>JAKFHU010001798.1:40000000-44800000 GCA_023783475.1 Daubentonia madagascariensis
TTATTGTTGTTATTCTAAAACATAGACCTAGTGACTTTATATTATAATAATAATTATTGAGTATATAAGATTATACTAAATATTGGGGATGAGAGAGGGCACCATAGAATTCAATATTTGGTATTAATTAAGTATAAAAAGGTACATGTGATGTGGATGGTGTCAGGTGAGTAGTAGCATTAACAGCCAAGATTTTTGAGTGTTTATTCTTTGCAAGCACAATACTAAGAATTCTAAAAGGCCTTTACATTATTTTTTGATCCCTCAAATAATCCTCCAAAAGGGTATTGTTATGCCCGTTTTATAGATAAAGAAACTAGAGCTCAGAGAAGTTAAGCAACTTGCTCAAGGTCCACACTGGTATATGGTATATGGGTAAGTCATAATTCGAATTCACTTTTACCTGACTGCGAAACACTTGCCCTTAACCCATAAACTGCTGACTCAGAATGAAGCACTACCCTGTCAATGTCTGTGGGTTCTTCAGAGAAATATAGAAAGATTACATACATATGCAGTGACCCTCCAGAAACCGGAAGGAATGGTGAAGTTTGAAATATTGTCTTTATTCCTTTTACAATAGTCTCATATTTAGACTGTATTTCACTAATAGAGCCTGGGTTTCCCATGAAATAATTTAAGAAGTAACGAAGTTTTCCTGCAGTAGATATTCGTTCCATAAGAAAAACTGAACTCCAGAAACTCAATAGGAACTCAGTGAACAAGTTGACTCAATGCACAAACAGCAGGAGAGGCCTTGCCTTCATTAATGCGTTCCACTGTTTCCTTTTGTTGAATGCCTCTGGTGAGAAGTCTGTCGAGTGGCAGCCTTTGTAACTGGTTAAGAACTCAGGCTCAGGAGTCTAGCAGGTGGGAGTTCCAGCCCCAGGCCTGACACTTATTGAATGTACAATCTTAGACAAGAGTTTGACTTCTCTGGGCCTCCATTTCCTCATCTGCAAATGGGGCTGATAGTGTTTATCCCTATGCATCTCTCAGGGGTTTGTGAGCATTAAATGAGTTAATGCAGGTCAACTGCTGGGCACCACACTGGGACCACAGAAAGCACTCAACGGTGGTAGCTATTCCCACAGTAAATGCCCTTCACCTAGGAATGGTTTCAATTGAGATACCTCAACACAAACAAGTGCCTAGTAAATAAATACTTAAAGGCTAAGTGTTAACATTGAAGGAATAAAATGTCCAATGTGGGTTTATTTTTCTGTTCTATGTTTTGCTGAAGGCTTTTGAAAATTCCTAAGGGGGGTGATAGGGAGCCATTGGTATCTGTATTGGGGTTCTCATTTCCTTTAGCGGCAGAAGCATGTCCATACCCAGACCAACCCCTTGCCATGGAAACCAGCACAGGCAGGCTCACAAAGCCCCTGGATGTTTAGCAATTTTCCTAAGCATGGCAACAAGCCAGAAAAAAGGATGCAGCTGAAAATAGCAAAGGCAGAGACCCAAGAGGCAGTGGGGTCACTCCTAACGCTGAGCAAGTTTTTAGTAATCTTATCTGATGCTCCCCCAGCATTTTTTCTCTTGTTAAAAAACTGTATGGCAAAAATAATGCTGTCAGCAGAATGCAGAGGCAAGTGAGCCAAATAATGGAATCATTATTTGGCTCCATTCTCCTCCTAAAGGCTCCTGGTTCTATACAGTCTTTGTATACCATATTCTTTTGAGGCTGGGAGTTGACAGGTAACTTCAGAGGGAAGAAAAAGAGAAGGAATTAATTTGCTCAGTCTGGACTGGGAGTGAGAAGCTGGGCTGTGGATTCAGCTCAGCTGCAAAATCCAGATATGAGGTGCACAGGCCCCTCCACTTCTGAGCCCCTGGCTTCAGTTTCTTTACCTTTGAGATTAAGGGATTCTAAAGAGAAGCTAAGCTCCATGAAGTCAGGGACTGCTGAATCCTTAGTAACTATAGCAGTGCCCGACACACAGTAGGTGCTGAATAAATCAGATATTGATGCTGTTAAACTAGAACAGTTAAAAGGATCCTTTATTTTGCTAAAAAGACTCCATTCTATGAGCATATCTAAGAAGCTATGACTCCAAGACTAGCCAAGTGACCTTCTCAAGGAAATGATGCTGCCTCTCCAAAGCCAGGCGAAGGCTGCATGCTTACTCCACAAGGGCAAGGACAGTCAGCTCAGACCTGCATGAATCCTTCTCAGAATCATAGGGTTGGGAGGGACACTTGAGTTCTTCCTTCTCTGAATCACCACCACAGTATCTCCACTCAATGAGAAGGCAGGGGTATTTGGAGGAAGCCTGCTTGGGGATAGCCCTTCACAGCTTAGAAAGCACATTTTCATCCACTGTCTTATTTGGTACTCACAGGAGTCCTGTGAGGAAGGGAAGTGAGTGGCTTATGCAATGCCGGATGGTGAAACTGAAACTCAGACAAGCTTTCCACTCGATCCAAGTTAATTCATTGGTAAGTAGAACAGCCAGGAATTGGCTGGGAACTTAAACTCCAAGGTGCAGCCATTCTATAGTAAAAGACTATGGGTCCCCATCTGCTCCCACACTATACTCAAAGATCCTATGTCCTGAGCAGAATAGTAATAAACAGTATTCATTGCTACTGGTATTACCAGCTACTATATCCCAGGTCCTGTTCTCAGCATAGTACATGTGTTAACACATTTAATCACCACAACAATGCTATGTGGCAGGCACTATTTTTATTCTCAGTTCACAGATAAATAAGGCACACAGATATTAAAGTAACCTGCCCAAGTTTACCCAGCTACCAAGGGAGCCTGTAGGTAGTCGGGGTATCATTAAGTCCTCCCCTTCTCCCTGTCCCCTGAGAGAGAGAATTGGTGGGGAGTCAGGGTTTAGAAAGACTCCCTCTGTCTTCAGCACATCGGAATATGCTGGGGGAGTCCAAAGAGAGTTGCCTATGGTTGGGGATGGAAATCTGCCAGCATCTGTCACTCCAGCTTTGCAGCTGCCAATGCCAAAGGGATATTTTCCCTTTCTCCTTTGAGATTATGTGTCATGTTCCTCTTCTCTATATCCAGCAGCTATGCCCTTTCATTTTGCCAAAAGTTTTCTTACTGATTAAGGCAGGGTAGAGAAAAGAGCTGCCCTGGTGTTTTCAGGAGCCTCTTCTGTCACCAGTTCCTCTGAACAGAGGATTAGATAGCAAAGAAAGGGCAAGGAGAAGGTAGGGCCGTTAGAACCTCAACCAGATTCGGACCCACCTGAGACCCAAACAGATTCACGCACCTACCATGTGCCAAACGCTGAATTAGTTCATTTACTCATCCAAAACAAGTTTACTGAGCACCTGTTATGTTTTGGGTGCCAACCTGGTTGTTTGCTATTAATTAATTAAAAAATACCATTGATCTTCTATAAATGTCAGGCCCTATGATAGGCATTATGCATGGAATGATAATGTTCACAATAAAAATATTTATTGAAAACTTACCAGTATTGTAAACACATTATGCTTAATAATTTAATCTTCACAACTCTATGAGATTGCTACTATTACAATTCCTGTTTTACAGATCATAAATGAGATGCCTAGACAGGTTTAATAAAGCCAATTTCCAGTAGAACCTGGATATAAAAATAACTAAAACTCAGTCCCAGCCTTAGGGTAGGCTCAGTCATTATAACTTATTCACTACTCACAGCAACCCTATGAGGCGAGTAGTATCATTACTTATATGGTGGATCATGCCTATTTAATTTCTACAATTTCAATTCTAAGTGCTTAGTGGGAAAACCACATATAAAACACACATTTTTCATAGAGTATAACCTCTAATGGCAAAGCAATTTTTCATCAGACATTCAATGAAACAAGGACCTTTCCTAATGCTTAGGTTTACACATAACCGTACCGAGTGAGTATACTTTAAAGGTTGATTCCATTTTACTTAACACATGAGAAACTGAGGCTCAGAGAGCTTAAGTGACCTGCTCAGATCCCATTGCTAGCAAGTGGCAAACCCAGTTTGTGGTCTTTCTAGCAAACCACGCTTGCAAATAGACCTGTGGAGAAACTTCTTATTGTATAATGTGCCTCTAATGCTAATTACAAACCAATGGATTATGCCTCTTTGGAGAAGACTTTATTCTCAACAGCCTCGATGTATGTTTAGAGTTTTCTGATCAACTCTGAAAAATTGGTGGAGACAAACCCTTGTTTTGGTTTTTCATGCAACCATTGGCAAAACAATTGTGTGTATGCCAGAGGTTTAATTTAGGATCTGCTGGGGTGCAGGTTTAGATGCCTGAAGTAGAATACTCCAAGTACAATGGAGAAACCTTGCATTTGTACATCCATGCAAAGTAGAAGTAAATTAAAGAGTTCTTTATGAGTAGGTTTCAAAATGGCAAGTTATTGAGGAAGTTTGGAAAACCTCAGAGAAGTTCTCATCTGTTAAGAGAATTATCACAGCAAAAATACTCATAACCTACTCTTTAGTGACTTAACTGAAAATAGAATTTTGGAATGGATAAACTTTTCCCCTGGGATTTGACTGGCATTCTGAATGCAGACATGCATGTGAACTTGTGATATTGGGCAAATATTTTTAGCTCTTTGGCCCTCAGTTTCCCCATGATTTTGAAAAAAGGGAAAAACATAGAAAGAAATCTTTCTATAATCTTTTCCAGGGTCATGAGCCCAGGTGCTTGTGGGAATCTAATAAAATTTCTGGATCCTCTCCCCTGAAATATGCAAATTTTTATGTTACATAAGTTCACAGACCCCCTGAAACACAGTAATGTGTCCCCTAGATGCCTACGGATCTTAATTTAAGTTTAAAGACTCTAGTCTAATTTATTTCTAATTCAATTTCAGAAAAAAAGTATAACTTCTAACAATCATAAAGTTTTGGATTTCTTGTATACCTAGGCAACCATCCATTCTTGCCCTTCTACTGCCAAGTGACTTAGCAGAGTTATGTCAAAGCTCTAAAGGAAGTCTTTAGGATTAATAGATGTGTGCCCAGGGCTAATGTAGCCTAGATCCTTCAGAACTTCCCTTAAATATTTAACTTTGTGAAAGGAGAACCCTATTATTGAGAAGAGCTGCTCTACCAGGCTCAGAGAGGGTATAAGATTACTAACCTAATAACTTCCAGGAGTAAGGTGCTCCTTGATGCCAGTTGATTGTTGCTGGGAGGATGTAATTAACTATTTTGATGATCTCTATTACAGAAGCAGTTATCTGGAGTTTTTTTATTCAGTCAACTAATATTGCTTGAGTAATTACTGTACGCAAATACTTGGGAAATACAAAGATGATTCATTCAATTATGTTTTCTCTAAACATATTAAAAAAGAGTTCTTTTTTTACTTGCCTTACTGATAATTCCAACATCATGTAGGTCTTTGAGTATTATTTTGCTGCCTGTTGCTTCTTCAGGTTCTTTTTCACATTGCCCTATTTCCATGTGTATTTCATGCATGTACCTGTGTGTACCCGTGCATATTTATGTGTTTGACTATGAATTCCTATTCTTTGCAAATTTATCTGCAGGAATTTGGGAGGACTTGACTTGAGGTTGCATATCTTCTCTGGGTATTCTACCTGTATAGTATACTGGGGATACTACCAATTTGGGACTTTTATCAAATTCTCCTTTGGAGGTGTTTTGTACCCTACAGGCAATATGAAGTTGGCCACAAACCCACAGGAGGAGCAACCTGGAGTTCTGAAATCTCAGGGAAATGTTTATGTGTTCTATTTTTCCCCTTCATTCAGTGTTATTCTATCCTCAGCAGTGGGTTGATTTCTTGTTAGTTTAAAGCAGTAGCCCCTTGGGGATCCCACAAGTGGGGAATGTCCTATTTAATTCCCAACCTTTTAAGGGTTGTAGACTTTGTCACCTGTCCCTTGTTCAACCTTCAAAATGGAAGCTTCATGTCACCATTTTTCTGATATGCCTTCTGGGATTACGCATGTTTACCTTCATTTTTCCTCTCTGCAGTTTCCTCATGTCATAGGGTCTATAGTTCACTTTAAACTACTCCAGCATAGAAAGTGATACATCGCACACTTGCATGTGTGCATGTAATTTTATTCATACCTTCAGAATAGTTACATCTCATTTAAAAAATCCTCATCTTAAAGCCATAAACCAGAACTGACTTCCACAAACACTTCAACTATTCTTGTCATAATATATGCAAGAGCAATCCTCAAATTATGATCTTGGACCAGCAGCATCAGCATCACCTGACAGCTTATTAGAAAGGCACATTCTTGAGCCCTTCCCTGGACTTACTGAAGCAGAATTTCTCAGGCTGGAGCCCAGGAATCTGTGTTTTAATAAGCTCTCCAGGGACAATGGGGAAGGCATGTCTCCTGACAGGCAGAGGAAAAATTTGAGCAAAGACCAGGGCTGGAAAGAGGCAATGGTACATGGGAATAGTCAGTCATTCAGTTTGGCAAGAGTTTCTGTTTGGCAGAGCCAGATCATTGAGCCCACATCACTGATGAGGTAAAATTCAATTACATTCTTTTTTAGTCTCTTAATATTCCAGGGGAAAGTGGAAAGTAATGGAGACAGGACAGTCTTGGGATAGAGCAATGAGTTCTTTCCTAAGACCCATTGAAATAACACAGAACACTATCATTGCGATCTGTGAAAGGGATAAGGAGGATCCACAATGGCTGATGCTAATATTAGCCCAAGGCTTGGAATCCTACCGATGCATTTTACAGCCCTGTGTTGGCAAGGAGCACATGGAAATGTATTTTCACAATTTAAATCAGAAGGCTTTGGGAGAGGACTGCCAAGTGCACAGATGCAGGGGATGTTAATTATTCTCATGGACAAAGCACCTAAGGACTTTGTGTGAATTATTAAAATGCTGTGCTAACTTATTGCATTTGAATGTCAATTGACTGGATATCAGTGTTAATAGATCTTTAGTTCGGGACAAAATAATAAAATTTCTAGTTATCCCCTCCCAGGCAGAGGGGCTATTATTGTTGCCTTTATTGAATTACATGGTATGGAAATTGGAATGGTAATATGTCTGTACAAATACAGAAATGGAGGGTTTTTAGAAAAAGATGGGAGAACAAAGAGGCATTAGAGTTTGTGTCAATGACTTTATTCCTTTGAGGAAATAATGTCATCAATTTTGCGAGAAATGTTATCCTGACATTCTAATTGTACAACACCAAAGAAAAGCACTTATATAGTTACAGGAGGGCTTTACTGGAAGAAGGCTGGGGGCATGGGAGGCAGCAGAGTGTTCAGAGCTGCCAATAAATGACTTGCTGATTGATTCCTCATAGACATCTGCATATAAATTAACCTCATTAGCTCCTCTAAAAAAATGTAGACAGCAAGCAGCTAAGTTGTGAAGATTAAAGAAAAATGGATTTAGTGTATCCTGCAAATTTTCTGGCACATATTAGGTGCTCAGTAAATGCTCTTATTAATGAACCAAACCCTGTGGCTGATTGTTGCTTTTTTCTGCCCAGTGCCTATTCCTTCTGCCGCTAATTACTTGCCAGTTTTATTTTAGAGAATGACTCCTTCCCAATTATACAAATTTTGGAGGGATGCCAGTAAGGTCCTTGGCCTTCCCCTGTCAAGAAGCCTCAAAGACCCAGGTTAGGTCGATCTGATGCTTACTTGCTAAATGATAACCAAAAGCCTGGAAACAGGCCTGCTGAATGAAATGGACATTAGGTACTGCTCCCAGATCCCAAGAGCATTGTGACTTTTGCCCCTTGCAAGGCCTGGTTCCTCAGCTTTCTCTTCAATTTTTTGAGCTTTCTATTGGTTTCTGTTGCCTGAAAACAAACAACCCCAACTGATACAGAAAATGAGAGTTGGAATCATCTTCAATATCATCCATCTAATTCCATTGCTTTATGGAGGAGGAAACTGGGGCCCAGAGAAAGAAAGAGGGTTTTTGTTTTGTTTTTAGGTCATGGTGACAGAGCTGAGACTAAAGGTCTGTTGGATCTTGCTCCAGTGTTGTTTTCATCATTCATTATCATTCCTAACCCTGCTAGGGTCCTACCTTTCAGACAATCCAGGGACATTGAAAAAAGTTCTATCAACACAATCCCCAGGTTAGTGGCAAATGTCAGCAATTTGGTGCTGTTGTAGCCACAGATGCAACTGAGCTGTGAGGTGAGATGCCCCTGTCCACTTAGCTAATGTCTCAGGCCAGTCTCTGGGCAAAAAAAAAAAAAACCCTGCTACTTTTTTTTAAAGGAGAACCTAGAGTTCTTGGCTTTCTGGCTTGCAAATTATCCAGGACAAGCAGAGGTTTCATTCAGCTAATAACTTCCCTTAGGACTTGCTTGCCTGCCTCCTCTTCCTGCTTCCTCGTTTCCTTCCTCTTTCCTTCTTCCCACCTTTTCTTCTTCCTTCCCTTCAAATTTGGTTATGATTTGGTTTCTCTCACTCTCTATATGCCTCTGAAAATCTCACTACATTTAAGCTTACTAATGAAGGATGGACAAGAGAGGGAAAACCCCCTTCAACAAAACAGTAAGTTTTTCTAAATGATCTACTTTTAAGATAGAAATGACTACACAACCCACTCATGTTATGACTTAAAAATGTACGTAAGTGGTAATCATTGATGAACTTATATAACATAGCACAGTAATTGACAGCTTAGACTCAGGAGGCAGAATATACCTGGGTTCAAATGCTGGCCCTGCCATCACTGTATGTGAGACTGCAGACACGTAACCCTTACATTCTAAGAATGCCCTTTCTTCCTCTGCAAAATGGAAATTATGAAAATAGTATTTACCATGATGGACAAGTTGCTTATCTAATATACCTTTCATTTCAAACTCTTTGTTCCTTGATCTTATCTATTTGAAGCAGAAATGTTAAATAGTTTTGTGGGTTTTTTTGTTTGTTTGTTTTTATACTTTTCCAGCTTCTTTTGCTGCTAGGGTTAGCCGTGGAAATGAAGTTACATTTCTGGCCAGTGAGATGAAAGGAGAAATCTGCTGGGAGATTCTGGGTAAACCCATCCTTTCCAAAAAAAAAAAAGATTGCCCCCTCCTTGCATTAAATAAGGATGTGATGCCAGGTGCTGCACCTGCCATCTTGTGACCATGTGGAAATTAACATGACAGTAAAACCAAAATCATCACTGAGATGCTAAGTCTTGATAGTAAACTAGTAGTGGCCATTTATTTCTTAATGTCTTTTTGCAAGAAAAATAAACTCTATTTAGGATACTGAAGTCATGTTCTCTTATTAGGTGGAACCATATGAAGTTGTCAATATTCAAGCATTTTTAACTTAAAAAATATCAGTTTTATAGGGTTCAACCTAATATTTGCAGCTAAAGCATTCCTAAATCAATTATTTGTCTCATATGGTAAAGTGATTAATTCACATAAAGCACTTAGCATATTGCCTAGCACCTGCTCAATAAATGATAATTATCATATTTCCTCCATATTAAGGTACATTTTTTTCTCATTTAAATGTCTCTGAAGGTGGAGTGAATCTTACAATCAATGTAAACAGTTAATGTGGTATTGTTTCTCTCTTCTTTTTTTTCCCTGATAAGATGCTATTAATTTTTCTTAGACAGTATTTAAAAATTGATTTGATTTGATATGGCACCACAATTAAGTTATATAATTAATAAGCACTTACTCCATATTAATCAGTTTACTAAATTAAGCTTTTAAGAGGTATCTTTTTGCAAAAGGGGGTTTTTTGTTTTTGCTTTTGTTTTTAGTATTTGGAACAAAAACATTATTTTAGTAAAAAGATATTTTATGAAGCTTTTTGCCATTATTTTGGACCTAGTGATAAAAATATAAGAAATAATAAACTCTGAAAGATCCTCCAAAAGTTTGTGAATTTAAGTCATTTATGCAGAAACCAGCTGTTACCAATGTGGCAATTAATAAAAGAGCTCTTTTAATAAATCTGTTGTTTGACAATCTGGGTTCAAGTCACTTTTAATATATCTGGGGCTTCCCCTGAAAGGCCCCTCTGTGTGAATCAGATGTGGGGTGCCTACTGTCCCCAAGCCTTGCCATCCACCAACCAAACCTATTTTCATTGAAGAACAGCTTCTCTACTCATAATTAGTAGGGTATAATCATTTTTATAAAACTGCAACCTCTACTTGAGTGCTTCCCGGAATTATTCTAGGTCCGTGGTTTGTAATCCATTCGTGGGTCATGGCCAACACTTTTTCAAAAGAAATAGAATAAAATAGAGTAGAAAATATCACAGTGCATCACAGATAGTAAGAGTATTGTTTCATGAAACTTTTTTCGATTTTACATAACCCCTGATTATAGGTTCAGGATATTGCTGTGGAATGTGATCAAACGTTTAAATGGCACTGTCCTAGGAGCTGGGGATTCAGCAGTGATGGAAGACTTCTTGTTTACATAGTGGTTTCATCACGGGGCAGAGGCAGATTACAAACAAACAATACATCTGGGAGGGATACAAATTGTGAAGAAAAATTGCAGAATAAGGTGTAGTGGGGGTCAAGATTACTGTTTTGTATAGTGGTCAAGGAAGGGCTCTCTGATAAGGTGACATTTGAGCAGATCCCTGAAAGATGTGAGGGAGTGCATTGTCCAGATATGGGGGGGGAAGTTGTTCCAGGCACAGCAACAGCAAGTGCAAAGGTCCTGAGGCAGAGGTAATATGGATTATCTCTATTTCTGTTTCTATTATGAAAACAGAACAGCTTTCCGGGAAAAATGGCGATCTGATAGCGTCCTACCACCGCACCGCTCCCAGGGAAGGAGGTGAAGAACGCCAGCGGCTGCCTGCGAGCACGGACCGCTCACTCCGAAGACAGCATTGCGAATTACAGAGAAACAACGCCGACCGCCCAGCCCAAGAAAACAGGTACAAAATTTTCACAAAGATCAGAGGGCACACGGAGCACAATAGAGCCCAGAGCGCGGGAAGGACGCGCTGGCCAGGTCCGTGCAGCGCGACCGGCCCCCCAAGCGGTTACGCGCCTCCCCATCCACTCAGGCAGGGACAAGCCCAGAGTTGGGGCAGGGCGGTTGCACAAGACAACAGACGCTGTGGAGTTGGAGTAATCACGAAAGCCAAACACAACCCTCAGCTGCAGTATACAGAGACCGCGCAGGGCTGGGGATCACGCTGGGCGGAGATTCAGCTTCCCGGGACAGTGCGCGGGAACCCGCAGACCGGCACTGCGTCACTGGAAGTCAGCGGGACTGGGCCCAGGAGTTTAACGGGGAGCGGGACACGCCCTTAGAGGCTGCTAGCAACTGCCACTGCGGCGGAGAAAAACTGCGCTCCCGGCGCGATCGGAGCCCGGCTCTGCGCCAGACTGGCGGCGGCCGCCATCTTTACAGCCGCCCGCGCGGAGCCGTGAGCCGCGTCTCTAGCTCCGCCCCGCCCCGGCCCGGGGCTCTTCTGCTGGGGCGAGACAGGCTTTGCCTGTGGTGGCCAGGGACAGCTGCATCCATGGGTTCCAGGTGGGACCAGATCCTGGAACTGTAGGGGCAGGACCTTTGGGTATTGGAAACAGTTTGCAGCTCGTCCATCTGGTTCTGCTACCCCGGCTCTGGCCTCCCACAAGTCTGCTACGTGCTGGTCCTAGTGCCCGCCCCTTCAGGTCCCAGCCCTCCTGTACCCCAGAGATCGCTCATTTTGAAGGTTACTGGCTATAGTGACTCATTTGGTATAACTGCTGGTTCCCATGACAACCAAATACCTCAAGAGCCACAGGCTGAACCAGAGCAGCTCCCCATAATCCTGCCCACTTCAATAGGGAATTTCACGCCACCCAAGAGCGCTTCCAGTGGCCACTACTCCCCCCTCCCCGTGGGAACATCCCCCCGGTGGAGACTGCTGGGGATAGAGACGGCCACCCGTCTCGCCTTGGGGTCTAGTGGTGGAAAAGGGGTGCACAATTGGAGATCCCCCTATCAACCAGTATCACGCGGAGACGCACAACAGAAGGGCAGACACACGTGGCTAGATGAGCAACCTCTGAGCTGTGTAGAATTTTCCCAACTCAGCTCTCACACTGCAGCCAAAAGAAATTTTGTTTCTACCTGCACCTCAGGAGGAGCAGGGTCAAAGTAACCCCTAGGAGCTACAAGGCCCCTCCCAAAGCACAGGGCTTTCGCATACCCCAACTGGGAGATCAGAGTCTGCCACGGACATAACAGAATACCTAGCTAATAGGGAGCGGAGGACTCACATCCTCAAGTACAATTCATTAGCTCAGAGCCCAAGCTGGGAGGTCATTCTCACCACACTCCACTGGGAAGAGGAGAAGACCACAGGTCAGAGTTAACTCAAGATCCAACAAACTTGCTAAAATACACCTAAGGCAATACAGTCCACTACTTCTCTCCCTGGCTTTGCCAAGGAACAATAATTGTGAGCCTGGTGACAGGGCCATAAACTAGCTCTAACACCCCAGCTCTTGACCAAGAGGCCAGATGAGAAAAAACCAGCGAAAGAACTCAGGGAACATGAAAAATCAGAGTGAAAAGTCACCCCCAAAAGAAATTATCAGTTCCTCAGCAATGGATACCAACCCAAATGAAATGGGTAGAATGACAGAAGAGGAATTTCGTTTATGGATTATAAGAAAGCTCAATGAAATTCAAGAGAAAATTGAATCCCAGCACAAAGAAACCACAAGAAAAATGCAAGAAATGAACGAAAAATTCTCCAAAGAAATAGAAATATTACAGAAAAATCAAATAGAAATCCTAGAAATGAAAGAAGCATTCAAGGATCTACAAAACACAGTGGAAAGCCTTAAGAATAGGCTGGACCATGCAGAGGAAAGAATTTCAGAGCTAGAAGACAGCTCCTATGCGCTAAATAAATCAGCCGAAGAGAAAGAACACAAAAACAAGAGGCAGGAAAAAAGCATACAAGAAATGTGGGATTATGTAAAGAGGCCAAACATAAGGATCATAGGTATCCCTGAGGGAGAGGAGGAAAATTTACATGGGCTGGAAAATTTATTTGAGGGAATAATAGAGGAAAATTTCCATGGCTTAGCCAGAAATCTCGATATCCAAGTACAAGAAGCACACAGGACTCCTGGGAGAGTCAATGTGAAAAGGCATTCACCACACCACATAATTATTAGAACTGACCAAAGTAAACACAAAAGAGGCACTCCTCAGAGCTGTAAGATGAAAAGAACACGTAACCTACAAAGGGAAACTGATCAGATTAACTGCAGATTTCTCAGCTGAAAACCTTACAAGCCAGAAGGGAATGGGGAGACATCATCAATCTCCTAAAACAAAACAAAGGTCAACCCAGAATTCTGTATCCTGCCAAACTAAGCTTCTTATATGAGGGAGAAATAAAGACGTTTCCAGATAAGCAATCACTGATAGAATTTGCGAAATCCAGACCGGCCGTGCAAGAAATGCTTAGACCTGCATTATACACTAAACAGAGCAACAGACACCCACCTATGTAAAACTACGCAAAAGCTAAAACCCCAGAAACCAGATTCTACAATGACACAAGAGGTAAAACAAAAGATACCACCCAACAGAATAATCAGAAATTTACCCCAAATATCAATTCTGTCAATAAATGTAAATGGCTTGAACTGCCCATTGAAGAGACATAGGCTGGCTGAATGGATTAAAAAATACAAACCAAGTATCTGTTGTCTTCAGGAAACACACCTGACACACAAAGATGCATTCAGACTCAAGGTGAAAGGATGGAATACAATTTTCCTGGCTAATGGAAACCAAAAGAAATCCGGAGTAGCCATCCTCATTTCAGATGACATAAACTTTAAAGCAATAAAAGTAAAGAAGGACAAAAATGGACACTCTATAGTGGTGAAGGGAAAAATCTCACAAGAGGATTTAACAATCCTAAACATTTATGCACCCAACACAGGAGCACCCATGTACATAAAGCAAATACTGCTAGATCTAGACAACATAATAAGCAGCAATGCCATAATAGCAGGGGACTTCAACACCCCACTGACAGAACTGGACAGATCCTCCAAACAAAAAAACAAATAGAGAAATAAAAGACCTAAACAGGACTATAGAACATTTGGGCCTAACAGATATCTACAGAACACTCCACCCAAATAACACTGAATATACATTCTTCTCATCAGCTCATGGAACTTTCTCTAAAATTGACCACATCCTAGGCAACAAAACAGATCTAAACAAATTCAAAAAAATAGAAATCATACCATGTATCTTTTCAGACCACAGCAGAATAAAATTAGAAATCAATTCCAACAGAAACTCACATCGTCCTCCAAAAATGTGGAAATTAAACAATCTATTGCTGAAAGATTATTGGGTCGAGGAGGAGATTCAAATTGAAATCAAAAGATTCTTTGAACTAAACGATAATGGGGACACAAGTTATCAAAATCTGTGGGATACAGCAAAAGCAGTCCTAAGAGGAAAACTGATCGCCCTAAATTCCCACATCCAAAAGACAGAAAGGTCACAAATCAGTAAACTAATGAATCATCTTAAGGAAATAGAAAAGGAAGAGCAAAGCAATCCTAAAGCCAGCAGAAGAAAAGAAATAACCAAAATCAGAACAGAATTAAATGAAATCGAGAACAAAAGAACAATACAGAAGATCAATGAAACAAAAAGTTGGTTCTTCGAAAAGATAAACAAAATAGACAGGCCACTTGCCAGGTTGACCAGAAGCAGAAAGGAAAGGACTCTAATAAGCTCAATTAGAAATGAAAAAGGAGAAGTCACAACTGATACCGTGGAAATACAAAACATCATCTTTGAATACTACAAAAATCTCTATGCCCACAAACACGAAAACATGGAGGAAATGGACAAATTCTTAGAAACACACTACCTCCCTAGGCTCAACCAGGAAGAAACTGAATTTCTAAACAGACCAATATCAAGCACCGAAATTGAGGCAATAATAAAAAATCTACCCACAAAAAAAAGTCCCGGACCAGATGGGTTCACACCTGAATTCTACCAAGCCTACAAAGAAGAACTGGTGCCTATACTGCAGAAATTATTTGAAAATATCCAGAAGGATGGAATCCTCCCAAACTCATTCTACGAAGCCAATATCACCTTGATACCAAAGCCAGGAAAGGACACAACAAAAAAAGAAAACTACAGACCAATATCCCTTATGAATATAGATGCAAAAATTCTCAATAAAATCCTTGCAAACCGAATTCAAATGTACATCAAAAAAATAATCCATCACGATCAGGTGGGCTTTATTCCCGAGATGCAGGGATGGTTCAACATACACAAATCTATAAATGTAATTCACCATATAAATAAAAGCAAGAACAAAGATTATATGATCCTTTCAATAGATGCAGAAAAGGCTTTTGACAAAATCCAGCATCCTTTTATGATAAGACCTCTTAACAATATAGGCATAGATGGCTCATTCCTAGAAACTATTAAAGCCATATACGATAAACCCACAGCCAATATCATACTGAATAGGGAAAAATTGAAGGCATTCCCCCTTAAAACTGGCACCAGACAAGGGTGCCCACTATCTCTTCTTTTCAACATAGTGCTGGAAGTCCTGGCCACAGCAATTAGACAAGACAGAGGAATTAGGGGCATCCAGATGGGAGCAGAAGAGGTCAAACTTTCACTATTCGCAGACGATATGATATTATACATAGAAAACCCCAAAGATTCAACCAAGAGATTACTGGAATTGATAAATGAATTCAGCAAAGTCTCAGGATACAAAATTAATACACACAAATCCATAGCCTTCATATATGCTAATAACAGTCAAGCCGAGAAACAAATTAAAGATGCAATACCTTTTGCAATAGCAACAAAGAAAATTAAATATTTAGGAACATATCTAACTAAGGAGGTCAAAGACCTATATAGAAAGAATTATGAAACACTGAGAAAAGAAATTGCAGAGGACGTAAATAGATGGAAAGCCCTACCATGCTCTTGGATAGGCAGAGTCAACATAGTAAAAATGGCTTTGCTACCTAAATTAATTTACAGAATCAATGCAATCCCTATCAAAATACCAACATCATTTTTTGCCAATCTAGAAAAAATAATTCTACGCTTCGTGTGGAACCAGAGAAGACCCCGTCTAGCCAAAGCAATCTTAAGCAAAAAGAACAAATTGGGAGGCATCTGTCTACCAGACTTCAAACTATACTACAAGGCTATAGTAACCAAAACTGCATGGTATTGGCACAAGAACAGAGACATAGACCAATGGAACAGGACTGAGAACCCAAATATAAAACCAACCTCATACAGTCACCTGATCTTTGACAAATTCCAGAAAAACGTACACTGGGGAAAAGATTCCCTATTCAACAAATGGTGCTGGGAAAACTGGATGGCCATATGTAGAAGACTGAAAGTGGACCCACACCTCTCACCTCTCACAAAAATCAATTCACAATGGATAACAGATCTAAACCTAAGACATGAAACCATAAGAATTCTCAAAGAAAATGTTGGAAAAACTCTTATGGACATTGGCCTAGGCAAAGAATTTATGAAGAAGACCCCCAAAGCAATCACAGCAACAACAAAAATAAATACCTGGGACCTGATCAAATTGAAAAGCTTCTGCACAGCCAAGGAAACTATCACTAGAGTGAACAAACAACCTACAGAATGGGAGAAAATATTTGCATGCTACACATCTGATAAAGGGCTGATAACCAGAATCTATACAGAACATAGGAAAATCAACAAGAAAAAATCAAACAACCCTATTAAAAAATGGGCAAAGGACATGAACAGAAACTTTTCCAAAGAAGACAGAATAATGGCCAGCAAACATAAAAAAGTGCTCAACTTCTCTAATCATCAGGGAAATGCAAATCAAAACCACAATGAGATATCACTTAACTCCAGTGAGATTGCCTCATATCAAAAAATCCCCAAATAACAAATGTTGGCGGGGATGTGGACAGATAGGAACACTCATACACTGCTGGTGGGACTGCAAATTAGTACAACCTCTATGGAAAAGAATATGGAGATACCTCAAAGAATTAAAAGTAGAATTACCATTTGACCCAGCAATCCCACTACTGGGTATTTATCCAAAAGAAAAAAAGACATTTTATAATAAAGACATCTGCTCTCGAATGTTCATAGCAGCACAATTCACAATTGCAAAGTTGTGGAAACAACCCAGGTGCCCATCAATACACGAGTGGATCAATAAAATGTGGTATATGTATACCATGGAGTATTACTCAACAATAAGGAACAACAGTGAATTAACTAATCTGGTATTATCCTGGTTGGAGCTAGAACCCATTCTTCGAAGTGAAGTGTCACAGGATTGGAAAAACAAGCACCACTGGTACTCACCATCAAACTGGTACTAACTGATGAACACTTACATCACACAGGGCAATAATATTCATCTGAAGGTGGGTGGGCGGGAGGGGGGTGGAAGGGATGTGAAAAACTCTCACTGAATGGATGTGGGGAGCACAGTTTGGGGGATGACCACGATTGTGGCTCTGACACGGGCAGAACAGGGGCAATGTGTATGGCCAAAGTGTTGTACCCCCATGATATTCTGAAATTAAAAAAATAAATCAAAAGAAAAAAAAATAAAGTCTTTCCTTACCTAGGGAAAAAAAAAAAAAAGAAAAGAAAACAGAACAGTAAGGAGACCAGGGTAACTGAAGCAGAGGGAGTGAGGGGCCGTGGGTGGGAGATGAAGTCATAAAGATAACCCAGGGCCAGGTCATGTAGAATCTGTGTTCCACAAAAGATACTTTGGCTCTACTATGTGAGATGGGGAGCCTTCAGAAGGCCACCCAATGTGACTGAGGATAAGAGCCAATACGGATTCCTCTCTGTCTGAGCCACTGTAGATCTTAACATTCCTCATTGCCTCCCCTTTGTTGTATAAGTTTCCCTACATCTAGGCAGCCAATTCTTTGAAGGCAATTTAGGTGTGTGTCTAAGGATATGGCTGTAGAGATAAACAGATGTAGAAGCAGATGTTGATTTATCTCTACTATTGCACCTAATATAGTACCAAGCACATGGTGAATTTGATAAATATTTGATTGATTGTTGCATAAATCTGTTAAAAAGATAACCACAAAATTTTTGCTCACTGAATAGTTTTTGGTTGGGGAACATGTATTGTTCTTTTTGAGTAGCACCAAAAATTTCAAGGGCTTTTGGTATGATAGTAGTATTGACTAACATTTACTGAGTGCCTGCTATGTGCAAGGAGTTTTGCACATATTATACACTCTGTGAACACACTTCCTGTGTCCTGAATCCTGTCTCTCTTCACGCTTGCTTGGAGCCCTGTCCTGTCTCAGAACATCATTGCTTCCCTTACCAATACACTCACGCTCTCTCACATACACAATTTCAAGAGCATTAGTAATTAATGGGGTTTTTACTAAAGGTTTTATGTAGAACAGATGAGAGTGCTATACCCCATTCCAAACAATAAAATTTATAGTAAGTCCACCATTAAACATTTCTGTCCTCTCTCAAAATTCCCTCTACTTGGCTGCCCTGTTGCTGGGTCTCTCCTCTTATGTTCTTCTCCCAGTAACCTCTAAAACTTGCCTAAGCAATCCAGGTCTTCTCCTCAGATCTCATACTCCATTCACCAAAGCAGAAATCCAATAGTTAATCTACGTAATTTTCGTTGTAAATCACAATTGATTGTGGCCCACATAGAGTGGCCATGCAAGATTGCCCTTATTAGCCACCAGAAGTTCAGAGAACTTAGGCAACATGTCAGAGTTGCTTCTAGGACGTGGGCAAGCTAGGGTTTGAATACACATTTTCCTCACTCTTATGCCTATGCTTTTTGCATTGGACATGCCTCTCTAGGGGCATCCCTGTCACAGGATGGACAAGGAGACAATTTCATTTACTGGGTTTACTAGGGTTGCACTGCAGCTTCAAGGGAGAGGTGTCTTACTTAGCACTATTCACTCCGGAAGCCATGGTTCTCTGTTTCAGGATTAGTGACTCACTGTAACATCCCGTGCATATCATTTCTTCTCTGAAGTTTCCATTTATAACAAGTGGACTTTGCCCAAGCATATGAGATTAACTACTACATGGTTAAAAAGTAGGCTGTGTAAAACAACAAAATTACAATATGTGGTTTAAGATGCATGGGGTTGTGATTCAAAACCTGATCCCTGTATTGCAAAGCAGTTTGTCCTCTTCCTTTCCTTTTCCCTCCTAACTCTACAGCTCTGCTCTCCTTAGTCTGCATGTTTTCTCTTGGGGCTACTGGGCTGCTTATGCAGTAATCATTAAGGCGTATGAAGCACGTGCGCTGTTCAAGTGTGAAGGCATCAATGTATAGCACAGCCATTATTACACAGAGCAGTCTGCAGGTGCATATCCACACACAAAATACATGATCTGGCCAAAACTGAAATTACAGTAGACTAACAAACTGAGCATACTTAGGTCAGAATCCTCTCTGTTCTACCAACGATTGCAAAGTTTGGAAATGATAAAGGCCTCTGAGGGGAAAAAAAACAAAACCACAAAACACATTTCATTTGGCTTCAATGGATCTCTCTGAAATAGAAGTAAAAACCCTGCTTCAGTGGAGTATTTATTGTATCCTGAACTACTCTTTCAAGTACTCGGCTTATCATTAAACATTAATTTCCCTAGAAACTGGAGCTTTCACTTCTTGTAGCTGTAGCAATTAAGGACATTTTTGGCTGGGCAGCTCTGACTTCCCAGCAAGACTCTGAGAGCTCTGTGGCCTTTCCTCAACTATCGCATAGAGAGCTTTGCTAATTTACGAGCCTTGTTATTTTTCTCGGAAACACAAGATAAATCCTGCCCCAATGCTATAACCCAGGTCAGATCTGTAAACATAATTCTAGTAATAAACAAACTGTAATTGTCACGAAGAAGCTATAGTTATTGATTAACCCCCTCTTTACCTCCAAACAAAGCACCTTATTATCTCCAGAAGTGTGCTTTTTGGTTTTTTATTCATTTGTACTATAATTGAAAGTGTGAGCCCAGTGGTGTTTGATAAGCCCTTGCCTGTAGTGTTTATGCTCAAGAAGGCCACGTAACGCCTTAGAAACGTGGTTTCCTTCATAGTGGCCATCTCTTTCTCAGGAAGGGATGAGTGTCACACCTGGTGGGTGCAGGAACAGAGAGGTGACTTCACTAAAGTCACAGAGTGAGCCAGGGGCCGCCCTGAGAACAGGAGTCTAGTTCCAAAGCCTGGGCTATTTCCTTCATTCACTTCACACCTGCCACTGTCTATTACCATCACCAATTCATTATTTTAAAATAAAAACACACCAAGGATGACCTTATGTGTTATTCGAGGCTCTGAATGATTATGCACCCACCGTAGATACCTAGGACGGGCTGAATCATTCTTCTTCAGTGGAGAGATTGTCTTTACCTCAGTTGAGGCTGCTGTTGGTTTTCAATTAGCCATGTAAATTGAGGGGAACAGATACTAAAAACAAGATAATCAGAGAGTCATTAATAGCTATAAAGATTTGTTTCCAAAGAACGTTCATGGCAGCATTTTCATTAGAAAAAACTTAACCCCCTTTCTCTCAAGGCATTTTAGAACTAAACAAAATAAAGCATTCTTGATGGAAGGCAGCTAGTCCTTTAAAAAGAGTAAAGCTGCCAAATATTCCTTACTGCGAAAGAACAATAGTAAGAAAGATAAAAGCTGACAAAAGACACTGTTACAAAGTGTGCGTTTACGGGAGGAACAGCATTTATGGGAGGAATGTGCTGAGTTCTGAGCCAGGTCCAGGGGCCCAGAGGGTGGCAGGAGCAACATTCACCCTGGCACAGACGTGTCTCACAGGTCTCATCACAGGCACCACAGGCCTGGGGAGTGGGTGACACTCACATGGAACTCACACAGGATCCCAGTAAGAATAACACCTAGTTTTGAGAAAATATGAGATTCTTCAATTTATCAGGTAGAAGACAAACACCAGACTATACAGATCAAAGCAAAGCATTTAGAAACCGCACTGATGGGAGGCAGGTAGGCAATCAAAGAGACCTGCATTTGAGACTAAGCCCTCGCAGTTACTAGCTGGGTGACATTGAGCAGGTCGCTTCTCTGAGCCTGGGCTTCTCCTGAGGGCTGTTGTGAGGATTAAATGAATTAATATGTAAGAAGGGTAACATAGCCCTTGGCATAGAATAAACTCATAATACACATTCCACAAATATTATTATTATTATTGTTAACATTATTACTATTTCATTGCTAAAGATGTTTTCCCAATCCTTTATGTGTGAGCTACACTTAGTGACTCCCTTCCAAAAAATGTAGTATGGAGAGGCTGAAAAAAGATTAACTTTATAATGAAGAAACCTGACAAACACTACTTCAGCTTGGTGATCAGGATCAACAACAGTGATAAGCCATGTTTACTGTGTTTTTAAATAAAAGCTTACTGGGGAGGATGGGAAGTTTTATAGTTCACAAGCATCAGCTGTGTAGATGCCACATGACAAGCATCAGGTGAAGCACATTCATGCCATGATTTTATTTAACACTCAACAATTATGGTGCAAAGTATGGCTGGTCTCATTTCACAGATGAGATCACTGCGGTTCAAAGATGGTGAAAGACTTAAAAATATATAACATAACTAGAAAGGAGCAGATCTTCAGTATATATAAAATACGTTAAAGTATTTTTTAAATTGTGAAGAATGAGGCCAAGAAATTTAAACTGGATGTACAAGCAGCAGCATCCACCCTCAGCTTGCTGCCTCCCTTTCTCTCATCCCCTTTTCATAAAGTTCAAAACTTTCTCCACATACCTGCCTTTAAACCAAATTTGCCTATTAACTTTTCTTCCTAACAAGGCCTTTATCCCCCTTACTACTTGCCTTTCTCCTCCGCTGTGCAAAACCCCCCAAAACATTGTTGTCCATATTGAAAAGCCACACCCTTTTGATCTTTAGTACAAATCAATAATCCATCCTGGGAAATAGATTTCCTCTCCCTTCAAGCTTCTGCATCTGTAATCAGGTTCTGAAGTCGGAATGCAGAAAGGCTGGGAGAGAATCTTCTGTGTCTTTTACAAACACTGATAAGTCAGCCAAGAAAGCCTACATGATACAAATGCCCTGCTGCAGACGTTTTGTTTGGTAGCAAGACAGACACTGCAAGGGGACCAAAATAAATCATTGATGATAGTGCCTTCCTCGTGGTGTGCTGAGAAACAAGCAGCCCCGTCTGCTTTGTTGATTTCCTGGGAATGCAATGCACATGGCACCTTGAACACAGTGAGTAGCCTGGTATTGGAGCCTGAAGACCTGGTTGGCTCTGTTCTTACTAGGTACACAACCTTGGGCAGGTCATTTAACTTCTCTGAGTCTGTGTCATCAGACATGAACTGGAGCTAGTATTCTTTCTTTGGTGGTACATACTCCAGCTTGTACATAAGCCATAAATCTAAAAGTCATCCTTGTTTCTTCTCTTCCTTATCCCAACACCCAATCTGTCTCTGAATTCTGTTGATTTCACATCTCAAAAATCTCTCAAATCTCTTTATCTCCGTTCCTGCTAGCTATGCTAGTTGGCATCATGATGTCTTAGACTAATGATACATCCTCCTAGCCCATCTCCCTGTTCTAGTCTAACACCAAAAATCAATTCTTTTCTTCCTTCTCCCTGCATCCAGTTATCTTGCTAAAGTGTACACCTCATCATCTTGCTTCTGATTAAAATCATTATATGGCTCTCCATCATTTATAGAACAAAGTACAAATTTACCAGCATAGAGTACAAAGCCCTCCATGACCTTGATCTTACCTACCTCTATATTAATAAGGAATCTTTCAGATGCAAGTGACAGAAACACCTCTGAAATAGGCTTAATCAAAAAGGTGTACTTACTGGTTTATGAAACTAAAAATGTCTGGGGCAGGCCAGGCACAAATGAGTCCAACGTTTCAAATGATCTCATTAGGAAGCTGTCTCTTTCCATCCTTTGCTTTGCTTTCCTCCATAGTGACTTTATTCTTGATTAGGCTCTTCTCAATATCAAATTGCCCCTAAATTTGTGCTCACCTAACACCTATTTTGCAACCCCCCACCTCCACCCAAGAGAGTGTATTTTTCTCGCTAATTTCCCTAAAAGTCACAGGCAAAGTCCCAGTGGTTTTCCTTGGGTTATTTGCTCAACACTTTGCAAATACGGTACCTTAGGATGAGTATGGTGGCTAGGCAGGCACATCCAGGAGGCCGGGGTAGCCCCACCTGAACTACATGGCTTAAGAATAGGGTTACCCACACAAAAAAAATTAGACTACTATCACCAAAATAAGAGGAAATGAATGTCAGTCTGTCCAAAAAAAAATTCTATTTTATTATTCTTACCCAAAAGAACTTCTCCCCTACTCCAGGCTCCAAAGCTAGTGGCTCAAAACAACTATTTTATTTTGTTCATGATTACTTGGAGGTCAGGAATTTAGGAAGGGCTCAGCTGGGCAGTTCCTGGTTGGCATCTTTCCTGTGGTTGCAGTGAGATGTCAGTTGGGGCTGTAGACACCTGAAGGCTCCACAGGGCTGAGTGTCCAAGGTGGCTCCCTCATGAGAATGACTGCTGGTGCTGCCAGATGGGCACTCAGCTGGTCTGGTGACTGAATGCCTATGCATGGCTTCCCCAGCACAAGAAGCTCGGAGTAGATGGACTTCTTACACGGTTGCTGAGGGCTCCAAGCACTGGCATTCCAGCTAACAGAGGCACGCTGCATCACCTTTTCTGACATCACCTCAGAAGCCATGCAGGGCTACTTTTCTGCATTCTATTGATTATAGGGATTCTAAGAGTCAAGGGGAAGGGACATAGACTGCACCTTTGAACAAGAGGAGTGTCAAATAATTTTCAGCCACAATCATTTTCTATTGTTCTTTGAACATGTTCCCACAATTTCAACATTTTTTGCCTTTAGGGATGCACATCTCTTTGCCTGGAATGTCCTTTTTCTCTTCTTTGTCTACCCACTAAGCTCTACTTACCCTATAAGACATACGCTACACACCCCCAGTGCGAAGCTTCCCCTCTGCCCTCCACATGGTAGTGTTTGTCACTTCCTTTGGACCACTGCACTCCAAATACATACCTCTTTAATGACTCCTTTGTATGATATATTGCTGTGGTCCCCAACCCACCAGGCCACAGACTGGTACAGGTCCGTGGCCTGTTGGGAACCGGGCCGCACAGCAGGAGGTGAGCAGGCAAGCAAGCAAAGCTTTATCTGTATTTATAGCTGCTCCCCATTGCTCACATCACCACCTAAGCTCCACCTCCTGTCAGATCAGTGGGGGCACTAGAGTCTCACAGAAGCGTGAACCCTACTGTAAACTGTGCATGCGAGGGATCTAGGTTGCAGGCTCCTTATGAGAATCTCATGCCTGATGATCTGAGGTGGAGCTCAGAGGAGCTAGTGCTGGGGAGCAGCTGCAAAATTATCCCAAAACCATCCCCTGCCATCCTGTCTGTGGAAAAATTGTCTTCCATGAAACTAGTCCCTGGTACCAAAAAGGTTATGGACCACCGAATATTGTACAACTTTTTGCCCCTGTCTCTATCGCTAGGCTATAAGCTCCTTGAAGGCAGGAACCAAATTTTATTTCCTTCTGTACTTCACATACCAACTGTCTCTTATAGGCCCTCAGTCTGAGTTTGCCAAATGACAGAATTAGATTGTATAGCCAAAGAGTTCTTCAAATGTTAAAGTGCTATTCAAACAAAAGCTGTGATTGTTTATGAGATAAGTGAGCCTTTTACTGAAAAAAAGTAATAGCTTCTGGTGATGGCTTTCCATCTGACAAATTCTAAATGGATGCTCCATTTAACTGGGTTTTTCTTTTTTAGTTAAGATTTTTTTTTCTTTCTTTCTCTGGGTTAAATACTAGTGACGCCTAGTTGTTTGTTCTTTATACTGTGTCTGTTTTTGGGGTCCCTGTTCCCCAGGTTTTATCAACCATTCCCTCTCCATGAGTCTGTTTAATCAGGCCAACATTTCTCTACATCATTAGAGTTTTGTACCTAATTCTTTTTATCACCTAGTTTCCCTATATATGTCCATGTGTGTGTGTATCCCACACCGATATATATTTTCTACATACCTATAAAATAAGTAATAATAAATTTGAAACATTGATAAGAGTATATGAAGCCAAGGGACATACAGGAAACTCAATCAGAAAAACAACACATGAAATGTGTTCCATCTCACTAGAAATCATAGAAGTGATCATTAATATCTTAATGAAAAACCCTTTCACACCTGTATGATAGGCAAAACTATTCAAAGAACTGGAGAGGATTTGAAGAAATAGGATATTCATATGTTGATGGTATGAATTGATACAACCCCTTGGGCAACAATTTGACAACATATAATTAAGTTAATTAAGTTAATTAAGTTGAGACTATTTATACCTCATCACCCTGCAATTCCACTTCTGGGACTACAGAGCCACTTCCACATGTTCATCATCTGACAAGTAGACAAATAATTTGTGGCATATTTATAAGATGGAATATTATAAAGCAGTAAAAATAACCAATGCTGCAGATATCAACATGAATGGATCTGAAAAAAATCACACTGAGGAAAAAAAAGCAAGATACAGAAAAATGACCCTATGACACTATTTATATAAAATTTTAAAACAGGAGTACTTAATTAGCTTAACATAAATGTGTAGTAAAAGTATATAGAGCTATGTAAATGATAAAACTACCAAAATTAGATGTGCAGTTACCTTTGCAGGTGAGAGAAGAGATTCAACTGGACTGATCATGACACTTATTCCTAACTGGTGAAGGATACCTAGTGTTTGTTATACTGTTCTTGATATCTTTTTGTATGTCCAAAATAAGTATATTTATAATAATTAATTTTTTAAGAGCGAAAAAATCTCACACTATCATGGAAAGATGCTTAGAATATAAGTAAACAGAGCAAAACATATACAAACAGACATAGATATGCCCCACCCACTGAACAAAACTCAGTGATCATGGAAACATATGTGCAGATAAGAGTGGAAAGATATAATGTTAATAGTAGTTACTGGTAGGTTTGGGATTATGATTGCTTTTGATTTATTTATTTGTGTTTTCTGCTGCATTTTTTCTACTGAACATAATTAGCTGTTAATGAATCTGTTGATTTAATTAATAAATATTTCTGAATGTCATGGTTGTAATAAATAGTGACAATCAATCCACTTGTCCTGATATGTCTTTAGGAAGCAAACATACTCAGAAAAATGCTCAGAGCTGCACCTCTATATACGATACCATTTGACCAGTTGAGAAAATAATTTTAAAACAGGACAATGTCCCAGTCCTCTGTGAGCTTACCAATTAAAGACAGATGACAGAAAACAAAACAGGCCTATAAATTGAGCATAAAAAATTGCATTGAATTTCAGTGCTCTTTGACATTTAGACATAAGGCTGGTCTCCACTCTGCCTTTTTGATTCTGGAGAAGAGCTAATGCCTTTAACAAGAGTGTGAAATAGCTGTCCAAACATGTCTTTCTTGCCACTGCCTTTATTCACACCAAATGTTCTACTTTCTTTTTCAAAGGAGGAAAAGATAGCTGCAGTGCTATCTTCCCCCAGCTATGGGAAATGGATATAACTGAAGCCTGGTTTGTGTTGGGGTTTTGTTTTTAACTCACCTCCTTAGTGAAGATGTCTCCTCGCCTTAGAGCAGCCAACTCCGTGTGGGTGTTCAGTGCTTCCATAACTTGTTATCCAGCCCACCTCGTGATAAAACAGAAATAACCAAAATGTTGCACGTTTTCCTGCAGGATTTCACTCCTACCAAAAAAAAAAAAGGATATTCCAGGTTATATAAAGGAAATCAAAGGGTCTGGAAATATAAGAACAGTTGTCAATCTGGTTGGTCCTTTTACATATACCTCAGGAGGAACTGATCATTCTATAATCCTCACCACCTGTATTGAGGGTCCTCGTTAACACATGCTCAAAATATAACACCTAAATCTTATTTGGTGCTCACCAGTGTTCTAAATTTTGTTAAATGCTTTACATGCATCATCTCTATGAATCTTCCTGGCAACTTTATTAGGTAGATTCTATCTTATTAGCCCAATGTTATAGATGAGGAAACTGAAGCTCAGAAAGAAGTTAAATGGCTTGTCAAGACCTTAATACTAGTAAATGATGGGGCTGGCATTTGGACCCAGGTAGCCTGTCTGGTGCCTGAACCTCACTACACCTGTATCAGAATCACTCAGTGAGTTGGTGCTTCCACCTACATCATGCCTTTTAATTCACTTCCTATAGCCATTAGTGGTAGATATTGTAATCCCTGTTTACTGATGAAGTAACTGAGTCTTTGCAGGATCAAACAACTTGCCCAAAATCCTGGAGCTCTCTAGCTTCAAAATCTATGCATTTTGCACTAGGCCACATGATTTTTCATAGACCCACAGCCAGAATAGAGTGATTCCAAATCTCTCTTCCGCCCTCTGTTTCTCCATCTGCAAAAGAAAGGGAATCATATTTTCTCTCTTGAAAACCTCAATGGCTTTTATGGGAAGCCAATAAGATTCAATGTAAAGAAATTTGAAAAGTATGAAGACATAAGGGATTCATATTTGCAACCATATTTCAGCTAAGTTTGCTTACCTGGCATCAACAATTAGAAAATTCCAAGTCTCTCTCACTTGTGCTTATGAAGTTGTGAGTGATAATGCATTCCCTATTTTCCATCATGGCAGGACTCATGTTTCCAACCTTTTCCTAGAGAGGTTCCAACCTTTTCCTAGAGAGCTCTGTGCTTTAAGACTAAGCTGTCTTCTTCCTAATTTTTGTATTTTTTGTAGAGATGGGGTCTTGCTATGCTGCCCAGGCTGGTCTTAAACTCCTGGGCTCAGGCAATCCTTCCATCTCAGCCTCCCAAAGTGCTGGGGATTACAGGTGTGAGACACCACACCTGGCCTCATTTGCTAAAGCTCTCAACTTTTATGCCTATTTTGAGGGTGGGAAGGAGGCATTTCCCAGCCCTGTATTTCACAAATTAACATTTGTTAAGCATAATTCCCTGAAATTGACATGTTCCCTTTAGGCTTCATCTTTGTGAATTTGAAGCATCTTTTCCTTCACTGGGAAGGGCCACTGACTATTTAATTCTTTAGTTTATTCATGTAAAAGAGAAATATTAGCAAAATTAGATAAATAACTTGTTTTTTTAGTATTTAAATGCTGTCGTCAAAGAATTGTACACCAACACCCACAAAATAAAGACATTTCTTACATCTCCTTTAAAAAGGAGTTTTGAAACAGAGACAAGTGGGAATGGTTTACTCCACTCCAGGATCTGCCCTCACATAAGGAGTTTGGGTTTCTCCATTTGTGTTTCCTACCCCCAAATTTTGTGGCCAATTTCTTGTGGTCAGGAAAAGAAGCTAATTTACATTAACTAGCACCCAGCAATTTTCTGTCCTTAAAAGCCTCTTTTGTCCACCACAGCAGCCACTGCCCCAGTTCGAGGCCCCATCACTCTCACCTGTATTACCACAATAGCTTTCTTACCATCGCCCCCTCTGTCCTATTTCTCCCTTCTCCAGTTGCTATGCCTTGTTGCTACAGAGCTATTTTTCTTAAAGCGAATCTTGTGATCACATCCCTCTCCTGTGTAAAGCTTCTTACAGGCTGTCCATTATCCTCAGGATAAAATTCCAACACCATGGCCTGGTGTTCAAGGTGCTTCATGATCTGGCCCTGGCCTATGGACAGCCCCATATCTAGCCACTTCTGTTGCCCATCTCTGTTCTGTTATACTTACTCATTGCAGTTACAATATTGAATCATACCCTCTGACAAAATAGAGTGGGGTCAATTTTGTTTTTTAATTTGTAAGTTTAGAAAAAATTTAGGAAAATGAGGGGTTTTTTCCTACATAATTTTTTCTAACAGTATGCCAACACACACACAAATAGTGCTTTGAAGTCACTGGCATTGATTTTTGTGTGTAGCATAAAGTTGGAATCTAACTTCATTGCCTTTCTTATGAATAACTAGTCCCAACAGCATTTATCCAACAAATATCTTTAAGAAGGTCATTGTCAATTTTTGGAATTACATGGATAAAAGAGATTTTAGGAATGTCTTTTGGGGGGAGGCATGCAAAGCTCTTTAAAATTTGATCCCACCATTTTTTAGTGTAGAAAGGATTTTTTTCTCAAACAAGACACAAAGAACACAATTCAAAGAGAAAAAAAAGATAGATTCAACATAATAAACTTCATCAATAGGTCTTATTAACAAAATGAAAAGATGAGCTATAGTCTGGAAGTATATATTTGTCACACATGGATTTAACAATGGGCTAATATCTAGGACATATAAAGAATCCTTTAAAATCAATAAAAAGGACAACCCCCCCAACACAACAGAAACATGGGCAAAGGTTTTCAAACAGGCCATTCACAGAAGAGATAACCTGATAAACTTGTTTTAAAAATGCTAAATTTTCTTAGTAATCATGACAGGCATGTTAAAAACACAATGAAAATCTATTATACTATATACTTCAGATGGTTAAGAGGGTACAGATCTTATATGTACAATGATATAACATACATACACAATGAAAAACAGCATCACACCCACCAGAATGGCAAACAATAGAAGTCTGTGGATGCCAAATGTTGGTAAGGACAGGGCAGTGGGTACCCTCATGCACTGCTGGTGGGAATGTACATTGGTACAGCTTCTTTAGTACAGTAGACATTTGTTGCCCTTGACCATTTTGGGGCCCTTGGGGCTGTGAATCTGGTTTCTGAATCTGGAGCAAGATCTCAGTTTACAGAATGAGCAACATATGGAGTCCAAAAGGCTGTGTCCAGAGACAAAGCAGGGGTCCAGAGGAGCATTAGTCCAGCTGGGCTCTACAAAGGGCCAAGGGCCAGGTGTAGGCCAAGAGGTCAGGAAACATGGACAGAGGGACAGAGCAGAAAGGTTCACAACAAAAGGAGGAGAGAATTGCCAAGGCTCTCCCCAGCTCAGCTGCAGGATGCCATGAAAGTGTCTGCAGCCTCTTCCGGGGGTGAGAGGTATTAAGGATGCCAAGTCAATTTCAAGCAATCAGCAAATTCCTTTAAGCTAGATCCAGAATTTATATACCTCCATGTTGGAGAAGGAATAGTCAATATTCTCCAAGGTCCCACAGCCAGAAAGCTGTGGAGCCAGGATTCATAGCTATGCTTTGCTTTTGACTTAAATACTGTACATTTTGTTTCAAAAACTAATTCTGCCCATTTCTCCTCTCTCTTTCAGAGTGAAGAAGAAAATTAATCACCCAATATTCATGGAGCAAGGACTTAGTTCCAGCACTGTGAAGAATACAATATAGTCCAAGACGCTGTCCCTCCAGGCCTCAAGGCTCTTGTCCTGTGGACTGACAGGACACTATTTATTTAAACATTAATATGTTTTGTTTTATGGTTTCCCTTCCCCTTTCCATGAAGATAGGCCCTTTGTATTTCCTTTTTTAAGGATTTTTTGCACGGGTAAAGAGCTCTCCTCTTTCTACTCCCTCCCTATGCTCCCTTCCTCCTTCTCGCTCCTTCCAGGGAAAATTGGAGCTCAAACAGCAACTATGATGGGACTGAGGAGCAAGGCGAGTGTCCTTGAGGGCAGCCAGAGAAAGGCTTTGATCTCTAACGCCTTCCTGTTGTTGGTCAAAGCCTTCCTGACTCTGTGGCACACTTAGGGAAGTGGGGCCCTAGGCTCCCAACCCAGGCAAGGGTCCTCAACCAAAAAACACAGCAGCAGTTGCTTGATCTCAGAAGCCCAGACAGGACTGGACTGTGGACATCTCTGTGGCAACCAGTGTGGATAGAAGCCCCCAGAGCAGGCACCTCTTGGACCCTGTGACACCTTTATTAGGTAATTGGGGGTAGGGAGAGTTGGGAAGAGCCCCAATAATGATAGATTACATTTCTTATCGAGCTGGCAGGGTGGGGACTCAGTCATATTTAATTGGATTTATGAACAACAAATGTGACATTTCTCATATATCCTTGTTTGTACAGTGTTAAGATTCGTACCACCTTCTACATTAGAAGTTGTAGAATGAATATGAGTTGGATCGATCCTTAGAACTTGTCCAGCCTTATCATCTTATTATATAAATGAATCCAATCCAGCAAGCTGAGTGATTTCCAAAGGTCAGTGAGTCACTAATGCAGGACCACAAAGTAAACAAGTATCCTAGTATTTTATCCAGCACTGTTTCCACAGCATCACACTGCTGCTAGTTGAAAAATAATAGTGCCCCAAAAAGCTGGGGCACCTCTAAGCATTTAAAAATGAAACTCAAAACAAAACAAACTACAGAAATGAAGGTGAAGGCCTGATTTCAACGCAGCCAGGTAAAGCAGTAGTAGCTCTCAGAAAACAAATTTGATTTCAGACGCAAACGCTGACTAAGACTGCCCTCTGGTGGATAGGAATAAAAGTGTCTCTGTTAGATTAAAGAAAGAAAAAAAAAATTCTCCTGTTCGAATTCAGGTCATCTTTTAGAATCCTTATAGATTTAAACCTTTTTAAATACTCTACTATCATAAGGCATATGGTAAAGTGTAGATGTTAATGACCTGGGCTTTTAACAAAACTGCAGGTTAGATTCCAGCTCTGGAACTCTGGAGAAGTTACCCAATCTCTCTGAGACTCATTTTCCTCCTCTGTAAAATGCACATAGTAATAGAATGCTCCTTACAGGGTTCTTGTGAGGATTAGAGGAGAAAATCTACATAAAAGTCCTTAGAAAAGTGCTGGGTATGTAAGAACTCAATATAGACACTATTCTTATTCTTCCTGTTGTTGCTTCTATTAATACCATCTTGATAACTTTGCAAAAAATAAACTCATGTTCACATAAATAAAGTCTTGATAATCAGGAAAATTATTAAGGAATTACCTTAGAATGGTATGATTATGTGTATTTTATACATTCCATGAATCTTGTAAAAAGAAGTTTCTGTATATTTACCTTAATGTTTTCTGCATATTTACAGAAAGTCTGTAGTCATGTGTCACTTAGTGATGGGGATGTATTCAGACAAATACATCATTAGGCAATTTTGTAGGTGTGTGAACATCATAGAGTGTACTCACACAAACCTAGATGGTCTATCCTACTACACACCTAGACTAGACAGTATAGCCTATTGCTCCTAGGCCACAAACCTATACAGCATATTACTGTACCAAATACTGTAGGCAATTGTAACACAATCGTAAGTATTTGTGTACCTAAAACATATGTAAATATAGGAAAGGTACAGCAAAAATAAAGTATTATAATCTTATAAGACCACTGTCATATATATGTCATTGACTAAAACATCATTATATAGCACATGACTGTATACAGTTTTTGTATATTGTAAAAGGAAATAAAAATCTCAGGACCAACCCCCACTCCCAACTCCTTATGCAAAAGGGAAGGTAACTGGCCCCACAGATCATTCATTAAGGAAATTCCTTGCTGGCCTCCATAAGCAAGGATGTGCCAATTGTAACTTTGGGTCTGCAGGCTGAATCCAGCTCCCAAAACTAAAGTCTGCTTAACTGCACAAGTTTATCTTCCCAGGTGCAGAACAGCGACAAAACAGGATCAAACACTCTTTCACCTACCCAGGGACGTCTACGTAACTGTGCTTCCTTCACTCCCTTTTTCTTTTCTAGCACTCACCTTATCTTATGTAAAATGTAGATTTTTCTGGGTCTCACAAGAGTGTAACCGTTTTATCTCACTACCCACTCCCCCTGCTTTATTTTTTCCTTTCTCTATGCCCTATTCCCCTTAAGTACCGAAGCTCCCAAATTCCCCTTCGCAAAAATAGACAGATTTGTCTGTGGTTTGTGTTTTTCCCAGGTACATCCTCAACTTTGGCTTAATAAACCTCGATTGATGGAGACTGTTGCCTCAGTCACTTATTTTGAGTTGACAATATTTACCCTGTTTTTCTGTATATTTACCTGAATATCCATTGTCCACTTATAAAAACACCCAAAATATTTTCTCACTAATGATTTTTCACTTCTGTCCTTTTTTCATTCAGTGACAGTTGAATAAACACTAAAGCAGAAGAGTCGACTTGTTTCAGGCCTTATTTGTGGAGAAAGAATGCCTAATTTGAAGACCCTATGCAAAATCACAGTTTATGCTGCAGGATCTTTCATGTGCGGGCATTACAAGCATTGGCCTTCTTGTCAGTTACCTGTTACTGTGTAAAAACCAACCCACGAGTTAGTGGCTTAAAACAATAATGATTTCCTCTCCTAATTCAGGGGTTGCTTGCATGGCTAGGCCTCTCCCTCCACATGGTCACTCATCCTCCAGTAGGCTACTTTGGGCTTGTTATGTGGTGGCCAAGTGTTCCCAGCAGCAAGACAGAACAGCAGGTCCCAACACCCAAGCACTTCTCAAGTCTCTGCTTTCAACATATTTACCAATGCCTCATTACCCAGAGCAAGTCACAGGGCCAAGCCCAGATTCACGGAGTGGAGAAAAGGGCTCCTTCCCGTGTTTGGAGGAGTGGCTAGGTCACAATGCAAAGGGGTGTGCACACAAGCATGGGGGAAATTAGTGGGCAGTTTTTGAAATCTATCACACCTCCTGAGTCTCAGGCTCTGAAAAGTACTGAGTATCTAATACAGACAACAAAACAGCCCCAGTAATACAGCTGACATTCATGGAGTGCTTTCCAGGAGTCCCACTTCCATGCCTATAGGAACCAGGCTAGTACTGAAGGCGAGAGAAGATTCTAGGGAGGAGGCTATGGCAAACTGTAGTGCACATGCCCATTTTGCTGCTCAGCTCCGCTCAGTTGCTGTCATGTGGGAATACAGGCTCAAGGTTTGTAGATATCCTGATTTTTCAGGAGATGGTGAAACCTGGATCATTATATAAAAATCTCCTGATGTTTAAATTCTGACAACTAATTCAATTTCTTAAACTTTGTGCTGGAACAAACCAACTCTCCTGAGGGGGCAGTGGAAGACCAGTTTGGGTCCTCTTGCTTTCTCATGCTGGAACTAAGCATGGACATAGGAGTACTATCTTCCTTTTAAAATATATGATGCATGAAGCGGGAGGAACCCCACAGCAATAGCAGCACTTGCAACAGTGCTTAAGTGTGTGTGTTTTAGAGTCAGATGCACCAGCTCTGCTGGTTACCAATGTTCCTCTCTTTTTTATTTAACATTTAAATCTCTTTCTAGAACTCAAAAGCACAACACATAGAGCCAGACTGCCCAGGTTTGAATCCTAGCTTTGCTACTCATCAGCTATGTAAATTTGCTGTTATTAAGGTCTTATCTCTGTTTAAAGAGTGCTTTGTATATAAAGGTACAAAGCACTTTCCCCCTGGGTTGTATTAGTTGTAGGCATGTCTGCCTTCCTAGGTACACCATGGTCACCTGATAATAATATGAACAATACCAGAAAATATTTATAGAGCTTTTACCTTATCCTTTACCATAGGGGTTGAGCAATTTACATAAGTTTTATCGTTTTTTGTTTGTTTGGTTGGTTGATCAGGTTTTTTTGAGACAGAGTCTCTCTGTCGCCTGGGCTAGAGTTCAGTGGCATCATCATAGCTCACAGAAACCTCAACTCTTGGGCTCAAGCGATCCTCCTGCCTCAGCCTCTCGAATAGCTGGGACTACTGGTGCACACCACCACACCCAGCTAATTTTTTCTATTTTTTTAGTAGAGACAGGGTTTCGTTCTTGCTCAGGCTGGTCTTGAACTCCTGAGCTCAAATGATCCTCCTGCCTTGGCCTCCCAGAGTGCTAGGATCACAGGCATGAGCTGCTGCGCCCCGCCTCGTTTTATTGTCTAATCCTCGCAACAACTCTAGAACAGTATTCTTTTTGTTCCTATTGTACAGGCGTAGAAACGGAGAATTAAGTAATTTGTACCCAGTTTACACAGTAAATTAGGAGTGTTGTCATCTTAATTCAAATAGATCAACTCCAGACAGGGTTATTCAAACTGGGATCTGCAGACTCTTGGAGTGCACAGAGACGCACTTTTGAGGTCTACAAGTTCTCTAAACATTTAAAAAAATTTTTTTTTGTTATCCTAAAGTAGTTACTATCAGCACTTCTTGAATATTTGGATGGCCACTTCCTAAGCCAGTACTGCTGTTCAGTTCTGTATTTATACTCACTTGGTGGAGTTATTTTAACTGTCACAGGCTAATACGAAGGGAAGAAAAGCCAATATGGCAATGTCATGCTCAATCCATGTGAAGGCCAAATGCATTACCACACACAAAGGTGTCTTGGTATTTTTAAGGGAGAAAAATGGTGGTAAAATGGAGTCATCATGGCCCACAGTATTAGAGGCATGACGAATCAGAAAGAATTTCCACCACAGACTCACTACCATCTCCCTGCTGTGAGTGATAGTACAGTTTCAATAAAACAAGATTCATTTCCCTCATTAAGTTGTGTTAATTTGAATTTTGTTAGTTTTGTTCTTTGTTTTATATTTAATTTACAAATGTATTTTGGTTTTATAGTTTTATATGAGCTGTAAGTATAAGAAATATATACCTAGATTTATGTTTTTACTTATAATAAGCAACATTATAATAAACATAAATTAAGTAAACTCGCTGACTGTAAGATCTTTTTTTCCATTAAAAAATATTCAGTACATCCTTCAACTCTGAGAACATGGCATTATATCACAGTGCTCCTCAAAGGTAGGGAGTGTAATAGAATGGTTTAGAGTTTGGTTTCTAAAGTCACACTGTATGAGGCTGAGTCTCAACTTCAATATCTATTAGCTGTGCGACCTTGGACAAGCCACTTCACTTCTCTAAGACTCAAGTTTCATAATTGATTAAATAGGAGATATTAATAAGGGTGCTGTGAGAACAACATGAGATACTATAGGAAGCACTTGGCAAAGTACTTGGCACAATAGAATTGACTAGAGCTAATAATATGAACAATAGAACGCAGGAAGAAGATAATTCTTGTCCAATGAATAAATGGATTAATTTGTAGACTTTGATACAGGACTTGCCTGGCTGTGATTCTGAATTGAGAATATAATGATGGAAAGAGAGAATTTACCTCTCATAAAACAGTGGCTGTCACTCTCAAGATGAGACGTGAAATCACTGTGGTTTTGTATGCAGCCATTTAATTTCTTAGAGCAACTTTCTTTTATTTTAAAGAGTAACTTTCAAAAATCCGGGATAGCTTCCAGTTAGGCAATTAGATGTGTTTCCCAGAATTAGTTTCTTATTTCCAACCAGATGCTTTTTTTTTTTTAACCCATCTTCTCCTCCCATGTATTTGTGGCCCAGAATATAGGAAATTTACTACAGATATAACTTTATTTCATTAGGGAGTAAGCATCTTACTGACCCATAGTTTGACAAATCACTTGAAAAAATTTCAGAGGAAGTAAGCCGTGATATTTACAAGAGAGAATGTGGTTCTCAAACATCATGAATATTCAACTGAGAGTTTATGACATTTGAAATAATTATAGAATAATATAAATCACTATGCTATTAGACAATGTCTTAAGTGAAAGAAACCTGGCCACGTATGGTCAGTGCTGTATAGTAAAAAGACAGACCATGCATTTTAGAGTCAGACAGTTTAAGATTTGAATCCTAGCTTGACTGTTATGTTAACAGAGTGAACCTGAAACAGTTTCTTTATCTCCTTTTCTCTTGACAGCCTCTACTTCCAACTGGGAAAGAGTCATCGTTTGATAGCTTGAATTTTAGCAATTTCTACTTCTTTTCTTTCTATCTTCCCAGCAGGGGAACATCTGACCCAATAAACTGTTATAACTATTTCAGAGTGCTTGTCATTATATGTTTCATTCATTCATTTATTCCTTCATTCAGCAAGTAATTATTGAGTGAGTACTATTTGCCATGTACTCATGTTGGGGTCAACAGCTGCTTGGGACTCAGTGGTGAGAAAGGGGGACAAGTTGCTTGCTCTCAAAAAGTTCATCTTTCATTGGAGAAGTTAAAAAATAAATCCAGAAACCAATAATTAAGCAAGATAGTATGAAATTGGAGTGAGTGCTAAATATGGTGTTATAATGGCAATAAAGCAATTTTACAGTGCAAGGGGCCTGGGCTGGAAGGCTACTTTAATCAGGATGGCCATGGAAGTCCTTTGTGATCAGAGGAGTGGAGAGCTGAAGAAGGAGAGGCTGTGTGAAGAGTGAAGGGAGAGATCCCAGACAGAGGGGACTGCCAGTACAAAAGCTATGAGTTATGAAGGAGTTGAGCAGACTCAAGGGTCAATAACAGACCACGGTGGCTGAAGCACATTCAATACAGAAGATCAGGCAGGGGACAGCCTCAGTGAACCAGGTCACGTCCAACCTCTTAAACCATGGTAAAGAGTTTGGATTTCATTCCAGTGAGGTAGGAAGTCATTGAAGCAGTCTAATCAGGGGAGTGACAGGATCTGATTCACATTTTTTAAGAGTGATCTGGTTGCTGTGTGGAGAATACATGGTAAGGAATAAAGAGAGGGCATCTCAGTCTGCTCCTGGGCTATAACAAAATACCCTAGACTGGGTAATTTATAAATAATAGAAGTTTATTTCTCACAGTTCTGGATGTTTGGAAGTCCAAGATCAAGGTGCCAGCAGGTTTGGTGTCTGGTGAGGGGCCTGGTCTCTTCTTCCAAGATGGTGCTTGAACACTGCTTCCTCCAGAGGAGACAAGCCTATGTGTTCTCACAAGGCAGAAAGAATGGAAGGCAGGGAAAAATAGGATTGAACAACTCCCTCCCACCTCTTTTTAAAAATTTTTACAGATGTAGCATGTGCAAGCACAGTTTTGTTACATGGATATACTACGTAGTGGTGAAGTCCGGGGTTTTAGTCTCCCACCTCTTTTAGAAGGGTGTTAATCCCATTCATGAGGGCTCTGCCAACTACCTCCCAAAAGGCCCCACCTCTTAACACCACCACCAAGGATTAAGTTTCAACATGAATTTTGGGAGGGACACAAACATTCAAACCACAGCAGAGGGAGACCAGTCAGGAGACGATCATTGTAGTTCAGGTGACATGATGATGATGGCTTGGACGGAGGTGACATGAGAAAAGATGGAGAGAATAGAATTGGAGGGAAGGAGATGGACTCAGTACACATTTTAGAAGTAGAATGGACAGTACCATTATGATATATTGTCTCTTCAGTGTCTTTAGTACCCGTGTTCCAAATGGAAATCCAGCTTGTAATGCCCTGTTGTCCTCACTTACTTTGCAGAAACCCAGAAGAGTTACAGTGAATTGTTTGGTTCTCTTAGGACAGAGTGCTAAAATCTACATCATCCAACACATAAATACTTTTCTTTCCAGAGATCTGAAATTTGCTCCCTCTCTCTAGGAGCTTAAATACAAAGCATATTCACAAAAAGAAAAAAACTGAATGGACATGCTGGCCACGTAAAGTTTTTCACTACCAAAAAACCAAAATAACAAAAAATAAAAAGAGAGAGTGTTATAAACTAAAGAAGCAGTTGCATTTGTGCAGAATTTAGGAGACCATGTCTTTTGGAGCAATTATATGGGTAGAAATTATATGGGACTCTGAAAGAGTCCAGCTTTCTCCGTATGAATAACAAGTACATGCACCTATGTGCCTGTGTGTGTGTGGATCAGTAAGGCAAATATTGAGGAAGTATCTGGAGCCCAAACTGGACTGTTGAGAAGGGAAAGGATTGTGTGTGGAGAGTGGTTAATAAGTGACAGTTGTAAAAAAAAAAAAATTCTACTCATGAAGCACATTCTTATGAATTTTCTCAAAAGAGCCTCAAAACTACCCTATAAGGCAGTGTTCCCCACCTCCTCCAAATACGGAACACAGAAAATCAAGACATTTATGCAGAATTCTGAAGTAAACTCAGAGAGATTTGAGAGTATCTATATGGGCTTGGGGCAGTTGCATTACATTTTATTTGTATCCTTAGAAAAACAAAACACAAAGTATTAGAGAGTATTCTAAATATTTAATTTGTATAATTTCCAAATACTAATAATAACTTGACATAATTCTTGATCAAGACGTTTTGACTGACAAGCTCTTCAAATGAGGTTAGACACAATCCATGCAATACCTATTTGTTCAAGTATGTGATAAAAAATGTTTAAACGTAACTTTCACCAAACATTTGCAAAAATTGATTATCTGTAAAGGCTCCAATAGAAATTCTATCTTTTGTTGACAAATATTGTGGTGATGAAAGTAGATTGTTAATCTTCTCAAGTTTTGCCTGTGGAATGTTTTTAAGAAGTGATGGCAGTTTTAATTGTACAACTCACATGCTTGGTTAGAGAAATTCTTCAGCCAGTTTGGATAACACTAAATAGGCACCAGCTGCTGCAAAAGGATAGACATACTCCCTACGTGGGAAGACAGAGATTTGGGCCTGCAATTGCGGCTGTATTTCCCAAGACTCCTGTACAGCTTCTCAGTCCCCTGTCCCTATTGGTCCTATTTTGGGCATTGTGACGTGCACGTTGGACACTTGGAACACAAATTCGTCTGGCAGCTCTGTTTGTTCTTTGTCCACAATGGGGAGCTGTACATTTTGCAGCTGGCTGCTGAAGCAGGTCTCCTTGGCCACCGTCAGCTTGCTGCGGTAGAGTCGTGAGTGCCAATGTTGTACGAGCTGCTTTTTGTCTTGGGGTACTATGGGATGTTGCATAGACCCCATTTCTCTCACAATGCCCTCAAAGAATTTCTAGAGAAGGAAACTGGCAGCCAGAGGCAACAAATCCAGAGGTTTTGACCACCCCAAAGCTAGAGCTGACTCAGCTGCCTTGACGACTGGGGGTGGGGGTGGGGATGGGGATGGGAATACATCTTGATGTGCCTGAAAACTCTTCATGGCTAAGTCCAAGAGTGCCATAGTGCACTAGCTGGGAACACTAGGCTATAAAGTGTATAAGGAAGAACTTCGTACAGATAAAGAAGCAGATGCACTTAGAATGGTAAAATGCCTTTCTTACTTTCCCACAGTTAGTTAGAAAGTAGTAGGTCAGAAACAAAATCAACTCTTATAATTGCACATTCCTTACATTATATCTCATTACCTCTCTTGATTCAATAAGCTTCATGGGAGGAGAAAGAAAATTCAGCAGCACAGATACTGAATGGTCTTTGGGAATTCACATTTATAGGGTCATGTTTTCTACTTTAACATGAAGAATGAGAACTTATAAGGTTATGTAATGCAAAAAGATTATGCAAAACAGTTTGCCTGTTCCCTTTTCAAATGCATCCATTTATTCTGAAATGGTAGAGTAGAAATTAATTACATTTTAGCCTATTGGTTTTACAAACTGAGGCAGTGGATAAAAGTTTGCCACTATTCAGAAATCAGATGTCTATGAGCTTCCCATTGTAGTTACTGTTTTGCCTAATGTCTCGGGTTCAGGCTGCTGTAACAAAGTACCATAGACTGGGTGGCTTATAAGCAGCAGAAATTTATTTCTTACAGTTCTAGAAGCTGGAAGTCTGAGATCAGGGTGCCAGCATGATCAGGTTCTAGTGAAGGCCCTCTTTGGCTGCAGACAGCTGACTTCCAGTTATATCCTCTCATGGCACAAAGAGAGCTGAGAGGGAGGGCTGGCTTGCTTCCTCTTCTTATAAGGACATTAATTCTATCATGGGAGCTCTACCCTTACAACATAATTACTTCCCAAAGGTCCCACCTTCTGATACCATCACATTGGGTGTTAGGATATCAATGTATGAATTTGGATGGGGGGCACTAACATTCAGTCCATACAGGAAATAAAAAGATTATTGTCTTCTTCAGCTAATAGCCATCCAAAGTCAGACTGTCATGGCAGTAGCCTGATAGCTGCCTCCACACTTGGCTCTTGCACAATGGGGAGGAGGAAGTTCCTGAACTTGCTGGTGCCAAGTAGGCAGCTGAGAGAGCAGAACTGTCTTGTGGACCCTAGGTGGTTCTGGTAGTGTTCACAGGCAAAGAGATCCAGGTCCTCTCAACAGCAGCACACCTGATACCCTGAAACTGCAAGGAGAACTTCTAAGAGTGGCATCTGTGGGCTCCTCCTCATCATAATCAATACTATTGCCCAGAAGCAACTATCCCTCCTCTGTTACCAACCTCTCAGCATCTTGTCTCCCATCTGAATCTGCCTTCATAGAGTTAGGTACCATCCTGGACCACCTCCAGATGTGAGAAACCTGCAGATGGGGAGTGGAATTAGTAGGGTACTAGAGGAATCCTGTGCACTGGGAAAGTTCTGAAAGGGTTACATGCTTAATTCAACTTGCACACACAAGTATGGCCATAATGATTGTTGGTGACCAGTGACTATTCTGTTTGATCAATGCTTGGGTCAGATAGTTGTTAAACATTTTCAACATTGCTTCTGATAATATGTACTCAGAATGATGACAGGAGCTATGAGACAGACACTTGTTTTCTCCTGTCCAAACAGTGCTTTTATTAATATGTACTATAAATAAAGTGCCTCATTTTGGAGAGCATGTGCCTATTTGCCAAGTACTTTACATGGCTCATCACCTATAATTCTCATGATAGTCTCATGAGGCAGGTACTAAGACTACCATCATTTTATTGGTGTTAAAACAGAGGAACAGAGACGTTAAGCAACTTGCCCAAAGTCACATACAGAATAAGTGTGGAAGACACTGAAACACACCCCCCCATCAGTGTAGCCCTAGTCAAGAGGTAGAGAATAAATTTGACACTTTTTAGTTAAAAGGAAAAAGGCAAATGTTAATATTTATAGTTTTGCCTCAGGGAAAGATTTAACGTACTCTGTGGATTTCAGTAACTCCACTCTCTGCTCAAAATAACTATAAATCAAAACACATTCTTTGATTCATTCCTTCAGTAAATATTTATTATTAAGTGCCTTCTATGTTCAAAGTAATATGCTAGACACTGGTGATATAAGACTTGGACTGTGCAGTTAAATTACTAGGGATTATATTACTAGTGATTATAATGCCCTGAAGCAGCATGCAGTGGCAAATGCCCCCCTTGTCTGTTCTCGGGTGGACAACTCTGAAGAATATCACACAGGCTCCTCAGAGAGTTCCTTCAAGGGCTGACCTCAGTCAGCCATAGGGGTGACCAGCTCAGTAATCCACTCTCCTCTTATCTTTCCCCTTTTCCCTGTTTCAGTCTTCCCAGTCTTCCTCTTCCCATTCCTGTTCCCTGGGATGACTTCCCAAAATAAGCTGTCTGCAACAGAGCCCTTGTCTTATGTTCTGCTCTTAGGGGGAACCTAGCTGAGGCAGCTGGTTCAAGAAATGGATGTAGATATCGGATCCTCAGGATGGGACGCTAACACTGGATCCCTTACCTCCCAGACAGCAATCAGGATCCCTTCGCTGGTGGTCAGTGGGTGGAGATAACCCCTGAAGTGTTAGTCTCCCAACCCCTAAGACCTCAGCAATGGTGGACTGAGAGAACATGGGGTGGAAAGTGAAGCTCTAGCTCATGTGGTAGTAGTATAGGTGAACAATACGGGACAATGGTAGTTGTAAGAATTGTGGAGTTAGCTACTTTTTACTAAAGCCTTTAGAAGCTTTGAAAAAAATTGACAGTCCCAGGCTAATTAACTATCAATTCAAGAAGCACTGTGAAAATCATTTGGGCTCCATGGCACCATTTCATGAAGTCTTAATCTCCTATAGCCGTAGGGCAAACAATGCTGGAAAACAGACCTGAGATTTAATAATAAGAGTAGCAAAGCTATAAAAGAGCATGTATGCATGACACCTTGTGGGGTTTGAGTGCTGTCTTGCAAAATACCACATGTTCATTGCACTAAAGGCCATCCATATGCTACTGTGTCCCCCAGCAACGAGAATACATGGGTTGAGAACAAAGGATAGAAATAGGATTAACTATTCTTACCTGAACTGCTAGAGACCTACTTGAGTAATTTGTGTTTTCTGCCCTACAAATTTAGGATTTGGGGGATTAGACGTTCAGGTTCCTATGATGGGAACTTCAACCACCCTATTCAGTAAAGGTTACACTGAATTAGAAGCTATGACCACCATCTGGTTATTTTGGACTTCTCACACCACTGGATAAGCAAGCAGTAGAGTTACTATATTTGCAGGGGTTATTGATTCTGGTTACCTTGAGGGGCTGGGGTTGATTCTACCCAATGGAAATAGGAGATAATATCTTTGCAACTCGGTCATCTCTTGGAACTTTCAGGTGCAGTGGTGATTGTAAATGAGAAATTGCAGTGAGCACAGTCCAGCAAGTGCTCAGGCACTTTGGGTATAGAGGTTTGGGTAACCCAGCCACCTGACTGGGCAAGCAATGGTGACTGACTGAGAATGAGGGAAATCTAGAATGGGTGGTGGAGACAGGGGACAATAAATGTAAGTTACAGCCTAAGGACCAAATACAACATGTTCTATATGCCAGTTACATAGAGGATGTATGTACATAAATATATCCATGTACACATGTACATATCCTTCATTCTTACTCAGTCACTGTGCACTCGGTATAATCCTAATACTGGCTACTAGGATTATAGGTAATTTTAACTTTTCTATATTTTGGTTTTTATTTTATTTTTAATTGACATATAAAATTGTACATATCTATGGGGTACAGTGTGATATTTTAATACATGTAGAGCCAGGAGCAGTGGCTCGTGCCTGTAATCCTAGCAAGTCAGGAGGCTGAGGAGAGAGGGTCACCTGAGGCCAGGAGTTCAAGACCAGCCTTGGCAACATAGTGAGACCCCCCCCGTCTCTAAAAATAATATAAAAAATTAACTGGGTGTGGTAGCACGCAGCTGTAGTCCCAGCTATTCAGGAGGCTGAGGCATAAGGATCACTTGAGCCCAGGTGTTTGAGGCTGCAGTGAGCTATGATTGTACCACTGCACTCCAGCCTGGTCAACAGAGCAAGACCCTGCCTCTATAAAATTTGTTTTAAATACATGTATATATTGTGTAACAATCAAATCAGAGTATTTAGCATATCACCTCATCCATTTATCATTTCTTTGTGGTGAGAGCATTCCAAATCCTCCCTTCTAGCCATTTTGAAATACACAACACAGTATTGTTAACCATAGTCACCCTGCTGCACAATAGAACGACAGAACTTATTACTCCTATCAAACCGTAACTTTACACCTGTTGGCTAATCTCTCCTTATACCTTCTTTCTACCCTCTCAGCCTTTGGTAAACACTATTCTATTCTCTACTTCTATGAGATCAACTTCTTTAGATTCCATATATGAATGCGATTATGTGATCTTACTGGTGTGTCTGGTTTATTTCACTTAACATACTGTCCTCCAGGTTCATTCATGTTCTCATAAATGGCAGGATTTCATTCTTTTTATGGCTGAATAGTTTTCCATTTTGTATGTGACATTGGTCTGGGGAAGGATTTTTTGGATAAGATCCCAAAAGCACAGGCAACAAAAGCAAAAATAGACAAATGGGATTATATCAAACTAAAAAGCTTCTGCCCAGCAAAGGAAACAATCAACAGAGTGGGAGTGAAGAGACAACCTACAGAATGGGAGAAAATATTTGCAAACTATGCATATGACAGGAGGTCAATATCTAAGATATACAAGGAACTCAAACAACTCAATAGCAAAAATAAATAAATAATCAGATTTAAAAATGGGCAAAAGACCTGAATAGATGTTTCTCAAAAGAAGACTACAAATGGCAAACAGGTGTATGAAAAAATGCTCAACATCACTAATCACCAGGGAAATACAGATCAAAACCACAATGAGATATCCTGTCACCCCAGTTAGAATGGCTACTAAAAAGACAAAAAGTAACAAACGCTGACATGGATGTAGAAAAAACTCTTACACACAGTTGTGGGATAGCCACTATGGAAAACAGTATGGAGATACCCCCAAAAATTAAAACTAGAACTACCATATAATCCAGCAATCCTGCTATAGGATATGTATCCACAGGAAATGAAATCAGTGTGACAAAGAGGTAGCTGCATATCTGCACTCCCATGTTTGTTGCAGCACTAACAATTGTCAAGATATGGAAGCAACCCGAGTGTCAAGCAATGGATGCATGGATAAAGAAAATGTGATATATATTTTATTTTTGCTTTATTTTTAAATATTTTTGCAATGAGAAAGAGCAAGAGAGAAATCAGAGAGAGAGAGAGAGAGAGGGAGCTCAGTATTAACAACTGGGCTAGTCACATGGAGGTGCTTGGGCTCACAGAGGAGAAGCATCTTTTCTGGCCTTGGGATAGGGAATGGAGGTCAAGAAAAGCTTCCTGGAAGAAGTGATTTCTAAGTTAAATCTGGCCAGGTGCTGGGACCTTATTCTGTCAGCAATCCTCACCCATAGTTTAGGAATTAAACCAGGTATTTTCCATTCATTCATTCATTTAATCAACAGGACCTACCATGCCCTAGGTCCCATCTAAACTTCACAAATATAGCTACATATAAACTAGAGACCATCACTAGTGTCAGGGAGCTTATAATTCAGCTCTTTTTTCGTGCTGAGCTTTGTCTACTTAGTACTCTGTCCTTCAGCATATATTTTCAGGGTTGGAAGAATGCAGAGAAGTGGAATGTCCTTGCAGAGTTAATAGGGAAATGCTTAATAGAGGAATCAGGTTTGAAAGTCTTCCTCCTTCTCATACATAAAACACAAGCTCAGCTACAGCCACTGTAATAAACAGAGGAAGCAGAGGAGACATAATGGGAGAAACAGAAAGACATAAAAAAGGTACTGACTATGAAACAGAAAACCTGGGTTCTAATCCTGACTCTGTGGTTCTTCTTGGCTGTATGTCCTTAGGCAAGTCTTATAACTTCTCTGAGCTTTATATTTTTATTGGTAAAGTAGGTTTAATATTTGCTTTGCATATCCCAAAGGTTCATTGGGATAGGTAAAACAAATAAAATATATATAAAGGCACATTTTAAATGGTAAGAAATTTTAGGTCAGGTACTAGCTATTCCAATTCTAGGCTGTATGTGTACTCTTCTCCTGAAGTTTCCAGAGCTTATGGGAAATAATAAGCCTTCTATGTAACACTAGAGTCATTGATTTGTTAGCTTGAAACTGAGCAGACCTGTCTCCATCACTTCTTCTGATTCTGGGCTCCTTGCAGACAGGGCTTCCCAATAAAATGCATGAACCTTCAGCTGTCTGCCAGAATTTGGTGAGAGGCATTCACTTTTAGATGGATCACTGCAGCCCCAAGAAGAATGTTTCTGCAGATTTTATTTACACAGTAATGAGAATTGACCTGAGAGTGACACTGATCATTCCATGTTGCTGATATTGAAAGGGAATAATTTTGTTTGCATAAGGGATCCTGTAAAAAAAGAGACTTGACTCTCTTGTCCTCAGAGCCTAGCAGGTTTCCATGATCCAGGAAAAGTATGTGTTTGAACCATTTTTTTTTGTTTGTTTCTGACAAAGAATAGAAAGTTGTGTGGGGGGATGTGTGGAGGATGAGAGTCATGCTTGGGAAATTCTCTGCTTGTTTTTCTATTGGCATCTGGAGCCTCTGAGAGTCTGGAGTCTCAGGGACAGCCTTGCTCCTACAGTGCCACTAGGCATTGCCCTAGTGGGGACTTTCTACAGTGGCTCCAGCCCCACCGTTCTGCTGGGCATTCTTTAAAATCTAGGTGGAGGAGGCCAGGCCTCCACAGCTCATGCATTCTGCACATCTGCAGAATTAGCGCCACATGGACTCCACCAAGGCCCACTGCTTGTGCCCTCTGGAGTGGCAGATTGAGCCACACTTGGTCCTGCCTGAGCCATAGCTGGAGTGGCTGAAGAACGCCGCACCAGAATGTGGGGAGCAGAGACCCAGGGCAGCCCTGGGCAGTTAGCCCTGAGATCTCACAAGCACCCTGGGCCCCTCTCTCAAAAGCATTCTGCTTTCAAGGCCCTAGCATTCTGGGCCTGTGATGGAAAGGGCAGCCCCAGAGATCTCTGAAATACCTTTGGGCACATTGTCCCACTGTCTTGATAACTAATACCTGCTTTTCTTCTATCCATACTAATCTCCTTATCAAACTGTCACTTAGCCACACCTTGGTTTTCTCTCCTAAATACCTTTTTTTTGGGCATTTTTTAAATGAATTTTTAAATTTTTTACATGCCCAAGCTGAGATTTTTCCAAATCTTTACATTTTGCTTCCCTTTTGATTATAATTCCATCTTTAAATTGTTTCTTCTTTCTTGCAGTTTTTATTTTAATTATATGTATTAAAAATTCTTATATAATTTTATTGTAAGCAGTTAAGAGAAGTCACACAGCACCCTGAATGCTTTGCCGCTTAGAGATTCCTTCTGACAAATATCCTAGTTCATTGCTCTTAAGTTCCCTCTTCCACAAAGTCAGTCAAGTTCTTTGCCATTTTGTAACAAGAATGGCCTTTTTCCCCAGTTTCCAATAAGTATTTTCATTTTAAGAACTCATCAAAATGGCCTTTATGGCCCATAATTCTACCAGCATTATGGTCACCACCTATTGAATAATAAGCAAGAAAATTTGGGCTTTTCTTACAGTTCTTCTCTTGTCCTGAGCCCTCACCAAAATCACCCTTAAAGCTCCATTCCTGGCAGTGCAGGCTTTTTTCAGCATTTGCTTCAAAACTATTCCAGCTTCTACCCATTACTCAGTTCCAAAGCTGTTTCACATTTTTAGATATTTCTCATACAACACCCTACTCCTGATACCAATTTCTGTGTTAGTCTGTTTTGTGCTACACAACAGAATATCTGAGACTGGGTAATTTTTAGAGAATAGAAATTTATTCTGTCACAATTCTGGAGGATGGGAAGTCCAAGATCAAGGTGCTGGCATCCAGCCAGGGCCTTCTTGCAATATTCTCACGTGGCAGAAGGCAGAAGGGCAAAAGAGAGCAAACCCACTCCCACAAGCCCTTTTTATAGTGGCACAAATCCATTCATTAGGGTCCCCATGACCTAAACACCTCCCATTAGGCCCCACATCCCAACATTGTTGCACTGGGGATTAAGTTTCCAACAGGAATTTTGGGGAACACATTCAAACCATAGCATAAAGTGTTTTTTATCCTTTAAAATGCAGTCTATTCAGAATATTGAGATTGTGGCAACATATATTTTTCATTGTGTATTTCTATAAGTAAAGGCAAAAGAAATTTTTTCTTTTAGGATAAAAAGTGATCCATTAGCATTTTATTTTTTTCCAAATCATTCCTAATTTGGAAAAAAAATGCTTTAGACTAATGGATTTTCAGATTCTTTCCAGAGAGTATTTTTGGATAGACAAAATGACTACTGATAAAATGAATCTAAAGAGCTCTGATATGAGAAGATAGTGGACTAGAGGCATATGGTACTCACCTCCTTCACAAAAAAGAACCAAAACAGCAAGTAGATAATCACACTTCAAATAGATCATCTAAGAAAGAACACTGGAATTCAATAGAGAAGTGCCAGGAAACACCTTAGGCAAAAAAGGAGAAGAAGAGGCAGCTTGTTCAGCCAGGACTGACTGGGAGCCCTCAGAGGCTCCCCACTGTGGGGAAAAGGTAGGTGAGTGACCCCCAGTGGTCCACATTCCTATCACAGACTGTTGCAATCCCAGCCATGGAAGAGTCCTTTGACCCTTGTGGGCCCTGAGACTAACATAGGGAACTGCCTGAAGAACACTTGAAAGCATTACTCCAGAGGCGGAGTTCACACTGAATCCCACACACCCCTGGAGTCCTAAGCAGCTATAGAAAGATGCCATTTTGTGAGCCTGGACCCCATCAAACTACATCCTGTCCTGGAGCCTGACAGCCCCTGCAGCCCCTGCAGCCCCTGCTTCTCCACGTCCTTGGAGCTCCACTGATATCACCCACCCACAGCTGGGCACTGCTGTTGGCTGCTACTGCCAGGGTCAAAATATGAGCCACTGGCAGCAACCCCATTGCCCCTAGTAGTGGGGCCACTGTGCATTTAAGGCCTTGAGGACAAGATACTCTGCCTGAAGCTGTCACCTTGGGCGAAAGTGTGCAATCCCCAGCTGCCTGCCTACTGCTGCTGCCACTGAAAGCAACCACACCCTCCCCAGCATCAGGGCCACAGTGCAGTCACTGCCACCCAAACTGAGCATTCAGCCTGGGATCTGGGGATCACCCTGCCCTTGCCTACCACAGCCAGTGCCCACATGTACCACGGGGGGGCCTGAAGACAGGCCCACCTGGCCTGGCTCTGCTCCCTCCCAGTTCCCTAGCATGCCATCCAGGGGTCTGGGGGTCACCCTGCCATATCCACCACCATTAGCACCTAAGCACTGCACCCAGGGGCCTGGGGATGGACTCACCCAACCTGCCACTAACACCACAGCTGGCACCCACCCCCATGCATCACCTGCAGGCCTGGGAAATGGCCTACCCAGCTAGTCACAGCCACTCTGATGCCAGCGTGGACTACTTGGGAATCAGAGGGTAGTCCTGTCATTGCTACTGCCATTGCCTATGCTCCATGCCTATTCCCCAAAGGCCCAAAGACTGTCCACCCACCTGGCCTGCTGCTGCCACTGCCAGCACCTGAGCAAGCTGCCTGGAGGCCCAAGAATTGGCCTGCCTGGACCCACTAACATCAGTGCCAGTGTATATTGTGCTGGGTCCCAAGGAGAGGCATGCTTGACCCACTGCTGCCACCACTGGGGCTTGAGGACTGACCTACTTGATGTCTTTGTGCCCAGCAAAACTTCACCACACCCTCCACTAACAACCTCACCCTAAGCCACTGAGGAAATCACAGACACCACTGACACTATTTACAGTCCAAGAAATCATACAAAGACTACACTACTACACATACCCAGAATCAAACCCATAGTGCCCTCCCCAACCAACATCATAGATACATCTTCAGCAAAAAAATCCTCCTACCAAAGCAAATTCAAAAAACTTGAAGAAGTAACTGTTACACCAGATGTGGAAACAGCAACATAAAGACACAAGAAACATGAAAGAGCAAGGAAATATGACACCTCCAAAGGAACACAATATAATTCTCCAGCAACAGATTCCAATCAAAAAGAAATTTATGAAATCCTGGAAAAAGAATTCAAAATATGATATTAAAAAAGCTCAGTGAGATATATGAGAACACAGATAAATGATACAAAGAAATCAGAAAAACAATTCAAGATATGATGAGAAATTTACCAAAGAGACAGATATCATTTTAAAAAAAGAAGTTCTGGAACTAAAAAAAAATCATTAAATAAAATACAAAATACATTTGAAAGCATCAATAATAGACTAGGTAAAGCAGAAGAAAGAATCTCAGAACTTCAAGACAGGTCTTTTGAAATAACCCAGTCAGACAAAAATAAAGAAGAAAGAGCTAAAAAGAATGAACAAAGCCTATGTGACATATGGGACACCATAAAGTGACCAAATATTAGAATTTTTGATGCCTGAGAAAGTGAAAGAAAACAAGAGGCACCTAAAACCTATTTAATGAAATAATAGCTGAAAACTTCCCAAGCAAGGGATTTAGACATCCAGGTACAGGAAGCTTATAGATTCCCAAATACATATAATTCAAAAAGGTCTTCTCCATGGCACACCATAGTTGAACTGTCAGAAGTCAAAGACAAAAAGACAGAATTCTTAAAAAAACAGCAAGAGAAAAGCATCTAGTCACTTACCTAGACAATCAGCAGACTTTTCAGCAGAATAAACCTTAAAGTCCAGGAGAGAATGAGAAGACATATTCAAAGTGCTGAAAGAAAAACAACTGTCAGCCAAGGATACTCTACCCAGAGAAGTTATCCTTCATAAATGAAGGAGAAATAAAACAAGGAAAATCTCAGGAAATTCATCACTACCAAAGTGGTCCTATAAGAAATGCTTAAGGGAGTCCTACACCATTGTCTTCCACCATGAAAACACATATAAATATAAAGTCCACTTGTAGAGCAAACACGCAATAAGTAAGAGAAAGGATCAAAGGTTTTCCACTACAGAAAACCACCAAACCACAATGATAAACATTGAGAGAGAAAGAAAGCAACAAAGGAGATATAAAACAACCAGAAATTAATTAATAAAATGACAGGAATGAGCCCTCACATATCAATAATAACCTTGAATGTAAACGGATTAAACTTTCCACTTAAAAGATATAAACTAGCTGAATGGATAAAGAAACATGACCTAACTATACGCTGCCTACAAGAAACTCATCTTACCTGTAAACACACATACAGACTGAAAGCAGAGAGATGGAAAAAGATATTGCATGCAAACAGAAACCCAAAACAAGCGGAAGTATCTATACCTACATCAAATAAAACAGATTTTAAGTCAAAAATAGTAAAAAGAGAAAAAGAAGATCATTATATAATGATAAATGTACCAATTCAGCAAGAGGATATAACAATCCTAAACATATATGCAACCAACACTGGAGCACCTATATATAAAGCAAATATTATTAGATGTAAGGAATGAGTACTCTAAAACAGTACTAGTTGGTAACTTCATCATCCCACTCTCAGAATTAGATCATCAAAATACAAAATTAACAAAGAAATATTGAATTTAAATTGGGCTTTAGACCAATTGGACCTAATGGACATTTATAAAACATTTCATCCAAAAGCTATAGAATACATATTCTTCTCATCAGCACATGGAACATTCTCCATGATAGACTATATGTGAGGACACAAAACAAGTTTCAACAAATTTCTTTTCCTCATTTTATTTTATTTATTTTTGGGGGGCTTTTTAAAATTTCAAAATATTAAGGGGGTACAAATGTTTTTGCTACATGGCTTGAGTCAGGGCTGTAAATGTGCACATCACCTGAATAGTGTACATTGTCCCCATCAGGTGGGTTTTTGTCCTCCCTTCCTCACCCCTTCCCCCTCCCCCCTGCTTGATTTACAATGACATTTACTTCCCTCCGTGCACTTGTGTGCCCATCAGTTAGTTCCAATTTATTAGATAGTACATGTGGTGTTTGTTTTTCCATTCCTGAGATACTTCATTTATGATAATGGTCTCCATTTCCTTCCAAATTGATGCAAAATGCATTAATTCATCCTTTTTTTATGGCTGAGTGGTACTCCATGGTATACATATATCACATTTTGTTAATCCATTCATGAATTGATGGGCACTTGGGTTGATTCCACAGCTTTGCAATTGTGAATCATGCTGTAATAAGTATTTGAGTGCAGGTGTCTTTTTGATAAAATTACTTCTTTTCCTTTGGGTAGATATCCAGTTGTGGGATTGCTGGATTGAATGGTAGGTCTGAAGCAGTCACTGAAGCAGTCACCTAAAGCCTCCCAGGTCAGAGCCTGCAGCACCCCAGTCAACTCCCATGCTCAGATCCCATTGTGCTGTAGGGGAGGAGCTCTTGACTTCCAGACACGGGCTATGGCTCGGAGGAGCCTCCATTTAGTCCACTCCCTCCTGTGCCCAGTGAGGGCGAAGTGAAGGCCACCACTGCAAAGTTGAGTCCCCAGCTGACATGGCACCATGCACCAAGAGCACAGGATGAGGGAACCTACAGAAACACAGGATTGGCTGCTGCCTGATCTCCACCACTCCTGTTGTCCAGTGCAATGACTCCTCACAGACTCCAAGCAGGTCCCTGGTCTGTCCAGGCACAGGCCTGTGGCGGTGGAGGGAGCCCTCTCACAACTTGGCCACCATGCCTGTGGATGAGCGCAGTGCCCCAGTGCTCTATCCTCCTATTTTTCCCTGAATGTAGAAGCCTCCCCACAGTTACCTTCAATCTTATCGGATGTATCGCCTGGTCACCTTCTCCTTCACTGTGAGTGTCCCACATAGCTTCTCTGTGATTTCACAGTGTTCCTTCCAAGAAGAGGTTATCTGTAGGTAGATACCTGCCTGCAATTTAAACTGCTTTCCTTGAGAGTGGTGACCTCACAGTCTGCTTCTAGTCTGCCGTCTTCCTCTGGACTTTTTGAATCAGTTTTTTTTGTAAACCTAAAACCACTCTCTTTCAACTGGTATCTTTCCCTTTGAGCCCACAGGTGCCAAGCTTCTCTTGAGGTCTCCTTCTTATGGTGGTTTCAGGACACACTCTTCCAGTGGCAGCACCCAGACCTCATGCCAACTCCTGCCAGTGGCTGCGGGGGAAATTTTCCCCTGGTGGAGAGGCATGCTGGTGACTTGCTTGGTGCCCACTGGTTCCCAGCAGTGGCAGTGTGTCCCAGAACCAGTGGCACAAGGTGGCAGTGGCAGCACTTGCTCAGGGGTCGGGGCTGGGGATGGGGCTCAGGCGCAGATGGCCTTGTGCGGCTCCACTGTGTATCGCTTGGTGCTGCATCCACCCCACAGCCCGGAGCTCTGGAGATGCTGGTGGCAGCCTTTTTGCTGGGCTCCAGGCCCCTTGGGGATTGATTTCTAGTGAAATCTTGCTCCTTCTTCTTCTGTTCTGCAACTTCTTCCTGTGGACTCTCCAGTAGGTTCTGGCACTTTTCCCTCAGAATTACACCTGAACTAAGTTGTTTTTTTTTTTTTAACTAAAATTTTTCCTTCTTTCTGAGACGATTTGGCAACCAATGTTCCTAGTCAGACATCTTGCTGCCAAACTTCCAGTTTCAATAAATTTGTAATAATTGGAATTATATCAAGTATCTTCTCAGACCACAGTGAAATAAAACTAGAAATCAATAACAAAAGGAGCTTTGGAAACTATACAAATACATGGGAATTAAACAACATCCTCCCGAATGACCACTGGGTCAAAAGAAGAAATACGGGAAGGAATAAAAAAATTTCTTGAAACAAATGAAAATCAAAACACAACATTCTAAAACCTATGGCATACAGTAAAAGCAGTGCTAAGAGGGAGGTTTATTGTGCTAAACACACACATCAATAAAGTAGAAAAATTTCATATTAGCAGTCTAAAAGTGCATCTCAAGGAACTCGAAAAGCAAGAACAAACCAAACCCAAAATTAGTAGAAGGAAAGACATAATAAAGATCAGAACAGAACTAAATGAAATAGAGACTAAAAAGAAAATACAAGGATCAACTAAACAGAAGTTGGTTTTTTTGAAAATATAAACAAAATTGATGCACCTCTGGGTAGACTAATAGAGAAAAAAAAAGTGAAGACCAAAATAAATAAAATCAGAAACAAAAAAGAAAACATTACAACTGATACCATGGAAATACAAAAGATCATCAGAGATTATTATGAACAACTATACACTGACAAACTGGAAAACCTAGAGGAAATGAATAAATTCCTGGACACATACAACCTACCAAGATTGAACCAAGAAGAAACAGGAAACTGGAACAGACCAATAATGAGTAAGGAGATTGAATCAGTAATAAAAAGTCTCCCAATAAAGAAAAGTCCAGGACCAGGTGGCTTCACTGCCAAATTCTACCACACTTACAAAGAAGAACTAACACCAATTCTCCTCAAACTATTCCAAAAAATTGAAGAAGAAGAAATTATCCCTCACTCGTTCTACAAGGCCAGCATTACTCTTATACCAAAACTAGACAAGGATGCACCACAAAAAGAAAATTATAGGCCAATATCTCTGATGAACATAAATGCAAAAATTCTCAATAAAATACCAGCAAACTGAATCCAACAGCACATCAAAAAGATAATACACCATGAGCAAGTGGGATTTATCTCAGGGAAGCAAGGATATTTCAATATATGCAAATCAATAAGTGTGATACAACAGAATGAGGGACAAAAATTATATGGTCATCTCAATAGACACAGAAAAAGCATTTGATAAAATTCAGCATCCAGTCATAATAAAAACTCTCAATAAACTAGGCATAGAAGAAACATACCTCAACATAATAAAGGCCATGTGTGACAAATTCACAGCTAACATCATACTGAATGGGGAAAAGCTAAAATCCTTTCCCCTAAGACCTGAAACAAGACAAGGTGCCCACTTTCACTACTCCAATTCAACATAGTACTGGAAGTCCTAGCCAGAACAATCAAGCAAAAGAAAGAAATAAAAGTCATCCAAACCGGAAAAGAGGAAATAAAAATGTCCCTCTTTGCAGACAACATGACTTTATATCTAGAAAAACCTAAAGATTCACCAAAGACCTCTTAGATCTGATGACTAAATTTAGTAAAGTTTCAAGATACAAAATCAAGATATAAAAATCAATAGTGTTTCTATACACCAATGATGAACTAGCTGAGAAAGAAATCAATAGGCAATCCAATTTACAATAGCTGCAAAAAAATAAAATACTTAGGAACAAATTTAATCAAGGAGGTGAAAGACCTCTACAAGGAAAACTACAAAACACTGATAAAAGAAATTGAAGAAGACACAAACAAATGGAAAAACATCCCATGCTTACGGGTTGGAAGAATTGATATTGTTAAAATAACCATACTACCCAAAGCAATCTACATATTCAATGCAATCCCTATCAAAATACTAATGTCATTTTTCACAGAAATAGAAAAAACAATTTTGAATTTTGTGTGGAACCAAAAAAGAGCCTGAATAACCAAAGTAGTCCCGAGCAAAAAGAACAAAGCCAGAGGCATCACACTACCTGACTTCAAAATATACTATAAGGCTATTGTAACCAAAACAGCATGGTATTAGTATAAAAATAGACACATAGACCAATGGAACAGAATAGAGAACCCAGAAATAAATCCACATATCTACAGGCAACTGATTTTTGACAAAGGCACCCAACAACGTACACTGGGGAAAAGAAGCCTTATTCAATAAATGGTGCTGGGAAAATTGGACATGTATATGCAGAAGACTGAAACTGGACCCCTATCCCCTACCATATACAAAAATCAACCCAAGATAGTTAAAGACTTAAATGTGAGACCCAAAAGTACAAAACTATTAGAAGAAAACATAGGGGAAACTCTTTAGAACATTGGTCTACACAATAATTTTATGGCTAAGACCTCAAAAGCACAGGCAATAAAACCAAAAATAGACAAGTGAAACTATATTAAACTAAAAAGCTCCTGCACAGGAACAAAATCAATCAACAGAGTGAAGAGACAACCTGTTGAATGGTAGAAAATGTTTGCAAACTATTCAACCAACAAGGGACTAATATTCAGAATATACAAGGAATTCAACTCAACAGTAAAAGAAAACAAATAATCTTATTAAAAGTTGGCAAAGGACATGAATAGACATTTCTCAAAAGAATACATACAAACAGAAACAAGTACATGAAACAGTGTTCAACATCACTAATCATCAGGGAAATGCAAATCAAAACCACAATGATATATTACCTCAACCCAGTTAAAATTACTATTAGCAAAAAGACAAAAAGTAACAGATGCTGATGAAGATGTGGAGAAAAGGGGACTCTTATACACTGTTGGTGGGAATCTAAATTAGTATAGCCATTTTGGAAAACAGTATGGAGATTTCTCAAAAAACTAAAAATAGAACTACCATACAATCCAGCAATCCCACTACTGGGTATTTATCCAAAGGGGGGAAAAAGCAGTATATCAAAGGAATAGCTGCACTTGCATGTGTATCGCAGCACTATTCACAATGGCAAAGATATGGAATCCATCTAAGTGTCCATCAGTGGATGAATGAATAAAGAAAATGTCATCTGTATACACAGTGGAATACTATTTGGCCATAAAGAAGCATGAAATCATGTCATTTGCAGCAACATGGATGGAACTGGAAGTCATTACGTGAAATAAGCCAGGCATAGAAAGACAAATATTGCATGTTCTTACTCATCTGTGGAAGCTAAAAAAGTTGATCTCATGGAGTTAGGTAGTAGAATGATAGATACCAGAGGCTGGGGGGATATGGGGGGGATGAAGAGAGTTTGATTAATGGGTACAAATATATACAGTTAGATAGAAGGAATAAATTCTAATGTTCCACAGCACTATAGGGTGACTTCAGTTAACAACAATGTATTGTATATTTTAAAATAGCTAAAAGAGAGGACTTGAAATGTTCCCAACACATAGAAATGATAAATACTTGAGGTGATGAATACTGTAAATACCCTAACTTGATTATTACACATTCTATGCATGTAACAAAATACCACATTTACCCCATAAGTATGTAAAAATATTATGTATCAACTTTTAAAAAGATCTCTGATATGATAGAGGTCTCAAAGTAATCACTCTGTGTGCAGGAAAATGTTGGGAAGGAAAACAAACCAAATAGTTAAGGATGGCTATTTCTTGAGATAAGGATAGAGTGGAGGAATTTGCTTTTCTCTATACCTTTCCATATGGCTTAAAATTTTTGGTTCAATAAATGGTTTAATAAATGACACCAGGCATGGTGGCTCAAGCTTGTAATCCTAGCACTCTGGGAAGCCAAGGTGAGAGGATCGCCTGAGGCCAGGAGTTTGAGACCAGCCTGAGCAATATAGCAAGACTCTGTCTCTACAAAAATAGAAGACTTAGCTGGGCATGGTGTTTAAGGGACTTCCCCTTAGCCCCATTCTACTCAGGAGTCCCAGATACTTGGAAGCCTGAGGCAGGAGGATCAATTGAGCCCAGAAGTTTGAGGTTGCGGTGAGCTATGATGACACCACTGCACTCTAGCCCGGGCAACAGAGCAAGACCTTGTCTCAAAAAATAATAATATCAAATAATAAGTGAATATTATTTTACTACCAAAAGTTAAACCAGTATTTTAACAGAACATAATCCCTGCTCCAAAAGTACTAACTTCCATATCATAAAAACTGAAGACCGTCTGAAGTGTTGAATGCACTCAGTTCCCACCTTGGCTCTGTGGCACAACAGAATTTCATTTATAGGATTCTCTATGTTTAGAAAAAGGAACATTACAGATCATCTAGTCCAAACCCCATCTGATGAATGAGTAAACTAAAGCTCAAATATCATGATCAGAAAGATGATAAAAATCTGGGTTCAATTACTAGATACTTGGGTTTTTTAATTCATTCACCAAATAGTAGATATTGAGGACCTACTATGTGCCTCGCACTCTTCTGTATGTGAGAGGGTCAGTAAACAAAGTAGGAACAATGTTAGCCATCATGGGAGTTAGACTGTAATGGGTTCCGTTGCTTAGGTCAGTTACTCTGGACTTCTGAATCCTTGAAGATTCTGAATTATCAGTGGCTCCCAGACTGTGGTGTTTCAGGGGTGCTATAGTTTAAATGTGTTCCCTCCAAAATTCATGTGTTGGGAACTTAATCCCCCATGCAACAGTGTTGGGAGGCAAGGCAAAATGAAAACTCCTCTGCCCTCATGAATGGATAAAGGCCCTTATAAAAAAGGCTGTGGGAGTGGATTTGTCCTCTTCTGCTCTTCTGCCATGTGAGGACATAGCATTCTTCCCCTCCAGAGGGCTCAGCATTCAAGGTACCATCTTAGAAGCAGAGAGACTGGGCCCTAACCTGGTAGTGCCTTGATCTTGAACTTTCAAGCCCCCAGAATTGTGAGGAAATAAATTTTTGTTCTTTGTAGATTACCCAGTCTCAAGTATTCTGTTGTAGCAGCACGCAACAGGTGAAAACAAGGGATTACCTTGGGCAACAGATGTCAGGAGGAGAAAAAGTCAATAGGTGAAGCTCTTGCAACTCCCTTGAGCCAGAGTGACTCCACTCCCTTTTAGCTATTTTATATATTGGAATTCTACCTAAAATTTTAATTGTAGAATAGGTTCCAGCTCTTGAAAGAAAAGTTGAAATTGTTTGAACTAAAATGTGGGCATTAGAATGAATCATCTGAAGAGCATACCCCACTTTCTATTCACTCTGATCATAAGGCTGGATGGAAGCCTAGGAATCTGCATTTTAACCAGGCCACAGGTGAATCTGTTAAGGTTAATAAACAGTCCACATTTTGAGAAATACTAGGATGTCTGGTAATAAATTAGCACATAATTCTCTAACAAGAACACCAGATATTTTCAAATAAAGAGTTAATTTCCAGAAACAAATGAATTCGGTTTATACTAGTAAGTCATAGGGCATTTTTAGGAGGAGGAGTGGACTAATACCATGCTATGAGAGATAATCACAACTTTCAGAACATGAAAACACTGCCCCAGGACATTCCTATGTAAACAAAGATATTTCTACAAAGCTAAGTCAAACGAATAAATGTCCATGTGTGCCAAGATCTGGACTTGGCTCTGGTGAGAACTTGGCTGGAATCAGTGATAATTATGGAATTATGAAGGAGGAATTTTAATATCACAAAGAAAAATTTGTGTGATTTGTAAAAATTCAATTTTACCCAAATAACAGAGCAAATATTGCAATTTTGGGGGTTGGAGTTCCCTGTAATTTGTATGTCTTTTCCCCCTGATTATAAAAGTAGTGTATGTTAGTTGAAGATAATTTGGAAATTACAAAAAAGTTTTTATAAAAAACAAATTACCCTAGTCTCACAAAACAACAATTTTAGCTATAAACATGTTGTTATATATTCTTCCTAAATTAGGTACATATATTTAAAAATAAAATTTGGAATGTATGTTGCTTTTCTACTTAATTTTTCAAAGCATCAAGTTACAAAACAATTTTGTAAAAATACATATTCTTTGGAAAAAATGTTAAAAATAGCATAACATATATGGGGGAAAGAATCAAAACAAAGTCAAATCATAGTATACTTATGAAATGTGAAATTTTTATATGTATAGTATACTTCAATATTATGTTTTATTTTAACAATCACCTTATATTAACATAATATTTTTAAAAAAACAAATTTAAAGCTAAGATTTTAGAAGGATATCTACCTTGGCCTATTGTATTAACTTTCCATCATTTCTCTTTATCATCAGAAAAACATGATCCTTCAATTGTTGGCAAGCCTCTTATTGAAAATTATCAGGGCTGCACAATTAGGCAGTGTCAGTGGAAGTCATGAAAGGGAAAAGCAAATGTTGAACACTGGCAGCACTGTGCTCTCTCCAGAAAATGGAAAAAATGCCTCTCTTCATCTACATTATTTTCTTTAACTTTCTAGTCACATCTGGGATGAAAGGGAACTATTTATAACACAAAGATTATCTGTGCCATATTATCAAGTTAATATACAGCAAGGGCAATGGATTTTCCTTCTTACCCAACCAATAATTTGAAAGGGTGTATTTAGCAGATAGTTATAGGCTTTAAGAAGAAAATGGTGTCTGCTGTTAAATTAGAACTAATTGGGAAAAATAAGCTTATCTGTCATAAACCACAGATAATAATTATGTTAGAGCAAAAATGTTTATAATCATAATGTTTAAATAGTATTGCAATTAACTAAGAAATTATACTGAAGCACAGTATATCATTTATCCTGGTAGCTCTTTTATGCCAAGAGACACATACAGTCTCTTTATGCCGGAGATAAATGAATGTTGAATATGACTGGCATACAAGGCAGAGCCCAAAATAGAAACCAAGTATCTTTAATTCCTGATTAAAATTAGAATTTTTAGTTAAGATATGACACTTCTGAATTTTTCAAAGCCTTTAGAGAAATATCTGAAATTGGGGAGAAGTGAATGATATTTAGAATTCTTATCTGCCTGTGTGTATGTTCCGTCTCTGTTTGGTAACAAACGGGAGCAATGCTGAGTGTGGAAAAATGGTGGGCATAACACATGGTCACATAACTTGTGATCCGTGTGGTCTGACAACTGGGCATAGGCTGAGATCGACCCTGGGTTAGGGCCTGGGCTTATATTGCTGGAGTTACAGATCATTGGTTGAACTGCTGTTGGTCTGATCCTACTCTTTCTGTAGGGTGCCAACCAGGCAAACTAGTGATTTGATCACCCAGTAAAGTTATCAGAAAGGTAAAGAATACTCTCGGGGCCTGCTGACTCTTCCTTTACTCCAGTTATCAAATCCTGCGAAGAAGAGAGGAAAGTAAAGAATGAGTAAAGACACTGGTCTAGAAAGTCATTCTAGGGATTCAAAGGAATGGGACAAATGGATTCAGTTGCTCCCAAATGTGACAATGCAGCCTCCTTTCTTAAGCATTTGACACAAGCTTCAATTACTTGCACCCTAGTAGGTGAGGGTACTAATTAAAATTGAGTTCTTAATGCCTGGTGTTACCGTGGGCTTGTTAGAGGATAACAAATGTGTGGTGTACAGTAGAGACACATCTTTCAAGGAAGATGGTTTGTAAATACATAATATGGGTGAAAAGGCATCAAGTAAAAAATTGCCCTTAGGAAAGCTCTGTATGAGAACCTACTATAACATGTTTTGAAACATTCAATATAGCCAAATTTTTCTCCCTATTGAAACATTCTGCTTTCCCCCTCTGATTGAACACACATTAGGTAGGTAGCTTGCATCTGGGACATGTTTCATTTAAAAAAAAAAAAGGTGTCTTTAAAGCCTAGAATGATACTCTGTATGGACGTATATTCCTGACAGAAGGAACATAAAATTCTATTGAGGTTCTCACACTCGCTCAGAGGCATGTACTCATTGAGTGGAAGGACAATCAGAAGGGCCTGTTGTATTTCAATTGTTCATTGGTTAATTCTCTTTCTCATTCTCAAGCTACATTAACACATTCATGCTTTCTGTTTCTCTAACCCTCCCTTTCCTCCAACTCCTCCTTTAGCAGAGCACAAACATGAATTTGCAAACAAACATTCTATTGATGTGATTCCACTGTAGCACTCAAGGCAGACGTCATCAATCAATCACAACATAATCTTCCACCCATCAGACCCAGATTCAACCTCAAAGTCCTTCCCAGCCCAACAGTGCAGGCAGCTACTACCAGTTGACCAGCCCAGACCCTCTGACATGCCATATGATATATTTTTTAACCACTTAGGGTCTTTTACTATTTTTGAGCTTCATTCTCCCATATGACTAAAAAAAAATGCATTAGATGAGACGTTCCCTAGATCTTACTCTGAAATTCTATGATTTTACGATCCTTTAGATTACAGCAGTGGTCAACAAACTAAGGCCCGCTGATCAAATACGCCCTGCCACCAGTTTTTGTACGGCCTGGGAGTGAAAAATGAATTTTACATCTTTAAATCATTGGAAAAATTCAAAGAAGAATACTATTTGTGACATATAAAAAATTATATAAAATTAAAATTTCAGTACTCACAAATAAAGCTTCATTAGAAAACAGTCATGCTCATTTATTTACATATTCTCTATGGCTGCTTTCCCACTACAATGGCAAAATTGAGTAGTTGCATCTGACACCATATGGCCCATAAATCCTAAAATATTTACTAATTGATCCTTTACAGAAAAAGTTTAACTAAAGTAAGGTGAGAAAATTGTGGATTGAATGCCAGCTCAAAGAACTGGTGTCTAACACAGAATTGTAAAGGATTATGAGGCAAAAGCAAGTGAAATAACATAAATATTTGTCGAAAACTCATCCAATAGAACACTTTTAAAAGGTAAAGTTCATTATAAAATTTTTATTATTTTTTTAATTTTGTTATAAAATGTTGTGTAAGAAAGCAGTTCCAAACATTAAAATAAAAGGAATTAGACCTTTGTGGAGGGCCATAAAGAGGAATTTGACCTAAATGTGGGGGCTCTATGATAGAGGCTACTCTGAAGTGTAAATTCAACAAGACATTTACCAGTATTTCATAATCCAGTTAAGATGTAAGTTCAATGAATACTCTGCCTTGGGAAGATGCTTTTATATTTTATTTTTCAAATTGTTCACAGTTTCCTAATTAAAATATTTTTATAGTTATAAAAAGCAAGTAACCTAATTTCTCTAATCTTCTATTTCATAAGCTGAAACAACTCCCTTCTTCCCATACAGGGATGGTGGAAGGAAAAAAATGCTCTGAGTCAAAGTATGATTATTAATATTTCTATTTAACCTTAGCATAATAATTCTTTTTAAATTGCTTATTCATATGCTTAGACATGCTTTTACAAATCTTTGAGTCTGCAACAAATGATGTAAACTTAACTATTATGCTTCTGATTAAGTTTTGATGTATGCCAAATGAAAATTATTTATTTAATATTAATTATCAATATAAGTCCATATTTAACTAGTTTGGAACTTAATTGCATTCAGTAATCTTTTCAAATTAAGCTTTTCTTGTTTTAAAGGATTTGGAAGCTGTTAATGACTACATATACAGAAAAAAGGAACATAGATCTCATTAGCTGATATGTAATTTGCAATTTCCTTAACTTTCATTAGTATTTGGATACCATTCAGTTCCTATTACTGGAAAAGAACAACTAACAGAGAAGGAAGAAATAACTGAGTAGTAGGGGAAACATACTAAGTGTCTTATGAGAAGAAAATTTTACAATCACAAAATCAATTAAGAGGAACAATGTCCTCTACAGGAAAGTTTATCTAACTTCCATGGTTGGAAGAAAGATGGCTTTCTGGTAAAGGCAGAACTTGAAAATAGATCATATTTATAGAATGCCTTACACACAAATAAAAATAGGAAAATTGGGTTAATAATGCAGACATTTTTCAAACTCCTAATTAGTTGCATGTGGATAGCCTGGGTTTTTGGAATCACATAGAAACATTCATTATGCAATCTAGATTACCAAAGGATGCATTAAAATGTGTTGAATAATTTAAATAAAGTCATAAGTGGTAACCTTGTCTGAGTTAATTAGGTCCACTGTAATATACAATATAGCATCCTAAACAATTCAAAAATAGAGAAATTTCTGGAATAATTCTGATATATTCTAGTGGTGTTGGACTGGCCAAGGTTTCAGTATGATCTCTAATACTATCACCTGTATTTCTTCATCATACAATTTAACCTGGCTGAACTTCAGGTTCTGCATTAGTACAACAGGAGAAATTATTCACTTCATAGGTTTCTGTGAGGATTAAATTCACATAGTAAGCAAGCAATAAATGTTTGTAATATTCTCATAATTTTGTTTTTTGTTCAGAGACTGTAAAATAGTGTCAATGCTAATTAATCATTAGATGAAAAAAGTAAGATTTGCATCTATTTTTTATATAGAGAGTGATGGATTTTCTAATAGTATATACTGGATATAAATAGATGCATTTTATAGTTCATATTATTTGAAATTATAGTTTAATATGTACATTCTGTTAAATGCCATGCCTTCATTGAAATATTCTTTCTTGTTGCCTGAACTATTCAGACCCATACAAATATTCTCCTGTCATTCTGTTTTTATTTGAATGATTAAAATGCATCTTTGTTTACTCTAACAAGAACTAGAAATAAAACTTTATCCTAATAAGCAGGAACTTATAAAATTAGGGAAAAATACAGCAGTAAGTAAGGCATTTCTTCCCTACCTGTTGAAGAAATATTTCATTATTCTGCATGAAAAGAAAGTCAAGAATTGAAAGCAAAAAGCCAGATATCTAAATGTATTTTCACTTGGAATCTTTAGAATCAGAAGCAGCACTTATACTCAAATAAACTAGAAAGTTTAGCTGTTTGAACCACAGAAATCACCAATAGCATGGAAAAAACAGGAACTCTGATTTAGGGTACCATAGTCCAAATCCCAGTTTAGATTTGTGGCATGGTTTGGATGTTTGACCTCTCCAAATCTCATGTTAAAATTAGATCCCCAGTGTTGGAGGTGGGGCCTGTTGGGAGGTGTTTGGGTCATGAGGACAGATCCCTCATGAGTGGCTTGGTGCCCTCCCACGATAATGAATGAGTTCTTACTTTATTAGTTCACTTGAGAGCTGGTCGTTTAAAAGAGCCTGGAACCACCCTCTCCTTCCTCTTGCTCCCCCGCTCACCATGTGACACACCTGCTCCCCCTTTGCCTTCTGCCTTGATTGGAAGCTCCCTGAAACCCTCCCCAGAAGCAGATGTTGGCACCATGTTTCTTGCACGGTCTGCAGAACTGTGATCCAAATAAACCTCTTTTCTTTATAAATTACCTAGTCTCAAGAATTTCCTTTATAACAACGTGAAACGAACTAACACAGTATGCTAACTTCAGCAAGTTACTTAACTTTTCTAAGTCTCAGTTTTCTTATCCTTAAAGTGTGGATAATAATAACTACCTGGAATTACAGCTGTCAGGATTTCAGTTAGTGTATGTAATGTGTCTTCTGAAGAGTAAGCACTAACTAAAACAAAGTTATTATTACTACTCAACCATTCCCTTTCATCAGTGGAGATAACTTCAAATGGATTACGGCTGCTGTAATCTTGCTAATAATGCATTCCTCAAATATCAATGCAAAGGCAAATTTGACAAAACAAACCAGCCTACTGTTTTCAAGTAAAAGGAAAGGAAGGGGCAACCATCTCAACAATTCAAGCATAATAACATGCCCAGAAAGGAAAAAGCATGCCCCAAGTCCCTTCAAATAATCCACCCTATGCTCCAGTTATTCAACGGCTTATCTAAAAAACAAAAAGTCCCACTACCTATGTTCCAGTTTCTTAAGAGTTTAAGAAAGAAAAACTCCCAAAGAAGTTCAAAAAATAAATGAATGGTTGTGTCCAAAACAATGAGGTAAATGTATCAGGTATCTTAGTAGAGTGACCAACAGTCTGGGTTTGCCCGGACTGTAAGTCACACATCTTGATAACTCTCTCAATCTTGGGCAAAGCAAGGGTTGGTCACCCTAACCATAAGTCACAGGACATGTTCCATGGCCATAGAATAACAGCACTTGAAGTGACCAGAGAAACCATGTAGTCCAACTTCTTCATTTTACAGATGGAAGGTCAGATCCCAGGTATGGGCTAATGACATCCTCATGGGTACAGAGCTAACCCCAAGGAGTGTTTCAGTGACAGGTGAACTCCACTATTCCAATTCCAGATTTGAAAATGCCATACAGGGGGAAGAATTCTGTGGTGGTGGAAAGCCTGGCCCTGATGACAGACTTCCTGAGCTTCTATCCTGTGACTCTGGGCAAGCTATCTGACCTTTAAGCCCCAGTGTCCTTGACTGAACATTGGCATTGTTAGCATTAAATGAGAGGGTGAAATAAAGTGTTGGGCTCAACACCTAACACATAAAAAACACTAAATAAATATTTTTTATTATTATTGGTAGTTTTCATCTCTTTCTACTCTTTTCTCTATTGTTAATATAATCCTCATTATTATTAATATTATTACTTGCTACTTAGAACAAGGAGGCACAACCTAGGATAACAAGACCCTTTCTTGGATTTTCACTAAAATCATGTGGACTTTAAGAACATCAAAAAACAGTGTCTCATGCTTGGATTTTTGTTCAAATAAGTCATTGCGAATGTGTGTCTTTCTGATCTGAACAATTTACAAACCTTTTTGTGAAAAGAGACCTCTTCGACTATGACAAATACACGCAAATTGCTTTAGTATTCAGCTTCAGGGTACTCCATTAGGTTCTTCTAAAAGGCTCCTTTCAAAATGCTCCATCTCTACTACTATCCTCTAGGTCCTGAGCCATTTTCTATAGGAGGCAAGCTATTAAGGGCACTTGTCAAAGGATGATCATCCTAAAGTAAAGATTACATATATTTGAAATGATTATGTATACAAATGATACAACAGGGTTTGCAGAACAAAATTTTGACTGAGAAGTAATGCTTTATGAATATACCTAGTATTCTAAAGATTAAGACTACTTTGAGATACAAAAAACTAAAATGCAAAATTTTTATTTCTTCCACGTCTCTTTTATAGTTCAATATCATGATTGTAAGTCATTTCCGTACCCAGGAAGATACAAAATGATAGGTTAAACTGAATTTTAGAAAACCAAGACAGTTGCCTCTGAAGACCACAGCACCCTTTCTTGGATGTGCATCAAATGGAGATGTGTTTTGTGGAGCAAAAGATAGCATCTTACCCTTACTTTTATGGACACTTTAAGATGTTTCACAATTTCCTTGTTTGACTCGTACCCTAAATTCTTCCATATTTGCCTTGTTTAAGCTCCTCAATGAAACAGCCTCCAAAAATAGAAAAATTCACAACTCTGGGAGAAAATATCTCTATTACAACATCGATAGGCTAGACTCAGAGACAATTTGTGTCTAAACAGGGCAATCTTTTACGGGAAAAAAACTTAATCCCCAGAACTTCATAACTTTAGAAAAAAGATTTCAGAACACATACATTAATCCAATGAAACTTAATCTTCATCCTAAACATGAAAAAAATATATTTATACATTTATAGGGTTTTAAAGTATCTCTCTAAGCAATTAAAAAAAAAGGAATATAATGTCATCAGATGTATATTCTATTGTCAGAGCACAACTCCTTGTCATTCTCTTCATTTCTGGGTCATTTATGAGTCCAGCTCATTGCAAAGACATCCTTACCACAAAAACACTGAGAGAAAAGAAGGGGGAAAGGGTAGACTGAGTGTTCATTAGTTTGCTATGTAATCTAGGTAAATATCAAGTCCACTTCCTGTTCCTCCTTCATGCTCCTGGGTCTCAATATGGCTGTATGTTCACATGCTGGTGTATGACTGTGTAGTTTGTAAGTGTGTGTGTGTGCATGGGTGTGTTGGGAACGAGGGGCTAGAGAGGGAACCAGTGACCTAAGGAGTCAAATTAATTTGTTTATAGGTGAATAAGATCACTTCTTCCTTTCCCTTTCCATATCACAACTTGATCCCATCTCTCATAAGAGTAATATAAATTAATGACGTAGAAAATAAAGTCAATATGTGTTTCATTTCTTTCTTCATAATATCAAATTTGTTTAAGAATTTAAATCATTTGTGTATTTTGAGCTGTCATTTATAGAACATTTGGTGGAATACTATGAAGAGTTGACATCAGATAGACCAGGTTTATATCTCCTGGCTTTGAAACAATTTCACAGAAATCTTCTTTTTTAAAGGTTGTATTTTTTATCATTACATATATGATATAGGAAAAGGGATTAAAATTGTATCTCACACACATACACACTCACACACCATGCTCATATGTCATACAGAGAGGAAGCCTATAGTATAATAAAAATGGTATTGGCTTTACAGTAAATCAGACCTGGGACTTTGAAAAACTTACCTGAACCATTTGTTTCTGATTTCTGTTCTGAAAACAGAAGATAACACCATATGATTTGCGGGTTTATTGTGCAGATTACATAAAGGGGCATGATTGCACATGGCCTCTAACACATCCAGGATGCTGCACTTGCTGCTTTCTCTGTGTAAGTGCCTTCCCTCTGCACAACTTGGCCACACTGAAGCTCCTTGGTCTCCCTGAACATACCTTGCTCTGTCTTGCCGACACAGCTCTGTTCATGCCACTCCCTCTGGCTGGAACACTCACCCCCTTCCCTTTGCACAACTTGTACTCTACTTTTAGGACCAGGCTTGGATCCTAATCTTCTGTGACACCTTTGCTGACATCCTTAGACTAGACTGTGTACTTCATTAATGCCCTCATGAAGCACCCTAATTTCTGCTATCATGTCCTTATCAGCCTGTGTTAGAATTGTCAGTTTTTTGATAGATGACAAGCTATTAAAATAAGAATCTATATTGTTCAATGCTCTAGCTATGGCTTCTAGCAATGATCTTTCAAAATAGTCAGTGCTGATGAGGATGCAGTGAGATGGGCACTGTCACACTTTTTGTACAAAAGAAAGGTATTTGGTATAACTGTAATGCAACTTATCGGGTACCCATACTGCGCAAAGCATTGCACTAAGTGCTTTCATGCATTATCTTATTTAATTATCCTGACACTCTTCAGGAGCATGTACTACTAGGATCCATATCATACAGGTCAAGGAACAAAAACTTTGAGTCTAAATGACTTCCACAAGGCCACAAAGCTTTAGGTGGTGGAATCAGGGAACAAACTCAGGTCTACCTGATGCTAACAATACTTTTGTTCAGCAACAATGCCCTACTGTGCAAGTTTTCTGGAGCGAAATTAAAATATTCACACTTCAATTAATGCTGTGGAATAAATGAGTATGTGTGTGTGTGTGTATGTATATATATACACACACACATATATATATATAATATTAGAAGCCATAAATATTCATTTCTTCTGTGCTTTAACTCATACCCATTTTTCTTCTCTTTTTCTTTTTCAGTTAGGTATTTTCTAATAAGCATGTATTAGGAAATAATTTGATACTATGTCTAGCTTTTATTTTGGGCACTAGAAACAAAATGTCCCCATTACTTCCTAGAGTTGTTTCCCTCTCTCGCAATCAAATTATGTCAAACTCACAGGGTGAGTAGTGAAGACAGCGTGATATGTTTTGTGAGCTCGCTAGAATTTTTGCTCCTGAAGAGCAGGAACTGGTTTATTTATCTTTGTATCTCTAGCTCTTGGCATGATGCCTTCTCCCCGTAGACAAATGATCAACAATGCAGGAATGGGTTATTAAACAGATAATGAACTTGAGGTTACAGAATTTTTAAAGGCTGCTTAGAGACTGTAAACTTCAATCATTCAATGAAATTGGAAGATAAAATAGAGGATCTTTGTCAAGATAATATCTAAAAGAAAAATATTCTTTGGGAGTTAGTTTCTCAAAGTGATTGTTTTTGTAGAAGTGGACAAACCAGGTAAAACTGAACATTGAGTTGGATTCAACAAATATCAGAGAACTTACTAAATGTGAGACATTGTGCTAGACCTCATTATTTATGTTATAACTAAGGAGAATTTTAAAAAATATTTATGAGAGCTCATCTTTTTAATAACAGAATAATTTGCATATCAGATCAAGAGAGAATACAGCTTTGTTTTATGTAAAGAGGGTAGAGTAATATTACTAAAACTCTATATTCCTATTTTCCTACTAACACATCTAAGGGCTTCCCATTACCCTTATGGCTTATACTTCAAACTGTTTTTCATGGTATATTTGGTTCCCTCATCCTCTATCACTCTACACTATACTCCCTATACTCAAATCACACTAAACCTTTTATAATCTCCCAAAATATTACACTTTCTTTTAATGTCCCCTTTCTCCAGACATAGTCCTCCTCTGTGTCTAGTGACCCTCCATTCATCCTTTGGGACACAGACCAAATGCTACCGAGGCTGCTGGCTCCTTCAGGCAGAGCTAACTGATCTAGTGGGTGTTTTGTGAGGGCTCCCACCCGGGCACCTATCAATCTCAGGCTGTGGCTTATGCTTCTATGCAAACCACAAAATCCTCAGGTACAGTACTAGTTTCTTACTTGTCTTTGTACCCTTTAAACATAGCCCTAAAAATGTCTGTTTACTTCACGAGTCAATGGTTACTATTGCAGTATAATATGTCTTCTTTGTATTTTCCTTCTCAACTATTCAATGAAAAGAATGACAGAAGTAAATAAACATTTATTTAATTATCAAATTATCTTCTGTGTGCCAAATACTGAGTTCAGTGCTGTATACATAACAGTGAACAAGACAGATGTTCTTGCCCCTATGGAACCTGCACTCAACGAGGGAAAACACAGCAAAGAAGTTCCACAAGCAAAATAATTATAGCTCATGATGAGTGATAAGATGGAAGAAATTAGGGTGCACAGTGGAGAATGGAGGAAGTGGTGGGGAAACAACTTCACAGGAGCAGTTTAGGGGAGGTCTCTCTGAGCAGGAGAAATGTGAGCTGACAGCTGAATGAGGAGGAATCCAGAACCATGTCCATGCATAAGGAAGAGCCATTCAAATGTCCTGGGGTAGGGACAAGCTTGTTACGATCTGCAAAGAGCAGGAGGTGGGTGGGCTGGAGTGGAGGGAGCAGAGGAACACTGACCCTAGATGAAGTTGGACAGAGTCACCGGGAGTAAACAGCATAAGGCCTTGTCTTATGGAGTAAAGAGCGTCACTTTATTCTAAATGCAGTGGAACCCAGTACACAGTTTTAAGCCAAGAATAAATTTGCATGGTATTAAAGTTTGTGTTGTACGCCATGATCTACATTTTTAATTTTTAAAAATCCTGTATATCTATCTGGACAAAACCTCCTCACTGGTTTCCTCTTTACTTCATTTTCCTCTCCACTGGGGGGCTCCAGAGATTGTTCTAAGTAGGTAGCCTAGTCTCCCCAGTACCAACCTTGCGGCAGTCTCTGAGTTTCCCCAAAAGCTGTTTAAGAAAAGAATACCAACAAGAGTGTATGAGCAACTGAATAAAAAAAAAGATTAAAACACAGTCAGCTCTTTGAAACAGGTCTGCATTTGATAGCCTGCATGATACAGTAATAAGAATCACTATTTTTCTATAAAATCTATGACATGCTAAGCCTTTACCAGAACAAATACATTAAGACTGACTAGTAGTTTTATTTTAGGCAAAAGTGACTGTACCAACAGAAGAAAGATGTATAGAACAGATCTGAGAAGTATTGGCTCATAACCTCTTAGCCTGCTTATTAAAATGACCACCTTAGCAGTTGCCAGTTTGAGTGTTTATTTACTCTGTGCCGCCTTGCACTGTGTTAAAACCATTATTATATATATTACCTCAGTTAATCCTCCAGCAATCATAGCTGATAGGGATGACCATTGTTCCCTTTACTAAAATTGGAAAACTGAGGCTCAGGGCCTCTAAGTGCCTTGCCCAATATCTCAGATATATTAATTGGTGAAGCTGGCATTTGGATGCAAGACTGTTTGACTCCAAAGCCCTTTATGCCAGCCAGAACACCAAATTAAAGAGATTTCCATAGTCTTAGTCTCAGGCTACTTTCTTGCAGTTTCAGTTTCCTCGGTGATAAAGTGAATATCATTATCTCGTCAGGGGGAAAAAAAGATAATAATACAGGCCCCCAAAATTTGTAGTGCATCTCCAATGCCATGAAGACAATCAAAGTGTTTTGTGTACCAGGTGTTACACAAAAACAATGTGTTTTTTGCCAGGTGGCTTATTTTTGCCTTAAAAAGAAAACTCTTTCCCCCAAATGAATTCCTTAAATATTCTATTTTTTTCCCCCTAAACTTAGTTGCTTTTAGCTCTCTTGCCCCAATTTCCACATTAAATGTTCATTTATAGGAACAAATCGCCTCTCAGACAGGATCTTCGCAGAGAGTTGGCAACATAAGGTGGTAGAAAGAGCAACAGCATGGAGGTAAGTTTCTACCCAGCTCTGCCACCAACTCACTGCCCAGCTTTGGGCAAATCCCTCTTCTGGACTCCAAATGTAAAATAAACAGGCAAGTTACTGTGAATGGAAGGTTATTCCAAGTTTGTGAATATTAGGGTAGAATGTAGCCCATGACTGAGATGAGAGGAAGAAGAGGAAAATAGCTAGATGACAATACAGTTATCCTGAAATATTCATTTAATGAACACATTATGGGGCTTCTGACCATAAGGGAACCACCAACGCTCCAACAATTCAGCAGATATTTAAGATACACCAGGCACCATTATAGGCTCTGGTAACAAAAATGGGTGAACAAAGCCAATATGTTTCCTACACTTTGTGGAACTTTACACTGTTTAGATAGATCACACAGTGGGAGTCTGAAGCAGGCATGTCAGCCACAGACACATTTTGTTTGACCAACACATTTTTAACATTTTAAAAACTTGTCAATGTTTAAAAATAATGAGAGATTTAACACAAAAGCTCTTGTTTCCAGCTTCTCTTTAAAAATCTGAATATTTGGCAGCGCTGAGCTGGCATTTCCACATGGCAGGGAAATGCGGAGCTGAATAGAAGCTGTCCTCAGCCCACCCCCGGACTAGACCCATGCCCTCCATCCTCCCTGCCCCGCAGCTGCCCACAGCCACGCACCCTCACCCCTTCATTAAGCTACCTGTGTGTCCACTCACCGTAGGCTTAAGTGTGCGTGTGACTTGGGTTAGAGGGGAAACAATAACTTATTTCAACCATGTCGATCCTTACAAAGGAAAGTACAGGGAGCTGCTAGGGAGGACAACATAGAAACTTCCAGGGGGATTGCCTTCATCTCTGTGCCCCCGGCCCTGGTTCCTGTCCCCACCTCCAAAAGCAGACGTGGAAAAACTGGGGGCTCATAGCCAGGAACCTGCGCCTACAAAAGGTTCTCTCCACTAATTGTTATGCTACGCCGGGCAAGTATTTTCTCTCTGGGTGCCTCAATTCCCCCAGCAATAAAATGAAAAAAAAAAAAAAAAAAAATCTACCAGCCCATAATCGTTAAATGGTCTTTCCTATCCGGACCTGTAAAATTCTCAAACCTTTCTCGGGTCTCTCCCCCACCTCCCGCCCATACCCCGAGGGAAGCCTGAAAGGAAATCTCGCCTCTCCCCATCTAAGATCTGTAGGCTCGTCCCCGCCACCTCCACACCCACCACCTCGGTCACGCTGCCCGGGTCTCTACGGGAGGTCACTTCTGGGGAACCCGACCCCGGTCCTGGAAGTTGGGGCGCGCTCTGCGTCCCGGCGGCTCCGGTCCCGGCCAAGGCGCGGAGGAATCCCCGTCACCGGCTCGGAGCCGCGCCCGCAGCCTCCCCTGCCGCCTCGCCCTCCCCGGGCCCTTGTCCGGCTTCCGCCGGCCACCAGCCGACCCCAGACGACTGGCCCTCACGCGGGCGACTGCCTGGCCGTTCCTAGGGAGAGCGCCAAGTGGGGACGCCCGCTGGCGAGCTGCTCCCCGCCTCCCTCCCCGGCCCGGGAGCCGCCCCTCCCGGGGGAGCTGCGCGCTGCGGCGGCGCTCGGACCCCTCGGCAGCCGCAGGTGCCCGGCCCGCCCCGCGCGCCCCGCGCTCCCCGTCGCCGCTGCGCCCAGGCAGGTGGCTGCCTTTCCCTGCTCTCCCTGCTCTGGGAGTTCTGTTAGCTCCTGCTCCAAGGACGAAAGCATCATTCTGAGCCTCATGGGAGGAGTAAAGGAAGAACCCGGACTAGGTGAGTGGTGGTCTAGGTGGTTTTTTTTGTTTGTTTTAATAAACCTGCATACTAAGGGCACTGTTGGGAAGCTGGGATATTAAAAGGGAAGAGAAATTAGACAAAGGCAGCTGGTCAAAACTCATACAAGTAGATGTGGGCTGGGGACAATCCTAGCTATTTTGTACCCCACCTGGTCCCCCAGCCTCGCACTGACTCAGGCCCAGACACAGGCAGACTTCAATACCTATTTGCTGGGTCGAGATGAGTAAGTGGAAATGTTCTGCTTGTTTCTCTCATCCAGCTTCTAAACAAGCAAACATTACTTTTGATGGTTGGCTTCGTCTCCGCAAAGATTTTTTTCCCCCAAGGCTGAAGCATTTGAACATTTTTACACAGAAAAATAAAATGTGCTGTATTCACACTGTGGACTGCTATGCAGCACTTAAAAAGCTGAAATCAGAACTGCAGAGATCAGCACACCTATGCTTGGATCTCAGAAGTATGATGGTAAATGAGCACAGCAAGATGCGAAATATATCTATCTCTATGGTGCCATTTAGGTGACTTATTTTAAAACACTTGTCATGTTTGCAAAATTGTAGAAAGAAGACTGTAAAATGTACACGAGAGTCACAATAGTGGATATTTGGGAAGTGTGAAAGGGGAATCACTTTGGCACAAGGGTTAAGGTGGAAATGTTTACCTAACATTATACAAAAATGTGAAGCAAAGCTGATGAGATGTAAACAATTGTTAACTGAGAGTGTTGTTAACCTGGGAGTTTTTCATGATTTTCTTTTCTTTCCTGTGTTTCTAAATATTTGTCAATTTAAGAAGTTCTGTCTTTTAAATGCAAACAAAATAAGTTATGTCTGAGCACATTCTGTGACAATGAAATCTCAACAGTTCTATCAGAAGTTGCAGCTTTCTTGCATCACGCCTTATGTTCTCCAATCCTAGAAGACGAGACACCTCTTTACCTCGGGAGGCTTGGCTATTCAGAGAAGCTTGCCTGTTGACAACCCCCAACAGTACAAGCCAAAGATGAAATGTTGGTATTAGGGAACTAGTCCCCAGTTAATAATCTGATAAATGGCTGGGTTGAGGTAGACTCTGAAAACTCCCTGTGTTCCTGCAATACAAATTCCTCTTCCTTTTATATTTTCTATGTTTAGAATTTTCACTTCCGTGGATGGTGGCTGTCTTCTCAAAATGATGCTTAGGTGACACTGCAGACTTAGTACCAGGAGGTCAGGAAACGTGTGGGGTTTGGTAGAAGGGAGTCCTACAGCTCTACTGGGATCTGTTTGGCAGACTGGAAAGGATGCGTCTCCATCCTCCCGCCAGAGAAAGGTTAATTTCTTTCTGGATATGGAGGAAAGTTATCTAATTTGGTTATCCACATGGGGGAGAAAATGAGAAAGACAATTCTAAACTGTATTGTGTATGTTAGGTGCAGCAGAGAAGATATTAAGCCACCACCCAATAATTCCATCTGCCTGGCCCTCCCCAGACTTACACAAAAGTGGTTCCCTGTTTGCATATTTTCTTCCCACTAAAAATCACTGTATCTGTGGTGAACAAAATTGTCTGCACTTCAGAATGGAACTCTGAAATGTGGAAAATTGTAATAATATTCCTTCCTCTTTCTCTTTCTGATTTGACAACTTGCAAGGTCAGAGCTTGGTACATCTTATGTTGCAGAAGATGGGCTACTTGAAAAAACCTGAGGTGTGAAGAAAAATATAAGAATGGCAGGACTGGGGTGTGGTGTGAAAGCTACATGTACTCAGGTTTTAAGCACAAAATAAAAGAGAATGTAGCTCCAGTCTGCAGTTAACAATTGCAATTCCTTAAATTAATGTTTTCTTTAGGACCAATTATCTCTTTCTAGTGCCATCAGTGGCTCGATCCTTATACTATTTCCCACTTATTCTGGATTTTAAATATAATAATAAAACACAAAGTACCCCATTTGCTTCTTCCTAACCTACAATAAAACACAAAGGGCATCCCACTTGCTCCTTCTTAACTTCTTTGTCTGCTGTAGTTAAAAGGCTTTTGACTTTTTAGCCTAGAGAGAAGGTTGAGTTCTATCTTCCTGGATCTCAGTAATCCCATTGAGTGTCCTTTAGCCACCTGTTACTACCTGCCCCTGCCCTCCCCTCTCTCCCATACCATTTAATTGGTTGCTTCCTAATTGCTGACTCTTTCTTTGTTCTCCATTAAAGGATTCTTTTTAAAGTCCATAAGGCATTTTGCCAGCAGTTGGCTTTTAGTATGAAAAGTAGCATTTCCTTAATGAGTCTGCCTTCCAAATGAAGGCTTTACTTACATTTTCCTAATGGGAAAATGAGCTTTTCTTCTACACTTGCTAAGGAGCTTCCCAAATGCTTTTTCACTAACTCATCCTTAACACTTTCCCCAATTCTGCCTGTAATCTATATCTCCTTCATGTGTAAAAAGTCCAAGAGGAAATCAATTAACAGTTATCAACTCTTTTAAAAAATATATACAATAAGGAAATACTGCTGCTATCAAAAATAGCAGGAGTTAACATTCATTCGTTGCATATTATGTGCCAGGCATTGTGCTCATTGCCTTACATATGTTGTCTCAATAACTATATCCATGAGCCATATTTGTCCCAAGCATGAAATTTTCTCAAGTCTCATAACTGAGTTGAATTTTCAACTACTATTTTGTATAAAATCTGGACCTTTACCCTTTTTTTGGTAGATCTGAATATCTGGTCCCCAGTGCCCATGTTTCCACTTGGCAATGATCTGTTCGATCTGAGAGCAGTTATCTCTTTTAGATGAAGCTGGTGTCACCATGGTCCTCCCAATGCACTGATGTCATATATCTGGTCTGGATCACTCCTTTACATTACCTGTCTGGCTTTTATAAGCATCCAGACCTGTGACTCCTGAGGTAGGCATTGTTATTTCCCCCATTCTAGAGGGGAGAGGTTAATTAACTGGGCCAAAGCCGTTATCGGTATCAGTTTTAGCACCAGAACCCAGAATGCTACCTCTCTTTACCAATTTCAGGGAAAGTAAGATTCTTTGCCATTATGTTTGAAAATGGAACAAAGCCATAAGTGTACTTTTTCGGAGGTTTTTATCTTTCAGATGCATCATTTAATTTGAGTTTCAGATTGGCCAACAATTATTGAGCACTTAAGCTGTGAAAATACTTTATGTATTATGTTAACTGTATGTCTATCATACATTTATGTAACTCAATAGAGTTATATCACATATGTACATAAATATGATGTATACATAAATATAACATAAAGAGTTATACATACACATAAATGTGTATCATACATTTAACTTAATATATAAAGAGTTAAATGTATGTATGTTACATTCAACTCTCCAAGTTTAGAAGAAGAACAAAGAGAAACATGTTTAGAGAAATTCAGCAACTTGCTGGTGTGATAAAGCTCAAACCAGAACTTGCACCTTTTACAGTGTGGTACCTTCCAAGGCAGGGGGAAAGAGATAGCAAATACATCTTTCTGACTAAAAAAAGTTAAAGTTGTTGTTGGTCACACAACAAAAAAGAAAGTTTAAAACTAGTACATTTTTCTGAAAAATACAGATTCACAATAAAATATTATTTTTATTTTATAGTTGTTAAATAAAGCTTTGCTGACCTCATTTTTAACTTTTCTTTTAACTTTGAAAAACAGTTTGCTTTCTTCCTACTTTGTAAATCCAGGTCTGCTACTGATGAACCATTTAATGTGCTCTCCTATTGCTTGATGTTTTATTTCTGAAATCATCTTTTCCAGCACAAAAGTTTCCACTGCAGTGATACAGATTAGGTTAGTATTTCGGCCACAGTCTGTACTCAGGGTGCTTAGAGTACACCGTATTGTTAGGATACCATTTCTTTTTCTTTCCTAGATATCCAGCTAAGGCTTCGTGACCTGTTTTGAGTGAAAATGAGTGTTTCTGCCAGCATAATGTAACTGGAGGATCCAGATCTGGGCAAACTCGACCATGGGAGCCAACACTTCAAGCAAACCACCAGTGTTTGATGAAAATGAGGATGGTAAGAAATGTGGGATAGTGGTATATGAAAAACAGAAATTTGCAAAATTCAAATACAAGGAAGCTCCTAGTTTCATAAGTAAAGTGCAAGCACGGTCTGTAGGGCCTTTAAGGAAAAGGGTAGAGCTGCAAGAGTAAGCCTGAGGACCTTATGCGCTAATAGCTGGATTTTACCTTCCACTTTCCCTGGGACCTTTGGCAGCTTACTTAACCTCCACTATACCAATGTCCTTGTTTGTCCAAAGCGAGCTGTGGTTGGGCACATAGTGGATAGTTAAATGATTTGTTTGTCCTTTGTGCTGTTCCTTGGACAGTTGAAGTTACCCCTATTGCTATTTGTTAAAGAAATTTCTTATATTATCAAAATGCATGTGAATGATCATCAGTACTCATAATATTATAGAATGGAGTTATGCAAGGTAGGTGCCTTCTGAGTTTCTAACTGCCATGTTTCTGCGTCCTAGACAAATTTCACAATGCTAGGTCATAGGAAAAAGAATCAGGTTTTTTGCAGAAAAAGGAAAGTTTTGAGGCCAGGCTCAGCAAGATAAGAAGTAAAAGCATGAGTCCCCTGATTCTCCCGTCATCCCACAAAGAGGCATGACCGACTGGGCATCACCTCCCCAGGTGAGCGTCCTATAGGGGAAGTGTGAGCAGCCTGGTTGGTATATGCAGGGTGGCAGCTGTTTATAGGTTGTCTGGGAAGAAGAAGGCTGCAGTTCTCAGGTAGCAAGTCGTCCAGGCCTCTGAGAGAGAGCCCCCCGAGTAATTTCCAGAGAGCTCTGCTAATTGGACCGCAAAGGAAAAGAATGAGCTGAAATTGAGGTGTCTTACTACTCACACCAGTCCTACTACCAGTTACCTGTGAGGCTCAAGAAATTTATTTACTTAGTCTGCCTTCCATTTCCTCATTAATAAAGTGAGGCGATATGGTAACCTTGGAGGTTCCTTCCAAGTCAAAAAGTTTATCATTTTTAGATCCTAAAGCTACTTTGCAAAATTCTGAAGCAGCTTCTAAATCATCAAGGAGGGTTTTTTGTGTTAGAATGTAAGTTTGATTGCTGAAACAGAAACTACAAATAACAGTGGCTTAAGCCAAATGGCCGTGTTTCTCCTTCTCATGTAACAACCTGGGCGTAAGTAATCCAACTGGTATGTGGCTCCACAGGGTTGGGGACTCTGACTGCAGCTGGCTTGCTTTTCTCCTTCCCTTCCCATCTCTCAAGTGGTCCCCTCACCCTCGTGCCTCGAGATGGCTCACTGCCACCTCTAAATTCCAGCCAGTGAGATAGGAGAAAAGTAGGGGAGGGGGTACCCATTTCTTTTAAGGATTTGATCTGGCTTGTCACTTTCATTCACATGCACATACCTAGTTACAAGGGAGACTGGGAAATTTAGTTTGTTTGTTATCTTGGATAGCCATGAACTTTCTAAAACTAAGGAGTTCTGTTTTATTACCAAAAGAAGGGAGAATTAGCAGTTTGTCATGGTTGGGACAACTATGTTAGCTATGGTAGGGGGGCATAATCTTAGTTTTGAGTCTTTGGATGGAGACATCTTTAAAAACAAAATATATGACTCATCAGGATGCCTTGCTTCAAGCTATTCACTATCAGTTTAGAGGCCCATCCTTATTACCTATACAAAATACTGCATAGGAACTCTGAAATTATATAGCTGGATTAGGACCTTAAGAAAACATTGTGGGTTTTTTTTTTCCATTGCTATTTTTGTTGCCTTGCTTTACTTTATCAAGTAATAAAAGCAAGGATCTAGAGACCAGTGCTGTTACTTGATTTTTCCATTTCTAAAATGGAAAGTCAAGTTGGCTGGCTTTTCATTTATTTGATTCACTGTGCTTCCTGTGGATTCAGTGCTAATGTTGTGCATGAGGCTGGTCCTCAGAGAACAGAGCAGTAAAGAAAGGATAGCTTTATCCTTGTAATTTGCTAGGGATATGTGTCATTTGAAGGTATTAGGATAGTGTTATGATGAGAACACACAGAAATGCCTAAATCTTTCTTGATTCTTCTCATGAAGTGCCCAAGAAAGGTACACACCCAAGGGATTATGACAATTGGGAAATAAGATACCACTTTATAGCTACCTTCAAGGAACTCTGGAAAAACTAGGTTGGAGGAGAATTAGGCTTAAGGAGTAGGCAGGTCTTTCTTAACACCCTGTAGGTTACCACCTTTTCGTTATCCAGCCTCCCAGACCAAGCAGCTGAGCCTACGCAGCACCCATAAAGGTAAGAGGTAAGTAAGCGTGGCAACAAGTCTGTGCTTCCCAGAGGGGCTAGGCTCTGAGTCTGTTTACACACACAATTGCAAGGCAGCAGAGAGTAGGAGGGCAAGTCCACCTACTATGAGCCTGTCACTCTGCCAGACATGAGGAATAGAGGAGGAAAAAAGATGGTCCTTGCTCTGTCTTTGTGGAGCCCATGTTCTAATGGTGGACAGCAGACAATAATTAAGTAAACAAATACATAAACCAGATAACTTCAGATTGCACTAAAGTACCACCATGGAAATGACTCTGAGTGATCTTATAGAGTGACACAGTAATGGTGGGGAGGCTACTTTAGATAGGGTGGTTGGGGTTGGCCTTTCTAAGGAGTTGACATTTGAGCTGAAGCCTGAAAGATGAGGAGAAGCCAGCTATGCAATGATGTGAGAAGAATAGTCCAAGCACAGGAAAAAAAAGTCCAAAGTCTAAATAATGACAAAATTGGGAATGAATAGTTGCCTATATCATAACATTCTCTGATGAGCACAAGTTTGTCAAAGGGACTGTAATTAATTGCCATGTTAACTTATTTGTTTACAAGATCATTGAGTTTGGGGGGAAAAAAGTATGCCATTCTGGGGAATTTACTTTTTTAAGAAAATTCAGTAAAATCTCATAAAGTTCATTTGGCTCCTTGCATAGCTCTGGATTGAGCACAAGGTAAATTTTTATTTGGTTACTGTGAAGCTTCTCACCAAGAAAAAGCAACAACAAAGCACTGATTAATCAAAGAACAATAATGCCTATGTCATTTTTGATATCCGTATTTTTGTATAAATAATCAAATTGGGCCAGAATCTAGGGCACTAAAATGAGCCAATTTAATTATTTTAAAAATATTGCTCTAAAGAATCCCAATGTGATAAAATATGTTTAATATTTCCTTCAAATAGTTTAATATTCCCAGCATATAAATATGAGAAGAAAATTTAACCAATTTTCTCAAGTAACATTTTGAGAATTCTTTCTTATGGAAAAGTGTTTTTGTTCACTTTGGAGGTAATTAAGGAGTAAGATAAGATGTTATTGGATGTCTCTTGAGATAAGCTATTCTTGGTAGAATTCGTCCTGGCAGTTGTATTTCATGTTGTTCCATCTGATGTCTGATCTTGAACAAATCATTTTATTAGTTCTTTACGTTGATCTTTAGTGCAAACAAAGTATAAGATTTACAGTGCTGTTGAACAGAATAGGCTTGCTTATTTAATTACTGTTATCTTTTACAAATTAGATCTCAAATTAGACTATTGTTTTGTTTTGTGATTTTTGGCTTTTATATTTTAGAGCAAACCTAAGTTCTAATTACTTTTTTTATTGTGGTAAAATATATATAACAAAATTTACCATTTAATTGTTTTCAAGTGTACAGTTTATGACATTATTCCCTATATTGTGCAACCATCACCACCATCCATCTCCACAACTGTTTAATCTTCCTAAACTGAAAGTCGGTACTCATTAAGCAATAACTTCCCCTTTCTATCCTCCCCCCCCCAGTCCCTGGCAACCACAGTTTTACTTTATGTCTCTATGAATTTAACTACTCTAGTTACCTTATATAAGTGGAATCATATAATATTCATCCTTTTGTGCCTGGCTTATTTCACTTAGCATAATGTTTTCAAGGTTCATCCATGTTGTAACATGTGTTAGGATTCCCTTCCTTTTTAAGGCTGAATAATATTCCGTTATATGTGTGTACCACATTTTGTTTATCCTTTCATTAGTTGATAAACATTTGATTGTTCCCATCTTTTGATTATTGTGAATAATGCTGCTGTAAACATTGGTGTGCAAATATCTGTTCAAGTACCTGTTTTCAGTTCTTTTGGGTATATACCTAGAAGAGGAATTACTGGATCATTTGATAAGTTTTTGTTTAACATTTTTAGGAACCACCATACTGTCTTTTACCTAAATATGTTTTGTGTTTTAGTAATGGGAGACAGCCTAGCGTGATGGGCTAGTATATTGGAAAGGCATACACAGGTTCAAATCTCAGCTGTGCCACATGCCAATAATCTATGTGTTTCTTTGAGAAAAATCAAAGGAGACATAGCCTGATCAATTGATTCTAGACACTAGAGTCAATTTGTCTAATTATAAAGTGTTCTAAAGGGACTTGAAGTACCAGGAAAAACGTTTCCAAACTTAAATAATCACTAGTGGATTAATTTGGGGGAAAAACCCTTCCATTGTGCAAGTTATTTAACATCGGTAAGCCTCAGTTTCTTCACGTGTAAAATGCAAGTAATAATTGGTCTTACTTCATTGGGTCATTGTGAAGATTAAATAAATAATGCAAATAAAATACTCAGCAAGGTGTCTCACATAAAGTAACCACCCAATTAATGCTAATTAATAGTATTATTTATTGACAACAGAGTCTCTTAGCATGAACTCTTCGAAGTACTTCAACTTCTGAAAGAAACAAAACTGATTACATGTAACTCTGTAGATGCCATAGTCAGTTGACCTACTCAGGAGTTTATTGATTGAATTGGATGGACGAATGGCAGATTTTGTGGATTCTGCAAAAACCTATATAAAAACCCCTTAAAAGAAGCCAAGTTATTGACTGCACAAAAACAAATCTCATCTGGTTCATCTTTTATCCCCTCTGGGGTTAATGTATTTTCATTTAAGGCAAAATCAAGAACTCATTGGGATGAAAATCAATGAACTTTACTTTTTCTGATTTAGGCCCAAACTACCTATTAAAGTAATCCCATTTGATCAAAACAGTGAAAATTGTCCTTCATACCCAACTACCATATGTATCTTCTAAAAAATAATTAATGATACAGAAAAACATTTGGAGTTTTCTGAAAGGAGTGCACATAACTTGTTTTTAATGTTTATAACATTTTTTTCTTTAGATCTATTTTATTCCCCCATCTGAATGCAATGTTTTTTGTTTTATTTGTTTTTTATTTGTTTTATTTTTTAAAAATCAGCATTTTAAGAGTCCGATTATTGAGGTTTTCAGGCTGATTTAGAAAAAGAAAATCTTTAATAACAGGACAAAGTAGACTTGTTCACAGTTTAGGGTCTAGGCAACAGGAGAAAGTCTTGCAATCATTATAAGTCATGGGTATCCAAGCATATACAGAGAACATAAAGGTGGTAAAGTTGGCTTAGTTAAACCAAGAGACATCTTTCTTCTAGAATACTGTAGCTAAGAAAAGTTGGCCTGAGGTTAAAAAGAGTTCATCAATGCCCTCAGTTTGCAGAGAGAGCTCAATTATTGCATTATTCTTTGGATTTGCTGAAAACTCAATGTTCTACTTTCATTTGGCAACACTCATCTCCTAGGATATGTGGCTGTTTCCAATTTTCCAGCATCTTCTTCAGTGACAGAGGCAATGGGGTCCTTCAGAATGTTGGGCCAAGAAAATTGGCCACAGCTTTGCAATCCAAAACAAATGGGAGGTTACTGAATTGATTCCAGCTATGAAGGACTTTGAGAATCTCCTTTGTTATTTTAATGTCTATGCATTGCAGGTTTGTACCCAGCTGAATAGGCCAATGAATTGCAGACTTTCTCCTATCAGACTTTAGTAATGTTGTCTTATATTATATTTATTATTTTGCATTGGAATGATGGGGAACGTTAAAGGAAAAATTCTCTAGTGAGAAGTGGCTTCTTAAAAAAATTAAGTCATCTTTGAAACAGTCTAATATTTAGTAAAGGTATTTATCATAAATAACCTTGGGTCCAAACACTTATGGCAACAGTTTTCACTTGTAAGAGCTTTATTTCTCCATACAAGGGATTGGAGGAGTCAGGAGGAAACAAAATAGAAAGCCAAGAAAACAGACCACAAAGACTGAGTTAGTGGTTCCAACTTGATTGTTCCCTGAGCAATGAGTTATGAATACACATTTAGGAGAATCTACTCAAACAAATTTAGAAAAGTTATATCCTGCTTTTGGAGATTCGCAATGTACATTAGCATATTAAAGGCTATGAAATGACCTATCTACAATATCGAAATCTCAGTCTTCTGATGTTTTTCCTACTTATTTAAAAATGAAACCATTTTTTGTAAAAAACCTTTTAATACCTTGTGGTGCATAATATGCTGTGGGGAAATGAAAGGTTATGATCATATCTGCTCTTTTTCTATTGGAAACATCTTTTCTTCCCATCAATTTTTCCTGCTGGTTTAATGGCAATAAATTTGTACATGTGAAATATTTGTAATGTAATTTATATGAAAATAATGTAATTTTTATGATACACAACAAAGAGTGTTTATGCTCTTCTGTAAGGTTTCCTTACAAGTTCTTTTGTAGCACAATTTGTGTTTACTTGGTTTAATGAGTAAAACACAAAACAGCTCAGTTTAATTCTGGGATGCTGAATGTTTCCAGTTGAAGTAGGAATTGGATTTGGGGAAAATTAATTCCTGCTTTATTATTTTTTTAAATCAAGAACATTTTAGTTCAAAGAGTGTCTTATGAACAAATTCTGGTGAAGGAGTTGCCCATTATTAAATAACACTCATGCTACACTAACTTTCTATGCTATCCAAAATGATAGACATTTTTGATTTTCACCTTGGAACTACCTGGGTTGAAAAATTAAATCTGTAAGCTAGTTTTATTGTTTAGACAATTTGATTACCACTTCAAGTCTACTGTGGTTAATGAAAAACAGGAATGAATGCCTTCCAGGGAGCCAGCTTCTGCTGTATGGCCTTGCAGATGTAAACTTAATTACAGTGACCAGTGTTAGCCCTCAATTCAGGAACTCAGGTCCTATGAAATATATAGGGATTGCAACTATGCATTGCTATGTGACCATTCATGGAAATTTCATTTGGAAACACAAACATTAAAAAGCCAATGATGGAATAATATTCTTGTTAAAATAGGACATTGAGCAGAGTTTATATGGCAAAAAGGACTGGAAATTTTATAGTTATAGATTTCTAATTTAATACCCTGGCACAGATTTAACTTTTTCCTCTTGAACTATTTCTTCTTTCCTTTCTGGAGGCATATTTATAGTAAAATCAAAAAAAAATTAACCTTGTTTTATACTTGAGTAGCCTGTATCTTTGGTTATTTACAGGAATGATTTAAAGCAGGGGTTGGCACAATTTTTCTGTGATGGGCCAGATAGTAAATATTTTATACTTTTTGGGCAATATGGATGATGTCTGTCACAACTACTCAACTCTGCCATTTTAGCATAAAAACAGCCATAGACAATGAAGAAACAAATGTGGCTCTGTTAAAATAAAACTTTATTTATGGACACTGAAATTTGAATTTCAAAAAATTTTCACTTGTCATCAAATATTATTCTTTTAGTTTTTTTCCCAATCACTTAAAAATGTAAAAATCATTCTTAGTTCCTGAGCCATACAAAAATAGATGGTGGGTTAGATTTGGTCCACAGGCCATATTGTGCTGAGCCCTGCTCTAAAGTATCTTGTAGACAGTTATGTACATGCTCTGGGAGCTTTTCTGATATCCATTCCTAATCCTCTGGCCTTAAACCAAGAGACTAGGATCAGTTCTCTGTAGATGCTTAATAAATTCACTCTTTACTGACTCTCTTTTGGTTGATCAGTGTGATAAAGTGGAATTACTTAGACCAATAAACCTAGTGTTTTGGAGGGAAAATATGTTATTTTTGTAACATATATTATTTGCTAACTGTACAACCTGGATTCAATTAAATGGTTACAACCTGTAATGCATTTGAAATATGACTGGGCAGAATTTGCTTCCTACTGGGGACATTTATTCAACTGAGGGGCATCTAACAGTTGGAAATGTTGAGCCCCCATCCTGCCCCACTGTTCTACTTTGTGATCTGTTTGAAAGAAATTGTCGGTGTATTTCTGTCTTCCGAGCAAATTCATGAATTGAGATCCAGACAGTAGGAAAGAAAGTTTGATCTTGGCACCAGGGATGAGTGTCAGTAAATCCCGGACTTCCTGGTGCACCATGTTTCATAAAAGAAAAATGCTGACAGTGTAACCAGCTGCCATCAATTGGCCTTAGAGGCTGCTTCTCTGGAGAAGTTCCAGTTCAGTTATATTCTTAAAGGACATGCCAAGCTCCTCATGCATTAGTGGCAACCATTTGTTGCCAACTATTTGGGATGATGAAGCGCTGGTGAGCCAGTTAAGTACTTTTTCATCAGTGGATCCTAAATGATATGCTCAAGAGCTGATCTTCAACCTTAACTAGTATTGTGGTGTCGGAGAGTTACAGGTTTAATCATTGGTTCCCAGATACCCTCTGTGGACAAGTGTCAACTATGACATAGTTCTTCTTAGTCTGTGGTAAGAGGGAAAAATAAGAACAATATAATAAACTTACCACAAACTATTAATTTTTTAAATTCTAAGATTATGTCCTTTCTTCTTTTTGTATATGTGTGCACGTGTGCACATTTAGTATTTAAGGATTGTGGGCATAGAAATTTTTTCCATAGTAAGAATTTAGCTAAGTGACTTGCCTCTCTGATCCCCAGTTTTCTCATATGTAAAATAACAGTATGTGCTTCATATTGTTTTTGTGGGAATAAAAAGTGGTTATCAACGTAAAGTGCTTAGCTAGTGCCTGGCACGTAGTAATTGCTCAGTAAGTGTTACCTATTATTATCATTACCATAATCATCATAGTTTTCAATGCCTTTACTTGGCAAATAAAAAATAAAAGCCACCCAATGTTGGTTTCCCTTTTCTCCCCTAGTTTTGTTTTTTTTGGGGGGGAGGGGAGAGAGGAGAAGAGGATGGAATTTTCCGATCTGTGAAATCAATTAAGTGAAAGATTGTAATTTCGATGAAGCTGCTGTTGTAGAGAACTCATTTAAGTTACTGAGGTGGAAATAAATCAGAAGTGACCTATTTTAATTGGGACAATCATCTTCATTTAAGTGAAAGATGGTAATGCCTGGATGGAAAGCTGAGTGTTTATTCAACATTTATTTTCAATGTAAAATGATTAGGAGCTACTGATGATTTGAATGTGTGGTAAGATGAAAAGAACAACATCAAGGATGAATCCTAGGTTCTTGCTTGAGCAGTCAGGTAGATGGCTGTGACATTTTACTGAAATGGAGAAGAGTGGGCACTTCTTAGGGGCATGATCACACATCATCAGCAGTTCTCTTTTGTGTGCATACCATGACTGTGGGACATCTAAATGATGTTGTCAAGGTGGAGGCTGGAGTTGAGTGGCCGGCAATGAGTGGAAAAATCTGGGTGGAGATACAAAGATGTGGGTTTTAATTCTATGGGAATTGATGAGTCTGCCTTGGGAAAGAGTGTGGAGACAAAAGAGGAGAGGAACCCTAATATTTAGAAGTCAGGCAGAGGAAAGCAATCCAGCTAAGGAAAGTGAGAAGGAACAGCCGGTTTGGAAGGAAAAACATGTGTCCTGACATTTAACAGAGATGAGTATTTCAAGAGAGAGGGAGTAGTCACTTATGTTGAATGCTCCTGTGTGGCTGAGGAGGTGAGAAATATCTATGGGAATGGGCCACATAGAGGACAGTTGTGATATTGACAAAAGCAGTTGAACGGGGTTGTGGAGGCATGAGCCAGAATGTAGTTAGTTGGGAGTGGATGGGAGACGAGGTTGTCGTTGCAACAGAGGTAGACAGGTCTTCCAAGAAGTTTGGTCTAAAGGGAAGCGGAGAAATGAACCAAACAGCTGAAGCTGAATATGATGTTAAGGGAGGGAATTTTTTTTAAAGAGGACAGAGTATAGCATGTCTATGCTGATGGGAATCAACCAATATATGGGGAAGAAACTATCAAATCAGGTGACCAGGAACCAGGACTGGCTTCGTAGGTGTGGGACCAGGCTATATACACAGGGTCGTGTACCCAGAATGGTCGCACAATTGTACTTTAATGCTCTGCAGTTACCGTATCCAAATTCCAACTGTCTCTTGGACTTCCTTTGACCCCCATCTCTGCATCCAGATACTGAGTACCTCAGGGAATTCAATTTGCAGGCAAATGATGTGAAAATGTTACCACCAGCAATTTCCTGTTAGGGGTGGTGGCAGAGATATATCCATCAAACATGCATTTTATCATCAGACCAGTCTGCAATTTAAACATGGCAGGACTGGACTGAGGCATAGGTAGGTTAAGCCACTGACCTGAAATCAGAAAGCCCCATGGCTGGATCCTGAATCTTGATCTAAAATGAATCCCACTTAGTCCAGTTACAGATACCCTCCCAGGATGGCCAACCAGAAGGAATTTTCAAAATTAAATAAACAAACATAGGGGGTGGCTCTTCGACAAGAATACATCAAACACTCATTATGTGCCTAGCTCTGAATCCTGCTCTCGGAGAGCAAAGAGTAGTCTCATTTCACAGTGGCCGTCATCTTCACATCTACTGGAACTCACGTGCGTGTCCCTTAGACTGCACTGTTACTGAAATGTTGGGTATTCCACATAGAACCCTCTGGAGTTGACCATGCAGTTCAGCACTACTCTGGAGCTTTGCTTATCTTTTTCATTTTAAGTCCAGGGACAACAATTGTAATGGCTTTTATCTGTGTATTTAACAATTCATTTCACTGTCATCATCATCAGTGCTCACTCTTCAACCTTTTTTAGGTCACCTTGATTCGTATGATACCTTGTGGTATAATTTATATTTACTTTTATAAAATGTTGAAGTCATTGCCACATCGATAACTTCTTCATTTTTCTGTCCAGGGTGTAATATGCCAGGAAAAATGCTCTAAAATAAGCCTTGATTGAAGTATTAAAAAGAATTTCTGTGTAAGTCTCGTGTTCCTAATCAGTAACTAGAATTTGGCCCCTTGTTTCCTCAGTGGGTTTCCTCTGAGGACTATAGTCCCAATATTCCCTGCAGTTAACGTGTGTGGGGATATCTAACAGAAAGGTAGATGAACTTCAATGCAGCTATTCTTAGGAAATGTATATTTAAATGTGTATTTAAAAGCAAGTTTTACAACTATAAAAAATGCATATGAGTTGTAGAATATAAAATCAGGAAGAAAAAATCACCCGTAGTGCTTCAGCCGATACATAATGGTTGCTAATATTTTGGGGTGTCTCTGTTTGCAGCCCCCACCTCCATTGTGGCATCCCTCATCCTTCCTACCAGCTATATATTTCTCCATATTTATTGTTTAAATTTACTTAATTTTTTGTTAATTGTGTTTTTCCTCTTACTAGAAAGTAAACTCCATGAGGTCCAGGGATTTTTGCTGTTTTGTTCACCTTCGTATACTTAGTCCTTACCTTGTTGATTAAAAGAATGCATTAATAGTCTATTTTTAATCTGTGTATGTTCATGAAAGGCGTTTGGTACATCTGAGATGGTACTCTATATACTTCTGTATCCTTGTTTTCACATATATCATGGGTAGTTTATGTTAATTCCTTAAAATTCATTGATTTGTTGAAAGTATAATTTAGTGGCTGTGCAATTCTACAACATGAACACACTATAGTTTATTTAAATATACATACAGTTTTAAACATACTTAAGTGTTAAAATATAATTGCATTCTCTTAGATTGCAATTTTTTGACTTTTAATAATCCTTTAATCCTGAGAAATATTCTTGCTGCAGGAGGGAAGAGATAAATATTCCTTATTTTTGAATATTCCTTATTTAAATCATCTCTGCAGTTAATAATACTCAAAGCAGTTTGATTGATTTACTTAGAGAGGATTAATTTTAAGTATGAATATTACTTTAAAAACAACTACAGTCACTTGAAAGGGTTGTGGAGGTTTTTGTACCGTTTACTCAAAGCTGACTCTTTTTTAAGCATTTTTTTATTGTGGAAAAAACATATGTAACATAAAATTTACCATTTTAACCATTTTTAAATACACAATTCAATGGCATTAAGTATATTCATAATGTCGTGCAACTATTACCACCATCCATCTCCAGAACTTTTTCTTCTTCCCAAACAGAAACACTGTACCAATTACATAATATCTTCTTGATTCCCTCTACTCCTTGCTCCTGATAACACTATTGTACTTTCTGTCCCGATGAATTTGACTATTCTAGGCACCTTATATAAGTGGAATCATACAATATTTGTCTTTTTGTGTCTAGTTTATTTCACTTAGCATAATGTTTTCAAGGTTCATTCACGTTGTATCTTGTATCATAGTTTCTTTTTATGACTGTATACTATTCCATTGTACATATAGACCACGTTTTGTTTATCCATTTATCTGTTGATGGACATTTGGGTTGTTTCCACCATTGGACTATTGTGAATAATGCTGTTGTGAACACTGGTGTGTAAGTATTTGAGTTCCTGCCTTTAATTCTTTGGGGTGTATATCTAGGAGTAGACTTGCTTAAAGAAAACTCTTAAGATTCAACCATAAGGCATTTACTATGTGGGACTGCATTTATCCTTATGTGATGGGAGAGAATGATGTTTGTGTTCCCTCCGGAATATTTTCAAGAAGGAGCCCTGTAGTCAGCTAATGACTTGAGTCAGGAATGTGCCAGTCCATTGCCCATTTATCGCTGCTGGACATGCCAGAGCTTTTGCTTATCCAGACTGAAGGAGTGGGTGCTTATAAGACAGTATATATCATTTTATTTTCATTCAGAATGTGCTGACAGCAAGCAATTTCAATCATGAGCAGGCTCAGTTAAGGATAGAAATAATGCAAAACGGTTCCCTCTTAGTCTCCCTCCTCCGAGTACTGAGCTTGGCACCAAGGAGATACCGTGGAATTCTAGAACCTCCCTCCAAGGATCTTAAAAACTGCTCCCTTGCCTGCTTGACAACTTTCTCAGATCTACTTCTTGAATAGTAAGAGCATGCTTCTATCTATACATCAAGTTCTAGGAATATGTAATTGGAGTTAGAAGTAGCCAATATTTATCCTGTTCTTTAATATTTCATCACATTTAAAAAATGCCACTTATTTAAACCATTCTTCCTGTGTTTTGAGGTAGATGTGAAAAGGAAGTGCTATTGTCTAGTGGTAAAGAACTTAGATTTTGAAGTCAGACACTGGATTAATTTCCTAGGGCTGCCATAACAACTACCACAAACTGGGTGGCTTCAAATAAGAGAAATTTATTGTCTCACAGGTCTGGAGGCTAGAAGTGTGAAATCAAGGTATTTGGCAGGATCATGCTTCTTCTAACTCTCTCGGGGACCATACTTTCTGGACTCTCCCAACTTCTGGTAGCCCCAGGTGTTCCTTAGCTGATGGCAGCATCACTCCAAATGTGTCTCTCTCTTTACACGGCTGGCTTCACTCTGTGTGTGTGCGCAAATTTCTCTCTTCTTATAGGGACATCAGTCGTACTGGATTAAGGACCCACTCTATTCCAGTATAATCCTATATCATCTTAACTGAACTAATTACATCTGCAACAACCCTATTCCCAAGTAAGATCACATTCTGGCATACCATGGGTTAGGACTTCAACATATCTTTCTGAGGGGGATACTCAATTCATAACAGACACCTTTGGTTTGATTGCTAGCTTCAACTCTTACCAGCTCTATGACCTTGAGCATGTTATGTATCTCTTCAAGTCTCAGTGTTTTATGTATATTTTGAGTTTAATAAGGATTATATGAAATAATGCAAGTCAAATGCCTAGCATATTGCTTCACATACTAAAGGTTCCAAAGTGCTAGCAGATGTGATTACCATTTGATTTGTGAAGGGGGCTTGTGCTTAGGGTTTTATGTTAGGATTCTGGTTTAGAGTATAGTGTCTTTCATTTAAAGGAGATCTAATTTTTAACATGGGATCCACAGATAGGATTCTGAGGGACCCTGCACAAAGATTATACACAAAGATTAGTTTGTATATTTGCATTCTTTTTTCTCTCTGGAAAAAAGGTCCATATATTCACCAAAAGAGTCCATGCTGTCCCCCCAGATTTAGGAAGGTGCTTGCACTCATATTCAGTAATTCATGGTTCTCTTGGGGTAGAAGATTTATAGGGGAACTTCAATCTCGGAAACTTAGAGCTGAGTCAGAGAGAAGGCTGGAGAGGCATTTGCCAGGTAGAATATGAGAGATCAATGCTTATAAGAGTGGATCTCAAAATGTGGTACTTATCGTAGGTTTCTCATCTTGTTCTCATTGCAAATTATGAGGAAATGGTCAGCCGCACTGATTTACAGAGCAGAGAATTGAGACTCAGCAAGGCTAGAGAACCTGTCCAAGTTCACAGAACTAGAAAGAGGCAGAGCCAGAATCCTCACCCCACTTCTGTCTGCCTTCAAAGCCCAAGGAGAGTGCCTTACACTTCACAATATTTGTGCATCCTCTTACTAATGTGACTCTTAAAATAATCCTGAGATATATATAAGAAAGCTAGTATCATCCCCTTATTTGTATGAGAATATGTGTGTAAAAATAGTTAAAATAAAACACAAAAAACACTAGCCAAGATCACAAAGCTAGCAAATGGTAAAGAGATGGCTAGCTCTGACTATTACTGGTATCTCTTTTCTTAAGGACAAAAATAGCTCTTGTTTATTGAGTGCCTGCTGTACTCTAGATATGTCTTTAATATACATTATCTCATTTAATCTCTACCACATCCCCATAAGGTAGATATCATTATACCCATTTTAAAAAGGAGAAAACATGGAAGCAAGACTTCTGGGGAAAGACGGTAAGTGGAACACACGCTTCTACTTCCATTCCCTTCTCAAAATCTCCCTAATATGATGTAAAAGAATTTATTTTAAGATTTAAATCCACAAGGATGAAGAGAAGAGCAGAGGAGACTTCACTACAACACTGCAGGAACTAGAAGGCAGACAGATAAGTAGAACCAAGATACCCGAATCCTAAGCTGCCAGTAGCTGAGAAACAACCAGACCTACGCCACAGAATCCCCCAAAGACTTGGGAATGGGCAGTGTCATGTGCTCCTAAAGGTAGAGGTAAAGGGGGAAGTCTAAAATAAGGAGTATTGTTTGGATATCTGTTTAAAAACTGGTCATGTCCTTTCTACCACCTTGGGGGTAAAAAAAAACCAACTAATCTTCTCCACCCCATGCTATGGTTTATCCTCAGAAGTGGAAGTTTTGTGGTGGGAAAGACCTGGCCCAGTTGAGCAGCTCAGTGCAGGGGATGCCTTGCAGAAAATGGGGAGATCAGGTGAATGCACGCTTACTGGATGCTGACCGCCAGCCTTCTCTTCCCACATGGCTCTGATAACACTGGCAGCCAGGGCCTCAGCCTCCGGCGAAGAGAATGATAGAATCTTTTCTGGAGATTTTGATCAACCCAAGAAGGAAGACCTAAAATTATCAACACTGGAGTTTTTCTAACTCAATATCCTGGCCATAGCCAGAAACTACACTATATAATCTTACTGTTGGCAAGAACCGCATGCTCAGAACTTCCACACTTAGGTCTCCATGCTTAAATATGAGCAGACAACCAAGGATTTTCAGACGTTTGGGAAAGTCCTCAAATATGGCTGATAGAGACTAAAACAAATGAACAGGGAAAAATAAACTTAAGGAAAACTATCAGAGGGACAGGAGAAAGATATAACAATCAAAAATCAAACAAACAAAACGAAACGAAAGAAAAACAAAGGATAACAAGAAATTAGCTTTCAGACAGCAAAAGTTTATGTCAGGAAAAATAAAATTGCAGCATGAATGGAAAAACTCAAAGAAGGCTTAGAAGATAAATTCAAAGAAAATTTCCCAGAATAAGGAGCAAACAGAGAGAGAGAGAAAATAATGGGTATATATAAGAACATTTTAAGGGCTAGTCTAGGAGTTCTCATTTCTAAATAATAGAAGGTACAGAAAGAGAAAGAGAAAGAGAAATGGGGAGAAAGCATAAGTACATACTTTAAGAAAAAGCATCCAGAACTGAAAGACACAAGTGTCCAGATTGAATGAGCCTATCAAGTGCCCAGCACAATGAAAAAAAAATGATGAAATTTCAAACCATTCTACACAAAAATAAGACTGCAAGGTTCTAGAGAAGAAAACTGTTATATCCAAAGGATCGGGCATTAAAATAGCTCTAGACTTCTCAACAGCAGCATAAAAGGCTAGAAAATAAGAAGAGCAATGCCTTCCAATTCTGACAGAAGATAATTTCCAACTTCGAATTCAATACTCAGCCAAACTATCAGTCAAGTATGAGTAGGATAAAAATCTTTTTCATATATACAATATTTCAAAAATTTATCTCCTATGCAATCCTTCTCACAAAGCTATTGTGGAATATGCTTCACTAAAACAAAGGAGTAAAACAAGAAAAAGGGAGACATTGCATGTAATAGGCAGAAATCCTTCCTTAAGAGGAGTGAAGGAAATTCCCAGGGGGATGGTGAAGGAATTCCAGGAAGATAGCTGCACAGCAATAGAGAAAAACAATCTAGGCTGGATTAGGTCAAAGGGCTCTGGAGAGACATTTTCAAGAAAATGGCAGTGTGACTGATACACCTGAACCTGATGAAAAGGGATTAGACAACAAGAGGAGTTTGGGATTGCATTAGGAAAGAGATACAGAAAAGTAAGCACATGTGTAAACAAGACAATTATTAACCCCAGGGAAAACAAAAAATTGTGCAAGAAAAGAGAACTAATCATAGTTGAACGTGTCACCTATGTACACGTAATAATGGAAATACTGAATATTGATCTAATAAAAATCATTGTGCCAGACACAACTATATTGGAAAGATGGGGGCATGTTGGGATAAAACCAAAACAGCAGAAATGTGAGCTAAATCATCATCTGCCATCTTGGAAATTCAATAACTAATGCCTAAAACTGAAAAGAAAGGACAATAAAAGTATACTCTTTAGAGACATGGTGAGACTATCAAATTTATTAGCTAAAAGAGGTTGCTTCTTGGCTGGGAGAGTTTGGAAGGAATACAAGTAGATCATAGTACTGTCCTTTTATCCTTTTTTATAACAAACCTTTTAGAACTATTTGAATTTTTAAACTGTATATAAATACAGATAGATATAGATACATAACTTGGAAAATAAAAACATTAAAAAGACTGAAACTAGATCAAAATATGAATTGTGCTTATCTTTAGATGGTTTTGTTTTTCTTCCTTCTACTTCACTATATTTTTTATACCAAAAACATACTAGTTTTATATAAAAAAATAACCTTCATTGTAAACAAGAAATTGAAGCTCAGAAAGGTCAGATAAATCTCACAATTTCTTATATCTTATAAGTGGTGAAGCTAGCATTCCAGTGCAACTCTATCTGACTCAAATCATTTTTATCTTTCATGAAAGCATTTAATCTTTGTTAAAATCCAAGAGGCAAAATTGTCATGCCTTACCATTCTCTCCCATCTCTGAAGGTTCATGTTGCCTGTTTGTACACTATACAAACTAACACTTGATTTTCATTGATCTAATTGTGTACTTATTTGTCTATCTATTTGTGTTTTTATATTCATCTAATTCCAGAAAGGTGAGAGACTGGATTCCAATGATGCATACACTATAGCAAAATAAAATAAAATAATAAAAATGAGGCAAGGGTTATTTGATTATCCAGGTTTCGTGTTCTCAGACTGCTGAATGAATCACACTCAGTCCTCCTTCTCCCCTTGGAGTGTAAGTTATCTGAGGATGTGACTGAGTCCCAAGCTTCTTTTGTTTTCCCATCAGGGCCTAGGAGTCCTGCGCACACAGGTGCTCAATGAATGTTTGCTGATCTGACTTTCCAGCACAGCTGTGGCTTCTGGGGAAGTGAGTTCAGCTTATTCCTTGCTTTGCTGCGACTGTCTTAAAAGGGTATAAGTTAGCCGTTCTTTGTAACTGACTCCATTTGGAAATGTAGGAAGACAGAAAAAATACTCATCTAATTCTTGGAAAACCGTAAAACCCACCAAAGAACTATCTTTTTGAAACCAGTGCTTAAATTTCATCTGTCCTTTTCCTCCTTTTTTTGGCAAATTGTGCAATGTTCATTCTTAAAAATGGGCAAAGTGCCGGCAGGACGTAGAAGAGGGACTGATTCTGTCTTTGTTCTGACCAGGTATATGGCAGACTGTAATTTAATGTGGGTACCTTTCTGTTGCCATAGTGAGATACGTTTACTTCTGTTCACAGATCATGCAGCCCTGACAAAGTGAATACCCTCTGACTCCATTGTTAATTATCATTCAGTTGCTGTAGGGTTTTCATTCACATCCTCACTTAGGAGAGTTGGTGGTTATGAAGTAGATGGGGCTCCAGCATCTCAGTGGCAGTTCTCAATGCTTCTGTGCTCAAAGAATGTAAATCCTTGAGGTTTTTAAGATATAACTTCAAAGTCTGCAGAGAAACCTAAGGTTTCAATATTAGAACAACATTCAGATGAAGACTTCATTGCCTAGTTCATTAAGTCTTTTGATAATAGGCTGTAGGTAAGTCTTTTCTTAGGAGGTACATATTGTAAATAATGATGTGCTAGGAAATCAACATGAAGGAAAATATCTTTAAAATTTTTTCTCCGAAGCCATCAATATTCTATAAAACTTTGGTGATGGTACTTCATTCCCTCCTATGTTAATTAACAAGTGTTTATTATGCACTTGCTACATGCCCAAAATGATTCTAGGTGATGTGGATATAGGGATGAACAAGAAAGACTCAGTGTCTGCCTTCATGGAGTCTATATTCTTGGCACTGTTTGTCCTATGTGAAGTCCCAACATCATTTTGCCTAATATTTTGGCAAGAGAGGCAATATTCTGGGCTGATACCAAGGGAACTCATCTAGTAACAACAGCAATAACAAAAACAGCAGTAATAACAGTACATTTATTGAGGTCCTACTCTCTGCCAAAAATACTTGATAATCACCTTTGATATGGCTTATTTCACCTAGTCCTCATAACAACCTTAGAAGCTATACTATATCCGATCAAAATTTTACAGAGGAGGAAATTGAAATTCAGAGAGGTTAAATAATTAAAGTTCATAGCTAGTAAGTAGTACAGCCAAAACTGAAACCCAGAGTTTCATACTCATAACCACCATAATGCATTCTGAAACTTCTAGGACTCATAATAAATATTAAAATTATGGAACTAGAGCCACACAAAGTTGGGTTCAAGTCCAAGCCTCACCTGTGAGGAATTTAACTTTTCTGGGTCTATTTAACTTATCTAAAAAATAGCAGTAATAATATTACCACCTCACGCAGGTTTTGGTAAAGATTAAATAAGGTATTGTATATTAAGTTGCCTGGGTAGTGACTATACATGTATATACTTAATAGATAGTAATATACTGATTAACTATGACCTAAGATGTGGCACAGTGTAGGCAACAGAGGCCTATTATTAATCATTTATAGATAGCATTATTAATGCTTCATACTCATGGGGATGGGGGCAAGTGTGGAAGGGAAGCTTTAAGACAATAGAATTTAATCAACACATATCCACTGAGAGCCTCTTCTCCTCAGGGTTTAAGTCACTCAGTAACTGAGTCCTCCTTGCCCTCCTCTGTTTGGCTACCTTTTGAACTCCTACCCATTCTGCAAGGGCCAGTTGAAATGCTGCCCCTCCTTGAAGCTTTTTTATCTTCTAAAGTAGAAAGAGATTTCTCCCACGTTATAACTGCTATGGCTTTTACTGTGCAGAGCAGTGGGTACTAAATAAACACATGCAGACTGGTTCCAGGCAAGTTTTAACAAAATCCCCTAGGGAGCTATGAAAATACAGATTCCCAGGCCCAGCCTCCAGAGAGTCCAATTCAGATGAGGCCAGTGAATCTGTGCTTTTAAAAATAAATTTGAATGAGTTTGATGGGTGGACACATCTGGGAATCACTGGAGGACCACTCATGTGGCTCTCAGTACATACACATGACTTTATCTTGCAGTTATTTATGTATATATTTCATCTCTTTTCTTGGGAAATTATCTTTCTGATATTCCAATGCAGGGATAAAATTAAGAAAACCCATAGGAAAGAAGAGAGGATCAAGTCCCTTGCAACATTTGTCTCAGGTTATAATCATCTCCTCTAGGATGCTTTGCTGGATTCTCCTGCACTAGGTTGGCTTTTCCTGCTATGTATTCCCATCACACTCCGATCTCCCTACAGCAGTGGTGCTTGTATTACTTGGAATTTGAATCAGTTTTTTTTTAAAAAGTTAAAAATTGAATTATTGGAAGGATATTGAGATGCCTGCAGAGTAATCAAAATAGGACTCATATGGATATAGAGCCAGACACTTCATTGCCGTCAGAGCTCATCCTTTATCTTGTGATTCTACTTTATTCCAAGAGTTGGCTTTATACTCTTGCATGTGCTGACCTGCTTTCTTTACATTCACCCAGTTCTGTTCTCATGTTCTGGAAGCTTTGTGACAGAGGGGGAAGCATGCATTTCCAGATCAAAAGATCCAGCATGAAGATGTAGATTGGAATGGCTTGGTCACAGCCCCAATCCCAGACCAAGGCATCTAGCTAGGGATGTGGGAGATCATGAGTGACAGATACCAGTGACTGCGAGCATTTGGCGCCACCTGAGTTGTGTGAGAGGGTCTATGAAAAATGAAAAGCCCTGCATAAGAAGAGAAGCAAAAGCCAGGCACAGTGGCTTACGCTTGTAGTCCCAGCTACTCGGGAAGCTGAGGCGGGAGAATCTCTTGAGCCCAGGAGTTCAAGTCAAGCCTGGGCAACCTAGGGAGACCCTATCTCTTAAAAAAAAAAAAAAAAAAAAAAGAGAAGAGAAGCAGAAATATGAGAAATATGGACATCACTGTGAGCCAGGTCTTTACCTGACTATGTGCTGCTCATCCTACTTTCTTGTGCACAATTAATTATCTGTGTTTAATGGAACACAGTAGAAAACAGTGTTTGAGGGCAGCTGTGGAGTCCATTTGAATGGGACTCCACCATTCTCCAATTACTTACTCTGTGGCCTTGGGAAAATTACTCAATTTCTCTGGGCTGCTGTTTGCTCATCTTAAAAAAAAAATGGCAATAATAATAGTACTATTTCAGAGTGGGTGGAAAATTGAGATATGTAACATGCTTAGAATAATGATGGGTATTCCTTATGTAAATGTTAGATATTAGCTATTATTAATTTTTCTGTTGTCCCAATAGACTGTAGGCCCCATGAAGGCAGGCAACCTTGGCCGCCTTTCTCCCAGCACCTAGCACAAAGCCTGGCTGTTACTGAGTAAGCAATCAGTAATTGTGTGTTGTCAGTGAACACAGACTGAGTTCAGTGAGCCAAGTCTATGAATGCCTCTACTATACCTAGGGTTTGGGGCTATATGGGGGAAAAACAATTAAGTCTTCTCTGGATTGGAGAGCAGAAGCAGAACATGTAGCTAGCTAAACAATTACTGCTTCCATGTTCTCTTGACTTTGCCTTTAGAGAATTACAGCCCCAAGAAGTGTTAAGTTAAAGCAGCAAATTTGTATAACATATTAACATGCCACAAAAAGGCAGGTAAGACTTTTACTTGACTTTTTTTTCCCCCCTCTGGGGAATTTATCTTATTTTGGTACTTTGAACTTATTCAGACTGCGCTGGTTTAATTTGCTGTCAATTTGGACCACATATAGCATTGGAATTTAACGTTGTGCTGTATAAATAAAACGTTTACTAAATAAATTATCAACATAAGCAAATTATGGAGGGCCTGCTTTAAGAGAATATTCTCACGAAGCGCTTTTAAAGCATCCTTTTATTAACAATCCCATTGGCATGACTGCGTACAAAGAAATTATTGGTTGTTTTAACTTTTAATTTAAGAAATAGCAAAAGGACTTTTTGGAAACTTTGCAATTTGGAAACTTTTTTATTCTGTGTATCTTGAATATGATAGATACAACATAACTTGCTCTAAGGTTGGATTCTAGAGAAAGATTTCAAAAACTTCAGCAGAGACAACAAAAATGCCAAGAGCTATTGATTTAAAATAGAAGTACATGTTTTTAATAATCTTGAAGTAAAAAATGCCTTTCTAAGAAAGACACAAACCCAGAGGGACAAAAAAGAAAAGATTGATACATTTGACTATGTGATATTTAAAACTTCTACATTACTAAACATGTTTTAAAGTCAAAAGCCATATGGACAGCCTAGAAAAAATATTCCTGAGATAAGCTAAAGAGACAGCTAATTTACTTACCATTTTTAAGTGCACTTATAAATCAAAAAGTCTAATAACTCAAGAAAAATAGGCAAAATATATGAACAGGCAGTTCACTAAAAAACACACGTACAAATACATGCGGCTTCACTCATCATTAAGGAAATATAAAGTAAATCAATAATTCAATCTTTTTTACTTTTCAGATCAAGGACAGTTGATATAATAGTGTTGGCAAGGTGGTGGACAAAAAGTCATTCTTACTCATTATTGATATGAAGGAGATTTGGTGCAACATCTTTGGAGAGCTAGTTGACAATATCTGTTAAATTAAAAACTTCACATATTTTTGGCCACTAGTTCTACTTTTATAAACTTAGCTTATAAACATATAACACAAAAGCCTATCAAGGATGCTCAAGGTAGTATTGGCAATAGCCAATTTTTATTTTATTTTATTTTGTATTATTTTATGATACACTTACACAATAAAATACAAAGGAGCTATTTAAAATAATTAGATGTATCTATATGTGATCGTATGAATGGTCAGAGACAGTATAGCTATGTAGAAAGGGTTTAACAAACTTTGCTCCTATGGGAATGATGATATGTTGCTAATGCTGTCAAAAAGGAATACTTACGTGCAGAGAAAATCTCTTAAAGGATACACAAGAATTTGTTAACAGTGGTTGCCTCATGGAACTGGAACTGAAATTTTGGAATGGGAAGAGCACTTAATTTTCACTGAATAACTGTACTTTTAAAAAGTCATTTGTAAGCTTTAGTTTTCAGTGGGCCAGACATTTTACTTCTGGTCTATATTGTCTCATCTTCAAAGCCACCTGTGAGTTAGGTTTAATTAGCTCCATTTTACAGAGAGGGACATGGTAATTTGGAAAGATTGAGTAACTTGTCTGAGGTCACACAGCTGGTGTCCTTGTTCCATCATTAATAGAAAGATTGACATAAACAGCAAGATGTGCAGTTCTTAGTAGGCTCATATATGTTCATAATTTGGTACTTACCAGAGTTGCAGTCATTTTTTTAGGAAAAAATAAAATATTTTTCCAAATATTTTTACCTCAAATATAGAAAGAAAAAAAGGATTTTCCGCCTTACCTTCTAGCTCCTCTCCCAAATTCTGAGTATCAGGGTGTTATACCAAACTCTAAAAAGGGTTTCCTTTAATCTTTCCTTTAGCACTGTTTGTTGCACAGAATGTTGAGACTGAGGGGGTGCTATGTGAAGTAAAACAAAGGAAATAAGAAGTATCAGTCTGGGATTTCAAAATCAACACGATTTATGTTTAGGGAAAGATTTGGAAAGACCTAATTTGACTCATATAATTCTAGGAAGAAATCCCATCTCACTTCCCCTGATTCTACCCCTGGGATGGGTAGGTATACAAGAAGAATAACATTAAGATGACTACTATAAATATCGTGGTCAAGAGCCTGGGTCCAGAATGAGAAAGGTACATATTGAATTTACCTGAGTGCAACCAGGCAGACTCACGCGAGTTGATTCTGCCCACTCCTCTGCTCAAATTTTGGGTGTGGCTTTGCGAAAACAGTCAACCAGTTGTCCCTACAGTTGGTCTTACTTTCCCTGTAACTCTAATATAAATATGAGCTTGCCAATGAGCTGAGTGTGATTTTAGTGTTTAAAGTATTTTTTTTTCCATGCATTAGTCCCTAAATGCAATTCATGAGGCTCATTGGGTATTCATACAAGGGAAATAGAACTGTGTTGGACTTTTTGAAAGACTCTCTTGGTTTTTAAAAGGGTCTTCCTGGAGGATTTTCATATGTAGTTTTAACTAAGCAAGGTTTTGCCTTACTTTCCTCCTTTAGAATCTAATCCCAATATTAATGAGTCACTGTACTAGTTGTAACCATGGCAAATTATTTAATATCTCTGAGCTAAGTACCCTTATCCATGTACACTGTGAGGTGGTTGTGAGGATAAAAAGTGACATAAAAATGAAATATGTGCCGACCCTCCACACAAACAGATCCCTCTTGCATATGGAATTCCTGTGTCTGATTGTTTAGTGAGTGAATGTGTACCCACCCAAAAGAAAAACTCTAAAATAAATCCTTTTAAGATATTTATTTTCAAAATATTTCAGGTGATATGATGACATTAGGATGCATTCGTCTTTGTCTGTTCATCTGATATAGCTCCAGGCAACCTTTAGGGTACTACTGTACTGGCAGGATGGGTGCTAAGACTGGGGTGGAAGACTCTTGAGAAGCAGGACTCTGAGGCACATGAGGAAGGCACCCAAGGCTGTGCCTCTGTGCCTGGCAAGCCGCGTACCTTGGCCCAGCCGGTCAGCGTGAGTGAGAATCAGGCTCTGCCTCTGCCCCTACGCGGCCCCTGCCTCCAAGGCCCCACAAACACCCAGTGCCTGCAGAAGGCGTGTCTGTCTTCTTGGCACTCAGAGCTTCTCCATGAACCAAAAAGAAAGTTTTGGAACATGATACAAGGATGAGACACAAACAGTAAAAACAACAAAGCTTAACTTTGCTTTAGAGATTAGAGATTATGGAAACCCCACGTGTGTTGTCCAAATGACTCTAATGGCTGCTGTTTACCTCCATGATGCCTGATAATCCCCAGGTGCGATGATAGCAGCTTAAGGTGGTATTTGCTAGAAGCTCTGAACTAGGATACTCCCGAAGAAGAAATAGTAGTACTAGTAAAGGTAGTTAATTCCAGGCAGTATTCTACATACATTATTCATTTCATCTTCATATAAACCCTATGAGGCATATATTATTTTGATCCCCATTTTATACATGCAGAAACAGAAGCATAGAAGTAAATTGCTAAGATTACACAACTATTAATTATTGGAGCTGGGATTAGAACTCAGGTTGTCTGTCTCCAGAGACCATGCTCTTAATCTCAGGAGTCAAACTTTCCTGTAAAGGGCCAGCTAGAAAATATTGTAGGTTTTTACACATTCTCTCTTGTATATTCATTGTTTTTTTTTTTAAACCCTTCAGAAAGTTAAAAACCATTCTTAGCTCATGGGCTATACAAAAACAGGCTGCAGGCCCATTTTGGCATTTACTGCACATGTTGAGTAAAGGTTTAAGAATATGGTAAGTATACCATTCCACATTCCCCTTAGGCAAATCTTGTATGCCTTTAGTACTATTGGATTGATGTTGACAGTCCACAATTCTGACTTCCTCACTCTCTGATTTTGTCTGAATTTATGAGATTTGGTTGCATTTTCAAATTAGCCTTTCTCCTAACTAGTGATTCTATAGATGGACATTAAAAAGGGACTGTCAAAATTGAATAAGAGCTTTTCTTCCAGTTACTTTTACTCTATCATTAGCTTTCTCTCTAGGTTGCATTTTTGCACGTGAAAGTGATTTTAGGCTTTATGGTATTAGACTAGAGGCTATTCTTTCTTTGATTGACTAGACATAAAGGTATAGATAAGATGCATTTTCTCTTACGACTTTAGGCCTGTCACTTTTCTGAGAACTAACATTTGGGAGTTCACATTAATTTAGTCAGTTCTGTTAGTATAAACTTACCAGGAACCTGACATGTACTCCTTTATCATTTTCATTAAACCTTAAAATGGTTTATAAAAGGACACAGTTCTTGAAATGGGTTAATATTGTAATGGAACTTGATGCGTTCTAGGTACCTGCTGTATGCTTGGAGATTCAAAATGTCATCACAGCATTCTAGGCTAGGCTTCTAGGGGAGAAATCACAGTGAGTTATTGGATTTGCTCAAGATAAAATATTGGACCTACAAATAAATCCTGGTCAGTTTTGTCTTTAACATTCTTACGGTAAATAACATAACTTGGACTCATGTAATGTGTAAGGAAATCATTGTTTTGGTTATTTCAGTATGAAACTCAAGAGAAAACTTACAGAAGTGTTTTTAAATTATTTTGACCACAACCCAATGTAAAAATGCACCAAAATTTATATCATGACCTAGTACATATCTATACACATATATAAAACTGAAAAGTTTCAGAGGCAATACTACTCTTACTACATTTGAGGCACTTCTGGTATCTTCTATTCTATTCCACTTAATTTTTTTTTTTTTTTTTTTAGACAGAGTCTCGCTCTGTCACCTGAGGCAGAGTGCAGTGGTATCATCATCATAGCTCACTGCAGCCTCAAACACCTGGGCTCAAGTGATCCTCCTGCCTCAACCTCCCAAGTAGCTGGGACTACAGGTGTGTGCCACTACGCCTGGCTAATTTTTCTATTTTTTTTTGTAGAAATGGGGTTTTGCTCTTGCTCAGGCAGGTCTCGAACTCCTGGCCTCGAGCAATCCTCCTGCCACGGCCTCCTAGAATGCTAGGATTACATCCACTTAATTTTTATTGCTTCTTCTGCTTTCAAAATTTATCTTATAACTCATTAATGGGTTTTGACTCACAGTTTGAAAAACATTGCCCTAGAGGACCCAAATGTTCACACTGCCCATATTTATAAGAAGCAATTTTTTTGAGGTTCTTGTGGTATCCTTATAATAGGCTTAGTTTGATTTATTTGCTAGGAACCAACTACATGTAAGTCACTGTGCTAGGCTTGGTGAGAACTGCAAAGAGTTATGCCTTCAACTACCTAAGTTGGGAATTTTCTGAGGTGGCAGGGAAACCAGGGTGAGCAAGATGACCTATCATCTCTGCCCTCATACGGCTTATGCCCTAGTGGATGAAATAAACTCAGAATTGAAGGAGTTTTGGAATATAAATCATTTGCTTGAATAACTATGTTAAGTAAGAGAGCAGATTTATTAGCACTTTCTGGGTAAAAGGCGCTTTCTTATCTGGGAAGGTTAATCCCGTTTTTACAGATTAAAAAAATGGAGGCTTGGAGAGTTTGTCATTTACTTCATTATTTTGAGTGCAAATCCAGAGTAATTTGTAATATACATATTGCTTCACATGACTGAGTGGGTTTTATGCTAGAAATGAAGTGATTAGGGAGTTCAGAAGAGGAAGTGATGATTAGGTAATATAAAAATGTTGGACCCTCAGAAAGCTCAGAAAGACCTTAAGAGGTCCCCTTGGCCCTCTCTTTTTCTTTCAGGAGAAGCTAATCTAATTATTCTTTAAAAAAGAGACAAACTAGATCTTTTAAAGAGACCAGTGGTACCTTCTAGTGTTTCACAATCTTTTCTGAATAAACTCTTAAAATCTCTCATTTGGAATTTTACTCATCTAAATCCTTATTTCAAAAAACAGGCAACAAATAATGTCAAATATTTTCTCAAAGTTATCAAGGCAAGAAACCAAAGATTGTCACCTCCCAGGGAGAATCCTTTATTCTCATTACCAAGAATTTCATGAGCATTGACCCATGAGACTATGCCATCTATAAACTAAACATCTACTGCTTCTTACTTCTAGGGGTTGAAGCTTTAAAATTGCAGATGTGGAAGATCATCTCAATTTCAAAGCACCATTCAGTGGACTCCTATACACACATACATCCTAATCTGTTAGATATTTGTACCTTGGAGATTAGCTCATGTTATAAACTTATGGGTGTAATAGTTTCCTACTTGGGAAAATTGAAATTACTTAGATAAAAAAGAGTGGTTGTAGAGAACATAAGCAGGAAAGATATTTTTAAAATGCTGATCCTAGGACCAGATCTCTTGGCAGTCATTCTGTCTTCAGGGATGTTTCTCCTGACCTTGCTGCCACTGCCAAACCCCCTGTGATGTGTTCTTAGAGCTCCATGACCTCTCTTCTTCTTAACATTCAGCAGGAGCTTTAATTTTCCGTTTATTTTTGTGACTATTTAGTCCATGAGTATTTGTCTTTACAGAGCCCTCACTAGACTATAGGCTCCATAATGATAGAAATTCTATTTTTACTTTATTATTACTGTATACAGCACTAAGTGCTATGATTAATACACAATAAGTGTTCAGTGCATCTTTATTGTATGAATCAACTGGCGTTTTAAGGTAGTCTGACATGTTTCAAACAAGGTATTTCAGTTTAGCTCAATCTTCATTTATTATTTATTAGCTACTAAAGAGCAACTGATAATCACTTATGATGTTCTTCTTTTTGTTGTTTTACAGTCAACTTTGACCACTTTGAAATTTTGCGAGCCATTGGGAAAGGCAGTTTTGGGAAGGTGAGAACCGAAATGATTAACTACCAGCAGGGTAACGTAGCTCAGGGAACAGAGGTCCAAGAATGTTCAGAATTATTGAGTTGCTGGGACCACAAGGAGAGATAATTCAGTGAATATGTTTTTATAATGGGTTTTTATAACATTGTCACCACAGTTGGAGGAAAGTGTGTAACAGGCAGCTACATAATGGACATATACTGTTCTCAGAATGATCTCAATGAAGTCAAATCTGTTTATTCTCACTAGAGTTTAAGACTTTTCTCTCCACCCTAATGGAGATTAAGATTTCAGAATCATTTTTAGAGTGTACCAGCTGTACCTCCAGTAATTATTATTTTGTCAATGGAAGAGTTAATTCTTTTCATGTGGGAAAGAAGCCACCTGATTTCTGTTTCCTTTTCCCCATTTGCACCATGTTTTTTATCTTCAAAAACCTACTGTGAAAGATACAGATGTTCAGTCTGGTTTTTTTCAAACCCTGATTATTAGTTTCTCAATAGAGACATACTTTAAGAGAGAGTAATATTTAATATTTAATATTAAACTTGCATTTTAAAATAATCTGCTATCTATTTTATTAGATATTACATGGACCTTTAAAGGAATTTCAAAAACACAGACATCATATTTAGTGTTTTCCTAGTCCTTAGCGTCCTTTTGGTTGTATCACCTGTGGTTGTAAATAGAAATTCTTTGCACGATATTTTTCAGCTTGACAGTTTAGTCGTGTCCATTTCAGTCACTCAAAACAGGATTAAAGATGTTATTTGTTATTGGAAGATTCCTGACATGGAGGCAGCTATTTTCTCCAAAATGCTGTCTAAAAAACTCAAAAAGCAAAAACAGGCAAACATGTTTGAGAAAGCAGAGATTCAAGAATTGAACTGGTACATAGGGAAAAAAATGAAATTTCTATTCTGAAATTACAGCTAAGTGGGAACTTTAACATCAGGGAATTTGCACATGATAAGCATACAAGCCACGGCAAAGAACAAGTCTCATGCTGTCTTCTCATCACCATGATCCATCACCTTCCTAATCGCTTTCTCACTCGGGTCTTCACCGTTAGGTCTGCATCGTACAGAAGAATGATACTAAGAAGATGTATGCGATGAAGTACATGAATAAACAAAAGTGTGTGGAGCGCAATGAAGTGAGAAACGTCTTCAAGGAACTCCAGATTATGCAGGGTCTGGAGCACCCTTTCCTGGTTAATTTGTGGTAAGTAGTTGGACTGAACCTCTGAGTGGAGACACTCCCATCTTCCTCCCCAGACACTGCTCCATAAACACGTGTGGTTTCTAGGTGTGCATTTGCAAAATGCGCATTTGGCTCTTCCTCAGGGGCTTTTGTTCTCCTCAGTTTCTTTGGCTTTATAACGAAAGAATATTTTTGTTTTATTGTCACCAATAAATACTCCTTGGTTCAGTTGTCACAGTTCACCTTGTCCTTGAGGTCAATACTTATTTTTTAAGCATTGTAATTAAGTGGGCTCAAAATGAATGTGTTCAGGTGTCTTATCACTCATTATATACTTTTTCCCCATAAACTGTGGGGGAGGGACTTTGGGTACAAAGTATGGCCTCCGTGGCTGATATGAGGTCGATCTTTAGAATTTGTACAAAGCAGTTTCTCCTTAAAATAATTGGCAATAAATCTGGTTTCTTTGTAGTGTACTTCTTAAGCAGCACGTGTATACGCGGAAGTTAGGAAAGGATAGGTGCTTACTTTCTCACCAAATACGTTATAACAGAGTGGAGCTAACTTTTATCAGAGCTAACTTTAGCAGTCATTGAGACATTAAATGACTGTGATCTGCTTTCAAAGCCATTACCATAATCCAAGGCATAGAAAATGGCAGAGGAGTTTGCCGTATCTCCTACCCCCTGCTCTTTTCTTGTGTGTCAGTCTTTATGTGTCACCTTCATTTTGCTTTACATTTTAATGCATCCATTATGTTAAGAGCCAGTTCTTAAAGCTAATTCAAGATGACTGTTATTTAAATATGCATACCAAGCAATTCTGACTTATCAGCAAAGGGAAAAAAAAAGGTCTTTATCCAGAGAATGCTAATGGAAAAATAATTGAGATTTCACTCTGTGTTTAGGGACATCCTTCTGGAGGAATCAGTGCATAAAACCTGCCTCCGTCCATCTTTAATTAAGTTCACTTAATATACAGTTCACTCAAAGCCTCTATGCCACAGTTGAAATGAAGATGGTTCTGTGTGACTTGGAAATAGGTCTATTATGGTTTGTGCACTACTCAGACATCGTACAGTCTCATTTTGGCTCAGACTCCGTGTATTTAATCAGTATTTCAGAGTGGCCTATTCAAAATGCTGCCATGTAAAAAGTAAAATGGATGCAGCTCTCTCTTCCCCATCCTTTGCAATCATCAAATTGCCTTTTTTCTCCTCTCTTTCCACCCTTAGAATGACAAGGTGCTGTCACTTCACAGCCTCCCTTTGTTCAAAGTCACATTTTCCTTCTTCAACGGTTCAACCATTTTTCTTTTTTTAAGACCAGGAATCCTTCCTAAGGACATACTTAGCATTTTGCGCTTTCAAATTTGTCTCTTCACTGTGTGGGAAAAGTTGATTTCATTCTGTTCCTGTTTTTTTTAAAAACGTGGATGTTATGAGGCTTTAAGCTGGCCGAAGTTTAGACATTTTGCTATTTGCTAACTTGGCGTTGTTCCAGACAACATTCTGTTCTCCGTGCACACTGACCTGGGGATAGTGTGTCATATATCCTATTCTTTCCTTCTCACTTCCCACACTGAACCTCACGGTGGAAACTGGGCACCACTGACGTTGATAGAGGAGAAAGAAGAGACCTCCCCTCCCCCAGTGAGTCCAGCACCACATTCAGAACCGGACAATGGGAAAGGGGAATTCTTAAAAGTACAACAGAAAACCCTTTTGCCTTTCAAACCTCAAGATAAAAATCTTTGCAAATCCTTATTATTCTTTCTAATAAATGCTTTCTGCTTTAGTAAGTATAGCATAGTCAATGTAAGTGAATCTTTCCACAACTATTAAGCATCTTGCAATGCTTCTGAAGATGTAATTGTGAGTAACTTACTTTATCATTTTAAGTCACATTGTTACCAGATAGGGTTTGTGTGTATAACTTGGGTTGTTTTTATAAATGAAATGAGATCAAGTGCTATGCCCAGTACCTAGCACAGAGTAACATTTGTCTTGCGAATGTTAGTTCTTTCCTTCCTTGCTCCGTGAAGGTGTGGCATTCTGAACTTGCCCATCGCTGGTGGTAGATTGTATTTGAGTGGTGCTTAGCCCCAAGACATCATGGGAAGATGGGAAGTTGTGTGTGGGGGGGGGAGGTGCTCTTCAGCTAATTCTCTATAAAAGCATATGTTGTTTGTTTTCTTTTCTTTTCCACCCTCATTCTGCAAATCAAATAAACAAACAAACAAACATCAAGGATTCCCTAATATATTGTATACAATTTTATCAAGATTTTATGTCCTGGGTTCAACTATTAGATTTACCTTCACATCCCCAATGCCTCAGGAACTTAAGAAGCATTATATGATTTATAAAATAACAGCAATGCTTGTTTAAATCCTGCCCCTTTTTGTACTCTATTTTACTGATATGCTATGTAGTCCTCTCAAGGTTGCTTTCAATAATCTTCTCATCCGTGCTCAACATGCCCCTAATGTCTGGAGATGTAGTCAGAAATTTCCAATTTTTCAGGCTAACGGAAAACACAAATTGTATCTCTTTTAAACAGGTTTTATGCTAATGTTAAGAAGTTTGCAAGTGTGTGTATGTATGTGTAGGGGTATAAATATATACATACATACGATACTTGAAAACTTTTCTGCTCATTGCAGTCAATTTAAAAAACAGAAAATTACATAGGAAAAATGAAAATTCTCCAATAATCCTAGCACCTTGCCACAACCACTTCTCACATGTTGGTGAGTGATTTCCAGTAAAATGTCTGCATTTGGTTTTCTGTTTTTGATCACTCATTAGCCCCATTCATTCCTTCATTTATGTATGTATTTACTGAGCATCAAAAACAAGTTATAATTAGGTTGTCAAATAACAAACAGGATGCACAGTTATATTTGAATTTTAGATAAACAACCAATGATTTTTAGCTTGTCCAATTATCATATGAGATGCATTTTTACTGAAAATTATTCATTATTTATTGGAATTTCAAATTTAACTGTGCATCTTGTACTTTTACTTGTTAAATCTGGCAACCCTGATTATAACAGAGACCCATCCTGTGGAGGCGAGCAGGAGTGGGCAGAGCCCTGATCTGCCCAGCATTACCATTGACTGGGAGAGACTGACATTAACCAAACAGCATGTAAATATGTAAACTGTGAGAAGTGTACAAAGGGACTAAGGAGGAAGATTTGTGTGTGTGTGACGTGTGTGGGTATGTGTGTATTGGGGTTTCACAGAAAGAAGTTAACTAGTCTGGGGGCAGGGACGTTAAGGGGGGAAGAACATTGGGAATTAAAATTCAACCTTACCAGCCTCCGTGGACCTGGCCCCGCTCAGGAACAGTCTTCAGATGTAGGCCACGTTATCAAGTGAAGGCTGCCAGACAGGGCTGTCATCCAGGAAAAGTAAATAAAATCTTCCTGTGAGTCGCTCTCTGAGGGCTGTTAACAAAGCCCTGGCAACCAGCAGCCTGAAAACAAATAGGTCCCAGTCATTCCCAGCACAGCCGGTTCCCCAGGTGGCTTTTGTTAATTGAGATTAAGCCTGCAGCTGCACACAACTCCTCAGGGCTCTCTTTACCAGTGTCCCTTGTCCCTGTGAACAGAAAGGGTCCACGTGTGGTTTCAGGAAATTAGGAGACAAGATCCATTTTAAGTGGAAAGGACCATACAGGGAGTGTGACAAGCGGTCCTTTCAGATGCTGAATACAGCCCAATAAATGGGAGCGACCTCCATCATCTGTGACCCAGAGCGCCAATATTCCTTCATGGGATCACAGACCATGAGAACTCAAGGTTGCCTTCAGAGGTACAGCATCAGTAGTAATAGCTTCCCTATTAATGGTGTCCTAGTACTGGGGGTTTTACATATATCATTTAATTTATTCATCCAAACAACCTCGGTTGATAGGGATTATTATTCCCGTTCTACATCTGAAGAAACTGAGGCTAAAAGAAGCTAAAAGATTTTCCCAGAGTCACACAGCCAGGAACTGGCAAAGCCAGGACTCAAACCCAAGAATCCTGACTTCAAAGCCCCTGCTCTCCGCTGCACTATGCCATCCCCTATAGACATCTTGTGAGATTCCCTTACAAAATAGGTAAGGAATCAGGGATTATATTTTGTTTATTGTTCTTTGCACCCCACAAAAATACAAACTATATGAGGCAGGTATGTTGGTATGCTTTTATCACTGCCTCATTCCCCATCTTCTGCAACAGTGCCTAGCATACAGTAAGTGCTCAATAAATACCTTTTGAATGAATGAATAAATGACTACAGTGTGTTAGTATTGGGACCAGGCCTTGGTTCCTGGATACTTGATCTTTTCCCCATCATACCAGTGACATTTTTGGCACACTCACAAACATACCCTCATATAGTCATGTGCACTCCAATTTCTTGCCAGGCCCTGGGGTCAGACAAACCTGAGTTTGAATCTGTGCTCCATCACTAGGTAACTGTGAATTAGGCCAGTTATATGAGGTATTTTGCTTGGTTTCTTCATCCATAATTGGGCATAACAGCAATACTCGTGTCAGAAGGTGCTGCTATGAATGATAATAGGTGTATAAAACAGCTCCCCTAGTAGGTGCTTAATAAATGATGACTTTAAAGAAACAACTGAGTGAGGCCCCTACACTGGGAGGGGAAAATTTCCCCTTCATCCTCTGAAGGTTCTCTAAAAATCAACTGACAAAAGGCATATTAATAGGAGAAAAGGCATACAAAACTTATTTACATGTACATGTATGCATGGGAGTCATACAAAATATGGCAACTCAAAGTAAGGGCCAGATGGTTGACTCTTTTATACCATCTTGAGGTTACAGGAAGAGCGTGGCAAAACAGGTTATGGGCAGAGAGAGAGAAAGGCATGGGGCAAAGGCAGTCTTGTCATATAGATGAAACCTCACAGGTAGCAGCTCTTAGGAAGAATAGATGGTTGCCTGTGATTGAGTTAATCTTTCCTAGATCTGTGGAAAGGATACAAAGAAAGCTTTTATTTCATTAAAATAGATTTTTCTCTATAGATGCAAATCTCCTCCACAAAAGGCAGCTGTTTAGGGCTATTCTTGTCAGCAAGTCTTCTGAAGAACCATCTCAAAATATGTCAAAGAAGTATATTGGGGGTGAAGTATTTTTAGTTTCCTTTACTAGAAATAGAATAGTCCCTCTTGCCTCCATGGCCAGAGATGATTATTGAGTGGACAAGTGTACCTGAACTTGAGCTGGCCTGGGCATTACAAAGTCTTTTGTTCTAAATTATTTGAAATTTAAATAAAAATTTCTAAATATTAAAGAATACACATTTTATATAAAATATGGAAACACAAAGTTCTAATGAAAATAATAAGGACCTATATTTCATCACTGAGAAATATCCATTATATTAGTTTCCTATTGCTGCTGTAACAAATTACCAAAAATTTAGTGGCTTAAGACAACACAAATTTAATATCTTACAATTCTGGAGGTCAGAAGTCCAAAATCAGTCTGACGAGGCTAAAATCAAGCTGACAGCAGGGCTGTGTTCCTTCTAAGGGTCTAGGGGAGCGTCTGTTTCCTTACCATTTCTAGCTTCTAGAAGCCACCCACATTTCTTGGCTCACGGCCTCTTCTCTTATCTTCAAAGGCAACAGCATATTGTCTCCAAATCTCTCTCTGACTCTAACTTTCTGCCGTCCTTGTCCATCACCTTTGTGATCACCTTTGTGATTACACTGGGCCTACTTGGATAGTGCGGGATAACTTCCCCATCTAATGCTTCTTAGGTTAATCACATCTGCAAAATCCCTTTTGCCACATAAGGAAACATATTTGCAGATTCTGGGGATTGGAATGTGGACATCTTTGGGGGACCATTATTGTGCACATTACAACCACTATTAGTATTTTAGTGTATTTCCTTCCCACTTTTTTTTAATGTTTTTCATCATGCTTGACTTTTTGCTTTCTATACCATTTACATGCTTGCTTATTTTAAGCAACATTTTATTGTAATTGCTTTCTTATATTATTAAACATATTTTATTATAATCTTTTATTGTAGCTGTGGAGAATTCCTAAATCTTCTATGCATAAACACTCTTTGTTTCTTCCCGGTACATGTTGTTTGGATCATTAGAAGACCCGAGTCTTCTGGGATGGCAATGGAGATGCAATGAGGTTCAAATTCCTTCAATTTTTAGAGGAACTCATAAAAATCATAAAAACTAGTAAGAATATAAAAGATAATTTTAACATATTAGTATGTTCCCTAAACATACACACACCCCTATACACATAATGCAAAATCCTGTAAAAAGAAGAAACTCCCCAATCTTCAAGGATTGTATAGTCTTGCTTTTAAGTCAAGAGTTAGCTGCATTGTATCAACTTTTGTCATGTAACAAACTGCCCCATAATTTACTAAATCAAAACAATAAGGGTTTCTTCCTCTTGGTTCTGTGGATTGGCCAGCCAGCTGGTCTGGGCTGACTTGGCTGAAGCTGCATGAAATAGGAGTCAGCATCCAAAATCATCCACCTAGTCCTAGAAGACTGAAAGGCCAGTTTTTCTCTTCTGCTATGTGGCTAGCCCTGGCTTCTTCACATGGGGGTAGGAGGGTTCCCAACAGCAAGAGGGGAGAGCATCATGAGCAAGCACTTTTCCAGCCTCTGCCTATGTCACATTTTCTAATATCCCATTGGCCAAAGCAAGTCATGAGTCAGGCTCAGATTCAAGGGATGGAGAAATAGGCTCCACCTCTGATGAGGGGCTTGGCAAAGTCAATATTGCAAAAGGCCAGGCAGATGGATCTCTGTGACCAATTTTGCAAGCAGTCCACTACAATGCATGACATATTTTTACCAAGTTGACAAAATGATCAAGTAAATGGTAGAAACTATAAATACTGCAAGAATTCAGAGTTATGTGAGGTTATTGAGTGCGTATAGCTCTATGAAAGCCTGCAAGGAAGAAGTTGTCCTGGGGTATGACCCTGGTGGTGATGAACTTGGAAAAGTGGAGAAGAAAGGAAGTCCCTGAAGAAGAAATTAGTAAGTAGAGGAGAAGTGTTATTGTGTGGCCAGTGCATGGTAGTTGTTCCGTACATAGATGTTGACTGACTGATGGCTAATGAACAGAAAACTGAATCTTTATAATGCAGATATTCACTTATTCATTTACTCACCCATATTAGAAAGTGTTCCTTTATTGAAAACAACACAAAGACCCATTAGAACATATAAGCAAAAAAGAAATTCGTTGGAAGGATGGGGAATAACTTACAGATTCAGAAGTATAGCTGAAAAAGCAGGTCTCAAGTGGGCTAGGGACAAAGGCAGTTCTGGGAATCTAGGCAGCAGAAACTAATGGAGAGGCTCTTAAGTCTGTCTGGGCTAAGATGAATCAGCTCCAACCAATTTTCTAACCTTGTGTCACCCACTCAAGATGCAAAGTCTTAGGAGAGAATCCAACTGGCCTTTCTCAGAAAATATTCCTGCCCTTGGCTAGAAGAAAGAGTAAAATAAATGACTCCTGGATCATTGGCCTGAGCAACTTGGATGATGGTGTCATTCACTGAGGTGGGAGTTCTGAGGAAGATCAGATTCATTGTGAAAATCAAGAAAACTCTTTTATCTGTGTTAATTTTGAGCTGCCTCTTAGTAATTCAAATAGAGCTGTTGAGCAGGCAGTAAATCTGGAGTTCAGAAGAGAAATCCAGGGTTCAAGAAGTCCAACAAAACACATACATAGGAATCTTTGGCTGATAGGTGCTGTGTAAACCAGGGACGTGAAGGGAGTACCTCTGCAGAGAGATTAGGTAGAAGAGAAGGGTGGAGGACTGTAGACAGAGCTCTCTACAGATTACCATAGATCAGGACGATTCAGGAAACTAGTTAAAGAGAGAACAGTTGTGAAGCTAACCAACAAGTTAGGGGTAAATCAGGAGAGTCTGGCATCCTGGAATCTGGACAGAAAAGTGTTTCAGAAGGGAAGGAGGGCAAGAAGAGGGAAACAATGAACTGACCACTGACTTGAGAAGATAAATATTCTGACCTTGATAAGAGCCAACTCAAAATGGTGGGGAAAAAAGACCAAAGGGAATGGCTTGATGAGAAAATGAGACGTGAGTGATTTTATTGACTAGAGGGAGGGAAGGAGGTACAAAGTGAGTTTGAGATTCATTCATGTTGTCACAAGTAGCAATAGTGCATTGCCATCTCTCTATCATATTCCATTGTATGACTATCCCATGACTCATTGATACATTTTACTATTGATGGACATTTGGATATTTCCAATTTGAGACTTTTACAAAGAGTGCTGCTATTAACATTCTTGTTTGTATCTTTTGGTAAACAAAAGTAGACATATTTTGGAGTGTAAACTTAGGAATTAAATCACTGGATTCCTAGGATTTACATAGGTTTTGCAGACAGGTTTAGCAGTCTACAGTTATACTAACATCAGCAATGTATGAGAATTCAAGTTGCTCTAAAGCCTCACCAACACTTGATATTATCAGTTTCTTTAAATACATATGTTCCAGTAAATGTGTATGTAATGGTATGTCATTGTGGTTTTAATTTGGATTTCCCTGGTGACTTAGGAGTTTGAGCATTTTTTTCTCTTACCTTTTTAAAAAAGTTTTTTTTTAATTTCAAAATTTTAAGGAGGTACAAATGTTTTTGTTCCATGTATACCTTGTATAATGCTTAAGTCAGGGCTTACAGTGTGCCCATCACCAGAATAGTGTTCATTGTACCTAATAGGTAACTTTTTACTCCTTAACCTCCACCCTCCCACTTCTCAGTTTCCAGTGGTCTTTACATCTCTTTGTGCCTGTGTGTGCCTATCATTTAGCTCCCAATTACATGTGCTGTTTGTTTTTCCATTCCTGAGATAGTTCACTTAGGATAATGGTCTTCAGTTCCATCCAAGATGCTGCAAAAGACATTATTTCATCCCTTTTTTTGGCTGAGTAGTGTTCCCGTCACCACATTTCTTAATCTACTCATTAACTGATGGGCACTTAGGTTGATTCCATATCTTTGCAATTGTGAATTGTGCTGCAATAAACATTTGAGTGCAGGTGTCTTTTTGATAAAGTGACTTCTTTTCTTTTGGGTAGATACCCAGTAGTGGGATTGCTGGGTCGAATGGTATTATTATAGGCTTATTGGCCATTTGGAATCATTTTTTGGAAAATGCTTAAGTCTTTTGACCATCTTTCTGTTGGTTGCCTCTTTTTCTTATTGATATGTAAAAGTTCTTTATATATTCTGTATGCAAGTCTTTTTAAGTTTTTAAAAAAATGTTTATTAAGCACATAATATATTCTAAGTGTTGTTCCAGGTGCTGAAATGGAGGATAAGGAAATTTTCAGGAGAATTTTGGCAAAAGAGAAAAAAATGTTAAACTTTATTATTTGTGTTCTCTGTTACTACCAAGTAGGCAATAGTAAATACTTATTATAAATTTATAACAATGTACTTGAAATGTATTATGTCACACATACTTTAATTCAAAAATCAGTATCTTCACTGACTTTTGTTAGCTTCCCAGCACTGGAATGTCATTTACTTGCTTATATATAAAAGCATAATAAATTTTAACTTTATCTTTTGCTCAGATAAAGAAATAGTGAATTAACCAAGATGTTTGAATGACTTAACATAAATATTCCCAAGGAAAAGGATGAATTGCATAATTCTTCTGCACGGAAACCAAATGAAACAAATAAAAAGAAAGATGTGTTTATCAGTGGGGAAAGAGAAAGGATAGATAACTATACCTGTCAATAGGCATACAACCTGTGTATAATTTATACATTTTAGAAGGGCATATGAAATCACTTTTAATGTTATATGTGTAGAATTCTACCCTGAGTTAGGAATTTCTTGTCAGATATTGGGAACAATAGAACTGAATTACTAATAAAATGAGACACTGAATAACCTATCTTTTGTTTCATTTTGTTTTTATGGGGAAAAAGAATAGGGAACATGATATGCCAGAAGTAAAAGAAACAAAAATTAGTATTTAATTTATTATATGGGCTTTATTACATGGAATGAACTGAGAAACTTCAACAAGAAGTCTTTTTTGGATATAAATTATTTCCCTAATCTCTGACTTTTTAACTCAAATAATTGTGTTTTTTAACAATTAGTGTTTTAGACTTAAATGTGATATGACTTATTAATCTTCTCCTTTATGGGTAATGATTTCTGTGTCCTATTTAAGAAATCTTTATCTACACCAAGGTGGAGATATTCTATCCTATTTCCTAGAAGCTTAGCTTTTGCATTTAGATCTACAATTCAGGGTCAAGATTCATTTTTCCCCATATGGGAATATTATTAACCCAATACCATTTATTGATGAGTTTATACTTTCCTTACTGGACCACAGTACCACCTTTGTTATTAATCAAGTCACCATATACGTGTGGGTTTCTTGAGTCTGCTCCACTGATTTATTTGTATACCCTTGCATGTTTATCTCACTATCTTAATTACTGAAGCTTCATACTGGCTTTTCTTCTTTTAATATAATTCTTCTTTGGTTTATGTTGGCTATAGTTGGCCCTTTACAATTTCTTATAAGTTTTATCATTAGCTTTTCAATTTGTATTTTACAGTTGCTGGTGTTTATATTGGGTAACAGTGAATCTATAGATTAATTTAGGGAAAATTAACATCTTTTTAAAATATCAAATCTTCCAATTCATATATATACATATATGTATATATAGTTTTCATTATTTATTTAGGCATTCCTTAATTTCTCTCTTTGGTTTCAATTTTTAGTGTAGAGGTCTAGTATATCTGTCTTTAGATTTATTGCTAGGTGTTTGATGTTTTTGATAAGATTACAATGGTATTATTTTCATTTGTTTAATTTCATTAAATTTCAAACTCCTAGAAATTTAATTTTCTACTAGTTTGTTGCTTGTATACTAAAGTACAGTTGATTGTTAGCATTGACTTTGTGTTCAGTGACCTTGCTGTATTCTCTTATTAATTCTATTAGTTATACTGTAGATTCTCTTAGATTATCAAAATTTACAATCATGTCATTTCCTAATAATGACAGTCTTACTTCTTCCTTTCCAATCTTATCTTTTATTTCCAAGCATATTGCACATGCATCAAGACCCATGTTGAATAAAGTGGTGATAATGAACATCCTTGTCGCTTTCCCAAGTTCATGGGGGTAGGTTTTTAATATTTCAAGATTTCATATAATGTTTGCTATAGGCTATTTTTAGGTATTCTTTATCATGATAAGGAAGTTTCCTTTCAGTCCAAATTTGCCAGCAGTTTTTGTCATGAAGGGGTATTACATTTTGTCAAATACCTTTTCTTTTTTATTGAGATCATTTCTATATGTGGTGAAGTAAATTGATTTGCAAATCTTGTAAGAGTCTTGATTCTGAAAAGTAAATTGGTCATGTTCTATTATCCTCTTGTATATATAACTGAATACTATAATTTTAAAAAATATTTTATATGTATACATTTATTTTGAGTATATTATTATTCACATATTATTTGTTATATGTTAGTTTTATTTATAAGTATATAATATAATATAAATTTTATATATTTTCATATATTTATATATATTTCAAGATGCATATAAACAAGAGGATGAGCCAATTAATAGGAAGGAATTGGTAATGTAGGACAGAGAGGGGATGATTGCCAGGTGAGGTCCTGCAGGTGGTGAGATGGGTGTGAGTCAGGGTGCAGGTGATGGGCTGGCCTTAGGTGGAGGTGAGGACACTTCTTTCATGTACTAGTAGAGAAGGCAGAGTAAGAGTATATGTGTGTGAGCTGGTGGGATTGTTACTGGCAGATGAAGGAGTTCTCAGGCCATTGCCTCTATTTTCCATATGATATATGACATCATCAACTGAGAATGAGGGGTGGCCAGAGTGGGGAAATTTTGAGGAGAGAAGCTGCAAAGTGAATGAAAGTGTGAAATTAAGACAGAATTAGGGGCCCAACCTGGGTAATCCTAGCACTTTGGGAGCCCAGGCGGGAGGATTGCTTGAGGCCAGGAGTTAGAGACCAGCCTGACAAAGAGCGAGACCCTGTCTCTACAAAAAAAAAAAAAAAAAATAGAAAAATTAGCCAGGCGTGATGGCACCTGCCTGTAGTCCCAGCTACTTGGGAGGCTGGGGCAGGAGGATTGCTTGAGTCCAGGAGTTTGCGGTTCCAGTGAGCTATGATGATGCCACTTGCACTCTAACCAGGGTGACAGAATGAGATCCTGTCTCCCCAAAAAAAAAAAAAAAAAAAAAAGGAGAGAGCGAGAGAATTAGATTTTCTAAGTATCCATTTGAGACTTGTGGTTATAAATTTAAAGTGAATCCAATCTACATGGTTTTGTGTCTTTCTCCTTAGACTGCACTTAATAGATGCTGGTTTGTTTTAGATGCTGTTTTAAAGCATATAGGTGGGTTTAAATAGGATTGGCATTTAATTGGATGAGGTATCCTCAGTATGACCAAATTTGATGAATTGAAAAGTATAGTTGTAGGAAGCAGACTCAAGAATAGATTCTTGGGGAAACTTAAGGTAACCATACATATGTGAAGTGACTCTTTTAAGACAGCTAACATTTTTGAGGGTTTACTGTTTTTGAGGTGCTGTGCTAATATATTACATGCATAATCTCATATATCTTCAAATACTAGTTCCTATTAAGTAGAAATTAGTATTTGTCCCCTTATAATAATGAGTAAGCTGATGATGACAGGTTCCATTTCTTACCAAAGCCACAAGAACAGAAAACAATAACAAAGCCGGATTCTAACTCACTCCCACCCCCAAATTCTCTAAGACCTTCATTGTTAACTTAGACTTTATTTTAATGTTACTTATATATGTACCATTACTTCTATAAATCTAAAACCAAACATTTTAAAATTAAACAAAACTGCAAAATCAATTTCAAAGGACCATTTAACATGATAAATGAAAATATTTTAGTGAAACAAGATCACCACTTGTACTTTAATATACTCCGGTCTGAGAAAAACTATTATGCTGTGTTTCTGATTCCCTGGTAGAGTTTCAACTGCTAGCCACCAGAAACAGAGGTGGGTAATAGAGTCCCTGAGATAAGAACAGAGGCAGGAAGAACAGAACCTTTCTGAAGATGCCGTTGGTGTAGTTTGGCTCTAAGCACCAGTCAGTGAAGGGAGGTTGTGTATGTTATAAACAGAGGGACTGAAATGAAAGCGTGAAGGCGAAGTAAGAATCTGTGCTTTTGGTGGTAACGCTGGGATGTCCTCCCCGTGCTGCAATTCTGAGAGTGGTGTAGCTTGGTCAGTAAGAAAATAAATTGCCTTTCTTGCTGGAGAACGCACGGTGCCAGATGAACTTTCTGTCCGTCCACCCTAGAGAAAAGCCAGTCAAAACGTGTGACTCAGCACGCCCCGCACCGCTCTCAGCCCAGTCAGGGCCTGCCTAGCCTCTCGATGAACCTCAAGTGGCCATTTCCAATCCCGTCAATGACCCACACTCACCAGCTGAGATCGATCTCTCTGCAGTCGGTCTGTGCTTGTCATGGAGCACAGAAAGTATTAACTTCTGACATTGTTTTTTTTTCCTGGAGCCCTGATTAACTTTATGGATAAAAGTCTGATTTAATTGTTCCCGATTATCATCTGAGCATATATCTCGGCCTTCCCTTTCTCATGGGGAGCAAGATGTTCTTATTCCCCTTTGCCTGTTTACTGGCTGTGTTATTCTCTGATGCAACTGTCTCAAGAGATCCTGCAGAAAATAATAATAGCCAAATTTCTCCCCAGAGAAGATTCATATGTAACGTCTCCAGAGCCAGTACACGTGAGCCTATAGATCGTAAAATATTGTTTAAAGCTCTGTTCAGAGAAAGGTCAGGGCTTCAAAAAAAGCAGCTTTATCAGAACATCAGGCAAATAATCTATAACCTGTTATGTGATTTTTAAAAATCACCTACAATCTTTTTTATTGTGTAAATTTTTGATTTTGGGTCCTTTATTTGAGGCTTTAGTTTATGGCCTGAATCACACAAGTATGTGTATTACTTTCTATACGGTTTTCGTGACCCCTTAAGTCCTTCTGTTAGTCTCTATCACAGTATCCTACACTTTTCTTTCATAGCTCTTACCACATTTTGTAACTACATATTTGTTTGTGTAAATATTTGCTTATCTTTTATAGATGATTGGCTTCAGGAAGAGGGAAACCATGTCTTTTGGTTTACTCATGTATCCTCAGCACCTTGCACAAGGAGATAAATACACAATAAATATCTTATAATGGCCATTGAATAAACAAATGCTCATTATGTACCAAGCTATATGCCAGGGGTTTATGATGGATACAGAGATGAGCAAGGCACAAAGTCCTCACATTGTTCAGTCAAGTGAGGAATTCATGCAAAAAAAAATATTAGTGGTTATGATACAATATAATGCAGTGCAGCCATCTATAGCTAGGTTTCTGAAGTGTTCTATAATAGAGAAATGTTTGGGTGCCATGGAATGGCAGAGAGGGAAACACAGAGAGGTAGCATCTAATTTACGTTTGGCAAGGAGAGGCCAGAAAAAACTGAAGTGGAGGGGAGATAGACTCAGACCAAGAGTCTTTATGTCTTCTGGCTTACATAAAAGTTTCTTCTTGCTAAAAAGGAAGCCTTAATGAATATTTATTATAACTACCATATCTTAGTTCTGCCAAATCCATTCTATTTATTGCCCCAAAGATCTATGTAAACTCTGAGTTATCCATGTTTGTGAATTTTTTTTTTTTTTTTTTTTTATTTATTTATTTTTATTTTTTTAATTTCAGAATATCATGGGGGTACAACATTTTGGCCATACACATTGCCCCTGTTCTGCCCGTGTCAGAGCCACAATCGTGGTCGTCTCCCAAACTGTGCTCCCCACATCCATTCAGTGAGAGTTTTTCCCATCCCTTCCACCCCCCTCCCGCCCGCCCGCCCTCTGATGAATGTTATTGCCCTGTGTGATGTAAGTGTTCATCAGTTAGTACCAGTTTGATGGTGAGTACCAGTGGTGCTTGTTTTTTCCAATCCTGTGACACTTCGCTTCGAAGAATGGGTTCTAGCTCCGACCAGGATAATACCAGATGTGTTAATTCACTGTTGTTCCTTATTGCTGAGTAATACTCCATGGTATACATATACCACATTTTATTGATCCACTCGTGTATTGATGGGCACCTGGGTTGTTTCCACAACTTTGCAATTGTGAATTGTGCTGCTATGAACATTCGAGAGCAGATGTCTTTATTATAAAATGTCTTTTTTTCTTTTGGATAAATACCCAGTAGTGGGATTGCTGGGTCAAATGGTAATTCTACTTTTAATTCTTTGAGATATCTCCATATTCTTTTCCATAGAGGTTGTACTAATTTGCAGTCCCACCAGCAGTGTATGAGTGTTCCTACCTGTCCACATCCCCGCCAACATTTGTTATTTGGGGATTTTTTGATATGAGCCAATCTCACTGGAGTTAAGTGATATCTCATTGTGGTTTTGATTTGCATTTCCCTGATGATTAGAGAAGTTGAGCACTTTTTTATATGTTTGCTGGCCATCATTCTGTCTTCTTTGGAAAAGTTTTTGTTCATGTCCTTTGCCCATTTTTAATAGGGTTGTTTGATTTTTTCTTGTTGATTTTCCTAAGTTCTGTATAGATTCTGGTTATAAGCCCTTTATCAGAGGTGTAGCATGCAAATATTTTCTCCCATTCTGTAGGTTGTCTGTTCACTCTAGTGATAGTTTCCTTGGCTGTGCAGAAGCTTTTCAATTTGATCAGGTCCCATGTATTTATTTTTGTTGCTGCTGTGATTGCTTTGGGGGTCTTCTTCATAAATTCTTTGCCTAGGCCAATGTCCATAAGAGTTTTTCCACATGTTTGTGAATTTTAAATATATGTCTGTTTACTCTGGATAAACACACAAATGCACAAGAGTGGGTGTTTTGTTATATGTTATATGTGTTTTGATGAGGGCATTTAAGGTGCATTTTTTCCTTGGAGAATTTTGTAAGGCTATGGGACAGAGAAATAAGTATTTTATAAGTTTCAAAGCTTCTTGATTTACTGATGAGTTTTCCTGAAGATAAAGTTGACAGCATACTCTAGAGACAGAATGTGAGGAAATAGGTACTGTTATATATCACTGGTGATAATTCAAAATGATACATACCCTTTAGAGACAAATTTGGCAATATCGAGCAAATATCACCCACACGTTTGCCTTTGTTTTGAGAAATTCTTAGCAAACTCACTTCTATGAATCCACAACAAAGATAGACTACCCAGAATACAAAAAGACATATGCGTAAAGTTTTTCACTGCTGCACTGTTTGTTAATAGCAAAAACCTGGAAGCAACCTGAATGTTCATCAATATAGGACAGGTTGAGTAAACATGTGATGTACATAAATTGCAGAACTACACAGCTGAGAAAAGGAATGTGGCCTCAAATTTGTCTATATAGTCTACAAAATTCCTATCAAAATCTCAGGTGGTTTCTTCGTAGAAATTCACAAGCTGATCTTAAATTTCATGTAGAAATTCAAGGGATCCAAAATTCAGGAAATTCAAAGACTAACCAAAACAATCTTGAAAAGGAAGAGCAAAGTTGGAAGGCTAACAATTCCCAATTTCAAACCTTCCTACAGAGCTGCAGTAATCCAGACAGGTTGGTACTGGCATGAGAATAGACATGGAACAGTATTGAGCCTCTAGAAATAAAGCCTCATGGTTACAGCCAATTGACTTTTAACCAGGGTGCCAAGACAATTCAATGGGAAAAAAATAGTCTTTTCGACAAATGGTGCTGGGAGAACTGGATATCCAAATGTAAAAGAATGAAATTGGACTTCTGCCTCATACCATATACAAGATTAACTCAAAATGGAAAATAGATGTAAATGTAAGAGCTAATTATTTAAAACTCTTAAAAGAAAATATAGTAGCTCTTCAAGACCTTGTAATAGACAACTCTGTTTTAGATATGATAGCAAAAGGACAAGTAATAAAAAAATAGATAAATTGGACATAATCAAAATTAAAAATTTTTATGCTTCAAAGTCACTATCAAGAAAGACACCCCAGGGAATGGGAGAAAATATTTGCAAATCATATATCTGATAAATGACTTGCATGTAGGATATACAAAGGGCTCCTACAAATCAATAATATAAAGGGAAATTATTCAATTTAAAAATAGATAAAGGATCTGAATAGACAATTTCCAAAAAAAGACAAATAAATGGCCAATAAGCACATGAAAAGATGCTCAGCATTACTGAACATTACAGAAATGCAAATAAAAACCACAATGAGATAGCATTTCACACCCATTAGGATGGCTACTATTTTAAAAATGGAAAGTAACAAGTGTTGGAAAGCATGTGGTGAAATTAGAGACCTTGTACATTGCTGGTGGGAGTGTAAAATGGTGCGACCACTACAGAAAACAGTTTGGCAAGTCCTCAAAAAGTTAAACATAGAGTTACCACTCAATCCAGCAAGTGCACTCCTAGGTATATACTCAAAATAATTGAAAGCAGGGACTCAAACAGATACTTGTCCACTAGTGTTCATAGCAGCATAATTCACAATAGCCAAAAGGTGGAAACGACCCAAATGTCCATCAGCAGATGAATCGATAAACAACACATGGTATATTCTTACAGTGGATTATTACTCAGCCTTATAAATGAGTGAAATCCTGATTATGTGCTACAACATGGATGAACCTTGAAAACATTATGCTAAACGAAGTAATCCAGACACAAAAGGACAAATATTGTATGATTCCACTTACATGAGGTGCCTAGAACAGACAAATTCATAGAGACAGGAAATAAAACAGAGGTTACCAGAGGTTGGGGAGAGGGAGCAATAGGGAGTTGTTATTAAATGGGTACAGAGTCTCTGTTAGCAATGATGAAAATGTTCTGGAAAGAGATAGTGGTTATGGTTGCACAACATTCTGAATGTACTTAATGGCACTGAATTGTACACTAAAAGTGGTTAAAATGGTGAATCCTATGTCATGTATATTTTACCACAATAAAATACATATAAAGTTACCAATAGGGGCAAGGAGGGATTAGAGAAGAAAGAGGGGTATAAAAACTAGGCTTTCCTCAATATGCCTTGTTTTTCAGATTTGACTTTGGAAACATATAAATATTTAATATGACTATAAAACAAAATTAAATCTTAAAAACAATCCCCAAAATGGAATGTAAAATGAAACTAAGGAATGTTAGTGAATATCCAGTTTGTGGCCTAGCTTAACAGAAAAGAACTATTCCAAGTATCTTCCAAACAGTAATTTTACTATATATCATTAGTAGAGTATATCCTAATGACAAAAAAGAACAGCAAACATATCTTAAAGTGTTTTAAGTCATGGCATTGTTGGGAGTAATGTTGCTGTTGCTATTTTGAAAGTGTTGTGTGTGTACAATAGGATACAGCAAATAAGTGTTTTACATTGCTGTCACTGAGAAGCAGGATTTCCAGTGAAGGAGAAAGGAGTTACTGGTATAAGATTGATGAGGTTAAGAATTTCTGTAATCTTGAATATAAATTGAAAATATCATGATGAAACTTATGATGTATTTATATTAGATTACATTTGCATACACATATATATGTTATGCCTATACCTATATATCTGTAGCAGTGGACAATTCTGTCACCCAGATTGTCTGGAACAGGAAATATACAAGAAAGCCAGCAATACGTTTTCATATCCTATAGTCATAAAGCTATCAAAACCTGCTAGGATCATGTCAAAATAATAAATGATCCAACATGACTATGTTCCCACTGGCCAAAGAGTGGACATTATGAACTAACATCAATAATAATAATATCAAACCCATGAGTTCATTGTGACATGTTTTTTAATGTATTGATTGCTTCTGGAAGATTGTAAAAGACCAAGAAATCATTTTGAAAAGTAGTAAATAAAGGAAAGAGTTAAGCATTCATTTTACCTTTCCTATATGAACTATACCTTAAAATAGCTAAATAATTGATGAAAGCAAGTTTCTCTGTATGAAAATACTCCAGCTAAAACATGAAGGAGATATGGTAGAATTCAAATATTACAACCCCTAAGAAATTTTTGGTCTAGGCAATGATAATTAATGGCTGATAACACCACACAAAAAAGGGACTTATTAATTATATACACCCTGATCAAGTATATACCACAGTCTGTGAAATAGTCTTATCAGAAAAAAAAAAAAAAATCTAACCTGAACCTGAGCAAGCCTCTAGGTCTCTAACAACCAATCTTCACAAAATACAATGAGGTGTGAAAAGTGTAGGTAGACATGACATGAATGCATTCAGCAAAATCCAGACTGTGGGACTGCTACAGCCAAAATGATTTGTTTTATTCAACAGAAAATTACTAGAAATAAAAAAAGTCTTGGGTAGGGAAGCCATAGAATAAAAAAGACTGCCACATAAACTAATGGCAGTGGGTGGACCTTGTCCATCTATAGGACCCCAACATTCTATAAAAGTTCTTTATTTAAAAAGGAACATTTATAAAACAATCAGAGAAATATGAACAAGACTGAGTATTTCATGAAAACTACTAGCCTAGGTAATTTATACAGATGAGAAGCTGACTCATCTTGGTTTTTTTCCTGATGAGGAAACATACATATATTAGATACATCAGAGTGGAAGGAAATATTTTTCTTATATATAATTGTCTTTTTAAATATAAAAATATAAATAAAAACCAAAATGACATAATCCCACCATTTATGTAATTGGTTATTTTGTTTTCAGGAAAATTCTATGCATATACCAGCATATGTGTGTAAAATGTTTATTTTCCTTTTGTGGTTGTTTGTTTATATGCTTTTTTAATACATCCTTTTGATGTTCCCTAAGCTCTGTATACTGTGCTGTATACTATAGTATAAACATTATTCTTTTCCTCCCTTTGTCTTCATAAAATAATATCTTGGAAATCTTTTCATATCAGAATGTGATCTGCCTTTTGTAGCCATTGAAATACAAAGAAAAAACTATAGATCTGCCTCATTAAAAAAATGCTGCATAATCTGTAGCATGAATTTACCATAGTTTATTTAATGCTGTCTATTGAAGGGCATATAAATTGCTTTTAATTTTATATGATATAATGAGTATCCTTATAAGTACATCGTGGCATACTTTTTTTGAATGTATGCATAGTGAAAGTCCGTTGCAATGAAATTATAGGGTCAAAAGCCATGTGCTTTTTAAAGAGATATTTCCAAATTGTCCTCAAAGGCGGTTTCACCAAATTATCCTCCTTCCAGAGTGTATGAGAGCACCCATTTCTCCATATCCTCACCAACAATGGCTCTCATCAAGCCTTGATGGAAATGTTCTCACTCTGATACATTTAATGAGTAAAAGCCATGACATACTTGCTTGGACTGTAAATTGCCTCCCTCTAAACTTGTAGCAGAGAGAATTTGGATTGTTGTCTCAACTTGGTTCCAATGTTATCCAAGCCATTAACCTTTCTCTTACCTCATATCATCACATTGTGTATTTCAGTTAAAAACAAAACAAAACAAAAACAAAAACACAACTGGGTATTGTCTTTATAGACTGTTGAAATCTGACTTTGCAAACCTTGCTTTTTCTGTATTGTCATAGTGAATTAATTTGGTCAATAATACTGGATTTTTAATATGAATTTCACACTAGACACACCTTGAAAAATTCTTACAGAGCCACAAGAGGAGAAATATGATGGGTCATGGCTTCAAAGAAAGGTTTTAAAATTTAAATTTTTACTTAACTAACGGGGCAGTGTACCCTAACCTCCTCCCTGCCTGTTCCCCAGGGATCTCTTCTCACAAGGACTAATGCTTCTCTTAAGCTGTTTGAAAAGCCTGCTGTGTGCACTCCCTCTTCAGAGTCTGAAAAACACAGATTAACCATTCTGTCATTTTAGTGCCTAGGACAATGTTTTCTTGCTTTACTAGATGGGAACATCTGAACTGACCCTTGCTCAGGTACAGTCTGAATGAGGATTTGGCAAAACAGTTCTGTAATTGGGAAGTAGGTTCTCCTACTGTAATGATTTTCAAGCTTTTTTGAGTGCAACTTATAACAAGAAATATATTTTTCATTACAACCCAGTAGGTATACTCACAGAGTCACAATAAATTCACAAAAATAAAAGTTTTATTAACACTGTTTAGCCTTACATTTTCATAGCATTTCTCCTGTTATTTGATCTATTTTCTTTCTTTTTAAAAAACACTTGTCACAACCAAACAAACTGCTTTTACAATTCCTTAATGGATTTTGACTCACAATTTAAAAGACACTGCATCGGCGAATATTTTAGATTCCCAACCTTCAGAGTCAGATTTGTTTCAAGATGGCCTCTGTGAGATCTTCAGGCATGAGTGCCTCTTTTGACTTACTTGGTAACCATACTAATCTCTAAATATAGAACCTAGGAAATATATCAGACCCACTCAAAGCTTGTGTTTTAGCCTTGCTTCTCTCCTTCCTTTCTTTAGTGCATTTATTGATTTATTATTTTTTTTCTATGACTATTTGCACAATCTACATTTCAGGCAGTATCCAGGTATTGAGGCAACAGTGGGTAAAAGCACAAGCATGCAACCTGATGGCATATTGGGAATAAAAGGAGTTAGTCCAAAGGCATACAGGAAAATAGTTTCCAGTTATGACAAATTCCGTAATAAGAATTTGGCACTGCATGTAATGGGGGACCAGATTTAATATGGAGTATTGTGAAAGCCTTCTGTGAGAAGTGACACTTGAGCTGAGACCTGAGAGATGAAAGGAATATACGGCCAGGCACTGGACAGCATCGTGAGTGCAGGCGCAGGCCACATCACATCACAGGCTTCTGAGGCCGGAGGGGCAGTCAACTGCTAGCTGGAGAATGGAAGGAAAAGCTCTTCAAATTAAGGCTAGAAAAATAAACAGGGCCAGACCAAATAGGTTCCTGTCAACCATGGAAAGGGGTGAAAAGTTTTTTGAAGCTGGACAGCATGACAAAACTCACATTTTAAAAATATTACTGCAGAGTGGAGAATGGATTAGAGAGGTCCAACATTACACAGAGAGAGCTATGAATAGCCTATTGCAATGGTCTGGGTCAGGCATGATGGAGTACGGGGGAATAAGGTGCTGATCTTTTGCTAGTTATCTTCTTTCTTACTGAGCACACTTAGCAATGAATTTCACATTCACTGGGACCAGACCTGTTAATTTTGGAACTGTCAGCTAAGAAATAAATAAGCCATGGTATGGTATACATAAAAAAAAGTTACAGAAAGGCAACAGTGAGTCTATGTGATAAATGGTAGTGGTACAAGGAAGCTCTTACTTCTTTATTTAAAAAAATTCCAGATTATGATGTGAGCTTGAATATTCTAGATATCACCCAATTGTGTTATGTCTGCGTATTTTACTGGGTAAAGTTCTGGAAAATGAATATTTGTTCTACTCTCCTCCTAAGAATCTGAGATGGAGGGCTTCAGATCTGATGTGCTGAAAGAGAAAGATGATTTTTAGCAACCAAATCTGCTTCCATGGTTAAATAAACTTATACTGGCCAAGAGAAACATGTTGCTTCTTGCCTGGGCCTCTTCTTTCTTTGATTAATAACCCTCTGCACATGGGAACACTGCTGTTAACTTGCTATGACTGGCATCTTTATCAGTTCTTTGAATAAAAAGAGCTTAACCCAAGTCCCAATAAAAATATTTGTTCAGTCAGGCTGAATTTAATAAAACAACATGTGCCCCGACTTGAAGTTAAGTGGAATAATAGGAGAAGAGTCTACTATCTGTCACTGGGTTTCTGACCTACACCTAGTAGCTTAACATAGTCAACAGCAGGGAGTGAATTGAATCTGTCCTGTATGCTAACCCACTCTGAGTAGATTGTTTCCATTGGCATCTAGTTATGTGTGTGGTTGGCACTTTCTTATTTCTACTTTTGGTACCAAACCCTCACACACCTCACCATCCCTATCCCATCTGCCACCCACCCTGAAAGGCCTTGCTCACATCCCACGAGCAATCATTCTTTGTTTTATATTATCTGAGAGCAGCAGGTCCCAGTCATGCTTACATGTCAACTAGCCCAATGTTGCTTACTAAAAGACCTGTAAAACATAATGAATACAATTTGTGTTGGTGTAGTTGGAAGGATTATGAACCAAATTGCTTAGATACAGGGACCTTTCCTGGTGGCCATTAAACCTATGACCAGTCATTCCATTGGGATGAAGAATATCATTTTCCAAAAGACAATACCAAGCATGTGTTTCTCAAACTTTTACAAAGCACTTCCTGTATTTCTGTCTAAATTCCCCCAAGAACTTAATTTCTGACATCTTCTGTGTGAATCAGTCTTCAGTGGTAAACAAAATTTTATTTATCAAACTAACTATTGGGGACCATTAGTCTTCATTAGAATGTTACCGCCTCAGATTAATGCTTCATTGAATTTCTTTTTTTTTCTTTTGTTCGTAAGTCCCCTCCTTCTCCTTTAGCACAGTGATAATTATAAAGAAGAAAATGTACTAAGTACAGTTCTCCCACCATTGATACTCTACATTTATTTCGTCAGCAAAGAATTTGTCACTAGGAATTGGTGTTCATCCCTAGGCACTGCTGGCAGGCACGTAATTCTTTGATTCAAATAAAACTTTAAAATGTGATCTCCATGACATTATGTCTAAAGGAACGTGTCAAACCGGTGTTGATATAGAGAACTTTATTATGACTTGAAATCATGTGTGTGCTTTGAGGGAAACAAAACAAATCATAGCTATAGGGATGCCTTTTTACAGGAGGCTCTTTGCACATAGCAGAGGCCAGTCCTGCTCTGTGCGTCTCATTTTCTCTTCAGTCCTTTAGTCCCCTGCTCCCTCAAGTGTGACGCCTGTGTCTGATTGTACGTCCTGCTTAAAACCCTTCAATAACCCTGTAGTGTCTACAGACTCATGAACAAGCCCCTGGCATGGGATCTGGCCTCTGCCTTCTGTAGACACAAGCTTCCCCATCGACCTGTTGTTTCAGCAAATCCAAACTATTCCTCTTTTCCCACTCACACTAGGTTCTTTCCCATGTCTCTGCTTGAATACGTGCTATTTTTTAAATTTTGCTTTTGCACCTGGAGAACCCTTTGGTGCCACCATTTGCCAGGTGCTTAAGTGTGTGCATTTCCTAGTTTGTAAGTGGGAGCATGAGAGCGGCAGTGTGAGGAAGAACTGGGGCAGCACTTGCACAGAGCATCAGAGCCTGCCCCATCGAAGTCACTCAATAGGAACATCAGATGTTAGCTTTATTTTTAGTTATTATTATTATCACCATCTTTCAAAATTTTGCTCGGCTTTCACCTTTGCTGAGATTTCCCTTACCTCCCCATTTTAAAGACTGAGTGAATTACTTCCTGGTACTGTGCACTTACTTCTTTATTGCCCTTTTTACATCTTTTTCTTTTTCTTTTTTTTTTTTTTTGAGACACAGTCTCACTCTGTCACCCCAGCTAGAGTGCAGTGGCGTCATCATAGCTCACTGAAACCTCCAACTCCTGGGCTCAAGCGATCCTCCCGCCTCAGCCTCCTGAGTAGCTGGGACTACAGGAGGGCACCACCACACTGCCTAATTTTTCTATTTTTAGTAGAGATGGGGTCTCACTCTTGCTCAGGCTGGTCTCAAACTCCTCAGCTCAAGCAGTCCTCCTGCCTCAGCCTCCCAGAGTGCTAGGATTATAGGCATGAGCCACCACACCCGGCTGTATATCTTTTTCTTATCATTAATGTGGAACATGATTTGTTATAATGTTGCTGGGCAAGGAAATTGTTAGTATGGAAAAATGGGCACAAGAATGGTTCAAGGAGTGCCTGTAACTCATAGTTTATGGACCTCCTGCAACAGTATGGTTAGGATATAATCATTGATAATAAGTGTATAAATGGGTTCTCTTTATTTCCTGGGCTTTATAGCTATGTAAGCAAACAGTGGATGAGTGCTTACTATGTCAAGCATGACAATAAATATTATACTTATTCTATTTATTCTTCAGTATGATCAAATTTTTTAGATATTCTTATTATTCCCATTTTATACATGAGGAAACTGAAGGCCTAAGGTCATGGAGCTCGTGATAGACCACCTACCCCTAAAGCCTAAGCTGTTAGCTCAGGAACATTCTGCTCTGATATTTATTTATTTATTTATTTATTTATTTATTTGCTCTTTTTTTTGCTCTGATCTTTAGACTCTCATTTGCCTCTGGGACTCTTTAGCATGTAAATGTATTTGGTAAGTTTTCTCTTCTAATGCTATTCCAGGTATTCCTTTCAAGATGAGGAAGACATGTTCATGGTGGTGGACCTGCTGCTCGGGGGGGACCTGCGTTATCACCTGCAGCAGAACGTCCGCTTCCTGGAAGACACAGTGAAGCTCTTCATCTGTGAGCTCGCCATGGCCCTGGACTACCTGCAGAGCCAGCGCATCATTCACAGGTCAGTGAGGTCCAAGGAGACAGCCTTGAATGGAATACACAGGAGAGAATCCACTACCTGGCTCATTCAACAAATCCTTGTTGTGCATGACATTTTATCTTCATTTAATTCTTGTAACAGTCCCCTTAGGTAGGCTGATTGTCCTCATTTTTTCAGATTAAAAAAGAAAAAAACAACTGAGCACGTAGAGCTTAATTTGCCCAAGGTCACAGTTAGTAAATGACAAGACCAGAATCAATGAATATTGAAAGAAGAGAAAAATTTGGCATATGGGAACTTAATAACTCTTAAATGAACTGGTTGAAATAGAAATGGAGGAAACACATAGAGGGAAAGGAAGAGAATGGGAAGAAAGAAAATTCCTTGGGGAGAAAATTTCAGTCTTTCTAACATCTGTTGTCATTCAATTCATATTAAGTGAATGCCTAAGGTATGTGCTGCAAATGGAGGCAGCAAAAGCAATTTATCTCCTACACTTAGAGCATTTGTAATAAGTAAAAACATACAAATAACACAAGAAGCCGTAAATCTACATAGACAATAGAGAGAAAAAGATAATACTTTATATTCATAAAGAAATTAGTAATTTTAATGATGATTTCATATATAGTATCTTATTTGATCTCTAAAATAATCTGTGATAAATGATCACAGCAGATATAGTTAGACCAGTATTAAATATGAGAAAATCATGATTTGTAGACATTAAATTATCACCCAGGTTTATTTATAAGAATTGTGAACCTAGTCACCATCAAAGCAGCTGCTGCTTACTGACTGATGGCTTGCTATGTGGCAGGCATTGCTAGGTACTTTATATACATTATCTTACTAAATTCTCAAAACTCAACAAAGGCTCTCCATTTCATTTTAGTATCCCCTTTATACAGATGAAGAAACTGTGGCTCAAAGATTTGCCAGGGACAAACTGCTAACAGATGTTGCCAGAATTTAAACCTAGATCTCTCTGACCCCAAAGTCAGAGCTCTGTCTACTATACCAACTTGCATTAATTACACATATGAAATATATGCATTAATTAATTATACGTTGTTAAATGAAAAATCAGCACATGTGACTCTGCTGCTGTCATCTCTAATCCTTAAAGAATTTGCTGAGTTTTTAAGTACAGTTACGTCTCATTTAATAAAAAATTGGCTAGATAAAACATTTGACTGCCAGCAGTTGGCATTTATCTGTAATTCATCTTGATTAGTACAGAGCCTGTGGATAAAGGTATAACAACACAATTTATAGATTCTCTGTGCCGACACCAATCCTTTTTTTTTTTGGCCCTACACCCTTAAATAGTTATTATTTAATGTTCCATCTTTGGAAAGGCCTATTTGTATTGAAAGTGTGCTCTTCAGGCAACAGATAAATGGAAAGCAGGCCATGTTAATCATGTGGGATCTCGGAAGTGAATTTGCACACCTGGTGTTTTGTCAATAATTGGAAATCCTGTTCTCAAGCACTCTATATCCCATACTGGCTTTCTGGTCCCTCATGTTCCTTTTTAAGAAGAAACTCTTCGTATTTGTGGTCTATGGAATCCTTTTCAAAACCTTCATGCTCGTTTATCCTCCACAGCCTGTATTGGTTGCTGACGTCATAGCTATCAGAAAGGATAAAGTTACCATGAGAAACCAGCATGGCCTAACAATGCCTTTTAACTCTTTCTCCTTTCCCTGTTTGAAATTGGCTTCTGTGCCTTCTTTCTTTGAGCTTCATTTTCTCTGTTGTCAGAAGTCAAGATGCTCTGAACATTTGTGCCGGGTACTTGGAACTGTGTGACAAGAGGAATTAAGGAGGGAAAAAAAAAAAAAAAAAAACCCAAAAAATTTGATGTAATTTTTCCTCAAGGAGCTTACTAACACCAAATATTGTTTTTCTGTCCTTCTCTGCCTTTATTCTCTTCCCTACTCTTTTTACTCCTGTCATCATTTTGGCACCCAAGTCAGAAACCAATGATTAACTTTCTGCTTCTTGTCCTTTAATCACCCACAATTAGTGCCTGTCTGCAGAAGGGCCTCTTCATACTGAAATATCTCCTTGCCATGGCAAGTGAATGGAAGGCAAACAATGACATTTTGAACTCTGTTAAATTGAGGTGATATCCTTCTGGGGTCAAAAAATGATTCAGGTGCATTTCTATGGCCTATATGCCCCAACCCACCTCCCATGTGTTATATGGTACAGGCTATCATAGCCTCTTGTACCTCTCCTGAGGAGTTGTGACATTTTGGTGTGTGATCTGTCTCCTAATTGAGTTCTGTCTCCTTTACAAAATCATAAACTCTGTGAGTTAGGGGCATGTGCTCACTGTATAACCAGTATGTGGCAAAAAGATGAAGCAATGGGCACTGGCTGGGCCACAGGAATGACCAATTGACTAGAAACCCAGGCCTTCAAATAGGAAAAATAAAATTAAAATATAGGACATTAAGGTTTCAGACCTACCTTGGTCTTTACATTGGGATAATCATGTAAATTATCATCCAAACCAAGATATTCCTGAGAGCTAAAGAGGGCACTGTTATTATGCTGGGAAGACAGTCAAAAGCCACAAATATTCTGAGCAATTCAGGATGTATATCAACATCATTAAGGCTTTTCGGGACAGTAGTGACAAAATAGATGTTTTAATTCTGACAGAGCTCCAATAACCAGGATTTTCTACCCTCAGAGTACCAGATATCAATTTGGCATGATATATCTATTTGAAATGGCATCAAATGGCTTAAAAAATGCACATGGTAAAATAAGCAGTGCCCCTTTGTCTAAGGAATTTAAATGATAATCAAGGTTGTGTTCTGAGACAGGTGCTCACAAGTCAGAGCTAGAAGCATGAAGAGCAAAGCAGAAGAAGAATGTCGGCTTCTGAACACTGTAACTCTCTTTTTAAAGTCTCTTTTTTTTAAAGAATCAGCAAAACTCATGCTGTATTTGGTTGACTCTAAGATAACAAAACAAAACATCCTTCAGTTACTTAGAAGATTGGATTGTAAAACACATGCTGAGTTCCAAGATATTAAAAGTGTGCATTGAAAAAAAGAATCGATGAAATACACAGTAGATTCACCAGACCAGGAGAGACCATCTGCGTAAAATTGCAGATATAAAATATATGACTTCCTAATTTAAGATTAAAAACTACATTTTTCCCCTGGACATGGTAGAAGATTCAAAATTATCCATAAACAGTCAGCAAATCTGTGAGAGCAGGAGCAGCAGTCGGCTGCCATTTACTGAGGACTTCCTGGGTACCAGGCGCTCTGCTAAGCACTTGTTGTGAATTATTTCACTCAATCTTCCCATAACTCCAGGAGGTTGATGGTGTTATTGTCCCCATTTTACAGTTGATGAAATTCTGGTTCAGAAAAATTAAGTAACTTGCCCAAGGTTGTATGGCCAGTAAGTAGATGAGCATCATGTTAAGGAGATGCAGAGCTCTTAACCACTCTTGCCCTACCCATTGTCAGCGTGGCTGCAGCTCTGAGGAGGGCGAGGGACAGGTATGCATGGCCACCTGCCCCAGCACCCACCGTCTGGCTGCACAGGCAGACATGGCACATGTGAAACCAACAGACGAGAGAACAGCCTAAAACTAGATGCTAAATTGTGTGAGAAAGACTGAAGTACTTCAGAGAAGAAGACAGTTTGGGAGAACAAAACAAAGTTTCATGAGAGTTCAGAGGATTTAAAGGGGATTTTAGGCCGGGCATGGTGGCTCACGCCTGTAATCCTAGCACTCTGGGAGGCCGAGGCATGAGGATTACTTGAGCTCAGGAGGTCGAGACCAGCCTGAGCAAGAGTGAGACCCTGTCCGTGCAAAAAACAGAAAAATTAGCCAGGCATCGTGGTGCACGCTTGTAGTCCCAGCTGCTCAGTAGGCTGAGGCAGGAGGATCGCTTGAGTCCAGGAATTTGAAGTTGCAGTGAGCTATGATGACACCACTGCACTCTACCCAGGGTGACAGAGTGAGACTCTGTCTCAAAAAGGGGGGGGGGGCAGATTTTAATAGCCAAGGCAGAATGGAGGATCTAGTCCATGCAAGGTAGGCTAAGTGGATGAAAGTCTTTATCTGTCTCCCTGTGGTAACATAGAAGGGGCTCTGTTTTTAATTTTTCTCATGTCAGCAATGTCTAGCTTAGTTATTTTTTAAACACCATACGACCTGTTTGTGCCACAAATTCCAAGTGAAGCATAAATGAAATTTTGTTTTATTTTATTTGTGGATTTTTTTAATCCACAAACTTGAATTTTTTTGTAGCTTCCTAAATATGTAGAATATTCAGCTAACTCTCCTCAATTTCAGAATCTTTCTTTTCTATAGTTGTTAAAGACACAAGGTTGCATAATAACCATTAATTTTGAATTGTACAATTAGACGATCTTCTCGTTAGTCAGGAAGTGAAATGTTTTTCTGTGAATATACCTTGAAAATCAGCTTTCGTTTCCACAGTATGGGCAGTTTCAAGTACAATATTCTCCTTCTCTTACTTTAAATCAATGAACAAAGGCCTTAAAGTGTGGACAAAGTGATTATTTGTTCTTATTTTTTTTAAAAAAAAGAAAACTCATTATAATCCCTCCTGTGGGAATAGTACTGTTTGATTTGTTGATTGCCACAATCTCTCCAATGAATAATCTGATGGAAACTAATTACTACAGACAGCCCAAAGACAAATTTATATTCACTCCCTTGTCAGATGTTAAAGAAGACTCAATTATGAATTGACGCTAATGAGATGAATTGTATGGAACAGTGAAATAGTAAGGCGTCTTGGATTAAAGTACCATTTGAGTGGATAGTTGATTGTTTTCCTCCCTGTCTAAGAATTACCCCACTGTAATGAAGTTATAACTCACTTTTTTCTAAATTCCTATGGAAATGAGATAAAAATCTAATCAGGTGATTTGTGTAAACCATTGCAGTACAACAGAGAGAGTTGCAAAAATTTTATTTCCCACTGATTACCAAAATGGTGAAAGAGGAATAAAAGAAAATTTATGATTGCTTAGGAAAGCACAGGATAGTATGTTTATTTATCACCTTTGTCTTCTTTGCTGTGATCATAGGAACTGGTAACTGACACCCAGGATCATCTGGGGGCTCTGTAAGAAGCAGACGGGAGTTAATCCTCACCTCTTGGACTGAAGTAGCTACTTGTGAGAGGTTCCTGGCTTTCTTCTAGAAATCAGTACCTTGACAGTGAAGGAGAAAACCTAAGAATAATGCTTCTATCCTAAATACTCATTCAAAAACTATTTATTGAGCACCTATTTGCCAGACGGTGTTCTCAGTGCTGGGGCTCCTATGGTGAACAGGACAGATGACCTCTCTGTCATGAAGAGCTGATAATATCATAGCATGAAAGGTAGTTGAGTAAAACACTTCAACACTAATATCAGAAAGGTTTTTAAATCCTGTGGCATGTGCTATGAAGAATGTAAGCTGTTATGTATCTATCTTGAGCCACACACACAAACATACACACACGCTCAGTTGCAGCTTCACAGTGGTCATGGTTTTACTTCTAACTGTAGCCTCTGGACAGTATTTCTTATAACAAGCTATCTTCCTCTCCTCCACTTAAGCTATTGTGGGTAGATACTACACCCCCTTCATCTTTCAATCCCCAGAACCCAGCGTAGGATCTAAACCAGAGTGGTTGCTGGAGAATTTAATGACTGAGCAAATGAATAAGGACAGTATACACATGTAACCCTTGGGTGAGTGCAGAAGGGAAAGGCTGCTGTGGACAATGTTGTCTTCAGCAAATTCTTGGTTTATTTCACGCATTCCTAATGTGTGTCCACAGCGTAGGGCTCTCTACTGCCTTTCTTCCATGCTATGTTAGTTTTGTATGCTGTGTAACAAATTGCCACAAGCGTGGTGACTTAAAATAGCATGTATTTCTTAGCTCCCAGTTTCTTTTGGTCAGGAGTCTGGGCACAGTTTAGCTTGGTTCTCCATACAGCTGTCATCAGGTATTGGCCAGAACTAAGTTCTCTTCTGGAGGTTAAAGTGGACAAGGGTCCACTTCCAAGTTCAGTCAGAATGTTGGCAGAATTCATTGCCTTGTGGCTGTAGGACTCATGGAAACATGTTTCTTCAAATTCAACAAGGAGAACAGTACTCTAGAGTGAGCTGGTGAGCAAGACAGAGTGTATGTCCTTGAATAGTGATATATAGCATTATGTAGGATAACTCAGTCACAGGAGTGATACCCCCATCACATTTGCCATATCATGTTGGTTGGAAGCAAGCCATAGAACCAGCCCGTGCTGAGGAGATGTGAATTATACATGGGTGTGAACACCAAAAGTGGGAATCATGGGGTCACCACAAAGCCAGTTTACTGCATTTCCCCTAAAGAAATTGGACACTTTGACACCAACTCTGTGACCTTAAATATAGCTCTGAACTTCCCTGTCAATGAAGAAGTGAGGAAGTTTGACCAAGTGATCAGAAATGATTCTTTCCTATCTAAGATGCTAGGATGATTTCCTCCCAGTCCTGGCAGAATGCTCTTCAAAGTGGGATTTCCTCACTGTTTCTGTGCTCGTGACCACATAACCCTCCCCTCCATGAAGGCTGCATGACTGAAGTGAACTGTGTAAAGAGCATGTGACACCAACGTGTGATAAACAGCTCTTAACGAATTTACCAATCAAGGTCTTGTTTGCAATTCAGTTAGTTTTAATCAAGCTCTTTAGTTTGTTACAGGCAGATATCTGGGCTGGGATATCACCTTTGTGTCTGGTTCACATACACTGTAGTATCTTAGCAGGCCACATTTTATTCTCTTGATGTGATAAATCATAGGAAAAAATAAGATCTTTCTGCAGTTAATCATTTTAGTCAATAATCACTGAGTGACAGATGAGCTCCTAATGAATGAATTTGCCAACACAGTGGGACACCTGTGCTTTCTGAAGCCCGAGGGAATGAGTCATCTGGAGAGATGTTTTTCTAATTCCTGAAGGTGTTTATGTCTTTCAGCTCACCAACGTTTTTTAACCATTTAATTTATACTACAAAGTACATATGTCATTTTCTTAATGACTTAACAAGAGCGATCATTTATTGTGCATATACCAAGAACTGGGCACTGTGCTAATTGGCATGTTGCACATACTGCCTAATTTGATACTATACTATGGGGGCGTTAAGCAACTTGCCAATATGCAGTTAGTATATGAGGACCAGATTCAAATGTAGGATTATGTGACTCAAAAGCCATACTCTAAATATAGGCTCCCTTAGTTTCACTCGTATGAAAATAATAAACATACTCGAGATCCCACAAGCTATGTTGTGCTGTTTACCCAGTAGCAACAAATTTTAGTTTTGATACATGTTTTTAGTTGGTATGTATTATGTGTTGTTACATTGTGTCCGCCAAAAACATATGTTGAAGTTTTAACCCTCAGTGCCTCAAAATGTGACCTTTTTGGAAAATAAAGTCTTTACAGAGGTAATCAAGTTAAAATGAGGTCATTAGGGTGGGTCCTCATCCAGCCTCCAGAACTGTCAGACAATAGATTTCTGGGCTTTTCAAGCCACACGGTTTGTGGTACTTTGTTACAGCAGCCCTAGCAAACGAATACAGGATGTGTTTGTAGTTTTCTTTGCTTCTAAGATTTCAATCTTTGCTTCTCTAGCAGGTGCTACTTGGTGCACCTTCTATCTTCACTCCTAACATGCTGCTTCCAATGCATTATAGGATGAAAAACCAGATAACAAAACTTTCTATTAATAGAATTGTTTGGAAAATTAAAGGAACCCAGGAGAATATTCAATGAGTCAAGTCTATTGACTTTAATATATTATAACCTATTTTAATGTTGCCCAGAGACTATCTTTGCTTACTTTGGTATTTCAGGTTTGGTGAGATATTTCAAATACCTGTGGGTTTTTATGCTATTTCTCTGGTCCAAGGTGTTTTGTTTTGCTTTTCTATATCTGTACAGGAAGTTAAACCTTTTCCAGTTTACCAAAGTAGCATTTCTAGTATGAGAAAATTAAAAGCCTTAAAATGATTATAAATTATCTGATTACTTATACTATGTGTGTTTTGCTTGATGTGGACTTTCATTCAGTGTATTGATGATATTTTCTGCTTATTGCTGTGGAATAATAGATTTTGGCTTCAGGCTACCATCTTCTGTGGAGTGGTTAGGAAAATGCCCTTTCTTTTTGTTTTGGTAAATCTTCTCTTCAGTTGATCACAAGCCCTTGCAAATGCTCTCTTTTTCTAACTCCTGTAGCAGAAGAGCTACTTGAGCCTCAAAAACAAAACGGCAGTGCAGTAATGAGGGTATTAGGTTGTTGTGTTCTATTCAGCACCTGCTCCCAAGCTACCAAATAATGAATGAGCATGAATTACACATTGTGAAAACAGGAGAATCTGCCTTCTTTGTGTTATGCATCAGGGAGCTTCAAAAGGGCTTTGAAACTGTACTTCTCACACAAGGCCACCCGTTTGTGAAAACCCATGTGAAAAAGGCAAAGAACTGCTTATTTACAGGTTAACGTTTAACTAGGCTGGCTGAACTTTTAATAAGTTCTATAAGGTTTCATTAATATGCAACCTATGACTTGGTCCAAATTAAATTGTTCTTTACATTTTAAAATAAAGCTTAAGCTTCATTCTTTCAGGTTTAGTCATTTAATATATGGTATTGATCACTTATGTGTGTGCCAGGCACATAGCTCTGAATAGAGCTTTGAAAAATAAAAGCATGGTTTTTGTCCTCCTAAAGCTTACAGTTTAGTTGAGGAGATAAGACAAGAGACAAGGAATCAATGACATAAGTAATCATGTTAGTTATAGAATGTGGTTAGTGCTTAATGGGAAATAAACAAGGATCTAAGAAAGAGAGTTTGGGAGTGGAGGCCACTTTAACACTGTGCTCAAAGAAGACTTGGTCAAGTAGATGGCAATTGAAGCAAGGCTTAAAGGACCAGCAGCTCTAAAATGGAAGTTTGTTATGTCTTGGAACAGAACAGAGGACTTTGTGGTAGGAACATATGAGGAAGTGGGAGAGGAGTTCAAGAAGAGAGATGAGCTGGGTGCAGTTGCTCACACTTGTAATCCCAGCACTTTAGAAGGCTGAGGCAGGAGGATGGCTTGAGCCCAGGAGTTCAAGCCCGTAGTGAGCTATGATCGCACCGCTGCACTCTAGCCTGGGCAATAAAGGAGACCCCATCTCTAAAAAAAAAAAAAACAGAAGAAGAAGAAGAATAGGTGAGCCCAGGCCAGATCATCTTACCATATTCAAGCAAACACTCTCGCTTGATCTTACTTCTTATCTGTGCATTAGTGAAAATGTAAAGCCAGCAGGAAAAGGTAAACACTTGAGTTTGTTACTCGTTTGGAGATGAGTACCACATTCACAGTAGCGGTAAGTAAATAAGTGGTAGAGAGTGGCATCCATTAGCTATTCTGGACACTAGGGCAAGAAAGATTGTGAGATCACTAGTCAGTCCACCTTGCTTACTCTGTAGATCTGCGGTCCCCAACCCCTGGGCCATGGACCAGAAGTGGTCCGTGGCCTGTTAGGAACCAGGCCACACAGCAGGAGGTGAGCGGCGGGCCAGTGAGCAAAGCTTCATCTGTATTTACAGCTGCTCCCCATCGCTTGCATCACCGCCTGAGTTCCACCTTCCCCCCACCCCAGGGTCTGTGCAAAAATTGTCTTCCGTGAAACCAGTCCCTGGTGCCAGAAAGACTGGGGACCACTGCATAGATAAGGGATTGGCACACATTTTCTGTAAAAGGCTAGATAGAAAATGTTTTAGACTTTGAAGGCCACACGATCTTTGTCACAACTCATCAACTCTGCTATTGTAGAGTGAAAGCAGCCATGGACAATAGGTAAACAAATGAGCATGACTGTGTTCCAATAAAACTTTATCATGGACACTGAAATTGGAATTTCACATAATTTTTACGTGTTACAAAATAGTATTTTTCTTTTGATTTATTTTTCAACCATTTAAACATGGAAAAATCATGCTTAGCTCATGGGCCATACAAAAACAGGTGATAAGCTGCATTTGGCCCATAGGCTATATAGCTTGTCAGCCTCTGGTACATATGATAAAACTGAGGCCCAGAGAAGTCACTGATATGCCAAAGTCACTAAGCAAGACCAGGGCAATGAACCATGGGTTCTAGCTATTAGACTGGTACTCTAAAAAAAATAGTGTCTTCTTTATTGATGATAAAAGTAGCTTATAGTAAGGTATTAATATAATACTTTGGTTCAGATAAATAAAAATGGCACATATGTTTATTTTAGAAAATTTGGGGAAAATATAAAAAAGTATCACAGAAAATAAAATCCTAGTGGTAATCCATTTTATTTTATTTTTATCTAGTCTTATTTGGTTGAGCATTATATATATACAGATATTATTTTTCAGAGGAATATGAAAATATATAGATAGATAGATATAGATATATATGGGAGTATACAGATGGTTCCCAACTCACAATGGTTCAACTTAGGATTTTTTGACTTTACAGTGGGGTGAAAGAGATAATTGGCTCATCAGTTCATTCCTGAACCAGTAACCAGGGCTGCGGGATGAGATAACCAGCTTAGGCGTGGGCCACATAACCCTCCCCTAGAGGCCAGGTTGGAGTAGGTTTCCCCAATGCACATAGAATGTAGTGTGTGTGTGCATGTGTATGGGGGGGTGTATGTGTAACAGAGAGGTTTAGATACCCAAATGAAAACTGAAATGATTATTAAGAGAATGAGGAATGCATGTTAGGAAGGCAATCACAGTGTCCATTATGCAAAGTTATAACTTGCCCGAGGTCACAGAAGTAGTAAGCACAGTTGGGATTTGAACCTGGGTCATCTGATTGCAAAGCCCATACTCTGGAAATGAACCTAGAAATCCCTGGGGCTGGATAGGACCATTTGTGGTTGCAACTATTACCAACATTACTCTGTGTACTAATATACAACCTAAAATTTGTGTGTGTGTGTGTGTGTGTGTGTATTTATAAAGTGTGTGTGTGTACACATATATGCACACACACTCATACACTACATAGTATAATACAGTATAGCATTTACAGGACTCACATTTAGTCTGCATACACTAGTCTGGTCATACCAGCTGTAAAAATACTGAAGTACTGGTATTTCAGTGTATTTCTGGATAAAGAGCTGCTGCCTGAGCCCTCCTGCTACCACAGTCCCTTTCCCACCTGTCCCCTACCCCCATCCTCCACCCCTTGATCCAGCAACTCAAGTGCCAGCTCCTTGCCTAGCAGAGGTCCTTCAGGGTCCTGCTCCCACCAGCATCTATCCTCACTAGCTGATGGCTGTGCTAATCTGGTTGTTAAATATTTTGAACATCACCCCTATTTGCATGTACATATACTTACATAGAATATTGTATATACTCGCTGTACTTCAATAAAATCTAGCCTACTGTATGTGTACTTTACTTTTAGTGGTAAGAGCTATCACTTATTGAGTGGTTCCTGTACACTAGGCACTATTCTAAGTACTTCCCAAGTATTACTGTATTTATTCCTCACAGAAACCCTATGAGGTCAGTACCAATATAATCATCCCCATTTTACAGATGAGGAAACTGAGGCATAGGGAGATTTTAATAACTTGCCAGGGTCAAACACAACCAGGCTGGAAGTCAATTGCAGGTCACCTGGTGCCAGTGGCTCTGCTCTTTACCATGCTCCAATACTGCTTAACTATAGGACATGCTGAAATTTGCCTTGCCTTCTTCCTTGGTAAGGGAACCCTGATTTGGTAGCATTGTGTCCAGTCCAGGGTGGGGGATCATGGTTATCCTAAGTCAATTATAAAAATCCTGTTTTCCCCATCATAGCCTCCTTTAATATGGGTTATGAGCTAGTGTGGCTAATGAGATCTAAGGGGCTTCTACTATAAGTGTCTTCAATAGAACTTTTACTTCCCTAATAAAAGACGAAAAATACAGTTGGCCCTACTCACCTTCTTCTTGCCCTAAAGGCACATGTGATATCTGTAGCTTGAGCAACAATTCTGACACCAGAAGACAAGTCAAACTGCTAAGTTGGCAGAATGGAAAGAAGGAATGAGGCTGGGTCTTTGATGGTAGTGTGGAACCACCACACAAGCCCTGGACTGCCTGTTTCTCCTGCAGACTGTTTATGAGAAAATCATGCTACTTTTTGTCGTCTACCTGCCAGAGACCACTAGGAACACATCTGTATTTGTTCCACAAAGAAGGCTGCGTACAAGGAGAGCTGAAGGGCATCTCAGAAAGAGGGTGTTAGAAAGGACTTGAATAAGATTTGGGCTGTGTTAGGTGATTTGGAGAAGGTTCAAGGAAGCATAGTTTTCCTTAGAATTGGATATCAGAAAGAGAGGCAATTCATTTCTTTAAGTTTTATTTTATTTTTAATTGACACATAATTGTACATATTTATGGGATACAGTGTGATGTTTTGATACATATATACATTGCATAATGATCAAATAAGGCTACTTAGCATACTCATCACCTCAAATACTTATCATTTCTTTGTGTTTTAAAATCCTCTCGTGTAGTTATTCTGAAACGTACAATATAATATTTTTAATTTTTCGTTTTGTTTTGTTGAGACAAGGTCTTGTTTTGTTGCCTAGACTGGAGTGCAGTGGTGTCATCATAGCTCACTACAACTTCAAACTCCTGGGTTCAAGTGATTTTTTTGCCTCAGCCTCCTGAGTAGCTGGGACTGCAGACACATGCCACCACACCTGGTTAATTTTTTGTATTTTTTTGTAGAGACAGGGTCTTGCTATGTTGCTCAGGCTGGTCTTAAACTCCTGGCCTCAAGGGATCCTCCCACCTCGGCCTCCCAAAGTGCTGGGATTACAGACGTGAGACACTGCACCCGGCCTGCAATATAATATTTTTAACTATAGTCACCCTACTGTGAAATAGAGCACCAGAACTTACTCCTCCTGTCTAACTGCAACTATGTACCTGTTGACTAATCTCTCCCTGTTACTCTCTTCCCCTCTTCCCTCCCCAGACTCTAGTAACCACTATTCTATCTCTACTTCTATGAGATCAGATTTTTTTAGATTCCACAAATGGGTGAGGTCATACGTTATTTGTCAGAAAGAGCAATTCTTTGCAATTCCATGACTGAGCATCTCAGTAGTTTTTATCTCAGAGGTGGGAGGAACAGAGCAGACCAAAGCTTTCACTGATAAAGGCACAACAGTCACTCCTGTCAGCCAGGTCAGAGGATGTATGGTCCAGTGTGTGGTTTGCATAATGCTCTTGTTTTTGTGCTCAGGCATGATTACATGATTACATGGTTGTTTTTTCCTCTCTTGATCACTGTTGCAGAGCAGCCTTCCAGTGTCAGTATTCACCAGAACACAAAGCCTAGCTCTTTGCAACAGAACAGCTCCTAGCTGGTAGCTGTTGGAGGCTGCTGTGTGCATTCTCACGCTCTTTGCTTAAGCCCATGAGAATTGGGTTTTTGTCACTTGCAGCAAGACCCATTCCTAACCAAGACACTAATTAATACAAGCCCTAACTAACCTTCCCCATGTTGCAATTTTGCCCATTTAAGCAATTTATACTAGCACATTCTTTCTCATGCTCTCTTTTACTGCAACATCTGCCAAGACCACTTATTTTCTGGCTTTAATTTCTTTTTATGGTCCCACACCCAGCTTTTATTTTTTTCCTATAGTGCTGTTGTCCCTGACATCAGGTCTCCCCTCTCTAGTCTCCTTCCTCTGTTGACTTTTAGACTTTATGGCCACACTACTTATCTACCTGCAGTCCCGTCACTATGTCTCCTTCCCCAGCTTTAGAGCAAGTATCTGGATTTACATAGCCAATGTTCAAATCCTGGGTCCACTATTCAGTAGCTATGTGACTTAGAAAGTTTCCCAATCTCTCTTGAACTCAGTTTCATTGTCTGTAGAATCAGGATAGTAATAATAATACTTAACCTTGATGTGGTTTTTTTGGGGGGAGGGGTAGGTTAAGAGAAATAATATATGTGAAACACTTAGTGTGGTTTCTGGCACGTGATACATAATCAATGTTGGCACTTTATTATAAGCTTGTATGCTTTATAAGATAGTAAAGCAAAACATCTAAGGGTGTACACTAGTTGATTTTGTTCTGTGACTTTGCTTGTTTGTTTTGCCAGCCACAGTGCCTGACATACAGGCACCTCTTATCTCTGGGGCATCTGAAAGCTCACAGATTGACGGTCTGCTCTGGGAAGATTCAGATGTTCTTTCAGTTTCATTTTTTTTTTTAATTCTCTTATGCCTAGGAGAGTTAATTTGTTTCATTTTCAAATGGCAAGTTTATTTTTCTTACTGCTAGAGAGGGTACTTTTAGTTCTGGAGGTGAAATCAACCAAATTACCTTTCACTTCTAATTGAATATTCCTCTACCTTACTAATATATTTTTTTAAAAAGCCCTCTCACAGGTCAGACAAGGTGGCTCACTCCTGTAACCCCAGCACTTTGGGAAGTCAAGGCGGGAGAATCACTTGAAACCAGGAGTTTGAGACCAGCCTAGGCAACATAGTAAGACCCCATCTTTACAAAATATTTAAAAATTACCCAGACGTGGTTCCTCCTAATTTGTATCCTCTTTCCCTTCCTCTAACTAGTACATTTCCTTACTTAAACCCTGCTGGGATTGAGTGAAAGACCCGGAAGACTTGAGTTCAGTCTGGTCTCTGTGGCCGTGTGATTTGGTACAGGTCCCTAATGCTCTGTACCTTTGCTTCCTTCGTTGTAAAATGCATTAACTGTGACTCAGATTTCCATCTGTGTGAATCTGAATCAAAGGAAATAATGGTAACAAATGAGCATTGACTAATGATAAACTGTGAGGGGGAAGCCTTGTCATGTAAACGTTCTGCCACCAAAGATTGCAAGATGATTAAAAACAAATCTCAAGTTGCTGGCGTACTTCTCAAACTGGAGTGTCTATACTGTTGGGGATCTGTGACGTCAGGATGAGCATGATTCACTTCCCTAGAAAAACAGATATACTTCACAGTAAGAAATTTAGAACTTTACTTTTATATTGAAAGAGACATGGGTATGTTATAGAGTGCAAATCTACATGATTTTCAAATATACAATAGAAAATTATGAAAAAAAATTAAACTTGCTGCAGACCAATTTGAACCATACCCCAAGACCTCTGAATATGTGAGGACGTTCTTCTCTGTCCTTAGGGGAAGTAAGGTATAAGCATTTGAGATATAAACTAAGATTATACCTTGCAATCTTTGATCGTAATCCCAGCTCTGCCAGTTACTTGCCATTTATTTGTAGACAAGTAATTTAAACTCTCTGAGCTACCCCTTCTTAATCTGCAAAAATGGATGTAATGTCTATATTATGGAGCCACTGTGAGGAATAAAAGTTATATTGTCTATCAGCAGCCTATCACATGCCTGCCACAGCATGGGCAATAAATGGTAGCTATAACCATTCTTATTACTCATGGGAGACACAGCAGTTTCAGAAATTTTTTGGTGATGCTCCTCCAATGCCTCTTCCTGTGTGCACTGCAGGAACTGCTGATCAGTCTTGGCCCTCTTTCTCCTTAAACATAGAGGGTCTCCTGATCTACACAGGCAGACCTAGGTCAGGGATCAGAGACTTTTGAAGGTCACCTGGTCAGGCTGGTCTCTCTGATGCACTCCTCACTTGCATATATTGCTGCCAAGTGCTTGTCCAGCCTCTGCGACAACATTTGTGTCACATTTTGAGATTTTAAGATAGTTCATGCCCATGTTGGAAATCTATGGCTGTTAAATTCTTTCTCGTACCTTGACTTAAGGTTTCTTTGTAACTCCTTCAACTGGTCTTTCCTGAAGAATTTTAATCTGTTTTCACCAGGTGATCCTTCAACATCCACTCCCTACTGCTTCTCCCCTCACGATCAAAGCAGCATATTTTTGTTGGGTGACCATCTTGATAAGTTGCTTAGATCGTAGGGGGTTGGAGAAGAGTGAGATCCTGAAACAGGGCTCTAGTAACCTAGCTTTTGTTTTTCTGAGTGGGCGTATAAGCTAAATTGTTGGGGACAATTGGGAAGAAATTCAGAGGCTGTGAAGGAAGACAACTGAGAGAGAGAAGGCGACGGCGAGTGTGCTGGTCTCCTGAGTGACACTTTGGGGACAAAAATACAAATTTGTAAAGGTATGCTGAATGACATTTTCATGGATGGTGCAATCCCTACCCTCATCATCTCGTGATATTTTGAGTAGAATTTACCTTATTTGTTAATACATAATGGAACTGAGTCTACATGTTTGGATGACAAATGAAAAGCAATACTATCCATGAAAAGCCAGTTACACCTAAAATGAATATGCAAATATGTGCAATTTTTTCTGAGCACTAGCAATATTCATTGCAGCACCTGAAAGCCCACAGTCCCTTTATTTGATCCCTTCGTAATGGCGTCTGTAACTCCCTTGAACAAACTGTGAGAAATACTGGAGTTGAGCAAAAGCAGCAGACAGTTGGTAAGAAAGAGATCAAGTGTCAGGCACTTGATAGGCATTTATCTTTTATTCCTTACAATGGCTCTGTAACATAGATATGATGCCCATTTTTACAGATGAAGAAGGGGTTGCTCAGAGAGTTTAGATTACTTGTCCAAGATTACATGACAAGTGACTGGCAGAGCTTGGATTACAAGCAAAGATTGTGAGGTGCAATCTTAAAAAGGACCATACCTGGTCCGTAATCACCTAATCGTGGCAACTTTGCACTCCACCTCCTGTTCCAAACTGTTTTTTGCTTATAATTTCCTCTCACACCCTTCCACTCCCATCCCTCTCTCCTCTTAACATAGGTCTCCTTTTGTGACCTTTGAGTGACTCGCTAAATAGTGGAGTATAAAATTCAAGAACTTAGTGATGGCCCAGCCTAAGAGACTGTTATGTTGCAAAGAATAAACCCAAACTCTGGACCAGTCAGAAAGCCACGGGACACGGAAGGAGTTGATTTTGGTTTGGATATGCTGATTTCCTTGTTTGCCATTTTCATAGACCTCATATTGGATTACAGAGTAAGCAACTTGATTCCAGGGTAGGCACAAAGAAGAGATGTAATTAGCCTATTAAACTCTGCTAATGTCTTGTAAAGTCATTCAAGTGAGAACACAGATGTATCAGTTCTGCCTTGGATCCTGCCACAAGGAGCATTGTATTTCCACCCTGCTATTTACAGTTCTCACAGTTGGAGTCAGCTGATTCAGCAGGATGTGTCTTTTTCTCTTTTGTCAAACCAAGGTGCAATGAAGAATTTCCACAGAATGTGTCTGTTCCTAGAATTGCCTTTTACCACCCCCAAAACTCCATAGCCCCTCTGAAATCATAGGCTCAGACTGTGTAGAAATCACTTCTTTATTACTCTTACTCTAATACACACTCATACACTTACTAAAAATGGTCGGTTTTTTAGTTGGTCAACAGTAAATACAGTGCATCTGGCATAGAAGGTTTGTTGGTTTTTTCCGGTTTTTTGGGTTTTTTGTTGTTGTTTTGTTTTGTCTTCTTAGGGGAAACAGAAATGTAGGGCTTAGTATTACAGGAACTTGAGAAGCCAAGGGACCAGGAGTCGTTCATTTTTATAACAAATGTTTACTTAAGCACTTACTTTGTTCTGGGCACTGTTATGAGCCCAGGGCCTACAGCATTGAATAATACAAAAAAGAAGTCCTTTCTCTTAGAACTTGCATCCTAGTGGGGGGAGAAATATTAAATACAATAAACAAATAAGTAAACAAACAGCAGGTGGTGATAGGTGCTGTGCTGAAAATAAGACGGAGGTGATGAAGGGCGGGTGGGGTGAGGGTGCTACTCTAGATGGTGTGGTCAGAAAAGAATTCAAAGGACGTGATGTTTTAGCTGAGATCTGAATGACAAGAAGAAGAGAGCCATGGAAGGTCCAGGGGACAGGATTGCAGGCGGAGGGGACAGTCTATACAAAGGAGGTAAAGGAGGCCAGCGTGGCTGAGCAGGGCACGCGGCAGGGAGAGATGGAATGGGATGAGTCTCAGGGCTGGGCCGGACTGGAGCCCATTTGGGGCATATGAGGCCAGGGGTGGATGGTTTAGATTTTAATCCATGTGGGTTGGGAGCCCATGGAGGGTGTTAGGTGGGGAAGATACATGTAATGAAGAATACCACTCTGGGTGCTATGTAGATAATATTTTCCAGGAACAAGAGAAGGAGGAAGAACAATAGTACAATAATATTATACATTATTGCAATACTTCAACTGAGAGATAATGGTGGTAGCAGTGGAAATGGCAATTATATTTCTAATGTATTTATTTTTTATTGTAGTAAAATATACATAACAAATTTATCATTTTAACCATTTTTAAGTGACAAAGTACATTAAGTACATTCACATTGTTGTGCAACTATCACCACTGTCCTCTCCAGAATGTTTTCATCATCCCAAACTAAAACTCTGTACCAGTTAAACAATAAACCACCATTCTCCCTTCCCTCCAGTCCCCAGGAACTACTATTCTGTTTTCTGTCTCTGTGGATTTGACTATTCTAAGTACCATATAATGGTACTTGTAATAGTACTATATAATCTGGAATTATATAGTAATTGCCCTTTTGTGTCTGGCTTCTTTCACTTAGCATAATGTCTTTAAAGGTCATCCATTTGTAGCATGTGTCAGAATTTCCTTCCTTTTTAAGACTGGATAATAGTCTATTGTGCATATATATACCGCATTTTGTTTATCCATTCATCTTTTGATGGACGCTTGGGTTGCTTCCACCTTTTGGCTATTGTGAATAATACTGTTATGAACATTGATGTTCAAATATCTGTGCAAGTCCCTGATTTCAACCCTTTTGGATATATACCCAAAAGTGGAATTGCTGGTAATTCTATGTTTAATTTTTTTGAGAAACTGCCATACTGTTTTTAGTAATTATATTTTAAAGGTAGATTTATCAAGAATTGCTGAACTATTGGTGTTATGAATTGAGAGAAAGAAGAATTAAGAATTATCTTGACATTTTCACTTTTACAATGAGAGTATTATAGGCCATAACCCTGGGTAAGGAGTTCTGGAATAAGAGAGTTTTATTGTTTTTGGGGGGTAGGGTATAGGGTGGATTTCAAAAAGTCTGTTTAGGACATATTATGTTTGTCATGGCTGGTAGATATACAGATAGAACCATCAGGCAGGCAATTTTATTTATTAATCTGGAATTCCAGGATCAAGGCTAGAGGTATAAGTTTGGTATATACCTATTTGGGATACAAATCATATTTAAAATCACAAGATAAAGTAGAATTCTTTAAGCGGAGTGTAGTTGTGCATAAGACTGATCTCCGGAGCATCCCAACATTTAGAGTTGAAAAATGAAGGCACCAGCAAGTGAGACTGAGAAGGAGTCTCTGTGGTATGAGGAAAGCCAATAGAATGTGGCTTTTGGGAAGCCACAAAAATAAAGTATGTCAGGAGGGAAGGAGTGGTCAGCCTACTGAGAAGCATGATAAATCACAGGGTGACAGTTGGATTTGGCAAGCTGGAGGTCATCCATGTACTTGACAAGAGTAATTTCAGGGAGTGGAGGGGACGGAAGCCTAGGTAGAATATACTGAGAAGAAAATGGCAGTTGCTCTTTCTAATTCCACACCCATCCACAACTCAATCCAGGGGTTTTATTGTAATGGAAAACAGTAAAATGGGACAATAAGTGGAGGTGGCTTTGGGTCAAGAAAAGTAATTCCAGGAGACTCAATCATGACGTATTTTCATGGGAAGAGGGAGAAGGGGATGGGGTAGGAGAAGGCAGGGACACTTGCCTGAGGGAACCCGAGAGACATGAGAGGGGATGGGACCCAGAGCCCCGCAGAAGAGCTGTCTGGGACGGGTGTGGAGACCCTTCCTCCCACATAACCAGAGCGAACGCAGTGAGAAATCAGGAGGTTAGGAGACTTGGTGATAGGTGAGTTCACAGGCGATGGTTCTCTTATCCTAGTGAGGTAAGGAAAAGAGGTACCGTCATCAGCTGAAAGGCGGTAAGAGTGTAAGAGGGTTGAGGAGCAAAACGTGAAGGGCTCGTCTTGGAGAAAGCAAGTATCACAGTACTGCCTGGCACGTTGATGCTTGTTTGAGATATGTAGCCACGAATTTAATGAGAACAGTCAATATTACTATGCCTTTTCCTCTAACACAGTTCAAATCAGAAAAATTTGGTGAGCTGGGTTTAACCAATGTTGGGTTTTATTAAGTGAGTACAACCGAAGGAGGTGAGAGAATTAAGGATTCTTACAAGGAATGTTAACAGTGAACTATGGATGGGAATTGAGGATGGGAGAGTTTTGATGTACATAGGAAAAGTGAAAGGATCAATAATTAGTGGTCTCAGTGTGATAGATACGCCATTTTGGAAATTGTATTTGATAGAAGGTCGTGCTGGTCAGGGGTGGGCTGTAGTAACAACGAGGAGTTGATGAAGGAAATGAGAGTAAGGAAATGTTGGTGTGGGATAGATGAAAAGATTATTGGAGGTAAGTTAAGGAACTGAGAGGCCAAACTGTTGGATGGAGCATCGTATAGACATTGAAATCAGCAAGAACGATAAATAAGAAGTGAGAGGGAACTCATCATTAGCTATCCACTCATGATATGTTGATCATAAAAGACCCTCCTATATGTTTTAACCAAAGAATCTGTTGATGTCTTGTGTGTTACATTTTGTCCACACCTTTTCATTCATAGGTAAGCTTTTAAGAGGTTCGTATTTAAAAATGAGATTGACATCTTTGGATTTAAACAATGACTAGATGGTATTTCTGAACATGACTGCACATCGGAATGTCTTAGAGGATTCCGTTTGACTCTGGACAGATGCTTGGGCCAATCCACAGAGAGTGTGACGCCTTAGGACTGAGGTAGGGCAGAGAATCCACTTTGTTCAAAGCTCCCCAGGTGACTCAGAGGCATATCCAGGCTTGTTAATCACTAAGTTAAACCATATTACAGACTGCCTTAAATGAAAGAAACATTTTAGAATAAGTTATTTCATGTTTAAGTTTACTTGAGAAGGCAGAAAAGGTAAGGAAGTGGTGCTAAAATCCAGAACTGGAAAATCTCAACTTGTTCTAGCAGGAATTTTAATATAGCACATTGGGTTTCTTTTCATTTTCTTTCTCCTGGTACATGAATAAACAATCTTGTCATATCATAATTTGCCCTGTAGTAAATTAGACTCATCACATTTTGGAGAAACTGTGTAGTTAGAATCTAAGTTTATGTAATTTATTTTTATGTTTAAAAATTCACTTTCTCTTTTATATATTTTTAAAATTTTCCTCATATTCTTTCTCTGAATTTGTAGTAAAAATGTCCCTTTGCCACTTTATATCTTTTTGGCATGGTTCCTTATGAAGCTTTCTCATCTCCTCCATTCCTGAGGGAACTATGTCTCATTTATCTTTATGTTTTCTATATCCTAGTACAGGGACTTACCAAAGCAGATGAATATTTGATGAATAAATGAACATAAGATTTAAGTAAGAAATAGCACATTAAACTATGTGTTTCCTCTCTGATCTCTGTATTACTCTTTAAGTTCCAAGGTAGTTTCTGGGAAAAGTAGTGAACATAATGATGTATGGATTCAATAAATAAGAAAAATGGTGCTCGGGGATTTAAAGAAAACTCATAAAATGTCAAATCCACAGCAATTCATTTTTCCCAGCAAGTCCTCATCAATTCAGGCCAAGAAATCTTTATACTGATGTTGCCACACCCAGCTCTTTTCCTTCCTGGGAAGGCTCCTCTGGGCTCTTTCTGTCTAGGCAAACACTAACTAATGCTCACTGGATGCTGATCTGAAAGATGTGGAAAGAGCCTAACACCTGGTAGCTTTGAGCTGCAGAGAGTGTTTGATGGTGTGCCATTGCACTCTGGTATATACTGTTAGGACCAGCCTTCTTGAATGCTCTAGAATTTCTCCAGGTGTCATTTAGTTATTCACTTACTTACCACCAGACACTATGACCCTATGTGATGAATATGATATTAACCAAGAAAGCATGCTTGACATCAAGTTCATGATCCAGTTGGAAAAAAAATAAATGTGTGTCATAAATGTTATGACGGGATAAGTATGCCATGTGGTCAGAATACGTAAGAGGGGCATTTGACCCAGAACTGTAAAATCAGGGAAGGCTTCCTGCAGGAAGTGGCATCTGAGTTAGGAGGTTAGGGATGAATGTGCGTTGTCTGAGTGCAGTGGTGAGAGGACTCTAATTCAGGCAAAGCAGCAGCAGGTGTGGAGGGGAGGAGGGAAGAGGATGTAGGGAACACTTGGAGGACCCCATGAGCTTCTATGTGGCTGGAACACAAGGGCCGAATTATGAAAGGGCCTTTATGCCATCTGAGTGAGTTTGGACTTGATAATTCTTGAAGTAAGGGGATCCATCAAAGGGTTTGGGGTGAGGTCTGCAACATCACGAGAGAGTTTAGCAACAGAAATGTGCAATTTGAAACCCCCCTTATATTACCTTTTCAGCAAATTGAACCTACACCAGAGAAAAATTTGCCAGAGATACAGATGATTACTCTATGATCCAGAATTAATTTTAACAACCTAACAAATTAAATGAGAAGATATTCAAAATTCATGAGATAATCCATGTACTTGTATGTTTGTTGGGTGTGGCATATACTTATTAATAGTTCTATTTGTAGGTAAGGGACTTGTTACTCATTAATATTTTCAAGCAAAGAGAATGTCGACAGTCTTGGTCTGTCAAAGACTAAGGTCACTTTATTCTAGCAACATGAAAGCCACTTGACTAGGGTGAAAATATGTTCCCAAAACCTGTTTCAGAATTTCTTCCCTAGTGGCTTCTGTGAATTTAAGCTGAAGGGCTTTAATGATACATTAGGGAAGGGTGGTAAAAGTCTGGGAGTGGAAGTGAGGACTGTTATAAACTACAGTGTTATTCTCTGATGCAAGAGTACTGCTTACCATAATATTCATTTCACAAGGACTTTGAAAACTCTATCGGTCATCCCTCTAAGTATTCACCATCAAACTACTCCCTTCATTGGAAGAGACTGGGTTTTGTTCTCTCCTACAAATTTGTTTTTGTTTCTGTTTTTATTTTTTATTTTACTATTTTTATTTTTTCAATTGTCTTAAAATAAAAATTGTATATAATTAAGGTGACCAACATGATGTTTTGATATACATATACATAGTGAAATGATTACTGCTGTCAAGAAAACTAACATTTCCGTCTCCTCACATAGTTACTTTTTTCCTTTGTAATAAGAGCACCTGAAATCCCTCTTAGCAAATTTCGAGTACACAATTTTGTGTTATTAACTATAGTCCTTATGCTGTACATCAGTGCATGAAAGACTGGTCCAAATACTTTACTACTTGAAAGAATAATTATTAACTAACTAGAGGCATTATAACATCATACTAAAAAAGAAATTCTGGCCAGGCTCAGTTGTACATGCACCTGTAGTCCTAGCTACTCGGGAGGCCAAGGTGGGAGGATTGCTTGAGTCCAGAAGTTCAGGGCTGTAGTGTGCTATGATCACACCTATGAATAGCCACTGCATTCCAGCCTGGGCAACATAGCAAGACTCTGTCTTAAAAAAAAAACCCTCTAAACTCTGCAAGCTTATATAACCATATTATAGACCATATTTTTCCCATTTTATAGTCTTTAAGTTCACATCATCTGTGTGACTCTGGAGTTACACAGGAAAATGATGATTAATACTACTAATGCTACTTTATGGCAATTTAAATGCTTCATATGATCCTATGGACTGATATTTACATGCTTAGATACAATATGCTGTAGAAATTAAGAGTCTGAACTTTTGAGTGAGAGATCCAGGTTCAGAGCCCAGTTCTTCCATTTACTAGCTCTGTGACCTTGGGTTAAGCCTTAGTTTTCTGATTTAAAAATTGAGGATCACTTCTTGGCCTTTTGGCTAACATCAAGTGTAGAAATTGGGAATGTTAATGTAACTGTCTCATAAATTCACTGTGAAGATCAAATGAAACTGTGAGTGTTGAGGGGCTAGTACATTGTTTCAACCCTAGTTAACTTTCTTGAGCATCATTTCCTTTACCCTTTAGTTCTGTTTGTTTGTTTTATTATGAGCAACTTTCTCTTTTCTTTTTACTCCCCTAGGGATATAAAACCTGACAATATTTTACTTGATGAACATGGTAAGTAAATGATTTGTTTGTAATCAAGTCCATGACCTGCATGTAGAACAAGTTGATTATCCCCAGCAGAGGAATATTACACATGGAAAAGATGTCTTGCTTGATTCAGCTGAGCTCATTTTATGGGGAGGAGGGACAATATGGGGAACTTTATTATTTATAGTAGTGGTATAGTACAACAATACACCCTTAAGTAACGTCGAATTTACCTAATGAGAAAGTCATACAGTCATTCCCTACTCAATTTTCTTCCACTACTAATTTTCTTGAAGAAAACCATCACAGTTTTTTGGCACTACTTTACCTTAATATCACATAATCACCTTTTTTTTTTTTTTTTTTCATAAAGACATCAGGCCTCAAGCTTAAAGCATTTGACTGGCAATAGCATCCACCTAGAAGTTAGTGACATTATTTTATTCTCTACTTTTATGATTTCCCTCTTATAAAGGCAAATTGGTTTTACATTTGCAGAAGAGATACCAAGTTTTCTGTTCAAAAAATTTTCAGTTAAAAAATCAGTCAGTTAAGAAAAATATAAAGTAGATAAAAGTGTATGTGGTACCCAGATATGCAAGTGATAAAAGGACATGGCAGTAATCATGAGGGTGATAAGTGAATAACTTATTAAAGATACCGTCCAGAGCGAGCTTTTGCCAACAGTGGTTAAATGTGTACGATTTCTTCCTAATGTTTATTTTCATGTACATTTGGGCAGACCTATGGGGCACACAGCCTGTGTGTTATAAATGTTAACAGTGGCAATAAGATCTTTGTTATGTATTTAAAAAGGTGCTGGATGAGAGAACACTAAATCTGCAAAGCTCTTTATTCATTCAGTGTTTACAAAAAGGATTTGCAAGTAGAACTGAAACTGCAAGTAACATCCATGGCCCATTATTTATTTACCTAATTGAGTTTTGAACCTGAGTTGCCAGATCCCACCTGTGCTCAGAGGGCTAAGAAACACTTTTGTGTATGACCTCTAAATTTCAAAACTCAGGGTCATTACTTATTTATGGACTGTCCAAAAAGATTTTTTCCACTTTCTTCCAATGCGTTATTTCTTCCTTACCTTGACTGCTTCTGACATTTGGGAACAGATTCTCTCAATCTCAGAAATGTGAGCCATGGTGAGACTTAGTATGAAGGTGACTTTCATTAAAACACCAGCCAGGCACAGTGGCAAGTGCCTGTAGTCCCAGCTACTCAGGAGGCTGAGGCAGGAGGGTCACTGGAGCCCAGGAGTTTGAAGCTGCAGTGAGCTATGACCCTGCCACTGCACTGCAGCCTGGCCGACAGAGCAAAAACAATGACAACAGTAACAACACCAACAAAACCCAGCTGCGATCTTCTAGCCTATAGAGACCACCTTTGTGCAACTTAGGAAAAACTGCACCCTCTGCCCAGCGTAGCTTTCTGACAGCACGTGGCTGGTTGGGGTTCAGTCCTCACTTGCCTTCTCAGCCCGGTGCCTTTGTGCATGACACTTGTCACTCCACCATTTGCAGAGGCCCTGAGTGGAGGCATATAGGTCCTATCAACCCCAAACTTTCCAAGATTCATCTTCCTTTCAGAGAATGTTGTTTTAATCTCAAGTCTCCGCCATGGCTTCATTTTATTTCTGCCGCAAGGGCTTCCTGTTTTTCTTCGTTCAGCTTCTTCCTCCTCCTCATTTTCTTGGCGACGTGGTGATTGTACATTAGGGCAAGGGTGAAGAAATCAATTAATGTCCAAGTTTAACCACCCTTAGAGACTACCCTTGTGAAAGATTAATTGAGTAATAGTATATTTAAGAATGTGAGAAATCCTGCACAGATTGCCTTAGTTCAAAACCCAATTCACTCATTCACTAGCCCCAAGAGTTTTGACAAGTTGCCTAAACTTTCTCTATGTCTTAGTTTCTTGAGGGATCAAAAGAGTACTTACTTCTTAAGGTCGTTGTAAAGACTACTGACAACACTTATATAGTGCTTGGTGCAATATCTGCCATAAAGAAATCACTCAATAAAAGCCAAATGTTAGTACGATTCCCATGAGGTAGGAGTGACTTTCTCCCTTTGGGAAGGAAGCTTGGACTACTGTATCTTGTTTTATGTGGCTTTGTCTATGCCAGCATGCCTGGTGTGTACCAAATCTCCATCAGATAGAGTGTGTAAAAGCTGGGTGCTTACCTGTCTTTCCCAAATAATTATTTTGATTTTGGAAGCAAGATACCAAAGATTCTGCTTGTCTACCTGTTAGACCTTATGTTTAAACCATTTTGTTTAACTCTTAATCCTCAGGTTACTGCCCTTTCATTGGCCCTTTCTGCTTTCTTTTCTGTGTGCAGGGAGCTAAGGCTGCTGTTTACGGCATTTCATTCTCAGTGAAGCTGAGGCTCTGTTGCTTGGGGAGTAAGAACGCTTGTTCCAGCCTGCCTGAGAGAGTCTCAGTCTATACACGTTATCTGGTGTATTATTTACAACGACCCTTTACACACTCTCAAATTTTTGGTTTGGTCAATGAATTAAGAGGAAGTTTTTCTGTATTATATTCCCATCCTGCACTCAACTTGAAAATCACTGCAGTTAATAAGGAAATATTGCTTTGGAAAGGATTGTATGTGAATGGCATAGAAGCCAACAAACAAAAAGATTGAGAGCCAGTCTCTAAAGATTGCCCTAGGGATGTCTTTCTGGAGAAAAGAATTTTTTGAAGTTATTTACTTTCTGTTTATTCAGATTCTGAAAAACTAGGACTCTCAGACATTGCTCATGGACCATAATTAACACTTTTAAATGAATAAATTCCTGATACCCACTTCCCCCCAGCTCATTATGTAGAGTTGCTCTTGTGAGGATCAGCTGAACCACAAATCAATGCCTGCCTTTTGGAGCACCTGCTGATGTGATGTTCCATGTGGAGCTCAAATTTGAAGCACTCATTTGTCTTCTCCCTCTACATTTATAACATTTCATCCATGATGGGTCATCACGTGGGCCTCTTGCATGGGGATTTTAGCAACTGAGAAGGGTAACTGCCCATCTCTTTGACTTGCCTCCAAGTAAGCTGTGTATTATACCACACTGCTTAGATTTTAATTGAGCACCATTTAGTAACAGAAACTTTGTTTTATTCTTATTGATTCATATTCATCAGAAAAGATTGGCATTTAAAGGGATCTGATTGTAAAATGGGTGATTTTTCCATAATGTAAATGAATATCCCTTATACATTAGAATCTGACTTAAAAAATGTTTTTAATTTAGAGCATACCTGTTACTCTTTTCCCCAAATGTCTCATTCACTAGTTCAAAGCCAAGATGGCGTTAGGTCTTGGATGGCTTACAACCAACTGTCTTGATATGTATTTTCATATTCTACCAACTTAAGTGCCTCATCGAATTCTATCAATTTCATAGTGTCTAAAATTCTTGTTTTTCTTAAATTATTCAGGAAATAAATGCTGCATCTAGAGAAACAATAACGTCTGCCTTGCATATCAGAGAAAATGACAATTATGTCATCATCTAGAATTCAGGTTTCTTAATATCATCCCTAGTCACAAGGAACAGAGACAAAAACACAGTCTGGGGGGGTGAAGAAGAACTGAGCCTGCTACCTTAACAGCTTCCCCCTTGCAGAGTCCCAAAATGTGCCTAAAAATCAAGTGGACAATATCTTTTTAAAAATATACATAATGTAGAATACTGTGCCCTATCCCCAGATAATCAAATACATCAAGTTGCATGTCGTGGCTAGGGATATGTGTTCTTAACAAGCATCCCAGGAAAATGTGGTGCACATATTCTAAACACTTGCAAGTAGAGAAGACTTTTAAAAGTTGGGGGCAGTGCTAACTGGGTATGGTGTCCTGGAGTACCATGTTTATGTCAAAGACCCTCAGACTGAGCACAGGCACATAAGAAAGAGTATAAATAATGATAAAAATGGCTGCATTCAATGCCTCAATAAGATGAATTCAGATTTCTTTTATATCATCCTCTGTCTCCAGCAAGAGAGGTAAAAAAGTTAGGCAAAAACCCTCTCCTAGGGCACTAAATCAGGAAGTTCTAAGCCATATACCTGAAAAACTTCACTAAGGCAGTGATTCCCAACTGGGGATGACTTTGCTGCCTCTCCCTGCAGGGGACATTTGGCAATGTCTGCAGACATTTTTGATTATCAGAATTCCAGCCAGAATGCTACTAAACATCGTACCATGCACAGGACGCCCCCACCACAAAGGATTGTCAGGCTCAAGATCTGTGCAGTGTTGCAGTTGAGAAACTCTGCTGTAAGGCTTGCTCAGGGCCTGGGCTTATGGAAGAAGCCAGAGAGGTCCCTCATTCCCAAGGCAATTCCTGTGTCCTTCAATCAGCAGGAGACTGAACCTTCTTCTGTGATCCAGCACTCAAATCCATTATCACAGCACAAAAGGGAACCTGGCAGATAGGTCACCATGGTAAGCAGAAGCAAAGTATGGCAGCATGTGGGCCTGGAATTCAGGCTTAGGACCAGTGTCTGTGGGCTCTGTAAAGAGCCCTCTGTAAAACATCCTCTACCTTCCACTTCTACGTGAGCATAGATAGTTTTAGGACTGAGCCGGCTTAGAAAGTCTACTCTTGCTAAAGTAGAGGGTTGCATGCCTGGCTGCTCACCTGAATCTCCTGTGGAGTTTCTTGTTCTTTTTAATACAGATGCCTGGCTCTCCGACCAGTCCTACTGAATTGGAGTTTCAGGAGAGTGAACCCCAGGCATGTGTATTTTGCAAAACTACACTGGAGTTTCTGATAATGACAAATATCAACAATTGAATGCTAACTTCCTGCCAAATGCTGTGCTGAGTCACCCGTAAGCATTATTTCATTTAATCTTCCCAATAACCTTATGAGAAGACTTCTATTATCATTCCAGCTTTACAGAGAGGATAAGTTACTTTTTCAAGGTAACAAGGGTATTATAGTTAGTGGTAGGACCTGGACTTTAAGCCAGGTAGTCTGACTCCAGGGAACAGGCTCTTAACCACAAAGTCTCCAGACTCATCTAGTTTGTATTAAACCTTGTGAACCACTAGTCCAACGCTTTGAGCATGACCCACAGAAAGAAAGAAAGAAAGAAAAAACTGAGAAAACCTATACTATGATAGGGTGAGTTTTGAAATCGTCTATTGGGCCATTCAGGCAAGAATACCTTAACTTTTAACTAGATGAATGCTATTTTACTTTACTAAAATATCATCACATAAACAAAAACAAAACACTTTCTGCACGAAATAAAATCCTGGTGGTGACGACAGTGAGATTTATCTTTAGTGGCAGGCTGGATGCTCCCTAGGAGCAGGCAATGAAGTTTGGTGTGGAGTGTGTGGACTGCCACCCTAGAAGAAGAATTGGATGACATCCCCTCCAATTACAGCCATAGCTCATCAAAACCACAGACACACGCAAATGGAAATGCCAGCACTTCAAGATCCTTTGAAGGCAGATGACTGTCATGCCAATGGCTAACGTAATAGGCTCGTCTGCCTGGGCTTCTGGCACTGCCCTTTTCTTCCTTCTAGCTGTAAATGCAAGGACCCTAGAACACTTTCTAGAGTGTGTTCCCTGCCAAACGTTAGTGTTAGACCCACACTGTATTGCCATGAGAATTAGAGCTGAGAAAGACCCTAGGGATTATTTAGTCTACCCACTCTTTTTTATAAGGGGGCATTTAGATCCATCTTGGAAGGGGACGTAGTCTACTAAGTGTTAGGGGCAGAGTTCAGGGTAGAATCCAGGCCTCCTGGCTCCCAGTCTAGTGCTTTATATTAATAGAGACCCTTTACCAGTTATTTTGTTGGGGGTCAATGGGGTCAACCTGAACTCTCAGACCAAAAAAAAAAAATTAATGATATTTCAGAAAAATGAGGAGAAAAAGGACTCTTTCTTGGCAAAGAAATAAATATTTTTATCCACACTCATGCCAGTTTTGTAGTAACAAGTTTGCCTTTAAAAAAAAAAAATGTCACATAAGAAATGCTTGGACATTTGGTACTTTGAATATCTCTTGAGTATCTCCCTCATGATACCCACAGGCTAAACCAAATTAAAATGTTGCCAATAGACCAAAAAACCCTAAATAGAATTGTCAGAGCATACACTCTTAACCAGTAAGAGCTAAGGTTGAACTTTCTGAGGTGTACAAGTGTACAATCAGAGACTAATCATTGCATCTCATGTTCTGGCTGCTGGAGGGTTGCTGGTTTAAGGCCATATTGGTCTTGAGAATGGAATAATTGAGTTTTTATTGCCTGTACCTAATTGCAACTATCATACAAGAATTAACAGACTAAACTTCCGGATGCTTTCAATTAGAAGCACGGTTGTGCTACTGGGTTGAATGGGACTTAACATTCTCTGTGGTCCTTCTCTCTCCCCAGGGCACGTGCACATCACAGATTTCAACATTGCTGCAATGCTGCCCAGAGAGATGAATATCACCACCATGGCTGGCACAAAGCCTTACATGGGTATGGGTTTCGTGAGTGGTTGTAGTTACTAAGAGCAAAGCTTTTGCTTTTCATTTCTGTAAACACCATTTACTACAGGTTGAGTCATCTGTAGACTTGAGGCTAGAGCTGACGAGTCCCTCTCTGACTTTACCCAGGGAGTTTCTGATTTCCTGGGTCTGGGATGGGTCTCAGGATGGGTCTCTCCACTAGCAAGGACCTAAGATGATCTTGATTGAGCAGGGCCGTTAATCACATTTGGAAAACATTATTTCATGAGGTAATTAAGACAGTTTCTACTCACTTCCTAACAAAAAAAAAAAAAATGCTGATTAAGTCAATAAATATCTGCTGTCTTTGTGTGCTTGGCACTGTTTCAGATGCCAGTGACCCAATAGTGAACAACACAGACAAGGTCTCAAGCTCAGGAGCTTACATTCTGGTGAGAGCAGATTAAAAAAAAAGAGTCAAATGAAGAAGAAACAGTAATAAGCAGAAAGGTACTGAGTGACAAAAGCGTTATTTTGACCGTTATTTACATAATAGCACATTCCATGCATAGGGCTGTAAAGTTTACAAAGTGCCTTCCTGGCTATAGTTTTAGTTTTAGTTTTAGCTTTAGTGCCACAACAATCCCATGAGTTCTTCTTTTGAAAGACAAGGAAATTCAGCCTGAGAAAAGTTAAATGACTTTGCGTAATCTTGCTTAGAATGAAATGAGGAACTGATTTTTGCCCTGATGGGTCAGAATTTACTAAGGAGTTACTAAAAGGGTAAGTTTAGATGCAAGACTGTCAGTTGGTCTCATTTAATTGTGGTAACAAATCAACTACAAATTCTAAGTTCAGTCGCTGGAGACAGCCACCTCTGTATAGACACAGTCTTAGCAGATCTAGTTCTACTTTCTGTCCACGCCCAAATATATAAAGGGAGAGATGTTGCCCTTTGGGTGGCATGCAGCATTCAGGAAGAGGGAATTCTTCCTCCCTTCTCCCTGTGGCAGGTGAGTCAGATCTCAGGAGAATTATCTGTAAATTCTTGGGGTGTCTGTGAGAAGAGGTGCCTGGCATTTTATTCTTGGTTAGATGTCTGTTTAGTCACTGGAGTTGCTGACTGGTCCCGGAGCTAACAAAGTCTGGTTAGCCATGGGAGGTTGATAAGTTTGGGAGCTAATCTTCCTGGGGATCATAGCAGCAGGAGACCGAGGAATGCAGTGAGTGTGAGTGTGTTTGGGGAGAGTGGGGGTGGATTAGCTAAAGAATGTGGTCCAGCTTCACAAGGGGCCCTGCAGTGCCCAGGGATGTAGCCTGGAGGGGAGGGAGGCTCCCATCAGCATGGTTTCCATGGTGTCCTAGAGACACCACCAGTCCCCATAAAGCGCAACTACAGCAGAATCTAGGAGGTAGAGCCCAGGTGTAGGGTAGTTTAAAAGTTCTTCAAGTAATTCTGCTGTGCAGCTAGGACTGACAACTTCTGCCACAGACCATGAGCTGTATCAGCTATTAGAAGCACCTAAAGAGAGATCACCCTGCAGCAGAGGCAGCACATGTTTTAGGATCCCTCTGCCTCCACTGTCCTCCTGTCATGCCCTAAAACAAATAGTACTTTCTAGGAAAATACAGAAGGAGGTAAGAGCCAGATTAGTCCTCCATCTTCACACCAAGGTGACAGAATCCAGCCTGCTGGGTGGGTGGAGGAGCTTTGAATCAGATATGAGATTAGTTTTAAAATACACGGGACTGAACTTTCAAGTATCTAAAGTAAATGTTGTAATAAGCAAGCAGGATTAAAATATATTAGGCAACAGACTGTGCTATCATTAGGGAAGCCCCCTACCCACAAAAACAGGAGTTTAGACACCACACAGTTGCTGGGAGGTGATAGAAGACTGAAAACTACTCAGGCTTCTTCTGCACTAATTAGTTAAGGTGCTTAAAGCAGGTAATGTTGCTGCTTAAACTGGTGGGATTAAGTCAGGGGTGGAATGAATTGTATCAGCTAGATAGGGTCAGAGTAATTCATAGGCAAAATATTTGAACTTGAATAGATCAAGAGCAATGTCACTTTTTAGAAATATCTCATTCTCTTCCCCGTGTAACTCGAGAGAGAGAAAGGAAAAGAGAAGCCCCTGCGTGCAGAGCCACCTTAACTTTCCAACAGAAAGAGATCATCCACGGGAAAAAATGAGCCTTATTTTATATGATATTTGAACAACTGAAAATTTCATAGCTTCCAATTACCAGTGGGAGGAATAAATCTCTTTTGTCACTTCTAAAATAATGGACACATATAACTCAGCCTATTTTCTACCTAAAATCCGTGGTACTCAAAGGATAAGAAGGAGTGTTCCAGCCTGCTACTCTGATGAGTTTATTCCCCAGGTTTCCTGGGTTTCCATATTAAGGGCTATTTTCTTGCAGCCAAACCAGAAAATGTGCATCTGGGTTTCTAGGGCTGGTTTCCATGGTGAAAGGAATACGGGGAGGCCACCTTTCTTTCTTTTCCCCAGTGATTTTAAGTACAATATCTGTATAATGTAATTTTTGTAAAGTTGGCATTTCTAGTCTTTTCACAAGATAGAGCTAGGAAATTGGAATCTAGGCAAAATTCTATGCACCTCCCACTTACACCCTTATAATTAAAAATAACTAATATTTATTGAAATCTTTCGGTGGCCCAGATAATGTATTAAATGTTTTACATTTATTTACTCATTTATTTTTCTCAACAGTACTATGAGGCAGACTGTACTTATCACCATTTTACAATGAGGAGAATCAGAAGCTAAATAACTTGCCCACGATCACATGGCTAATAATTGAAAAGCCTAAATTTAAACCAAACTCTATCTGACTTCAGAAATCAAGCTTCTCCTTAAAATAAGAGAAAAATTGTAAAATATATATGTAGATATTTTTATTTATGGTTTTTAAATGGTTCTAAGCCAATTTAGTTAGGCCAACATGTTGGAAATGTTTCTTGTCTTATTCCAAAATGATTACCTGATTGTCACAGCTATCTCTTACCCAGAAACTGCCCTTGCCTTTGATTTTTGGATAGTAGTCTTTCCAAGAGGTATTGTAGGTACTAGTCTCTGCTTTTTCTTTTTAAAAAATTATGTTCCCAGTGATTTGGTAAAACCTACCTAACAGACATTCACCAGCACCCATTTTATAGTGCTCCTGAGGGATACTAATTAGCAATTAACCAGAAAGAAAAAAAAATTTGAAAAAGAAAGAAAACTAAGCTGAAACACTGAATGAAGATTAGAGAAATATATGTCTACTAATATGAGATGCTGAGCATATTATAAAGCAGTTTCATAGCTCTGGAAATGAGAAGATAATCAGTCTGCCAGTTCTTTACCACCTTCTACCCATGAGGAAGTTTTGCTTTTTAAAATTTATTATCTTCTACCTCCATGTCCCTTCTCATCCCTCCAAACATTCCTTCTCCCTCCTCCTTTGTCTGTGTGAATATAATCTAGATCACTTAGAGCTGACCAATGAAAACACTCTTCTCCAAATTATATATATGTAAAAGTACATGTTCACTATGCAAAAAGTATAAAATGCTGATGAGCAAAAAGAAAGTAAATTAATCCCTCTACCAATAAATATTTATGTCTTCCTTCCAGAACATTTTTCCTAAGCACAAACATATACTTTATATATTTTTTTTCAAAATGGGACCATACTAAATTTTTGTAACCTAAATTTTCACCTTATAATGTAATAATAATGATGGGTATCATCTAGTGAGTATTTATTGGCCCAGGCACTTTGCTAAGTTTTTAACATTTGTTATTTAACTCTCAACCCCATGAAATAGGGTTTACTATTATTTTGGTTTTATAGATTAAAAAAAAATTAGGCCCAGGGAGAAAGAAAGCGAGGTGATCACAATCACACAGCAAGTGACTGGCAGAGCATACAGAGCTTGGAACATTGCTGATGATGTGGCAATGATGAGGGTATACTGGCTGACATTTGCTGAGCTCTTCCTATGTGTTAAGCACTGTTCTAAGTGCATGCATTACATCATTTAAACTAAAAACAATTCTGTGAGACCAGTACTATGGTTATTCCTACTTCAGGAATGAGCAGACTGAGAGGTTAAGAAACTTGTCCAAGGTGAATAAAGCTAGGGACAGTCATAAGGGATCTGATGCCAGAACCCTAACCCTTAACATGCTGCAATGCTGTCCCTTTGCTGAAGTCAATAAACATGCTAAAGTTGAAACCCACTTCTCCCTGGGTCTTAACTACTGACACTCTGCTTATTTTGCCATGCCAGTAAATATAACCATCATTTTTAGTGGCCATGTGCTATAGAATTAGAGGGCAACACTAAATTTATTTGACCAATTCTTTTAAAAAATATTCTATTTGTATAAATTTATAGGGTATAAGTCTAATTTTGTTACATGAATATATTGCATAGTGGTGAAGTCAGGGCTTTTAGTGTATCCATCACCCAAATAACATATGTTGAACTCATTAAGTAATTTCTCATCATCCACCCCTCCCCACTCCTCCACCCCTCTGAGTCTCCACTGTCTGTCATTTCATGCTCTACTTCCATGCGTAGATATTATTTAGCTCCCACTTATAAGTGAAAACATGCGGTATTTCTCTTTCTGTGTCTGAGTTGTTTCACTTAAGACAACAGCCTACAGTTTCATCTAGGTTGCTGCAAAAGACATGATTTCATTTTTAATGGCTGAGTAGTGTTTCATTATGTATATATACCACGTTTTCTTTATCCAGTCATCCGTTTGTTGGACACATGTTGATTCCATATCTTTTCTATTATGAATTGTGCTGCAATAAACATATGAGTGTGGATGTCTTTTTGATACAATGATTTCTTTTCCTTTGGGTACATACCCAGTAGTGGGATTGCTGAATCAAATGGTAGTTCTACTTCCAGTTTTTTGAGAAATTTCCATCCTTTTTTCCATTGAGGTTGTACTAATTTACATCCCACCAACAGTGTATAAGCATTCCCTTTTCTTTGGATTCTCACCAACATCTGCTATTTTTGTTTTTTAAAAAATAGCTATTCTGATTGGTGTAAGATGATATCTCATTGTGGTTTTAATTTGCATTTCTCTGGTGATTAGTGATATTGAGCATTTTTTCACATGCTTGTAAAAAAAAAAACTATTTAACTAATTCCTTATTGTTGAACATTAGGTTGTTTCTCATTTTGAAATATCAGTTGAGCATCTCAAATCCAAAAATCCAAAATTTGAAATGTTCCAAAATCCAAAACTTTTTTAAAGTGCCAAAATGATGGTCAAAAGAAATGCTCATTGGAGAATTTCGGATTTCAGATTTTCTAACTTGGGATACTCAACCAGTATAATACAAATGTTCCAAAATCTGAAAAAATCCAAAATTGGAAACACTTCTGGACCCAAGTATTTTGGATATAGGATATTCAACCTGTACATTTAAATTTGTCGTAAAAATCCTGTTAGCAGAACTATGTCCTGCAACTTAATTATTTCTGTGTGATAAATTTCCTTTCAAAAATAATAATGTATTCCATTCTTGAAACTCACTAAGAGTAAATTTTGTGTTCTCACCACAAAACAATGGTAAATATATGAGGTAATGGCTATGTTAATTAACTCTGCTTAGCCATTCCACAATGTATATGTATTTCCAAACATCATGTTGTACATAATAAATACATACAATTTTTGTCAATTAAAATTGATTGATTAATTTAGGAAAAGAATTTCTGATCAAAACATATACATGTTAATGCATTTCCCTCCTAAAAGTTCATATTGACTTCTAGTTGCTCTGAAAATATTTGAAAATATTCATCTTCCTGCATCCTTACCAGTGTTGTGCTGTTAATATCTTTGATCTTCCCCAAAAGATAAGTAAGAATGATACTATATTGTGATATTAACATTTTATTTTTTTCAACTTCTTTTGTAAGTTATTCATGTTTTTTGCCTATTTTCTGTTAGGTTGTTAATACTTTTTCCTGTTCCAATATTTCTTATTGATTGTAAAAAGAATTCTTGCCTTTATATATTAGGAATATTAAATTCTAGTGTATAACACTTGTTATAAATTTTTGTTACAAATATGATTTCCCACTTTTCAGTTTGCTGTTGTTTTATAGCCTTTTTGGCATAAAAAATTTTTTTAAATATTATCAAACCACTCATGTTTTTCATCTATGGTTTCTACCTTAGATACTATTCTCAGCAAGACCTTTGTACCTCCAAATTTTAGATATATTTACTTAAAATTTTTATTATTGTTATAGTTTCACTTTCTACTTACCCCAGTTGTATATTATTTTGACTGAACATGTGGTAAGGCTCTGACTTTATTTTTGTTTGATTATTAAATAATTGTTTTGAGTCTATGTGTTAAATAAGACCCTTTCCATGCTGATTTGAAATGTGTTCATCATAAACTAAATATTTTTATGTCCTAACATCTATATTCTGTAGCTTTCAAATCTTAAGTATTGCTACTTTATAATGTGGGTTAATACATGGGATGCAAGTCTCTCTCTTTATTCTTTTTCAAAAATATTTATTTACAGTTTTTTTTCTTGTAAATGAAGCTTAGAATCATTTTTTAAAGTTCCATGAGTTATTTCTATTGCATTAAATTTATAGATTAGTTTTGGAGACTTTTCTTTATGTCCTTAACAAAATCTAATATCCAGGTTTTTAAAAATCTGAAAACCAAATGATGGAAATCCAAATACTTAATAAACATGTTAACATGGGGTCAAGCTTATTAGTAATCAGGGGAATGCCAACTTAAACCACAGTGAAATACTATTATACACTCACCAGATTGGCAAAAATCAAAGGGTCAGTTAATACCAAGTATAGATAAGGATGTTGAATAAAAGTAGCTCTGATACATTGCTGGTCACAGTATAAACTGATACAAACATTTTAATAAATAGCTTGGCATTCTCTAGTATGCATAGGGATACACATTTCCATCACCAGCAGTTCCCCTGACAGGAATATACCCTAAAGATATGTGCACTTATAGGAGTCTTACATGTACAGGTATGTTCATGGTAGCATTGTTCACAATAGTCCCAAATTGAAAATACCCAAAAGGCTATCAATAATAGGACAGGTAGGTAAATTACAGAATATTCACACAGCATTGAAAGTGAACAAACTATAACCACATGCAGCAACTTGGATAAGTCTTATATGCATATCAGTAAGTAAGAAAAGCAAGACACCAAGTAATACCAGTAGTAGGATTTAATTTAATAGGATTTAATATAATATAAGGAATAGGATTTAACTTTAATTTAATTTAATAGGATTTTATAGAATACAAGGAATAGGACTTTTTTTTTTTTTGCTTTGTTAGTGTTCTTTGTTATAAAACCCTGAAATAAGTTAAATGAGTAGGTTGGTGGCTGGACAGTTCCTTGGCCAATTCATCCCCAGTCCCTAGGAGCTATATACAAAATAGGCAAAACTGAATTGTTCATTAGAAATACATACATAGAGAGTAAATGTATGTAGAAAAGCAAGAAAATTATTAACATAAAATTCAGGAATTTTAAGGTTGTGAACAAGACAGGATACAGCAATGGGGGCACGATTCTATTTCTTGACTTGTGAAATGGTTATACAGCCATTTGTTTATAATTATTTGTTAAATTCTTCTGTTTTATTTACTTTTGTGAATGTATGTATAGAAATAATTTAAAAACAATACCAAACAAAATACTCAGTGGCTTTTTTGAAGGACACTTAGTCCCTCTCCAACTCTATCAGGACCCTCCCAGGAGCAGGGGATCTTCTTGAAGGGTTTGTGAAAGCCCCTCGGTATCGTCCTGCTTTGGCTTTTCAGCTATTTGAGGACTCAAAGAACTACCCATCTTTTATGCTTTTGTGTGCTGTCATGATGTTTTTTCTTAGTGTTCTACCAAAATTCCTCAGTGCCTAGCACACTGTGAATATTTGTTGAATGAATGAATGAATATCTAAATGTCTTCATGCCTGAAAATAGAGCCAGTAGAAGAGGGGAAAAAAGGATACTTAATAAAGGTGGAAGAAAGAAAGAAAGTAAAAAGAATACTTCATAAACTCTGATGATAATCCAATATGACAGAACACACAACTTTTATAGAGTAACGTTTATTCTGTTAGGCATTTTCTTGGCACAATGGGTCTGATTATCCCTCAAAGTTCCCTGCAGTTTCTCTAAGTGAGACGTCTGTCACCTATCACCTGGGGGACTATCTGAGATGACTTGCTGTGAGATACTGAGAAGGGGAGGCAGAAATATAGTCCATTCCATCGAGTTTGTTGAAGTAGTGTGGGGTCAAGGCCATCATTTACCAAATTGCGATGGGAGCTGTGATTATAGAAAGGGTGCAGTGATGCATGAAAGGTGAATGCACCAGGGAGTGAGGCCTACTTAGTCCTGCTACACCAAGCTCTTAGAGTCAGGGTCAGTCCTGGGCATTAGGGTGTCAACACTCTATATCACTAATTGGATGTTGTACACAGGATTTTACTTAGAACGAACTTGAGTGCACTGGGCAGGGCCAGCCTGTGTGTGCAGGCTCTGTGTCATACCAGTCTTCTTTGCTCAAAGCCAGCACCTTACTACAGGAGGCTTGGAACCAACCCTGTGTACCTTTTGACTAGGTCAATTCCCGCATTATTATGAATGTTTGCCTCTCTGGAAGAGTACCTGATGTTTTTGAGCACTTTCTAAGTGCCAGGCACTGTGCTGAGATTTTGACAGGATTATGTCATTTAATTTCGAAACCTACAAAGATTGCCTTCTTATTATCCTGATTTTGCTCTGATTCTCAGGCTCTGCCAGTGAACTTGCTCAAGATCACAATAAGTGGTGAAGGCAGAATTTGAACTCAGACAGCACAGCTGGAAAGCTAATGATCACAACTATTGCTTGAGTAATTGATTTATCTGTTCATTCATTCCACAAATTTCTGTCCAGTGACTCTGAATGCCAGGCTCTGTCCTAGTCACTAGGAACATAGTGGTGAGAAAGCAGACAAGATACCTACCCTTGCTTTGTGCTTCATTCTCCGTATTCCACCCCTCAGGAGTTAGATATATTCTCGGAAGGGTATGAGAAAGGTTCATACAATGCCAAAGTGCTTGGAGGGTGCATAACCGGGGGGGCCATCTCTGGGGTAAAATTGACTGTAGCTCTGCCTTTCCTTGGAATCAGTGGGAAGAACTATGGTTACAAAGTACAAATGACTCACAGGATTATAAAACCTTATATTTCCCAGCGTGCCCACTCCCTCTTTTCTCCCTGCCTCACCCCCAACAGGTGGCAGCAAATGTTGCCCTTGCTACCTCCAGGTGACTCCAAGATGGAGAGACAATCCAATATATGTTGCACCAAATTCTGAGCATTGTTTGCAACTGGAACACAAATTTAGAACCTTTAGTGCAAACCTTTCAGATCAAGACAAATAGCATCTTCTCAGCCTTCTTGATTTTAGGGTCAGATGCATATTTGAGGTCCATTAGGACCCGATTTTAAGAAGTGCATGATCTAAATAAGAGAAGAGTTTACCCATTAAGGCCTGTGCATGCCTGTGTGTATCAGTTGGTGAATGAGGCTACTGAGAGAGATTAGAACATTATAAATTTTGCCTGCTGTGAGCAATCTAGTAATGGATGATAAACATCCATAAAAGTGTTTATACCCTTTATCCTGATAATTCTCTACAGGAACATGTTGGGAAAATAAATTTGTTAATGTTTCAGATAATAAAACTGGCCTAACTTTTCTATGTTTTTCAGCACCTGAGATGTTCAACTCCAGAAAAGAAGCAGGCTATTCCTTTGCTGTTGACTGGTGGTCCCTGGGAGTGACAGCATATGAGCTGTTGAGAGGCCGGGTACGGCAGAGTTGCATTTTCTCTTTGGTTATTCTTCCAGCAAGTTCTATTTCAGAATGAAAGAATGTATTGTACTGTTTGCTAAGAACCAAGCAGTTTATTTGAAAGCTGAAAACAAGTATGCCATGTGATGCTGATAACGCCCCTTCAGATTTCTGCACAGATTAATTTGCTGTCCTACATATGGAACCAACCACATCAGTTAACATTAAATTACACAGATAAAATTAAATGAATAATATGGATATTATAAATTTCCAAGGAGGGGAAATCAATACACCTCGATAAATAGCTTATGTAAATATATGTGTTTGTTTAAAGAAAGTCATTTTGAGGTCACAGTACAGGACTCTAATTCAGACATACCTCACCAAGGAAAGTGTAAATTATTAATATGACATAATTCATACCCTGTCTTACTGGATTTCTATTGATCATTTGGCTCTTGGGTTCTGGGTTCAGTGACAAATTAGAGTAGTTTCCTTTCAACATTTCTTAAACTAAGAAGGTCTTTCTAGAAAAAAAAGATTTAAAAAACAAAATATGCTGAAACATATTCTATACACTTTCTGCAAACTATTGCATAATATAAATGTGCCTGTAAGGTTGTGTCTTAGTCGGCTCTGTCTACCCTAGCAAAATACTATAGACTGGGAGGCCAAACAACAGACATTTATTTTCTCACAGTTTTAGAGGCTGGAAGTCCAAGATCAGGGTGCCAGAATGGTGAGGTTCTGGTGAGGGCTCTCTTCTTGGTTTGCAGACAGTGGCCTTTTTGCAGTGTCCTTACAGGGCAGAGAGAGAGAGAGAGAGGAGAGGAGAGAGAGAGAGAACTTTCCTTTTCTTATAAGACTACTAATCCCATCATAACAGATCTAACCCCATAACCTAATCTTACCCTAATTACCTGCCAAAGGCTCCTTCACATTGAGGGTTAGGGCTTCAATATATGAATTTTGGATAACGGACAAACATTCAGTCCATAACCTTCCACCCTTGCCCCCTACTTCAAATTTATGTCCTTCTCACATGCAAAATACGTTCATTTCATTCCAACAGCCCCCAAAGTCTTAACTCATTCTAGCATCAACTCTATAGAGTCTAAGGTCCACAGTCTCATCTAAACATCATCTACACTGGGTATAGGTGAGACTTGAGGTATGATTCATCCTGAGACAAAATTTCTCTCCAGGTGTGAACCTGCAAAACCAACAAGTTATGTGCTTCCAAAATACAGCAGTGGTATAGGCGTAGGATAGGCAATCCCACTCTGAAAAGGAGAAATAGGAAAGACAGAGTGGGTGTCAGGTCCCATGTAAGTCCAAAACATAGAAATCCTCTTTGGGTCAGTGGTCTGCCCTCGAGGTCTACATGGGTGTGGCAGCATCTTCCCATGACTGGGGGTTGGGAGAGGGGACTCACTTCTTAGGCTCTCCACAGGGACCCTGCCCACGTGGCTCTCTGCCAGGGCTCTGTCCACACAGCTCTGTTGGGTGGTGGTCCTGCCCTTTGAAACTGAAGTGGAGGCAGTCCTTCCCCCCAGGCCAGTGCACACTGACCTGTGATGGGAGTGGCAGCTCTGATGATCTCTGGATTGCCCTCAGGTTCCTTCTTCCCTTTCAGTGAAGGCTGAATTACATTAGGTCCTACCCTGTAAAATCCAAGAAGTCTGACAGCCTTTCTTCTTTCCATCCCACCTTCTGTCTTCTTTAATTCAAACTGGTATCTCTGCTGGTGTAAACCCACCTTTATTTCTGGCTTCTGTTGAGATGGCTGATTAAATTCATGAGTCATACCCATGATCTCTTTATCAATTAGTTGTTGAGCCACACCCTAATGTGCTTCAGAACAAGCTTTCTCATTTTGCGATGTGGATGGAAATCTTCAATTTCTGGATCCTTTTTGCTTAACAATTTCTTCTTCAATTCATCTTTCTCCTTTCATATTCTATAAAGCAGTCAGGAGGAACCAAGCCACTCCTTCAATGTTTTGCTTAGAAATCTCCTCAGCTAAACATCTGATTTCATCACTCACAAGATCTACCCTCCACAAAACACTAGAAAACAGTTCAGACAAGTTCTTTGCCACTTTATAACAAGTATTGCCTGTCCTCCAATTCCTAATAACACGTACCTCACCTCTGTCTGAAGCATCACCACAATCACCCTTAATAGCCGTATTCCCAGCATGTACCTCAAAACTCTTCGAGCCTCCACCAAATAACCAGTTCCAAAGCTGCTTCCACATTTTTAGGTATTTGTTACAGCAGCACCCACTTCTCAGTACCAAAATCTTAACCAGCTAGAGCTGCCTTAACAAAATTCCATGGACAAGGTAGCTTCAACAGCAGACTCCTGGTTGGGGTGCTGGCTCTCCTCCTGCCTATGGGAGGCTGCCTTCTCTCTGTGTCCTCAGGATGGAGAGGAAGACATCTCTCTCTCTTCTTCTTATGAGGCCTCTAATTCCATCATGAAAGCCCCACCCTCATGACCTAATCTAACCCAAATTACCTCCAAAGGCTTCATCTCCAAATACCATCACATTAAGGGATAGGGCTTCAACTTATAAATTTTGGGGGAACACAAACATTCAGTACACAACAGGTTGTATACTCTCAAGGTCTTGGGTATGGATGTAATCAGTGATTCCTCTAAGACCGAGGAAGAAGACCTGACTTTGGGAGTTTGTTCATCCCACAGAGCTAAGGAATTGGGTCTCACGCCATCGTCCAAATGCTGCAGCCATCCCAACCTTTTGGAGTCAGTCTTTCTGCTTTTGTTAACAGCCCTCTTCTTTGGTCCCACATCACTCCACCATGATTTCTACATTAAAAGTGCCAGCTTACAACTAATTGACCTATTCATATATAAGAACAACTATTAGAAATTGGGGCTGTTTCACCGTGGTGCAATGATCTCACCTTGCTGAGAAAATCAAAGATGAGTGATTCTAAAGCAACCAGAGGAGGATCTCACAATTGTGTCTGTGTCATTCACTCTACATAGTTCATTTCACTCCTAAGCATTAATTAGATCATCGGTTTTATTCCCCACTTCCTTGAGGAGATCATCATAACACTATTCTTTAAGCCTATTCAAATTTTGATGAGTTATTCAAATTAATGGAAGAAGACCACATTTGTAAGCCAAATATGAGGTCCTCCATGGGCAGCAGCCTCAGATCTTACCTGTTTCCATCTGATGAATTTTTTCCCATTTTCTAAAGAAATTCAAGGAAGAAGTTGATATGCTACTGAGGATTATACAGGAAAACAGGGAAGAGAATCACACCATTTACTTAAAAGTAGAAACATCTCTGTTGTTTCCCACCTTACCCTCCAGTTCCCCCAGCCAACTCTCTCAGCGCTCCTTGTTAGCCCCGTCCATGGCTCGGAGCGGTTGTGCTCTGCCCTCATCTCTTATAGCGCACTTAAAACAAGAGCCGAGTGGTGAGTTGAAAAACAGAAACAACTGCCTATTATTCTTCAATCATGCCTAGGACTGTGTTTAAGTATCACATATCTAAAAGAGGTTTTCTTGCCTGCCTGGAGAGAATTTTGCTAAGAAAATAGTTTTTCTTGCTGCCATATTATTTTACCTCTGTGGTAGTTCCCTGTGATCTGATGTATCAATTTTGACAAATTCATTTTTCTAAAGCATAGAGCTGGCCTTTCCTGTTTAAAAAAAAATGCTGTTGCTCTGCAGTGCTTCACAGACACACACATACACACACCTCCTTCACATGCCTTATCCCACCCCGCAACACACACACACAGTCTTCAGATGCCTTAGTTTGGCATTCTTTGCCCTTTACAGCGAGGTTAACTTTTCAGATTTTGCTTCCATTTGAATAATTCTGACCCTTCACAAACTCACTTTGGCCTCCTTGAACTTTTTCCTCTTCTCAAAGCATCCCTTGGGCTTTCTTACCCCTTGTTCCTTTGCTTATAAATATATTTCCCAAGGTAAATCCTGCTTGCCTTTAAAAATAACTCTTCATGAGTTTGAGAATTGCTGTTTAAACAAAGTAAAATATGTGTCTTGTTTTCAGGGCATTTCAGGATTTTTATATCCAATGTATATGGGTTATGTCTAAGAAAGAACGTGCTACCCAACTGTCCCAATTGTTGTGTATGTGTTGTGGGGAAGGCCTTTCTCCAGGTCTCTATATTCAAATCCTGCCCATACTTTATGGCCTCTGGCAAAATGGCACCCTCTCTAAAGAAACTTTCTCTGATCTCTCTAAGCTAAAATGATCTATATCTCTTCCTAATATTTGTGTACTTTATCTCTGTTATGAACCTTCTAAATCTAAACTTACTAGAAAATATAGACGACCACAAAAATGAAAGTGAAAATCAACTAAAATCCCTAAGGCAAAGAAAATTCCCAATTAAGAAATTAGACCCCCTTTGACATTTGAGAATTAATAGTTTGTTGTATTCCCTTCCAAATCTTTTCTATTCTCATAAGGATAATCTATCCTCAGATAGGTAGAAGTAGATGGATAGGTGTGTTGTTTTAGCAAAAGCAGAATTATGCTTTACCTTTCTGTTGAGATTTTTTTTTTCATTTAATAAGGTACAATGTACAGCTTTCTAGATCAGAACACCTAACTCTATTTTCTCTTTTAAGATTAAATCCATTTTGTAAATGTATTGCCCTTATAAATTTTTCTAAGTATATCAATTTTTATGTTGTATCTCTTTTATATTAGGTTGATTCATTAAAGGTGAAGCATATATCTTATATAGTTTAGTTTTGTTCACAGTATTTGACTTTTAATAGGATATAATAAATGTGTATTGAGGGAATGAAAGAGCAAGTCACTACAAATCAATTTTGACATGTTCTAGGAAAGAATCATGGGGACTATATATAATTATGTTTCAAAATATAGCTAATCTGAAGAAAATGAAATAACATTTAATTACAAGTATCAATACAACTAAACCACAGAGGAAGGGTGATAAACAATAATTTCCTCTACAATTACAAATTTTTACTTACAGAAAAATATATGCCTTAAAGAGAAAATGTGCTTGAAAAAAGTCCTCATAGTTTCTGAGTTTGATTACTGTCTTGATGAACGTGTCCCCTAACTATTAATCTGCTTTGTTGTCTCTCTGTCTGCCAGCCATCTTATTGCCATTGCAAAGGCAAAGGTCCATGGCTTTTATACTTTAGTATTATCCATAAGTATTAATTTATGATAGGTACATACATGGTTTTGTACTCATTGTACATCCTTAGCTGCCACTCTTTTGCCTTTGTGCTTCTGAAATATGACTATAATCAAACATCATTTGCTCCCATCTAACATTTTAGCTTTTCCACTTTGTTCATTCTTTATATCCTTACTCTTAATTTACATGCTGCCTTAGGATTGTTTGATATATCCTGTCATAGCATGCTGTAATTTTCTTTATAGTATGTATTCCATTTATTTAAATGTGTGTGGGCATGAGTGTGTGTGTGTGTGTGTGTGTACAGTCTATATAACTGTTTACATGTTCCCTTAAGTAGACTCTGGGTTCCAACATAAAAATCATATCTGTCTTGTTCTTCATTGTACCCCCAGGGCCCAACAGAGGTGATGGAACATAGTAGGCATTCAATAAATATTTGGTAAATGGATATATACAATTCTCATAGCTGATGAATTAAAGTGAATGTAAAAACTTAGAACTAGAAAAAATAAGTTAATGAATACGATCAAGATTGTGTGATTACTTTTAAAAAATTGACAGGCCATAGAGTTTTTTTTAAAAATTAAATTTAGTCATATGGCCTTTTAAAGTAAATAAAGAAAAACACACAGTTAAACCAGTTGCTTGTGGCATTCATCAGTTAACTTACTCAAGTTTATCAAATCATCTTGTTCCCTAGATGGCCAAGAGACAGTAGGTTTAGAAGCAGCAATGAATTAAAATAAAGAAGAAACTTAGAAAAAACAAAAAATACGTGTGCATACACATATAACCCTAGAAGCTTGAGTATATTGAGCCTGACCCAACTCTTGATCACATACGTGGACTGAATCATGTGTAGTAACCTACAGCACCCTTTGGCTAGTGAACAGTCGATAAATATCGATAATAGTGATAAAGCATCTAGCACTCCTTCTCTGATATTGAGTTAATACCAAGACAAATAATTTAGTGATATGTTCTTTTATTTAGTTTTGAGATAAGAAAAAAATGTGGCAGTTGTTTTTAGATCTTACTTAAAAAGAATAAAAAGTTTAACCTAATTTCCCTTTTAAGGGTCACCTCCTGGCACTTCATGGTTCCCTGAATAGCTGACATTGAATACTTACCATCTGAAGAATTAAGCCTTTCTTCACATCACCTTTACTGAGGACTCATCTTGCTGTTCACTAATCATTCACATTTAGGGCTGCACTTTTCTACCCTTGTTTCAATAATAATAAAAATAGCTCTCTTGCAGTGGGTCTGATATGTATTAGCCACTCTATTGAGAACTTTACACGTATTATCTCCTTTAATTTTCCCAGCGATCTTATGAGGTGGTTCATTTTGCTGATGAAGTAACTGAAACTCAGAAATAGAGTGGCCAACTTTAGCCCCCAAATCCTTTTCCCTTCAGAACTCAAACACTTGAGTATATTATATTACCTCTTAATACTGATTTACTGCAGGGAAAAATGTAAACTCTTCATTTTCCCCAATTTAGTTCATCAGTCAACAAGCTGGAAAGGGCCAGGTACATGATCAATACGCATGTCCGTGTTAACTATCCTGTGGTTAATCAAATGTGGAAATTTTGTTCATTCAATAAACATATATTGAACACCTACTAGGTGCTAGGTCCCATGAACAAGAATGTAAGTGTGGTATAATCTCTGTCTTTAGGTAGCGTACTTACAGTTCACATAAAAACTTGAAATCCCAGTGTTGCTAAGTCCCCTACAAAATAAAGATCCACAAAGGCTGCCCTCTAGCGGAAAGCTATGAAAACTATAACAAATCCACAGTTTTCTTTTGTTTCTCCCCCAAGTGAAAACTATAGAAGAATCTGGTTCTTCCAGAAATTTTGTTTTAGAAAAAAAGCTTTTGCTTCATCATAAAATTCTCCACTCCACGCTCCATGGAAACAGGGACTCATCACATTTGAGGCCCGGGGTGATGTCTTCTAGCAGCTTTCAGTCTTGAACGTCCTCGTTACGTTGCAAACCAGTGAAAAAGAGGGTATGGGAAAACCTTTGATTGCTTTATAATCAACGCTTACATAATAATTTTTAAACTTCCATTTATTGAACCCTTGCCCAGTATTTTATGTAAATATTTATACAAGTTACCTTATAAAACAGTTTCAAATCAGCATCTCAGAGGCCGATTCAGCCCACTGAAATGTTTTGTATGGCTCAGTGGAATTACCAACTTTTAAAAATTATGATCTTTTACACGAAACTATAGGTTTCTGGCATCTCTTTTTAAAAAGTAGGAGTTCTGGCAACACGGGACCACCTACATATATGGCAACACAACAATCAGCTGGATGGGGTTAGAAATTGATATTGGTATTTTATTGGTCGAAAGTTTAGCTTGGAAACATTTGCAAAACAAAATTTTTTTCTTTTGCCCTATAAAAATGAAGATGCTTACTTCTTCTCTCCCTTAAGAGACCATATCATATTCGTGCCAGTACTTCCAGCAAGGAAATTGCACACATGTTTGAGACGGCTATTGTGACATACCCTTCTGCCTGGTCACAGGAAATGGTGTCACTTCTTAAAAAGGTAAGAAGAAAGACTGCATGCCAAAAGGAAGTGATAAGAGGAAGCATGCTTTCTGGTCTAAGGTTAGAAGTTAGTAGACAATACTGGGGACAGTCATGATGATATACATTACTGCAATGGTTTTTGCAGCTAATCGCTTTCAAACACGTGGCTTCATTAAATCAACTCAACATCCCCTCAGATATCCCAAAGCCATCTAAAACTCAATGTGTCCAAAATGGAATTCTTAATCTTTCTGTATTTCCTGAGTTTCTCCTGACATTCCCTCTTTGAGTGGTGGGCTCCTCCATCCATGCATTCATGCAGGCCAGAAACCAGGACTCATTTATCGTGTCCATATCCAATCCATCACCAAGTTCTGGAATTTTACATTTTAAATATCTTTTAAATCTCTCACTTGTCTCCGTCTTCACTACTATCTCCCCAACTCAACTGCCAGCAGTTTGGCCTTATAACTGGTTTGCCCCCGTACACTTTTACCACTCAATTCTGTTCCCTACTCTGCCCCATAGTGATCTGTTCAAAGGGCGGTTCAGTGTCTTCCCATTGTTCTTAGAATAAAGGTTAAAATAATTTGTATGGTACAAAGGTTCTAACTACCTCTCAAGCCTTATTTTGGATTTTTGTTCCCCTTTTGACTACACATACACCTCTTTGGCCTTCTGTTTCTTCTTCTCCTTCTTTTCCCCTTCTTTTCCTTCACACACCAGTCTCCCTCTCACCACAGGGCCCTTACACATGCTAGTCCCTCTTCCTGGAACACTGCCTCCAACCCTAGCCCCTCCAGCTTCCTCCTTGAGATCACTGCTACTCAGTATGATTCACTGACTGGGTCTAGTCCATGAACTGTTTCCTACAGGTCAATTGTAAGTACAGAAATTGAGAAAAGCATTTAGAAACACTTACAGCAATTTGACACTGCTGTAGCGTCTGAGCACATGGTCAGTGGACTGGTCTTATTGAACAGGGTACAAACTTGTTTGGGTGATGTTGAACTCAAGTCACAAGTTGTACACGGTGAGGTGCTACATATGACCATGCACAATAAGACTGCATATTGGTTTCAGTGGATTGGAAGTTAAAACAAATAAACAAAAACAAACAAAAATAACTGCCCCTTCTACATAACTTGAGAAGCACAGCTTTAGATCTTACCTCAAATATCACCTCGTTGGGAAGCCTCACCTTGTTGTCAGCTCTTATAACACTCTTTCCTTCATAGCATTTTCACAGTTTAAAATTACACACATCATTTGTGTGATCCTTGGGTTACTGATTATTCTCCTCTAAGCTGTATGAGGGCAGGGACCATGTCTGGCTTGTGCACGATGGTATTGCCAGCATGTAACACAGAGCCTGACAGGTGGGGAAATTTGGTAAATAATTGAAGAAATGAGGTCCATAGCTTTCATTAGATTTTTAAGGTGCCTATGCTCACACAAAAGATTAAAAACAATCATAGGAGGATCTCAATAGTGTATGTTGAATGATTGTGCAAAAAAAGAATGAGGAGCCCCAAGAGGATAGGCTTGGCTTTTTTTGGGGAGGGGGAGAGAAAATTGCACAAGTTGTGGTTGGTAAGGAAAAAGAACTTTAAGGGCTAAGGATTTAAAATTTATGTCTTTTGTCTTTGGGATCAAGTTCCTTGTTTTGGAATAGGGACATTATTATCAGTAACGTCAAAGATGTAGAATAGGGAGGTCATTTTCCATAAGCAAATTTTGCTTAGTTCCAAGACAGCCCTGCTTCACCTCAAAACTACGCCCTGATGTCCCATGGTTGTCATCTCCAGGAGCATGCTCCAGTGGGACTGACACTTCCCATTTGATCCACATGATGGATGTGATGTTGGCCCTGGAATGGTTAAGAGGGGAAAAATCTTTTATCCCAGTTAGTAAAACCCAGAACTATAACAGTAACCTTAGTTATATCTTAACTGTGCCACCCCCAGTGTATTTTAGTTAGTTGTAAAAACAGTTAAAATTTTTAGTGGGAAATGAGTTTCACTTTGAAAATGTGCTAATGTTTGCCACCTAACATGAGCAGGCCTTTTATTAGGCACTTTAAATAAATGGCTCATTTAATTCTGGTTGCAACCTTATGTAATAAGGTTATTATCCTTTTTTTTACAGATGGGTAAACTGAGGTTTAGAGAACAAACTTACCCATAGTTAGTAAGTAGGGAAGTCAAGAATTGAAGATATATGTTTGACTCAGTAGGACAAGTTCACATTGCAAAAGTCTACTTACTGTTCATTCTAGTTATGCATTGCTTACATTATTTGTTAATGGGGTTAGGGAAGTGAGGCACTGCTTTGTTTCCTTCAATCCTACACTTGAAAACATTTAGAGGGAATTAGTATGATTTTTTGTCACCCTATGTTTTGACCTTTCTCATGATCTTGATATTTGTATTCCATTGGCAGCTACTTGAACCTAATCCAGACCAACGATTTTCTCAGTTGTCTGATGTTCAGAACTTCCCATATATGAATGATATAAACTGGGATGCGGTTTTGCAGAAGAGGCTCATTCCAGGTTTTATTCCTAATGTGAGTCAATCCCAACAAACCCATAATAACTCTCATTCTGTGCACATTACTCCGTGTGCCAGATCCACACATTGTCTCATTGGATAATCATACTGGTGTTGTAAGAGTGCCCAAATTCGTATTTTACAGATGAGAAAATTGAGGCACACCTCGGGTAAGTTGGTCATCAAAGGTCACAAAGCTAGCAAGTAGTCAAGCTGGGATTCTAATCCAGGTGTATTTGCATCTGGCATTCTAGCTCCTAAGCACTTTTTGTGATATGATTGTATTGGAAAGAAGTCCTAGTCCCCCAAATAGTCATTTCCATGAATCTACTGACTAAAATAATGTTTTCTCTGATTCTAAAGATGTAGAAATTTGTGTCCATGGAGGCCTGTGAGTCAAAGGATTGAAAACTGTTGGGGTTGGTGTGAGGAATTTATTTTTATCATTTACCTCTCTTCCCTTGCTGGTTCTATCTCAGGAATCTATATTTGTAAGGACTAATAGTCAAAGGGAAATAATTCTCACTGGATGGCTGCCCAACCAAGTGGCATCTGTGGCCTGATGCACACCACTGGTAAGGCCACAGGCCAGACATGTAGGCCAAGGGGCCCCAGTGAGGCCTCTAGCTCCTCTCTGCCCAGGACCTGAGTTATACATTCAGTTGTAAGTATATCAGGCAGAATAATGGGCTTCTAAAGGGGCCTGTGGAACCAATTCAGAGGTTCTTAAGCCCAAGCGAGGTGCCTTCCTCTGTAGGCATGTGGGAGTACGATCCTTCATGTGAAAACAGCAGGGGTTATGCTCCAATGAGAGGGTCGGGTGAAAGCGGAAAGAGAGAAGAAAGCAATGAGATGGAATCATGGGGGTGGAAATCTCCACCTCACAGGGCAATAGGAGGGTGGGGCCAAGTTCTTCCCTGTCTATTTTGCAGGATCTGGGAGGGGCAGCTTGTATCAGGTTAATGCATGACACAGTGGAGGTCTAGGCACCACCCCCTCTTGCTTCCTTTCCTCCTCCTGTGTGCTGCATCCCTGCAATTAGCCATCAATATTGGCTTAAGAGAAGCTCTACATTATGCTTCTCTGACATTATTGTGAATCTGAATCTTCTGGGGAGCTTATTAAAGTACAGGTTCTTGGGCCTTGCAGTCAGAAACCCTGATTTGGGAAATATGGTTGGAAAACTGTGAGGCTGAACAAGCAACTCAGGTGATTCTGATCTACGTGATCGTTAGCATTTGCTTTGAGAAACATAACCCAGAAAAGTCAAACTTTAGAAAAATGATTGTAATTTGGTTTCCTTTCTTACTCACTAAGGGATAACTGGAAGTTTAGGAAAATAGGCAAAATATAAAGTCAAAGAATGTGAAAAACAATGCTGGCAATAAATGATAAAAAACTTAGAATGGGAATCCCAGCTTGTTATTCTTGAACCACTCTGTTACGACAAAGTATTCTTTTCTGTATTAGGTCTGGTGTGTGTTTAGAATGATACGGGAATCTGAGGACTGAACCAACCTGTCTTCCTTACAGAAAGGCAGGCTGAATTGTGATCCCACCTTTGAACTCGAAGAAATGATTTTGGAGTCCAAACCTCTTCACAAGAAAAAGAAGCGTCTGGCAAAGAAGGAGAAGGAGATGAGGAAATGTGATTCATCTCAGGTGAGCAGGTCCCACCAATCTCAGGGTCACAGGCCCCCCCCCCCCCATGGCTGCAGTTCACGTGAGAGCTTCTGGCAGGCGAGCATCTCAGCACCCTGCTTCTGCTGTTTTGTAGAATGCAGGGAGAGGCTGAACACTCAGGCCTTTGAAACGGCAGAGTAGGGCGCTCTGGGGCCCCTAGCAGCAGCGCTCCCCTTGTAGGCTTTCTCTCTGGAGCTCTGCCATGACTTAATTCGGTTACTGCCCTCTCCCAGCTCTCAACTCGAAATTTACAAATTTCCTGGAAAAGAGACTGTAATTGACAAAGCCTATGTCAGGTGACTACCCAGAAAATTATAGTCCTGGGGAAGGTTTCACAATATACATTGGCTGTTTTGGGTCCCACTCCTACTTTGAGGAATCGCTGGGGGCAGCCAGCCCTAGAGGTGGTGTCTGTTCTTTGCCACAGCAAGAATTTTGTGATATCAAGGCTCGCCGATGTAGAAAGTGTCTATTCACAGGAACAAGGGAATTCTTATAGGCCAAGCACTATTGCTGGATTTCAGGCAAATCAAATTAATTTTTATAAGTAAGTATATTATTCTCTATCAGAGTCAGAGTTCAGATTTCAGTATAAAAATTTGCATAGACCCAGTAGGATTTTATGTTTGCATGTGGTTCTATGCATTATAATGATAGTTAAGTAATAAACATTTACTTTGCCTCTAATGATCACCTGTCTATCCACACAACCATCCATTCACCCAGCCGCTCATTTATCCATTCACCCACCCACCCGACCATGCATCCATCCGCTCATCAACCACCTCTTCTTCCTGCCCTCCATCCATTCATTTAGGCTACTTTTACGTAGTACCTATTATTTGCCAGGTCCCATGCTAAAACACTGGAGTTAGGAATGAATAAGATACCATTTCTGCACTCAGTGTCATCCCTGTTCTCAAAGATTGCATAGTCTGTGGTGAAGATAGCACTGAAAACAAATAAGTATCCTCAATGTTCTTAATTTCTCTAGTCCTCAGGGGCCACTATACCCTTTAGTGGCCAATTAACCAAAGCCCACATCCCCATCCTGTTTGATCACACAACTAGTCTCTTGCCAGATTCTCACCCTAAAGTGCTTTCTAGGGCCCTCCAAGGAGTGCTTAGCTGTGCTGCAAACCCAGCTCGCTTATAGCTTGTCACTTCAACCATCTTCCTCCAATGATCCATTCTTCTTTGTATCATAATCAGCTGCGTCTTCAGACGTGCTCCTTCCCGTGACCCTACAGCACTTGGCTCAAGCTGGATACAGTCCCTCCTGTTAACAGGTCCCCAAATAGAGTAAAGACCTAGATATCATCTTTATTCAAAGTTTCCTAGAGCTTTAGAAATAACTGAGCAATTTGTAAATAACTTCTGACCCTAGCGTGCTCCACATGGTCTTGCCCGCCTTTCCCCCTCCCCTCCCCCACCCTCACGCAAAGCCCTCCGCCCACACAGGCCTGCGAGTGTCTGACTCTCAAGCACTGCACGTTCTGTTCTTCCGCAGGGCTTTTGCCTTTGCTCTCCCCTTTTCCTGGAATGTTCTTCCCTTGGATCTTCACATAGGGGGCTCCCTCTCATCCTTCCTGTCTTAAATGTCACCTCTTCATTTCTATTGTTGAATTATAGGATCTTTTTTTTTTTACATATTCTGGATATCAAACCCTTCTTAGATATATGAATTGCAGCTATTTTCTCCCGTACTCATTCTATGCAGTCAGCGTTACCCTAATACCAAGCCGGATAAAGACGTCACAAAAAGTGGCTAATTCCAGACAGATATCCTGATGAATATAGATGCAAAAATCTTCAACAACATACTAGCAAGGTATAAAGTTAGGTTATGGACCTGAGATATTTATTCTTTTTTAATGTAGGTGTTTATAAACTAAAAAGTTTTCTCTGAGCACTGTCTTTACTCATTCCGTAAGTTTTGGGATGTTGTGTTTTGTTCTAATAATTCATCTCTAAGTATTTTTTAATTTCCCTTGTGCTTTCTTTTTTGACATATTGGTTTTCAAGAGTATGTTGTTTAATTTCTACGAATTTGTGAATTCTCCAGTTTTCCTTCTGTTATTGATTCCTACCTTCATTTCCTTGTGATCAGAGAAAATACTTGGTATGATTTTGGTCTTTTCAAATTTATTGAGACCTGTTTTGTGGCCTAACATATGGTTTTCTTCCATAGTTTCCTTTAACTTGTTGAGCATGTTCAAGACAGTCATTTTAAAATCTCTTTCTAGTAAGCTCAATGTTTAGGCTTTCTCAGGGACAATATCTTTCAATTTATTTTAACCCTTTGAATGGACTATACTTTTGCATATTTGTATGCCTTATGATTTTTATGTTGAAAACTTGACATTTGAATATTATAATGTGGTAACTCTGGAAATCAGAATCTTCCTTCCTCCACAGTTTGCTATGTTTTGATTGTTGAAGGCTATAGTTGTCCATGTTTTAGTGACTTTTCCAAACAACTTTTTGCAAAGACTGTATTCTTTGTCATACGTCATCACTGAAGTCTGTTTCTTTAGCTGGTGTTCAGCTAATGTTTTGACTGAGATTTCTTTTAACATCAGGAGCATTTTTAAATTGGTTTTTTTCCCCCTTGATTTGGTGTTCACTTGGTTGTGGTAAACCTTTGACTGTTTTCCAGAGTTTTGACAAAGTTGGTTCTGATAGTATATGCTTGTTTTTTGATGTTTCTGTTGAGAGGAGAACATGGAGTTGCTTACTCCACCTCCTAATCTTGTACTCCAGGTTTAAAAATAAAAAGTATTTTCTTCAAAACAAAGAGTGGTCTTCCCCCAGCGAAGAATCAGAAAGATTATGAAATTCAAAGTAGCTCTCTATCTTCACTCTTTTACATCAAGGTTTTTAAAATGTGAGGAGTCAATCTTAGCAGCTTATTACGTTATTATCATGTTTGATTATTCATTCATTCATTCAAATGATTGGAAGGTGCCTACTGTGTTAGGAAATGTCTCTGATTAGGTAGTCAATGCTACCCTTGGGTATACACAGTGCTCTGGGCGGTGCTCATTGGGCCTGAGTGAAGGGTGAGGATAGGCTTCCCAGGGGAAGCAACATTTGATCCGGTTCCTCTAGGTTAAGTGCAGGTAGGCAAACCTCAAGAAAGAACCAGGGGCATTTCAAGGCTGCTATATCCCCAGGGTATAGGTATATCTTTAGCATTTCAGAGGAGATGAGATGACAGGTGGTTGCCGGCGGTAGGAAATACCCATGCCATGTTTAACAGGCTCCTGGCATTGCTCATTCTGTGCCCCTCCGTCTCATCTAGAGGCCTTCACTCAAGGCATTCTTCCAGCCAAATCTCGCAAGATGCCCCCCGTAGCAACATCCACGTTAGCTCTGTCTCCCATTCCTGCCCCACTGCGTGTAGCTCGAAGTCACCTTGCTGCTCGGAGGCCTAATTCATCACTGTTCAGGCACCACATTAGAAAAGAGTCAAGTTTTGGCAGGGGAATTCCAATCGAGCCACAAGCCTAAAAGGGGTCAGCAATCCAACTGGGAACATTTTGGTGGCATTGCACTGTCTCCTGATACTCAACCTTTAAACTGCATTTCCTGGCTGGGAGAAAAACATTCACAATGAACCTATCAAGTCAAAATGGGTCATCGTCCCCATCTCCACTTTTCAACCACTTTCCCATTTGGGACTTCATTGAAGTGGATATTTTAAACATGATTTTTAAATTCCAATTTATTATAGTAATAAAGCCATCATTTCCATTTAAAGATGTCCTGTAAATATACCTGTAAACCTGTCGACCTATTGATTTATCTGGTGTGGTCTTTTAGGTTAAATTGTTTTGTTAAGAGATATTAAAGGGAGAGATTATTTGCTATGTATCTATATCTCCAGTCTCCTATGGGTGTGTATGTATGTGTGTGTGTGTATATATATCCCCTAAAATCTTATAAAGGGGAAAGGCTCTTACCTTGCCTATTTTGTATATGAGAAAAAAGGTCCTACTGTAATATTCTTTTTTAAACAAATTTATATATATGTATATACACACACACACAAACACACACATGCACATATGTGTAGTCAGCCATATCTATGAATGGGTTGGGCCATTTCAAAATTTTTAAAGGAACTGATTCTCTCTTCAAACTCCTATATGCTTATAGTATTTATGTTTCTGATGACAGCTAACCAACAGCATCGTATTGTTTGCTATTTAATTCTAGCATGTAGGGTGCTGAAAGACATACATTTTTATATATATTCTTATATTCCACATAGGGTCAAGCATATAGCAGGTGCTCATTAATACTAATTTAAATGAGAGAAGACTCCTGAATTTTTTGTTTAAATAAGAAGTCTAGCACAGTTCTTTTGTTTTTGTTTTTTTAACCTTTTCATGTAGGAAAAGAGGTGAGGAAGTATTGCCTCAGATGCTTTTCTGAACTAGTAAAGATAATTTATAGATATTTACACCCTTAGGAAAAGAGATGTAAATGCAAATATTATTATCAGCCAACACATTATTAAGTAAGAGATCCATCCAGCGTCCTAGACTTGCTAGAAGGTAGGGTTCATTTTCACAGGGTGTAGCAACAATCTCTGAAATCCAGGAGTCTTACAAGAGCCTTTATTGGAAATATTTGCAAGACGCTGCTTTTTTTTTTTAATGATGTAGATCATTATACTCTTTTATCCATAGCGATAAGGGAAAGGGAACATTTTCTCCTTCTCATCTTGTAATCTTATAGACTTCTTTCACTGACACACCATTGGAAGGGTCTGTAGTGTTTTGAGTCTAAGAGCTGGAATTGCATTAGTGAGTACAAGAAGAAAGAAGTAGGCTTGAAAAGTTCCAAACTTATTATAAGGATTTGAAAAGGGTAGGATTATGTTCTTCAGAGATGGAATATGGGGGCATGGAATGATCTGCTTATGATAGTTTCTACATGTTGAATAAATAGTCAATGTTAACACAGCTAGCACAGTGCCAAGGGTATTGTCTATCCTCCATAGATTTTTAAAAATCTGTTAAATTAGAGTGTACACTTTCCTTCTCTCCATTGAGAGTTGCCATATCTTGTGAATTCTTCCTGTCATGACAAGATGAAGGCAGTGTATTGTAGCGGTTACTTACTAAATAGCTGTGTGATTGATTAGAATGTAATGATTAAAATGTTAAATCATGTAACCTTTCTAGGCATGGTGTCTTTATATACAAAATAGGAATAGTAATAGGACTTATATCCTAGTTTTGTCCTGAGGAGGAAATAAGACAATGTAAGTGGCATTTAGCACATTGCCTGGTGTATATTAACTGTTAGATGTGTTAAGTTTTGGATTTATGTGATGCTAAAAGCTCATTATCATATGATTCCTTGGGCTTCTCCTCATCTAAGTCTCTGTGACAGTGGAGTATTTTTCAACCTTAGCATCACACTTGAATCATTTGTAAAACTTTGAAAAACATGCTGGTGTCTGGGTCCCACCCTAGACCAATTACATCTGAATCTGGGGTGTGGCCTGGGCATTGGTATTTCTAAAAGTACTTCAGGTGATTCTATATGTATAATTATGGTTGAAATACACTGCTATAGAGTCAGGATGTGATTAAATAGAGTAAAATTACTAAAGTTTTGCATTTTTCCCATGTCTCAGTTTCCTTATTTATAAAATGGCATTAGTATCTGTACCCAGTTCATAGACGCGTTCTGAGTAAATTAGTATAATGCAAAGTGCTTGGCAAAGTGTTGTGATGTTTTACTTTTCAACTTGACTTCCTGACTCCTAACTTCCTTCTTTTCTGTGGCTCTTTTCATGCTCCTGTTAGATGCCTCTGTTGTTTCTTTGCTTTCAGAATATTCTCCACTTTATCACTGTCTGCTCAGTAAGTTTAAATCCAAAAGACTGACATGCCACCCAGTCTGCCTGCCTATTGAGGCAATTACCTAAGTCCTCTCTTTCTGCCTCCTCTGGCATCTCCACCTGCTCTAAAGCCGTCAGAAATTTCTGACACCATCTCCATCTATGGGAGTCTAATCACTGTTTTCCCTGCTCATCCCTGATAAGTGAGTCCTGAGATTTTTAACCAACATTTGCCTTCTCAGTTACATACAACCCATTAGCCTCTCCTCCTCCTCCTCCTCCTCTTCCTTCTTCTTCTTCCTCCTTCTTCTTCTCCCCACACTCCTGGAAAAAGGGCCAGCAATCCAACTGGGAACAGTTGGCTTCCCCAGTCCTTTCATATTTTTTTTTTGGCTACTCCTGTTGACTTATCCAGGCAGCCAGACTCTTAAACTTTTCCACCTAAAGCAGAGGAAAGAGAACATGTTGAACATGAACCCTTTAAGGGCCTGGGGTGGGACTCATGGGGTCTGAAGTATCACACCACAAACTCATCTCCAAGTGTGCATTTCATATCACTGTTTAAATAAAATAGTTATATGATGGAGAAAAAAAATCCATGTGGATTTTTGTATTTTACTTGATTATAATCTTGATTTTTAATGCTGAAAAATATTTTTCATAAAATCTTGAGGTAAAGCTGCTGCTCCAAGAAGCTTTTATCAGATTATGTTTATCCTGTAGTTTCATGTCCCCATGACTGATACTGGAAACCCTCAGGACTACAAATATCTCAGTTTGAGAATACAGTGAGAAATAGTCGAGTCTTCATTTTTCCTTTGTCTTAACCCTCACCCCTCCTCTGTGCTTTTTGTAATTTCCTCTCCTGTCACCTAAGTAATCACGCAGAAAAGAAAACTCTTACTTGAGGTACTTGAGGACTTAGTATATTCTAATTCCTATATTTAAAAAAAATTTAAATGAAGTGAAAGATCTTTTTTAGAGAAGAATATTTTTCATCAGAAGTAATTTGGAAGGACTTTGTTGTGGACTTTTAAAATATTTGATCTCAGTCTTATCCTGTTCCAAGACTGATAATTATCATTTTTTGAGGTTAAATTTTCTCATTATGACAGAAAAGTCATCAATAAATGTGGAAAGCAAATAAAGAAGGAAAAAAAAATAAAGAAGGCTCTGCTGACTGGCACTGAAGTATATTTAATCAACTCTAGTACAGTTGTTGAGGAGAATATTCTATCCGGATTCAGTGTGGAGAGATGTTTTTAGGCTATTTACAAAATTCGGGTAAAACCGCCAAATGAAAGTTACAATAATAGTAGCTTTTAGACTATTAATTGTTTTTGCAAAACGTATTAGTCTCTTACATCATGCAGAAAATAAAAGTGACATTGTTACAATAATACTAGCTTTTATAAGTACCCAATGTATTTACCTTTATTGAGATGTTTATTTCTTCTTAAAGTTTCAAAATGCTGTCTAGTGTCCTTTCATTTCACCTTGCAAGACTCCCTTGAGCATTTCTTGCAGGGCAGGTCTAGTGGTAATGAACTCCCTCAGGTTTGTTTATCTGGGAATGTCTTAGTTTCTCCCTCACTTTTCAAACACAGTTTTGTTAGATATACAGTTAGATTGATAGTTTTTTTTTCTTTTAGCACTTTGAATATTTCAGCTCCCTACCTTCTAGCCTCCAAAGTTTCTGATGAGAAATCTGCTGATCATCTTATTGAGAATCCCTTGTATGTGATGACTTGCTTCTTTCTTGCTGCTTTCGAGATTCTCTCTTTGTCTTTGTCTTTAGAAAGTTTGATTGTAATGTGTCTCAATGTGGGTCTCTTTGAATTCATCTTACTTGTTCATTTGAGCTTCTTGGATGCTTGTATTCATGTCTTTCATCAAACAGTCTTTCTTTTCTGTTTCCTCTCTCTTCTCCTTCTGGGACTTCTACAGTGCATACATTGTTCTGCTTGATAATGTTCCACATATCCTTTAGGCTCTGTTTCAGTTTTCTTCAATCTTTTTTCTTTCTGTTCCTTAGACTCAATAATTTCCATTGTCCTTTCTTCAAGTTTGCTGCTGATTCTTTCCTTTACCTGCTCAATTCTGCCTTTGAAACACTATGGTTAATTTTTTAGTTCAGTTATTGTACTTTTCAGCTCCAGAATTTCTTTTGGGCTTCTTTCTAGGTTTTATATCTCTTTATTAATATTTCCTCTTGTTCACACTTCATTTTCTTGACTTTCTCCACATCTTCCTTTAGTTCTTTGATCATCTTTAAGATAATCATTTTAAAGTCTTTGCTAGATCTGCTATCAGGTATTTTCTAGGGATAGCTTCTGTTTATTATTTATTTTTTCCTGTGAATGTGTTATACTTTCCTATTTCTTTGTATGTCTTGTTATTTTTTGTTGAAAACTGGACATTTGAAGCTAGTAATGTGATAACTCTAGAAATCAGATTCCCAGTATCCCCAGGGTTTACTGTTTTGTGCTTTTGTTTTTATTGTGTTTTTTGTTGGTTTGTTTGTTTGCTTTTAGAGATGGGGTCTCACTCTGTTGCCAGAGTGAGTCAGACTGGAGTGCAGTGGTGAAATCATAGCTCCTAGCTCATTGCAGCCTTGAACTCCTGGGCTTAAGTGATCCTCCTGCCTCAGCCTCTGAAATAGCTGGGACTATAGGCATGCACCATCATTCCTGACTAATTTTTAAAATTATTTTAGAGATGGAGTCTTGCTGTGTTACCCAGGCTGGTCTCAAACTCCTGGCCTGAAGTGATCTCCCGCTTCAGCTTCTGAAGTCTCTGGGATTACAAGCATGAACCACAGCACCTGGCTACTGTTTTGTTTGTTTTTTATTGTTGTAAGCTGTCTCAATGCCATGGATCAGCCTGAGGTGTAAACTTAAGCTCTTTTTAGGTCTTTTCTGAGCCCATGCCTTTCCGCAGGCATGTGTGGTTACTTCCTAATTTTCCCCAAATATGCAGTTGTTTTTGAATGTCTTAGCCTTTAATTTCTGACTCCCAAAAGGAGGAAAAGAGACAAATGAAAGGAGGAAAAGGTATATACAGGCCCTTTAAATCTGGAAGGCACGTCAGCTTGAGGGAGAGTGGCTTGCAACAATGGGGGAGATGCAACAACAATGGCCACCAGCCTCTTTGTCTACACCTCTGTGATCAGAAGCAGCAATCAGAGATCAGAGCACAGATGCTCAGTATTTGAAGAACTTGGTTCTTATTTCCCACCCTGTGCACAAGCTGCTCTGGGAACACATGTGTGTGTAGCTCCCTCCCATGAGGCTGGAGGATGGGGGATGTGTAACTGCTACTGTGCTAAGAGCTCAAATTGATCATAATTAGCTGCACTGTACCACCCAAGCCTTCCCCTGAAAGTTAGAAGCCTTCAACAGACTTCAGAGTTCCAAAATAGTTATATCAGACAGATTCTGCCAGTGCAATTGTTGTCTAGGTAGGGAAACAGATTCCTTGTCTCCTCTGCCATCTTTCCCAAACCATCTTCATATATCATCCATTTCAAAGATAATTTGGTATTTCTTAGATTTGGGCTATTCACTGAATAGACACTCAATAGGTCATTGGCCATTTGGTAATCCTCATTCGTCTAACTATACCTTTGGTTTGTTTTCATTGTTCACCTGGAAGACATGTCTTCTTCAAGAGCACCTTGAATCTGTCCAGAAGGAGTTCATAATTTTCAACAGAGAAAAGTAAGTAATTCCTGGGAGAACAGAAGCCCAGAAAATGATGGGGTGTTTCAGCGAGGCTTTACTTGCAGAGACAATATATTATTAACATTAAATTTTTTTTTCTAATTCTAAAATGATGCCCAACCATTATAGAAAAATTGGAAGATCCAAAAACTTATTTTTAATATTTTAAGGTATTTAAAAATTTCTGAATAGGTAAATCAGCCTAGCATCAAGTTTTTGTTTATGGGAAGGCCAGAGGAATTGGGATTTAAACATTTAAATCAATGATGTTTTTAAGATTTCCTTTGCTCATACTTTTTTATAAATTGTTGGGCTTAGTGTTATCGTTTCAAAAACTTAAACCTTTTGTTTTTCTATTTGAAGAATAAAACCAACTTTTTTTTTCTTTTTAAGAGTAAAAAGGGACTTTAATGAAAGGCAAGCAAATCTGGCCTTGGAACAAACCAAAGACCCACAAGAAGAGGATGGTCAGAATAACAACCTATAAAGCCGTTGGCATCTTCTTGGCATACTTCTTGGCATCTCAGGCCAAGAACTTCTGATTATCCACATCAAGAAGAGCTGACAGTAGTTCTTGCCACTCTACACCTCATGACTTAGACAATGCGAATGGAGGCATCAGGACACAGTGAGGCATCCGGGGCCTGAGCTCTTGGGATCTAGTTTCACCGCTAACTGTGTGATCTTGAGCAAGTCACTTAACCACTTTCTCTGCTTCAGTTTATTTATATAAAATGGGAGGGTTATACTAGATGAGCCATGCCCTGCCTTTTTAGTGCTACAATTGTTATTCTAAGCAGCCTTTATTTTTATTTTAAAAGGAATATTTGGATGTAGATTTATTTTTCCACTCCTTCTAATTACACAATGACAAATGGGTGAATGGACACAGGACTCAGTGAGACTTTTCAGACCTAGAAAATTTCATAAAGGGGTCAGAATCTCCAAGCCCAATTGGATAGGAATAAGGAATTCCATTATGAAGAAATGAATGGGACCAGAGTAAAAGTAACATACATTTATGAGGGCCTTCCAGTGGTGTGCTGGAGTCGGCGTCATATCACCTGGCAAGAGCCTACTGTGCACATCACTTCCCAACTCCCTCTTCAGGGATGTGAAGTTGGTAACTTGAAATTGGTGATAATAGGAGTGTTTACACCATGGAAATTGGCAAATGCTACAAATCAAGGTTAATTTTTTTCCCTCCTAGCAAGGCAGTTGCTAAATATTAGCACACCATTCTCCTTCTTCCAATAAGCATGTTCCTTGAGGGCTAATTATCCTTTGAGGATTAGCATTATATCCTTCAAGGATCTACCTATATCTGCAGAGGATCAGAAAAGAATATTGTCACACTGAAAGCATGTCCGCCTTGCAGTTCAGTGAAGTTGCATCTTACACGGGGGTTATATTGTAAGTTAGAAATGAATTTAGAAGATAATAAAATTTACCCTTGAAAAATCCCTTAAATTACCTCTAACATATGGGAAGTACTTTTTCTCAGTGAAGCCCAGTACAGTAGAGTCACCCTTCAATAATGAAACAAGTCATTGTTTTTATTTTGTTTCAATTTTGTTCTTTATTTTTATTTTTGGTCTCATTTAGCTAATACCAGGTGAACTAAAATGTTGATCAAATTATACATGTCTTTATAGACTAGAATTACTTTTCAAACAGTGGGATGTTCCCACATCTGAGCGGTATAAATTCATGGAGACTGACTAAGGGGGCCAGCAGTATCCTGTCTCCCACCTTGTGCTTACCGCAAGGATGGCAGGTAGAATTGCCTAATTATTTAAAATATCATTGACATGTCACTCTTTCTCTTTTAAAATATTTTATTTATTGATTTGCCAGGCACAACATTTAATTCACCTAAATGAGATGTGCATATGATGTAATTCCACTGTACTGATATACAGATCTTTGCAGAAGAACTATTTTTGGCAACCCATAGATGCCACTGGGTAGAGTCAAGAAGTGAACCAGCTTAGTGGGGATTTTTCTAGTTACATGGCTACTCTCATCACCTAAACCTGTCCGTCCTTGTGGAGAGGATGGGCCTCTCCAAGATGGCAGTAAGCTGGCAATAGGGAAGACCAGACTGACACCCATTTGGAAAGCCGGACAGATAGGAACAGACAGAAGTAACAGAAATGGCCGCCTGCTACAGGAGACTTATCCAGAAAGGTCACACTGGGGCATCCAAGCATGAGTGGAAAGCCAGAGCTAAACTCTAACTTGGCGTTTACCGTGTTCTCCTCACTGAGCTAACAGGCCCAGAATTTCTGGCAGAGCTGTGAAATAGTGCCTCTCTATGTTAAGAGCAACCATATTTTTGTTAAAGAATTAAAAGCCAGCTTTTTTGTTCTGTTTGTTTGATTCCTTTTCTCTACAGTTACCACACGTGATTTGTCTATGCTATTTTGTTTATCTCCAAACACTGTAAACTCTAAGCACTTGCCCTGACTTGATTTCAGAGAGGGGGATGGGTTGAAATGAGCATGAATAAGAAGGTGGCCAGATTCTGCTCCAGGCCAGTAACCCCAGGAGTGTCAGGGGCCACTTGAGTGATTACCAACTTCCACCTTTCATGTATTTTGATTCAAGCCATGATGTGCTGTGGACTTACCCCCTGGTCACCTGATTCCTCCTCTTTCTGTGACCTTGTTTGCATCCTCCCAAAGGACAGGCTTTGGGAAACTTGTCTATTCTCATGATTACCAAAGGGCACTGGGACCATTACGTTCTCTGTCGTGATGAGAGTTAATCTTTAGTGCCGTTTCACGTCTGTACAATTTATAACGGGAACCCAGTACAATCTCTGTAGTCTGACTCCCTCCCTGGTTTTTATTTCCAGTGAGCTGTTTCTGTGCCTGAAGCTCCTCTATAGGCTTTCAGGAACCATGGGCACACTGATTAGAGAACACAGTGTCAGAGAATAAGATGAATTTCCAATCCCAGCCAGAGGACAGACACACATGTGTTTCAGGTTAGAAAAGAAAAACTACTGTATCTAACAGTGCAGAACAACTGATTCTAAACACTTCCTATCACTGTGCATTTTAAACAAGAGAACAAAAAAGTTTTCCAAAAATTAAAACTTTTCCTAAATCCTTATGGTTAATGCTAATTGTTGAAATCAGATCCTTTGGTTTTATTCCATAACTTGAACTAAAAGAAACATGTCTCCCATGTTCCCAGGTGGAACATACCTCATCTAGATTCATGACAACCAAGGCTCAGGGCTGAGAATTTTAAAAAACAGGATGACTATTACATCCTTTTGTCTGGTATTCCTGAATCTTTTTCTTCTGACAGCTTCCTCCCTTACCTATATGGAGCATCTGAAAAGTCTGAGCTGGTTTTGAAGTCCAGGAGCATCCTGGTTATAACACTTGTACTACAGCGGGACTGCCCACCTCCAGGGCGTTCTTGGGGACCTCCAGTGGATGAGTGGGGCAGCCAAGCTCTGCCACTTTGGCCACCATCCTAATTCCTTGGAAGAAAATGCTCTGCTAATGGCTAACCCACCTCCATGGCAGCACTGGTTTTGCCTGAGGTCATTGCTAGGGCAGGAATGAACATCAAGCAGCAGAGAACACTGCTAAATGAATTGTGGTAATCTAATTAAGTAGTGGTTCGGCTTTTTCTGATAGAAAAATTTTAACCAGAAGCAACTAGACTTTCTATCATCATAGCTTTTGCACATTGGATGGATGGATAAATAACTAGGAAGAAAGAGTATTAATGTAGCTAGTAGGGACCGGTGTTGCTGCTTGTGGCTGATGTAGTAATGCTGAGGCTTTAATGCTTCAAAAGCTGAAACAAAAAGGCATGAAAAGCATTGTGAGTTTGTTTCAGTACCCAGTTGTCCCTGTATTCTGTCTATACAAAATCCTGTTTCCTACTGTGTGCCTGTGATTACTGTTTATTATAAGCTCAGTGTGTCTGACTGGTATTAAACACTGATATTAAAAATACAAACTTCAGTTGCCTGTGCTGTTGTGACAGGCAGCTGATCTGGCAGCGCATGAATGGAAAAGAAGTGCTTCTTTTGAGCTGTAGCATATATTATGTAAATGTGCCTACGTGTATTAAAATGTCTTCTGTAAACAGTAAGCCACGGACCCTTCCTTGTCAGCTCTGTGTGTGTGTGTGTGTGGTGTTTAATTGTTTTCCCTAGAGGTAGCACTGGGGGTGCTCAAAGGTACCTGCTCTTACTTCCATTTCCTGCTGTGAAGAATGCCCCTTACCAGAGATAAGCTAGTGACGAGGTGATGTTCTCTAGCTATGGAGTGCAACACAACTTAACTGATCCACATGTATAAAAACTAAAAAACCCTGACCCCTCTAGCATTCACACCTCAGGGAACATAGCCCGGAATTCCAGTTTCTGCCTTTCACTAAGACCTTAAGTTCATGGGCAGCCTGTGCACCTCTTCAGCACCCGGCCTTCCTCCCCCTCAACATCTTTGTCCTGTCCCATTCCATACAACAAAGCAGCAGGCAGATGTTCCAAGGCACATAATCTGGGATGGGAAGGTAACAGGCAGCTCTGAACTCTTGCAGCAGGAAGCAACTTCTACCTGAGGAGCGAATAAGGAGACCTGCCAACTTCCTCTCAGACCCACAATAGCTCAGCAGCCAGCAAACCACTGCCTCCCTGGGTTTGTCCTGCAATAAGGAGGCTCTTGTATGTCTTGTGGGCTCTAAAGTCCTGCATGCTGAGTACCCTGTGCCCCAGGTCTTGCTGTGTCCTGTTGTGTTCCTAGCAGCCATCTGAGCAAAAGGCAGAAAGCTAGAACTCTTTAGATTCTGAAGATTACTAGCCTTAAGTATGTGATCTCATTTTTGCAGGTTGCTCTGGCCGTTTTATCCATCTCCTGCTCATTGTTGGTGTCCCCTTTGTGACAGGTTGGTAAGAAAGCCTATTCCAGAAAGTTCTTTGGAACCAGAGGGCCTTTGTTATTCCTATTCAGTGTTCTCATGCCTTACCTGGTCAGACGTGACTCAGCCACTGAGTATGTCCAGCCCAAAGGAAGAGGTGTGAAAGTTAGTCAACATGTGTCTTTCACCAACTTTTTTTTTTTAAAACCACTTCATCCTTTTTAGAGCCCTGCATCCTGAGTTCATTTTAGGTGCTGACTATTCCCTTTAAACTCACTGTAGTCCTAAACAGAGCTCAGCTGCTGCCTTGGTCATGCACAGGAGAGATGTTTCACCAATCCTGAGTTTGAGCCATATGGGGCTATGGACCAAAGCTTATTAAACGTCAAACCTTGAACTGTAACTGTAAAATAATTAATTCTTTATGCACTCAGAGTAGCTTTTGGTCTGGTTTCTGAGCTTCTGTGTTAAAAGGTATAATAACTCTGTGCCCCTGTATCCAAAGGCATTGTTCTATCAAACCAAGAGGGGCTCGTCACAGATAAAAGTAATTAACCAGACATTGCCATCCTCAGTCCCCCGATCTCCTTTCCCACCTGTCCAACCTATACACAGATGCATCACTGAGCAAAACATTCATGCCCTGCAGGCTTGAGAATGGTGCCATAGCCATTGCTGGTTTTGTCTTCCTAGTATCCATCCTGTTTGGAATCACAAACTGGTTTTCTTTGAGAAGTTATTGAGAGTCCACATGGTTGAAGTGGCTCGGGGGCTAGGCGTGGCCAATTAGTCCCATGTTTTCTTCAGCCACCAAGTGCCCCAAGCCAGACCAATCAGAATCAATCTCTTCAGCTGGAACTTTGAGGGACTCTCTCTCCCTCCTCTGAGCTTACTAAGCAGGTGACATTAAAACCTGGAGATGCTGATGAGCAACTCTGCCCCCGTGTGGAAAGAGCTTTCTTAAGAAAGAAGCACTTACTGAAGGTGCACAGGGCTGACAAGGAAAGAAGCAACGTTCTGATGTCAGGGTTCAGTGCTTACACCCAGTTACGCTTGAGTCTGCCCAAATCAATCCCTGAACTTTTCAGGTGCACCAGGCTTTAAAATTCTCCTTTTCAGCTGGGCACAGTGGCTCACATATATAATCCCAGCACTTTGGGAGGCTGAAGCAAGAGGATCGCTTGAGCCCAGGAGTGTGAGACCAACCTGGGCAACACTGCGAGACCCCATCTCTACAAAAAACTTAAAAATTAGCTGGGTGTGGTGGTGCATGCCTGTAGTACCAGCTACTCAGGAGGCTGGTCCTCACCTCCGTTCAAGGTTGCAGTGAGCTAGAGTGAGACCCCGTCTCTAATAAATAAATGAATAAAATTCCCCTTTCCAACATTTTCCCCTTTAAACTAGACTAACCTTTGCAATGAAAAATGACCCCACACAAATTTGAACTGGATGCAGCAGTGTTTTCCCAAAAGGGATTAGTATAATAGGTCTGGTAGGATGTTAAAAGATGGTATAGGGATAGAAGGGTTCAATAGTCAAAGAAGTTTGAGAATCCTGGATTGGACAAAGTTTGAAAGAATTCTTTATTACAGGATTTCTCAGAACCTTCGACGTGCTGATATGTACCTTAAAGCTCTCAGAAGAGTAGATACAGCAAATAATCCTTTTGAACGCTCAGTCAACCTCTTGGGACCAGTTTGCTAAAGAATATACTTTGGCACATGCTTAGTTTGAGTTTTTCTCCAAAACAACCTAATAGTAAGGCTTTAAGGAAATGACCAAATCCTCTCCCCCACCTTAAAAACAAAAAATAAAAAAAACCAAACACTGTGAGGCTCTGTTCTTGACTCAGGTAAAATCTGATGATCCATAGAAAAAAACCTTATTCATTCTCCAAAGTTTCAATAATGGTCATCAATTTTTGTGGCCAAAACTAACAACTCAACCTCAGTGAAAAGATAGAATTCTCCCACCCCAAATTTTCTCCAGATAATTCTGCTATCATCAGATCTGGCACTCTCACTATCCATTTCAGTTTTATGGTGCAATTTTAATACTTTAGGTGAAATAGCACATCATACACAGAAGAAGACTGGAGAACAACATTGGTAATTTCATAGTTATTTTAATAACCAGGTTTACATTAACAGTCACTTAATGAACTTTTGTTTTATTTAATCTCAGCTAAACTCAAAACACAGTTTTCTTCACGGTTTAAACCAAACAGCTCTTTACGTTCCAGAGCTGCCTCACAGCTAGCACAGATCACGGGAGATTTACTGTCTGTCCATATCCACCAGACACAGAATGAACACCCACACACCAGTTTTCAAAGAGGAAACTTACAATGAATGCTGGCTGCCCGGGACAGCCCATGAGTGTATCTGGGACTCAAGCTGGAGTTTTCAGGGGAGAAGGCCTGGGAAGCTTTAGAACTTTAAAGAAAACCCATTTGGGGGATGACTATAATCCTGCTATTTCTAGAAAATTTAGAAGTGAAAGAAATAGCTCTACTGGGGTGGCTGATTTAACAGTTTCACAAATACCTTTTCAACTCCCCAAGCTGGTGGCCTTCTCAGAGAGAACTCCGAGTGATTGCCATCGGAGTGTAGAGACAATGTGAGGAGGAGGGGGGGGATGGCAGGGGCATACTCAGAGAGGGGCCAGGTCAAGGGATGAGATGGCAAAAGGCAGCTTGGGAGGGAGACAGATGATCCAGTGTGCCTTCCCACATCTGGATGACGTGCCAGTGAATTTGGAGAGGGCCATGACTGGCTGTCATCTTCTTTTCCTAAACCCTTTGTATAGGGCTGTTTGATGTGTCTTATGGAACAGAACAAATCTAAATACAAATTTTAAGTTAAGTAACATATCACTCAGTACTCAGGTTAAGAAAATGGTGGAAGTTTTTCTAGGAATTCTCAGGAATTTCTATGCTGGGGAAGTTAGTCATGGTAAGTGAAGAAAGAGAGGCTTCCTTAGATAATGTTGTCCATCCTAAGGGCATGAAGGGGTTGTTCCTACAGCATGGAAAGCTTGTGTGGAATATAAAGTTCTGACGGGATGTTTCATTTTGGAAGTCCCAAGTGCAGTGCAGATGACCAACCTGCCATGGAAGAGTTATCTTCATGGCATACAGAAGTCGTGGAGGGATGAGTTGGACTCAGGAGCTGGGTAACAGCAGAGCAGATGGTGCAGAAGTGGATGCTCAGAATTGAGTTTATTTATGTGTCTTTTCCTCCATCTGGTGGTTGTGGCTGGAACTGCAACCTATGCTAAAGCCCAGCCCAGCCAATGAGGTATATGCTTCAGATCTGGCAAACTCCCTCTGCACATATAACTGCTGTTCTGAGTTCTGTGATAGGCCCCCAAATCTTTGAATTGTAAATTAAGAGCTACATTTTCCCTTTTACCTAAGTTTCCCTTAAAAGCACCATGAGAGCCTTAAAATAGCAAGATTCTCTATTATGAGGGGTGAAAGTCTTTTTCATGATTGGAACAGAAAGCTTGCTAGTGGAAATCCTATTCCTTGGCTATTTCCAAATTCCTTTGTAGCCAAGTGTTGGCTTTTCTCTAGTCTTCAACTTCTTAAAACCTGCAGTCAAAGATAATGGTTTCTCCTAAGCACTTAAAAGGTGTTTGAGGCCTGCTCGTCTCTTCAAAGTACTTAGTACACAGGGCTATGGGTTCTACTAGCTGGATCCCTCAGAGCACAGAGGTACGATTCCCAAGTTGAATATATTTTTCCTGCAAATGAGCATCTTGGTTCTACACATCCTCATCTTGCTCACAGAACTTGTCCCAAAATTGAATTTTCAGAAGTGGCATGAGAGGGAAAAAGACATAAACTCTGACAGGCAAGGCAGAGGCAAATACTCCGTGCTAATTTCCCTTAGGTTCCCCACTGGGATGGCTGCCTCATGGCATTTCCACTCGTGTGGGGAGATACTAGTACTGAGACAAAAAGATTCCCCAGAGGATCTGCTAATGGGAAGGGAAACAGATGACTTAGAATAGGAAAACAGAACCAGGGCCACAAAACATGCTCCCTCTGCTCAAGACTGGATTTTCCAAATCCTTGCTTGATTCACATATAAACTGAGATTACCCATGAGCAGTAAAAGTTAGGGAACGCCTAATAAAATCAACTTGCCAAAAAAAAAAGAGATCCTATTATTATGGATGTGCCTGGATCAAGAGAATCAAACATTCACCACTGGCAAGAGAGGCCCTTCATTCTGCCCCATCTACGCTAAAATTCTAACTCAGGATGCGGAAGCATGCTACTCTTCTCGGTTTGCAAAGACAGGAGAGTGAGAAGCAACCTCATCTGTTTAGACAGAGGTGTCTTTAAGCTGTGTCTGCCCCACCCCCGAGGGCTTGTGCTGTGTTCTCAGCTGTTGGCTTTTAAGAGCACCAGAATGAGCAGGGAGGGCGAGAGGAGGAGGCGTATCATCTGCTCTCCCCCTGTCTGGCCTTCCCAGCCCAGGAAAGAGGATTTGGAAGCATCACTGAGAAAGAGGCCCAAGCAAACACTGGCAACAATCAAGCAGGTGGAAGAAATGATTGGGTTTTGGCATTTTAATAAATGTTCCAAGAAACAAAATCTACTAGGAGGGGATGTGACAAAGTCCAGAACCCAAAGACTGCCTGCCTTCTCCACAGACCTCAGGGGACCATGCAGAAGGGACAGCTTCCACAAGCGGCCATTTCCCATGGAAATAAACATATGTCGTCAACACAATACACAACACCCCTTCCGCTCACCCGGCCCACCCACCTCCCCTCTACACGCCCAGCCCCAGCCCCTCTGCGCCCTCCACTTTGCTTGGGGCTCCCACCACCCAGTCACCCCAAATAACCTGTGTCCCTTTTGTCCATTTTCCTGACATCCCAGCTTTGTCTGTCCCCTTGTCATAAGATGCAGCACTACACACGCTCTCAACACTATAATAATATAGCAGACTCTTTTACCTTAGTGGCCTGTCTGATTGCATGCATGTAAATGGGGGAGGGGCCAAATAAATCAAGGCTATGCATAAACAGAAAACAAAGCAATATTCGTAAAGCTAGGCAAGCGAGCATAACATTGGAGAAACATAAGGCTTGAGGCTTGTTGATTCTTTAGATCGCAACTGTTTGGATTCGCTTTCCTTCTTAAATATCGGTGTACCATTTTGGCTTCAAAAAAATCTCTTGTTGCTTCTGCCCCACTCTTTGGGGACGGGTTGCTTAACTCAGGGATGTGATATTAGAACGGCCTCCAGGGGGCGCCACGATGCGCTTGCTGGCTGAGCGGACCCCCTCATCCACTTGGGTGCCTGCAGTTGAAAATAAATTCCCAGGGAGGAAAAAGGGAGGGAGAGGGGTGTGGGCAAGAGATAAACTGGGTTAATTTTAAGAGTGCAAGATCTTAAGTGCCCTCCTGGCCTCACCTCCCAAGATACTTCCATTCTGGTCTGTCAGGTCTTCTCGACTTTTCCTATGTCCCCTAAAACTACTCTCTGGTAGGAAAAGCCAAGTTCTTATCTAGATTTCATCTGCCCCTCGCCATATTAATACTAGGAAGAAGAACAATGATAATGATGCGAAAAATAACTGCTTTCAACCAGAATTCCACTTATTACCTGACCCCCCCAAAATAAAAATTAAAAAAATATATAAAAAGAATAAAATACAAAATTTTTAAAAAATGCTTACATTCATTGTGGCGGGCAATGTTTTAAGTGCTTAACAGATTACCATATTTAATCCTCAGCACTCTGGTCTGACAGAGGCACTGTCATTGCCCCTGTTCTACAGAGGAGAACCTGCGGCTCTGACCAGGTAGGTAACTGGCCCAAGGCCTCACCATTCCACGTGGTGATGGTCAGGTCCCTGTGACTCCCGCACAAAAGGAAACCCCCGTGTGTGCGTGCGTCCATTCAGAAAGGAGCCTCTAAAAGCTTAAGGATTAAGGTAGCCAGGGAGCAACAAAAAATGGCAAAAACCCTGACAAAAATTGCTTGGGACTAGCAAAATGTGAGCTCTGGCAAAGTTACCTCAAAACTTTCAGCTCTTTTCCTTTGTCTTGCTTCTCCCATATCCCCCTTCCCTCTTTCTGCCTGTTCTCTTGTCTCTCCCATTCCTTGCTTTTCCTCTTTTCCCCAGATGCTGTGATTTTCCATTTAAATGTATCTTTCCTTTCTTGTTATCTTGCTTCTCTCCCATGGTGAATTGTTCACTATAGGGATGCAAATCTACATTTATTTTTCCCTATTTTAAGACTACTGGTTATGGAGCAACTGAATCATTATTTTCTATTTATATCAGAGAGTTCTTAAAGAATAGGTAAGATTAATGATATGGCTGACACGTGATAAGTGTTCAACTGATGATAGCTATTGTCAGCATTATTACTAGGGATGGGAGAATATAATAAAAGTCCTAGGTTATAAGAAGCTACCGCAATTTGAACATAAAAATAATCTGATCTATCTTTTAACCTGGGCAAAGAAAACACAAGATACTGCATAGCTGTCATAGGCTAATGTAGAAAATCACTATCAGTTCATAGTGGTAATCACTCCCCTGCCCCACCCCCTATCCAGGTATGATCTCTAAGCAGAATCTGTCACCATTTAAACCCGATCTTTAGCCTGACTGTGCCTTGTCTTACTTTCTCACCAGGACCCATTGTTGATTCAGCAAACCTTCCTGCTTGCCCCACTAACCTTCTCCCTAAAGACGATGCCAGCGCTGGGCTTGCAAACACATTCAGGCTGAGCTCTCAGATCACCTTCTAGCCTCAGAGCACTGATCTTCCTCCTGCCCCCTCTTTTCCTCCCCTGACCAGCTTACAGCACTCACCCGACAGGCTAAATCCGGACTGATGGAGATTCCTCACCGGTGGGTTCGGCCGAGTGGGAGAGCCCCGGGCTGAGCCCGCGGGGGTGCCCCCTTTGGGAGTGGTGGTCAGGTCAAACACAGGCCCATCATACATGCCCCTCGGGACGGCATGCAGGTCTGCCATCTGCAGCCAGAGAAGAGCACATCACCATTCATTCATTCATTCATTCAACAATTGAGGACCCGTTCTAGGTAGCACAATGTATCAGTGAATGGAGTATGTGTGGTAGGAGCCAGGAAGTAATAATAATAATAATAATTATAATAAAGATGAGGAAGGGAGAGGTGGTATAAAATAAATAAAGGAGGAGTGTATCATGATAGGGTGACAATGGAGACGGTCAGGGAAGGCCCCTCTAAATAGATGAGCTATAACCTGAAGGATCAAAGGCCCTTGTCATAGGGTTGGGGTTGTGGGAGGGGGAGGCTGAGGGGATGCAGAGGAGTGGTGTGGCCAGCAGAGGGAAGAGCAAGTACAGAGAGCAGAAGGGGGAACACTGAGATGGAAGAACAGCAGTACAGCTGGAGCAGAGCGATCAGAAGGGTAGCAGTCTCAGATGAGGCTGGCCAGGATGGGTCACTTGGGAGCTCCACTCTCACACTCTTCAGCACGGATCAGGGTGGGCAGGCCTGGAAATGAGCATCTGTGGTCTGACCCACTGACCTCTGGCTGTGGCTGTGAGCTTGCCTCTAGGACTGTGGAGCCAGCCAGCAACATCAACCCAGTGCATGCTCTGCTAGGCCTTGTGCCAGGCGCTGGGGTTTATGGTCACGGGAAACATGGTTCCTCCCGCAAAGGGGCTTACAGTCTATATTAGACAAACACTGCAAGACCACCCAAGGCAGCGGCACAGCCAGCACACAACTTCCGCCTATTTCTTTTCTCTGGCCAGAGGTGAGGCAATGAGGACACGCTGCCAGGCAAGCCTGACTGTACAGGATGGATCATCGTTAGACTCCCTGGAAGTCCTGTCACGGAGCCTTCCTTCTCTGTTAGGGACTCAGGTGCAGGCACAGAAGTAAAGCTCATCAAATTTGCAGATGCTAATGATTCTGGTGGGATGATGACTGTATCTGTACTCCCTAAAACCAGTTAACTCTAGATCATCAACATTTCTTTGGTTCCAGAATCTAAGACGCAATAATAGAAATAGAGTTGATACTCAGAAAGTTTGAGTTTCACTCTCTTCCCTATTAGGCCAAAATTGGAGTATGAAGCTCAAATTCCACAGTCCTAGGGATGGTCTAACCTTGCTTTTGGAGCATAGCACACATATATAAAGGTGACCTGGAGATTGGTGAGGAGAAGAGAGAGAAGATGAAAAGAAAGTTCTAGGCCTCACCCCCTAAACCAACTAGAACTACCCTGTTTGTTTTATATACACACATATATGTGTATGTATATATACACTTATACACGCATATGTGTGTGTATATAGAGAGAGGTAGATACATATATATAAAAGATCAGCGACACAAATAAGATTTTATTTGAACCACAGTAGCTAAAAGTTGTGTTTGTCTCAGTGGAGCAACACTGGACAGGATGGGACAAGGATGAGTGGGTGTGGACTCCTGGTTCTCCTCTTAGGCTTTTAGGAGTAATTTATTTCTTAAAAAAAAATACTGACATTATTTTAAATTATTCATATTTTAAATTATTTTAAATAAAAGCACTATAAAAATGAGGGGAAAGTCATTGGGGAAAAAAGCTTTCTTTGGCCCTTTTGGCCAAAAGAAACCCCCTTTAATAGTACAATTAAGTCTGTGCAGTTGTTCTTGGGGACAAGAGCGTCACTGTGAATTTCTTTGTGAGGGTCTAGAGAATACAGCCCCCTCCCGATCTCAAGGCTACTCTCCCTGAGCCTGAATGGGACACAAAGCCCCTGCCCCACCTCTGGGCTCCCATCTCTTACCTTCCTCCGGGCTTTAATACGCTTGTAGACATAGTCGGAGAACGGGCTGCAGGGGATGAAGCGGCCGGCGCCCTGGGTCACGTGCAGGTTGCCATCTTCCAGCATGATCTTGCCCTGGCAGATGACAACCAGAGGAGCCCCACGCAGCTCCATCCCTTCAAAAATGTTATACTCTGCAGCCTAGAGACGGGGTGAGGGCAAAGCCATGGGAGGGGTACAGGAAGGGGAGAAGGAGGAATGTGGTTACCTTCTGTGTTTGGGACCCTGCCTTCAGTGTCACTAGGTGCTGATTTACCAGGTCACCATGCATCTGCAAGCTTTCAGTGGTAGAAGGCACCAAAAGACAGATGCTTGCTAGGTAAAGACCGGACTTGCTAGCAAAAAGAAGTGTCCAATCTTTATTAAGGCCCTCAAGTGGGAATCAATTTTTGTCACTGGTAGTGTTTAAAGAGAAGCTGGATAACTATTAGGGGTGCTGTACATGGCAGTCTTGTACTGAGTGGGTGGGTAGAGGGGTTATGTGGCCCTTAGGTCCCTACTAACTTGAAATTAAATAATGTGAGATGACACAATGCTTACGCAAAGCCATTACCACTAAAAATGGCATTTCTCACTACCTCCTTCAGTTACTCAACAAGTGAGAGGCATTACTGGAGAGTAGTTAAGAGCATCAGTTTGGAGTCAGGTTGCGTGGGTTTGAATGCTTGCTTTACCATTTGCTTGGTGCTTAAATTATTTAATTTCTCTGTACCTCCATTTTCTTATCTATAAAATGGGGATAATAATAGTACCTACCTGTGGAAGACTATTATGAAGATTCAGTGAATTAAAAGCACAGTGCCTGAAACATAAGTGCTTTAAAAATATCAGCTATTTTTACTAACAAGTATTAAGCCTGTTTTTGTTAGGTCCTGAGATTTAATTATGATCTTCCACACAAAACTCCTTACGAGGAAGCCATCAGTGCTGTTCACCAGGTATTTTCCATTCTTCTCCTTCCAAGTGCAAGGTATCATTATGCTTCCTGCATTCCTGAAGTTAGGTATGGCCATGGGGCTGGCTTTGGCTAGTGCAGTGTGAGAGGAAATGACATATGCCACTTCCAGTGCCACGTTCACCATGCCCTGTTCCCTGCCTCAGCAATCACAGAAGCATGTGTGGGAGGGATGGAGGGGGCGCCTCTATCAGCCTCTGTGCCTGAATGACTGGGATGGGCAGAGCCCCTCTGCTAACCCCCCGCCTTGAGAAACAGGAGTGAGAAACACAGTTGAGGTTTTAAGCCACTGAGACTCAGGGATGGATTGTTCTTGCAACCCGTCCTAGTCTAACTACCCTGGGGTAGTATACCACATAAACACATTTGTCCTGACCAAGTTCTTTGCATGCACTCTCCATTCATTCTACTCCACTCCCACCAGCGCAAGCCTTACAGACTGGTGGTTCTTGGCAGAGACGATCTTCACAGCATCTGGATCCCAGATGACCAGGTCGCTGTCAGAACCCACAGATATTCTTCCCTTGCGGGGATACAGGTTGAAGATCTTGGCAGCGTTCGTGCTTGTCACAGCCACGAACTGGTTTTCATCCATTTTCCCTGTGGCCTATTGAAATACAAAAAATTATATCCATATCTATAGCTCTACATCTGTATCTATCTATATCAATGCAGGGCTTCTGAGCTCAGAGGAAGATGACCACAAAGGCCCAGAAATGGAAAGAAGAACCTCTGAGGTGGTGAGCACAGAACCTCACCCAGCAAGCTTGAGAATCAGCTGGGCTGTCATGACTACTCAGGCAAAATGGTCAAACACATGGTTTAAGATAGAAGTTACTGGTCCTGAAGTATACGCTGTTTTCTGGATGTGTACATACATTTACTTATTTGCCCTGCCTAATTCGACACTTGATCTTAGCCAAAAGGCTGAGAAATGATGCCCTTCCTAATTCTAAAAAGGATTATATTAATAGAAGATTCACAGTAAAAACAAATGTGATTATGATCCCATCCTTTAGGTATGTGCTGTATTTGTATGTGCATAGGATAAAAAAGGAAGAACTTCAACCAAATGATAACAATGGTTTCCCCAGGTTGTGAAATTTTGAGATATTTTTGTTTTCTTTCATGTGTGTGCATGTCTGTGGTTTCCAAGTGTTCTTTATTGAGCATGTATCATGTTGGTAATTTAAAAATATGTTATTTTTTTAACAATTCCAGATAATGCCAGGATAAATACATATATGCATCCATAAAAATAAAACAGTGTAAAAGAAAAAAGCTAAACACTGTGAAAGAAGAGAAAAAAATATTTATACTTTCCCTTTTCTCAAAACAAAAAGTCTGTTTAAGGGAAAAATTGAGTTTAAAATCTAGCTTTGAGCTTCATGGGAGCCAAGAAGAAAAGGGAAACTCAGTGGATTACACTATGTGGATGAATGAGGCGTTAGTTCATATACATTCTATTTGGTTCTGAGATGAATGTCTTTAGGGTTCTTAAAATAAAACATAGGGAAGTAGTCAACTTAATAATGAGTTAATTATTAATTTTACTAACGTCTTTGGGAGAGCCTTTGTTTGCATGGCTATTTCTTTTGTCAGCCCTTGTGATGTGAGCAAGCAAAATAAAATCAGGCCACTTTGCCAGAAGACATTGATAGATGATCATTTGTACAGTCTGGACAACCACATGCCCCCAGTTTAGGGCAACCTTGGTAAGCAGATGACTTTAGTCTAGGCACAGACTCATTGCTTATCATTTCAAAGGGTTATATCCAGCCTTTTCAAAAGAAGTCATGAAACTCTCCAAACAAAAAGAATTAATTCACTGTTATTTTAAGTACAGGTCATTCATGCAATCAGATGAAGGAGCTGTATATCTGGTTCTTAGTCCTTAACAGTGTGGATGAGAAGGCCTCCTCAATCCTAGACCTCAGCATTCATCATTCTGGGAAAAAAATTCCAAAACCACCTGGGCCACCTGGTTTCAGAGACATCTCTGCAGGTACGAGACCTCACTTGCACCCTGAGCGTCGCCCCGGGGCGGCATGGAGGAGCAGTGTCACCAGCTCAGTTAGCGGCAGGAAGCTCTGGTCTGGCCCCGGCCACCCTCTCACAACCTCGATCCCTCACCACGGCCTTGTCCCAGATGACAGACATCCGCTCCTCCACGCCATTGGTGCCCTCGGGAATGGCTGTGAAGTTGTCCTTCCCAATTGCTTTCTGGGCAGTGCTGAAGGTGCAATGGGCACTTCCAGACAGTTGAAGATCCCCGCTGGCAAAGGAGAAAAGCTCCACGTTAACAGGAGAGATGGCCAGAGACACATCAGGGGCCCAGAATCTAGTGTACACTGTGAGGGTTGGGAGTCTGATTACTTGAGTTTGGAATCCCTCCTCTACCTCTTACTAGCTGTGTGAGCTTGGATGAGTTTCTTCCTTTCTCTGGGCTCAGTTACCCCATTTGGAAAGTGAGGGATGTGGGACCAGATCATCTCTTTTGCAGCCAAACAAAAAAGGGCTCCAATGAGCCATAACACAATCCCATGTGTCCCCAGAGGGCAACAAACGAGGCTCCCTACAATTTTTACTTATTTATTTATTTTTATTTTTAATTATTATGGGGGCATAATAGTTGTATATATTTATGCGGCACATGTGATGCTTTGATACAGGCATACAATGTGTAGTGAACAAAACCGGGTAATTGGGGGATCCGTCACCTCAAGCATTTATCATTTCTTTGTGTTAGGCACATTCCAATCCTACTCTTTTAGTTATTTTTAAAACATATAATAAATTATTGTTAACTATAGTCGATCTATTGTGCTACTGAATACTATATCCTATTCATCATCTCTAAATGTATTTTTACACCCATTAACCATCCTCACTTTATGCCCCCCAGGTCTCCCCACCTTTCCAGCCTCTGGTAACCATCATTCTACACTCTGTCTCCATGAGACCCTGAATGCGCCTGATCTTGTCCTTGTAATTTTGATTGTGTCATCATGACCAGCTATTTGAACTTGGGCAAAAGATTTAGCCTCTCTGACCCTCAGTTGCTTAATCTATAAAATGGTGATAATAGTGGCCTCACTCATAAAGTTATTATGAGGAACAAATGAGATCATGCATGTAGTCTCACCATAGAGCTTGGCACATAAAAGTGTGGCTATTATCATTATTACTATTATTACGGTATTTTTGTTTAAAATGTCATGGGGAAGAGCCTGTTTTCTGTGCTCAAGACTGGAGGAAAATTCTCGATGTGTTTTTCGCACTGCAGACCCTAGTCTAGCTGCTGTGATGGATGGGACTGCTCCAGTCCTCATCCCAGCGAGCCCCAACATGTTTCTACAAAACACCTGTTGCTGGGCATTCCTGCACCAACCTGGCCAGCAGGGAATTGATGTAGTCAGGAGTGGTTGGGTCAGGACTCAGGGGTGGGGATGTCACGAACGCAGCCGCCTTGGCCCAGTTCTTGCTCCAGTAATGAGTTCCATCTATGCCAAGGCTGGCAGTAATGGGCTCGCCAAAGACCACGTTTCCTGGAAGGGGAAGGAAATAGGCATAAAGTATGTGCTGCACTGGGCCCGGCATATTTAATCACAGCTCCTAAGCCTACCCAAGGCTATGGTTTCAAGCCAGACAGATCTGGGTTCAAGTACATGTTTTCACCTTTTCTAAGCTTCTGCTTTTCTATCTGCTAAATGTGAACAATTTTGTATCCCCTAGATTAGAAGAAGCCATTGATTGTAACATGCAGCATTAATTCTCAAATTTTGAGGCAAATTACAATTTGAGGCAAAAAAAAAAATCTATTGATTTTAAGGCTCCTTCTAATTTCAGAAATAGTAAACTGTGAAATAGACGTGTCCTAGAATTAATGAAACAAGATGGTGTCTACTTCTCAGGCTTATGAAAATGAAAGGTTTTGGCATATGTGAAGGGTCTGGCACATAGCAGATGCTCGGTAAATATTGACTTCTTTACCTCCTATTCCCACTGTATAAACCCAAAGCCCTGGATGTGCCCCTATCACTGGGAACTGCTAGATCCTCCCATTACAAGGACATTAATTCCACAAAGTAAAATCCATTCCTGTGGATCAGAGGCTCTCATGATTTTTTTTTTTATCGTTTGTTACTCCCTAACCCTGCGGTCCCCAACCCCTGGGCCGTGGACCTTGGCTCGCCAGGAACCGGACTGCACAGCAGGAGGCGAGCAGCAGGTCAGCGAGTGAAGTCCCACCTGCACCCACAGCCACTCCCCATTGCTGGCATCACCGCCTGAGACCCCGCCACCACCCCCACACCTGGTCAGATCAGCCAGGGCATCAGACCCTCATAGGAGTGCAACCCTTCTGCAAACTGTGCATGCGAGGGATCCAGAAGGGATCCAGGTGCACCTGAGGCAGCGATGCTCCCCTACCCCCCATCCGTGGAAAAACCGTCTTCCACGAAACCAGTCCCTGGTGTCAAAAAGGTTGGGGACCACTACCCTAACCTAAGGCAAGAAGTAACTTGCTCAAAGATATCCAATAACCTGAGACACATCAAATTTTGTGTCAAGAATTTGGAGCTTAACTGCCCAAACCATGCAATGGAAAGGAATATGGAAAAATACACTGATCTAAGCTTTTGTTGAGCTTCTTCAAGGAGAAGGGATAAGTCTGGTGTTGGTGGCTCACGCCTGTGATCCCAGCACTTTGGAAGGCCAAGGCAGAAGGATTGCTTGAAGCCCGGAGTTCAAGACCAGCCTGAGCAACATAACGAGATCCTATCTCTACAAAAAAATAAAAATGAAGAAGAAAAAGAAGAAGGAGAAGAAGAAGAAGAGGAGAGTGATACAGAAGGTAAACACTGTCTCGTAGAAAGTTGGTTGGTACCAAGTTTCTCTGTGCCAGAATCTTCGGCCAGTGCTGCCCTGTACAGCTCTGGGCTTCTTTAGCTTTGGTCCTCCATCTTCCATAGTCAAAGTCCCCCATGAGGTCACACTCTATGGCCAGGATTATAAATAGGTTTTGCCTTGTTTCAGCCCCAATCAGTTAATAATGGTTGTCTACAACTCCATGTAGGGAGAATTCTAACAATCCTTCTGGTCTGACTAGAAAAGACTCATGATTGGTTAGTAATGTCTGCCATAGGCAAAAGAAGGATGCAATGGCAATGATTCACATATGACAGCCCTGCTTTTTGGGGTGGCAGTAAAACAGATCCACACATAACTGATGAGAATTTCAAGGGCTCTCCAAAAATACTTATCAAACTAAAGCACACACGACCACAAAGAAATGAAGAAATTAAAGCCACAGCAAGCACTCAACTACTATTGAGAGAAATACAACCTTAAAAGTGGAAGAACTCTCCCTCTGGACTATCTTTAGCATGGAAGAATAGAATAAGCAAAGACTGTAATTAAATCAAGAGTTGAATACTAGCTCTCCCAGTTGGGAGATCCTGAACAAGTTGTGCTTCTATTTTTTTTTTTTTTAATCTAAAAAAGGGTAATGATAACGGCTATTTCTTAGAGTTCTTTGAGAATTCCACATAATAAAAAATTTAAAGTGTTTATCTCAGTCCTGGACATATAATTGTTCTCATTAAATTATAGCTCCCTAATATTAATTCTGAGCAGCCATACAGTTAAAGAGTCCTACTGATTGATGATTAAACACATTGGGACTTAAACAGTATCCTGGCCAGGAAGGAAGAGTAAACACTGCTACACTTTGTCTTCCTGCTTGGAATGCCGTTGACTCTTTCCCTGAGAATGACAGTCCAGGAGATGTTTACTGGCTTCAATCTCAGCAGCCAGTTTTTCATCACTGAAATAATGCTTTCCTTCCACCCTGGAGACACAGCTGTACTAATTCTCCTTGCCAGAGAATCATGAGCCATCAGGCTAAGGGTGAGGTATTTTTCTCCGTGAAGTTCAAAATAAGACCACCATATAACTAAAACACTCTGTCCTGAAGGGCCCCCAGGTTGTCCTGAGAATGGGTCCCAGGCAGGATGCAGCCATCAGCAGAAGGCATGAATGGGTGTGGTGGGTAGTCATGGGCAGAGGTGTGTGTGGTGGGTGGGGGGTCCCTATATACTTTTGTTTTGTTTTGTTTGTTTTTCTCCAAGAATGGGTAAGGAACACTGTGCTGCTTTCCTGGTTCTCACCCAATTACTCATACCCAGTGGAGCAACCATACCCTGTCAGTTGAGACATTTAAAAACACAGAGAAAACTGGAGGCTTACTGTGAATGTGGCAAAGTGACGGATGCCCCAGAATCTGCCAGCTGGGAAGATTGTCAGAAGACTACCCTCCCATAAGAAAAGGGCTGCCCTTTGCCAGAAGGCCAGCCAGCTGAACATTCAGCCATCAGCATCAGCTGGGACTATTTTTAGCTGCCCCAGTCACTCACACGTGGAGTTTTATAGACCGGTTTGGTAGATGAATCACTTGTCTTGGGTCTCTCCATTACCAGACTGGCCACTGGCACACAGTGGTAGTGACCACGTAACCGGGCCTGGTAAATCCCCTCTCACAACTCAACATAGAGTCCTACGTCTCCAATTTCTCAACCACACTCTGTTCATTTACCCAACCTCACAACTGAGTCTATTCGTCTGCCATTGAGGACAAGAACCAAAACAGAAAATAAAGCTTTGAAATGGGAGTACACTTTAGCTAAGCACAAAGTAAGCAAACAAAGCCCGAGTTAACAGCAGAGGAGAAAAGTAGCAGAAAAATCAGAAGGCAGCTGAGACAGACCCCGTGTCACCTTGGCCACGGCCGTAGACATGCTTTGGAGACCCATTCAACACCTCCTTTAAAATAACTTGTGCTAATCTGTGTGGCTCAGGGGGCATGACGCCACTCCTGCATTCTGTCCTCAGTCCTAGCCAGCTTATACCATCCCAAGGTAGTGACGGGTTCAGGGATGAGCACATGATCCAAGCCAGGACTCTCCCAGTGCTCCTGAGGACTTTTGCCTGAGCTGTTGGGAAAGATGTACTCTGCCTCCCCACCATGCCCTCCACCAAAAAGTGAGGACACCAGGAACCTCCTAGCATCTATTCTTGTCACCAGTCACATTGAACATAAAGCCAACAGAGAGGAAAGAGAGCCAAGAAAGGAGTAAGACTGAAGGAGCCCCAATACCACTATTGAAACCCCTCAATCTACCCAGACCTGAAACACCTACAACCAACCATTTACTTTTGTGTGTTTAAGCCAGTTCAAGCTGGATCTTTGACTCTTCCACACAATATAACCTTGACTAATATGTCCATGTATAAAGCTCAGATAATGTGAACTGAAAATGAAAGATCAAAAGGAAGGAGGAAAGATGCACCAAATCTCAGAAGAACTGATTCAAGTTATGTCGTCTTGGACAAATCACCCAACCTTCTGGAGCCTCAGTTTACTTATATGCCAAGTGGGAGAAATCCCAGGATCCTGCTACACACACAGGATGTGGAGAGGGGCTTCCTAGAGAGCAAGGCAATGAGCAAAGCAGGTACCATTTCCATTATATTATACAGGGCAACCAGAGAAGGAAGGAGCCACACAGTGCAGCAGGGGCGCCGAGATCTTGGGAGCACAAATCACCTTTTTTCCTGGCTTGCGAGATGAGGTCAGCCGCACTCTTGCTCATGACCTTCGTGATGTAGAGAGGGCAATTGGTTTGGCTGGCAATGGTGATGGCACGGAACACAGCCTCAGCTTCCAGCTGCAAAAAAAGCCCCCAGGGGTCAATAGGAACATAAGCCTCTCAAACTTGCCACTCCTCTGCCTCAAGAAACTGTGAGAATGCAGCACTGCATGGGACTGAGCAGGATCTGGAATTAGACAGCCTGGATCCACGTCTCAGATCTACCACTTCCTAGCTGTGTCACCTTAGCTTTGCAGTGCCTCCATGCCTCACCAGTAAAACGGACGTAAGAAAAGTATAGCATAGCGTTGCTGTCTGAGAGCAATGCCTGGCTCAGAGTATGTACTCAATGTTAGCTAGACTTTTTCCTTAGCCTACAATCTCCTCTCCCTGTGGTTACCACCAAGGCTACATCTTAATGGAAACCTTTGCTCCATTAAGTCTCCACTCTTCTCATGGCAGATTCTCTCAGAAAGCACAATCACAACACCATTATGCCTAAAATAACCAGTAAAGGCAATTAAGCATCATGGTTCCCTCAAGTCCTTTCTTGTGGCAATAGATAGTCAGCGAAGGGTTAATTCTCGCAGGCATTTCTTATAAAAAATAATTCCCAGGCTTCTCAACACAAAGACTTCTTTTATTATTGATCTTTTCCATCCCACCCTAATGTAGAATTCATGTTTTCAAATATGCTAACCAACCCAATTGCATTTATTAAGTAAGAAGTAGTAAGTTTTCCCTTATTTTATTAACAATGCAGGGTCTGAGAGCTCAGGCTCTCTCAGACGGCCTGGGTCTGAGTCCTGGTTCTAGCACTTATAAGTTGGGTGACCTCAGGCATGTTATACAACCTCTCAAAGCCTCAGTGCCCTCGTCCGTAAAGTGGGGATAAGAATAGGACCTGACACCACGGGCTGTTGTGAGGATTAAGTGAGTTAATACTTGTAAAGCAATTAGCCCATTTCTGGGACAAGGCAACTGTTCCTTGAAAGGTGGCTGTCAATCTTATTGTTGATTACAGTTTCTGATGAGTTGAGCATCTGTGTTACTACCCAAAGCCTGACTTAGTTCAATTTAGCCCAGAACAGAGACATTGGCATTTTTCCATTTAATTGGCAACAGTTCCTTTTTGTATGGCTATGACATTTTGGTTAGCCTGTAGAGCCCAACACTTTTAAAAATACCAAAAATAGCTTGCAGATGCCCAGTGGTTATATAATGCAAACCAGTCACTGCTCACGGAGCGTGTGGCTCAGAAGACAGACTCTAACAACTTGGCTGGCTGAGCTGGTGTCCCCCAAGCCGCACTTTGTTCCATGTGGACAAAGTCTTAGAGGTGAATGCAGACACCCTCCTGAAGCACTCAGACTTCTGTACTCCGGAGCATCTGTGTCTGTGCCTTGGGGTGCCAGCCTCTCTGAACAGCATCACTTGAGATGGTATCTGGCGTGCCTTGAACAGGAGAGGGGCTGGCTCCTCCCACGCTCACTGCTCCCCTTCACACCCATGCTGACCACTCAAGCTCCCCTGGGACCTCCGTCCTGGTCCCTTTGCTCTCATCCCCCCATCCCCCCAGCACTGCAGGTTTTTCAGCACTTTGACAACATGACTATCTTTGGAAGGTTACATCACCCTCCAACTTCACCCAAAAGGGCTTCCAGGGCTGTAGAGGTTTGCAGCTGAGAGGCTTTTTTACTAAAAAGGAGACGGGAACAGGGAGAAGGGTGGGGTGGTAGGGTTAAGGGGAGGTTGAAAAAACAAACCAAGGAACAAAAATAGACTTTGCTCTGAAATCCCCTGGCTGCTGCTGGAAATCTGTCTTGCCAGCACATCTCTACAGTGACCAGCATTTAAGAAAAGTTTGACAAACCGCGCTGATCACCCTGGCCTGTTCACACTGGGTAAATGATTTTCCAATCTTTCAAAGTGATGGGCCAGTGGCTTAACCTCTCTAGGCTTCAGTTTCTTTACCTGCACAACAAGGCCAACCATCCAGGGTACCAGCAAGGATAACTGAGACAATGCATGTAATTAGCACAGTACTAGGTAGAAGCATGCCGTAGAAGGGATCTGGTATTATTAAGGAGACAGACTTTTCAGGAATGCTGTATGTGGCTGGAACCCCTATCACAAAATCATAAATTATTTCAAATGGCAACAAAAATATCATTAGATGCAAAGGAATTTCTGAGGTGCTGATAATATTCTGTCTCGCCAGCTGTATGCTAGTTATACAAATATATTCAGTTTGTGAAAATTCATTGCATCCTTATGATGGGAACACTTTTTTTTTAATGTGTGTTATATTTTAATTTTAACTAAGACTCTAAAAGAGATGGGCAATGGAAATGCAATCATTTCTGGTTCTGATTCCTTCTTCCGCCTGTTGAAGAGTTTGGAATGACAGGGCAGAAACAGGATTTGTTTCAGTAACACAAAGGGCCTTGAATTTGCTCCAGGTGCCAGACCCAGGCTGCACTTACAAAGCCAACTTGCTTTCAGCCATACGGAGAGCCAATTCCCAGCTCTGTGCCTCATGCCAGTAGGTGAAGTTGCTGACATCCCAGAGACCTGGAACCAGCCACTAGTTATCTTTTATTCGCTGTTTGGCTGCTAAGCACAGATGCAAATCATCATTCATTTTACACGTGGGAAACTTCCATACCAGATGTAATCATCACCTTACGCAAATCAATGGGCCTAATGCCTATAAAAAACCCATTCAACCTCCTATCCATACGGCCAATATTTTGAGGACTCAAAACATAATATGAAATAAGGGAGTGAGTGGAAATGTCTCCAATATACATGCTGATTAAGAAAGGAATTAGAAATTTGACGGTCCTACTGAATAGCTGTGAAGATCAGGGATGAGAAGTAGGCACCTCCCTTACATTCCTTTCTAATTTTCTCATGGGCACCTGAGCTAGGGTCAGTCAGAAGTGGTCTTTGAAAGAAATGACCCAATACTGCTATTGGTATTCCTAGATTCTCACCACCTTTCAGCAACGTGTATTCGTATGTTGTGTATGCACGTGGCTCAGGAAGGTAGGCCAAACACAAAGACTCCAAATGCAAAATGAGCGGCAGGCCATAGCAAGGCTGTGGGAGCTGTGGTGATAGGATGCTCCCGGAAGATGCTGTTAAGAATTGAGTCCTCACTGTCCTGCCCCTCTCTCCGTACCCTACCCTCCACCTACACCCCCTGCAACTCACCTCCTCTGGTCTGCTCAGTACATGGCCTTCTGGGCCAGTTATCCCCATTTCCAACATCCGGGTTTGCTCCTAGAATGAGAAAAGAATAGAAACAGTTCTCAGATAAGCTCAACTAAGATTTGGAAAAATTGCACTGGAATGTTCTGATCTAAAGATGTACTCAAGGGAAAAAAAGAATAAAAATGCATATGTTGAACAAATGTATTAATTCTATATTTGGAGTTGCAATATAGGGTAGTCTTAACTAAAAGGTGGAGAAAAGCATTTAAGGATGGGTTGCTTTTATTAAAAGGAAGATAGTTTTTTAGGGTATACGTTTTTCATCTACATTACCCATCAAAAGTCACACCAGGTCACTTATTCTTAGTCTCTCTCAGACCCAGCTACCTCTGAAAGTATACTTGCTTAACTCGTTTCTTTATTCATGCATGCACTTTAAACTCATTCATTCTACAAAATGTATTGAGTATCTGTTTCATGCTAGGCTCTGGGGTTAGTATGTAAATTAAAGCAATGTGACCCCTGACCTCATGGAGCTTACAGTTTAGTGCTATGTTTCCCAAAGTGTGGGCTGCCCACCACCTACATCAGAATCACCTGAGTTGATTTTGTAGAAATACAGACTTATGGCCCTATCCTACACCACCAAATCCAAAGATGTGAGGTTGAATCCTAGCAATCTATATTTGAATAAATCTCTCAGAGGGTTTTATGCTTTAAATCTATGGCTTAAATGAATGGATTCAGAATTTAACCAGACAAATAATGTCTCTAAACAGCATTACCTAAGTTGGTGTTTTGGTCAAATTCCATTTAACCAAGCTGTAGACAGAAATGCCTGCCCCTCATGGCTGATGGCTAAACTCCTCAGATTCTGGCCAGCTTTCTGGAAAAGCAGGTGGCTGGGTAGTGAACACATACATGCACTAATTGGAACTGGCAGAAATCCTAAATCCCCATATCCGCAGTTTTATTGGCATTTACTCTCAAATTACTAAGGCTAGTTCCGATGAACCTCTGTACCAGCCAGCCTGGCCCAGTGGCCTGGGAGTGTTTTGGTAACGTGGGAGATGCAGGAGAGATGGTGAATGGAACAAAGCCTTGTCTCACTTCGAAACTATGAGGTGTTCACAAAGGAAAAGATTCTCACCACCTGGAAAAGAAGAACCTTTTGGTTTTTGTTTTTAATAATACAAATTTCTAAAAGAGGAGTAGGAAGGAAAATGCACACACTATATAAGCAAACACTATCTCCAGCTCCACAGAATAAGAAAAAAGGTCAGAGACTGAATTTTCCAGCAAAGCACCCCTACTCTTCATTGTCACTGCTCTCACTAGTGTATGGAAACTTGAACTGAATGAAATTCCTTCCAAACTCCGGTGAGTTTCCACTGTAAACTGCCTCAGGTCACACAGGGTTAAGGGCTCCATCTAAAGCATCTTCTGTCGTATATGACAGTCTCAATTCCGTCTTGCCCAAATGTGCCAGGATAACGCAGAGGACGACGTTAGCTCAAGCACTGGTTTCCACACACATTCAAATCACCAAGCAACATTTCCAAAATGCACTTGTCTGAACTCTACTACTGGCCTCGACTGAAACAGAATCTCTGGAGTTAGGAAAATCTGGTGATTTTAATGCACTGTTCATGTTGGGAAGACCTATTCTAAAGCCATGGTGTCCCTACAGCTGGAAGGTTAAGGATGGCATGTAAAGCCCCACTATGCTACCTTACATCTCGGGAGAGCAGTGGGAACTTTGGGGCACTCATCACAGCTATAATTACATCACAGTTTGTGTCATGGCACAGCTGCAGCTTGCTCCATGAAGAAAGGGACCCTGCCTTTTTCATCTTCCCTAAGACTTGGCACATGGTATAGGTGCTCAACAAATAATCGTTAAACGAGTGACTAAAGACTCTGTACTCTCAGACTATCTCATCAACTTGAAATTTTTGAAAACTGCCCTTGTTTGTACCCAAAGGGAAAGATTTCTTCTCTCTCTTTAGTCACTTTTAGCAAGAAACTCTGAGTACAGCAGCTGCCTTCATTTAGACAATGTGATAAAATCTTTCAGTTTAAGCTGAATTTAATAAACACACACAAGAAACTTGTCCAAACGGAAAAATGCCTTTATTCTCTTCCTGACTGAGAACAGATCTCCCCAAGGTAAGGAAAGGGTAGGGGTTGGGGGAGGAGGAGGACCAGAGAAACTTCTGTGCTAAGGAGCCACAGAGGAAAGAAGCTAAGAAAAGGGGCTTTGAGTTGGGGTCCGTTTGCCTCTACAGGGACTAGAATGAAACAGCAGGGATTTTGGTTTCCAGGGCAGCTGAAGGCAGGGCTCAGACCTCTGGCTGCTGCCCTGAAAACCTGGAGAAGGGCGAGGACTGCAGTCCTAACACCACCGGGGATCCTCCCATGGGAGCATGTGGGCCCTCTATGGAAAATGATTTCATTATCTCTGGGTGTGTGGGGGACGTGGGTGAAGGCACTGTCAGGGGCCTGACTAATTAGCCTCCTTGGTCATAGGGAGAGGAAACTGCACGCTTAGCTCACCTCCTCCACCAGCAACACAACATTCAGAGTCTGAAATCACCACAGCTGGAGCCCTACACTGCAGGGGCACTGCCTCCCAGGGGGGGTCTGTGGCTGGGCTTGGGGAACAAACAACCCAGATACATCATCTCTGGGCAAAGATGCCCACTGAGGCACATCACCTTAGGGGCCAAGATTTGGTTCTCCCAGTTATTTGCTGGGACCCTTAGGCCAGTGACCTAATACTTCTGAGCCTTGATGTTCTCATCTATGAAACAGGGAGGATGACGGCATCCATTAAACGGTTGGGAGCAGATTAAATGAGAATATACTAATGCAACAGGGTCAGCCCAGACATTCTTCCCATACCTCTGCTGACCACATTCACCAAGTCCTGGACAACTTCTAAAATAATGCCCAGCACAAGCATTTGTGAGCTATGGAATGCATCTGTTTTGGCTCACCTCAATAGTCTAGTGCCTGGCACAGAGTGCTCAGGAAATACTCTTTGAAAGAATGAATAATGGTTTCTTGTTGTTAATGTTATCAAATGGACTAAGAAAGCTCACTCTTCTTTTATGGCTATCTCCTCCTAGCACAGGCCAATCCTGAATGTTTCGGAGATAAACAAAACCCTTCGGAAGATACATCTGTGCATCTATTCCATTAAGCAGCCCAGGAGATGGAGAGAGAACTGCATTCTGCTTCCTTATAAATGATCAATTTGGGCCTTGGGGCCCTCACTTTCATCACTCTTTCCTTGAGTTTCTCAACATGATTTCTAGGAAACCTGTGGGGGATCTGATCCCCACGGGACCTAAATTCTTTATTATCTAAGCCTATGAGTTCCACAGACCTGGATCTGATTTCTTGCTTCTGAGAAAGGCTGCCTTAGGGTTTTTCTTTAGGACAGAGAACGTCACATAGCTTTGACACATTTCAGAAGAGAATCAGTAATACTGTCCCACGAAATGGCCCAATTTGAAAACCTCCTCTTCCAGGATGCCTTTTCTGATTCTCCAGAATGGCCAGATCTCTTCCTATTTTACACCATCTTCTAGTTTCTCCTTGCTTATCTACATTGCCCCCTCTTTTCTTTCTAGACTGTGAGGTTCTTTAGGGCAGATTCTATCTTTAGCAGGGTACTTATGACAGTGCCTTACACATATTGAGAGCTCAAGCGACACTGAAAAAATGAGGAAACAAATTGGATGCAGATCCAAGTCTAAGCAGAAAGCACACTCCAGGGAGCTGCATGGTGTTACCTGGGCAATGATATCCCCATTCTCAGCATGAACTTGAGCAATGGCCCCCAGCTCTCCCAGGCAGGTGAAGATCTCGTAGAGCTGAAATAGAAATGAGTTTTTGTCACCTTTGCAAGCCACTTTTAGCACCTTTACACAAGGGCCAATTACTAGAGCCAAAGCTAAAACAAATGGGATAAACCAGAGGAAATAAGTGACTCAGGTAGAAATATAGACAAAAATATGCATGAACAAAGAAAAGTACTAATCCAAAGAAATTCTGGGAAACTGTCTATATAAAGAACCTATCATGTCTCTTAGGCAGACAAGACAAAGATAAAGCAAAGTACTACCAACTCCTCTCCTCTGCCTCTGGTACACATTTTCAACGGAATTATTTTCCCATTGAGCAGAGATAGAGCTTCAGAATCCTTCTCAACAAGTGTTTCCAAAAGCCACTACAGCCCAGCCAGAAGCTAATATGAAAGCTGAAACCCTTATCTCTTAACCTCTCAAGGTAGACATAACTTTACCTCCTAACCAGGAGGCATGGGAATTAATTTCTTATATTTCCTTTGAAAACTTGACCTTTGTCTAAAACAAACACATGCCAGGAATTTCTTAGGGAGGGAGTCAGAGGCAAGCTGGTATGGCTACTCCAAATAGCAGAAAGCCCTTCTGATCCTGCAGGGTGGAGAAGCTCACATTTGAGCTTATGAGGAGTTTGAAGCTTGTGCAGTAGATGGAGATTTAGGCACGCCCTCCCTCTTAGCCTTTTAAGAAAGCTGCTGCCAGTGGAAATTCTAGCTCCCTGTCTGCCTTGCCATGGGCACTCTGCCTGTTACCTTATTTAAAATGTAGCGTGAACTGCAAGGGTTTCAGGAAGCACTCTGGCCCAGCAGTCTCCCGCAGTGACCGCAGTGACTCATGTTACAAGGGCCAAGGTCATCAACAATAGGAAACCCATCCAGATACCCCAAACCACACAGCAAATGGGTTGTTACCTCTGTGTTGGACACTTGATACAAATCCTTATAGGCCATGTAAACCATGAAGGAGTTAACCCCTGCAAAAGAGGGAAGAGAGGAAGAATAGGAGAAAGATAACATTATCACAATCACCCTCCATCCTTTGCTCCCACTTCCATTGCCCATGGGACCCAAGAACATTACCCAGGCTCCTGTCCAAAATAAAGCAGATGTTTCGCATTCTCCACGAGCATTTTACTACGCCCACCCCCCACCCAATAAAATCAACAATCCCTTGGTGATAGCAAAATGGTCTCTTCCACACCTCTTTCTCACCTCCCCTCCAGTACTCCCCAGCCCAGAAGGTCCACAAACTTCGATACTGCTTGAAGCAGTAGATATCACTGAGAATCACTCTAGCACACTAGTAGTATTCACACACTTGGGGGTTGCACCCATGGAATCTACCACATTCAGCAAGTCTAGGATACTTAACCTCTCTGGGTCTTGGTTTCCTTACCTATAAAATGGAAAAATAACAATACCCTACTTCACAAGGTGGTCGTGAACATTAAAGGAGGTAACATATACAGAGATCTTAGCACCAGGCCTGGCGCATATTTGGTCTCCATTAATAGATTTCCTGGGATCAGTTTATTTTACTGTTTGATGAATGCCTGCTCTGCGCTAGGCCTGTGCAGAGGAAAACTAAGATGCAGACCCTGTCCTCAGGGAACAAACAGAGCTAATGGGCAGAAGGCAAGTTTCACCTTGTGCTTAGACATCTAAAGTCATAAGAGTTATAGGGAAAGAACTATTTAGTTTTCACCTAAAATAAACTATTAATATAGTGATTTACAGAAATAGGTGGGACTGGGGAACAGAGAGTCATTTTAAAGGGAAGGAGGATAATTTTGGTGTCTAACCATTAGGGCCATCTCAGCCCACAGTGTTCCAGGCCAAAAGTGGGTTGTAATCTGAGAACTTCCCTGCCCAGAGTGGTTCAACACAGGGCAGTTTTTCCCAACAATACCCTTCCCAAAAGCCTCTGCGTCATCCATGTAATGACCCAGGCCCTTTGATAGGCAAGTGGGTGTTAAAGCCATTCAATTTTCTACCCCAGATGAGATGCCCAGTGTAAAAGAAAATGAAAATACAGAAGAAAGGGAGGAGGTTAATCTCACATTCTGTGTCACCAAGGACTGGGCAGGGCTGTGGGTTAAGGAGGGAGATGGAAAGAAAAGCTCCTCCTCTGAGGGGTCATCCTTTCCCCTCCAGCCCCAGGCGCACTCTTCTCCACTGAACTCCTAGCCTTTGTGTCTAGACGACTCATTTGATAACAGTTCTTGTATCTCGTGGCATTTATTCTGTTGCTCTTCATGGTTGTGCTTCCTTTTGCCTTGGAAGCTCAGCAGAGGCCATTATTCACACTTCCCTAAGTCCCCCAGGCTGCCTTACAATGTCGAGCACATTACACATATCTGTACATGTATGGAGGGGGATATCTGATGATCAAAACGTAGAAAGAAGCACAGAACAGAAAAATCTAAGACAACGGAACCTAAATCAGGTACTCACTGAGAGGACACACACACACGTTTTCACACCCTAAGCTCCTAGCCTGCGTAACAACACATCCTTGCTCCTGGGAATGTCTTAGCCTCTTTTGCGGATGCCATTGTTATATGATAGTAATGGTTTGATCTCTGGAGTAAAAATGATAGAGGTTAAAAATCCCTAATCTCATATTAACTAGCCACATGACCTTATGTAAGATAAGTTAAACTTTCCTAACCTCAATTTCTTCCTCTGCAAAATGGGCAGTAATGCATGGAGGTGAAGAGCATAGACTTTGGATAGATTTGCTTACTAACTATATGATCTTGGGCTATTTATTCTGAGCCTAAGTTTCTCCACCTGCAAAGTGGAGATAGGAATAACAAGCCCTATTTCACGGGGATCCTATAAGGAGTAAGATTGCATAAGTAAAGTTCCTGAAACATAGCGGTATCCCCACATCCAGTACTTATGCTCAAGGTTCCAGGTTCCAATCAAATGAGTGGATGGTGCTGGAAGGATAGGCAAGGAAAAGTCAAGGGAGGAGAAAGGGGGTAGGTTTGGGCTCACCTTTGTCCTTGATGAGGTTCTGCACCTCCTGCTTGACACTATCGTTCCAGCGGGTGATGTCCACGTGCAAGGCATAGTCACAGCAGCTCTTCCCATCAGCCCACTCTCGCCACTTCTCATAGGCTTCGGTCAGGCTGGACTCGGGCTCAGGCACCACGTGGTCAACTAAATGACAGAGGCTCCAGATAGGTGATTCTCAGACACAGCCTTTGCTCCCCTCTACTCAGGCCTGCTCCTGCTTGCTTAGCTATGACCACACAATCTCTGTGTCCTGAGCATGGAATTAACCTGGTAGTTTCAAGGATGCTGATGATTTAAACGTCACTTAGCTATTTGATTTTGGGCAAATTCTCTAAACCTCAGTTCTCTCTCCTTATAATGGGTCCCAAGTAGAGTGGGGGACGGAGTATAACAGTGCCTTCCTTTTGAGTTTGTTATAAGATTAAATGGGAAAATGTGCCGGGCGCTGTGGCTCACGCCTTATAATCCTAGCACTTCAGGAAGCCAAGGTGGGAAGAGTTTGAGATCAGCCTGTGCAAGAGGAGAGACCCTCGTCTCTACGAAAAATAGAAAAATTAGCTGGGTGTGGTGGTGTGCGCCTATAGTCCCAGCTACTCAGAAGGCTGAGGCCAGAGAATCACTTGAGCCCAGGAGTTTGAGGCTACAGTGAGCTATGATCATGCCACTGCACTCCAGCCCGGGGCAACAGAGTGAGACTCTATCTCAAAATAAATAAATAAATAAATACATAGATAAAAATGGGAAAATGCATGGAAAGTGCTTCACCTGCTGCGTGGCACATAGCAAGTGCTCAATAAATGTTAGCTATCAATGAGTGCCTACTATACACTGTTATTACTAGTGCTGGGGAGGGGTCACTGCTAATGATAAAAGTCAGACTCTCTTCCAACAGTGGAAACAAGGGGTGTTAAAATTATGTCAGGTGCAAGAGATGGAGATCCTCTGCTTATTGCCACAGGAAAGAGCTGGTATCAGTTAAGGGAACCTGACTCTAAGGCTCACAGATCTTATTTCCACGAAACTTTTTGTTAAGAATCTGGTTTCCTTGAGGCCCAAACTTATTCTTTCACCTACATCCATAGATGATATTTTAAAAAATAATAGCATAGTTGGTGAGGATAAGGCAAAAGTCACACTTTCATAGTTCCTCTGGGAAGCTAAGGCAAAGTGTGAATTGGTACAACTTTCCTTAGAACAATTTTGAAATAGACATCAAAAACCTGGACATTTTTCATACCTTAACCCAATAATTATTACCATGCCTAAGAATTGTTCCTAGGGAAATAAATGAGGCCTTGCACAAAATTTTAGTTCTCAGGATGTTTGCCACTGCAAACATTATTTATACATTTATATGTGAAAAACTGGAAACAAGTGAAATCTTTAACAATAGGGAAGCTTGTTAAATATATGTCATGATGCTTTCATAAAATGGATGTCTAGAAATTCATTTTAAATGTTGTGGTAGAATAAAAATAAATGAATGGAAAGATATCCATGACATTCATGTCATGTTATTTAGTGAAAATAGCAGGCTAGAATACAGTTAAGTACATATACTATACTTTTAAGTACATATAGTATACTATTATCCTATTTTTGTTAAATAGGAAAAAAAAATATGTGCAGAATATATAGCCAAAACCTAACAGTGATGTGGTATTAGGAGGTTTCTATTCTTTTCACATCCCTAGGGTTTCTAACTTATCTATGAAGGACATGAATGTTTTTGTGGTTCTTTGTATGCTTTACTCTCTTGTCACTGAGAACTCTGACTTTCCTCCTGCTCCTTCCCAGATGTGGACAACTAAGCATAATGTGAATCTCAAGGATACTGACCAGGTCCAACTCCTTGCCCAGGTGGCAGAAAGCCAAGCCAAGATCACTCATTTCCACCGCCTTCTATCAAGGCAGCCTAAGTGCACTTATCAGAAAGCAAATGCATGGAGCTACATTACTAATGTCTGGAACGACCCCAGGGCTTTCATGGGCAGGCAGCTACTGAAAAGTCAGCTGGCTTTCCCTCCTTCAGCTGGAGAAAAGCTCGGTTCTCCCTGAATTGCACCTTTTATGGTCTTGATGCAATTTTCCTGGGCTTCCACACCCAACTAGCTGAGCTGAACCCTGCTGGTGCTCCCGGCAAAAGGACATAAAAGACAGTGGATAATTCTACGTCTCAGGCTGTTCTGTGCTCTTGGGTGGATGTATACAGTGTGAAAATAAACAGTGCTCTGGCTGAACAAGTTTGGGGCCAGCACTGGGATGGGACTCAATTCACGGGGATTCCTTTGGGACAGGAAGGACTGCCCTGGAATGCTACCAGTCAGTAATCCAATGGCATGCAACTCCCTAGGTTTCTTTGGAACTGCAATAGTTACCAGAAAAAAAATAAATAAAAAATAAAAAAACAAGGGAAACCACTCCCACAGCTTTGCCTAATCTTAAAGATGAATTGGTCAAAATACAGAGCAGACCAGATAGCACTAAATGCCACTGAAGCCCACTAGATTCCCAAGAACTAAGTCTCCACTATCACTCTCTGTGGTACTCCTGGGTCCCATTCATGGTGCTCTGCCGTGCGCTCTACCCCCTCCTCCCTCAGACCCAAGCTGGCAGTTTTGAAATAACTTTTTGTCCACCATCCACAAGTTTTTAAGTCCACTTTTCCCAATGACTAGCCCAGAGATGACATTTCCTGATTCCCCACCCACTCTAAGAGCAGGCTCCTGCTGCTGAGGCAGACAGGACAGGACGGCTGCTCTCATGGCCAAGAGCCTCATGAATCTCCTCTATGCAGTCATGGGGAGCTGCCCATTTCCTGCTTTTCTCAGGTCCCATTAGGCAGAAAGTCTACAAACTTAATTGAGGAAAGTGTACAGTTATCATGAGGGAGCACTGTGGTTAACATATTCGCTAAACACATGCCCCTGGGAAACAGGAATGTGTAAAATCTGAAGACTTACTGATCATGGTGGTGCCACCCGCTAAGGCCGCCTTTGTCCCTTGGAAGAAGTCATCCACTGTGGTCATTCCCTTGTATGGCATCTGGAAGTGAGTGTGGACATCAATGCCTCCAGGGATCACCATCTTCCCATTGGCTTCGATGGTCTTCACTCCTCCAGGGACAATCAGATTGTCTCCAATTTGCCTGGTGAGACAGTGGAACAACTGGTAATTTAAAAGAGCAACTTCCATGATAAACATAGTGCTACAAGGATTTTAAACAGTGTTACTTATACTTGTCAAAGTAATTTTTAAGTGACTCATAAATTTATCTATAAACAAATATATACTAGATACATACACAGAAAACAATTTTATAGACACAGAACAATCTGATATGTCATTTGGTGGGACCGGGTGTCCTGGCTTAGTATTGTAACCCCAGTGGTTTGACAGTTTGACCTAGAATATGTGTGATAAATAGTTTTTAAAAATAAATGTTTTTATTATTCCTTCCATTCTGTTCTTTATTTAAGTTAAGGGTGAGGAATAACAGGTAGAGAAGGATCTAAAGACTGCAAAGTAATGAACTGTTAGGAGAAACTGAAGGAGGCAATGAATCATTTAAAGAACAGGTGTGGGAACTTAGCTACCTTCTAAGTGGATTCATCTGTGCTCCCAAGAAAAGTATTCTGTCTGGGTCATTTCCCACCTCAGTCTTCACTCCCAATTCCACTCTTCCCTGAAAATTTATCAGCCAATCACAGCTGACAGCTGATTCACAAGGAGGAAGTCAAAGATGCAGACGCCTCCAGCACCAGCTGCTTTTATGTGATCAGCGTCCCAGTAGAAGCTTTAAGCTGAGGAACGTGATTATGACAACCCCTGCCAGACACAGCTTCTCTACCCAGGAAGCTTCAGAGCATCTCAGGGAGGAACAAGGGGGAGACTCAGGTGGAAATTAAGCCAGTGAGGACCTCAAAGGCACACCTTACAAGGACAATGACAAACACAACTAGTTCCTACACAATGTTACTTATAGATCATCCAGCATTACTTGGTTTATATGTGAAATCACATCCTTGATTTAAATAGCTGGTCAAACCTGTTCACTATGGATTCCAGGTAGACCTAGGATTCATAAGTCTCTACATTACCATTATATATCTCCTACCTTGGGGATATATGTACCCCACTACAAGTGGCATGAGCACTTTCCCCTTTTGTTTGGCCAAGAAACACACTCTCTTGGGGCAATAAGAAGTCCACCACTGGCCTGCCAAAGTTCTGCAACCAAAATAAAGTATTCCTGACATCTCTAAGAAATCAACTTTACCACATCACCACTGGGACTTTCCAGAGACACCACAATTCAAAACACACTGTGGAAACAATGCAACCTCTGATCATAATTCTATTCTAGTCCAGATACTGGCCAGTTTTGTTCCCATTTTTCTCCCTCACTGGTTTTCCTCTGGGGGAAATTGAGAACCAAGGGCATGAAGAATTGCCTAGCCTGTGTGTGTGTTCACATATGTGTGTTTTCAGCCATTTCAACAACCAGCTTAATACTGAGTCTGAAATAGAAATGCCTTCCCTCTTTTTCTCCACTGCACAGATCAATGTCACAGTAATCATTTAAGGCTCAGATTCCATCTCCTCTCCTTTGTCAAGTTCCAATGACAGCCAAGTCTAATAATTAAGAATGTGGCTATGTTCTAGATGTGGGCTATCTAGATTCATAATCTTGGCTCTGCCAGTTACTAGCTGTATGACCTTGGCCAAGTTACTTAACCTCATCATGACTCAATTCTTTCACCTGTAAAATGTAATAATGATGCCTCCTCCATAGGGTTGTTGTGTAGATTACATATGAATATATGTTAAGCCAATAGAATTCCATTAGGCACCAAAGAATCCAATAAATATCAGTTATTATAATTAATAACCAGTCTTTTTTCTCATTTGAATTTCATCTAGTCTACTAATTTAATACTCAATATTGCCTTTACCTGATAACTTTAGGTCCTTTGCATATATATAGATATCTCAGTTCCCCTAAAAGACTGTAAGGTCCCCAGGGAAAGACAGCATGATGATTTGGCACAGCCTGAGTCCAGTGCCTTACACAGCTGCATGGTACACAGGAAGTACTCCGTAAATATTCACAGACAGACCAACAACTATGCAACAGTGGGAGGAAATTATTTCTGTTCCTATGCTCTGTGTGTTGAGAATGTTGTTGGTGATATACTAAATTTCAGGATCGGATGAAGATCTCATTTATTCAATCTTCTCTTCACCACCAACATACACATCTGATGGTTAAATTTCTTCTATAACACCCTTGACAACTGGCCTTCCAGTCTTTCTAATAGGGATGGCAAGAATGATTCATCTTGCGTATTCAATTCTGGTAGCGGATGCCTAAAGTACCGTGTGATCAATCAGTGATGTCTACCATGAGCTCTGAGATGAGGAGGAAGCATTTGATACTAAATTTTCCCCGTCTCTGCAAATCTCTAAATAAGGGGACTTGCTACCTCCAAATAGAACCATCTCTATATAATTTTTTAGTAATAGAAAAATATAAAACCAATTGTGGCTTATATCTTGAAGAAATTATTGGTTTATATTGTTTGGCTTGCCTATTATTTCCATTTCTCTGACTTCTAATATGAAAAAGTAATGATGTAAATTGGCAAGGCAACTATGATGTTTGCCCTTATATTGTTCATTCATTCATGCATTCGCTCACTCATTTATTCAATGTATTTGACTAATATGTTGACCTTTAGCAAGTTATTTACACTCTCTGTGCATCTTTCTCATCTGAGAAAAGAAAGTAGTAATAGTATGGTACTTAATTCATAGGGTTGCTAGCTGGTTGAATGAGATAAAACATGTAAAATATTTTAACACGGTGCCTGGCACATACTACACACTTAATAAAAGGTACCTCTTATCAAATCTCTATGTGCTAAGTACTGGGTTAGGTGTTGGCTACAGGGAGATGAACAAGATAAGATCTTTGCTCTCAAAGGGGCCTAACAGTGTCAGAATTGCTATGATTGAGAAGGGTGTTTTGAGAGCACATAGAGGGAGAAGCTAGCCTAGACTTGGGACCTGGTAAAGAACAACTGCCTGCAGAAAATTACATCTAAGCCAAGTTTTCAAAGATAAGTAAGACAGCTCCCATAACCAATCTTAAACTAGCCGATAAAGTTCAATACTATAAAAATAAAACTGAATGAGGCCAGAGGTGGCTAATAAGATGGGTTGGATACACAATTCTCATCCAACAACTTATCAGTGTGGTGGTGGACTTTGCTTTACGTGGTGTAAGACTATGTAAATCAAATCCTGTGTGTAAGGAACCTACATGTAAAAGTTATCTGGCTGTGCTGCCAGATATAGGCATCCAATAGCAAAACATTTTGTAAAGTAATTATACATCCCTAATAAATCTATTTGTAAATCTTTCCTGAAATGTATATCCTATCTGTGCCCTGCCCCATTAAGTCCTACCCTTAAGTCAAGGTTCAGTTTTAATTCCCTCTCCACCCCAAAACCTTAGCCCTAAATGGATTTCTCCTTTCTGTATGCTTCTAAATCACTTATCCTGATTTCAACTCCTTTGATATCTATTACACAAGACCTAACATTTTTAGGGTGCTGTATTTGTGCACATTCTTCAGTATCCTTAAGGACAGTGGCCACTTTTCCACTTTTCCATGACCCATACAGTACCTATCTAGACAGCTTGTGCAAAGAGCCCCTCAGTATCATTCTGTTGATTGAATTCGTATTTTTCACTTCAGTCATGAAATCCAAGCTTCTTTCTGGGCTGCTAATGAAAAAAGGAAGTACAAAAAGATAAAGAGAAGGGTTCTATGTACATACTTTATTAAGCCATCTTCCATGTAAATATCAGCATAAAAGGATTGATCATCGTTGACGATTCTGCCTCCCTTGATAAGGAGACGGTCACTCTAGAAAAGAAGGAAAACGTGAGTCATTTTCACAGCTAGGACTTCAGAGAAGAGTGGTCTGCTAAGGTTTCCCAATTCATTCTTTTAGAGCTGTAGGAGATACACATTTACTAAAGACATCTGTGTGCTCGTGCACTCAAGATTTGAACTAGGTGTATTTATTTGGGGATTCAGTCTTTCTTGTTTACCCCTAATTCAAATTATTCTGGAGTTTTGCCTCTTGCTTTTGCAACCTATCAGAGCCTCTTGGAAAAATAGCTAATCAAGTAAGTGAGACACTCTTTATATTATCTTTTCTAGTTCAGTAGGCACTAAATATTTTAAATGGGATAACATATACTTCAGTGCCTAGCACACTGTCTGGTACTTTGTTGACACTCATTGGTGATTCTCAAACATAGAATTTAGGATTAGGTATACAATGAAACAGGCTTTTACAAATATTTATAATGACACGAGGACATGCTCAGATCATGTTATGCTTAAGATCCAGGTTACTTATATAGGTATGCACAAATGCACACAAACTTGTGAAATATAAAAGAAAACTACTAGATGGAAAAAACTCCACAGTATCTATAATATTTCACTCATGGTGGAGAAATCATGCAGGATTTATATTTGCTTCATCATACTCAGTATTTCTCACATTTTCTGAGTGTATTTCTTTATTGCTTTAATTATGAGAAAAATAAAATCCTTTTAAAAATTATAACTTAGATAAAATGTGGGTAAGAGATCCAATTGGAAACAAGGCAAATATACTCCAAAGTTATTAACAAAATAAACATATATCTACATATAAGTCAGGAGAGGGATAAATCAGTGTCAGCACTAGAGATCACAGATTTCATTAAATGAATGGAGCTTAGACTGGAGTATAAGGGATGGATACAGCTTTGTTAGGTTCATGGGAGCCTGGTTGAGTGGAGTTATAGCATGAATAAATGGTAGGCTGGATTTTATAAAGAATTCAACTTAAGAGACTTCAACTTCATCCATCCATCCATCCATCCACCCATCCATTGTTTATCCATCTACTCATTCAACAAATAATTAATATTTATTATTAAGTAGGTGGGGAAGGTACAGCTGTGAATGGATCACAATAGGTCATTGCTTCTATGGAATTTAAAGGAGAAGTACGGCAATAAAGAAATAAAGGAAGTCAACAAAACAAATAAAACAATGTGAAATGGTATTAAGTGTCACAGAATATAGGGGAATGGGGCTTGTTTAAATAGAGGCTGGAAAAGGTCTTTTCAAGGAAGAGATGGGGGTAGGGGTGGAGAACTCCTGTAGGCAGAAGGAACAGCATGTGGAGAAGTTCTGAGGTAAGAATAAATTTTGTTTCTTTGAAAACCTGAAAAAGACCAATGTGGGAGGACCTTAGGGTTCAAGGAAGTAAGTGGCATGGGATGAGGTGGGGAGGTAGGAAGGCTAATTGTGCTGGGATTGGTAAGAGTTTGGGTTTGAATGAAAAGACACTGAGACCCTGGAAGGTTTGTAAGCAGAGGAGTGAAGATCTGTGTAAAGAAGGCAGTTCTGGATTGCATTGATCAAGGGGTCCAGGGCAGGAAGACTTCATATTCAGGACTAACCACGACCATCATTCCCTTGACGCCAATTCCCTGGCCCCTGTTTGAGAACACTAGCTTTCAAAGAAGATATAGGCTTGATGGAGAAGGGAGCCCCACAGACAGGCTGGCTCCTGGCTTCACAAATGAAAGGGTCAGAAAATGAGAGCAGAAGGTAGGGTCCCATGTGGGATATAGACAATTACCACTTAGCTTCTCCTACTTCCAAGGTATTGCATAAGGTATTGCATAAGAATAAGAATTTCATCATGTCATATTGTCAGAAGAAAAGATTTTTAAAAGATACAGATCAATGAGGTGTTTAGAAAAAACCTACATATGTGGCAAGGAAGATGTGCTAATGAGGTCAAATACAAATGCCCATGATATACAAGCCCCTCATGCTCTGGTCTCTATCAATATGTCCATCCTCATTGCTATCATATATTGTCTCATATTTTATGCAGTGGTAAAACAACAAACCATGCAGTTCTGGTCACATATCAGTCTCTCTGGCCGCTAGGTCTTTTGCATTTTGCAAAAATGTTCGCTGTCTTCTCATATGTTCACCTGGCATCTAGCAGCCATATTCTCCTTTGTCAGGCCTCCAGTCACAGGGTTTCTCCCCCAAGATGCATCACCTGACTTTCCAGCAAATTTCACCTGCTCCCACTGCAATTTAGTTTGAACAATTACAGTGTTCTACAATAGCTGATTTATTGTTCAATTATCTCCTGACTAGACCAAAGACTCCTTTAGTCCTGGAACAATGTATCTTTTGATCTTTTTATCTTAGTTCCTGGAGCCCATCTCAGACAGCTGTTATATATTGGTCAAACCAATGGGTGAAGGGTGGGACTCAGGAGGTTGTATTACATCATTGTATTAATATCATATCGGCAGGATGGAAAGGCATCTGAGTCAGAAAGTTACATGAAATGGCCAGAAAATTGGAATTTTAAGGGAAAAAAAGAAGGCTATTGTAATCTATTGTTTTAACAGTACTGCAAAATTACACAAGGCTGACCTAGATCTGCTTCTAAACTAGTGTGCACATTAGAGAAATACATATTCCCAGTTCCTGCTCTAGGCCACCAAATTTGTGGTTTATAAGCTCCATAGATGGCACTTATGCAGCCATCAGCCAGCCCAGCTACAAGTCACAGACCAGCACAAGGAACCACTTCTCCACACACAGTTCTGCGTGTCTAGGATGGCAACAGAACATCTCCAATAGGAGCTTCATAATGATAACTCTCTTGGTAGCTTTAAGAGTTTCCTCTCATAGATCGGTGCTTTTCTGATTTTATCTTCCCGGCAAAAAGCTGAACTAAACTGGTTTATGGAAATGGGCCAGTTTCCGTCTGAACTGAGACCAGTTCTGAAATATGACCAGCCTAAGGACATCCAGCTCTGTATCACTGGTATGAACATCACTTCCTTCAACAAGCATCAAATGTCAGCAAAGGGGCAAAAGCTATCTCAGGCCCTATGCACATCAGGGGATAGTAAGAGCTGATCCAAGTGGAATTAACACCATTGAGATTGGAACCTCTTCAAATGGTAATTAAATAAACCCTTTCTGGCTCAATAATCAGGAATCCAAACAGAGCTTAAAGATGAACGAATGATAGGGGTGATGTAGGTTGCAGAGAAGGAAGTAACAAGACCTTTGCTCCATGGGCTGTAAGTATTAACATTATTATTATTTGTTTTCATCATGCAGAGCAGAAACATCAAAACCTAAACTCACAGAGCTCAAACAAAGGCTTCCCCTAGGGGTTCCCCAGCTTGCCCCCCAGAAAAAACCACTTGATTAATTTTAATTCTTTCCATGCATAGGGGATCCACTACAAAGGGCAGCTTAGGCAAACCAGCCATCAGACACAGAAGAGTCTGAAAGGCAATTCCTGGGCTTGGCATTGAGAAATGTGTGGGTTGGGTGTGACATAACTACTGACCACTCCTAGGCCATATAAAACCAAACCTCTTTGGACACAAAAACTGTTTCTCTGTGAATTCATGGACCAGCCTCACAGATTAACACATGCTTGTCTCAAAAAACAGTAAGCTGAACAAACCCAACATTTGTGATTAAAACTCACCCTTGGTGATGAATACGGCTTTGTGGGGCTCCTCACTTTCTGTTCCTGGCAGCCAAGGCTGCCAAGCACCCATGAGCTGATGCCTGGAGGAGGTAAAGTCGTCTCGTTTGCAGCTTAGTAATCTTTCTCACGTAATGCTGAACATAAAGAATGATGCTATTTCTAGGGCATGCGGGGGTAATCTGGAGGGTATCTGGAACCCAAAATGAAGCTATTCAGAGCTTGAAGCAACCAGCCAGGGACTATGCCACAGGCGCTGCACAGCCACCAAGGGCTGAGTGTGTCACTGTCCTGCAGCCCAGTGGGGTGCCAGTGGGGACCAGCTGGCAAGCTTGAGTCCAGCTGGGTTCTCCCACTACTGGGAGAATCAGACTGACCACTTAACTAAGTATGCGATCTTGAGTTAGGACTTAACCTCTCTGAGCCTCAGTTTTTTCATTAGTCCAGAGTGGACAATACTACCTTGGCTGCCAGGAATGAGAAAGAAAAGGTGTGTGTGAGGGTGGGAGTGTGTATATATAAAATCTAGCACGTAGTAAATAGTTAATAAATATTATATTTACTCCATTAATATTATTTACAGTACTTTGAATTTTTTAAAGCCTTAAGAAGCATGTTGGAGAAAGACTATTGTTCCCATTTTCCAAATGGGTAGATACACACAGAGAGGCGAATGACTTACTCCAAGTGACAGAGCTGATTAGTTCCAGCTGGAAGGAAATCACTGCACTGATTTCTCCTGGGCCACTGTACCAGGTGTATTTAAAACCTTATGACAAATGGCTCTTCCTGACAGGGCTTCTCTTTCTTCTCTGTTTGATACTGAATCTGACTGCTTCACTGTTGAAACTGCTGACCAGTTCTCTGCAGTAGGTAACTTTAGGAACCCAATAACTTTTAAGCCACTACTTATAAAATCAGCGCATTAAACTTGCCTTTTATGGTCTGAATGTGTTAACGCAGCTTATGAAGGGATCTAATTTACACTCCAGGGTAGCACAGGCCCTTAAAGTGTGATGAAAGTCTAACCTTTTTTTCCTTCACTAGGGTATGATAATGATTAGGAAAATCAACTATAAAAAATTCAGAGTTTGTGAGAGAGAGATAGAGGACAAAGAGACAGAGGACAGAGAGAAGACAGAGACAGAAAGAGAGATAGAGAGGAACAAAGCAAAGAAGAGAGGAAGCAAGTGAGAAAAGAGAAAGAAAGGGAAGAAGAGAGGGCAGGTGGAAGGGAAGGAGGGAGGAAAGGAGGAAGAGAGGAAGGAAGGAAGGGGTAGGGGAATGGACTTAACAACAAGGGACTTAACAAGTTGTTAAGAATGACTGATTCAAACTAGAATAGGGAATGAAAGACAGAATCTTGAACTAAAGCCTATTGGAGACGTTGGTTTCCATTTTAGTTTTCTTCCCCTAGTCTTTCACTTAAAGAACGTAAATTACCACCTCTATCTGAGGTGATGAGACTATGCCTCCTGGAGAAACCAAAACCCTCCATGGACTTCTTCCCAGTCAATAAAGTCAGCCTGAGAATAGTACTTAAGACACATCTGTTCCATACTCTGCAGATGACATTCCAGCAGCTCAGAATAAAAACTATAATCCTATGAAGAGGATATAAAATGAAGAACAAATCTTCCAAAATCAAACATTTTGTTACCTGCACTCACAAAGCACAGACTCTGACCCTCTCAGTGGGGATTCGAGATGCTTTTAAAGTCCAAAGGAAGATGCAGGTGGTTATTCAAAATAAATTACTATTTGGGTAATTAGATTTGACTTCCTAAAACATTCCCACTCTTAAGAAAACATAAAGAAGGATAGACTACATGGATGAAATCTTGTTTTTCTTCCCCAAAGCAGCATCATTTCAAGAAGAGAGAGGAAACCAGGCTTTCTAAGATAGTCTGGCTGACTTGAGGCAGTATTCAGGAAAAGATGCTGAACAGGCTCTCAGTAGACCATAGTTCTCATCCCAGCTCTGTTAACAAATATGTTACCTTGGGTGAGAAATGCAGACATGAGTTTGAATTCTAGGGGTAACACTACCTGTGAATGGATAAGTGACTTCACCTCTCTGGGCTTCAGTTACCTCATCAGTGAACAATGGGGACAAGGAAACCTTTTTCTGAGGACGCTGGTAAGGCTTATTATGGGGCATACCATATATAAAGGGCTGAACTCTTCTTGGCACGCTATAAATGCTCAATACACGTGATCTATCATCATTATTATTATTATTTCTTACAATTATAACCAGCCACTGTAAAACTCCTCTCTCACAGATACTCAAGAACTGAACTAAGACTGTTAATCAAAATATAATAGACCTTGCCATAAAGGGAATTCCAGAGACTCCAGTCTCTAGCCAACCCTCAGCAACTGTTCTCAGCTCCTGGCACCAGTAGCCAAGGTCAGCCAAGACCTCCCCTTTTAAGCCCACCCCCACAGGGCAAGTTCCCATGGCCCCTCTGGGTCATTCTTCTGGAAATATGCTTTCATGAGGAGATAACAATCTACTCTCTTCCAGCAGGAATGGAAAGTGGGCGGCAAGGTCTTAAAACAGCCTCCACACCCACCCTCCCTACTCAGTTTATGGATCCGTTTCGAGGACTCTCAATGACAAGCATACCATTGAGACACAGAGAAAGAGAAAGGCCTGGGAGAAAACATCTTGAGGAGCAATGCAGTTTCTCAGCTCTGAGTCTTTATTGAAACCGAACATAGTTCAACAGGGTTGGCTATTCCAAATCTCTGAACTGCTACAGATGAGAATCTCAAAAAACATTCCTCCTTTCCTTTATCATCTCAACATACTTATGACCATCGAGGTGTGCTAGAAGGAGGTTAGCTTGGGGCTCTCCCTTCAAAACACAACACATAGGAAGCACTGTTTTCAAGTTTCTTTATTATGTATGGTTTGGCCCTGGAGAGACAGACACAAGGTAGGAAAAGCAGAAATGTGGAGGAAGCAGTAGCCAAGGGCAGTATTAACCAGGGTGGAGTGGCTGCTCTATCTTCTGAACTGGAGCATCAAAGCCAGCTATGTGCATTCTTCCCTCCCCAGAACTTCATGTTAACCATTTTAAAGATGTAATTATCAAAGGGCCTGACAAGTGATGTGGCTGCCCTGGGTCAGAGCGGATGGGGGAATGAACTGTGGATGGCACCTTAATCCCAGACACCTGATAATGGTTTCTCAACCTTCAGCAGGGTTCCAGACATGGATAAGCACAAGTGGGTAACCAGGCCAGGAGTGAGAGGACGGGGAGGGGAGAGACAACCCAGCATTGGACCGCAGGAGCTCAAGAGTCATTCTGTTCTCAAGCAGGAATGTCAGCTGGATCTGTGCAGCTCAAACCTCAGTCACTTGTGTACTACCTGCATGAAATTTGACACATCGTGCTACAAACTGTGCTGCTATTTGCTTAATATTATCCTTAAATAAATGTATTTTAAAAGAAAACACTATCTTACGCTCGTAAATTCTAAGCCAGTATCACTTGCCAAAAATAGACAGTGAACCTAGGAATGAATACAATAAAAACATCACTAAATTTTGTCCACATTCTACTGCCTTCAAGAGCACTCTAAACAATGAGCTCAGATCTGTCATTTTTTTAAAAAGGAAGATTATCAAGCATCAGGAAGGTGTTAATAAGAAACTAGTACCAAACAGAAACTTTTTCCTTGATCTACGCAGAAGATTTGAAAAAGAATTAGAAAAGGCACAAAATTTCTCATTATGTGACTTAATGTTATTTAATGCCCTCTTCCAGAATCACCTAAAACGATCTAATGTACCAGCAGGAATTCCATCCCTGCTATTGAAGCCTGGGCCAACGTGGGTCCATGTAAGCCAACGTGGGTCCACATGGGCCTGTCAGAAGAAAAAGCAGGGCCCAAAGCAGAATGGCAGGGACCTCGCAGATACCAGGCAGCACGGCAGAGGGAAAAGATTACTGGGGACTGCTCCAGGTCAGAAGCTAGTGGGGATGGGGAAAGAGGCAGGGTGGGGCAGGGTCAAGGGTGGGAACAAACAAGACTTATCAGAAAATAGGATATGCTAGAACTGTGTAAAAGAAGAAATGTGGCACATCTTAAGCTGGGCTCTTGGTTGGGAAAAATGGAAATGTTGCTGCCTGGGATGAAAACCAGCACCAATAGCAGTTTGCAGAGCTACCCAGAACTGTAGGTAGCAACTGAGAAAGTCGGGAAGCCAGGGCTGCATCAGCATCTCTGCCACTAACTTACTGTGATTTTAGACAACTAACTTGATCCATTTCTTTGCCGCAGCTTCTTTGGCTGAGTGAACATATGTCGCTCCAAAAAGGCCCATTTATATATCTGTGAAGTACAGATAATAATGCTTACCTCACAGGGATACTGTGAGAATTAATGTCATGAAGCAAGGTTGGACACTTACAAAAGGGTCCTAATTGGTAGCCATTACAAATATTACTACTACTCCTACTACTGTGCTACAACTTCTGTTTTATTGCTCGTATTATAGAGATATACTATTAAAGTCAAATCCAAATTGCAGTACAAATGTAAGGTAGCTATTACCATTATATATAAACTGCCTGAGAAATACATTGCTCAGGACCAGAATATAAAGTCCAGTATGGATTAAAGGCAAGTCAGTGCTTTAGAGAACTGATTCACACCCCTCTTTGGCCTGGATTTATATGATAGCTTTGTGTTTATTACTTTTTTGTTTTGGTTTGCCTTGCTCCTTTTTAGGCTTCAAATACATATGCTAATGGGTGAAAGCTTTCTGTACACATGCAAACTAGAGAACTGGAATCCAGCAAGTCCATGTCCCATTAGCCCTTGAGTTTGTGCAAAAGCCAAATGCCCATTCCATGAGGAAGAAGTGCCTGAAATCTCAACCCAAGCCTTGACTGTAAGGATAAATGAGTTTAATCATTTGTTCCTGAAACATCTACTTGTGTAACTACTGGCCATGAAGTTCTATGTTTGGTTTATGGAACAGCAAAGATGAAACAGCAAGAAAAGTAAGCCATGAACACAAATAATAATACAAAAGGTAAAACTATAGGAACAGCAGAATGATCAGTGGTTACCAGTGGTGAGGGACGGGGGGTGAAGGGGAGGGATGGATTGGAGAACAAGTGGAGCCCTGAGGATGTCCAGGGCAGTGAAACTATCCTGGACGATGCTGCAATCATGGATACAAGACAGTACGCCTTTGTTAAAACCCACAGAACTGTACAACAAAGAGTGAGTCCTAATATAAACTGCAGACTTTCCTTAATAATGTATCAACGTTGGTTCATCAACTGTAACAAGTATACCATACCAATGCAAGATGTTAATAATAGGGGAAACTTGGGGGGTGGGGAGGGAGTAAGAAGGAGTATATAGGAGTTCTCTGTACTTTGTGCACCATTTTTCTGTAAACCTAAAACTACTGTTAAAAAAAACAGTCTATTAATTGAGAGAGAGAGAGAGAGGGAGGAAAGAGAGAAAGAGAGGGAGAGGGAAATGGGGAGAGAGAAAGGTTGACAGAAAGCGAAGAAGGGTCCACAAAGACCTGTTTGAAGTGGGTGTTGGGGAAATGGCTGATTTGGACACGCAGGTATGCCAAAAGGCAATTCTGATTAGAGAAGGGGAACAATAATTCATACCTAGCATTTACTAAAAACTTACATGCCAAAAACTATTAGAAGCTTTAAGTACATTTTGTTCAATTAATCCTCAACAGAATACTAAAAGTTATATGCTGTTATCTTCTGCATCGAATTGATGAAGACATGGAAGCTTACGGAGGTTGCTCATGGTCTGACATCACATAACCAGTCACTGGGAGGACCAATGGTACCAGTGCAAGAAATGCATTTCAGTGGGAAATCATGCAGTTGGGCGGAGCCCCTGAGGCCCAGGATACTAAAATGACGGATGCAAGAGGCAGCTGGCTAGGGAGTTTGACCTTTATTCTGTGGATGCTGAGTAGTCTTGGAAGGATTTTGAGAAAATAAGTAAAATTCAACCTCAGAGTCAAAAAAAATTAAGCTGACAGAATGGCCATGCTGGACATAAAGGAAAGAAGGACTTAGAAAGTAACAACAAGTGGCAGGGAAAAAAACAAAAACAAAAACAAAAAAACATGAAACAACCTTTAGTACTCAGGGCACCAGCAGGAAACAGATGGAATACTCAGATTGAGTTATTCAGGAGAGTTTAACGAAGGGATTATTTAACCAAGTGTGGTCAGGGTTTAGGGAAATTAAATGGATATGTAGCATCCAGGGCCCACAAACAGCAGGCAGCCACTGCTTTCCCAGGGCCTGAACGGGGCAAAGGAGTCGTTACGACATGGAGTGGGTGGTTGTGTGGAGGGAGCTGCCTGGCAGGAGCTGTAATCTTCAGTAGAGGCATGCAGCCAGCCTGCAGTGACCCAGCAGGAAGGAATCAGGCAAAAATACCCTGACTTCATTGTTCACCCTCCCTAAAAATCTCCTACTAGTACCCTATGAACTACTAAATGCAACCAGAAGCCCAAAGGCAAAGAAGCCCACTGATGAAGACCACTGATGCAGGTCCAGGACACGGAGCAGGGTAGACAAAGGTGGAGAGGGTATTTGGAGAGGCAAACAGAAAACACCCAGCCCAGTCCCTGAATAGCCAACAATGAGACATGATTTAATAAACTGCAATACAGCCACACTATAGATTACTGGTATTATGGCTATTTTTAAAATAGGTTAAATCTGTATCTTGAATGGAAGAAATATCTAATGTAAGTAAGTTGCAGAGCAATGTGCAAATTATGATCCTATTCTTGCAAAAGCAAGCAAAAAATACCATATGTAAACATGTTTATTGTGTTTTTGTGTGAGCTGGTCTGGAAGAAAGGACTAGAATGATGCACATCAAATTATTAACATTGGGTACGGTAGAAGGAAGGGATGGAAAGGGAAGTAGTATGGGGAAATTTTTGAACTTTTTCTTCTCTCTCCTCTATTTATTTATTTACATTATTTCTCTAGCTGCACAATGCATATGACATTTTATAACTTTTAAAAGCGATTTAATAAAGAAAATTATAAAAAGGAAAAAGAGCAAAGTGATTGCTATCGTTCAGTGTGACAACAAAAATATGGATTAGAAAATGCAATAACAGGCCAGGTGTGGTGGCTCACACCTGTAATCCTAGCACTCTGGGAGGCCGAGGTAGGAGGAACACTTGAGGTCAGGAGTTCGAGAACAGCCTGAACAAGAGTGAGACCTCATCTCTACTAAAAATAGAAAAATCAGCCAGGCGTGGCGGCACACGCCTGTAGTCCCAGCTACTCGTGAGGCTGAGGCAGGAGGATCACTTGAGCCCAGGAGTTTCAGGTTGCAGTGGGCTATGATGATGCCACTGCACTCTAGCCCGGGCAACAGAGAGACTCTGTCTCTAAAAAAAAAGAAAAGAAAATGCAATGACATACTGCAGAAAAAAGCTTGACTCAACTAAGCAACTGAAGAGGGAAAGAAAGTGACGCATCAAAATCAACTGGAGTTTCAAAGCAGGATGTTCAAGAAGGACCCATTAATAGAAATGGAGAACAGAAAGAGAAGTAACAAAATTGAAGTGCAAGACTATGAATTATTTTGAGGTACTGGTCAACCATAGAGCCATGCAGCAGGTAAGCAAAAATGGGGGCCTGGGATTGAAGAGAACGGTCAGGTATTAATGGATGGACTTGAGTTAATGCTACACTGAAAATAGCTATGCTGACTGAAAGGCAACAAGGGATGGTGGGAAGATCCCTAGGATGGGAGTGAGGAGCCCTGGATTCTGGTCACAGTTCTGTGACCCCAAGCAAGTCACTTCGCCTCTCTCAGCTGCTATGCCACGAATGGTACCCACCTCCCTCTTAAGAAGCAGTTCTCCTCTTTGATCTTTTCTGACTGACAGCTGGCTTTGACAAGGAAGCCTAGTGCATTCCCATCCTATTGCTTCTCAGAAACAAGAAACCTTTTCACTAAATCTGAAAGCTAGCCAAAATGCAATTCCCAGAGAAGGAATGCAGGCTCAGGCCTTGGAATGAGCAGCACCTTCAAATGACAAGCGATTGTTCCCCATTTATTTGTGAAGGCCACAGGGATTCTTCTCCAAGTCTGACATTATACTTTTAAAGTTAGTGGGGGCTTCTTGGGGATTGTGGTTATAAGCACACAACCACTGGCTTACTCAACTTCCTAAAACTATCCCATGGTGGACGCATCTAGCAGAACGTACAGCTGTGATGCTACAGTCACTTGAGGCTGCCATGGAAGGGGCCCAATAGAGACAGCACGTGGGAGGAAGGGACTATTTCAAAGACCAGAGATGTCCCCCACTTTGCTCTGCCTTGGAGTCCAGACATCAGAAATTGGGCCTGTCATACAGAAGAGCAAAGAGGGGCCTCATCATTCATTCTGCAGCCTAAAAACCCAAGTGGTGAATGGCTGCCAGAGCAGCCTGATGGAATGTTTAAAAAAGAGAAGGGTTTTGGAATCCTGACTGTAAAATGAGGAAAATGACATCTGCCCTAAAGGACTCCCGTGAGGATTAAGCCCAGATTCTGTTGTATTGCAGGTGCTCAATAAATGTGGGTTCCTCTAAAAGCTAGAACCCAAATCTTTTCAGGTAAAAGCCTTCCACCTGGATGCCTACCCACCCTCTCTACATATATATACCACCGGATATATATCAACTACCTTCCTACAAGTACCCAAACACACTTGCTAAAAAGGAACATGGGGAGGGGAGGGAATGGAGGAGTTCACTCTTTTTTCTGGTTCTTTCTTGATAAAGTAGACAATAGTGGTGACTAATTCTGCTGTCACAGAATTCCATCTGCCTAAAAACCTATATACCCACAGCTCTGCTTTCATTTGATAGACAGGTGATTACTAAAGCAGTGACTTTTTTTTAGTTCCCCAAGTTATACTGACATAGAAAACTGCAGATGCTCTGAGAACAAGGACTTCAAGAGGTCAGGCAGACCTTGAATGAAACAAACCCTTGAACTAAATACAAATGAGGCACCACTTAAAAATTATCAGAACTCAAAAATCAGAAACTAGCGGGTGTTTAATCCTATAATAAAAGCTTTCTTCACCTTCACCAAAGATCTAAGGCTTTGCACATAGTAGACACCTTCTGGAATGTATTCAAGACTGCTTACTATTGGCAAAGACCATGCTAACATTACAGGAACACATTCCCTATGCTTAAAGGCCTGCAGACTTCATCCCTACCTGTAAAGCCATGAAGCTGCCCTCTTCTCTTCCCAATGATCACTGTTTAACATTCTATGAGTCTAATACCAGGAGAATAATCTTCTTTTGGACAAGTTCCAAAATAGTCTGCTCTTTTATGACATGTCTCTGCTCAGAAATGTTTCAGACTGAAGTTTATAGTTACAGATGCCTACCAAAGCGAGACGTGTATTTGTGACATGTATTAAATTATGTCTTTTAAAAAAAGCAAACAAGTTACAACCTCTGCCAGTGATCTCCGATACAGCAGGTTTTCACCCATGCCTTATCACTTTGTCCTGTTCTATCAAGCCTTTATCTTTCATTGACCATTCCATTTATTCGAGAATAGACTGAGCTAGGCCTTGGTGTTACAATGGGGAAGGACACGGAATCCCTAGCATCATGGAGCAGATAGTCTGGTAGTTTTTTGATAACCCTGTTTCCTTGACATCTGTTCTCCTCAAACCACTTAACCCAGGGAAAGCATATTACTTTAAAGTAAAGGAGCAGTGTGACTTTCATTCATTTATTTACCCATTCATTACTGCATTTAATGTTTGTAAATGACTCCTGTTCACAGTACTATTGATACAATAGTGAACAAAATAAAATAAGGCACTGCAGCAGTGGAAAAGGCAAAGAACAAGTGAACTACTAAATAAGTAGTATAATTTCAACAGTGATAGATAAAATTTAGAAAGAGGATAAGGGGATTGTGAAGGCTTTGAAGAGTATCTGGGACTGCTTTTGATTAAGTCTACAAAGAAGGCATGTCTAAGAAGCTGTCAGCTGAACAGAGATCTGAATGATCTGAGTCCTAGAAAAAGCTGTTGCCCACCCTGAGGGAACAGCAAGTATAGAAGCTTTGAGCTGGACAGGAACTTGTCATGTCCAAGGGAGAGCAAGAGGTGAGAACAGCTGATGCCAAGTGTCACTAAGGGGCAGTGGCAGGACTGGAGAAGAGAGAGGTAGAGAGGGATAGGCCATGTGAGACCTCAAGAGCCACGGTTTGAGTGTTAGTTCACCAATAGGAGATGGTTGAGCAAGGGAGTGACTTTGTCTGATTTACATTTTTAAAGGATCTCCCTGGTTATTATGCATGGAGAATGAACTTTGGGGTAGGCAAAGTGGAAGCTCAGAGAACAGTTAGGGGGTTCTTGCAGTAAGATAACAGAGTCTTGACCATGGGTGATGACAGTGATGAAAATAGTGAGTAGTGTTTGGGTTAAGATTCTATTCTAAAGGTAGAGCCAACAAAGTTGTACAGCTAGTAAATAGTTGAGCTGGGACTTAACCCCGGTATCAGCTGAAAACAAAGCCCACACACCTCTTAACTTGACTGTGTCTTCTTACATTAAAGTCCAAGTAAATTTAACCTATATATTTAAGCGTTGATAGACCTCACAACTTTAAGACAGGGAGGAAGCAGCTCTAACAAAGCCATCTACATTCACTATTTAAAGCATGTCATATTTCCCATATTACAACATCTGGGGTTACCAGCAGCTCATGTCAATTTGGTATTTTTTGATTGTACATTTATCACATCTTATTGTTGAAAATACTTCTAAAGTATATCATTGTAAAACTCTGGCATACACAGTTTCCAAGTCTCCTCATGTTATAGACACACAGGTCTGGTTTCCTGCTTTAGCAAATGTGACCCAGTGTGGGTAACTGATACTCCTTCGATGGGTCAGATTTCTTGAGGGTCCAGGGCCCAACACTATGAATGTTAATTCTTCATTACGTGTAGCTGTTCATTTAGATGTGCGAAGGTGTGAGAGCCACTGGGAAGACTCTTTAGTGAAATCCAAATATATTGATTGTATTTTTAAGTTTCCCTGATCTCTGTTTTTATCCTAAAATCAGGGGCCAAATATTAATCAATTAAGTGGATTTCAGGTCATTGAGACTTTGAAGTACATTTTTCCTTCCTCCTAACATTAAACAACTTGGTAAGTAATGGTTCCTAAGCAGCTTAAATTAACTTCCTTACTGGGAAGTAGCACAGTGTAGTAAGTGAGGGTTTTAAAGTCAGACAAGAAGGTGAATTTGGACCTAGTTCCGCCAGTTAGTTAATTATGTAACTTTAGATAAATTAACATTATGAGCCTCAGTTTCCTCATCTGTAAAGTGGCTTAATAATGATTATAATCCAGGCATGTTATGAGGATTGAATGAAATGCCATATATAAAATAACAATTGAAAATCAGTTAGCATGGGCTCTGGCATGGCATAATTTCTTATAAATATTATTTGAGTCTCCCTTTTCTGTTCTTTGAGAACTTACCACGTCTGAAGTTTTGAATTTTTTAAGTCTTTGTCCTTAACTTTCTTCCTATATGACTTTCCTAGGGCTGCCCTAACAAAGTACCACAGACTGGCTGGCTTTAACAACAGAAATGTGTATTCTCAAAGTTATGGATGCTAGAAGTCTGAGTCAGGGTGTCAGCAAGGTTGGTTTCTTCTGAGGCCCCTCTCCTTGGCCTGTGGATACAACTCTTGTCCTTCCCTTTGTCTTCACATGGTCTTTCCGCTGTGTGTGTCTGTGTCCTAATCTTTTCTTCTTATAAGACACCAGTCGTATTGGATTAGGGCCCACCCTAATGGCCTCATTTAACTTAATTACCTATTTGAAGATCCTGTCTCCAAAGACAGTCAAACTCTGAGGTACTGAGAGTTCAGACTTCCACGTAACACTCCCTCACTCTCCCCACCCCTCAAAAAAAGGATAAGAAAAGCACTGAACTAGAGCAAGCGAAAAATGAGTCCTTTGCCTCATTTGTTTTAAAACGTATTTTAATGTATGATCTTGGCAAATTATTTTCCCTTTTTGAACCACATTTTCTTAATCATTCAAATGAAGGGGTTTGAGTAACGGGTCCCTTATTACTCTTCCTGCCCTAAGCCAAGCAAAGCTAAGTTTTTCCCATGATCTCTCATAGTAAAAAAGGGCATGCCATGAAGTAACTGAAATAAAAACAAAACAAAACAAAACATACCTTCTTTATGGAATAAACCCAAGATGAAGTCTCTAGAAGCAGATTACATTCAATTGCCTTAAAATCTTGTAAGCTGTTTAAAGCCCTTTCTCTCTGTAAGGCCATAATTTAAACCAATTTAGACGGATAAGCCAGAAACCCCATTCTGAATTTATCAATACCCCCAAACAAAGTAATCTCATCAAGATTTGGGGCACAGATTGCCTTTGAGGGAAAAGAGGGTATGATTTCAAACAAAGGTCTCCTTGAAAGAATTAAGGGGGAAAAATTTTAAAAACAAACATGTATACACACAGAAAATGTAAAATTAAAACCAGCTTCCAAGCTTATAGGTTAAGCCATTAAGGAGCTGGGGAACAAAGAACTGGCCATGTTTCCTCTCCAGCTGTGCAGCTTCAGGTCCCAAGACGCTGTGTACCTCCACAAATGTCAACAGCTTCAACAAGACAGGGAGGCAAGCAAGGTGGTGGTGAGAAAACAAATGTGCTCATTCGAGAGCTGAAGAAAAAGAGACAAAGCAGTTTTCCATGGAAAATGGCATAACTGATGAAGTAACTAGAGTGGGGACAAGAATAACAGGCTAAGAGTAAAGACATTGAAATTTAAATCTATAGTCTGATATTTGCGAGCTGAGTAACCTTGTACAATTTACTCAACCTCTCATCTGGGATAGCTTTTAATTTGACTTCAGCTTAAAAACTGCAACTGAAAACAAATCTGTTATTTCATTTTTGTTGTTAATACAAAGATCTTGGAAACAACCAAAAAACTCAAACAAAATGGAATTAATTTAACTAGATTCTCCAAGCAATGAAATAATATATAGCTGTTTAAAATTAAGTTATAGAAGAATATTTAAAACATGGGAAGATGTCATAATATATTGTGGAATGAAAAGCAGGACATAAAACAGCATAAACAATATATGGTACCATTTTAATAAATGGTACATATAGTCATAAGAAAAAATTCTAGATGGGTGTACTCCTAAAATTTACAATGGCTATTTCTGAGTAATTTCATGGTAGCTTATTTTCATTGTCCTTATTGTTTGTGTTTCTGGTAAATTTTTCTACAACCATCATACTTTTTTCTATGTAATGGAAAAAAAAAGTTTCATTTCATACCACTTGGGTCTCAGTTTTCTCATCTATAAGAGGAGGCTAAACTTAAAAAAATCTGTAAGGATATTCTGACTATGAATTTCACAGAGCCACACTAAGTCAAACCTCAAGAGAATCTTGCTCGGGATTTATTTAAGAGGATGGGGCATGCAGCATGGGGTATGAAATAAGAAGGTGGCATTCCAATTCATGGTAAGAAGAATCCCTAATTGATATTTTTGCTAATTCAACGCAAAGGTGCTGAGAGTGGGGGCACTTCCCTGGCAAGTTGTTTGCGTTCAGCGGTGGGGAGCTGCTCAGGACATGCCAGGAAACAGGACTGCCTGCTCCTAATGGGAAGGCTGAAGAGCTTCCTGATACCAAGCAGCGCCTATGAGCCAACCCCCATGCAAAGGAGGGGCACCAACTGGCTGTTCTTCACGTCTCCCATAACCTGAACCACTCACGCCTCATGTGAAACTGATGCAGAGAAGGACTTAACCCCACTCTTGAAGTGAACTCCAACTGGAACCACACTCCAGAGGTGGGAAAAGATAACAGAAGGTAGAATTTAAGGTATCACCATATTGTGGGGTTAAGAATGCGGGCTCTGAGTCAGATAAACTTAAGCTTGAATTTTGGTTCCATCCCTTAAGGCTTACGTGATCTTAGGCAAATCACTTAATCTCTCTAAATTTCCTCATCAATAATATGGGAAGACCTAGCTGGAAATCCATCTATCTAACTGAGTTGTTTTGAGGATTAAGTGAGATAATGAATAAAAAGCACTTAATAGAGATACAGTAAATGTGAATTCTTCTTATTACTAAACTGATTTTCCCAGAGCTGGTGATCAATAAATATCTTTTATTCAATAAAAATATAGCAAAATGCTTTCATTATACCTGATTATATTATACAAGACATCCTTATAATACATATATAGTATTTTAAACATTTTCTAACCAAAGGTTTTAGGTTCCATGAATGTACTTTAATTCTCCTATTTTGCCTTTACATGTAGACCTACTGAGACCATAAACTATTTAATATATATACACAGAGATGAGCTTCATAAAATCTGCTTTAACTGGCCTGACTCCTCAAACCAAAGAATGAATTTTAGAATAATAGCTAGTGACAAGAATAGCTCCAAATAAAGCTCAGAGAAAGTTGACAGGTGCAGCAGGGTAAGAGACAGAAAATCTTTGAGAACACACACACACAAACATGAAAACATTCCATTTAAATGGCCAACTCTAACAGGGAAACAAAAAGGACTATGAGCTGTTCCTTAACTAATATTTCTAAAAGAAAGAGTTTGCTGTACAAATGCAGGCTGGCCTATCTAATTGTTGCTAACAACTCTAATGACTTTGTAGTTTATGTGCAAAGGCAGAAAGAGGCCTCGATTAGGATCTATGTTGTATCCTGGTTCAAAAAGTCAAGGTGACAACTTCCTCTATTTGAAAGAAGGCATTAAAGGTATTAATTCTTTTAAATCATTTGCAGTACGACAAATGATGTGTCTGTTTGCAAGCAAGAAGTGCCCAGGTAGGCCTCTGAAATAAGCCCAGCATGAGCTCATGGTATGGAGGTGAGAGCAGAAAGAAGTACCAGTGACAGATGGCCTTGCTGGTACGTGTGCCCAGGTCAGCCCCGGATCACAATGCCTTGCTTGTTCTGCTAAAGTGCTGTCGTGTTTCTCTTGGCCCAGTGATTCCATGCCAGTTCCTTGGAGTCTGGCCTCATCTTAAGTCGTAAAAGTTAATATTCTAGAAAGCTGTTGATGAAAGGGAGGATGATCTACAAGAACAAATTTGTGCACTTTCAGGTCATCTTCTCTCCTGAAGTCGTTCCCGCAAGTAAGTGCTAAATATATCTATTTGCTCAACAAATATTTACAGAGAGGCCTAATTTAGTATGTACCAGCCAAAGACTGAGTGCTAGAGATTCAGTGGTAACAAAACAAAAACCATCCCTAGCCTCATGGAGTACCCATGACGTGACTGGGCCTTTGGGGATAGATTATTTCCACTGGATGGCAGCCATCATATTTAGAATATTAACAAGAGCAGCTGAAAAAAGCTTGGTGAATACAGACAGACTCACAGTTGTCTCCTGTTTGTTTGCTTGTCTAGATTTTGGGCAATTGTCGCCTTTATGCCCTTATCAATGGTAGCCTTATCCAAAAGAGAGACTGTATGTGACAGCAAATGAATCATGGTATAGCTTTAATAACACTCATTTGAGTTAATACTAAAGCTCTGCTAAGGAAAGGACCTATCAATCATCATTATTCCATTTCTGTTCTGCACAAAGTCTATTAACTAAGTCTACTCCCTGAATGAGAAAGAGGCTGGGTTTTTAAGGGTAAAAAACAACCAAAGCCCCTTATATCCAACACAGATGTTGGCTGGTCCCTCTGAGTTTCAGCCAACAACTGCCGCTCTCATCCGTTTTCTCTTTCCTCAAAGGAAGGGCTTATAGCTCCTCTTTGTGAATTTGGAACAAAGTGAGGAGGGGCTGGCTCACAGGGTCATTTGCACTGGCAGGGACCTCAGGGATCATCTCGTTCAATGCCCTCATTTTACTGATGCAGAATCTGAGAGGGACAATAAGGGTTTGCCCAAAGTCACAAGTAAATTAGAGGCAAGGGCAGGCCTGAACCACAATGTACTGATACGCCCTCCAGGGTTCTCTTACTTAACATTGCGTCATAAAACAAGAGGGCTCCTCTGCTCAACTAGTCCGAAAAACTCCTCTCTTAAAAAACAAAATCTCATTTTATCTCTCCTATCTCATTGCCCAGGGCTTCCACACACAAAAAAAAGAGATTAATTAAGCCATGAGAAATGTGTCCTTGAATCCCAGATGTCCCAAATAGGTTCCTGGACCATTCTGTTGTGGAGCTCCCCCATCTGGCTTAGGGTGCTGGGTATGTCCTGTCAATGTTTCCCTGCTTGGCTGAAGGGGAACAGGGAGCCTGGCTCCTTCTATGTCTGGGAAGAGGACACGCCTTGGACTCAGATCTGCACTTAAGCAAGGCAGAAAAACAGCATCCTTTTTTCCACCCTGCACTCATATGTGCTCCTGGCAAAAGCCAGAAGCTAACGCACGGAGTTGGCAGAAACAATGCATGAACCACTATTAGGAAGACATACACTCAGTTGTTGTTCCAATAGTGATGTGATAGGTTTGGCCAGACCATCCCCACTCCTTCCACCCTGTGAATACTGAATCACGTTTGTGAGCTAACAGGTGTGGACACTGGATGTGATGGGGGGACAAGAGAGTCACCTGTGCCTATGGAACTGCTGCTTTCCTACCTATGAAACTAACTCACCTCTCTAGGGATCAATCCCAGGATGTTGCTTTTTCAGCTGTGTGACTTTAGTCAAGTTACTTAATTTCTCTGAGCCTCTCTCCAGATGCAAAATGGTGGTTAATATTAAATTGTAGCTATAAGAGTTGTGAGTTATATGAAATAATCTATGTAGTTTGTTGTGAGTTAAATGAGATAATCCATGTAGTTTGTGCTAACTACTCAATAAATGGTAGCTATTAATAATAGCTCCACTATGCTTAGTCCCGTATTTCTAACCACTGAGTTCCCTACAACCTAATTAACAGAAGAAAGTTCCTCAAGAGAAGTAGTTTTTATACGAGACTCCACATAGGGACTGGGAACAAAAGAAGAGGCCAAGTTGAGGGACTCATCCTATTCCACCAACCAGCTTTGGGTTTTTTTTGGGGGGGTAGTATATTTCATATACTGAAATAGACATTTATTGAGTTTGATGAAGGAGGGACTTCAGAAGAGTCTCAAAACAGAGGAGTCTATTTCTCTGGGTTTTCCAAGGTCTTTCTCATTTGTTTCCCACTGGCCTAGAGAAAGTCGGAGAAAAGGTAACGTTGAACATTGATTTGAGGAGGGAGTAACCAGGGAGCAGCTCACCTCTCCTATTAACATCCATCCCAGGAGGTGATGACATATCCAAATTTCCAGCCCCCTTCTGATTAGAAGCACTGATTTAATCAAAGAGAGGCACATTTACATCCTAGGGGTACATTCCTACTGTTGTAAACACTTTGCAATTTTTAAAATGCAATAAGCAAACACAAATAGTTCTATAAAATAGTCAATAGGTAAAGAACAGAGGGCCCTTTAGGATAAAAAGGGTGTTTTTGTTCTTTTTCAAATTCAGTTTTATTTTTTTTCAACTGAGGAAAAAGAGAAAAGCTACTGAAAAGCAAGTCATGAAGAAACTGCTAGAAAGAATATTCATAACCCATGTCACTCTAGGCTAGAAGCCGATTAGGACTAGAAAACAATACAGAGTTCAACTAAGAAAGTGTCCTGCATTTAGGTTACGGGAGAGTCTCTGTGTCAAAGTCCAAAGGCATCCAAATGGACTCTACTGGATTGTCAGAAATGAATGACAAGCATAATTCTGAAGAACACTATAACTTAGCTAAAACAAGAAAAATAGCAAAGATTTTATTTAACATTGTGCTCATTTTTGTTTGTTTTTGAAAATTCATGTTAAAAAAATCATTTCCTAAGTAGTCTCTTTCTAAACCAGACCTTTGCCATCCTCCTTTATTAATTTCCACATTCCAAAGTAGTTGAGATTTTATAAATAAATGTGTTTACTATCTTGAATACTTCCAGGGTTCACAGACCACTTTCATGGTCACTACTTCATTTGAGCCTCTTGATAGGCCAGTGAGATAAGCAGGGAGGATTTTTATTTATAAACTGATGGTTCTGCCACATAGACTTGAGTTCCCTCAGGAAGTCAGTTTCTTCAGAATTCCCCTCAGTGCCCAGCGGGCTCAGTCACAGCTACTGGTATTCAGAGCTCTTCATATACCTGAGGCACTTTGCTAGTATTTGAGAAAAAGGAATAACGTGGCTGGGAATCACCACATACCTGCTCAAAATATAAAGTAACAAATGAACTCCCAAGGCAGGGCCTAGGCTGAGATTTTCATCACCAGATATCTAAGATGCTTTCCATTCCTCAGTGTTTGATATTTTTCTTCCCTCTTTTACTCTGAAATTTCCCTTCCAGGATGCCTCACACAGATAGAGCTGGGTTTGTTTGACTCCTTTTCTTTTGGTCTCCCAAACTCTAGTCCTCCGTCTCCTAATATTTTCCTCCCATTCTTAAGTGACACCTATTGAAGCAAGAGGAGGAATGCACAGATCTAGGGGTGGGGTTGCACTTGTCCCTTCTTCAGATTCTAGCCTAGTTCTAGGCCCCAGCTCAACTGCTGCAGAGATCTGAGTGTTCCTCCAGTTCATAAAGCCTCCTCTTTAAAAAATAAATAAATAAATAAATAATTTTTTTAAAATGTCCATGGCATCCACAATACTCACAATCACACCCTTTCAAGTGAGATCACAGAGCTCTGACTACAAGCCCTAGACTGAACTTTCCAGGTCACATTCCTAACTGTGATGTGTCTTCCAGCAATTCCCAAACATCACCCACACAACCCCACTTCCAGTGCAATAGAATTGCATTATCTACAAGATAGCAGTTACAGAAATCCAATTAGTACTGTAGTTACAAAAAGCCAGTTCTCTGTAATTTGTCTCCTGGAGGGGATTCTGGAGCTCTTTATCCACACCTTTCAAAATCTTAGCTGCAGGTACCTTTGGGAGGCAGCTGCTGCAGCAGGGCAGCTCCAGCTTTGAAGTTGGATAAGATCTGGGTTTGATTTCCAGCTTTGCCCCAAAATTCTCTCTATGTAACTCTGAATAACTGACTTCATCTACCTATGTTTCACTTTCCTTAACTGGGAAATGGGTATTTGTAAAGGTTCCAGTATGAATATACATATACAGCACTGGAACCTAAGTGTTAGGTCCCTGACTATTCCTGTGGTCAGCTCCAAGTTATAGCTAATATCAGAGGAAAACAATGACTGTAACTTACCAAAATTTTCTACTTGTACAATTTATAAGATGACTATTATTCAAAAAATTTTTCTTATATTTACTTACTACAAAAGGTAAAAGAGATCACAGTATGGATTTGTTGATGGTGGCAGAAAAAATATGCTTCACAGGTTCTTCCAGCAGTGGAGATAGTCTGTAAACCATTTGCCCTACTAATGCTAAGGAACAGTGATGGTAGAAGCAGAGATACCAAAAGGAGTGTGATGGTGATGGATATGCAATTTGATTCCAGCTGAATACGTAGGTTTGAGTCCTGCCTCTAACACTTATTTTATCTCTGACCCTAAGCAAATCACATTTGATTTTCTAAGTTTTTTTAATCTGTAAAATAGGGATAACTATAGTACCTCTCTGACAGTTTTGATTGATTCAAGAATTAAATGAGACAATGCATGTAAGGCACATAGCACAATTTATGCAAAATAAACACTTAGGCATGAGCTATTATTATTAGGAACAACTTTCAATTCGTTCATTCATTTAAGTGATAATCATTAGGTATCTGTGTGCCAGGCACCGTGCTAGACAGTGAAGATACAAGGTCCCCTGCTCTGATCCATTGAATCCCCAAAACTGCCAGTTTCTGGCATTTAGAAGCAAGGGCTAGTGTTGAGACATAGCAGACGATCCACATGGGTGACCTGAGAAGATCTGAGAAATGAGCTACTCACAGAAAAAGGCCCAGCCAATTCCCTCCAGGAAATCATTAAAAACAGGATAGTAAGAACGCTTTAATCTTAGGAGGGCAGCAAATATAGGTGGAAGGGCAACAACACCAACAACAAAAAACCCAAACCCTATTCTGGCCCCAAAATGGTGGCAGAGGGTAGTACCTAGAGAGGCAAAGGGTACAGACCCAAGAAAGACTGCCCCCATCAGTCCCCAGATTGTACTGACACCTCAGCTACTGGGTGGGGCAGCCTTCACAGAAAGGAATATAGAGAACACAGGAAATTTAATTCAAATTTCATAATATTATTATTTTTAAATGTACTAGAATTGACAGTAAGAGATACATTATATTTAGAACTTTAATCATATTTTCTATATATGTATATCTGTGTCCATATTTTTATGTTTTTAACTATATCTAGGAAGGGTATCTCAACCCTTATAGTATATAGATAACTGTAACCTTCTATAGACATGCAGATGTACAAAAATATATTATTCTAAAATAGAATTCTAGTTCTTGGAAACACACATACAAAGCATGAAAAAAAAATGACAAATGGATTCCTTATTCCCAAAGACCAATACCCCTCTCCTGCCATGCCCCTCCTTTTATCCCCCTGGTTTTAACAATATTCATTGTTACAAGGCAGCCTGGCTTGAAGAAATTCACAACCACTGTCCACTCCTGTTACCAGTGCTAGAGACACAGCCCCAGCTTCCAGGCAGAGGCTGCTATGCAGCACCACGCCCCACACACAGAGAGAAAGGATGGAAGCTGCACTGAAAATGAAAGATGTACCCCAGGGAAGATCATTCAAACAGAAACAAAAGGGAACCCGTTGCAAATCTGGCCCTGGAATTAGGGCACAACCACATTTACTGGGGCTTTGAAGGCAAGTTATCAAGGCTGAATTTCTTTATCTTTCCTTAAAGGTGGCTTAAATGATACCTAGAAGAATGGGCGTGGCCCCCAGAGTCATGTCACAGGCTGAGTCCATAAGAACAACCACTGCAGTCTAGGAAAAAAGAATATCAGTTCTCTTCCTATCCCAAACAGGAAAATTGGTACATGCATACTGGATGTAAAGCAAGTGGCATATACATGCAGCATACCTCTGGCATGTAACAGCATGAGAACTGTGGCTCAATCTCCTGAGTTACGCAGATGAGTGTAAAAATTGAACTTTTGTCCCAATCAGCTTTTTTTAAATGACACCTTCCACAGCTCTTTGCAAAGACAAGATAATTGGCACAGAGAAAATATGCATTGTAAAAGGCCCCCAATGTTTCTTCAATAATGGAAAGTGAATGGTATCAGGTAGTGGTAAAGGAGAACTGGTTCAAACCCAAAGCCTCTATCAGGCAAAAGGATCCATACCCACTTCAACTCTTCTCCCTGGGGAGTGTTTCTTCTCTAGGACCAGCTGGACAGCTGGGGGGGGGGGTGTATTTGTGTGGAGTGCAGCTCAGATGCATGCAAAAGGTACGATGCTGCAATGGAAATAAACCACTTGACAATAAAGTGCACTAGGAGCAAGAGAAGCTTCTTCCTGCCTGTGGAGGGGAAGGTCCTGCATCTCAATCGCAAACGCACAGGGTGTTCAAGCATAACGGAACAAGTGCAAACAGACTCATGCCCACAATAAAACCTGACGGACCAGGGCAAATTAACTAGTGTAGCAGGTAAAGGTCTGCCCTGGGGCGGCTGCAGAGTCTCCCGGGGGCCAGCTGATCACTTCCTTTGTTCGTCTTGCAAAGATGGAGTAGCCACCCATTCCCCCACTACACACACACACACAGACACTCACACACACCCCATCCTATTCACTATAGACAAAGCACGACCGCACAGCTCCGTGCTAATCTAACAAATGTCAGTGTTTTTTTGTGGTTTTCTTTAAATGCCCATCCTAGCCTGCCATATGTCCCTACTATTCGGGAGTATCATTTCAGCTTATCACCAAGGAATCCCAGGCTGGGGCGCGGTATTTTGCCCTGGAGAGCGCCTTCCTTGGACGCCGGTGAAGACCCGGCTTCAGTACCTGATAAAGGCACGTCCCCTTTCCACCCCGCCCTAGGCGCACACCCAGCGCATCTGACACCCGCCGGCTGCCGTGGCTTGGTCTTGCACACAATGGGTTGGACAGGGCATGCACACAACGTGCGCCATCGACGGCAAACTAAAACCTGCCTCAAAAACTGGGGCTTTTCCTGGGATCACGGCAAGAAGTGAAATGTAAAATGCATCGAGGGCAAAAAGTTGATCATTCCCATTGCAGCCGCGTTAGCTGTATAGTCCCAAATATTATATACTGAAACATGAATCGGGCTGAACGCAGGAAAAAAGGGGACACGGCGAGGACAGGTGGTCCAGACACCCCACCACCCTCGCGGTACGGGGGACAGAGCCCTGGGGCTGGGGCTAGGAGAGGGGCGCGGTCAGGCTGCCAAGAACCCCTGGGGAAAGGTGTCATTTCTCCATACCTCGCCTGGCCAAAAAGACCCTTAAACAAAAAGCACACCTCAACCTGGGGCAGCACACACCGACACCGCAGGCGGAGCAGGGGTCCGGGGAGAGCCGTGAGCCCCGCACTCTTGGAGAACTACTGGCAGTGGGAAAGCAAGATAAATAATCCAAAGTTCTCTGCGCCACTGTTTGGGTTTTCTCTTTGTTTTGTTTTCCCCAAGCCCCAGGGTCGCTCAGTCAGTGTGGCGCCCGCCGCGCCGGCTGGACTGACCGCCGCTCTGCACCACCCGGACCCCGGGTCCCCGTCCCTCCCGGGGGACCCAGCCGGGGAAGCCATCGGGATCCAAGCCGCCCCCGCCCGCGGCGCAGCAGGCAGCGCGCGAGCCAGGGAGGGACGGAGGCAGCGGCGCCCGGCGCCGGGACTCACCGTGATCCGCGGGATGTTCTTCTTGCCTTGGTAGGACATGGTGGCGGCGGTGGCTGCAGCAGCTGCCTCCCTCCCTCCTTCTTCAGCTCCCGCTCGCCCGCGCCTTGCTCAGTGCACAGCGCCCCGAGATCAGGTGGAGTGAATGGTGCGCTGGCCGCGGCCGCCGCCTCCTCTCGCCTCCGCCCCCTCCCCGGCTCCCGCGGCGGCTGCCAGAGACAATAGTAAATCTCCCCGGTCCCCCTTTCACCCCCGACCCCCCCGCCACACACACCCTCCTCCACTCGCGTTCACGCCCGGGTTTTGTTTTTTTTTATTCTTTTGCCGTGCCAGCTGGGACCCCATAAGACGAGGATGGCTGATCTGCGACTCCTCCCTCTTCTCACTTATCCCTATTGATTTCCCTCTTTGCATCTGCCTCACCCACTTTTTCCTTTTCTTCCTTTTTTCCCCTGACTTTCGAGCGCGGCGAAGCCAGCCTGCTCCACAGCCGCCAGGGGGCGCGAGGGACTGTTCGGGGCGGGCCGGCTGCAGCCCGGGGCGCGGAAACGCCAGCGACGCCCTCCCGGCCTCGAGGGCCAAGCCCCGCCCGCGCCAACGCCTCCGGCCGGCCCCTGGTCCGAGCTCCCACCCCCACCACCCTGGCTCAGAGAGGAGGTGGCCCGGGCTCCCCTCCCGGAGCCCGCTCTCCTCCGCCGTCGCGCGGGCCGAGCGGCGGCCGCCGCCTTTGTTAGAGCGGAGGGCTGGGCGCCGCCGCCGCCGGTCGCCGGCTGTGAACAGCGACGCCGTCCCTTAGAAGCCGAGAACTGGGCGGACTTTGCAGCCTGGCCGGCCTGCGGGTATCCTGAGACCATGAAAGTGCATATTAGAAAATGTGAAGCAATGATTCCCTCTCGGGCTCCTGCGAGGAGCACGGTATCGGTCTACATCAACCATTCTCTGTATTTTTCAAATATTCTCAAAATAATATTTTTTTTTAAAGAAACTCCATTGCCTGGCTCTCAGAATTGAAGAAAGAGCATGAATGCTGTTCTGTGAGTAAAAAGTAGAAAACACCTGTAGAGTGGGAAGGCAAAAGCCCAGACACGTTCCTGGTATGCAGCCATGGGTTTTGAGTAGTACCGCGATTGCTCCCTCTCAGTAACGAACCCCGTGCGCTGCTCACAATCCTGAGTTTACTTTAGGAAGAGCTGACTGACAAAGGTTAATATGTCACTAGAAGCAAAAACATGCCTTTCAGCGCTGTAATATACTGTCCTTTAGCTACAGCTAAAATCAAACCCAAGGGAGACCTATTTGGAGAGGCCACTGTGGGTGGGGTCTGAGTGGTGGTTGGAGTGGGGGGAGCTTCCTCAACGCTCCTGAAAAATAATCCCAAACAGACACTTTAAATAACAAAAAATGGCTTGCTATGCAAAAATTATAAAACCCTTTTAAGACAAGTCTCCTACCACCCCCACTCCCAAACCCTAATATCCTACTAAATAGAAATTCTGTAGATGTCACTAAGTATGACTCAGTCTGTGTTAGGGATCTTGAGTTCACATTTCTATAAGGCAGGCCACTGATCACACTTCTGGACCTCTTGTTATTAAATTGAAGGCTTACTTGCAATAGAGAAGCTATATAAGGCACCCACAGAAAGAGGATACAGAATACTCCAGCTCGGGCTTTCCATAAACCTGAGATGAACCAGCCTGGTCACATAATCCAAGGACACACAAACCCCCCCTTAAACACTCCCTGTCAAGTGAGTTAATCCAGCCTTCTGATTATTCCTGGGTAACTGGACCGAATGCAGTCTTCACAGGAAAAGTCCACAGCAGTCCCACGTTATTTCTGTGATACACTGGAAAGGAGGATGGATGCCAAGCAAAGGTCACCTCCCTATTCTCTTTTGCAAAACACAGGAAAAAAAAAGACTGGGCCAAAGGCACGCCCTAAACATTTTGCTTTGTTCTTAAAGCATAAGTGCTGAGACCACTAGCCAAGAGTTGTGAAATTACAAAGCATTCTTGGGATTGGCATGCAAATGAACAGGATTATATTTAGAACAGAGTAAAAAGAGAATTAACTACATGCTATGGAACCCCGCAGAGCTCTCTCTCTTTCTTCCCATAGATTTTACTGCCCCACACTTGCTGGAAGGGATCTTGCGAATTTTTCTCAAGAAAAACAAAAATACACCGAGGACATTTACAATCCAAAAAAAAAAATTAAAAACTACTGCCTTTGTTTTTTTTTTTTTTTTTACTTCTTGGGTTTCTTTGCCTTTCTTGCATCGAGTCATCTCCTCTGCTACTGTCATTATAATCCAGAACACTCTTTACTAAATAGATTTATACCATATTTTTGATCACTTGATTTTGTGGGTGTGTGTATGTGTGTGGTTTCAAGTTACAAGACTTGGTTAAAGTTGTTGAGGTCAGGTTTGCATGCAAAAGGCCATGCTGCATGGGAATTTCAATGTGTTCCTCCGGATAAGACTGCTGTGACAAGCCATGCACAGGAACGCATAATAACCAGCTAATCAGTTCAAGCTGTTGCCATCACCAGAAATGTACAAATAACACTGTTTTTTCCCTGTTTCGTCCTCTTCAATCATCTTTTACTTTCTTAAATCAAAATAAAGCATCTAAGATGAATCTGAAGGAAAAAGCCTTCCTTGGCTATGCCTTTCTTATTCCAAGAATAAGAAAGACAGCCATCAACACAGGATGCCTCTGTGTCTGGCCAAGAGAGAGAGGAGTGGAACCAGTGTGGATGTTTTCCACAGTAAAATGGCTCTGGATGGTTTTCCTTGGATACACAGCAGTGCTTGGCTTTAGGTATCTCAGGAAACTATGAGAGACAGAGGAAGACATAGAGTTAGAGACTTGATTTACAGTCCCAAAGAAACTTAATTTTGGCCACCAAACTTGCATATCCCCAGACTTCCATACCTCAGTCAATGGCTACTCTATTCCAGTTGCTCGGGCCAAAGGCTTGGTATTATTCTTGACTTCTCTCCTTCAGTCACACTCCCACACTCCATATCCAACCGTCCAGCAAATGCTATTGGTTCTATCTTTTAAATATGTCCAAACTATGTTCTCTCCTCCCCATTTGCAAAGTTTCTCCCTGTGTCTAGCCACTGTGAGCTATCACCTGGAGTACTGCAGTAACCTCCTAACTGGGCTCTCTTCTTCACCATCCCTCATTCACTCATTCACTCAATTTCACAGTATTCACACAGTATGTACCTTGTGCTTACTACATAACATAATTTTTCTAGGTGCTAGTGTTACAGAAGTGAATAATAATAATAATGATAAAGTCCCAAATCTCATGGAGTTTGCTTTATACCTTTATTCAAGAGTACTACCTGTCACTTGCTAGCTTCCTTCCCTGTTTTGTTTACCTTAATAATACGTTTTACTACATGACATACTAATTTATTATTGGATATTATCCTTCTTCCCCTCACTATAATGGAAGCTCCTTGAGGGCAGGTTATGTATCTGTTTTATTCACTAAAGTGCCTGAAATAGAGCCTTGCCCATACCAATTGCTCAATAATTATCAGGTGAGTGAATGTAAGAATTTAAAAAATTGTGTCAGAAGAAAGATTAATAGGTAGAATAAGAACTTTTCTGTAACAAAAGGGCATGTAGTTAGAATCCACATTTTAAAATATCTATTTTTGCTTGTCTATGGCTTCTTAGAGTTTCCTGATTCTGGATTTCAGAGCAGGTGAATTCAAGATGGTAAAGAATCACTTTGCTAATAAGATATAGTCTGAAAATTCCAAGGCAACATATGGGCCAAAGAATGGCTCAGTAGAATAGATTTGGTACCTGAGTGCTGACTAAAGGGCTGTGGCTTTGAAAGGAGATGTCATGAAAGCTTATGGGGAAGAGCAAAAGCTTTGTGTTAATTTAAAGAATTTTATGTAAAAAAAAAATAATAACTGATACTGAGTTCCAAGGAAAAAGTGTGGCGTTGAGTCCAGAATGGTGTACTGTCTAAGGATCTGGCCTTGACAGTGAAAGCGACCTTGGTCCATACTCCAATTCACTCACTTCCTACTTCTATGACCTTCAGCAAATTACTACAACTTTTTAAGTCTTGGTTTCCTCATCCCTAAAATGAGGGTCTTATTACCTACCTCACAGTGGTTTTATGATGATTTACTAATTCATTCAACTAATATGTATTGATTATCCATCATGAGTACCTAGGCACTAGGGATGCAAATATTTGAACAAGCCAAATAAAGTCCCTGCCCTTATGAAGCTTACATTTTAGGGAAAGAAATGAGTCAAGAATAAAACATTAAAATATATAGTAATTAAAACAGTGGTAAGTGCATTGGGGATCAATAAAACAGGGAAGGGGAAGCAAAAGTCATTCAAATATACTGAGCATGAGGTGGAATTTTACAGACAGGAGTCACTGAAGGACAAGTGAGATGATGGTAGCTTGGACCAAATGATAACACAGGAAGCAGTGAGAAATGGTAAGATATTGGATATATTTTAATGTAAAGCCAACAGTATTTGCTGATGGATTTGACCAGGGTGTGAGAAAAAGAGGAATCAAGGATCACACTAAATGTTTTTCACTTAAGCAACTCAATGAAGGTGAAGGTACGTAACCTTCCTTTGTGGAAGGAAGGGGATTGGGAGGAGCGCTCAGGAATGTCTGTGGACACTCCTATTAGACATCCAAGTGAAATGTTCAGCAGGCAGGTGGATATTCCAGATTGGAAATCTAAGGGAAGATCTGGACCAGAGATACAAATGTAGAAGTTGTCAGCCTATAGGTATTATTTAAAGCAACAATGCTGGATGAGATGACCAAGGAAGTTAGTGTAGAGAAGAGACCGGAGGTAGCTAGGCCTCCTGGGGAGATGAGCACCCAGGGAAAAAAGCAGAGAGAGTGGTCATGGAGATAAAGGAAAACCATAAGAGTATGGTGTTCCGAAGGTCAAGAAACAAAATAAGTTCAACGAGGAGAATGTGTTCATTTTGTAAAGAAAGGTCAAGGATGATGAGAATGAGAATTAACCAGTGGATGAAAAACACCATCATGGTCACAGAGAACCTTGACCAATAGCACCTACAAAATGAGTATCTTAATACCCACCTCCCAGTGGTTGGTTTCTTTTGGTTTTTGGGGGGCTTTGGGGGGTATTTTTGGTTTTGTTTTTGGTTTTTTGTGAGGATGCATTAAATTATTCAAGTAATATTTACTGAGTACCTACTATGTATGCCAGAGCAGTTTTAATGGAATTGTGGGAGTGAAACCTCATTGTGGTGTTTTCAAGAGAAAACCCAAGTGGAAATTGAAGACATCTAATATAGACAACTCTTTCAAAGGATTTTATGGTAAAAAGGGACAGAGAAATGGAGCAGCAGCTAGCAGAGAAAGCAGAATCTAATGTGACAGCATGGTTGTATTCAATGGGGCAGATTCAGTAAGGAAAGGAAACTTTATGAGGCAGAGAAGAAATGAGGCAATTGCTCTATGGATGTTCTTGAACAGGCGACATAGGTGGCATCTGGTGTTTGAGTGGAAGGCTTGCCCTCAGCTAGGAAGAAGACTGGTTCTCCACAGTAACTCAAGAGAGGAGTATACTGGCACAGAGGCAGGTAGCTGGGAATATTTCCTAGAGGGACTTTATGGAATTTGTCTTCTGATTGTATCTATTTTCTTTGCCATCAGCTAAGACAGTCTAAGAGAAAAAGACTTGGGAGAGGGGAGGAGGAATTGGTATGAAATCATTTTCCAGGAGAATAAAGGGACTAGGGAAATATGGTATGATTATCTGGCAGCACTAAAAATTCCCTTCAGATAGTGGCCATATATTTAAAGGGAGACTAGTAAGCACAGATGTGGATGTTCCCCCAGCCATGCATAGCTGCATATTTGCAGGCATGGAGCAGGTAGGGTGTAGAATAGGGGTTTCTCCAGATGAGTGCTAAGAATGGAAAGAGACACTCAAGGGAACTGAGGATGAAGCAAGGAATCTAAGGTGATTAAGAAAGCAGGGGGGACAGTGTATAGGGGAGTAAAGGACAGTGAACATATTGAAGATTAAATGAGATTATTCTTATAAAGCTCTTAGCACAAAGTAAGTTAATTAGATGGCAGCTATTCCTACCATTATTTTTAATGTTTTGATTATGTTTTTTTTAAATTCATTTGTGTCGGAGACTATGTATTATTAATCTTTGTAGCTCCCAGTTCTTTTATAGTGCTTGGAATAGAGCAGAATCAATGGGGGGGAAATTAATTGAATAGACAGAGGGAAAGTCCAGAATATTCTGTATTCCTTTTAATATCCAAAATATCTACAATAAATACTTAGCCATTAACACAGTTTTAACCATTAAAATATTTTCTACTTTTTAAAAACACATTTGTATTTTCCTATATTAATATGGGGAAACATCTCCCCTTGGTCCTGATTTGACAGATGGAGGAAAAAATAGTTCTAACATAAATATAGAAGAGTTTTGAAGGGGAAAAATCTATAAACTAGGTCTTTGTTTTAGGCTATTCTAATGTTAAATAAATAAACATTTAATCTTAGAACTGCCCATTGAGTAATTTGGGTCTATTAATTTTACCTACAATTCAAACAAAGGAAATCTCAGTCATGTAATTCCAGTGTTACAGAATGAAAATCAAAGTGATGATTCACCTGCTATTATTAGATGTTTACATATTAAATAATGAAATAAACTGACAAGCTTATCTTTGATACACATAAGCCAAAAAAAACAAAAACAAAAAAAATTTCTTTCAGAATGTGGAAAAACAAACAAACAAAAAATTTCCATTGGGTGACTGCAAAATCGAATTTACACCAGCTTGAGCAAAGGTGTGCAAACCTCCTCCCTAGATGGAGAAGGCTTCTAGCCTGCTCCATAAACTTGGATAGCAGCTCATTTCAAAGTCACAGGCTAGAGTTATACGGTGAGGTTAGGAGGGAGGGATAAAGTATCGTATGTTGATCTCCTTTTTTGGCCCAGCCCATGTTAGACACACAGGTGAGGTTACATGCATACTAGTGGAAAAAATCTCAAGAGCTTTGCCTTGGAGATCATGGAGAGAAATACTGATGGACTTATTTAAATAACTTCAGAAAATTTTAAAAGACTTTTTTTCCCCAAAATTGTTGCTGTGAGTCACCTTTCGGCAACAAATCCCAGGTTTCTCAGCTATGTGAGTGCATGGGATTGGGAAAGAAGGCAGTGCGGTGCATACCATTTTGATTTGCAGTATCTAGGGTGAGCTGTAGATATAGGCTTATGTACATTCATTCATTACCCCATAGGAATAGTTTCCTTTCCTACTAAAACCACTTTTGTACCATGACATTCAAGTGAAATTCCCATATAAGAAAATCAAGGAGGTGGAACTGGATGTTCTTTGAGGAGCGGAGGAGCTTGAACTTGGGACTCAATATCAATTCACTTTTATTTCATTCATTTAGTCACTCTTACATATGCAAAAATTTAGCAAATATTATTTAATCCCAGGATTGATGTAGGAAATGATCCACAAAACTAGGCTCTGAAACAACAGAGGCAGGTGGCAGCACTTAACTGTCAGGAGCCAGGTGGGTGCATTATCCTAATAAGTGCCAAGGTCAGTGTGGTAGCCAGGAAGACCTGACCTGAAAAGTTATGGAAATGTTTAATAGATGGTTAATGTCCCTAGGAGCAAGACAGAAGTGTAGTGTGGTAGGCAGAATAATATCCCCCCAAAATGTCCGTGTCCTGCTGGGCACAGTGGCTTATGCCTATAATCCCAGCACTTTGGGAGGCTGAAGCAGGAGGATTGCTTGAGGCCAAGAGTATGAGACCAGCAAGACTTAGCAAGACCCTGTCTCTACAAAAAATTTAAAAATTAGCTGGGTATGGTGGCATGCGCCTGTACTCCCAGCTACTTGGGAGGCTGAGGCAGAAGGATCACTTGAGGACAGGAGTTCAAGGTTGCAGTGAGCTATGATCACACCACTCTGCTCCAACCTGGACAACAGAGTGAGACCCTGTCTCTAAAAAAAAAAAGTCCATGTCTTAATCCCTGGAACTTGTGACTTGTGAAGATGTCACCTTACATGGCAAAAGGGACTTTGTGATTAAGTTAAGGATCTTGACATGGGAAATTATCCTAGATGAATACTAGATTACCCAGGTTGGCCCAATGTAATCACAAGGGTCCTCATAAGGAGAGGGGAAAGGAGGAGAGTCAGAGAGAGAGAGATTTATGATGAAGGAAGCTAGAGTCAGAGCCAAGGATGTCAGATGCAGCCAGGAGCCAAGGAATATAGGCAGCCTATAGAAGATGGAAAAGGCAAGGAACAGATACTCTGCTAGAGCTTCCAGAAGGATTGAAGGTCTGCTAACACCTTGATTTTAGCTCCACAGACTCATTTTAGCTTTCTGACCTCCAGAACTATAGGAGAATAACTCTGTATTGTTTTAAGCCTCTAAGTATGTTGTAATTTGTTATGGCAGCAATAGGAAACTAATATAGGTAGCAATCAAAATGAATCAAAGATTCATGATCAGGAGGCTGAGGGGAATAACTCCATTAAAAAGTCAAGATCCCTTGCCCAAATTCTGTATCTAAGCTAGTTTTTAGGCATGCAATCTACTAACTGAAGGAGCAGCTGGTTTATTAGGAGGAAGGAGCCTGCAACACCATGCCTAGTGTATACAGTAATGACTCCCTTAGTCCTTCCGCAAGAGGTCCTGTGGCCACATACTAATGCCACTGTCAACTGGGAAAGGAGACCACATAACGATCTTGAGAACTGACGGATACAGTTCCCAGTTGACGTTGATACCCAGAGAGTAGCTCCTCCATTAGAATGCACACATGTGGAGGCCAGGTAACAAATGGACTCCTAGTCTAGATTTGGCATACGTTTGGCCCCTTGGGGTCACAGATCCACCTTGTGGTCATTTTCACCAACCCCAATTGATTAATTGGATTAGACAAATATGGCAATGAGCACGATTTTCTTAGCCTGTGGGGTAAAAGCTATCAACTAGAGAAGACTAAGCAGAAGGCTAGAAACTGGCCCCCACTCCCACCAAAATAATAAATAAATAAATAAATAACTTTTATCCTAAGGAAATGGCAGAGGTTAGTCGTGCCCTTAAAGGCCTGAAGGATACAGGTCTGACAGTCCCCATCATACCACTATTAATTCAATAGTCTGGACACCACAAAAGCCAGACAAATCCTAGAGCATGACTCAATCAAGTAAGAATCCAAACCTAGGCTGCTGTGATATTTTCCTAGCACAGATTTTCATGGCCTCAAGCACATTGTACACAGTGAATAAGTGCTTTTCCATGAGACAAGGGGATCAAAAGCAGTTTGGACACACTTGGAACAGACAATAGTGCACATAAGCAGTCTTGACCCAAGGCTATGTTAATTATCCTTCCCTCCATTATAAGATAGCCTGAAAGATCTAGACTGTCTGGACATCTTGAAGAACATCCCAGTGGCACACTTTATTGATAACATCATGAAAATCTGACGAGATAAGCAAGAAATGACAAGTACATTGAAGGCTTTCCTAAAACACATGAACTTTAGAGAGTGAGAAAGAAAGTCTACAGAGATTTAGGGGCTTGACAGCTCAGTAAAATTTTAGGAGTCCAGTGTATTAGGGCATGCCATGACACTTCTGCCAGAGTAAAGGACAAATCATTGCATTGGACAACTCCTCCTACAAAGAAGGAAGTACAAAGCCTGGTAGGCCTCTTCAGATTTAGAGACATCATATTCCATACCTGAAAATGCATTACAGCCCACATACACAAAAGGCTGTCAGTTTTATATGGTACCTGAAGCAGGAAAGGGCTCTGTAGCAGATCTGGCTGCAGTGCAAATAGCCTGGCCACTTGGCCCTATGACCCAATAACTCGTATGGTATTGGCAGTATCTGTGGTGAGAAAAGGCACATGTGGAGGTGATTTAAGTCCCAAGAGGAGAATCTTAATTTAGACTCCTAGGACTCTGGAACCAGATAATTATTCACTATTTGAAAAATAGGTCCTTGAGTGCTACTGGACCCTGGTAGAGAAGGAAGGCTCATGACCAGGGTCATGAATTGACTGTGCAGTCAGAATGGCCAGCATGAGTTGGGTTATATCAGGCCCAACATGTCATAAGATCTGGTAGACCTAGCAGCAATTCACTGTAGATGGAAGTGATACATCCAGGATTGGCCATGAGAAGAGCTGAAGGGCACATGTGGGTTATCTGAGCAGGTGGTCTAGTCTCCCATGTCACCCACTATTGATGCCCCAGTACCCTTCTGGTAGCACACACCTGGGGCCCTTATGATCAGCTGATGGAGGAGGAAAAAGCCTGAGCCTTGTTTATGAGTGGGTCAGCTTGGTATATAGAACACGTCAAAAACAGACCATGGCCACATGACAACCCCATTCAGGAGTGGTGCTGAAAGACAACAAGGAGTTATCTTCTCACAGCTTCACACAGTGTACCTGGTCATCCACTGCGTGTGGAAAGAAAAGTGGCCCGATATTACATATAGACTCCTAGGCAGTGTTGACCCGGGCCTGGAAGGGGAAAGATTAAAAGATCAAGGAAAAGAAGACCTTGGTAGGAACATATGGGTGGACTTATAGGAGCAGACCTGAAGAGTGAAGATACTTGCATTGTGTTGTTAACACTCTCCAGAGAGCACCCATCACAGAAGATGCACTAAACAATGAGGCAGATAAAGTGACCCTGTCAGTTGACATCAACCAGGCTCTGTCATCAGCTGCCCCGATGTTGGCACAATGGGTTCATGAATAGAGTAGACACTGTGACAGTGCTAGAGGCAATCCAGGGAACCAACACCCACTCCCAATGCTGACCCAGCTACTGGTGCTGTCAAATGTTCATCCTGCCAGTGGTGAAGAGCAACCCTACCTCCCCAATATGGCACTATCCCGCAAAGACACAAACAGCCACTTGGTGATAAGTTGAATGCATTAGACCCCTTTCACACCAGAAGGCACAGTGATTCATTTTTACAGAAATAAACATATCCTAGGTGTGGATTTGCTTTTGCCTTTTCTGCTGCTAGGGTCTCAGTCAACACCACTATTTGAGGATGGAAGGAATGTTTGATGTACTGGCCTGAGATCCCACATGACATCACTTCAGACCAAACGGCCTATTTAATAGCAAATGAGATGCAAGAAAGGCCACATGATCGTGGGATCCATGAGTTGTATCAAATACCACACCACCCAGAAGCTGCCATCCTGAGCATGGAGGAATAGCCTATTGCAGGCAAAATGGAAGCATAAATTCAGAACAATTCTGTGTAAGGATAGGGCACCATCCTCCAGGATGCACTGTGTGTTTTACATCAATGCCCTTTATATGGCGCTGTGTCCCAAAAGGAAGAATATATGGATGCGAGAACCAAGGGGAAGAAGCAGGGGTGATCCCTTCTACCTTCACTCCCAGGGACCCAGCTGAGAAGTACGTACTTCCCACCCCTACAATTCTGGGCTATTTAGTGCCTTTTCCCAGAAAGGGAAATGCTTCCATCAGGGGGCATAGCAAGAGTCCTACTGAACTGTAAGTTGCAGCTGCTACCTGGATACTTTGGGCTCTTTGTGGCCAGGAACTAACCAGGCAAGAAGGAGAGTCACCATCCTTGTAGGACCCTGATTATCAGGAGGATACAGGGCTGCTGTTGCACAATGGGGGCAGCAAAGAGTATATACGATACCCTTGTGATCCACATGGTTTCTTTTAGGTACTACCTTGCTCACCCTTGATGGTACGGACAAGCACATCAGCCATAAAGTACTTGAGCCTGAGAAGGGCATGGTGACCAGAGGCTCTGACCCCTCAGAGATCAGGGCCCATGTGTCAACATCAGGCAAACCACCGGGACCAGAGGAGGTGTTAGCTAAGAGTGAGGAGAATCTAGAATGGTCAGTAGAGGATGATAATTGGTCTTACTGTGGTCCTAAGACCAGCTATGAAAAAAGAGACTCTGAGACCCCCAAGAGAAGAGACCCTCCCCCAACCCCCAAATCCTGGACATGTTGCTCCCAGAGCCTATACAAACAAGTGAATCTGAGCAGTGGGAGGAGTAGTCTGGAGTAGACGTGGTGTTACTCCACCCAGGTCCCTCTTTTGGACTGAAAGACTTATCCCCCAGGTGCTCTCAGCCCTCAGCTGGCAGCCCTTTCTGGAAATCACCCTTCTCAAGGTAGCCCTGCCCAAGGGCAGCCTGATCCCATAATTGGTTAATGTGAGCATATAGAAGCCTGGCGCTAGCCACAAAACTGGGGTAACCTCAAAAAATTATCCCAGTTTCAGGTCTGCCTGCAAGGTCAGCTGAGACCTTTGTTAAGACCACATCACAGCTCAATTTGTCCCTCTACCCAATTCTTCTTTCCCTTCCCTTCCACGGATGCTGATCCCAGGAGCACTCCCTAATACACTTCCTGCATCCCATTCTCCTTCCAAGAACCTGCTTCCCAGGAAACACAACCAGCAACAGTGAGACTGATATTAAATAAATATTTACATGGAGAGACATTCTTTATTTAGCCAATATTTTAAATTTTATAGATTTCACACTAAAATTTAGATTTCTTTAAAAATTCAAAAACCTGGCAATTCTGGGCTCATAGACACATCAGTATCTGTCAGCTAGAGTCGAATACTGGCTGCCTTTTAACTGAACATGTATTCTCCAATTAACCAAAATGTCTGCTGCTTCCTCTTTCTTTACATAGGGTGGACTTCCATTTATTTATGCCACCTGCCTGGTTTATGGTCATTTAAATTTCTGACATCAGACCATTTGGAGACTCTGAGTTATTTAGGAATTAGACAATAGGGATTCTGTGTCTCAGACGTGAGGGTTGTTCTATTTTGAAGCAGTTTTGGGTACCTGTTCAGAATTGAAAAAGCAGTGAGCTATCTCCAGAGAACTACCTCCTCCCCAGTCCACCCCCACCACACTCCCACTGAGCCCTAAACCACAAATTGAATCCAGGAACTTCCTGCCCCTCTGTTAAAAGCCTGTTTGAGAATATGCACTGGAGCTGCTGAATCTTCAATTAAGTACAATCAATTTCACCCTTGGGTGACTGGATTCAGATCTCTCCCTGGATAGCACAACAGCTCACTCCCAGATCAAGGATATGAGACTCACTCCTGGATGGAGGCTCAGAAAAGAAAGCCAAACCCCAAGTGTAAGGCTACAATCCCAGTTTACATTTTCCAGGTTTCCCATCCGTCTCCAGGAAGGAACTTTGGCTGTGTCTTTTGTGTTTTTTCCCTCCTGTTTCCTGTACTCAGCTATAGCAAATGCTCCAGGGCCATAGGGCCTCATCTGCCTCTGGTTCCCTGTCTTTTCAGAGATGTAGGAATGTCGGAGACATATGCCTGAGGGTCTACTCATAGGCTGTGCTGAACCAATTCCTGAAGGAGCTGTGGAATGAGAAACAGGCGCCTCCTGCACGTAACTGGTGTGTCAACAAATGAGTACTTTGCTGGACTGGTTTACCTCCACACACTGATCCCAAATGAGACCCTGGATTTCTAACCTCAGGAAGTCCAGTATCAAATGCTCACGTGGCCCCAAACAGAGTACTTGGACAGTTTTAAAGGTCCAGGCACTGATTTTTCATTGGAGACATGAACATAAGAGGCAAAAAACAGAGACTGAAATAGAGCAAAACAGATTTTCCAAATTCATTTCAAATTATTTGACTTTGGAATTAACAACCTGAAAAATCTTCTTAGCCTCACTTGTTTCACCTATAAAATGAGTGGATATACTGACACAAACATGGGGGGACAGGTGTTATGAAATAGAAAAATGAGTTGATTCATCACAGGGTGATTAAAAGAATAGATTTTGGAGTCCCTATAGCAATGAGTGGATAGAAAATGAAGGACCCCTGCCCAACCTAGCCCCCAGTCAAATCCTAATTTTGCCCTCCTGCTGTAATAATACACCAAATTAGATAAGGACTTTCTGGACTTAGAGTACAGTATACCAAGCACCTTCCAAAAAGGTATACATAAATAATTAATGCGTATTTTAACAAGTAACCAAGTCCTGCTTTCTTTTTTTCTTTTTTTTGCCCAGGCTAGAGTGCAGTGGCAACATAATAGCTCACTGCAATCTCAAACTCCTAGGTTCAGGGAATCCTCCAGCCTCAGCCTCCCGAGTAGCTGGACAACAGGTGTGTGCCACCATACCCGGCTAATTTTTCATAGACTCGGGGTCTCACTCTTGCTAAGGCTGGTCTCCAATTACTAAGCTCAAGCAAGCCTCCCACCTCAGCCTCCCAGAGTGCTAGGATTACTGGTGTGAGCCACTGCCCCCAGCCTCCAAGTCCTGTTTTCATTACCACATAGCCACAAATAATTTACAATAAAATCCAAAAACCCCAAGGTATTCCTGACAACACAGATGAATCATTTTGTGTTACTGACACTGACTAGTTTATACATTTCATGGGAATTGTCTTAGTCCATTTGGGCTGCTATAACAAGATACCTTAGACGAGGTAATTTATAAACAACAGAAATTTATTTCTCACAGTTCTGGAGGCTGGGAAGTCCAAGCTCAAGGCGCCAGCAGATTTGGTACCTGGTGAGGACCTGTTCTTCATAGATGGTGCCTTCTGTGTCCTCACATGGCCGATGAGCAAGGCAGCTCCCTTCAATCTCATTTACAAGGGCACTAATCCCATTTATGAGGGCATGGCCCTCATGACTGAATTACTTTTCAAAAGGCCCCACCTTTTAATACTATCACATTGGGTATTAGGTTCCAACATAAAAATTAGGTTCCAACATATAAATTTTCAACACTAACATTCAGAGCATACAGGGATACTCCATAGCATAAAGTAGTACATAAAAATACACTAGTTAGTTGAACAATGGTTTTGTTGTAATGAGGGTTTTAAGCTAATACCACTGTGGAAAACAATTATTGTTAACACCCACATATCTTTGACTCAGCCTTAATTAAAATTAAAGTTAAAATCAGGGGCCACTTTTTTTTTTCCATGCAGGAGCCCTGGAAATCTCTCATAGGGCTAGCTAGCTTTAAGAAAACACCATCACAAATGATTTCACAAATACAATGCACTGGATTAGCAATTTACCTTTGTTTAGAAAGATAAAACGTTAAGGGATATTTATGCATTTATTATAGAATTTAAGTTGAATCTATACTTATTCTCCATAAAATTTTATGTCACCATAAAATTGAGTTTCTCTCTAAGTTCTCTAACTAAGAAGTTGCAGAGCTGCAGAGAACTTTTTGTAATATTGAAAGTTTGTTTTAATAGGTCCAAAGTCTTCTCACTTAACACTTTGCAACTGAAAGTTTATCACAAGAAACTAGATTATTGGAAAGTTTGTTGTAAAAGATTTTATTTAGATAAAGGCAGAAACTATGTTTGCCACAAAAAGTTGATTAGACTCACTAATTCTCTGATGACTATTCTACTGGGACCTTGCTAATAGAGTACTCTTTAACTAGTATAAAAAGATAGTAAGAAAGCTGATGGACAGAGCTAATGACATCCATATTACATTTTTTTTCAATTAAAATAGAAAATAACTAGCCAATTAAGTTGAGAACATAATGTAGGCTATTTTCCATGACAACACCAATAAAAAAGAAAAATATCTGAGGCAGCCAATCACCCACCAACAAGGGCAGAGTGGTGGACTCTGTTGCCCAAACTCCTATGGCCACTGGGGAACCCTCCAGTTAACATCACACATTGGTAGCCCCGGCTATTTCCAGCTCCAGAGCTGTTTGCCTGATGCCAATAATGTCCTCTTTCCCAGTAATACTTTGCATTACTGATGGCTGCTGTAGGGTGGTATCAATAATCCTCCTTGACTGGTCCTTGGGTCCCCTTGCTTTCTTCCCTACTTGGCAAGAAGACATTTGTTGCTCTGACAGAGCCAAGGTGGGAGCATATGGAGCTGACCCTGCAGCTCAGAAATGCAATCCAACTCTGCTAGTCATACAGACCAGTGTTTAAATTCTAGCTCTGCCATGTAGTAGCTGTGGTGCCCCTAGTTCTTCTAAACTCAGTTTTCTCCTCTATAAAATGGGGATAATATGGTCAAGTTATATGGTATGAAGATTAGATGAAATAATAGAGAGGTCCTTATATTCTGTGAATGCACCTACGAAACTGAACTAATTAATCAAATTAATTAAAATATTACATGATGTTGCCCAGGTGACAGCGTGTTATTGAGTGAATCCAATTAAAAGAGAGCCAAAGAATGAACCTTCAGAAATTCCATGGGTATATATTTCTGTACATTTTTTCTGGGGAGGAGGGTCTCTAATTTTCTTTAGATTCTCAAAGGGTACATGACCCCCAAAAGGTCATGCATTCTTGCCACTGATATAATATTGCTTCCCAATCCTTATCTCTTGCCAGCTGCCTCCCCTCAGCTTCAGGCTCATACATCCAAGCGCATGTGGGATGTCCCCACCAGAGTGATCCATAAGCACCTCAACTCTAACATGGTTGCCCCTATGGTGCACTGCCCAGATCACACTTTGGGAACAAGAGCCTTATGACCCCAGCTTCTGCAAGTGCCACGGGGAGAAGGCTGTCACTTGTCAGCTACCTTTGGACATTGCTTCAGCTAAAGACATCTACCTTGCCCAGGATGACACCATCTTGGGGGGTGGCCCACATCCAATGATACCAATGAGGAGTTGCAAAGGCCTGCCCTTTTATCCCAACTCAGGACACAGCTGAAGGTTCATCTGCTCTTCAGAACTCCCTGCAGGGTCAGCTGAGACGTTCTCTGAGGCTGTGTTCTCCCTCTACCCAATTTTGCCTCCTTTCCTTTCCTTCCCTTCCTTTGCAATGGTGTCAATCTAAAGAGGACTCCCTAATAAACCTTCTGCATGTTAATCTTTGTCTTATAATTGGCTGGGATGCTCAATAAGTAGAAAATAGATTCCAGAACCTTCTCTTGCACCTTCTCCAGTGCTCTGTAGCTCAGCTGGTGATATCCCCCTTCATCTGGTTCCTCCTAACCAAAAACCTGGGCCTCAGTCTTAGGTGCTTTTCCACTGTCTGCTCCAATTTCCTGGATCAACCTCAACCAGTTGGGCTCCTTCTTGTCATTTGGGTCTCATCTTAAATGTCACCTCCTCACTTACCAGTATGTGGGTGTCCAATCACTCCCTAGCACTCTCAGGCTAAAATCCAAGATTCTGAATATGATGTACGAGGTTCTCCACTCTGCTCATCTCTGTGGCTTCATCTCTCTTCACTCTTGACTTGCATTTTATGTCCCAGTAACCCTAGGAACTAGGATTTTGTCTCTCACATCATGCTATTTTACTTCCAAGCACTTGTCCAAATCATAGCCTCTGCCTGAAATGACTGTAACCTTTTTTGACTTGGGAAACTCCAAACAGTCCTTTAAAACTCAGCTCAGGCATTATCTCTTCTGGAAAGCTTTCCCTGACACTTATTCAGTGTCCTCTGTACTTTCCAGAGCCTCTGCTGACCTCCAGTACTGCACTTACAAAGTAGGTTATAATTATCTGTTTTGTTGATCATCTCCCTTGAATTCCTTGAGGGTGGGGCTCTGTTTACTCATCATTGCATCCCCAGTGCCCAGCATAGCACCTAGAATATAGATGAAGGCACTGCACTCATGAGATATGCTGAACCTGTGCTGCCTTGGGTGAATACATACAAATATACATATATACTACATGCACGCACGCATGCACCCATATATGCATAAACAAACTCAAAGTAAACCCCATGGAAGGCAGAACCCTGAAGGAATAACGGGGGTGGCAGAAAGTTTTGGATGGACTGGCTTGCATGTTAACAGGGTATCATTTAGGTTGCTACTGTCTTAGTAAAAACACCTTGTTCAAAAGTTAGGTGGGCACAGTGGTTCACGCCCATTATCTTAGCACTTTGGGAGGGCAAGTTTGGAGGATCACTTGAGGCCAGGAGTTTGAGACCAGCCTGGGCAATAAGTGAGACTCCATCTCTCAAAAATATTTAAAAATTAGCAGGTGCAGTGGTATGCACCTGTAGTCCCAGCCACTCAGGAGGCTGAAGCAGGAGGATCTCTTCAGTCCAGGAATTCAAAGTTACAGTGAGCTATGATCACACCACTGTACTCCAGCCTAGGCAACAGAGCAAGACCCTATCTCAGAAAAAAAAAAAAAGTTAAAAATAACAATCTCAGTAAGACAATTGAAAAAAAAAATAGAGGGCCTGTATCAAAATGATTCAAATGTAAGTATCCAGCCAAGCTGGAATCAGGATGTTAGCCACAGTCCATCTATCTTTTACCCTCTGTCTTGGTCCATTTGTGTTGCTATAGAGGCATAGCTGAGGATGGGTAATTTATAAAAATAGATTTATGTGGCTCACAGTTCTGCAGGCTGTACAAGAAGCATGGAGCCCACATCCGCTTCTGATGAGGGCTTCAGGCTGCTTCCACTCATGGCAGAAGGCAAAGGGGAGCTGGCGTGTGCTAGAGAGCAAGTGAGAGGGGAGGGAGGTGCCAAGCTCTTTTTTTTTATTTCAAAATATTACAGGGGTACAAATGTTTGGGTCACATATATTGCCTTCGCACCACCCGAGTCAGAGCTACAAGCCTGTCCATCCCCAGACAGTGTGCACCGCACACATTAGGTGTAAATTTACCCATCCCCTCATCCTCCCTCCCGCCTGCTCAACACCTGATGAATGTTACTTTCATATGTGCATGTAAGTGTTGATCAATTAGTACCAATTTGATAGTGAGTACATGTGGTGCTTGTTTTTCCATTCTTGTAGTACTTCACTTAGAAGAATGGGCTCCAGCACCATCCAGGATAATACAAAAGGTGTTAGTTCACCATTGTTTTTTATGGTTGAATAGTACTCCATGGTATACATATACCACATTTTATTAATCCACTCATGTATTGATGGGTACTTGGGTTGCTTCCACATCTTTCAATGTGAATTGTGCTGCTATAAACATTTAAGTGCAGTTGTCTTTATTACAGAATGACTTTTTTCCCTTTGGGTAGATACCTAGTAGTGGGATTGCTGCATCAAATGGTAGACAACAACAATAAATGTTGGTGTGGATGCAGAGAGATAGGAACACTCATACACTGCTGGTGGGACTGCAAACTAGTACAACCTCTATGGAAAATAATATGGAGATACCTCAAAGAACTAAAAGTAGAACTACCATTTGAGCCAGGCTCTTTCAAAAAACCAGCTGTGGGGGAACTAATAGAGTGAGAAGAACTCACTCATTACTGAGAGGACAGGAGGAGAGGAAGACACCAAGCCATTCATGATGGGTCTGCCCCCACAACCCAAATACTTCCCACCAGGCCCCATCTCTAACACTGAGGATCAAATTTCAACCTGAGACTTGGTGGGTCAAACAAACCACAGCATCCTCTCAGGCTACCCTGCCATTCTCTCTACTCTATTTACATTAACCCCCTTTTTTTCCCTACACATTTGTCCATCCATGTTTCTCCATTCTAATTACAATGAAAGAATAAAATGGGTATCTCTTGGTTCCAATTCCCAATTGGAAAGAATCTGATGGGCTCTGTTTGGGTCAGTTACTACCCTATATTCTAATCATCTATGGAGAAGGGATGGAGGAATCACAGGACATAAACATGGCTGGGAGGTGTCCACCCATGTGGACAGAGAGGCATTTCTCAGAGAAAAAGGAGCTATTACGATATCAGCAGAATCCAAAAAGACATCTCTGTGCACTGGTTCTTACCTGTTGTCCATACCAAAGGAGCAGATAAGTCTGCACAGAAATTCATACATCATTACCAAGGAAAAGAGGAAGATGACAGAATCAACGTTAAGATAGGACCCCGTAACAAGGGCACCAGAGAACAGACTGATAGATTATGCAAGGTTATTCTTGAAAACTTAAATCTGCCTGCTTGCCATATGCTAATAAGTGTTTTCAGTCCAGGCATTTACCTAACTCACTCTCTCTCTCTCTCTCCCCACCCTATTCTCAAGACCCCTCTCAGGCTTCATGGTCTCTGTTTACATTAGCTTCATTCTCCTTTTAGATCTTCAAAGAGATCAATGCCATGAGACAATAGTGATCAACCCACTCAGTCTACAACTGAAGCATACAAGACTACAGAAGGCACACAGTTTGTCCACCCACAGTTAGTGACACCATTAGCATAGGGTTCTGACTTCTAATCCAGAGATCTACATCCATTTCAACACTGCCTCACTTCTTCCTAGAAAGATATTATAGGTATGGGGGAGGGGAGCAGTTCATGCCATGTTCAAAGGCTCACTAATACTATGCTCAGTCTCAAGTATTAATAAAATAAAACTGTGTACAATATCAGAAAGAGACAGGTAAATGCTAAACCAGAAATAATTACTTTTCTGAGATCCAAGGTAAAATGAGGAGGTATTGTAGTGAACAGAGAAAAAGAATAAAAAGTCAAGAAACCCAAGGTTTGGCCATGTCTATTTTATTAACAAATTGACCTGAAGCAATTCATTTAACCTCGCCTCATCTCTTCAGTGGAGAATAAATTCTTTGCTTCCAACCTTTTTGGGTTGATGATCAAATAAAATAATGGAAAACGACTCCATTTGAAAACAAATGCATTCTAAAAGGCTACACGCACACCAGGCCTCAGCATTATTTTTCCATCATGTTACAAACATATCCAGGACTAATACCCCCTGAAAGACTTATTTACCATTGTTGCTTTCCAAGTATGACCCTGCCTTTAAGCACCTCTCTGTTTTTCAAATTATGTATTTCTCCAGATGCATGTTCCTACTTTTCAAGGCTGATCTCATTTGTTCATTTCCTGCCCATATTTCTAATCTCTCTAGGTTGCTCTGTACTATGTCTCTTCCTTACTGGTGTCTACAACACCATCCTATTTACCCTCATCTGCAGATATAATTACCATAATAGGTTTATGGCCTCTTTCCAAGCCATCAATAACAATGCAAAATGAAATGCATCTGAAGCTGATCTCTGCTGCATCCTCCTGGAACTTGCAGCATGCCATTTTTCATTCTTGTTGGGTTTTTCAGCCAGTTTTGAGGTCATTTCTTATGGTTCAGAAAAGCTCCCAACCAAACCCAAGAATTTTTTTTTAATCATATGGATAGCAGTCCTTGTTTCTCCTGCTCATAATAAAATAAATAAAATAAAGTAAAATAAAATCACTTATAGCATGCCAAGACATGAAGCAGGCAGGCTACTTAAGCACTGAGGATAAATTGATGGTTTCCTATCCAAAGATCCCCTATCACATCAATGTGAGAGTACTCATTGCTATTCTGTCCCTGTGTTGATACAGAAATCAGGAAGACCTAAGTTTTCCAAGTGGAATTCCAAATCCTTGTGTCTCTTTCCAGTGAAGACCTGCAGCCAAGTTCCTCTATAAACCTGAGGAATGAGGTACACAGTCTTTGAGGCAAGGGAAACAACTTTTCTTTGTTGTTTTTCTCATTAAATTGGCTGACATTAAAGTTCCTTCTTTGCTTCCATTACAACACTTGGCAGTTTTTAAAGAAAAAGTTTGAAGAAGAAACAAAGAACACAAAGACCAATCCATGGGTGAATAAACTTGAGAAATATATTATTGCAAACAATTTTCTTTTATTTTTCTTAGTTTGAAATTAGTTTTTGGTTATTTGGAGGGCAGGATTTGTTTTGGTTTTTGATTGAGCTCAGCATGAGATACCTTGTCTTGTTCTAATCTCTAGAATGTATTTCTTCACTTCTTCCTGAGCACTTCTGGTGATGGACTTTCCCACCAATGGATTTGTCTTTTGCCGTTAAATTGTGATTAAACTTCCAAACAGTTGGAAATTCAGGTTAAATAAAACCTTGGGGCCCTTTCTGAACTATTATATGGATTTCCAAATTTCTTTTTAAAATATATTTTAAATACAACAACCTTAGAAATGCTAAATTTTAGTTCCTAAATAAAGAGAAAAGCTTCACGTTATCTTCATACCCTAAGTTAACTGCAGTCTTAGGAGAAAAGTTTCATTTTTATCAATTCCTTTCATCTTTTATAAAAGAAAAACATGAACTTTGGACAGAGAAAGACCTGGTTTTCTATCTTGGCTACATCAAATACTGCCTTTATGAAACCGGGAAATTTTCTTAATCTTTTTGAGTTTTTTTCCTGTTCTATAAAATACAGGAAAATAACACTCCCATCATGTAGTATTGTTTGGATTAAGTGTGCAAAATGGTGGCTAGTAAGTACAGTGTCTGGTGCATAATAGGGGATCAGTAAATGTCATCTGCTTCCCTTGTCCTCCACATACATAATGGCAAAATCTGTCATCTTTTATTAATACACATGGCTCACTTTCTCATAACACTATTACCAGGCAATTATGAACTGCTAAGAGGAAAATGTCTTTTCATGAATTTAATAAAAATGATAATGATACTATGCAGGCAGCATTCTAAGTGATTTTATATGCATTATTTCATTTAATCCTCACAAAGGGAGGGACTTTTACTATTTCCATTTACAGAAAAGGATTTGGAAGTTGACAATGGTTAAATGACAAGCTCATTAGTGGATGGGTCAGGATTTGAACTCAAGCAGTCTGGTGCCAGAACTTCACCCTTGTTAGCCACTCTGTATTATTTTCTATTACAACTGTGTTTATTATGAATTGGAGGTAATGATTATGTGGGGATTACACACAGTAATATATATAAAGCACTGTACATAATGTCTGCCACATGGCAAATTCTTAATAAATTAGAAATTCGGGGAACAAATGAGATTTTTTGTAATACAATTAGATTCTCTCTTGTAATATCCTTTTATTTTTTAGCATCTTTATTGAGATAACACATGCTATAAAATTCACCCATTTAAAGTGTCCAATTCACTGTTCTTTTTAAAATATATTCACAGAGTTCTACAACCATCACCATCTACGTGTAGAACATTTTCATCACTCAAAAAATTATTTTTTAAAATCTAGATTTCCATAGGTTAGGTTTTCTTAAAGGACAGTATGTATGAAAAATGACACTTCTCTCATACATTGCTGCTTGGAAGGTAAAATAGTACTGCCACTCCAGAAAATAATTTGGCAGTTTCCCATAAGAGTAAACATGCACTAACCATACAACCCACCAGTTGCATCCTTGGGCATTTATTCCAAAGAAATGAAAATTTACATTTCTACAAAAACCTGTATGAGAATATTCATAGCAGATCTATTCATAATAGCTAAAAACTAGAAACAGCTCAAATGTCCTTAAACAGGTGAATGGATAAAGTCTGGTACATCCACACAACGCAATACTACTCAGCAATAAGGAAAAGCATACTAATGATACATGAACAACTTGGATGGATCTTTAGAGTATTTTGCTTAATGAACAAAAACAATTTCAAAAAGTTACATACTGTGTGATCCCGTTTATATTATATCCTCAAAATAACAAAACAATAGCAATGGAAAACAGATTAGTGCTTGCCAGGGGACAGGGATAGGGTAGGTGTGACAATTAAGACATAGCATTATGGAGTTCCTTGGATGTAATTCTGTACTTTGAGCATCCTTACTATGAAAATCTGAAATTCAAATGCTGCAAAACCAGAAACATTTTGAACACTGACATGACACCACAAGTGGGAAATTCCACACCTGATCCCACGTGATGAGTTGCAGTCAAAAATCAGTGAAAACTGTTTCATGCACAAAATTATTAAAAATATTATATAAAATTACTTTCAGGCTATGTGTACAGGTGTATATGAAACATAAACGAATTCCATGTTTTGACTTGGATCCCATGCCCAAGATGTCTCATTATACATATATAAATACATCAAAGTCTGAAAAAATATGAAATCCCAAACACTTCTGGTCACAAGCATTTTTTATAAGAGATACACAACCTGTAGTGGTGGTTATACAAATCTGTACATGGGATAAAATTACATAGAACTATTCACACACACACACACACACACACACACACAGTCACACACACAAATACAGGCAAAAATTGGTGAAATCTGAATAAGGCCCTGCCATCTAGTTAACAGTATTGTACAGATGTTAATTTCCCAGTTTTAATATTATACTGGTGTTATATGAGATGTGACCATTGGCTAAAGCTGAGTGAAGTATTCAAGGGACTCTATGAGCTATTTTTGCAACTTCCTATGAGTCTACAATCATTTCAAAATAAAAAGTTAAAACAACAGCATTTCAAAAGCAGAACTAAGGCAAGTTTTGAAGAAGATACTCAGACATGAAAGCTGACATATATGATTTTTGAGACTGTTCTTAGAATTGAAACAATTTCATCATAGCTAAAGACCTGATATAAAGATCAAAATCCCAAAACAAATTGCTCAAAATGGAAAATTATTCAAGGGAATGGAAAGAACACCTTGAAAGGACAAATAAATGCAGAGCTTCAAAGCTAGTGTAGAAATATAAATTATAGAATAAATAAAAGGTACCCTAGGAAAGATGCAAAGATCAAAGTAATTAGAAACCATAGAAGTAATCCCATATAAAGGACTGTCTTAACATGTTATCATAATGAGGAAAATGACTCAAACTCTTGAAAATATTCGTAAAAGTTTTAGAGGGGAAAATTATAGTGAAAAACTCCTGAAGTTAATTTATTTGGATCAACAGCATGATCACACAGTAGTACAGATGTACATTATATATCCTCAAAAATGAATATATGATTATAATACTGTTTCTACAGATAATAACAGTAATAATAATAACAAGAAGTAAAATTATTAAGTGCTATGTGCCCAGGAACTTATCCAAACGTTTTACATGTGTCAACTTATTTAATTCTCATAAAAACCTGCTGAGGTTGATACTATTATTATGGCCATTTTTACAAATGAGAAAACTGAGGCACAATGATTTTCTATTACTTGACCCAGCTCATATAGCAAGTAAGTGGTCAAGCTAGAGCAGGAATTGATATCCCATGACACAAATGGTCATAAACCCTAGTTTGAAAATCAAAATTAAATAAAGAATGTGAATTAATCTATAATTTTAGAATGGAAAATTAACTCTAATACTAATTAGTTCCTCAACCACCTAAGGTTTTATTTGAATTCACATAAAATTTCAGTTATCCAGGGTCTAAATCAGAGAACAATTCTTTACGACTATAAAATAACTGATGTTCATAATGATGAGTAGAGCAATATGGTAGATTAGATAATACAGTCCTTGCAACACAAAATGCACAAATGCATAGTTAGGGGCAAAAAGAGGGCAACTAAAAACAGAAGTAAGCAGGAAAGCTATCACTTTGGCTGTCTTCTGGGAATCTCCCCATTTTGTTAGCCAAGGGTTTAGGTTTTAGTGCTCCAGAAAAGACAAGAGATGACGCCCTTTGGTCCATACCAAAGGGGGAGGGATTAAAACAGAGATTTCCATATAAATGTTGGTCTCTCAGTGAAAAAAGAAAACTAGTAAAATCTTCTCATATGTATAGGGTGATGACATGGACCTTATTTGCCCTGGCCCATGTTCTTGATAGGGTATCGTCAGGGAAGTCTCCTCAGAATTTTTAACAATGAGAAGATTTTCACATAGATTTGGATTTTCTCACAAGCCACCAGGAATTCCTAAAGTGAAATATTAACATTGACAATGGTCATGGCAAAGGATACCCCTCCGCTCTGAAGAGGGTATTTAAGCCCCAACCATCTGGCTCCCTTCTTTGAGTCTCATATTTTGTGTGGCTCCTGTGCACATAAGTACATCTGTATGCCTTTTCTCCTATTAATCTGTCTATTGTCACTTCATCTCAGCAAATCTTCAGAGGGCAGAAGGGAAGCTTTCCCTTCACTCCTACAATGACCTTGGGCAAGTTATTTAATCTCTCTGTTTCATTTCCTTTCTTTATAAAAATGGTAGCACAAATAGATTATTATAATGTGTTGTGTTTTAAGTGATATGATACGTGTAAAATGTTTAAAACAGTGCCTGAGACACAGGAAATACTCAATAGACATCAGCTATTGTCATTATCATTAATATAGTTCATTTAATCTTCACAATAGCACTGTAATAGAGGTTTTAATTGTTTCCATTTTCCAAGGAAAATTATTATTTGATATTATTTCATAGTTAACAGCTCATCCAGAATCACACTTTGACTTTTTAGAACCAGGACCAGCATTCATGTGTCCTACATTGAGCTCTTTTTAAAATTTTTGCTCTTATAAAAATACTTTTCAATAAAGGATTTATCCTGGGCTATGCACTGCATACAGTAACATAGGTCTCAATCTCTCAGAACTTCAAACATTCCCTTTGTATTTATTGGTCTGTTGGAGGGAGTTCACAGATCTTCTTAATATACACTCTGACTTTTTAATTTTTACTGTCTCCAGCCTGTCCACATCAATGTCAGTTAGGACTTGCATTCATCTGTGTATAACTGTGTCTATAAGGGACACTGGAAAATGTAGTTTTTCAAGCTGGGCATACTGCCTCCCTCAACAAAATTAGGGTTACCTTATTAAGAAAGAAGGAGATAATTGATTACTGGTTAGAAAAACACCATGACATCTAAGAGGTATGGTCTCAGAAGTAGATGGCATCTTTAGAAAGAAGGAGGCAGCCAAGAGAATCCAAGAAGACTCTCAGAGTTTGTGGCCCTGTATCTACTCTGTAAGGCCCTACGTAATTTGGCCCTGGCTGATCTCTCTGGCTTTGAGGGCTCAACATACACCCTCACTATCTACCAGGTTTCAGGTTTTTGAGCATGCCATGCTTTTTCTTTTACACATCCTCTGCCTGGAACACCCCACCACTATCACTACTCTACACACATACGCACACACATACATTTCCATTACCATATCATACATGCATATTTTTCCAGACTATCCCAAACGTGCATTGAGGCCATGGGGAGCCTTCCCTGTCCCCCAAGTCCTGGCTCAGTTCTCCATCTGCCTCTGATACCTGGGGGTCCTTTGTGCACACCCCTACTGTAACACCTATCCTACTGTACTGTACGTGTGTCTTGGAATGTAACCAGCCTCCCTCTTCCTCACTCCCCAAACTGTTAGCATCTTGAAGTCAGGGACTTTCTTCCATTTTCACCAGATCAGGTTTGCATTTTGGTCATTTTTCTTCACCAAGTATTTGCACAGTATTTTGCATCTAATAGATGAGCAGTAAAGTTTTGTGAAACCTATAAATTAATAAATTCTACTCTGAGTAAATCAGGAGTTTGTAAAAAATAGTGTAGACAGGCAGTAATAATAGCTATTACTTATTGAGGATTTACAAAATATGAGGCATTCTGAGTTCAGTATATTATAGGAATTCTCTTCTTTTAGTTTTCCAACAACTGTGATACACATACAATTACCATGAGAAAAGTGAGGCTCAGAGAGGCTATTCGCCCAGGGTCATAGAGCTAATAAAATGTTAAGCAGGGATTTGAACCCTGGTCATGTCTACTCCACAATCTGAATCCTTAATTACCAGGCTATGCTGCTAAAACTCAAGTCTCAGCCCCTTTGGCTGGGTATTCTGAGAGGGTGCTGCAGCATGAAGCTCCAGAGCACAGAACAGCTGTTTGAGAGCATGAATCCTGCTCACTCAGTGAAGGACATCTTACCTTGTCTGAAGAGACAGCGAAAAGATAGAAGTGGAAGACAAGGGGGGCTTTATTTTGGGAAAGAGAGGAAGCAGGATGACAAATGAAATAAACTGAGAATCCCACATCAGAGCAACCACAGATCCAATCTAAGACAGGCACTTTATCTATCAACACCATTCTGACAACCAGCTAATTAAATATCTCTGGGGAGAAAGTTCCCATCTTGACTCACAAGGGCAAGTGCTGAGTTCTGAAGCCTGTTCTCCACATGGAGCTCAGTAAGGCCAGCTTCCCAGATGGCCTGATAATCCCTGCAGTGAGCTTAACACCCAAGTCCCGCTGGAAAAGAGGTAAAGGCAGCAGACAATACCGAAAGCAAGCTGAGCATAATTACAATAGTAAAGCCCTACGTTTATTGGGCACTTGCGATCAGTCCCAAGCAACTGAGTGGTTTTTCATTTAATCCTCCAAAAGAATCTAAAGAGATGGATGTTATCCCCATTTTACAAATATAAGACCAAAGAACAGCACTTGTACCTGTTATTGGCTTCCTGTTTCTCAGCTCCAAGCCCACCCTTCTTCACTTTATATTCGCTAATTTCTACTCAGCTGAGGACTCTGCAAACTATATGACCCAGGATCCTTAACCAGCTAGCTTTCTATTAGGTTCTGCAAACAGAAGGCAGAAAGTGGAGAATAGATGGGCAAAGGAACAGAAACAGAATCTCTTTCCTGTTTCCCTGTTCCTGCCAGCATCACTCCTGTAGCTGCAGTTGTCTCCAACCTCCAGCTTCTTTTGGCACTTCCACTACCAGTTCTGCTAGACCCTCTCAGAAGTATCAGGAGTGGGTGGAGATCCCTCTCAGCACTGTTCCCAGTCTGAGCACTGCAGGACAGCTCTCCCCTCTCTGTTCACTCAGCCTTGGGTGGTTGCTGCTTTCTCTAGTTATTACCTCTGGATCAACCTCTATGTTCCCTTTTGCTCTTTTAACTTCGAACATGCGTATAATCAATTCTCTATATTAAATCCCCTCTCTCTGAAATACTCTCTGTTTGTAACTGAACCTGAACTGATACAGAGATGTTAAATCCAGGTTTTCCACAGGTTTTTTAAAATTTTTTTTTATTGAGACAGGGTCTCACTCTGTTGCCCAGGCTAGAGCACAGTGGTGTCATCAGAGCTCACTGCAACTGCAAATTACTGGGCTCAAGAGATCCTCCTGCCTCAGCCTTCCGAGTAGCTGGGACAACAGGCATACACCACCATGCCCAGCTAACTTTTTAACTTTTTTTTATAGAGACAGGGTCTCACTATGGCCCGGGCTGGTCTTGAACTCCTGGCCTCAAGCAATCCCCCTACCTCGGCCTCCCAAAGTGCTAAGATTACAGGAGTTAGCCACTGTACCCAGCCTCCACAGAAGTTTAAATGGGCAGCTTCATCAGCTGAAGGGAGCTATCAATACACATTTGTTGAAATGAACCAATTTCTTAATGCTTACATCATAATTATATTTTTATTAAAAATAAAACATATGTATAATGCTTTGGAGTTTACAGGAAATTTTATAGTCATTTCATATAATTCAGAGAGGAAATATACTATAGGTAAGGATGTAACTTTTGGAATAAGATAGTCCTTAGTTTAATCTCAGTTCTACCACATAGGAGTTGTGTGATATTTGGCAAGTTACTGAACCTTACTGAAAGTTAGTTTTGTTATCTATGAAATATGGTTACTAGAACTACCTTCTCATAGGGCAGCGGCAATAATTTAACATAACATGATATAATATAATGTGATATGCTACAGTATAATATAATATATATATATATCAAGAACTGTGTAGGGTCTCAGATTTTATGACACTTACAATCTGACAAATTAGCCTGCTATTTCATGGATACTGGCAGAAAATAAGAGACTTCTGGGTCAGAGACAAATGACTTTATTACTCATGACAAAAGCATGAGCCAGAGTTTTATGCTGGTTTTCATTGGTCATTCAATGAAAGGGCGTCCCAAGTTTCACAGGGATGATGCAAAAGTCTTGTTATGATTTAGATGTGTTCCCTATAAAGTTTGAGTTGCAAATTTAATCCCCAATGCAACAGTGTTGGGAGTTGGGACTAATGGGAGACGTTTAGGTCATGAGGGCTTCACCTTATGCATGGATTAATGCCAGTTATAAAAGGGCTTGGGGCTGTGAGTTGGATCTCTTGCTCACTCCCACCTCTTTTGCCCTCTGCCTTCTGCCATGGGACAACGCAGCAGAAGGGCTCTTGTCAGAAGTCGATGCCATGCTCTTGGACTTCCCAGCCTCAAGAACTGTGAGCCAAATAAATCTCTATTCATTATAAATTAGCCAGTGTCAGATATTCTCTTACAGCAGTACAAAACAAACTAAGTCAGGGTTCATCATGGATGCCTGTCCACACAGTGGATTGTGTGACAGGAGAGTAACACTGATCTTGGGGGACTTGCCACTTTTACAGTAAGCTGAAGCAAGACTACTCTTTGTCTGGGGGAAATATTGATTCATCTCTCAAGATTGCTCACTGAAAACATAACCATGAGAAATGATCCAGATAATGAGCAGCCAGGGCCTTGCATTTTTTGGTATAACCAGCAAGAACATGCAAGGATACCCAAAGCCCATGGTGGATTGCCTCTCCCAGCATAATTTACCAAGGACTTAGTAATTACGTAGCCAATGGTAGCTATCACTATAATTTCATAAACCCAATCATGAAAGAATATTTTCCCCAATTTATGGATGAGGAAACTGGCTCAAGGAAGTGAAATGACTTGCTCAATGGTAAAACCCTTTGGGGAAGTGGTAGATCTTGGTTCAAAAATTGGAAAGAATGACCACGAATTCCATGCCCATTCCTCTCCATCAAGATGCCTATTTGCAAGGATAGGTGGCACATACCATCAGCTCAGACTGGCTACATTATTTGTGGAGCTCAGTGCCCGTACTTCTAGACCTCTTGAACTTTAGAACCAGAGGGCCCTAAATATAATCTATTCTAGTGGATTCCAAACTGTGTTCACCAGGGATCTCATTTTCCACTGAGCTTCCTCAGAGGTTACCCAGGAGTGGGGTCGGGGTACTCGAAGGGAAGGCTAGAGAAGCCTCTACCCAAGAGGTTCCACTTTGACCAGGATTATGCATAAGATTACTTCTGATTTTTTTTAAAAAGGGAGGGGGTGCACCTAGCAAATCTCATATTTAACTCAACTAAAATGGGGAAACTAAGGCCCAGAAAGATGAAGAGATTTGACCAAATTTATCCAGTGAGTAAAAGAACTATGTATCACCCTTACTCTCCTGGTTTTGAGACAAATGTTCTTTCCACTAGACAAAGGGTGGCCTCAGATAAGTGTAAGAGCTGTTATATAATAAGAGGTACTTCTAAAAGCAAACAGTACCAAGCCACTAACAGGAAGCCATGCACTTTGAATTGCCTGGCCAGACATGATAATGACCTCTTGCTAACTAATGCAACTCTGTGTCTGAAGTCAGAAAGGCTTGGTGTGACTCCCTGATACACCACGTAACGAGCTGGCTGATGTTCATTCATTCACTATTTCATTCCAATGAGGGCCTGTATATGCCACATACTGTGCTAACTCTCAGGTGTTCAACTGTGGAAAAGATAGATTTTGAATGAATTACTGAGACTTTCTTAGTCACTCATTCATTCATTCACTCAAAAATATGTATTGAGCATCTACTATGAGTCAACCCTGTGTTAGGTGCTAAGGGCATTGCTGGCAAAGGAATCCCAGGCTAGCGGGAAAGAGGTTAACAAATATTTATAATACAGAATAATAAGTACCAAATAGAGGTATATTTAGAAGCACACAGATGTACCTCACCCACCTTTCAGGGCCCAGAGAAAGGTCCTTGGAAACACTTAAGAAGAAGCTCAGATCTCAAGGAGAAGGAGTAAGAATAGCCCAGTTACCTCATCTATAAAATGGAAATAATATCTTCCCCTCAGGGATACCATGAAGGTCCAATGAGCTGTTCATGTGAAGGGTCCAGCCTGACTTGCAGGAGTGGCATTACATGGTACTTTCTGTCCCTGTCTTCACAGACACAGGAGTTGACCAGGATCTTATGTCTGTCTGACTGTCTGTGGTTGATGACCTGTGAAATCAGCAGCTCACATAGGAAGAAGTCTCTGTCTCCAGCCTCATTAGCACCAAGGTCCCAGCAAGTAACCAGGACCAGACACCGGCCTTGGAAAGCAGCCCACACTGCTGGCCACTTCATTTGGGGAATTTTATCCTGCGGCAAAGACTGCACCAAACACAATTTTTCCTCCTAAAGTAGTTCCCTCCCCCATCGTCCTCCCCCTCACCAAGTGATTTATGTCTCATTGAGGGCCTTTCCCCTTCATAGCCCATCTGGCCTTCCTGCCTCAGCCTGCAGGGAGGGTGTAATCCTGTGTTTGCAGCTTTACAGATGGTTTCCATGGAAATTATGACAACATTACAGCTATTGTGGAGCCACATCACTGCTGATTGAATGAGGAGATGGGACTTGAAAGGGGAAATTTGGAATTAAGTATCAACAACCTAGGTCCTTAGAGACAATGACTGGTCTTCATGGAGTTGTTCCTATCAACAGTAACAAACAATAACAAACTGATATTGTTCTTGTATTAACAATATGAAGAAAGGTTATTTCCCAAATCCTCTGTGGGAACTACATAGTGTAGACAGAATCAGACCCCAGGCAAATGCTCACTGTAATATTCAGAAATGAGAGCAAAGTAAAATTTTGGATAGGGATTAGAAAATCGAGGCATATAACTTAAATAACTGAATGCTTCCAACGTCCACCATGTCACACAAGATCTGGCTACAATTGCATATGACTCGGCGTGGTTTGTTAACTGTGCTCTCAAATCATCAGATCTTTGCATGGAATTGGGAAATAGAAATGCTTATTTAGGGAAAAGAAGTGGTCAGCATCCATTAATAGCTCCCAAACGTTGGTAAAGAAAGTAACCACAAAACTGTACCTCCAGTTTCTCACCAGCATCCTTCCTTCCTTTTGCTGTGGGCAATATTTTTTATATTTTATGTTTTCTTATGGCCAATGAGAGGTTTAATCTCTTTTTTCAGTCCACTATGTTTTCAGGTTGATTTGAGCAGAAATCTCTTCTTTGTAAGAGAAATTGCACTGCTTTTGTTCAATTGCAAAAGCAATGCATGATATTGTAAAAAATGTGGGAAATGGAGCTGAAGAAAGAAGAAAAAAACCAGTCACCTATTATTTATCTCTCTTACTACTGCTAAGATTTTGTAAAATTTTCATTTAATTTTTTGATTGTGGCTAAGAGCATGGGTTTGGGGATTTAGACAGAATTCTGGTTTTGTGAGTTGTTTGAGCTCACGCAGTTTATTTATTTTTTATTTTTTATTATGTTTTTGAGACAGAATCTTGTCTGTTGCCCTGGGTAGAGTGCAGTAGCATCATCGTAGCTCACTGCAACCTCAAACTCCTGGGCTCACATGATCCTCCTGGCTCAGCCTCCTGAGTAGCTGGGACTACAGGCACTTGCCACCACGCCCGGCTAATTTTTCTATTTTTAGTAGAGACGGGGGTCTCAGTCTTGCTCAGGCTGGTCTTGAACTCCTGAGCTCAAGCGATCCTCCCGCCTCGGCCTCCCAGAGTGCTAGGATTACAGGCGTTAGCCACCGCGCTGGCCTCGTGCAGGTTATTTAATTTCTCTATACCTCAGGTTTTTTTACCCTTCAGAGGGCTGAGGGACTAAATAAACCAGGAACACTTTCTCACAGCATTATTCTCCTACAGCATCGTTTTTAATGGCTCTGTAGTATTCTGTCATCTGACTATGCCATAATTTATTTATAACATCCTGTTACTGAATATTTCAGTTGTTTTATATATTTACCATTAAAATGCATAGGGTGACTTCTTATGAGTAATCTCTAGTCCTTCCTTTTGTTTCCTATGTATTGTTCAGCAGAGAAATTTAATTCAGTTAATTTACACCAAATACACTGGGCACAGGTGTCTGTGGTGGACCTTGAAGCAGAGCAGTCAGGAATGGGTGGCGACCCTGCCCTTACAGAGCTGAGCTGCGGGTAGGGTGGAAAGAGCGCTGGGCTGGAAAATAAGAAATTTGGGTCTTAGCTCCACCTCTCCAATCCCCTTCTACTAACCTAACCTTTCTTTTCTCATCTGGAAAAAGAGTATAATTGTAGTAGGTCCTTCCAAGGGTTTTTGTGAACAGAATTAAATTAATAAATATAAAGTGCTTTAAAAAGTGTCTGGCACAGCACTATCCACAATAGCTAAAAAGCGGAAATTACCCCAAGTCCATCAGCTGATAAATGGATAAACAAAATCTGATATAACCATACAATGGTATATCATTCAGTCACAAAAAGGAGTAAAGCACTGATCCATGCTACCACATGGATGAACCTTGAAAACATTATGCTAAGTGAAAGAAGCCAAACACAAAAAGGTACATACAGTATGATTCCGGGTATATGAAATATCTACAATAGGTAAAGCCATAGAAATAGGATTAGTGGTTGCTAGAGGCTAGAAGGAGGGGGGAATAGGGGGTGACTGCTTAATGGATACAGAGTTTTCTTTTGGGGTGATGGAAAAGTTCTGAAACTAGATACATGTGATGATTGTACAATACTGTAAATATAATTAATACCACTGAATTGTACTTTAAGATAGTTAAAAAGGTAAATTTTATGTTATGTGTATTTTACCACAATTTAAAAAAAACAGCACCTGGTATATAATAAACACTCAATAATTTTTATTTTTCAACCTTAGTCCTCTCTTGAGGCCTTAGTTTCCCTATTTGTAAAGTTAAAGTGTGAGAAAAAATGATCTTTGAAATTACTTCTAGCTCTGAGATGCTACAGTCTACTTGGACAAATCTCTGCCATGTGATGGAGAAATTTTTTTCGTGAATACCAGTTTCCTGCCATCTCCTTCTTTGGCCTGAAGGAGGCCCAGTGCCCTCCTGAGGGCTCATTTTTGAAGTTGCCATCACTTCTTCAACACAATCCTTTCAAGTACCTGATAGATCTCTGACTGCTGTTGACTGTGAAAAGGCTCATGATGGATGTGCAGTAAATATCTGTTGGGCCCATGAATGTCTGAAAGAATAAAAGAACAAAAGAGTTCATGGAGAGCCACTGACTCTCCCCGAATGCCTCAAGTAGACCTATCCCTGGCTGAATCCCTGACCTGTATGCAAGCAAGTAAGATTTCCTGAATGGTGAGCACACATCTCCTAAAAGGTAATCAACTCACCCTCCCGAGTATACCCTTTCCCTGAAAATTCTTGATCATACTTTTATTAGACAAGCCATTATTTCAACCCCCAAACTCCACATATTTAATCTGTTGAAATGTCTTGAGGGTGAGTGAGCCTAGCCGTTCTGCCCATTCACTTAACAAAGCCACATCTTATTAACAACTCCAGAGCCCTTTTTTTCTCTCCTCTTGGCAGCTTCAGGCTGTTTGCTGCCTTCCCACTTCTCCTTTTTCTAGCCTCCCGGAACGCTTTATTTTAAGCTTGACCTTCTTCCTAATCACTCAGACTTCTTATATTTGTTTCTTTCCCATTGTCATTTCCAGCTTATCCTCTTCAACCTCCCCCTTTCTCCTGTCTTTGTTCTTCAACAAGCCTTGCCTCCACTACATAAATTTACATTCTCTGAATATCTTGCATTGTTCTCCTGTTTAGTGTATTATATGTATTTATTTTTAATTTCCTCCTCCAATCACAGGCATCCTGAAAGGCGAACAAGTGTTTCTGAGCCTTTCGGGCTGTCTTACTTGGTTACTAGATCTACCTCAAATATCTGAATCTTTTCATATTGAAAAGCTGCTGTGACTCTGCCACTCACTCCTACACATACACAAACACACATACACCTGTGCCCCTTTTCTTGTATTCAAGACCAGGAGTTGGCAAACTATTGCCCATGGGCCAAATCCAGCCCATCACCTGTTTTTTGTATATAAAGTTTTATTGGCACACAGCCACAACCATTCATTTACATATTGTCTACAGTGGCTTTTGCTATACGGAATTGAGTAGTTGGAACAGATACCTCATAGTCTGCAAAGCCTAAATATTTCCTACCTGGGTCTTTATGGAAAAAGTTTCCAGACTCCTATTCTAGATAATTGAGAGACCTCTCACCTTTATTTGCAATCTGTTAGTTGACAGCACGCATTGCCAGATACAATACCTTCATTTCAAACCCCTCACGTCCATTTTGAACTCCCCATTCACCACCCTATAATCTTACTAAAAATTTCCCTTAGTGTACCACAGTCTGGCTTCCTTATCTCCCTGGGTGGTATGTAGGAGAAAACTATATCTCTGGATATAGTCTTCCCTCCCTACCAATTCTCTGAGATATCATCATTCATTAACTATATTTTTTCCCCTCTCATTCAATACCCATTTATCATACAACTTGCCATGTCATTGGTCTTATTCATTTGTATCCAAGTGGCAGGACGTGGGAATATTAGCCAGAGCAAAAAAGGCCCTTCCTAGCCCACTCCCAACCCAACATAAGCATTACATCTTTCCTCTTTAGACATAATCTAGCTTCTTGGAAATAAACCAAGTGGTTCTGCCCTCCATGAAGACCATCTAGAATCGTGGTATGTGGGCTCCAGCTTCATGTAGACCTAAATTTGAGCCTTATCTGTGCTACTATCCTTGGAATACTTTCTGCCCTTAGGGGGTGCCTTTAAATGAGGCTGACCCACCAGCAAGCCACAGTAGTCAATAAAAATTATCATTAGGCACTTGGGCATATCATGACAACTGTTTGAATCCCTCTCCACTTCTTCCTTCCCTTGCTCTATCTTCTGGCCTCTTTCTAGGGCTTCATAGCTTCTGATGTTTTCTGCTATAGCTACTATGTTCACCTTTTGGACTTGACCAAATTCTCATTTCCTATTTTAATTCTGTGAGCCCCATGCTCTCACTCTTCAGAAATGCCCTCTGGTAGATATTTAATTTTGGATACTTCTCTTAGTCAAGCCAGTTCTAGGTGCTGGATCCCATTCAGTACCGATGCTTAGCTGCCACCGCACCAGAAGAAAACAGCATGGTGGCATATGGAAAGCAATCAGACAGTCCTTGGGCTTAAATCCTGACTTGGTCAGTTTCTAGGCATGTGATTATAGGAACCTGAGTACCCTCTCTGAGACTCAGTTTCTCTTCTAGATTATGTAGATGTTAATACTTATTTTGTAGAGTTGTCATTAGAGACGTCATTGTCTTGCATAAATAAGTACTCCATAAAAGTAATATTTCATTAGAACACACCTCTTGAAGCTCATATTTGTGCCCCAAACTCAGGGGAAAGTAAAATTCCAAGAGATTATTGAGGGAACTACTTTGGTAGAGAAAAATTCTGTTATTTTAGTTAGATCTCCTTTACGACTTCAGCTTTCCTTCTTTTTATGTTATTACCTCCAGCTAAGATTTAAAATTCTTCCTCTTCTCAGTCTTTTACTTTATCCCCACTTACCTGGCTCTTATGGCCCCGAATCTCATCTACTATTGAATAATTTGGCCCACGTAATATTTCCTCCATCCCAGGCTGCACTTTCTTCTTTCTTACAGAATTTATACAAAAGGCCCCCTGGCTTTGTGCACCCGGAGTCCTGCACAAATAGGGAGTGTCCATCCCAAGCTCAGTGTTCCTGCAGCATGAAAATGACAACATTCAGCCATTTATAGAAATTTCTCATTGATAAATGGTAATGAATAAATGTGCACAAAGATTTATCTAGAAGGTTTACCACCTTCTTTCTCATAACAACAAAAGAAGAGAAAGTAAATATGAAATCAAAACTGAAAATAAAAACATAAATGTCCAATTAAAAGGAATTAGTCATTAATAAATATGTGACACATCACAATAGAGTACCATATAGCCATTGTAAATTATGGTTTAGAAAATCTGTGATGCTCTGTAAAGATGCTGTAATAACTGAGGTTTAAAAATAGTTTAGGGTTTCTGGTCTGGCATGTAAGGAGCCTAGAAGTCGTCACTTTGTCCTAACAACAAGTAAAAAGCTGAAAAAACTGAAAAATCAACAACTCTTCTTAGATCAGGCAGAGAAGCAAGGTCAAAGAGCAAACTGCTTCCCCAGAGACTGGGTAGACAGGCAGATACAGAGAATCATACACATCCAAGCAGAGATCCATAAGCAGAAACTTCCACAGGAACCAGGCTGGGGTAGGAAAACCTGAACTGTAATTGATTAATTGCTGGAGGATGAGTATGGACAACTCCGAGAGTTAAAAACTCCAGAGACACCCAATCATAGGGGGGCTCCCACACTTTTGTGAGTTTTACCTCCAAGAGCTCTACCAGGTCCCCACAGTGAATACTCTGGAGAAAAATCCCCTTCTGCCTCTGGCAGGGGGAGGAGAAAGGAACCATTTTGAAATATACCAGAGCATTATGTTCATAAGAACAAGATGTGCCCTCTGGAGAAACTACTTTACCAGAGCCTAAGCTGCTGTGGTTTTATCAGAGGCTAACCTACCTGGGGGACAGGAGAATACCCAACTCCATCCGGCTCTAGCCATCCACTGGGGAATGGGAAATGCACAACTACAGCACCCTTCAGCTACCCTGTCTCAGGTAAGGGTGGGGGAAATACTGAGAAGCACTTGTAGAGTTCACAGTCCAGGGGAATAGGCTCCCCAAAAGACTTAGACCTAATCATAGGACTATAAAGCCCTTTCTCTTCCCCCACACTTTACCAGTATATTACTAAAGGCCAATTTACTAGAGTCCCTTTTACTCAGTACATCATATCTACCTTTCAACAAAAAATTACAAGGCATACTAAGGCAAAAAACACCATGTGAAGACACTAAATAAGCATCAGAACCAGAGTTAGCTATGGCAGAAATGTTGGAATTATCAGAACAGGAATTTAGAAACACTACAATTAATATGCTAAGGATTTTATTAATAATAAAAAAGTAGACAATATGCAAGAACAGATGAATAAGGTAAGCAGACACAGAAATTCTAAAAAAGAATCAAAAAGTAATGCTAGAGATCAAAAACACTGCAACAGAAATGAAAAATGCTTTTGGTGGGTTCATTAGTAGACCAGACACAGCTAAGGAAAGAGTGACTGAGCTTGAGGATATAACAATAGAAACTTTCAAAACTGAAAAAGAAGAAGAAAAGAAGACTGAAAAAAGACCAGAATAGAATATCCAAGAACTGTGGGACAGCTAAAGGTGTAAAATGCATAATGGAAATAAGAAAAGAAGGAGAGAAAGGAACAGCAGCAATATTTGAAGCAATAATGACTGACAATTTCTCAAAAATTAATGTCAGACACCAAATCACAGATCCTGGAAGCTCAGAGAACAACAAGCAGAATAAATGTCAAAAAAAAAAAACCCTACATCTAAGCATATCATATTCAAACTTCAGAAAATCTAAGATAAAGAAAAAAATCTTAAAAGAAGCCAGAGGGAAAAAACCACCTTGCCTATAGAAGAGCAAACATAAGAATTACATCCAACTTCTCAAAAACTAGAAGAGAGTGGAGTGAAATACTTAAATTATTGAGAGAAAAAGAAACACTAAACTAGAATTTTGACCCTGTGAAATCATCCTTCAAAAGTGAAGTAGATATAAAGACTTTCTCATACAAACAAAAATTGAGAGAATTTGTTTCCAGTAGAGCAGTCTTGCAAGAAATGTCTAAAGAAGTTCTTCTCAGAGAAGGAAAATGATATAGTTCAGAAACTTGGATTTACATAAGGAAAGGAAGAATATCAGAGGATAAATAAGTGAAGGTAAAATAAAAACTTATTCTTCTTATTCTTAATAGATCTAACAGGTAAGTTTATTCAAAATAGTAATAGCAATAATGTATTTAATTATGTATGCTTACATAAATATATATGCTTATGTATAACTGAAATGAATGAAAGTAAAGATACAAGAGATGGGAGAGAAGAATTAGGAATATTTTATCATTATAAGGTACTTGCACTACCCATGAATTGGTATAGCACTGTTTGAAAGCAGACTTGGTTTAGTTGTAAATATATATTGCAAACTATAAGGTATCCACTAAAAAAGTTTTTAAAAAATGTAACTGATATGCTAAGAGAGGAGAGAAAATGGAATAATATTAAATGCTTAATTAAAACCAGAAAAGGGAGGGAAACTATGGAAGACAAAAATAGAAAGAAAGAACAAGAACAACCAATAGAATATATCAATAAATATGATAGATATTAACCCAACTACGTCAATAATCACCTTACATGTCAATAATTCCAAATACACCAATCACAAGACAGAAATTGTCAGAGTAGATCAAAAAGCAAGAACCAACTATAAGTTAACTACAAAAAAACCCCACTTCAAATATAAAGACAGAGAGATTAAAAGTAAAGGGATGAAGAAAGATAAACCATGCTAACACTAATCAAAAGAAAGTTTAACTAACTCTATTAATTTCAGACAGAGTATACCTCAGAGCAAGAAAAGTTATCAGAAATAAAGAGGGACATTATTTAATGATAAAGGGGTCAATTCCTCAAGAAGGCATAACAGTCCTCAACATGTATGTGCCTAACAAAAGAGCACCAAAATACATGTGGCAAAATCTGAAAGAACTGTAAAGAGAAAAAGATTAATCCACTATGATAGTTGATGACTTTAACAGAAATGGACAGATACAACATGCAGAAAATTAGTAAGGACATATTTGAACTAAACAACACTATCAATCAACTAGATATAATAGACATCTATACACTACTTCATCCAACAACAGCAGATTATACATTCTTCTGAAGCATGGATGAAATATTCACCAAGACAGGCCACATTCTGGGCCATAAAACACATCTTAATATATGTAAAAAAGACAGAATCATACAATGTCTGTTCTCAGACCACAACGGAATTAAACTAGAAATCAATAAAGGAAAGAAATGTGGAAAATCCCCAGATATTTAGAGAATAAACAATACAATTCTAAATAACACTTGGGTCAAAGAAGAAATTGCCAAAAAAAAAATTTGAACCAAAGAAAAATGAAAATACAACTTATCAAGATTTGTGGGATGCAGCTAAAGCAGTGCTTAGAGGAAAACTTATTGCATTGAAGGCATATATTAGAAAAGAAGAAAGATCTAATATCAATAATCTAAACTTTCACTCCAGAAAATGAGAAAAATAAAAGCAAATTAAATTTAAAGTAAGCAAAAGAAAAGATTTCTTTCCTTTTTAAATAATAAAATAAATAAATTTCTTTTCTAATAATAAAACTTAGAGCAGAAATCAATAAAATCGAAAACAGGAAATCAATAGAGAAAATCAACAAAACCAAAAAAACTGGTTGTTTGAAAAGATCAATAAAAGTGATAAGCCTCTAGCCAGGCTAAGAAAACAAGAGAGAAGATGCAAATTACTAATATCAGAAATGAAAGAGGGACATCACTACAGATCTCATGGATATTAAAAGAATACTAAAGGAATATTATGAACAACTCTATATTCACAAATTTGATGACTACATGAAGTGGACCAATTCGTTGAAAGGCACAATTTGCCAAAACTCACACTAGAAGAAACAGGAAATATGAATAGGTAAGCCTATATCTATTAAAGAAATGGAATCAATAATTAATTATCTTCCAAAACAGAAAACACCAGGCCCAGATGGATTTACTGGTGAATTCTACCAAATATTTAAGTAAGAAATTTTACTAATTCTCTACAATCTCTTCCAGAGATAGAAGCAGAGGAAATACCTCTTAACTCATTCTGAGACCAGCATTATCATCATACCCAAACCAGGCAAAAACATTACAAGAAAATCAAACTACAGACCAATATCTCTCATGAACAGAGATGCAGAACTCCTCAACAAAATATAAGCAAATCAAATTCAACAATATATACAAAAAGTTATATACCATGGCCAAGGGGGTTTATCCCAGATATGCAAGGCTGATTTAACATATGAGAACCCATCACATCACATTACACCTAATGTAATCCATCACATCAACAAGCTAAAGAAGAAAAATCATATGATGCAGAAAAAGCATCTGGCAAATCCAACACCCATTAGTGATTAAAAACTCAGCAAACTAGGTATAGAGGGGAACATCCTCAACTTGATAAAGAACATGTACAAAAAACCTACAGCAAATATCATACTTAATGGTAAGAAACTCAAAACTTTCCCACTAAGATCAGGAACAAGGCAAGAATACAACCTCTCTCCACTGCTTTTCAGCATCATACTGGAAGTCCTAGCTAATGAAATTAGACAAGGAAAAGAAACAAAAGCTATACAGACTGGGAGGAAAGAAACAAACTTTCTTCGCAGATGACATGATCACCTGTGTAGAAAATCCAAAAGAGCCAGGTGCAGTGGCTCACACCTGTAATCTTAGCACTTTGGGAAGCCAAGGAGGAGGGATCACCTGAGGCCAGGAGTTCAAGATTGGCCTGAGCAAGAGACCCCGTCTCTACAAAAAATAGAAAAATTAGCTGGGCCTGGTGGCGTGTACCTATAGTCCCAGCTACTTGGGAGGCTGAGGCAGGAGGATCTCTCAAGCCAAGCCCAGGAGTTTGAAGTTACAGTGACTTATGATGACACTACTGCACTCTAGCCTGGGTGACAGAGCAAGACCCTGTTTCTAAATAAATAAATACATAAATGGAAATCCAAAAGAATTGACCAAACAAAAAAGCCCTCCTGGAACTAATAAGCAATTACAGCAAAGTTGCAGGATACAAGATTAATATATAAAAGTCAATTGTTTTCCTATATACTAGCATTGAACAAGTTGAATTTGAAATTAAAACACATTACCATTTACATTAGCACCCCAAAAGTGAAATACTTAGGTATAAATCTAACAAAATAGGTGCAAGATCCACATGGGGAAAGCTAGAAAACTCTGATGAAAGATACCAAAGAACTACATAAATGGAGATATATTCCATGCTTATGAATTGGAATGTTCAATATTGTCAAGATGTCAGTTCTTCCCAACATGATCTATAGATTCAACACAATTCCAATCAAAATTGGTGATAATGATAAACTAATTCTAAAGCTCACGTGGAGAGGCAAAAGACCCAAAAAAGCCAATATTGAAGGAGAAGCACAAAGTCAGAGGACTGACACTACTCAACTTCAAGACTTACAAGAAAGCTACAGTAGTCAAGACAGTGTGGTATTGGTGAAAGAACAATAAATATATAAATGGAACAGAATAGAGAGCTCAGCAATAGACATACATAAATATAATCAATTGCTTTTTGCAAAGGTAATACAATGAAGCAAAGACAATCTTTCCACCAAATGGTGCTAAAACAATTGGACATCCATGTGCAATAAAATGAATCTTAAACACAGATCTATGCCCTTCACAAAAATTAACTACAAATGCATCATAGGCCTAAATGTAAGACACAAAACTGTAAGACTCGTAGAGGATAACATAGATGACCTTAGGTATGGTGATGACTTCTTAGATACAACACCAATAGTACAATCCATGAAAAAAATAATTGGTAAACTGGACTACATTGAAATTAAAAACTTGTGCTCTACAAAAAAATATCAAGAGAATGAAAAGACAATCCACAGACTGGGAGAAAACATTTGCAAAGGACATAGCTGATAAAAGACTGTTATCTGAAATACATAAAGAACTCTTAAAACTCAGCTACAAGAAAACAAACAACCAGATTTTAAAAATGAACCAAAGAACTTAACAGACACCTTTACCAAAGAATATATACAGGTGGCATGTAAGCATACAAAAAGATTTTCCACATCATACATCATTCGGGAATTGCAAATTAAGATAACAATGAGATACCACTATACACCTATTAGAATGGCCAAAATCCAGAACACTGACAACAGCAAATGCTGACAAAAACGTGGAGCAACAGGAACTCTCCTTCATTGCTGGTGAGAATGCACACTGGTACAGCCACTTTGGAAGACAATCTGTCAGTTTCTTACAAAACTAAACATACTCTCAACCATGTGATCTAGCAATCATGCTCCTAGGTATTTACCCAAATGAATTAAAAACTTATATTCACACAAAAACCTGCATGGGGATGTTTATAGCAGCTTTATTCATAATTGCCAAAATTTGGAAACAATGAAAATGTCCTTTAGTAGGTAAGTGAATAGACAAACTATGGTACATCCTGACAATGGAATATTATTCAGTGCTAAAAAGAAATGAGCTATCAAGCCATGAAAAGAGATGGAAGAAACTTAAATGCATATTACTAAATGAAAGAAGCCAATCTGAAAAGCCTATATACTGTATGATTCCAATTATATAACATTCTGGAAAAGACAAAACTATGGAGACAGTAAAAAGATCAGTGGTTGCCAGGGGTTGGGGGGAAGGAGGGATGAACAGACAGAGCACAGAGGATTTTTACAGCAGTGAAACTACTCTGTAAGATACTACAATGGTAGATAGGTGTCATTATATAAAATATTTTTCCAAACCCATAGAATGTACAACACCAAAAATGAACCCTAATGTAAAGTATGGACTTAGGGTGATAATGGTGTGTCAATATAGATTCATCGACTGTAACAAATATACCACTCTGGTGTGTGATGTTAATAGTGAAGGAGGTTGTGTGTTTGTGGAGACAGGGTACATGGAAACTCTCTGTATTTTCCAATTAACTTCACTGTGAATCTAAAACTGCTCCAAAAATTAAAGCTTATTTGATTTTTTAAAAAGTGGTATCTTAATCTGTTCAGGCTGCTATAACAAAACACCATAAATTGGGTGGCTTATAAATAACGGGCATTTATTTCTTACAGTTCTGGAGACCAGGAAGTCCAAGATCAAGGCAAATTCAGTGTCTGATGAAGGCCTGCTTTCTGACTCACAGATGGCACCTTCTAGCTGTGTTCTCACACGGTGGAAGGAGCAAAAGCAGCTCTCTGGGACCTCTTTTATGAGGACACTAATCCCATTCATAAGGCTCCACCCTCATGACCTAATCAATATCATCACATTGGGGATTAGGATTTCAACATATAAATTTGGGGATACACAAGCATTCAGACCATAGCAAGTGGTAAAAAATAGTTTAAACACAGAAATAATGCATCTTCCCACTTTTGGGAAAAAAGTACACGTGTCTCTTTCTCACACACACACACACACACACACACACACACACAGATGGGAATAAAATACACCACTGGGTTAATGGCAGTTTTCTCCAGAAGATTATGAGGAAATGCAGTTTATGTTTTCCTGTTGTTGATCTGTTTGGTAGATCTTTGTTCTTCTAACATTTGTTTTTAACTGTGCACCTATATAGCCGAGGCCTAATAAATCCTTTTTGAATAAATGAGCAAAGAAAAAAATCAGTGGGTGAAGGGAAATTTGGGGACTGCCTTGTTTGCCACAACCTATTGGCCCAAGCCCACACATATATTCACAAACAGCCCTGAGCACTAACCAGCACCTGGTCTATAGCCTCATCACAGACTCCAGTTGTTTTGAACTTTCTCTTGCAGATTGTTCAATAAAAGGGCACATATCACTGCAGAACTCAGACTGACAATGAATGCATCAATGACTACAATGTTAGAACCACTGCTTATTATGTGTTTAGTCTAGAGATTATAGACTTCCAAGCACTCACGCAATTGGTTGGGCAAGACAAGCCACTGGGATAAAGTTAAAAAAAAAAAAATCAGGATTTATATTTGTATTTTTTAATGATATTTCTTCGTTTTTAGTTTATATTTTTGATTTGCATTTTATCATGGTCATAATATATTAATATATTTGTGTGTGTAATTTATATATATGCACATGTGTGTACATATACGTGTATACACATACACATATACATATAAGGAATATGGAGCATACTCAAAAAATTTTTGGATAAAGATGCGCAATCCAAAAAGTTTATAGACCATTACCATGGTGACCATCTGGTCCAGACTCTACATTTTAGAAAGAAGGAAACCATACCTCAGAGAGAAAGGAGATATTTCTATGTGATTATCTACATGATTTGGGGAGATATTAGTTATACACCAGGTGAAAGGCTGGGTCTGGAAGCTGAAACTGCTAATACTTTATGCAGTTTTGTTTTGTTTTGGTTTTTGCTAATCTTACTGTTCTTTGATGGAGTGAAACTGTTTTTTGAATGCCATGTGATTCCATGTTAAGAGTATAGATGTATTTTAACATTACATTTTCCTAGAAGCTTAATTTTAAAAGTGCTTACACATCTAAATGGACCTTCTGCCTCCTCCTGAAAATGGACGACTGAGCTTGCAGTCACAGATTGCATTCTCCTCAGCCAGATTTCCTACTCCTAGTAAGCTTTATCCACTGTCTCATAGGAACATTATTTGTAGGGATAATGCCCGGTGGAAATTAATCACAAAGAGAATCAGCAATAGGAGTCACTAACAGAAAACATCACAGACAGTGCTCTGGCCATCTTAAACATTACTTACAAGAGCTGTCAGCAAAACCCTGTCTCCAAGGACCATTACTTTGAGGGAACTCTGCCAATCGCAGCATTACTTAGAAGGCACGTTTTTTTAATGTTCCTCAAATGCCTACTGTCAAACTAAACCAAAGCTCTGAAAGATTTCAAACACTTCCAAGTTTGGGGAAGGAAACACACTCCCAGATTCAAGTGTGGCCTGAGGGCCAGGTGAGCAGAAGCCTTTTTTCCTAGCCTAGGTACAAACTTTCATTTGTTAGAGTAGCCTTATAAAATTCGTTTACACTTCAGGATTTGGATTCTGATGGTTAGAGAGGCCATTATTAGCCTGTAATTCTATTTCCAGCTGTCTTCCCTCGTGCAGGGTAAGGAGGAAAACATCAGTTTCTCTGAGTCATTTTGAAAACTTTCAGCCCAAGACAAAAAAGACAAATGACAAATGGTAAAAAGGTAAGAGCCATATCTCATTTGTTTCAAAGTCTCTTCCCTTTACACTCAAAGGCCCTGCTGACTTCATAAAGGGAACATGTTGCACAAAAGTGGCCCACATGGGAAGCAGGGAACTAGAAATGACCCAAGGCTCTTGATAGGGAGTTATCAATAAACTTCCTGTGTAATCATAATGTCATTACTTTGTTTTTGCTGGATGACAAAGTCTTTGCAATATCATTTGCTTTAGGCAGACCACCTATCATAATTCTCCTCCTCTGAGTAATTTTTTTACTGCTAGGAAAATACTGTGTGCATGGAAAAGCATCTTAAGAAATGGTGAAAATTATTACTTTTCACTTAAATTGCTTTTTTTATGTACTTAGTGTCAAAAATTATAAACAAAAAATTGTGTGAGCCAACCACAGAGGATTTTTGCAGTATGAATGCCTATCATGAGAAAAATCTAAATACATAATTTAACAAGGTGTTTATATGTAGGTTCAGAACCACAATATTGGCATCCAGTGATACTTTAAACATGGAATTTGGCATTTAAAGTATAACTTACAGATACTTTTACATTTGTATTCTGCCAAACACTTTTGTTATATAACCTCTTCATAATTTCTTAAGTAAAGTCATTTCTTTAAGATGGGAGTTAATAATTAGGTATGCTAGAAACAAAACATATTTTGATTTTATCAAAACATTTTTTTAAAATGTCTTCTGATAGCTTTGCAACCAATTTGGAAGAGTAAGGATTTTGCAGCAATTGTTCTCAAAGGTTAAACAACTGGTCTCAAAGTTTGCCTGAGTAATGGGGCTGGTAGCAAGATGGAGGAAGGTTTCTAGAGGTGTGGCAGGAAGATCTGTCCTTACCCTGCATTACAGAATATTAATATGTCAGGAGCTGGCACAGTGGTCAGGCTGGCTAAATTAAAATAAAGAAGTAGCCTCCTAGTATGGAAATAACACGAACTCTGGAGTCAGAAAAATCAGTTTGAATTCTGGCTCCCTCCCTTTATTATCTATGTGATTTGGGGCTAAACATTCAGAATCTCTTATTTTCAATTTCCTTATCTGTACAATCATTTTCTGTGAGAAAAAAAGGAAAAAAATATATACTGATAATAGGCACACAGAAAGGGCTCAAAAAGTTATACACTTATCAAATCTGCAAATGGTACAAAGCTGGGAGTAGGAATGTTATATCATAGAATTAAGGTTCAAAATTCTTATGATGTAATAGAAAGATGGGCTAAGATAGTGATGAATACTATAGAGGGAACAAAAATAAAATCGTATAGTTCAGGTTTTTGTTTTGTTTTGTTTTAAATTCAATTGCTCCAGCACAGAATGGGGATATCCTGGCTTAACAGTAGCTTATGTAAAAAAGTGTCTGAAAGCTTGAATGACAAAGAATTTACTATGGAGACAATGGTAAGGCACAGATACTTAATTATCTTCTATTACAGAAGCGTATATTATATATAAATCTAGGAAATTAAATAGCCTAATGCACCTTGCCATGGCCATATCCTACCTGAAGCACCATGTTCAGTCCTCGACATTGTATTTTCAGAAGAATATTTACAAAATATAGTATATCCTGAGAAGGAAATCAGAATGGTGAAATGCTCATAAAAGAGAATGCTGAAGAGGCTAGGAATAACAAGGTGAAAAAAGAAACTTATGGAGAATGTAATAATTACCCTCAAGCATATAAAGAGCAGTAAAAATTGAAGAGAAATAGTAATAACTAATATGTACCGAGAACTTATTATGTGCACTGTTATCCTTATTTTGCAGATGAGAAAACTGAGAAAAAGAAGCTAAGTCACATACTTACAGTCACATCACTAGTAAGGGTTAGCCAGGTTTCACCAGTAGTCCATCCCCAGATCTGGGAGAGATATTAGAGCTATTTGCCAAATATTTCTAGTCTTACAGGATCATGGTAAGATTTCATTCCCCCAATTTCTTTGAAGTTGGGTATGGACATGTGATTTTCTTTGGCCAATGAAATGTGAGCCTATATCATGTTCATTACTTCAGCAAGGGATTAAAAATTTGTGTACAACTTGCCACATACTCTTCTTACCACAGATGTGTAGAGATGGAGCATCCATCAGTTTAGGTCTCTGAGGGACAATAATGAACAGAGCTTCCCTGTTGACCCATGTTAAACAAGTAGCAGCAAGAAATACACTGTTATTGTTTGATTAAGCTGATGAGATTTGGGGGTTGTTTGTTACTGTGGCATCACCCAGCCTTTTCTGACAGATGCAAAAGCCCACATACCTAAAAGTCACTAAAATATCTCAGAATAAGGAAAGATATTTACTCTTATGTTTCCAGAGGTCAGAATTTAGAATAATTTGTAGAAACTACAGGTAGGCAAATTTGGGCTTAATTTTTTTTTTAAGTAAAGTTGTCCAAAATTTGTTTCATGAGGTAGTGAACTCCCTGACAATAGCAGTATTTAAGCAGAGGCCAGATGATCATTTTGTACCATCTGTGGAGCAAAACAGATGGCTTAATTAAGGAGGTTTAATGTCTCAAACATTTATTGAGCACCTCCAATGTGCCAAGCATTCCAGCCACAAAGATAAATCCAAGCACTCAATCTCTATCCTCAAGGAAATAATCATCAAGTTCAGAACTTGATAACCTCTGTGGTTTCTTCTAACAGTGTGATTCAACCAAATTAGAGAAAATAACATGGCCTGGATGAAGCTGACAGCAAGCCCGAACTTACAAATAACCATGCAGCACTAGAAATCCTGCTGATGCTTAGGTTGTATTATTATTTTTCAATTAGGAGCCAAAAGTATAGGGTTTACAAAAGGGAAGAAAACGAGAGAATTGCTGGGTTTCAAGGAGGAACATTTTCCCTTTCTCAAGTTACCATCCTTCAGTATTGCAAACCAGGCATATTATCTGACTTACATCAGGCATCAGGGGTGTTCCAGCAAAGGGAATAGCACTGACTCACAGCAATTGTTACCGACCTTTTCCATCACTTCTCCCACCCCTAGGAGTCAAGAAAGGAACATTTAAGTACTGATCAAGTCAGACCCGAAGAGAGGCAATAACCTTTCTATAGGGCTATCCTTCAGTTTAGAAATCAGCCAAAGCCTTTCCAAAATATCAGAAATTTTCCCTAAAAGGGCGTGTAAGCAGGGCCTAGAGGAAGCCCACATTCAAAGGATGATGTGAAAATCACAAACTAAATGAGTGATTCCAACGGACACCAACGTTGTTTCCCAAGTGACACCTTTAAACAGCACTAACTCCAATACTTTCCCTGGTGGTATCAGTAGTTAAAGGTTTGTTTGTTTGTTTAAACTTTCAAAAATCAAACAGTGGAGTGATACACTGTCCTTTCATTGGCTCACTGCGTTTTAATGGCAAAACAACAAAAACCTGGTTAAGCACATACTGTAATTGCTCTGAGGCAGACATTTCCATTTCAGGGTATTATTCTCAAAGATATTAGTGCAGAATAATAAATGCGGGTGGATTTTGTAGCCATTACCTAGATCAGGGTGAGGACATCTGATTACTATTGTTTCCCAACTCAAAAGCCTCCGTTTGAACTTTGAAGCCTCCAGCCCTGGCAGGACCTGAATTTTCTGAACTACAGCTCTGATTGTCTATGAAATAAACACAATAATCAGCAGGATTACAATGCCATCTCTTCAGTCAGTTCAGTGTGACATTCGTTTCTCAAAAATACACAGACAGAAGAAATTGGCTTTGGCACATTTAAGAGCAGGAGGGAATTTGCATCTCGTGCTAGTTTAATGTGCACCCTTAATACCCTCGTCTATTTTCAAAAATACAATGCTATTCTTGCAGAGGCAGCTGGACCCCTGTGATACCCGGTCTTGTGCCAAGATACGTACCAAATATACTCTTTACAAACACAGATGTGAAATGTGTGCTAGGACAGAAGCGAAGTACAGAGATTCGGGTGTTTAGTCTAGTGGTTCCACACCCAAAAGTTTCAGGGGACAGAAATGATGTTTGAAGAGTGAGAGCGGAGACCGCCCATCCTGTACTTTCATCCGGGCACTACGGAGATGACCCCATTTTCTCAGCATCAGTGTGCCCTCTGCCCTGGTGACCCGGGTTAAGATTTAATCTAGGACCGGAGGGGGCCAAGGCAATTGTGCTGTTGGTTACTCAGGCGGAGAGAAGGGCTGAGAATCACTAAGCCTTCCCCGGTTGGCCGGGCTGACACACCCACCCAGAACGGATGGCCCAGGGGTGCGGCAAGGCAGCAGGGGTAGGGGACGCGGCGCACCCTTGCCGCTAGCGCACGAAGATGCAGCAACTGGGGACACGCGCGAATCCAGAGTCCGGGCTAGGAGGTCTCGCTGTGCTGAGAGGAGGATGCCCTTTTCCTCCTCCTAGTCCCCCAGCCCCGTGCAAAGTGAGCGGGAGAAAGTTGTGCCCGGGCCATGGCGGCCAGGGCTGGAGAAGGGACCCAGGGCAGGCGGAGAAGTGACCCGGGCCCCCTTACCTTGTCCTTGGGGCCGAGGTTCTGCAACACCTCCTTGCCGGTGGCGCTCCGAATCTCCACCCCGGCGGGCGCGGGCGGCGCGGGCGCGGGCTCCCTGCTCTCCTCCCGGCCTTGTCCCCGGCGCGGGTGTCCTCCGACTCCGACCCGGCGCGGCTGCCGAGGCCCCGCGCTGCCGGGCTCCGAGATGCTCTGCCTCCGCGCCTCCACGGCGCGGGCTCGTCCGCCGCTGACCTCTCGGGGCCTCCCTGCAGAAACCGCGTCTGCTGCCCGCTGCGCCTGAGGAGTCGTCGGCGCCCGGTCCGCCAGGGCAGGAGATCCGCTCGTGGCTTCGAGCCCCTCGCGACGCCTTGGCAGAGCGACAGCGCCGTATTCTTCCCCGGGCGGCGGGGCGCCGGCCGGCAGCGTGCGCGGCCAGTCGCTTCGGGGAGCTGCCAGCCTTCGGCCAGAGCGGCCATGCGTTCCGACCTGCCGCCCACAGCGACCAGCGAGCGCGCGGGCAGGGGCCCGGGCAGCGGCGCGCTCGGCTCGCTCGCGGGACCTCTCGCCCGGCCGCACCTCCCCGCGCACCCGCAGCCCTAGCCTGGCCTCCCGGGCTGACGCGGCGCTGGTGCCCATCACACGTCCAGACCCAAACTTGGCGCGCGCGCACGCACACCCGCGCGCTCCCTTCCCGCTCGCGCAGCAACCCCCGGCCTCGTTCACACACTTACACACAATTCAGATGTCTTAGCAATGTTCACACTCAAGAACTTGCTCACTCACATCTGCACACAAACCCCGCTTCCCCCACACTAACGCCCGGGTTTACTTCACAAACACAAATCTTTCTGACTCCCTCACGCGCAAAAAACCAGCCGAACCCAGGTGGGTTCATCTCAAAGCCAAGTCCTGATTTACAACGGCTAACACATACAAACTCTGACTTAGCACAGACTCACAATCGTACCCGTAACCCCTGACTTGGCTCATCCTGATCTGTGAATTGTCTCACAATTACACTCACGTCCAGAATCTGCCTCACAAACCTATACCCGCACATAAACTCCTGAATTGGTTTACACACACCGCATACACACACACACACACACACACAGAGAAACCCTCTTATTTCATTGACAATCACGAAAGCCTATCACTGACTCACATAAACCCATTCCTACCTTATGAATACCATCCTGCATTTTGCATTTTACCTGCCCTTAATTTGCCTCACACACAACTACATTACAGGTCATAGTTGTGCACCCATCCCTAGATTTTGCCCTGCAAAATACTCTTCTTAATGCTCTGTCCTTCATACAACAAACCCCAGGTTTACACCTTATGCACTGACTCAAGCCAGATTTACCTCAGTCAGAACCCTACACTTAGGTTCACGCACAGGCCGAGACTTACCTCAAAGATGCACAACCAGAAAAGAAAAAATGCACAACCAAAGACTTTGCCTTCCATGTTACCTCACATATACACAGTCTTTACTTACTTATATACATGCTTTCATGACCTCATCCTCTTCCCTATATCCACCCACATATACTCTGACCCAGACTTTGCCACATAAACAGAGCCCAAAGACTGCAGAGCTTGCATGATATCTGCACACACAGCCTCGACCCAGAACCTACGGTACCCTGATTTAACTGGGCTCCTTCTCAGAAATTCATCCATTCATTTATTTATTCAACCGACACTATGCCTTTTACAAGATACTGGAGCAACAGTGTTAAACAAGGCAGATGGAGCCAGTCCTCACCAAGAGTGTAGTCCATAACCACCCATCTAGGTAGCACAAACATTCACTGTTCTGCTCAACACACTGAACTTTATTTTGTGAACCAACCCCCACCCCCACCCCCACTAAGCTCCAAGAAGGCAGAGATCTGACTTCACTTCACCTTTGTATATCTTATGCCCAGAACTTCTACAGGTACATAATAGGTACTCGACGAAATCCTTTTTGAAAAAATGGGTGATAATTATAGCAACAACAGGGAACATTTATGGAGCTGTTGCTATGTGCCAGTCATTATTATAATTGTTTCACATATATTTACTCATTTAATGCTCATAAGCATATGGCAGGCTTCTTTGTGCACACAGACACAATATTTGAAGGCATCTGCACTGAATTTAATGAACTGAAACGCTGACCTCCAATTTTGGAGTGGAACAAAGGCACTGGAAACTGGAATCTCAGTGGCAGGCTTGTGACAGTCACAAAGGTTTGGGGGATGGAAGTTGGCCTGAACGCGAATCAAAGACAGGTATGTTGACCTACCCTCAGCAAAGAGAAAGCTTGTACTCTATCAAAATTATTTATGATTTCTTAAGCTGGCTTTCTCTGGGCAGCTGCTCCTTTTTGACAAAGACTGACTGGTGATGAAACCAGAATTTCATGTAAGTACTGTCTCAGAGCAATTTAAGTTAGTGCTTATCCAGGTTTTATTAGTGCCAGGCTCCGTGCTAAGAACATCCCACGCAGTATCTTAATTAATCTTAATAACTTTAAAAGTCATGTACTATTATTATTTCTTTTATACTAACAAGAAAGCAGGGGCTCCGAGTAAATGCCCAAGTTATAACAAAGTTATAACTTGAAGCAAGGTGTGTGCAAAGAGTCTAAGGTTTCCTTTGAAAGAGGGCACATTTTGAATGAAGTTGTGTGCTTGTATGTGCTCATTTGTGTGGGCACATGGACTTGATGGTTGTAGGTGAGCCCCATTGTTACAGCTTCCTTGCCTCACCACTATTTCTGACACAATATATGCTTAATAATTACATTTGTTGAAAAAACAGCACATTTAAAAGTCAATAGTTGCTATACACATATGTGTTTAATTAAGAAAGTAAAGCAACCTATTAAAAAAAGAGAGAGAGACTGAAATGGGAATGCCTGGTCTGACTCCAGTTCTGCAACTATGTGGCCTTAGGCAAGTGTCTTATTTAACCTAGTTGTGTCTTTCTCCTTCATATTTGCCTCACCCATCTAACAGGATTATTAAGGACTTCTTTCCTCGAACAAGACTTTGTGCTAAGAATTTCATATACATTGACTTAACCTTCATAAGGACCCCATAAATCTGGAGTGATTATTATTCCCATTTTACCAGTGGAGAAAATGAGCCTTAAAGAAGTTAAGTTCCTTGCCCAAAGTATCACAGCTTGTACTTCAAGCTGGAATCCAAACCTCTACTATCTGATTCAGAGCCTGTGCTCTTAAAAAACACCCCATGATAGAGCTCTGTCATGAGGATCCAGAGAAACAATAAGTGGGAGGAGCAAAAGTAAAGTGTTAGAGAATGAAATAACTCTAAGAAGTTAACTTTAATTGACAACACTCACATAAAGAACTATCCGACCACTCTGCTCCTAGCAAAGGCCTATGAACACCTGAGACTTTGTCATGTCTTTTTCTAGAAAGGGAGAGGATACATTACTTGCAACAATCACATACATAAGAGCAACAGTATGTTTATAGATGCCTTAAGTTAGACTACCCCAGGGAAGGAGTTATCCAAAACAATACTCAAACAGCAAACTATTTCTTTAACATGGCCAAAAACACAGCTTTCTTCTTGTCACACACCAGATCAAATTTGCATTTCCTGTAACTCTGCAGTAAATCACATGCCACTTTGCATTGAGATGACTTGTGATGTGAGCCCAGAGCATATGCTATTATGACTCTAGGAAAATGTATTCCAGAGGCACCTTCCATTACCTATAGATCAACAGAAGACAGAGACTTCTCCACAGTAAGCAGTAGTATGCACTAACCAATCCTGATGTAGCAGCACACAGAATATATTTCATGTAAAACTAAATTGTGCTGCGTTATTACAAGGCAAAAATCTACCTAACAGAAGATAAAATTTTAATACTTGCTAAGGCTATGCCTGCATTCTCAAAATAAGGAGAAAATAGAGGAGTTATACAGTTTACCTTGACTCAAAAGTGAATTTAAATATTTCTAATCAAAACCCACCCTCTGTCGTTTCCTTCCCTGAGTTGCAGGAATTTGAACCTACATTATCTTTTCCCATTTTTATGGGAGCAGAGGTTAGAAACCTCATTTTTCACCCACAGATGCCATATATGAATGAGGCAATATTTGCAGAATGTTCAGCACTCTTCCTGACATATAGTAGTTGCTCAATAAATATTAGTCCCCCATTTCCTCAGAGTATCAATACATCATTAATATCACACAGACTTTGCAATGAGCTTGACCGTGTCCTGTAACTTTAACTTTGCGGGATTCAAATTGATACTATAATAATCTTTGGTATATATGTTAAAAATGACTGCTATTTTCCATATGCCTCCATCACACCCTACGAATTTTTCTGACAGACTACTATTGAGTTTCAGCTTAATATTTGGTGACCAAGTTGGGTACACTGGCTCACATCTGTAATCCCAGCACTTTGTGAGGCCAAGGTGGGAGGATCATTTGAGCCCAGGATTTCAAGATCAGCCTGGGCAACACAGTGAGACCCCTTCTCTGAAAAAAAATTTAAAAATTAGCCAGGTGTGGTGGCTTGCGCCTGTAGTCCTAGCTACTCAGGAGGCTGAGGCAGGAGGATTGCTTGAGCCCAGGAGTTTGAAGGTACAGTGAGCTATGATTGCATCTCTGCACTCCACCCTAGGGCAACAGAGCAAGATCCTGTCTCAAAAAAAAAAAAAAAAAATTGATGACTTAAGTGTTAATTAGAAACCTAAAAGTGGTTGCAAATATATGCCCAATGCCAAAGCCAGATTATAAAATATTTTCAATAATCTTAATTGTGCATGTAGAAAAAAATTCCTGCTCTTATAATATTAATAATATATGCACATAGGGGGAAAAACCTATAAGAATATTTTTCAAAATATTAGTAAAGGGTGAGTCATAGGATTATGGGCAACTTATAGTTTCTTCCTTCATGCATTTCTATAATTTACAAAATCTTTATACTAAGTATGAGTTACTTTTATAATCATAAAGAACGGTATTTTCAAATGTGTGTCCAGGATGTTGTTTTAGATAAAAACATATTTATTGAGTATTGTGAAAATTGCTGATGGAAAATTATTGAACCAAGCATTTATCTCCCTACTCCATTAAGTAGATCTATTATTTAAAATGAGAAATGAAAACAAAATAAAAGGCTTCATCAGAGTCAAGTTGTCACCTCTTGCAAATCATCTCAGCAGTTGGACAGCTGAGTGGGAAAATGTTCATTATGATGAGGGTGTGAAATGAGGGCTTACAAATGTCCTCGAGGTAAATCCTTTCTACCAAAGGATTAGTTAATAGGACATGACATAATCACCTTCCTGGTGGGCAGTTGTTGGAGTTTCCTTCCCAATCTTATACACCAAGCACCTCTCTCTGATTTTATTATTCTCAAATGTTCTAAAACCAGTTCCAAACACAGAAGTTCTTTTTGCTTTAAGTGGGAAGGATTTTAAAGTAGTTGCTGACCAATATGATAAAATAGGTAATTCACTTAGAATGCTCTAATGCCTTAGTTTCCTTGAGGCAGGCTTACAGGTGCAATTTAATCTCCTAAATGAAAATCTCTAAGTAAGGGCCAGGCAACAAATCGAGTTACCAGATGTAACAGAAAAAAAACCCACAAAAAACCCATATAATCTATCTAACCTCTTTGCCAGCAACCATAGTTCACAATATTTTCCCAAGCTTTTAGAAAATGTACTTATTTTGTTATTTTATTATTATTCATGTTTTTTTGTCCATTTACAGAAGAATCTCATTGATTTTACATTATTGTTATAACATTCTCATTCTGATTATTTAAAATAAAATGATTCTGTTTTACCTTTTGCTATTCAAAGATAAAAACAACAATAACAAATTCTTTGTTTATCACTCCCTCCCTCCCTTCCTTCCTTCCTTCCTTGTCAATGAAAATTTAGAAGTACAGAAAAGCAGAGGGTAATATAGCAAACGCCTATGTGCTCACTGTTTAGTGTCTATAAATGTTAACTTTTCATCATGTTTTATTCATATGTTTTAAAATTACAAAATATTATAGAGTTCAAGTGACCTATGTACTCCTTAACTGTTCTAGCTCTCTCTTGCTCCCTCTGAAAAAGAACCACTAACCTATATTAATCATTCATGTTCTTCTACAGTCTGCTGTCTGTTGGAAGTTGGTCCTTTAATTAGAATTTTTAAACCTGTTCTCCTTACTAAATTAATTATTGTCTTAGTTTGATTATTTGCTTTTAAGAATAACTCTTGGTCAAGAATGATGTACAGAAATCCCTCACTCCTAGAAAGCTCAGGCTTGCAACAATAACATTAGGTTTTCCCCACCTAAAATAAAAGTAATCATAACTCATATCAGGGCAGAAAATTTTCAACTCAAATTCTAAGAGAAAGTATGTCTTCAGAATTCTGGGCTTCTGAATTAACCAATCCTGACTGTATTGGAGACAGGCTAGAAGACCAACCGTTTTTCTCTTAGTGGGAACATTTTTGTTATGATGATAGCTTGAGTGGCTCAAAGAACCTGGACATGAAGGTTAGACTTAACATTGAAAATGATAACTTTTATTTTAGTGTTCCCTTGAGCCTAAACTAAGTAATGCTCAAAGAAAGGTAGTCAAGTGAGATGACAATCTGAAGAGAGAAGCTCTTTTCATTCCAGACAGAAACTTGCTGGCTCCACAAGACTAGGGCACATCCTGGCTCCAACACAAGTAGCAAACAGGCAAGGGTATGAATGACAGATACTAAAAGACATGGGAGAAAAAATGGAAAGATTGTGAATAATTCTTTCATTGAGAATTTTGTGGTTATGTGTACATTCAGAGAACATAAATGCATTGGTGATGCTTTCTGATCCCAATGCTTTTGTCTGATTTCTTTTTTCTGTTAATAAATAACTCCTTGTCTAGGCAGCTCCCTGGAACGCCTTATTCCTCCAGATCTTTCCTAATTAAGATGAATGGATAGGAAACAGGATCCCTTCAATGTTTCTAAGCTTTCAGAATAATTTATATTGGAAACATGAGGAAAATATCTGCAGACAGTTAGTCCAATCACGTAGCCCAAATTTCCATGTCTCATTAAGAAATATCAGAATATTTATGGGGAGTGTGATTAACTGAGAAAAGCACCACAATTCTGGGTTCACCACTAGCTCAGTGAATTTGGGGGAATTACATGAACTCTCTATTTCTGTTCCCTCGTCAACAAAATGGAAATAAAAAGCTGTGGTACTGAAAAAAAAAAAAAAGTGAGATGTTTCATGCCAACTGCACTGTTCTCTACAAATGTTATTGGGTTTTTTTCTTCGGTGCCTAGCCCCAAGTTCTGTGACCAATAGGTAAATAATAAAGGCATGTCTAATTGATGTTACCTGGATTTTTTGTTTTTCAATGGTAGAACTGTATATGGCATGTTGCTAATGATTACTAATCAGTCTAAGGCATGACCAAAATGAAAAATGTATTTTGGGAAACCAAATCAGATTATCTTTTGTTACAACCATAAAACTCTTAGACATTTGTCCTTTCAGGATATCCTTAGACTAAAGATGTAGTCAAATGCATATATGAAAGTTATCATATAAAAATACACTAAAAATGATAAGATACAGGCAAATTATTTTTAAAATTAATATTTTTTAGCAGAGCTCATATTAAAATTTACTCAGCTTTAAGCAATATAAAATTTATTTATTTAATAATTATTAATGTTGGTTGGTCATCAGGAATTGTTTCAACATTTAAAGTACAATGTTAACTTGCTAAATTATTTATTTCTTATAAAATTTTCGATATGACCATACACTTAATATATTACAAAATGATTAGTTGTACCAGAAAGGACGTTTTGGCTGTAAAAGTTACACCTATAAAAATATGTGTTGCAGTCTTTTGCAATAAGGTTGACTAACCAGTTCTAGGAATAATTAGAGTGTATCAAGATCTGACTTATCTAAAGTTTGTAAAACCATACATTTGTTGAATACATGTTAGGAGAGCTTTCAATAGAGAATCTGAGGTTAAATACCACATAAAAATGATAATTATAATGGATTATGTTTCTGGTGAAGTGTTTTATCTTTAATATAATATTTATGTTTAATTTATTTTAAAATTTTAACTAAAAATTAATTCTCAAACTAAAAAACTGAGTGACTTAAGAGATGGGTAGGATTTATAAAATGCCTAGGTTATGGTGCTAAGTCTGGTGGATGTAGGCCTTGGCAATTAGCCTTGTGCAAAATAAAATAAGGATACAATATTGTTAAAAGGAGTATTCATTGTTATGAATGTAATTGTTGACATTGGCTGGCAAGTTCCTAATTATTTATTTAAAATTCAATAATAAGCAATTAAAATATAATCATAAATCATATAATGATTAACTTCACTATCTGGATTTTTACAACTAGTAATTTTTACATCTGGATTCAGAGAAGTCTTTAATTCAGGAAAAGGCATAAATAAAAACTCCCCATAAGAATGGTAGATCTAATTTTATTGGAAATATAACTTCCCAAAATTTTAGTATATGTGATAATATAAAAATCAAGTTTGCTTGTTTGTTTTTTTTTACCTTTGAAGACATTGAATTAAGTCCAAGAACCACTTAGAAACTTGTTCTGATAAAGAACTGTGGACTTTTTGAATTACCCTTATGCATAATTTTTTTTAAAAAAATTTACTCAGCTTTGACTATGTGATATCTAACAACTTATTTAATAATTTTTGAGAAACAAATTAAAGATGCAATACCTCTCACAATAGCACCAAAGAAAATTAAATATTTAGGAATATATCTAACTAAGGAGGTGAAAGAACTATATAGAGAGAATTATGAAAACTGAGAAAAGAAATTGCAGAGGATGTAAACAGATGGAAAACCCTACCATGCTCTTGGATAGGTAGAATCAACACTATTAAAATGTCTTTGCTACCTAAAGTGATTTACAGAATCAATGCAGTCCCTATCAAAATACCAACATCATTTTCTGATGATCTAGAAAAAATAATTCTATGCTTCGTGTGGAACCAGAGAAGACCCCGTCTAGCCAAAGCAATCTTAAGCAAAAAGAACAAATTGGGAGGCATCAATCTGCCAGACTTCAAACTATACTACAAGGCTATAGTAACCAAAACAGCATGGTACTGGCACAAGAACAGAGACATAGACCAATGGAACAGGACTGAGAACCCAAATATAAAACCATCCTCATACTGTCATCTGATCTTTGACAAATTCCAGAAAAACGTACACTGGGGAAAAGATCCCCTATTCAACAAATGGTGCTGGGAAAATTGGATGGCCATATGTAGAAGACTGAAAGTGGACCCACACCTCTCACCTCTCACAAAAATCAATTCACAATGGATAACAGATCTAAACCTAAGACATGAAACCATAAGAATTCTCGAAGAAAATGTTGGAAAAACTCTTATGGACATTGGCCTAGGCAAAGAATTTATGAAGAAGACCCCCAAAGCAATCACAGCAGCAACAAAAATAAATACATGGGACCTGATCAAATTGAAAAGCTTCTGCACAGCCAAGGAAACTATTACTAGAGTGAACAGACAACCTACAGAATGGGAGAAAATATTTGCATGCTACACCTCTGATAAAGGGATTATAACCAGAATCTATACAGAACTTAGGAAAATCAACAAGAAAAAATCAAACAACCCTATTAAAAAATGGGCAAAGGACATGAACAAAAACTTTTCCAAAGAAGACAGAATGATGGCCAGCAAACATATAAAAAAGTGCTCAACTTCTCTAATCATCAGGGAAATGCAAATCAAAACCACAATGAGATATCACTTAACTCCAGTGAGATTGCCTCATATCAAAAAATCCCCAAATAACAAATGTTGGCGGGGATGCGGACAGGTAGGAACACACATACACTGCTGGTGGGACTGCAAATTAGTACAACCTCTATGGAAAAGAATATGGAGATACCTCAAAGAATTAAAAGTAGAATTACCATTTGACCCAGCAATCCCACTACTAGGTATTTATCCAAAAGAAAAAAAGACATTTTATAATAAAGACATCTGCTCTCGAATGTTCATAGCAGCACAATTCACAATTGCAAAGTTGTGGAAACAACCCAGGTGCCCATCAATACACGAGTGGATCAATAAAATGTGGTATATGTATACCATGGAGTATTACTCAGCAATAAGGAACAACAGTGAATTAACACATCTGGTATTATCCTGGTCGGAGCTAGAACCCATTCTTCGAAGCGAAGTGTCACAGGATTGGAAAAACAAGCATCACTGGTACTCACCATCAAACTGGTACTAACTGATGAACACTTACATCACACAGGGCAATAACATTCATCAGAGGGCGGGCGGGCGGGAGGGGGGTGGAAGGGATGGGAAAAACTCTCACTGAATGGATGTGGGGAGCACAGTTTGGGAGACGACCACGATTGTGGCTCTGACACAGGCAGAACAGGGGCAATGTGTATGGCCAAAGTGTTGTACCCCCATGATATTCTGAAATTAAAAAAAAAAAAACAACGGTGAATTAACACATCTGGTATTATCCTGGATGGAGCTAGAGCCCATTCTTCGAAGCGAAGTATCAGAAGAATGGAAACACAAGCACCACTGGTACTCACCATCAAATTGGTACTAACTGATCAATACTTATATCACACATGGCAATAATATTCATCAGGGGGTGGGCAGGCGGAAGGGACTGAAGGGGATGGGAAAACTCTCACTGAATGGGTGCGGGGCACACAGTTTGGGGGATGTCCACGATTGTAGCTCTGACATGGGCAGTGTATGGACAATATATATAACCAAAGTTTTGTACCCCCATAATTTTCTGAAATAAAAGGAAAAAAATTTTTTTAATGTTGGCTGGTCAGTAGGAATTGTTTTAACATTTAAAGTATAATGTTAACTTGTTAAATTGTTATTGCTTATCAAAAAATTCACTGTGAACATACTCTCCTATAATATACTACAAAATGATTAGTTGTAACAGAAAGGAATTTTTGGCTATAAAAGTTGCAGCTATAAAAATATATATTACAATCTGGCTTTTTTTTTTGTCAGTTCTGGGGTTTTGTCCTAAAATAATCCATATACTGAAGAGATAATATCTGAGCCAGGTCCACTCTCCCTCAACTATGAGGAGAGGAGATCCCCACTGGAGAAACAAAAGGGAAACAGTCTGTTTAATCAATTCATTACATATTTATTGGTTACTTATTTTGTGCCAGGGAATATTCAAGGTACTGTGGAAGTATGCTATACAGTAGCTAAGAGACGTGTTCAAATATAATGCTGCTGAGACTGTAATGAGTGTTGTCACAAGAGGAAAAGAGAGCTATAGATCAGCAAAGGCATTCTGAAAAGTGAACCTCATGTGGTAAAGGAAGAGTGGGATTTTGACAGAGGAAGATGGATGAGGTCATTCCTGGCAGAGTAAGAAATGCTGGGAGAACAGTGAGCAATCCTGCTTGGCTGGAGAGCGCAATGCTTGTGGGGTAGTAATGAATAAGGCCTGAAAGACAGGACAAGGACTCGAATGTGGGGGGCCCTGAATGAAAGGCAGGTATTTTTCAAATTTCCATGTCCATAAAGTTTTATTGGAACACAGTCATATCCATTTGTTTACATATTGCCTACAGCTGCTTTCCACCTGCAACAGCAGAGTTGAACAACTTCAACAGAGAATATATGGTCCAGAAACCCGAAAATATTTGCTGTCTAATCTTGTACAGCAAAAGTTTGTCAACCCTTGATCTATAGTGTGCATAGCTGGGTGAGTGTGCAGTAAAGTAGGTTCTCACATCCATCACTCCTGGGAGCATTTATGACTGCAGCACTCTCAGAGGGCAGTTTGATGATAGATATCAACAGTCTTAACATATTCAAGAAATCTGCAGGTTAATCTGCATCCTCCAGGTGATTCTGCTGCAGGTGGTTCTCAAACAATATTATAAAAAATAGTATCTCTGGTGTCTCTAATCTGATACTGTTTCTATTGAAACTCTTTTATGTTAAGTGCAGCTGGTGCTTCCTAACTTGGAGAAGATTCCCAGGTCTTCCTTCCCTGTCTGTTCTGGTATAGGTGAAAAATCTTCAGTAGGAACTGTTCTTTCAGCACCATATCCTTCAGGTCCTTTTAAATGCAGTTTACACACCTGAATACAGTCTGGGAATTCATGGGTCCCCCTTCCAAAAGCAGATTCTCAGAAGTCTCTGTTTTAAATGGCAATGGCTTCATATTGATTGCAAATCATATAACTTGGGATTTTTCTTAATTCCATTAGAACACTCTGATTGGTTTTAGATTTTTGAATTTTCTTGGAGGAGTGTGCTTTGACACCCTCTTGGGAGGCAAAGACTTACAGGTTCACAGCCAGGAAAAAGATCCTGTGCATAAGTTTTATAGTTTTGTAAATCCCAAAATTTTGTTTTAAAATTTATCATTAATTCCAAAGAGTTGAAATTGTGTTCCATGTGTTAAGAAGGATACAAAATCCAGGCTGAGGTTAGCAATTTAATTAATCCATTTGCTCCTCATTCCTTCTTCTAAATCTGAAATAAACTGATAATTTACCTAACATTTCTATGTTTGTCAAAAGACAAAGTTTGAGAATGGCCCAGGAAAGGTTAATAAAGGAAAAAGGGAAAAGAAAGTTACTGATTAAGTAAAACAGTTCTATGTTCCTACCATCTTGTGCCAAACAGCTTTGGTTCTACTTCACGATGCTGTAAAAGCAGCGGTTTGAAATTACATGAGGTGTAGCCTGGGAGGTTTAGTGTGGGTTATAGAAATTGGAATTAAATACATTATTTTTTAAAAGATTCCTATGGATCTACCCTATGCAGGTACTTTGTTGTGCACATCTGATGCCTAATGCGTTGGTCACTGTAGCATAAGAGCTCCCAACATCAAGGGAGAGACAAACAAATAGATTTCAAATGAAAATATAGCCTGTTAAATGCTACCAAAAGGATCAGCCCACACATAAGACACATAAAACCATCTTTGGAGGGTAAGGGAAACTGAGTTCTGAAGAATGAGTATGGAGAAGAACAGTGGTATTGAGGGAGCATATGGCAGAAGAAAAGAAGATTATGTGCAAAAGACCAGAGAGGCAAGAGACAGCTTGGCTGGTTCTTGGGAATTGCAATAGTTTCCTATGAGCAGAGGGGGAGGAGTAAAGAGTGTGCGGAATAAGGTGAGTGGACGTGATATATGTATGTAAGTACATACATATAATTTTGAACATGTAAAATATTTCATTAGTTAAATAATTTTTTAAAATGTGAAAAGTCTAGGAGAGGTGGTTCAAAGAAAAGAATAAGGCATATAAAGTACTCAGTGCTTAGTACTTCCTGAATAAATGTCAGCTATTATAGGAATACAAATGCTAAATTTAAGTTTCTGAGGTAGGAAATTTGCTTTGTGATTTGAGCTACAACAAAGGGCAGAATCTGGGTGGGACTTAATTTGTTGTGTGGGCCAAGAAAGAATTTGGTGTAGTGGTTAAGAACCAGACAGACTCGGATTCAAATCTAGGTGTTAAATATTGGTTCTGTGCCTGTGGGCAAGTTTTTTTAACCTCTCTAAGCCTGTTTTTTCATCTGTAACATGGACACAATAATATTTCTTTCAAAGAGCTGTTGTGAGGGTTAAATGCAATAATATATGTGAAATAATTAGCACAAATTGGCACGGAAAAAACATGCAAAAATGGTTGCTAGTGTCATCACAAAAGTAGACATAGGACATGTGGCAGAGATTGGGGAACATTCCCAGAAGATGCATGGTGATAAGGACAATCGTCTCAGCTGGATGTGAATTCATTTTGCTTTGGCCGGGTCTGTTTGTAAAGAAGAATAATCCCATGGCTGAATAGGCAGCCAGCCAAGACGGCCTGATCCTCAGCATTGGTCCTAGCCAGGAAATCTGAGTGTGAGTAGAATGTGAATCACCTGCTTACTGTAAACTAATGATTATTATTATTCACTCAGCAAAGAGGAAAAGATGCTTGGTCAGAATTAATCATCTAAAAAAACTCAGTTATTTTAAATTCATTACATTTGAATATGGTAATGAGACATTTGTCACTTTTATAACTCTTTGTGGGGGAGAGTGTCTATTGTAGGATGGAAAAGGATTAACATTTAGTTTTTAGAGTGTGCCCTTCTTTTTTTTTTTCTGTATTTATTAAAACCTAGTATAATGTTTGTTGGATATCCCCACTTTAGAGATAAGGAAACAGCCTTTGAGTTTGAAGTGATTTCTAAAGGGACCACATCATTCTTATGAAAATGAAATGGTGTTAAAAATTCAGATGTTTCTTACTTGAACCAATGGTTCTCATGTTAGAATCACTGAACTTTTTAAAACTAAGGATGCCTAGGGACTACTACTAAAGATTCTGATTGAGTTGTGCAGAGGTAAATAATTCCTAAATATGACATTCCTTAGTCAATAGCAACCTTTTTTCCAAAGGTTGCTAAATACATGATTTTAAAATTTAAAATGTGGATGTGTTGTTTATTGAGGAATCAAACTAGACAATAAATAAATCTTTTTTTTTTTCTTCTGGTTTATCCAGTTCAGGACATTTCAGAAGCAGGTTAAAAACAGGGAGAATGAATCCAACCATTTATGCCATATAGAGTAGGGAGAATAGTTTTTCCCACCCTGACCTTTGTGATGAGTCATTGATAGCCTTACTGTGGGGACTTTTCAGCCTCATCAGAGAACAAATCCCTCCACACATTCTAAATAATCAGAACGTTATGCAACACTTGAATGAACTTGGTTCACATCACTTAACCAGATGACCTTGGAGGCTTACTTCTCCAAATGAAAGATGAACCAGTTTCTCTTTATTTTTTATTACACTGAATAGACAAGAACTTTAAAAAGTGGTTTCTTTATTGTCCTGTAAAAGTGCAATGTATGTTCCTGTGGCTGTTTGGAATCACTCTCTCTCTTCCCCTGTATTACACTTACTTACGCCAAGTGCTAGCCTTGGAGAGAGATGGAACAAAGGGTGAGTCAAAATCAGTTCTTCATTTGTGCATCTCCATCGTCTCGTCCACTGACTGGAAGAGATGGTAAAATTATTCTATTTTTTTAATCCTCTAAAGCAGTGACTCTTAAGTTTGGAATAATCCTAAATCCTTTTATGCAGCTATCAAAATTAAGACCCCCAGAAGCACTTATTGAGATATACATGCTTCAAATGTTTGCCTATCTTGACCTCTAAGAGTTTTTGAATTCACAATTAAGAAAATTGATTCTATGTGAAAAAAATAAATGTGGTTTTCATCTTTTACCTATGGATATGGGCACATAGTAGAACAGAACATAAAAAAATGAAGTCATGCATTGAAATCTTTTTTTATTAATATTTGTTCTATGATAGACAAAACAAAAGCAGCCCCACAAAAACAAAAACAAATCAAAAAAGCCCTCCACCCCTATAAAAACAATGCAAGCATGGTGATTGTTTCCCTGAGATATAACTTCTTTCCATTGAGTGTAGTTCACAATTTGCAATGTGTATGCAGGTAAACACTGCTCCTCCCAATCTGGCTTCCCAGGTCAATCTGACACTTCTTTTTCCAACCTTTACCACTTCTAGATTCTTTATCCTCTTTTTTATCTTTACTTTCTACACATCCAGTCAGAGATATCCAAGAAGGAGATTACTATCATCTGGCTAAAAACATAGATGGTAAAATGTGAGGTCATGAAGGAGCCAAAAATCTCTCAGAAAATACTTGGGCAGGAATTGGCTGAAAAGATATTCTAAATTGATACCTTGAAAATGGGTTTCCTGAGACAGAAATGTCCCTGATAATTGCGCCTCAGCTGCATTTTATATTTGGAGTCAGAAAGGAGATTTGTAAGAAATTCTAGGGGCGGGGAGTGGGGGAGGAGTGAGTCTAAAAGTGAGAGAGAGAGAAACAGGAAGGACTCATTGTCTGTCATTCAAGAGGCCTTGGTTTGAAAATCCCAGGGCTAACATTTTAATGCTTTATTTGCAAAGTGGAACAAAATTGCAGAATAATATCTCAAGTAAGCTTGATTCTATTTCTTTTTGTCAATTCAACTTTTCCTCCTATAAATGGAATTATGGCTGTGAATTGAGACATGTGATTGGTAAAGTTTTGCTTTCTGTCTTTAACCTGCTAGAATTTAATGGGTTCCAGAATTTACTTACCTGTCTCCTTACTGATTAATGATATTAATATATAATATTTATTGAGCTCTTATTATATGTCACACATTGAAGAACGTATATAATCCTTACAAACATCTTATAAAATAAGTACTATTAATATGCTCTCAGGCACAAAAAGGATAAGTAGCTTGCCCAAGGTCACAGAACTTAGAGGAATAAAAGTGGTAGATCTTGAATCTAGGGAGTGACTACAGATCCTGTACTTGTAACTATTACACTGTTTCACCTGAACTCACGCCTATGAGGATTTTCCTCAGTTCATCTTGATGATCTGAGCAACTTAATGCAATTCAACCTTGCTAAAATATAATTTTCAAAAGCAGGTAAAATCATGACTCTCATATAGACATAAAAAAGAACCCATGTTAAAGATTTTATTTAACTCAGCTATGAGGAAAATAGAGATGTGTTAAAAACCAGTAAAAAAATGAACTAAACACATTTATGTATCAGGAATATTGAAATGAATGTGCAAATAGAGGCAAAACTGGACTCTTCCACAGTGGGGGATGGACATCATTTGAACCTCTACTGAATAGAATTTGCACATCTAGAGACGAGAATTATTTGACATTGCTATCATTTATCTACAGCTTGCAGAATTGTAGCTCCCATAGAATCAGAATAAGATAACACTAGAAGGATATTCTATAGGCAATGTACATAGTTTTACACTGAAGTACAAATTTTTCCCTACAGTATTTATAATTCCTCCTTACTCCTCAAACTCAGGAAGATTTATACCTGCTAGGTATAAAAGGCATTTTGGGAGATAAACATATGAATAAAAAATATCTTGCGAACTACCAGAACAGACATTTATAAATAATTTCAATAAGGAAGATTGTTAAAGAATACAATAAGAAAAGGAGTGATTCATTCAGGTCTTGCGACTCATTAGAATTTCTACATGAGGCATTTAGAGGAGGCAGTGTATTTGGAAGAGGAGGCTGGAGGCTATCCTGAAGTTGCTTTTAGATACCACTTTACCCAAAATTAAGAAAAAGTAGACTATATCAAAGTATGAGAGGAGGTTTGGTAGGACCATAAAACCTTCCCAGAACTGTCTTATGTACTGCATTTGAAATCTAGAAAGCTCTTTGGAGGAAAAGACATTTAGGCTGAGCCGGGAGGTAGTAGGAAGTTGTAGAAGTGCTATCCAGAAAGAAGGCGTCCTGATTGAAGCAAAGACCAATGGAGGACAGGTGACTTGGGAATGGGAAGGATGAGAATGAGGAGGAAGAGGAAAAGAGTCTGCCTCAAACCAAGGGCTCCCTCAGCCTGTGCAGGTCACGGTGCCTACTAAGCTCTGAGGCCTTTTACAAGGACTTTGAGAACCAGGTTTTCTATCTTGAGGCCAGAGCCCTAGTCCCAGCCTAAAAAGAAATACTCAATGTATATTTCCTGAGTGAATAAAAGTATGGGAAGAAGAAGGAAGGAAGGAAGGAGCAAAATCTAACTTTATTTAAGTTCTCTGTTCCCAAAAAGAAATTTATGAAGCTTTACTGTTTCAGGGAAGAGCTAACCACAAAGAACCACCCTTCACAAATGACTCAGTTGAGGCCCACCCCCACCCCCCTCATGATTCCCTGTCTACTTCCCTCCATAAAACCACAGGCCCCTTCCTTTTCTTTGAGATAGTCTTCATTAATAAACATTTTTCTTATTGTAATAGCCTGAGTAAAATCATCTTTTTAATCGTCCTGTGCGTTTTTGTCTTTCACAGTTGGAAAGAAGGGAGTTCAGGACCCTATCTTTGGGTTTGAAGAACCCTTTTATGGATTAATAGAGGATAAAGGCATGCAAACCCGTAATTTGTTTTAACTCCATCCTTTATATATACACGAAAGAGCAGGAACTATACTGATGCAAATGCCTCTGATTATAACCTGAACAAGAGAGAACTATTGTTGGTGGCTCTGGCATGTGCATCTTTGTCTTTGGGACACAGGGCAAGTTCAGGGACTTGTTTGAAGCTCCTCTTTTTGGGGATCAAGGCATATAATAGAGGGTGTTTTTCCTTTTCCCCCTTGGATGATGGGCTGGGGAGGGAAGATTTCAGTTGATTAAATTATAGCATCAACAGAAAGACCAGTTTGGGATAATAAATAGGCACGTGTTTTAACATATCTAAAGAAAGTGTCCAAGATGTGCTAAAGACAGTTGTCAGCAACAAAGCTACCCTTGACCCACTTAAGGAAAAAGCAAAATCAGGCAACTTATTGGAAATATATGGTATAACTCAATCCTTAAAGAAAAAGTTGAAGTGTAAATGCTGCTCTCTGATGTAGATGATAGAAAATTAATGGATAGGATAAATGAGCTCTGACTCTTTTTGGTATAGATGTCCCTCTGCCAAAGAGTCAGACTCTAGGAAGAGGCATCTGATTGGTAGGACTTGGATCACCTGCTTACTCCATAGCCAGGGAAGATCCTGATGAGCCAATTGATAGCTCTACCAAGATTAGCCAAAGAGGGAGATATTATGCAGCAAAATGGACAGGGCCAGGGAGGACTGTTACTAGAAGGAGTCAAGGATTTGGGACAGGCAAAATAGTGGCTTTACATGGAATTACTCTACGACCCAGTGATTCTACTCCTGTGTATATACATGCCCAAGAGAAATGAAAACATACATTCACATAAAAACTTGTACATGAGTGGTCAGAGCAGCATTATTCATAGTAGCCATAAAGTAAACACAACGGAAATGTCCATCAACTAATGAATGGATAAAGAAAATGTGTTATATTTATATAATGAAATATTATTCAGCCATAAAAAGTATTGACATATGCTGCATGATAAACCTTGAAAATATACTAAGTGAAAGAAGCCAGACACAAAATACCATATATTGAATGACTTTATTTATATAAAATGTCCAGGAGGGGCAAATCTGTAGAGACAGAAAGCAGATTAGTGATTGCTTAGCACTGCGGGAGGTGGGAGTGGGGAGAATGAGGTGGGGTGGACATTGGCTTGTAATGGATACAGGTTTCTTTTAGGGGAAACAAAACTGTTTTGAAATCATATTGTGGTGATAATTGTGCCAACCATCACAACACTTTGAATATGCTAAAAATATTGAATTGTGCTTTACCACTACAATATTGTTATTGCAATAAGGAAATTTGGTTCTGATTAACTTTATTGTTTTTACTTGTTGGTATAGTAGGTAGAAGGTACTGTGGTGTGATCTTAAGAGATGGGAAAGAAGGTCACTAGACTGTCACAGTTTCTGAAACATAAATTACTCCTCTAGATTAGGGCATTATCTTTCTGTTAGAGACATCTACCACCAGAGTGATTCCTTAGTTAGCTTTATAAGTCATTGGCTGGGTGGAGTGGCTCACGCCTGTAATCCTAGCCCTCTGGGAGGCCGAGGCGGGAAGATCGCTTGAGCTCAGGAGTTAGAGACCAGCCTGAGCAAGAGTGAGACCCCATCTCTACTAAAAATAGAAAAATTAGCCAGGCATGGTGGTGCACGCCTGTAGTCCCAGCTACTTGGGAGGCTGAGGCAGGAGGATCACTTGAGCCCAGGAGTTTGAGGTTGCAGTGAGCTATGATGACACCACTGCACTCTACCCATGGCAACAGAGTGAGACTCTGTCTCCAAAAAAAAAAGAGTCATCAAAAATAAGGATGAATTATTCTGTCAGACGTGTTTAAATTTGTCAACCTAACTACAACGGGCTGTGTTAAATGAAACTTATAAGAGGCAGTGTAGAATATGACAAAAAATACCGCCTAAGAAGTGAGAAATCTGAACTATTGCCATTGATACGTCATTGATATATACTTGGTATAAAAGACTGTGGGCAAGTTCCTCTCCTTTTCTGGTCCTTAGGTTCCTGATCTGGAAAAGGAAAGGGTTGATCCAGACCAGTGGTACTCAAAGACTGGTTTCCCATTAATGGTTGTGATTTAATATTTTCTCACATCAAATTAAACAAAAAAGTGAACCAATATAAAGAAAATTCTGGGGAAATAGTAGTACAGATATTGTATAGATACGGCAAGAACCATGAAGTTAATATAATTACTGCAGTTTGGCAAATGCTACATGATACATCCTGCTGTAGCCTGGTTCCTTCCTTTGACAGGTGGCAAAATCCATTGGCTACAAACCCCATATTTTGTAAAGCTATTCTCCTTGCCCCACTGATTTGATTTAGGACATTAAGTTTTAAAATAATAATGAGGTTAGTAATAATGATCATTTGTTAAGTAACTATTATATGCTAGTTCCTGCAAATAAAGAGAAAGTTCGGGAAGATAGTACGACCAGCCTATGGTGTAGGTGACCAAGGAAGACCTCTTTGAAGAGCAGAGACAGGAAGGATGATGGGACTTAGTAAAGAGAAAGGCAGGAGGAGCACGTCCTGCAAGTGAAATGGCATCTGTGAAGGGCTAAGGTTGAAATCAAACATGGGGTCCATTCTAGGAATGAAGAAATCCTATGCGATTGGAGCACAAAGAGTGAAGAAGGCAGAATTATATCAGCACCCAGTGCTTACTGAGCACATGGCTCACTTCTCACATCATGCTAAGTGCTTCGCTTATTTCATTCAAGCCACATAAAGGCTCTATGAGGTCAGTATCATTACTCCATTTTACAGATGGGGACTGAAGCTTAAAGTTAATATCTTGCCTGTGGTTACAGAGCTAGTAAAAAGGAAAGCCTGGATTTGAACACAACCAATTTGCCTCCAGAGCCAGTGTGTAAGCCACTACACAATACTGCCAGCTGACTGCACATGAGTCATCTCAGCTCCTCCCAAGCATTGCCATCCCTTGATTTTCCTTTGCTTTGGCTAGGATGACAGGTTGATTTAGCAAGATTATTTGCTCTCTGATTCTAGCTGGGAAGCCTGTTGTTAAAGTAAATAAGGCATTGAAAGCATAACCAAAACTATTAAAACTTTACCCAAGATTCTGGACTGGGGATGAATGTTAAAAGAACTTGTTTTGAAATCGTATCTTTCTGAACTTCCATATAATTTCTTTCTCCTTAACCCAGAGTTGAGAAAGGTAAAAATAACAGTGTTTTGTTTTCCCTGAGAAAATAGTATAGTCTTATTTGGGACAAGGATTGAAAATGAACCATTTGGTCAGTTTTTGCCCCACACTATGATTTGATGCAGAAAAGGCAAAAAGTCATTTGTCACTATATTTGTAAGAAGTTTGCTTAAAGTTATATAACTTCTTATGGTTCGATGTGTGCTCATTGTGATAGACTAAATCTCTAATGATAACAATAGCACTCATCCCATTGCTAATGCTAGAGAGTTCCTTATTTCATACCTCCAACTGTACTGCTATTGAACAAAAGATAAAGAAGGTAATACAATCCAAGAATTATACTCTACCCAATTCCAACTTCAACAGATGGAACAAGTGACCCAAACACTTTAATTCTAGTCCAAACTTTGAAAGAAAGCCCTTTCATTAACATTTGGGTTTACTATCTCCATTGGAAAGTCAAAAAGAAAGAAACAAAAATAAAAGCAATGTTTACCCATGATGGCTGGGGATTGGACCTAGATTTTGAATAAAATTGTTATTTTTTTTTGGTATTTACCTTAGAGGCATTTTAGAATGGAGTCATGATAGCTAAGAAACCCTATTATATTCTCTTAAATAAAATACTTGTTGGGAAAGAGAAACATTCAGGAAGTTTAGAAGATTAAAAATCTGAGTGGTTTTTCCTTTTTTCAAACGTGACCATTTTGATGGTTTCAATGCTCCCCAAAGAGATGATTTGTATTCACTCCATTCTTTCCAGTTTTTATTTCTCTGTGTTTGTACCATGATTAAAGGTGATTCAAGTGTATGTCCTGGTTAGGAATCTAGAGAAGATGATTTAGGATTACCAACTGTTCCTGTTTGCCCAGAACTGAGGGATTTCCTGGGATGCAGGACTTTCAGTGCTAAAACCAAGACAGGCTCAGGAAAATCAGAATGGTTAATTACCTTAAAATGGTGTTTTCTTGGCCTGGTTACAGATCTTTGTTTGAACAAACCACAGAAGACTTCTATCCCTTGTCTACTGAGTCATAATCTCCTGCAAGCCCAGGCATCTTATTATTTTCAAAAGCTTCCCAGGTTGTTCTGATGACCAGCCAGGTTTGGGAGTTTCTGAGACGGTGCAAGTAGTTCCTAAATAGAATTGTTGCCATTGGTTTCAACTGGAAAATGCAGCTGATATACTATTTTCTTTTTAAAAAATTTTTGTAATGATCTCTGAAGTTAAACTGTATTTAAAAACAAAAATAAATGACTTCTTTGAAAAGACAACCTGCTATAGTCTTAAAATTTCATAAGGTACATACTCTTTTGAAACTAGGCTTTTGTCCAAGATACCAGGGACTAAAACATTATGTACCTATGCAGATTTGAGGAATTTTGGGTCCACATTTAGCCTGGATGTTCTTTCTCCCATTCCCTCCCGTCTCCTATCTCCCTGGGAGGTAACTGAAATTTATAGCTTTCCATCATAAAATAATTAATACTTACTGCAAAACATTTAAAAAAATACAGAAAAATAAAAGAAGGAAAAAAAATTGTACAATGGATTGCCTTCTCCCCAACACAACCGGTCTTAATATTCTGGTGTATTTCTTTTTGGCATTATTCCTATGTGCTGGTTTTTAAAAATATGTAAATATGATAACTGTGATCACATTATATATGCAACATTATATTTTACTTTCCTTTTAAATTCACCATTGTTAAATAAACATGCTCCTATGTCACGACAAACATACCATAAATAGTTTTTTTAATGGCTAAATGATGTTCAAAGAGGATAAGCATAGCCAAGCAGGCCTGTAGTCCCAGCTACTGGGAAGGCTGAGGCGGGAAGATCACCTGAGCCCGGGAGTTCTGGGCTGTAGTGCGCTATGCCAATCAGTGTTTGCACCAAGTTTGGTGTCAATATGGTGACCTTCCGGGAGCTGGGGACCACTGGGTTGCCTCAGGAAGGGTGAACCAGCCCAGGTCCAAAATGGAGCAGGTCAAAACTCCCGTGCTGGTCAGTAGTGGGATCGTGCCTGAGAATAACCACTGCAGTCCAGCCTGGGCAACATAAAGAAACCCTGTCTCTCAAAAATAAATAAATAAATAAATAATACCAATCTACCAAGTGATAGTAGGTTATTATGAAATAGATATCCCAAAAATAAAATCTAAGGAAGAATCACCGTCCTAATAGCTCACCTACAAACTGAAGTCTTTCCTTTAAGTTAAAAAACTAGTCCTTTCTTGAGATTATTTCTTTTTTTGGTATTTTCTTGGGTTGCTTTTAATTTAGATGATAGAATAGCCTCAGATGAAATTTTGAAAAGAAAAAAATCACCCATAATTCCACTGCTCTAACACAGCCACTCCAAGATGTATATGCATAAAGATTTTTACACAGGTATAATAGTACAATGTGTGCAATATTGTTCCTTTTTCCCACTTATATTATAGCCACTTTGCCATGTTATTACATAGTCCTTATAATTATCACTTTTAATGGTTGCATCACCATCTGCAAGTTATTGCTTGTGGCAACACAATTTTTTTCAGTTGAGAACTGGTAATAATTATGTGAAATAATTGAAGAAGAAAAAAATTATTTAAGCACGTTCTACAGCAGTGATTTTCAAATTGTGATCCTTGGTATACCCCAAAGTTTACCATGGTAAGAGTAACGAGGAGAGAAATCTGGGACCACCCAAACTTCCTTCAATCAAAGCACTTCTCCTTTAAGTTTTATGTATTTATTTTGAAAATAGAACTCCTTGACCTAAAAGGAAAAAAAGAAAAAAGAAAAAAAGTATAACATTAAATAGTGCAACTTTTGTGGTAGAGTATGCCACTTACCCACTATGTGACATTGGACAAATGCCTGAATTTCCTTATCTATAAAGTGAAGATATTAATTTTATCTAACTTATTGGGTTGTGGAAAAGATTAAGTAAATATATATGTGATATGCATATATTGCTAGAACATTGCCTGCCACCTAACTGTTGTGTAAGTGTTAAAGAAATGTTGAGAAAAACAGCATCTGGCCAACAAACCTACGGTGAATTTGTGTGAACTTTAAAGCGAGAAGTAGAACAATTAGAGACAGTGATAGATCTGCCAATGGCAATGATATTCCCATATCAGAAAAAGGCTTATACATAGGCTTCAGGGTAAGAATAACAAAGTTTATGACTAGACTCTGATGCTTCATATCTTTGTGACTTTAGACAACTGACTTAACTTCTCTAAGTCTCAGTTTTTATATCTGTCAAAAAGTGGTAATAATATTAACTACATCATAGAGTTTTTGTGAGCATTAAATGAAATAATCCCATAATGAATTTAGCCCAATTGCCAGGGACAGTGACATGTTTCTGTGGTCCCAGCTACTTGGGAAGCTGAGCCTGGAAGACAGGAGTTTGAATACAGACTGAGCAATATAGCGAGACCCCTTCTCTAAAAAAAATTTTAAAAATAGAAGAATTTAGCCTAAGACCTGGCCCTTCTTAAGTCTTCAATAGATAGTTAAAGTCATCCTAGGTACAATGCATTGTTGATCACTTACTGGGATTTTCTTTTTTTTTTTGGCCACATACACAATTTGTTTTATCTTTAAACATGCCAAATATGCTACATATGGTGTCCAGATGGCCAAGATGGAAAAGAACTTTGGTTTCACTTTTCAATTTGCAGATGGACAATAGAAGAAAGAAATTCGGGCTGATATGTCTCTGGAAATCACTGTGCTAAGATATTTTCTATAATTTCAGCTATTTCCACCTATAGAAATCTAGGGAGGTATGGGATCATGTGAAATGCACTGCCTTAGGAGTTAGGTGATCTAATTCTGGCCCTAGTTTTGTCCTAAACTTGTTATATGACCTTAAATAAGTCAGTTTTCTGCTTTACCTTTAAATTGTCTCCTCTCTAAAATATAGTGGTTGAACAACAGACGACCGCAAAGGTCTCCTTATCTCTATAATTCTTATGGAGCAAAAGGATCTGTGCCATTTTAAGAATCTATGGGACACCAACGTTTTGTGGACAGGAAGTTACATTTTACAGAGTAGTATGCAATGTCAGTAAAGATTTTTATTTGTAGATCAGTCATATTGGCTCCATATTTCCTCTCTAGGGGAGAAGAATTATCACACAAAATAACTAGGATTTGGTGGATACATTCCTGGAGTACTGAATGGTATTATAAGTTCTTGCTCCTAAAAAAATATTTTATCTAGATATTTGCAATTGGAATCTATGTATTTAACTTAGACACTCCTTGTCTGTGAAACAAAATGAATTACCACCCTGCCTTAACATTTCCCCTAAGCATAGGGGAAAAAAATTTTTGGTTAGCAATACAGTAGAATTAGAGAATGTTTGCCTTATTTAGTCATGTTCTGGCTGATTCATTCCAACTGATACTGTTTGGAATGAAAACTTGACCAGATGTTCACTTAAATGAACTAGAGAGATTAACTATCAGCCCTACCATATTATCTTGAAGGGTGAGTATAGTCATATCCAAAGAATTTCCTGGAGCTGGACACAAAAGTTACTGATTATAATTGCAGCTAACACTTTATTAAATACATCCAATGTACTAAGTGCCATTCAAAGTAATTCACATGCATTAATTCATTTAATCACACAATAATCTTTGGAGGGAGGTGCTATTATCCTTATTTCATGAGTAAAGTCACTAAGTTTCAGAGAGGTTAAACAGCTTGCCTAAGGCCACTCAGCTAGTAAGTGGTAAAGACAGGATTTGAAACTAGGAATTTTGACCCCTTGGTCCACACTTTTAAAACTATGCGGCATCTCTTGCCCTATAAGATGCCTTGTTTTGACCCAAGGTACTGTTAAAACTTGAAAATGTTAGGCTCATTACTAATTTATAAGTGAGTAAAGAGGAATTTGAACTATCATGAGTAGGAAAAAAAAATATCCTGACCCAAGGAGAAGGAAGAATGATAGAGTTTGCAGAAAACATTTATATACCTGATTAGAAATCTCTTGGGTTACCAAAACAACACATCCACTGTTTATTCATCTTTTAAAATCATTTGAGGAATGTGAGAAGTGAAGTTTAGACCTCTACTCCTTGTCTGCATAAGATATCTGGAATGTTTTGTTGTCATGATCAAAGCCAAGTGGATGATATTGGTTGATGCTTCTTGGTTAACCTTAAAAAAAAGCAAAAAGAAACTGTTGGGTTCTCCTCATTTATAATGGAATTCCAGATATTTCTTTGTTATTGGGGTTTGTTGGAATTACTATACTGGTTCACACTGACATTCTTCCCAGCTTAATTTAATGTCTGAGAGCTCCTTTATCTTTTGTTAGAACACACTCTTCAACAATATAAAGAAAGCATAACACTTACGCTATCCACTTAGGTTTTAAAACAACAGAGTAGTTTGAAAAGGGTGCTGATTCTGGATGGGGAGATTTGTGGATAGATCCTCTCAAATCTGAGAATGAGAACTCATAATAAATTTGAAAGGCATAAATCCACCTCGGATTCAATCCCCTATGCTTTTTTTCTCCTAAAATACCCAAGGATTATGTTAAAGATATTTTTAATACAGCATACTTATTTTTTCTATTCCTTGAAGGTTTTCAAGCTATTTGCATGAAATGAAAGCTTTTGTCTGTATAATTAGGATCCAAGAAACTTGCATCAGTCGGCTATGACATCTGCATGTACGCAATTTTGTTGGCTTGAGCATTGTGATATAACGTGGATTAACAGCTTCAATAATGGGATGAGAAAGATCACAAGGGAGACAGCTTCAACACAAGTATAAATATTGTGCTAATCACAAGCAACCGAGAAAAGTGGAGCTCAGATTAAGACTTTGATTAGCTGGAATATAGTCTGTCCTGAGAGTAAAAGAAACCATCTGTATTGTGCCTCTTACTAAATACAGATTTCTCCAATAGGGAATAATCTGTCTTCTATCACCTGAATTTTTTTCCCTTTTCAAGACTTTGTTTATTCTATTATTAAAAACCTGCGTGTGGTCATGAATAAAGCATAGAAAAGTAGAAAGATTACCTAGGGTCTTTCTACTCTCCTATTACTTAAATTTTGGCATACTTCCATTTAGTTATAATTATGTTCTGCATATAAATACTGTCTCCTTTATTTTAAAAGGTGTACATTAAATTGCATTTTCTTTGTGTGTGGAAACATAACTTTTCATGGTTTTCATAATACTCCTCTGAGTGGATGTTCTATATTTTAGCTACATAGTACTATATTCCTAAACAGCTAAAGTGTTTCCAATTTTTCTATTCTTATAAATAATAGTTCAGCATTCACCTTTCTTAAACATTTTCTTTTTTAGGGTTATTTATTTGGGTTAGCTTCCCTCAAGTTGAAGGACTGCTCAAAATATTCTATTCTGAAGTTTATTTCAAGTAAACATATTTTATCAGCTTATACTAACTTCTTGCAATAAACTTGCCCACAATACACTGTTAATTGGTTTGTCCAGTGCCCAAAATGAAGTTTGGAAAGCAGAAAGTCACTGTTGCCTAAAAGGATTCTGAGTTTTCTTGTGCTTTAACCAGAGTTTCTGAATTTGTCTCATGTGGCTTTAACTCCCTGCTTTGGCATGTGTTTTTGTCATGTACCGAAGCCCTTGAGTTTACTCCCTGCAAGTCTCTGGCTTTGACCCTGGCTCTTTCTACCTAGATGAGTTCCCTCTTGTGACCCCAGTCTTCTGCGTCTGTCCTGGTGGCAGTTGTTTTCCCACATCCGTTCTGTCTCACCTGTGTCAATCCTTTGGGGAATTGGCCTTACCACAGCTCCAGAGGTAGGCCCTGATGAACCTCATCAGTTCTTCACTTGCTCACCACTCCATTGAAACTACTCTGATCATGTCACCAACGACCTGCATTTTGTTATATCCAATAATCCATTCTCAGCCCTCATCTTAACCTCTCAGCAGAATTTGGTGCTGTTAATTACTCATTCTTCCTGGATACATATTCTTCATTTGGCTTTCAGGACCTAATGAGGTCAGTATCTAACCAAGAAGACAGAAACTATTCTTATTATTTGACTAGAAGTAATTTAATGCAAGGTTTTGATAACACAGTTGACAAAAGAGCTAAAAAAGCCCAAATAGGACATAGTGAGGGAACCCAGAGATTGGCAACGGCAGAAACACAGCACCAACCTAGGCTGTAGGAACAAAGAGGAGAGGAGCTGGTAGCAGAGCCCATGGGCTAGGGTGGCTCATCAGAATCCTGAACTATGCAGGGATTGCCTGGCAGAAGCCGGAGCAAGGGAAGAGATACAGACACTGCCACAGATACCGCCCTAGGGAGGGAGAGAGGGAAAGCCCCTGGCTTCTCTTTCCTTCCTCCCTCCAATTTCTAGTAACTGCCCTCAGTAAGCTAATCCCATCTGGAAACCAGCTAACACAAGAATCTTGGAGGAGCAGCCTGCAGAGGTCAATCCACTGTAGTACAGACCAGAGCGGTGGAGGGATGAGGAATGGATTGAGGGTCTACAGGTTCAAGTCTAGCACATCAGACTTCTTTACCCCCTACTTTACCGGTAACTCCTTCTCTGTCTTTCCACCGGTTCCTACTCTTCTCCCTGACCTCTTAACGTTGAGGTGTCCCAAAGCTCAGTCCTTAATCTATCTTCTGTTTGGTTAGCTATGGCTGCTTTAACACCACTGCCCTCCCCCTCAACTTTAAATTGTTTTGAACACCAATTTATTGCTACTTCTCATGTTTTTGTGGGTTGACTGGGCTTAGCTGGGCAGTTCTCTCTTGGGATCTATCATGAAGTTTGTTTTAAACACTGTGACATATCAATCAGATTTCACTTCAAAAATGAAGACCATATTCCCTCAGTTGCTGGGAGTATGGCTGGCTGAGAGCCCTCAGCTGTCAGTCCCCTTCAGGGAATGCCTCAGCTCATGAGGGTCACCTCATCCAAGGTCTCCTACCCTTCCCAAGGTGGACCACATCCAATGACTGATTAATATGGGGATATAAAGCCCAGCCTTCTCATCACAACTTGAGACAGCTAGAAAAGATCATCTCCTCTTTGAAACTAGGGTTAGCTGAGGCTTTTGATGAGCTCACATAGCAGTTCAATTGCTCCCTTTGCTTAATCCTGCTTCTTACCCTTCCCTTCCACAGATATTGATCTTCAAAGCACTCTCCAATAAACATCCTCTTTCAGAATCTGTATTCTGGGGAACCCAACCTGCAACCGAGGTGCACTTAGATGGTGGCTGAGGCTGGAGTCATCTAAGGGGTTGACTGAGCTGGACATTTGTGATGGCTTACTTGTGTGGCTGGCAGTGGATGCTGTCGACTGGGACTGTCAGTTGGAACATCTAGACATAACCTCTCCATGGGACCTGAGCCTCTCTCAGCATGGTGGTTGGTTGCAGGAGAGAGCTTTCCAAGAGTAAGTATTGAAGAATCTTAGGCATAGCGTCACTTCCCAGAATGTCACGTGTATCAGTCAAGTAAGTCGCAAAGGCTAGCCTGGATTCCAAAGGAGTATTACCCTTCCCTCTTGATTTAAGGAACAATATTCACATACAGAGAGGAAAGAAATGGATGGAGATCATCTTTATAGATTTCCTACCTCATCTTTTCCTCCATTGAAACTGCTCTTTTCATGGTCACCAGTGATCTCCACATTGTTCAATCCAGTGATCTACTCTCTTGTAACCTTTCTTGACCTCTCAGCAAGATCTCTCACCTTTTAATGATCTCATAATGTCTATATGGTAATGACTCCCAAATTTATATTCCTGCTCAGTCCTCTCTCACAAACACCAGACTTTTATATTCAACCTTATTATCTCAAACTAATGTGTCAAAACTGAATTCCTTGTTGTCCACTAAAATCTTGCCCCTCCCATAGCCTCCTTTACTTGATTTGTTAGTAACGCTGTTATTACAGTTGCTTAGATTAAATTAAGGTCATCCTTGACTCTTCTCCTTTTTCGTATTACATTTCTAACTCAATAGAAAATCTTGTTTGCTCAACCTACAAAATATGTCCTGAATCTGGCTACTTTTTACCACTTTCTGCTACCACTTTAGTCTAAGCAGTTGGATTACCTGGATTACTTCAACAATTTCCTATCTAGACTGTCGGCTTCAAGTCTTGTCCCACTGTAGTCCATTTACGTTTTACCAGCTAGAGCAATCCTTGTGAAGTACACTAGATGATGTAATGCCGCCACTGAAAACACTGCAGTGGCTTCCCCTTTCACTCCAAATAATAGTCAAACCAGTCAAGCCCTTACAAGTGCTCACAAGGCTTAGAGGATTGAGTTCCATTATTGCTCCGACTATCTTGCCTTTGATCCCTCCCTCACACTGCTCTCGCCTCACGTGCCATGCATACTTGTGCCTTAGGGTCTTTGCTTTGGCTATTTACTCTGCCTGGAATGCTTTTTCTGAAGATATCCTGATAGCTAACTCCTGCCTCTCCTTCAAAACTTCGTTCAGTTGTCACCCTTCTAATGAGTCCTATGTTAACCGCCTCATTTAAAATTGAAACCATCTCTTTCAACTTCTGATACTCCAACCTCCTCTTCTGCTGCTGTTCCTTTTTATTCCACGGCATTTATCACCATCTACATTACTGTACATTCATTCACTTATTATTTTAATATTTGTCTGTCTCCCCAATGTAATGATGTGGGTCTTTGCTGTGTTTACTGCTGTATTCAGAAATGCTTAGAATAATGCCTGGCACATATTAGGCACTCGATAAATATTGAATGAATGAATTGTTGTAATTCATTCCTTTGCCTTCAGTGCATGGCATTCATGTAGGTTAGGATTTAGGCTTGTGACCTAGTTTAGGTCAATGAAACAGAGAAAGATCTTTGCTGAGTAATTTCAGAAGTCCCTCACTCTTCTGAGAGAATTTCTTAAAAATATCTTCTCACATATTGTGTATGATATGGCATGAGTATATGACCTTGGGACTTACTCTAGCCATCTTGCCATGAGGGTATACTTCCTCAGGATAAAGCTGTCAGTGTGGAAGGCAGAGTAGAGTGATGTGAAAATGAATCCTTGATGATATTGATCAGTTGATGTATCAAAGGAATTCTGAAACTTTTGCTAACCCTGAACCTTCAATTTATGAAAGGCAATACCTCTCCTTTGTTAGTTCAGCCAATTTGATGCTTTTCAGCATCCCCATAGCAATGTCAATAAACAGAGAAGTAAATTAACTTCTGAAGAACAAGTCTGCTGGACCAACAAGGAAATAAACCATGATTTGGAGGAGGGGTTCTCAATTGTTTCTTGAAGAGTTGGGTGCTATAACCTTTTCATTTTATGTTGTTTTACATTTTCCATCTGAAAACCCCAATTCTGAGGAAAAGGCCTTGGGGATTTCCAGAGGAAAATGATATCTTAAATAGGAATGTAGGTACAATCTGAGATCAGAAAAGAAACGATGAGACTAGAAGCTGATCATGTGCGCACATGAAATACAGATGATAAGATAGAAAATAGTCTCTACTTTTCTCCCTGAATCACTTTTTTTGTCCCATAGAGTTAACCACAGATGGATGCCTGGAATTCCACTGTGTTTGGTTTTTCTTATATGTTTTCTTTCATTGCCCAATCCCTGCTCCATCAAGCATCAAAGTCAAGGCCATGGGAAGGGACCATGATTCCTACTCTATCTTGGGAGAATAGTGCTAGCTCCTCTATAGACCTTCTCAGGAGTAGAATCAGGATGCACAACATACAAGGCAGGCATACCTTTCTCTGACTGATATTGAGTGTATCTCAGAGTAACATAAATAGAATTTTTTAAAAAATAGTAAGCTGCAAGACTTATTCCTCAATAGTGGTAAGAAGGAAAAAGAATAAATAGAAATGGGGCACAGTGGGATATCCTGCTATGATAGGTAGACACAAGGCACTTATTTGTTGGTGGGATAGTAATATTATTTAGGGTACAGACAAGAATTAGACCTAACAAGGTAGGCACTCCAAAAATATTTGTGGAATCAATGAGTGAACCAATTATTTTGATTCAAATCTCAATTTAGTAGATGTTTGACTTATATCTAGTTTTAAAATCTTTTCTAGCCTCAATTTCTTTCAGATAAAAAATGGCAATAAGGAGTATTATGTAAGATAATGTGCTTAAAACACTCAGCATAGCACAAGCACAAAGTAAATGCTCAATAAATAGAATCTACTTTTATTTGTCTACTTGACAGCTTCACAGCTTTCAACAAATTGCTGAAAGATGCGAAGAGAGAGTCCACACAAAATGAAAGAGTTAGGTGGACTAATGAGGTTGGTGATGATGGATTCACAGCGTTCCAGTTTCTGCTTTGCCTTATTCTTGTTTATTTGTAGGTCTGCTGGAGGCATCCAGAAACTTTTCTGATAGCTGAATATATGAATAGTTCTACACAATACAGAGAACTATATAATTACTTATATAGGTAGTCAGATTGTTTTCATATTCTGCTCTGAGGACCCTAAGGATTGCACAGAGATAGCTGAAGACAACTATGCACCATGGTTCCACCGTGATATACTTGATACATCAGTGATCTGCATAAGATTTTATTTGTTGCTGCTTCCTTCCCCCAAATATTTGGAAACATATTGGCATTTATAAATAATAAAAATATTTAGTTATTTATTTATTCATATATCTTATTGGTGCTGGATATATAACAAATAAACCAACAAAGACTTAATCTCTGACCTAATAAAGTTTGCAGTCTCATGGGGATTAAAGGAGCAAATACACGATAAATATATGAGTACAAGTTGTAAGCAGTAGTGAAGATGAGGTCTTTTTGTTTCAAGTTCTGGTTATTAAATTGATGATGAAATATTTTGGGGGCAAATGGCATCACCAAATATAGAAATGACTGGGTGACCAAACTTGAACTCTTCCTATAAATACATAAAGAATCAAAAATTGCTTACTAGTTGTTTGCAAGGGTCTTATTCAAATGCATTTCAACATTGAATCTAAGATAGTTAATTTTAAAAAAAGACAGAATGAAAATTCCTGCTGTGCACAGCAATGAAAATAGTAAGACAAATAGGCTTGTGGAAATGGAAGATCTTTTTTAGTTTTTTAAACCTGGGAGCAGCTCTGAGCGGAATTACTGGCCTGTGGGGTACCAACTGTAATATGCAGTTTAGTTACTTAGTTGCGTTAAGAAATGTCACTGTTTTTAGGTCATTTTGTGGTAAGGCCAGAGTCTTTTCTATACTTTCATCTCTGAGCAATGATGGAGACTTAAAGTTTGTAATCCTGGGAGCAGAGAGCAAGTACCACCCTGGATTTAGTGGGACTAACTCTAAACCTAAACATATCAAAGGTCCTCTTTTTTAAAAACTTCAAACTGAAGTATAACAGAACACAAATCATAAGTGTGTAGTTCACAATAAAGTAAACACACTTGTGCAACTACTTCCCAGGGAAAGAACCAGAAAGTTACTAAAAATCCTTCTGTGTACCCTCCCAATCACTACCCCTGCCTGTCAAAGGTCATTACTACCCTGAAGTGTAACACTGTATATTTATCTCACTATTGAGCATTCAACACTATTTATTCATAGCACTATATATTCATTGTATATTTATAGCATTAAATATTCATTATATATAAATGAACCATATAGTATCTAATCATTCACGTCTGGCTTCTTTCAACATTATTTTTGTGAGATTTGACTATGTTGTGTATAACAGGAGATAATTTTTTATTATTATTTCTATGTACTATTCTATTGTATGAATACTGCACAATTTATTTATCCATTCTACTCTTGATAGATATTTAGGTTGTTTTCATCTTGAGGATATTAAGACTAATGCTGTAATAAACATTTTTGTAAACAGTTTTTAATAACCTAATACATTTATTTCTATTGGGTATACATCTAGGGATGAAATTTCTGGGCCATAGGTTTGTGTATGTTCAATATTAATAGATAAAGGTAAGCAGTTTTCCAAAGTGGTTATACCCCTTTTTATTCTTACTGGCAACATATAAAAATCCCAGTTTGAATTTGAGAATTGTCAGTCTTTTTAATTTTAGCCATTTGGGTAGGAAATAACCTCATTTTGATAATATTTCTTTAGGCAATCAGTTATGCTCTATCAAGTAATTTTACACTCACTTATAATCATTGCACATGTCATTTTATCATAAATCACTTCATAAAACTACATACTCTAAAAGCCTTGGTCTTCACCAATTCCTGGCTTTATTATATTATCTTCCACATGTAATAGTAATAATAATAACAATCACTATAGATAAAATCTGTTGAAGGCTTACTATATACTAGATACCATTCATTGCTGTTACCATTCATCCCTGTTAACATCATTTAACTCATTTAATCCTCATGAAACCACTAGGAGGTAGGTTCTAATATTCTTCTTTTTTTATGGGACCTGGAATTGAGACCCAGAGAAATGAATTAACTTGTCCAAAGTCACACAATAACTGGCGATACTTGGGTTAAGAAATAGGCAGTCCAACTTTAGAGCCAGTGTATAAGAATACTTTGCATTACTACATATCCACAGGTAGAAAATTTAGCATCCTTCTATTGTCTCTAAAGATTCTTGGAGGCTTACATTTTTTTCCTATTTATTTCTTACTCATTTGCTGACTTCTGATGAATTTTTACTATCACTCTCATGTTTCTATCTGTCTTTATTCTTTTCTTGTAGGCCAGGTGTGACCCAGATGAACCCACAGCATATTTTCCTTGATTTCCTTAAGGTATCTCAGTACAAGAAAGATGTATCACATTAATTAAGGGAAGATATGTCACATCATAACAAAGCCAATGACATAAAATTAATATAAGGTTTTCATGTTCCTAAAATCCTACTGTCAGCTGACCATTGAGGAATTGTCACTGGCCAATTTCTCTGCAAGTCTTCCCATGCTGCTATTTTCTTCCATTTCATCCTCTCTTTAGTATTTTCGTCTTATATCTCAAATCTATATGTTCAACCCCAATATTTGCATTTAAGAGCCTCTTCACCACTCTTAGATTACTCCAGAAAACTTTAATAATTCTTCTTATTTTATTATGCAGACTTATTTAGTTCTTTTATTCTAATTTCTTGGCCTTTCAGTTTATCTCCTAGGGCTTCTATTTTCTCAACCAAAATGGATGGTCATGGTGTTGTGCTGATATTATAGTCTTCTATTAACCTGATGAAATTCTTAGCCGTGGCCTTCTTCATAGTAGTCTTTTTTCAAGTGGAAGAAAACTGGTATAAATTAAGCGAAAGTACTGCTGTAACAAACAAACTGCAAAATGCATAGTGGCTCAAATGTAAGAGAACTTTATTTCCTTTCCGTATAAAAACTCAAAGTAGGTGTTTTTGATTAATAGGCCATTCTCCCCCACAGGGTGATGTAGATGCCTAGGTTCCTTTCATTCTGAGGCTCTGCTACCTTTACTACATAGCTGCTAAGGTTGCTGTGCTTTTTTTTAGCATCAAGTCAGGGGAAGGAGAAAGCACATGGAGGATGACAATTGGGAGATTTTTATTAACTAACCATACCTGAGTATAAGGTGGGCTTGGGAAACATTCTGGCTATAGGACCAGGAAGAAGAGAAAACAGGTCCAGTTAGTGGTGAGCAGTCTCTGCCCCTGATTAGTATGAAATTCTCTTCTCTCCTGTTATAAGTGAGGCCCCCTCTCTCTTCCTCTCCTATGCCAAAATGACAGAAACAAAAGTAGTCTCTGTGATTTCGATACATTAATAAACACATCCAATTGAACATAGAACAGGGAATGTGTATAGGAAATAGGTATTGGGTGGTTTCAGGTGCAGTGGGACCAGGAGAGGAGGAGAAGCAAGAGGCCAAGGTTCATATGGACCAGAAAAATTTTAAAGTGAAAAAGAAAAGCAGTTTACCCGCATCAGTGGCCCTGAGGTACCATTTTGCCTTAGTAACTCTTCTATTTATAAATCCTTCATGTTCAAATCACTCAACAAAGACTTGATACCATGCAATTGTTTCCTATAAGAGATAAAGTAGGAAGAATGTGATTTCACCAAATAGCGGACATGGGAATTGCAAAGAGGTTGAAGTCATGATATAAAGGAACTCTGGATAAGAATCTGAACTTCCTTGTTCTTTTTCTGTAATCACTATAATCACTAAGCGCCATGCCCGTGTATGTGTGTGTGTGTGTGTGTGTGGGTTGGGAGGTGCTATGTTTGTTCCCCATCCTCCCTCTTTCCCCTCTACGTTGCCCAGCACCACCTTCATGCTCTTTTCTGAGAAAGCTTGCTGGGCAAGCCAAAGAGAGGTTTATGAGATGGAGTTGACATTTTCCCATAGTACTTGAAAACTATTTTTATTTGGAGCATGCTGGATAACTGGAAAATTGTGTTCCAATTAAACTGCTCTTTTTTTCTTCAAGAAGTTGAAAAATTTGTCAGTTAGTTCTTTTCATTCCTGTTTATACTCTCAGGCAGTGAGCTCTGTGGCTTATGGGTCTGCTAGGATGTATCTACAGATATTTGCTCTTCTTCAGGTATTTAGAGATGGAAGCAATAAGTACAGGCAAGTAGGGAATGAAATGTTTTTGACATTTAGATAGTGGTATTTTACCATCACTCAATTTATTGACTATTTATAAAGGTAGGGGGAAAAAAGGGATGGTTTGAGTATTTTAAACCACATGTTGGTAAGAATAATATATTAATATAATATGGATGGGTGTTCCTTCACCCATGCACACTCCTATCTTGGATATAGGTCCCCATATTAAATAGAAAATGCAGAAATCTGTGAGTAGTGTCTTTGTGATGAAGAGAGAACAATCATGTTGGAATTAAAGACTCCTCTGCTAACAGCTAAATATTGGTTAAAGAGGAAAAAACTTGAAGTCGTTGCTACAGTTATAACCTGGGTTCTGACACTTTAAAGTAGTGTGATTCTGGGCAAGTTACTTAACTTCTCTGTGCCTTACTTTTCTCATCTGTAAAGGAATGATAATAATAATAGCAATTACCCCACAGGTTATTTGGAGGATTAAATGAGTTACTAAGTATAAAATGCTTAGTGCAGTAGTCTGGCACAAAGTTGCGTGTTCTATAAGGGTAAAAGTGATATCCTGGCTGATACCTTCTAATCTTAATTCATCCCTTACTCCCCAACAACCACATACACAAATATAATATATGCACCCTATCTTACAATCCAGACATCAGAGTTTGGTGTATAACCTCCCAAGCATTTATCTCTGTATACATAAATATATACGTTTATATATGCATATACTACCTAGTTATGCTTTTTTATTTAGTAAAAATTAAAATGAGATCTAATTAACAATCCTGTTCTACAATTCAATTTTTCTCCCCACTTAGTGTTTCTTGGCCTTTATTGTAGGTCTATTATAAAGATCTTTTGAAGGATATTTGAGTTCTTTTAAATTTTTCACTTTACTACAAAAATTGTATTTGAATTGTATCTCAAAAAAGTCCTAATCGGGATTTTATACACTTTTGAAATATTCAAGAAAATGTAATGAAGCGAGAGCCACAGATTTCAGTCTTTGTAAAGGTCCTTTGTCACCATTTTAAGAGCGTTCAAACTGGGACTCTGAGACTACCTGACTTGGCCAAGCTAGTAAGTACTGAAATGCGACTCAAACTCAACCCCTTACCTTTCAGTACAATGGGGGTAGGTGAGTATTGGTAAAGGCACTGGGTTTGGAAGGGTTAGATTTTAATCTCAGAAACTAAGGGGTCAGGGATGGTATGTGACTCACCCAGGATCACACAGTTAAAAAGTGATAGAATAAGGCTGCCTGTTCTAACCTTGAGCTCTACTGATGATTTCCAGGATTTTATCTTCTGGGGGACCAAAGCCAATCTGGAACACTACTACTGTAATGTTGACTCAGGCTGCTGGAAACTCTGCTCCATTATCTCCATTCTTCCTTTCTGGAAAGTGAAACTTAGCCCTGTGACTGATGGTTTCTATCTCCCTTGGCAGCAAAGAGAGAAGAGCCGGTGGGCAGTGTTTCGTGTGTTTGCTGTGACATTTATCTAAATATAGTCTCCTTATTGGTCTGCCAGGTTTCCTGGACTTTCCACATTAGTTTAATCTTTTAAGTAGCAGAGACTTTTTACATCAAATGTGTTTAGTCATAGAGATATTCATTAGGCCTTTTAAAAAATATAGATGTATACCATATTAATTTTCGGACAGCAGGATGAGAAAGAAATGGGACAGAGGATAGATAATTTTGATGGGTAGGAAGAAAATAATTGATTTTTTGGACCTAATGAGGAGGAATGTTACGGGTAGCCAAGATCATTATTTGCCTAAGTAAAGGAATTGTCAAATGGCAAAGGAAAGGAGGTTCTTTTTTTTTTAAATAATATAACAACTTTATTGAGATACAATTCAAATACCCTGTGTTGCCCATTTAAAGTATAAAATTCAATCACTTTTAGCATATTCATGGAGTTGTGTAACCATCACCACTGTACAGGAAGAAAAATTATTTTCCTTACCCATTGCTAGTTTCATGGCTCAGGCACGTGTAAAAAAGGGCAGATTAACAAGAGAAAAGCATACAAATTTACTTAATGAGAGTTTTATGTGATATGGGAGCCTTCAGAAATGAAGACCCAAAGAAAAGGGGAAACCTGTGTATATTTATGCTTAGGTTTTATGAAGCATGGACAATTGTAGAGAAGTATGATTGGACAAACGGGGCATGATCTAATGGTAATAAGCAGCAGGGAATTTAGCAAGGCCTGTTTGTTCAGATGTTCAGATTCTTCTGTGTCACTGTGTCTTCAGAGAGATAAGAATGATCCTTTCCTCTGGGTATAGAGAATGCATCTCTGGAATGAGGGTCTTATGACTTGCTTCAGGGAAGAAGGGAGGGAGAAGGTGAGAGAATGACTTTCCTGCTTCTGCTGTTTTCTCAAATGCCAAGGTGCCATATTTTGGGGCTAGCATGCCCTGAACTCCATCACCAAAATCAATTTTAGAATGTTTTCATCACCCTCAAAGAAACTTCATACCCATTAGCAATCACTTATTTCCCCCCAATCCCTCCAGCCTCAGGCAATCACTAATCTACTAAACACCATTTATTGAAAACAAAGGAGATTCTTAAAGAAAAACTTAATGTCTTATTTTGAGTTCCTTTGAAGCAGAGCCTATGACAAGAACTTATTTACATAGTTTGTTTGGGAGGTGATTTCAGGAGGCAGAGGCTAGAAAAGAATGAGAAAGAGAAGAATAATATGAAGAGCTATGGACATCCATTATAGAGGTCATTGTGAAGGTCACTGCCATAAATATAATAATAGTGACTCAGTTCTGCCAGAATATCTGAAAACTACCTAGAATGTCTACCAAAATGGCCCAGCTAAAGACCAGAAAAATGAGGCACTTATCCTCAGTTTCTGTTCCCACTGGTTGAGCATTACCTTTGGGGGGTGTTAACTCTCTGGCACCTCTAAAGGGGGATGGTGTGTATGTGTGTGGATGCAGTGACTTCAAAGAAGGCTCTTATGTGTGGTACCTACCTGGTGACCCTGACAATGATGCTTCAGCTTGCAAAGAGCTATCCTTAACAGCTCATACATGAGATGTGGGTTGAACTATGTGATGTGAGCCACTGAAAGTGTTTGTTATAGTTAGTAACCAAAAAATAAACTTTGTTTGCTTCAACATTTAGCAGAGGGCCAGCCATAGGACCAGGCCTGTGCCTGTGGGTGATTTCAGGGGTAAGAAGGAAAACATTCATATTCCTTTGCTGAGTGTCTCTGATACGTAAAGATAAGTGTGGCAGGTTATAAAAGTGGATCAGACACTCTTTAAGAAGCTGTAGTTTAATAAGAGAAGGTATGGCAGTTGCACAAACCACTCCTCTAAAAGAAGGGAAGTGATCAATGCTGTGTAGGAGATATGCATTAGAGGTAGAGGCACTTTCTAGTAATGGGCAATAAAGGCTTCACCAGAAAGGACACATATAAACTGGATATTGAAAAATGGGGTTTATTCATTTATTCTTTCAAAATATATATTTATTGATAGCCTTTTGTGTGCCAGGCCTTTATCTAGGTGCTAGGGATTCTGTGGTGAGCAAATCAGAAATGGTCACTGCCCTCCTTATATAGTAACTGAGAGACACAACTAATAAAGTTATCAAATAAATGAGCAAGATAACAAAGAAACATAATAGTACAATTTGATAGTGTGCTGAGGTGGGGCAGGGGTGACTGTAGATAGAGTGGACAAGAAATTCTCTAAGGAGAAAAACATTTGAGCTGAGGCCTGTATGATGATGAGAGGGCATTGGCCCCATAAAATCAGAGGAAACTGTTCTAAGAAGGATAAGAGAAAATGCCAAGGCCAGAAGTAGAGAAGACCTGTGCATATTTAAGGAATGGAAACAAGGCCAGTGATTCCAGAAAGCAAGAGCCAGGGGTGGCAGAAGGGATACAAAACGAGGTGATGGATAGACATCGGCTATATCACTCAGGACCCAGTAGACATTGGAAGGTCTTTGGACTTAGTCTATGTGCCAGGAAAGTCACCGAAGGGTTTTAAGCAGGGAAGTGACCTAATACGACTTATGTTTTAAAAACATCATTCTTGGCCAGGCGTGGTGGCTCACATCTGTAATCCTAGCACTTTGGGAGGCTGAGGCAGGAGGATCACCTGAGGCCAGAAGTTCAAGACCAACGTGGGCAACATAGTGAGACTCCATCTCTACAGAAAAAATAGAAAAATTAGCCAGGTGTTGTGGTGCACGCTTATAGTCCCAGCTACTTGGAAGGCTGAGGCAGGGAGGATTGCTTGAACCCAGGAATTTGAGGTTGCAGTGAGCTATGATGACACTGCTGCACTCCAGCCAGGGAGACAAAGTGAGACACTGTCTCATGAAAAAAAAAAAAGAAAGAAAGATCATTCTCATTGCTATGTCGAAAACAGACTATGCAGGGCCAGAGTAGAAGCACTGAGCCCAGATCAGAGCTTCTTGCAGATGTCATCCAGGTTGAACCTGGGGATGGTTTGGTCCAGGCTGGTGGCAGTAGAGACAGAGAGGAGGAGAAGGTTGGGATTCCATGTTGCAGGTGAACTTGAAGGTTGCTTTGGTTGTGCTGAGATGATAGCTGTGGGCATGGACACGGGCACCAAGGTCAGACAAGAAAGACTCTTATAAGGAAATTAGGCCTTTTTCTCCTTGAATGAAGCTTAAGGGAGCATTGACAAATAATGGTGGAGAACTGGCTTTGAAAGAGATCAAGCGAACTTTGAACATCACACAAAGGAATCAGACTTAATTCTGTAGGTGATGGTGTGAGTAATTGAAGGTTTTTTTAAACAAAGAGGTGACAGGAACCAAGCCGTGCTCTTAGCTCTTGTCATCACTGGGCCAAATAGCACATAGATTTGTTTATTTGTTTATTTATTTTATTTTTAGAGGGAGTGGGTCTCTTATTGTATTTCTCACCTAGGGTGAATCCTAGACTTTACATTGTATTCTAGCAACTATAAGACTGTAGAGGAAATGGCATCATTGTTCCACTTCATTCTGGTTTTAAGATTTAATACTTTCTCAGCTTTTTGATGCTTTTAAGAAAATAATTTTGTCATTTTATCCAGCATTTTTGGTCTTTATTGTAAGGCATATCAAGATGTCTAGCTCACCATATTACTGGCATCCCAATATTCTATCATCTTTTAAAAACAGGTGATGGTAGGTATCAAATTACTGTGTTTTTAGATTACATTAGGTATAACAGAATGGTTTAAATTTTACTTTAAAACATCAATATTTATAATATGCTTGAAATTGCATTCCTTTAAGCCATTTAAACTTAACTTGAAAAATTTTAGATATCAACTTAAAAATGACTGGACTTAAGTAGTTTTAAGAAAATTTTGGCTGGGCATGGTGGTGCATGCCCACAGTCCCAGTACCCTGGGAGGTGAGGTGGGAGGATCGCTTGACCAGCTAGAGAAGAGGAGCTCAGGAACAGCCTGAGCAATGTAGTGAGACCCTGTCTCCACAAAAAAATAGAAAAATTAGCTGGGCGTGGTGGTGCATGCCCATAGTTCCAGCTACTCGGGAGGCTGGGGTGGAAGGATCGCTTGAGCCCAGGAGTTTGAGGCTGTAAAGAGCTATGATGAAGCCACTACACTATAGCCCAGGCAACAAAGCAAGGATGTGTCTCAAAAAAAAAAAAAAAAGGAAAAACAAAAGACAATTTTTAGGTAGTAAACAAGCAAAATGTGAAGACCACTGATCTAGAGAAATGGCTATATGATTCCGTAAGAAAACATATACTCATCTAGTCTCATCACTATACATATCTGTATAGTGATGACTAGCAAATTTGTATCTTCTACCCAGACCTATTCTCTGAAGCACATATCCAGCTGCCTACTCAATAGGTATCCTAAAATTGTCATGTCTAGAACAGAATTCTTGAACTTCATCCCCTCCTCACACTCACATGCATACAAACTGCCCCTTTCTACTCCTAGTCTTCTCCGTTTGAGTAAATGTCACCTCTAGTCACCCAGGTGCTCAGGCCAGAGCCCTCTGAGTTAGTTATCCTTGTCTTTCTCTCTCCTCTCTCTCTCCATAGTGCATAGATTTAACAACAAGGAAAACAAAAAAAGGACAACAACTCTGTGTAATGTGTGTGTGCACGCGTATGTGCGTGTGTGTGAATGAGTGTTTAAGCAGGGAGAGTGAGAGTCATTTGGATAGCAAGGCCAGCAGACTTGTTCTTCAGAAGTTAATTTACTTTTCTGTTTATTGACGTTGCTATGGGGATGCTGAAAAGCTAGCCAGGAGGACAGAGAACAGCCGACTGTCTCTGCATTTAATAATCTGATTTTATGTAAGACATCGAGAAAGAATGCAATAACTTGGGCCCTTTGCTGCAAGCATTAAGAGAAACCAGATGAGGCTGAGCACACATTCTTCCCAGCCACACCAGTCCCCTCCTTGGGTACAGGGTTTCAGGCCCAGCTGTCCTGGCACTACCCAGGCTGACATTTGGAGGAACTCACTCTGCATTTTGCCTCCTCTCTTCCTTTTACTCCCTCAAACCAGAATATTGCAAACAGCCCACAAAGTAAAATAAAACCCCAAGGAAATAGAAAAGGAATTATGCCTATAAAAGGGGCTTTGCAAAGGGAAGCTAGTTTCATTGGTGGATGGAAACTACTCCCTCCTGGAGTATTAGTTGATATGGCCCTGAGCATAGGTTTTGGAGAAGCTGCAGATTTTTGTTTAGATTTGGATTTTTCTACTTCTTTCAGGAAGTCAGTGTTTGGAAGCTAGTTGTAAAGGTATTTTCCCCCTAATTAGAAACACGTTCTTTCTGTTGTTGTTTAGGATAAAATCATTGAATTTTTCATTTTTCTCAGTGAAAAAATTCAATATTAAGATTGTGGTCTCTAACTGGACTTTTTTATGTGACCAGTAAAAAACAAAAAGAGATTTTTCATTATTCTGAATTCTTCAGCCTGGGCATCCTAGATTTTTAATATCCTTCTTCATTCTTTTCATAAATTTTGAACATCATCTATGTGCCAGATACTGAAATAGGTGCTAAGAGTATGGTGATGAGTACATGGCCCCTTTCCTAACTATCACAAAATAGTACTAATAATGATAGTCAGTACTTTTTAATCTTTGCTATTTGGTTAAATCTGTTACATGCATTGCCTCCCTTAAACCTCCCAACAATCAGTTGAAGTATTAGCATTATCCTAATCTTATGGATAAATAGGCTGAGGCTTCACTGTCTGGTGTGGAAGTTGACTGATTATGATGATGTTAGGTGTGGTATGATTTGAGGAGTAACAAGAGAGGCCATTGGCATTCAGAAATAGCAGAGATTAGACAATTTTTTCCTTAAGGTTAACAGTGAGATGGGAATTAAATAAAAATTAAGCCACCGTTAGTACTTATCACCTTCGACCAAATATTTCTATAAAATTATTCTCAGAGTGGCAGTTAGCTGAGACCCCTTCTCCCTGGAAATCAAACAGGCCTCCCTCAGTTTTCCAGCGTGGACACTCTATCTTCATGCTTTGCATTATGTATAGACCCATTTCAACAATTGCCGAGAGCTTTTGCACTGGCAGAATCTTATTTCCTCAGTTCTGTACTGTTTCTATGATTGCGTTCACTTAGGGCTCATTAGGGTATCCCCAAGGTCCTTGCTGATACTGATTTCCTTTATTTGATATGCACAGTTTTCTTTTCCTCAAACATTAAAGGTTTTCAAAGATCTTGCAAAGTAAGTTAAATTTGACTGCGTGGCCTTGACAACTCTGTGTTTAACAAGGAGGGAGTAAAAGCTCCCTTCCCCCAGTCCATGATGACCTCATAAAAGCACAATATCCACAGCACAATAATAAAACCAGATTCTGAATTGACATGATATATATACATTTAAAATCTGAAGAAACTATCCTGAGAATCAAAGGCTAATACATTTATTCAAATATAACCCAGAATAATTTTAAAGATGGACTAAACAAATATGTTTACATTTATCATCTGCTCCAGGTTAATTTTCCAATGGTAATAAAAATGCTAATCATAAGATCACAATAAGACTTCTACTCAACCATCCAATCGAGCATGAAGGGCCTAAAGATGAACATCTTTAAAATTATATGCATGGCAAGAAGTGGAATGCCCATTTATAACAAGAGTGGAAAGGAATATATTGATAATTTAAAAGTGCTCATTTTAAAGTTCTTTCCTGCCTAAGTTCAAGAGCAAGACATTGGGGAGTTACTGAGCAGTTTGTGTAATACCAGATATAACATACACTTGTTGGAAAAGTTCTAGGTGGTGTCCACTGGCTTAGTGAAGAGCAAATTATGGCAAAGTGGTTTTCTTCAGAAATATTAATAAGTCTCGACTTAAATACTGTAAGTTTTTCCTGGGGAATAGTTCCCCAACACTTTAGACTTTGGTATATCTACATTCTCACCCTACAACTTTGATTCGTAGCATTTAATCACAAATTTAATTTAAACAAATATTTGTGTAATAATTTGTCTAATGAATGCCTTTGTCACTAGAATATAAGGTCCATGAGATGATGTCTTTTTCCTTTTTGAAGAAATCCAAATGTTTAGTTCAATGCTGGACATGTATGAGGAGTTCAATTAGGTTTTGTTGAACAAATCAAAGGATGAGAAAGTAATTTATCTACTAAATGAAATGATAAACCAAAACAATAAGAAGAGTGACTTCACTGGAACTGAATCTAGATGAGTTGTTTCCAAAATTTTGATATTTTAAAAAATGGCCCTTTATGATAACGGCTGTACTTTTCGTTACTGCTCATTGAGAAAATATGTGATGATTTACAAGCCCCTGTGAATTCAGTCATGCCTTTATAAAACTTTACATTGTGTCATGATTTTATCTACGTATCTTTGGAAAATAACAAGGAGTTTTTATATGTGACACATGATTTATTCCACCTGCAGACAGTACCAAATACAAACACACACACTTGGTGTTCTGTTCCACAGCTCCTCTGATACTAGGCTACTGTCACCCGTAGTTTGGGAACTACTTAGTTAAATAATACCCCAAATTGCACCCTATTCTAAAGTTTTGAGGTTTATATATTCAGTGTTTGGCAACAAGGTGAATCAGAAGACCTAATTGGGTACTCTCTGAACCTCTGGTTCTGAGGGCTGCCCATTTAAAAAAAAAAAAAAAAAGGGCTGGGCACAGTGGCTCAACCTGTAACCCTAGCACTTTGGGAGGCTGAGATGGGAGGATCACTTGAGGCCAGGAGTTCAAGACCAGCCTAGGCAACATAGTGAGACCCCCTCCTCTAAAAAAAAAAAATTTAAAAATTAGCCATGCATGGTGGCATGTGCCTGTAATCCTAGCTACTCAGGAAGCTGAGGCAGGAGGATTGCTTGAGCTCAGGAGTTCCAGGTTACAGTGAGCTATGATCATGCCACTGTACTATGATTGCACCAGCCTGGGCGACAGAGTGAGATCCTGTCTCTAAAAAGAAAAAAAAAGAAGATCTAATACTTAATAATTAGCAAAAAACACCTCTCAAATCTCAAGCATGCCTTTTAGCCTCCAGCATTGCATAGTAAGTCAGTAGCATGATGCTCCTGGGGCTTCCTTAGGGTAACATAGGTATCTGGCAAGGGGGGAGGAGGAGTGAGGGAGTAAATACCCTCGCCTCTACCTTTGTCTCCTCCTGCTGTCTAGTCTCTCATTGTTACTTCCCATTGGCCTAACCTAACAGAAGCCAATGGGCAAGGGAGCCTAGATGACAAAATTCAAACTCACCAGCGTCTCAAGATACAGACTAGCTCATAGAAGGACACAGGACACATCTAGAAGGACATGTGTTGAATTAACCAACACAACAGGGAAACTCTTACATTTGTACACTTGACAGTTTTCAAAGTACTCATTAAATCCTGTAAGCTGAGGATGGGGAAGCTGACAATGGGATGAAACAGAGGAGCAGAACAGTTAGGTGACTTGCCTAAGGTTAAATAGCTAGTAAGAAGTAGAACCAGTATAGTTTGTAGTCTGGTAATGTCATACCTCCAGATTTGTTCTTTTTGCTTAAGATTGCTTTGGCTATTTGGGCTCTTTTCTAGTTCCCAATTAAGCCACTTCTATTCAACATAGTGAAGTGTAGAATTAATTTTTCTAGATCTGACGTTGGTATTTTGGTGGGAATTGCATTGAATCTATAAATCACTTTGGTAGGATGGACATTTTAACAACATTGATTCTACCAATACATGAACAAAACATGTTTTTCCACTTGTTTGTGCAACTTGTTTGTGCATCTGCAATTTCTTTCCTCAGTGTTTCGTAGTTCTCCTTGTAGAGATCTTTCACCTCCTTGGTTAAGTATATTCCTAGGTACTTTATTTTCTTTGTAGCTATTGTGAATGGTATTGAGTCTTTGATTTGACTCTTAGCTTGACTGTTACTAGTGTATGGGAATGTACTGATTTGTGTACATTGATTTTGTAACCTGAGACTTTGCTGAATTTATTTATCAATTCCAGGAGTCTCTTGGTGGAGTCCTTGGGATTTTCTAGATATAAGATCATATTGTCAGCAAAAAGCAATAGTTTGACCTCCTCTTTCCCAACCTGGATACACTTTATTTCTTACTCTTGACTGTTTGCTCTGGCTAGGACTTCCAGCAGTACATTGAATAGAAGTTGTGACAGTGGGCACCCTTGTCTTGTTCCAGTTCTTGGGGGGAATGATTTGAACTTTTTCCCATTCAGTATGATGTTGGCTGTGGGTTTGTCATCTATGGCTTTTATAATCTTGAGATATGTTCCTTCTATGCATAGTTTGTTGAGGGTTTTTATCATGAAAGTGTGCTGAATTTTGTTGAATGCTTTCTATGCATCTATTGAGATGATCATATGGTCTTTGTTTTTGCTTCTGTTTATGTGGTGAATCAAATTTATTGATTTACATATGTTGAACTATCCTTGTATCCCTGGCATGAAGCCCACTTGGTCATGGTGAATTATGTTTTTGATGTGTTTTTGAATTTAGTTTGCTAGTATTTTATTGATTTTTTATTGATTTTTGCATCTATATTCATAAGGGATATTGGTCTATAGTTTTCTTTTTTGTGTTTTTTCTTGGCTGTGGTATCAAGGTGATATTGGGTTTGTAGAATGATTTGGGGAGGATTCCCTCCTTCTCAATGTTATGGAATAATTTCTGTAGTATAGATACCAGTTCTTTGTAGGTCAGGTAGAATTTGGCTGTGAATCCATCTGGTCTGGGGCTTCTTTTTGTTGGAAGATTTTTATTACTTCTTTGATTTCATCGTTATTGGTCTGTTCAGGATTTCTATTTCTTCCTGATTGAGTCTTGGGAGGTTGTGTGTTTCCAGGAATCCAGGAATTTCTCCATTTCCTCTATGTTTTCTGGTTTATATGCATAGAGATTTTCATAGTATTCGAAAATGATGTTTTGTATTTCTGTGGTATCAGTTGTAATGTGTCCTTTTTCATTTCTGATTGAGTTTATTTGGGTCCTTTCTCTTTTATTCCTGGTTAATCTAGCAAGAGGTCTGTCAATTTTGTTTATCTTTTCAAAGAACCAAGTTTTTGTTTCATTGATCTTCTGGTTTTTTTTTTAATTTGTTTTCCATTTCATTTAGTTCTGCTGTGACTTTTGCTATTTCTTTTCTTCTGCTTCCTTTGGGTTTGGTTTGTTCTTCCTTTTCTAGTTCCTTAATATGTGACATTAAGTTATTAATTTGTGATCTTTCTGCCTTTTTCATGTAGGCATTTAATGTTATGAATTTTCCCCTGAGGAGTGCTTTTGTGAGTCCCATAGATTTTGATAGCTTGTGTCCCATTTGTTGTTCAGTTCAAAGAAGTGGTTCGGCCATGGAATTCGGAATCCCTAAGGAGTGTTAACGATCTGCATCAACCTGGAAACAGTAGGAGTTATTTTCTCTGCGGATGTACATGCCTATTGTATATAACATTTATTTTAAAATGGAATTATTCTGTGCCCACTGTTTTCTGGCTTGCTTTTTTCCTCTATGGTGTCTTAACGGCATAGGTTTTTCAAATTTCATACAGAGCTCTTCTCAGCTATTTCATAGCCAGAGCAAGGCTGTAGCTAGAGATGAATGCCCTCTAGCTGGAGAAGGCAGTATGGTGGAATGCCAGCTTCTCAAGCTGAAAGGCCCATGTGAATCACCTGGGGGTCATGTTAAAATGCAGGGTTTGATTCAGGAGTCTGGGGTAGGACTTGAGATGCTGCATGACTAACGCACTTCCTAAGGTGGCCAATGCTGCTGGTCTGTGCTCCACACTTTCAGAAACACGCAAGTGACAGGTGTGGTGGAAAGAAATCCAATCAAGGAATGAAAAACATGTCTTCAAATTTTGGTCACGGGATTTGAGGTAAGTTTCTGAATCTTTCAACCTTAGTTCTTATATATGTAAAGAAGAAATCATAAAAATCTGATAATGCTAAGCACAAAATATGGGTTTATCAAAATATAGTTGAGCTGAGAACCAGTCATGATAGAAAAGCTGGTTGAGGGGAGAAGAATTCTCTTGTCTCATATCCTCTATTTTGACCTATCACTCCACAAATTAATTAATTCTGCCATCAGAGCAGAAAAAAAATGGTCGTTAAATGGCTTCTCGTACTAAAGGAGCCCACGGCACTGAATTTAGAGAGATAAATTGATCAATTTTGGCTTTTCAAAGCATTCCATAAAAAATAGGAACTATAAGCCCAATTGAAGGGATTCTCCAGCTATCTCTGTTCACCCTACAACAGCTTGAAGGCTGATCCATTTATTTTTTTCTTTTGCAAATATACTAACATCTCAAATATATGTCCAAACTTCATGAAATCTACTTTTCCCATTTCTGCTCTTTTTCTGTTTTTTTTTTTTTCTGTCTAGATGCCAGACAAATTCTCTCTCCCAATTCCCCCTTTCTGTGGCCTCCCTGTCTTGCTGGCTTCAACTTCTTTTCCTTCCAAGATACAGTATTCCCCTCTGGATCCCTCCACATCCCCTTCATTACCAAATTCTTGGCTTCTCTAGTTTGTGTCTTCATATGCATTTCCCTGCTCAAAAAAAGGCTCCCTTCCAGGAGTCTGGTGGGACTTTGTGTTTTTCTTGACATAATCATTATCTTTTGAATTTTTTTTTTTGCTGGGGTTCCAAATCAGGAGAGCACAAAATTAGACTTGTGTGTTTCTCTTCTCAGCTAGGGAACTTGCTGGCTGCAGCATCTCATAATCCCTGATACCTTTTTTCATAAGGACAGATTCTTAATCACTCAGTTTGGCCTCCCTTTCAAAGGTAGGAGCAGGGGGAGACGTGAGAAAAAGGACTGGGAGAAGGGGCTCACGCTGCTGCATGAGGAGCCCCCTGAGACAAGGATGGTTGGTCTAGTTTTTTGTGAGGGGAAGCAGATGCTGGGCTGAACCAGTCTGGTGCTTGCCTGTGTTCCAGGAAGTTCTTTGTATGAAAACTGAAAGAAGTGACTTTTAAGGCCTGTTTGATTCTGGACTCTTGTGATTAAGTTCTGAATGCCTCACACTGAGACCAAAATTCCCCAATTATGTTCTCTTAAAGAACAACCCTGGGTGGGCTCAGCTTGGGGATAGATAGTTCTAGCTAGGCAAAGAAAAAGAGTGAACTAAAATGCTTTAATTTATTGGCCAAATCAGGGCAAGATAAAATTTTTGAGGCTTACTGTTCAAATACTTAATGGGCAAATGTTGTCCTTTACTTGAATTTTTTAAATAGTTGTATCTAATTTACTCTATTGCAATTTTCTTGTTTATTCCCATGGAGCCTAACATAGTCTCTATCTTCTCAAGTGTGAAGGCAGCAAATCCTCTACAAACCTACAGCAGTGGGGGAGGGGAGAGGATAGATGGTTTCTTTGCTGGGACCAAGTCACTTTTTTCTCAGAGTTCTGGTTTTACGTAATAATTGCATATGTTGAGGAGTGGGGATAGCGTCAATTTAAGTGCATGTGAGATTATCCAAATCCATTTCAGAATAATTTACGTATACTTTTTTTTTGAGACAGGGTCTCGCTTTGTCACCTGGGCTAGAGTGCAATGGCATCATCATAGCTCACTGCAACCTCAAACTCCTGGGCTCAAGCGATCCTCCTACCTCAGCCTCCCAAAGTGCTAGGATTATAAGCATGAGCCACTGTGCTCAGCCAAGGTATGCTTTCGATATAAATTATAAATACAGTCTACTTACACAGCAGGAAGGTAATACAGGAGTAAAAAGAGGATGGAGTAATGGGGTATAGCTGGCCAGGAAGATGTTTTGGTGTGTTTTGGAGAATAACAGTTAATTTGGAATGAGATTAAGTTGTTTGGCTTTAAGAAAAATAAAAAGTCTCAGCAGAATGGATGGAGATTAGAAGACATTTCATGAATTGTGAGGACAATATTCTGCAGTCATATTGATGTTAATCCATATATGGTTATTAATTCTTCCCATCTTGGAAAGAAGCTTCTCACCCCACTGATCATACCTTACATTTATAAAGTGGCTTCCATTTTTTTAAGCACTTTCTACGCTATGTAGGAAGTACTGTTTCTTAGGTGTGCAGGGTTCCAGTCAGTGGACAGGTTTATTACCGCCATCTGGTACCTTCCCTTGGTTATCCAGAGAATTGGATGAAGGGAAACACAACTGTTGATGCTGTGAGACATAGGCTTTGCTGTTAGGCTGCAGCACTCCTGCCTGGAGAAGTGTGGGCCTCAACAACCAGTCTCCATGTGTGGGAACAACATGCAGTGACCATTCCTTACTGGGCAGTTCTGAGTTCCCTCTGCTGGAGGCCAGGCAGGTGCAGTCATGTCTCTATGAGTTAGAATGTCAGGCTTCATGGTGCACCAGGGATGGTTGTGCATTTTGGCACATGATGAGTAGCAACTACTATACTGGATTTTAAGTACTGCATGCCCCTATTTTTTTTTCTTTTGTTTTGTTTTTTAATGGGCTAAAGCAGGGAGGAGGAGAGTTTAGGGCTCTCCGGCGAGAATGGAGATGGGAAAAGAGTGACGCATCATCCACGGTTTTGATAGCGGGGATTCTGGGTTCCAACGACGAGCAAGGTTTTTCCATTTCCACAGTCCTGGGGTACAGTAAATCATGTAATCTTCATAAAACTTGTGGTTGTATTTTCTCCACTATTTTAGCTAAGGAAACCAAGTCTCAGAGAAGGAATACTAACTTGATCAGTGGCACATAATGTGAGCCAGGAAGAGCTAGGCCTCAGACCTCATTCTAATGGCACCAGAGGTCCTGTGCCTTACCCCTGTGGGCCATCGCAAAACACATCGCCCGCTTCACTCCCAGCTAGGGAGAGTGACAGGAAGGGGATATCACTAAGGTCTACTGCCCCGATAACCACGCCTACATAGTCACCACTCCTTTCTACCCCGCACACATGGATTTATTTATTTAAGATGGGGAGAAGAGTCTGTCTATCTGCCAACTTGTTCATTCTCTAGAACTGATAGATCTTGGGATTCCAGTTCAGACTTCAGTGTGGGGAAATCTGAGCCCAATGAACCATGCCATGGCCACATCAGTGTTTTACTTTATTTTATTTTTTTTTCTTTTCCTTTCTTTTTTTCCTTTAGCCAAGCAGAGGCTGAATGGTTGGGCTCTTGGCAACCTCATCGTATCTATTATGTTCTGATCATTATTTAAACAAATGGTATTCACTGGGGTCCAAGTCAGAGGGACAGGACACAGAGAAGGCTTTTTATTAGTCAGCTGGACTTTTCTTCCCTTTTGACAAGTCTTTTGTGTTCCATGAGGATCCTTCAAGTGTGGAGCAGCTCACAAAAGAAAGAGATGGGCACAGCCTTTGTCTGGGAAGGGACATTCAGTCAGCCCCTTTTGGCCCGCTGCAGATGTCTTGATCCTTTTGGCTATTTTTTATCTCTATTCAAATCAAGAAGTGCTGATGAAATACCCAGTACACTGTTAAGGCACTGTGTTGGCAGAAGTGGAAAGAGTCATAGGCAGGTTTTTTACACAGTCAATTATGATAAAGTATCAAGGACAGACAGACACAGGAAGGTTCTAGAACTTGCACAGCAGAGAAGGAATGAGTGTGGAATGATGCTGGCTCTGTAGACAGTGTGCCTTGGTTCTAATAATTATCCAAGTGATCTTGAAAAATGTATTTACCCAGCAAGACTTAGATCCTTTATCTGCAAATGGGGATAGTAATTATAGTTATTTCATAGCATTGACTTGTGGATTCAATGAAAAATTGCATGCAGTGTGCTTATTGGCACATTGTGGGGTTTTATTAAATTTTCACTTTTATAATTATGGCTGAGGATGGATTTATAGAGGGAGGTTGCCCTGAGTCTTGGAAAGGAGAAAAATTATGGAATGTTTTAGGTCCAATCCAAGGAGTCATGAGTTTCAAAGAATAGAAAAAAATAAGTCTACAATTTATCTTTTCATGTTAACATACAAAGTCACACAATTGCAAAGATGTGGAAACAACCCAGGTGCCCATCAATACACGAGTGGATTAATAAAATGTGTTATATGTATACAATGGAGTATTACTCAGCAATAAAAAAAATGGTGAATTAACACATCTGGTATTATCCCGGATGGAGCTAGAGCCCATTCTTCGAAGCGAAGTATCACAAGAATGGAAAAACAAGCACCACTGGTACTCACCATCAAATTGGTACTAAATGATCAATACTTATGTCACACATTGAAATAATATTCATCAGGGGTCAGGCAGGTGGGAGGGGTGTGGAGGGGATGGGAAAACTCTCACCTAATGGGTGAGGTGTGCACAGTTTGTGGGATGTCCACAATTGTAGCTCTGACTTGGGCAGTGCATAGGCAATATATATAACCAAAGTGTTGTACCCCCATAATATTCTGTAATTAAAAAAAAGGTACAAAGTTAGTAAAAAAAAATTACAAGTCTGAAAGGTCTCAAGTAAGCTATACTGGTTAACACATTGACGCTTGAACATGATTTCTCAAACCACAGTTTCACAGGCTAATAGGCTAATAGTCTAGGACTTTTTTTAAAAGTTCCCTCTCCCAACCCTGTAAAAAGAGTTCTTTGATCAAATATATTTGAGAAACTCAGCATATTTGGATTCGTAATGACCATTAGGAAAAAGGTTCTAAGCTGGCCTACATGAAAATAATGTAATCCAGTGTTAATCAAGTACACTCGAATATGAAGCATTTTTCTGTCAGCATTTTTATCGCTGCTGCTGTTGTTTGGAGTGCTGTTGTTGGAGCAGAGTACTGTTGTTTGTAGAATAGTGTATAGTTGACATCTTGAAGAATAGTGGTCAATGGGACCTGCCTTTGGGACCTCTGCCCTCTGATCATTCCCCAGAATAGAGTTGGCTATAAACTGACTCACCCAGCTGTCTGCTGTCAGCTCTACTGTTTGCATGCAGGGTGTCCAGACCATCAGAGAATGTTCTTTGCAACAATTATGGCAACGCCAAGCATTGCTCTAAAGTAGTGGCTCTAAAGGGGAGCAATTCTGCATACTCAGGAACTGAGAAGTTTTGGCTGGTAGAACCAGGCTGACTTATCTCAGGGGGAAATACTTTAACATGATATTGGGATCTCGTAGCAAAGTTTTGACTGGTTTCAATTAGCTGAGTTTCCAAGATGTTTTCATTATCAACTTGTTTCTGAAAACTTACATAAAATCTTTACTCACTCCGACTTTCTTTCCTTTCAAAGTATACAGAATGTATGAAAGTCCAGGGCATTGGGTGGAATGGAGAATGTAGTGGAGTATGTGCTAGACATGGAAAAGAATGCCCGGGAAGGGAGAAGGAGAGAAGGAGAGAATGGGGATGCTGTGGTCTCTCAGTTTGAATCTACATAATGTGCAATACACAGATTAAAACATTATCCTTATAATAAATCAGTGGCCATATTTCAGTTATATCTATATATGTATATTCTGTTGTTTGGAGGATAGAAAAACCCTATAGATAATTGATAAAATTTTAAGTTTTCTTTTATGCATTTACAGCTATATAACTGTAGCCTAAATTTTGCTATGCCTAAGCTTCTGTGAATTACCTAGTGTCTCATAGATTGCTGGCACTGCATCATGAGAACTTCCTAATACTGAACCTTTTTGGTCTGAGCCCACTCACTCCGTTTAAAGCATTGTGTCTTTGGAAAATCTCTTTACCCTTTGTATTCCTTAGTTTCTTCCTCTGTAAACAGAATAATATCTCTGTTTCTGGGTATTTATGAAACAAATGATATAATGAAGTTATTCCCAAATACATTTCCATATACTGGGCTATGCCCAGAACAAAGTTTTCATGGGTCTGTAGTAAAATAAGAAAAATAAGGTCAGTGTGATGAATGTTAATCAAATTTTATACAGTTAAAAAAATGGAGATAAGGGCCAGAGGCAGTGGCTCACGCCTGTAATCCTAGCATTTTGGGAGGCTAGGATCAAGGAGGATCACTTGAGCCCAGGAGTTTGAGGTTGCAGTGAGCTATGATGACGCCATTGCATTCTAGCCAGAGTGACAGAGTGAGACACTGTCTCAAAAAAAAAAAAAGATAAGTTTTTTCTACTCTTTTGGTTTAGAAATGTCCTTTACTTTATAAAATACCTTTTTCAAGTTTCTCTCTATTGTTTCCCATTATTTTACTAGTAAGTGAGATCTCAAAGTCCCAGAAACAGTGAGCTGATGGCCCAACACAGATATGAGTCAGTGTTCTTGTGAATTTTGCTTTCTGCTTGAGGTTATCCTTCCTTTGATGTCAGCGGCATGTTGGTTTGCAATTGTTTGTCTAGCAGTAGAGAGAGAGAGCTCTTTAGATGTACCTTTTTTGGAACAGTCCCTCTAAAAAGCAGTGTTTTTGAATATCTGCCTTATAAATGCCATTGGTGCCTGTGGGACCAAGCAAGGTGAATTATCAAGGGCATGGACCTCATAGCTATGGTCTCATTAGCACTGAACTCCTACGGGTGGCAACAGCCCATGGGAGTGGGAGAGAGCCATGGGACTTTCTCATCCAGATGTCTCTGGCCACATCACAAGGCCAATGTTATTCCTCTTCTGCCATTCACGGTTTGGCATTTTCTGTGTCTCTTCTGTCCCCTGTTCATGTTAATTTTTACAGACTCATTCCTTAATTCATTTGATGGCCATTTACTGGAGTCCACTGTTTATTAGGTATCATGCTGAGTACTTTAAAAGCTTTATTAACTCATTTAACTTACATAACAGTTTAGTGAAGCAGGCATTATTTTCATCCCTAATTTTCACAAATGAAGAAATGAGGCTCAAATGGCTGTGTGTTTTGCAAGTGCCGAGTGAATTACCTACATGACTTCAAGCCCAGGTGTCTCATATTCCAAAGGTCACAGCATCCACCACGGAAATGCAAGTCCTTCAGCAGAGCAGTGAGACCGTATGGTAGAAACATTAAGAGCAGGGACTTTGGAAATATATAGACCTCAGTTGTTGTGGTTGATGTTGTTTTTAGTTTGTTTGGAAAACCAAGATAATAATTGTGCCTAACTTCATGGTTGCTGTGATAATTATATTACATAATGTATACAAAACCCTGGAACATAGTACATTTTTGTGAAAATGGTGACTGTTATATGTTAAAAATGTTAACAATAGTAATTAGACTGTGCTGTGGGTTGTATGAGACTTTGTAGGAGATGAGAGAATAAATATACAATGTGGAGTAAAGTGGGGCATGGGGGAGGTGGGTTCAGAGTTGGGTGAAAGGCTTGAAGGTTTGTAATGAGAGATGCAAAGGTGTCTGAGTTCCAATGTAGTGAGGGCTTCCTTGCTGAGTCTATCCAGCCTGGTGGGCCTGGGCAGCCTATGGACAGGGTCCTAGTTTGTGTCTGGCCACCAAGTACGTACAGCTTTGCCCTACTCTGGGGAGGGATGTGACCAAGTGAAGAATGAGGTTCATGCAGCTGAGACTCCCCCAGAATGAGTCTGTACCAGTGGGAAGCTGAGCTTGGCTCCCAAGGGGAAGCCCTCCACCCCGGCTGTCTGGCTTGTGCTGAGAAGTACAGTCAGTCTTTGATTACCTTGGCCAAAAACCCTTCCTCATAATGGTCCAGGAACTGAAAGATTAGGACCCTTCTGGCAGCTGCTGGCGTGTTCTGAACCACAAGGTTTGCATTTACTCCAAGGCTGGAAACCAGCTGCCCCCTGGAGTGAAAGAGGAGGGGAGTTTTACATGTGTAAGAACCTGAAAGGGGGAAATTGCAACAAAGCAAATGGAGTCATGGCATAGCCTTTCCTCCAGATTGGCTACGATTTTAGCCACGATCTAGATGTCTCCAGAGACTAAAATCCACTGTTATGATGAATATTTAGAAGCTGGCAGCATTTAGGGAGTGTGTCATGTTTATTTATCATTTATTTGCGTACATTTTCAATGTAGGCAAGGCATCTAAGGAATTATAACTTCTCTAGAAGATGACTCATTTCTCCTGGCTTTTCTCTTGGACGTGTTTGAGAAGTGTGAAGAGCAGTTGCCTTAAAATGCAAGAGTTTTCTTGCATTTCTTGTACATTTATACATATCCCCTATGTGAATAGCCTAGGTAATAGTTATTGAGTGTCCACCAGCTGCATTGCCATATATTAACATATATGTATACACACACACACATATATGGAACTTCTTATTTTGGAATAATTATACATCCACAAGGATGTTGTAAAGATAATACAGAGAAGTTCCCTTGTACACTTCACTCAATTTTCCCCAATGATTACATTTTACTGAAGTATAGTACAATATCAAAACCAGGAAATTGACATTAGTAGAAGGTGCATAGTTCTATGTCAGTTCTTTGTATACGTAGATTATTGTAACCACTCCCCAACTCAGGCAAGATACAAACCTATTCCATTACCACAAAGATTTTTCTCATGCTACCCTTTATAGTCACACCCATCCCTTCCCACCACGTTCCATAATCCCTGGCAACCACTACTTTGTACTCCATCTCCATAATTTTGACATTTTGAGAATGTTGTTATCAGTCAAATCACACAGGAGGTGATCTTTTGGGATTGACCCTTTTCATTCAGTATAACGCCCTTGAGATCCAACCGAGTTGTACGTATCAGTATTTCATATTTCTTTTTATTGCTGAGTAATGTCCTGTGGTATGATCACAGTTTGTTTAAGCATTCACCTCTTGAACAGACATTTTGGTTGCTTCAGATTTTGGAAATTACAAATAAAGCTGCTATGAACAATCATGTACAAAATTTCTTGGGCATAAGTGTTCATTTCTCTGGGATAAATGCCCAGGAGTGTGGTTGCTTAGTTGCTCAGTAAGTGTTTTTTCTTTTAAGAAAGTAGGACTACATATTGTATGATTCCATTTATATAAAAAGTTTTCTTTTAAGAAAGTGCCAAACTGTTTTCCAAAGGGCTACACCGTTTCGCATTCCCACCGGCAAAGTATGAGAGATCCAGTTTCTCTACATCCTTACTAGCATTTGATATTGTCACTATTTTTTATTTTAACCATCCTAATAGGTATGCAGTGATATTTTAATCATAGTCTTCATTTGTATTCCCATCAGCTGCTTGCCATATTTAAACAGCTTTATTGAGATATAATTCACATATTATACAATTCACACTTACAAAATGTATAATTCAGTGACTCCATATATTCACAGAGTAGTGCATCCATCACTACCACATAATAGAATATTTTCATTGCCTAAAAAAAAAATCTTGGCTGGGCACAGTGGCTCACACCTGTAATCTGAGCACTTTGGGAGGCTGAGGTAGGAGGATCGCTTAAGGCCAAGAGTTCAAGACCAGCCTGGGCAACAGAAAGACCCCTGTCTCTATAAAAAATAAAAAGAAAAAAAATTAGCTGGGCTCTTACATTTATGTCTATGATACATTTTGATATGATTTCTGTACACAATGTGAGGTAGGTACAAATTTATTCTTTTACATGTAGATGTCCAGTTGTCCCAGCATCATTTGTGGAAAAGACTATTTTTTCTCCCATTTAATTGTCTTGGCACTCATCAAAAATCAATTGACTGTATGCCATATTTTTTAGAATTTTTTTTTTCTATCCCAAATCCCTAGTTCCTGAGAACTGAGCAAGTTAAGCTTCCAAAAGATTAGCTAAAGCTTGACCTAAAGCATCAGGAGAAGTGTCTTTTAAAGTTGGGAAGAGTCACTTGTCCTTTATCTTAAGTGAGATCCAGGCACTTTTTAGAGAGCAACTTTAGATATGGAAGAGAGGAAATGGGGTCCCGTGGCTTTAAGTAATTGGAGGGAGAAGGGGAATAGGAGAAAAATGTGGAAAATATATGACAATCTTAAAGGTCAATTCAATTTTCCTTCTTTTCAGTTGTGGTTTTCATTAGCCTTGGGTTTTGTTTGCTTGTCTGGCCTTTCTCTGTTCTCCAGAGAGTATAATATGGCCTCACATTAGACAAACATGGGCTCAAATCCCAGATCCTCTTTTACTTCCTACCTGTATTAATCTTTTCAAACTTCAGTTTCTTCTTTTGCAAAATTGGGATAATAATAGTATCTACCTCAAAGGATTGTTATGAGTATTAGCTAATACAAAGCACTTTGTACGTGCCATGCCATAATAAAAGTATTAGCTATTATTATTATTTTTCCTGTACAAAATCAAAAGTTTTCTGTCCTGTGTTCCATTCCTTTGGATCCTGCCACATGAGATGGAATAAACTGCTAATCTGATTTTTAAAAAAATCTCTTAGTAGGTTTGAAATATTTTTCTTTTGTGGGCATAGGGAAGATTTCAATTCCTTTTAAGCTTTAATTTCCTGAGTGTATTACAAATGACATTAAATTACATTTGCTATATGGGGGTTTTCAGGGTCCTAAAGTCATATTAGGCTTCTATTAACATGTTATGGAAAAGACAAACTGCCAGCAATCTGTAAGACCCCATGGCCCTTTCACTCACTCCCTATGATTGCAGGCAAGCTGCTCACCTTCTGTGAGCCTTGCTCCCTACTCTTAAAATGGGGGCAAAATATCAGCCTGGGCTGTTGTACAGAGTTGCTATGACATTCGAAGGAGGTAAAAACTGCGTTGAGCTTTTAAAACTATCGTCTGTTACATCTGTAAGGTGGTTTTATTATTTCATTGAGATACTTAGCAAAATGAACTCTATGACAAAATATCAATGTTAACTTTCTTGTTATTTTTCATTGATACTGTACTATCGTATTGATGGCCTCAAGATACAGATAAAAAGAGAGGACAGTGTGGTCAAAAGGTTCAGCTGTGAAACAGAGCAGGGAGTCAGATATAAAAAGCTTAGTTGTTGGTCAGGCTTCTAGAGTGTTTTGAAGAGTTAAATCTCAGTGTTTTTTTGCATCCGTTTCTGAAACCTTAGTGGGCAGGATCTCAATGCTTCCTTTCTTAGTGGTATGATCTCTGAGAACAGGAAATACAAGAACTCAACTTGTAATTTTAAAAGCCTTAATTTTAGGGCCAAAGAAATGGTCCCACAGGCTCTGGTCTGGTCATTTAAGAAACCCAACACTCTGTGTGTGTGTACGAGGGGGGAGGTTAACAAACTCATTTGAAGTGTATTCTTACAGTTTAACATCAGGTTCTTCTGTTAAATTCAACTACAATTAAATTATTTGCATGTGTTTTAAAATAGGATCTATTATGGAACTCTATTTCTTTAAAGGTAGCCTCGACTTTCCCCCTTTTATCTGTATATCTACACACAAAGATGTCTAGAATAATATCCACCTAATGTTAATCATGATTATTTCTGTGTGTTATGATTTGGGGGGCAAATTTTCCTGTCATCTTTATATTTTTCTGTTATTGCTTGAGGTTTTTTAAAAATAGCTTTTTCTTTTAAAATAACTGTAAACTCTACAGTAAGTTGGAAAAATAGTACCTAGTGTCTCATGTACCTTGCACTTAACTTCTCCCTATGGTAATAACTTATATAACTAGAATAAAATGGCAAAACCAGGAAATTAACATTGGTATGTGCAAACTACAGACTTTATTCAGATTTCACCAGTTTTTATATGCAGTCATTATTCCTCAGTGAGCCCTGCTAATAGCAGAATGGGATTGGGTTAGGAGCATATTGAACTTTATAGGGGTAAACACATACTTACTTTGAAAAGTCAAATTATTTATCATGCATATTGTAACAAACTGGCAGGAAGTAACCTCATCCTTGCAAAATTGCAATGCTATTCTTGAGCTGGCCGATACCAGCTCTGGAAGCCAATTAGCAAATATTCAGGAATTTTGTCATTGGTAGTTTTAAATCAGCAGTGGTGAAATAATGACCTCAGAGAAATCTGCAAAGAGTATCAACCACCCCCCGGCCCCTACTTCCAAGAGCCCGTTTACCAGCACACCAGTCTTTGCATGGCCTTTACAGTTTGTCTTCGTTAATCACAGTTCCCCAAATACCTCTTCTCATCTGGGTCTTTCAGTAAAACCTTATTCCCTAGTAGGACATTCTTTTATCATTCCTGATGCTTCTTTTCCTCCATGTTGTAAAATATGGCAGCTAAATAACCTAATAAAAAGGCAAAGTTTTCCCTTAATGGAGTCTAAAACCTTAGCATATGACTTTTATGGGTAACTTACTTTCATTTTGCCCAGGGACTTTCTGGAATATCGATACATATTTAGCGCCAAGAGAACATTTGAGGACCTGTGTACGCATGTGTGTGGTGGGAGAAGCCTCTCAGCCCCTCTGGGTGCCCACAGGCAGGCGGCCGCCCACCCCACCCACATGCAGGGCCCCCCCCAGTCCTGTCTCTTTTTTTCCAGAACTGCACTTACTCACTGTGTCCTTTCTGTTGGGCAAATTATATGGGAACTGGGAAGAAATCCTTGGTTTAAACTTGAAAAGGAGTCAAAAGCCACAGGGATTCTTTGCCGATAACAGTGTGGATTCACAAACTTCTAGGTAGTAAAGCACCATATCTTTTTATCTTTAGTGAAAAACTTAGCTATGTTTCCTTTTAACCCTTAGGACATTAATTGTAGACAGAAAAAGAGCTTCTACCCCATACCAGGCATTATCTGTACATTTTTACAATGTTTCATTTTAATTCATTTTAATGTAATGCTTACCATAACCCCACATTGTATAATATTATTTCCATTTTATGGATGAGAACATTGAGCCTCAGAGACGTTCATTAAGTTAATCAAGTCCACGCAGCTAACGGGGAACAGAGCTGGTGTTCAAACATAGGATTCTTTTTTTTTTTCCTTTTTTAGTTGTATATATTCATGGGGTACTAGTGCAATTTTGTTACATTAATATATTGCATTGTGGTGAAGTCAGGGCCTTCAGCGTATATATCACTGAAGCAACACACATTGTACCCACCAAACAACCTCCCATCATCCACCCCCCTCCCACCTTTCCACCCCTCTGAGCCTTCATTGTCCACCATTTCATCCTCTGCTTCCACTTGTGCACATTATTTAGCTCCTCCTTATAAGTGAGAACATGTGGCATTTGTCTTTCTGAATGTGAGTTGTTTCACTTAAGATAATGGCCTCCAGTTTCATTTAGGTTGCCGCAAAAAACATGATTTCATTCTTTTTTACAGCTGAATAGTATTCCATTGTGTATATATACCACCTTTTCTTTATCCAGTCCTCTGTTGATGGACACTTAGGTTGATTCCATATCTTTGCTATTGTGAATTGTGCTGTGATATACATATGAGTGCAGGTATCTTTTTTTATATTGATTTCTTTTCGTTTGGGTAGATACCCAGAGGTAGGATTGTTGGATCATATGGTAGTTTTATTTTCAGTTCTTTGAGAAATCGCCATAATGTTTTCCATAGAGGTTGCACTAATTTGCATTCCTACCGACAGTGTATAAGTGTTGCCTTTTCTCTGCATCCTCACCAACACAAATTTAGGATTCTAAAGCCTGTAATCTCAGACTACTCTTGAGGCCATATAGCATATGAAAAAATGCATGAAAAATTTCTTATACATTATGGGGGCTCAGTCATTGTTATATTGTTATTTAACATATAATTATTTTATGTTTTAGTTATATTGATAATTATATTAATATATGTATATATTATATGATTATATAATAATATTACACATTAATTAAATGAACTAATTATATTGTTATTTTTAGTGGAAAGTTCACTAAACTTGGAGTCAGATTATCTGACCCAGGTCTTGGCTCTGCTATTTACTAGCTCTGCCAATATTCAAATCACACGATATTCTCATTCATACACAGGCACACCTGCCACATTGTATAATAGTTGTTCAATAAATATTTGTTAAAAATGAGCAAATAAAACAAATAATGAGAAATTGTTAAGGTCCTTTTCAGGTCTTAAAAAATAACTCTTGTTGTGATGTACATACATGAAAAATTAAATAGTTAATGCTCAAATGAAAAGTTAATTGTCAGTACTGTCTGAACGAGAGGTGCCCTACATCACCCGTTTCTTCTACAGCGACGCCTTGTGGTAGCAATGGGTACCGCAGGGGTTATTGCGCAGGCTTCCCAGCGTTGCCTGGTTCTTGTTATTTTGCCTGGGATTTGCCTGCCACTTGTTTGTTCCTCTTCTAAGGCCTGTTAACCCTTGCCTGAACAGGAAGACTTTTGCTTGGTCCTTTAAATAAATCACTGTTTATTTACTTAACATTGCGATGCTCTTGCTGAAGACTTTTTGCTTGGCTTTGTCAGAGGGTATCAGGAGACAGGGAGGACTGAAGGCAGTGATGTCTGGGATAAGAGGCATTCTTTTATACTACTTTCCTTTCATGCTTTATGCTCTCATATTGTCCTTTTGTACTGTATCCTTTTATACTAACAAATGAGCTGATAAACATGACTAATAAAAGTGTGAGCCATTGAGCCCTTACTGGATACTAGCCACACACTAAAACTTTTTGTACTAATCCTGTTATATATCTTATGTAATTCTCCTAACAGCCTGACAAGGTAAATGATATTATTATCCCATTTTACAAACAAGGAAAGGGAGGTTTAGAATGGTTAAGTTACTCATTCAATGACACATACTTAGTGGCAGAGATAGGACTGGGACCCAGTCTGTCTTTCTCCTATACAGATATTGCCTCTTGTAACAGAGTAGAAAGAAAAATAGGTCAGAAAGAGAAAAGACCAACATAATTTGGTCTCTGCTTTACTTCCATCTGCAATTAAAATAAAATTGAAGCACCTGGCTTATTTTGAGCTGTGTTTTCCCATAGTAGCTCCTAATAACTGGGGAGATGCCAGTACTAAGAAGCAGGGATCCTTTGTCAATTACAGAATGACTCATAGAATGCTGTTTATGGTTAGGAATGGCAGACTAATGAAATAAAAGCTTATCTAGCCTAAGCTTTGTAAGAACAACAAGAAATTATTGCTGTTTTTCATTCTCATGCTTCTTGGGAGGTAAATATTTTTTAAAAGGCAATCCCTATTTTTTTCTCCTTTAAAAATCCCTGTAAGAAACATAATATGTTCTGGCAAAGATATTTAAAACATAATACTGTTATTTTAAAAAATTCAAGGTCATCCACATAGTAAGAGAAACTCTAGACACAATAACATACCTTCCCTTGTCTGTTCTCTGCAGGGAACTTGTTTCAGAGGTAGGGAATTAGGGAGTGAATCTGATGAACTGCTTTGACCCCTTTTGTCTGGTGTTTGAAAGAGTTTGGAATTATTTGGAGACTGTGTAATTGGTCGCTAAGGTTCCCCTGGCCTTTGTGTTTGCAAATGAAATCTGAGGCCTGTGGTGAAAACAACCCAGCCTCACTGAAATAAGGAGAGGCTGCAAAAACCGAGATGGTGAAAAAGTATGACAGAAGATTGGACAAGGCAATACTTATATTTAGGTTTTTGCTTTCACAAGGATGTGGGGAATAGAAATGCACAACCAAGGGGCACAAAATATCACATAAAATCAGCTTCAAATTTTCCACAAGCTCACACTTTTTCCTAGACTTTTGGACAAATGCTTCCCTCCTGTGGTCAGACAGTAGAATACAGAGGAATAGAGAACTTTAACCAGGAAAGTAAGGCAAGCAGGGAATATGGTAGTTTATTCGTATATGTTTTCTGGAGAGCTTTTGGTTGATGGGGGGAAAAAAAGCCCCTTCAAAAAAAAAAGAAGAAGAAAAAAAAGAAAAGAACTAAGGAAAGGAAGGAAATAAGTAACAAAACAAACAAAAAAACGAGGAATGCCAGGCACAGCGGCTCGTGCCTGTGATGCTACCACTTTGGGAGGCTGCAGCAGGAGGATCGCTTGAGACCAGCCTGAGCAAGAGCGAGACCCCCATTTCTACAAAAAATAGAAACATTAGTTGAGTGTGGTGGTGCACGCTTGTAGTCCCAGCTACTCAGGAGGCTGAGGCAAGAGGATCACTGGAGCCCAGGAGTTTGAGGTTGCTGTGAGCTACAATGATGCCACTCCGCTCTAGCCTGGACAACAGAGAGAGACACTGTTTTAAAACAACAACAACAAAAGCCAAAAAAAAAAAAACCCTAGGAATAACAACAAAATAACTTTCCAATAAAATGGGTCAGTTTACCTATTTCCACCTTCATGGAGCCTTCTGTGATCCCCCAAACAAGAAGTGATTCCTACCTCCACAGTCCAATATATAAACAACTGAATTAGAATAATTTAGCAAGATTCTGCTGGGTACAAGACCTGTGTGAGGTGCTGGGGATTGAAAGCTGAAAAAGGTATATTCTCTGCCCTCAAATAACTCAGATTTAATTGGGGGTTAAGTGGAGAGAGAACAAGTAAGTTTAACGTACATGGAAAATGGCAATATAGGTACACACAATGCTTTGGGAGAACAACTCTTGAAATGGATGATGGTTAAGCTGAGTCTTCGAGTAGGAGTAAGATTTATCCAGGTGAGGAAAAGCAGGAAGATCATTCCCAGACATAAAGAGCATAAAACAAAGTCTAAAGCATGAATTTGACCTGAAGCCTGCATAACTACCAGCTCTTCTGACCTGCCATGGTGTGTGTGTGTGTGTGTGTGTGTGTGTGTGTTGGCAGAGATGGGACATAACAATACAAGGGTGTATTAGGTAAGTGCCTCAGGATATAACTGGTCATGCCAAGAAGAGAGTTTAACCTTATTTTCTAGTGCTGGGTTAGATAAAACAGTAGCCATGTGATCAATTTGGTTGCAGTATCTTACTCCAGTCCTAAAGCCCATGTTTATGGTAAATGCCTAGTTCCCATAAGCATTTGAGAGTTAACTGCAGTAGGCAATAGGAAACCAAGGAGGAACTTTAGAGAAGAGAACAACCTGGTATGATTTTCACACTTAATCAAGCTGAAAACAATGAGTAGGTTCTATATAAAGGGGCCCAAGCTGGAATCAGTTAACTAGGAAGCTGCTGTAAGACTTCAGGTGAATAACTCTTCGTAGAAGTAATGGAGAATGGAGGATAGATTGGAGAACTAAAATCAATAGACTTGTAAAGCATTGGATGTAGAGATGAGGGAAAAGAAGGAGAGCAGAATTAAGTCCACAAATCCACCATAACTCCGCCTAGCATCTCTCACTGAGTTGGGGAAGGTAGGAGAAGGAGCAGGTCTGGAATGAAAGATTAATGCAGGATACTTAGTGGCTTGAGGTATCCTTACGGATTTAACCATCCTATATTGACTTCTGTCTCAATGTTTTGGCTTTATCTGTCTTATTTTACCGTAAGTTCATTGACAGTAAATAGAAAGAACTGGGAAGATGCCATGATTAAATTTTAGATTTCTTTTTGCATTTCTAAGCAGTCAGGGCAAAATTGGAACATAGTAAATTGTCTCTTATCATAAGGGAAGAAAAATCTAGCTCCTGAGGTGGTGGTGATTTTTTTATGTGTTTTTCTCCTCCTCCTCCTAAATTCTAAAAGAAAGTGTCATTGGACTTCACATAGATGACATAGATGTAATGGCTCTTTTCTCAACATTTTTACAGTAATTACAGGCACAGATCACCAGTGACTATTTGTTATAGAACCTTTTGATCAAAACAAATGACTTCATATTTATAAGTATGTGTGTATGCACCAAAATGTATTAGTTAAAAACAGATTTTTCTTTACAGCGTTTTCAATGAAAATAAAAGCCTTCACAATTCACCCTTACATTCCACATGTAGCTACAAAGTTGCTTAAATAAGCATTCTTTAGCAGCCATTTGGCACGAATCTTTACCTATGGAATAAGTAGGAAGTTGACAACACATCTGCACTGCTGTGATTGTACTTGCTCACCTGTAGGTCAGCGGCAGGGCTGTGTCTTGAGTCTGTGGGCTTGTATGGGCCTCGCCAGTGCTTTCTTGTCCCACTCCACTGGCACTATGCTAGGAAGTGTGACCCACCTCTTCAGCATCTCCAGAAGATGTTGGGGTACTTTCTGCTGGAGCTAGAAGAGGTCAGTTGAGTTGTTGACATAATAACACATTTGAATTATATACTAAAATTGGAGTTAATCAAAACAGAGTTTTTCATTTATAAAATTAGACAGAATCCATAATAATAACTGGCTATTTCATGGCATGCTGATATGCTAGATAACTTTCTCATAGAGACTCAGTTGTTGTAAGTCATCATCAAATAACGTAAATTATGATGTCTTGAGGGCTGAGGCTAGGTCTTATTCTTCTCTGTGTTTAGAATTTGATATAGTTTCTGGCACCCATAAGGTGGTTCTTATGAGTGAGTGACAGAACATTGTAATGAACTGATAGGTGACATTTTTTTAGTAGTGAAGATAAAGGAGTTACAATTAAAAGAAGAAAACTTCTTAGCATGGATCTTTTTGAGCCCACTCCCAAATACTAATGTTTTTAATAGTTCTTTATAGTGACCAACAAAATTTTACCTCATATTGTGTTATATTGGTTCCTTATTTGTTTCATGGATACATTAATTGATTCTTACATTAGACTGTCAGCTCTTCAAGGGTGGACCCATACATACCAGGCCATAGGGATGGGCACGTCATGGTTGGTCACATAACACACACTTGTTAGCTTGTCACATCTTGTGGTACTACAAAGTAGAGAAAAAAGGTAGGTGGATAGACTAGGAGAAGTAATATCTAGAATAAGGATGGCAAATAGCTGGCAAGATTCTTTCCTGAACCGGCTCAGAACAGGGATGTGAATGATCATAGTTCTTTCCCCATAGGTGTAAATTCTGCTTTGGCTTCCTCATCACAGTGCTCATGGCAGGCACAATAAAAAATTTAGAGTGGTGAGATGAGAAGAAATCTATATACTATCCTTGATGTAGAGTTTATTTCCTGACATTATACTGATAGCCCAGATTTGCTTCACCCTGTTTAAAAAAAAAAAAACCTATGAACAATGTAAAATAAAGTTTTAAAAAATGCAGCTTGTTTTATTTTTATATAAACTAAAACACCAGAGTTCATTGATTCCTATATTAAATACATAAATTATAAAATAACCATTCATAAAACTTTACATACAATAAGTTGATTCCAATCTCTACAGTAATACATACAGTACATGTACATGTTTGGTGTACTTCAGAGGATCATTCTGGTGAAACTCAGTCAATTTACATTTTTCTTTCATTAGTAAACAAGCACTGAAGCAGTATGTGGAGTCATGCTAATGAGATGGACAGAAAGAACCCCAATTGAGGCAGTTGATTGGAGGGAAGCTCTGAGAAATTGGACCCCTGGCTACATTAATACAGTGGACACCTGGGGGAATTAAGTATTCAAACACATTAGTTCTATACTTGAGTCCCCACAGAATTGGATCTTGAAGGTTAAAATGTGCATGAATCCTTCTTGGAATGGGATTTTTAACTGATAACAATGCAGGGCTTTTGGCTCACATTAATACTGTGGATTGTGATGAACTTTCTCTTGCTCTTCCAAAAAAACTCAACAAGCTGACCAAACAAAAACAAACCATTTGCAGGTTTATGAGCTTGAGTAATTGAAAAACCAACGAGTAGTCTTTGCCTCAGTCAACAACAGGAAATAACAGCAATGGACAGAAGTCAGAAGAGAGAGAAGAGGTAGGCAAGGAAGGAAAGAGTACAGACACTAGATGCTAAACAAAACATGAGTTACCCAGCAGCATCAGAAAAAAACCCTTCTTTAAGTCCTCCATTCTAGGACAGAAGAACATATTTAGTAAGTGTTCACACCATCATAGTATGTACAGAATATGTATGTGTATATATGTGCATCACATATTTATAAAAATGTTTGGGTTTTGATCTGCCTCATTGTGGGAAGTTGTTATGGTAAATGGGGGATTAGACACAGTCTGAGATGTCAGTCAATAGAAGTGGTTGTTGTTATTAAAGGATGCCAGGGATCTGTTTTTGGTTGGGAAACTGCATCATCCATTCTTTAGCGAGTCTGTAGAGTCTCGATTATCGGCAAAATTGGACTCAATGGGACACCACTCCTGCACTATAGAACTTTGCATGTAACAAGGATAGAAATATAAGCGTAGGTACAAAGACCTCAATGCAGAAGAAACCAAAAACAGAGACAGGAAAACTCACCACATCAACTACCTATACCTCTGAGTTTGATACACTTGGTTGAATATAGCAAATTATGATCCTATTTTTGCTGTGTTGCCCCTTTAAGAACATCTTTAGTAATTTTGATTAAACATTGGACTTGGACTCTCAACAATAGAAGATTTATTTAGGAAGAACTAAACTGCCAAACTAAAGACAGTAAAGTAATGTGAATCTGCCCTGCCCAGTTCTGAAACAAAATAATAGAATTTGGCACTTGAAGAAGCTTCACAAGGATTAACTCCAACCTTCCATTATATCTGAATTCTCTTGCCAATATGCCTGAAATTCAGTCTCAAGACAGTATATTATATAGAAATGACATGACAGCTTTCCTCCCTTAAGACCTAGAAGTCCACTTAAAGAGGGGCTTAGGTCCATCCTGAAAGCATTAACTCATGACATAGAGTCGTCTAAGATTTGTTTTGATTACTTATCTTTCAAAAGTTATATTGAACTTTTTCAATATAGTAGATACATCTAAATTACTAATGTGCTAGAATTAAACTGCCAAAAGCCATGATTAAATTACCAGAACTTTGTTGTAAAAATTTCACAAAGGGCAACAAGCAATGCAACCCCTAAACTACACAGCAAATTCTTATTCTGTCCTGTGCATGTATGCGTGCGTGCGTGTGTGTGTGTGTGTATTCTGTTCCACTCTGACAGATTGAAAGAAGGCAATTAAATATTTTAAAAATAAAATGTCTACACTATTCATCTATTTTGATGTAACATAACACAGATGATCTAATTATTTAAATATCAGCACAAAACCAATGCACATTCTTTTTACAGTTTCCATGAAAGCCTAGGCAGGTTAAAAACATGTGCTTCATTGTAAAACAATAAATTTATGAATTACATTGGAGACAGTGAATATATGAATTACACAGTGGGTTTACAGAAAAAGACAATAAATAGGCAAAAGAGAACATGTTCACCAGAGATTTATTTAAAACTGATTATAATCAAGATAAGTTGAAATAAAATACCGTAGCAAAAATTATTTGGCAAACTTTATTTCTTCTATTACTAGTGGAGAACACATGTTCCCTGTCTATTTCAGTGACGACCTATGCCGTACATATTGTCTCTATCTTACTGAGTTGGGAAGACCCAGACTACCTGCATGGGCAGTTACTTGTGGATTGAAAAAAAAAAATTGAAGTAAAATCTATTCTTCTATCCCTAAACTGTTGGCAATAATATAATTTATATGATGTAAATTAAAAGGAATCTGAATTTTTCCAGCAAATTCTTTTGCTTCCCAAAATAAAAGTTGAGTGGCATTAAAGAAAAGTTTGACAGTCAATTTGGTGATAGATGCTTTTTAGTATGGTAGTCAAATACAGTCTGTCCATTTGTTCCTTCTAACGGAAATTTTTGTGTCCTGAATAACTATGGAAATTGGGGCTTTCATTTATCTCAAACTATCTTTAATAGTTATGTTTATTTTCCAAGGGATGAATACTTTATTAAGAAAAATTAAATAAGTGAACCCTGAAGAATGCTGTTCTGATTGCTGCTAACTCATTCATTGGCCAAATACAGATGCAGAATTTAAGAATTGGAGTGGGGATTATCTGCTCTTTTTAAGAAGTGGAGCCACAAGAGACCCCTCCATTGTCAAGACTTTTTTTTTTTTGCTATTGGTGAACATCCTATCTAAGGGAAGCATTCATTTAGAGAATCCATTTCCATGGATCCATGAGTGACTGGAACATACATCTACAATTTTGCTGATGCTTTTATAATTGTGAAAATGGATAACAGAGACATGTATCTATCAAAATATTTAGACTTATCCAATGACATGTTCATTTTAAGGATCACGAGGAAGACTTGTGGAAATATTACAGTTTAGCCCACAATATAGAGAAATTTACTAATCTCCTGGATCTTAAGCAAAGAGAAAAAATCCCTCCTTTTGCATTTGCCTTAAACACATCTAAAGCTGCTTAGATGGTTATCCTAGTCATTGCTCTCATATGATTTTTTCTGCATACAATACAATCTGATTTATAGCAAATAAGGTATATGATTAAACCATACCACTTTTGCAAATATTTCTAATCAGTCAGAAGTAGTCAGTTCTTGAATATAAATTTTAACCTACAAGTTTCTTGGTGCACAAAGCAAAATGAAGAGAAGGAAGGTATGTTTGGTGGAACAGACGGAGTATGGGTTTGCTCAGATGGGCTCTGGAACAGTAAGCAAAGAGCAGTTGAAGAGAAAAATCTGAGATATGGGAGAGTAATTCATCCTCTTCCATATTTTCTGACTCAAGTTTGCTAGGGTTGAGTCACAGACACTGTAGAGGCACCCTCTTTCACGCTACCTGCACAATGAACCATTTATATTTAATCTGGAACCTACCTAGTTGAGCAAAGAATCCAGCAAGATAGTTTGCTTCATATCTTCCTGGACATATCTCCTGACCTTCCCCCAAAATGGAAGAGATAATCAGGCTAATTATATGATACAGTCAGTTCACTCCAAGCCTTCATTTCATGGTTGGCTCTCCTGTGATAAAAGTGGTTTGGTATGATGGCATGCATATGCAATCAAGAGAACTAGGAGATGCTTATCGTTGAAATGACATACACTTCTATCTCATTCACTAGCATGAGATGATCTATTTGCTATAGACTATTAGAGATCTGGCTATGAATCTCTCAATCTTTATTGCTAATAATGTCCCAGGTTAGTTGATGGGAAAGCTTCAGCGCTGCAGTGCTTAGATTTAACCAAATTGAAGCACTATTTTATTGCACAGGGGAATCTTTTCCTCAACAACATAAGAAAGTCAAATAATACAGCAGTTGTAATAATTACAAAGCACTTTGTGCTATTTTAAGCACCTCTTGTTCCAAAATTGCAAATAAAACTTTATGAAAAAGCATTTAACCCCATTTTGCAGATGAGGAAACTGAGGCACAGAGAGGTTAAGTGACTGGGCCAAAGATACCTGGGTCAGCAGTAAATATAAGAACAAAAAGTGGGACCCCAGCGTTCTAATTTTTCTTGTACATTCTTCAGTTATTGTTCTGGCTTTGAAAATGCCAGTGCTAAAACTGAAGGACAAGATACTGAACCCACATATGGAAAGATTTGTGTAGCATTTCATAGAAAGAGTTTCTGGCTCCCTACACATATTCCCTATGCATGGGATTTCTAGCCCCGTAAATAAAACCTTGAAAATTTGAAAAATTGAGGTGGTTTTGTTATCTACAGTAAATGAGGTGTAAAATTAGCTTTTCAGGAACATATATTTGCTCTCAGAGCTGAATTCAAAACGTAACTTAGGAAAAGTACCAGTCTTCTAATTGTCTCTGATAGAAAATGACCTTATTGGTAACATAGTGTTATTTCTATATAAAAAAGTAGAGCTATCTCGTTGCTGTCAGCTGTTCGGGAAAGAATATTATCGCTCGAAATGACAAGAAGTCAGAATGCTCTGGGCATATCAGGATGCTTCTAAAAATAATCATAATTTAGTTTAATATTCACATCTCTGTATCAAACCCAACTGTTGGTAGAAGTTTACTTATTACCTCTACTGTGTTTTTACTCAAATCATATAGCATATTCATCTGCAGGCAATTTTTAAGCAGCCACTTGAAAATCAGTATTTTGGAAATTGAAAGATTCAGAGATGCTCTCTGGCCCATGTTCCCTATTGATGCTGATGTCCTAAACAGAACTAAGTCAGGGAGCTTGTGATTTAAAGTATCATCTTCTTGATTTTCAACATGAATGAGATCAGTCCATTGGTGGAGGAACGCAGATGTGAGAGAGGGACAAGGAAGCATCAAATCTGCTTTTATTTCATATATTACATTCACCCAGGTCCTTTGACTTGGTTGCCAGTTTAGTCAGGGTCACTGTGATCCACTTCTCATCTGTCATCTGTGGAACGAATTCCATAAACTCCACCTTTTGCAGAAAAACAAAATGGAGCGGGCTTTTCTTCCCATTCACATTGCAGATGTCTCTGTTCCTGAGTTTAAAATAATCATAAAGACAGAAAAGCAAATCCCTGTAGTAAGAAACCAGACTTTTCAAATGAAACATTTTATTGTAAATAGCTCCTCATAGGTATTCCTCGTGCTTCATTCCCCACCCACCCTTGTTTTTTTGTTTTGATCTTTTAAAATGATGTTTATTATCAGGACTAGTGTTTCCATGGGGTGTGGTGTTACATTAAAATGACCCCCCTGCACAGCAGGGGTTGAATGTTTCATTGTAACTTTGGTTCCATGCCCAAGACACATCTTTGCTTGATCTGCTGAAACTGGTTCCATTGCTGAATTTTTTCTTTACACAATATATGTTAGTTCTTTTCTTCTGGTTTGACATATACACGTTTCATTAAATGCAGCATATAGTGTAGATTTTCAACAGGGTCATGTAGGAACTGTCAAGTAAGAAACCTTGAATAATGGCTTTAAAATACACAGTTGTAGTCCTGGCTACAGGGTAGTTCTTAGCTTTTGATCTCCCTCTCACTGGTGTAAACAATTTTGCCATCTTTGAAGGTTTTAAAAGCATTTGCCTTTCTGGGGTCTTATCCGTGTTTTCGGTTACTCTGTAAAACAGAGGAAAAAATTCTTTAATTATCATTTCTGTTAATAGTGGAATCATAAAGAAACAAACTTTTTTTAAAGAAAAAATTTTTTTATTCTTTATCACCTCTTTGAGCTGTATGATCTTGTGCAAGTTACATAACATCGCTAAACTTGGTTATTATAATTTTAAGTGAGAAAATAGAAGTATCTATTTCAAGGGTTGTTGCAACATAATGCATATAAAAACAATTAGCAGTTCTAGTCTCATAGTAAGTGGCCCGAAATATTAGTTACTGTCATGATTGCTTTTTCCTCTGGGGCCTTCCAAGGTGATGCCTTAAGAAGTTCAAGTGAGTCATCATGCCTCAAAATATCAATTTAAGATGTTATATTAAAAGCAGGTCTGTCTATGCCTTTCAATAATTTACTTTTATGTCACTTTCCTCCCCAACATTTGTAACCATTGGAATGTTGCCTCCACCCTAAAGTCATGATTGGAGGACTCCCTGGGAATTCTACCACACAGGTTTCTGGTTGGCCCAGAGATGTCCCTGAAAAGGTGCTATCCCGCGGCTGTCCCAGTCAGGACTTCTTGCTTGAACAGAGGAACACTCTTTAAGTCCATATGTCTGGGTTTTCACTTGGGTAGAAGTCTAGGTCATAATGCTTTCTTCCAATAAAAGCTGGAAATGGCACAGAGGACGTGCTGTCATGTGCAGCTTAAGGACATGGCCTTTAGAGTCTGAATGACATAGATAGAGAAAATGGGATTTCCACTTTCTTGCTGTATGTCCAGGGACAAGTTATTTAACTTTTCTAAGCCTCAATTTCCTCATCTATAAAATAAGGATACTAATTCTCTAAAAAAACTTTACTGTTATCTCAGAAATGGTGACCAACATCCAAAGTGGAGGAAAAGGAGGCACTCAGTAACCCAGAAGACGCTTCCAGTCTACCACACAGAGGCAAACTAAAGATTCAAAGAAATTCTTCCTGTGAGTGCAAGTCAGACATATTTGGTATGCATATTTGCAGAGCCACTTTGCTCCCAAGACTAGGCTAGACTAGGATGAAAGAGTGACACAGTCACAGAGGAGGGCCTGTGGGAAGGAAGTGCAGTGGTCGGGGTGAGACCACACCGAGGGAGTGCAGGGAAGGTGCCAAGAGGCATAAAGAGATTGGTTGTGTGTGCATCAAGGGAGATTTGCTTTCTATTGCTCAAACACAGACTTGCTCATCTTGCCTTGTGTATCTAAGCAGAGAATTAAAGAAGGATGACAGGGCAGAGACAGGGGCAGTAGTGTAGTTGTCTCCCTGCCCATACTTCATCAAGACACCTACTTAGCAAGAAGCTCTGGGTTGTACCAGCAACCATGAAAGCTAGAGTGGCAGTGGGAGATCGTGGGCGTTGGCCAAGCAGGGAATAGCACAGTAGGCATGCTCTGCCCAGCCTTCTGAAGAACTCACACGTATGTCCCTTGGATTGGCCAGCCCTTGATCACCTCTCATAGGACAGACATCAAGTGCTGGTCGGTAACGGCCAGAGAAACAGCCACAATCACTGCCAGTGGAGTTGAGAGGCAGGATCCCTCTCCCTCCTCCTCCTCCTTGTTCTCCAGACTGGCTGAAGCCTTGTAAAGGAAGAGAGGCGGAAGAGGTCTCCTAGAGCCAGACCATGAACAACTCCTCCATGGGGATAACTGGCTCATGCCTAAGGTAGAATAAGGGAAGAAATGAGATTTAAGAGAGTCTGACTTGAATTTTTAAACTGAGCAAGACTTGTGAGAACTGAAAGTGACTGAAAAGCTAGGGAACCAACCTAAGATTTAATTAAAGGGTGAGAGAGGAAAATAAGACAGAATCTGAGTGAAAGCCACGATTTGAGAAAAGAGATCAAGTTCATATTTACATCCCACCTGGCGGAGAGCCCAAACAACTAGTTACAAGTATTATATTCTCCTATTCCCTGCTAATGGATCTGAATGTATATATATAAGATTCTCCAAGGGGTACATATTTTTTTGTGTGTTTATATACATAAAATAAATATATAAACACAAGAAGTCTTTTATTTGCAAACTTTCACTTTATATGCTATCAGAGATCAAATCTTATATTCTGTGTCAAAGCATGTGTGCATCATTTCTGCCTATAACAACTGAGGTAAAACCCATCAGTTGAGTAAATGCATATTGGTTTTAAAAACTAATGGACTTATAGGCAGTCTCCTAGAATGTTAAATTTGTATAAATTGAGGAGTGTCTACAAAAGGAACTATGATTTCTACAGTAAAGCCATATTTATTCAAATTGCCCTTCTGAATAACTGCACAGGGGTTATCCAATGGCACACAGGGGTTCTTTTTCATAGGGTGCTTAACAGTGCTGAGTTTTAGTTTCCTCCTCTGTAAAACAGCAATTGTAGCTATGATTTCTGAGACTTTACTACATGCCACCAAACTCTAAGTCAACAAGCACAGTGATGTTGCTTCTGACTTATAACTCTAGTTAATTTGTAACTCTAGTATCTGTAAGGGCTCCACCATCCAACCAGCTACACCATCTGGAAACCAAAGGGCTATCTCTGACACCTTCCATTCCTTTAACCCTCATATGCAATTTATCATAGAGTATTCAATAAATGGTAGCTATTATTATTACTTCCATTTACAGATGAGGAAACTGACACTGAGCATTGTTAAGTAATTGGCCCATGAGAATCCTAGTGAGGAAGACAGATAATACTGCTGAATGAAACCTAATTGAAACCAGAGCATCAGGGGAGGCTTCCCTGATTTCCACTGAGATGGGAAGGATGAACGGATGCAAATCAGTTGATGGTGGTATGGGAAATGTGGTCTAGTTAGGTGGAAGCACATTTTGAAAGGCATGATTCAAGATAAAATGCTTGGTGTGTCCTAGGAACTTGGCCTTTAATGAGCCTTTCTATGTGCCAGGTACTATCCTAATTGCTTTACCTATATAATATCACTCAATTCTCAGAAATAGTGGGTGCTATTATTTCCTAACTTGTTATATAGGAAATTAATGTTTGGGGAGTGCTATGGTTTGAATGTTTGTGTCCCCTCCAAAATTCATGTTAAAACTTAATCCTCAATGCAACAGTATTAAGAGGTGGGGTCTTCAGGAGGTTATTAGGCCATGAGGGCAGAATGGATGGGATTAGTGCCTTATAAAAGGGCTGGATGGAACTATTAATAGTTTGGCTTTTTCTGCCCTTCCATCCCTTTAGCCATTAGAGGACACAGTGTTTGCTCCCTCCAGAGGATGCAGCAGCAAGATGCCATCTTGGAAGCAGAGACTGGGCCCTCACCAGACATCAAATTTGCCAGTGCTTTGATCTTGAACTTCCCAGCCTCCAGAATTATGAGAAGTAAATTTCTATTAGTTATAAACTACCTAGTCTCAGGTATTTTGTTATAACAGCACAAACGGACTGAGAAAGAGAGGTATAATAGTATATATTTTGCAGGGTTGTTATAAGTATTAAATAAAATAATGCATATGAAATGTACTTTTTGAGCTGTAAAACAAGATACCTTTTCCTTTTTCCTTATCATAATATCATTAGTATTATTCAAAAAGTATTTATTGATTGTTGACCATGTGCTAGGCATTGTATAGGTATTTGGGATACAAGGGTGAACAAAACATGTATGGTCCCTACCCTCACGAAGCTTATACACAATAAGGAAGAGAAATGCTAATTTAAAAAATATATATACATATATCTAAATGCGTGTAAAATTTTTCCAGGAGGGAAATTGAGAAAGACTTCCCTGAGGGAATCACAACTGAGCTGAGAGCTGAAGGATGAGTGAGTAGGTGTTTACTAGATGAAGTAGGAGGGAAATGTCCTGTGCATTGAGACAGCTTGGGCAAACCCTGTGGCAGGCAGGAGGCAGTGTGGCTCATCAAGGGAAACTGGAGCAACAGGAAGCCTGAGAGACTGTCTGTGTTTCGACCATATGGGGCTTTGTTGGCCACATCAAAGAACAGGGACTTGATCCTAGTGGTGATGTTTTCCCAGCATGGGGGCAAGATCAGATTTGGGTTTTAAAAAACTCACTCTAACTGCTGTGTGGAGAATGGGTTTCGAGAGTGTTTATAGCAGAAGCACTGAGCCCAGTTGGTAGGCTATTCCAGCTATGGACGAGGGAGAGAATGTATTTGTTTATGTACTCTTCCCTTTGTTAATGCATTCTTTAAGTTAGTCTCCAAATGACATATGAGGAACAAAGCAGATATGTTATCTTGCATATCATTAATAGCATAATGTTGCTGTGCTATCCATGGCTATAATCTAACACATCACAAATCTGCTTTTGTATTTAACTGCCCAGCTATTTATTCATTCATCCATCTGTCCTTCAGTCCATCTGTCAATTTAAAATTTTTTCAGCACCTAGTATTGATAAAGCACTGTTGCAGACATTGAAGATACTAAGATGAATACAACATAAGCCCTACTCTATGCTTTATTAATAGTCCAATTTGTGAGACAGATAGGAAAACAATTTTAATATGATTGGATAAAGGCCAATGCATATATTTACATAAAGAAAAGAATTATTAACTGGCATACAATGATTCCTCTTATAGACTTTCCTTACCAATATAAAACAATAATGACTGAAATTCTTCTATTTTGAACAACAAATATAGGGGAGACTGGTCATGTGGCCATTCGTTTTCAACAGGCTACCTATAAGCATTGGTGGGAGGAGGGGTTGGAAAAAAGTATAAATGTAATAAAAAGTAAACATTTGCATATTTTAACAGATAATTTATAACCAGTCAACTCTGGCTGTTTTTATAATGCAGTTTTAATTTTTATTAAGTTTTTTTTTCTGCATCAGAACAATAATACAGTATTATGTGCCTTTCAACATTTTTTATATTACTAGGCAGGAAGTCAAAATATTGAGCTGTTAAGTTCAAGAATCCATGGCTGACACTAAAGAAGTATCTTTAAAAATGAACTAGACCAGAGTATGTGGATAAAGAATCATGATCACCTGTTCTCTGGTCTTCCCCACTTCATAATGAACAAAGCTGCTGCTCTTACGTTCTTCTTTAATTCATCACTGCTCAGAAGAGCAGGATCTTCAATGGGTCATTGTAACCTGGATATAACAACTAACCTATTTTTCTACTCCTCTCATTTTCTTCTTTCCTTTGTCTCCTTGTGTAACTGTCTTATGTGGGAGAATTAGTATGTTATGACTTGAAGGTGTCCTGCAAAAAGCATCTGTTGGAAACTTAATCCCTAATGCAACAGTTGGAGATGGAGCCTAATGAGGTCCCACCTCATTAGGTGATTAGGCCATGAGGGTGGAATGAATGGATTAGACATCAGAACTCCAGGTTCTTTGACCTTTGGACTCTGGGACTTGCATCAGTGACCTCCTGGGGCTTTCAAGCTTTCCGCCTTGGACTGAGAGTTACACCTTTGGTTTTGTTGGTTCTCCGGCCTTCCAACTTGAACTGAGCCATGCTACCTGCTTTTCTGGCTCTCTAGCTTGCAGATGGTCTATCGTGGGACTTCTCAGCCTCCATAATTATGACAGCCAATTCCTCTAAGAAATCCCCTCTCATCTATCTATCTATCCATCATCCATCCTGTTGGTTGTCTCTTGGGAGAACTCTAACAGTGGTATGCTATTATTTGGAATAAACAGAATGCATGGCAGATATCTTCTGGAACTACCTGGGTCGCCCTGTTTAAGATAAAAGTCCCAGTATAATCCATGCTGAGTTAGTCATCAAGCATTGAGTGCAGAAAGAGTGCCTTCTAGGGAGCCTTTTGTGGCTTCTATATCATCACTGACAACAATGATGTAGGTAATTGCTAAAATAAAAGTATGAGTCACTCCATTTTAAGGAGGGTACCTTTATGTATAATTTAGGTTAGTCTTGGGTTTATGAACAGAAAATAAATCACTAATTTAGTATAGAAAAAAATTTTATAGTTATTTGCAACATGCTTTTACTACTACCACCAAGTCAGGAACTTCTCTTCCTTACTTATTCCTCTCTCTCTCACCTACTCTGGAGACATAAGCAGCATTAATCAGTTTTCAGTAATGTGGTATTCCCTTATATTATTTCAATCCAGATTATTCCCTGAAAAGAGGAGATCAAAAAGCAATGACTTGTTTGGATTTAGGCCGTAAACTCCTTGGCAGTACGAGAGGCTATAATTTTGAATTTATATATTTGCAAACTCAGTAAATGTGATAGCTAACTTTTTATATAATAGTTAAGAGTTGCTGATTATTTAGCTATTTTCTAGGCAATGTGATGTCTTTTACATGCATAACGTCATTTAATTCTCTCAATATAACACCATACTGTAAATATTTAATAACATAATTATAACCATTTTATAGAATAGGAAACCTAATCTCAGGTAGATTAAATAAATTTCCTACCATTACACGGCTAGTGAACGGCAGGATTCAAATATAAGAGTATATCTAACTTCAAAGTTGTGCATTCTAAACTACTCAGCCATTTTCCTATATATGTTTTATACTGCCCAGATTCATTATCACATTAATTTGCTGTATTATTTTTAATTATCATTATAGTCTTTCACTTAACAGACAATCACTATGTGTCAATTATGTGTGCTTTGGAGGAAAAATAAATCAAATCTTGTGCATCCCTCGTGGAGTTACATAAAATGGGAAAAGGTATTGTAATTTCAAAAGCCAGTAGCTAAGTAGTACTGCACAAATAGTAGAAGATGGCTCTGGTTCTTGATACAAATGGACATCAATGTTGCTCAAAATATGGGAGAAATGCCCTCTTTTATTTGTGAGGCAGTATGGTAGTTAAAGTGGACTCCGAAGTGAGGCTGCCTGGATACATATCCAAGGCCTGCCAATTGTAGCTGTATGGTCTTGGGAAAGTCACATGCTGCAGTTTCTCCAACAGTAAAACAGGAATAATTGCAGTACCTACCTCAGTTCTGTGAGGATTAAATGTATGAACAGCTCCTAGCATATAATAAGCATTAGCCATTATTGATGTTAATGTTGAAACCTACTCATTTTCTAGCTAGTATTTATGAGGTTTGATTTTTTCTTCCCTAAACCACATGTATTACTTGTCTGTTACTGAACTTTATTTGCCCTGTTTATTTATTTTTTTGGAGGGCTGAAGGCTGTTTGTTTTCTGATATTTGGCCATTTTTATCCTTTCTTAGAGAATCTCATTTCATTTCGGTTTCTTATTCAATTTAAGAGATCAGTCCTCTTCTGTATGTGCTGCATGGTTATCACCCTTCTCGCCGGATAATGGATATTGCTAGTCTAAAAAGAAGATCTTTTGGAAGAAGGCATAAAGCCAGAGATTTGGTTACGAGAGGACATAAACTTTCTGGGCATATCTGCTTAACTCTTTCCTTATATCAGGTCATGCTAAAGCACTTTTACTTGTCTGTTACACATCCAGGTAATAGAGTTGATACCCACAAAAGGAAAAAGGGTGTCTCTTCCATTTTCAACTTGCTATAGGAAATGTTACATAAAATGGGGTCCAGGAAATATATCTACATAATATAACTTAATAGGATAATAAAAATTGACATGGGCCATGATAAACGGATTTAGAATAGCAGCTAGCCCTTCTTTATTTTTAACAATGGTATTGAGATTTGTGCTTTCCATACCTGGCTGAACATCAGTATCACCTGGCATGCTAGTTACACACAGACCAGTCCTTGCTGTCCATCTGTCCCACACTCTGTCTCACTTCCATTTCTAGTGATTAGGTCCATTAAGTCCACGGCAGGGCCTGGGGATCTGTGTTTTTAAGCATTGGGAATCACTGGCTAGGATTATTTGTGTGTGTACTCACGAGACATGGACTTGGTAATACTAATAAGACCGTCCTTTTTTTTTCTAAATTGACATTGAAAAGTCACTTATTTGAAAACAAGATTTAATTTCACTTAAAGAGCCTGCTTTCCTGAGTTCTCATGAAGAGAGACTAGAGAAAAGGGGTGAAAATAGCAATCATTATTTGCTCGTTAGATTCACAAAATCAGAACTTTCAAGCTGAAGGCCATACTAAAGATAGAGTCATATTTCTTTACTTTGCATTTATAGAAGCAACTCTTTCTATGTAATGGGAAATTATGAAGAGAATACTAAGGTCCACAGACATTGTGACTTCCTAAAGTACTACAGTTAACTGGAAAATATTCTTGACTCCAAGCACACTTTATAGTTTCTTTATTTCTTTAATAATCACCCAAACAGATTGTCTCTGTTTCTCATTTTACGGCACTTAAGCTAACCAACCCAAGTGTGTTTGCTTTTTAAAAAACACAGCATAGTAACTATAATATATGCAGCATCCTTCTTATCAAACACCTCTTAGAACCACAGTTTGAGAATTAAATGGAATCTTACCTTTAAGAGGCACCTTGACATCAAGGCCATAGAATAAAGGCAAGAGAGAAGAACAAGAATAGAAACAGAAACTGCAGAAGAAAAAGAAGAAGATTATGTAAATCTGAATTTCTGTAGTGCCATTCAGGTAGTACAAAACCTCAGCTTTTCCACATTGCTCACCTATGACCACTTCTCACATACAGCTCAATTACCTTTTTGTTTCAAAAATCCATACCTTTCATGTATCTATTGACAGCAATGCCAGTGTCCAGCTAACACTGATTCATACGCTTTAGAATTGTGAGGGGGTCTTACACATAATTGGTCTAAACTCCTAATTTTATAGATAAGAAAAATAAGCACAGAGCAGTAAATCAATAGTTTAATTTCACACAGTTTCATGGCACAGTGAGGGCTAGAGCTTAGACATCCTGAGTCCTACTTCATTATGGATCATTGTGTCTATCTTTCATGTACTGGAGGGTATTTCAAAAACACAAAAGATGATCAGAACATACATTTAATCACTCAGTGCTATCAGTATTTGGCTTATGTGGTAAGTTTTAGGACCAAGGTGCAGCAGGCAGAATATTAACATGTAAGGTAAACATATAATTAATTATCCACAGTGGAAGACTTCTGAGAGGGAAATGGACACTCTTAGTAATTACATTGGGGCAAAAGGTAAAAACGGGGTCCGTCCTGGGCAAATGAGGATGGGTGGCCATGCTATTGGTATGAAACATGCTTCTACATCAGTGGGCATTTCAGCTAATGAATGCGTCACGTTGCTCCAGCTGTCATACCTCTGAGATAGACCTCTCTTTATTTGACTCACAGAAGTTAAACGAGGTTTGCTTTGTCTCTCTTTACCAAGAACCTTCACTAGAGAAGCAGATAATTGAATGGACAAACTCATGCTTCTGTAGCCCTGGTATATGATTAGCTGTATGCAAATTATAAAAGGTCACAGGTCAGGTCAGATTTTAAAAGATAACTGATTTCCTTGGTGGTTTACCTTTGCAAAATCAGTAAGGCTTTTGCTTGATTGTCACACTCCAGGAACATATTGTTGGATACATTTTTGAATAAGGGCTGCAGCATTCTCAGGTTGTGCATGTTATTTGCATATTTCCTTTAATGCCACTGCTTATAAGGTTCTTGCTTCACTATTGCTGAATTCTACAAACAAGTTATAAATACGGTGCTAAGAGCCATGTATTGGTCTATTATTCTGAAAAGCAGAAACTCTGTCCTGTTTTTCCTTCTTTAAAGATATAACCATAGCAGGAGAAGCTCGAGGAGAGGAATGGAAGGCTTCCCATTATTTCTGTGAGAATATTGGACATCAGAGCTACCTCTCTGGGCATGAGGAGATGACTATCACTTAGTCTGTAATGAGATTCTTAGTCCCTGCAGTGTAGGGGGCAGACCATGGCACTTGCAGTCAGACACCCTGACCTCTCTGGTCTTGATTTGCCATAGATTGGTTATATAATCTTGGGCAAGTTATTTAATTCCTTTGAGCCATTGTTTTATTATCTGCACAAAAGGGGATCATAACATCTGCTGTGTCCGTCTCATAGAATAATTGAGAATTAAATGACATAATGGCAGTGGAAGTACTTTGGATATGGTACAATGCTGCATGTAGTTAAAGCAATTTTGCTGTTTGCTGTTATCCCCTGATTCATACTAATTATGAGCATGGAAATGAGCAACAAAGAAAGGATATTGCATGTACCCTGACTGGGTGTTCAAGTACCCCAAGGGAAAGAATGAACAGTATCTCTGACATAAGGGATCTTTAGCCTTTTTAACCTGGCTTGAGGGCAAGTAGAACTGAAGTCAAGTGAATAGAAGGTGAGTTGTAAACCTCACCTTTCAGTCAAATCTCTGATATGAAATCAAATGAATTGTTTTTGAAGTGGCTTAATTTGCTATCCTATGTGAAATATGCAGCTTTGATAACTAAAGAGTCCTTGTTTTCTGTTATGTATATTACCTATTTATCAAAAATGTTTAGGAAGTTCAGATCTATAAAGTGTATTGGGCAAAAGAATTGTGAAAAAGTTCACACTGAATTCTGACAGTGAATATAATCTTAATTCCCCTTCTCCCAAAATTTCCATAGGATTTATTTAGGGAATGGCTAGGGTGGTGATAGTAGTAGATATAAAAAAAAAAATCTCCCTCTTTTATTTGTGTTTTTAAACCTCAGCTGTATGGGGATTGAATGGTATCATGAAGTTTTGGGGGCAGAATTGCCTTAACCTTGACTTCTCCTTGAGCCAACCGTAGGACAGCTTATGAATTAGCAGAGAGAATGGCTATGATCTGGCCATTCAAAAGTGTGGAAAATGGGAGACTTCCAGTGTGGTTTCTGACAACCAGGGAGCCTGGGAGCAATCCCTGACTTCTGTGGGTCTTCCTGCCAATCACTGGGAAATCAAACTCAGTCTTTGGTTTATTGCACTTTACCTTTGCCTCTTTCTTTTTTTTTTTTAATATTGTAAAGGAATTTTTTTTTATTTTAACATGATTAAATTTCATCAGTAAATATCATAGTTATAAAAGAATATAGGTAACTTTGTGTATTAATTTCAAAGAGTTATAGTTATATCTAAAAATGTGTGTTATTTGGAAATGAATATTTATAAACCACAGCAGAAGGTTCTAGTTTGACTATAGAGCTGAAAATTCTATGATGGTTGGTAAGTTCAATGTTAATCTTACCAAAAGAGTGACAATATCAATTTTTTGCATTCATTTCCTAGACAATTTTAAGCTTTTTTTAAAGAGATGATTTTTATCCTATAATTTTTGTTTGCCCTGTGGTTTAGTCTTCTATTTTCAAGTTTCAGTTTTCATCCAAACATCAATTGAATTCTTACTTACAAAAGAAATGATGACATTATCTGAGGAATATGGAGACAAGCTTTGTATTTGATTAAAATATAGATATTCACTTAGGGTGAGTTTTATTGGAGTTTCACTGAGAATCATTTGTACTTTACCACTTTAATATACTTAGGGGAGTGTTAAATCCTTATAACATTGTTTCAAAGTGGGTTTCTGGTGGTGATTTCAGAAGTGGGCTATTTGGTTCTGCAGGACTGAAAGAGGCAAAGGTGTTACCTTCTGAAATGAGGGAAATTCAAATTTAAAATTTTGCAGAGGACGTGTACTTGAGGGGTGGAAATTTTTAAAATTATACTTTTAATTTGACTTAATGCTTTCTTCGTCTTTCCTAATTTTCACATAAGTGACTTCATTTGTTCCTCATGGAACCCATGAGGAGAGGTAAGGGCAAGTATCATCATGTCTGTTTTATAAATATGGCTTAGACATAGGAAGTACAGTCACTTACCCAAGGTCAGATGAGTCCCTGAAGACCCACCTGTATAGGAATCTGGGTGCCTGGTGGTCTGGCAACTAGACCCCATCAACTCTCTCTGACCTCACATATTTGGAAAACTATAGAAGCAATTTGAGATGAACCAAATTCTAACCATTGTCTCAGAAATGGCAGATGGCTTGCTATTTTCTTCTCATGGGCCCACGGAAATACAGCAAAACAGCCATGTCCTTTTTCAATACAGGGATTTGGGAAGCTACTTCCAGTCAATCAGACTGGAATGCCGGATAAAACCTCCTTGCCATCCTTGCTGTGTCCTGGGTAGGGACAGTCTGGCTCACTGCAGCCTGCTTGCCATCCTGGCCAGTGCCCTGTGTCTTCTCCCACCACATACGCACTTCCCAGTGCCCTCTAAGAACCACTATGTCTTATGCCCCAAAACACTGGCTGACTTGGAAGAAATGGTTACTCCTTCAGACCACTGGGCAAGAGAGAGGAGGACCTAATTATCATGGGTCAACCTAAGTTTCTGCACTTACTGTTGAGGAGAAACTGCAGCACAAGGATGAAGGGTCTTTTTTATGAGTAATAACGGGAAAGATTTTTAAAAGGTGCTAAAAAGATTTTTAAAAGAAAGAGCAAAGTAGAGTAACAAAACTCGGAAGAAATTTTTGGAAAGGAAATGAAGATGAAGAAAGAAAACACAGAAAAGAATAAAAAATCAACAGAAAACACAAACATGTCAAGGCTAGCTTACTGATGCCAGAACCTTTGCTGGAATTCTGGTGCCTGACTGAAGGTGAAGGCTATGTTTATGGTAACTACACCTGCCTCTGCAAAATACACAATAACTGAGAAGCCAGAAAGCACATGCAGTGAGCAAAATCAATATTACTTTCTAATTGAACAAATAGAGAATAAAATACATATTGAACTCAACACATACCTTTTCTTCTAAATCCTTTATCTGTCTTTTCTGGATGTCTGTTTTATCTTCTAGGTCACGGATTCTCTGAAGAAAGGGAAAAAAAAAGGAACCATTAGTGGGTGTTAAGTTGTACAGAAAAATCGTTCACCAAACTAAAACACAAACCTTGCTATAAAAATATGAACATTTGTATGAGCAGCTGAAAACATCACATGTACCTTTTTCCCTGCCCAAAAGGGTACTGTATGTTTCAAAAATTAGCCATACTTGTGGTGGAAAATCATTGTCATTGATTATATTTTCAAAAAACATTGGCCACCTTTTTGTACTGGGCCCATCCCTGCCGACGCCTTCCCAGTGAGAGGTATAGATCCCGCTGCACTGACATCGGGCTTGGCCATGAGGCTTGTTTTGGCCGGTGGAACATGAGTTGGAGTGAGATGCGGGACTATTACATCCTTGTAGACAGAGCAGTATGTGCCAGGACTAATGAGCAAGAAACAAGCTTTATTGTAAACGATTTGGATCAACATTTCTGGTTGTTTATTACCACATCAAAAATGGCTAAATCTGACTCATACAAAGGTAAGGGATCCCATTGTTCTTTACTAACCTTTTTTTTTCAACCTTATTTCAACTCTGTTTCAGGATAGTATAGCCTCACAAAACAGGATGGGTCAATTCTCATAAAACAAAATAGAGATTACGCTTCAACAAAAATTCCCAGGAGGGAACTATCAATTAGGGAAAAAACCAGAACATAACAAAAATAGCACAGGTAATCCTAAAGACCAAGAAGCTCCAGGACTGTCCCTGAACTTACCTGTCAACTATGTAACAAAATTCCACTAATTTAAACAGAACAAATTTGAAATCAACATTACATAGATAATTATTTACAAGTAAAAACAAGTCTTCACATTTCTATCTGGCAGCCTAAATGCTTTTTATGTTCCTGCACATAAGATATACAGCACAGGCTTGTTATTTAATGCCTCTGTTGGGAATAATTAGAAAATAGAAAACCGGGGGAGTCTAAGAAGAAAACACTAGAAGCCAAATGGGGTGATAATTTGGAAAGAGAGGTTTTTATAATGCAATATGGGGGAAAAAAAGGGAAGCTAGAACAAAAGATAATTGAACTTAGAGATCATATCTCCTTGTTTCTAAAACAGTGGATCTCAACTGGGGGTGATTTTGCCTGCTGCCCCCTCCCTCCAGGGACATTTGGCAATTTCTGGATATTTTAAAGAGTTAGTTAATATGTTTGTTTATTTTAAATTGTATAATTCAGTGGTTTTTAGCATATTCATAAAGTTAGGCAACCATTGCTACTATCTAACTGCCTGGACGCATTTTTTTATTGTCACAACTGGGGTGTGTGTGCCTAGTTAGAACTTAGGGTGTGGGTGGACACCTGGGATGCTACTAAACGTCCTACAATGCACAGAACAGCCCTTCCCTCAGGCCCCCATGATAGAGAATAAAGAATTATCTGGCTCAAAAATGTCAGTACTGCCGAGATGGAGAAATCCTGCTCCAAAGGAAAGGAGCTGGGGTTTGTGCAGGAGGGGATGGTGTGTTTTGGTCAGAGTGAGATCGTGAAAGTTGACCTTGAAATTACATGACAGTGGATGCTGGAGAAGGGGATGCTGTGTGTATATGTGTGTGCTATGTGTGCTGGTGTATATTTCCATAGTGCTGCTTATGCTCCAAAGCTACAGTAAAAGCATAAATTTGCAAGACATTTTCACCTTAAGTATGCAAGTAATTTCCTGGCATGTCTACTGGATGTGGAGGCAAGTATTATACTGACAAAATCATGAGCATGTGAGAGTACTGCAGTATTTATTCAGCCATCAAGTCTTTGCTTGTTGGGCACCTCGTTCGTTACAGTTACATGTTCAGGACTAATACGTCGATTAGTTCCTGATCACAAAGAACTATCAGGTCCAGATGGAATAACAAAATTAAGTAGAAAAGGCAACTGATGGCAAAAATCAGTACAGCTTCATCACCATCTCCAATTCCTAGTACAGTGATTGGCATGGAGAAGCTTTCCATATATATTTGCTAAATGAATTTATTATGCTACATTGTATGACATATGCTTGATTTCTTTTTCCTTCCCATCCCCTTGCCATCCAATCCAACAGGAACCTCGTCAGGTCCAAAATAGATCCTTTTTCTACCTACTTCTTTTGATCTCTACTGTGACCAAGTACACCAAGTCATTGTCATCCCTCATCGGGACTGGCTGGATAGCTTACCACCGGCTCTTCCTGCCTTGTATCTTGACCATCCTACATCCACCTACAGCAGCCAATGTGAACTCTCAAAATGTGAAAATGCTCACCACAGTCCCTTGAGTTTAAGGGGGTGGGAAGGGGAAGGAGGAAGAGTTGGCTGAGTATACTCAGAATAAAAACCAAACTGCTGCAAGGCTTTACGTGATCTGGCCCTTTCTTAGCTGTCTGACTTCACATCATTCAACCTCAACCTGGCTCTGTGTGCTTCTGACATACTAGCCTTCCTATATTCCTCAGATATTCCAAACTTATTCCCACCACAGGGACTCAGCCCTTGCTGCCCCTATCTTTTGGGACACTTTGCCAAGATCTTTGTGTGGCTGATTCCTTGGGTCTTAGACATATTCAGAGGGGCCTTCTCTGACCAGCCAGTGTAAAGTGGCCAATCCTATTCCCAAACTCCCCCACACACTCACGCATATTGTATAACTTCCTTCATTGCACTTATTGCCACTCTCTGAAATGGTCTTGGTCACTGTTCATGTGTGGCTTTGTCCCTTTCCATCTGGAAGACAGGTGAGAGTAGTGACCTTTATGTCTTTGTTCGCCATCACATTCCCAGTGCCTGTTACACAGCAGCTTCTCAATAAATGGTTTTGAATGAGTGTACAACAGGGTGTGCAATGTAGATTTTTTTCAGCAGTGTGTGGTCCATTTTTTCCATCAGGGAGAGGATCCTGAAGGAGGCAGATCTAAAATTGGGACTGAAAAAATGAGAATGTCTGGATCAATAAAATGGGGATTGAAGGGCACTTTAGGGTGAGCGATCGTGGCCCAAGTGGCACCGGGAAGTTTCACGTGAGTGGAGTGGAAAGTAGGCTCTGGAGATTGTCTCATGTCAAGTTTTTCAGGGAGAGGAAGCCAGCTAATGAAGAGACTTGCACAACACTTGACTCAAGTGGAAATTGAAGCCATGGAGGCTTCTGGGTGAGAACGTACCATGAGAAAAGGTGAGAAGACTCTGTGGTGATATGCATGGTGGACCGAGGAGAGGAGAGCTGGCACTAAGTCCCCATGGCACCTGCATGGACTTTCAAAAATGCCATTTATTAAGATATATCATAATTATTCTTTGTATTAATCTCCTTTGTATCCATCTACAGATCCTAAGCTTTGTGAAGGCAGGGTCCATGGTGAATTCCCTATTCTAGCATGGCATCTAGCATCTAGGAAGTGCATTTAAAGATTTGACTGAATAAGTATGTCGATGATGGAGTCAGGTTACCTTAGAGGACATTTGGCAGTACCTAGAAGCTGTTGCAATAATGAAAGGTCCTGCACATACATGCCTGGGTGACAAGTGCAAACAAAATGGACCAGCTTCAAAAACATTTCAGGGGAAATGCCAGACGGATGTGGTGGCATTGATTTTTGGAGGTAAAGGACAAAAAGACTCCAGTGTTTCTAACCCCGAGTGACGTGGATATGATTATTCTACTGACTAAGACAGGCAGATCAGGTGAGAGGAGAGAAGGACAAGAATGCATGTTTGAGTTCACTCTGAAACATTTAAGCAGAAATGTCTAATAAATGGTTAGTGATATGCTCTAGAAGTTAGAGCATATAACATAATTATATATGACAAATCCTGGCCAATGCCTTCCGGAATAATTCTATGAAAATAAGCTACTGATTCAAAGGGAAGAAGAAGAGTGAGAAACAACTGGAAAAGACATATTCTAATGAACACTTGTTTGGGAGATGGAAAATGTCAATGGAACCCTCTGAGGTCAATGTAATGTGCCCATGAACTCAAACTGGACAACTTAAAACAAACAAACAAAACCACCTTTTTCAGGAGTGAAGTACCTTAGCTAACTGGTTAAAAAGAGACTCAAATGGTGTACAGATTTTATAAAAAATTTAGATAACTATTAGTCCATCGTAACAACAAATACTTTTGTGGTTCCGTGACATAACTCCCAATTTGTTGAAATTAACTAAATGCTATTGCAGTGTAAGAAATTTGAGCAGAGGACACTTTTATCCCCTTCTAGAAGGAGAGAAGGCATGAAGTAATGCAATGATGCCATAAAGCCTATTAATAAAGGCTTTAAAGACTCTTTCCAGGGGTCAAAACCCAAACCTTTGTGATGGAATCTGAAGGGGCATTGATAGAAACATGCTTGTATTTATCATCTCTGGGACAAATGGCTTCAGAGTTCCCAGCTCACTTGGGTAATCTGTTAGCCTATAGAGATCCACAATGCTTCTGGCTGCCTCTGGAGTGTGCTAAGTGTTGTGTTCCCCGTGAATTGTTCTTATTGGTGTCATAAAGTAAACCCTATTCCTTTTCCATTCATATTGATCGCTGATGACCACATGTTTCTTACCTCCTATGTATCCAAGTGTACCAATAGCTTCTTACTGCTTCTGAGGACTGAATACTATAGTCTGACCCTTTCAATTTGGGGAATTCTTATTGAATCTGCTTTTTGATCAGGGCCCCAACCTTCACCTGTCAAGCTATGACATGAATGAAGAGTTAGAATTAAGAATTTTGGCTGGAAATTAGTACTGGGTGCCTATTTTGAGCCTTGCTGGTCTAGATGAATCGTAAGTCATGGATGACAGCATAGTGCAATGGTTAGGCACACCAGCCTTGGAGTCAGGCAGACCTGAGTTGTAATCCTGACTCTGTTGCTTACTTTCTGTGTCAGCTTGGGCAAATCACACATTCTTATCTTCAGTATTGTTATCTCCAAAATTGGAATAATAAGAATACTTACCTCATAGGGCTATTATGAAAATTAAATGAAATGATGTAAGTAAGAGCCCTTAGTTTAGTTCCTGACATACAGCAAATGCCAGTAAGTAAATGGAGCTTCTAGGCTTTGTTGTTGTTGCTGTTTGTTCTGGGAATTTTAAAAAAAGGCCTTTTTCTCTTCTACCTTATTCAGATTATTTGATCAGCCTAGCTAGGTTATGGACTGGAGTGAGCAGAAGGAAGGAAGCACTATTTCTGCCCTGGAGAGTGTCCTACTTCCCTGTACAAGGGTGATAATCTGGCTCTTTGAGATTCAAATGGTATTTCATGACAAAGTAGTTCTAAAAATAGTAGCAGTATGCAACGCTTCTGAAATGCCAATTTTCTCAAGATCAAATCATTACAAGACTGTCATGCTGTATCTGAGTGAAGGTGAGAAACAACAGCTATTTATTTTTGTCTCTGAAAATAACTTCTATCTCCTGGACTTCTCCATCCCCATACTCATTACCACGCACTTAGTACTAAGTCCCATTTGCTTAGTACTAACCCTACACAGATGTAGCAACTCAATCCTCACCTGATGGGCTTGCTGTAAGAGCTCCATTCTCTCCTGAAGAATCTGACAGTCATACTCTCTGCTCTTCCTCAGCATTTGCCGCCGTAACTTTTCTACTGCCGTCCTCAGCTCCTCTTGCTGTTTTTCACTTAATAATTCACCAAACTTGATAACAGTTTCTTGCTGCAGAGCATTGTACAAAGTAGCTTCTAGTTCTTGGATTCTCTGGCAAATAGAATTAGAAAAGTCTAACTTTGGAACTTGGCATTTATGTGTGGCGTAGGAAAGTACACTATGTATGTGTATGTGCATAGATGTATTACTTTAGTCTTACAGGATCTTAGCAAGAAAAGAAATTTCAAAGCTTCTCCGGCCTAACTGCCCTTCTGAAAATCCCCCTTTTATGAGATTCCATAAGGGTCATTAGCCAATATGTGAACTTCTCTAGCAAGGGGAAATTGGTTCTCTTTTCTGGGATCCTGTCCATCCCATATACTTTTCATTTTTAGAAAGCCCTTACTTGGCTATAGTAATTGTACCTCCTATTCTCAAATGTAGCTGAGAATAAGTTTGTTCTCTCTTCCACTTGACAACTCTTCAGATATTTAAAGTCATCTGTCATGGTGACTGTAATTTTAAAAATAAGTGGTCTGAGTTGGAACAAAATACTTGAAATTGGAGATACATCTCATGCAGAGAATGCCATCTTTCTTCCACATGACAAACCTTTGTACTTGAAGATGGCTTACAGTCTCCATATTTTTTCTTGAAATAAAATTGGGAAATAAGATCAGAAAACGACCTGCAGTCTTGGAATTGGTCTGTTTTTTAGTTCTCTGAGATCTATGGTTGCTCTAGCTATAATATTTCTCTTTGACTCTCCTCTTTATAGATGAAGGGTCTACTGCCTCATATCTGTTTCCCCCCCCAACATGCTGCAGATACGTTTGCCAAAATCTACATTCTTATCCCCTGTAACTTTGACAGAAGCGACTAGACATGCTTTAGTGGGGAATATTGTCCTAGCTCTTGTCCTGGACTAAGAAGATCTCATCTTTTTAGAGTTAAATAGGGTTTTTTTTTTTGAATGATTACTCAATAGTTTTGGGCACCACCTAAACACACAGCTTTATCTTATTTTATGTATAGGTAAAGGCGGCAAAGGTAAGAGGGTAGGAAGGGAAGGAAAAATCACTTTCTTTTCTGTTCTGTAATTAGCACCAATTCTCATTCTCTTCTCAAACAATGCTCAGAATCGCCTATTCATTTTGGAGGGGGAAGATTAATTCATCTTTGTTACAGCAGGGGCTAAGTGCTTCACTCTTTTCCCAAAAGTGACTCAGGCTGCTTCCAGGAAAGCATTATAAAAACCTCTGCTAGCATCTCCTTGAAATATTCCTCTAGTTTGCTCTTTTTCTTTTGATTCATTACTGTGAATTAATGGGGGGATGGGCATCAGGACAGAAGAAATGCGAGCTGTAGTCCAATATAGGAATTGTGTGATATGAATTTGGTATAGGGAATGGGTCAAACGTGCTCAATCAGCATCATCTTCCGTGGGAGAGGAAAAGGCACAACCCACTTACCAACTCCCTCTCTGTGGCTATATTATGGTCGTTAGGGCCACTGTATCTGGAGTCAGATCTATACGCTACCCATTTCCCAACTTGGGCAAAGTTCTTATGCTCTCTAAACCTTACTTTCCTCATATATAAGATATTAATAATAATCTTACCTATACGTCATAGGGTTGTTGTGAGAAATAAATGAATTAAATATATGCATAACAAACATTAAACATATTATTATTCTACCAACTAGATCAGACTCCCCAACAATTAGATTTGATTTGATAAAATTCCTCTTTAATCTACACTGCCATCCAATCTGTCCTTCATCTAAATATTATCTAACAATATATATTTAATTAAAGATGAATATCTTTAAGTATTTATTAAATATTATAAGACTATTACAATAGCAAAGAGCTAAGGATATATTTGTTCTAAAATGAGAACCGGAAACCAATGAATAAATGACCTGAATGTTGTGGTCTACTCAAGTACATGGCATGGCAAATTAAATAGGATACTTCACTCCATAGTCTATAATTGTAAATACTCTCTGGGTGTCTCTATCACTCGTTGTACCTACCATATACGCTTGGTCAAGAGCTTGTTTTCTGTAGTCTAGTTCTTCCTCCAGATAGCCTTTTATTTTGCAGAACTGTTCCTATAATAAAGGCCATATTGATACATAAAGTCAGCTTAGTTAACCAGAAAGTGACATATAAATTGTAGTGATTAATTTTTTCTCCAATTCTACCATAAGACAAATCACTAGTATTTGTAGGGTCATAGATTTCGTCTGTTGGGGACATAGTCCAATTTTCACAGTCTCACAGAGGGAATGTGAAAATCAATGGAAAGAAGCATAAAAGATATAATGAAAAGCCCACATGGAATGCTCTAAAAGACTTTTAATGCCAATCTGAGAGTATGTAATTAAGTATAGACTTTGACAAATGTTAACTAATAAGTCTATCTGTGTAAAAATATTGTGATAGTATATTTTTGGAAGACTTATAAAATATAACATAGCAGCCTTGTGTAATAAACGAGTTTAAGTTACTCAAATTCATCTGTGTACAATTAGCAAACACAAGGACAAATAACAATGTGAAAAGTGGGCGTGAAAAAAAAGATCAAAAGTGGGAGTGATTCCACCCACATGCCACTTACTGCGTGGGTGTCCGCCCCTGCCACAAAGCCAGTGGGAGCTGGGAGACATAAAGTTGACGTTCCCTCACTTGTTCGCACCTTCTGTGTGCCTTTCATGGCATGAGCATCTTGCCATTGGCATTCAAAACCGTATCTTTGTGTACAACATAGTCCCAAGTGCAAGCCAATTGTTTCTTTGGGTGCTTAACTGAAAGAACAAAGACCTCTTCCAACCCTGGAGAAAAACCCAATTGTGTTGACTATTGAGGGAATATATATCTGCATGCAGCAGTTTTGTTGTTGACTTTCCTGATGATCCCTGGGTTCCAGCACCTAGAACAGTTCCTGGTACAGGCTGATTGTGTAATTAATATTTGTTCATTTAAAGAGCTTTCAAGGGTAATACTGAATACAGTTCTTGTTATATGCTTTACCTTTAGAGCCTAACCTCTTGGTAAAATGTGAACCCTATATAAAATACAAGCAAATGACTTATAAGCTGCAACATGCTGTATAAATACAAGTTGTTGCTCTCATTACAGGACTCCATAACCTGATAGGAATCCGTCACATGTGTTTCAGTTATAATGATGATATTAACAATAGCCTTGTTATAAAATTCTAGTCATTGTTGTAAGTTAATAATAATCAATTCCTAGACTTGGGGATTTAAAATTTTTTTATAAATTGTGGTAAAATACATATAACATAAAATTTACAACCTTAACGATTTTTAAGTGTATAGTTTAGTAGCGTGAAGTATATTCACATTGTTATGCAACCAATGTCCAGAATTTTTTCATCTTGCAAAACTGAAACTATATCCTTTAAACAACAGTTCTACATTTCCTCTTCCTCTCAACTCCTGGCAACCAGAGTCTACTGCCTGTTTGTATGAATTTGACTACTCTAGTACCTCACCTGAGTGGAATCATACAGTATCTTTTTATGACTAGTTTTTTTCATTTAACATAATGTCCTCAAAGTACATCCATATTGTAGCTAGCTATATCAGAATTTCCTTCCTTTTTAAGGCTGAATAATATTCCATTGTGTGTATATACCACATTTTATCTATCCATTCATTTATCTATGGACATTTGGGTTTTTCCACCTTTGGGCTATTGTGAATAATGCTGTTACGAACGTGGGTGTACAAATATGTCTTCTAGACCCTGCTTTCAATTCTTTTGCATATATACCCAGAAGTGGTATTGCTGGATCATATGGTAATTCTATTTTGAATTTTTTGAGCAATCGTCATACTGTTTTTCATAGCAGCTCTACCATTTTACATTCCCACCAGTAGTGCACAAGCGTTTCAATTTCTCCATATCTTTGCCAACACTTGTTATTTTTGGTTTTTTTGATAGGAGCCATCCTAATAGTTGTAAGGTGGCTTGGGGATTTTTAAAATCAGAGTTACATCCACTGTTTCTTTAAGTGTTATTTGATAGTTAAAAACAGTAGAAAATTGTTTAGCTTAAGAAAGAAAACACAAGAAAACACCTAAATCAATTTTCTTCAGCATTAGTTTTGGAAATTTCCCAAAAATACAACATTTTTTGAGACTATAACTTGAAATCGTTAGATACTTCTGGGAATTTTGTTCCACGGTCTCAACATAAAATAATGAGAAGGCTACATACTTTCATTGGTGCCAGATAAAACTGGTAGAGGCAATTTTCATTTTCCATTTGCTTTGTAAATTTTTCTTCATTTTTAGGCTACCTTGACTTTGTACTCACCATGTCACTTTCCAATTCCATCATTTTCTGGTGCAGGGCAGCCTCTGCTCCTTCGATTTGCTGGATCCACTAAAGGGTTAACAAGACAAAAGTGTTTGACATGATTGCTTGATATGATGTATATGTGCGTGCTGTCCACTAAGGTTCTTAGTCTCCTTCCCTTACATCTCAGGAAGCAGACTGAGAACTGAAGTGAAAACAATGCATTTTTATCACTTAGTTCAGACACAAAACTATAGTCTTCTATGCATTCATCCATCCATCCATTCATTCAACAAATGCATTCATGGATGTCTACCATGTGCTAGCTAGGTACTCAGGCTGTAACGGTGAACAAGACCAACAAGACTTCTGCTGTCACTGGAAGACACCATAGGAGGCTTTCTTGGAAGTGATAATTGCAGTAGAGTCTGAAGAATGGATGAGAGATGACTGGGAAAAAATGAAAAGGAAGTTCCAAGCAGAAGGGACACCAGGTCCAGTAGCTCCATGGTTGGATGGAGCATGATGAGAGGAAGATGGCCAGGTAGACTGGAGAAATGGTAATATTTCAGTATATAAAACTATTATAGCAAAGTGAGGAAGAATTATTTTTGTTAAGTGGAAACATTTTAAATCACATAAAAAGAACTTATCCTTCATAATATGCAGAACATATCATTCTGTTATATGGTATTGATGTTAGCATCAATAATATAACCACAAGGCTGTTTTCACACTTTGTAAAATTAATATCAATTCCATATCTGGTCCATATTAAAATTTCACTGGTTGTCAGCAAAATGTCCTTTTTTTTAAAAAAAAAACCTGGTTTTGTTTAAATTAGGATCCAACAAATATCCATTTCAATGTTTCTAAGTATCTTTTTATTTCATAGCAATACTTCTTTCTTGCTCCCCCACTTTTTTTTTTCCTTTATGTCATTATTTTGAGTAACTTTACTGTGTCATTTGACCTGCAGAAGTCCCTTGTTTCAGACTGGAGAAAGCTGATTGCTTGCACATGGTTTCTTTCAATTTCCAACAAGAGTTTTATGCATTTAGGAATTAAGGAAGCATCTCAACGCATGTATACGGTCCTTAGTTTATCCAATCATGCCCACATGACTCTCAACTCTGTGCTGATTTTTTTTCTTTTTTAAAGACAGGTTCCCCAGGCTGGAGTGCAGTGGCTACTCACAGGTGTGGTCACAACACACTACATCTCCGAACTCCTGGGCTCAAGTGATCCTCCCTCCTCAGCCTCCTGAGTAACTGGAACTACAGGTGCACGCCACCGGTCCTGGCTTCATGTGCTGATTCTTGAGGCACCCTCAATACAAGTTACCTGGCTTCTCCGCTTGGTTCTTTCCTCTTTGCTCTCTCTTACCATTTACCAGGTTTAGACACAAGGGGGCAATAGCGTACTCAGTATTGACTTTCTCCTGAAAGTCCCTAAGTTGGGCTTTGTGAATGAGGCGGCAGTAAGCTAGCACTAAGCTACAGAATCAACTGGGAACAGTTGGTATGTACACACCCAAGGAAAAGTCTACGACAAGAGCAAGGCTCCAGTTTACCACCTCTCAACAGAACCCTTCTTTGTTGGTTTCCCAGCTTGGTGTGGGGATTACTTGACTAACGTAATCCAGAAGTTTCCCGTTTTTAAAGAATTATATATTTTTAAGGGACTTCAAAGCCAAATTTATCCACCCACCCCAAATCAGTGTGCAGACTTTTCTTTTGTGTTTTCTCATTCTATCTAGGTTGTATCACCCTTAAAAATAAAAGGTGCATTATGTATTCAATGACACAAAATCATGTCCACAGGGAATTTCCTTCACACCCTACCCTGCTCCTCTGGTGTTTAGCCAGACAGAGATGATGGAAATGTTAGTACAAATCATTACCTTCTCTGCCAGGGACAACACAGTGCTGGCTTGAATTATGGCCACTTGTTCTTCATTTCTTAAATTCTGTGAAACATAAAAAAGAGGGGAAATAAGCTGAAGATACTTATGATATATACACTAAAGAAAATACTGCCTAACTGCCTGCCACAGACAGTACTACTATGCATGTGTGGGACCTTAACAAATTCCTATTCTGTCTAGTAATAATTAGCAAAGAGTTAATTCAAAACCTCAAACAAATATATTAATTGTGATTTTTTACATCTCTTTAATACCATCTTGATTTTGTGTCATTGTAAGCACACTTCATTAATAGTCATGTTATTAGAAAAACAGAAACCAAAATGAAATAAAGAGCAGTCTCTTCATAGCAGTTTTGATGTGATTTTATTGATTCTGTTCTTTCCTTTGATAATTTTTCAAGGGAAAAAACAGTGACTCCTTCAACTTACAGGCATCATTCACCTAGTATCATAATGAATGGTCCTCCCACTGAATTAATATGCCTTGACCCTGTCTGGAAGGTGTTTGTAGAAAGAAAGTGATTATAGCATCCTGGTCCATTCTTATGGGGCTGCCAACAACCCTAGTATTTAGCAGCATTTGCAACTGCATGACTGATTAATTTCATACTGGATGCTTCTGAGCAACAGTCAGACAGTAATTAGCTTTAATCACTGCAGATGTGGTCAGCATTCAAACCTGCAACCTGTCCATGAAAAGCACTTTACCAGGTCCTGTTTCTGCTACTACCTTCCAGAGATCCTTCCAAGTCCTGGGCCAAGTTGTTTGGTAGATTGTAGACTCTCTCCAGGGAGCTAACATCCTTATGTGAACATGGCATCTTACTTGCTGTTATTTTACATGTGATGCACTGTAAAGTATTTCTTGACTCTGTTTAGGCAAATTCATATCTATACTACACTTACTCGTTACTCACCCCATTTGTTACTCACCCCATTATCACCCAAGATATCAAGTTGCTTTATGAGATCAGGGATGTTCACATCCTGCAAGATCAAGGAGATGCATTCAAGTCAAAGACACGAGTGTGGCCTACCATTCTATCAGTGCCTGAACACTAAGTTAGAGGAAGACATTGTAGGACCGTGCTTCCTTGGGACGTTTTCAATCAGACACACCTGGTTTAAAATTTCTACTCTGCTTCTTCCAAGCTGCGTGAACTTGGGCATACTACCTAACAGTTCATTATCAATTTTGCCAGTTGCAAAATGGAGATAATAAATACCTACTTCATAGGCGATCTTGAGGATAAAAACACTATGTAGTAAAGAGTCTGGCATGTAGTAAGGACTTGGAAGATATGCTCATTAACTTTTCTTCTTATAATTGCCAAAATTTTTTTTCAATTATGATGGATTTGAGGCACAAAGAAAAGTAATAGGTAATAAATATAAAGAATCAACCAATTTCATTCTAATTAGCAGAATTCTGACCTGGCTGAATTTTGACTGCCACATGAAAAACTACAGTGCAAATTCCATATTTTAGGTGTTTAAGGTTAATTTCACCCTATGGGAAACTATTTTTTCTCTATTCCTTGAGTCAGTTTGAAGCAGCTGGACTCTATTTGAAAGAGTTCCCTTGGATATAAGTTATATCCATTGGATTAGGTTGTTTGTGATTTATCTAAGAAAAAAGCATCTAGGAAAAAGACAAAGGAAATTGCTTTTTATTTAATTAGAGTTGAATAAAAAAATTGCTTTGGTTTACAAATTTTTATGCAGCCCAGGAAAGCCAGGAGTCTAAACAACATGCAAGTGGTTTAAGATGGATGACAAGGAAGCACAATTTTAATGTCCAATTTTTCTCCCAATTTGTACCTCATTAGTACCACTTTCTCCTCTTATTCATGTTTAAACAGCAGTATAGCAGAGCCTGACCACCAGGAAAGGGAAAGTCTGGCTTAATCTCATAGGAAGAGGGAAGGCAACTGAAGCAAGTATATTTGGCAGCTGAGTGGGAGCAGGAAGGGCCATGCGGAAGGTAAAGGAGAGACCAGGAATAGCACGAGGCATCTCAACTTTACCCCAGGGAATATATATTCACAATGTGATTTCATTACATTAAAGGACAATATATTTCCTGGGAGACAGAGACACCTCAATTCAACCTTAATATTTAAAACGTATTTCAGTAGCACTAAAGATAGAATTATATTTTATCTAATAAGCAATATGTTGTAAACCCCAAGCCCTTTAAAAAGAGAACGCCTCCCTAAATTAAACACATCAAAAGAGAAAGCGGAGTGGGAGACTTCAACGTCTCTTCTAACTCTGAAACTCCATGATTATGGATTCCACAGCACCTAGAATGGCAGCCCAAAGGGATTCAACAAAAACTTTTTCATCTGGCAGACTTGAAATACGTTTCTTGAAGTATTACATTTATTTCATATTTCTCCTAGATAATTAGGCTAATTATCTTACATATTGTGATTCTGTATCATTCTTTATGCTACTCCGTTCTAAATAATCATGGATGCCTGTCTTCTTTGCTGCTACCACTCATACATCTGTCATACATTTATTAATATTTTATGTTCTATTGATTTTCCGACAGATGTGACTATTTCCAATTCCTACATAGTTTGTATCAAAATGACATCCAGTGACTGAAAGACCAAACAATCATGAGCAACATCCTTTTTTCTAATTTCTACAAACATAAAAAATTAAATATCTGCCTACCTTGACACCTTCTTTCATACAGTAGATCTGTAGAGCACTCACACCATCTGAGAATGGGTGAATTTGGAGATTAAATGGAGGGGATCGTCTCTCTCTTTCCTTGAAATACAGTGAAGAATATATAGAAATTAAAATAAAAAAGGAACAACTGATTAAAGACTAAACCAGTGGTCTCTTTATGCTATTTCAGCAGTTTATCAATGTCATTTGGAAAAAAAGTCAAACTCAGGATGCTCATGCTGAAATTTAATGGAAAAGAACTGACTAGTCAACTAAGTGGTAGAGGAGAAGAATTTATAGATGGTGTCATCCATTCTTGCAAATTTTTTGATCAGGGAAATGCAGGAAGTGGAGTTCCAATTTAAACTGTATGAATATTTAGAGCTTTCAGATATCAGAAAGAGGGGTCTTGCCATGAAGTTTTATGGCCGCTAACAGCCTATTGCATATTCAATCCACTCAGGCTTTATGAGTAAGATATGTGGGCTACAAAAAATGACTTACTCTTCTTCACTGAAGCATGCCAACTGCTAACTTTTTGTCCAGACCTAATTTGAAATAACCCCAAGAAGAAATGGCTGGCAAAATAACAGAGAAATTATATGTAAATTATCCTTTTACATATCCATATATGTTCAACCAGATCCTATGCCAGATTCTTCATGATACAATCAAAATCTGATTTGATTTGTATGTTTTACTTGAAAAACAAAAAACAAACCCCTAAAATTTGGTCAGGTTAATCATGGTATTTCCTAAGACAAATTGCCTTGCTTCTTAACCATTTTTTTTGCATAAATGCATTAGGGACTAAAAAGTTTACTTATAAATTTAAATTTAACTAAAAATATTTATATAGAGAGCATATTTTGAGATATAATTCTTGAAGTAATAGTTTTTAATGCATCAAAATTCAATGAAGGATGGACATGATTATTTAAAAGCAATGAAATACTGAGGAGGTTTGAAATCTAGTGTTTAAATTATTAAAAAATTATTCATTAGCATTGTTTACAAAGGCAGCAGTGTGAAAAGTACAATATACAAGCAGACAGTTTTGAGTTGCATCAAGGCTTTACCACTTGCTAGTCATGGGAGTTGGGCAAGTTATTTAATCTCGTTGTCTCAGCTATAAAATCTTGAGGGTGATTGTGAGGTCCAAACGAGAGAATGAATCTGAAAGGCTTAATTCAGCCCCTAGCTCCTTGATGTGCTCAGTACATGTTAATTATTATTATTTAATAGTTTTATCATCATCATCATTTCCTTACTTCTAGCTCTAGGTTTCGAAACTCCAGCAGCTCATTCTGGTCTCTGGCGTCTTGTAGTTCCTGTTGTAACCGGTGATTTTCTGCCTCCTGTTTTTCTATCTAATAAAGTAAATCCTGAAGTTAGGTGAGCATTGCAAAAAGCATCTACAACTTTGCAAAGCAAGCATGGATAATATTCATTTATTCAGTGACTAAATCTTCCAGATTGTGAAAAAAATTCCCTAGTAGATATGAATAAAATAAGTCTTTGGCTTTCCTTCTAGTTATCCATTGGTTGAGTTTTTTGAGTTATAGAGAAAAATGCTGGAAGACAGCTCTGTTCTTTGGGATAAAATCTAGGGATCCTGTGAATAGTGAATCTGAGAAAACTTACTATGTCCTTGTGGTGAGTCAGAGGCAGTGTACCAGAACCAGACTTAATGGTATAAATAAGAGGGATTGACACCTCCCGTTTCTGGAGTTAAAGTTGTCAGAGAAATACATTTTTAAAAACAGCTCTCATCATATACAAAACTTTGCTGAATTCCAGTTACCTATAGAATAAAGCCAAACTCCTTAATATGGAATTCAAAAGCCTTAAAAATCTGATCACCACCTAGCTTTTCAGTTTTATGTATTATCACTGTCATCTCTACACATACATTCACACACTCACATGTGATCATGCACACTAGAATCTAGAAACCCTGATTGACCCAGTGAACTGGCTGTTCCAGGAACTCTGTATCTGCTCACCTCTCCCTGAAAAGGGCTCCCCTATCTCCTTTTTCATGTGAGAAAATCCTCCACTTCCTTGAACACCAAGCTCTAATGTCTGTAAGAGCCTTCCCCAGTCACTTCTCATTCAGAAGTGACACCTCTTCCTTCTGTTTTCCTATAGACTTTCTTATAGGCTCTCTAGAGGAAGCATAAAACTCAGTTAGCTGTGTATAAATGCACCTTCCCCTGAAGACAGGGTCCAGGTCTGAGTCATCTTTGGATTTTAAGGGATCAGAAAATCTTTATGAAGTACAATAGGTTTGGGGCTTCTCTTGATATTAGCAGTGTGGGTGGGCTTCATGCACAGAAACAATTTAAAATCTTGAATTTAGAAATACAAACCCAGAGCCTTTTTTAAAATCATAGGATGCATCTTACTTTCCCAAATCTATATTTTTGAAGTAAAATGTTTAGCTTCATTGTCACTTCTTTCATCCTTTTATTCTTAGAAGCCTGGGTTCGAAAATTCCCCCTTTAGCCCAAAGAAATCAAGACTAAAGGAAATCAGATAGAAAACATAATGGGAATCATTGTTTTCATGATAAAGAAATTTAATAACACTTATTCCTGGGAATCTCTGAGACTAATAGGAAAACAAAGGTGGAGAAATAGTGAGAAATTATGTGACATTAATTAATATAGTCAACCCTAGATATTTGTGGTCTAGTGGACTTTCAAAGTTTTTAGAAGTTGACTTAGTTTATAAAGGAGATTCTACTTCCTAGAATCTTGTATTGCATTAGTGATGGTATATTTGGGGAGACTGCTGGTTCTGATGGTTAGTGAAGCAATTAGATCAGTGGTTCACAGATTGTAGTTCATAGACCGGGACCAATGCCAATGACGTTTCTTTAAAGGGCCTCTTAATCTTCCTGAGAGTACCAGTTTTCAATTTTGAATAGCTACCCAGCCTCTATATGATATATACATTGGCTCTGTCTCACATCACGCAGAATACAAGATAGGATGTCTTAACTCTACCAGACTAGAGGGGAAGGAGGACAAGCGCCTTTTTTCTCCTTCTCATGCTTACCAGGGTGATGTGGTTAACTTTTTTTACTTGCCAAGGATAGAAAATACTGGTAGAAATAATTCTAAGATCATTCCTACATAACCATGGATTGACCTGCAGAATTATTTCCCTTATTCAAATGGGCTTTCAAATCCTGTTTTTGTCAAGAATAACATAAGATTATTTTGTAATCTTTCACTAGATTTGTGGATGGTAAAATACCAAAGGAAAAGCCACACTTGAACTTAAACAATGTTCTCTGTTATGTTTAATTGCCCCAAATCAAAAACCTATATTCAGACAACCAAAATTAATTCTACCTCTTGGGCTTAAACCATGTTTTTGTATCTTAATTTGTTGACCAAATTTCCTGGATGTACTGTTTTGTGCTTTGGATGCATCTAAAAAATATTGTTCCTTTAAAAAGAAGTAGAAATAGCCAATCTCAGCAAAAAGATTAAAAGTGAGAATACAAGTCTGTGCTAGGTTGCAGCATGATCTTGGAGTCATATTCTGTCACTTCCTTGCACAAAATAACAAGTCCTATTCATAGAGTGTTTTTTGTAGATGGACAACCACATAGGATGTGTGCATGTATGTGTGTATATATATGCACAGTATAGATACAGTACATATATATGATTAACAAATCAGTAGGTTTCAGGGGTCACATTCTTTCGAGTCTGCACAATGCCCAGCGCAGAGCCATGCACATGTGCCACTTAGCTGATGGTGATGGCGGTGACAGGGATGCAGTTGAGCACGCAGCGGAGGACAGAGCAGCACCAGAAAAGCCTCCCCTTCCCCTGGCCCCTGTGCCACTCCTGAGAGCACCTCCTGCTGCTCCTGGATCTCTCATTATTTTCTCCTCTGCCCCACTAGGGTGTTGCGCCCAACATACCTTTTCTAAAAGCTCCTGGTTTCTCTTAATGAAAAGTTGTTTATCTTCTACCCAGTGTGAATCCTGTTTGACAAAGAATATCGCGCAGTCAGCATTTCAGAGTGGCACGAAAGAGCCTGTGTCGTCAAACCACTTCGCCAGAGAAGTCTTCTTTCCACCCCGTTTGTTTGCCTGACAATGACTGGTAAATGACACCCACCCCTGCCAGCTCCTTCTTCAAAGACATTAGGGCCAAAGTTGCCAGGAAAATTTAAACCCCTTTTCATCGTCACTCACTACTTCTACCTTTTTCAGTCTGAATAATCCAGGACCAGCCTTCTGGGGACTCAGAAGTGACCACACAGGCAAAAAGTGAAAAGGGTCAGAATGCACACAGGCTAGATACATATGGATGGAAAACATTAAAATGCAGAACCATAAATGTAGCATAGAGGCAAAGGACGCAGCTTATGACAACTCCAGGCTATTTGTACAGGGCTTCTCCTCCTCTGACACTCTCTCTCTTGCCCAACCTCATTCACTGTTGTAGCTGGGTTCACACTCTGGCCAGAACAACACCAGGGACAGAAATACAGAGTTGAACATTCTGACGCGGTTTGAGGAAGGTCCCCATGGAGATCCAAGCCGTGTCCTGGAGGCGGCCCATGCACAGGTAAGCTAGAGGAAGGTCAGATTGAATTGTCTGCATCTGCAGAAGAGCCAGCAACCAAATGCCTACCTGCCCTTTCTGAGCCAGAGTCGCTTCCAGATCTTCAATTTTGGCTTTATACCTTAGCACCTCTGCTTGGAGCTGTTCTTGAGCCTGGTGAAATAAAAATTCCAGAACTCAACAAGTAAAATGGCCATTCAATATTTTCCTTCCTCTCATGTTTCTTGACTAGAACTCAACAAGTGAGAGAAAAAAAGAATTTTCTAGGACAAAAGAATCTTTCTAAACTACTTTCATGATCTAAATGCTTGTTTAAAACTTCCTGTGGCTCCTTTTACTGTCAGGTTAATATTCAAACTCTTTAGCTTGGCATTCAAGGACTCCCACTATATTTCCAATCTTTTCCTATTGCTGATCAACTTAAGAGTCTACGCCTTTGGTTAAATCCTTTTTTCCTAAATATGCCTTGTAACTCTCTGCTTTTCTTTTTATTTGAATAAGTTCCCTCTTAGCAAAGCCTTGCCTCATTTTGTGTTTCCAAATTCTTTCCATTCTTTTGGAGCCAAATCAATTTCTATCTACCTACCTACCTACCTACTTATCTACTGTATATTTTGTGTGTATGTATAAGCAGTTTTGGACACTAATCTTCTATGGAGCAACCTTGCCGTACTATGTCATTTAGTCTGGTAACTAGATTTTAGATTCTCTTGTATTCTCTACATATACAATCCTATTCTTCTGTAAAAAAATTGGGGTTTTCTCTTTGTTTCCTGCCCATATACCTATTTTTTGTTCTTGTTGTCTTGGGATCTGGATAAGCTCTTTGGTACAAGGTTGAATAAAATCAGCAATTGTAGGTATCATTTTCTTATTCTTCATTGTGAGCAGAATATTTCTTTGGACTGTTAAACATTATATTTACCTTTATCAGGTCCAAAAAAAGGCCTATGCTTAATTTTGCTAAGATCTATTTTAACCTTGAATTTTGCTAAGATCTATTTTAACCTTGAATTTATGTTGACTGTAATCTATTTTTTCTTATATCAAAATGATTTCTTTTGTTTTCATTAATGCTTTCATCTATATTATCTATTTTTGCATTTCTACTTTCTTTGAATTTATTCTGTTGTTCTTCTTCTAACATCTTGATTTCTTTTATTTTGCTCAAAGTGGTAAGTTTTTTTGACTTTAATGGCCAGAGATAATGCTAAACCTTTATTTAGATAAGAGAATCTGATGAGAGAGAGAGGACTAGTTTCTACATCATCACTTCTCCAAAAAACAAGACGTGTGCTACTATTTTAACTGCTCAGTCCTATGTTGGTAAATACTGATAGTGAAAACCACAAATATTACAGTATTGGGGAACACACATGAAGGCATACAGGTACATTCCTTTCTAATGATTGCTTGCCTGTCTATTCCAAATTAGTGTTTTTTAAACATGTTTATTCACCTACGTATGTATGTGTGCATGTGTGTATGCACATTACCATTTAAAAGTTTGTAAGTGTTATACCTATCCTTTCCCACTAAACAACTAATAGTAGTTCCTACAACACTCCTCAGTGCATTGTAGACCCTCCAGAAAGAAAATGGGATAAAATCACTGGGTGGTCATGATCCCTTTTGCCTCATGTAAATTTATCTATGAGGCAGTTACAGCCTGGTGGTTACGACTAAAGTCAGAAGGCTAGGTTCATATCCTAGCTTTGTGACTTTACATAAATAATTTAACTTCACTAAGCTATTATTTCCTCTTCTGTAAAAAGATGATAATTATAGGATCTAGCTCATAGGGTTGTTTTAGGATTACACAGATAATATGCACGTAGAGTGCTCTGCACAATGCCTGGAGCACAGCAAGCACTCAATAAATGTTAAGTATTAGTTTTGCATGTGTTTCTTTTTCCTTTTTTTTGAACTAGGCTTATAACAGGCAGTTACGATATAATGGAAAGAACATATGACCCAGTGAGATTTGAATTGGAATCCCAGCTTTGCCATTTACTAGCTGTGTGATCTCGGGCAAGTCAATTAACTTCTCTGAGTCTCAGATTCCTCTATGAGAAAATCCCTGCCTCAGGGGGCTGTCACAAGGGCTAAGTCAAATATTGTCTGTGAAAATTCTTGGTAAGCTGTCAAATGTAATGCTGTGCACTTATTAACTAAGGAAAGAAACTATTGCCTTTGAAAGTTAAAAGTTCTTTTTCCAAGCAAGAAACTAAAAATGGATTATCAAAATCCAATACTGTCTAGCTTTGAAAATGTTAAGTTTTCAAATAGCAAGGATAAGAACTATGTACTTAACTATCTTTAAAGGAACAAAGGCATCGATCTAAGCTGGTTCTAATGTCTGTAGATTCGAGGTTTGTTGACATAAAAGATAAAACAGTTCAAAAGCTGCAGAGGAGAGAAAGGTGCAGGGAAATCTGTCCTGTTGATATTTTTATGTCCATGGTACTTCGGTGCTGTGACTGCTGCACGCTAATTCAGAGCACTCTCGCAGGTCACACTAACCTTGGCTTCTCGTTCAGCATCGATGATGCCTCCTGTCTGCTCCTGCAGGAGGGCATATGCTCTTTGGAGGGCCTGGTATTCTTTTGTTAATTGCCGAAATCGTAGCTCAGATTCTTCAGCTGCTAAACTCTTGAGGTTAAAAAAAAAAAAAGCCAAAAAATAATTGTGTTATGTTCAGGTCCTCTGTTCAATGTGAAATACTGAGTTCTTAACTTTTTAAAAAGAAGTAAAAGGTTTAACATTCTGTTTGATTTTATTTTTAACTCTAAAGTGTACATATGGACACATACTGTTAATACTTTCAAGATGGACATTGTAGAAAAATGTAAATATTTATTTTTAAAAAAGAAGCATTTTTACTTATTTATACATTTATGATTATTACCCACTTGGGTGTGGATTTCAGTCAATTTTGGATCCAAATGAGAAAAAGTCATACCCAGATTTTGGATCCAAATTTGAGGAAATTTAGATCTAAGCTGGTTCTAACATCTCTAGATTCTAGATATCTTAGAATTTTACTCATTTCTTTTCAATATATTCATTTCCAACAACTTTATTCCCAATAAATTATAATAACTGTTTTTACAGCTTTAGGTCTTAAACTTCACGGCATAACACAATCACCATGGAATTTTGTGAAAAATGCAGATTGTGGGGTTTCACCACCAAGATCCTAAGCCAGGAGTTTTATGGTAGGATCTAGGAATTTTCACTGTAACTGAGCCCTCTAGATCTGCAGTCCCCAAACCCTGGCACATGAGTCGGTACTGGTCTGTGGCCTGTTAGGAACTGGGCCGCACATCACCGCCTGAGCTCCTCCTCCCTCCCCAATCCCCTGTCTGTGGAAAAACTGTCTTCCAGGAAACAGGCCCCTGGTGCCAAAAAGACTGGGGACTGCTGCTCTAGATCACTCTGATGAGAATGGTCCACAGAACACACTTCACTAAACAGTGTCTTAGACCGTATCCAAAAGCCTTCTAAGCTTGTTCTTTGGTTCATACCCTCCCTAGATGAAGAATTTTGGAGGGTAAGTTTTATTTTGAAAGAAATCTTCAAATTATAGAGCTGAACTGTAGAGAAGTTTCTAAAAGGGTTACCTGACATAGGTAAAGCTATTTTTCAAGAGGCAACAGAGTCAAGTGTGGTCGGTCTCAAAATTGGTCACTATTATGAGATCACTTTGTGCTGCTCATAAAAGAGATGAAAAATGAAATGTTTTTTCTTTCCCTTAAAGGAAAGATTTAGTGACAATATCACCCAAGACTAGAGGAATGGAAAAGCTTACTTCGTCCAAGTCATCATCAGGAGTAGCTGGTGTTCTGTCTGTTCTAAATGAGGCCATGGATGATGTCTCTGAATCCATGGAGTCCTCATCATAGCCAATAAATGGGTCCAAAACAGGTCTCTGAATGGAGGGAAAGTACATGTTTACTGACACAACTAAAAGTTGGGAAAGTTGAATATTAAAATACTGCCAAATGTCATGAGTGTAAATGAAAATAAAAGACATGGATCCTTAATGCTTCTTTGATGAAATAAAAACATTAGGCATGAACACAATAATTCTAATAAATGTTTCTCCCATATTATTTCACTTCTAACACATTTAAGGAAGATTCATAAATATATGGCTCTCTTCATAGAAACACTGAAACCTCTTTTATATTATATTTTATACCATAATGAGCTAATGTGATTTACTCTTTTGAGTATTCAAACTATGATCAAATGACTTTGAAAACCCAGACACCTTTGTGGAGGGGTTTATCAGATTTAAGTCTTGTTATTCAATTCCACATCCAAAACAAATGATGGACTTGGCAAAAACAAAAACAAAAATCAAACAAGTAGACAAACTAAATAACAAAACTTTGTGGATTATAAGAGACTATACAGATATTGATAGATTTGGGGTATCATTATCAATAATATTGTCTGAGTGAATGATAAAAATATATTAATCAGTTATAGGCTAGGTGTCAGACTCTAATTATTCAGTGGGAGACATCAAATCATGTGTCTCTCTTACAGGTTCTTGGAGTGTGACTCTCCAACTTGTCAGATAACCCTTTCTACATCAAACCTAGTGGCATCTCCATTTAGAGAAAGTTATCTTAAAGCAAATCCTTTCAGGCTAAACCCCACAACACAATCATTTTTAGACTTCTAAGAAATGCCAAGAGAAAAGATTTTCTTCTAACCCATGGTTAATTGCAGCAGTTCAGGAACATCTGATTTATCACATCTCTGCAGGCAGATTCCATGCCAAGCCTCATTTTTCTGGCTGTTTGTGGCAAATGCCTCATAACCTAGTTTTCTTATTACCTTAATTGGCTTGGAACTTCTTCTATGCTTTCTCCTGCGGATGAGCTTTTCTCGATCCTGGAAAACAGATGAAGGATTTTTCAGATAGAGAGTTGGTAGATATCTCCCTATAGTTTTGTTTTGTTTTGTTAAAGAAAGAGTTGTTTTTCCCCTAAGGCATTACATTTAGAATAGAATAAGATTTTGTTTTGCAAACTTTGGCAACTTTTGGGTTGGAGACGTAAATATTTTCAAGGTAAGACTATTCTACAATTTTGTCTCATAATGTATGTGGATCTGAGAGCCTCACAGTCAGAAAGTATACTGCATTCCTAATCAGAATTCTTTACTTTATACTTAAAAGTCAAATAGCTTTAAAAATAGTTACTCATATTCCCCTAAGCACAGTTCTTTGGTTCTCCCAAATCCAAAATTACTTTACATTTGTGTTAAAAAATATCATTTCCCAATAAAGTATTCTTTTCATTTTGTCATTTTAAATGCACAGAAAGCTGTCTTTGGACTATTTTGGGATCCTTGTTTTTACCTGCAATCTCTGAAAATGGGACCAGAGAACAGAGTATCTAGTTTATCTAGTTGGTTATAATCATTTAGTATTTTTGTTTTGTTTTGACTTCTGGGCTGGTTTTTTTTTTTTAATTTTCTGTGAATCTCTAAGAATGCCTAGAAATAACGATAAATTTCTTGATTCATTCTTGCTGTGAATGGAGATACCCTAGGAATTTAGGGTTTACCCACTAAGTATTCCATGCATTTACTGCACAAATTTAAACTAGATGGAGTAAGTGTCTCCCTGAAAGTGTGATCAATATGCCTAAATAGCCCAGAATTTTATTAAAAAACTTACAGTTTAATCTCAGGATACTCAAAGCCAGGCAAATTCCTAGACTAGTGAATCTATAAGATTTATGATTTATTAGGATGTGAAAATAAAATAAGGGAAAGAGGGCTTCAGACCACATTTAATAAATAAGCTGGTTTAAGCTAGTGGTGTTCAGGCTTTTTTAGTTTTCACTTTTATAAGTAAAAATATTTTTATCATGCAACCTCAATATATCTGTGACTTTTAAAATTTATACATTATATAATTAGATTACCCTCCTAATCTAGTGTATGCATTATAACACATACTCAATATAAAAATTTTAAAAAGATGAACTGTAAATAATTATAAACAGAAGTTATAATCTTTCTTTCTCTCAATGGCAGTGAATCATTTTGCTCACTCTGCTCTGGAAACTACTGCCTAAATCCCCCTACTTCTTCAGATCTCTAGGCCTTGGCTTGGTCCTGAAGTGAGAGCAACCAAAGATGACATTCACAGAATAAAGACACGGAGGCAAAGAAGAAAACCCAAAGGCATCTAGAGGTCTTAGTCCATTCTTGCTGGTGCAGACCTCAGCCAGATGCAGATGGGAGTAATAACTGCCCTGCCGATTCAGCAGGTACTGCAGTAATGGTCAGAAAATCTGGACTGGAATTTCAGCTCTGTTATGTAATTATGGTGTTGTTGTTCACCCAACGAATATGTATCAAACTGTAACCACGTGCTGAATTAGGTGCTGGGAAAAAGAGGGATATATGCTCTTGTTATTGGAGGCAACATATTCAATCTCTGAGACTCAGGATCCTGATACTGGAGGGCAATTACAAGACACACCCACCCTACCTACCAACTTATATAACAATGCATTTGGAAGTTCTTTTAATGTGCTTTGCAGTTATTATTTATGTTATCAAATTAGTTAACAAAGGATTATAACTGAAAAGGTGTAAAGCAGTTTAATAACATAAAATATTTTTGGAATAGAGTTTCTTAAACATAATTACATATTGAACATATGAACTTGGGCCTCTGGGGTTATACAAAATTATTAAGTGCTTTCAGTATATGTCTTGTTGGCTACTTGTCATTGGGAACAATTTAGAGTTTACATATTGATCAAGACCTACCCTTGTGAGCTCATCAATAATGTTCTGTTGCTCAATGACCTGAAGTTTTAGAAACTCTGTTTCTTGTTCTTCATTAGCTTGGTCGAGATCATTCAGAGATTTTAATTTCTTCAAAGGTGGATGGGATGTTATTTTTTCTCTCTGGATTGGAAAAGAAGAAGGTAAGGTGGAGACTTTAAAAATGCCAAACTTTAGTTGTTAACATAAAATACCTGTAGAAAGTTTATGAGGCTCCAGCTAAATTTGAAAATTGCCTAGTTTGAATACACACACACCAACTAAAATCCTCAAGTATATTTTATCTGCTATAATAAGTCAAAATCATTGGGGATTGTCTGAAGATCTCTATGGATGTATTTTGTAAGTCTGTTAATGAGAACATCAGCATATCACTTGTCCATACGTAATATAAGTAATGGTATCTATTTCCCAACTATTATGCAAGATCTTAGAAGACAAGGTGTGCTTGGCATGTAGGTCTGTAAACAGCACACTAGTGAAATCTCAGAAGAAGGGTTTCTGTGGCTGAGGAGTTACTCTGAAGCTTTGCTTCTCCATTTCCGAGCTTTTGGAGAGCATGCAGGTTCCTGGAAGCACTCCCACGGTTTTGCAAATTTAGAAACCCCAAAAAATTCAGAGCCAGCAACCTTCTCTTGCTTTCTTCCTTAAAGCTTCCTTGCTTACATAAGGGAAAATCCAAATAGCATTGTATTTTAAAAATAAGCTCACAAATAACAATAAAGCACGTTATTGGAGTAATATAAAGAAGGAAGCTACAGTTTTGCAGAGTCTGTGATACACACCATTTCCAAATTTTCCTTGGTAACAGCTTTTAGTTTTTCTTCCATGCGCTGCAAGGACACCATCAGTTCATCGTTTCTCTTGGCGAGGCACTTGTTCCTTTCCAGGAGAGGTTTACATTGTTTTTCAGTTTCCCGCACGCGTTTTAACTGGGAAGAAATACGTTAAAATTTGTCTCTTGTGTTTGGGGCATGTGGGGCAGGGGGAGTAAGGTGGTGGGAGTGAAAACACTTCTGGAGCCACCTTTGTCTGCTTCACTATGTGCCTCAGAACTGACCACTGACGCTTCAGTCCTCTATGTAGCAGACTGACTGCTTTGTTTTCCCTTTCCCTTAATGGCTTTTCATCGTACTCTTAACAACCCTGTATCAATCTATAACCTTAAAGGAGGTGTGCAGAGAGACTGCTTTTTTGGGAATGCTTGGGGAAGGTAACTGTTCTTCCTTTTCCCTTTTGCTTCCCCCACCTTAGTTTTCCCCACTGTGCTCAGCCTCAATCCCCGGACATGCAACGTCCTCATTGGCTCAGAGAGATAAGGGTGTTCATCCAAATCACGGGGTCACTAAGTAACACAACCAGGACCTGAATCCAAGAATGGTCATCCCCAACGCCTGTTCTTTCCCTCACAGATCTTACTGAAATCTCCTCACATTAAGGTTATTTTTAAGGAAGTTTTATTGAGGGAAAAAACACACATAGGTATAAAACTATATTGATGTTTGTGTTTAAGAATATGTAATTTTTACCAGGTCTAGGAGAAGTATGATTGTATTGTTACCCACCCATAATTAAGAGTGACCATACTCTCTCTTTGCCTGACTAGTCTAAGCAGAGACTTTCAACCTTGGCAGCCTTGACATTTTGGGCCAGGTATTTTTTTTGCTATGAGGGGCTATCCTAGGCATGTAGCATGTTTAGCTGCATCCCTGGCATCTGCCCAGATGCCAGTAACACTCTGCCAGTTGTGACCATCCAAAAACGTCTCCAGCTATTGCCAAAATTGCCTCTAGTTGAGAAACACTGGTTTAAGTTTATGAATGTTGTCTTGGGGTAATTGTTAATAGTCTCTCCTTTAACTCTTAAAACTCTCCAGTTTGGATGGTGTATTTTATGATCATCCTATACATAATGGATTTCCATTTTAAAGTTCTCATGGTTAGTTCATTCTTTTCATACTAATGATTCAGAACGTGAATCTGTATTGGGGAGGAGCTGCCAAAACAGGGAAAAGGGAGGGGTGTATCAGAAATATTTGGAAAGATTGTTAGAACTATTCACTCCTGTTCTTGAGAGTCTAATGTAGGAGGTGCTGAGGTAGGAGACTTAGCCACCTATGAACGTTTGTAAAAGCTCCACTTGGGAGTTTGTAAATATCTCTGCCCCAACCCCACCTCAATCTCAGTTTGAAAACTCCATTTATATCAAAGGCCAAATTTAGATTTATTTTTCATAAATAATCTGACTTAATCCTCAGTTATTGAGCTTCAGTGTCTGAAGCATTAATATGAAATATCGTGTACATAGAAGGACAAATAAATTATTCCACTAGGTTCACTATTATAATCTATGTCTCTTTCCTGGAGGTCAATGACATGAGTTTTAAATATTTAAATTTATTTAGTATATACTATTCATAGAAAATGCAGATAAACACAAAGAAAATATCTATAATTCTACCATTCCATACATCATTAACCATAGTCCCAAAGTACCCAACCGAATGTTCCTTTTAAGATATACCTTAAATATAACAGAGAAAGTTGAAAGTTAAATATATATGTATGTTTATATATATGTGTATATTTATAAATATGTATTTTAAAAATATATTATATATACTTATATATAAATATATTTAAATATACACGCACATACATATATATACACATGCACATATATAGTCATACAAACACTAAAAGAAAAAATTTGATATAGTCAACTAATAACAAAGAATTTAAGTTAAGAAGTATTACTAGAGAAAAGAAAACATTTCATAATGATAAAAAGGTCAATGCACAAACATAAACATATTAATTTACATGCATCTAGTAATGAATTCAAATATGTACACAGCAAAATTGACAGGACTAAGAAGAGATATAGACAAATCTGTTGGAAGAACAGCAAACAAAAATATTAGTACAAATATTTGTAGAGATGGGGGTCATGCTCTTTCTCAGACTAGTCTCGAACTCCTGACCTGAAGTGATCCTCCTGCCTTGGCCTCCCAAAGTGCTATTATAGGTGTGAGCCACTGTGCCCAGCCAATGGAAAATTTTAAACAAGACTATTAACAAATTCGAATCAAACTGCAACTAATAATTGTACAGTATATCTTCTTTTCATGTAAACATGTAACATTCCTAAAGTTGACCATATGCTGGGATCTTAAAATCTTGGCTGGATGCAGTGGCTCACGTCTGTAATCCTATTGCTCTGGGAGGTGGAGGTGGGAGGATGGCTTGAGCTCAGAAGTTCGAGATCAGCCTGAGCAAGACGAGACCCCATCTCTATTAAAAATAGAAAAAATTAGCTGGGCGTCATGGCATGTGCCTGTAGTCCCAGCTACTCGGGAGGCTGAGGCAGGGGGATCGCTTGAGCCCAGAAGTTTCAGGTAGCAGTGAGCTATGATGACAACACTGCACTCTACCCGGGGCAACACAGCAAGACTCTGTCTCAAAAAAAAAAAAAAAATTTAAAGAAAAAAAAAGAAAGGAAAAAAAAGAAAAAGAAAAAAAAAGAAAATCTCAACAAATTTCAAAGGAGTGAACAAAGTATATGTTTAGTACTATAGTAGAATTAGGGTACAAATTGATAACAGAAAGATAACTCAAAATCTCCAAATATTTGGAAATCAAGCCATACATTTCTGATTAGCCCATGGATGAAAGAAGAAATTACATGACATTACAAAAGATTCTGAATGAAACAGCAATATACTATGACACATCAAAATTTGTGGGATGATGCTAAAGCAAGGCTTAGAGGGACAATTACTGCCTAAAATGCATATATTTGAAAAAAGGAAAGGCTGAAAATAACTCCTTTATTTGAACAATGCCATTAAAAATGTAAAAATGTAAGCCACAAAGCAGGATATTTTAAATATAAATATCCCACAAATGATGTAAAAAAAATCCTAATATTAATAAGAGAAATAGGCCAGGCATGGTGGCTCATGCCTATAATCCCAGCACTTTGGGAGGCCAAGGTGAGAGGATTGCTTGAGGCCAGGAGTTCGAGACCAGCCTGAGCCCTGATCAAGTGTGAGACCCCATCTCTACTTAAAATAGAAAAGTTAGCCGGGCGTGGTGGCGTGTGCCTGTAGTCCCAGCCACTCGGGAGTCTGGGGCAGGAGGATCTCTTGAGCCCAGGAATTCGAGGCTGCAGTGAGCTACGATTGTGCCACTGCACTCTAGGCTGAGTGACAGAGTGAAACCCTGTCTCTAAAAAAAAGGAAAAAGGAATGCAGCACAACAGAAAATGGGCTGAGAGCAAATCATAAAAGATATGCAAAAGGCCATTACACAACCTCATTAATAATGAGGAAAATAAAAATTAAAATCACAATGTGAGATATAAGAATATACCTTATGACCAACAAAATGGCTAAAATTAACAATTATTTTTGGGTGTTGGCAAAGATGTGGAGAAACCACAACTTTCATTCATTGTTGGTGGGAATGTAATTTGTTACAACAACTTGAGGAAACCATTTGGTAATAACTACTGAAGCTAACTACGTGCATACTCTAAATTAATCCAGTAATTCTACTCCTTTGTATATTCCTGCCAGAGATGGGCACATTTTTTCACCAAAGACATGTAGCAGCACCATTCTTAACAGCTTAAAAGTGTTAAGAAACAACATAAAAGTCCATTAACAACAGAGTGGATAAATATATTGTGATATATTAATTAACACTATAGAGTAATGAAAATGAATGAACCCTACATGCAGCACAATGGATGAATCTCACAAATAACACTGAATAAAAGCAGCAAAAGAAGCCAGACACAAAACAGTGAATATTGTGTGATTCCATTTACAAAGAATTTTTAAAAAGTGTTAGACGTTTATGGTGATAGAAGTAAGAATAGTGGTTAACTTTAACAGGATGGTAATTGGGAGGGGGTCACAAGAGGAGGTTCTGAGGTGCTGGAAATCTTCCCCTTACTCATCTCAATGGAGGTTATATGGGTGTGCCACTTTGTGAATATTTATTGAACTGCACCTTTATTATTTGTGCACTTTTCTCTATTATCTTATACTTCTATAACATGATATGTACTTCTGTAACATAATGCAACAACAAATTTTGAGTATAACTCACCAATTCATTTCGTTCATCTCCAAGCAAGGTATTCCTGTCTTCCAATTTTCTTATAGTGGCATTCAATTCAGCTATTCTCTTTTGATTTCTTCGCAAATCCTACACGTGAAAATTAAAATGGATATTTCTTCAGTAACACTTTTCACAACGTTTTGGAATACCACCCATTACTCATAAAAGTAATAGGCTCAGTTCTGTTTATCTGGCTGATGAAGTGAGAGTAAAATGTTCTCTTATTCAGAGAAGAGTAAATTTTGCCCTTTTATATCTCCCAATAATCACCACTTGCATTGGAGACCAAGCCTGGTTAAAAATGCAAATGAATTCCATGTGGCAGGTATTCCCTGGAGCCGGGACTTAGGGCTGGGGAGATGCAGAAGGTTGGATCAGCTTATCAGAGCTGTGTGCTGTGAGACCAAGGTCATGTTGCAATTACACAGGGTTCAAGGAGCATCCCTTGTGTCATGGCTGCACATTGCTTCCCATGGCTCAGACAGCTGTCTGGCTATTATACTTAGCCACAGAGGGAACAGAATAGGAGGTAGGGATGGGCTTTGTAATTTCCTACATTCGCCTGAAGAAAAAGGTCAGAGCGAGAAAAGGTCAGTGCATAACCTTCATTTACGAAAATCAGCAGTTTATAGGCTAGCCCTCCCTAGTATATTTTGGCCAACGCAACTGGCTTGCCCGTTGACAGAATTTCCATGAATCACCTTACACACAGCAGTCATGGCTTAATTCTGTGCTGTAGAGTACATAGGACTGTTATTATCATATGCTTGCAACTCTGTTATCATTACATTTTGATAGTGTAGTACTGTTGACAAAGCAGTTTCACATACCTTATATCCCTAAGTTCACAATATCTTAGAGGATTCAGCAAAACAGGTAAAATTCACGTCATAACTCATTCAAGATCTTGTGGCTAATATTAATAGATCAATAACTAATATGTATTGAATGCTAACTAGGTACCAGACCCTGTGCTCAACATTTTATATATCATTTCTTCTAATCCTTAGACCACCCTTATGGAGTACTACTATAGCCTCTATTTTACGTATGAGGAAACTGAGCGGTGAAGTGGTTTGCCTAAGGTCACACAATAAATGGCAGATCCAGGATTTGAACCAAAGGGTCTAACTCTAGAGCCTATTCTCTTGACAATTATGCTATATTGCAGGTGCGTGTCAGTGATAGAACTTATATCTGCTAAATCCTAGATCAGTATTCATTCCACCACCTACTAGGATATATATATCCTAAATACTGATTCATAAATTATTCATTATTTAGTTCTAAGTAGTACTTTGGAACCCATCTCTGTTCCTAAATAATACATTTTCATCATTATAGCAGCTAAATAATTTGAAAGGTATAAGATGTATAGCCAACTACATGCAAGCTGATTTCCATTGCTGCACTTCTGAAAATAATTTCTCATATGAAATGATGAAAATCCAGGGAAATAAGTGGCAAGTACAACCAGACTAGAAGCTTTCAGATGAAGATTATAAAATGGTTTCAGCTTTTATACAGTTATACATTTTGACCCTTGAAGATAACCATTTTTACCAATTTCCAACCCAATTATTCACAAAAGGAAAATTTACCAGTCTTGACAAGAGGAAAATATTTTCATCTAATTTATGATTTTTATAACAGACAAGTTTGGATGGGTATCATCTGGCTAGAAAAGTTCTATAAAAGATTTAAAGAAATCTGTAATTCTCATGTGATCTCTTAATGCAGTGCAGACCACTTTGTTGTCTACGAGTTTAGAAAACTGTGTTCCCAAGACACTAGCTGGTATTATAGTAGGAGGTAGAATTGATTTCTCTGTAGTCAACAGGAAAAGAGCTTAAGTGAAAAGTAAAACTTGGGAACTAAATAAAAGATGACTGGTGAGTTCTCCACTTGAATTGGAATGGACTTACAGGACTGCTGCAGTGCTCGGAGCCATCTCCTGCCCTTCCTGGAATTTCTCGTTTTGGACTGCTCATGTTACACTCAGCCTCCTTGACCAGAAAGAGTTGTTCATCCAACGCCTCCTTCTGCAGCTGGAGTTTCTGCACATAGCCTGTTTGGGTCTCCAGTTCCTTTTCCAGGGAAAAGATGATCCTGTCCTTGGCTTTGATTTCATCCATCTGAATTAAATGAGACCCAGGACATTTTACTTAACAATGCTATAAAGAAATGCATTTTTACTATGGTATGAGTTTAACTTCTTTCACCTGATTGCTTTATTAAAAAAATTGTTACTATGACAAGTGTATTAAGTGTATTGGCTTCATGAATAAGATGAGGCAACATTGTGTAATGAAGGGTTATCCTAGGTAAATAAGATGTCAAGGAGAGTAATTTTTTCTCTCTAGTATATCCTGTGTAGATGTTTTGATTCAATATATTGTTTGAAATGGTCTGGGATGGTTAGATATGGAAAGGAAAGGCTAACTTTGAAATGGGTCATTAATCTTAATAAAGATGAATACTAAACATTTCACTACAGTGTTTCTCCAGGACAAATTTTGATGTTACCCCCTCTTTGGGGGATTGAGTATTCAATTCCTACCCAAATAGCAGTTACTACTATTAGTAGGTAATTTGTAACTGAAGAAACTGCAGGCTTCCAGTGGCCTAGTCATTTCCAAAGACTAAAGTGCTTGAATTCAGGTGGTGAATTTGCAGGGAGGTCCTTCCATGGTTCATGCTTTATGGCTCTTTCCATTCCTATGCATATTTCAGAGCAGCCAGTTCTTAGCACCCATTTTACCATTGCTATCAGAAAATCATTGTTGGGACTAAACAAGGATGGAAGATACCCAGTAATATCAGCCACTATATCTCCCCTACGTATCTGCGGGATATATTTACCGATCTTAACACTCATTTCTGTTAAGCCTGAGCATGGCCTCAGAAATATTTCTCAACTAAAGGCCACAGGCGTTCAATACCAATTGATCAGAGTTCCACTGGATTGAAACCTTTCTGCCATCCCTGGAAGATGGCTAATGAAGTGAATGTCTGGAGACAATTTTCAAAGCGAGCATAGCCATTAGGTGAAACCATTCTTCTCATTTCATTATATTCTATTGAATATTCAAAATGGAGATAGGGGAAAGATATTTAATACAAACAACATTATGTTGTTTTCTTTTTCTAATAGTGTCTCCTTATACAAAACAAATCACTTTGTATAAATCTTTCTTTGCTGTGCTCTTAGACCAGGAAAAAAAAATATCTGGGACAGAAATGGTGTTACATAGTCACGCATTTTCTACATTTAAATATCTGTGAGCTACTGCCTCCAAGTCACATGATTAAATTTTATATCAGTTTTGGGAGGGCATTGGACTAAATTCCACATGATCCTGTAATATCATCTGATAAGTTGGTGAGGAATCAAATATTGTCTTGTTAATTTGGGAATAAAAGTACTGTCTATAGTTTCTATCTCCTTGCAGAAGACTTGAGTCCAGTGTTTCTCTTAACTGAGTAGCACCTTCATTTGTCAGACCTGTCATCTAGAGTGTTATTTTTGTTTACAGTTTAATAAAGCTCTGTATCTGCATGTTCCTGGTTGGTTTTATGTACTCTGCCTAAATGAACTTGCTGCCAAAGTCTTCCATTACTGCCCACATCCATCCACATCATTGTGACTGAAATTTATCAATCTTTTACTATATTCAAGGTATACACTCAGAGCTTTATACACCTTATTGTATAACAATCCTATTCAGTAGGTTCTGTTATCACCATTTTACAGATGACGTCTGAGGACCCAAAAGGTTAAAAACTTGGTCAAAGTCACATGGCTAGTAAATTGTGAAGACTGATTTTTAACTGAATCTTCTGACTGTAGAGCCCATTCTGTTAGGCACTATGCTATACTGGCTCCAAGATTATTCGTATACTTCCAGCATTTCCCAAAGTGGTTTTCTGTGCAGAACCTACTGATTAATATTGAGGAGGCTCTATTGCAGTGGTTATGAGCACAGACTCCGATCTCAGAATACTGAAAATCAGCCAAGGCTCTACTTTCCTAGATGGGAAGGGGCACATACCAGAATTTTCTGGGGAAATTTTCTAGACAGAAAGGCTCCCATTTCTCTCCCTTCCAGTTCCAAAAATGGAGCTGGGGGTCAGGGTAGGCACAAGGCAGTAGGATGGAAAAAATGAAGACAAGTACATCTGTATTACTGACAAAGTTTCCCATGTTATCCTCTTTGCATCCAGTTTTTAAAAAAAGTATTCTTCAGGTGGCTTAGGCTTTACACTATTATTAAGAGGGATTTCATGTCTACTTCAGCAACATGCTGGTAAAAAAAAAGTCATGGCAAAAATTTGCAGATTTATAAGTGGATATACTTATAGATTTACATTGAAAACCATCAACAAACAAAACACTTAATGCGAAACTTCCTTTTCATTTACCTACCTGCTGACTCCAGAGTTCAAAGTCCCAATTCATTCTTCATCAGTCATTGTCATTTCAAAAACCAAAGGCAGGGCAGAGACCAATATTTCTGCACTGTGTTTGGTCTTTACTATCAAACAGTGTAACAGAATAAATTGCAGATAAAGAATTCAGAAAGTATGGCAAAGGCAATATTTTATAGTCACACCATATCACAGTACAAAGAAAATTACACATTAGCTTTTAAAAGTGTTCTACCACTTTGAACTTAAAATTAAAATCCTGGAGATATCATCTGAGGAAGACAATTAAGATTCTCAGAAAGTAACTGCTTAGAATTGGAAGACAAAAGAGGAAACATGTAGTTTTTCCTAAGAAAACATTATTTTTAGAGAAGCATAAAGTATATTCTAACAGGTGATGGTTAATTTGATAATATACAACTAAGACATAATTAATGCTAAAGATCTGAGTGTAGATGGACACAAATATTTCTTCTTCTCAAATAACTGGATAAGGCCAACAAGGACATTGTAGTTTTCAGATGATAGTTATATTTGTTTAATTTTTAAGCATGGCGAGAGGCCTATGTGGCTTTTGGTCATACGTGTTAGAAGGGAAGACCTAACTCTGTAAGGACTGAGGTAAGTCTTAGAAATTATAAACAATAAACAAGATACTTAGGAATGACACCCAATTAAAAAATTATTGGCTCCTGTTTTAAATGGCCCCTGTTTATTTTGGGGAAAAGATCTATTTTTAAAATGACTAAGGATTTTATAGTTTTGGGTCTTGCTTCCAGACATAGTTCCTGGAAAAAAGACTGGTGAACCACTCAGGATGTTCCCAGTGGCTGCCGTTTTCAAACATCTTGAAAGTCACAGAAACTTCCCCTACACCCTCTAAAAAACCTAATAAGATTTTATAAATGAAAAGCCCACAAAATTATGCTGACTTTGGAAAAGTTCATAATTTAAAATATTTTAATAAAAATCCAAGAAAACAGTAGTCACTGAACAGATACTCTCCCTGTATGTGGGGCTGGGAGAATCTAGTTTTTATGAGAAAGGTGATTCCAAAATCTCTTACATTTATTTTACAATTCCAGTTTTGGTCTGAGCATATCTATCTATTCATCTACCTACCTACCTATTGATCTACCCTGTATTTTCAATAGAGCATTTGACAAAAGGTAGGCACTGTTCATAATCCACTGACAAGCAAAGACCTGAAGCAGCAAATCCCATGGAGCTCTGAAACCTGGCAGAGATGGTCTGCACTGGTCTGAAGGGATTACTGTACTAACCAGCCTCCGAATATCCCGCTCTGACTCCCACTTGATCTTCGAGATGGCTTCTTGGTGGGACTGATGCTCACTCCTAAGGTCCCCAGCCTTGATTTTGTCCGCTTGGATCATATTGCTCAGAGCCTCGTCCACCTGCTTCTTGGCCGTTTTCAGGTCCGTAATTTCCTGCAAGAGCTTAAGGCGCTCTGCATCAAACAGTTTCCTGGCCTCCTCCCGGGCCTCAATGGTGAGCGCTGTCCTTACTTTGTCACTGCTGCCATCCCGGAGAGCACAGAGAGCCGACTTGAGCCTCTGGATCTCTCCGTCTCGCACCTTCACTGTCCTTGACATCTCTTGCTCGTGCTGCTTGATGAGATTCTCCCTCACAGCCTGCAGCTCCTTCATCTTCTCCTCATGGAGCTTGGATTTGAGTTCTGTCACCAGGACCGTGTGCTTGCGCTGCTCCAGTTCCCGAATCCTCTTCACTTCTTGAGTCTTCTCTCTTTCAAGCTTCGATACCTAAAGGCAGAGAGACGAAAGGATGAAGAGAAATGAGCCTCAAAGGAAAGGTGTGCTCCGAGGCAGGCTCTGCAGCTCAGGCCACTGTGATCTCTTAATTCCTCATCTCTTTTCAAATTCCAGGCCCTCTCAGGGGAAAGAACCAGAGGCCTTAAAGCTAGGAATACAGTGAGCAAAAGGAAGAAATACCTAAGGATGTTTGTATTACTTTGTTCAGACAAATATTTGATGTGCTGGAGTCTTACTATTCGATGTGTGGTCTGCAGACAAGCAGCACCAGCATCACTCAGAATCTTGTTAGAAATGTGGAATCCCGGGGTCGCTCCCAGATCTGTGCATCAGAATGTACATTTTAGTAAATCTCCAGGTGACTGGTACATACATTAAAATTAAAGAGTATTGCTATAATAGTTTTCCCAGTGGTGGGGAAGAGTTCAATACAGATCACCTAGAAAGCTTTTCAGACTACACAACACTAGCCAGATCCAAACTACAAATGTGGGTGTCTCGAGACAGCTCATAGTTTGATATTGTGATCAAGCTAATAAATTAGTGCCAAAAATGAAATTATAAAATATACCCCTCCCTCCTTTTTTTTTTGAAGAGACGATGCTACTGCTGCTAAGGATTAAAGTGGGGGAGTGAGGAATGAGGACAGTTGGTAATAGCCTCAACCATACCTTTCTTGGTATGGCAACTTAGTGTCATCCCCAAACTTTATACACTACACACACAGACATATATACACACTAGCCAAAACCAAACAATGACAGCAACAATGCTGCAGTTCATTGGGTCCTCTCTCTGGCACAGGACTTTCGTGGCTGTTTACTCCTGCATGCTCCATGGATGTCTCCTTGTGTCCTTCCCTCTCTCACTGTAATCCCTCGCCTTTCCTGCCCCCAAGGCCAACACTCCAAGTAGTTTAATAAAGTATTCCTTATAATAATCTTTTTACCTTTCAGGAATTCTGGTTCAAAAAATCTTCTGTGTTTTGTTACATTGCCAGTGATAATATAGGTCTCCTTGTAAATTAGCAATGGCACTCACTTAATCTGGCTGTGAGTCAGTCTCCGATTCGGTAGGTCAGGGTGGGGCTTGAAAAAGCCTCTCGGTAATCCTGTTGTCGTCCTTCTCTCCTATTTCATCTCTGATGCCTGACTCCCTCTGTCTCTGTCTTCTCTCTCTGTCTCTCTCTCTCTCACACACACACACACACACACACATAACACACATGCAGAATAATCTGGAAAAAGGGAAGAAAATTGGAGAGCCCCAAGAGTCATATCTAGTTGAGTGATATTCAGTCTCTGCCATTTGTAAAACTGGAAGGTTTCACAAAACAATAAAAGACATTCCAGCTGAAAAATTTTAAGATTCAAACTCCCTATTGAAACCACTGTAATTATAACATAAAGTGTTTGAAATTTTACTTACCTTAATAGCTTACCTACCTTTAACTAGAACAGTATTTTCTAAGGCTGCATAGCATTTTATGAATAGTTTATTTTTAAAGGCACAGAAATTATTCCTATGATGATTATTCTAAAACAGCTTAAGGGGACATGGCGAAATAAGCAGCCAGGGCTCCTCAACCATCCATCCTCTGATCTCACCTCCACGTTACACCTAAGCTGCCTTCCTGTCCTCTCAGCCTCTAGAACTGTGCTGTCCAAGGTGGCAGCCACTAGCCACTCTGAGCACTTGTAATATTTCAAATTTGAGTAAAGATTTGCTCTAGGTGTAAAATACACTCTGGATTTCAAAGACTTAGTGTGAGGTAAAGAATATATAATATCTCATTAATCATTTTTATATTGATTACATATTGAAATTATTATACTTTGGATAAATTAAACTATATTATTAAAACTAATTCTGTTTCTTTTTACTTTTTAAAATTGTAGCTAACAAGAGATTTTAAAGTCACACATATGGCCTGCATTTGTGGCTCACATTATATTTCTCTTGAACAGTATTGCTCTGGCGTTCTTAGAGGTTCATTTAGTGAACCCAGCTTTCCCCACACTGCTGGTGATATTCTCTTAGTAAAGCCCAGTTCTGATCTTACTTTTGTGCCTGCTCAGAAACTATCCAGGCCCCCTTATGCTGTGGAATAAAATCCCAACACCTCAGCTTTGCCTTTCAGGCTCTCCCGAAGGTCTGGCTGGACCTCCAGCTCCAATTGCTCCCTCTCCCTCTTCTCACCTGTCCCCAGCTCTAGGCACAGGCGATTATGCTGTTTTCTGCACATGGCCTGCATCTCTGTACCTATGTGCCTACTGTTTCCTCTTCCTGACCTGCCCTTCCCTCGGCTCCTTTTGGAATCCTCACATTCCTCACGGCCCTGCTACATGTCATCCTCTCCTGTCATGCCACCCTACTTGCCCAGGACAAAGCTCCTTTCTCTTGCCATTGTCTTCTCAGTGCACTCTGGTAACACCTCCTTGCTGGTCCTTTTCACATTTTTCTTTATGCTTTTTTTTTTTGTACACTTATCTGTCCTCACCACCTCCTCTCCTATGCCTACCCCAGATTGGAAATTCCGAGAAGGCTGCCAACAAGCCTTCCTCATCTCTGTATACCCAATGGCTCCCAGCACAACATATAATAAGAAGCCAGAAGGCATGTGTGGAATTAAAGGATGTATGCCAATATCTTTCCCTGGCTAGCCCCCTAATGAGAGGCAAGAATAATATTTCCTGTCATAAAGGTTAGAGAGCACAGGTTTGTAGGGTTACCAGAGCAGCCTCTATAACAAAACAAAAATTCCCTAACATATAAGAATGTCCACTTCTCCTCTGGTTGATATTTCTCTCAGTGCTTCAGTAAGGACAATCTAGATCTTACTATCCATCTTTCTAAAGTGAACGGAAATGAATACTTTCTAGACTACAGCCCATGGGCCAAATCCATCCTGCTCCTGTTTTTGAGAATAAAGTTTTATTGGAACACAGCCATGCTTACATATTGCTTAAGGTCGCCTTCATGCTACAATGGAGTTGAGTAGTTTCATAGACACTTTCTGGCTAAAAAAGCCTAAAATATTTACTATATTGCTTTTCATAGAAAAGTTTGCTGATTCCTGTTTTAGAAAATGCACTTTTTGAGAGGAAGGGCCTTATTTTTTATTGATTTAGAAACTCTGATAACTTATCTTCTATATAAGACCTTGGAAAGTTACTTTAGCTCAAGTGATAGGAACTTAGTCATCTTCATTTTCAGCTAGATGCATTTACATTAGGCACTTGGAACAATATCATGACTGCAAGAACTGTCAGGTAACAAGTTACTAACAAAAATTGTAGCAATTCTTCCTAGAGCAATGAAAAACTGTAGTTAAAATGGATAAAGAGTAAGAAATTCTAGGTTTGCATTTCTATTTCAACATCTGCTATCTCTAAGAAAGTTGCTTTATCCTTCTGAGGATCTTTGGTTACACTTAAAAATGCCTGTAATGGGGTTATTTTTAGGATTAAACTAGATAGTGTATAGGAAAGTGCCTTGAACTGTAAAGTCCTATGAAGTGTAAGGTAATATTATTACTGGATATAATAGGAGCTACTCACTGATCTAAAATTATTTATGTCAAATCTCTGGGGCTACATTAGATTGTATCTCCCTGTGATTCTGTCATTTTTCCCAAATTATAAACTCTAAGCTTTTGTGTGTAGACTGAAGGGGAGAGGAAGGAAATGGAAACTAAAGCAAAAATACAGGTGTATGGAAAATATATTCTAACCTGAAGACAAAAACAAATATAAACAAACACTAGCCTTCTTAGGACAGCCAAAGAAAATTCAAAGGAATTGAGTAACATTTGACATTTATGTCCACTTATTTTGGTTGTCATGGAAACCGACATTTTTTGCAGAATTTCTAGGTATAACTTTTTTCTTTTTTTAAGCTCGAAAGAAGTGTTTCACTCTGAAGGAGAGCCAAAGAATGCGACTCAAATTTTTGGGGAAAAAGAGCCAATAAAAATTTTGTAGTAAAATCATTTTCTAAAAATTATTTGCAAGGCAGATTGCACCACTGAGGACATAGATTTAAATACCTTAATATAAATCTTAAAATGAATATACAAAAAGATAAGAACTATTCCTGAACAACAATGAAAATACGATGATGATAATAGTTTGAAATGGAGATTATTTAGTTGAAGAAAGAAATCAGTTTTGATTAGTGGAGATGTTTTTGGAGAAAAATTTCAGCTCAATCATATAATAGCTACAATTGTCGAGGGCTTACTATGAGTTAGACATCTTTCTAAATAGGCTTTACATGTATCAGTACATTTAACCTCCTGGACAGCTCTATGACGTAGGAAGTCTTTGTTACATCACAATTTGAGTTGAGAAAAGTAAGGAACAGTTTCCAAAGAAGGGCAAAGTAAAGAAGGCTGACTGAAGTCCAGTGGGGTCAGGACCCGGATCTGGTTCAGATCCCAGATCTTGTTTGCTCTGAAGCTTTGGGTAAGCTGCTCACCTCTGTCGGCCTCAATTTTCTCTTTTGGAAACTGGGACTGGACACCATTCTCATATAATTGTTGTGAGGACGGATTTACCCAATCTATCAAAAGTCCTTTGGAAAGGTTGAAACACATGAGAGACTAATAACTATTAATACCTGCTAGATATTATAATATTAATTTTGATGAATATTGCCAATATATGAATATTATATTATACAATGTTACATCAATACCACCAACATAAATACAAGTACCTATGTTATTGTGATAAGACTAACATTACAATATTACATTATTAAGATAATAACAACGATTTGGGGCTGGGAGCTGTGGTTCATGCCTGTAATCCTAGCACTCTGGGAGGCCTAGGCGGGAGGATCTCTTGAGCTCAGGAGTTTGAGACCAGCCTGAGCAAGAGCGAGACCCCATCTCTACTAAAAATAGAAAAAATGAGCTGGGCGTGGTGGTGGGCACCTGTAGTCCCAGCTACTTGGGAGGCTGAGGCAGGAAGATTGCTTGAGCCCAGGAGTTTGAGATTTCAGGGCACTCTAGCCTGGGCAACAGAGCAAGACTCTGTCTCAAAAAAAAAAAAAAAAAAAACGACAAAAAAACCCCAACTATTTTCCAAACAGACAGAAATGTTCAAAGATAAAACCGGGTTTCCTCAGTATGTGCCGAGATACTTGGCATTGGTGGCATCTAATCTTGACTTGGAAGACACTCTGGGGAAGGTGTAGGCCTAAGGAGTGGGGGGGGGGGTGGCCTCGGGGCAAGGAGGAGAGCCCTGAATAAGCCTCCCAAATCCCTTCTACCTTGGAGGTCCTATGGTAAAAATGGTCATTAGGAAAGTTTAACCCTACTAAGAAAAGGTTACACTATGACAGAGAAAAGGGAATTCATGACTATTTTACATAGACGTCATATTTTATTTTTCTCTTCTGCTGTAATTCTAGTCTGGCCTTTGGAAAATGTCAGTGTAAATTCTGCCAAGGTAAAGATGGTGATGATTTCAGCTTTAAAGTGATCTTAGAAACCTAGGATTAAAAATTGGACAGCTCAGTCAAAGGTAAGGAAGGAGTTGAAGGTTATCAAGGCAAGGCTAGCTAACATAAACTTTGGCTTGGGTTATCTGCACTGGATGTTCCTGGAGATCTAAACTCACAGTAAGCTGGCAGGGATTTTCATGAGCACAAAGTAACTGTCAAACAGGAGATGTGAAGGAGCCACGATAGGAAGGCTGCTTGTAAGGGAAGTCTTACACGACCTGGGGAAGTACAAAGGATTCTGTTTTTTTAGTTTCTTGGTCTCAGCCACTTATACTTCCTGACAACAGAACTAAAGGTACAGATAGGAAGAAATACCCCATCCCAAATTTGGTCCCTGAACCTAGAGGCTCTAGGAACAGTCACTTGAAGATAGAGAAGCTGATTTTCTGAAAGTGTCCCGGAGGCAAAAGAGTGCAGTGGAGCAAGATATTCAGCATTACATCTTGAACACCACCTTCTTAGAGAAGGTGGGAATTCCCATTGTGGCTCCTTCACTTGCTGTGTCTCTGGCAGCAAATGAGTTAAACAGTTTGAACCTCATTTCCCTTCTCAGTGAAATCAGGATAGTAATTGGGATAGTGAAATCAGCAAGCCTACCACAAAGGCTTGCTGAAATGCTTGTGAGGCTCCGTGTGAAAGTTCTTTGCAGTCTGAAGGGCTGTTCCAATGGTGGCAGCTCCTGTCTGAGCAGATTCCTCCCAGGCCTGCTGCCCTGCTGCCTCTACTCTTGGAACCCTGTCCTCTGCCTCCTGTCCCTTCACTCCCTCTGTCACTGTGCTCAAGCTCTTCACGCAACTGTAGTCTATTTCCAAGGGAGAGTAGAAAGCCCTAGGGTAATTCCTGGAGTGTTCACACACAGTAAGCATCAGATCATGGCCTCACAGCGTCCACAGTAGAGACAAACAGAGGCAAACATCACCGTTTAATGGCCCAAAGTGCTGGTCCAAGGAAAAGACAGACCTGGGTGTAAATGCTTTCTCCATACAAGCCTAGGGTTTCCCACCTAAATACATGTTATAACAACACTTATGCCACAGGGTTCTTAGGAAAGCTTTCAAAAGGAATCATGTAAATTGATTCCATAGGTAGTTCTGAGCACCTCCCATATGCCGGGCAGTCTCCTCATCTGTAAAACACGGATAACAACCACGCCCACCTCAGAGAGGGGTGATGAGGATGAAATCAGATAATGGCTTTCCACGCCTGACACAAACTAATTGCTCAAAAATTAACACACACACATACTCCCTTGTGAAGTAGATGCTATGATTTTCCCATTTGACAGACAAGGAAGGAAAATCACAGAAGGGTTCCATAACCTGCTCAGGGTCGCTCAGGTGCTACACGACAGAGCTGGGATTCTGGCAGGATGAAATGGTGCTTATTACAGAGTGTGACAGACAGTAAACATTCAACAAGTTGTAGCTATTTATATTATCCCTCCAAAGCACTTATGACTCTGCTCTATACACGATGGATGTTCTGTAAATGTCAATGGGGTTATTTGTCTTGCTGGAAAAATGAGTAACGCTCCATCACCCCAAAGGTCTCCACTCTTTAACTCGCCCATTCCCCAGTGGCTGAATCGTCATTTTGTCATCAGAGCCTCGGAGCCAAACCGAGGGTGTAAATTCACATCTCGGCATTGTTCATATTCTATCTTTTAAAGCCTGGCCCTTTGAAAACACAATCATATTTATTTATAATAAAACTGCTTTATGACTTGTGTGCCCTCCAAATTCCTTTTGCTCTTTAGGGAAGGCTGCTGACAGGCAGTGAGACTTTGCTTTAGCTCCTGTGCTGGGACTGTAATGAACTGCCAAGGCGAGCAAGCCAGGCGGGGGCAGTCAGCAGAGGGGGGATAAGGCTGTGTGCTCTGATTCAAGAGGCCAGCCGCCTGGCTCTCATCACGCTTGGCCTGCCAGCTTAGACACCAGCGCCAGACCCTGGAGAAACGGGCAGCCTCATTCCAGCTCGAGAGAGTTACCCATTTTAAAAAGGTCTGAATGTGTGAAAAATTGGCAGTGGTGAAGTCCTCAGGGCCTCTGCTTCTTTGGAATCTCACGTAAAGCAGCGGCAATTTATGGTTCCCAGTCTCTAGACTGACAAGCTACTTCCTACGAATATAGTTTGTCATCCCGTCCTTATTACAATTAAAGGAGTCTGCTTTCCTTGAAATGTAATGTTGCCCCAGGGAAAGTTAAGACCAATAAAATGTTCATAGATTGTCTGACCTGGAAGAAATCTTACAGTGGAGTGTTTGTCAACATAAAGGCTGAGTGAGCACCGCCTGCATCTGAATCGCCTGGACTGCTTGCTCTTCAGAATTACAAGTCCTGGGCCTCACCTGCCTACTTTATCAGAATCCTTGGGCTCAGAAATCTAAATTTTTAATAAGTTCCCCCAGGTTATTCTCTTGCACAGTGATGCATGAAAGACACAGATATGGAGAAATAGATTCAGTCATCCGCATTACAGATAGAGAAATTGAGACACTTACATCTGTCTCCAAGTAGAGATAAAGATAAATAATGCCCAGGTCTTCTGACTCTCAAACAAATGGTTTTTTAAAATGACATCATGTTCCCTTTGGTTTCATGGAAAGTAAAAAATTTCCTTTGCAAACTTTACATTGCCATCTCTTTATTTAAGGTCAAGGCTTACCTGAGATATGTGGCCACAGGCTTTGGCAGACCTAAAGCCCATTTATTATTATCGCTGAAACCAGGAAAAATAGATTTGGGAGAAATAACAAATTAAAATATAATAGTGGTGTTAAGGAAGAAGAGGTAGATAAAATGGAATAAGGATATTTGTTGGTCTGTGACCTATTGCTTGTTGATCAAGAGTGTTTTCTTACTATTCAAAGAGTTGTCTAAATAAGGCAACTTTATGCTGCCATGGTTGTCTCTAGTTTGCAAGGACCAAAAACATCTCACGCAGGTTGGATATTTCAAATTGTTTTCCTAGCCATGACCTTATTTGATATTCACACCATCCTGGTGACGTATGTGTTAGTATATACATTTAAGCAATGAGATTTAGAGAAGTAAAGAGATTTTTCTAAGTCCAATTATCAACTGACTCAAATCCAGAGAATATTAGAAAGAATACTAATACTAATAACTTTTTGAGAATTTACTATGTGCCAGGCAGCTCTCTGAGCACTTGACATGAATTTTCTCACTTGATCCTCATAAGTACTTTATGAATTTGCCTAATTTACACTTCATCACAGCCCTGTGAGATAACAGTAATGTTTTACTGATGAAGAAACTAAGGTATCAGGAATGAACCTTCTTTCAATTACTCCTCTATTAATTCAACAAATACTGAGATTTTAAGTTCTGGACATTATTTAGGTTCTAGGGATATTAAGTAAGCTAAGTCCCTGCTATCATAGAAATGACACTCGATTGGGGAGAGGTAGCACTAAACAAGTCAATACACAAGCATATGAATTGCTATGAAATAAGTCAAGAACAGGCCATGGGGAGTAACTGGGCATGGGGAAGTGTTCTGTTTCAGAGACTGGTCAGATGAGTGGCACTTGAGCAGATACCTGGAGGAGGACAGGGAAGGAGCACGTAGCTAACTGGCAAAAAAACAAGGACAGAGGCCCTAAGTGTGATCAGCATCTCTCTCTTGATCCAGCAAAGGGACTTGAGCAGAGAGGTTGAGAGAGAGAGAGAGGAGTCAAAGAGGGGGCTGACAGTAATATCCCGTACTGGTAGGGAAAGTCCTTTGACTCCAAGAGAGGTAGGAAGCCATTTGAGGGTATCGCACAGTGGAGTGACATGATGTGAAACATTTTAGCAGGATTGCTTTGAATGCTCTAGGAGGAATAACCTATACAGGGCAAGGGTGAAGCTTGTCCAAGGTCACACAACTACTAAGTGTTGGGAGGTTGTGGTGCTGGGGGACATTGTCTCAATTTTTATATCTGGCTTCCTGAACCAGGCTTCCTGACGAGGCAGAGATCTGTCTAGTGAGCTGCTGTTCCCACTTCCTGTGTATCCTGTGTTCAGTTTCCACCTGCCACACACAAGAGAATCTCCATGTGTACAGGGTTGTTGCTCTCTCTGGCAAAAGGCGGGAGTCCACTGGGGTGGGCCAGCAGGCAGAGCTGTGCTCACTGTACATGGACACAGCCCGAGCTGCTCAGAGGGCCCAGCCTCAGCTAGCCGTCACTCACCTTGGACTTCTCTTGATGCAGCTCTATCTGAATGTCTGTGAGCTTGGTCCTGAGGTCTTCATTGGCAGCTTGAAGGGCGACAATGAGTGCCTCGGGCTTCTCGCCCTTATTTCGCCCTTTCTTGGACATTGTTCCTTTCTAAATGGAGTCTGTTGGTTTTTAATTCCTTTCAAACAGGCGCTGCCATGTTACTGTTTCTTATCCTGGAGTGCAATGTCTCCGCATCTACTGCGTGGTGCTCCTTGGTAAGGTCTCCTCAACTGCTGTCCTGGAAGCCCTAAGAAGAGAAAGAGGCAGCAGTTATTGCTTTGACAAAGACTTGGGCTAATTGTCAGTCCACTCTCAGCCTCCTCCTGAGGCTCTTCTGTATCCCAGTATCTCCTGTCCACTCTGCACATAAATTTGGAGTGATCTTTCTAAAAGGTTAGTCTGACCATGTCAGTGCCCTGCTTAAAATCCTTTCCTGTAAGCATCTGTCTTTCACATATGCCTGAACCCACTCACTGTTCTATACTTCTCTCCTTCATGTCACCCATGGATACTCTGGCCATATAAAGCAGAGACCTAATAAAGCAGAGAGCCTCAACTTCAAGAAAACTCAATATACAAAGACAGGATTAGGCAATGGATAAACTATGAGAAGTGAGTATTAACTATTAATGGATTACTGGATTAATTGAGTCACTCACAAACTCATTCAGTCAATATTGTTAGAGTTCCTTCCATGTGCTGTGCTAGATACAGTATATTGAAATAAAAAATAAGTCAGAGTTTCAAAGCAAAAAAAGAAAACTGTCCATCTATTAATCAACATCATCATCCATCATCTATCTGATACTAGTTTTTAAAGAAATACACAATAATTGTTCGGTATAGGCAAGGACCTCTCCTTCTGCCTGGGGTGAATAAGGAAGGCTCTGTGAAGAAGACGCCATTGGCCTGGAACTTGAGGAGTGGCTTAGATGACAACAGATGGAGAAACAGGTGAAGCGTCCTGGGTAAGGAAAATGGCAGGTGCTGAGACACAACAGAGAGAAATCACAGTGACTATTTTGTGGGGAAAAACGGGGCCTGATTAATTACAACCCTGGATATGGTTGAAGGGAACTAATAATGCTGGAAAAGTTTCCTGGAAAGGATGGATGGTGGAGAGACCTAGAATTCCAAGCTTAGGATTTTGGTGAAGCTGTTGAAATTCTTGGCAGGTGGGTGCCCAAATACAGCAATGCTATGGCGTGGTTATTCCGGTGGCAGGGTGGGGAGAGAATGGAGACAGGGAGGCCAGATAGGAAGCTAATGAATTTGTCCAGGTAAAGGATGATAAAAGCCTAATCGGAACAGTGGCAAGAGGAGAGAAGGGGAGGGCACGTGTATTTTGATTTACAAATTCTTGCATACGTCATAGGAATAAAGAGGCCAGAAAAATATGAATATTAAACCATTAAAGTCAACGGGAAAAACATGACAAGATCCGAGAGAAAGTTTCCCACGCAACCTTTCAGAAAACTGGGTATTGTGTACAGTGAAGAGCTTCAGTCCAGAGCTAAGGGGAACTCCTGCTGGTCACCCATATGTTCCAGCAGCTGCTGCTCTCTTAAGACCCTTTAGCTTTGAGGACCATGCTGGGATCCTGGGCTTTGTGCCATCCCCTCAAGAGCACTGGGGCTATGCTCTTTGGAATGTCTCTGGGGGTACGGGGATAGGGACAGGTTAGGGTATAGGGAGGGTGAGCCTATCTATTGCAGCCATGGAACTGCCCACCACTTCCCGTCCCGTCCTACATGTTGAAGTTGTCCTTCATGCCTCTTTGCAAATCTTGCCAAATCATTAAATTTCAGGGCTGGGAGACCTCTGAGAGGCCACCTTTCTTTGCTTTTAATGCTGAAATGAATTCAGCAAGCATTTATTGAACATTTGTGTGACCAACACTTCTAGACATAAAGAGAAATAAGACAGTACTTAACCTCAAGTAGGCGCTGGGCGAGTAAATTCACATATTGGTGTGGAACAGGTTTCTCTTCCTCTAGTTGATCTCTAAATGTTGCTCTTCCCCTGGGCTTTTCCAGGTGACCTCCACTGGCCTCACCTATATAGCTATGACTCTCAGTTTTAGATTCATAGCCCTGACAGTTCTCCAAGCCTCAGAATCATATGTACATTCAACCAATTACTTACAAAATCCACTTGCATATCTGATTGGCATCTCAAACCCAACATAACTAATGCAGGTATCTTTATTGCTATTCCCCCAAAACCTTCATTTCCCCATGTTTTTCTATATCATTGAATGGCACCACCACATGCCCAGGTGTTCCAGATATAAGCTCAGAAGTCATTCTTTCTTCTACTTTATTCCTTGTTTCTCTTGTCCAGTTCACCAGGAAGTTCTGTTTACTTTATACAAAATATGACTCTTTTTGGTCAACTTGTCTCAAATCCCTAAAATGCTCTTGGAACACAGAGGAAAAAGGAGCTTTGGTAAAGCTTCACAGTCCCTTCATACTCGTATAGTCTTCTTCAATGAAGAAAGGGCTTTCCTACTTGGAGATATGGAACAGCACAGTAAAGAGCTTGAGCAAAAACCTGGAGCCACAAATTTGCTTGATGTATTTAGTAAAGGTTGTGACCTGGGAGAAGACAGACTGGGGGGTCAGATTTCAAAGTTTGGACTTGATTATGCAGAAATGAGGAAGCGTGGCAGCCCTTGAATATATGCAATAATAATAATGAGCAGCTAGCGACTGCTTACTATGTACCCGTCATTAGACTAAGCACATAACATACTGCTCTCATTTAATCCTCCCAAAAATTTAGGAAAAAATTATTCCCAGAAGGATTAAGTAACTTGCCTAACTTGACCAAATTGATAGGTGGTAAAGCTGATATTCAAATCCAGGCAGTTTGAGACTGACACCCAACCTCTTCCCCTCCGGGAGGCAGCTGTCAGTATCATGGAAGATGGGACTGGTAGAAGGAACCAGGCTGCTCCAAAGGTCCATGCAAGAGACAATACAGCCCTGAACGGACAAAAAGGGAGGTAGCAACTTTGACACATGGAGACATCGATGGAATCATGCCCTACTTTTAAACATTACTACTGGTTTGAACATTCTTCTTTCCCATTATAAATAATGGGTACACACCCGTTCTTTGAAATTTCTGGCAGCAAAAATGTGCAAAGCAACATTTTTGCTGCCAGATATAATACATACATTTTATATTTTAATTTATAATCCTTTCTAAAAAATATAATATTGTGTGCCTGACTTCACATATTTTTAGTCTGGGAAGTACTGTGAACTTAGTCCCATGAAGGAAAAGGAAAGGGTGGAAAAATTAGATGCATGTTCAGAAGAGAAAAAGGCATCATAGGAAGTTACTGATAGAATCAGCTTATGGACACCTTAAGGTGAGCAACTTCATAACAATGGTCCTATACACCCCTCTGGTGGAGAAAAACTTTCCAAAGACTTCTCCAGTTGTGATGGGAGCCTGGAAATCTCATGATTCTGACTCTAATTTCACTACAACTCTTCTGTTTCCTTGTTCTGCCTTTTTATTCCCACAGCTTGTTGAGATATGTTACATACCATAAAATTCACACATTTAAAATGTACAATTCTGTAGTTTTTTGTGTATTCACAACATTGTGCAAACATCATCACAATCAATTTTGGACATTTTTATCACCCCAAAAAGAAACCCTATACCTATTAGGGGTCATTCACTATTCCCCAACAAACTCTTCCAGCCCAAGGCAACCACTAGCCTACTTTTTGTCTCTATGGATTTGCCTATTCTGGACATTTTGTATAAATGGAATCATACAACATGTATTTTTTTTTTGTGTGTGTGTGACTGGCTTCTTCCACTTTAGCGTAATCTTTTCATTATGCTAATGTTCATCCATGTTGTTGATACTTCATTTCTTTTTATTGCTGAATAATATTCCATTATATGGATAAATTACATTTTGTTTATCCATTCATTGCCTGATGGACACTTGTGCATAAGTGCCTTAAGGTCAGGCTTCTAGAGAAGCTGCCAGCTATGAAGAGGGACATCACCCCTTTAAGGAGTGGGCTGGAGAGCACAAAGGAGAGTGACTGGAGGTATCACTGCACACAGAAGGAATATTTCTGGACCACCCAAGGAGCCCTTGTCACTGATGATGTCTGACATAGCAGATTATCTGGAGGAAGGACAGGAGCCTTGTTCAACTAAGGGCCAATCACTGTGGGAACTTTATAACATAAAAAATCTTGAAGGAACTTTAAGTGAGCCCTAAGTTTCCAGCTCTCAGCTACACGGTCAGGAGGCAGTACCCCCAGGTAAAATTGTGAAGTATCAAAATGTGAATTTTAGCCTACCCTCTGACTTTTCCCATCCTCAATCAGGAACCTCCTATAGCCACCGAGGTTGAGTTTCTCTGTAACCACGACACTATCTCTGATAAAGATATTAGAGAATTTAGAGATAACCTCTCAGGAATACTTGCATTTTAAAATGAGGATCACGCTTGACAGCAATCTTTAATGCAGGAATGGATTATTAGTGGAAGAATTACAGCCCTCATTTATTCATTTAACAGACATTTATTGAGGAGGAAATATAACGCAGTGTTTTAGAACAGAGTGTCCCAAATCTTTGGTCTGGTTGCATCAAAATCTACTGGAGAGCTTCAGTGACATGGAGCTCCACCTCTAGAGATTTTGATGTAGTAGTTGCTAGATGATTCTGATACACAGGGCATCTTTGAGAACTTCTTGTAAAGAGTATGGACTATGGAATCAGACAGACCTGAGTTTATATCCTACTTCTGTGTTTAGCAGCTGCGTGATCTTCCATCAATCACTTAGTTCTCTAGGCCTCAATATTTCTCATCTTTAAAGTGGGGGTGAGGGGGCCAGGTTTATATAGTTCACCTGTGGCATTGGACAGTTTGACAATCAAGTGAAAGAATGTAAGTGACGCTCTTTTACAGCTCATGATAGGAGCGCTCACCATTTCTACCATTAGCCAAGGTGGAGGAAACAAAACAGCCAATAAGCGCTGTCCTCAAGATGCTTAAATTGACTAAGAATGGCAGGGGATGTGCAAAAATAACGATAATTCAAGTTCCACAATTATGGAAGGCCTTATATATTAAAAAGCCCTTCCTACTCTTGGTTCCCTACAGATTTATTTAGGCATTGACACAAAACCCTGGAGAGAGAGAAACCACCGAGAGAGGAGAGTGACACTAACGTGGGCAAATGCAGCCTCTGTCCCCTCTGCACCACAGACTCTCCTGGTATGCTATTTCTGGAGACCAAAGAAGGACACCACATCTAAAATCATCGTGAGGTCACCTACTCTCAGGGGGAGCCCTTTTATGTCTTTCAGTGTTTAAGGAGCCTCAGCATCCATTCTTTATAACCAAATTTCCAGTTCTAAAAATTCCTATTCAGCATTCTTCTTTTTTAATTGACAAAAATGTATGTGTTTATGGTGACAACATAATGTTTTAAAATATGCATACATTTTGGAATGGCTAAATCAAGCTAATTAACATTACCTCATACACTTTTTTTTTGTGGTGACAACACTTAAAATCTACTCTCTTAGCGATTTTCAAGTGTACAATACATTGTCATTAACTATAGTCAACATGTTATGCAAAACATCTCCAGAACTTATTCCTACTGTCCAACCAGAATTTTGTATCCTTTGACCAATATCTCCCCAGTTCCCCCAGCCCCCTTCCAGTGCCTGGTGGCCACCATCCCACTCTCTGCTTCTATGAGTATGACTTTTTTCAATTCCCCATGTAAGTGAGATCATGTGGTATTTGTCTTTCTGTGTCTGGCTTATTTCACTTAATGTCTTCCAGCTTCATTCATGTTGCAAATGAGAGGATTTCCTTCTTTTAAAGGCAAAATAGTATTCCATTGTATATGTATACTACAGTTTCTTTATCCAATTATTCCTTGATGGACGCTTAGGTTGATTCCATATCTTAGCTACTGTGAATAATAAAGCATTATTCTTTTTTAATGACACACACTTCAAGATTAAAATTTAAAAATTGGAAACATAATTAAATCAATTTATAAGTACTTAAATATGATGAATCTATGTTACTGATCTTAGGTTACAATCCTGGTTGCATAGTCTGCCCAAGAAAGTAAAAATATCCTGCAAATCCTAATAGTTTTATGTCAGACTAAATTTTCTACTGGTTCTCACATCCTAAAATACCATACTTTTTTTTTTGGTTAGAAATGCAGCCACATATTTGGTCAAGAAAATATGGCCAGTATTTACTGAGCACTCTTCTTGGCTTTTTGTAGATGTTACAAAGTCTAAGTATAATATCATTCCTACCCTTCAGTGGCTTCCAGACTATAAAAAGAGACAAACATCTGCAAAGAGAAAACAAATTCTAGAAAGCAGTGAATGGTAAATGCTGTTAGAGCAGCTCACAGTGGACTGAGAAAACATGAAAACTTCATAAAAAGGGCAGCATTGGACTGAGCCTGAATGATGCTATCCACTTTAATGAGCTTTTACTCTGTGCCAGGCACTGTATTATGCACTAACTCTCTGAACTATTCCAATTAACCCTTTGAGATATTTAATCTTATTATTTTTCAGATAGAGAAATTGAGGATCAAAGAGGTTAATTAACTTGTAAAAGATTCACAGTTATGAAATGGCAAAGCTGAAATTCAAATACACATATGTCAGTCTCCAAAGCGTCTTCGATACCATAACATTTTCTTAAAGAGACAGCAGGATTCAGCTCTGTTTGCTAGTAGGCTACAGAGATGGTAAAGAATAAAAGTGTCAGTTGGTGGCTTATGAAATAGAATGGTAGAAGGTAGTGGTTAAGAGCCCGGAATTTAAAATCAGAAAAACTGGCTTTGAATTAAATTTCCTAGCTGTATATTCTTGAGAAGTTACTGAAACTCTCCAAGCTTCTGTTTTCTCTTTATAATGGGGAAAGGGATGTATTGGCCTCACTGAGCTCCTTCAAAGAATAAAGGAGTTAATATGTGTAAAATGATTAGCAAATTATTATTATCATTGTCATATTTATTGTTTTTCCAGGACCTAACTATTCTTTAAACACCAGCTTAAATTTAAAGGAAAGAAGAAAGAGATTTATCACCACTTTGTGTTAAAAAGACAGGGCAGAGAAAACACAGAGACCCCTGAAAGGACTAAAGAAATTCATGCTTATGCTTTTTGGGAAATGGGACCTGCATTGACAGGATCAGTATTCCCGGGAGTCTTGGCTCTGTAGCTAGTTCTGCCCCAAGCCATAAACTGAATAAAGTCGTTATTAATCTCAGGGTTTCCAATATGGCTGTTGTCACTGAGTTATGATTTGAAAGCAACTGTTACATAAAATAACTAGAGTTCACATATATGGAGCTGAATGCATCAATCTTTCTCCATAATTAACATTTGGATATGTCTACTCTAACAAAGCCTTGTTAGTGTGTCTAAACCTCCCTTCTTTTCCAAAGATGATGCTTTTGAGTGAGATGCTGTTAATGTTTAAAATGAATGAATTAAACTTGCATATTTTATTCCTGGTCACCTACAGAGACATATTGTCACTTCTTAAACCCTTCTCTATGCAGGAAAAATGTCTCACTGTGCATTTGTGAACTTGACACAGAAATTTAACATACAGAAGGGAGGCCTGCTGGTTAAGCCGGTCCAGACCTGGAGTTCTAGTTTCCCTAAATAAAAGGAATGTGGTGATGTGGCTATGGGGTCAAAAAGCTTTTAATCCATGACACATCTTTTAGAAGAAAATGAATCTGAAATGTTGACATTTAGCATCATAGCAATTATGCATCTTCAGGATTGTAAATTGCCGTGTTTGTATGTCTCTTTATGTTTCTTTTTGTCTCTCCTATTCTTCTACCAAATTGCCCTCTTTATCACATAATAATAGAAATTATTATTATTACAAATTATTTAAAGTCAACATGTTGTTTTTCACAGGAAAAGAATATAACTAAAAAGTTATTACTCTTAATGGATTTGTATTTTAGATCTCAGGTTTAAAACTTCATATTTGAAATATACTTGATAAAGTGTAGAGTAAGAAAGAGTGCTCAGCACACGTACAAGAACGTCCAACCTCTTTAAGGGGGATTGTCAGGAAGCTTGATAGAAATGGTGTCTAAGTTGCGATCCAAAGCAGGTAGCATTCATCCAGAACTGATCTACTATGCAAACCCTTGACTTTGCTCATGTGGTTCTTTGTTTGACTTCCCTCTTCCTTCCTCACCTCCTTGGTGAACTCCCTCCTACTCATCTTTTAGGGCCAGATCAAGTCATCTCATATCACTTTCCTTCATACCCTGGGTGGAATAAATTATTCCTTCATTTGGGTTTTCATTTTCACTTTGAAGACACGTCTTACAGCATTCACCCCTGATTCATTAATGTATACACTCATTAATTCACAAATACTTATGAAGCAGCTGGTGGAGAATAAGTCTGTGCTAAACAAGAGAGACAGAATCCCTGCCCTTCCCAGAGGAGGAATCAGAAATTTAATACGTATGACAATTATACCCAGGATAGAAGATGGGAATCACGGGAGTCTTGGTGAGTCAGGAAAGATTCCTTAGGAAAAGTGATATATAACAAAGATCTGTAGATGAGAAGGAATCAGTCAGCGAAGTGTTAGGGTGGGAAAGAAGAATGTTCTAGGCAGAAGGAGTACTGAGTATGAAGGTCTAGAGGTAAAAGAGAATATGAAAGTACTCTGGGGGAAAATACTGGCAAGAGTTTGGTGAGTGAATGGAAAACAGCAAGAGGCGAGCTTGGAGAGATAAGCAGTGGGCAGATGGCAGAGGATAGTATAAACTATGTCAAAGGTATGGACTTCATCTGCACAGCAATGTGTAGTCATAGGCTTCATATAGGGGAGCAACTTGATGAAATTTTGGTTTTAGTAGTAGTCCTCTGGCAATAGCGGATGGTACGGACAAGAGGGATAAACGCACATGTACAAAGAGCAGTTAGGAGACTGTGGCCATAATTCATTCATGTTATCATTATTGTTTATGTGACTGAGTAAGGGTAAAACTGTGTCTTATTCATCTTTATGCTCACAGTACCAGTCAACAATGACGATCATGAAGTTCAATTTAGTTAACATTGATCCAGATCCAAGGAAAATACTGAGATTGAGGTACGTATTTCACAATTTCTACAGAGATCATTTATAGTAAGATTTATTATGGGAAATTTCTTTTACTTTGTGGGAACCCTTGAATGGCTATTTTTGATTTCAGGTAAAAGTTAAAGCTTGATATAATAGTTAAATAAACAATAAAATTAAATGAATTTTTGTTTAAGCCATATGCTGAGATTTATCTATTTATTTATAGAGACAGAGTCTCACTCTGTCACTTGGGCCAGAGTACAGTGGCATCATCATAACTTTCTGCAACCTCAAATATATGCTGAGATTTCTTAATCCTGCTATCCACCATAGTCCCAAATTTAATTTCACTCCTTAGTACTGGGCACGTCATCTTGCACTGTACTCTTTTATCAGGGTTTAGAAGGCTTTCACAAGGATGCGTTTAGCAAAGTACATCTCTAAGTGCCATATATTCTTATTTCATTGTCTTCTCTCTGGATTCAAAGTGTTTTACAGCTGTTGTAGAGTGAGAAGTATCATTTTCATTGGACATGGGGGAGGAATCTCAAACACAGCAGGAAACAATTATGTATTCAAAGTCAGAGCAAGAAACATACATCAGAGACCCTGCCTAAAGGAAGCACTTGCTATATATGTGCACTGTTATTAAAGACAAACTGGTAAGTGAAGATAAAGAAAAGCACACAAAATTATTGGAGGGAGTGGTCTTCATGGAATTATATTTATAATTGACAGCAAGATTTTCTATTTTAGGTATGAGTGAAACATGCATAACCTATTCTGTTGTTTCCTTGGTGACTGTAAAGGACCTTGAATTAAAAAAATTATCATAAAGGCACCTTTTACAAAGTGTCAAACAGGAGCAGAAATTTCTATATATAGGAGGTGAATAATGTGTATTTCCTATTAAAAAAAGGCAGAACAATTTCAATATAAGAATTTATACTAATTAATATTACTTAACAGTACATAAAGTTTAAATAAAATAACTTTTGGATACATTATATATTAATAGTTCTATTTTAAAGAAGTGTATTTAATTTTCTATATTCTACATAAGAGCAACTGGCTATTGGTATTTTCCTTATGTTATAATACGGTATAATAATAAATTATAAAGCAATATAGATTTGTTTTTAACATTTAGGATTCTGTTTTGAGTTTTGTCCCATAGACTAATGCACATCTACATTTTTTTGTCCAGTTGATAGGATCGTGGAAGCAAGACTGTGAGGTTGATTAATGAAAGACAATTGATGTAACCCCATGGACCAAATTCCATAGGAAAATCATTTTAAAAATCAGATCAACAAGTATCTCTTAAACCATAATTATGTGCAAGGCGTTATGTTAGAGTTGAAGATGATACAATATGTATCTACCAAATAAATCTGCTATTTTAAGTGTCAAAGGAACTCATGTGCACACACAGCAAGAACAAGACGAACTGTATCATGAGGCCAAGACTATCTGGCTCCTTGTTAAATCCCAGTGCTCATATAGTACTGGACAAAAGCAGATTCTGAATGAATATTTCTGAATAAATAGATGACTTCACCAAAACAGCAGGCTAGAACATGGGTATCTGGGAATCTGATAAACATTTTTAAGAGAAGAAGCATGTTCCAGTTTGTTTTTAAGAAAAATTATTAGTATATTGAAGTTATGTGCAGGGTAGAATGGAAGAGAAAGAAACTAGAGGTTGGAAGTCTGCATAGGAATTCATTGCCAATGTTCAGACATAAAAAGTGAAGCTTGGACTCTGATGGAGGGGTAGAAGGGCTTTTCTCTTTCCTGAGCTAAAGGAACACTTATTCGTCTCACCATCATTTCTTCATCATCATTCAGCATCTTCTCTTTATAGAGCACTTATACGTGCTGGGCATTGGACAACGCAGCAATTTATGTGCATCCTCCCATTTCAGACTTAAAACAAGAGTATGAGATAATGTCGTTGTTATTACCAATTTATAGATGGGAGAATTGAATTGATAGGTCAGTTCCCTCACTCAAAGTCACAGAACTAGCTAAATGGCCCGATCAAGATGTGTTTGAGCCTGAAGCTTCTTAGTGCTTCTCTCCAGCTTGTGTGTGATGTAGGAAAACTCTGTACAACGTGCTGATTACTGGGAAATAGTGACAGAGAGGAGGAAAGGTTGAAGATGACACCCAACTCTTGTGCAGGGACACTGGGAGATGTGTCTGTCTAAGAATGAAAGGAGTCATCCATGTGCTTAGAAATAAAACCAACTAATATTTTCAGGGTGCTTAATATATGCAAGGCACTACATTAAGTGATGCTTATTCATTTTCTCATTTAGTCTACATTATAACTATTACAGTTAAGAAAAAAGCAGCTCAAAGAAGAAACATGGATTGTGTGGAGCTGTAGGTAATAATTAGCAAAGTCGGTACATGACGTGGATAGCCTTACTCCAGAGCCTATAAACCCAACTGTTCCAATCATGCTATAGCAGAAATACTCATTTGTTTTTAGAGAAATCTCATTTAAGCAGTACCGTCATCATATTTATTTATTTATTTACTTATTTTTTAAAATTTATTCCACACCTTAATGGAAAACAATTTCCAAGCACTCTATAGAAATAAATGTCAACATAATATGATTTAAGACATTTAAAATAAAGGAGATAGTACATGTATTTACATATATAAAGATAGGTGTTCAAATAGCAACAATTTTCTTTGAGTGGTAGATGATAAGAGATCTTAATTTAAAGTAATTGAGGCTTTTCCTTCCCCTCCTCAAGATTTCTATAATAATTGTTGTATCGCTTCTATAATATGAATAAAACAACTTTTCTGGTGGGGCTAGGGGAAGAAACCAAAACAAGAATTTGGTGAGGAAAGGGAGCAAAGGGAAAATAGGTAGATAGGCAGCTGTAGCTGGGTAAGGCTGGAACACACTGGTCATGCTTTTGACATCACATCAGGAAAAGGTGGGGTTAACGCAAACATGGAGACTTTGTTCCTAATCAGGAATGCTTTGGACTCTCCTCTCCATTGAAGAGAGAACCAGCCATTAGCCACAGCAAGTCACAGCACAATTGTCCAGTCTGCAAAAGCTGACTTAATTAGAATCAAGAAGGCCAGAACAAACCCTTCTGAATGTACACCAGCCCCTCTTCATGAAGTGACTATGTTGTCAATCAGACCGGAGCTTGAATAAGTCATTTTTGGGAACTCACTGGGGGCATTATTTTCTATCAAGCCTACATTTCTCAGGGAAGCACCTCCCTGCCAGCAGCCTCTTCCATGCATATCCTACAGAGCTCAAGGGTACAGAACACTCAGGGAAACAAATTGCATTACGTAGGATTATCCACTTCTTCCCCTTCAATATCTCTATCCCCTTTTGCTCTGTAGAAGCAGGGATTCCTCTGGGCCTGTTCGCCCCCTAGTGCCTCACAGTAAATACTTAAAAATAAAATATTTGTTGAAGCAATACCTGAATGGAGCCAAATGAAATGGTTATTGGCAAGAGTAAAGAATTCCTTAAACCCACATAATCTTAATGTTGTTCTCCCAAAATACAGACTATTACAGGAGTGGGTGTAATTCACCATTGATCATAACGTTATTTTACCCCATATTAAACTTATAAAACATCTTAATTTTCTAAGTACATAGATTTAATTATATTAATTATATCTATGCACTTAGGAAATTAAGCAATATATTTTCAAAGGTAAGCAATTTATATTTGAGAAACATTTTTTTTCCTAGTATTTTCTTTGACTTATTCCCTCCTGGCACAGAAACTAGGAATTACAATTTCTCATTGAAGTTTTAAGCTATTTCTATAGACAGCTTTGTTATAAAAAACAAATCTCAAGGGCTCAAAGTGTTTTCTTCCACATCTCAGAATTTCAGAAGATTCTGAGAGCCAGTATTTCCTTTGCATAGTAAGCAATCTTTGATATTCCAAAGCCCTGTAGTATTGGCCTGTAACGTTCTAGATCATAATAGCATTTGTAAAGATAATGACTATACTTCATCCACTTACTCACCTCATACTGTGACAGATGAACACTACTAGTACTACTAATCATCATCATAATTATTATTGTTGACCATTTACAACTGCTGGTCATTATGCTGAGCTATTTACACGCATTATCTTTTTAATGCTCTGAGGTGGGTGTTAAAAGTCTTCTAGTCCAGTCCTGAATGTATGATTTATGAATTCTCTCTACAACTCATGCCCACTGGGAGAGACCAACATGTAAATAATGAACTGCAGGCCTGAAGATGGAATGAGTGGTGCACACCAGGCAGGACTGGAGCCCAGAGAAGGAGATCCAGCGAGCTGGGAAGGACAAAGGTGCTTCTAGCAGAAGGGAGGGCTATGCTGAGTCTCGAAAGATGAGAGAGGATTTGCCATGTCATCCAGGGAATGAGTAAATATTGTGTAAGAAAATCTGGCAAGAATTACAGATGTATCAAGGCTACTGATTAACTTGGAGTTGGAGTGAAGGAGAAGGAGAGAATTTGGAAAGGGCTCATTTTCAGGTCTGATCCTAAACTCACCTGTATTCTTACACCTCAGGTAAAACATTTAATTTGGAGCAAGAGGGTTCTAGTTTCTGAACTGTAGAGTGGAAAAAAATTGTTTAATCATAACTCTATTGAAATCTTTCCACACCTGAAGCACAGTATTTACTATTGCACGTGGATTATCTCACTAAAACAAATTCATAAAGTAGATACCATTTTCCTATTGTACAAAAGAGGAGATTAAAATGTTTAAATTTGCCCAATGTCTTACAACTTGTATGCCTATGAACTATTCATTGATTCAATTACTGTTTCTTGACAGCCTATCATGGGTCTGTCAAAATTTAAAATCATGTTGGCCTGATTCAAAAACATTTGTTTTTAACCACTATATGGTCCTTGTCTCTCCTTGAGGACCAGAAAGAGAATACCTTTTTTTTTATATCTATTATTGCCTTTAAAACTCTCAGATGACTTAAGAACAAGTCCCGTTCTATAGAAATCAAAGTATAAGATCACTGAACACATTTCTTGTCCAGAGCATTGCAAAGATTTAACACAAGGCTGTTAATTCATTGTAGTAATGCTCTGAGTACCTATTGAATTAATCGCTTAGGGCATTTCACTTAGAAATTCCATTCTTCAGGGTGCTTATAACCTAGCAGTTAACATTTTTCCAGCATGAAATAGGGTACAGACAAGGGAGTACTTTACTCCTGCAAAAAAAGTACATACAAAATAGCTATTATGTCTTAAATGATCACATGAGAGAGATAATCAAATAAGAGGGAATTTGATGCCTAAATGCAGGACTATGGTTAAAAAACTTATAGTGTTGAATTGGCTGCTTCATACAGAGTCTGATGAAAGGCAAGAAATAGTAATAATCATTAATATTTCCCTTTTATTCATTCAAATGGTGTAACAGAGACTTATAGAAGATAAATGACTGACTTGCTCAAAGCCGGTAACCAATGGAGCTAGGATTTAATCTAAGCTCTTTGTCTGTGGAGCCCATTCTCTTTCCTCTATCACTGCAGCACCCTCCTCAGAGAATTGGGTGAAAGTCACATGGAATAATGCAGGTAAAAAGTTTAGCATGGTATGTGTCAAATAAATGCTCTGTTTTAAAATCAGTTTAATTCAACCAAATGCATTGAACACTTCATAGCTGCCGAGCACTGTTCTTGGCATGGAAGATACAGCAGTGAATAAACAAAATAAAGTAAAACAGACTCATGGAGCTAACATGTTAGTGGGAGTGACACACAATAACTACAATAAATAAATAAATAAACTCTGCTGGATGATGATAAAGTGCTATGCAAAAAACCAAACCAAATCAAAACAAAACAAAAACCCCACAGGACAGAGGGCAATAGGCAGTGTCCAGGTGGGGTTGGACATTTAGATACGGAAGCCTAAGGAGGTGCTATCTGACTAAGGGATGGTGTCTGGGGCGGGGGGTGGGGAAGTGTTCCAGCGGAGTGAGGAGCTAGCAGAAGAGCTCCACAGTGACCAGAGGTGTCCAAGTTCCAGGAACTTCAGGGAGCCAGGGAGGTTGGAGGATGAGGAGCTAGGACAGCGGCCAAGCAGAGGGCAGACATTAATGGGAGGGTGGCATGTGCTGATCAAACTGTACTTTTCAGGCCATTTCACATCAACCTGGGCTTTCACCCAAAGCCTCTGGGAATGTACATGCAGGCGTCCCCTTGTCCCCTCAGGCGCGTGTGCAGGTAATCCTCCACAGCTCTGTGGCCACTGCAAGAGGCACACTGTGTTGCCCGCTGCATGATAAACCCCACCTCGACCACAACTCGGACAGATCATATACTTCAATCAATTTCCGGCAGTACTGAGACGCTTAGGGTGGGCAGGACCAGTGCTGGGGGAAACGAGATTTCTCCAGCCTCGCCCATCTCCAGGGCCCTCTGTTCCGGCCTCTTTTCTCCTTTCCATCATTAATTAACATCTCCTCACCACTCCCTTCAGCCTTCTGGAGATCTGGAGATCGGCTAATGTGATAAACCAGTCCTGCCAATGTGTGGATAGGAAGGTTTGTGTTTAAAAACTCTCATCCTCCGATACGTGAGTTTTACTTTAAAAAGGGGTTCAGGAGATGCAAGCATTGCGTAAGATTGAATATGAGATAACACTGTTACTGATAAACTACTGTACATACATTCAGTTATTAAAATGATTAATATTAACTCTCCCACTCTCTCCACTGTGCGCAAATGAAATGTTATTGTTATTATTAACCTTCTCACCTCCCCCACTGGATACAGATTGCAAAATGCTATTAATAATTTCCCCTCCCCCACCCCAGCTCCTCTGTCACTGCGAAGGCATTTGGATGAACTGTGCTAAGCTTAAAAGGCCAAGGATTTTTAATCTTCCCTATTCCAAGTAACAGTCTTTCCCCTTATTTTAGAATTTCACAAAGTATTCGAATACGCTTTGTCTCATTTAATATTCACAGTAACACCCTGATGCAAATACTACTCTTCTCACTATTTACATGAGAAAATTGAGGCTCAAAATCATGCAGTCACTTACCCAAGTTGTCACAAAGCTGGCATTTACCCCAACTCTTCTTCCAAACCCTGTGTCCATGTCATGCCACAGCCCAAGCTTTGGCCCTGAAGGAGGCTTTGCCACACAGAATTTTACCACATAGAATTTCTCTCCTAAAGTCTAGTCCAGAACAGGGGAATGATTTCCCTTCTTTCAACTCAGGGGCACTTGAGGGTGTTAGTTGGTCAGTGGGTGTAGACCTGGAATGAAGAGGACTAGGTTTGTGATGTCCACACCTTGTCGGGGGGAGGGGTCTGTGTGTGGGAGCTGATGTGCAGCACCGTGGGTGCACGTCCTTGAGTCTCTGCTCCTGTGTTTCCCTGTGTATGTGACTGTCTCTGTGTCCTTCTTTCAAGTCTTCCAATAGGATGCTCCTTCCTGCCTGAGGACCTTTACAAGGAATCCTCTTCCTTAGATTCTAATGATCTCAGCTCAAGTGTAATTGACTCAAGGAAGCTGTCGTGGGTTTGAGTTGTGCCCCTCAAAAGATATGCTCAAGTCCTAACTCCCAGTACCTAGGAACATCACCTTATTTGGAAATAGGGTCTTTACTATTAATCAAATTAAGAGGACTGGTGTCCTTTTAAGAAGAGGGAAACTTAGATGCAAACACACAGACACATGCAGGGAGAATGCCATACAAAAACAAGCGAAGAGATTGGGGTGATGTGACTAGAAGCCAAGGAACACCAAGGATTGCCAGCAACCAGCAGCAGCTGGGAGGGAGGCATAGAATATATTCTTCTCAGAGCCTTCAGAAAGAATGAACCTCGTTAAAACCTGATTTTGGACTCTGGCCTCCAGAACGGTAAGGGAATAAATTTCTGTTGTTTTAAGCCACCAGTATGTGGTCATTTGTTATGGCAGCCCTAGGAAACTAATACAGAAGTCTTCCTGAGTTTTCCAGATCAGGCCAGGTTCTTCTAATACATGTTTTCACAGCATCAGCTATTTTTTCTAAATAGCACGTATCACAGCTTGTGGTTATATATTTGATTTTTTGATCAATATTTATCTCCCCCACTGAAATGAAGGCCCTGTGAAAGCAGAGATAGTGTTGGGTTTGCTCACCCTGGTGACTAGTGTAAAACCAGTATAATATTCAATAAATATTTTTTAAGTGAAAGAAACAGTGAACGAATGAATGGATTGGTGAATGTCAAGAAGAGTACAGTATTCATAATTTTGGCCTAGGGACATGGGGAAACTGTCCATCTAAAAAAAAAACAAAGATCTCTCTCTCTCTCTCTCTCTCTCTCTTTTGCTGAGTTAGATTCAGAATATTTATCTTTTTTAAAGTCTGCAAGTAATGATAAGATTGACAAAACAGTTCATAATATCAGGAAAAACTGTTCACACTGACACTGATGATAACTACTATGAAACTGTGAAAAATGAAAACAAATCATTTTCTTTCTGTAAGTTAGGGAAGTTAAATGCTCTTTATCATTTTATCTTATTATCAGACAGCGACAGCACAACAATAATTATTTGTGCCATCAATTTTGTACACAATTGAAAATTGTAAATAATTTTCATTTGATGGAAACAGTAAAAGTTATATATTTTTTCTATCTTTAGAGTTAGCTATTTATAAACATAAGCACACATTCATTTATCTCAAAAATTACTGGAAAAATGGTGTTGTTTTAGGCTTAAGGACAAGAGCTCTGGAGTCAGACCCCAGGCTTAAAGAGCAGCTCTAAGCATTTACTGTGTGACCTTGGACACATTCCTTAACTCCTCTCTGCCCATCCTTTGATGTCTGCCTCATAGCATAGTTGCTTGGATTTAATAAGCTAATACTGTACATGTAAAAACATACAAGAGTAACTGACACATAGTAAAACTCAGAACATTTTCACCATTATTATTACTTCAGACATCTGACATTTGATGAAATCATGGTGAGTAGTCATTTAGCTAATCTCACCTATTCTATGTCATAACTACAAATTACAAATCTTTTTCCTTTTCATCTTTAAGAATTAGAAAGCAATGAACAAAATAGACAGGTGAGTGATGTGTGGAGTTACGGATGGGAAAGAGATTTTGCAAACATTTCTTTGTAATAGAAATGCTGAATTAATTAATCTTTTTATTTTTGGCAAGGGAGTAAGGGGCATACAATAAAATGTCAAAATAAAAAAAAAAGGAATTAAAACTCCCTGCTTTCAATCTTTTAAAGGCATTAATTTATTTTTACGGTAATTTTTTAAATTCAAGTTTTTGCACTTAAGTTCCAGTCCTGTCAAGTCAAAATTTCAAAGAATTGTTAAAAACTCGGGTTAATTGAGTGGTTTTAAATACTCAGAATTACAATTGATTTGGGGGTTAAACTTTTGATCGAACAATCAGATTTCAGAAAATCAAAGCCATTAAGGGTATCCTGTGGTGTTTGCCCTTTCTCAGAGAAATACTTTCTTCTAACAACATTTTCAAGAATTTGTTTTTTAAAGATTTTATGGACAATTAATATATTTAAATTGATACTGGAATAGCCAGAACTTAGCTTTTCTCCTGGTGTCAAATATGATCACTCTCATTCAACGTTGAATTGTCTGCTGGAAATCACTACTTCCTACACTAAGAAAATATCAAGGTTTAAAAAATTCCTTTAATGGTCTATTTTGGCTAGAGAAGATAAAGGTCATTTTCCAGGCAGATGCCAGCGGCTTGTTCTCTTTTTGGGTATCTCCCATTTTGTTTTTTGGTTAATAGTGGAGCCACAGTCGTACCGCGAGCAACTAAAATAGCAACAAGACTCCTTGGTGGGTTGTCTACACCACAAGCAGTCATTACCCCAAGTCAGGACTTCCTGAGAGATGGAGGGGCCTTGCAGGAAAATGAGCGTGCCAACAGGATTCCCACAGATCCTTTACTTGTCTACCAAAATTGATAGGCTATGCTTGTCAAGCTGCTGTTTGTCATTCTCTCTCTTCCTGCCTCCGTCCCTCCCTCCTTGTGGCTGGCAATTTCCATCTGCAGCTTTTACAGTTTGATGTGCAATTTGGTCTTTCTTGCCTCCCTGAATGTGCCTTCATGTTACTGCTTTTGAGACTGCATCTTTCTCAAACTTTTCTTATCTCTTACTATTGTTCAGATTCACTCTTTTTTGCTGTTGAAGAGTCAGAGTTCATCTTTGAAAAATACATAGTAAAAATGGAAACAACTGTCAAATGAAGAAAATAAAACAGAGAACTAAACTGTTTTGTCAGGCACAGGAATTAAATTTTTTGTCTATTGTCCTTTTGACCAAAATATTCACATATGGCCTTAGAGCTTATCAAATTGTGACAAATTTTGTTTGTTTAAGGTTCTGCATTGGAGGCTGAGTAACTTGGAAGTGCAGGAAAATAAAAGCACATGCAAGTAAGCCAATTTGTTTTATATGTGACCATTTTTAGAAGCAGGACCAGAAGGGTTTTCTCCCTTCATTCTCAAATTTCAGATAGGGGTGAGTATTCATGATCAAGCTAGAATCAAATCAAACTAAAGATGCGATAAGGATTAATACCCAGGACTCTTACAGAATGATTTTTGTACTAAATTTGGCAGTTCGGAGATAGCTGCCAATGATCCAACTAAATTAAGTGTTCTTGAACACAAGCTTAAACAAAGAAAAGCCTATTTAGTGGTTGAGAGGATAAAAAAGAAATGCAAAATGGCACCAATTGCCTGGCTTCCTTCCACCCTTGCCCCCCAAGGTAGAAAACTCTCAAGGATCCAGGCTGTCTTTTCATAGACTCAAGATAGGTGAAGTGTATGATGGACACCAGGTTAATGGCTTCTTTGAGTCTGCAGCTTGGCTACATGAGTTCCCACTTTTCCTGTCTAGAGAGGGCCAGGTGAATAGGATTCCTTCTTAGGGCATTATTGAACGGGAATGGCACTGCTCCCGCTACAACATCCCTAGCCTTCACCCTAGGCTTGGATATTTATGCTTCTCTTCAGTTTCTGACCAGCAAAGTAAGGCTTACTTTTCTCTTTTCTTCTCCTGTTGTTGTAGAAGTGAAGGGGGTGTGTGTGTGAGAGAGAGACAGAGACGGAGACAAAGAGACAGAGAGCGCACACAAATTCAGGATTCCCCCTCCCCCTCATTTATACTCATTTATTATATGCTGATTTATAGAAGTTGAGGTCTAACTGTTGGCATACCTGCTTAACTTAGACTGAGGCATAAGTTATATATAATTAAAACTTTTTTTTTCTGGCAAGATTATTCAGAATCATACATAGTTCTACCTATTATATTACACATTTTAAAGCCTAAGCAGATCCAGTGTCTAAAATCTGAATATAATATTATGATATTTCCTGCTATTTTAAAGGTGAGACAAAAACACAACAGTATTCTACGGAGATCTTCCCAACACGCAGGCTGCTAACAGCCTTAACTTTCCTTAGCTCAACAAAGGTTAGGAAATTATAAACAGAATATTAAGATAGATCCCTTATGGAGGTTGGACAAAATTTAGTAAGCATATACTGAGTGCCAACCATGTTTAAGATGTTCTACATGATATCAGGTTTACTGAGACTGACATGTTGCACAGCCTCAGGGGAAGTCATTCATGCATGTTGCCTAGAGTTGCACAAAGTGGTAGTACAAAAGTAAATACAATATGATCTTTTCTTGGTGCTCTGTGGCCTACAGAATGACGCACCTCCTCAGCATCGAAAGCTCTTCATAATTGAGCTCGAACCTCATTTATCACACTCCGTGTTTTCTAAGATTTGGCTATATAGGATCTATTCACTGCCCACATTTTTCTGTAATTGGTCTATATTCTTCTACCCCTCCAGGCCTTTGTTCATGCGTGTCCAATCTATAAGTAATTCCCAACTATACATAGATAGAAAACTAGACAGTTTGGTGTAGGGTAAAAAAAAAGCGAAGTATTAGCACTCAGCCTATTACATAGATAGGAAATACCTAAGCAATTTGTTGAGGTGTAGGGTAAAAAATAAGTGGATGGATTTAGGACAGATGCAGAGCTTGTTGCAGGTCAAGGGATGCTGATGTTAAGTAGTGTTGAAGATCGAATTGTTCATGAGTCAAGAGGGCTACATGAAAAATTCTGCAAGTTTAAGCAACAGATAGGATCTAGCTAAGTGGAAGAACAGATGTAGAAAAAGAAATTTCCAGGGTAAGAGAAGAAAACTGACAGACAGATCTTGGGAAGGTGTTTACACTAGTGAAAAGACAATTAGATAGGGAGTCTTTACATAAAGGCAAGACCATGAGAAAAAAGGGTAGGTATAGAGGCAAGTGAGGTGGAACTAGGGATGAGTTGCTTGGGGAATAAGGAGGAATTAAGAAGAATTTTTTTCCCTGCCATACAGTGAATTAATTTTCTTGAATATTTTACTCACTTTAAAAAAACAATCTGAAATTTCTGGATTAACAACAATCGCAAAAGCCAGTAACAAAACAAAAATAGGATTCCAGAAATATAAACAAACACCACAGATGGCTTTATCCTAAGGACATCAGCCAAAATGTGATGACTCCTGGGCACTGAGGACAGGAAACAAACCCTAGTGCTTGAAGATTAGGGCTTACTTCTTATGAAGGAGCTGGTATAAAATTGGGTTCTCAAAGAGAATTAAAAATTATCCTGCTTTATCAGAAGAACACCAAGGCAAATTGCCTATTTCAAGCTTGCTGACACATAAGTTAGGGGGAAAATTATTCCCTGACATGGAGCCACAAGTCATTCTTCATGGTGGTATGTGACCTGAATGTATACACCTGTGTTAGTTGAAAACATGTTGGCTGAAAAGTTGGTGCTCCCAGTGAACAAAGAGAAGCAAACTCAAAACCTCTTTGGATAAACACCCCTTCAACACAGGCCTCAGAAAATTCCCCCATATAGAGTTCCCTGGTAAAAAGTTCACTGAGGGGAGAGGAACAGACAACAAAATCAGACTCACAAAGATTCAAATATTGAAATTATTAGGCATAGAATATAAACTATACCAAAAATAGTTAAAAATGCTACATATATGAAAAAATAAAATAAGGGATATAAGCAAAGAATTTGGGGCTATAAAAATAAATAAGTTGAACATTCAGGAAGGAAAAAAATAATTATAATTGAAAATTAAATGGGTGGTGAACATTAGGTTAGATACAGATGAAGAGACAGTGAACTGGAAGATAGATCTGAAGAAATTATTCAATAACATGAACAAAAAGACAGATTTTAAACATATATAAGCAGTTAAGACAAATGGAAATCAGAATGAGAAAGTGTAGTATGTATCTCATGGAATTTCTAGGAGAAGAAAATAGGCAAACCTGAGGAAAAGTAATATTTGAGGAGATAATGGCAGTTTTAGAATTTAGCAAATGTCTTATGAGGGAAATTCAGCTGTGTTTGAGTTTCCTTATTTTGTCACTGCTAAAAGCTCTGCTCAGGACCAAGTCCAGACTCTCAACCCCTAGCCAGAGCCAAGAATTAGCAACTCTCCAAGGGAAAAAAGCACCTGAAGATTATCAGATCACCTCTAGAAGTTACTTACCTTTATGGAAATTTAGTCCCCCTAGTCTTCCTTGCTTCTGCAGCTCTCTAATGTCTTTAAAATATGATTTTTTGTAACAAATCTGGCTTTTCTATTTGTTTTCATTGGGGGCATGAAGCTGTCATGAACTACTTCATTCTAGCAGAAAGCAGAAATTCAGAGTGGTTTCTTTGATATTTAAGCATATTCAACTGGCTGGCTCATTGATCAAAGGCCCATAGTGGCTGGAGGAAAGTGATAGAGGGAAAGGGTGGTAGCCAGGTGAGAGAACCTTGTAGGCTATGGTAAAAATTTGTTTTTTTAAAAAACTTCAAGGTCAAAATATGGTAAGAACCAATGCCATGAAGGAAAAAGTCAGGAGAGAAGCAAGATATAGAGAAGGAATATGATTCTTGGTGGTGGAAGAGGGTAACTTGAGTTAGACTCAAGAAGGAAGCTCGGATCCAAAGGCAGGGAAATAAGTTAATTCACTTTGCCATCAGATACTGGTTTGTGGTTGAATGGTGGAGACAGAATATTTTTAAGATGAAGAGAATACTGATTCCTCCTCCTTGCGCTCATAGTTAGTGCAAGTAAGATGAAAAACAGGCTCTACTTGAAAAGTAAGGAAGGAATCTTCTTGTTAGCAAAAGTGAGGTTTCAATATCATTGAGATCTACCTGATATGGTCTGAATGTTTGCATTCCCCAAAATTTATATGTTGAAACCTAACCCTTATGGTGATGGTAGTAAGAGGTGGGGCCTCTTAGGTGGGGTAGAAGATAGGTCATGAGGGCTCCATCCTCATGAATTAGACTAATGCCCTTATAAAAGAGGCCCAAGGGAGCTTGTTTGTCCCTCCTGCCATGTGAGGAGGCAGTAAGAAGGCACCATCTATGACAATGGACCCTCACCAGACACTGAATCAGCTAGTGCCTTGAGATCTTGGACTTGTAAGTCTCTGGAACTGTGAGGAATAAATTCTGTTGTTTATAAATTGCCCAGTCTAAGGTATTTTGTTATAGCAGCCTGAATGGACTAAGACACTACTGCTCAGTCATTCTGCCTGACCGTCATCTCTACATTCTTCAGATAACAGAAGCTCCTTTGTGGAACCATCCCTCATCCAGTCTCAGTCCACACAATTTCACTATATCAGCTGCCTTTCCCCTTCTACCTTTCTCCTACTTGCCTGTCAAGTAAGATGATACATGATCCAGAGCAACTATTTCTAGGATGGACACAATTTTGGAAGTTGCTCAGGGTAAGTTAGTGAGTGAGTGGTGAGTGAATGTGAAGGCCTAGGACATTACTGTACACTACTGTAGACTTTTATAAACACTGTGCACTTAGGGTATACCAAATTTATATTAAAATTTTTCTTTCTTCAATAAATTAATGTTTAGTTTACTGTAATTTTACTTTATAAACTTTTTAACTTTTTGAACTTTTTGACTCTTTTGTAATAATATTTTGAAACACTAACACATAGTACATTTGTACAAAAATATTTTCTTTCTTTATATCCTTATTTTGTAAGGTTTTTTCTATTTAATTTCTTTTTTCCTTTTAAAACTTTTTGTTAAAAACAAAGACACATATACACACATTAGCCTAGGCCTGCACAGGGTCAGAATCATCAATATCACTGTCTTCCACCTCCACATCTTGTCCCACTGGAAAGTCTTCAAGTGCAATAACACACCTGGAGCTGTCATCTCCTATGACAATAATGCCTTCTTTTGGAATAGCTCCTGAAGCAACTGGGGCTGTTTTACAGTAAACTTTTTTTAAAAAATAAGTAGAAGGCATACACTCTAAAATAACAATAAAAAGTAGAGTATAGTAAATACACAAACCATTAACATAATTGTTTATTATCACTATCAAGTATTTTGTATTGTACATAGCTGTATGTGCTCTACTTTTATATGACTGGCAGTGTAGTAGGTTTGTTTACACCATCATCACCACAAACACGTGAGTAATGCGTTGTGCTGTGACATTATGATGACTGTGACATCACCAGGCAATAGGAATTTTTCATCTCCATTATAATCTTACGGAACCACCGTTGTATGTGTGGTCTGTTGACTGAAATGTCCTTATGTGGTGCACGGCTGTACTTTCACTTTCTCTCCTTGTCTCAGCCTACTGGGGACTTTGGTGTTAGTGAGGACAGAGAGGGGTCGTCTCCAGCATTAGAGGTAGAGCAAGGTAAGTGGAAAGACAACCAGGGAGGAGTGATTCATTCTCTCAGAGAACTAAATTATCCATTAATAATCAATCAGCTTCTTCATGGAAAATCAACTGAATTCCCTTTGATAATCAATCTGCACAGTCATTATTCTGTACTAAAGGCTGCTAGAGGTTTCACCTCCTGAACTTCTAAGTATCACAGGCTGTCAATAATCATTTGTACATGATACTGCTGATTATTCTAACTCTGCAGAAAGGCTCTGGGGTGGAGTTAGGAAGCTTTGCCAAAGAAGCACTTCATTTGACTGCGTATGAAGGTAGTCCGAGGCCCGCTGGAGCTGCATCTATTCACTTTTCTGAAGGACACAGCATTTATTGGATGAACCACGGAGAAAAAATAGTACTAACAACATAGCAAAGTGTGAATAACAAGGTACAGGCAAACATCTGCACACAAATCAGCCTGGATAATTTTATCTCATCATATGCCATATCCAGGATGCGTGAGTAAAATCTCTTTGGAATATGCTCGTTGGTGCTGCAAGAGAGAATATTCTTTGCTCTTAAGGATAATTGTCCTCTGATTTCTTGGTTCCTTGGAATGCCTTTTGCATCAGATAAGCCCATTATGAATGTGTAAAAAACTTGTATTGATCAAGCTGAGTTTGAGCCCCCAAATTCTAATAACATCACTTACCTTCTGCATCTTAAGTAATGGATTATGGGAGCCAGGAAGGGAATTCAGAGCGCTTAACTCAGAGATAGTGAATGGTCACTTGTTATGTAAAGAATACGTCTGAGGTCCTGTGTGATCCTTGCAAAACACTCTCTACTTTGGGCTTCATCTTTCAGATCTGCAAAGTGAGAGAGTTGGACTTATGGAAATCTAAGGTCAATTCTAGGGCAGAAGTGCTCTGACCTTCTATCTTCAGGATAAAGGTGTGGCTGGGAGGTTGGTCATTCAGTTTGACACAAGGCATTGAAAGAGAGCAGAGGCTCAGCCTTATGCATAATTAAGGACTTGTAATTTACAACTATAATTCTATTTTTTTTTACATATCAGATAAAAAACATGTTTTAAATGCACTATTTGAATGTGGGTGTGGGGAAACACTCCTGCGTTTTAGTAGAAGTGTAAACTAGCACATGCTTTCTACAGAGCAATTTGGCAACATATTTAACAATTGAAAATGTATACACCCTTTGATTTAGAAATTCCACTTCTAGAAGTTTATGCTATAGGAATACTTGAACATGTGTGAAATTATTTTTGTATAAGGCACATTATACAAACATTATAGTATCGTTTCTAGTAGCAAAACACTGGAAACGATCTAAATATCAGAATCTATAATGGAATATCTCTACAATGGAATATCATGCAGCTATTAAAAAATAAAATTTAGATCTGACAGAAAAATCTTAAAATATGTTAACAAGAAAAGACCCTTGCAGAAGTGAATTAGGAGCTAACTGATTCAAGAGAGGCTCTGAAGGGATACTGGCTTTTTCCATCTTCCCTGAGACTTCAGGAAAGAGTGTAAGGCCAGCAAGTACGTTCTAACAAAGAGTTGACCAGCAACCTTTTTGGATGACACTGGCAAGGAAGAGGTATGGGGGCTCTGGCTGAGATGTTCCATTAATGGTTTCTTCCTCTCTCTATCTTAGCCCTCTTCCTACAATTGTTCCCTTCCCAGTGATGCCTGTGTGTTAACATCTTTTGTCATAAATACTCACAAACTCTTTTTCTTAGTACTTTTTTATGGTCATCTGGTATAATGGACATCTCTTTTAAAAAAAGCAAATAATAATAATAACACTGTAGTATTGAGTACCTTTCATGTGCTATGCAGTATCGTTAGAAATTTATGTAGATTATGTCATTTATTTTTAAAATTATGATCTACCTAAATACTACAGGTTGGGTATCTGTAATCTGAAAATCCCCAATCTGAAATGCTCCAAAATCTGAAACTTTTTGAGTGCCAACGTGATGCTCAAAAGAAATGCTCACTGGAGCATTTTAGATTTTGAAGTTCGTGGATTAGGAGAGCGCAACCAGTATAATGCAAATATGGTATTACAAAATCTGAAAAAATATGAAATCCAACACACTTCCAGTCCCAAGCATTTTGAATAAGGGATACTCAACCTGTATCTCCATTTGTCAGATGAGAAAACTCAGACTCAGAGAACTTTAATGATTTACCCAGAGAATGACAGTGGGGCTAAGAATAGCACTTAGTTCTTTCTACTGTCAAACCTTACGTGTTTTCCTGTTTGTTGCACTTTCTAGGAGTTTTTTGAGGGTGTATGAACCATATTTTTTATACAGGTAGTTAAAAGGCACTACGATATTATATATATTAATTAATTAATTCTATGTACCAGGCACTGTGTTTAATCCTCACCAAGTGCAGGCAAGATGCTGAGTCCAAGAAGGGACAGAAATGAACATGCACTCCTGGTGATGCCTGGGGCCCAAGTCAGATGTGCAACCAGTATTAATAAATGCAGTGTTTCTGAAACTGTAGGCATTTTTGTACCATCCTTACAATTTTCACTGTATCCACATGTCAACTTAATATCATTCAATTAAATTTTCTTTAAATCCACTCTTTTCCTTAAAGTCCATCTATTTTAGCCTCAACCTAAACAGACATATGTGTAAAACCAAAGCTGTGGTGTGTCGGTAATATTTTCTAGTACATGCTACAATAAACATATTACTATGAGAAAAAAAATCCATTCATGTCCCATCTAACATCATACTTTGGGAAATACTGGACTAACACCAGATTTTCTCAGGGTGACACAGCCCCTCAAGCCCCATGAGATTCTCTTACTCAACTTTTATGGTGCTGTTGCTCACAGAAACAAAATGTATAGCTGCCAGAGTTGCCCTAGCATTCGTATGTCCTCCCTGGTGACATACTCTTCTCCACAACTGATAAACGTATTCATTTGCCATCATGCACTACCCTTCCCAAATGTTTGGCTACAGACATAATGCCTAACAGTGGGTTTTCATACTAAAGCAGTGATGAGTCAATGACTGATATGTAAATTGGCTCAGAGATAGTAAGTAAAGAGTCTTCTTAGCAAAGTAAGTTGAAATAGGAGGTAAAAAGGAGCCATGATCTGAACCAAATGCTTCCATAGGACAGAACTTGGGCTGTTTTGATGTGGGCTACATCAGTTGGTCTGAGGAAAGTCAGTTAGAAAAGAGCTTAAGCTGGGCATCATATCTTGACATTTTTTTCAAAGATTATGAGTTAGAGAGGAGGGCAACTTACATTTGTATTATATATTTATCAACAAATATTTGCTTATTTTCTAAAAGATTTCCTTGGGAGACATTCTTGGAAACATACAATTATTAAGTCAAAGAATATGAAAATATTTTATAGGTTTAGATACGTATGATGAAATTTTCAAAAAACTAAGATTCAGGTGACAATAGAAAGATAACGTGGACTTGAAAACAATAAAGCAAACAAAAAAATGAAAAACAAAATAAAATTTAAAAAGGAATGTGGACCAAAAAAGATCACATTTCCCTCAGCACTGGGTTTTAGACATTAAATCTCAAACCTTGACGAGAATCAATGTCACCTGAAGAGTTTATTCAAAATACAGAAGTCAGGCTCTACCCACACAACTTCCCCACTAGGCGCTCTGAGGTGAAGATTGGGAATCTTCATTTTTAGCAAGCTTCCTTGTGAATTCTGATGCACATTACATTTCAAAACCCTAACTTAATTAACAACCAGTCATTTTCAGGAAGAGAAACAGGTGGGAATTATGATTACCAACACTTATAGTTTAATTATGATTAGTTTAACAATCAATCTACAGAATAAATAGTTCTTTAAACTTGTTATTTTTCATTCACAGTTTTAGCTTCTGTTCCTTCGATTCTATTGTGAGTTTTTTCCTCTACATTTCAATGTTTCTGAAATTGAGATGCTTCTTAAAATTGATGTGTTTTTTCCTAAAAAGATGTTAGTGACAAAATACAATGAGTTGTGTATTAATCAAAGAAATACAACATTTGTGAGAGACCTCAAAAGTCCATGACATGAGGCCAGTTGTAACATTGTGTGTTCCTAGATTTAAATTGTGAGTACTCGGAAGCCTGTATGCAGCTGAGGTTACCTCTGAAGAGCAAGCCTAGCAACTACCCCACATGGCAAGCTGGCCTTACTTGTTAGAAATGCAGTGACTCTGCTGAAGTAGTGAAACAACAAACACCACCTCAACTGCACATTTTGTTTCCTTGTTGAAATCACCCCCCAAATATATTCAATGGTTAGTGCTGGTGATGGGGGTGGAAAAGTCCAAGAGTGATCTTTTAATCTAAAAGGAGGTAAATAAAGGAGTTGAATAAATAAAGGAGTTGAGCTGTGGCAGCAAATAAGATCTATTCAATGAATGACACAAATAATTTAGATTTATGGAGCTGTCCAATGTTTAAGTGATATTTTATAATTGTATTATGAAAACTTAAATTACATTAGACGAGTTGAGAATATCTCAGTATCAGTCGAGAATGTTAAGGGTCTATGTTATGAGACCCTTATATAAACTGGCATGCATTTATATATGTAAATACACACACACACAGCCTAAAAAGTACTTATGTACACATCTACACTTATATATACACATGCCTACAATTACACATATATAAATAATTCTATACATAATCACATGGACCTATAAAAGCTTCTATATAAATATGCACAGGTGTGTATACTGATGTACGTAACATATGTTTCAAGATATTTAAAAAATATAATTAGGCCTTTCATATATTAATGACTTACTCTGAGGTCAGTATAAAGAAAACAGGAGGTGAAATACTATTCTAATCTTTCTTCCATTGTTCTCCTATTTGTAATTTTTTTAAGTCCCTTCATCCTCTATATTTCATTTTATTTATCAATGTACATGCCTCATGTCTCTATTAAGCTACAAATTATTTTAAAGGCTATGACATTCTACTTGTCTTTGCATTCTTCAGTGCCTGACAGAGTGACCTGCATATACTAGAGGCTTAATAAAGTCCGAAAGAGTGCTCAATGAATAAATGTCAGGAAACACGAGCTCCATTATGAGCTCTTTTGCTAATTACCTTCTTGAACTTGGGCAAATAATTTCATTTTCTTGGAATCTGGTTTACTTATCCTTACAGTAGCAGGTTGGGTTTAGTTATCTTTCAAGGGATTGTGGAGAATTTTTATTTCACATATTTAAAATTTTTTTAAATAATATGAGTACTTTATAACATTATGGAGATATATATAGATTCTGCTGCAACATACAATTTTATCACTTCTTCTATCAAATACATTAGCTGTCAAAAAAAGAAGAGTCAAGTAAAATACCTAAAATCAAAAAGTATGAATTTTATATATAGCGAAGTGTCAGAGAGAAGAAAAAAATTTTAAAAACAAGGGCTTAAAAATCCTAGAATTTGTCTTAGAATCTAGTCTGGGCTTTGCCACTAACTAGCTGGGTGACCTTAAAAAATAATCAATTAACTTTTAGACTTTGCCACTTACTAGCAGGGTGACCTTCAAAAATAAGTCAATTAACTTCTGGTCTGTAAAATAAAGATTACAATACCTGCTTTATCTCCTTCTCGGGGTTGTTGTGAGGTCCATTAAGACAATAGATGTGAAAGCAGTTATATAGTGCTGTACAAATGAAGGTTGTAGTTTTATCCCTCAATACCAATGTTTTAATGGTATTCAACTATATATTATTATGGCATAATGAATTCAAAATTCACCAAGGCTCTGCTAAAGAGAAACATAGATGATAGATATGATGGGAAACAGCTCTGAAAACTTAATTACATTATGTAAATGTAAGGTAATATTATTATTTTATATCTTGATGCAGTTTTCTGAATCAGTCATAGGGATGCATTCCAAGTAGTAAAGTGTCTAGGTAACAAATGAATGTTTCTGAACAGAGAGAGGAATAAAAACCTTTATATTGTTATTTAAGCCAAAAGTCTTAGGCTCTTAAATCTTTCTCAACATTATTCACTAATGTTGAAAAGACAACATATTAAATGCCAACATTTTGCAATAGTAGAGACATAAATGGATCTACCTGTAAAAATAACTTTTTTAATTTTTATTTTCATGGCAACTTTGAGAACATGGGCTTAATGGCAAAAGCAAATATGACCATTACTGCCAAGAAATAGATGCTTGTGCCTGGTGCATGGAGAAACATCCATCAAACCTAGAGCCTGCGCTTTCCTAGAGTCATAATGAAGAAGTTGCCAGTCTACAGGAGTGATGATAAAATGGTATACTCTATTAACTTACTCATTTATTAGTGCATTCAACAAGTATTTGTTTTGCACTGAGTACTTTGTTTGGAAGTGGGGACTCAGTAGAGAATAATAGGGATAGATTCCTTTCCTTCCCAGACTTCCATCAGGCACAGAAAAAAATGTTAAAGTACACAGAGGCAGGGAGGCATATTGGTAAGAGTACAGACAGCTTACAGAGACAGATACTTACAGAATTTAGAGACAACCTAATTTTATTAAGCCTCAGTTTCCTCACTGATAAAAATAGAATAGTGTTATCACTAATCTTATGGGTCTTTGAGAATATTAAATGAAGTAATAGGTGTAAATTATAGTTTGTGATCCATAGTAAATTCTTATTAAATGTAGACTTTATGGTGCTGATAAAGATGTCTTTATCAGCTATACAAGTTTAAACTAGTTAAATAGACTTCATGCCATGTTAGAACATACTACAAGGAACTTTGCTTTAGTTATAATACAGAACCTGAAAATTTATGCCATATTGTACTTTGAACGTTATTTTCTGATCCAAATCTCCCATATTCTCACCTTTGGCTTTGCCTCCTGTCTTCAACTCCCCAGTTACCATCTGACCACATCTCACACTGCTGCTTCTGCTCTGGCCTACTCTTGTTGGCCATGATCCACACTCACTCGCAGCAGTCATGTCTTCCAGCTACTCCAGGAAATAACTACACGAGCCCATTAGATCAAGGTTCCCACAGGGTTTGCCTCAGCCTGGCAAAGGGATTCAGCCAATATTTTTAAATTTCAAAATATTAAGGGGGTACAAATGTTTTTGTTACATGGATACATTGTATAATGCTTAAGTTGGGGCTTTTAGTGTGCCCATCACCAGAATAGTGTTCATTGTAACTGATAGGTAAGTTTTTACCCCCATCCCCCTCACTCTACCCCCTTCTTGGTTTCCAATGTCCTTTATATTTCTTTGTGCCTGTGTGTGCCCATCGTTTAGCTCTCAATTATTATAGAGCACATGTGGTGTTTGTTTTTCATCCTGAGATACTTCACTTAGGATCATGGTCTCCGGTTCCATCCAAGTTGCTACAAAAGACATTATTTCATTCCTTTTTATGGCTGAGTAGTACTCCATGGTGTGTGTGTGTATATAAAATATATAAATATATATATACATACACACACACCCCATTCTCTTTATCCACTCATGAATTGGATGGGCACTTAGGTCGATTCCACATCTTTGTGATTGTGAATTGTGCTGTAATAAACATTTGAGAGCAGGTGTCTTTTTGATAAAATGACTTCTTTTCCTTTGGTTAGATACCTAGCAGTAGGATTGCTAGATTGAATGGTAAGTCTACATTTATTTCTTTGAGGAATCTCCATACTGTTTTCCATAGAGGTTGTACTAATTTGCAGTCCCACCAATAGTGTACAAGCATTCTTTTCTCTCTGCAGCCATGCCAGCATCTATTGTTTTTTTTACTTTTAATAATGGCCATTCTGACAGGGGTAAGATGGTACCTCATTGTGGCTTTAATTTGCATTTCCCTATTGATTAGTGATGTTGAGCATTTTTTGATATGTTTGTTGGCCATTTGTCTGTCTTTTTTTGAAAACCTTCTGTTCATGTCTTTTGCCCACTTTTTATGGGGTTTGTTTTTTTCTTGCTGATTTGTTTAAGTTCTTTGTAGCTCATGAATTGGTAGAATCAACATTGTTAAAATGTCCATACTGCCCAAAGTGATTTACAGATTCAACGCAATCCCTATCAAAATACCAATGTCATATTTCACAGATAGAGAAAAAAATAACTCTATGCTTCATTTGAAGCAAAAAAGAGCCCAAATACCCAAAGCAATTTTAAGCAAAAAGAACAAATCTGGAGGCATCACATTACCCGACTTCAAATTATAGTACAAGGCTATAGTAATCAAAACAGCATGGTACTGGTATAAAAGTAGAGACATAGACCAGTAGAACAGAATAGAGAACCCAGAAATAAAACCATCTACCTACAGCCAACTGATCTGCAACAAAGCAGACAACAACATACACTGGGGAAAGCAAGCCCTATTCAATAAATGGTGCTGAGAAAACTGGATAGCCACATGCAGAAGAATGAAACAAAACCCCTATCTCTCACCATATACAAAAATTAATTTAAGATGGATAAAAGACTTAAATGTAATGCATGAAACCATAAAAATTCTACAAGAAACATTGGGAAAACTCTTCTAGACATTGGCCTACACAAAGAATTTATGACTAAGATCCCAAAGGCAAATACAGCAATAACAAAAATAAATAAATGGGACTTAATTAGATTAAAAAGCTTCTGCACAGCGAAGGAAATAATCAGCAGAGTAAATAGACAATCTACAGAATGGGAGAAAATACCTGCAAATTATACATCTGACAAAAGGCTAATATCCAGAATCTGCAAAGGATTCAGCCAATTTTATTCGTGATGAAGCAATTTACCCTCTCTAGGTCTCAGGTTCTGCATCTGTTAAATGACAGGATTTCATTAGATAGTGCCTTTTTATCCATCATTTTATAAATTCCTGTTTCTGTTTTTTTAAAAATTTACTTTGGTGTGAAAATGATGGTATTTTGCATATAGACCCTTCTAAAATCATAGGAAATCTGTTGAAACAGTAGGAACAAATAGGCCAGGGAACAAATTTTAGAGTCCTTTCACTAGTAATCCTTACATAGGGCTGCATTCTCATCTCTTTGTGTGGCTTTCTCACATTATAAAATTGCTTTGCCAATATCACTTAGTGGAGGGAGGAGGAGGGGATGTTATAAAACTAGGAATTGAATGTTTCACTCGGTTGCTCCCTCATCCATCTTAATTTTGACACCATAACCACACAGCACCTAGCTAGCACCCACTCCTTTCACTCTGATGGAAATAATGGCCATATTTATGAATGTTTAAAAGCAAAAATGGAAGGGCACACATTTTGCTTCATACACAAACACTTATTCTCTTTCTCAAGTAAAAGCCTAAGCAATAATCCTTTGGAGGATGCTAAGAATTGAAATAAATTCTCTTTGTTAAGCTGAGTCCATAAATTCAAGTCATTCTAGTTAGGCAGGGTTGCTTTAAGAAACATGGCTAACAATTTAGAAATATGTGTATGGGAAGGGGAAGAAACGGAGAGTAAAACAACCTATCAAAATTGGCAACCTCCAAAAATAAACCACACCCTGAATATTAATAATATATTGTATAAAATTAATTTGGTACATTTTACATTTAAGATATTTTTAGCCAGGGGTGATACAAAGCAGTTGGCTCAGATTTTTTTTTAACTTCAAGGATTGTAGCAGAATTAGTCTATTTTTATTGTACTAATACACAATTGCTTAACATTTGTTTAATTTCTTTTGACAGTTTACAAACTAGGAAGGCTTTTTGCAAGTGTGAGTCTTCATTAACGTCAAGGTGTTTTTTTCTTACATGACACAATTTTAACAAACAATAACAATATTAGAAAAAAAATATAAGCTAAACTTTATTGAACATTCACTATATACCAGTACTATTCTTGAGGATTTACATGCATCAATTTTCTTAAAACAGTCTAAGGAACAGGTAAATCCCTTTTTTACTTATGAGGAAATGAACAATAGGAAAAATGATAAAATTATAAGTACATAGGGGATTCTACTTAATTAACAGCAGACTGGGTGATTCTCAATAATCCCCAACCAATAAAGATAATTTAGAAGGCTAGAGAAAACCCTGCAAATTTTAAAAAGCATTAAAAGCAAATGAGATTATAAAAATTATCAGGCTGAGATCTGGGGGAAAATAAAAGCCCACAGCCAAGAATACAGAGCACTCAGGGGCTTTTGCTCTGGTGGTATTTGCTGATCCAGGAGAGATGGCTGGGACACTGAACCGAATTTTTGATAGACTAATGGGGGATACAAGGGGAAAATTTGAATCCAGATAAACCTTTCTTGCTTTGGGCTGGGACTTAAGAGTGTCACATCCTAAAGGCAAAGGTAAAGTAAAAGTAAATGAGTACTCCTAAAGACTGAAGCCTAACTAGAGTCACCTGGGTGTCCCAGGAAATCCGAAATCCTGAATTTAAATTAATGTAATCTCCAGATTGGTATTACACACAATCTTGGAAAAAGCAAAATAAAATTGACTTGGGGAGCTCAAAATACCAACAATTATTGAAACAACATGCTCAGCACACAATCAAAGGTAACCAAACATATAAGGAGACAAGACAGCATGGGTAGGAACCAGAAGAACCCAGAGACAACAGAAATACATAAAGACTTCAAATATTGTATTACAAAGGTCCTGTAAAACAACTATGCTTACTTAATTCAAGGAGATAAAAGTTAAGCTTAAAAAAATTGAAAGGCAACCTGAAAAATAAAAAAAAATTGATACAGGAGATTTGTGAAAGAAAAATACAGAAATTATAAAACAAAAAGAAAACAATCAAAATTAAGAAATCAATAGATGAGTTCCTTGGAAGTTTAGGTGCAACAGAAGAGAGAATCAGGGAATGAAAGATAGGTCAAAAGCATGGAGAGGCCAAAGGATAGAAAAGAGACATACCAGGAAGAATCAAAGATAAGGAGGAAATCTTAAATGTTGTCAGAGAAATATAGATGGCTGGCCTATAGAAGAATAGCAATTAAACTGACAGCTGACTTCTCAACAGAAACATGAGAAGATGATGACAGTGGAATGATATTTTTAATATGGAAGTAACTGCCAAATTAGAATCCTGTGCCCAGTGAAAATATCCTTCCAGAATGAGAGTAAATCAAAGACATTTTAGATGCACACTAAAGAAAAATCTAAAGGATGTTCTTCAGGCAGAAGGAAAATTATACATCAAGGAATAAGGAGTGGGAAAAAGCAATAAATATCTGGGTGCAAATGTAATGAACACTGATTATTTTAAAATATGAATATTTTATGATATATAATTATAATTCATAAAAATAATAGAATCTAATTCTATAATTCAAGAAGGGTAAATATGGTTTTAAGGGGTAGGAGGAAGATAAATGTATGTATTATTCTTTGATAAGACAAGAATATGTTATCATAACTAGAGTTAACACTAAAAGAATAAGGTCTATGACTTTTAAATTAATAGAAGAAAGAAACTGAATGATTACAAAGATTTCCTGTCAATCCATAAGAAAACAAGCAAGGAGAGGAGAAAAAAACTAATATAGAACAGTTGGGGCAAACAAAATATATATTGTGTTAGTAGACGTAAATTCAAATATCAGAGATTACATTAAATTTGGATAAATTAAATATACCAATTAAAAGATAAAAGTTGTCACAATGGGATAAAACAAAAAAAAGACAAAATTATATGCTCTCTAAAGAATCATATCTATTGTATAAAGATACAGAAAAATTTAAAAATATATACATATATCTATATTTACTACCATATTATACAAAATATAAAAACAAAATAAAAAAAACTGGTGGTGGCTGCATTAATACCATAAAAATAGCTTTTACTAGAGACAAATAGGGTAACTTAATAATGATAAAATTCAATTTACCCTAGAAAGATATATCAATTCTAAACTTCCATGTTATCTATTAACATGGTCTCAAAAAACATAGAGCAAAAGTTGACCAAATTACAAAGAGAAATGGACAAATCCAAACTCATAGTAGGAGTTTTCTTTTAAACATTCCTCTCTGATAAAAGAGGGCCCCTTCAAGACATCTAATGATGTTATTTTTAAATTATATTTCTTCCATGATAAGTGTGGGAAGAAATGGTTATCACCTTCCCGACTTTTTCCCAGGGCTGAGACCTCTTTGAAAGCAGTCACCCTAGAGATGATAAACATTTCAAAATAATTATGGAACACCATACTTCCATTCAACATGTGTCACTCCTATTTATCCCGAGTTTTGATAAATAGTTTATAATACAAAAATATTTCATAGTGCAACATTTTAAAGCCAGTGAACTGAATGGTTTCTAAAGAGTCCTTTCATAACAGTTGAAAAATCAACTGATTGCTGTTTGTACTCTTTACCCAACTTTGCTGCAAATGACTAATCTTAGCATTTTGCTCTGGTTCCAGTTCTCACCTTGATGGTTTTATAAATACCTGTGTAACCTTTTCAGGATGCTGTTATAACTTGCTATCACAGATTTCAGGTTTATCTCCTTGCTCTTTTTAGCTATTCCCCTCCCCTCCACTTCTCTCCCCTCTGCTCTCTCTTTTTCTCTTTGCTTTGGATTGTGTGCTTTGCACATGGGAGGTTCCTTGTGTAAGTAACAGCTTTTCCTGAAAATTCCATTCCATGATTTCCCAAACGTATAAATCCTTGGGGATTTGCACCAATGAGCTCCAGAATATCATAGGCTGACGTTTCTTATTTCTCTTTTGTCTCATAGAGTGAAGAGTATTTGACCTGAGATTTTTAAATATATGAGCATCCCCAGCAAAGCGTAGCTAACGAAAGGATCATATGGGACAATGTCAGTCACAGGAGGAAGGTGACAATATTTTCATCTCATTAGAAGTAAAATGAAGAAGAAACTAAATTATCTGACAAATTAAATTAAATTAAACTAAATTAGATGCCAAGTTTGGTATTTTGTCTGATGAAACGAGACTATCTATAATTTACTGTTCTCTTGATGTCAAAGTTAACTAATTTTCTTAAAGAATTATCTAATTTAAAAAATTAAAGGTAGAAACAATTACAATAACAATATTTAATAATAATTAAGTAAACAGTTTATTTCCACTTGTATCCTCTTTTTTTCCTCCTCTGCTGAAACCCCATTTCATGTAGTTGTTGCAGGAGATTGCACTACTTTTACAAAATTAGTATACTTACACAGCATCAGCAAAGCATTTCTGGGAGAGAAAAAGTAAGAATGTTATATGATTAATTACATTTTGAAATTTGAAAAATTTAAGCATGCATAATTAGCACTGTATTACAACTAAAGCAAATAGCAGTAATTTTAGGATACTGTATAACTCATAAATTTTGCATTTCACTAGCAAGCTTGGTGTTTCTAAGCTACTTGTGCTTTATGTCCTATTAATCTTATTTTAATATCACACTAGACAGAATGTCACATATCCTACATGAGACACACAAAATCCAGATACATGTGCACTTTTGTAAATATGTTGATTTACATGGCATTTGGTATCCTAGCATTTTATAAACATTTTATAAACTACCATATAATACTGTTATTTGAACCCCCACTTTCTAGCTTATACAAAATTTTTAAGAAAAAATAGTTCTATATCCTGCATTTAATCTGCAAAAAAAGATTTCATCTTTAGAGAATAAAATAAAATCCTATGCAACAAATCAGAAGCCTCCCACATATGTTAAATGGAATATATTTCAAACTAATATGGAGATCATGTAAAATAACTCTTCCAAAAATAGGAAACATTTGTATGATTTTTAAAATTATTCAAACAGAATAGGGGAAGAGTTTAACGCAATGCCTGTATATTCTAGGTGGTATGTTCCATTACAATTTTCCTTTTGGGCTATTAACATTAATTTCGAGCAACACTATGGGGTAAAGGTTGGTCACCGTTTTCAAAGAGCTTCTTTTCTCTCAAAACTGGGTATCTAATCATAGGCAATTTTTTAGAACAGGTAATCATTGGTCAAATATAGTAAAAAGTTGATAATCCTCATTAATATTCACAAGATGATTCTAACTCCTCTATGCTTTTTGACATAGTTATTTTTAGCAATTACAGCTCTGCCTTGTGTCTCATTCATTATGCAGTCTGTATAAACCATCGTTAGACATTACAGGAAAGAATACCACATGGCTTAAAAAGTACTCTTTCTGTCTCATCCACCAGCCATTGCTTTGTAGTCACCTCTTTACAGTAGCCTAGGGAGAACAACCCCAAACATACTAACTCTTTAAAAAATATAATGAATGGTCATAAACCTAAAAAGGGAGATGTATAACATATCTGAAGATACTGCGGTAAAATGACCTAATAATTTCTCTCTACATGTGGGAAAGGATTTTCACATCTCCAAAGGGGCTTCAATCGAATTCAATTCAATATCCAGAAAATGCTATTCATTATAAAGAATAATTCAGTTAACCAGACACTTAATTGAGGACTTTTTTTGTGCCAGGCACACTGCGAGATAATAGGGCTACAAAGATAAACAAGAAGCTAATTTTATAAATTATTTTATTCATAAATCTACATTTTTTGAATACTCATTGTTTGTCAAGCACTGAGTTAGGTCCTGAGGACCTAACTTCAAATTCAGTTGTTTATTCTAAAGTACTTATAATGCAAGGTAGTCTTCTTTCACCACCTAATGTGCCATATGCTTACAAACGATGGCCTCATGTAAACACGCCAAACACACATTTTCTAGCACCATTATTTTTGTCATCTTCTTCTTATTTGTTTATCACACCTGCAGCTTGATATAATGAGACAAGGTTTTATATAGCAGTGCCTTTTTATGTTTTTCTTGCTCTTCTTCAGTAGCAACAATAAAAAGAAAAACATCCAATGTGCTGTGTACTTGTACCTGGCACTGGGCTAAGTGCCTTACAGGCACTGTCCCTTAAAATCCATCTAAAAATTTATCTGGTAATAACTATTATCATTTTAATGTAATAAAAAGAAATTAAGGTTTAGAGTGATTTACTAAATCTCTTGAGTTAATCAGGCTAATAGGAGGCTCAGCTCAAACTTAATCCCAGGTCTGTTACATAGAATGGTGAGATAGAAGGAAGATTTTCCTGTACCCACTTCATCTTCATTCATGAAGTCTTCCTAAGCTGAAGAAGTTTGAACTGATTTCTAAACAATCGGATCAACAGATTGATAAATTTTCTTTTCCTTTTTACTAACTGTCCTGACAGATCAATACGAAGAAAGGAAGGAAGGAGGGAGGGAGGGAGGAATTTCTTTCTCACATAGTAAGTCAGGATGTCCCTGAATTAAGAATTGGCTGACATCAGGTGTAGTCACAGACGCATGACCTTGGCCAAGACATCTAACACTTCCATGTTTGTTTTCTTATTTATAAAGTTATAATCCCAGTCTTGCCTAGCTTGTCTCCTTACTTCTTAAGGATAAAATGAGAGGATGCTTGAGACAGCCCTTTGGAAACCAAAAGATGCTCGGGGGTCATCACTAAAAACCTGGGTGGGGGAGGACAGCACAGAAAAATCATTAAGCTTTACGTCTCTAAAGCGTTATAATTTTAAAAGGTTAAGGCAGGTTAGATACTGTCACATAAAAAGCCTTATTCTGTGAAACATTTATTCCTTGAAAAAACTTTCCTAACAAGGCAGAGGAAACACAGGAGTTAAAGGGACACAGCAGAGTGTCATAGAGAAGCAGACGGTGAGGTCAGCTATGCCTGGTTTGAAGTGAGCTTGGCCATTTCATTATCTACAAGACTGTAGACATTGTTTAACTTTTCTCAGCCTCACTTTCTTACTTATAAAATAGGAATAACAACAGCTATCTGACAAGATAGATGTAAAAACTAGGTAAAAATAAAGTATGCAAAGTGCTTGGCTTTGTGCCTGGCACATAGAAAATGCTCAATAAATGGTCTCTGCAGAGTCTGATATGCTAGGTGATTTCCTACCAATATGCTTATTTGTTTTTTTAACTGTGGGCCAAGCCTGAGTGATTTCAGGCCAGCTTAGAAGGTTGCTAAAGAATACTAGCAGATTAGTAGTGTTAGGAAGTGACAAAGATTCTTTGCCTGACCACACTTTAGGGGTCCTGAACCTTCTCCCAGACTCATCTGTGTACATCCTTGTGAAATCCTGTTTTAGCAAAGAACCCTGCTAAAGCAGCCTGATAAGAACCTCCTACCCTCAATATCTGATTGCCCTCGATATCCCCCAGGTGATAACTGATCACCCTGGCCTGTCTTTGGCCAGCATCCTGTCAGGTCAGTTTAGCCAGAATCCTCCTTACCACTGATGTTTCTTCTTAGCAATCTTCCACCGACTGGCCCCCACCCTGCTGCTAGGCCATACGTTCCCCCTTGCTCATGCTGTATTCAGAGTTGAGCCAAATCTCTCTCCCCCACTGCAAGACCCCTTTGCAGTGGTCCCTATACCTATCATGATGGTCCTGAATAAAGTCTTCCTTACGATACTTTAACACAGTATTGAATAGTTTTTTCTTTAACAGAAGAACTGAGACAAATTTGTTAGACTGGAACAAAATGAATGGGCAGGAAATGAGGGTGAGTGTCCTAGGCCAGATGCACAGAGGCAATGTGATGAAGAAACAAGAACCATGCTGGTTCCATTTTGGATGGACTAGGGGAGAGAGTTCAATGAGATCAGGAAGATCTAGTGTGCACATAAAAGGCACTGCTTGGAACTTTTAGAAAAAGAAATTATTAAAGATGAAAGAAATCCTTTAAGGGATGTGAGGTAATTTAGACTTCGGGGTAAAACAATGGTACTATTTCAGTTCACTCTGGACAAACTAGCTTCACACCTGCTGTCCAGGTGAAGCTATTAACAGTGCTCTAAAAGTATACAGGTCTAGACAAGAATTATACATAACCCCCTTACTCCTGAAGCTTTGGGAATAAAGGGGGCCTATTTGGAGGGATTCTGGATGAGGCTTTTACAGGAGTCGGGAAAGTAGTAGTTCTTTGAATAACATGCACTTATGTTCATGACCTCTAGAATTCATGGTCATGTTTACCCAGGAAGAAGAGCTCCAGATTTAGGAGAGTCCTAGAAAGCACAGCAATGCCCTCTTCTTCCTTTTATCCAGATTATTTTCCTCCAAGGTAATCGCAACAATAGTTTTGAAAAATAGGTCACCTAGATTTCAGAACTATTTTGTTTCCAGCCATCTGGGGCTGAGGATGATTTTGAAATTAGCTGTTCTTGGTACCATGGCAGAAATCTGACATAGCACATTTATTTGCCCATCTTCCAGCGTTGCAGCATTGTTCTGGGTATTTGATATTCAGACGATGTATCAAGAATTTGAGCCCTGGAGAAACAAACTGCTCAGCATTTCAATTAGAATCAGTGTGTTGTGCATACAAAACATTACTACAGAAAATCTTGGAACATGTATTATTATGTGGTTTTCAAAAAACTAAATATTGATGAGTAGTTGCAAGTTAAATTCTAATCTGCACTGGGTGATCTCTTTCTCATCCCTAAGTTTGCTTCTAAGACATGTGGTTAATACAGACTCCTGATTTGCACCTCTAGATTTCTATCACCTTAGGTTTCTAGTCCATGTTTAGTGACTTATTCTCAGCACATTTAATTGACTCTGTATAAAGCTTTGATTAAATAGCATCTAAGAGGCCAGGTGCAGTGGCTCACGCCTGCAATCCTAGCACTCTGGGAGGCCAAGGCGGGAGGATTGCTTGAGCTCAGGAGTTTGAGACCAGCCTGAGCAAGAGCGAGACCCCATCTCTACTAAAAATAGAAAAATTAGCCAGGTGTGGTGGTACACACCTATAGTCCCAGCTACCTGGGAGGCTGAGGAGGCTGAGGCAGGAGGATCCTCGAGCCCAGGAGTTTGAGGTTTCAGTGAGCTATGATGGCACCACTGCACTCTACCCAGGGCAACAGAGCAAGACTCTGTCTCCAAAAAAAAAAAAAAAAAGCATCTAAGAAAGTAGGTCATGTGACCCCACGTATTTCCCATAATGCCCAAAATAACTATAAAAAAGATAAGTGGCTTCATTTGCAATCATTGCTGTTTTTGTTCCCTTTGTCCAACTTACTGGAGAAGTTATTAATATTCTTCTCTTTCACCACGTATTTGTGGGGGCTGCCAGATTTCTACTCACATCTGCTAATCATCATCTCAGAAAGCAGAGATGGCTCCAACTCTTGTAAAAATTTGAGTGTGTTAGAATTTAAATATAGCTATTTCTCTCTATCTGCCTCAGTGGTGGATATAGGAGAAAACATAGGGCTTATTGTGTTCTTTCAGACGATAATAATACTGACAGATAATACTAATACTAGTTAATAATAGGAAGAACAATTGTGCATTGAACTTTTAGAGGTGCTGAGAGCCTCACCTGCGTCTTGTCATCATTCCTCACAAAAACCCGACGAGGTAAATACTGTCACTCATATGTTTAAGAAATTAAGGCTTAGAGAGGTTAAGTAGCTTTCCCAATGTCACACAGCTGGTACCTTTTCATGAAACAGGATTTAAAGTCAGGTTTGTCTGACCTTTGAATTTGCTCTTAACCTCATGCTGTGATGTTTCTTTTTCACAGTGTGCCATTCAGACACACCTGAGACCATCCTGCCATTTGATCTTATATTAGATTCTTCTGTCTTCTTGGCACCGTCAAAGAAATATCTAATATTAAGATCTCAATGGTGCTTATAGAATTTTAAATTGATAGACATTGGCTGTGTAAAACTACTTGTAATTAAATCATGCTTTAGGTGAGGATTTTTTTAATCCATTAAACTGTGAGGTTCTTAAGGAGAGAGATGGTATCAATCATTTCATCTCCATCGATGAGCACAATAGTTGAAATGTAATTGTCACCAAGTAATGCTTATTGAATAAATGTGGATTAAAATTTAAACAAAACCCATTATTCATGATAATATCATTCTGTTTAGATGTGAAAGTAACTCAGAGACAGAGAAGCTGAAATGGACAACTTCAGTCTATGCTGCTCTGTGCTCAAGAAGGGAGAGAATGAACAAAGAACGTCTTTGTAATGTTTATGCTATTACTGCACTGCTTCATTCTTGCCTTTCCTAATTATTATCCTTTTGTGCTGCCATTTTCCATTTTGCTACCTATGCCCTTTTGTTTTCCTATTTATTCTTGATAAACTTTCTGTCCTTCCATTTTCCACTGCTGTTTCAGCATCTTTGTATGTAAAGTTATTGACAAAACTGATTGCTTTCCAAGAATAACAACAGAAATTGATTTGGGGGTAAGATTTACAAACTACATGCAGGTCTTAACAAACCGCTAATAAACTGCCTTCTGTTTCTAATGGGTTGTGAACACAAAGTCTGATTTATCCTCTGTGTAAAGGGGAGAGATGGAGGGGGCACCCTGAGGGCCCTTGCAGACATCTGTATAATAAGGAAATGCTCTACTGCTCTAGAATAAACATCCTTCTTTCAGGAGTTTTGCAAGATTACAAGCAGAGGGTCAGAGCGGGAATACGCTGAAAATGGTATTCCTGTGGATCTTCGTGTGCTGGGTCAGGACCCTGAAGAAGGGCTCCTTCGAGATCCTTGCCTATAGGGGTGTCTATTTCAATGTGTTTCTCTCTTGCCAGACCTCAGTTTGCGTGCTAGCTCTGCCAACAGTGTAACCTTGGCCACATTATTGAAACAAGTGGGTGGTGTGAACTCAAATCAGACAACTTACAGAATATGAAAGTGATTTTCAAATGGTAAAGCACTCTTCAAATGATGCTTATCATTATTACCGGCATTATCTTTCAAAAGTTTCCACCAATTGAATGGTTTGTTAATGATTAGTTTTCTTTAATAATTGGCCATTTCAAAATTTTGTTTATTAGGCATAGTACTTAATATTTTTTTAGCTGTTGTACTTTCTAGCAAACATTGCTATTGGTAACTCAGTGTAGATTCCATTTCTAGGAAATAATAAAATCAGTCCAGTGGACTAGAATGAGTGCTGGTTTGAAGCCAGGAGTTTCAGAATTTGTTCTCAGTTTGGAGGGCAACTTGTTACCACTCTGGGCAAGTCATTCTCCTCACTGAGCCTCAGGGCAGATTAAATGAAGCAATGCCTATAAACTAATGCTCTTTCCCACCCCTCCTTAACCCTGCTTTAAGAAGAAATGTAGTGAACTGTTTTTCACTTATAATTCTGAAGAGTTGGGGCTTTCTAGTTTATTTAATTTCTTGATTAATTAAAATTACAATTCTGTTTCAATCATTGCCAAAAACATTCTAGGAAGATTAATCCATTTGATTGAAAGAACATTAGCTACTAAGGGGGTATCTTGGAGTTCATTTAATCAAAATGCAGGATTTTAAAGATTTCTAATGTTGGATATTTCTATATATCTTTTACATAAATTTCATGTGAGCCCTGTATTGTTTCAATACTGAAAATATTCAGGTAATTGGTAGCAATTTAGTGAATTTAGGATCAATCTTCACACATATCTGCTAAGTATAACTATTTTCCAACTGAGTTTCCAAATTATAAAGGAAGAGAGAGGTTTTCTAGGAGAGACACTGCACCTAATAGGGTAAGATCTGAAGTGTCCTTAGTTACTATTCATGCATGAGATATACAATTTATAAGACCATATAAGTATTCATTTACCTCTCTTACTATAAGGATGAGCATTTGTCCTGTTAGGTAAGGTATTTGCTGACTATCTGATGCCAGGCCCAGTAATCTCCATTCAAGAACACAAATTTAGAGGAAAAAGCCAGAATATTTCCAAAAATATTTATTGTAATGATAGAAAGTTTGAATGCTGTATGCAATTTTAATTTCTGAGACTTAAGTATTACCTGATCTAGAAAAATGAAAATATTCCCATTTTAATGTCAAAATATCTCCTAATAAAATTAATTACAGAGCAGAAGCACAGGATTATCACAAAATTTTTTCTTTGTGCCCTGTTCTAGCCTTGTAACTCTGCTCTTGCAGTGTTATAAATCACAGCTATAAGTAAAGAAGGATGTAACTTTTTATTTTTTTTGTTTTAGCAGAGATATTCAAGTCCCTTTTCCTGTAGACAGGAAGAAATGAAGAAGGCACTCACTAATAAATAGCCCTGAGATTTTTATTTCCCTCAACTGAGATGGTGATGATATAAATTTAGAATTGAAGTCCTCAAAGGTTGGAAATGTTACACCGAGCAGGATCTTACCACAACTCTCCTACTTTTGGAATCTTTAAGGTACACATTCTGACCAAGAATGCAATTAAACTGTGAGAGGCCTCTCATTTAGCCATTTACAATGATATACAAGGACTGGCTCCAGCAGCTGTTGACTGATTTTAGGATCCTGCTCATGAAACATGTTCTTTTTTCTATTGGAAAATAATTTTCTCATAAAAGGTAGTCAGAATTCTTCTTGATTGATTAAGTTGGGTGACAAGTGTCTGAGTTAATACAAGCTGCCTTATTGAGTGCAATATATAGATATACTTTTTTTTTTTTTGCAAAATGTTATAATGGGTTTAAGTATCAATACCTTGAAGACAAGAAATTTAAGATGTGTGTTTTATAAGAAAATTCAATGTATAGGTCAGGCAGACAATTTAGTTTTGAACACTACCTTAGAACTTCCTTTATAGAACATTAGATTTATGATGGTAAATTTGTTAGTAAATATGAAGTTGGTGATTTAGAGCATGGGCTTTGGAATGAAAAAAGCTTAGGAACAGATACTGGCTCTGCCACTTACCAGATGCATGCACTTGGACCAGTTACTTTTCTAAGTTTTAATTTTCACACCAGGAAAAGAGCGATAAGAGTGGCCACTACCTCGGGCAATTGTTAATAGGATTTAATGAGATCATGACATGATAAAAGTATGTTCATGTTAAAGTCTTAACTAAGGCCCAAGATATAACAGACGCTGCAAAAAGAGACATACCAGATCAAAATCTAAGTTTTGAGAACTAGTTTTATGACCCTTGGGCTTTTCACCCAAGGATCTTTAAATAAGATATAGGATATAAAATGTTTGGGGTGAAAAGCAGAAGGGTTTGTTTAGATGATTTGGGGAAGGAGGGCTGGAGGATTATATGTCACACCTGATTCTTAACCCTCACCAAGGGGAAAGGGCTCTGCTCACGGCAGCATAGTGAGAGGCTTGAACAAGCCCACTGGGAGAGCTTGATACAGGTTTCCTGGAACCATAGAGGCAATGGACTTGAGTCCGACTCTCACCAAGAAAATGTGGAAGGCAGCAGAGAAGCGGGTGAGCTGCTTTCCTGGGAGGCAAGTTGCTGCAGCATCTGCAGGGTAACTGCATTCTCTCTAATCTCTCTAGCAGGTGAAAGAATATGTGAGTTTCCCACCATATTTATGCCACAAGAGGAGAAAAGCCAGCCTGGGGTGTTTTCACATGTGCCCAAGAGTACCACCTGGAAGGGGCCATGGGACTCTATCCATGAGGTTCTATGCACAGTGTAATCCCAGCAACCGGCAGCAGAGCGAGGGGGTGGCCAGCCAAAAAGTGGCATTGCCTGGGTCATGAAAGTGACAGCTCAGGGGCCCACTGATGAGCCTCTGAAGAACCCACAAAAATGTCCACAAGGTTAAAGAGTCAGCTTCAAATGCATTTCTCCTGTGGCCAACAAAAGTTCCACAGGAGAAGAGAGCATAAAGCCCTCTTGAAGCAGCATCAGAGCATCAGTCCGTGTAATACCTTCTCCGTCCCCGTGCCCTTTCCCTTTCCAATGCTCCAAATTTCAGAAAGGGAGTTGGAGGGTGAGAAAAAAGACAAGAAGATCCCTTCCTCCCCTTAAATCAAGTTCAGAGCTGTGATCATCCTCTGGGACTAGACAGCCTAATTTCTGAAATGAGATTATCTGTGACTTAAAGAAATCGGAGGACTTTCTAGACTGACCAGATAAATCACAGCCCCTGCTTATTTTCTACCCAAGGTCATAGAAAGACTATATCGAGTATGTACATTTTAAAGAGAGCAATGGAAAATAAAAATAAAGGGTTTTGCTTCATGTTCCATGAGCTATATTTGTTCAAGGTACAACTGATTATGGGTATAAACAGCTCTTTCTCTTTTTTTTAATAAACTGGAAACTCTTATTTGCTGGACATCAGACCCTCATCCATACAAACATATGGTGCTTATTCTTGAGTTGCATTTTTAACTGGCTGTTCTGGCTTTAGCCAGATGCCACCAAGGGTGAGAAGTGCTTGTTACACATACTCCAGCACAATGCTGCGTAAGGCCAAATAATATGTCAAGTGGGAATGTAGGTAGCACTAAGTTCTAATGTCTAATTATAGAATCAGAATGCAAGACATATACTAATCACAGACATAAAGAAGAAATTGGGGACTGACTGCTAGTACACGCATAACAAAACTTTATTGATTATTAGTCCACTGTGAGGTGAGGCTGTACATTGCTGGAAGTTAAGGAGCTGCGGCAAACAGGTTTAGTTATAGACTTGTTCCTAAAGGACAAGCCGCTTTTGTGAAATTTCTTCTTTTTGCCAGTTGACTGAGAGCCTTTCCTGGGCTAGAACCTTGTGGTTGTCCTGATGAACATGCCCTGCAATGCCAGAGCTCTCTCACTGATGCTCAGTATGCCTGCATTTCCATAAACCTTTAGACAACTTAAAAGTAGTAGTATTGGGCGGTCACAATAAGTCTAAAATCTTCGTCTTACATGTTCTTTTCTCATCTTCCTGGAATCCCCTGGCATAGTGAAGGATAAAGGTAAAGCTCTAATACAGGGCTCTGTCTCCACAACCAGAGCTTAGCATAGTGATTGACACTTAGTACATGCTTGATAAATAATAGCTGGAGGGAAAAGGGGCTTTATTATCATTACTGCAATCTGTCTTGAAGAGGAATATTGTCTCCAAAATGAGCTGTGGGTTTCTTTTATGTAGGGAGGTATTTTAATATAATCATAAATCGCTAGAGCTGGAAGGCCCAATGAGACCATTTATTGCAGCCCCTCACAGTATCCCAAACAAGTAACTCCTCATCCTCACATAGGCCTGACTTAGGATGAAGTTTATCAGTGCAGAGAGCCCTGTCCCTTCAGGCCTGAAAGTGTATTACAGATATATCCTGCTGCAAAAACCCCAATTAACTAAAATACAAACTTGCTAAGCTCAATTAGGTGTTAAAATATCACTTGATGAAAAAATCTTTTACTTTACCTAAATACTAAAATAATTTCAGTACTTCTCCAAATATAAATTAAAAGACATTTGCACAGAGTATATTTAACATAATTCCAGTGATAACTGCATTGCAAAAAATTTATCAGACATGTACTTTTTAAAAAAATGTAACTTTTTCAGCTTCAGAAAGTGATATAACAAAATGCCATTTCTTAGAGAGTACAATTGTGTGTGGTATTTATTTGTCTATTCATTTGAGTTGCATTACTTTTTTTTACTAAATTTTCTAAAATGAACACATATAACTTTAATATATAAGAAAGTAAAATTTATAAGTATCTACTTTTTCCTAGAAGCAAGGAATTTTGCTTACTTGATTAATTCACCAGATTAAGAAATCTTTGTTTTACTGTATATTATCTGTAAAGCTTGGTAATATATTTGTTACTTCGTGAAAGAAAATAATTACACAGAAAGCTGGTAGAAATGGGAAATATTCATTCTATATTTTAACTAAAGGAAAATAGTTTTGCTTTAGCAAAGCACAAGAAAGTGTTTTTTTTCTAGCTCCAGGGAAAGCCTATAAGCTATAATTAAGTATTGAATTAATGCTACTAGTTTAGAATCAACAGTCAGTAAAATCAATACCTGAGCCTGAATTAAGTATGGGCATCAGCAAAACTGCTGAAAAGAAACAGAACTCAAGATGAACTTGCTGCTGCTTCATGTCACCTAACCTTAACAATCAAGGGGGTAGTAGTATTAATGTTGACCAAATTATAAAAGGTCCAGCTCAAGATTTCATTTAAATATACACATACACACAAACACACACATACACACCCATGCACAAAAGCACACTACATTAAAAGATAACAGCTTTGCCACCATAAAACCATACTGCTAAACAGTGTATTGCTACTTTGATATTGCTTCATCTGTGACCTTCTCTCTTTGTTCCCCACAAGCCCTGTGGGTCATATATATGTTTATACTACTGTATCTTTCAGTGAATTTTTTGTGGGTTTTTGGCAGGGTTACAACATGTTCCTTATGACAACCAAAAACATCCTTAGCTGTCACAGTCACCCCGATGCTTGTTTATTTAGTGTAGCTAGGGTGCGGGATGTCCCTCTATCAATCCTAGCCTCCTAGGATCATGCTGGCAAATACTTTGCTCTCTTCTTAAGTCAACTCATTCTTGAGCTTTTCTGTGGCAAGGAGCAAGTTTGTTTTCATTCTTTCCTTCCTTCATAAATACTCAAGGAATATTTATCAAGCCTTTACCACATGCCAGTATGCCAGGTCTATGGGAAACAACTGAAAAAGTTTGGCTCCCATGAAGTTTGCAATATTGTTAGAGAAGACAGACAAAAACAAAAAATAAGTCTGTGGTATGGTAGGTGATAAGTACTAGGAAGAAAAGTCCAGCAGGATAAGGAAATAGAAAAATGGGGATTAAATGATGCAGCATGATCAGGAAAGCAGATTGTTGGTGCTCAAAAAATGCTTGTTGTGTACACGAATGAGAGGAGCTGTACATAATCCTACATCTGTTGGTTGGTCCCTCAAGAAATGATGACCTGTACTTAACTCTTACTCCCTCCCCCAGGCTTTTTCTTTTTAACTTATTAGGTTGTTAATCATCCCTACACTATTTGGGGGTTAGGAGCAAATTAATTATCTAAATGAGTACTAATGGCTTAGAAAAATGTACAGCACAATGCTCGGCACATAGTAGGTATTTTACAAGACTTATTGACTTGTAGCATTGAAAACCTGAAATAGGTCTGAATTTTGATTCACCCTCTATAATTCCATACACTTTTTCCCAATCTGCAATGTTCGGCTTTCTCCCTGCGAGGAAACTTTCAAATCATAAGCATAATAATAATCAACCTTACTGAGCACTTACTGTGGAAAATAAATGAGCTGCTGTGTTACTTCTTTAGATCATCATCTCATGAATCCTCACACTGACACTGAGGGGAGTACTTACTGATTCTTTTTTTTGATAAGGACACATGCCTAGAGAGGTTGCACAAACTGCTCTGCATCCTGCAGCTTACAGGAGGGGTGACAGGCTTCCAGCCAAGGCTATCTGATCTGAGACAAGCCAAGGTTCTTTATCACACTCAAGCACATTATCTACAACAAGCTTATGGTCTCCATCTAATTTGAAGTAACTTTTATGTAGAAGGCAGGTTAACCTGCTAAAGATATAAAAATCACTGATGATACTTGAATAATAGTACTTGAGTGGGTGGGTGGGTATGGAGGAGAAATCTTTTCTTTTAATCAGTATCCCTCACAATAAAATGCAGGCACTGGACTTTGATCTCAAAGGAAACTTACAGCCCTGACATTTTTTAAATCTCTACTCTTCACTAATGGGATGAGGTTGAGGTTGGGCGAGACATAAACCTCGATTAGTAATTTATCCTTATTGTCTCTCTATTATCCCAGAAAGTAATTCATGGATAGGCTACCTGATTGGACAGTCCAATGCTACTTTGAGTTTTTATTTGCGAATGTTCCACAGCACCTAAGATACTGGGAATCTGCCAGGGAGAGTTGTCTCCCTTCTCTTGTTTTTGGTCTAGGGTATTTCATTTGAGTTGACTCTGGTTTCCTTGTGAATTCTCCAGAGCTACCAGAAGGCCCTTGGAGCCTTCAACTTCTCAACAGTGTTCTCAAAAAGGCTCAGCCTTGAAAATCTGAATTGAAAATTATGCTCCTCTACGGATGACTAATGAATGAGAAACAACTTTTGCATTAGTTAAGAGGCTCAGCTGTGAAATTGGATTGAGTTGGTATCTTGCCCTAAGCTTACTAACTTTTTTGTTTGTTTGTTTTACTTACGCATTCTAAACCAGTTTCTCCATCTATAAATAGAAGACAAGAATAATACCTCCCTCTTAGGGTTGTTGATGGGATTAAATGAGAATATTCATGAAAATCACTTAGCATTGTAACTTATACATGGTAGGCACTCAGCAAATTTTGCTTGATAAATAAAAACTTAATATTTTTACAAAGTCAAATAATTAAAGAATAGTTCCTTATCACCTAAGCAATTGCTCTTGTCTAGATCTAAAGTCTTCCTCAGAGAAGATCACAAATATTGTGAAATAAACTTGAGTGAAGATGAAGGAACAGAAAGTGAATAACTCACTTGGGAAAGGTTCTCTAAAAGGGCTGGGTGAGAAATGGAAGGAAGGGCTGTCATTTTGTGGTAAACAGCTTCATTCGTAACCCAAGGGACACAATTCCCAGTGGATGCCTTTGTGTTGTTAAGATGTGTGATAAAGGCCCCCATGGTGAGAGTTTGCCTGTATTCTCCAATCCCACTGAGACAGTGAATTTCACAGGCTGTACTAGTACTCATTTCCAGTTTTGTTAGGAGCTGCACAATTAAAATTGGTGTAAAATGTGAGAGCCAATAAAAACAAAGAGTAAGCACATAGATTTCCCAAGGAAGATATCACTCATGTTGCCAGAAAATACACACACACACACACACACACACACACACGATATCCCTTCCATCGATAAAGAAGCCTATATTACATGAAATTGCAGCATTTGAAGGTTCCTGACTGTTATGGGCTGCATTGTGTTCCCCTAAAATTTATATGTTGAAGCCCTAACCCCCAATGTGGCTGTAATTGGATATAGGGCCTTTAATAAGGTAATTAAGGTTAAATGAGGTCATAAGGGTGGGACCCTGATCTGATAGGTTTGGTGTCCTCACGAGGAGAGGAAGAAATGCCAGAAATCCATCTCCTAGTGCATAGACAAGAGGCCACGTGAGGACTCAGCAGGAAGGGAGCCACTGGCAAGCCAGGAAGAGAGCCCTCACCAGAAACCAATCCTGTCAGCACCTCGATATGGGACTTCTAGCCTCCAGAACTGTGGGAAAATAGTTTTCTGTTGTTTAAGCCACCCAGTTTATGGTCTTCCATTACAGTAGCCTAAGCAGACTAGTACACTAACATTTGTCTTAAATTACTTCCCATCCTCCTATAAAAGTAATGGTTATATTTTTCCAATGAAGAGTCAGGTTGGCTTTTAAGAAAAATAATTTTTGTGTCCCTCTCAAGTCAAGGAGTCTGTTTGGAAGATGTAGTTTGGATCATGGTGGTTTTCATACTTCAGACAAAAAGAAAAATTAAATACACCCCCCACATATAACCCTTGTTTTGTAAAGCAACTCTTCATTAGGAAATCTCTTCCTTAAGTACCTCCCTCTAGACATCAAGCACAGGCCACAGAGAAACAAAGACCAGCCACGCAGCCAAATCAGTGCACACTTGGTAATGACACAGGCTCTTTGTTAGATGAATTTTACTCTTTTTCCATCTGGAATCCTTTCCGGCTGAAAGAATTTTATAATTCCATCTTCTCAGGCCAGCCACATGTGGCACTTTTTGGTCAAGGAGGGCAGGAGAAATCTGTGGTCTGCATGGACTGACGAGGTTCCGTATGCCTCTAAGGGCTGCAGCCTTAGAGTGCTGCTGTGGTTGATGCTGATTTTGAGTGTTTATTTATTTATTTATTCTTCCTTCCAAAAAGTACTTTTGAGGCCTGCTCTGTGCCTGGTACTGAGCAAGGGTCTGGGGATAGAGCAGTCATACGATGGCCCACGTCTTGGCCCCCAGCTCACAAACTAGTACGTAAATACAGAGTACCACACAAAATTAGCCAAGTTAACAAGTAAGAGATTTTTCTGATGGTGGGATGTATGGAAAAGGACATAAAATAGAGTAACAGATGACTTTAAGTTGTCATTTGGAGTGAGTCTGAACTGGGATCAGTACGGCTTCTCTCAGGGATAGCATTTGATGTATAAAGAGGGATTGGCCATGCTCAGATGGGGGAGGAGGATTCAGAGCAATTAGTTCAGAGGCCCTGTGGAGGGAATTACTTTGTTTTGTCTGAAAATCAGGATGAAGGCCGGAGTGGATGGGGTAGAAAGGGACGCTGCTGGATCAGGAGGACCATGATCAGGAAAGCTGGGGCTGTACTCTAAGTGCTTTGAGAAACCATTGCTGGAGTCTGAGTTAAGTGAGTGACAAGATCAACCTAACTTCAGTGGCCCGCAGATCAAACTCAGCCTGCAGCCTATTTTGTAAACAAAGTTAGACTGGGACACAGTATTCTCTACAGCTGTTTGTGTGCTACAAGGCGATAATTGAGTGGTTGTGACAGACACCTATGGCCCACAAAACCTAAAATATGTACTACCCAGCTCTTCACAGAAAAAGTTTTCTGGTGGGGAAACAGGGATACAGTCAGGAGACTGTGTAGGTGATGGGGGCTTGCACCACGGTGGCTGGTAGCAGTACCGATGTGGGGAGGTGAACTGATCTAGGACATGCCTTGCAAGAAGAGATGACAGAATTTGCTGATGAATTGATCGTCATGGGGGATAGAAGGGAAAATATAAAGGACTCATAACATTTCTAGCGTTTTGGCTGGAACAACTGAGTGGATATCAAGGCCATCTGCCAAGACAGGGAGTTCTAGGGGAGGGGCAGCTTTGTGGGAAGAGTGAGAACAAAGAACTGTTGGAGAATATTATGCTTGAAATACCCTTTTTACAGGGCTTCTCAGTTGTTTTTTTCCCAATGGCATTACAACTGGCATTTCCTTGGGTGTGAAACCATAAACTCTAAAGGCAGGGACCATCCCTGTATTGTGCATCATTATATCTCCGTGCCTACCCCAGTACCTGGCACAAAGTAGAAGTTCAATAAATATTGGTTTTGAAATGGAAACATAATAGCAACCATTTACTGAGAACTTACTATGGCATGAGGAACTGAGGCACTTCACATAAATTACATTACTTCATCCTTACAAAACTCCCTCAACTTAGTTGCTGCTATGCTAATTCTACAGATTTGGAGACTAAGGCTGACAGGAAGGGATCAAAAGCACAAACGCCTTTCCTACAGGGTCGAGTCAGGAGACATAAATGGGTGAAGGGAACCACGTACTGACTGATGGGAACTGGTAGGGCAACAGCCTTCTTCAAATGGGCAGTTGCTCCTTGGCTGCCACCGAGCACGGCTCTGTGCAAATGCAACTACACAATATTGCCAGGTCTGGTTTTTTTAAGAAAAGCTAGAAATCCAGTTTAGTTTGTAAATATGAAGTTTCTCAATTGAAAAAAAGAAGACATTGAATTAAAAGAATCCAATCCTAGCAGCCACCTCTCACACTTTCCTCTGTGTACTGACTGTCTTTCTAGTGGGAGAAAAGCTAATCAACCGACTCCTTAGTAAATATTACTGGTGAGTCTGGTGTAATACACTGAGCCTGTGTGCTCAGCCAAATGTATTTTTTGTTGAATATGTTTCTTATAATAGCTAAGGGTTGCACTAGGCACTTACTTTTTGCGTCTGGAACATTATAGCCATTCTCAGATGTCTGAACATCTGCCTGATGACTAGAGTGAACCCCCAACCATGTTGTCTGAGTGGCTAATGAATTCCTGTAGTCCCCCTAATGCAATGATGCAGCTATGCTGACTTCACTGTGCCAAGAAACCGTGTGATTTTAGAACCGAAGACATTAAATGCTTCCTCTCCCCCCACCTCCTTTTTAAAGATTTGATTTCTTACTCAGTTTGGTTTTTGGAGACTGGATATCCCATTAACGATTCCAACTTTAATTTCATAAAAATGGGAGATTTAAAAATCCTATCATTGGCTTATCTTTCCCATTTTCAACGTAACAACCTCTAAATAGTGTAATAAGGAGGGAAATAGGTTGTTTAAAGTTTCTAAAAAATTCAATTTGGTGAACAATGACTGAATGCCTATTATATGCCAGGATCTGTGCTAGGCCCCAGGATACAAAATAAATGAGCCATTGCCCCACCCACGAGCACTCACTTCCCAGTGGGGGAGACAGACCCATAAAAATAATACATTGGAAGGATAACAAAATGCTCTGGGAACTTAGATAAAAGGGTGATTAATAATGACTTCATGGGGGTAGAGCTGGGAGAAGTCTAGGTCAAGGAAAGCTATACATGAAAGTTTACAGTTCAGCTCTAACTTTAAGGATGGCTAGAGTTTCAGAATTCAGGTATAATGAGAGGTATATTCTGGGTGGCTAATAGCTACTAAAAGCTGCCACAGTGAGGTTATTGTATTTGCACTTATAACTCATTCCTCATGACAACCCAATAATTTAAGCTTGTTTTAAATCCCCACTTTTCAGATTAAGAAACTGAGGCCCAGAGAGGTGAAATAATTTAGCCAGGTTCTCACTGCCAGTAATTAGCAAAACTTGCATTCTATTCCAGGTCTGTATGACTTGAAAGCCTGGGCTTTTAAACACTAAACTCCATCACGAGGTAAGGTAAACAGCACGTAGTCATAAAATATTTTGATTTGAGACTACAGATTACTCCATTACCAACAGAAGACAGCTTGCATTGAGGTGTGTTGGGTAGGTGTACAGGTGGGGATCAGCTGTGAATATTTCAATATAAGCCTTGTGAAGTAAACTGAGTCCAGATTTTATGACTATAGAGCTGGAGCTTTACTCCAAAGGCAGCAAGGACTTTTTGGATGCTTGTAGAATCAGAGTAACAAGATCAAGGATGAGCTCCTTAGATAAATCCAAGAGCTTTGAACAAGCTTTGGAGAAACCAAATGCTAGCTTATCTATATGGAGGTTATTGAAATAATCCAGACAAGAGATGATGGTGGTCTAAGCAAGAGTACTGACAGTGAAAACAAAGAAGATGAAGATGTTTAAAGATGCTGTGGAGGGAGAATCAACATGATTTCAGAATGGATTAACTGGAGGGATGAAGCAGAGTTATCATGGGTGACACCCGGGATTTTGGCTTGAATAACTGGGTAGATGTTGATGTGAAATTTGGAACATAAGAGGAAGGCCCATGGATTTTCAAGGGGATAAATCTAAGAAATAATTGGTAATACAGACATTTGTCCCAAAAACATAGATTTAGGAGCCACAAGAGAGGGGAGATCACCTACACCCACAGTGTGTGGAATGAGAATAAACAAAGACTTAAGACACAATAACAACCCAATAATAGTTATACTCATACATGGATGTTAACAATAACATTTAACCTGATATTAGGCACCATTCTGTTGTCAAAACCACAAGGGGGTTTTGGCCTAGGTCCAGTTACTCATTGCACAAAGATCCAATTATTGAGCCAACGAGGACTGCCAACGAAGAAAGGAATTTTTAATATGACGTCTTGTTGGGAGAACGGGAGAAGCTGCCTCAAATCCATCTCTCTCCGACTAATGACTAACAGAGATCATGGGCTTTTCAAGGAGGGGCCACATGCCGTGGGGCAGGCTGTGGTATAACTGGTAAGGGGCCATGTGCATTGGGGGAAGGTAGTGGGGGATGGTGAGTCTTGGTATCAGGAAGTCTGCCCAGGGGCCTTCAGAATCTCAGCTCCTTTGTCTTGCACAAAATCCACCATTTCTGGGAAACAACTCAAAATGTCAAGTAGTTAGTAAAGGGAGAGGATTATAAAAAACATACAGAGGTCATTGAAAACATATAAGGGTCACTGAAATTTGTTCATGGGACCAGTTGCAATTCTTCTCAGTACCTCTGTAATTTGTTAATTGGTAGAAACTAACCAAGGCAGAGTAACTTTTTGTTTTTATGTTTTCTTTATTTATTTTTTAAGAGACAGGGTCTTGCTATGTTGCCCAGGCTGGAGTGCAATGGCTGTTCACAGGAATGATCATAGTGTACTACAACCTTGAACTCCTGGCTTCAAGCAATCCTCCACCTCAGCCTCCTGAGTAGCTAGGACTATAGGTGCGTGCCACCACACCTGGCTCTTTTTCTTTAATAACTAGTCCATCCACAAGAATTTAATGGCTAGGGTTCTCTGAGCGTTCCCTTATACTAGGGTAAAAGTAAAGTGAACACATTCCCTTTAGGGACCCACAATGAGACTGACATCATTTAATTTAACCTGCATATGTGTTCATATACTGTATTGCTCTAACAAAAAGAAACACCGGTTACTTATAAGCAACCATATAAAAGTATGATAAACAGATGAGCATATCAGTGCAAAGGGAAGGGACCAATATGAATAATTAAGTTCTTTTTAAGAAAGGATATTCACTGTGATTACTAATAGTCCAACTATAGTGAATTAAATGAAAGTACAGTAATAGTTTGAAAGAATTATTTTTCTTTTCAAAGCACCTTATATTTTTCATGTAGTGACCAAAGCGTCAGAGAGAAGAATTCCATCAAAGACAATTTGTGTTTGTATTGTCTTTACAGGAGAAATCATTTAAGTCAGTAAAAGTCAGTAAAAAATGACAGGGAGGGCTCCTGCCCTCACCCTTTCCTCTGGTACACACACAGATCAGAGCATTCTAATCACCAAGCCTTAGAATTAATGCATACTTTACCTTTTGAGCTGTTCAGAAAAGCTTTGTTCACGAAAAGTTCTCATGGTTATAAAACATTAAACAGAAAAGAACTTGCTCAGCATGATGTGTGGTATTTGTATTTCTTTTTGTTCAAGGAATTGAAAAAGCTTTACAAACAAGATCTAATAAATCTCTTTAGGACAGTTGTTGGGTGAACTCTTTTCCACTTAGCAGAGACTGGGCCAGGTGAAGGGAGAACAGAGGCTCAGAGGAGAAAAGCAGGTGGTCGGATGCCTGCTTTTTAAAGTCGTCAAGAACGTGCAGGGCTGCACACGTTTGTCCTCTGATAGGGCTTGTCAATATAACAGCCTGCACTCTACCCTTCCCACACGGTAGCTGCTGTTTCTAGATTTACCATCTGTTAACACAGGTGAACAACAGAGAACAAAACACCAGAAGTGCAGACTAGGGAGTTAAAGGAAAGAAGACAAGAAAAATGAACAATTACGAAGTATACTTCCTGTGTTCAGGAAACTGTGCTAGATGCTGTCCCATTTTATAGTAGGTGCTTGATAAATGCTTATTTTCTTCTCTTTCACATAGTTTATGCTATTTGATTAAAGGAAACTGAGTTTTGTAGAGAAAAGAAGAAAGTCCCCATGAATGAACGCTGCTGATCATGAAAGAAAGAAATTTATGCATGCTTGGAGGCAGGAAGGGAAAGGCAGGTCCAGTACTGGGTCTGCTTGTGTGTTCTGTACAGTAATTACACCGAGGCAGGACCCGTTCCACTCACAGAAAGTATTACTACCAAAAATGAAGAACCCAAAGGACAGGAGCAGCCACTGGGACAAAGAATACAAATTTTCCACAGGCCTTTTCTCTAGTGAAGTAGACTAGGAGAGCAGGGGAAAACTGCACAAATGAAGTCACTGCCTTAGTTCTTGACTTTGGTAGCACGGTAGAGACTGATGGGGCATCAGGGAGACATCTTCCTACTCTCTCCACCCACAGAATTAAACTTGGTCCTTAAACTTTTCTAAATAGCTCGAGAAGACCTTTGAGAAGTTATAGCTTTCATGAGGTAAGAGAGCTACTCAAATCGACTGAGTCAGGGATAGTATCCCACTGGCTCTGGAGTCAGATGGGCCTGAGTGTGAATCTAGCCTCTGCCATTTAATCTGGGCTTACTTATGTAATCTCTGGACTCTGGTTTTCTTATCTATGAAATGAGCAATTGTAATAATATCTATAATATCTGCTTCTCAGGGCAATTGTGGTAATAATGAAATGAGACAATGCATGTGGACATTTAGCACAGTGTCAGGCATGTGGTAAGAATTTAACACATATCAGTTAATGCTAGTAGCAATTTTTTTAAATCCTGGGATGATAATGCACTTGCATCTGAGGTTCAGTATCAATCTACACAATTTTTAAAGTATTATGATGATATTTGATAGAAATATCATGGGATTTATTCAGTCCATAGGTTCTACTTCTCCTTTCTCTTTCTGGAATCTATCAGATACTAATCGTGATTAACTTGTTTTTAACTTCACAATATGAATGATGATATTTTTTAAAACTCATGCATAAGCTATATCATGTGCTATTTAACTTGTAAAAGATAAATCTATTTATTAAAACGTTATTCCTCATGGACTTTATTTTAGGTAAAATAGTTAGATGTAGTAACAAACAGTTTGTTTGTTCAGAAAATAATAAAAGTCCCTGAAGTTTAATTCCTCCAATGACAACACAGAAATACTAGGGTAATCAGAATAATATCCAATTTTATAATTTTATGTAAACAATAATAGAAAAGTCTACAGAATGCAGCAATTAAATAATTCAAATAATTTCTGTTGGTAATGGAAGGGCTTAGTGAGTAATTGCTAAAATGCATATTAAGGCTAATTTTTAGGAGAAGTAAAAACAACTTATTTCAAAATATGAATATAATATTACCTACAGCAAAGAAAAATAATTTGGAAAAATTTACATAACCTCTAGTTTATACCATATATCAAAATAAGGTTCAAGTTGCTTAATGAGGTAACTATGACCTTCAAATCATAGAAAAACTAGCTGAAAATGGACTATGAGATCCTTGAATGGGCAATAACTTTCAAATGTTTGAAAAATAGAAATAGTAAATCACAAAGAAAAACTTCAACAGAATTGAATATAAAAGTGGTAGAGCTTTTGGTTTTTTTTTTTTTTTTGAGACAGGGTCTCACTGTGTTGCCCAGGTTGAAGTGCAGTGGCTCTTCACAGGCACAATCATAGAGCACTACAGCCTGAAACTCCTGGCCTCAAGTGATCCTCCTGCCTCAGCCTCCTGAATAGACTGGATTACAGTTATGTGCCACTGCTCCTGGCTAAAAGTGTTAGAATTTTACACAAGAACATACAAAAACTTATCATATATGCATGCAAAAACTAAGTCAAAAAAAAGCAAAATAAAAGCCTCAAAAATACAATTCATGCAGCAATGTGTATTCCAGGTGCATTGTTTAAGGTGCACTGACCAGTGCTTCTACCACTGACCCACACTCTAAAGGACACTAGTCCCTCTAGCACTTACTGGAAAGTGTTCATTGTCCTCTCTAATACTCTTGGAAACCTCTATCTCTTCATGGTTGTGTGCCTTCTGCTATTTTTGGTGATAAAGGTTTCAAGAGATGGAGAGAAAGGCCGCAAGTTTTAAGGATTGTGTCTTACCCTTTGATCTGATTTCCATTACTGGGTAAATTATTCCCAGAAAGTATTTAAGAGGAGTAAAAATGCATACCTAAAGATGTTCAAATCAGTGTTATCTAATAATTGAAAACAAAAGAAAATTAAAGAAGGGAAGGTAGAAGGGGGAAAATAGGAAAGAAAAGAAAGACAGGAGTGAAGAAAGAAGAGAGAGAAGGCAGAAAGGGAGGATGGAGGGAGAAGAAAAGGAAATGACCTGAATATCTAAAAGGAATGAGACAGTATATTAATTAGATTAATTATTATTTTTTAAAGATAGTTTTGTGGACCACACAGACACATGAGGAATGTTTAAGTGAACTCCAGTCTAGAGCATCCATTCAACACATATATGAGTACCTACTCTTCAGGCACTGTTCTAGGCTTCAGGGATATGAAAATGAGTGAATAGAGTGCTGGTTGTAGAAAGAAAACAAACCACTAAATAAAATATCAATCAGTGACGAGTGTTACATAGATCATTAAGATGGCATGAGGTGATGGAGAGTATCTGGGGGCTCCACTAGAGTGGATGATCTAAGAGGGCCTCTCTGAAAAAAGGACACTGAAGGTGCAATCTGAATGACAAGAAGAAGCTAGCCTCATGAAGGTGAGAGAAGGACACTCCAAGAAGAGTATCTGAGGAACAGAAAGAGGAATACATGAAGAAGAGACCAGTAGAGAGATGTGCAAAGTCAATTTGTAGGATTTTGTAAATTTTGACAAGGATTTTGTATTTATTAGATGGTTTTGAAGAGAAAGGTGTGATCTGTTTTATGTTTTAAAGGGTCATTCTGTTTTCTGTGAGGAGAATTTGCTGTAAGGGGGAAAGAAGCAGACACTCCCACTAGCGGGTTATTGAGGTGGTTCAGGCAGGGGAAGATGGCGGCCCTCAATAGGAAGGTAGAAACAGAGATGGAAAAGTAGACGGATTTAGAGAATGTTTTGATGTAAAAGTAACAGGATTGTTAATAGATTGGATGCGGTTTATGAGGTAAAGAAAGAAATCAAGGACAGCTCTTCAAACTGGCTTTAAAAATTAATGCCATTTACTAAGACAAGACTGGGAAGGACAAGTTTGTGCTGGAGGTGGAGCACACATAGGAGTCAAGGGTTCTACTTTGTTAAGTTTGGAAGACTAGTAAGCATGAATGGAAATGTTAAATAGGTGACTGAGCATGAGTCTGGACTTCTGAAAAGTCAAGGCTGCAGATTGGTGTTATCCTGTGGATGGGAATGCATGAGACTACATGGGGAGAGTATAGTTAGAGAGCTTAAGGTCTAGCACTGAGCCTTGGTGAACCCAAATATTTAGACATGAAAAGTAGAAAAAGGACCAGAGAAGAGGCAGTCAGTGAGGCAAAAGAAATAATCAGTGAGTGTGTAGTTATAAAAACCATGACAGAAAACCATTAATAAGAAGAGAGTGGTCAACAGTCTTATCTGAGAGGTCAATATAAGAAAAAGACAGAGAATAAATGACTTTAGAATTTAGCCTCAAGGGACAGAGGTTGTTAGGGATGCAACAGGTGCAGTCTCCATGGAATGAGGGGAACGGAAGCCCTTCTAGGGCAGTGAAAGAGAAAGTCTGGGATGAGTAGGTGTAGACAGCATTAAGAGATGACTTTTTCAGCAAACACTGCTGTAAAGGATGGAATATAAATGGGATAGGGATGAAAAGGAATCTTGAGGTCACAGAGGAATTTCCTTTTAAGATTTGAGGTACAAGAGGCTGTCTATATACTGATGTGAGTGATCCAGTTGAGAGGAAGAAATGGATGATTCAGGAGAAAGAGAAAATAATTGCAGGGGGAAAGTCCTTGAAAAGTGAGAGGTGATGGCATCCAGAACCCACAGGCTTCTCACTGGCCTGAACAGGCACAGCAACGCTCTTCCACTGTGACAAGCAGGAGGCCCATATACAAAGGCACATACATTTTAATATAACTATGACCTCACGTATGTACAGGTAGGCTGGCAGGAAATATGAGTAACTAAAAAGCATGTTAAATAAGGACACAGGGTGAATCTTCCTTCTTTTAGTAAACTTTAATGTTTGCTTTTATAATAAATAGAATTTTTTTAAGTAACAGATTCTGGAAAAAGCTCCTAAATCAGTGTTCCCACCAGTTTTACAGCAAGAAAAGAGCTGACAAATATACAGCTGCTTCCCAAATATACAAAACACCTGAGCTACTATATTTTGACAATGAGCTTCTCCTGATGGTAAGTACTATATACCAGCCCCTGTATTAATTCTTCGTATAGTTAATAAATATTTACATAGTCTTACTATGTACTGGTACTGTTACAATTGTATAAATATTAGCATATTTAATGCTCAAAATAATATTATGTAGGCAGCATCACCATTCTTATTTTACACATGAAGAGTCTAGAGCACAGAGAGGTTACATAACTTGTCCAGAGCCACACACCAAGACAGGTAGCTGAGATTAAAACCCAGGCACTAACACCAGGATCTTTATCCTTAACCTCTCCACTGTGCTTTGGATATGTTATCTAACTTCACCTTAACAACAAACTTACAGGAAAAGTATAATTACTCTATATTTATTTAACAGCAGAGAAAAGTGAGACTTAGCTAAATTAGCTGACTTTCTCAAGGTTGCACTAAGTGGCCGTGCAAGTATTCAAATCCAGATCTTTCTCTCTGCAAGCATGTACTCTCAGTGCTTAATACTAGACTAAGTTTTAGAAACAGACAGTAAAAACGTTATATGTGTTATCACTCAAAAATGCTAAATAAATACGACAAGTAGTGTACAAAGGGAACTTTTTGATCATGGGGAAAAACAGTTAAATTATAATAAGTATGATTAAATATTTAATGATATTGTAGGCATGGATTCATAAGATACTGGAACTTACTGAGCTCAAGAATTTTATAATCTAGATAAGTTTTATTCCATTTGAAAACCACTTTTAAAACATGGGATGAAAATACATGTCTTGAGAGGCACGATGGCAGACCAGAGATACCAGCTACCAGTTTGCCTCAGAAAAAAGGAAAATTTTAGAAGAGAAAGAAAAAATAAACAAACAATCACAGATCAGGTATAATTCCAAGGGAAAAGTGCCAGAACCTACCAGAGATTCCACAGGAAGAGGTTGCGCAGCAGAACAAGAAGGAGCAAGATATCAGCAGATGTCAACCCCCGAGAGGCTTAGAGTCCAGCGAAAAGGGTAGGTGGAGTGGTTTGCTTCTCCCTCCCTCACATCTCTGGCAGTCAGCAGGCTCCTGAGTGGCTAGAGAGCCTTTCTACTCTCACAAGCCCAAAAGCTGCTGCCACCAATGAGCTGGAAGCTTCTTGAGGACGAAGCATCAAGCTACTAGCCCCCGTGGGGCACTTCCCATCACCATAGACCCGAGCTGAGATGCAGGCACCATATTGCTTCCCCACCCACTGTGCACCTTTGTCCTCCCCACAGGGCTTCAGCCCCTCAGTTTCATCTTGCTCGTTCCCACACAAACATTTCCCAACTCTGGTATAGACTGTGGGAGCCTCAGGGGCTGGTGGGTCCCTGGGAAAGTATGAGACACCAAAGCTTGGATATTCCAGGCAGGCTGCCTTCTGGAGAAAGGGACAGAGATGACCAGAGTGCTAGCTTTCCTCCATTCAGACTATTTTCCTCTTGTTCCCCGCACCTCGCCACCCATAGCTGCTGAGAGACATGATTGAGCAGGGGCTCTAGGAGTGGCTGCTTCCCCTCTGTTGGGGCTTCCACAGAGAGTGGGGCTCCAACCTTTCCTCCTAAAGACTTGCAGAGGACCAAGGGGTGATTGGACTGTGAGCTCCCTGCTCACTGGCCCTCCTTGGTGCTGCTTGCCCGGCTGCTCCATCAAAGCAGGATACACCCCGAAGTGGAGGGACATCAAACCTGCTTGACCACCTCATAGGCAACTCAAGACCAGCATGCTTCTCTCTGTCAAAGTCAGGGATTGATCTTCAGGGACCCCGGGACAGGCCAGCAGGCCAGATCCCATACCCCTAGGACTCAATCATGTTGCTCGGGGGCAAGGAGGGGAGATTTGTGAACTAATCTCAGGAGGCGAGGGAGCCCATGTGGGCAGCACTGACAAGAGAGTGCAGTGTGGGTCCCAGTCACAGTGAACTTGGAGAGCACCCCTCCCCCCACAGGAAGGCCATGCTGTCAGCCCAGGGTGGGATCCTGGACAGGGAAGCTTCCAGCCCACAGCGCCATGATGGTGGAGCTCAGCTAGTTCGAGCTCCTGCCTACTGGCAGACGCCCAAAGGAGACCACAGAGCAGGGGAGGTGGGAGAACAGCAAAACCTGCTCCCAACAGCCAGACTGTGGATCTCAGACAGCCCTACTCCACCAAGCAGACTTTCTGGCTAGGTTGGGCCACTTGGCAGCTTTCCCCTGAAGGCTGGGAGTGGACCTTTGACCCCTGCCAAAACAGCTACCTTACCAGCTTTTGTGGAGCCTGAGGGCAACCTCACTCAACCCAGCCCCACCCAGCCTTACACCCCCACCCACCTCTGCTGTGGTGGAGAATAAGGACTCACCTGGAAGTTCACGGCCCCACCCACTACCTGAGCATTCAAGTGCTTCTCCTGAGGGGCCAGAGCTGGTCACAGGTCCCAAAAACAACACTGGAGCTTGTTCCTTCTGCCAAGTGCCACCTACTGACAGGGAGGTCAATTTGCACAACCCTGTAAAAAATTTACTGACTCAATCATATAGGGTGTGGTTGATTCTCACCCACAAGCTCCATCTACTGTCTCAGAGATTAGACTGGGCATGCCAATATGATCCACACTGTTAAGAAGACCATAGGTCTGGGAAAGAGAAAGGATTTCAAAGACCTCCATCTTCCCTCATCAACGAGAGACAGGAAATCTGCCCACACACGTAGCTTACCACTACTACAGTTTACAAACAACTACCAATTGACAAAACCACCACACTAAGGATATCTATAACCAAGGCATCCATCCAGAACCTAGACCCCCGTCAAAGCACCCACAAGCAAAGACAAAGGTTCTTACCCAACATATGCTACAGACACTGTCTTACAAGTGAGGGGGGAAGGAAAAAAAAGCTCCACCTAAACAAACAACAATCTAAAAATAAGAAGTCACAGTTGCCCCAGATGAAAAGGAATCAGCAAAAGAACTCCTGAAGTATGAAAAATCAGAGTGAAAGGACACCCCCAAAAGGGAACACCAGCTCTCCAGCAATGATAATGACCAAAATGAAAATATTGAAATGACAGATAAAGAATTCCAAATATGGATTGTAAGGAAGCTCAGTGAAATCCAAGAGAAAATGGAAAACCAACTCAAAGAAACCAGAAAAACAATTCAGGAAATGAATGAAAAATTCACTAAAGAGATCAACATATATTAAAAAATAAATAAAACTTCTGGAAATGAAAAAGTCATTTAAGGAAATACAAAACACAGTGGAAAGTTTTAAGAATAGACTAGACCAGGCAGAAGAAAGAATCTCAGAGCTTAAAGACAACTTTTTTGAATTAACTCAGTCAGTCAAAAATAAAGAACAGAGAATTAAGAGGAAGGAACAAAGCCTACAAGAAATATGGGATTATGTAAAATGGCCAAATATAAGAATCACAGGCATCCTTGAGGGTCAATAAGAAAACACAAAAGGGCTGGAAAACGTATTTGAGGGAATAATTGAGGAAAACTTCCCTGGTCTTGCTAGAGATTTAGACATCCAGGTATAAGAAGCTCAATGAACACGTGGGAGATTCATTGCAAAGAGGCAATCACCAAGACACATAGTCATCAGACTGGTAAAAGTCAGCATGAAGGAGGAACTCCTGCAAGCCGTGAGGTGAAAACATCAAGTAACTTACAATGGAAAACCCATCAGGCTAACTGCAGACTTCTCAATAGAGACCTTATAAGCCAGAAGGGATTGGGGCCCCATCTTCAGTCTTCTTAAACAGAACAACTGCCAGCCTAGAATTTTGTATCCTGCAAAAGTAAGTTTCATATATGAAGGAGAAATAAAGACTTTTCCAGACAAGCAAACACTGAGGGAATTTGTCAAGACCAGACCTGTCCTGCAGGAAATACTCAGAACCGCATTATACATGAATGAGCACAATAGACACCCACCATGTAAAACCAACCAAAAGCTGAAGCTCAGACTTAAAACAGAGTAAAAAACAATAGCACGAGAGGTAAAACAAAGCAATTAGGTACTACCCAACAGGATGATACCAACTCTATCAATCAACGTGAATGGTCTGAATGCCCCACTCAAGAGACACAAGGCTGGCTGAATGGATAAAAAAATACAACCCAACTATCTGCTGTCTCCAGGAAATACATCTAACCCACAAGGACTTGTACAGACTCAAGGTGAAGGGATGGAAAAAAATATTTCACACAATTGGAAACCAAAAGAAGCTAGGTGTAGCCATTCTCATATCAGATAAGACTGACTTCAAATCAACAATAGCAAAGAAAGACAAAGATGGTCATTATATAATGGTAAAAGGAGCAATTCAACAAGAAGACATAATAATCCTAAATATTTATGCACCTAACACAGGAGCACCAAGATTCATAAAGCAAACCATACTAAATCTAAGCAAAAAGATAACCATGAGCATTGTAATTGCTGGGTAGTTCAACATCCCACTGACAGAACTGGACAGATCATCCAAGAAGAAAATAAATCAAGAAATCTTGGACTTAAATGGGACTCTAGAACAAATGGGCTTAACAGATATTTACAGAACATTTTACCCCAAAACTACTGAATATACATTTTTCTCATCAGCACATGGAACATTCTCTAAGATTGATCATATCTTAGGCCACAAAACATGTCCAGCAAATTCAGAAAAATGGAAATCATACAATGTATTTTCTCAGGCAACAGTGAAATAAAACTAGAAATCAACTTGAAGAGAAACACTCAATTCTATACAATGACATGGAAATTAAACAACCTGCTCCTGAACGATTATTGGGTCAATAATGAAATTAAGATGGAAGTCAAAAGATTACTCAAACTAAGTGACAAAGGGCACACAAGCTACTAAAATCTATGGAATTCAGCAAAAGCAGTCTATGGGGAAAATTCATAGCCTTAAATGCCTACATCAAAAAGACAGAAAGAACACAAATTAACAATCTAATGACACACCTCAAGGAACTAGAAAAGGAAGAGCAAACCAAAACCAAAGGCAGCAGAAGAAAAGAAATAACGAAGCTCAGAGCAGAACTAAATGAAATGGACAACAAAACAAAAAAAATACAAAAGATCAATGAAACAAAAGTTGTTCTTTGAAAAGGTAAACAAAATTTATAGACCTCTTGCTAGATTAACCAGGAATAGAAGAGAAAGGAACCAAATAAGCTCAATTGCAAATGAAAAAGGTGATATTACAACTGATATCACAGAAATACAGAACATCATCCATGAATACTATGATAATCTCTATGCACATAAACTTGAAAATGTAGAGGAAGTGCACAAATTCCTGGAAACACACGACCTCCCAAGACCCAATCAGGAAGGCACAGAACTCCTCAACAGACCAGTAATGGGGAATGAGATTGAAGCAGGAATAAAAAATCTTCCAACAAAAAAAAGCCCCAGATCAGACGGATTCACAGCTGAGTTTTACCAAATCTAAAAGAAGATCTGGTACCCATACTGCAGAAATTATTTCATAACATTGAGAAGGAGGGAATCCTCCCCAAATCATTGTATGAAGCCAGTATCACCTTGATACCAAAGCCATAAAAGGACACAAGAAAAAAAAGAAAACTACAGACCAATATCCCTCATGAATACAGATGCAAAAATCCTCAATGAAATACTAGGAAACCAAATTCAAAAACACATCAAAAAAATAATCCACCATGACCAAGTGGGCTTCATGCCGGGGATGCAAGGATGGTTTGACATATGTAAATCGATAAATGTGATTCACCACATAAACAGAAGCAAAAACAAAGACCATATGATCATCTCAATAGATGCAGAGAAAGCATTTGACAAAATTCAGCACGCTTTCATGATAAAAACCCTCAACAAACTATGCATAGAAGGAACATATCTCAAGATTATAAAAGCCATAGATGACAAACCCACAGCCAACATCATATGAATGGGGAAAAGTTCAAAGCATTCCCCCTAAGAACTGGACCAAGACGAGGGTGCCCACTGTCACAACTTCTATTCAACTTACTGCTGGAAGTCCTAGCCAGAGCAAACAGTCAAGAGAAAGAAATAAAGTGTATCCAAGTTGGGAAAGAGGCAGTCAAACTATTGCTTTTTGTTGACAATATGATCTTATATCTAGAAAATCCCAAGAACTCCACCAAGAGGCTCCTGGAATTGATAAATAAATTCAGCAAAGTCTTAGGTTACAAAATCAATGTACTCAAATCAGTACATTTCTATACACCAGTAACAGTCAAGCTAAAAGTCAAATCAAAGACTCAATACCATTCATAATAGCTACAAAGAAAATAAAATACCTAGGAATATACTTAACCAAGGAGGTGAAAGATCTCTACAAAGAGAACTACGAAACACTGAGGAAAGAAATCGCAGATGACACAAACAAATGGAAAAACATATCATGCTCATGGATCAGTAGAATTAACATTGTTAAAATGTCCATACTGCCCAAAGTGATTTACAGATTCAATGCAATCCCCATCAAAATGCCAATGTCATATTTCAAAGATCTAGAAATAAATAATTTTATGTTTCATTTGGAACCAGAAAAGAGCCTGAACAGCCAAAGCAATCTTAAGCAAAAAGAACAAACCTGGAGGCATCACATTACCAGATTTCAAACTATACTACAAGGCTATAGTAACCAAAATAGCATGGTATCAGCACAAAAACAGAGACATAGACCAAGGGAACAGAACAGAGAACCCAGATATAAAACCATCCACATGCAGCCAGTTGATCTTTGACAAAGCAGACAATAATATACACTGGGGAAAAGAAGCCCTATTCAATAAATGGTGCCTGGAAAATTGGATAGCCACATGCAGAAGAATGAAACAGGCTCCACATCTCTCACCACTCACAAAATTCACGATGGATAAAAGACTTAAATGTAAGGCATGAAACCATAAGAATTCTACAAGAAAATGCTGGAAAAACTCTTTTAGATATCAGCCTGGGCACAGAATTTGTGAAGAAGACCCCAACAGCAATCATAGCAACAATAAAAATAAATAAATGGGACTTGATCAAATTAAAAAGCTTCTGCGCAGCTAAGGAAATAATCAACAGAGCAAATAGACAACCTACAGAATGGGAGAAGATATTTGCTAGCTGTATTTCTGAAAGATGGCTAATAACCAGAATCTACAAAGAACTCAAGCAAATCAGCAAGGAAAAAATAAACAATGCCATTAAAAAGTGGGCAAAAGACATGAACAGAATCTTTTCAAAATAAGATAGACAAATGGCCAATAAACACATGAAAAAATGCTCAACATCTGTAATTATCAGGGAAATGCAAATTAAAACCAGAATGAGATATCACCTTGCCCCAGTTAGAATGGCTTTTATTAAAAAGTCCAAAAACAGTAGATACTGGCGTGGATGCAGAGAGAAAGGAATGCTTATACACTGTTGGTGGGACTGCCAATAAGTACAACCTCTGTGGAAAACAGTATGGAGATTCCTTAAAGAGCTAAAAGTAGACTTACCAGTTGATCCAGCGATCCCACTACTTGGTATTTACTCAAAGGGAAAGAAATCATTTTACCAAAAAGACACCTGCACTCAAATGTTTACTGCAGCACAATTCACAATTGCACAGATGTTGAATCAACCTAAGTACCCATCAATTTACAAGTGGATTAAAAATTCCAGTATATGTATACTATAGAATACTACTCAGCCATGAAGAAGGATGAATTAAGGCCTTTTGCAACAATTAGGATGGAACTGGAGACCATTATCCTAAGTAAAGTATCTAAAGAATGGAAAAACAAATACCACATGTACTTGCTATTAAATTGGAACTAACTAATGAGCACACATGTGCAAAGAGGGAAGTAAAATTCAGTGGAGATCAAGCAGGGGAGAGGTTGGAGGAGGGGATGGCAAAAACCTACCTAACAGGTACAATTAACACTATCTGGGTGATGGGCACACTCATAACACTGACTCAAGCGTAACAAAATCGATACATGTAACCACAAACATTTGTATCCCTGTAATATTTTGAAATTTTAAAAAAAGAAGAAAAAAATAATATGTCTCATGAATATTCCCAAAAATAATTCATGTCCATCAGGAAAAAATAATAGGCTTTACAGGCAAGTTAAAAAAGGAAAGAAGAGAGGGTGGGAAGAAACAAAAACCATCTAAAAAGGATTTGAGGGTTTGTTTGTTGCATGTAGTTCTTGACATTGTGCATACACACACACACACAGATAAATACATTTTTATATAAATGAGATCATACTATGTGTATTTTTCAGTTACCTCCTTTTCTAACTAAAAGTATATTGGGATCATTTTCTATATCAATAACTATGATATAAATCCTACTTTTTAATAACTGCATTATATTCTAATGTTAAATTGTACTCTATTTCATGTAATTTTCTCCTATTTTGGATGATTGGGTTGTGTATTAATTTGCTAGGGCTACCACAACAAAATACCACAGACTAAGTGGCTTAAGCAACAGAAATTCATTTTCTTATGGTTCTGGAGACTAAAAATCCACGATCGAGGTGTTGGCAGGTTTAGTTTCTCCTGAGGTCTTTCTTCTTAGCTTTCAGACAGCTACCTTCTTGTTGTGTCCTCACATGGCCTTTTCTGTGTGTGTGTGTACATTCCTAATGTCCCTTCTTCTTCTTATAAGTACACTTGTCATACTGGATTAGAATCCCATCCTTATCACCTCATGTAACCTTAATTACCTCCCTAAAGGCCCTATCTCCAAATACAGTCACATTGGGGGTTTGGGCTTCAACACATGATTTTGGGAGAGCAGACAGAATTCAGCCCATAATAGGTTGTTTCAAATTTTTGGTAGTAAAAATCATATTGATGATAAATTATAAAGTGATTCTTACCTAATTATTTCCCAAGGGCAATCCTAATAGAATAATTCCTAGGACAAAAGGGTTTGATATGAACTGACGAAAGTCTTTTGGAATGTTTTTCCCTCTCAAACTTCTGCCAATAGAGTACAACCATTTTAACAAACAACATGCCTGTGTAAAATTTTCTAACCTTTAACTAAATCTTAGCTCAGGCCATCACCTCTCAACTGCCCATGACAAAGGGTGAGTGGCCTGAGACTGTCCCAGTACAAAACACCAGACCACTGGCAGCCAGTTTGTTCACTCTTGAGTTCCATACAAATTTTGGGGAGCAAAGAATAACTCTGCAGGGGAGGCAAAGAGTTAGAATACCCTGCATAGATGAGTTCAGACAGTTTCCTTCAGTATCTTTGTTGCCTGTATTCTAAATTATTCTCTTTCCATTCTTTGCATGGCATTAACGGAAAGATAAAACCCAGTTCATCTCATTGACAATCAGAAACACACAGTGGACAGAAGAGAGGAAATGTACTGGTTAATCTGGGGCAGCTATGAGGCTGTCTTCCCTTTCTTCTGGCTGAGCTAACGCAGTTGAAGGAGAACATTTTCCTAGTCAGCATTTTCTCCGTAAATACTCTGTTCTGCTGTCTACTGCTGGGGTCAGGTTACCACAGGCTTCTGCATACCTTAAGGGCACTACAGGGAATTAAATATGGAATCATTACTTCCTCTTCATTGCATTTTGTCTCTGGAGCCTGGTGCCTCCACAATTGGGTGAATACTTTAATTATGAGATGGAGAGGAATCTCAAATTGAAATACAGAGGAGGCAGGTTCTTTCACACAGGGAATGGAGAGGGCTTACCAATAGTTCCTGGGATAGGGGAGTAGTTTGAAGAATTGGACTCTTTGAGGTTTAATGTAGTTTTGGTGAGTGGAAAAAATATCATGGGGAAGATACCAACAGAGGCATGAAAACTTGGCATAAATAGGGAAGGCCATTTAAAAGCAAATAATCAAGATTTGGTTATATTTAATGTTTTCTACCATTAAATTTTACCTCAATTATGTCAAACAAAGCAAGAGTAGGGCAAGGTGGAAAATTAAATAAAATTGTAAATAAGCTACCACATTAAAGCCACCTAGTATCAACTAGCCAGACACCATGGTGGAATGGAAAATATTTAAAGACCAAGAGACAGATAGCTCTGACAGTAGCCAGCTGTTTGGGCTCAGGAATGTACATGATCTCTCTGTGTCAGTCTCCTCTTATAATAAATAAGGATAATAATACCAGCTTAACAGAGTACTTGTCAGGCTAAAATGAGATAATACACAAAACACCTAGCATAGTACACAGCACATAGAATGTGTTCCTCCAAAAAGAGGTTTCCTTCCACTTCTGGGAGCAGGAGGAGGATTGTAAATTCTTCAGTGGCCTTTCAATCCAGATGTGGAATCCAGATGTTCAAATGAGAACATTTGAAACAAGGAGAACAATTATGCACTGAACAGTTCAGTAGTGATCACAAGTATGACAGGAATCCAGACAAGGGGAGGTCTGAGTGTGCTGGACTACTCTGCCAGTGAAAGATTCGTCTAATTGTTGGGTCATAGATACTGGCAACACAGCAACATAAGAGAAGCAAACTGCGGAAAGAGGATATTGAAAATGGGCAGGGTGGAGGTGGGATGCTGGGCAAAGACACAAAAAATGGTAGAGATGTGGAATTAAGTTAAGCAAAAGAGGTAAATGAAATTCCTCAACTGATCCATGATTTATGGAAAGAGCAATTCATGCTCCAATAGACACATTAAAAAAATAACAAGAATGACTAAGAAGGATTACAGTATGAGTTTGTACTGAATAAATACTAATAGATAACAATAATGGTTTATCATTATTCATTTTGAAAATCAAGAAAAAGACTTTGAATATAAGCCAATGGTCTCATTTTCCAAAAAAGAAATGACCCCAATATTAATTTGCATAACTGTTAGTAGATAAAACATGAAGAAAGCTCTGGTTATTTCTTCTGATGGTGATGATGTAATTACTTTGGCTTGCTTGACCTGATCTTGTGGCTTTTCCTTCAGTATCTTGACAGCTGTAATACTGGCAGGACAGTGCTGCTGGTCTTCATGTGGCTTCTCTAAATCCTAGGGTTTTCACTTCCTGCATATAGTTATGGTTGACAATTATTTCAATCCACATTAAAATAAAAAAGACCAAGGAAACAAAGAAACCATTCACTTCAATGGTGGAAAAAGATACTTTCCTCCCTAATATCCATCAGGAACTTTCTAAAATGTTCAGGTGAAGGCAACTTTAAAAATTCTTTTTGGTTTGCTTCTTTTTGTATTAATCAAGTAATATATGTTCATTGGAAAAAACTTAGGCAACAGGGGTCAACAAAAAGAAAAAAAGAAAAAATAAAATTCATCTATAATTCTGACCCCTAAACACTTCTTATATTTTTATATTTCCTTCAGGCCTTTTTTCCCTATGCACATACAAATACATTTTTAATAGACATATTGTTTTCAAATCTACATTTTCACTCAATGTATTCTAAACATCTTTGTAATAATTGCAATTTTTTATCTGTAATAGTTTTTAAAACATTTGTGAACTAAAATAAACTATTAAGCCCCCCCCCCAGCTGATTGAATGGACCCCCTCTTGGGCAAGGAGACCCCGGAAATACCCTAAAGCTGAGTTGCTGGCCATGAGAAGGGAGGTCAGACATGTCTTGTCATTCGCCCCTCCCTTCTTGGAGATATCCTTTGTAACTCATAACAGGTCTAAGACTATGCAAGACAAAGCTTGAACCATACCTGCAGGTCCTCAATTTACTTAACAGATCACCTGAGTCTGGGTATATGTCCGGTGGCTTGTCTCTGATTAGAAGACTTCCTTACCTTAACTTAAAACATTCCGAGCCTTTAGACAAAGCTTCATATCTTTAACCAATTACAAATCAAAGAATCTTTCAACTCACCTATAACATGTAAGTTCCCCCCTTCCCACTTTGAGATGTTCTGCCTTTTCAGGCCAAACCAATGTACACCTCCCATGTATTGAGTTATGACTTTAAGTGCAATTCCTGTCTCCCTGAAATGTATAAAACCAAACTGTAACCAACCACTGCGAGTCCATTTGCTCAAGGCCTTATGGGCATGGCTCCGGGCCATGGTCCTCAAACTCGGCTCAGAATAAACCTCTTTAAATTATTTTACAGAGTTTGGATTATTTTCCATTAACACATTTATAACACATACTTCCTGTGAGGCTCTCTCACTATATCTTTACTATATTTCAACCAATCAATGCAATTTTATGCAGTTTTACACTCTGTAGCTAGATACTACAAACTCAAATTAAATTAATAAGCATTTTTGAGCCATCTGCAATTCACTCACCCCTTTTTGGGATCTGGTCCACTCTTTAGGGTTTCCTTTTCCCCTTCTATTCTCCTTCTCCCTCACCACCTCACTTCCCTCAAGGACACTGCAGGCTAATGGGACAATTAGGTCAGATTCATAAATAATTGTCATCACTACCACTGGCAAATGAAAGGGCAAATAAAAAGACTTTGAATTTCAGGAGAAGATTTCTTCAATCAGCTTACAAATATGCCTACATATCTGAAAGCAATTAAGAGAGACCCTGCTGTAGACATTTTGAACTTTTTTTCCCTTTTGAAAGGAGGGAAAAAAAAGGAGGTGATATCTTTTATCTCTCACTTTTTATGATTGAAAAAACAAAAAATCAAGAACAGACAAGATGCCTGCTCATGTCGTACAGTTAGCTGGTGGCTGAACAAAATTAAACTTATGATTTCTGATTCCCAGATTTGTGCCTTTGCACTATCACACTCATTCACCCTAAAATGTCACAGCCAGAGTAAGTGAACTTGGTACCAAGACAATGACTGTGGGAACAGAAAACTTGTCAAGTCAAAAGATTCTCTGATTATAAGAGATATTCCTCTGACTCCATATACAACAGCAACACATGTGCCAAGAAATGAGAGAGAAGGAAAAAGACAGCCTCTTCGTCTTCCATTTGATTTTTTTCTTTCAAGGAGAGCTATATTCATACTTCGATTAAAATATCACGCATATGGCTAAGGTGGCTTCCAACATGGCCTTGTAAAAAGGGAAATCTAGACAGTGACTTTCTGAATGTGCAAGAGCAAATGTTTCGCAGGGCAGACAATGCTCCTGCCTTGGGAGTCCACTTACCACAGGTTCATAATGTTGGGTGGAAAGAGGCCTTCAATACAATCTAATGTAACCTCTTAAATAAGCCAGAAAACCTCTCAATAATATCCCTGTCGATCAATCATCCACCTTGTGCTTGAACTTCAGCAATTAAGGAAGTTGAAGCAGAAAAAGTAAAATGAGGGTTTTTTTTTTTACGTGTTGGACTGACTAATTAGCCTGGCAGCTTACCATATTATATGCACTTTTTGAGGCATAGCTTGGATTTAATGACCTGTTTGCTAAACTGAAAGGCAACATCGCACGTGTGCACATAAGTACACAGTGAAAGGGAAAAATGACAAAAAGCCGACATTGCTTTATTACCTTAGGAAGCATTTGTTATGACAAAGGACTGACGGAAGGTGTGATGGACAGTCACGGAGTCACAAACACATAGGCTTACAGGTGGAAGAGTCTTTCTGGTAGATAATCTAGCCCAAGACTTTCTTTTTACTTAAGAGGAAATAAAGAGTTTAAGGAATTTGCAATGGTTTCACAGGTTTCTGCCTCAGTGGCATTTGACTACACACAGGGAGAGAGCTTACAGATTATTTAATACTGAGTTTGGAGTACCTACAATCACAGCTCAAAGAAGGAAAAACACCAAAGTGAAGGCAAGTGAATCAGGATCAATACTCTGATTAATTACTCAGTGACCCTTTTCCCTCCAGGTTCATATTTTTTCTCACTTTCCAGGTTACTTTTTACATACTAAATATTAAAAAAAAATAATGAAAGAGCTCCTTGACTAAGACTGCAATCAGTGTATCTAACATGCTTTCAAATACCTACCATGCATATGCCCTCATTAGATTCATATGCAAGAAAGGGTTCAAATGGGAAAAAACTTTAGAAAGCCATTCATAATTTTCCTCTCAGGATTTAACAGCCATTTCTAACTTCAGTCTTAAACTCTGTTTTCTAATATATGCCAAGTGATAAAGCTTCAAGCATGCTGAAATTCAGAGCACAGCAAACCATTCATGCTGCCAAGTCATTTGTTTGTGTGGTTTTGTTTTGCTTTATTTTAAAAATCCATATTCTGCATTATTCCCTGAATAATGGCCAGTTGTGGCTTGATTCCAGGTAACTGTAACATTCTTTTTTAACTTTAAGGCAAGGTAGGTTACAACACCCCTACACACGCACATACACACACTTTCAGGTCTGTAAATTAAATTTTCATGAATTTACTGTTTTTTTCTTTATTCATGTGCCTTGATTGATGTTCCTAACTAAATTTTCTTGTATGGATTTTCATATGTGAGATACCCAATTTGCAAATGTTCTTATGTTCTGATAAAGGCTCTGAGTCTCCTGGCATAATTTTAGTGCCTGAATACTTACTGCTTACTCTGCTTTTGGGATTGAGTCTTACTCATCTTTGTAGGTTCCCCACTCACTATTTACTCCCCCACACGTACAACTAACTTGGAAGAACCATCGTAGGTGTTTGACTTATTTTTAAACTTAATTCTTCTTTGTATTAAAATTGAGACCACAAATCTAAAGAACACCCATTTCCATTCTGCTTGAAGAATATTTTAAAGTTCTGTTTTAATTCAAAATGTACAAATATATCTCTGGTTCCTAACTGAACAGGTGTACCAGGTGATGTCATAAAAAAAGATAATCTTTGGTTAGTAACTCACATAGGAAATAAGGCATGTGAAAATGTTAACATTCACCATTTAGATAGGTTTGGTCAGACAGTATTAAAATATACTCTCTAATGTACATAATTACAATGTGTAATAAAGAGCAACAAACAATAGGCACTATAAAATAATTCACATTCTGCTTTTACTTCTTATGTTTTATTTGAAACAAGACTCTATATCTTGATGGCAAATGTTAAGTTATTAAAATTTTACTTGGGGCCATATCCTTTGGTAGCTGAATGGGAAAGCTATACCATCACAATGTTTGTAATCTTTTATTGTTAACTTTTTTGTTTATAGACCTGTTTCCCTACTACTCTATAAGCATTTTGAGAATAGGGTCCTGATCTTCGTTCCATACACCTAGTGTAAAGACATGCACTAAGGAGCCTTTCAATAAACCATTTATTAGCTGGTTGAACTTGGGCATGTTCAACATTTCTCTTAGTTTCCTCAACAAAGAAGGTAAAAAGAGGGGTACAATAGTCCCTACCTCAAAGACGTTATGCTTGTCAAGTGCTCAGAACTTCACCTGGACACAGCAGGTGCTAAGTCAGTACTCCTCCACTGTATAACTCAAGGAGATGCCATTCACGGACTCCTCCAGGAGTTGTGCCACTCTGGACCTCATCCTTAAGGTGTGAATTGTCATCGTCATCACCATCATCATCACCACTGTCATTATTATCATCAGGACCAAGAATAGAAAGATCTCATGTCATCTAAACTACAGAGACAGTAGCAAAAATATAAGCAAGTCCTTCAAGATGGGGACAACTATGCCTTACCTCCTAAAGGGAAAAAGCTCAGAGTTTTGAAGAATTTGTGTGGATTTTTGTCCTCTCCTGTAATAATCCTTGTTTGAGATTTTGAGTAAAAATGGATAATGGCTGAGCCACATAGAGTTTTGTCTTATTACCATGGATTCTATAACTACTATGAACTAAAACCATTAGAGAGTATTGAAAATGGGATGCTGAATATCCAAGCGAAAAACGAAATTAGGTACTCTGGCACACAGACTATCAATTGCATTAATTATACCATTGGTTTTCAAACTATTCTGAGAGAGGATCTTTTTCCAAAACTTTAGGAGGACACCCAACAGGTATTTTGTGTACAGAGCCTGGATCCCCTCCCTCTCCCCCTTTCCCTTCTCTCTAACCAGAACACTGTAGCTGTCTATGGAAACCAGTTTGGAGCCTCTGACTCCGGCAGAGCAAAACTTCCTATTTTCCGAAGCCCAGTAAAGTCACTCTGGATAGTCAAATATTTGGGCTTGTACATGATTTTAAAATTTTGATGACAAAATCTTTCCTTTAAAAATATGTACCACATTTAGCTAACTAGATAAGTAAAATGCATTTTAGTATATCTGGAAATCATAGAAAACTCAAAGAAAAAACTTCTCATAAACCCAAATTAATTCCTGTTAATCTTGTAATTTACACTATTTTGGTACTTATAGAAAATGTATGTGTTTGTGCAATTTTTTTCCCTTTTCACAAAATTGGGACTAAATTCAATCTTTTGGTTTTTTACCTTTTTTTAACTTAAAAGACATATCTTACATATTTTCCTATATCGCGAAACATTTTTCTACAACATACTGTTTAAAGGGCTTCATTGTATTCCACAGTTGGGATAGGTCACAATTAATTTATCATATATACCTATCTGTATACAGAAACCAACAAATAAATCAAGGTTTCAATCTTTTCTCTTCCAAACTTATTCTTGTTATAATTCCTGCCATTTACTATAAGCAAAAAATTGAAGCAAGAAAGTCTTAAGTTGCACAAATTTACACCATGAAAACTATAAGACCAGAGGAACTATATTTCTTATCATATTGAATTCTAAAATATGTGCTGCTTAGTCTATTTTACAGTTGAGCATTTTTCCAGAGATGAAATTTCTATGAAACTGGTCTCTGAATCTAGAGGAAAAGAAAATGTTCATAGTTTACAGAACTGTCAAAGATACAGCACAAAATGTTGTCTTACATACTTACTGCTTGCAAAAAGTAAAAAGGAAAACTAGGTGGGTAATTTTCTTTTTAAAAATATATTTGATGCCTATTTGAAATTTTGTTTCAAAAAGAATTCTGGATTATATTATACAAATACACATAACTCACACATAATCTCTTAATAGTTATTTAAACACAAAAATCTCCAAATGATTTATTTCAGGACTGAGATACATTCAGCCCCTTATTTTCTTTCCTCACTGAGAAAACTGTGGTTATGTGGACTTTGTTATTGAATGTAAATTTTAGCAGAGTGTTACTATTCTTCGTAGCAAGAATTGGGTCTTGATTGATATTTAACAGTAATAATAACATCAAAAATATATTTGTCTTTCCCTTTATTTACTTTACTTTTCTGGAGCACGATCAAGTCTCATTAAAATAGGAGAAAGTAGTTTAGCTTATTTGTTAAGAGCAACTTTGGACTTAGAATTAAGGTCAGAATCTGGTTCCATCAATTAGTTGAATGATCTTGAGTAAATAATAAGTTGGGTTATCTCAATAAAACTTGGTTTAGTTATGTATTAAACAGGGATAGCATTACCTGGTATTACCTGATAGTATTACAAGGTATGCAAAAACTTTAGTGCAATACTTGGTATCTAGTAAGAATAGTAAAACAAATAAAAACCAACACAACAAAAACTAACATTAATGTCAAATATGTCTTGAAAGAAACCGTTAGACATTTTTTAACCTGGATTTAATCCAAAAAGTAAATTGATACAGCTCAATAATTTCTATTTAATGATGTAAACATTATGATATTTGACTCATCAAATGAAAGGTATATCTTAAGAGAAGAAAGGAATTGGAAAGGAATTAAATTGGATATTGATTCACAGCCCTTCTCTTCAATGTGTGCAGTACTAGTTTAGGCCCATTAGTTAGAAGATACAGTGGTCAGTTCACAAAAACAAAGACTTCTGTAGGGAACTATTGTGCTATTTATGTATCCCCTGTAATTGCTACGTGTGTTAATATTCTATTTATTTTTGGCCCTTTTTTCCTTTAAAAACGTAAGTTCCTTTTGGACAGGGATCAGGGCTGATAATCAGAAGTCTATGAATGCTTTCTATTTTGAGGATCTTCAATGAAGCTTTTGTGATGTTGGTGATGATGATAATGGTACACTTGCAAAAATTATCTATTCATATTCCTCTCCCTGCTCCACCAGGAAAAAAAAAAAAAAAAAAAAGCTCTGGGCTTATTTAGTTGTTTCCACATACAGGCACCCATAGATTGGCTGGCAGTGATTCTATGTGAAAGGAAGGATCTGATGAGAATAACCAAAAGACCTAAGTTATATATATTAACACATCATATATATCCCACATATATGGGATTTAAGTAATGTATTAAAAGTTTTTTATAACTTGTAAAATAAAGTATTAAACACATATCAATTGTGAAAAAAAGCCTTAGCCTACTAATTGTGAAAGACATAAATAAATAAATGACATGTTAAGAGTAAACATTTGAAGCTGCAAATTACCCTGCTGCAATGTCACTGTGACTGCCCACAAACCAGATCCACGGCATTAAATTTCAAACAGATAATTCATTTTTATCAAAGCTTTGTCTGCAGGGTTACTCTTTATGTTCATTTTCAGCTTCTATCCTAAAGAAACCTGCACGTTTACCCGAAGGACAATGAACATCAATGAGAACGCAATGGGGATTTGATGTAGCACACGCAGCAGAGCACAGCACCCTTCCAGAACACCCCCGGTTCAACTCCAGATGTGTCCGCCACAAGGAAAGGTGGGCCTGATGTTGCCAGATTTTCTTATTTTCTATGAGGAGGCAGGTATTCTGATATCTTTTGAAATATCAAAATTATAAAATTTTGGATAAAAGTATGTTTTAAAAATTATTGTGCTGGAAGCATATATTGCTTCTTACTAACATTTTACGCATATTTACAAACACTTCCTTGAGCTGGATCTTACTTCAATCTGAACTGTAAAACTCACTAACTGAATGGCTTTGGATAAGAAATTTAACCTATTGGAGCTTCATTTTTCGCTTGTGAAATGAAACGAAAAATGCCTACTTCACCAGACTACTGTAAGGATTGCAAAAATGGACATGGATAAAAACACTCAGCATAATAGATACATAATAGGTGCTCAGGGAATTTAGCTCTTTTTCTCTTTTCCCAGATAACTTGGAAAAAGTGAGTTGTTCTGTTTCATTCCTTTCATACCTGTTACATTCAGAGCACATCAGATATCCTTGTTATTAAAAGAGTCAGAGCTATCCCATTAATTGGAATAACTTGTTTTACTTGAATTAAGAAAATTCTTAATTATGGATCTCCCCACTTCTTCTAAAGAGTAAAGATGAGTCAGCATCAAGTCTAAAAAATTTTCAGTTTGACCCAGAGAAGAGTGTATCTTTGCCAAAAGTCTGTGTCCTGAACCAGGTGCTTCTCCCTGATTTCATCAGCTACTCTTTGTCACGAAGATCCTTTTATGAGGCAAACAGCATTTAAGCACATCAGGAACGTGGCTGGTGATGGCACCATGTGAACTGAGAACTGATCGATTCTGCTTAGATTATAGTTGACTACACAACCAAAGATCAATGCTTCATAGCAAGAGGATTATACAAAATAAATTTAGACAGTTAATGTTTTCAAACTATACAAATGTTAGTGAAAGTTCAGTAAGCAAATGACCAGTGATTGACTAGAAATACTAATCTTGTCTCTTTAGTTTCTTCTACGGGTCTTGGCTAAACCACTTAGGTTTCAAAACCCATAAATAGAGCAAAGGGAGAAAAATATAAAATCATATACCACACACAATTAAAAGAGATTGGATAGTCAAACCTACCCAGATAAGAGTATTAGTGTGAGTCTAGCATATTTAAGCATGCATTTGGACATTGGGCTCTTTTAAACCTACAGAGGATAAAAACCTGAAGGTCGCACAGTGATGCAAGAATCGATTTCCCTTGTTACAGGCTGATATTTTCCTTTCTCTTGTTTCAGAGTGTAGCATTGCACCCTGTGGGTCAAAAATGTGGACAATCTAGCTAAGAAGAGAGCAAGATAGGTAAAACATTCCTTCTATGTAAAATTAATTGGGAGAAGGCATTCATTGTTACTTAATTTTTAAAAAGCTGAGACTTATTTTTAATTATTGTTAATGTTTTAGGCATCTGGCTCAAAATACTATAAATTATAAACTTACAGTAGTTAGTATCCAAATTAAGGGAAGTGTTTTAAAAATAAAAGTTAGTCAAAATTCAAAAGTTTTCCATAATACAGTTACAAATCACATATTCTCTAAAATACAAAATCCATTTTATGGTTAATTAACTACCACTTAAGTTACTCCTTAAGAGACACAGGAGACAAAGACTGAGCCAGTAGAGTCAGAATAATTCCTTCCTTTGGGTCTAGGTAACTAGAGCTCAACAGATTATGAAGAAACCCCTGTAATTCCAGAGTATTGATTTTCATAATCTGAACTACCTAAGAAATTCATAAGAAAGCAAATTTAGGGTCTATAGTATATTCAAAACATGTAAGTCCTTCTCTCTATGTTGTGTCAATTAGCAGAATCAGCAGCTTGTGAATTCCCAACATGGATTTTTTAATATCAATTCTCCAAATTGGTTATCATTATATAAAAATTTATCTTTGATTGGTTTGTTCTTCATTTAATAGTTTATTGGTAGAATGTCACAATAGCCTAGATTTTACAGAATAGCTGTTATTTAACATATTCTGTCTAGTTGTCTTCATCAGTATTCTTGCATTTTAAAAACCCAACAATTTTGTTTTGGAAATTATGTTCAGATTAAGTATGCTTGGCCTATTAGTAGTTTAAGGGCCTTAAATACAGGTCAGTGATGCATATAGAGTAAGAACTCAGCTTAGTTTTAGGAGGTACCTCTCTCCATGAAATGCTGCACAAGAAAGAGCCAGATAAGACACGTGAGTGAGAAACATTTGCCTGGTTTACATTTTTATTGTGGTTATACTAGGAAGCATTTTCCAGGGGAACATTTCCAGTTTGGAACAGAAGGCATGATGAAAATATCACCCTCTTTTCTTAAGCACATGCTCACAGGCTTTTTTTGAGTCACAATAATCTCAGCAAAATCTCCTTCTTGAAAATAATACCAATGAGTTGTTTTCTGACAAGATATTGTTGGCTAAACTTCGTCAGATTTGGCTTTCCATGTATATTTTAACTGCAGTTGGACTCCAGAATGTCAAGAATTGCAGTAAAGGCCATGATCTTGATTTACATGCTGAACAAAGAAAGGCAACAAAGACTTTTTCCTCATACTTAAATTTCAGTGTATCAGCAGGTTAAGCACCCGTAGAGATGGCTGTCCCCATCTCTATGAAGATGTTTCAAGGTATGTCTACCCTCCTCTCTCAAGTCACTCTTTTTGTATTTGATTTCAAAACTTTCATGAAAGCAGGATGCTGCCTTAATTTATCTTTGGAGTAAGGTACATTTCTGTTTCAACTTAATTTTTGGATATTGATATGAAAAGAATGATTTGTTTATGATTAGTGAATTCGGTAGAGTAGATTTGTAGAATAGCAAGATAGCTGTGAGTGTGTATCGTGTAATTTGATGCAAATAATAATTAAATTACTAACTTATTTTAATACCTTACAATGAATTCAAAAGTATTCCCTTAATGTAATGATGTTACTATTTCTGACTTGCAATTCAGTTTTGAAAGGAATGAAAGGAGCCATGGAAGTGGTCATATACTTATGTCATAGTTATGTAGGGAACAATCTTTAATGATGGATTGTTAACTGTTGTAATTTGTTACCTTGAACAATCTGATTTTCCTCTATCAAAATCTTAACAACATCCTAAGAATATTACACATACGAATACAATCCATTTTGTTTTTACAGCCAAATTAAAAGGATGAGAATTACAGTCTAAAGAACTACTGCTGGAAATCTCTTCTACAATCTTAGGCCAGAGGTCCTTCAGGGGATCCTCATCCATTCATTCAGTCGGTCAACCTGTCTTTACTGAGCACACATGTTGTGTCAAGGCATTTGTCTTGTGCACAAGACAGTTTCATTTTCTGCCCTCACAGAGCTTACATGCTAGTGAAGGGTAGGGAAAAAAATCAAGAAAGCAAATAAATAGCTCTATAATTACAACTTTTGATTAAGTGCTATGAAGTACTTTTTACACAGGGTGCAGAGAGTAGCAGGGGAGATATATCTAGGGATCCTCTCCAAGGAGTTATAAAGTTCAGACTTAAAGTACAAGAAGAATCCAACCATTCACATTTTAAAAAGGGAAAGAATCCAATGACTGGGCTTTCGTTTGAAAATTATTATATACATGTTTTATAAATATAGTGAAAAAATGATAAAAATGCATCTTGGTTTATTCTGAGAAGTCTTACGATAGCTAATATATTAATATGTTGTTTAAATATTTTTCCACGAGGAATTTAAGGTGGTCACAGAGGTTCGAACTACAGGATGCACTACTACACACTGGGGAAAAAATAACACAAAACATATCTCTTGTTTTTGTTTTTGGTTTTTAATTGCTGCTGATGCATGCACTATGCACCTGGTGAAATTCCCAGTGATTCAAACGGGGATTTCACTGACTTGGGTTCAAAGCTTATTCATTATCAGAAGACAGGAGATGACCAAGGTTAATTTAATACCCATTGTAAGATGCAGTGGCAGGTAAGAGTAACAGAGTTTGTATTTCCTGAAAAGTAATGCCTGACTCACAGCTGTTGTAAATCAAGCGGGATCTATTTGTATCATAAGAAGTACTTAACAGCAAAGTATAATCATCCCTAAGTAAGAAAAAAATAGCTTGAATCATCAAGAAAAATGTACATAGAGATTGAAAATTTAGTGAAGACATAGTAATTGACTTGGAAAGATGGCCACCATACATAAAGTTAAAAAAAATACAAAGTAATGCATAGAGTGTAGTCCATTTATGAAATTATGTGTTTCTATGTGCATTTAGAAAAAATCTAAAAGGGAATATTCCAAAATGCTAACAGTAATGATTTCTTGACGGTAGACTTATGGGTGGTTTTCATCTTCCTTTTATATATCTCTGTATTATCTTTTTTTCCCACAGTGAGGACGTATTATTTTTTAAAAGTGAAAAAAATCTTTAAAACACAAAATTTAATTGTAGTAGTGAATAATAACTTAAAACAGAATGTCTTTAGTGTGACAGGTCTCCTTTTTACTGCAAGCTAATTAATTATAAAGGACATTTTTTCCAAATGTGGAATGATAGTTCAGATGGCATGATTTGCTATTTGGCCAGGGCTGAATTACCAAATAGTCAGACAAAGTACATGCCTAGGTCATTAATAAAGAAAGGGAGACACCAAAAAATTAGAATATTTGGAAAACATTTGTTTGATTTTTGATATTTCAGAGAAGTGTGGAAGTATTTGTCCAGAGAATATATCAGAAAGTTGTTGAACTGATGTACACTTATTTCGTGACTTAATATCATTTTTATTTTTAAGAAAGTATAGGTGGCAAAATGCTTAGGACAAATATAGGTAAGAGGTGACATAACTTTTTTCAAGATGCAGGACTAACAGGAATCTTAATTTAGTCCTAAGCACAGAAAACTTCCATGTCATTAAAAATAAAACAATACTTAGCCATAAAGTAAGTGCCTATCAGTCCAACAAAGTTCTGACTTACACCCAGACAAATGCTTCTATGTTTTTCTTTCTTTCTTTCCTTTTTTGAGACAGATTCTCACTCTGTCACCCCAGGTAGAGTACAGCAGCCTCAGCATAGCTCACTGCAACCTCAAAGTCCTGGGCTCAAGCGATCCTCCTGCCTCAGCCTCCAGTGTAGCTGGGACAATAGGTGCACACCACCACACCCGGCTAATTTTTCTATTTTTTGTAGAGACAGGGTCTCACTCTTGCTCAGGCTGGTCTTGAACTCCTGACCTCAAGTGATCCTCCTGCCTCAGCCTCCCAGAGTGCTAGGATTACAGCCGTGAGCCACTGCGCCCGGCTCGCTTCTATGCTTTTCTGAAATATCAAGAAGTCCAGATTTTCCCCAAACTATTTTCCTGTGTAAGCCCTTTTGTTTTGGTTGATAGCCTAAGCAGACTATTTTATTTGGCAATTCAATATGGCCAAAAGCAAATCATGGTACCTGAAATATTCAAATAAAAATCCAAATAAAAATGAGTGAGCCACACAATGCATATTTACTATTAATATATTTGATATTTTAAAACTCAAATCAGCAAGGTAATTTGTTACCTTTTCTAATATGGTAGACTTGGGTTCATGAGACTTGGTATCCAGCCCCTGTTAGGCCATTTACCAAACATAAATTTGGACAAGTCTAACCTCCCTGAATCTGTTTCCATTTATTTAAAATAATTATGATAATACCAGCTTTACAGATATGATAAAATTGTTGGGAATATAAAATGAAAAATAAAGAATGGAAAATTACTTTGAGAACTATAAAAGATTATATTAATGTAAGGTGTAATAATGGTACTAATTACAACTATAGTGTTTTCATCATTAACTATTTTACATGTGTATATCTTACATCCTCTAAGGAAATTCTTTGTTGCTAGCATATGCAAATTATTCTAGTATATCAGAGATCTATAAATAATTATTAGTCAATTGATTAATTCCTCCTATTTGAAATCACATTTTCACTTGATAGAATAACAGTGGGATATTTAAACAGAGGGAATTGTAACTGACCTCTCAGAGTAACAACCAAGTTTAACCTAATTTAATATTTATTTCAGTAAAAGCCGATCGTTGAGTTATTTATATTGAGACTAACATGATAAATGTGCTTTTCTTTTAGACTCCAACCATGAGAAACAAACATTTTATGAACCAATGAGAAATTCAGAAAACAGTTTTACTCTCCAAATACTGCCTAAGTCATCCTGAAGGAGACTTGCAGCATGTACATAAAGTCGAAATATGTTCTGAGATCACTTGAAGAAAAAAGAAACATTCTATCACAAAGCAAGAAATAAAGCAATGTGTGTATTAATTAAAGCAAGTTTTACTAAAGGCTTACATACCAGTCAAAACATTTAACTTTAATATTCCAACAAGAATGGCATTTTCAACATAGTGTTTGAGTAAAAGGTAATTAATACAATTAGTTTGTTAAATAGCACATTTAAGCACTAACTTATATATATCTTTCATATAATTTGTTTTTCTCTGACATCATCTTGATGGCTCTTGAGTTATTTTGTATCTAGACCCCACTAAATAGCACATTACATTTTTCAAAATTAACCATACAATAAGGAATAATTTTAATATAGGGATTCGACATTACACTACATAAAGTTTCTGAGAAAGAAGAGCTCTTACGAACCAGCCAATGTTCAGTTCCCGGCATTCTGGCAGGATTACGTATAAATTTCTCCAGGAAGATGATCAATGGATTTCTTTAAAAATATCCAGATACTATAATTTAGAAGCCCATTACAAAATGGAGACTTACTGTCATAAGTCTAGAAATATCTGATTTTAAACAGCTAATACAGAACAATTTATGGTAGAAAAAGCCAGAGAAGTTCTTGAGAAGAAATCTAGTCCACCCCAGACAAACGCATATTTAGGTCATACTTTTGGAGGTTTTGATGAGAGAAGAGTGCACTGCCTTATCTGATTACCCGATTTTCTACTCACACTTGCTCTGAGGAACTTCCACATTTTTATATTTCTAATCTTCATTCTTCCTAATGAAGTTTAAGCCCATTGGCCATATTTAAGGTTTCAAAAAATGGCAATAAGAAATGGCCTATGTAAAACTCTCAGTTTATCCAACAAATGATTGTCATTTCTCAGTTTTCTCTTCTCCAAATGAAGTAATCCTAGTTTTTGTATCTTTCCTCAGAGAGTTCAATTTATAGTCCTTTAAACATACTTCGCTTTTTTGTGGACCTTCAGCAAAAGCCATATAATCACCTGAAGTTGTTGGGTCAAAAACTAGACCTGCATTTCCATCAGGGTCTGTCCAGGCAGCTGAAACAGACTATCTACAGGGAGTTCTAAGCCCATGGCCTACAGAGGTTTGCCTCTGTTCAAACTGTACCAACTTTACCTATAAAACCACATCCAAATGAAAACTCAGCAACGAAAAAAATAAAAACAAAGCTCCAAGATATCTGCTTCCATTGCATGAAGCAGGGTAAATACTACATATCTTAATTTTTTAAAGTTTACTGTAGATATATCTAAAAGTTTAATACTTGGAAGTCAAGAGTTATCATTAAAAGATTCAGGATGCAGTGTGTTATAATATTTTAACATAATATACAAACTCAGTACGTCTTTCCTTGCCCTACTTTATGCAGTTGTTACAATTAAGCACATGATAACATTAGTTTACAGAGTTGTGACTCTATATCATATATGACAGGCTACACAAGCACATTAAATTAAGCCACTAAGGAGCCTTCCCATGTATAAGCCAAATGAACAATTATTCTCAGAAAAATTAACCATAAACCTGATTCAAATACATGTAAATATTGTAAATGAAGGGGGAATATGTACTAAATAAAAGAAAATGCAAGATTAAAGCAAAAAACCCCATTATTTTACATTGTAAAAAATATTTGCACTGACAATGATATTGTTAGAGAAAAGACTGATAGATGAAACGATGAATGCAATATTTCTAATACACTTTTACCTGCAAGGATTTTTCTGGCTTTTATTCAATAAAATCCATTATCCTGGGTGGTAATGGAGCCATGCACCCTACTCATCTCTGGCGTCTTTAGTCTCCTGAGCTGCCTTAAAGCCTTGACATAATAAAAGGTCAAGCAGATCTCAGTAAGCATTTGTAAACTACAATAGCCCCCCATTTCAGCTATAAGCCACATGTTCTCCTGCTAAGCTTTGCTCAAGCTCTTGTTTCATTTCATTGTACAAGCAGACTAATTTGGAAATGGCTAGGCTAGGGTACTTGGGAACACCTACATTTTCAAAACAATCCTCCTTTCCTACTTAATCACTTACAGAAGCAGACCCATAATACAACATTTGAGAGAACTATAAAATGGTGCCTGGATACTGAAGGAATGAACAGCAGATAGCAGCACAATTAAATAAAATGAATTCATTTCACCTTCCAGCTCAGCTGTGCTTCCTGGGACACAAGGCACAAACATGAAAATGTTGGGGTGGAATTTCAAGAAACCTGATTTGTTTCAATACTCATTTGGCAAGATGTTGGACACAAAATAATACCACAGGCCACCTCCCTTTCTCATCATTGTAAATTCAGGGCCCTGAATATCACTACCCCAAAACCCAATTAAAAATAAAGAAAAGAGGCAGGTTCTGAATTCGCATCTAGTTCTATGATACAGATCAAATGATAGGTATATGTCCTAATTGATCACAATGAAACTAAGAGACAATAACAAGAATAAATCTCACATTAATCCAAATGAAGCCAATGAATAATAATACAAACCAGAAGCACAGTTTCAAAAATATGCAATTACTTCCAAGCATGCAAGGACGTTTATAACCCATGAAAATGACTGCTTAGCACACTGTACATATTAACATGCTTCATAAATGCAATATAAATGCTAAGAAACATGTATACATGAGATACGCGTATCCATAAGGTATATATGTGTATGTTCACAATAAAATCTATGTACTAAAAATGAAGCTCTGGATCCATCAAATGGTTTCTCAATAAAAGTACATTAGAATATAAAATAGAACGCTAAATTCTGTGGCCACCTTTTCTTAGCAATGAAGAAAATAAGGAAAAGCCCCTCTAATGAGTCTGAGATGCTCATGAGACACCAAATGTGTTTTTAAGAAGGCCCAATCCTATATGTGAGAGCTGCAAATGAAATGACTCCTTTCAATAACACCCCCTTCCTGTTGTTAGCTCTTTTTCCACCCCCTGATTCTGTTGCTAAGCTGGGGAGGAAAGGCACCAAGTGGCTCAGTCTGCATTCTAAGCTAGTTCGAGATAAAATCAGAACACCATCAAAAAAAAACACAAAACACAAGCGGTTGCCTTCTCACTTCTCTCCTCCTGGCAACCTTCCTCTCCCTCCCTCCCCATTTCTGTCTCCACATCCCCCCCCCAAGTCTGAGGGACTGGAGTCATTGTTCAAGTGCAGGCCACAAATGTATACACAGGTCATTTAATAACATGCTAAACCAAGAAGGTAGCCCCACTGTCCCCTACTCACCATGCTGAGACCCGGAGAAGATGTTTAAAGGAGAGAGAGATGCAAACTGAATCCATTTTCCTTGTGACCAAGTCCGATGCAGCCTCCGAACCCAACATCAGCAGCGGCTGCTGGGATTTTTTTCCCTCCCTCTCTGGTTGGCGACGGTGCGAATAGGAACCACCCTTCCAGCCTCACTGGAGTATCAGCAGTAGAGGCGGCGGCGGCGGCACCAGCAACAGCAGCAGCATCACCACTTGGGCCTCCTCCCTCTCGGAGGATGGGGTGAGCTCGGAAGCAGCCAGGAACTTGCAGCAGACACCTCCTCTGGCTCCTCCTCTCCCTCCCCCTCCCCCACAGCCCCACCCCTGCTGCGGTACAGGCAGCCGGCCGGCAGCGGCTGGTTGTCATGGCGATGACCAATGGTAAGCGACCAGGCTAAGGGGGAGGGGAGATGGGCGAAGCAAGCCGCAGGGGCTGGAGGGGAGCGAATTTGTGGTGCTGCCCTCTGGGATGCTTTTCGTCTCTCCTACATTGGACTCCGGGTCTTGAAAAATGGGGCGAGGGTGGATAGGCACGGGAAGAGAATAATCAAAATTTCATTGAAGTCTGGATTGAAACCTATGAAACAGCTTGGCTATTTTTTGCATTTCTATGGTTTTCCAATAAAATGTATTAAATTTGCCATCAGAAAAAATAATAACAAATGTGGAGAAAATTATAGTAGATCATTGTTACTCCAAATGTGTTTGTCCTATATAGCCTCTTACTCAATGCCATTCGAGGTTGTTAAAAAGCAAAGCGAGTGGCTGCCCTTTGTAATAAAATAAGAGTCTCTTTGATTCCTTTGCACTGTTTCCGGCTTGTTCTCAGGTGAGTGACTTGGTTTCACTGTTTTTCCAGCTTCCCTTCTGAAGAGGGCCGGGAGGCATTTGGCACTTCACTGAGGAAAAGGAAGTTAGAACAGAGGAAACATAAATTCCTTTGAACAACCACGTTCTCAGTAGCACCAGTTGGGGGACTGTTCCAGAACTTTTTAGCGTCAAACTCCTGGAGTGTTTAATTTCTTGCAGGCAATTCCATGCCATTTTCATGGATGACCTTTTGGAGTTCCAAAGTCTGCTGGCAGTCAGGGTGGTAGGTAGGAAAAAGGGAAGTGAAATCAGCGGTGTGAAGTTCTAGGAAAGTTCTGTTTCTAACTATAAATTATAGATGACACTAGTATTTATCTCATGCAGTGGTTGGAAAGATGGAATGAGATAATGCACTAAAAGCACCAGGCATGTAGTAAGTGTACAATAAATATTTACTATTGTTACTATTATTGGTAATATAGTAGTACATTGTAGCCCCCTCTTAAACTAAGAGGTTAGGTTAACAACAGCAATTTCAGGTTAAAGGTAGAAAAAATTAAGGTGAGAAAACACTAAATACTTGATAGCTGTGATGATGATAATGATGATGATGATGGTGGTGGTGGTGGCAAAGAGTTGGAGGCCCTAAGGGATTAAATGTTCTCTAAAACTTGACAATTGAGGACATTGTAAATCTTAGAGGAGTTACATAAACTTCCTAAATTCACATGACTAATAAACAGCATAAATGTTTTCACACTAACATTTGCTCTTCTAGCCACTATACTTTTCTGCCACTCCTCCACGGAATAGAGATAATCTTTGTTCTTAACTCAAAGTTATTTATAGGTTCAAGTGGAATTAATACAGGTTTCAGTGTCAGACTGTCTAGGCTCCATTTCTGGTGCCAGTGTTTGCTATAGGTATAATTTGAGACACATTAATTCACTTCCCTGAATCTATGTCTCTTCATCTGTAGAATGGAAATAATCATAGAACCTCATGAGTCATTGTAGGAATTAAATGGAATGATGTATGTAAAGCATTAGCACAATGTCTAGCAGATAGTAACTGTTCAACAAATGTTAGCTATAATTATTTGTTACTCACTTGTAAGTAATTAATATTAAAACATGAGAAGACGTTCTCCTGCATGGGGTCACTCTTGATGCTGGGGGCTTATTCTAACAAAACGGACTTGAAGATAACTATGTGGTCTAGGAAAGAGTTGCAGCTCTTCCTCAGCACCTGACACTGGCTCCCGATCCTCCCCAAGGGAAAGCCTGCATCTTGCTTTGTATAGCTAATGGCCCCTGCCTTCCACCAGAGCCTCAACAGTCCACACAGCCTGCACACACCTCCAAATCAGCATCGTATAGTATAGTTGTGTGACATAAAAGAATGGGTTGTGATCATCTCGCTTGTTTTTGCATTCTGCTTTCTCCACAGGGATGGTCTTGTAAGTAAGCAGAGAAGGAAGCTGCAGGCTGTAGAAACCTAGACACGCTGAGGTGACAGAACCTTCCCCACTGGCCTCGTGACAGCATTTCATCTTTAGCGCCAAGAGCTGACTTGGTTGGCGTGATTCTATTAATAGTTTTTTCCCTCTCCTCCCATCAACACAATCACAGGAGTCATTGCTCAGGGGTCAGTTGGGGGAGAGACAAGTTTGGTGTTTCCTATTTGAACAATTTCCCAATGCAACCATTCAAATACTACTTTCCCATTTTTTGCCACATCCATGTAGTACTGTTATCACAATTTAATAATAATTTTCTTTAAGCATTTATTTTAATTATTTGTGATTTATTTGATTTGTTACATATTCATTTTAAAGTTAAATTTGTCTCTGGCTTCAGCAGAGACAGCATAAGTAAAAATTGGCATGGTAAAGAGAGGGGCCCCAAAGAAAGGAACTGAAAAGAAATTCTCAATTTTCTTAGTAAAACATAGATTTCAACTTTATTTGTAATAATTTTTAATTAAAAAAGAAAATTTAAAATTTCACACCTATTGCTATCCCCTCTCATAACATGCCCTATTTTTCTATTGACTATATAGAAAATTAATAATAATATAATATATAATATAATATAGTATGTTTTAATATATAGTATAATATAATATAGTTTGATGTAGTATACTATATTATAATATTAATAATATACTATATTATTTATTTGTGTTTTTAAATATTTTATTTGTCTCTCCCCACCAGAATGTAAGCTATGAAAGGGCAGGGATTTTTGTTTATTTGTTTGTATGTGACCAGTGTCTGGACCATATTAGGTCCTCAGTAAATATTTGTTGATGAATAAGCCAGTAAATAAATAAAATAACAACTTTTTCATTGACTCACGGCTCTATAAGTTATTATAATATTATTTGTTCATATATACAGGCAGTCCCCTGGTTACAGATGAGATATGTTCCTGAGGACACCTTTGGGTCTGATTTGTGTGTAACTCGGATCCCTGATGAACAGCACATATATGGTGGTAATAATAATAACAACAACAACAATATTATAATAGCCCATGTGTGATAATAATACTACAGTGTACTACTGTAATAATAATACCCCTGTATTGTAATAATAAGTTACAGAAACTATTGTGCTCTTTCTTTTAATTCAAACAAACAGAACGTACAACAAATTCATACAAAAAGTTTAGATAGGAGAAATTTCAAAAAAGAATACTAAAGGTTAACACTCACCTAATGTTGCATCAATATCTTGCTTATTGGAAGGGGCATTTTTGAGGCAAGAAGGTAGGCTGAAATGAATCAGAAGATGATAATGGAGATGCTGCTGGAGAGGATGGAGTGGGTGCTGGAGAATCAAGATTTGATTCTGTTGCTACAGGAGGGGAGCCTGCCTCTGAAGTTGGTTTCTTGAAAAAGGTTATCTAGGGATGTTGCACAGCTTTTTTCTTTTTTTCATCATAAATGGCCTTGTAGCAGCTGATGTTCTCACTAATTGCATGGTAAACCTTTTGTAAACTGCTCAATGTTAGGATCTTACTCCTCAAGCTTAGCAAATCCTACTTCAATGAGACAAAAGGCTTCAGCTAATTCTTCTGTCGTAAACTTTCTCGGCTGTCTATCTACCTATGAGACTAGCCACTAGCGCAAAGGTGCTGCACCAACAAACCACTTACACCATGCAGGTTTGTTTACATGCGCGGAAGAAACTAGTTCCCGAATTATTAATTTAATTATTTAATCATAAATTATCCTTTATGGGGAGCCTTGAGAGCCCGTTCATAAGTACAGAACACAGTAAGTCATATCGTCCATAACCCGGGGACTGCCTGCGTATTGTTGATATTTCTCATAATTAAATACTAAGATAATTATACTAATTATCTTATTTAGCATACATGCATATTAGCATACCACTTATCTGACACAGATTTTAAAAATACAAAGCTATTAAAGTAGAAATGTTTGCCCATGTAAGTTCAAAGTCATCTAGCATATCTTCAATGGCATGCATGATGTTCTTTGGGAAACACTGATTTCCTTCTAAGAGCTTCTTGTCCAATAGTACTAATGGTGACCAAATTGTCTGCCTCTCCTAGGACCTTTCCAACTTTGACTTCTGAATTCTGTGAGATGTCTGAAAAAGTAAAGTGTGGGTCTTGGCTCCAAAAGCCACATTAAAATTTCAGGAGATATCACAGCATAATGGGAGGAAGCTACAAAATGTGGACTCTGGAGACAGACTGCCTGCATTGAGTCCAGGCTTCATTTGTTTTCTGAGTGACCTTGGGCAAGTTGCTTGATTTCACTCTGCCTCAGTTTCTTTATATGTATGACGTGATTGCAGTACCAACCCTATCAGAATGTTATTTTGTGTTTTTTTTTCTTTTTTTTTTTTGCACCTAAAACAACATCTATGATCTCACAGTTTTTGTAAGTCAGAAATCCAGGAGTGGCTTAGCTCAAAGCTTTTGGCCCAAGGTCTCTCACAAGATTGCAGTCAAGCAGTCAGCCAGGCTTGCAGTCTCATATGAAGGATTGACTGAGGTCAGAGATCTGCTTCCAAGTGCACTCCCAGGCTTGTTGGAAGTCCTTGTTCCCATCGGTTGTTTTGAAGATTAAAGTTTATATATGCAAAGTGTTAAGGGGTACTTGGCATATAATAAATGATAAGTAGTATCAATTGATATTGTTATGGATATAAATTTTAACAACTATGGTTACACATAGCACGTTTTTCTGGATGTTTCCGAAATACTTAGATCGCTTAGGATTATTCTAAAAACTTGCTGTTATGGCTGCAGACCAGTAGTCACCAGACTATAAGGAATTCTGGAGATGGTTATCTCAGAGATAGTCAAATGCCCTGATTTCCCCCAAGAAATGTGGAAAAAGGAAGGAGTTCAAAAGTGACTGCTGTTTATCCCCTATCTTCTCTTTAAGAAATTATTAACATATTGTATATTTACATAGAACATTACATGTAAGCAGTAAGGACCTTCTTTTTTTTTTTTCTTTTTTGTTTCAGTAGATTTAGGAGGTGCAAGTTGAATTCTGTTACATGTATATATTGTATAGTGGTGAAATCTGGATTTTAGTGTACCCATCATCCAAATAGTGTACATTGTACCCCACAACTAATTTTTCATCCCTCACCCCCTCCCACCTCTTCCCTTTTGAGTCTCTAATGTCCATTATACCACTCTGTGTTTCCTTGTATAGCCATAGCTTAGCTCCTGCTTGTAAGTGAGAACATGCAGCCTTTATTTTTCTGTTCCTGAGTTAACTTCACTGTAAGGATCTTCTTGAACTTGCTAAGAATAGGGATATCATTCTGACTTCACTGCAGATTCTTTATCAATAGTATCAGCAAGCAAATATATTAGGAGAACTCTTCTGTGAACTCTACACTCCTATGGCCAGCCATCTTATGGATAACTCTCTGAATAGCAAGTGAACACTTTTCTCTTTTCTCACCCTGTTTCCTCTCAAACTTTCTTCATTTCCCTAACTATTCAACCTTTAACATTTATCTATCAATTCCTTCAAGGCATCTTCACTGATACCAGGATTAGCATTAAAACTGAGGTTCCGATTGTCCCCTGACACACCTTAATTATTACACTCATGATGGTGAATGATAAATATTTTCTTCTTTGTCTTTCTCTCTTTAGTGTAAGCCCTTTGAGATTAGGGATACTGGTCACTTATTCATTTATTGATCCATTAATCTACCAAATGCTTATTGCTAGCTGCTACTGTGTGCTGGTACTAGGTACAAGGGATATAACTGTGAATCAGATTACATGAGCACTCCCCTCATGGAGCTTATAGTCTAAAAGGAAAGAGAAATTACATAATTACTTAAAATAAATTATGTTGAGCACTACAACAGAGAAATACAGGGAGCTCTGAGAGCAGACAAAGAAAAGCTCTAACCTAGTTTGGAAATCCAGGGAAACTATTACCAGAGGGAATGTGAGGCAGAGTGGGAGCAGGTAGTTTCAAATACGCAGGTCCTGATATGTAGAAGAACATGGCATGTTACGAAATTTTTGTTTAACCCTAATACCTATAATGTGTCGCCTACATGTTTGTTGAAAGAATCTGCCTTCTCCTTCTCCCAACACACATAAACACACAACTTCTTCCCTCCATTTTTCTTCTGTTTATTTATTTAGGGGATTAGGGTTTGTCAATAGCTAAGGAGCTGACAAGCTGTATAGGATAAGAAGGAATAAAGAGAGGCCAAAAGATTAATTCATCCTACAGTAGAAAAAGAGATATGATGCTAACAGTGACCACTGCTCCATTGTAGATTTATTAAGTAAGATTTACATGATAATTCAAACCTTTCCTCTGAGGCTGAAACAAAAAACATTTTTTCCCTTTCAGGTCCTGGCCACTGGTATATTACCCAAATGGCAGATAACACGTGGGTTTAGGCTCACAAAAAATCAGAGACACCAAAGAAATGAGAAAAGTTCTGTTTCAATGACCTTTTTCAAAATTTTGCAATCAGAAAATCTACAAATAGACCAGTTTAATTTCAGTATATGTGCAATTTTTTTCTTTTTTCTTTTTTTTCCTTTTTTTCCAAGCTTTCACACAGCAGCAGATGTGCAATTTTTATTTTAACTTTAGTATAGTTTTTATTTTTAGTTGTCTATGGTAAGCATCATACTTTTTATAATTTTTACAGTGTTTAGAGATTCAAAATGTCTTATGACAACACTAGGAGTACAGAACATGAGCCAGGGAGTGCAAACACATGCAGTGTACAAAACAGACATAGTTCCTGCCCTTGTGGAGCTTAGAGTCTAGTAGATGGAGCAGCCAAAGAACAAAAAAACAGCCACTAAAATAGTAGTGAATTTTCCCAAGTACTATGAAGCAATGAAAGACAGAGAATGTGAAGCAGGACTAAGGGTAAGATGAGCGGGAGTGACTTACAGCGGGGTGACGTTCAAACTGAGAAATGACATTTGGGTTATGTCAGTCATATGAGAGTTGACAAAAGAGAGTTTCATGTGGAAGGATGAAGAGAGAAAGCCAGGAACGAGAAATATTTTTGAAGACAGTGCAGCTGGAATATGGTGAGTGAAATGGGCTTGAAGGGACGTTGGGAAGCTGGGTAGGGACTAAATTATGCAGCACCTTGCAGCCCACTGTAAGGTAATTGGAGTTTTTCTTAAATGGTACGAAGGGCTGTCGAAGAGTTTAAATTTGGTTTAAAGCATTGTGGGAATGAACTGGTGGTGGGTGAAAGTGGACACAGCAGTTAGCATGCTATGGTCATCTGAGCTAGAGATGATAATGATTAGATTAGGGTGGTGGCAGTGGATATAAAGAAAATTGGACTGTTTCACATACATTTTAGAGGTAGAATTTCGAGGACTTGCTGATGGATGGGGTGTTGGGGTTGAGGGAGAGGGAGGTATCAAGGATTACTTCTAAGTAGACAGCAAACTTCTTCCATTTGGAAGGATGCACTGTCAAGTTTTTGTTTTTACCTGCTACAATCAGTCAGCTGGGTAAATCATCACTGAGCTTATGCTGCTTGCAAAAGAAGCATCTTGGCTGAAAAGGGCAGGTGAGGACCTGAGGGAACATCGTGATTTTCATTCAGAAAATTCCCAAGGACCTTGAGAAGTGGGTTGCCAACAAAAAATGGCCTTCCTCAACTCTGAGTTTCCCAGCACTCCAAACTGTGTCCCCTGCCACAACCAGCTGGACCTCTTCCTTGGTTACAGTCCTGATCCTGCAGGCTTCTAACCATGTGACCTTGTAACCCTATCTTCTCTCAGCCCATTGTCCTCATCTGTGAGGCCAGGATAATAACTGCCTTTGTCCACTAAATGGGGATTTAAATGAATTATGTTTGTAAAGACCTGAGCACATGGCTGGCATGTAGAAGGATCTCTCTGAATTCCAGCTGTTGTATTATATAGCCCCTCCCCCAGATATGAATCTTTCTTATGAAAGCCTTGAAAGTCCCAATCTTTTCCTTCAGACCCTCAAGTTTTTGAAAAATTTCCCTAACACCTCCTACTTCAAGACCTCCAAATTACCCCTTAGATCCCACAAACAGCTAAGTACTTATTTTCCTCTGAAAGGCATGCCAGGTGCAGAGGGACTGATGGACAAAAGGGTTGTCGGAAAGTGGAGCTTACAGATTTCATGGTCTGTCTCACATATGCATGAACCAGCTTTCTTTAAATATTTACATCCCATATTTACATTTTATTATTATTCGATTTCTTTCTTACAGTTGATCTGAAGTGTGAAATTGGGAGCCTGAAGCTTGCCAACACATGCACAGTGAAGGAGTTTGAGTTTTGTGGGTTCTTTTTTTTACTTTTTCCCACCAAGGACACAAAACCTTGTGAGGAAATCCTTGAGATCTCTGTATCTGCCCACTGCCCCACTGCCTCCTCCTGGGGCACTGTTGCTTAGCAAGTCCCTGGCTGTAGCTGCTGCTACAAGCTGAAGGCTTTTCCTGAGTCTTCGGAAACTACTGTTCTGGACCAAGTGCGTTCAATTCTGAATGAAAACCATGGAAGAAAGGCAGGACCAAGCCCAGAGATGGGGATTTAGACTCCAGGGAAGAAGCTCTCCTCATTCCAACTCTTCTAAACCTCTTTTCTTTTACCCTAAGCCCAAATTCCTTCTTTTTTCTCAGCAGCCATTTCTCCTTCTAATAAATTTCTCAACCCTTAATAAAACTCCAACCTATCTGTCAAATAAATCTATTAAACTCTTAACCCTTGTTGAAGCATAATTCTCAAAATGGTAAAATCAGGACCCTGAGACAAATGCAAAATGAGCACATGGCAATTATTTTAATTAATTAATTAATGAGATGTTGAAACTGCCCCAAAGAGCATTTGAGAAGCTAGATATTTATAAAAAATATACAAATGAGAAGAAGAGAGCAGCTGTACTTATGCAATCTCACTTGAGCTTCAAGCTTGAAATAGAATTTTATGCACAGGATTGATCTTTATGACCTTGAATAAACTAAGCCAGTGGTTGACTTTTTGAGGTAGTAATAGCCAACTGTTACGCCACCTGAATCAACAGATGGAATAAATATTAATCTCTTTTCCTGCTCCTTACAGAGCAGGAAAAAAAAAAGAGCAGGAAAAAAAACATTCAAAGTGGAAAAGTGCTTTGCATTATACAATGCCCTAATTCCCAGAATTTTCTGGAAAATGTCTTGGGTCTGACTTTATGTAGAGATCTGTATGGAGACAAGAGTAGGTTTGTTTTATGTGCCTTCCCTGAAGGAGAAGTCTTCATGTCCCAGACCTAAGTATGGGATAGTCTTAGAAAGAATATTTTATACCTAATTGTGGCCTCTGTGACATAAATTAGACTAAATTAAAAGCTTGGCTTTTTATGGGTCATAATGACAATCTTTTCTATGTCTTCAACTACAGGTTGTATGGATATTAAATTTAATTTTTGAGTCTCTGTCCCTCAGATCAGTGTAAGGTGTTATAATCTGAATGAGGTGAGGAAGCTGCAGAAGAAAAGTTGGAAGCTAGCAGAGGTTGGTTCATGAGGTTTAAGGAAAGAAGCTGTCTCCATAACATAAAAGTACAAGATGAAGCAGCAAGGGCTGATGTAGAAGCTGTAATAAGTTATGCAGAAGATTTAGCTAAGATAACAGATGAAGGTGGCTACACCAAACAACAGATTTGCAATGTCGACAAAAGAGTCTCCTACTGGAAGAAGATGCCATATAGGACTGTCATAGCTAGAGGAGAAGTAAATGCCGGCTTCAAAGCTTCAAAGGACAGGCTGACTCTCTTATTAGGGGCTAATGCAGCTGGTGACTTAAAGTTGAAGCCAATGCTCATTCACCACTCTGAAAATTCTAGGTCCCTTAAGAATGATGCTAAATCTACTTTACCTAAGCCCTATAAATGGAACAACAAAACCTGGATGACAGCACATCTGTTTACAGCATGGTTTACTGAATATTTTAAGCCCACTGTTGAGAACTACTGCTCAGAAAAAAAGATTTCTTTCAAAATATTACTGCTCATTGACAATGTATCTGTTCACCCAAGAGCTGTGATGGAGATATGCAAGGAGATTAATGTTGTTTTCATGCCTGTTAACACAACATCCATTCAACAGCTCATGGATCAAGGAGTGAGTTTGACTTTCAAGTCTTACTATTTAAGAAATACATTTAGTAAGGCCATAGCCACCATAGACAGTGATTCTTTTGATGGATGTTGGTAAAGTAAATTAAAAACCTTCTGGAAAGGATTCAACATTCTAGATGCCATTAAGAACATTTGTTTTTTATGGCTGAGTAGAACTCCATGGTATTCATATAACACATTTTATTACTCCATGGGAGGGGGAGGAGGGGATGGGTGAAATCAAACCTAATGGGTACAGTGTACACTATCTGGATGATGGGCACACTTACAACTTTGTCTCAAGCAGTACAAAAGCAATTCTTGTAACCAAAACATTTATACTCCCGTAATATTCTGAAATAAGAAAAAAAAAGAACATTCATGATTAATGGAAGGTCAAAATATCAATATTAACAGGAGTTTGGAAGAAGTTGATTCCAACTCTCATGGATAACTTTGATGAGTTTAAGACTTTAGTGGAAGAAGAAACTGCAGATATGGAAATTGTGGAACTAGCAAGAGAATTAGTATTAGAAGTGGAGCCTGAAGAAGTGACTGAATTTCTGCTATCTCAAGATAACATTTTAACAGATGATGAGTTGTTTCTTATGGATAAACAAAATAAGTAGTTTCTTAAGATGGAAAATACTCTTGTGAAGGTGCTGTGAACATTGTTGAAATGAGAACAAAGCATTTAGAATATTACATCAACTTAATTGATAAAGCAGCGGCAGGGTTTGAAAGGATTGACTCCAATTTTGAAAGAAGTTCTACTGTGGGTAAAATGCTATCAAACATCATTGCTTGCTACAGAGAAATTTTTTGTGAAAGGAAGAGTCAATTGATGTGGCATTAAGAAATTGCCACAGTCATCCCAACCTTCAACAACTAGCGATCTGATCAGTCAGCAGGCAAAGATTATGACTTCCTAAATAATGCTACTGCACACTCAATAGACTACAGTATATTGTAAACATAACTTTTATATGCACTGGGAAACAAAAAAATTTATGTGGCTTGCTTTATTGTGGTGGTCTGGAACCAAACTTGTAATATCGCCATGGTATGGCTGTATATAGGGTTCAGTACTATCCTCAGTGTCAGGAATCCACTGGGGTGTTGGAATGGATTTCCCATAGATGGGCGGGGGGGGGGGACTACTGTATCACTTTAATCAAGTAATCAAAGTTAACATCACCAAGAATAGAAAAAATAGACATCATGTGTCTCCTTTACATCATGCACTGAAAAGGACATAGCATCACTTCTGTGGTATTTCTATTAAAATGCACAGTCTAATTCAAACCAGATAAAATATGAGTATCTTTCCTCTAGTTTGTTAATTCTCCCAAGATGATAAAACCAGCCAATAAATGACTGAATAAATAAAATGCATACTTAGTTTAAAGCAAACAAGTAAAGCAGGAGCTAGAAGAGGTAGGAAATGAGATACATGTTTTCTCCCTTTGACTCCTCAGGTTTACTCTATGGTTTTCCCATGATGGGAGTGCTCAGCTGAGTACTTGAACAGCTAGGGTAACATCTTAGCACAATACCTGCTCCAGCAACCATTTTTATTGTTGACTGATTTTATGATGTAGTTATTCTCCAAGAAAGTACGGTTCATAAGTATGTCCTATAGAGCCTACTTATGTAAGGGAGTTTAAAAAGAGCCAAACTCTGCCTCTTCCACCCTCTCTCAAATCTCACTGCATTGGCATTGATGTGATTTTTCTGCCAGTCCATGCTGAAAGGAAAAGACCTCAAGTATGGCGCAGTAAAAAGCATTAGGAATATGTTGTCTGGAATGGGAAAGAGTCCCCTGCAAATAAGCACATGGGAAGGGGACCCCTGGGGAGAAGGGCAGTGAGAGTGGACTCATCAGAGAGTCAAGGCAAGCAGACATGCAGGGGCAAGTTAAAGCCAGGGCAGATTTACTGCAGGATCCAGCACATATTAATACAGTAACATACAGACAATGTTATACACATCTGTAAAAAGAGGTCTTTTAGTCAGAATCTCCCATTCATATTTATAGTACTCTCAAAGGCCTGAGAATCAGGATTTCTGATAAAAGGAAAATTCTCATTTGCTTTGGTATACATGGATCATCCCTGGTTTAAGTACTGAAAGTTAGTAATTTTGTATTTATTTAATGACTTTAGAAATACTAGTTTTTATATTGAAGATCAGACTGATTTGTGATCTAATAGTAATACTAACATAAAAAGGTCACTTAAATAGCTCTTTCTTGCTCTAATCAAATGTATTTTCCATTGACTGAGTTCTACAGACTGAGAGACGTAGCAACAAGGAATGCAAACCCCTTTGGTTCCATATGGTGAAAAGAAAACCTTGGGCTCATCAATCATTCTTTCCCAGTGGCTTCGAACAAATAAATGCAGAGCTCTGTCTTAGGAAAAGTGACTCCAGTCCAGTTTTCCTGAAACATCAATAAAAAATTCTCTTGTGTGCAGCAAGGAGGATTTACCCACTTAAATTAAGTTGATATGGGAAGACAGATGTACGTGTCTTAAACTTGGCCTGCCTGGGGCAACAGATACATCCAGCCAGAAATGTTGAGAAAACAGCAGAGTAAACAAGTAAAGATAAGATTTAGAAGCCGGGTCAGGTGAGTGTTTGAGTTACCTTGGGATTTGGCAGAGAGGACTGGAGAGCTTCCTTGAGATGGAGGGAAGAGAACACTAAAAATAGTCTTGACCTTTGATACGGGGATCATCTGAGCCTGGGAAATCCTACCCTAATGCTCATTTGTTTTTACTTTGCCCCTTATCTACTCTTTCTGGCCAGTCTTGTCCTCAATGCCCCTGTAACTGTGCTTTTCATTCTCTCACACACTTAAAGTGATCTCTCCCAGTTCAGAGGGAACCACTGATCCCAGGAAACCTTGCCCACCCAAAGGTAATTGCAAATGATTGTCTTGGAGCATGCTTAACTGGTTTCTACAACGGGGAGACAGCACGGGGAGAAACTTAAGGATATACCCCTCTCTACTCTTTAGTTTCCAAGGGGAGTTAGACCGCTGGGGATTTGGTGACTCTCCCCGGGTACAAATCAGAAGTCAGGGAGGACAGAGGCAGATGTTTCTATCTGATGCCCAAGCCTCTGCTTTCCTTTTCCAGGAAGGAAAAAGGAGTAGCCCCTGAAATTCCCTTATTCTGGAAGAATGGGTAGATAATTACACAGCAACCCGGTTGGCTGGTGTCAGGCCCTCAGTGGGTGTCATAAAGAGCACCAGGTCTTCTCACCTAGGTCCTCTGGATTCTAGAAAGAACCTCCTGTTGGGTAATACAGGGCTGTCTAGGTTGCACATGTCATAGCGGAGAAGGCAGAGTCACCTGCTAGGTAACTTTACCCTTTCTAGGTAAATTCCCAGTTTCCTCTCTTGAGACCAGAACACAGGCCTTCTTACTGTGAAAAGAATCCTCCTATAGTGGCAAATAATTTCTTAGTTTCCTACCACCACCTGAGACTGATCCCCAGCCAATGCTAACTTGACAAAGCAGGTGGTACCTTGGAGTCAGGAGGCCTCGCTGTCTGTCCCAGCCTCTGTTCCTGCTTGCCCTTGTGACACTCTAAGGGAGTATTTTATACAGATTCCATAGAAGAGGCCAAATGATGCCTCTTCTCTCTTTCAGAACCTGATATCATTGATACAAGTCTTTCTCAGCTCTTTTTAATGGAAAATACTTTACATAAGGCAAGTAACTTCTGGCCTTTGACTCTTTGAATACCCGAGAGAAAAATTCTATCTTGCTTTCCAAAACCATCAACTAATAAGCCTCCTCCTTCCTGGTCAGATGGGTGAAATACTGATGTTACTTCCCATAGGCACAATTTGTAGAGATGACATACTTCAATCTCTTGCACAAGAACTCTAGCGAAACGTGGTAGGGATGGATGGGGAAAGAAGGCAGGGCCAGAGGATGTAGAAGTAGGAGAAGTAAGTGCACAAGGTATGTTGGGGCAGGATTTGGGAGAGGTGTGAAACAGAGTGAGGTGTGAGACAAGTGAGAAATCTAGCACAGGGACGACATCTTTGAGAACAGCCATAATCTGTTCCTTGAAGATGACCTGCCCTGATGCTTAGGCTTGCACCACCGAGCCTTACTTGTTCCTTTGCTCTGACCCCTGAGAAGCTCTGTTGTGTTGCCATCTACATTGAAAGCTGGGACGCCAACAGGCATCAGTCCCCAGGCCCTCATCCTTGCCTCCTTCAATGGCTGTGCTTTCTTTTTTCATAGGCCATGGCCTTTTCTCCCATCCTAATGTGTTCAGAATTTTATCTATTGAACAGAAAGAGCAGCTCATCCAGGGATCCTCCACGCTTGGACATTTTGCTGAATTACGCTTGTGATCATTAGTAGTGCCATGGAGGGGTCTGGGGATGGGTGAGTATCTGGGTACTCTATGCTTTTGAACTCATGAAGGACTCCCCATTAGCTATAACAGTCAAGGGTAGGGGGTCTCTGGATGAGGGGAAGGCATCATCTGCATTCTCTTGCTTCCCCAGACTTAGCATCTCCCCTTTGCACGGTCCTACAGACCCACCATATTCTTTAACTTTTCGTCCCTTTTATCTTTCTTTAAGAGGATTCCGATTCAGCACAGCAAAGCAGGGGAGTGGCACTCTAGCTCTAAGATCCATCAGCACAGCAGCTTCATCTCCAGATAGGATCCTGACTCCTCACCCTCAGCCTGGACCAATATCTCACTTAGCCATCCTCTTCTGAGCTTCCCAGACTTGTTTTGTAAGTATCTATTTCTGGTTTAATTCCCAGTTAATTAAATGATATGCGAATTGTAGTTCTATAGACTTTGGGACTTTTATTCTTTACATGGCAAGGGAATGTTCAGTAGATAATGCTTATAATGTCTGGTAAACTAAGTTTTTAGTTATGGATGCAGATTTTGAGATAATGGGACTATGTTGTCAGTGACTTTAACCATGGGAAGGAGATACTGAACTATGTCTCTCTGGGGATGGATCCATAATAGAGGGAGGACGGATGAGTAGGGAAGGGTCTGGAATAACATAGAAAGACAGGGATAGAGACAGAGTTGAAGAGGGGGAGAGAGGGAGTGAAAAAGTGAATGAGACAGAGAGAGAAAGAAGGGGAGAGAGAGAGAGAGAAAGAAGGGGAGAGAGAGAGAGAGAAAGAAGGGGAGAGAGAGATGTCAGAGTGGCAGGACCGTGGAGGAGAACAGATAGAAACTTCTGACCCCTTATAGCAGTCAGATAGCCTCACCTGTCCTACTGATCCCATTTTTTAAAACCATTTACTAATTTCATAAACAAATAATTTCCATATTACAGTTTACATAATTATTTTAATTCTTTGGGCAACCTTATATTCATTATTCCATTGTTAGGACACTTACCCTGAAGGGTAATTTTAACTTGCCTAAGATCACATGACTACTTTTCCATTAAGCCACACTGTTTCCCTAGGTGAGACAGCCAGCCCAACTTCCTAAACAATATTCTACTCTAGGGTAGGAAATAGTGACTAGAAACAGCAGACAACCTTAGAAAATAGTTTTCTTATATATTTTATAAATCAGAGGTTCATATCACTTAGTGTCAAGCCCAGAAATCAGAGACCATTCTAAATATTGAAGCAAACAAGGATTTAACATAGAGAATTGGTTATAATGGTCTTAGAAGTGCTAAAAGAACAAAAGAGAGAAGGGTGTTACACAGAAACTAGCAGCTGCTCTTGAACCTGGACTGAAGCCTAGCTGCTCTTGCCAGCTGCCTGCTGGAGGTGCTGCCATAGGTGCTGAAACCACACCCCTGCAGTTGAGCAGGAATGCAGGAGTTTATTATCCTCCTCCTGCTGCTACTGCTGCTGCTGCTGAATGCATTGCTGCTGCTTCTACAGTTGGATCCACATCACTGCAGCTGAGCAGGAACTCAGGAGATGACGCTCCCACTGATGTTGCTACCACTTTTCGATGTACCACCAACAGCAGAAAATACAATGGCTTTCCTCTTCCTGCCTTCATTCTGTCTCCTCTTAGCCTCCATGGTCAAGGAAACCTGGGAAATATGGTTTTCAGGCTCCCATTTCTGCCAGTAATACAGAAAAGAACACTAAAGAGTGGAGATAGATCTGACAATTAATAGACAAATTTAATCAACATACAGTTCACCTCGTGGTTACACAGTGTTCATTTGCCTCCCTTGTACCCTTATTTAAACTTCATTCAACAACAATCACAACAATATGGTACTTTTACCAAATATGATTAACTGTTTTGCATACAAACAGAAATGCTTTCACTCTGGATATTCTGTAACTCGAATACTAAATATAAAATTAGCCATCATCCTACTTCATACATAAAATAGGGTAGGGAAAGGAAAGAAGACAACAGAAATACTGATTAATATACACAAATATTATACAACAACCAAGGAAGAAATCACGTGTAACTGCCACAGTCAGCATATCTATAATGTTAACAGGTTGTTAACAGGTCATGAGTCTATGGTGATATTTATAATTCTCTCTTCTTCCACTCATGTTCCCTTTGACTTCAAGCAGTACCTCATCTGGTTGATATTCTTTACCTGGTGGGGTAATTTAAACTTTAATTCTTGGAGAGTTTGAGCCCTTGGTAGCCCTTTTTGTTGGGTTGCTGTAGTTTTCTGTTAATTTTTATACTGGGTGGCACCTGAGAAGATCCCTTGTATTCTAGACATACTCTACCCTGTCCCATTGTGGAGCAGCATTCTATTTTCCCTTAATAATAGAGATCAATCACCCTGCTTTGCCTGTTGCTTCAGTGACATGAGGATCCCCAAATGACCAGGTGATGGTCTCATCTTTCAGATCAATGAAACCATCACGTCATGTGGTAGAAACATTCTCACTTTGGAATTAAGACCTTGAAAGAAGATCTTAACTTCATAGGGCAGGAAAGCAAAATTATTCAAGTTGGTCATTGAGTATACTTCTACCCTTTGATTCCCAGAACTGTGAATTCTGGCAATGATAAAAACAGCATCCTATTTTGACTTCTGGTTCAAAGGGTATGCCATATCCTTTAGGACAGCATCACACCTTTGCAGCCAGAAAGTGCTGTAACTAGATCTTCAGTAGGCCATTCTAACATTCTACAGAGCCAAGTGTTGCTGGATGATGGAATACATGGTGAGATCAGTGAATTTCATGGGTATGAGCCCACTGACACACTGCTTTCTGTGGAACACATTCACTGGTCTGTAGCTGTGGTAGGCTGAATAATGGTGCCCCAATATATCTACCTACTAATCCCTGGAACCTGCAAATGTATTACATTATATGGCAAAAGGGATTTTGCACATGTCATTAAGTTAGGGATCTTGAGATGAGATTATCCTGGATTATCTGAGTAGTCCCAATGAAACAAGTGTCTCATCAGAGGGAGGCAGAGGGAGGTACTACTAAGAAAGAGGGGAAGGTTATATGATGACAGGAGTAGAGGCTGGAGTGATGAACTTTGAAGATGGAAGAAGGGGTCACAGGCCAGAGAATTCAGGTGGGCCACTAGAAGCTGAAAAAGGCAAAGCAACAGATTCTCCCCTCAGCCTCCCAAAGAAACCAGCTCTGCTGACAGCTTGACTTTAGCCCAGTGAATTAATTTAAGACTTCTGACCTCCAGAACTGTAACTGAATAAATTTGTGTTGTTTTATACCTTTAAGTGTATGGTAATTTTTTTATAGCAACAGTAGGAAACTAACACAGCAGCAATGCTATGTGGAATATTAAGATTCTAAATAAGGCATTCACAATGGTATGAAGGCACTGCATGCAGGAATGGGAAATCCATTTCCAGAATAACTGTCTTTTTTAGTGATGACAAATCACTTCCCTTTCCATTATGAAAGGGGTCCAGTGAAATCACCTAACACCAAGTAGCTGTTTGGTCCCCTCAGGAATGATACTCTCAGCATTGGTGTCTGCTATGATAGGATAGATACTTACTTAGCAGCGATGGTAGCCAAATCAGCCCTGGTGAAATCCATGTTGTTGAGCTAGTGCATAACTTTTATCCCCTACTGCCTTGGACATTTTTAACCTGACCTTGTTGAGTAACTACTGGATGCCTGGGGAAAGAGACTGGCTGACATTCACAGAGCATATGATCTTGTACATATAATTACACAGAACATCTTCTGTGGTGGGTACACTTGAGTGAGCATTCACATGGTACACAGATACTCTCACATCCATATTCACTCTAGGAATTTTGTGAATATACCTTTCCCTCAGATCTCCTCCTTTCCAAATCTTCAGTCATGTTCTTTCCAAGTCTCTGCTGATTTGGCCAGCCCATTATAGTCACTGACCATGAACTAATATAGATTAGTATCTTGAGCCAACTCTGTCAAGAAAAAGTAGAAAAAACAAATATACTACTAGAAGTTATTCTACATGGGAGGCTCTCCTTTCTTCACTTTATGATTTTTTTAAAAAGCCCTTAATAGGGCTGTAATGCTGCATCAGTGCATTTCTAGCTTAATGCCAGCCCAATATGCAAAGCCATCTGTAATCAGACCCCCTTTATTTCTTTCTCTGTCAATTGGAAGAATTCCAGATGAGGCCATAGGTGTGTGCTTGAGGACAGAGCATCAGTGCAACAGGAGTAGGTGCTGTTGGAGTCTCAGCCACTTTCCCTGGTGCTATCTAGTGCCCCAGAGCATGCTCACACTGTCATTTTCAAAAGCTTTTTTATTTTTTAAATAATGTGAAACACTATCCTGGGTGATTAAGCTTTCTGATCATCAAACCTGACCACATTACACCTACAACTATCTCCCACTTTCATGCATCATCAATTTCTCCCTCTTTGCCCAACATTGGTACACAAACATGCTTTGGAAGTTTCCGGAGCCCTCCATTGACTCCACATTTCCCTCCAGATGCAGATCCATTTGTCTGATCCCTATCACCGTGAAATTTCTTGAAATGGTTCTCTTTACTCAGTCTCTCCACTTCGTCCCCCCCCATTCCCTACTCAGCTCACTCCATGAAATTGCTCGTCTCTGTCATTAATGGTTTCTCTGCTGAAACATCCAGCAAATCTTCCTCTATTCCATTTTTGAACTTCTCAGTAGCATTTGACCCAGCTGACCACCCACTCTGCGGGTCTAGCTGCTTATTATTATTTAAGTTTCTGCTGAAGTACTACTTCCTCATGAATGCCCTCCGTGACCATCCCATCTAAAGTAGCTCTGTCACCTCTGTTTCAGCTTCAGTTATCTGTTGCCATGGAACAAATCACCAAAAGCACCATGGTTTAAAACAACCGTTTCTCTAAATACATGTAAAGCACTCCTAGAGGTAAGAGGCTGTAAAATACAATGTTAAAAATCACAGATTCTAAAGTTAGACTGCCTGGGCTCAAATTCCAGCTCCAGCATTTATTTGCTGTATGATCCTGGGAAAATTACTTAACTTCTCTGTGCCATAGTTTCTCATCTAAAATTGGGTCACAATAGTACCAACCTCATAGACTTATTGAGAGGATTAAATGAGTTAATACACGTATAGTTCTATAAACAGGGCTGGCACATAATAAGTGCTATTATACATGCTTGTTATGTTATTACTTGTTTCCTGGAAAAGCTTCAAACAGTGTAGAAATAAAAATTTAAAAAATTTGCAACATGAATAAATAAATGAATAAATAAATAAAACAACCATTTCTTTACTCACGACTCAGAGAGCCAGTTATTTGGTCAGGGTTCTGCTGGGGTAGCTTACATTGCTCCACATCCTGTTGGCTGGGTTCACACATGCATCTGTGGTCAGTTGGAAGAGCTCCTTGGGGCTGGTTCTCAAATGGTTTCATTCACCTTCCTAGAAGTTGGCTGAGTTATCAGCTGGAATGCCTTGGTTTTATGCACATGGCCTCTCCGGCAGGCCAGCTTGGGCTTTGGGCTTCCTCACAAAACACCTGAGCTTCAAGAGGGTGAAAGCAGAAACTCAAAGGCCCCTTGAGGTGCCACTTGAAAATTGCAAGGTGCACGGTGTCATCTCGGCCACATTCTATTGGCCAAAGTATGTCACAAGGCTAGCCACGATTAAGGTGTGGGAAAATAGATCCTACCTCTTCATGAGAGTTGCTGCAAATAATTCGTGGCTGTTTTTAATGTACCATGTCCCCTTTCCTGTGCCCTCCCATCACTCCTTATCCCATCGTCTTTTTTATTTCCTTTATAGTTCTTAGCATTATCTAAAGTTCTCTCATTTGTGTATTTGTTTCCTTTTGATAGTGAGTCCTGCCCCCTCCATTTGAATGTGAGCTCTAAGGCGGGAAGCATCTTTTCTGACTTGGTTATGCTTGAAGCCCCAGGGATTAGAGCAGTGAACAGTGCTTGGCATATAGTAGATGGCCAATGTATTGAATGAATTAACAGATGAATTAATTAATGGATGAATGAGTTAATTCAGAACACCTGGTTCAATAGGAAAGGACTTGTGGGCCAGTCCTTACAGTGATTTGGGATTATTTCCCCTGAATACTCTCTGGGAGCTGAACTGATAGGTTGACTGATGATCAAAGGTGAGAAGTAACCTGAATGCTAAAGAGGTTTCAGTGGGCTGTTTGTGTCCTGAGGAGGCTTTAGAGCAAAACTGAAATGCTGCTTTATTTTCTTGTTCAAATTCTGAATAATTAATCACAGACAGCAATTACCATGCATTATTATACTATCTTCTCTAATAATTGAGAATTAACTTACCATATTAAGCCCCACTGTAGCCTGCTTTCTGTAAAAGGCCCTGTTTAAAGCTGAAAAAGGTTAACTAGGAATAACCCCACATCATTTAAAGACAGAACTAAGAAAATATGTCAAATTGATTTCCAGTGAATAAAATATTTTTGTTTATATTTTATTACTACAATATATCTGGAATAACAGAATCAATCTATCATTTGCATCTAACTGGAATTTGTTTTTAGTGTGAAAAATAAGATTTCATTTTAATTTATAGATTTATAGTTTTGAGGTGATAATAGTAAACTCAGTTACTTAGGGAAATTTAAGTCACTAACCACTTACTGAGCCTCTTGAAGACAAAGGCTCGGATAAGACACGTCCTCTGCTGTTAAGGAATTTTAGTATAATGAGGGATACAGATCATACAAATGGAGGATTAAAACATGAGGCATGCTATACTAGTGGTGTGTACACAGTGCCACCAAACCCAAGGGAAAGGACTGACCCACTCCCTCCATCTGTGCAAGAAGATGGTAATGGAGAGGGAAGAGATGTAGTAAATGAGCAAAAGCAAAGTGTATTCTGAGTAACTAGAAGTAGGTCTAATATGTGGGAGGGAAAGGGCAAGAAAAAGTGGAGTTTAAATTAGCACCGAGGCAAAAGCTGAATCCCAACAGGTATGTCCTACAAAGGAGCTCACAAGCCATCCTGAAAGCCACTGGTTGCCAACTTCTTTGCATGTGAGGAACTCCTTAATGCCAAAAAGTGGAATGTTTATTATCCATTAATTGAGAAAATACACATATAAATTTAAACAGTTTTTAAAATAAAAAATTAGTATTGCCTTTAAATTATCTTTTTAAGACTGCAGATAAATATATTTGAACAATTTGTTACCGACTTATGGGAGGTGTTTCCTTTGTCTACAAACAATGCATACATAGCACATGTAGAGGTTAACTGATTTCTTGTATTACAATTCACATCAAAAGACACTATAGTATAAGGCATAGAGGAAGCAGCATGGCACAGTGGGAGTCAAATAGTTAGGCATTCCCACCCTGCCCTTCCATTTACTAAGTCTTTGATAGTAGGCAATTACTGAGCCTGTTGAGGTTCAATGCTCTCGCCTGCAAAATGGGAATAAAAAGACTTACCTAAGTGGATTTTTAAAGGAATAAACATAAATGATCTTGTGATATAGGGGAAAAGGGTGATTGGGAGCAAGGGGCTAAGTGTGAATCCCAGGTTATAGTTTGGGTGACTAGGTGGATGGTTGAGTCCCAACAGGCAGAGAGAGAGAGGGAAAGAGAAAGAAGGCAGAAGGAATGGTCTGCATGGTAAAAGCCCATTAGGGAGACGGAAAAAAAGTTAGTTGATAGTAAGAGAACAGTGAGAACACACTCATTACTGAGACAAACCTACTTTACCTACTTACAAGTTTTGACATAATGACAGCAGAGACAGGAGAAGAGAGGGGGACTATTTTGTAAGTTCTAGAAGATAAAGGATGAAGGAAAACAAACAATGTAAAAATAGTGCCCAATCTATTACTGTCTACATCAAATACTTATTCAGTGAAAAACAGACAAATTAGAACATTGTAATAACATATTAAAATATTGATAGCTTTATTGGTACTACAGGTCTCATATCATGATAAGAGGCAAATAAATGGGCTCAATCTGGAGTTCTATTTTGCTAATCAATATCTGCCAACTGTTATGGAGGTTAAGTCAAGTCCTTCTACAAAGTACTGCAATCTCTTTTGCTATTACTGTCCTCTTATCTTTCTCCTCTCGTTCCTCTGCCCAAAGCAGAGGCAAAGGCACGTGGATTACTCGCTGCAGGCTGATGAGAGGGGGAGGTGGTGGAAAGACAGTGGTAGATTTCTTGAGCCACCTTCAGTTTAAGTAAGCAGACTAGGGAGAACATTGAGTCATTCCCTAATTACCACATTATAGTAATTAGTGTCCTTTATGTTACATGGAACGCTCCAGAAAAAGTTTGCAGTTGATCATCCCTTCTGGAAATAACTAAGGAATAACTCCATGAACAGATTATCCCTGGTGAATGGAAATATAGAACTGAGGTTACTGGGGTTCAGGACAGGCTACCTGAAAATATGGTATGTTGGCATTTGAGAAAACCGCAGAAGCAGGAAGATCTCTTCACCTTCCTCTCTCCCTTCTCCCCTGAAGGTCCTTAGACCCTCATTTGAGAAATCCCTCCCTCTACCCAGAGAAAAGAGACAAGGACACAGAGAAGAATCTGAACAAACAGGCTTTGCTTAGTTCGTCCCAGCTTATTATCGTTAGATCATATCCCCTTTGTCTAATCGTACTCTCCATGACTGTCTACATCTTCATCAAGCCCAAGAATAAAAATACACAGGTTTATCTGTTTCCTTGGGTCTTTATTTCCTTATGAAAGTTCTTATGTCACATAAAACTTATATTAAATAAACTTGTATGCTTTTCTCTTGTTAATCTGTCTTTTGTTATAGGTGTCACAGCCAAGAACCTAGAACCTAGAACCTAGCAATGGGTGAAGAAATAAATCTTTTCCTCCCCTACAAGGCATATAGCCTAGTGATGAAGACATTTGCTTTTGGATAAACTGTTTAAAGCTTCAGTCTACATTTAATCCTGTGGCACCTGTAAAATTCAGCACAAAATACTGACAGCCTTCAACTAAATAGTTTATGATTTTGTTTGTTATGATCTTTTTTTTCTTTTGTTTTCCCCTTTTCTTTTCTTTTTTGGAAACAGGGTCTTGCTCTGTTGCCCAGGCTGGTCTCAAATTCCTGGCTTCAAGTGATCCTCTCGCCTCAGACTCCCAAAGGCTGGAGCCACTGCATCCAGCTTATTTTGATCTCTTTCGAATTGAGGCAATACCTATTTGGAGGTTTTTCTTGAACCAAGAGGTGGTAACTCATTTGTATTTGTAGTCATGGAAACAGAGCTTGACTTTGAAAGTTGTTACCATAGAAAGCATAAAAATGTGGCTATTGACTCAGAAGAGTACTTGGATTTTTTTCTTCTTTTCCTTTATTTTCTTACATTTTTTCTTTTCTTTTTCTCCCTTTCTCCTGCCATCCCCATCTGTAACCCTCTCTCTGTTCCTCCTGTTTCTTTTCTTTTCTTTTGTTTCCTTTTCTTTCTTCCCTAGAGAATCGACACTATGTCCTCTTTACCTAAGTAGAGCATTGAAAGTATACCGTTTTTTCTTTTATTCTTTCACCTTAAAAAGAGGATATCAGCAAATAGTGCTAGAGAAACAGAATATGACATGAGGAAAAAATGGATCTCAAATATTATAGCACAGTGTGCCACACACAGAAATGAGCTCAAAATGATCATAGACCTAAAGATAAAACTATAAAACTTCTAAAAGAAAACATAGAACAAAATCTGTGTGACCTCAAAGCAGGCAAATATTTCTTAGATAAGACATAAAAAGTATGAAACATAAAAGAAAAAAACCCTGATAAAATGAACGTCCTTATAATAAAAATATTTTGCTCTCTGAAAAACACCATTAACAAAATCACAGACAAAATCACATACTGGGAGAAAATTAATACCACTCACAACTTAATAATTATAATAAGAAAAGCAAACCAATTAAAAATGGGCAAAAGATTTTAATATTCTATAGAAGATAGATAAATGGACAATAAATACACAAAAAGATACTCAATATTATTAGTCAGCAGAGAAATAAAAATTAAAACTACAATGAGATATCACTATAGTACTAGCTTGCTAAAATAGATAAAATTAAAAAGATTGACAATGCCAAGTGTTGGTGAGAACGTGGAGCAATTAGAACTCTCACACATTACGTGGGAATGTAAAAGGATACAACAACTTTGGAAAACAGTTGACAGTTTCTTATAAAGTTAAAAATACTGAAATTATGCCCTAGCAATTGTACTTTTTTGTACTTCCCCAAAAGAAATGAAAATATATGCCCACACAAATACTTATATGTGAATACTCATAGCAACTTTAATCATAATGGTTGAAAAATGTTTTAAGCAAAGTTGGAAACAACCCAAATATCCAACAACTCATGAACGGATAAACAAATTGTAGTATCTTGAAACAATGGAATACTACTGAGGAATAATAAAAAGAAGGAACTATTGATATATACAATAACGCAGATGAATTTCAAAAACATTATGATACATAAAAGAAGGCAGATGCAAAAGAATACATAATGTTGATTCCACCCATGTAAAATCCTAGAAAAGGCAAACTTAATCTTTAGTGACAGAAAACAGATCAGGGATTGATTGTATGGAGTTGGAAGGGGCAGTGTTGGCTACAAAGGAGCACAGGGAACTTTGGGGGGTGATAGAAATATTTCATTTTTTTATTACAGTGTGATTTCATAAGTATATATTTTTGTAAAAACTCACTGAACTGTATAAGTGTACAACATTTAACTAAGGATTATTTCCTATGAATGTATTATGGTAATATATTTTCTAGCTAAAAAGTGATTGTATTTTCATCAACTATGAAAATTTTTATAAAATATTATTTAGATCATCAACAAAATTAGATTTATTGTTTTCATGACAGATTATGTACTCTATTTTTTAGGAGGAATGTGACACATCTTCATAAAGCTACATAGTAGCCCTCTCCCCAACTTTATTTTAGTGTTTCTGAGTTCTCAGATATGGATTTCAGCAGGTGGCATATGGAAAGTGTGGTTAATAAACATTTGCTTTATCTGTACTGAGCTCTAAAAGAATTAACTCCAAAGTGCTCATTATCTTGGATAGATGTGATATTCTTTACTATCAATACCTCTTCATTAGCATTTAAAAAACTTTCCAAAAGGAATATAGCAGGTTTTTTTTCTTTTTCATTTTGCTAGTGGATAAAGAAGATATCTGATGGCTGTTATTTGGGACACTAGACAGAGTGTTATTTAATGGAAACAAAAAAAGAGTTCATTAATTATCGTAGCACAGTAAGACTGTAGTTGCAAAACCAGAATCTATGTTGGATACTATTTATGTAATTAAAAAAATCTCTTTTGGTTTTTGAAGATTACAGAAATACAGATACACAATACTCAGTCAAGTACAAAATGGAAAATCCACCGCTTATTTACTAATGGCTTCTTTCTCCCCTACAAAAATATTCCCATTCCTTTTTATGTTTCTACTGTTCAAAATTTCATTACAACCTCGTTAAATCAAAACATTTGACTAAATTCTTTAACCATTGGATCTGATCAAATTTCAAACAGGAATTTTCAGGTAAAATGAAAGAGTAAAACTCAATTCTTAAAAAAAGTTGAGTACTTCAGTATTCTTGATATAAAATTTAACTTTCATTTATTTATGTATTGAGGTAGTACACTGAAAATGTGCTGTGATTGTGTAATGTAGGACATAAAGGTAATCATTTGAGAAGCTAAACCAAAAAAAAACAAATAAATATGCACATACTTTCTTATATTTCAGGTTGGCTACAATTATTATTAGAGAGGAACCAACAAATTATTATAGGAATTTGGAAGAGATCAGGAATTTGGAAAAATGTATGGGGGATACAACAATTGATTTAGGTGACAAATCAGTGAGCCCCACCCCAAATTAGCTGATCCAGAATATCAGGAAGGTAAGGCCTGGCCATCCAAATTGTATAGAAGCTCTGCAGGTGATTCTTATGCATGCTAAAGTTCGAGAACCACTACCTTAAGTGATAGCATTTGTGTGTATGATGTTTATTGAGTAGGGATAATTTTTGACAGGTGAAAAAGGAGTGCAGAAAGACAATTTAGTGGGGAAAATGCCTAAAGACAGGAACATGTGAAGTTTTTTATTATTGAGGCCTCTAACCAACAGGCCAGATTAGAACTTTAGTAGACAATGTATAGCCATTGCAGCTTTTTCATCAGAGTACTACTGTAATTATTTAGTGGTTTAAAAGCGTTCTCTGGTTCAGGATGAATTGGCATTGTTCAGTGGGCAGGGTTGGGGGATGTGCTGGAGGGAAGATAAGCTGAGTGACTCAGGCAGGTAGAGCCCCTGGTCAGTTACGTGTCAGAACTAATGCTGGGCTTCATGAGGGCGACTGCTGAGGAAATGGAGAAGAGAGATTGGATTTGAGAGGAAATGTCTCTTAGGAATGGATTCCATGTTCCATGGAAAATATTGTTGGTCCTCGACTCTCAACTCTGCTAGATAGCAGTAATTTTGTGGTGAGCATGGGGTAGGGAAAGCGATAAAAGTGTCTGTCTATGAAACAGATTTATTGACCCCGTTCCAATGCTACCCTTAGGATACTCAGAAAACTAAGAAAATGGAAAAAGTCAGAAAACTTAGTAGTGGCAGTAATCTTAGAACAACATCTCAGAAATTGGCAAGCACATATAAGGAGCAATAAAGTGGAGGGTACTTATTTGAGTTGTAGGGGATCAATAAAAAGTCCCCAGAGGAGGTGATACCTGCATTCTGATAAACCAAGAAAAAGAGGGATGGAGTGTGTATATCCGTGGGAATGTGTGTGTTTGCATGCGTGTGAATTGTTTGGAAAAAGAACAAAAAGGATAATTCAGTCAGAGAAGTACGGCAGAGGCCAGAGAGCATGGTGGGGGTGTTCAGGGAACTTAGAGTAATTATTTTTCAAAGAAAGGGAGGTCATCAGTGCTGTTACAGGAGGTAGAGGCAATAGCAGCAGTAAGTGAGCAATTGACAGACAGCTCTGCAGTTTGACTAGTGCTAACCTTGAGTGAGTTAAAATCTCGGTTTTCTCATTCTTAAAATGAAGATCTCAGGACGCCTTGAGAGGATGCATAGGACACATTTAATATCAGATCTGGTAAGTAGAATTTCTTCTAGCTAACCTAGAGGTTAGCTGCTATTATTTTTATTATTCTTCATTAACTTTCACCTTGTGTTAATTTACATCCATAAGGTTTGCAAGTTAATTTCTATTGTCATTCTTTTAAAGATTTTTAAAGGTCTCTAGAATGCCAACAAACATTATTTAAAAAATGTAGTTGTAAATTTTAAAGAAAAACACATGCAATTCATTTCACTAAATAAAAGGGCTTTTAAAAAACTGAAATTTAGAATGAGCCGTTCAAAATATTAAATATAACTTACTGTGCATGGAGCCTTCCAGGACCATATTCACAACTTACTAAATGTTCACTGTCTTTCTCTGCTTCTCATTCTTTGTCTGTTCAGGTGATTATGTCTGTGTTTTGTTTTGTTTAATAATAAGCATGGCATTTTCTGCCTTTTTCTAACTTCCACAGTTATACGTCTTTCTTATTTTCTATTTCTAATACAACTTTTCCTCTGGTGATTCCTAATCCTTAATTTTCTTATTCCTTTTTCTTCCTCCAACAGAGAATAATATAAAACTAAAAAAAATTATTTATTTTATTTTACACTTTTTATTCATGACTACACATGCAGTGAGTAAAATGAGTTGCCTATTATATGTCAAAAATAAATCAGATCAAGTTAGAATTTTAAGAGTTTATCGTGAATACAAAAGAACAGTTTGTGAACTGGGAAACCTAAACTGAAGAAATGGCATGAAATCTCAATTTTACAGCAGTTACAGCACAATTTATAGAGCATAAACGAAGAAGTATTTTGACCTTTTTTGTGATTGGCTGGCATACGTTTGTTTTTAGGGCAACAGAGCTGCGTACACTGATTTGTCTATAGAAAATCAGAATGATTTAAATTTTGGTTACATGGTTATGGGCAGTTGCCTTGGGGTATCTAAACCATGGCCTCCATTTTATTTATTTACTTATTTTTAACACATCTAAAAACCATATGACCACAAACAGCATCTCACCCAAGTAAGAGGGTTTTGACCTGACCTCCAACCAGCCTATATTGTTTGTTTTTGTTATTTGTTGGCTTTTTAGTGACTTTTGATTTGTTTAAAAGCAAAAGTCTATATTGTTCCTTTTTTGCAAACATCATTTTACTATCTACATATTCCATATTTTAGCTAAAAGTTAGCTACCGTTTGAACAATGAAAGAAAACAAAGGAAGTTGTTGGCAGTGTTAGAGCTTGGTAAAATAAGAGCTTTGCACATTTTAATTTAATTGCCTCTTTTATTATGCAAATAAATTTTATTTCTACATATTTCGAATAACCTAAGGTTTTTAAGGGATAAATTTGGTCAGAGAAATGGAAATAAAGGGTCAATATTTTTCATGTTCTTATTTCTCTGGAGGCTCAGTGTAATGTAATTTTAAAAAATGTTTAATTTCATACAAATTTACTTCTCCAATGGGACAAGAATTTTTTTTGATATACTGTTCCCTTCAGATAGCTTCATATTTCAAATACTCTGAAACCAATAAAGGAAACTACAAAAATGTATTGACCCTGTGACTGTCCCCTCTTGGAATTTGCCTGTAGTTCCGTGGTCTTGCATTTAATGATGATTACAGTCTTTTCTTTATTCAGGGATGGGGACCTAATAATGTGAGCTGGTTTTTTTACCCTATTCCGTCCTAAGACGATACAAAGCCCTTCTCAGTCCACAAAATTTGTTCTCCGTCACTACTCTTGAATTTCTACTTTGGAGGTGTGGTTTATAATTCTGGAATTTTTCACAGTTAAAAGCAGAGACTTTAGTCCAATCCTGTACCCAGTTGAGGCATGTCTTCCACAAAATCCCTGACAATTTGATAATGCAATGAATTGTTACATGAAGAAGTAAAGTTCCTATCATAGAAATGCGTATGTACCAGGAGACAATTAATTGCCTTTTTAGTGATCTCAAAGGGTTACAAGATAATAATAAAAATAATAATAGCTGATACTTCTTGAACACTTACTATACTGCAGGCATTGTGCTAATTGCTCTATGAAAGAATTGTTATCATTAACTCCATATTAGAGATGAGGACACTGTGATTTGGAGAATTCTGTGACTTCTCCCAGGATACAGGGATAGATAGCAGCAGGGCCAGATTCAAGCCACGGCTCTCTCAATCAAAGCCTCTGATCTTAAACATTACAGTTTACATTTTCCTACTGAGCCAAAATTAGTATCTCTGTAATCTTTAACCAATTAATCTAAACTCTACCATTTAGGAGCAACCAGAACATGTTCATTCCTCTTCCCCATTCACTTATGTAACAAAAAGAATATTAATTGAGCACCTCCTAGGTGTTAGATACTGTCTTTGAGCTGGCAATATGGCACTGAATGAAGGACAAAATTTCTGCTTTCATGGTGTTAACATTCTTATCCTTTAAATTGTTTAAAAAAACCCACCAAGTTCTAAGGGTTTTCCTTTCCTCAGCCCAAATTTTCCTACTTCTTTCAACTACTCATCACAGGGCAAAGTTTCCAATTCTCATCAACATTGGTAGTTGCCCTCCTCTAAACACATGCCGGTTTGTAAATCATCTCTTTTAAAACACAACCACCATACATGAACATAGCAATCTGCATACTTTCTGACATGTCAGAGAGAAAGCAGAATTACTAAAGGCAAACAATCTGGTTTATGTCTTGCCTGTACTTATAATCTCCAAGCCTCTTCTTTCTAGACTTGTAGAATGGTCCAATTAGACATGACAATTTGTAACATTCGATGATTTAAATTCCATTTACCCTGGAAAGTTCCTTAATATTAGAGGTGCCCTTCAAGTGTCCTCTAGCATCACAGACAGGTGCTGGACGCCATCTTGCTTCCGTAACTCCTGTTAGCACGGCATTTGCTGAGAGCTGTTAGGCTCTGGCGTGGCTGAGTCACTTGGCAGACTACAGCATCCTCTAGCGGTCAGATTGAAATCTCAAGACATGTACATTTTGAATATCACAAGAAATTAACCTAAACTTAAGAGTGTCAGGCAACTGTGTTTTGCAAGTGTGGGATAGCCCTGATTGGTGATTTCTAGTTCAACGAGTGATCTATTCCCCGCTATAAATCAGAAAATCTGATGCATCTCAGGCTCTGTTAGCCTGATACCTGCCTCCCATTCTAGGCTAGTTAGTTCTTCATGAACTCAGAAATTCAAGCTGCTTTGCCTTCTCTTTTTTTTAGTAGTTGTAGGCACTCTTTTATTTGGGGGCACTTCTTTATTTCTGTCTTATTTTCTGTCCCTGAATATAAATACATAGGCCCTTTTAACAGGAGGATGTTATCTAGAGTTCCTATAGAAGAAATAGGTGAAGAGTAATCTATGTGAGGTGATCGTGGTTTACAGGAAGAAGCATTAGACTTGAAGTCAGCCCTGAATTAAAAACCTAACTCTGCTACTTTGTTTGCTAGTGATATTAGTCAGGCGATATCATTTTTCTAAGTTTACTCATAGGACAGGGATAATCTTTGAGAAGATCATGTCTAATCTAAAGTCTACCTTCTGAGATATATGGAAAATCACAAGATCTAAACTCTTTTCCACCAGACAGGCAGCTCTATGCCCATGTACGTAGACTTGTGCCAAGCACAACAGACACTCAACCAAATCCCAAGGAAACCTAATTTCAATCAGCCAAATGTGATGGGTAACATATTTCTGGACAGAGAGTTTTCCAATTATTCCTTAAAATGATAGTCCAATTCTTTTCAGGAGTACATGTGTTCATGATCAATTGTGTCCTGTCACTTAATATCTGCAAGACAGAGGCCTCAGAATGTGAGGACAGGGGGAAAGGAAAAAGCATGGTGAGGGAAACTGTCTAAAATTATGGGATTTCTGTATTTGGTAAAACTTGGTCTATTCTGAGTCTTGCCCAGGTCCCCTGTCCCTGATCTCATCAAACATACCTTTGAAGAAAAAGCATGTAAGCACAACAAGAAGTATTCAGATGCATTTATTCAATAATCAGGCCAGCCAGGCATTGTGGTGACCTTATGGGACTTCAGAACCTTGGTTCTCAGCAAGGCCCATGTTTTTGAATGAGGACAGGAATCTGGTGCTTCCTGTGGGAGAGATTGAAAAAAAAATCAGCTTAAACTTTACTGACAAAAAAGTGAGTATGGGAGAAAAACAGCTTCATTCAAAATAGAGAGGTTTGAGATTTATTCCCATTTCTCTGTCTTTCTCTTATTCTTTTATTTATTTATTCGCTAATTCATCAAATATTTATTGATTATCACATACACTAAGAATACAACAGAAAGGAAAGATATCTGTCCTTATAGAATTTACGGATCTGGTCGGATGTTACAGTGAACCCCTGAAATTAATTTTGAAACCATTATTGCTTCTTTTGTTTCTTATGCCACTGCCCTAGCCACCAGGTTTCCATCTTAGCTGGTGCCTGGGCTATTGCAGGACCTTCTAATTGATTGATCTTTCTTCTTAGAACTTTGGGGATTCATATCTGTGAGTCTTACAAAAGAAAATCATATCTTTACTCCATATGATACCTGCCTGTTCTAAGCATCCTTCCCTCCAGATAAAAACCTCTCTGCTTGCCTCCACATCACCTTTCCCAAACCAATTTTCTCTTCTCTAAGCTAAATATCTCTAAATCCTATAATTGTTCCTTAGAAGACTATTTCCAGATCTCTCATTTTTCTAACCATCCTTTCCTTGATTTCCTTGAATATACTGGCTTACAAAAATTCTTCTATTTCCCTATCACAGGAAGATGTCTGACTTCCACATATTTTTATACATTCATTTATGTGGATTTTGTTGATGCTTCTTTAAGAGTTTTTAATGCTTTCTTGTCCCATAGTCATTAATTATGCTCATAATATTGATTTCCAAATCAGTTAGCATACATAAGCCGAACATCTAAACAGAGTAAACAAGAGTTGATTTTCTATAACTATGTTGTTCACTATGGATTAATATGTTTACTATTCACATATAGCTATTTAAATTTAAATTAGCTAAAGTTAAGTAATATTAAATATTCAGTTTCTCCATTGTACTAGCCACATTTAAGTGCTAGTGGCTAGTGTTATGTACTGGGCAGCGCAGACATAGAACATTTCTGTCACTACAGAAATTTCTATTAGTGCTGGTAAATAGATAAGAATTTGCCAGTACAGGTTCCCTAAGAAGACAGGGAAGAAATAGAAAAAGTCTTTACTCAATATATCTGCCAAACACATAATGGCCAAAGAGACTACCATGTGCAAGCCCTTGTTTGGTATTATCTACTTGTCTCAAAACCCAACATCTAGTGTCCACGCTTGGCTCTAGTTACTATGTAGTGGATTTCTTTGGGACTTTTAATGGTCAATGGAAAGGCAATATAGTACATTAAGAGATATGTTATATTTGAAAAAGCCACATTTTGTCTCTAGACCCAAGTTTTCTTATCTGAGAAATATAAAAGGAAGAGAGGTTATGTTTTCTGGCATACAAATGTTCCTCTCATACCTACATAGTTTTGAAAGACTAGAAAGAACAAGCAAGGACTGGTAGATTTTCAAGGCTAAGGGAAGAGGGTGTCCTGGCTTTCTGTTAATATTTTCCTAATATTTCACTATAAATTATATATTGGGCCTTTTGTTCTTGGCACTGGGAAATTTCTCAAGTTTCAAGGCTGTTCTCTTGCTTTCTCCCCCCCTTGGATGGAAATGTGATGTTTAACATCAACAACATAGTTCATGAGAAAATTAACAAGTGGTTACAAATTCCTTTATAAGTTTTAATTGTGGAAACAGATTCACCACAATGCAGAACACCAAATGTTTTGGATATAAAACTTTAGGATAATAGACCTCTTGCTCTTGGGACCTATTTCCACAATACTTGCTAAACTCTGAGAATTTTCTGAAATTGTTTAAAACAGCCCAAGAAGAGGGTTTATGTTATAGGTAAGGGAATCTATTCAGTGGAATAATGGAAATTTATGTAGTCATTTGAGTCTGAGTCAAAGTGTTTAATATCAAGTCGATCCCAGAATAACTAAGGTCACTTCTGGAATCTCTTTTATTAGTTTTCTTCATTCCACGCCTTTATTTAACCTAAATGCTCTTTCAAAAGCTGTCAGAATTCAGAGCCATATTTACATGGCATTCTTTTCATGAATCCTTTCTTGACTCTTTTCAATAAGAAGAAATCTGTATCTCTGCCTCATTCCTGCAGCACTTTACTTACACCTCACTTTCTGGCATTTGCCCTAAATTATAAGAAGCCATCATATATGTGCTCATGACCTATTTTCTCTTAGTCATAGGCACAATGAAAGCAGTGGAGATAAGCATAATGCTTGGCACATATTAGTGTTCAGTTGCTGAGTGAGACAGAAAATCTGTGGCAAATCTATTTCTCTATGGGACCTAAATGTGATCACCTACTTATGGGCACTTCAGAAAATGAAGCTTTATTGAGGCTGGCTCTCATATCCACAAATAAAAATGTTACAAAAATACATTTCTGCTCACCCAATCTATACAATTTATATTTGCATATTTGAAAGCTTTAGAAAACAAAATTATTGCTATCACCAAGAAGTATTTTTTAAAGTTAAAGGTATTTTGTGTGTATGAGCTTTTTAGAAAATCCAACTTATTTACTGTTTTGCTGTAAGAAACGTGGTGTTTTATCATACAAGTGATTTTTAAAAATTAGATTATCATACTAGATATATAAAAAGAAGGAAAAGAGAGAAAACTATTTTTGGGAAAAGCAGGTATTTTGTTTCTTTTGTGGTAAGATTCATGTTATCAGTATATTCATTGGGGATTTAGAGGGATAGATATATAAAAATTTGAAGACAACTAACTTAAAATATATTTAAAAAATTCAAGTTTGTACTCACTTATTTTCAAAACATAGATTGCATTCATTGGAATAAGTATTTCCATCAGTTCCACAGACAGGATCATAAACCTTGCTGCATCCAGAAACTTCTCTACAATTAGGCTAAAAATGGAATGAAACAATAATTTCCCATCATTCTCCATTCTTAGAGTTTATAGCAAAATCTCTAAAATAGTTTTAATTTCCCTGGGGCATGACTGTGATTGGAGAATGGCATTGCATGTTCCAAGAGAAAGAATCCAAGATCTGGAGTCAGAAAACCTGGTTTTAAGTAATGCCTGCTATTTCCAAGCTATATGGCAAGTAAGTCTCCCGGCCTCCCTGAAACCCAGTCACTTCATCTGCAAAATGGGAATAATATTATTTTCCCACCTATCTCGTAGTGCTGTTGTGAGGTTTACCTAAGACAAGTGACATAGTGTTCAAGTTTACAATTACTGCAGGTGCTGGCTCCTCTCAGGTCAGCCACACCTTGGGGCGTGTTTTTTCTTGCAGATTGTAGACCACACACCCTGGTCTTCTCTTAGGCATTTAAAGGTACTAAGCATCTTCCATTCATGGAGTCTTCACGCTCTATTCCATTAAGAGTTAATAATCATCAAATGACTGTTCTAGGCCAGGCACTGACCTAAGTGCTTTTTATATATTATTCTATTTAAACCTCACAACTACCCTGTGAACTTATTATTATACTCTTCTTCAGGTGCAAAGTGATGAAATCACCTGAGTAATTCCTGGATCCAGAATTCAAATTCAGTCATTCCAGTTCCTGAGCTTTAGCTCTTAACCACTTCTTTCTATATGTCTCACTACCAGTTATGTTTTGCTAACACACATTTATCCTTTATGGCTCAAAATAACTCTCCCTTACTTAGGGGCACCCTCCCTGGTCTCTAGGTTAAGTTTCTAATGGCACCAGAACTTCTTCTTCTTCTTTTTTTTTTGTTTGATATGACAGAGTCTTACTCTGTTGCCCAGGCCGGAGTGCAGTGGCATCATCATAGCTCACTGCAAACTCAAACTCCTGGGCTCAAGCAATCCTCCCTCCTTGGCTTCCCAAAGTGCTAGGATTACAGGTGTGAGCCTCTGCACCTGGCCTCTAGAACTTCTTCATTACACTTATCACAAATGTAATAATTTATTCACTCATGAACTTTTGGTTTATCAGCTGCCTCCCGCTAGATATAAATGTGATGAGAAAAGGAAAACTTGCTGTGGTCTCCAAATTTACTGAAATTACCTTTTTACAAAGGAAAACATGGAAAAGTTGTATTTAGAATGTTTTTCTAGAGGGAGAAACTAGTTATTATTTTCTGTTGTTCATTATACATTACAGCTGCACCTTGGTGATTGGGAGAACTGCATGCCAACATGATCAAATTGGCTCTACGGAGGAATGGCTATTTGGAGTGGACTTAAGAAAGCTTCCACCCAAAATACTTGTCCTACAGCTACCACTCGTATAAATAAAAAACCCCTTCACAGCAAGCATTATACGACTACATAGAAATTGCCTATGCGTCAGTGAATTTATCCTTCAGTATAAGCCTGTGGGGGCAAACTACTATTACTATTTGTATTTCATAGGTTAAGCCTCTCTAGCATTCATACTCCTCATCTTGACTTCAGCCTCAGCTGAAAGGTGACAGATAGACTGTGCTTTAGTTGGAGCAAACAGTTCCAGCCTGAGAAATAAGAAGTTACAAAATTCTCTTTACCTTTCTTGCTGGGAAGTCAGCTCTAGAGTTACCTAGAAGACATAAATCAGACGTGTTAAGTTGGGCCCTAAATGAGAGAAGCCAGATCTATTCTTATTCAGAATTCTCTGTTTTCATTGAGGACTATGACTTCTTTGCTGGCCTCTTCCACTCCCCAACCCTTTTGATTTCTGTCCTCTTTCAAGGACGTCTGACTGGTTTCCATCCATACCTTGCCTGATGAAACCTTGACAAAATTAAGTAGAAATTTGATTATGATCAAAGTATCTCAATTTGGTATTTCAGAAAAGTTGATCCATTTCCTTGAAAATAGAAATTATGTACTTACTGCTTGAAATGTATCGGGCATTGAGCAAATATCTTTTGAATGTTCACTAACATTCTCAAAACCATTAGTTACTAGACCTTTGATTTTACAATTAGTGAGGTATAAGTATCTTTATATCAGTTTACAGATGAAGGTATGAAGAATTTATATAACCAGCTATGAAACAGTTACCATTTTACTAGCAGTAACCAAGTCTTCTGATGCAAAATTAACTTTTGCAATTACATTTAAGTCCCCTTTTGTAAGTAATGTTAAAGAATGGAGCTCTTTTGCCAACTCACCATCCGTTCTCAAAGAGCTAGGTCCCACAGTTGCATTACACTGACTATAGGTCCACCTTATATTTTATGAATTTACGGATAGTCAAAATAGCCACTCTGCATCCCCTAGAAAATAGCAGGTCTTGCTGACATTGTGTAGGGGATGGTAACTGTGGATGAGTTCACTGAAGAGAAAGGCAACTAATCTGATAGAACCTAAAGGAGAAAATGTTGGTGAGATTTAATTTTAATATTGACAGTTGCTGAGGTGATCTAGCTAAGGAGGTAGTTCTTTTTACCCGAAAGTAGTGAAAAGTAGTGAAGCATCTATGGGCTTGGAGAAGATCCCCTGGTACAGTCAAAACCTTATGTTGTTGGGGGCCCAATGGATTTCAGAATCTAGTGGAGTCTAAAACTTGATGAGCAGGTGCTCACATAGGCATCTGTTTGTATTGATTAACATGCACGAAGAGAGGAAAAGAGACCACTGCTTGCATGAATATTTAGCAAATACAACCAACAATACTCTTCCTCTTCTTAACAAAGTGCTGATTCAGCTTCCAGGAGGATTCTTTGCTAGATCAGAGATGAAGTTGAAAATGTTAATCATTTCCAATGATAGAAAGGAAACTGATCTTAATTCTGTGGGATCAGAATTGTCTGTCAACATTGTCAAGATGTAGTTTGGGGATATATGTACACCATCTATTCAAGCAGAATGTTTCCCCTCAAAATATTCTGCAGGTCAAAAATGAATTTTTTAATCGTTCAAACTAGGCCTTTTATACGAAGTAACCAGAAACCATTGTTATCTGTTCTATGCAATTCCATGAGAATCTAAAATTTGTAAATTGGCCTTAGACATTTACAGGATTAGAAAGGTATGTGCGGTTGAAATATTTCCACTTTTTTTCCCTCTACCATATCCCTGACAAAGGTTTTCCATCACTAGAGGAAAACCATTTTATCTCTGGACAGTTATCACTAGAAGAATTGTTTTCCTAATTTTATGTTAAAAACTCCTCTTTCTATAATTCTCATCTATTGATTTTATTTCATCTCATTGGGACCAAAAGATCTGTCTATGACTAGACTATGTCCAAAGTTCAGAAGGTAATGTGCTCAGCAAAGCAACAGGTCAAAAAGGTTTTTACTCACATTTGAAAAATATGCAAAGATACCTACCGGATAAACTCAACAGGGCCAAGACACTGAGAAGAAAGATACCTGTTACCTTCATGGCTGAAGTTCTGTGTCCAGAGGTCAGTTGAAAACTTCACTGAACTTACCACCTCTCTTCAGAACCCTGGGGCTAGAAGGGTCATATAAGCAGATGGCAACATGGCCCCACCTACTACACCCTGTCACAGGTCTCCTTGGTTATTGATTAACTCTGTGTCGTAGCTGGGCCTCCAGGTTAGGGGACCTGGTGTAAGAAATGTGAAAGGAGCCAGGTGGGTCTGAAATATGCAAGTCCAAGATTCTGTCAGGAAAACAGTTCTCTGGTGGTTAGTTAGTTTGACCCCTAACTCCCTCTGTGGTTATAGGAAGGTCCTTCTCTCCTCGAGCCCCAGTTTTCTCATCTGTAAGGTCAACTCAAAGATAGCTTCTACTCTGTTAGTTCTGGATAGCTGGGCAGGTGTGGATAGCTGAAAGACCCTCTCCATTCTTCCGTACTTTATTCCACTCTTTCCTTCTTGTTCTTCCTTCTCTTTTCTCTCCTCTTCTGTCACCCATTCACAAAGCCTAAAGTAGCTGATGGAGGGTCAGGTCAGAGAGAGGGAGGACTCAAACCCTTAAAGTGTGTACTCTGGAGCTACCGTGTGCTTGCCGGAGCTACTTAGTAGCTATACGTTCTTAGAAAGTTGGGTCAGTTTTGCTGCGCCTTCATTTATTTACCTGAAATGTGAAATAATAACAGTACCTAACTCAAAGCTTTGATCTTCCATTTGAAAATATGTGTTGAGTGTCCACCGTATGTTGTTAGCAGACTTCTCTATTCTCTCTCATGTTTTTGCATGTCTTGTGAGTAGAGGCACTGATTACCTTTGTTTCAGACTTTCTTTTCAAGGGTATTTGTATAAAAAATGCCCTTGGAAAATAAAATAATGTCTCCCTCTGGAGCAAAAGGCAGGTTTGTTTACTATCTAGTATAATAAAGATAATATCTTCTTCCAGGGTAAGCTCAGGTGAGTTTACTTATCTTTTAAAAAGATTAGGGATTTTTAAAAGCTTGGCTTTCTTTTCCTGTAACATAGTGCACTTTTTGTGCAGGTGTCACTGGGCGCTCTTCACATAGCCCTTTGGAAACCGGGGCTTGGGAAACCAGAATAAATGCTGACACTCTGGCTATTGCTATGGAATAAAGTCCCTTGTCTCTGACCAGGAGTCTGTCTCTTCTGCCAGCATCCATTATACTGTGGTGGGTTAACTTGTAGGGTAAAATCTCAGACTTTTCCCAGGTCTTGACAAGAACTATAATAATCTCTTGGGACAGATCAGTGAATAAAAATTCCAAAGTCTCTGTCTTCATGGAGCTTCCATTGCATTTTAGTTGAGGGATTCAGACAATAAAAAAATAATAAATGATATAAAATATGTCAGATTATGATGAATATCATGGAGACAAGAACAGAGAGGATAAGGGGTGCTGGAGGATTAGGGAGGTATTTATTATAGAGTGGGCAGAGAAGGTCTTGCTGATCAGGTGACATTCAAACAGAGGCATGAAAAGAGTGAGGACTGGAACCATGCGAATATCCAAGAGCGTGCCTTCCGGACAGAGAGACTAGCAAGCGCACAGGCTCTGAGGCAGAAGCTGGCTTGACACGTTTGAGAAACATCCAGGACGACAGTCTGGCTGGAGCCAACGATGGGGGGAAAAGGGAGAGATGAAGTAAACGAAGCAGGCAGGGCCTAGACTGTAAAGTGCCGTGCAGGCCATTGTAGGGACTTCGGTTTTTACCAAAGGGAAAAGCTTTGCAGGTGTTAAGTGCTTTCTTGATGTCTTCATTTGGATAGCCTATAGCGCCTCAAATTTAACGCGTCACATCCTACTGTTCTGATCATTCACCACAAATATCTTTCCCTCTGTTCCCCACTACTTCTTTTCTTTCCAGCTAATTGCTCAAGCCAAAACCTCACAATCCTCCCTGACGCTCCTTCTTCCCCTTACCACAAACCATCTTCCACACTTAATTTGTTACCAAATTCTCTTCTTGGGTCTACATCCAAAATAACCTCAATTTTCGACACTTCTCATCACCTTCCACTGTCATATCTAAGACGATACCATCATTTCCCCCCTGGGATTCTGCAACTTCCTTCAGACGGTTTCCCAACGTGAATTGTCGCTTTTTTCCTCAAAGCTGCTGTCCATAGAACAGTCAGGGGATCTTTATAGAATATAGATGTGATCATGTCTCCCTCCAGTTTCTCATTGTTTAAAATCCTCAGGAAGGTTGGGCCCTGCAAGATTTGAGTCCTTTCTACCTCTCTTGCTTTATTATTCCTCTTCAGTTTCCTCCATGTTCAATCTGCCAAGTTACATTGGTCATTTCTCTGTTCCCTCTTACTAGGACAAACAACAACAACAACATCAAAAAGCTTGTAACTTTCAAGACTCAAGTTAAATGACATTTCTTCATGAAGCTGTTCTCTTCTGAGTCTTCATTCACTTCCTTTCACATTGAGATTAGGCCCTCCTATAGTATGATTTCATGATACCCTTCATTATACTTAAAAATAAGTTTAGTTCTATAGCTATTTGCATGATTATTATGTAATATCTTTTCATTTTTAGGGAGTAAATATGGTTGTTTTGTTTATTGTAGTACCTAGCAGAATGTCTGGAAAATAGTAGGTACTAAATATTTACTGAAAACATGAATTAAGTAATACATATATATACTTATTTTCTTGAGGACCAAGGTTTATGCCTTGTTCATTTCTGTGTCTCCAGTGCTTCTCATTGAGATGTCATTAATTGGTTCATTCAGCTTTTTATTCATTTAACTATTGGTCTAATCTAAACATTCATTGAGTTCCTACTATTTAAAAGCTCTCAGCTGAGTGCTAGGGAAATGCATATGATTATTGCCCTCAGAGTTTAGTCTTAGCATTGATAGATATTGGTTGAATGAGTAAAGTTTTTTATTTTTCATCTCAAGTCATTATTTAAATAGTAGTTTTGTTGCCAGTAAGAAAGTTCCAATGGCCACTCTTGCGGGGGGTTAATATTTGAGAAAAGGATTTTTTTCCTTGGGTCTGACAAGCAGTGTGGGGAGAAGGGAATTGGCTGGGATTTTGTTGCAGGAATTCTTTAGGTAATACTAGCAGCAATAATAACATTCCGAATTAGGCCTGCCTCATGCCAGAGCTTTGCTCTTTCCTCCAAACAGTGATTTTTAAACATTTTGACTGTAAACCTAAAGGAAAAATAAATTTAGTGTTATGGACTGGTATATGTACACATATGAGCAGAAAAACACATTTTTTAAAAAACAAAACATAGTCTTTTTATAGGTGATGACTATTGGTACTTTTTGCTATTTGTTCTATTCTATCTCATAGTTCACCAATCCTGATCTGCAGTTTGAAAAACATTTCACTACAGTGATATCCTGTGGACCTCAAGCAGCCTTTTTTCCCCCCAGATTGCTACAATACCAAAATATAATTCTAGTTAGAAACCGACCCTAAAATTGTGATGGGAAATGGTCCTTTGGAGACAGCAAGTTGAAGGGGTAAACAAAACTCATGGAGAGACATCCTGGCTCTAATTACAAATCTGCCATTGCAGCTGTTACATGACTCTGGGTTTTCTCAACTACAAAATTGCATATCATAATGTATGCATTTGGTGTGAGAATAAACCTAGAAATTATAAATGAATATTGTGCAAAAATATTATCTCCCATATACCCTGGAATTATAAATTGCTAGCTAGTAATGATATCATCCTCCATCTATAGATTGGAACAAGAGATACTATATTGAGGCTTCATATGATCATTTATTCTTGACAGAATAAATATTGTTTGCCCTGGGGAGTGGGAAGTGCATTGACTGGAGCAGCCCTGCTACCGTGCTAGACTGTTAGTCATATTTAATATGTTTACATTGCCTAGCCTTGTGTAAATCTCTCCCTTTTCTTCTTTACCTCTCTGTGTATGTATTTATGCATGTATATCTTTGGGAACTAAAGCAAACATATTATGACCTACACCCCTCTGGTTCAAGGACTAATTATTCACATGATTGAAGAATGATGACAAAACTTAAGGGAATTGCTCTAATGGGTGTTGACAATACTTGCTGGAATGGGGATGTTTGTTGGGCACCTGTTGATTTTCACATCCTGTGCCCAGAGTTTGACTAGCAAGAAAAATGACAGAAACTAGAGACAGAGAGCCTGTTATGTTCAGCCTGACATTTGAAGCCGTCCATGACACAGCCGCATCTTAACTCTTCAGTCTTACTCTTCATTATTCAAGGAACTTCATGGCTCTCCTTAAACAGCCTTTTCTCTTCATTCCACTGCTTAGTCTCCAACTAGCTCCCATGGTTTTCGCTGTACGCATCCTCCACAGCTTGGCCGAAATATCTGTGGTGTTTGATTCAGTTAGTAACGAATTTCCCACTTTTTTGGTCTCTCATGGCAGTTTATAAAGCTGTCACTTAGTAATAACTATATTAATTACATCCTCCTCATAATTATTGCTATAACCACTACTTGTAAAATTTTTCAAAGTTTTCTATTTATCAGTCACTGTGGTATTTTATTTTCATCATTTTAATTACTGCAGGATTATTATTTCTATTTTATAAGTAAAGAAACCGAGGTACAGATTTCAGTTTTCTTGTTTCTGGTCACAGGGATCTTATATAGAATTAAACTTAATGACATTGTTACAACATTGGCTTTAACTTCAGGAGGTCAGGATTCCTAATTCAGTCCTGTTACTGAAAACTTGTCTGATGTTTTACAAGTTCTCTTTGTTCTGCTGGCTTCAGTTTCCTTAGATATATATATATTATAAGTATCTTCTTCTACTGAGTGGCTTACATTTTCACCCTCTTAATGATATCTTTTAAAGAACAAAGGTTTTTAATCTTAATTGAGTCTAATTTAGCCATCTTTTCCTTTATTTATTTATTTATTTTTAATTTCAAAATTTTATAGGGGTACAAACATTTTGGTTACATATATTGCCTTTGCACCACCGGAGTTGGAGCTACAAGTGTGCCCATCCCTGACAGTGCACACTGCACCCATTAAGTGTGCATTTACCCCTCCCCTTTACCCCCTCCCAACCGCCTGACACACAATGAATGTTACTTCCATGTGTGTACATAAGTGTTGATCAATTAGTACCAATTTGATAATGAGTACATGTGGTGCTTGTTTCTCCATTCTTGTGATACTTCACTTAGAAGAATGGGCTCTAGCACCATCCAGGATAACAGAAAAGATGTTAGTTCACCATTGTTTTTTGTGGCTGAGTAGTACTCCATGGTATACATATACCGCATTTATTACTCCACTCATGGATTGATGGGCACTTGGGTTGTTTCCACATCTTTGCAACTGTGAACTGTACTATTACAAACATTCAAGTGCAAATGTCTTTATTATAGAGTGACTTTTTTTCCTTTGGATAGATACCCAGTAATGGGATTGCTGAATCAAGTGGTAGTTCTACTTTTAGTTCTTTGAGGTAGCTCCATATTACTTTCCATACAGGTTGTATTAGTTTGCAGTGCCATGGCAGTGTATGAGTGTTCCTATCTCTCCACATCCACACCAACATTTGTTGTTTTGGGACTTTTTGATAAAAGCCATTCTCATTGGAGTTAAGTGATATCTCATTGTGGTTTTGATTTGCATTTCCCTGATGATTAGAGAAGTTGAGCATTTTTTTATATATTTGCTGGCCATTATTCTGTCTTCTTTGGAAAAGTTTCTGTTCATGTGCTTTGCCCATTTTTTAATAGGGTTGTTTGATTTTTTCTTGTTGATTTTCCTAAGTTCTGTATAGATTCTGGTTATCAGCCCTTTATCAGAGGTGTAGCATGCAAATATTTTCTCCCATTCTGTAGGTCGTCTGTTCACTCTAGGGATAGTTTCCTTGGCTGTGCAGAAGCTTTTTAATTTGATCAGGTCCCATGTATTTATTTTTGTTGCTGCTGTGATTGCTTTGGGAATCTTCTTCATAAATTCTTTGCTTAGGCCAATGTCCATAAGAATTTTTCCAACATTTTCTTCAAGAATTCTTATGGTTTCATGTCTTAGGTTTAGATCTGTTATCCATTGTGAGTTGATTTTTGTGAGAGGTGAGAGGTGTGGGTCCAGTTTCAGTCTTCTACATATGGTCATCCAGTTTTCCCAGCACCATTTGTTAAATAGGAAATCTTTTCCCCAGTGTACGTTTTTCTGGAATTTGTCAAAGATCAGGTGACTGTATGAGGTTGGTTTTATATTTGGGTTCTCAGTCCTGTTCCATTGGTCTATGTCTCTGTTCTTGTGCCAATACCATGCAGTTTTGGTTACTATAGCCTTGTAGTATAGTTTGAAGTCTGGTAGATAGATGCCTCCCAATTTGTTCTTTTTGCTTAAGATTGCTTTGGCTAGACGGGGTCTTCTCTGGTTCCACACGAAGCGTAGAATTATTTTTTCTAGATCGGCAAAAAATGATGTTGGTGTTTTGACAGGGACTGCATTGATTCTGTAAATCAATTTAGGTAGCAAGATATTTTTACTATGTTTACTCTGCCTATCCAAGAGCATGGTAGAGTTTTCCATCTATTTACATCCTCTGCAATTTCTTTTCTCAGTGTTTCATAATTCTCTCTATATAGGTCTTTGACCTCCTTAGTTAGATATGCTCCTAAATATTTAATTTTCTTTGGTGCTATTGTGAAAGGTATTGCATCTTTAATTTGTTTCTCAGCTTGATTGTTATTAGCATATATGAAGGCTATGGATTTGTGTGTATTAATTTTGTATCCTGAGACTTTGCTGAATTCATTTATCAATTCCAGTAATCTCTTGGTTGAATCTTTGGGGTTTTCTATGTATAATATTATATCGTCTGCGAATAGTGAAAGTTTGACCTCTTCTGCCCCCATCTGGACGCCCCTGATTCCTCTGTCTTGTCTGATTGCTCTGGCTAGGACTTCCAGCACTATGTTGAAAAGAAGTGGAGATAGTGGGCACCCTTGTCTAGTTCCTGTTTTAAGGGGGAATGCTTTCAATTTTTCCCCATTCAGTATGATATTGGCTGTGGGTTTATCGTATATGGCTTTAATAGTTTCTAGGAATGAGCCATCTATGCCTATATTGTTAAGAGTTCTTATCATAAAAGGATGCTGGATTTTGTCCAAAGCCTTTTCTGCATCTATTGAAAGGATCATATAATCTTTGTTCTTGCTTTTATTTATATGGTGAATTACATTTATAGATTTGCGTATGTTGAACCATCCCTGCATCTCGGGAATGAAGCCCACCTGATCGTGATGAATTATTTTTTTGATGTACGTTTGAATTCGGTTTGCAAGGATTTTATTGAGAATTTTTGCATCTATATTCATAAGGGATATTGGTCTGTAGTTTTCTTTTCTTGTTGTGTCCTTTCCTGGCTTTGGTATCAAGGTGATATTGGCTTCGTAGAATGAGTTTTGGAGGATTCCATCCTTCTGGATATTTTCAAGTAATTTCTGCAGTATAGGCACCAGTTCTTTGTAGGCTTGGTAGAATTCAGGTGTGAACCCATCTGGTCCAGGACTTTTTTTTGTGGGAAGATTTTTTATTACTGCTTCGATTTTGGTGCTTGATATTGGTCTGTTTAGAAATTCTGTTTCTTCCTGGTTGAGCCTAGGGAGGTAGTATGTTTCTAAGAATTTGTCTATTTCCTCCACATTTTCATGTTTCTGGGCATAGAGATTTTTGTAGTATTGAAATATGATGTTTTGTATTTCCATGGTATCAGTTGTGACCTCTCCTTTTTCATTTCTAATTGAGCTTATTAGAGTCCTTTCCTTTCTGCTTCTGGTCAACCTGGCAAGTGGCCTATTTTGTTTATCTTTTCAAAGAACTAACTTTTTGTTTTATTAATCTTCTGTATTGTTCTTTTGTTCTCAATTTCATTTAATTCTGCTCTGATCTTGGTTACTCCTTTTCTTCTGCTGGCTTTAGGATTGCCTTGCTCTTCCTTTTCCATTTCCTTAAGATGATTCATTAGTTTACTGATTTGTGACCTTTCTGTCTTTTGGATACGGGCATTTAAGGCAATAAGTTTTCCTCTCAGGACTGCTTTTGCTGTATCCCACAGATTTTGATAACTTGTGTCCCCCTTATCGTTTAGTTCGAAGAATCTTTTGATTTCCATTTGAATCTCCTCCTTGACCCAATAGCCATGCAGCAACAGATTGTTTAGTTTCCAAGTTTTTGGATGAAGATGTGAGTTTCTGTTGGAATTGATTTCTAATTTTATTCTGCTGTGGTCTGAAAAGATACACGGTATGATTTCTATTTTTTTGAATTTGTTTAGATCTGTTTTGTGGCCTAGGATGTGGTCAATTTTAGAGGAAGTTCCACGAGCTGATGAGAAGAATGTATATTTAGTGTTATTTGGGTGGAGTGTTCTGTAGATATCTGTTAGGCCCAAATGTTCTAGAGTCCTGTTTAGGTCCTTTGTTTCTTTGTTTATTTTTTGTTTGGAGGATCTGTCCAGTTCCATCAGTGGGGTGTTGAAGTCCCCTGATATTATGGCATTGCTGTTTATTATGTTGTCTAGATCTAGCAGTATTTGCTTTATGTACCTGGGCGCTCCTGTGTTGGGTGCATAAATGTTTAGGATTGTTAAATCCTCTTGTAAGATTTTTCCCTTCACCACTATATAGTGTCCATTTTTGTCCTTCTTTACTTTTGTTGCTTTAAAGTTTGTATCATCTGAAATATGGATGGCTACTCTGGATTTCTTTTGGTTTCCATTAGCCTGGAAAATTGTATTCCATCCTTTCACCTTGAGTCTGAATGCGTCTTTGTGTGTAAGGTGTGTTTCCTGAAGACAACAGATACTTGGCTTGTATTTTTTAATCCATTCAGCCAGCCTATGTCTCTTCAAAGGGCAATTCAAGCCATTTACATTTATTGAGAGAATTGATATTTGGGGTAAATTTCTGATTATTCTATTGGGTGGTGTCTTTTGTTTTACCTTTTGCGTCATTGTGGAATCTGGTTTCTGGGGTTTTAGCTTTTGCATAGTTTTACATAGGTGGGTGTCTGTTGCTCTGGTTAGTGTATAATGCAGGTCTAAGCACTTCTTGCAAGGCTGGTCTGGATTTCGCAAATTCTATCAGTGATTGCTTATCTGGAAAGGTCTTTATTTCTCCCTCATATAAGAAGCTTAGTTTGGCAGGATACAGAATTCTGGGTTGGCCTTTGTTTTGTTTTAGGAGACTAATGATGGCTCCCCATTCCCTTCTGGCTTGTAAGGTTTCAGCTGAGAAATCTGCAGTAAATCTGATCGGTTTCCCTTTGTAGGTTACCTGCTCTTTTCGTCTTACAGCTCTGAGGAGTGCCTCTTTTGTGTTTACTTTGGTCAGTCTAATAATTATATGGCGTGGAGAATGCCTTTTCACGTTGAGTCTCCCAGGAGTCCTGTGTGCTTCTTGTACTTAGATATCGAGATTTCTGGCTAAGCCATGGAAATTTTCCTCTATTATTCCTTCAAATAGATTTTCCAGCCCATGCAAATTTTCTTCCTCTCCCTCAGGGATGCCTATGATCCTTATGTTTGGCCTCTTTACATAATCCCACATTTCTTGTATGCTTTTTTCATGCCTCTTGTTTTTGTGTTCTTTCTCTTCGACTGATTTATTTAGCACATAGGAGTTGTCTTCTAGCTCTGAAATTCTTTCCTCTGCATGGTCCAGCCTATTCTTAAGGCTTTCCACTGTGTTTTGTAGATCCTTGAATGCTTCTTTCATTTCTAGGATTTCTATTTGATTTTTCCGTAATATTTCTATTTCTTTGGAGAATTTTTCATTCATTTCTTGCATTTTTCTTGTGGTTTCTTTGTGCTGGGATTCAATTTTCTCTTAAGTGTCATTGAGCTTTCTTATAATCCATAGACAAAATTCCTCTTCTGTCATTCTACCCATTTCATTTGAGTTGGTAACCATTGCTGAGAAACTGATGGTTTCTTTTGGGGGTGACTTTTCACTCCAATTTTTCATGTTCCCTGAGTTCTTTTGCTGTTTTTTTCTCATCTGGCCTCTTGGTCGAGAGCTGTTAGGACTAGTTTATGGCCCTGTCTCCAGGCCCACGATTTTCATTCCTTGGCAGAGCCAGGGAGAGAAGTAGTGGCCTGTATTGCCTTAGGTGTATTTCAGCAAGTTTGGTGGATCTTGAGTTATCTCTGACCTGTTGTCTTCTCCTCTTCCTGGTGGAGTGTGGTGAGAATGACTTCCCAGCTTGGGCTCTAAGCTATTGTACTTGAATTGTACTTGAGGATAGGAGTCCACAGCTCCCTATTAGCTAGGTATTCTGTTATGTCCATGGCAGACTCTGATCCCCCAGTTGGGGTATGTGAAAGCTGTGCGCTTTGGGAGGGGCCTTGTAGCTCCTAGGGATTACTTTGACCCTGCTCCTCCTGAGGTGCAGGTAGAAACACAATTTCTTTTGGCTGCAGTGTGAGAACTGAATTGGGAAAATTCTACACAGCTCAGAGGTTGCTTATCCAGCCACGTGTGTCTGCCCTTCTGATGTGTGTCTCCACGTGATACTGGCTGATAGGGGGATCTCCAATTGTGCACCCCTTTTCCACCACTAGACCCCATGGCGAGGCAGGTGGCCGTCTCTAACCCCATCAGTCTCCACCGGGGGGATGTTCCCACGGGGAGGGGGGAATAGTGGCCACTGGAAGCACTCTTGGATGGTGTGAAATTCCCTAATGAAGTAGGCAGGGTTATGGGGAGCTGTTCTGGTTCAGCCTGTGGCTCTTGAGGTATTTGGTTGTCATGAGAACTGGCAGTTATACCAAATGAGTCACTATAGCCAGCAACCTTCAAAATGACCAATCTCTGGGGTACAGGAGGGCTGGGACCTGAAGGGCGGGCACTAGGACTAGTACGTAGTGGACTTGTCGGAGGCCAGAGCCGGGGTAGCAGGACCAGATGAACGAGCTACAAACTGTTTCCAATACACAAAGGTCCTGCTGCTACAGTTACGGGATCTTGTCCCACCTGGAACCCACGGATGCAGCTGTCCCTGGCCACCAAAGGCAAAGCCTGTCTCGCCCCAGTGGAAGAGCCCCGGACTGGGGTGGGGCGGAGCTAGAGACCCGCCTCACAGCTCCGGGCGGGCGGCTTTAAAGATGGCTCTTCATTAAACTCCTGGTCCCAGTCCCGCTGACTTCTAGTGGTGCAGTGCTGGCCTGCGGGTTCCTGCGCACTGTCCCGGGAAGCTGTATCTCCACTCGGTCCCTGCCCAGTTCCTCCCCAGCCCTCAGCAGTCTCTGTATATTGCAGCTGAGAGTTGTGTTTGGCTCTCGCAATTGCCTCCTCTCCACAGGGTCTGCTGCCTCGCCAACTGCTTTGCCCCAACTCTGGGCTTGTCCCTGACTGAGTGGATGGGGAGGTGCGTAACCGCTTGGGGGTCAGGTTGTGCCGCGCCGACCTGGTGAGCACGTCCCTCCTCCGCTCTGGGCTCTATTGTACTTCGTACGCTCTCCGATCTTTGTGAAAATTTTGTACCTGTTTTCTTGGGCTGGGCGTTTGTTCGGTATTGTTTCTCTGTAATTTGCAATGCTGTTTTCGGAGTGAGTGGTCCATGCTTGCAGGCAGCCACTGGCGTTCTTCACCTCCTTCCCTGGGAGCGGTGCGGTGGGAGGACTCTATCAGACCACCATTTTTTTGCTTTCCCCCTTGATTTTCTTCTTTTGTCTGATTGCTCTGGCTAGGACTTCCAGCACTATGTTGAATAGAAGTGGTGATAGAGGGCAACCTTGCCTGGTACCATTTCTAAGCAGGAATGTTTTCAGTTTTTCTCTTTTCAGTATGATGTTGGCTGTGGGTTTGTCATATACGGCTTTTATCATTTTGAGGTAAGTCCCATCTATGCCTATGTTAAGAGTTCTTATAAAAGGATGCTGAATTTTCTCGAATGCTTTTTCTGTGTCTATTGAGAGGTCATGTGGTCTTTGTTTTTACTTCTATTTATGTGGTGGATTACATTTATGGATTTGCGTATGTTGAACCATCCCTGCATCTCGGGGATGAAGTCCACTTGATCATGATGGATTATCTTTTTGATGAGCAGCTGAATTCAATTTACTAGGATTTTATTGAGAATTTTTGCCTCTATATTCATAAAGGATATTGGTCTGTAGTTTTCTTTTTTTATTGGGTCCTTTCCTGGCTTTGGAATCAGGGTGATAATGGCTTCATAAATGTGTTGGGGAGGATTCCTTCCTTCTCGATGTTGTGAAACAATTTCTGCAGGATAGGCACCAGTTCTTCTTTGTAGGTCTGGTAGAATTTGGGTGTGAAACCATCTAGTCTGGGACTTTTTTTTAGGAAGGTTTTTTATTACTACTTCAATTTTGGTACTTGATATTGGTCTGTTCAGGAATTCTATGTCTTCCTGATTGAGCCTAGGGAGGCTGTGTGTTTCTAAGAATTTTTCCATTTCCTCCACATTTTCAGGTTTATGTGCACAGAGATTTTTATAGTATTCAGAGGTGATGTTTTGTATTTCTGTGGTATCAGTTGTAATCTCTTTTTTTTCATTCCTAACTTAACTTACTAGAGTCCTTTCTTTTCTGCTTCTGGTTAATCTAGTGAGAGGTGTGTCACTTTTGTTTATCTTTTAAAAGAACCAATTTTTTCTTTTATTGATCTTCCATATAGTTTGTTATTGATTAGTCTTTTCCTTTATTATTAGTATTTTTATGTACCCTGTTAAAAGAAAATTTTGCCTGCCCCAGGATCAGGAAGGTATTCTGCACAATTCTAGAAGATCTACATCTATTATAATTAATATTTGTGGCTGATTATAAATGGACATCCAAATTCAATTTTTTTCAGTGTGGATTTGTGGATAATCAATCCATTTTCAGTGATTGAATATGTCATTTACTCCCATTGCAATGCAGTGTCACTCTTGTCAGAAACCATTTGTCTGTATAATTGTGGGTAAATTTCTGGACTCTATTCCCTTTTGCCTATCCTTGCTCAGATACCGTTGGACTTTTTATCAATATGCTTTTCTCTATATATAACACCTGCTTGCCCTCCTGTCACCCATTCTCCCCTCACAAATGCACCACCTTTGTTTATTGTTATGCACATTAGATGGCAGCCTTCTCTTCCATGATGTCTTTTCTTTGCTATTGCCAAATGTCTTTTGACTTTGAAGAGGCTTATAGAGGATACAGAAAATCTACCCTGACCTGTCTGTCAGACCACTTTGGTGTCATTGAAACAGAGTCTTTGGTACTACTAAGACTCTAACTGGAGGTGAAATGTTCTTTCCTTTCTTGTGCTTGCTTTCTGATGGACAAAGAATGTTGAAGGTGGTAGAGATGAGCACATCACTGTGTAGGAGTCAGTGAGGGACTGAGTTTAGGTGCTCCTCATCATTCCAATCAACTGGCTGTTTTAGCATCATCATCATCATCTTCATCATCACCATCTTCATGAAAGTCCCATAGTTAGCCTTAGAGGATGTGAATGCTGTTTTTTTAACAACACAGTTTTAAGGCAAAGTAAATGTCAGCTGGATGTCTCAACATGTCTCTCCAGGGTCTGTCGTTGTTCTCTGGAATAACCATGTTCCTCCTATGATGGGGAAGAATGAGAATCATCTGTTCCAACTCACTCTGATGTTTAATTGCCATCTGTTTTCTCAGGGGCATCTAGCCAATACTTAAATACTTCAGGTGTAGGGAATGGTAGTTCTTTACAAGGAACTGAAACCTGTCCTTCTGGATTAGGATCTATTTATCTTCATCTTTGACTTCAGAACAATTCTGCTTTATTGTCTCCATGATCCCTCTTCAAATATTTGTTAATAATGACTATAGTCCACTCTAAATCTGCTTTTTTTGAGAGAGCCCAGACCATCAACTACTTCTCATTTGATGTTGTTTCCAGTTTCTCTTCCTCAGAATGGTTCCGTTTTGCCTTTGTGCTTGTTAAAGGGGACAGCCTAGAATACTGATCAAGGACAGTGTGACTAGTGCAGTGGCCTGTAGGACCCTCACACCCCTCTCTCACTGTAGACACTAAAACCTTAATAATGGTATCTAAAATCCTGTTAATTACCTTCCAAATCTGTTATACTTTTACTTCCCTTACCATATGAACTTTACCTACATGTTTTGTTTTTCTTCTCCTCATGAGATGCTGCTAAGTTTCTTTTCTCGGCTCTGTCCTTTTGCTAACCCTCAGGGTGTCAGTTCACCTGGGGTTCACCAGTTCTTTAGCACAGGGAAATTTTATAACTGATGTACCTTCTCATCCAACAAACCTGACTTGCTATGTGTTACGGGTTGGTGGAAGGAATATATAAACTTCATTTAAAGTGAGTTAGAAAGTGAAAAAATGTGGGGAAATGGAGACAGAGCGACCTCTATTTCAATAAGTTTTGCTCTAAAGGAAGTGGGAAATGGCGGTTTTGCTAGAAGTGGACGTGGGGTTAAAAAGAGTTTTAAGATGGGAAATAACACACTTCAAATGTAGATTTTTGAAGACAGCTATCAGGCCCATTCTGAATATGGCTTTCTACAGGCTTAAAACTCTTAGTTCCTGTGATGAATTACAGAGTAGAAAGAAAATAACGCCATAAACCCTCTATAGAGCCTTGCAGTATTCAACATATAAAAGGTAAGAGATAAATATTTACTGTTGGGGTAATAAAGGAAGAAAAGAGCTTGAGACAATCCTATTTTTAAACAAAAAACTGCTTAGAAAGATCAAAAGGAACTATAGAACTCAAGAGGGAAATTCCTTCCATTACTGGAAATCCTAGTAGCATATTTACAAATAACAGTTATTAAAGAAGCACTTTTCAGTGCGTGAATATGGTCTTGTCTGCTTTGGCTGCCCCCATGGATACAAAGTTAAATTAATGATACTCTGCTAGGCAGAAAGGGTTCCTCCCTCATCTATGCAAACTCTGCACTGATGCATGTCTCTATTATAGAACATTAAACTGGGAATTCTATTTTTTCATTTTTCTTACTTGTCTCCTTTACTAGACTAAACTTCTGGATGTTGTGACCTTTTCTTTATCTCCAGAGTCAAGTACATTGTTTGGGCTAGTGGCATCTGAGAAAACGGGGAAAATCCACTCACTCTAAGCATTGTGGGGATAGTAGACTTTAATAAGATTGCAAAGAAATAGTGGAGGGAATTGGATCACACTTCAGACAACAAAATATTTTAAAAACATATCAGCCTTTATAACTACTCTTAGCTGGACATCTTTCTTGGTCATTTCTTGCCAAGCAGTAGCCAAACTCACAAATGTTTTGTTATTCATTCATTTTTTCATTCAGGGACAAAACAACCACTTCCTTTCCTTGTCTAGAGCAGAACCAGATGGAGGTACCACATCCAACAAGTTCTTTTCAGGATATTTTCCCAACAAAGTTATTTCTCTAAGATAAATTCTGGTGCCATCTGTTAAGATAATAACATTTCCAGCATGTTACATAATGATTGAAATCCCAGTCTTTGGAGAACCACAGACCTTAGTTCAAATCTCTTCCTGTGTGACTTTGAGCTACACTTCACATTTATGAGTTTCAGTTTTCGCAGTCTTTGCTCCAAAACCCCTGGGGCCAGATGAGTTTTAGAATTCAGATTTTTAAAAAAAATTTAGAAAATTTATATGATGCAGTACACAAAGCCCAGTGGTGTCTGGGGCAGGACCCGCAAATTAAATACACCAGTGATTCTTAAGCAAAACATATCATATACAGAAAATAAACATCCTTACATCATCTCTTGACAGATCTTGTTATCAAATGAGTTACAAAATAAAACAAAACAAAAACTTCGAGTTTTCAGATCTCTGTGGGGTTTGAAATTATGAATTAGGGACTGTGGACCTGTACCTACTTCATGGAGTCGTCAGGAGGAATAAGGAGGACAATGCGTGTAAAGCTTGTAGGTAAGACCACGACACTAACGGCTTAATAAATGGTCACTACTATTAAATACTACTGCTGCCATATGTTGGTTTGTGTTAAACTTGGGATCAACTACTTGCCATTTCTCTTTCCTTTGATTGGTACAAGCTTTATTTATCATATATTTAATTCATAGGAAACTTCTGAAACTGCTCCTATATTAGCTTTTCTTAAAGGGGCAAGGCTTTGGTGTTGGAGAGCACCTGTGTTGGACCCAGAACAGTTGTGAATGCCTCCCATCCAGCTTTTCTCATCGGCAGATCTCTGAGTCTCACTTTCTAGCAGCTTTTCTCTTCTCCCAGCCTGGCACTGATCTCCTCCAGCAATGATTAACTGAATGTTCAAACAGGAGAGAAGGAAGCATTCCAGTTGAGAAATGTAAATGTTTACTGGAAGAAAAGAAAATGTGTTTTGTAATATAGGGAAACCAAAGAAGAACTCTATAGCTAAAGTTAGTAGCATATATCTGGGGGGAAAATCAATTAATGAGTAACCACATTTCAAATAAGGAAATATAGGATAGGTATGGGACAACCATAGCAAGAGGGAGAGTATGTGAAGAAAATGAAAACAACTGGAGTAGATTCTGGCCTCTGGTCCTACCACTCTTAACCAAACTTCTTACATTTTATTAATGAATTCATTCTTGCCAAGTCATATAATCTTTTCTTGGTCTTTCCAACATTGCTAGATCCCTGGTATATGTCTCCAGACTCTACTTGGTTTCATTCTATTGTGGAGCGATTCCACTGGATGCCCTGATATCATTTCCAATGTACTTTATAAAACAAATCTGAATACCTTTCCTGCCAATACTCCTTTCCCAAACTTCTCCAGGTCTCTTGACAGCATCATCACTGTTTCAAATCTTAGGTTTAGAGTCATCTTTGGTCCTTGCTTAACCATGCCATGGCCCTTGACCTAATTAGTCATCAAATTTTCTAATTTCTCTTTTATCTACATCCTTTTTTCTATTCCTCTTCCATCACTCTTCTTTATGCCTGGAGTATTCCTCCATGTTCTTTCTAATGATCTCCCCTATATGCTATAGGCTGTGCATCTACTTGTCCTAAAGAGGCAGAGAACCTGGGTCAATGACTTGGTCTTCCACTCACCAAAACTGTGATCTCTGTTCCCTCATTTCCCTCTCCAGCCTTCTCTGTCCCCTAATATAGTCACCAAGTCATGTTAAACCTACCTCCAAAATCTTGATTCTGTTCTCAATCATTTGCTGTCACTTCCTTAATTCAGACCATTATCAACTTGTTGAAACAGTTGCTTAACTGTTTTCACTATATTCTGCTATTTTAAAAAATAAATGTTTTATTTTAGGATAGTTTTAGATTTACAGAAAAACTGAAAAGATAGTACAGAGAGTTCATGTATATCCCTAACCTAGACTTCCCTATTGTTAACATTTTATTTTACCTGGGTATATTTTTTCAAAACAAAGAACCCAACACTGGTGTATTATCATTAAACATCATACTTCTTCAGAATTTCACTAGTTTCTCCATTAATGTCCCAGTATCTTATCTAGGATACTACATTATATTTAGTTGTCACGTTTCCTTAGTCTCCTCTGGTCCATGAGAGTTTCTCAGTTATTCCTTATTTTTCATGACCTGGACAAGTTTTGAGGAGTATTTAGGTATTTTTTGAATGTCTCTCAATTTCATTTTTTAAAATGTTTTTCTCATGGTTACACTGGAGTTATGGATTTTGGGGAAGAGCATCAAAGATACGAGATACCCTTCTCATCGCGTATCATAGACCCATGCCATTAACATGACTCGTCACTGGTGGTGTTAAAATTTATCATCTGGTCCAGGTCGTGCTTCTCAACTATAAAGTTATCTTTGACCCTCTTTCATAGTCTATTATTTGGAAGCAGGTCAGGAAGTGTGGCCCATGTGGAGAAACAGGAGAGTTAAGCTCCATCTCATTGAGGACAGAGTACCTCCATACATTGTTTCAAATTCCTCTATAAGAAAGGTTTTTCTCTTTTCCCTTATTGATTTATTCATGTATTCAACAATTGATTTATATCAGTATAAATGCTGAGGTAAATAAGTACAAGTATCATGGATATATTTTGGTTATAATTCAGTACTACACTATTTGCCTTGGTGGTCAAATTGTTCCAGCTCTGGTCATTCCATTGGGAGAGCTTTCAGACTGACTCCTGTAGCCCTTTGATGTGCTTTTATTCTTTTGTTTTTTGAGCAGTTCCTTACCTTTGGGCACTACAAGATGCTCAAAACATATATATGTATACATATACATATATATATTTTAGAAAACATTTTAAAATTTTCATTATATATATTAGGTGGAAAACATGATGTTTTGATATATATAGTTATATGACTACTATAGTCAAGCCAGTTAAAACATCCACCATCTCACATAGTTACCTTTCTTTTTTATGTTAAGAGCTCTTAAAATCTACTCTCTTAGCAAATTTCCAGTACATGATACAGTATAATTAACTACAGTCCTCATGCTGTGCATTAGATCTCTAGGCTTATTCATCCTGCATAACTGCAACTTTGTACCCTTTGACCTCCCTATTCCCAGAATGATCATGTTACTTTCTGAATTAAAATTTTTCATTGACTCCTTTTTGCAATTATAATAAAATGCAATTCATTAACGTGGCATAATAGATTCTTTGTGATTTGTCCCTTGTTTATGAATCCATTCATCTGCATCTCAGTTTAGATTTCACTTCTTTCGGGAAGCCTTCTTTTACCAACTACCCCCCTACCCCCAAACATGGGTTTAGAAATCTTCCTATGTGTTTCCACAGTGCTCTGACCACATGGTAATAGGCTGAATAAACTATGTTGAATGAATAGTATTGTGATCTTCACAATGGCAACTAACCACAGTGTTCTCATTTGTAAAATTAATGTGGTGGCTTCTTACAGATTAATAGTTTGGATGCAATGAAGTAAGTTTTTGAAACTGCCATGTGAATTTTTATCAATTCACAAATATAAATTATGCTGGAAAATAGGAGCAAGGAATTAAACAAGTTTCGTTAGTTTGAATCAACCCCTTCTCCAATGCAGAGCCTAAGACAAGTAGTTTACTTGGCAGGAAGCAGGAGTAGGGGATTGGAAGTGTATAACAAAAAATGGAGAAAAAGGGGTGCATTACTGGCTTGATTATTACACTGTGGGCAATTTGTTCTCCTGTTACACAGGGAAACTTACTAGCTCCTTTGACTGTTGTGAAACGTGGACTTGGCATTCAGAGTGTGCTAGGAGTAGACAGGAACAGTGAAGAAGTCCTCAAACTTATATAAAAACCTTTCATATGACCAGCATCATCTGAGTATCTACTGAGTATGGACAGAACATGAAAGAGAATGAGACATAGCCTTTTCCCAAGTTTTGTTGCCTAAATGAAATGCATGCAGTCAGAGAGTAAGGAGGAAAACAAACTCCTAGAAGGATTTTAGGGTTTGAGGGTCTTGCTAGAATGCCAGGCTGAAAATTTGTGCTTTACTTTAAATGTAAAGGAGGCATAGTGAAGGTATTTAAGCAGGAGAGTTACCTGATCAGAGTTGTATTTTAGGAATATTGTTTTGGTGGTGGTTTGAATGGATTACAATTGGGAAGCACCATAGACAGATGAGAAATAATTTGACAATACCTATTGGTAGTCTGAACTGGAGCAATGTCATAGAAATAGAAAGCAAAGGAGGGATAGAAGAAGTATGTCAAAGGGATACCCTAAAAAGATTTGGTTGCCGATTGAATCTGAATACCAGAAATAGAATAGAATCTCAAAGACTCATACTTTGGTGATTGACCTCCTCAGAGAAATGAGTCGTCCGTCAGAGGAGGAACCGACTTGGGGGAAAATGGACTCATTCCAGTGTTCACGTGTTTACATCAATCAGACCCTAACTAGCATGGCAAACCTCAAGAGAAAAAGCTACATTAGAGCATGTTCAGAAGAAAGCATGTAGGAGGGAGAGGAATGAAATTGTGCTAAGTGAATAATAGTTGAAAAAAACCTGAGCAATTTTGGCCTGTAAAAAAGACTTAGTGTAATGTAAGAGTCAAGAGGTTAGGGACTGTGCCATCCTTTTTCCTGTTCTACCCCCCACCCCCAGTGCAAAGCACAGCTTCTGATAGAGTGTGTAGTAAGTAAATACTTACTCTTGAATGAATAGAATAAATATATAAGTGATTTAAAACACAAGAGTGACATAAGGGGGTAGATCTTAAGGGATATTGCATAAAAAGGGGGAACATTTTCTTTTGTGTCTTTGGGAAATAGAAGTAGGGGTGAATGCCACAAGAAGACAGATATTAGATAAATATTAAAAAGTACTTGTCAACAGTCAGAACTGTCCAAATGTGGAATGGGCTGCCCAGAGGTATTTGGGAGGGCTGGATGGGTACAAGATGGAAATCTTATAGGATATGGATGCGACTTTGAATCAAGGCCTTCAGAAGCTTTCCAACAGGATCACCCCACCCCCCAACCTACCCTGAGTTTATGGAAACAGAGAGAGAAAGGGATGTACCTAGAAAGGGAACATCTGAAGGGTTTTGAGGTTTCCTTTAGATTAAATATGTGTTCAAACTTTTATTCTTATTTGACTTCTCCCCTATGTCTGGGCTTTCCTGAGTTGTGAGCAGAATGGTCTTCAGGCAATGGTGGTCTCTAAAGCTGGTAAATGCTTGATTCAGATATTATCAAAGGCAGATCACCAAATGTGCTTAGTTTGGGAAAATGCCTACCTCCATGGCATGAAGATACTTGGTAGAAGGACTGGAAAGGTGGCCTGCATTACTGGTAATTCTTTAGCCTTGGAAGGCAAATGTAACTTGTCTTCTATCAATGATAACTATAAAATCAGGAATAATTAATAATAAAGCCACCAGTAGCAACAAAAACTGTGATAAATAATAAAAATAATAAATAAAGAAAATACTTATGATATGCCAAGAACTGTGCAAAATACCATCAAACTCATTTGATACTACACAAACACATTAGGGACTGTTATTATCCCCGTTTAACAGATGTGAAAACCAAGGTTACACAGGTTAAAAATCTTACTTGCCATACTTGAGGCCATACCTGTCAGAACTAGTATTCAAAAGTAGGTCTGAGTGAGTCCACGGGCATGTTCTTAACCACTCTGGAGACCATCATCCTACCACACAGGCTCAATTCAAGAAATTGGTGTAGATGAAGTATCTGTGTGTATCTCTGGAAAAATAGTTTATGCCTTAAATATGTGAACAGATTGTTCTTTTTATATTTTAGAAAGGAAGAAAAGAAGTTGTATTTGTGTGTGGGGAGAGAGGCAGTTTGCAATTTTAAACAGGAAGTTGGGAGAGAATCATGGAGAAGAAGGCATTTGGGTAGACTTCAAAGAGTAGAGACATACATCCTTTCCACCAGGTTATGTTTATTTATTCATTCATTAAAAAAATAGTGCATGGTATGTCCCAGCCTTTTTTCAGTCCTAGGAATACAGATAGGTATGCAACAGACAAGGTCCTTGTTCTCACAGATCTGACAATCTAATGAATGCGAGCATACTAATCAAATAAACAAGTAATTCTGCAAGCAAATATCAGTCAATGGTGGGTGGTAGGATGATACGATGAAAAGAAAACAGAGTGAGGTAACAGAGAGTGACCTGGGCAGGTGGGAGGGTGTGTTTTAGATCAAAGGTCAGGGAAGGATTTAAATATGGAGGTCACAGTTAAGCTCAGACTTGAATACCAAAAAGAAGCCAGTCCTGCAAAGATTCCGATGTTATCTTGGGCCTAATTACTCATTACCTGGGGATCCTTCTCCCTGCTATTTCTGTGAATCAATCAATAAATCATAGCATTTTTGACTTGAAAGTGATCTTAAGGCCAACTGGAGTCTTTTACCATCTGTTGTCTAATAACAAACACAATAATATTTGCAGAGAACATTTATTGAACAGTTATTGGATTTCAGATATTACCCCTGCCATATACAAAGCACTTTACATGCACTGTTTAAACTATAGTCATCCTTTGATATCTTCAGGGGATTGGATCCAGGGCCCCTGGTGGATACCAAAATCTGGGAATGTTCAAATCCCCTATATAAAATGGCATAGTATTTGCATATAACTTTTGCACATCCTCCCATATACTTTACATCATCTCTAGTTTACTTATAATACCTAATACAATGTAAATGCTATGTAAATAGCTGTTATACTATATATTTTTTAAATTTTATTTTTTATGTTGTATTGTTATTTTCCTTTTATTTTTTGAATATTTTCAATTGGTGGTTGGTTAAATCTGAGGATGCAGAATCTACGGATGTGGATGGCTGACTTTATTCCTCACAGCATCCCTATTATATTGTTACTATCACTGTATCTATTTAAAATAAGATGGTACTGAGGCTCAGAAAGGTAAAGTAATTTGCCTAAGGTTATGTAGCTAGTAAGAGGCAAAACAGGTGCTCAAATTCTGTCCTCTATAGCATGAGTATGTCTTAACCATTGCACTATGTTGCTTGAATTCCTTTTTAAAGGATCATCCTTTTCATGAACTTTCCTAGCTTCTATTTGAACACATCTAATGGAAGAGACCTCACTACCTCCTGATAAGTAATAAGTACTCAGTGATACTTAGCCCCAAGTCTCCCTGGAATCATAAATTAGTTAATACTAAGAGAACTGTCAGGCTTTAGAATGGAAGTTTATCTTAAACATCAGACAGAATTCCTGCATTAAGTAGCATAGAATGGGGCATTGCAGGGTATTTCAATGGGAGTGAGAAAATAGAGCAGACTGGGCTCAGAGTCTCAGGAGCTGACTAATGATCAATGATTTAGAGGCTATTTGGCATCCAGTTGTCCCCTCCATATTTGATAATAAGCCAGATGTCCTCATTCACTTTATTTTTTTTCCTTATATAGTTTCACATAGACCCTTAAAGCAGATAATATCTGAGTCTTTTCCAAAGTTCCATCAAAGTGCACAGGGGAAGGATTTTAGGATACATCTGTATGATATTTCCTTATGGAATAGCAAAGCTACTCCATAGGCTCTACCATGCAAAGATATTTTTTGGAGTTGCATATTTGTGCACAAATTTATATCCCCCTAGTAAATTTAAAGCCACTTTACAGCTGCAATTTTGTCTTATGTTTCTTTATGGCTACTGTAGAAGCTAGCATAGTACTTACCACAAAGTACTTAATAAAGGCTTGTTTTTATTGAATGAATAGTTTCTGAATCAATGAAGAAGCAAGGTATGTTCACCATTGTTAAGAGTGGGCAAATTCTGCTCTAGGAAAAATTCTGCAATGTGTAGGGTTTGTAATAGTTTTAGGAATAGTGAGAAAGACTTTCTCATTCCCAACCAGAGTGTCCACCCAGTAAGCTGCATTTGTTCTAGAATCCTCAGTTCTGCTCTTTGGAAACTCTTGGGCACTTTGAGAAAAAGAGTACAGCTGGGAGAAAGCAGAGTTGCTTTCAAAGACGGCAAGTTTGTGACCCACAAGAGAGAGCAGACAGAGGAGCTGATCCCAAAAGGAATCTCTTTCCAGAACCAACGTGAACTCCTCCTATTGAATGACGTTTTCCCTTGAGTAGGTCCCCACCTTTTTTTAAAGCCAAAACCCTCAATTCAATACATTTTCATTGTTATCGTGTTTAGACTGAAGATGAGAAGCCCCAGACTGTCGAGGACACGGGAGAATGGGTCATTGCCTTCAGGTACATGATGAGCTATCATAAGGAAAAGAGAATGGTCTTGTTCCATGTGTCTCCAAAAGCCTGAATAATTTTTAAACACAGTTTTACTTGGTCCAGTCATTCACTTTTTGAGCACCTACTATGTGTTTGGCAATCTGCTAGGTACTGGAAAAAAGAAGCTGCAGACCCTGCATTCCAGGGACCTCAGGTCCACGGAAAGGCAGGCAGGCACACACACGACCACAATATGATGGGATAAGCTATGAAGGAAGTGTGGTCAAGGGTGCTGGGAACGCAGAGGAAAGCATGATTGTTGACTCTTTTAGGACACTGATTTTACTATCCCAGAACATCAACTCTTGCTCTCGGAGGAAACATTAGAGATTTATATAATTTACCTCCAATAAATTGAACGTCACCATTGGCAGAGGGATCACTATGTTGCAAGGTAAATGTCATCTTTGATTACACTTAGTTGTTTAAATAAGCCTTCCTTATTTAAGCCATCACGGATCATATAACTTCTGACTGCTTGTCCTGGCTCAGGCTTCTGGAGACACGTGGAACAAGCCCATTCTCTTTTCCTTATCATAGCTCATCATGTACCTGAAGGCAATGACTCATTCTCCCATGTCCTTGACAGTCTGGGGCTTCTCATCTTCAGTCTAAACATGATAACAATGAAACTGTGTTGAATTGAGGTTTTTGGCTTTAAAAAAAGATGGGGACCTACTCAAAAGAAAACGTCGTTCAATAGGAGGGCTTCACATTGGTTCTGGAAAGAGTTTCCTTTCGGGATCAGCTCTTCGGTCTGGTCTCTCTTGCGGGTCACAAGCTTGCCATGTTTGAAAACAACTGTGCTTTCTCCGTGCTCTGCTATTTCTCTCCAGACAGCAACTTCTCTATACTTTCACTCATCTTTCTTAAAGTTTCTGCTTCCTTATAATTTCATTTTGCCATGACCCCTTTAGGCTCATGGCAGACGTTTTTCATTTTCAGCTTCTACCACATACAGTTTCCTTTTCTTGAATTAACACTTTCATATTCCTAAAATATAAACTCTGACCTAGCTCAGTGTGTGTGTGCATACGCATGTGCATGTGTGTGTATTAGGTCATGCCACAGTTCTCAAGCCAGCCTGTAGCTCATCTGCTCTGGAGCCATTGGATTGGGGTTTTGTGGGATGCTTTGTGGTCATCTACTAAACAGGGGCTGGTGGGGGGAGGGGGCAGCTTCCATCCATTGGCATGGCAGGGCCTGTGTGGTAGAATAATAATCCCTTACATTTGCTTAAAGCATTTTATTTATTTATTTAAATTGACAAATAAAAATTGTATATATTTATCATGTACAACATATTGCTTTGAAATACATATATATACTGTGGAATGGCTAAAAAGATCTAACTAACATAGGTATTACCTCACATTTTTTTTTTTTATGGTGAGAACACTTTTTATGTACAAAATGCCTTCAAATACACATGACGTATCTAACATTCACCATCACTGTAAAGCAGTGACTATTTTCCATTTTAAAAGATAAAGCAACTAAAATGAAGTATCTGTCCCAAAGCTACCCTGTTAACAAGGGTGGTCTGTTTTATCTTAAGACAAGTGTTCTTTCTTCTATGTCAGAGGTTCTCAAAATTTAGCATGTATCAGGATGACTTGGAGAGCTTATTAAACTATAGATTACTGGGCTGCACCCCCAGAATTTCTGATTGAGCTGGTCTAAGAGGGAGCTAGAGAATTTGTTAACAAGCTTCCAGGAGAGGTCCTTGATGTTGGTTTGGGAACCATACTTTAGAACCACTGTTTTATATAAGTGGCTTCCTCTGAGGCTCTCACTAATAAGCAATTTTAAGATGCAATTTTTATTTATTTATATATTTATTTATTTTTTAGCAGCTGAGTAAGCTAGAACCAGGTGACAGGAGAATATAATTCTACTTCTCTTGCTCCTTGTTATTTGGGACCTTATAACTTTTTATTTTTCCTGGAAGTGGAGGGGTATAGACCTAGTCATTTACAAGGCTGGATCAGGGACATGGGGCCTCCCTGGACAGCATGTTCATCTGACCAGTCTAATCAATTACCTAGGTCTGTGTCAGTCACTCAGATTTGAGGAGGATCATAGGTTACTGGGAAACAGCCTGATGATGAGCCCCAAGTTTTGTTTCATGAGTATCAGGAAGAGATTTAAATTGAGATGCAGGTGATCTGGATTCTAATCCCAGCCACTGACTCACTGTATGACTTTGGGACCATTTCAGATAAACACCAAGCCTGTTTCTTTGTATAATAGAGATATTGATACTTGCCAAATTTCTGTATTTTTGTGAATATTACATGAAATAATATATTAAAAAACTTTATAAACTATAAAACCTAAATCATAATAATGATTATAATAATGAAAATGATGATATTGGCCTTTGGGCATTCCCACTGTGCCCTGCAAACAGAGGCATCAGAAAAAATTAGAGATCAAAAAGGAAATTCAGACTTCACACACATTAAGATGGCCATTATCAAAAACCGGAAAATAACAAGTGTTGGTGAAGATATGGAATCCTTGTGCATTGCTAGTGGGAATGTAAAATGGTGCAGCCACTGTGAAAAACAGTATGGTGGTTCTTAAAAAAAATTAAATACAGGATTATCATATGATCTAGCAATTCCACTTCTGGGTATATACCCCAAAATAATAGAAAGCAGGGACTCGAGCAGATACTTTTACACCCATATTCACAACAGCATTATTCACAGTAACCAAAAGATGGAAACACCCAAATGTCCATTGAAAGATGAATGGATAAACAAAATGTGGTATATACGTGCAATGGAATATTATACAACTTTAAAAAAGAAGGAAATTCATTCTGACACATACTAAACATGGATGAACCTTGAAGACATTATGTTAAGTGAAATAAGCTGGTCACAAAAGGACAAATATTTTATGATTCCACTTATATGAGATAACTAGAGTAGACAGATTTATAGACACAGAAGGTAGGAGAGAGACTACCAGGGGGCAGTGGAAATGGGGAGTTATGTTTTAATAGGTAGGAGTTTTACTTTGGGAGGATAGTGATGGTTGCACAGCAATGTGAATGTACTTTATGCTATTGACCTGTACACTTAAATGTGGTTAAGATGGCAAATTTTATGTTAAGTGTATGCTACCAAAGGAAATTCAGGAGTTGGCAAATTTTGGGTAGTTGTGAGAATCTAGGGAAATAGTCTGGCTGCTCTTGCCCAGTTAAGAATAACTTATCCCAGAAATGCTGTGTGAGGGCAAGCCAGCCTTGCACCAAGAGTTTTGTCCTGGGGCTTGCAAGTCCCACTGAGGAAGCTGTCCCATTGGGGGCAGCTGACCTCAGGGGAAGTTGCTAGAAGAAAAACTGGCAGGAGCTCAGAAATTGGCAGTTTCTACCAGCAGTTGCCAGTCACAGGGCATCTGTGGTTCTCCACGTTCCTTCTCAGACATCGCTCACTTTTTTGGGAGACCTCCAATCTTTTTGAGCTCAAGGGAAAAGCTTTGAAGAATGAGTATTGGGTCAGGGAGGCAGGTACCACTGTAGATTTCTAGAATGTTAGAGCAGGAAAGAAACTTAGGAATCTTCAAACACAGGGCCCTTCATTTGAAACCTCTGCCCAGAAAAAATGTCTTCCCTAAGACCACTCAGCTAGTCTTAAGCACAGCAGGGATTAGAATAGCAGCACAATTCACAATTGCAAAGACGTAGAAACAACCCAAGTGCCCATCAGTACATGAGTGGATTAATAAAATGTGGTATATGTATACCATGGAGTACTACTCAGCCACAAAGAACAAGGGTGAACTAACACCTCTTGTACTACCATGGATGGTGCTGGAGCCCATTCTTCTAAGCGAAGTATCACAAGGATGGAAAAACAAACACCACTGGTACTCACCATCAGATTAGTACTAACTGATCAACACTTATGTGCACATGTGAAAGTAACATTCATTGGGTGTCTGGCAGGTGGGAGCGGGGAGGAGGGGATGGGCATATTCACACCTAATGGGTGCGGTGCACACTGTCTGGGGGATAGGCATGCTTGTAGCTCTGACTCAGGAGGTGCAAAGGCAATATATGTAACCTAAACGTTTGTACCCCCATAATATTTTGAAATAAAAATAAATAAATAAACAAATGAAAGAAACCAACGGCCCTGTGTCCTAAATTTTCCCACAACATCAGGCTGCCTCGCAGATGCACAATACCTGAATAATTCAATTCCTGTTTCAAAGAAGTGCTAAGATAGAAATGACAGACTTTTTTCTTACAGTGTGTCTCTTCTCGCCCCTTCTCTAACCACCGCTGTCTGCCAGCCCCTGATCTTGCCTCTCTGTAGCTCCCATTGTTGCTTGAGTAAACGTCCCAAAACATGGTTCTCATCATACTGCTTACATCCAGACACTTTTCAGGGCTCGCCAGTGCCTCTAGGAACAACGTGTGAACTTCTTATTAAGACATTCAAAATCCAAAATCTGGTCCTTAGTGATTAAACTTCAATGTATCCCTGCACTGGAAAAATATAAAACCAAGAAAAGGGTAATGAAGCAGCTCTCTGTGTATTGACAGGAAAGAATTCGAGGATACACTGGTGGGGTGGGGAAGAAGGTGCAGGGATATTTCTATAGTGTGCCACCATTTGTGTGTGAAAAAAGGGGAATAAAACAATTTTTGTGTTTGCTTTTATTTGTATAAAGAAATAATCAAAGGATGGCTGGGCGCAGTGGCTCAAGCCTGTAATCCTAGCACTCTTGGAGGCTGAGGCAGGATGATTGCATGGGCTCAGGAGTTCAAGACCAGCCTGAGCAAGAGTGAAACCCCATCTCTACTGAAAAATAGAAAAATTAGCCGGGCATGGTGGCCTTTGCGCCTGTAGTCCCAGCTACTTGGGAGGCTGAGGCAGGAGGATCCCTTGAGCCCAGGAGTTTGAGGTTGCAGTGAGCTACGATGATGCCACTGCACTCTACCCAGGGCGACAGAGTGAGACGCTCTCAAAAAAAAAAAAAAAAGAAATGATCAAAGGATAAATAAGAAACACTTTTGTATTATTCAAGCCACATAAATAAATGTAGTAGTTTTGCAAAAATAAAATAAAATCTGGCCTTGCCTAGCTCTCTTTCTCTCTTCGATTTCCCACAAAAACTTTGAGCTCCCACAGTTTTAGAATTTTCAGTTTCTCATAATGTCAGTTCTTTCATGAAGCTGACTTCTACTCCCAGGCTCTCCTTTTTTTTTTTTTTAACTTACTAAGTTTCTATTCTGTGAAGCCTTTCTTGCCTCCCAGGTGGAGTCCAGTTCTCTCTCCCCTGGGTTCTTAGCCCTTTGCTTCAAGTCCATTACTACTCTCCCCTCTGCATTCCTGAAGTTGAACATCCACAGACAGGACAGTGAGGCACCAAAGGTAAAGGCTCTGATCTCCAGTCTCTGGCACAGTGTTTGCCCAAAGCACAGTTAAGAAAAACTTCAATTTATTTCCATGGTTCACAGCACTGGCTTTAACTGATGATTCTTTTGCAAAAGATATTTATTATTAAGCATTTATTTGTCACCGTAAACTCTGTTTCCTCAAACTCACTGAAAGACGTGTGGCCTTTCAATGCTAGTTATCTTATATAACAGTTTTAGTTTTCAACCCTTGTTGAAAAAATATGTATTTAAAATGCACTAATCTTTGTTCCTATTTACTATGTAGAATATAATGAACTTCCTTTTCTCTTTCTTTGAGGATGAAACACTAGGTTATTGTTCAGGGTGAGGATGAGGGTGAAGTGAGCGAGATCAAGTTGCTCAGGTGCAGGGTTGAAGCCTGTCTTTCTTTATTTAAAATGTTGCACTTTGTTCATCATGGATTTTATTGCATTAATTCTGATTGCATTGAACTATTATTTATCTTGACTGCTGAGTTTCTTGGTGCCCCTTTAAATTTTGCACCTGAGGCAGGTGTCTCACTAGCTTCACCCTGGTCCCTGCCTTGCCGTTGTTCTGATTACCAAACACTATTTTATTAAGTAGTTGTTTGGGTGTCCCTGGTACAAATTTGACTGAATATAAGATTCCACTGGCACTTGGGCTTTTGATGACATTTCCAAAGGAGCTTCCTGAGACAGTGAAGCTGGAATTCCTTTTGCCTTCCTTGCCTCTTTACTTGTACATTCCCAGCTGCTGCCCATCCTTTCAGGCCTGGATGGAATTCCCACCTCCCTGAAGAGCTTCTCAGGTTTTGCCTGCGTTCCTCATCCTCCTGCCCTTGGGCCGCTTATCCCAACTCCCACCCCAGCACTAGCAGTTGCTTTGGCGGGACTGTGACTGTGCTCCACCTCCAACTTCTATTTCTTCAGCATTCAGTTCTGTCTCTGCAACTTTGAATTACAGATCTTCAAGATATTTTCTTAGCAACAAGTCCACTCTGAATTGTGATATAAACTGAGAATAACTATTATGACTGGTTAGTTCATTTAATTTGGCCCAGGAACTCTTCTTCTTAGTCTCTGAAATCACATATTTCAAATCTCTGTCCTTTTAGATTTTATAGATCCTGGCATAGGCTCTAACCTTGAGATCATTGTTTACCCATGTATATCATTCCTGACAAGATAGGCTCTCTTTGAAATGGCAAATGCCTTCTATCTTACCTCCTGCCTATCTATTAAGGAATTAGATCCTCATTTTAGTATTTAAACTATTTTCTCCCATCTAGTTCTTTCCTCTACATGGATTTAACAAAAGCAGAAATGACAAGCTGAACCACTGTCTCTCAAATGGGAGATTTATAACTTATAACCCCAAGGGAATTTGTGACATCATGTATATCATAAACGTTAAGGATGGAAGGGCTCCCGTTTGTTTAGGCCTTGGCAGATCAGGTATTTAACACATCAGAATTCTGGTGAACAGCAAAAAAATGATCAGAGCCTGGTACCCTAATCCTATATGGATTTATAAATCCTGGTACTAGTGACTCTCAGTTTTTCCATTCTGATCTGCTTTGTGGTTCTTAATGGAAGACTATCACTATCCATTTATTTTTGGGTTGGGACAAGAATGGGAGATGATTCATTTTCCACTTGCTGTGAGATGGAAGTTGTGGTGACTCCAGCTATAGCGTGTACTTTAGGCATCCAGGTGGCAGCCACCTTCACAATATCCATCAGTGTCCCAAGTAAGCCTGGAAAGTGGGGAGCTAAAACTGTCAAGGAACCTTGAGTTTAGATGGAAAAATGCATCCTTGCTATTTATCTTTTAATGAATATCTCCTCATTATCTCTGGGCTTAGTATCAGGAACATTTCCGGGATGCAATGACTTACCCATCGCCAAGTAGAAACTTGGGCAAAAGGAAGGGTAGATTTACTATTATATTTATAAAGATTGTTGAAAATGTGTGTGTGCACACACGTGCAAGCACATGCTTTGAGATTTTGAAACTTGTCCATAGACTACTACAACTAGAGGTTCTTTAATAAGTTTTATCTTGTTTCTAATTGACACATAATAATTGTACATATTTATGGGGTACAGGTGTGATGTCTTGATATGTATTTAGATGGTGTAATGATCAAATGAGGGTAATTAGCATATCCATCACCTCAAACACTTGCCATTTCTTTGTGGTGAGAACATTCAAAGTCCTCTCTTCTAGCTATTTTAAGTATTCAATACATTATTGTTGACGAAAGTCACCCTACTTTGCAATAGAACACCAGAACTTATTTCTCCTAACTGTAACTTTGTACACCTTGATAGAGGTTCTTGCAAATGTCGGGCATGACTGAGGTCTCTTGATAAATTTTTTTTCCCTCTCTCCATTTCTTTATTAAACATTCACCCAGCACTTAGTATATAACATACACACAAGCACAGTGTTAGGCCCATCTTCTCAAGTCCCTTGGTTCAAAGACTCCATACTACCATCTAGTCATCAAAGGGACCCTGATGACATTGAGCTCTCTCTTGAAGTTTTAAAATCAAGTCAGCTTATCTCCACCGGGTTTTACCTTTTCAGATGTCCAAACTTGACCTTGTATAGGTAAAATTTAAGGAGTTTCCTGCCAGTGCTCTGGACTCTAACATTGCTTCAGGTCCTGATCCTACTTTATGACCAGCTCTGTCCCAAGATTCCTCTCTTTTCTGTGTTTGAGTCTTGGTGAACTGTTCAGTATGTCTTCCTTTTTAGAATGAGACCTTTTTTGTTTCTTGTCTCTGCCTCCCAGGCTGTTAAGGTTCTATTCCTGAAACATGGCCTTGGACCTGGAGCCTATTTAAAAGTTGTGATTTATTCTCTTAAATTCTGTTGCTTCTTGGATTCCTGTAGACTTGTTTGGGAAGATGGAGTGAGTTGTGATCAAATGGAGTAGGAAATTGGATCATATTATGAAGGACTCATTTGCCCGGGAGCTGGGGTTCGGGCTTCTGTCTGGCTCCTCACTGAGGGCTCGTTCTAAGGCAGCTGGCAGGGAGCAAAGCAGGCGCTCCCAGAAATCGTGCCCAATGAAAACATAGAGAACTGGGTTGAGGCAGCTGTTGATAAAGGCCATAGATGAGGCCAGGGGGCTTATGAGCATGGCCACCTGGACCAGGTCCTCTCTGTCTTCCCGGGAGGATGCAAAGTCCAGCCACCGGGAAACTTGCAAGGGCAACCAGCAGAGGAAGAAGGCAATTACCACCGTCACAAGGACCCGGAAGGGTCGGCTAGACCCGGCCAGCTGCCTTTCTCTTAACTTCAAGGCTACAAGAATGTAGCAGCCGGTGATGATAGCCACAGGGAGAATGAAGCTGAAGACAAAGTGGCTGGTGAGCAGTGTTTGGTACCGTGGAATGATGAGCTCTTTCCACAGTTGGTGACTTCCTTGAGTTTCATTCCACAGGTCATACTTGTTGTAGCAATAGGTGACACCTTCCACCATGATTGTTTCCTTGAAGAACAAGTAGGGAACAGAGAACAAGATTGCCAAAAGCCAGGCCCCCGAGGCACCCACAGCTGCCTTAGCTGGTGTGCGGCGATTCCAGTACCAGATTGGCCAGAGGATCGCAACACAGAGGTCCATGGAGATGAGGGTCAGAAGGAAGACACTGGCCAGAAAGTTAAGGATAGACGCAGTGCTGTTGAGCTTACAGAGCAGGTGGCCAAAGGGCCAGTGGTAGTGCAGAGCCACCATGACCAGCTAGAGAAGCAGCGAGAGGATGATGATGAAGTCAGCCACAGCCGGGTTGAGGTACCACACCGTGTTGACTGTGCGGGCCATGTGGAAGCCGGCTATCCAAATGACAAGGCCATTGCCAGCCAAGCCTAGGAAGAAAGTCACCGAGTAGACTATCATGGAAAAGATGTCAAGAGCAGACTTGACACTCTCCAAAGAGTCATCATAATAGTCCAGCACGGGCGTGGGATTCTCCACGGGCAGCAGTGACAGCATGGACGTATTCTCCATACTACTGTGAAAATAGCCAAAATTTAGTTAGACTCAAACTTTCACAGCTATGTAAACTACCTAAATTCTTACCACTTCCCTTCTTGTGATAACTGCACACAGCTTTCCTGTCCCTGCTGTAGGATGCACTGTTCCCCATTGGTGGTATTCCTCCTTCCCCATCTGCTCCTGTTCTTCCTCCTCCTCTTCTTTGTTTCCACGTCCATATTCTTAACTACGTTTTTAAGCACTTTTTCTATGCCAGCCACTATGCTGCCTACTTTCCACACATTGCATATCATGAGTTAAACACTTATTGTGAGTCTAATACTCTGCTTATATATTGCATTTAACTTATTCCTCATAACGAATCTATGATGTAGAAAGGAATTATTACAGATGAGGAAACTAAGGTTCAGAGAGGCTAATACATTACTGAAAGTCAAATATCCAGTAGTAAAAAAAGTAGAAATGAGTTTTGAGCTTAGTTCTGCTTAATTAAAAATTCACATACTTGGCCTGATTTTTAGTTTTCACTGTATATTTCTCCCTCATTGGCCTGAAGGGGGCTCATATTTATATTCTCAATTTAGTTTACAAAAGGGGTTTCCTGTGCTTCACACTGTTTAATAATTGCCACAATGCCATGTTAGCTAGGCAAGATATGTTTTATAATTGAGCTTATTTTATATATGTGAAAACAAAGACTCAAATAAGCTGTTTTCATGTGGCTCACTGCACTAGGATCTAGGTCTTGAACCAAGACCTCCTGCAGCCAAACCCTATCTTTTCCTCACCTCGTTACAATGCTCGCCTGTTATGGGGAAAGAGCATCAGAAGCTGGCATTCTGGAGGAGCTGGACTCTGTCCCGGTGAATGACCCTCCAAGCTCTCTTAAGGGAATGTGGTCACATTGGCTGCCTTTAGGGGCCAGGCATGAGTTTCACAAATGTCTAATCCACATGAATTATTGTTTTTTCACTTCCTTGTTGAAAACCTAGTGACTTCTGCTGCATACTGGTGGTATTGTTGTCTGTTTCTGTTTTGTTTTCCTATTTTGATTTTTAAGTCTGTCAAGGTGTCTCAGTCTTCAATTCTATTTGATGCCTTTATGTTTTTGTTTATGCTATTCTTGCTGCCTAGAATGCCTTCCCCTCTACTCTTTGCTACCAGTGAAATCCTGCACACACACATTCTAGTAGATTTGGTTGCTTCTTCTTCTGGTTGCTCATAGCACTTGGTCTATGTTAATTCCAGCAGTAGTGCCTGTGCATCAGAAATGATTGTCTTAGTATCTGTCTCAGGGGTCACATCTTGTTCTACTTCCATCACCCAATACCTTAGGCAAGAGATTTACCTTCTCTGAGCTTTAGATTCCTCATCTTTAAAAGGAATATATAATATTAATACATACCTCATAGGGTTGTTGCAAAGGTCTAAGGGGACAAATCTGTGAAATATTTAGAAATATATCTGATACATCAAAAACACCCAACATGTTGGTATTATTTTTGTTGATGTTATTATTATCCAAATTATTTGATCCCCCACACTTGATTTATACTAACCATTCCATAAACATTTGTTTACTAATTATAGTACTGATAAAGGACAAGGATTCAATGAAATGATACATGTACATATAAATTATAGAATCTAAAGAGTTACACAAAGCAGAACCCCTCTTCCAGAAGTACCAATTTCTTCCCTTGTCTTCTGCGCTCGTTTATTTAAGTGAAGCCTCTCTCTTCTAGCACAATCCCTCCCCGACTTTTCATCCTCCGTCTCCTCCAAATGGCCACCTCCAGACAACCGTTGAGCCCTCTCATGCCTCTCAGCAGTGGAGCACCCCACACTCATCTTGGCCAGCTTGGGGCTCTGCTTCCCTGGTGGGGTTTTGTAGCGGCCAAATCCTTCCTGGAGCTTTTTGGATCTCTGGCGCCAGAGGGTTCTGAAGGTGTCTGTGTCAGTTGCCAGACTGGAGAAGGCTCTGTGCTGAGGACCTAAATAATACAATTGAAAAGAGGAACTTTGGAGATGTATGTTGAGGTTTCTCTAAAAGCCTTGAATTCTTTTAGGGTGAGAGCTCAGGATAAGAACATTTTTTACTCACCAAGGACTTGAAGTTAGGTGGCCTCTGGCCCAGATCAATGAGACTTTAGGAAATATGATTTTATCTTTCATGAAATTTATGTCTAATACTTTTAAACAAATATAAAAATAATTTAAAAGTACATGAGCAAAGCTTGATATTAATTACAGCAGTAACAGCTAATATTTATGGAGTGCACATTGTAGAGCAGATTTAACCCTTTCTCTGTCCTGTACTCTGGCATCAGCAGGGTATCACAATAGGATTCTGAAAGACCACATCGGAGAATATCCTGTGGAGATGGAAAGGGTGGTTGCTTAATCACAGATGGCAATAAGATCACACTGGACTTTGTAGGACTAGTTTTGAATCTGGACTGTGAAACTAGGCTACAAAAATAAGCTTAATCTAATTGAGCCTTAGCTATAAAATCAGTATAAATTCTTATGAAGCTTAAATAAGCCAGTTAATGAAGATAATTTTACAACCAGAAAGCACAATACAAATGTGTGAGTTATAATTTGGTTTAAAGTAGTTTGACATTTTAAGGATGAAATGTTAGTATTTACAAAGGCCATCCTCATGGGACACTGAGGTAGATGAGAAAACTGAGGCTCAGAGAGCTTCTCTCTGGTCCTGGCACAGTTAGAATGGCTCATCCACTGACTCATAGGAAGAGCTAGGGATTTCCCCCATGTGCAGAGAATCAGAAATGGGTACCTCCTCAAAGATGAGAGAGACAACTCTGTGGGGGACCCAAAAGTGAGTGAAGTTTTAAAACTGGAAGAGAGGGGAGAGGGTAGTGTTGGAGGTAAACATTGAATACAAATATATGAATAGAAATCTGGATTTAAATATTAAATATAAATATATTACTATAAATCATAAATATAAATCTGGCACACTCCTCTTAACAATAGCTCAGAACAATCTAAAGTGTATAGTAGTCCCTCCTTTATCTGCACTTTCACTTTCCACTGTATGAAAACATTAAATGAAAAATTCCAGAAATAAACAATTCAAAAATGACCTATCAGGTACATAACTTTTTAACTGTACACTGTTCAGAGTAGCATGCTGAAATCTTGTGCCCCGGGAACAAATCATCTTTTCGTTCAGTGTATCCATGCTGCAGCTGCCACTAGCCTGTTACTCAGTAGCCATCTCTGTTACCAGATAGAGTTTCACTGTATTGCAGTTCTTGTATTCCAGTGACCCTTGTTGTACTTAGTAGTGGCCCCAAAGTGCAAGAGTAGTGATTCCAAAGAGAAGTCACAAAGTGCTTCCAGTAAGTGAAAAAGTGAAAATTCTTGACTTAAAAAGGAAACAAAAATAATCCCATGCTGAGGTTGCTAAGATCTATGATAAGAACTAATCTTTTATCCATGAAATTGTGAAGAAGGGAAAAAAAAAGTATTAGTTTTTCTTTCACACTTCAAGTTACAAAGGTTATGGCTATAGTGTGTGATAACTTTTATTAAAGTATACTGTTATAATTGTTCTATATTATTATTTGTTATTTTTATTAATCTCTTACTGTGCCTAATTTATTTATTTTTTATATTTTTAATTTAATTAATTTAATTTTTAATTTCAGAATATTATGGGGGTACAAATGCTTTGGTTACATATATTGCCTTTGCACCACCCTAGTGAGAGCTACAAGTGTGCCCATACCCCAAACAGTGCACACCGCACCTGTTAGGTGTGAATTTACACATCCCCTCCTCCACCCTCCCACCTGCCTGACACCCGATGAATGTTACTTGCATATATGTGCACATAAGTGTTGATTGATTAGTACCAATTTAATTGTAGTATGTGTGGTGTTTGTTTTTCCATTCTAGTGATACTTCACTTAGAAGAGTGGGCTCCAGCTCCATCCAGGATAATACAAGAGGTAGTTCACCTTTTTTTTAACAGCTGAGTAGTACTCCATGGTATACATATACCACGTTTTATTAATCCACTCATGGATTGATGGGCACTTGGGTTGTTTCCACATCTTTGCAATTGTGAATTGGGCTGCTATAAACATTCAAGTTCAAATGTCTTTTTTATAGAATGTCTTTTTTTCCTTTGGATATATAACTAGTGGTGGGATTGCTGAATCAAATGGTGGTTCTGATTTTAGTTCTTTGAGGTATCTCAATACTACTTTCCATAGAGGTTGTACTAATTTGCAGTCCCACCAGCAGTGTATGAGTGTTCCTATCTCTCAGCATTCGCACCAACATTTGTTGTTTTGGGACTTTTTGATAAAAGCTGTTCTCACTGGAGTTAAGAGATAATCTCATTGTGGTTTGGATTTGCATTTCCATGATGATTAGAGATGTTGAGCATTTTTTTCATTTTTTTTTTTGCCATTAGTTTATCTTCTTTTGCAAAGTTTCTGTTCATGTCCTTTGCCCACTTTTTAACAGGGTTGTTTGATTTTCTTCTTGCTGATTTTCCTGAGTTCTGTATAGATTCTAGTTATCACCCCTTTATTGGATGTATAGTATGCAAATATATTATCCCATTCTGTAGGTTGTCTATTCGCTCTAGTGATAGTTTCCTTGGCTGTGCAGAAACTTTTTAATTTGATCAGGTCCCATTTATTTATTTTTGTTGCTGCTGTGATTGCTTTTGGGGTCTTCTTCATAAATTCTTTGCCTAGCCCAATGTCTTTAAGAGTTTTTCCAACATTTTCTTCTAGAATTCTTATGGTTTCATGCCTTAGGTTTAAGTCTGTTATCCATCATGAGTTGATTTTTGTGAGCTGTGCAAGGTGTGGATCCTGTTTCAGTCTTCTACACATGGCTATCCAATTTTCCCAGAACCATTTATTGAATAGGGATTCTTTTCCCCAGAGTATGTTTTTGTCTCTTTGTTAAAGATCAGATGGCTATATGAGGATGGTTTTATGTCTGGGTTCTCAGTCATGTTCCATTGGTCTATATCTCTGTTCTTGTGCCAGTACCATGCTGTTTTGGTTACTATAGCCTCATAGTATAGCTTGAAATCTGGTAAACTGATGCCTCCCAATTTGTCCTTTTTGCTTAAGGTTGCTTTGTCTATATGGGGTCTTTTCTGGTTCCATATGAAGCATGAAATTACTTTTTCTTGATCTGCAAAAAATGATGTTGGTATTTTAGTAAGGATTGCATTGAATCTGTAGATCACTTTGGGTAGTATAGACATTTTAATGATAATGATTCCACTGATCCGTGAGCATGGTATAGTTTTTCATCTGTTTATATCCTCTGCTATTTCCTTCCTCAGTGTTTTGTAGTTCTCCATGTAAAGGTCCTTCATCTCCTTAGTTAAGTATATTCCTAGGTATTTTATTTTCTTTGTTGCTATTTTGAAAGATATGGAATCTTTGATGTGGTTCTCAGTTTCACTGTTGTTGGCATATATGAATGCTACTGATTTGTGTAGATTGATTTTGTAACCTGAGACTTTGCTGAACTTATCTGTCAATTCCAGTAATTTCTTGGCAGAATCTTTGGGGTTTTCTAGATATAAGATCATATCATCTGCAAAGAGCAATAGTTTGACCTCTTCTGCCTCCATTTGGATGCCCTTGATTTTCTTCTCTTGTCTGATTGTTCTGGCTAGGACTTCCAGCACTATGTTGAATAGAACTGGTGATAGAGGGCAACCTTGTCTGGTACCAGTTCTAAGCGGGAATGTTTTCAATTTTTCCCCATTCAGTATGATGTTGGATTTGGGTTTGTCATATATGGCTTTTATCATTTTGAGGTAAGTCCCATCTATGCCTATTTTGTTAAGCGTTCTTATCATAAAAGGGTGCTGAATTTTGTCAAACGCTTTTTCTGCATTTATTGAGAGGATCATGTGGTCTTTATTTTTACTTCTATTTATGTGGTGGATTACATTTATGGATTTGTGTATGTTGAACCATCCCTGCCTCTCTGGGATGAAGCCCCACTTGATTGTGATGGATTATCTTTTTGATGAGCAGCTGTTCAATTTGCTAGGATTTATTGAGATTTTTTTCATCTATATTCATAAGGGATATTGGTCTGTAGTTCTCTTTTTTCATTGAGTCCTTTCCTGCCTTTGATATCAAGGTGATCTTGGCTTCATAAAATGTGTCAGGGAGAAGTCCTTCCTTCCCAATATTGTGGAATAATTTCTGCAGGATAGGTACCAGTTATTCTTTGTAGGTCTGGTAAAATCTTGGTGTGAAACCATCTGGTCCAAGACTTTTTTTTCTTGGAAGATGTTTTTATTGCTGCTTCAATTTTGTTACTTGATATTGGTCTGTTCAGGAATTCTATTTCTTCCTGATTAAGCCTAGGGAGGCTATGTGTTTCTAAGAATTTGCCCATTTCCTCCACATTTTCAGGTTTATGTGCATAGAGATTTTTATAGTATTCATAGATGATATTTTGTATTTCTGTGGTATCAGTTGTAATTTCTCCTTTTTCGTTCCTGATTGAGCTTATCGGAGTCCTTTCTTTTCTGCTTCTGGTTAATCTAGTGAGAAGCCTGTCAATTTTGTTTATCTTTTCAAAGAACCAATTTTTTGTTTCATTAACCTTCTGTATAGTTCTTTTCTTATCGATTTCTTTTAGTTCTGCTCTGATCTTGGTTATTTCTTTTCTTCTGCTGGGCTTGGGATTGGTTTGCTGATTGTTTGTTGTTTTGTTGATCATTGTTGTTGATTTGTGATCATTCTGTCTTTTGGATGTAGGCATTTATGGCTGTGAATTTTCCTCTCAGGACTGCTTTAGCTGTGTCCCACAGATTTTGATAACTTGTGTACCCTGTATCATTTAGTTCAAAGAATCTTTTGATTTCCATCTTGATTTCCTCCTTGACCCAATAATTGTTCAGCAGTAGGTTGTTTAGTTTCCATGAATTTGTGCAAAGATGAGTGTTTCTGTTAGAATTGATTTCTAATTTTTTGCCACAGTGGTCTGAGAAGATGCACAGTATAATTTCTATTTTTTAAAATTTGTAGAGATGTGTTTTGTGGCCTAAGATGTGATCAATCTTAGAGAATGTTCCACAAGCTGATGAGAAAAATGTATATTTAGTGTTTTTTGGGTAGAATTTCTGTAAATGTCCATTAAGGTCCTTTGTTCTAGAGTTCTGTTTAAGTACATTGTTTCTTGTATATTTTCTGTTTGGAGGATCTGTCCAGTTCTGTCTGAGGGGTGTTAAAGTCCCTGGCTATTACAGTGCTGCTGTTTATGATTTTGTTTAGATCAGGTAGGATTTGCTTTATGAATTTGGGTGCATCTGTGTTAGGTGTGTAAATATTTAGAATTGTTATGTCTTTTTGTTGAATTGTTCTTTTTACCATTATATAATGACCATCTTTGTCTTTCATTACCTTTGTTGATTTGAAGACTATGTTATCTGATATGAGAAGTGCTACAACAGCTTTCTTTTGGTTTTTCCATTTGCATAGAATGTTGTTTTCCATACCTTCCATATCTTCCAGACTCAGAGTCTGAATGAGTTCTTATGGGTTAGATGTGTTTCCTGGAAAGAGCAGATACTTGGCTCATATATTTTTATCCATTCAGCTAGCCTATGTTTCTTCAGTGGAGAGTTCAAGCCATTCACATTTATTGAAAGAATTGATGAGTGGGGTAGATTTCTGTTCATCCTGTTGAGTAGAACTTTGTTGCTTTGTTTTATCTCTTGAGCCATTATGGTATCTGGCCTTTCACCTTTAGCTTTTGAGTGATTTTACACTGGTGGGTGTCCATTGTGTTGATCCATGTATGACGCAGTTCTGAGTACTTCCTGCAGGACAGGTCTTGTCTTGACAAATTCCCTCAGTGTTTGCTTATTTGAGAAAATCCTTATTTCCCCCTCATATGCAAAACTTAGTTTTGCAGGGTACTGAATTCTAGGCTGGGCATTTTTCTGTTTGAGAACACTGAGAATGGGGCCCCAATCCTTTCTGGCTTGTAAGGTCTCAATTGAGAAGTCTACAGTTAGTCTGATGGGTTTTCCTTTGTAAGTTACCTGCTGCTTTTACCTTCCGGCCTGTAGGAGTGCCTCTTTTGTGTTTATTTTGGCCAGTCTGATGACTATGTGTCATGGTGTTTGTCTCTTTGCAATGAATCTCCCAGGAGTCTTTTGAACTTCTTGTACTTGGGTATCTAGATTTCTAGCAAGGCCAGGGAAATTTTTCTCAATTATTCCCTCAAGTAGGTTTTCTAACCCTTCTGTATTTTCTTCTTCTCCCTCAGGGATGCCTATGATTCTTAATTTAAGCCTCTTTACATAATCCCATATTTCTTGTAGGCTTTGCTCATTCCTCTTATTTCTATGCTCTATCTCTGTGACTGACCTGTTTAATTGAATGATGTTGTCTTCAAGCTCTGAGATTCTTTCTTCTGCCTGATCTAACCTATTCTTAAAGCTTTCCACTACTTTTTGTAACCCTTGAATGAATTTTTCATTTCCAGAAGTTCTGTTTGATTTTTCTTTAATAATTATATTTCTTTAGTGAATTTTTAATTTATTTCCTGCATTGTTTTTGTGATTTCCTTGTGTTGGGTTTCTATTTTATCTTGTATTTCCTTGAGCTTCCTTACAATCCATGTTCAAAATTTTTCATCTGTCATTTTAATATTCTGCTTTTGGTTGGTAGCCATTGCTAGAGAGCTGTTGTTCTCTTTTGGGGGTGTCCTTTCTCTCTGATTCTTCATAATTCTGGAGTTCTTTTACTGATTCCGTCTCATCTGGAACAGCTGTTGCTTCTTACTTTTGGATTTTGTTTTGTTTAGATAATGAGAGTTTCAGTTTACTCTCTGAGCCAGTAGGTGGCACTTGTGGGTGAGCATCAACCACATCTTGTATGATTGATTCAGTACAAGCTCTAAAGTGTGTGTAAATTGATCTCCCTGTCAGTAGGTGGCACTTGTCAGAAGGAACAAGGTGCAATGTTGTTTTTGGATCCTGTGACCAGCTCCAATTCCTCAGAAGAAGCACTCTAATGCCCCAGGTGATGGGTGGGGCCCTGGAAATTCCAGGCGTGTCCTCATGCTCCAGCTCAGCAGGGGCAGGTGGGGAAGTGGGTCTGGGTGTGGCTCGGTTGGGCGAGCCTGCCCTCAAGCTCCACAAATGCTGGCAAGGTATCTGCTTTAGCAAGGGTCAAAGGTCTGCTCCCCACCTCTGGGAAAAGCTGCTCAGGAGGGGCTGAAGTGGCCCCACTGAACCAGAAAGTCTGTGTGTGGAGGCAGAGCTATCTGAGACCTACAAGCTGGCAGTCTGGAGTAGGCTTTGCTACTTTCCACCCTCTCTATTCTGTGGTTTCTCCTGGGCCTCTGCCAGCAGGCAGGACCTCAAGCCAGCTGAGCTCCCCCATGACTGTGATGTGGGCTGGGAGGTTCCCTGCCCAGGATCCTGGCCTGAGCTGGGAGCGCAGCCCTTCTGTGGGAGGAGGGGTGCCCCACAAGTATGCTGCAGCTAGGACCCACTCTGCACTCCTCCCACCCCGATCTGCCCTTGCAGGCACCCACACCTCCTGAGACTAATTCACAAATATCCCCTCTGTGCCCCTGGGCAATGTGATTGAGACCTGAGTGTATGGGCGCTGGCCTTCAGGCCCATCCCTGGGACCCCAGAGATCAATCCCTGATCATGCCAGGGAGAAGGATGATGGTACTGAGTCACCTACGGGGTGCCCAAGCTAGTTCAATGTCCCTTCACCTTGGGGCATGTCCTGTTCTGATGGGGCTGTCAGGCAAGCAGCAGCAGGCAGGGCTGGCCCACAGGGAGCTCATAGTCCGAGCACCCCTCAGTCCACTGCAGGACCCCAAAAGGAAAGGTGTGAGCCCCACTCCCTGTGGAAGCCTCCATGTGGCAGCTCAATTGTCTCTCTCAGCAGCCACAGGTACAGGAGGAGAAGGGGAGAAAAAGAGTCTGGATGGAGGAAATTCCATACTCTGGTCATCTCCAACCCCTCTCCGGGAGGTAGTCTGCTCAGAATGACAGGGCTTTGGTGTTAAGCAGATCATCCAGGACCCACTGGACCCCTGTGGCTCCTGCAGTCTGGGCTGGAGTTGGGAAATGTCTGTGTGGGGATGAGCAAGATGTAACCTGAGGAGCTGAAGCCCTCTGGGGAGGACAAAGGTGGATGGTGGGTAGAGAAGCAATGTGGCACCTGCCATCTGGCTCAGGCCTGTGGGGAGGGAGGTGCCCGGGGGGGCTGGAAGCCTGGTGCCCTATCCAACAGAAGCTCCCCACTCACTGGTCACAGCAGTCTCTGGGCTCGTGTGGGCAGAAGGTCTCTCCAGCAGCTCAGGAGCCCACCAACAGTCTGAGATGCAAGGGAGGAGGACATTAACTGCTCCACCTACCCTTCTTGCTGGTCTCCAAGCCTCTTGGGGTTTAATCTCTGCCAATACCTTTCTCCTACTAGGTCTGCTCCATAACCTCTTCACATGGAGTTTCCTGTAGGTTCAGGCACCCTTCCTTCAGACCCTCATCCTATCTATGTTTGTCTGTCTGTTTGTTTTTTTCTCTTTCATCTAAAACTTCTTTTTCTTACTGAGACACCTGGCTGGTGGTGTCTCTGATTCACCATCTTGGCTCCCTCCTCCCAGTAGGACTGTGCCTAATTTATAACATAAAGTTTATCATAGGAATGTATGTGTAGGAAAAAAACAGTATATATGGGGTTCAGTACTATCTGAGATTTCAGGCATCAACTGGAGGTCTTAGAACGTATCCCCCTCTGATAAGGGGGTCTACTATACAAAACCTCTTCTATTACATCATCACAAATGGCCACGATTACACACCCAAGGGGTCATAATATATCTTTGACTGAAACTCTCATCCAGAAACCTTAAAAAACAAAATACTTTGGTAAATACTTAGATGCCTATTGACTTCTCTTTTACCCTGTAGCAGAGGACCATGGAGGAAGGAGAAACTTTAAGGGCAGGGTTTTGTAAGAGAAAGTTGTGTCAATTGATGGTAGTCAGATTTTGTAGTCATTCAAAAAAGTAAAGTGAAAATAAAGTCAAATAAATGCTACTAGGCTGTTCAGTCAGTACTAGGCTTGTCTGATGATTATTTGCAGGCCAATACAATTTTATCCTTTTTTAGCTACTTTATTTTTAGCCTGATATTTTCATAGTGCTTATGAGGTTTTTAGAGCTTGATTCTGGCAGCTATTGTATGAACTCAAAAAGCGTAATATAATCTGGGTGCCATTAATAGACTGTAGTGTCTATTACAAAGGAGTTGATAGCCCTGTTATATTCTGTGCTCAGCAAGACCATCTGAAGTATTACCTTGAGCTATGGCATCACACTGGACATGCTTGGGAACTCCTCTGGTCATGGTAAGGGGAAGTGATCGTGGTTGATCTTAGATATATGTGACCCGTGCCTCTCATTATTAGTGCTCCTTTCTAAGTTTCTGCCCAAGGCTTAAACTTAGGTCTATCTTTTCTAAATGCTTTCCATAATTTTTGATGATAATATCTTGAAAATTCTGGAGTTGGCACCCATGGACTAAGGAATGCAGGGAAGATTAAGTATTAATGCAGCCTACGTTCATCAGAATGTCTGCTTATTTATCAATGTCCTGGCATGACAGAAGGATCCTGAAAGTCCCCCCTGCACTTCTAAATATTTAAGGGAAGCTATAAAAATCTACAAGGATTAGAGGCTTCCAAGTCTCTTCCAGGTACATTAGCCAATTTGACTACTATGCCCTCACCCTGTGGCCCCCTCAACCCCATACCCCCAAATCCAATATAAAAGTTCCTAAACCTTCTGTGGCATTTGACACAGTGTTTCTTTTAGCTGATTTACCATCTGGGAAGTGAAACAAAAACTAGAAGCAATACTTCTCCTTACTTTTTTTTTTTTTTTTTTTGCAATTCATTATTTTCCTTAAATAGGACCAGGCACAAAAAGGCAATCACTAACCTATTATCTGTTATACTGTTTTACTTTGTTTTGTTTTGTAGACGAACTGTAGCACAATCTGTGACTGGCTAAAAGAGGGCATTTGTGCACCATTTTGAAAGTGACTCCTGTTCAACATCAGATTTCACAAACCCTCATGGTTTCCCATTATTTGGACTTCTTATTACACCCTGAAAGAAAGAAAATGAAGTTGGAGACACATCAGACATCATCTATTCCAGGTTTTCCTCCTGAAGGTCCCAGATCTCAGGACCTATGATAGTGTCACTCTTAAAAATATTGGTGAAACATTGTTGTTTTAAATATTTCAAAAAAGAAATATTTTAAGTATTTTAATTGGTGTTGAGGATCAAGTAGCTTTACTTTTGACTTATATTATTACAGCTGCATTTATTTGATGGTCGGAACCTTAAGAAATTGAGACCCATGTAGGAAAATAATTTGTGCATCAACATTTACTGAGTTGGATACTTTTTATAGATAGAGTCCCAGAAATGGTATGTGAGAAGTTTGATCAATTTTAAAGTATTTTGTTTGTTTGTGGTAGTATTGAGCACTTTCTTCTTGAATTAAGTCTCAGGTGAAGGAAGCTGTTGGAGGCATGTAATGATAGAATTGGAAAGGGTTATGAAGATTAGCTAAACTTTACTTGTGGGCTTCAATATAGAATCACTAAACTTTACATTCTTATAATTTTTAATCACATTTTGAAAACTTCATAAAATCAATTCTAAATCCAAGTCTATTCTTGCTTCATTGTGATTGCCCTCCAAATATTTGAACAATATCTTAGAGGCTTCTTGATTCATCTTATCTCCAGGCTGACATTTTCAAATTCATTAACTGTCTTTCATATGATCCTTCAAAAACTTTCTTAATATGGGTTTGTTGTGGATTAAATATGGTCACACATTCTTTGCAATTCCTCCCATCAAGAAATAGGGTCTATTTCCTTTCCTCTTGGATTTGGGTTGGTCCTATGGTGTGATTTGAATAATAGAATGTGACAGAAGAGATGCCGCATATCTTCAGAGGCTAATCATCATGACATCTATGGTTTCAATTTTCATATCTTGGAATACACTTTCTTGGAACTCATGGACTACCAAAGCCCCTTGCAGACAGCCCCTGCTGAGCTTCTAGACAAAGCCTACCACAAATGTCAATATTTTGGCTTTCCAGCCATCCTAGTACCCCAGTCAATATTAATCAATGAAGTGGATGAAATATATGATAATTTTAAAGAGAATCATGAGAAATAATACACTGTGGTTATTTCAAGCCACTAAGTTTTAGAGTATTTTTTTATGTAGTGTTAGGTAACTGAGAGGTCTAGGTCACAAATGGCTTCAAAGCATTGGGTTCAGATCTAAATAGGATGTGTTAACTGTGACTAATAACTTGTATAATGAGATTTTTTTTGCTTCTTGGATTTTGATGGCACATTTGTATAATTCCAGTAGATTTCTACAGCCATGTTTTCATAACCTGTGGTGTTTGAAATGATTTCTAAGACCAGAATTGCTGTTGCTCATGTTCACTTAAAAAGAAAGACTATTGAAATTGGGTCTATGACTTGTTTCCTACTTCCCTCTTCTGGCAATCAAGGAATGAGTCCTGAATTTTTCTAGACTTGATGGAATGACAACCATGCTTTCATTAGTATAATAGTTAACTATAAACCAAGGGCTTGTATATACATCATCTCAATTAATCCACCCAACCACACATGGTAGGCACTAATGATACTTTAATATACACTAAAGTTTTGTGAGTGATAGGCCATTAGTCAGCAATTTACTCTCCAATGGTTCTGGAAAAAAAGTTCTTTGCCTTGCACTCAGATCTTTTCTGTAAGTCTGAAATTGTCTCAAATTAAAACCTTTATACAAAAAAACTTATGATTTGTTTACTGGGTACAGCGATTATCCAATCTCCTCCTTCTATTCTTTGTAGGAGAAATTATAAATAAACCTCCCCAAGTATCACTCAAAATTAAACAATTAAGAAGTAGTGCTCATGAACTTGTTGGTGATGGTGGCTGCTGTGATTAAGGCTATGGTTAGGAAGCTGGAAAACTAAAAATAGAGATAGGGTAACAACAATAATATCTAACATATGTTGAGTGCTCATTCAGAGAGGTACTAATTTTTGTAAGCATTTTGCATGTGCTAACTCATTACCCCTCATAATATTCCTATAAATAAGTTTTGTTAGCCCAACTATAACATAGTTGATAAAACTGAGGCCCAGAGAGGAAAAATAACTTCCCCAATGGAGGAGCTGTCCTGAAGAAGCTCAATGACCTTCATGACAACACAGAGAAGGAAATCAGAAGCCTATCTGATAAATTTAATAAAGAGATTGAAATAATTAAAAAAAAAATTAAGCAGCAATTCTAGAGCTTAAGAATTCAATTGACAAGCTGAGAAAGGCATCAGAGTCTCTCAACAGCAGAACTGACCAAGCAGAAGAGAGAGTTTGTGAGCTTGCAGACAGGCTATTTAAAAATACAAAGTCAGAAGAGAAAAAAGAAAAAAGAATAAAAATGAATGAAGCATACCTACAAGATCTAGAAAATAGCCTCAAAAGAGCAAATCAAAGAGTTATTGGCCTTAAACAGGAGGTACAGAGAGAGATTGGGGTAGAAAATTTATTCAAAGAAATAGTAACAGAGGACTTTCCAAACCTAGAGAAAGATATCAATATTCAGGTATAGGAAGGTCATAGAACACCAAGTAGATTTAACCCGAACAAGGCTACCTCAAGACATTTAATAATCAAGCTCTTAAATGTCACGGATAAAGAAAAGGTCTTAAGGAAAGCAAGAAAAAAGAAAAAACATAACATATAAAGGATTTTCAATACATCTGGCAGCAGACATCTCAGTGGAATCCTTACAGGCCAGGAGAGAGTGGCAGGACATATCCAAAGTGCTGAAGGAAAAAAATCTGAACTCTAGAATATTATATCCTGCAAAAATATCCTTCAAACATGAAGGAGAAATAAAGACTTTCCCAGACAAAAGCTGAGGGATGTCATCAACACCCGACCTGTCCTACAGGAAATGCTAAAAGGCATCTTCAATCTGAAAGAAAAGGATATTAATGAACAATAAGAAATCTTCTGAAGGTGTACAACTCACTGGTAACAGTAAGTACACAAATATAGAATACTCCATTGCTGTAACTACAGTGTATAAATCACTTATATCTTGATTAGGAAGACTAAAAGACAAATCTGTCAAAAATAACAACTTTTTGAGAGATAGATGGTATAAAAAGATATGGGTGGAAACATCAGAAAGTTAAAAAGTAGGGGGGAGGAGTTAAAGTTTAGAATTTCTGTTAGATTTCTCTTTGCCTGTTTATTTGTTTGTTTGTAAGCAGAGTTGTCATATGTTTAAAATAGTTGGTTATAAAGTGTGTTTTGCAAGCCTCATGATAACCTCAAATCAAAAAACCTACAACAGACACACAAAAAATAAAAAGCAAGAAATTAAAACACATTACAGAGAAAATCACTTTTAACAAAGGAAGACAAGAAGGAAGTAAGAAGGAAGGAGAAGACTGCAAAACAACCAGAAACCAAATAACAACATAGCAGTAGTAAGTCCATACCTATCAATGATAACATTGAATGTGAATGGACTAAACTCTCCCATCAAAAGACATAGAGTGGCTGAATGGATAAAAAAACAAGAGCCAACTATATGTTGTCTGCAGGAAACACACTTCACCTATAAAGACACACATAAACTAAAAATAAAGGGATGGAAAAGAATATTCCATGCAAATGGAAACCAAAAAAGAGCAGGAGTAGCTATACTTCTATCATATAAAATAAATTTCAAGACAAAAACTGTAGAAAGACACAAGGGTCACTATATAATGATAAAGGGGTCAATTCAGCAAAAGGATAAACAATTCTAAATATATATGCACCCAACACTGGAGCACCCAGATATATAAAGCAAATATTATTGGAGCTAAAGAGAGAGACCACAATACAACAACAGCTGGAGACCTCAACACTCCACTTTCAGCATTGGATATATCATCCAGACAGAAAATCAAGAATGAAACATTGGACTTAGTCTGCACTATAGACCAAATGGACCTTATAGATATTTACAGAACGTTTCATCCAACAGCTGCAGAATTCACATTTTTCTCCTCAGCCCATGGATTGTTCTTAAGGATAGACCATATGTTAGACCACAAAGCAAGTCTTAAAAAATTAAAAAAAATTGAAATTGTACCAAGTATTTTCTCTAACCACATGGAATAAAACTAGAAATCAATAACAAAAGGAACATTGGAAAATATATAAACACATGGAAATTAAACAATATGCTCCTGAATGACCAGTGGATCAATGAAGAGATTAAGGAGGAAATTAAAAAATTTCTTGAAGCAAATGAAAATAAAAACACAACATATCAAAACCTATGAGATTAAGCAAAAGCAGCAATAAGAGAAAAGTTTATGGCAATAAGTGCCCACATCAAAAAAGTAGAAAAGTTTCAAATAAACAACCTAACAATGCATCTCAAAGAACTAGAAACACAAGAGCAAATCAAACCCCAAATTAGTAGAAAAAAAGAAACAATAAAGATCAGAGAAGAAATAAATGAAACTTTAGCCAGACTAACTAAGAAAAAAAGAGATAAGACCCAAATAAATAAAATCAGAGATGAAAAAGGAGACATTACAACTGATACTGCAGAAGCCCAAAGGATCATTAGAGACTACTATGAGCAACTATACGTCAATAAGTTGGAAAACCTAGAAGAAACGTATACATTCCTAGATACATACAAACTACCAAGATTGATCCAGGAAGAAATCCAAAATCTGAATGAACCAATAACAAGTAATGAGACAGAAGCAGTAATAAAAAGTCCCACATCAAAGAAAACCCCAGCACCCAATGGCTTCACTGCTGAATTCTATCAAGCATTCAAAGAAGAACTAATACCAATCCTACTTAAACTATTCCAAAAAATCGAGGAGGAGGAGATACTCCCAAACTCATTCTACAAGACCTATGTCACCCTGATACCAAACCAAAACCAAAGACACAACAAAAAAATAAAACTATAGGCCGATATCTCTGATGAACATAGATGTAAAAATCCTCAACAAAATCCTAACAAACCAAATTCAACAACACATTAAAAAGTTTATTCATCATGATCAAGTAGGATTCATCCCAGGGATGCAAGGATGGTTCAACATATGCAAATCAATGAATGTGATACCTCATAGCAACAGAATGAAGGACAAAGACCATATGATCATTTCAACTGATGCTGAAAAAGCATTTGATAAAATTCAACATCCTTCATGATAAAAACTCTCAAAAAACAAGGTATAAAAGGAACTTACCTGAACACGATAAAAACCATATATGACAGACCCACAGCTAGTATGATACTGAATGGGGAAAAACTGAAAGCCTTTCCTCTAAGATCTGGAACAAGACAAGGATGCCTGCTCTCACCACTGTTATTCAACATAGCACTGGAAGTTCTAGCTAGAGCAAGCAGACAAGAGAAAGAAATAAAGGACATCCAAATCGGAAAGGAAGAAGTCAAATTATCCTTGTTTGCAGATGATATGATCTTTTATCTAGAGAAACCTAAAGATTCCACACACAAAAAAAACTCTCTTAGAACTTATAAACAAATTCAGTAAAGTTTCAGGACACAAAATCAACATACAAAAATCAATAGCATTTCTATATGCCAACAGTAAGCAATCTGAAAAAGAAACCAAGAAAGTAATCCTATTTATCATAGCTACATATAAAATAAAATACCTAGGAATAAACTTAACTGAAGAAGTGAAAGATCTCTGTGATGAAAACTATAAGACAAAGACACAAAAAAATGGAAAGATATTCCATGCTCACGGATTGGAATAATTAATGTCATTAAAATGTCTATAATACCCAAAGCAATCTATAGATTCAATGCAATCCCCATCAAAATACCTATGACATTCTTCATAGAAATAGAAAAAATAATCCTAAAATCTACATGGAATCACAAAAGACCCAGAATAGCCAAAGCCATCCTGAGCAAAAAGAACAAAATTGGAGGAATCACATTACCTGACTTCAGATTATACTACAGAGCTACAGTAACCAAAACAGCATGGTACTGGCATAAAAACAGACACATAGACCAATGGAACAGAATAGAGATCCCAGAAATAAATCCACACATCTATAGTGAACTTATCTTCAACAAAGTTGCCAAGAACATACAATGGGGAAAGGACAGTCTCTTCAATAAATGGTGCTGAGAAAACTGGATATTCATATGCAGAAGAATGAAACTAGACCCTTATCTCTCACCATATACAAAAATCAAATCAAAATGGGTTAAAGACTTAAATATAAGACCAGAAACTATGAAGCTAGTAGAAGAAAACACTGGGGAAATGCTTCAGGACATTGGTCTGGGCAAGGACTTTTTGAGTAATACCTGCAAAGCACAGGGAACCAAAGCAAAATTGGACAAATGGGATCATATCAAGCTAAAAAGTTTCTGCACAGCAAAGGAAACAATCAACAAAGTGAAGAGACAACCTATAGAATGGGAGAAAACATTTGCAAACTACCCATCTGAAAAGGGATTAATAACTAGAATATATAAGGAGCTCCAACAACTCAATAGGAAAACATCAAATAATCTGATTAAAAATGGGCAAAGGATCTGAATAGACATTTCCCAAAAGAAGACGTACAAATGGCCAACAGGCATATGAAAAAATACCATTAGTCATCAGAGAAATGCAAATCAAAACTACAATGAGATATCATCTTACCCCAATTGAAATGGCTTTTATCAAAAAGGCAATAACAAATGCTGGTTGGGATGTGGAGAAAGGGGAACCCTTGTACACTGTTGGTAGGAATGAAAATTAGTGCAACCACTATGGAAAACAGAATGGGATTTCCTCAAAAAACTAAAAATAGAACTACCATATGACTCAGCAATCCCACTGCTGGGTATATATATCCAAAGTAGGGGAATTCAGTATATCGAAAAGATATCTACACTCCCATGTTTATTGCAGCACTATTCACAATAGCCAAGATTTGGGATCAACCTAAGTGTCCATCAATGGATGAATGGATAAAGAAATTGTGGTACATATAAGCAATGGAATATTATATAGCCACAAAAAAGAATGAAATCCTGCCATTTGCAACAACACACATGGAACTGGAGAACATTATGTTAAGTGAGATAAGCCAAGCACAGAAAGACAAATCTCGCATGTTCTCAGTCACGTGTGGGAGCTAAATATTAAAAACAATTGATCTCATGGAGATAGAGAGTAGCATGATGTTTACCAGTGGATGGGAAGGGTAGCAGGGAGGGGGTGATAAAGTGGGGATGGTTAATGGGTACAATAATATAGTTAGATAGAATGAACAATATTTGGTAGCACAACAAAGTGACTATAATCAACAATGTGTTCAGTATATTTTAAAATAACTAACAGAGTGGAATTGGAATGTTCCTAACACAAAGAAATGATAAATGCCTGAGCTGGTGGATCCCCCAATTACCTTGATTTGATTAATTCACATTGTATGCCTATATCAAATCATCACATGTGCCCTATGAAGATATACAACTATTATGTACCCATAATAATTTTAAAAAGTCAAATCCAAGATTACACAAATAGTAAAACTTGAATCACAGGTTTTTTAAAAAAGGTATTTGATTTTACATCCTAAGCCTATTATTCTATATGAGGGCACAGAGAAGACATGCCTTGAAGATTCTCAAAATAACTGAGGGACACTAGTAAAGGTAACGGAGATCTGAAAATCTTGCCATAGTAGGTGTGTTAGGGGGATGGGGGCTGATGAATTCCAGAGAAATGTGGTACTAAATGTCATTAAGCCGACTGTGTATCACACCAGGGCTGAGGTAGTCTCCAGATTGCTTTCACAAGCAGGTAACTCATCAGATCATGTGATTCTTCAAACTGTTAATGAATAGAACACTGGAGGAAAACATAGGAAACTGGGGGAAAACACTCCTTTTAATTCCAGTGGAAAATTTTCATTTCTTTTAAGCATTCTTCCAGAAGGATTCTTAGGGCTTTTTGCCTTCCACCTTTATTTTTGTGCAAGGGCTTGTGCAAGAGGTACTTGAGAAAGCTTTAATTTAAGGCTTTGTTTCTCGTGGGAATGTGAGAGAAAGCAGAAAAACCTTCCAATTTGTTTAGTGAGAAAACATGACCTTTATGCCCTTCTTTGGTGGGGTGAGTGGTGGTGACTGGAATTTAAATCTTTAGTGGGTGTATAAATATGTGTGTGCAAAAGCAGCTGCCACATTTTGTATCAAGTGAAACCACTGGCTTGGTGGATTCACTGGGTTCTCTGGTTGAATTCTAAACTGTAGGAAAATAACACAGATACCTGTCATGAAGCTGGTAACTGTCTTCCTGCTGATGACCGTCAGCATTTGTAGCTACTCTGGTAAGTAGCCTCCAACACTGATATTTCTCTACTTTTCTGTTAATAAGAACACATCTAGTAGGACTAAGCTCACCGACAGTGGAGTACAGTAAAAGGAGTTTTATTTTTTATTTTATTTTTTAAGTTTTATTTTTAACTGACACATAATAATTGTACATATTTATAGAATTGGAAGGAGTTTTGGAATCACAGAAAATAGTAATGCTGGAAAGTATTTCAGATTCCTTCCACCCAAGCTCTAATGCAATACATGTACTATCCCTAACGCATCCTGTGTAGGAAGTTAGCTAACTCCCTCTGAGGGTGAACAAAGCACATTTCACTGTTGGACATTGGTCATCATTGGTTTTCCTTATTTTTCTTAATCTAGAGTAAAAATTTGACTTTGTAACTTATTTCTTTTGTGCTTTGAAACTACATGGGGTTATTCTTGCTGTTATCTCCAATTAGCCAGGTTACTAGGTTGGTTCTCCTGAGACAGCTACATTCATCTGCTCACCCCCTCTACAGACATATTTATTGAGTGGCTACAACTTGTTGGATACTGGATAAGCATTGGCAGATTCAGACATTAACCCATCATAAATACTGTTCTCAAGTTGCTTATAGTCTGGTAGGGGAGATGAGACTTCTATAGAAGTTATTATTAAATAAAAGATTATTATAAATGCACAATGAGATATACAGCTAGAGCTCTGTGGGTTTACTGAGGGGTGAAGCGTTTAATTTACTGGTAAGGGTACAGAAGCTGAATTCTTGGAGCACCACGGGAACTGCCTCATTCTTTTTGGAAGGAATCCTTGCAACTACCAGAAAGATACATTTGGGTGCACTGGAAAAATCTCTTCCTGATGGCCACTGCTCATTGACAGAATAGAAAGGTTTGAGGATCTTTCCCCATGAAGATATAAATACCTACAGAGAAAACTTTCACCAAAATGTCTGAAATAAGAAGTACAGAGATCAATCATGGGAAACCGGTTGCTGCCCATACCTACACTGGCAACTTTGGCTTGTGATTTTTATTGAATTTTTGGAGGAATTTGTAACTTCACTAGTTTTGATATTTTGTTCTATAGTGTTGAAGAATAAGTACCTATGGGCAAAGGTAGCAGCAGAAAGGAGGATGGAGGGAAATAAATATCCTCCCTCTAGGGGAGAATTTTGGAGGGAAAATAGGTGGTAGAAGATGGAGGGAAAATAGATGCACAGGCTCCATTTTTATAACTTGAATGGGAATATTAAAAGTTTTCCAAAGGAAAATGAACAATGGCAGCTCCCAGCCGGCAGGAGGATGTGTATTCTTTGCACACACATTTTTGTGAAAATATGTATCATGTACCTTTCCCAATCTCTACTCTTGCCCTCCCATCATCTGCGTGAAAGGCATCTCTCTAAAGCCAAAGATACAACATGCAATTGTCCCACATAAAAGCCATGATAACTCCCCATTGCCCTCAGGAAAAAATTCCAAACTCATTGGTATGGCATCCAAGGCTTTCAGAAATCTGACGTCACTCAATTTTTGCAGCCTCACCCTCTTTATCTTCCACCCCCTGGCGAGAGCCCATTGTATATCTGCATTCTAGCCTTTCTGAGCAGAAGGCTCACCATTCTGTGTATACACTTTCATCTTAACATTTCAGTGCCTTCTTGATTTTGTTTTTAAAATGCTGCCCCTCTTCTTTACCTTAAGATCCTGATGTTTACCTCAAGACGTAGCTCTAACATGACTTCTTTTGGAAGATTCCTACAACACTCTCCCATGATAGAATTAGTCATCTCTTCCTTTGTGTTTCCATAGAACTTTGTCTATAGTGTTAGCAAAGCACATGCCACAGTGCGGCATACATAGATCTTTACTGTCCACTGGACTGAGGTCTCCTTGTGCTATTTGTGTATGTATCTGCACCAACTAGTGTAGAGCCATTGTTCAGCTGTGTTTGTAGTGTAGAGCAGAATTGGTTGGGAACAATCTCCCTGGACTGTGGTTGGGTCCATTCTCGTCCCTGTATAGAGATTCATTATGGCATCTCCTTTGGCTTCCAGGCTGTGGGCTGGTGAAGACAGCCACACACAAAGTACCTTTCTATTCAGTCAACCACAAGGTTCCATGGAGTGCTTACTGCATGCCAGGGTCAGTTCCAGGCATGGGGTACAGTAGCGAACAAAACATAAATTCCTTGTTTTTTTGGAGCCTACATTCTAATGAGAAAATGAAGGTAATAAAAATAACAAATATAGAGTTACTATTTTAGGTAAGCGTAAGAAAAAAATAGAGGACAGAGAGCGACAGGTTGTGCTATTTCAGATACGGTGGCCATTGTAGGCTTCTCTGAGGAGGTAACATTTGAAGACAGACAAAATAATGTGAGAAAGACAGACATACAGTTAGCTGAGGAAAGACGCAGAAGCTGTCGTGGGAAATTAAGGTGAGCAGGTCTGGAATAGAGCTACTGATGGATGGAGTGGAAGGCGATGAGATCGTAAATAGGAGCTGGATGTGCCTGTTTCACTTGGTTTCTCTCTTGTTCTGCAGGTACTGCTTTCCTCATCAACAGCTTGCCCCTTCCTGCCCCAGTCGACAAAGTGTTACCTTTACCTCTGGACAACGTTCTTTCCTTCATGGATCCATTAAAGCTTCTTCTGAAAACTCTCGGCATTTCTGTTGAGCACCTTGTGGAAGGGCTGAGGAAGTGTGTGGATGAGCTGGGACCGGAGGCTTCTGAATCTGTGAAGAAACTGCTGGTAACTGCAGCTTGGAGTATGAATTTGCCAAGTGAGAGGGCTTAGTCATCCTGAACGCCCACCCCATCCTAGTCTCACTTGTAAACGTGTATTTCCCCTTTACTGATTATACTCATCTAAAAGTTGTGGGTCGTGGAATCTCAAGGAAAGTGCCATTGCTACATTTCCAGAAAGAATTTTTAAATGGCAAAGACATGTGTTTTAGTTGTGACTTAACCACAGATCATCATGGTAATTTTAGATGGGACTTAACCACACTGAGTCTTTGTTTCCCCATCGGTAAAATGGTGGCTAAATAAGAGAGTGAAAGTAAATATTTTTTTGAAACATGCTAATTATATGTAAGCTGCTCTGATTTTTATTGTCCTTCTGCCTTTCAGGAGGCCCTATCCCACTTGGTGTGATGGCGGGGTAAAGAGAGCGAGAAGGTAGAAGTGGAAGGAGGATGATGCGCCCATGCCCCCGGCTGAGACTCATTCTACCCAATTATAGACAATGCCCTAAAATATAGTGACCTCTGAAAAGGATGATTAAAGCAATGAATAGCGTTTGTTTGTCCTATTTTTATTTCTGGGGGCTCCATTCAGAAGGCTCTACTCGATAATTTTTCCCTTGGATCATAAACTCTAGAGAGCCTGTTTTTATAAAGAGAACCAGACATTTTAAGCGGGACATAAACATTTCTTTCCCTCTCCTTATCTCTAAGTTAAATATCCCATTTTTTCAACTGCTCTTTATCTGACAGTATTTCCAGAAATTTTTAAATTTAAAAAATGAAAAAGAAATTTTAAAGTATTGTCTGAGAAGACTAGTATCTTACTAACTTCATTGGTTTGGAGTCTATATCATCAGAATGCCAGTTTTTATTAAGTTTGTAGTGACTCTAGGGTAGCGGTCCCCAAACTTTTTGGCACCAGGGACCAGTTTCATGGAAGACAATTTTTCCATGGGTCGAGAGTGGTGGGAGGTGTCATGGGTGGGGGGCAGGTGGTGTGGAGCTTAGGTGGTGATACAAGGCCCGTTTTCTAACAGGCCATGGACCGGTACTGGGCCATGGCCTGGGGATTGGGGACCACAGCTCTAGGGCTACTCAATAGCTTTCATAGACCCCGCTACCAAGTTAGGCCTTTACTACATCATCTTTAGGCAAATAGGTTATGAACTATCTTTTCTTCCCCCAACTCTATCTACAATGATGACAGAATTATCTTTTCAAGGCACAATTCTAGTTCTATCATGACCCCATAGAATAGATTTCAAGCTCCTGAGTGAGACATGCAAGGCTCTCCAATATCTGGCCTTTGTTTACGTGTCTACTCTCGTCTATATTTCTTTCTTCATATGTGGTCTCCCCCAGCCACACTGAGCAGATAACTATATTCCTTTCCTGCTAATGCTCTTGCACCCTAATGAAAAATCAAGTTTACTACCTAGAATGTCTGTCACCATCTGCCTTCAGACAGGGCCTGTGCCAGTCTTGGGACTGTTTGCCCTTGAATCCAGTCCCTACCCTTCCCCTGTTCTGCTCTGTGTTGGGGGAAGGGGACGGGGGACGTGACACTGATTGCGGCAGGTTGCATTTCTCAGGTTCCCAGGTCAGCTGATATTTGGGCTGAATTCTGCCCCTGGGAGGCCCAGGCAGTAGGTAGGAGGTAGAAAAAGGGAAAAATCATTGTGTGGCCCTCTTTACCTCTCTATTTGGGAGAAGTTGCTGGAAGTTGCTGCTCCATGTCTGAGGCTCCAGGTCCTATTGGAAAAGTCTGCATCGGTTCCAGCTTGTTCCGTGGGGACTCCAGCCTCTGGTTCTGGTTACACCACCTCTTCTCTTTCTCTCTCCAGCTGAGGTTGGTGGTGGCTTCCTACTGTTGTCAGTGTTTGGGTTGCCTGGCCCTCACCCAGTTGATGTTTTAGCTCTTCTAACATCTATTAAATCAGTTCTTTGCATTGCATTCCTTCCATTCTAAGTACTTACAGTAGTTTCTGTTTCTTGGTTGGTTCCTAGTTAGTACAATGCTAAATGTCATCTCTATGAGTATTATCTTGATTTTCCTGCCATTGCTTGACCCCCCTTTTTTTGCAACTAAAATAGTTGCACTTTGTGAAACTTCCTGTTTTATTTTCTTCTTTTACCTGTGTCTGTAATAATAGATTAGGTTGCTAGCTGCAGTAATAAATAACCCCAGATCTCAGTGGCTTCTGTGACTTTTTCCTCACATTATGTGGCTTTCTCTGGCTGGCTCTGCCCCAAGTTGTCTGACTTCTGTAACTGAAATTGATGGAATAGGCTTTGTCTTGAGCCTTTTGGATTATTATGACCACAGGGAAAGAGAACTTGGTGAACCATGGGCTAACTCTTAACACTTCTTAAAAGTGATATGTATCACTTCCAGTCATGTTTCATTGGCCAAAGCAAGTCATCTGACCATTCCTGACTTCTTTAGGAAGGGAATGTACAATTCTTCTACAGGAAGGGAAGGCACCATATATGGATTACTGTAATGTAATTTACCACATTACTTAACCACTTCAAAGTAATCATCACCTGGAATGCCTCCATTCTACTTGAAATTTTCTGTTCTCATGAACTGTGTGTTATCCATCCTCCTATCCCAAGTTTTCTTCTATTTGATCATGTTTTTTGGTTTCTTTAAATGAGCCTTGTTATACTGACTTCTCTTGAAGGTTGATGCCTCCAAAGATTCTAAACTTGATTCCTCTTCTCTTTTCACTTTGTACGTAATCTTTGCTGGGGGATTTCATGCACTACCATGGGGGCCAATATAATCTCCATGTTAGGAACTCCAAAATCTATAGCTACAATTGATATCTCCTTTATAAGAAGAAGAGATTTAGTTACCTATAAGATACCTGCAGGAGATGCTCTTTTTTATGTACAACTCAACAGACTCCCACCTGAACTTATTAACTCTTTCAAAACACATTCCTCTGTTCTAATTTCCTATCTCAGTTTATAGCACAACTATTTTCATGGTTGCCTAAAAGAGAAACTTGGGAATCATCCTAACTACTTCCTCTCATGAACCTTTCTTTCTAATTGGCAGATAAACCCCGTTCATTATAAACCCTTTACACACTATTGCATACATTTTTCATGATCCTCACTAATATTACTTTTCTTAAAACCTTGTCATTACTCATCATACTACTGTGTTAATCTCTCAAATGTCCTCTGCATCACCAAAGGTGTCCTTGCAATCCATCAGCCACACAGCACAAAAGATGGTTTCCTAACATACAAGAATCATTCTCCAACTTCAAAATTTTCTAAAGTTTTTCAATACTGATTGGAAAAAAGTCAGACATTATTTTAAATCAACAGACATATTCATAACACAGATTTAGACATACTTGTTTTCATACTTTTTTCAAAGTTTCTTTTTTGGACAGTGCAGTCAAATAGATAGTGACCCAAACTTTTATGTCTGTATCCTCAGCACATTGCACAGAATCTGAAAATAGTCAATGTTGGCTCTATGTTTATTGAACGGATAGGTTTGTTTCTGTTAAATTTTACCTTGTTGGGTTGGCCCCTTTGTTCTCTCCCATCAGTCGTATTATTAAGCCATTCATTGCTCTCTCTCCCAGATTGGTGTGTTTTGCGTATTTGAGTAGTATGTCTCTCTATGCCTTCATGAAGGTACTAAATGCAGAAGGCTGGGGATAGAGTTCTGTGTCACTGAGCTCTGAGTAATAGCAGTAATCTGGCAATCTATTGGGACTGGTGGTTTTTTCCATGGGTATATCAAAGAGATTTCCTTGATTGAGTTAAGAAGGAATCTGAGGACAAACTATATTTGGGAAGCTACACAGCACAAAAAGAAACTGATGATAAACATTACTATAAAAGTGATAACACCAAGTCCTGGTGAGGATATAGAGAAACTGGAGCACTCATACACTGCTGGTGTGAAAATAAAATGGTACAGCCACTTTGGCAAAATACTTCAATTGTTTCTTAAAAAAATAAATGTGCAACCACCATACAACCCAGCAATTGTACTGCTGGACATTTATCCCAGAAAAGTGAAAATTTATGTTTATGCAAAAACATGTACAAAAACGTTCATAAAAATTTTATTTGTAGTCACCAAAAATTAGAAACAACTCAGTTGCCCTTCAATGGGTGAATGGTTAAACAAACTCATACATCTATATAATGGAATACTATTCAACAATACAGAAAAAAAAAACTATTGATATACACATAATCTGAATGAATCCTTAGAGAATCATGCTAAGTGGAAAAAAGTCAATCACAGAAGGTTAAGTATTATGCAATTTTATTTATATAACATTCTCAAAATGACAAACTTACAGAAATAATGAACGGATTTGTGATTTCCAAAGGTAAGAAAAGTGGGGGCAGGAGGGAAGTGAATGTGCTAAATAAGGGCTACTTGAGAGATCCTTGTGGGGATGGAGATGTTTTGTATCTTGTCTGTATCAATGTCAATATCCTGGTTTTGATATTGTAGCATAGTTTTGCAAGGTGCCACCATTGGGGGAAATCAATAGAGATTATGCCAGATCTCTCTCTATATTTCTTACAACTGCATGTGAATTACAATTATCTCAAAATAAAAAGTTTAAAAACTGTTGTAAAGATAATCAGAATATATAAATATATAGGATATACACATAATTATATAAAATATCATTATTATAATTAATATATAACCATAAGGACATATAACTGTAGTTACATATGTACATATATGCAATTTTCATTCCCTTCCTTAACAAATCCCACAAATTGGAGGAAACCACCTTTCAGTTTGATGTAAGTTTTTCAAGATATTTTCTACACATTTAAAAATATGCATATGTGAATGAGCCTTATCTTATTTAAGCTGTTATCTATGTAGAAATTCAAATTGTTTATAATAATATTTTTGTTATTACAAAAAGTGCTACAGTGAACATTCATATGTTTGCATACATTTTTGTCTTTATCTCTTCAGAAAAATCTTGGCAATAGAAGTGCAAAATTAAGAATTATGTGATGTCCAAAATTTTGAAAGCTAGTCACAAATTTCAATTGGAAAGAGCAGTTGGTATCTGAGGTGACTGAGGTCAGAGAAGTTCCATTTCCAAAGATGCAGTTACAGACCAAAAATAATGCCTAGTGTATGATTGTTCTGCCTGAGCTAGCAATAAATTCATTTTTATTATATGCTGGAGGGTCAGGAGATGCAAGGTACAAATCACATCATTTCTGGATTCCATGTCTAAGATAAGTAATACAAACAGACAAGTAAGTACAATTTATTTGCTGCATTATTTTTTATTTTAGAAAGCAACCAGGCAAAGAGCTCTCAGGCTGTCAGGACAGATTAAAGACAGCAGGGGGTGCTCATAAGTTATTAGCAAAATCAAGGAAGACATTTTATTTAGGTATATATTCAAGATATATAAGAAGTAGCACCTTCTATTGTATTAAATTTTTCACTGGAGAATCACAACTAAATGGCAATTACCTGATGCTCCTTCTTTCTAGTAACTACCTCTGCCTTCATTTCAAGCATTCTTAAAAGGTGCATCCTTTGCTTTGTCACTAGCTTGCTGTGTATCTTTATCAAATAAAGATAGTAAAGTAGTATTAGATAATAGTAATGGCAATATAATAATGATAGTTATTGGTCATTTATTATTTTCTCTATATATATTTTGATTCAACAAATGATGATTGAATATTGATTGTAACATCTTTGCTAGACACAGAGCACACAGTAATAAAAAAAAAGGTCATGAATCACATCCCCACAGATTTTACAGTGTAAAGGGAGATGCAGAAACTATGCAAATAAACATGGGTAAAGAGATAATTATAAATTATAACAAGCAAAATAAAGAAAAAGAATGTGAATCTAAGAATGGTAATAATGATGAGAAGTTCCCTACTTTATTTTGTGTCATTTCTATGGAAGTGTCATTTAAGTTGGGGCTTGAGGATGTGAAGACCCCATCTCAACCAAATAATATTCTGGGTGAAAGGTACTGGATATGTGACTATCCTGAGGATATGGACAACTAGGCTTCTTCAAATAACTGAAACATCACCTGTGTGGCTGAAGCCCTGTGAGCAAGAGCAGAGGAATATGAACTGAGCCTGGATGGGTAGACAGATAGACAGAGGTAAAACCATGCATTGGGTGCCATCGTCATAGGCACTGTTTTTATCCTAAGAGCCCAGGAAAGCCTTGGGCAGTTTTGTGTCCGGTGTTCTTTATATCCTTGAATGGCACCACCACTTATCCACTTGTATTAGTCAGACACCCAGGAGTCACTGTTAATACTTCTTTCTCCCTGACACTTATTCAGCTCATAACCACATCCTGTCAACCTCACCTCCTAATATTCTCTTGAATCCTCCTGCACCACTTCATCTGTGCTGACACTCCCTCATTCAAGAGCTTCCTAGCTGACTTCTTGCTTTACTCTGGATCCCTCAGTTTAGTCTGTACAAAAGCCAAGTGATCTTTTAAAAATGCAACAATGATCGCATTCATTCTAATGCTTAAAACACTTTGGTGGCTTTCCACTGTTCTCGGATTTAAGAGTAAAATCCTGACCATGACCTGCAAAGTCCTGTAAGACTTGCTTCCCTTCTTGGCTCTTATTGGCTTCCTAGCCACCTTGGCCTTCTTTCATGGCTGCAGTGTGGGATACCTGGCACAGGGCTTTTGCAAATGCTATTCACTCAACTATAAATGCCTCTTCTCCTTCATTTCCTTCTCTTGAATTTTGTCTTTTGGCCACCTTGTCCTTTTTTTTCAGATCTCAGCATGTCTCCCTCCCTTAGGAAATCTTCCCTGATTTAGGTAAGATACATTTGTTATGGGTTCCAAGAAAACCATGTACCTTCCTTCCTAAGCAAGTCTCTCAAAATATAATTATATAATTATGTGTGATTATTTGGTTATTCTTTGTCTTTTCCACTTATTTGTGAGCTCCAAGAGGACAGAGTCTAGTACCTAGCATAAGACATGGAACATAGTAGTAGTCAATAAGTATTTTACAGATAAATGAGTTAGTAACATGGTCTAACATACACTACTTAGATGATCCACCTTCTAGATTCTCTAATAGGTGCTTTAAAGAAAGAATAGGAGACTGCATTATCTGCCAGTTAAATTTCTACTGTTTGATTTTAAGTTATGCACTATATTCTCTACCCACATTGGCAAGCAGATTGCATTGACATTAGGAAAAGGCATTCCTGATTCCCTTTCCACTTTATCTGGAGCTTAAGGGGGATCAATAATGGATTTTGGCTTCCCTGAAGTACCTTAGGACCCACATAAGCCAATGAGGCACATGATATTTCCAAGTGTTGTCTCAGTGCCAGAGACAGGGTTGAACACATGGTAAGGAAAAAATAAGTACTTTAAAATCAGTCTTACAATTCTAGAAAATGCAAGCTAATCTGTAGTGTCAGATATCAAATCCATTGTTGATTGTGGATGGAATAGGAGATGGTAAAAGGGAGGAATGGATACAAGTGGCAACAGAAAACTTTCAAGGGTAATGGACGTGTTCATTATCTTAATTGTGTGATGGTTTTGTGAGTATATACATATGTCAAAACTCTTCAAATGTATACTTCAAATATGTACAGTTTATATAAATTATGGCTCAATAAAGTTACAAAAAGTATTCATATGCTGTGAGATATAGATCTAATCTAATTTTTACTGGTATCAATTTGGGCCAATAAGGCAATTGCTACATTTTGAAGGCTTTCTCACAACATCCATTAACATTTTTTAAAATGCTCTTTGATCTAGCAATTCAATTTTTGGAAATCTTTTATAAAGTAATCAAAATGTCAGTGCATGAGTTTATATGTATAAGGATGTTCATGGCAGCATTCTTTGAAGAGCTGAAAAAATAAAAACAATTCATCTATCATAGGGAAATTATGATATCTTAAATTATGAGCTATTGGTAGCTTTTTAAAGATATCTTTCTATTTATGTAAACTAAATACCATAAATATTGTTGAATAAGAAGGGAAAGCTGCAGAGAAAAGTGTAGCCCTAACACCCCCTCTATATGTATATACACAAATGTTTGGTTGTGTTTGAACAGACAAGGACAACAGAGTCAATATTGGTTGACAGTAGGGCTGGTTTGAGAATAATGGTGTTAGAAGAGGAGATTGTTAACTTAAAAGAAAGAATATATATATTTCCATGTTTTCCTCTTTTCCCCTCTCACGTGGTGAGCATACGCTACTTTAGTAATTTTTGAAGAGGAATTTTGAAGAAAAAATTTTGTCAATTAGTACACACTAGAAAATATTTCTGTTCCCTCTCAAAACAAAACCAAAAACAGCAAAAAGGAATCCTACCCCGGACATAAAAAACAGTGAAGTAAAAACCAGGGGCTTTTTAGTCACACAGAGTTTTGTTCAAGGTCAGGCTTCAGCGTTACCGATCTAGGTGATCTTGTCAGGTTCTTACTTCCATCATTTCAAAAAGGAATAATCATATCTAACTCTTAAATGAGGTAACATTTATGAAGGCTGAAACAAGGGAGGTATCCCAATGACATCTGTTCCTTTACAATGGTAGGTAGGTTTGAAGGATTGTGGGTCCATCCTTGAATGCCAAGCATTGCCACAGTCTGAGTTTTGGTTTAAGCTTTCCTTTGTGGTAGAAATGCCCTTCTTCCTCCTTCTCATGTCTCCAAATTCTCTGTAATTTATCAAGACACAGCTCAAATATTATTACTTCTGAGAAGTCTTCCCAGATCTCTCAAGGGAGCATGAATGGCTCTTTGTCCTGGCTCCCACGTGCCTATGTCTGTGCCTCTGTTATACAATACCATGCTGAATATGGTTTGTTGAGTATGTGCTGGTATCTTCTGCATCAAAACTATGAGCTACTTGAAGGCAAGAACCATGGGATGTTCCACTTTTCACCGTTACTACCTTGCCCTTAGGTAGAAGTTCCATGATTTCGATTTCTTCACTTAATGCAGAACACAAGAAATATTTATGGGACAGCTGCCAGACACTGTTCTAGTTGCTTACTCTGGTGCCTGGAAGAGTGAACAAAAGAGGCAAAATTCTTGCCTCATGGAGCATGTATTCTAATGGAGGTGGGCAGAAAAGGAGCCAAATAAATCAAGTTTTAATGCTGTCTTAAAAGATAAATGCTATAGAGAAAAAATAAAGCAGCCAAAGGGAACAGGAAATATTGGACTAGAAGATGTAATTTTAAGTAGTGGGCTCAAAAAAGGCCTCACTGATAAGGTGATATTTGAGAAAAGACTTAAAGAAGGGAGCGAGCAAACCATGTGGCTATCTTGGGAAAGGTATTTTAGGTCTAGGGAAGAGTAAATTCAAGGCCCTATAGAAAGGACGTGCTTGGAGTGTTGAAGACTAGCAAAGATCCCAATGTGGTTGGAGTGGACAGAGCAAGGGAATGAGTAGTAGGAGAAGAGATGGCAAGCGGGTAGCTGAGGTAGGATCTTAGCTGTAACTGTAAGAAAATTTAAAAATGTAGCTTTTCCTCCAAATAAGCCGGGAAGTGGTAGAAGATATTGATCCTGTTTGATTTTTTGATTGATTTATTTTAGCTTTATTGAGATTTAATTGACATATCATACAATCCACCAATTTAAAGTGTATAATTCAATGGGTCTTTTTATTTCAAAGTATTATGGGGGTACAAATATTTTTGATTACATGGATCACTTTTATAATGTTTGGGTCATGGTTATAAGTGTGCCCGTCACCCAGATAGTGTTCATTGTACCCATCAGGTGGGTTTTCACCCATCCCATCCTCCCCCCTCCCCCCTGCTTGATTTCCCTTGAGTTTTATTTTTATCTAAATAGAAGTACTCTTTCTGCTCAGCATTTCTGTAAGGAGTAAGATGTAAATTCCCTCAAGTACTTGAGTCATGGTAGGAACTTTGGGATTGGAGACAGAATAGTGATGGTATGGATTGTGTCCTTAGAGTGTCATGGAGGAACGCTGTGTTGAGGGTTAGACAAACATAGTTGGAGCTCCCATGCAGCCTCTACCAGTTTTGGCATCTTAGGCATGACACAAATTAGCCTCCCTGAGCCTCAGTTTCTTCACCTGTCATATGAAGAAAATCATGCCTCACTAACTCGCTTCAATCACATTGCGATTATGAGGTTACAGTGAGATAATAGTGCTAAAAGGTCGTGAAAGAAAAACACAATGCAGATGAAAGAGATTATTGATCTTTAAAAACAAGTGTACCTGCTGGCTGCAGACACGCATCTTATTGGAGGGTAGGGAAAGAAGGCAACAAAGGGTAGGAAGAGCAAACATGCATTGTAAAGCAATTGGGACATCTTCAAAATCTCTATAAATCATCAGAAATCTTGGACAGCTACCTGTTGGCAGTGCACCAAATTCAGTACCGATTTGATACATGTTTTTTTTCCCCTTAATATGAAAGAGTGAGTTCAAAATGTGCAACAGACAGGTGAAGATTAAGGCAGAAAAGCCCCGGTAGGGCTTGTTTTTCACACATAGGTATTATATTAGTAAATGCATTATCCAGGAGCAAATTAGTGACTCAAAATATGAAAACATATTTTGCAGCCACATTTGGTGGGGAGAAGCAGGCTGTGTCCCAGATACTGAATATAATAGACCTCCTAGGTAATTTGGTTAAGAGGGATATGACATTTAAAATTGCCATAATCCCTAGAAAATGTAAAGCATGGGTTGTCTGAATTTATTATAGAAAGTAACATGCATTTTTTAGTGTTTATAGGTATTCACTCTTAGTTTATCCACCTATATTATTAAAGGTTCTTTGTGTTGCATGTAAACTTATTCTGGCTAAGTAAAAACAGGAAGACAGACAAACAAACAACAGATTTGTTGAAAATACACTGGAGTTGCTTTCAGAGTCTGTGTTTGGGAAGGACAGGATGGACCCAGGATAGCTCTTGAGAACATAATAGAAGCACATAGAACTTTTATTCTAGACTAGAGCACAGCTTTAATTGTCATCTTGCTCTATGATTTTACCCTTGTCTTACTGTCCACATTAAATAATTTTGGCAGAATACTGTATTTCCAGCTCATCTGGGTCAGATTTTACTGCTGGTAAATGGGCAAGACCCACAGCAATGGCTGCAGCAGACCCACCTCTGCATAATGAGGTAGTAGCACGAAAGGGCTGCACTCAACTTCTCAAGGGCTCTTCCCTCCCTGACACTTTGCTGCTATTTTGTGAGAAAAATAATGACACAATGGAACAGCAATACCTTTTTAGTTTTTAAAAAGTTGGTTTTTAGTTTACAAGCACAAGTGAGTGGCTCAGATATGTTTTGTAAATATTTTCCAAAAAAGATGTATGAAACTTCTAACACTGAAATGTATACATTTTTAGGAGTTAAGAGCTTGTTTCTTGGAGTCAGGTTCAAATTCTCTTTCTGTCACTTACTGGCTCTGTGCCTTTGACCTTGTTACTTTAGCTGGGCTTTTGTTTTCTTATTTTGAACCATTCTTTAGTTATCCTGGCTAATAACATATATATACATATATATTTTTTCATATTTTTTGCATCATTAAAACTTTGAACATGCCCAGGGAAAATTATTACCACCAACAAAGTTCTTCTCCATGAGCTAAGGTACCTCAAAGAAGACACATTTATTCTGACTTTCTAGGAGCAAAATTGCAGAGTCAGTGTGTTCAAAATGGGTTGTGTTTGGCTGAAGCCAGGGCCTGATCCTGGAACTCCTGGGAGCTGCTTTGAAGTCTCTGTCCTGGAGTACTTATGAAGCAGAAGAACGGGAAAAGCAGGATTTGGCTGCCCTTGGACTTGTCCAGGAGCCAGATAGGTGTGTCCTTTGAAATACAAGCCAGAGAAAGGGAAACAATTACAAAGCAGAGAGGATTTAAGACTTAAAAAACAAAACAAACAAAAGCACTTTTAACCTTTTCTTTAAAATTTTTATGCTTCTGCATTTTAAAGTATAAGAAGATTTATAATGAAATCAACTATCATACATACTTGAGGAAATGATCAACAACAAAAAAAGAAAAATTCAATGTATATAAGGAAAGAATCAGAAATACAGATGAAGGAAGAATTTACATAGAATAAACATAAGGGTAAATTAAGCCACTAATTTCACTGTGAGTTTCTGGACAGTTGGGGGAAAAAAGGAAATAGGCCAAGTCACATAAATCTTATGATCAGAAAAGAGGAAGCAGACCTTAGGGGAGGCAATTTTTTTATTCTTCTAAATTCTAGAAGAAAAAATTTCTGTAAGACTTCATGGAGGGAATATTAAGGGATATTGTTCCCAATTGCAGTTTTCCTCACCAGCTGCATCAGAATTCCCTGTTCCTTGGTCCCTCCCTAGGAAGTTCTGACCCAACAAGTCTAAGCTTCAGATCTAGTGTGTCCACAGTAGATTTTTCCTTAACACAATAAATGTGTATAGAAGTTAAGAATTCATAAGGTGCTTTTCCATGTACTACTTCTTTTCAATCTTAATAATGCAGTGAGGTTCATCAGATTTTTTTACACAGGAAAGGAAATTTATAGTTAAAGATGTCAAGTCACTTAAGACACAAAGGGGGATGAGTTGAATCCATGTGGTTTCAGGTAATGCAGAACAATAGGAGTTGAAATTTTAAGTCTATTGAAAATTTTTAGTGTATTGGAAATCATGCTAATGTGGTAGAGCAGAGGTTGAGAGAGTCTCAGATTAATCAGATATCCAATTATTAAATGATTTTTTCTTCTGGTACTGTACTACTCTCTACTCATCATCTGAGATTGTGTTCACCTTCTCTTCATAATGCTCACACATTTTTCCAGGTTTCTCTCTGATCTCCTTTTCCAAGGCATTCTCAAGACCCTTTTATACATAACTTTATTTCCTTCCACAGTTATGGGATATGCTGTGCCGTGTGATAGTCCAGACTATAAACTTCTCAATGGCTAGCTAGTGTTATTCATCTTAGTAGCATTGGCCAAATCTAACACATAGTAGGCAGGGATTAAAAAAGCATTAAAGGAATGTGTAAAAAAAGGGATCTAGGAGAAACACAGGATATCTGTCTATCTATTTATCCATATTCATTTAAAAAAATACCTAAAACTTTGGACAAATTTTCTAAACTGGAGAAACAGGTATTGTTGTGAATCACTTAATCCTAAAGCAATGACTTGCTTTTGATTGCAATTATCATACAAATACAACTTTTAAAGCTACTTATTAAATGTACAGTCACTTGGATTTAAAGAGATACTCCTGATCAAACCACCCAAAATTTAACCTCTCCTTAAGAGGCTTCCTTCTCTCTAGTTGAATTTTTTTTTTTTTTTTACTAACTACCATTTTGTGCAATCTGGTTTTTTTAATGTCCCTAGATAAAGCCATTCCTCCATGCTCATTAGGGCATCTAAAGTTGGTTCAGGAATCTAATCAAAGTTTTTTAGGTCCAGTTAAAAAAAGTTCTAGCATTAAGATCCGGAACAATCACTTCCCTACATTTAAAAAATTCATAAGGAGAAAAGTGAGGCTCAGGTAGGTGAAGTGACCTACCCATGGTTACATAATCAATAAGTGGTCAATTTAGAAGAACTTACATCTTCTCTATGTCTTCTGCTCTTTCTGCTCCTCCATGGTGCTCTGCCTATTGGACTACCTCATACACTGCACTTCTAGCATGATACTCCAAGGGCTTGGGGTGTAAGTGCCAAACATGATAGGTGTGTACCAACAGGCTGAATGAAGTCAAGGTGTTAGGGCACCTGCACTAAGAGGTAGGCTGTTCCCTGAGAAAATTGGAATGAAAACATGCAAACATAAACAAATGTGTTTAGAAATCTAACTGGCTTTGGGGTAAGATTCAGGAGTGTCTGGATTGAACATGTCTTGGTTCCAATGCCCAAGGCTGATTTTCATCCTTAGAAGCATACAGGAAAGGCTGGGCTAAATTCTGAGGTAATAGGATAGTAGCTTTCTGAACTTACGCTAATCACACCCAAGTTAGGAAACAGAGCCATTAGAGAAAAGGAGCATTTTCAGACTGGATCACAAATAGAAGTTGGGAAAGGCCATGCTCCCTGGAGATGCATTATAAGGAAACCCGACTAACCAAAGTAGTGTTTCATTTCTTTTCTTTTCTTTTTTTTTTCTGAGACAGAGTCTCACTCTGTTGCCTGGGCTAGAGTGCTGTGGCATCAGCCTAGCTCACAGGAACTTCAATCTTCTGGGCTCAAGTGATCCTTCTGCCTCAGCCTCCAGAGTAGCTGGGACTACAGGTGCACACCACCAAGCCTGGCTAATTTTTTTTTTATTTTTAGTAGAGACAGGGTCTCGTTCTTGCTCAGGCTGGTCTCTAACTCCTGACCTCAAGCGATCCTCCTGCCTTGGCCTCCCACAGTCCTAGGATTCCAGGTGTGAACCACCACACCTGGCCCAAAGTAGTGTTTCATTTCTGTGGACATGTCGAGGCATGACTGACCATTTTTATCTACTGCCTCCTCCTATACTATTCTGCTCTGTTCTCCAGTAGCGCTACAGATTAGAGATAGAGCACAGACTCTGGAATCAGGCTGCTTGAGTTCAAATCCTGCCCTCCTCCTTTATTAATATAGTGACATTAACAAATCTCCTGAGCCTTCATTTCTTTATTTATAAAATTTTAAGAATAACAATACCTATTTTCCTAGGGATTATGAATTAAATTAAATACTACATATTCAGCACTTAGTTTGATGCCTAAAACAGAGTAAGTACTCAGTTCATTCAAGTTACTGTTATTATTACTTTTCCAGCTGAAACATTTCTGTTTTTATCTTTCATTATTCACTATCCAATATCAGGGAGCTGAGTAAGGAAAAAGCAGGTATTTCTGAGTACTCAAACCATATTGTTTGCACATAAATCTAACTGTGTGGGGTAGAGAGATCACTACTTCTTTCTCCTCTAATTAGGTTCAGCAAGTTTCACTCTTCTTGTGAGTAACTAACTGCATGATTATACAGGTTCTTAGATTTTAATGTGTACTATTCCCTCATTTCATAGGCTGGAGTTATACAAAGTAAGTTCCTAGCAAAGCAACTTCCTAGCACAGGTGTCCTAACTCCCAGTGCTTTCTCATTTTATCCATACAATTGTGCCTCCTCCCTTCACAGAATGATTTAAAATTAATTTTAAAAACAAACTACAGCAAGAACAAAAAAATACATTTTTTCTGCTTGTAGGTAGGCATGAGTACCCAAAACCACTAAATAAAACCAGACAGGCCCTTTTTCCTTTGTCCAATATGCTATTATTTTAATTGTAAATTATAAATTAAAAATCACCTTGGGAGGTCACTTTGATGAATGCTCTCCTTTTTTATCACCAAATTCCATAAATCCTCTTGAAAATAAAAAAAAGAGAAAATAATGAATTGTGATTTAGACTGAACAGGAGTGTTAGAATGATCACTAAGGTGTCTTATAATGTTTGAGCCACATTTTTCTTCTCCAGATTTTCCTATGTCAGAAGGAAATAAGACCTAAGATTTCCATAATAGTTCATAAAGGACAAACCATTTGTGCATAGTTATATCTTTGAACCTGATGACAAATCTATTATTAATAGTTTGATGTCTATTCATACATAAACTCCATAAAGGCATACATTTTGGTATATTTTTGCACTAATATATCCCCAGCACCTGGAACAATGCCTGACATGTAGTATAAATTAATAAACACTTGTTGAATAAATTCTTCTTATCTCTTTTTATGTGTGAAGAAGCCTCTGAAACTTGAAGAGATTAAACAACTTGTCCAAACCACATGGCTGGTAAATGGCAAAGCAAAGTTTAAAACTTAGCCCTCCAGAGTCATTACTAAATGCCAGAAGCTCTATGCCCTATTGCTCAAGGCTTGGGTTCTGGGGTAGCTGCTGAGAGGTAAAAGATGACTAAAATATAGTTTGTGAAGAGATTATAGTTTCTTGGAGAAAAAAGACACACTCAGATACAAGTAATTTAAAACAATGTGGGGAGAAACCTGTTATGAAAATTCCTACAAAGCATTATGAAATCCCTGAATATGAAAAACTGAATTTTCTAATTGTGGGCATCTATGACTTCTTCACAGACTTTAGTTTTGAAATGGACTTTGGAGAATGATTAGATTGACAGGCGAACAGAATGGGGTTGGCGCTTGGGGGATGGGCATTGCTGGCAGAAAGAAAAAGCATGTGCATAGATATTGCAGGTTTACACAAAGGTAACTTGCTCTAAAGACAAAAATCATTTGTCATTGGGGCATCAGGTGTTTGGTTTCAGGGGTGAGAGATGTAACTGAAAGATACATGCGCATCAGGGAAGGATCTTGATCATCAGCCTAAGGCATTTGCTCTGAATTTGTAGGCAATGGAAATTCATGAAAGGGTTTCAATCATGGCAGTGAAATGACCAAATATACATTTTTGATATATTGTTCTGGTAGTAGGTAGAGGATGGATTGGAGTGAGAAAACACAGAAAACAGCGCAGTGAAAATTATTAGAAATCTGATAAAAAGAACTTGGGAAAGAAATGATGGAGTACTCAACTTGACCAACTAGTCAGTGGAGTTGAGGAAAAGGAATGGCATAGGAAAAACAATTAGGGTAGAATATTTAGCAATTGGATGAAAGTGATGATGAGCAGGAAGGATCCAATGAGACCCTTATGTTTCTGGATTCTGGGTAGATGGTGACGTGAATTAATGACAGAAAGAGGTGTTTTTTTTTTTTTTTTGAGTGAGATGATGGGCTTGGGTTTAGACCAGTTGAATTTGAGATATTGGTGGAAAAACTAGACGGAGTTTTGCAGCAAGCAATCTGTCATTTCAGTTTGGAGCTTAGGAAAAAGAATGCAAAAGGAATATAAATTTGGAAGTCATTAGATTATAGGCAATATTCCCAATGTGGAAGCTGCAATGTGGAAAACCAGGCACATTTGGAGCCTTGAAGGGCAATGACATTTAAGGGGCAAGTGCATGAAGAAAAGCCTAATAAGAAGAATGAGAAAAAATGGCTAGAAATAGGGAGGGACCAGGAAAATATGTCATGGAGACCCGGGGGGAAAATATTCACAAGAATTAGGGGATCCTCAAAGGGTAAGAGGAGTTAAGAGAACGTATATTTTCCAGAACAATGGAGAGTCTGCATAGCTCCAAGGTAATCCAGAAGGCAAGTGGAGGGAGCAACTTGTTCTATTCAATGTCCCCAAAGCATATATCTAGCATTTATTATGCATCCGACATACTACTTAGGCATCAGATATATTGGAGTAAATAAAGCAAAATCCCCATTTTTATGAATGTTCACTATTCCTCTTATTTTCTCTTTCAAATCAAATCTTATTCAGTTCTTCAAGGCCCAAATTACATCTCACCTTTGCCATAAACACTTCCCTAAGCACATTGATCCCAGTGACAGCTCCTTTCTCTAGAAATTGCCTGTGATGTTCAGCTGACATTTCTCTTGCTAGGCATTTTTAGTTATCATTGCATTGTGCATTGGCTCATGTCATTGTAACATAAGGACTGCAAATTCTTTGAGGAGAAAGGATTTATACTCTAGACATTTCCTTCACAATTCCTGTTCCCACTTTGCACATGTTAAATGCTTAGCAATAATTTTTGGTAGTCTCCTCTTATCCCCCATCACCCATTACACTTACGGTCTTCCCTTGGACAGAGAGTCATGGGTATGTCTCAGGTCCTGGCTCTACCACCAGATAGATTTGTTCTCTTCAGCAAAGACTGCTATGTTTTTAAGCAAGGATTCTTCAGGTTTCCTCAGTCAAATTGGGGTAGTTGGGGTTTAAGTCTGATTTCTAAGATCTCTTTCCTTAATTAAGTAATTCAACCATTATTTACTGACTGACAGGATGTGCTACTGTACTGTGCTACACGTACTGTGCTACTGCAACAAGCTAGACAGATCTATCTGGTCTCTACTTTCACTTAGCTACATGGTTAAAACATTTTAAAAAATTATTCCAGATGGTAACAAATATTAGAATGACACTATAACAGGGTAAAGTGATACAGAATAACAATGAGTGGGAATAAAAGAAGATAGTATTAATGCGAGTAGTCATAGAATACTTTTCTGAGGAGGCGACTCTTAGATGAGCTGCAGGACCAAGAACCAGCCGTGAGAAAAGGACAGAGCATTCCAGGCAGAAGGGAGAGCAAGGGAAGAGAGCCTGAAATGGTGGTAAGTTCCAGCAACAGAAAGAAGGGCATTTACTCAGAATATAACAAATGAAAGGGGAAATGGTAGAAGATGAGGTGCCATTTCTGAACCTAGAGCTGACAGTAATTTTTTTTAGCATATCAGATAGTCAGTTTTCAGGGTTAACACAGAGAAAAATGTGCTATTTTATACCTGGAAAATTCCCTAGGGAAGGAATGAAAAGGAACTAGTATTATTCCAATTCTTTTCTTTGCTATGTTCTTAATATAACAATTTTAGTTTAACTGGAGTCTAATCTGTACTTTGTACATAATGGGTTGTACTCATTGTTTGCTTATTACTTTCCTTCTTGTTTACATTAACAATCATGGGAAGGCAACAGTTACAAAAGCAACCACAATAGGAAATGTAACAATAAAAAAGAAACACCTGTGAGTTTAACAATTTGTGGAGAAGGATTGCCTGCATAACCTGCCCTGCCACATGACAATAAATTCATTTAGGCAGATCAGTGATTACAAGAAGACCCCCATTACTTCTGTTAATATGTAGAAGTGGTTCTTAATTTTTATTGGTTACAGACCCCTTTGAGAATTTAACAGAAGTCAGAAATACTTTCTCCAGCAAAATGCAAAAATTCTCATCTATACAAAATATGAATAAAATTTAAATGCTATATGGAACTTTAAGGCCTATCCATGTAGCCTAGAGCATCTGATTAAGGGCATGGCTTTCGAAAATTTCTGTATACCAGAATCTTCTGGAAATTTGTTAAAAAGCGTGCCCTTAGCCTTGCCCCCAGAATGATGCAAGAGGGGATGGAGGAACCTGCATTTTTTGGTAAATTCTTCAGGGGATTCTAAAACAGGTGGGTAATAAACCACACTTTTAGTCAAATTCTGCTTAGGTGGCTATGAAGGTGAAAGTTAGAGACAAAGGCTTAAAGTGATGGAAATTAAAAGCACCTGGAAGTTCTGAAGAGTGAATTTGATCCTGGAGTACTGAATTGGGGAGGTTAAAGTGGGGAGAGTTAAGAACAAGGTGAAGTAGTCGTATAAAATCAGAGCTATGTAGGCTGGAATAAGATGTGTTAGGAATTGGGCACAGGGGCTTGGAAGTAGGCTGAGAACATTGGGAAGACTCTGGAATGGGTGATCTGCCCCTAAGGCAATCCCTTATGATCAAAACTAACACTCATGCTGAGAGGGTCTCTCGATTGTCTCCAAGGAGAGATTAGCTACTGTCTCTACTAACCCTCTTGAGCTACTCAAGCTAGAAAATAAAGACAGGGCTCATCACCCCCACTGCTAATGAACCTATCATTGCCCTTGCCTTCTCCACATAATCACAGTGCTTGCATCAGGTGGCCCTCTCTTGCTTTAACTTTACAGATGAGCAAACAGAGGCACTCCGAGAGGGAGGGCTTTGCCCAAGACCATGCAGTGAGAGAGCACTTGAGTCAGGACCAGGACTTGGCTTTCTGTCCCCCGGTGCAGTGCTCTTCCTCCTCCCTATTTGGTCCTGAGATGAACAATTTTGTGTGGAACCACTTGATGGGAATGTGCTCACCCCAAAACAGTTCAGGGGAATTCATTCAGATGCATAATATATCTTAAAGTAGGGCAACATTTTTCAATAAAAAAGCATACTTGCACATGCCACAAATTTTGTTTCTCATTCATTTTAATGTGACGTGGTCATTACCAACAGCAAAGGACAAAAAGCAAGGTTTGTCTCAGTGCTTACGTGCTCCTGGTCATGGAGCGGAGGATGAACTCGACTGCGTTCTCAATGATCTCTGTGCCCAGGATGTTTAGGAATTTTGGGAAATCCGGCTCTGGGCTTTTGCCTGAGTCTTCTGGCTTGTTATCTGGTTTATCATCTGAAAAACAGAACTGAATCTCAGAGGTGATTCTTAGCAACAAGGAAGTTTCTTTTCCATGCAGGGAAACCTTGGGGCCCTTTGTACCCCTCTTACTAATTATGGTACCTTAAATAGGTATATTCTTTGAACATCTAATGCCTGCCTGGTTAAACTCTTTACGTGCATTATCTCATTTATTCCTAAAAACAGAGAAACAGACCGACAGACATTGATACTTAGGTAGACATGGGCTCTATTTTGTGAGTGAGATGACTGATGCTCACAGAGGTTAAGTAGCTTTCCCAGAGTTGAACAGTAGGTGCTAGTGCCAGGATGGAAATACGGATGGCCCGTGGTAGTAATAATAATAATGAAGACAAATTATCGATGGGTAGCATTTGTTGAGCACATGCCTATGACAATCTACATGCATTGTCTCATTTAATCCTCACAAAAACTCTATGAGGTAGGAAAAATTATCCCAATTTAAAGGTAAAGAAATGGAATTTGAGAGAGGCTTAGAACCTAGTTCAAAGTCACAGAGTTAGCAAGTGGCAGAAATATGATTCAAACCCATGTCTGTCTGGTAAAATCTGGATTCTAAAGCATTCTGTGATGAACTGCATAGGCTTTGACTGAAAGGTATATAATTCGTACTTTTTAAATAAGATTCAAAATAGTATAATAATAATGATGACAAAGAGAAATTCTATCACTTGCATATCACCTAATAGTTCTATAAATGATTTCACAAATGCTATATAATTTTGCCCTTGACCAATCTTATGGGGTATGCATTTTTTAGCTTACTGGCCTGAGAAACTTCAAAGATTACGTAACTTGCAGAAGACCTCACAAAGAGTAAGAGGAGAAGGCAGAACTACAACTGCAGGCTTCTACACTTGGCTCTTCATCAAGTGCCCTTCGGATTGAGGGCCAAGGATCCAGACAGTGAGGTTGGTTAAACGCAAGGTCCCTCGGCGCGTGCTGCCTTTGCTTAGTGGTCTTTGTTTCCAGGAGACAAGCAGAAATACAAGAATGACAGCAGCTACTTGTGGCCTCCCCTCCGAACCCTGACGGTGGGATGAAGTGGGACCTTTATTTTTTAGTTTTGTTGTAGCCTAACAAATAGTGCTACCAGATTTAGTTAATAAAAACACCAGATGCTCAGTTAAATTTAAATTTCAGATGAACAACCAATACATTTTTAGTACTATAAGAATGATCCATGCCATATTTAGGACACACTTATGCTAAAAGATTACTCATTGTTTAGCTGAAATTCAAATTTCACTGGGTGTCTTGTGTTTTATCTGGCAAACCCACCATAAATTTTGACCCAAGGAGTCCCAACTTCTAGACAATGTACCCGTGACTTTGGATGAAGGAGACGTAACTACCCTTTGTGTGGAGGTTGTCAAATTATGTCAGAAATCTTACTTCTATATTATATCCTAAAATAGAAACTATTAGTAAAACGATTGTCATGTAATTTTGCAAACATCTATTGTTTACTATGCCACAACCAAAGATTTGACAGAAATACCAGTCTGAGACTTATAACCAAATCAGAATACTAATCAATCAAGGATTCATTCTTTCAGCTGTTAGTCCTTTTATTCAAAAAGTTTTTTTTTGAGCTTACCATTACATGGATAGCTATGCTAAGAGTTAAGGTAAAAAAGAACAAATACAGATAGACCCTCACATAAAGTACTGGGCAACCAAAGTGCCCAGAAGAATTGGTTTGTTTTTATCATGGAAAGGAGAAGTAAACAGAACTCATTTATGGGGTACCTGTTGTGCAGGTACTGGGGTAGCGCTTTCATCACATGCCTTAATCCTCATTCGGCTCAGTAATGGTATCATAGTTTTATAGGAGAGAACACAGACACTCAGGGAAATTAAATGACTCACCTAAAATCACTCATCTAGAAAGTGGCTGAGCCAGGTGGTTGAATGTTTTTAACTCCACAGACCGTGTTATTCACATTATACAATACAAACTCCAAGCAATTATTCTCTGAAGACATTTGCCAAGTGAAACAATAATTTCTTGCATGAAAGGTGAGTTCATTTTTTCTGTGTTTTTAACTACCTACTTGAATAACAATTTAATTTTATTGACTTTTATTTTAATATGACACTAAATGCTAGCTTTTCAATATGCACGGAGCCTGGGATTGGAGTGTGTAAAGATCAGATTCTTGGCCTCAGCCTGTGGGTCAGATATATATTGAAAGATGCTGAGTGTGGTGGATCACATGCTTTGGAGTCCTTTAGACCTGATTCCTGTCTTCGAATAAAATAAGCCATGGACCTTGCACACAATGCTTAACCACTCTGTCTCTCAGTTTCCTCATTGTGGTGTTTGTCAGGATTGAAAGATATTTTATATATCATATGTGTGTGTATAAAATGCATATATATCACTTATCACTTCTCAGGGGACCAGGTCCAAGGTAAGCTCACAATAAATGTTTACTGTATTGCTATTACTATTATTAATAATAATAGCAACAAAATGACTTATAATTTACTTTCTCCTCTACTGCCTTGGGAGATTACAAAAATCTTAAAAAATACTTTTAAATTATAAAAAAATTTGATATTCTAGAAACAAATCACCAAAGCCAATAGCTAAACATTTTCTCTTTTCAAGTATAATATGGGATAGCCTTTTTTTTTTTTTGAGACAAGGTCTTGCTCTGTCACCCAGGCTGAAGTGCAATGGCATCATTATAGCTCACTGCAACCTCAAACTCCTAGGCTGAAATGATCCTCCTGCCTCAGCCTCCCGAGTAGCTAGGACTACAGGCATGTGCCACCACACTCAGATAATTTTTAAAATTTTTTGTAGAGATAGGGTCTCATTATGTTGTCCATGCTGGTCTCAAACTCTTGGCCTGAAGCAACTCTCCTTCCTCAGCTTCCCAAGGTGCTAGGATTACAGGTGTGAGCCACTGTGCCCGGCCTGGATAGCCTTTGTGTATAGTAACTACCTGGTTGAGTTTCTTAGTCAACATGAATATAAAGAATATTCACAATATAAACAAATACAGCCATATTGTACTTGTTCAGAATTCATATCTGTATTGCTGATATTAGTACAAAGTGATTATAAAAGACTGTTCATTTGACCTGGTACAGTTGATAGTTATCCCATTTTACAGGTGAAAAAACTGAGGTTCAAAGCAGTAAACTGACTTAACTACAGTTTCAGAGTTCATGGGAGGTAGGTCTGGGACAGGTCTTCAACATCAAATCTCACCTTTTTTAAAAATTTTTTATTTTTTTAAGACAGAGTCTTGCTCTGTCACCCTGGCTAGAGTGCAGTGGTGTCATCATAGCTCACTGCAACCTCAAATTCCTGGGTTCAAGCAATCTGCCTGCCTCATCCTCCCGAGTAGCTGGGACTATAGGCATGAACCACTACGCCCGGCTAATTTTTTCCGTTTTAATACAGATGGGATCTCGCTCTTGCTCCAGCTGGTCTGGAACTCCTGACCTCAAGCCATCCTCCTGCCTTGGCCTCCCAGAGTGCTAGGATTACAGGTGTGAGCCACCGTGCCTGGCCCAAAATCTCACCCTTCACTTCACTGTGGTGACTACTTTAGGAGTAGAGTGGACACAATAATCTCTGTGGCCATCCCTAGAGTGATTCGGTTGTAGTGTCTGCCTGTGTATTGCTCTGCCAAGTTACATTCAAAGGACTCTGTTACTAAATGTTTGCACTGTCTGTGTTTTCTGACCTATTATTCTGAATAGAGATAAGTCAAGAGCTCACAGTCTTCTGCAGACAAAAAATAGACTAATTAACGAGAATGTTACATGCTGCCTTCTGGTCCTCTATGTGCATAGAACAGATAGGAAAGAAGTAGATGTTCAATTGTAATGGAAAGAAGCAAGGAACGTAGGCTTCACTCCCAGGTGCCACTTCCACCTGTATCTATGCTCAAGAAACTTTCCTTCTGCAAACTGAGTTTATTAACCTATAAAAAGGGAAACGATAAAACTGTGCACGTTTACTTAATAGGATTACTATGAGACTCAAATGAGATTATACATGACAACAATAACAGTTAATATTTCCTGCATGCTTATTATTGACCAGGTACTGTTCCAATGTGTTTTGTCTCTTTTATTTAATATTCGTGATATCTTTAGGAGAATGTTAAATGTTCCCTTTTGTGTATGAAGTCTAGAGAGGTTGAATAGCATGTCTAAAGTCAAATTTCTGATTAGTGGTAGAGCCAGGCTTAGGAGTCTTATTCCAGAGAACATATTCATCATTATTGAACATTATTAGCTACAATCATTAAAAATTAAATATCCCTTAGCTCCCAAGCAATTTATAATATGGTAGTGTCACTATATCATATGAATATATAAGACAAAATCATTTCAAACTTCATACATTCACTGAGAATGGAGGTTATAATGGAAGCAGATTTTAATAAAAATCCTACTATATTTGTGTTAAAAGGTACAGCTCTTGTCTTCAGTCCAGTGCTCTTTCTGTGGTGCCCACAGGCCCCTCCTTCCTTTTATGTTCTGGATTAATGCCACTAACTTCTTCCAATCACTGCTAACTACTGCACAGTTCATGAGTTGTGATCAGAAACACTTACCTGCGTGGCAGGTCAGGATTAAGAAAAGCAGTCCCAGGACAATTGTCAGCCGAAGTACTGAGACAGTCATTCTCGTGCCACTGGGTATTGGTGCAGATAAATTGCTGAGATGCACCTGAAACATTGCTCCATTTATAGGGCATATATAGGTGACATCATCTGCTATGGAATTTAATTAGGTTGTTGCATAAGATGTCTGCACAGTTGCTCTTGGATCCCTACTAATGAGCCCTGACCTATCTTTCAAACCAAACGTTTTTCTTATGGGGAAGGAAAAACCCTCTTGGTTTTTCTAATTCGTGTGTGCAAAATGGCACTGAAGTGAATCTTCGGGGGGTAGTTCCAATGCCGGCATTGATAACGAGATGGATGTCAGGTAAATTTACTTATCAGTGTCAAGGAGCAAGCACAAAATCAGATAGGCAAGGTGTGCCTATTCCCCTCCCTGTACACTCTGCTTCTTCCCTCATTGAGCTAATCCCCCGTTCCTACATGGCTCGCCCTTTCACACCACCATGCCACTGCTCTTGTTCTTTCTTCTTCCTGGGATTCCTTCCATCTCCCCTTGAAGCGTTCCTACTTATTCTTCAGGCTCAGTTCAAATGCCCCCTTCTCTATGAAACCTTCGTGATAACCATTCCACCCTACTCCAGAAAGTTTGTGGCTTTGTCATCTGTCCTGTAGAACGCTTAACCCTATTGTTTGAGAACAAAGTATTTTAATAGCTCTCTTCTCCTTCAGTCTGTGGATCTACTTATTTATTTATTGACAAAAACTGTACATATTTATGATATACGACATGATGTTTTGAAATATGTATACATTGTGGAATGGCTAAATCAAGCTAATTAACATGTATATTACCTCATATACTTATTATTTATTTGAGGTGAGAACACTTAAAATCTACTCTCTTAGCAATTTTTAAGCATACAATATATTGCTATTAACTGTAGTCACCATGTTGTACAACAGATCTCTTGAACTTATTTCATCTAACAGAAATTTTGTATCTTTTGACCAACATCTCCCCAATCACTCCCCCCACCCAACCTCCAGCCCCTGGTAACCATCATTCTACTCTCTGCTTCTATGAGTTCAACTTTTTAAAGTTCTACATATAAATGAGCTCACGTGACATGTATTTGTCTTTCTGTGCCTGACTTATTTCACATAGCATAATGTCCTCCAGTTTCATCCAGGTTGTCCCAAATGACAGCATTTCCTTCTTTTTTTAAGGTTGAATAGTATTCCACTGTGTATATATACCACATTTTCCTTACTCATTCATCTGTTGATGGACCGTTGGGTTGATTCCTAGCCAGTGGGTCCCTTCTGAATCCTCAAGGATTGGTATTGATCTCAGCTTTGTCTTCATTTTCTCTGGAAGTTTTTTTTTGCTTCTGCCAGGCAGAGATAGGTTATCCTCTGATGTATCTGATAGGCCCCTATTTAAATGTCTTCACCAGTAGGCTATTGGCTTCTTGAGGGCAAAACTATCTTTTTAGAGTTGAATACATATTACCCAAGGAATATAGCAAATACAAAAAAAAGAAAAGAAAAGAAAAATAAAAAATAATTTGCAAGTTGATTGAGTCCAACCTCTCTCCCCCACTACCAGACTCCATTGTGGTGGTCCCTACACCTATCACCATGGTCCCTGATAAATAAAGTCTACCTTACTATCTTTTAAAAAAAGAAAAGAAAAAATAGTTACCTGGATTAAATTTATTTGCATTTGGTGAAACCAAATATTAAATACCCTTCCTTTTGGATACACTTAAGTGGATAAAATTTGCCTCAAGTCTAGATGATACTGTTTATCCTGAGGAATGCTATAATACAAATTCAGTTATTTGGGATGAGGACTTAGGGGTACCTATGTGTGTCAGAGGACCATTTTATAAATGGAAAATTAACTGGGGTATGGAAAAAGGGGGTTTGTCCAGTGCCTCAGAGCCAAGGCTTGGGCAATGCCTCGTACTCCCCAGTAAGTTCTCTTGACAAGGCACCAAAAGCAATCAGGTAGCTCTAGAGGCTTGCACCTTGTGTGGAGTGACCTTCCCAGGCCTCTCCAATATATCTTCTCAAGTAAACTCTGACCCTCTGTCCTATACAAAGGGTTGTGATATAGAGATAGTCACCCACTTCAGGGAGCTATCAGCAAGGTAGATTTATGCCATCAGGGCCACTCTTACAACTGAGCACTGTGCTTGTTAAAGGGCTAGAGGGCGAATGACACTCAAGTACCCTCCGTTATCCATGCCATGGATCCTGACATGTGGCTGTGTTTGCCTGGGAAAGGAGGCATATTTTTCTAATTCACCACAAGGGCACCGTATAGGCAAGTGAAGTCTCTAGATGTTGAAACTTAAGATAGTCTACCGGCTTCTCAGGGATAGCAGCTGGATGGGGAATGCAGGCAAGTCCTGAGTTAGCTGCTGTCCATAGTCTGGTGTCAAGAAAATAGCACAGTCCTGAGAATCAGGATAGCTGGCCCCTGTTCTTGTCATTAACTCACTAACTCATCGTGTGACCCTGGTTAAATGCCCTACAGGCCCTGCCCTCCGTCTTCTCTACTTGCTATGTTCTTATCCCTCTCTCCTCTCGGCATGTTCCTCCTGGCCTCAGGTCTTAGTTAAAATGTCTCTTTTATTTTGGTGAAAACTTCTGTGACACTCTCATCCAAATCAGATCCCTCTATTATAATATTTTTGTACACTCTGTATTCTTTCTTCTTAGCACTTAAATATTTTTGGTTGATGATTTAATGTTTCTTTTCCCAAGAGATGTTAAAATCCAGAAGTGAAGGATTCTGCTCTATTTTGTTCACTGAGATAGTTCCAGTTTCTAGGATAGTGCCTTGTACATAGAAGATACCCAACAAGCATGCATTGAATAAATAAATTAATGAATAATTTTGAGAAGAGAAGCCTGGGCTCCTCTAATGGTTCTGTCAGTTATTATCTGTGTGACTCTGGTAAATGACTGATACCATTCTGAATCTCAGTTTCTGTAAAATGGGGATGTAATATAATTTCCTGCCTATTTATCTGCACTGTTTTGAATATATAGGAGATAACAAGGATAAAATGTCTGATAAACTGTAAAGAACCTTTAATGTGTGTCATATTCATAGCAGTTAAGAAGCTGTGACTTATTCTTCATTGGCATAAGCAAATGAATTTGACTTTAGGTAGAGGAGAAACTGAGATTGTGAAAGAGGGTTTTACCCAAGCTACAAAAAGGAAGATGAGAGCTCTCTTCCATAATACCATTCTAACTTGGTAAGAAAGTATGGGACTGCAGGAAATAAGGAATGTTTTAATTTCTGTGGACACTTCTGTACTTAAGTGAAAATCATCAGAGTTTTTTTCTTAGGGTAGGAAAGAATTGCAATTGGGTTGGCAACCTCATGGAGAGATTCCAAGTTATGTATTAGTGGTTAAAAGTTAAAAGCATGTGTTTTGGAATTAGATAGAACTGAGTTTGAGTTTCAGCTTTGCCACTTATAAGCTGTGTGACCCTGTGACCTTAAAATATTTCCTAATTTCTCTTTGCCTTGGATCCAATGTCTATAAAATAAGAATAATGATATCTCTTGGGGTTATGAGGATTGGATTAGAAACTTTGTGAAAGCAGTTAGCACAGTGCCTTGTATATACTAAGTGAAAAAATAAATAATAGACTTGTTATTCTATTCTATTCTATTCTTTTCCATTCCATTCTGTTCTATCTTGGGTTGTCTCAGGGGAGGGAGTGACACTTAGCCACGCAAGCAGTATTAGGACTAATAATAATAATAATAAACTTCCTACTCTGATCAGGTACCAAACTAGATACAATGTATCAACAAAGCTATTGGGATGCTACCATTATTATCCTCATTTTATATAAGGAAATTTAAGCTTGGATAAGTTAAGTAATTTGCCTGGGGTTACAAATCATGTATGAGCCAGAGCAGGGATTTGAATCCAAGAACATATGACTCCAAAGTTCCTGCCTTTAACTATGACTTTATGTTGCACTGGTATGTGCTCAGTGGCTCCTATTGGCAAAAAGCCTGTGCCAGGCAAGAAACACTGCAGTTACCAGCCTGTTTGTCTATAGATTCATCTGTGCCTACTCTGTTTTTCCCACTGGCCTCTGAATAACGTTATGGCCCACTTCATTCACCTATGTTTTAGCTCAGTTTGATACAGCAAACATGCTGGTTACACAGTGCCTTCTTAATCCTTGCCAGAAAGTGAACTGGTGATAGGGCTGCAAGATAAGATATATGATGCCCAATTCCACGTAAATTTCAGATAAACAATGAGTAATTAATTTTTTAGTATAAGTATATCCCAAACATTTCACAGGACATACTTATACTAAAAATGTGTTAATTAATGAATTATAAATACATTTAATTTTGAAATTAATTAATTAATTAATTAATTAAATTTTTTCTTAGCTGAAATTTAAATTTAACTGAGTATCTTGTACTTTTATTTGCTGAATCTGGCAACCTTACTTGAAGAATCCCTCATAACCGTTTCCTTGTATACAACTCAGATAAAGGAGTGAAGTATAGGACTGGGGGGTGGTCACATAAATGATTAGATAGGATATGAAAAGTTGAAATCACATACGGAAACTAAAGGTTATTATAATGCCCTAGTTCCTCTTTAATATCATGTGTGGGTTGTGTTTTTCCCCTGTACGCCTCATAAGGAAATCTTATGTCCCTCTCTTGTTCTTTAGCCTGTTCATTCCGGCTAAAGTTGCAGACCAGCCTTAGAATGGACGCATGTGGCTTTAGGCAGGGCTCCCATCTCCAGGGTGTCCACATGCTGAGGAGTGGCCATACTCTTTGTTACCCTAATCACCTTTCTAAATGCAGCTTATAACTTAGTCAATCTTCATGGCACAGATCCACTTATTAATTACTTTTTTCAATGAACATTTATTGAGCTTGTAACTATTTGCCAGGTACTCTGCCAAGCACTGTGGAGAGGAAAATACAAATCACGAGTGTCTGACCTCACCTTTGTTGAGGAGGCAAACATGTAACCAAATAATTGCAATTTAAATATGAGAAATGCTAATGGAGTTGTGAACAGGTTCCTGTAGAAGACTAACAGGGAGTGGTTAACATTGCCTGGGAGGAGGGGATCACAAAGGTATCATTTGTTTGGGCCTTGAAAAGTGACTGTGTAGGTGTTCGCTATGCAAGCAAGGTGTGGAGAAGACACTTCAGGTAGGACATCTGTGAAGGCATAGAGGTGTGAAAGAGTATAGCATATTTCTAGGAAAGAACCTTCAAATTCCTTAGTTTTAACATTAGAAGAGAAAGTTAAAGTGAGCTAACTGAATCCTGAAATTTGTTTTAATTAAGGAACATGTTAGCAAGAGATAATGGGGGGGGAGAGGGGGAGAGAGAGAAGAGAGGAGCAGAGAATGGGGGTGGAGAGTAAAAAAATCACTAAGTATTAAAACTCATAGCTAAGAGTTTTTCCTTTGTTTTTGTTTCTCTAATTAGAACTTCAGATAAGGACATTGCCATCCATCAAATTACCAGTTAGAAATGTGAATTTTCCTTAACTCTTTATCACCACAGTACAAATTTTCTTACAAAGTCTTATCAATTCTCTTCCAAAATATCCTTAAAATTTATCAAATTCTATTACTTCCATAACAGGTGTCATAATTTGGGACGTTGCCTTAACTACAGCAATAGCAATCTAAGGTCTTCCTGATGTTTGCCTCTCCCCAGTCCAGGCTTTCCTCCACATTGCCACCATTTTTATCTTTCTAAAATATCATTTTTTTAAATCTCAAAGTATTATGGGGGTACAAATTTTTTGGTTACATGGGCGCTTTTATAATGCTTGAGTCATGGTTACAAGAGTGCCCATCTCCCAGATAGTGTTCACTGTACCCATTAGGTAGTTTTTGCCTATCCCGTCCTCCCTCCTCCCCCTGCTTGCTTTCTGTTGAGTTTTTCTTCCCTCTGTGCACATATGTGCTCATCAATTAGTTCCAATTTAATAGTGAGTACATGTGGTATTTGTTTTTCCATTCTTTAGATACTTCACTTAGGATAATGGTCTCCAGTTCCATCCAGATTATTGCAAAATAAAACATCATTATGTTCATATTCTCTGTCATTTCCCTTCTCTAGTAATGTCCATGGCTCCTTACTGCATATAAATAAGGCCTTTAATATTTCATTTATAACCAATATCTCCAGCCTCATCTCAGGAGTAGTATGGAATAATTCTTAGAGCACAGCTTCTAGAATCATATGGCCTGCATTCAATTTCTGACTTCCACAGAGCTAGTATTTACCTGGCATGTGCTGGGATGACCACTCCAGTCTACTATGCTGGGACGACCACTCCAGTCTACTAAGCTGGGCTGGTGTTTGTACCCTAGTTTTAAAATAATTTAATATCCTTTCAGTTACTAAAAGTGTGATTTGGCAGGTTGCTTATACTCTTTAAACTTCAGTTCTCCAGCTTCAATATGAAGATAAGGAGTATCAGCCTCATAAAGTTTTTATGAGTATAAATGAGATCATGCTATAAAGAGTTGAGCTCCATGTGTGTCTAATAAATTTTGACTATTTGCCTATTTGACTATTTATCACCTCCCAGCACTCTCTAACCATGTGACTTCCAATCTTACCTTATCAGGCATGCCTCCAGAACTTTACTTTTATCAACATACTTGTTCTGTTTGAAATATCCAAACTCCACCAACTCATCCTTCAAATATTACATCCTTCAGAGAGACATTGTGACCACATCCCTGACCTAACCTATGGCAGAATTAATCACTTCTCCTGTGGGCTCATTTTGCACACACCTTTATTACAGCATGTATTATATTGAATCATAAATTATTGTTTGTATGTCTGCTGCCATCATTAAGCTATGGGCTCCTCAAGTACAGGTGCTGCCTTATTTATCCTCAAATACTCTGCCTACAACCATGACTGGCAAATAGAGAGTGCTGAATAAATGCAGTGAGTGTGCAATGAATGATCATTAAGTGTATGAATAGACAATTGGGGTCATTGGCAGAAGTGATTCCAGAGCCCCACTGAAATGAGAGCCAGAGCTCAAGCCAAGGGATCAAGTATAAACAAGGAGGCAGTTAAGAGTTCAGCGATTTTTGTTTTCCTAGCAGCTGGAGCTATGGCTGAGGGCGGAGGCAACATTCCAGAAGAGGTACTTTGTCTTGCCTCACTTTGACACATGGGATGGAGTTAAGAGGACATTTTATTTTTAAAAAAGAGAATAAATTAATCAGAAATAGTGACTTTCCCCATAATTATGAAGACCTTAGCACTAAATTAATAGCATAAATATTTCTATGCCAGTCATGTATAATTTCTCTATGTCAGATACAGGTATAATAATACCTAAATCACAAGTTTTCTGTGGGACCAAATGAGATAATGGATGCAGAGTTGATTTTAAGGGTACAAATTGTCAAACTGTAAATTGAAAACTATAAAATGAAGGAAAACTATGATAAAAAAAGAAGGTTTATCTATTGAGTCAATAATGGAGATAACATAAATCCATAAAAAATAGTCAATTAATCCAAAAGCAGACCAAAAGGATGGAAAATAAAAAGAGACATCTAGTAACATTATAGATTTTAACACAATCATATTAATAACTTATTATTTACATTATATCCCATTACATTAAATGTAAACAGTCTAAACACATTAATTATAAAACAGATTGTCAGATTATGCTGTTTATAAGAAATCCACTTTAACTGTAAAGACATAGATAAGAATAAATGAATGCAAAAAGATATATCATCAAACACTAATCAAAAGAAACTTGGAATAGTTATATTAATATCAGAACAAATCATATTCAGAGCAAGTAATATTACCAGAGATAAAGAGGGACATTGCATAATCATAAAGGAGTTTATTAACTAAGAAGACATAACAATCCTATATGTGTATGCAAGTCACAATAGATCCTCAAATGCTGTGAAGTAAAAGCTGACAGACAAAAAAAGAGAAGTACACAAATTGACAATTCTAATTGGAGTCTTCAAAACTATTCTGTCAGTGATTGATAGAACAAGCAGATAGAAAATGAGTAAGACAGAAAACCTGAATATCATAATCAACAAAATTGAACTAATTAACATTTATAAAAGACTCCAACCCAAATAGGGTTTATTTTCGTGTACAGACGGAGCATTAATCAAGATAGAATTTATTGGGTCATTAAACAAACCTCAAGAAATTTAATAGAATTGAAATACAAAGAATGCTCTTGTACTATAATGGAATCAAACCAGAAATCAAATAATCATATGTGCAAGTATCTCAAAATATTTGGAAATTAAATTAGAAAGTCCTAAATAACCCAAGGAGAAGATGTCCCAAGTGATACTAAAGCAAACATATTTTGTATTAAAAAAATACCTCTATATATGTACAATTATTGTGTTAATTAAAAAACATAAATACATATACTATATAAAAATTTGTGGGAGGCATCTAGAATATTGTATAGAGGTCAATTTATAGCACTGAACACTTGTATTAAAAAGGAAAAAAAAAAACAAACCAATGACCTCAGCTGCTATCTTAAGAAACTAGAAGAAAAGCAAATTAAACTCAAAATAAATAGAAGAAATAACATAAAAAGATAACAGCATAAATCAATTGAGAACAAAAAAAATAGAGAAAAATCAATGAAACCATAATTTGACTCTGAAGAAAAGAATAAAATTGATAAAATGTCTAAACAGACTTGTCAGGTAAAGAAAGAGAGAAAGATGGGGGTGGGAGAGAGAGAGAGAGAGACAGACAGACAGAGAGAGAAGGAGAGAGAGAGATTGAAGAAATCACCAATATCAGGACTGAAAAGGAGACATCACTATAGACCCTACAGATATTAAAAGCTTAATAAGGAATAATATGAACAACTCTATATCCATAGATGTGAAAACTTAGATGAAATAGACAAATTGCTTGAAACACAAACTCATGATGATCACTCAAGAAAAAATAATCTAAATAGTTCTATATTAAAGAATTAAATCCATACTAAAAACTTTCCAACAGAGGAAACTGCAAAATAAGAGAGTTTCAGTAATGAATTCTATTGAACATTCAGGGAACAAATAACAGATCTATAAAAAACTCATTCCAAAGAAGTTTCCAAAGAAGAAGAGGAGGGAATAGTTTCCAAATAATTGTTTTAAGAGCTTTATTGAGATATAATTCATATACCACAAAATTTAGCCATTTAAAGTGTACAGTTCAGTGTTTTTTTTAGTGTATTCACAGGGTTGTCACAATCAATTTTAGAAACTTTTCATTAACCTCAAAAGGAACTCATATTCATTATCAATCACTGCTCACCTCTCCATTATCCCCTTCCCCCAGCCCTAGGCAACCACGAATCTACTTTCTGTCTCTACAGATTTGCCTGTTACAGACATTTCATATAAAAAGAATCATACAATATGTGGCTTTTTGTGACCATCTTCTTTTACTAAACACAATGTTTTCAAAGTTCTTCTGTGTTGTAGTATGTATTAGTACTTCATTCCTTGTTATTGCTGAATAATATTCTAATGTAAGGATATACCACATTTTATTTATTCATTCCCCAGTTGACGGACATTTGGGTTGTTTCCACTATTTGCCTATGATGGACAATACTGCTATGAATATTCCTTAATAATTGTTTGGATGGACATACGTTTTCATATGGGTCATATGGTAACTCATTTTAATCTCGTGAGAAACTGCCAGACTCTGCCACACCATTTTACATTCCCACTAGCAATATATGAGGGTTCTAGTTTCTATGCATTTCAATCTACCCTTGTTATTACACCTTTTTTATTCTAGCCATCATAGTAGGTGTAAAGTGGTATATAATTTTTAGTTTGATTTACATTTCCCTAATGGCTAATGATAATGAGCATATTTCATTGTGTTTATTGGCCCCATCATTTTGTGAGGCCACATTACCCTGATACCAAAATCAGAAAAGGAAATGACAAGACAAGAAAATTATAGATCAATATCCCTCAGAAACATAAAAATAAAAATCCCAAAGAAACTACTAGCAAATCAACTAAGTAATATTTATATCTGAAATGCAAAGCCCATTCAACATGGAAATATCAATAAATGCTACTTACCATATGGCCAGATTAAAGAAGAAAAAAAACATATAATCATCTCAATAGATACAAAAAGATCATTTGACAAAATTTAATATTCATTATATATATTTATATATATAATATCATGTATGTATGTATATGCCTCTCAGCAAACCAGGAATAGAATGGAAATTCCTCAACTTGATGATGGACATTTATGAAACACCCACAGCTAACATCATGCGTAATGATGAAAGATGAATGCTTTCTCGCTAAGATCAGGAACAACACACAGATATCCCCTTTTACTACTCCTTTTTGATATTGCACTGGAGGTCCTTACCAGTGTAATAAAGGAAGAAAAAGAAGCATAAGAATTGGAAATGGAGAAATAAAACTGCCTCTCTTTACAGGATACATGACTGGCTATGCACAAAATCTCAAAGAATCTTCAAAAATGAACCAATAAGTGCATTTAATAAGGTTGCCATATACAAAATTAACATACATACAAAAATCAATTGCATTTCTATGTACTTGCACAGAACAATTGGAAATTGAAATTAAATTGCACCATTTCTAATAGTACCAAAGCCATAAGATACTTAAGTATATTTCTAATAAAATATATGCAGGTTATATATGCTTAAAACTATACGTTTTGTTAAAAGAAATAAAAAATGATGTAAATAAATGAAGAGATTTATTGTGTCCATGAATCAGAAGATGTTGATTCTTCCCAACATGATTTATAGATTCAACATAATTCCGATCATAATTCTAGCATGATTTTGTATAGAAACTGACAAACTGATTTTAATATTTAAATGGAAAGGCAAAGAACTACAATATCCAAAACAATTTTGAAAAATAAAACATAGAACAAAGTGTGAATCACTCAAGGATTTCAAGGCTTCTATAAAGCTCAGTAATTAAGACAGTATTATATTTGAGAAAAGCTAGGCACATTGGTGGAATAGAATAGAGTCCAGAAATACTCTCACACTTATATGATCAAGTGATTTTAGTGAAGGTGCATAGGTACTCCAATGGAGAAAGGTACTTTTTTCAACATACAGTGTGAAACAATCGGACAAAAAGAAATGCTAAAAGAAAAAAGAAAAAAAGAATAAATCTTGATTTATACCTTCTAAAATATATAACAATTAACTCTAAATGGGTCACAGACCTAAATGTAAAAACTTAAACTCTAAAATTTCCAGAAGAAAATTATAGAGAAAAATCTTTGTATTCTTGGGTTAGACAAAGATTTCTTAGCTATAACACCAAAAACATGATCCACACACACAAAAAGATACTGATAAGACAAAGCAAAGACAAGCCACAGACTAGGAAAAAACTCATGAGTCTGTTAAAGGATTTGAATTATAGATAGAACAGATAAGTTATTTTCAAAACTAAGTAATAGAAAAACAACCCAATTTAAACAAAAAGGGCAAAAGATTTGAACAGATATTCTATCAAAGTAGACATGTGGATGAAAAATAAGTATATGAAGATACTCTGCACCACTTGGCATTGGAGAAATGAATTAAAACTATGATAAGACGTAGCTACTCACCTATCAGGATGGCTAAAATTAAAAAAACAGAAACAAACAAACAAACAAAAGCAAGTGCTAAAGAGTATACAGAGAAACTGAAACTCTCATACAGTGTTAGTGGGAATATAATATAGGAAAACAGCTTGGCAGTTTCTTCTAAAGTTAAATATATACTTAATCATATGATCCAGCAATCTCACCCCTAGATATATACTCAAGTGAAATCACTAGTTACATTCACACAAAAATCATACATGAATGTTTATAGTGGCTTTGCTGGTAATTGCCCCAAATTGATAATAATCCAAATGTCCCTCAAGTGGTGAATAAATAAACAAGCTGTGGTACATCTACATAATGGAATGCTACTCACCACCATTAGGAATGAATCACTGATCCATGCAACAGCATGGATGAATTATATTCTAAGTGATAGGAGCCAGACACAAAATGCTGCAAAATGTATAACTCTGACTGCATTTATATGATGTTCTGAAGAAGGCAAAACTATAGGGACAGCAAACAGAAGAGTGGTTGCTAGGGGCTGAGTAGGGAAGGAGGGGCTTACTATAAATGAGCAGAAGGTAATTTGGGGGGATCATGGACATACTATGTCATGAGTATGGTTTTGTTTGTGTTTGGCAAAACTCACAGAACTTCATACTTAAAGGGTTAAACTTTAGCTGTATGTAAAATATACCTTAATATTTTACTATGTGTAAATTATACCCCAGTAAAGGAAAAGAAAAAAATATTTATCATAGCCTTGTTGGTGATGGTGGTGGTGAGAGTTGTTAAAATAGAATATATAGTGGACTGGTGGCTTAAGTTTGCATGCCAGTTCTGCAACTAACTTGCTGGGTGATCTTGAATACTTCTTATTCCTCTTCCTGGGCTCATTTCTACATGTTTCCAATGAGAAGGTTGGGTGGGATAATGGCTACAGTTCCTTCTAGCACATTGCATTCATGATTGAAGAGGTGATTTTTTAGATTGTTTTATGTTCCCTCAATCTTTGAGACCAAGTACTTTTGCTGTCTGGGCTGGGCCCATGTTCTGAGATATTTCCATACATGACAGGTAGGTGTATGTTGTGGACAAGGACAGCTAAAGTTAATCTGGCCACCACCCTTTTATCCTTCACATACCTCCTTCACCAAGCCGTTTATGACCAAGCTGTGAACAGCTGCCATCAACAGCAACCGAGAGCCTGGGAATGAATTAAAAACAAACAGACAAAAAACTGAACATCTGTCTTGTACACTATCAGGCATCCTGCTCTCTCTGTCTCTCTTGACTGAACAGCTCGATAGAATTTAGTAAGAATAATTCCCATTCTTAAGGCCCGCTCCCATGTGTGAACTCATGCATTCCTCACAATTACCCTACCCAGAAATGTAGGTCAGGATGGGTATAATTATCCTCATTTTATAAATTATTAAAAAGAAAAAAAACCCAGCAGCAATGACAAAATAAAAAACAAACTAAGGTGTGGACATTATAATTCACTACTCTAATGTCAATCTACTAGTAAAGGGCAGAGCTAGGATTTAGACGCAGTTCTATCTGATGCTAAAACCACTGATAAGAATGCACTTAACTGGGTTCCAGTCTGAAATATGGGACCTGGTTACTGTTCATACACTTATTTATTCGCTCCTTTATGTATTCATTTATCAACAGTGAACTGGACGGGCACTGTCCCTGCCACCACGGAACCTACAATCTAGCGAGGAACACGAACAAACGTAGTCAGAGAATCAAGCTTCAGCATCGTAATTGCTGTAATAGAATATTATAAGCAGTTAAGGAAGGCCAAGGAGATCTTCCCAAGGGAAGTGTTATCTATGCTGAGATGTGAAAGAAAAGCAGGAGTTAGACAAAGATTTACAGGTAGGAAAGAGCATGACGACAAATGAGAAACACAAGTAACTCAGTAGGTCAAGGCCTTGAAGTAAAGCACCACTGAGCGGTGTGAAGAGAAACTGAAAAAATACCCAGGAGTTGACTCATCTAGAATTCTGTGAACTTATTTAAGTAGCTGGAACTTTTTCTAAGAACAATGTGCAAAGTTTTAAATAGACAAGTGACATGATCAGATTTTTATTTTCAGTTTCTTCAATCTGTAGTAGAAAACAAGAGTGAACTAAGACTGAAGGCAAAGGGGCCAGTTAGATTTTTGTTATCATAATAATCATATTGTTATCATAATAATGCCCATGATGATAGTGACTTGAGGCAGGGTTAGAGCCAGTGGTGATGAAGAGGAGTGGATGGACGTGAGCAGAAAGTTTTTTTTTTTTTTTTTTACTTTATCATCCCTAATGCTGCATTTTTGGCATATATTTTGTAATATACTTTTCATTCTACTACAATTAGTACATAATATATCCCACTAACACACATAATTTTAAATATCTATAAAATTTCTTAGCTATAGTACAAATAAGAATTAAAATAAATAATAATATAATATGTATTTTAATGTCAGTGTGACAACCTGGAAAGCTAAATCCTCTGTGAAATCACAAAGTGCCCGCTGTGAAGCATTATCATTTTAGTGGAGATCCACTAGATTAGAATGATATTTAGGTAGTCGCATTGACAGTGATGATTGGATTTGTCACATGAGGGCAAGGGAGATGTCAAATATGTTTCCTCTGTTTCTGTCTTGGGTGGAATGTGGTTGTGGTACCTTATTCAGCCTTGTGAATACAAGACAAAGAAAGTTTTAGTCAGGGGAAAGATCATGGGTTCTGCCTTGGACATGTTACATTTAAAGTGCTTCTGAGGCATTTACATTGGCAATGATTAGTAGTGAGGTATTTCATATGACTAAATATATACCTAAAGCTTAGAAGAGAGGACTTGAGACATGGATTTGGAGTCACGGACTCCCGATGGAAAATAAAGCCATGGAGCAGGTGAGACTATCCAAGAACAGTGGTTAGAATTAGAAGAAAAGAGCATCTAGGTAGGTGCTTGAGGACCACACAAAGCAAGAAGGCCCTGCAGGAGAAATTTAGCAAATGCTGTTCAAAAGAGAAAGGGAAAGAAGAGGATATTTAGATGCCACAGATACCAAGGAAAGAAAGGATTTATGGAAAAGGGAACTATTCTGCTGTGTTGGATACTGCTCAGAGATCCAGCAAGACAAGGATTGTGATGTTTTACTAATCTAGAAACACAGAGGTCTTTGGTCACCTGCAGGAAAAGTGTCAGTGTAGGGGTGGGATGAGTCTCATCACAATGGAGTGAGGAGTTAGTGGGAGGCAGGGAAGTAGGTTCCATCAGGATAAGCATCTCTTTTAGGGCTGGTTTCCGTATCTGTGAAACATGGGAGTTGATGTCCCTTCCACTTCTGAATCATATGAAATGTAAAGAACTATAATACAAAGCAGAATATGAAAAAAAATTATAATCTTGATATACAGAGAAGAAAGGGAGAACTCATACCCCGCTTTTGCTAATTCAGCTGCTTCCATCTTAAATGTTCTATTGAACTCGTCTCTGCATGTTCTAACACAATTCAAAATTTAAAGTCCCATGTGTTTGGGGAGGCTAAAATCTCAGGGTTGTAATCGTTCCCAGAGATGTTTTCACTCAACTACTCATCAGCTGTTTAGCCCCTCATTCTATTGCTCCCCCAAGTGCGACCCAGCCCTTACTTTTATTGATTGATTGATTGATTGAGATAAAGTCTCACTCTGCTGCCCAGGCTGGATGCAGCGGCACAATCCCGGCTCACTGCAGCCTCAGACTACTGGGTCCAAGCAATCCTCCTGGCTCAGCTTCCTCAGTAGCTAGAACTATAAGTGTGTACCATCACACCTGGCTAATTTTTAAATTTTTTTGTCGAGATGGGGTCTTGCTATGTTGCTCAGGCTGGTAGACTTTGCATTTACATTTCTAAAGATGGGCAGTTCGCTAGGGCAACTTACTGGGTGCTGGATAGTGTGGACTCTGAAGTCAGATAGAACTGAGTTTCGATCCTGCCTCTGCCAAGTTATTAACTATAATATTTTGGGTAAGTTATTTAAGCTTTCTAAGCCTCAGGTTTTTTTTTTTTTTTAATCGGTAAAATGGAAATTGTTTTAGCTCTCAGACTTGTCAAAAGATTCAAATATGATGATGCATGTAAAGCAAATAGCATAGCCTTTGGCACAGAGAATATGATAAAAAATGGTAGATTTAAAAAATTGTCTTCTTTTTGACAGCTTTGACTGGTAGAATATTTCTTAGTTGCTTTGGCCTAAAGTGTTTCCCTCTAAGTCCCAAACATTGGCCCTAATTATTTCACTTGGACCTGAGTGACAAGTATAATCCACTTTCCCATTACAACTCTCTAACAATTAAATCTTCTCTCCTCCATGGTAAGCATCTCAATTTCTTCAAGCTTTCCTTAAATGACATGTTTTTAAGGCACCTCTCTATCATTGTTGCTATTTTTTTAAATTCTCCCTGAGGTGTCCCTATTCATCCAGAATGGAGAAAGAGGCATTTGACCTGATACTTGAAGGATTATTAAACTTTGTGGGATATGTTTAGAGATGATGACAAGTTAAGGTAACTTGTAGTGAGGTTGTGGGATGGGAAGTGTTTGAAATTAATCTTGACTTTATTGTTGTTTTTGGGAGATTTTTTTATTACTACTTTAGTCTCGCTGCTCATTATTGGTCTGTTCAGGGTTTCTGTCTCTTCCTGATTGAGTCTTGGGAGGTTGTGTGTTTCCAGGAATTTGTCCATTTCCTCTATGTTTTCTAGTTTATGTGCATAGAGGTTTTCATAGTATTCATGGATGATATTTTGGATTTCTGTGGTATCAGTTGTAATATCTCCTTTTTCATTTCTGATTGGGCTCATTTGGGTCTTTTCTATTTTGGGTTAATCTAGCTATAATTTTATTTATCTATCAATTTTATTTATCTTTTCAAAGAACCAACTTTTTGTTTTATTGGTCCTTTGTATTGTTTTTTTGGTTTCCATTCTGTTTGGTTCTGCTCTGAGCTTTATTTCTTTTCTTCTGCTGGCTTTGGTTTTGGGTCCTTGAGATGTGACATTAGGTTGTTAATTTGTGATCTTCCTGTCTTTTGATGGCATTTAAGGCTATGAATTTTCCCCTTAGGACTGCTTTTTATGTATCCCACAGATTTTGATAACTTGCGTTCCCTTTGTCATTCAGTCAAGGAATATTTTGATTTCCATCTTAATTTCATCATTGATCCAAGGATCATTCAGCAGAAGGTTGTTTAATTTTTTATGATTTGAGTATTTCTCTTGGAATTGCTTTCTAGTTTTATTGCACTATGGTCTGAGAAGATACATGGTATGATTCTGATTTTTTTTAATTTGCTAAGACATGTTTTATGACCTAAGATATAATCAGTCTTGGAGAATGTTCCGTGCACTGATAAGAAGAATGTATATTCAGTAGTTTTTGGGTAGAATGTTCTGTAGATGTCTGTTAGGTCTGTTTGTTCTAGAGTCCAATTTAAGTCCAGTGTTTCTTTATTGATTTTCTGCTTTGATGATCTGTCCAGTTCTGTCAATGGGGTGTTGAAGTCTCTGGTAATTATGATGCTACTGTTTATCTCTTTGCTGAGATCTAGTAGGATTTGCTTGATGAATCTGGGAGCTTTTGTGTTAGGTGTATATATATTTAGGATTGTTATGTCTTCTTGTTGAATTGCTCTCTTTACCATTAAATAATGACCATCTTTGTCTTTTTTTTCCATTGTTGATTTAAAATTTATTTCATCTTATAGATGGCTACACCTGCTCTCTTTTGGTTTCCATTTGCATGGACAATTATTTTCCATCCCTTCACCTTAAGTCTCTGTGAGTCCTTGTGGTTTAGCTGTGTTTCTTGGAGAAAGCAAATAGTTGGGTTGTACGTTTTCATCCATTCAGCTAGTCTATGTCTTTTAACTGGGGTATTCAGATCGTTCACGCTGAGTGTTAATATTGATATGTGGAATGCCATTCTGTTCATCATGTTGGGTGATACCTTATTGGTTTTTTTTTCCTTTTGTGTTATTGTTTTACTAGAGCTGTGTGCTTTAACTTTTGGGTGTTTTTATACTGGTAGGTATCTATTGTGCTGTTTCATGTATAATGCAGTTCTGGGTATTTTCTGTAGGGCAAATCTAGTAGTGACAAATTCCCTTAGCGAGCATTTGCTTGTCTGGAAACATCTTTATTTCTCCATCATTTATGAAACTTAGTTTTGCAGGATACAAAATTCTTGGCTGGCAGTTGTTCTGTTTAAGAAGACTAAAAATGGGACCCCAATCCTTTCTGGCTTTTAAGGTCTCTGCTGAGAAGTCTACTGTTAGCCTGATGAGTTTTCCTTTATAGGTTAGTTGTTGCTTTCATCTTGCTGTTTGTGGAATTGTCTCCTTCCATTTGACTTTGGCCAGGTTGATGACTATGTATGTGTCTTAGAGATGTTCTATTTGCTATGTATCTTCCCAAAGTTCAGTGAATATCTTGTATCTGGATATCTGAATCTCTGGTGATACCAGGGAGGTTTTCTTCAATGATTCCCTTGAATAGGTTTTCCATGCTTTTTGTTTTTTCTTCTTTTCCCTCAGGGATATGTATAATGCATATATTACTTTGCTTCATATGGTCCCATATTTCTCTGAGTGACTGTTCATTCTTCCTTATTCTTCTCTCTACATCTTTGACTGACTGGGTTAGTTTGAAAATATAGGTCAGGGAGAGACTTGAATGCCTTTTAAAGGAATTAATTCTATTCATTTGGCAACAGAGATTCCTCAGTGTTTTTGGAGTGGGTGTGATGAATAATCAGACAATCATTTTGGTTCATTATTCTAGAAGTGTTATGTATAGTAAGTATAAAGGAAAAGAGAAAGAAAAAAAGCAATGGTTAATATATGTGAAATGAGAACCAGTACTAACAGTAGTGTGACTTGAAGAAAGGTACAGATGTGAGGTCTATGTTAGCTATTCGTAGGAACCATTGTAACTTTCCCTGTTTTCTAGATATCAAGTATGGACACACCTGTCCCTTTAAAAAAAAACACAAATGTTTATTAATATCAATTTTTAAAACAAAACTTTATTTACAAATGCCAGGGAATTTTTAAAAAATAAAGCATTGGGGAAGTTCACAATTCTGAATAGTGCAATCAAAAAAAACTTCGTAGAACCAGAGGAGTTTGAACTTGACTTATAAGAATGGCTATATTTTAACTATGTGACAAATGACAACAAGTTAGTCCAGGTGGAAAGAACAAGGTAAGCAAGGGAAGGTGGAAAGATCAGGTTATACTTAAGGAAAATTTCATTAAGAGAATTATGCTGTCCAATATTGTAGCCACTAGCCACATGTGGGCACTTAAAATTAATTAAATTAAATTAAAATTCGATTCCTCAGGCATACTAGTCACACTGCATGTGCTAGTAGTTGCACAGGGCCAGTGGCTAGTGTGTTGGACAGCACAGATACAGAACATCTCCATCATCAGAGAAAGTTCTATTGTGCAGTGTTGGGCTGAAGAATGGGGTTGTACAAAGAGAAGTAATAAAAGATGAGCTGTTACCAGATTTTTAGATATATATATCTGTGCCAAATTTTGAGTTTGAACTATATTGTATTGCTGTATCAAGTAGGATATTTTTGGTTAAAAGAAACAGAAAATCCAACTCAAACTAGCTTAAGAAACAAATGGAGTTTATTAGCTGAGTTTATTTTAAGTATCTGAGAAGTCCAGAAATAACCTGGGCTTCAGAAATAGCTCTTTTAGAGCTTTTGCTCAGCTTCCATTTGATTTTCTCTTGCCTTTTCTCTTCTGTTTATTGGCTTTGTCCTCAGGCTGGCTTTCCAATATAGGGAAATGGCTGTAGTGGTTCCAGGTCTGAAGTTCCAAATGACATTATCTTCATCTGTTTTATGTTGCTGTAACAGCATACCTGAGACTGGGTAATTTATAAAGATCATAAATTTATTGGTTCATAGTTCTGGAGACTAGGGAGTCAAAGATCAAGGAACCACATCTAGTGAGGGCCTTCTTGGTGCATTATAACATGGGGGGAGGTGTCACATAGCAAGAAAAAGAGAGAGAGAGAGAGAGAGAAAGAGAGAGGACCAAACCCACTTTTATAACAAACCCACTCTTGTCATAATGAACCCACTCCTGTGATAACAGCATTAATCCATTTATGAGGGCAGAGCCCTCATGACCTAATCACCTCTTAAAGGTCCCAACTTTCAACATTGTTGCATTGGGCATTAAGTTTCCAACACATGAACTTTGGGGGACGTGTTCAAACCATAGAAGATGTGATTCAGAAGAAGAGAGCTTATTTTCTTCTTGACCTTGACCATAGAAAAGGAAATTCCTGCTCTTTTCTGGACTTGCCCTATTTATGTCCCTGCCCACTTTTGTACTGTTTTATTGTGGCCAAGGGAGTGTCATGTGCTGACTGATGCCTGACACAATCAGTGTGGCACGAGAGATAGGATAATGTACATGGGCTTAGTAGGCTGGTTGGGGCCAGTCTTTGGAGTAAAGGTGGAGTCATTTTTGCCCATAGCCTTTTGGCTGCAACCCAGCCTGGGTGGGGTTGAATGGGACTGTAAAAGGCAATTCCCACTGCAGTTTGAAATATAAAACCATTGTATGATTTTTATTTTTAAAAATAATAAATCTTAATTTCTATTTGACTTCATTGGTTTGAAAAACTTGAAGCTGTAAGACAGATAAAATAGAGAGCAATCAGATGCAGTAAAGAATAACCAGAATTATGTTTATTTTAAAAGTTAGAGTTTTATTTAAAACATGGCTATACAAAAAGTGACAAGGTCAAAACTTTAAGGAGCAATTCATGAGGCACTTAACACAATATACATACTGCTACACAAAGAATATTAAAATCAATAAACTATGTAGCCAAATAGAATCTTTGTTATTTGGCTGCTACTCTCTAAACTACTCCTGTGACCAAAAAAAGCAAACATATAAATAAATTTTAAAAATCATTCAAAACTGTTACCAAACAAGCAAACAAAAAAGTGAAAGTCTTCAAACTGGAGATCTCTGACTCAGTTATGCAAACGGTCAACTTGTTATTAAAAAGAAAAACTGTTGCCTTTTCATATTACAGCAACTTAGCAACTCTTATTTCAGTTTTAAAAAAATAACTTTAACACATTATGAATAAAACAAGCCATATTAAACCTGTGTAAAATCAGTCATGTTTTAATTGATGGTTAATCATGACTAACTAGAAAAAAGATGAGAAAAATTAAAATTGTGAATAAATTTCTATGGAATTTGACAATGGGACCCATGAGTATTTTTCTCCATATAAAATATTATCATTAAACAGATCAATAAAGTGTATTTTTCATGATGACAATTTGAAAATTGTAGAACACATTCTTCCTATAAAAAGTTACATGTTACTTCCTTTCCATAGAAATAACCATAATGCCCATCCCATTGCAAAACTAGCAACATTAAGAAGTCTGCTTTTAGAATGATCTTGTTATCTCTTTCTCTCTCTTAACCCTTTTTTCCTCTTTTTCCTTCAAAGATCTTCTTCTTTATCTTCTACTCTCTCGCGCGCGTTCCTTGTCAACATAGCCATCATAATATTTATTCTAACATTCTTCTTTCTTTGAAAATGAGAAGTCAATTTCATCTTCTCCCTTTCCCAATTTTGAGCTTGCTTCATCTTGTCCTCATCCTCCTCCTCTTCTTCCTCATATTCTCTGGGTGGACCAGCTCATCCTCCACATCATCTTCGCTATCTCTATTTTCATCCTCATCTTCTTCCTCTTCAGAGTTGGTGTTCGTTGTCTTTCTTAGCAAATCTCTCTAAGTATGTTTTGCTGCAGTAGTTTCTCTACAAACTTTTAGGATTGCTAAACAAGTCAAGGCTTTTTTAAGATTTTGGGACAGGCACGGTGGCTCACGCTTCTAATCCTAGCACTTTGTGAGGCTGAGGGGGGAGGATCACTTGAAGTTGGGAGTTCGAGAGCAGCCTGAGCAAGAGCAAGACCCCGTCTCTACAAAAAATACAAAAATTAACTGGATGTGGTGGTTCACGCCTGTAGTCCCAGCTACTCGGGAGACTGAGCCCGGGAGTTTGGGATTGCAGTAAGCTATGATGATACTACTGCCTTCTAACCCCAGGTGACAGAGTGAGATCCTGTCTAAAAAAAAAAAAAAATTTTCAGAAATCCACTAACCTGAGATCTTTGATTTTGGTTCCATTCCAAATGAAATAGTTAGAATTTGGGCATTCCCTTGATAGGATTTTCAAGGCCCCAGAAATGGTATTGTCACTAAGAAGACTGGTCAATGAAGACAGTTCTACTTCAGCCATACTCATAAACACTGGTTCTTTAAAATGGGCCTGACATGTTGGCTTATACCTGTAATCCCAGCACTTTGGGAGCCTGAGGTGGGAGAATCGCTTGAGGCCAGGAGTTAGAGACCAGCCTGGGAACATAGTGAGCCCCCTTCTTTACAAAAAATAAGAAAAATTAGCCAGGTGCGATGGCAGGTGACTATAGTTCCAGCTACTCGGGAGGCTGAGGCAGGAGGATCCCTTGTGCTCAGGAATTTGAGGATGCAGTGAGCTGTGATCATGCCACTGTACTCCAGCCTGGGGGACAGAGTCTTAACCAAATAAATAATATTGTCATTTATCTCTTCAATTTCCCCATTGATGATGGCAACTATTAAAGACCAGTTTGGTCCCTTGGGCACTCCATGGCCGCCTCATCCTCACTACCACTAACCTTATTTTCCCTTTCCTCTCTCTCGCACTAACTCTAACTTCAAAATTTTAAAAATATTTGGAATTGAATGAAAAGTAAGACAAATATACCACTCACCACTGACAGAAACATGTGTAAGATAAGGAAATAATATCCAATAGTGGCCAAAGAGGTGGGATGCTACCTCGGCCTCCCGCCCCCCTTGCCCACGCATATCCGCAGTTCCTTTCCCTTCAGTGGTTGATAAAAGACTTGCATGATTTTTTTAAAAAGTATGATGTGATCAGAATTGTGTTTTTGGAATATTAATCTGATGTTGGTGTGTGTAAATTGAACTAGAGAGAGAATAAAAAAACAAGATGCAGAGAATTAATTAGGAATTTATTTTATTACCCCAGGCAAGAAAAAAAATGAGTTATTAAACCATTTTTTTATTGGTAGGAAATAAGCAGAGGATAAAACTACTGAAGTATTAAGAAGCTAGAATGGAGTTGAGCGTGGACCTCAAAGATAGGATGGTTAAAGTTTTGAACAGACAAAAAATTTTGAATAGATTACCAATTTTTAAAAAGTATTATATTTAAGAAAAAGTACTTAGCAATGAATCTGAGAAGAAATAGTAAGATAAGTTGTAGAATCCTGAGAGTTAATTATCTGGGGGTTGAGAGAGAAGAGAATCTAAGGAGGTAAGGAAGACTATTTTGGGGAAGAAAAGAGTGAGAAGTTTTTGTGATGATGCTAAGAGCACTTGCAAAGGGTTTAAATGAAAAGACATATTTCTTTTCCACAGATAGGAGTATGGTCCAGTTCCAGATGAACTATCTAGGCACAAAATAGAAAAGGACACCTCCCATCCCCACTTTTTTTCTTGACATGTGTTCCACTCTGGGTCAAAGAGGAGGTTGAAATCAGCTTGGTGTGGTCTCTACAGAGAGTCGGACATACATCAGACAGCTTCAGTTGTCCCTCCTAGAACAACCCTCCACCTTTCTCTACCCTGCTCTTTGCCCATTGAGGCTGACTTAGTTGGATTATGTAGATGGGCGTCCTCGCCTCCTGTTTTCCTCTTGGGTTTGGCCAGTGGTGAACACTGGTGGATGATCACAGGGCAGTAGGAAAGTGTTACAGAGTATTTTTCTTCCAGTTCCCTCCATGCTATATCATTGTGTGTCGGCTATGTGTCCCTCTGTGGTGTCTTTTCTGTAGTAGGGGGCAATAGGATTGGGGTCTGGTTTTAGTGCAGAGTAGTGATGTAAGCATCAATAAATGGCCTAAGAGTGAACACTTTGTAACATCTGGTCTTTATATTTCTAAGTTGATTGCCTAAGTTTTCCTTTAAAATCTCTGACATTCTATGAATGTGGACTAGTGCTTTGCTGTTCAAAGTGTAATCTGTGGAAAAGCAGAATCAATTTGTCCTGGTAGCTTTTTAGAAATGCATAATTGCAGACCCTACTCTAAACTTACTGAAGTAGAATCTGCATTTCTAAAATATACCCAGACTATTTATATACATGTCAGGATTTGGGAAATACTGAGCTGGTATATAATTACAGTTAAAGAGTATAGACTGACCTTGTTTTAAGTTTTGACTCTTCTATTATTTACTAGCTCTATGAACTTGTGACAAGTTACTGTATCTTTTTGAATTTCAAGGTTCTAACCTGAATATAATAATAATCATCCTAGGGTTGTTGTGAAGAGTCAATAATACAATGTGATCCTGTATTATTGTGCAGTACTTATTCATTAAACAAATACTTATTGTTAAAGCAAATAAGGATTGCCTCAGGTTGTCTTTGTAATTGGAACTCCTCCCACATAAGCAAATGAAAACTCAATTCAATGTGAACAGTAAGATAAAACTTAAGCTTAACCAATCAGAAACTGCCAACTAACCTTTAACTGGGGAATTTCCACCAGAAATCATACCCAAATAAGGCAAATGCCTAGCTTTAGCCAATCAAGTAATTTTTCTACTTTGCTTTCATATTTGGTCTAAAAAGCTTGCTGCTCACAGTGCAGAGCAGAGCTCTCTGAACTTCTGCTTTTGTTTTCCTGTTGGGTTTCCTGCCTGATTCATGAATCATTCTTTGCTGAAATAAACTCTATTAAATTTTTGTTTAAAGTTTTTCTTTTAACATTATGGATACCTTCAATGTGCCAGGCACTATGCTAGATGCTCTGTAGTCAATGAGACAGACACAATCCCTGGCCTCATGAAACTTAGGTTATTTTTGAGTCTTGGACCGAAGTCACACCTATTCTGGAATGTGGCAGAATAGTGTAATAGATGAATATTGACCTCAAAGGTGAGAATACATGGATTGCAGCCCTCCTTCTTTAAAAGGCAGAATACATGGATTGCAGCCCTCCTTCTTTAAAAGGCATACTGCAGGACCTCAAAAAAATCATTTCAGCTTTCTGAACATTGTCTGCAAATGGAATCTTAAGAATACTGGACTACATTAGCATATTCCAAATTGTGCTTCATAGAACACTAAATTTGTGAGCTTCTTCATAGAGAGGTTAAAAAAGGACACTTGTGGCCAAATTAGTTTGGGAACTTATTTTCCTATTAGGAGATCACAAAACTTTTTACCGTATTAAAGGCTTCAAGAAGTACCAAGTAAAACATCTCTTTAACTTGGAATAATTCAGCATTTCTGGCAACGCTTGACAAAGTCTCTCCCTCCCTCCCTCCCCTTTCTTCCTTTCTTTCTTCTTTCTTCCTTCTTTCCCTGTCACAGCAATTTGGGAATATTTTGATTGGCTCTCTAAGGCCATTTATGGATATGATAGTTTGAGGATCAATTTTAGAACGTCAGGAGGGAAGGAGAATTTTGCCAAGGGCTGACCTTTATAGTTATTGATCAGGATGATGCCCAGTGGTAGTTGGGTTTCCCAAGGGGACACACCAGGGTTGAATAAAAGGGTAGGGGATTAGGAGCATAGTCTTTAGGAGTTGTCCGACATTGAACAAATCTCTGGCCCTCAGTTTCTGTGCCTGTGAGAGGGAGTAGGATCAGCCTGGTGGCTGTGTCATGATCTGGGATGCCAGGGTTGTGTCTGAGCTGTGTAGAAACCTAATGTTAGGAATGCCTACTTGCCTGTGTGCGAGATGGGAGCTGTGTGTCTGTGCTCATGAAATTCAGAGGTGAACTCTAGTGCTATTATTCTTGTTTGACTTGCAAACAGGGTTTTCCCCAGTGAAAGCCGGGCTTCCTCTCCCAGTATAAGAATTGAGATGTTCTACATTTGGCTTGACAAGGGCCTACTGACTTAGATTAAGTGCCCAAACCTGTACTCGTTGCTTAGAGTGTGAGTTTCAGAAATATGGACACAATCCAGAATGAAGCCCAAAGCTTGTCTCGACAAGCATTTTGTGGTTGTTTCTTTTCTCATGTAAATGTCCCAAGCCTTTATTGTGAAGAAAAGAAATATTCCATACTGAGTTCTACTTTCTGAAGTTATTTTCCTGTATCCTGATAAATGAAAACTGCATAAGCAAGTATACTCTGGTTTAGTACAGTGGGAAAAGAAGGTAGGTGGTGATACACCAACAATTTAGGGCAGGAGATCCAGCAGATGAGAGTCAGTAGGCATGGAGAAAAGGACACTGAGATCACGGAGAGGTCTCTGCTTTGTCAATCTACCTAGATACAAGACAAGGGCCCAGGTACAGGGACCACACAAAAGCCCCACTTATCCAGGCAGTACTAGGCAGTTTTGAAGAATGTAGATTCTGAGGAAGACAATCCAGATCCAAACTCAAGCTCTACAGCTTACTGAACAGGGTAGGGAAGGTTGCTCCTCTTAGTTCTTGGTTTGCTATTTTAAAAAATGGGGATAATAAATGTGCCTACTACATAAAGTTGTTTCAAGGATTAAATATGATAATGTATTACTTTATATAAATTTATGTGCTTAGCATAAATTTATGTGATGCATAGCTAGCACTTAATTCAATTTGCTATTGCCTTTACTTTTATGTTATTGTTATTAATATTGTAACTTTCACATACTATTTAGTATGTACATTAAATATACCAATTAAGCATCATACCTGAGAGAATAAAGACTCATAACCACTCACATATTTTGATAATTCAACAAGAGATTTAAAAAAAATTTTTTTTGTTTTTTATTATTATGGGTACCAGAGATTTTGAAGCAATTTGGTATTATGAAAAGAGAATCTGTCTGATCCGTGTTTAAATCCTGGTTCTGCTATTTGACAGTTTGGGAAAATTATTTTAACTTCTCTGAAAGCTTGCAAGGTTATGAAAATTAAATGTATGATAAATCTATATACCTAGTAGTAGTGCCTGTCTTACATAAGCCTTTAGTAATAATAACTATTATCATTACTAATGTAGAATATTTGACTTCTAAAATACAAATAGTTGAAGATGTTGATAAACAGGACCAGAGTGGAAAAATGGCTTATCCAACATTATGAAAATGTAGGGACTAGCACCAAGTTCTATAAGCTTCAAGCTTAATGCTTTTGCTTCTACATACACAGAACTCTCCATGAAGGAGTATTTGAAGCACATTTTAACAGTTGATCTTCATGGTGACAACAATCATGAAGCCCAGAGGACATGAAGTGGGAGACCAAAGTCAAAATCCAGCTCTACCACTTCCAGACTGGGTGACCTTGTGTAAGCTGTGCAACTTCTTTGAACCTCCTTTTCCTCATTTTGTAAAATGGTGACAATGAACTTTGTTTGCTTTCCAGGAATGTTGTGAAGTTCAAATGAGATGAAAAAGATTTGAAAACTGTAAAGAGCAGCAGATGTATAAGGGATTTATATTTATATCACATGCTTTAAAGTGGTAAGGAAGCATATGCATAGTACAGGGTGTCCCAAAAGTCACCATACATAGGGAAAATGGGAAATTGTAGCTAAATATACCTTTTTTACAAAATATTCATTACAAAATTTTTCCTTTGTATGGAGACTTTTGGGACACTCTGTATTTGTTTATCAGTATATTGAAAATGATTTATTTGACAGATTCTGCTTTGGAACAGGGAGGTGCAAAAGAGATAAGTATTGTTCATGCCAGCGAGATGTGTGCATGTGTGGGTGCCTTTGACAGTATTGCTGTAACCAGAATAAACTTGGGAGCTCCAGCTGCCTGAAGGTCTCTGTGCCTTCAACATCAAAGAAACCAAGCTCGATATTGAAAGTAATTAAAAGTGATTCAAATCTTTGCTTGAATCTCTTGGCGAAGAGCAACAGGGATATAATTTATAATTCAACTCTTCTTGCCATCCCTGCTTTCCCTGTTCCTCCCAGTCCACCTGTCTTGCACTCTGCAGCCACTCCAAGCCTTTACTTTACTATCTCTACTTACCGTGATCACAGGACAGCACAACATGATTAAAAACAAAACAACAAAAGCAAAAACAAAGAAACTAAGCCTTAGTGACTCTTCATTTTTCTTCCTATCATTCAGCTTCTGTATTTTATGCTTTTAATTGACTAAATATTTGTCTTTTTGATAAAAATTCCCTCTCTTCACCTCTCCATTCATTTCTCTGCTCACCTGCCAATTCTGTGTCAAAAATTGGCCAGAGATAGAACTGGAGTGCTCTGAATTCATCCTTTGAAGTTGGGAAAGGACTGAGGCCTCCTAGAAAACACAGAACAATGCAGAATTTGCAATTAATGCATTGGGAAGGTAAAAGATAATAAATGCTTACAAGTTTACATGTGCATAGTTTAAATTCATTATAGTTTGTTTTTATCTCTCCAAAGGAATGACTGAATTATGGATATGGAGATGTGAAGTTTGTGTTATGGGGCTAGATGTCAGGTAGTTGTAGGAAGCTGCTAATTTTTTGATTAATACTCATAAAGGTTTTTCCTTCATATTTTCCTCAAGCACTTATTAAGTGCCTATGTCATGCCTTAAATTTGTACTGCTGACCCACCCTTTTTAATACTGGTCTAAAGTATCTTTATCTACTTATAAATATATCTACTTTAGTAGATAAAGTGTATATCTTATATCTCCAAATATCTATTCTTCTTAAATACTGAAAGCTCTGCTCCTGGAGGAAAATGCCACCATGGGACATTATTTTGAGTTGCTTTTTGAGAGGGCACAGCAGGACAAGCCACTGTCTCTTGTTGAGTGCCATCTTGTGGATAAATAATGATCTAAAGTGGCATAATTGTGATATTGCAATTGTGCATAGATCAGAATTCTTGGATTAGAATTTCTGTTTTGCCACCAACCTTGGGCAAGCTACTTAACCCAACTGTCTCAATTTTCTTATCGTAAATGGGGATAATCAACAAACCCTATGGTGCCTGATTTTACAGTAAGCACATAGAACTACTAATATGACGTCTTCATATATCACAGTTTAAGGGGCATTGACACTAGGTGCTAGATAAGAGCAACCATAATAATATTATTGAAAATATAATAGTGGCTAGCGTTTACTGAATGTCTTCCTTGTGCTGGATGCTCTGCTGTATTCTTTACATGAAGTATTTCATTTGATCCTTACCACAGTCCTTTTTATTGAACATTCTTATTATACTCAATTCACAGATGAGGAAAATCAGACTCTGAGGTTAATTGATTTGTCCAGAGCCTCATGGTTAATGAATAGCAGAGCTGGAATCAAACCCAAGTCTGCTCTTACAATATGAGCTCTTAACTGCTTTAAGATGCTGTGAGAGGGTTGGGCCTGGAAATAATATTTTATAGGGAGAAGACTGTGTGTGTATGTGTTTGTGACACACAGGGGGACCAAGAGGAGACAGTATGGTGGAGATACAGTCATTGTCTTCAAATTGATAGATAATTCTTACAGGGAAAGGGATAGCATGTTTTTCCAAATGACTCCAGATGTTACAACATTTGGGGTGAATAGGTTTCTGCCCATTTACACAGAATAATCTTATCATAGCCAGAGTTGCTCAAATATGAAATGATCTGCCCATGGAGATAATAAAGTCTCCCTTATTAGAGTCATTTAATCAGAGCCTGATGATACTTGGCAGAGATAATGTAGGAACTGTGTCTAATTGAGAGATACTCTTAAGGTATTTTCAAGTCTTAACAGTCAATATTTCTATTGTAAATTTCAAAATGGAATACTTTCTCTAACTGCAATAGGCTTTATGGCAGAGGTGATCCTTCAGCTGGAGTTGGGCATTAGACAGGGTACTTTGGATTACAAGTTACAAAATAAAGACTCATTTAAGAAAAGAAAAAAAGTTAATTGTAAGGATTAAGAGGTGTTTAAGAAATCCACAGCCAGGAGGAAGATAAATAAAACTAGAGTCTGGAGTATAATGTGTTTTCTGTCTTCATACTAAATTTATGCTCCTGCCTACAGATTTGATGTTTTTTCCTCTGTATCTCTCTGCAGAACAGTTTTCTCTCTGTTCCCCTGTCCACTTGGCAGGTACCAGATACCAATTCAGTTGTTTCTGAACTGAGGCTTGGCAGATGTTGCTGTCTTGAGAAAAAGAAAAATCTTACTTTTGATTCCAATTTTCCAACTTTTTTTCGGATGATGCATTATTTTAATTGAGGTAAAGTTCACATTACATAAAATTAACTGTTTAAAACCATATAGTTCAGCGGTATTTCACGATGTTCTGCAGCCATCACCACTATCTAGTTACAAAAAATTTTCATCATCCCAAATGAGACCCTTTGTCCACACAGCAATTACTTTTCACCTCCAACCCCAGCCCCTAGCAATCACTAATATGCTGTCTCTGTGGATTTCCCTATTGTGAATATTTCATATAAATGAAATCATACAATATGTGACCTTTTGTGTCTAGCTTCTTTCACTTAGCATAATGTTTCTGAGGTTTATCCATGTTTTAACATTTATTGGTACTTCATTTTTTAATTGATACATAATATTTGACATATTTATGGTATGCATATATTTGTTACATACATAGAATGTGTAATGATCAAGTCTGGGTATTTTGGGTGTCCATCACCTTGAGTATTTATCATTTCTAGGTTTTGGGAACATTTCAAGTCCTTCCTTCCAGCTACTTTGTAATATATAATACATTGTTGCTAACCATAGTCATCCTATTCTGCTAGGGAACATTAGAATTTACATCTTCTATCTAACTGTATGTTTGTACTCATTAACCAACCTCTCTTCATCCTCCTCCCCCACCCCCAACCATACACCTTTCCCGGCCTCTGGTCTCTATCATTCTATTCTCTACCTCCACGTGAACAAATTTTTTAGCTTCCAAATATGAGTGAGAACATGCAATATTTGTATTTTTTGTGCCTGGCTTATTTCACTTAACATAATGACCTTCAGTTTCATCCATGTTGCTGCAAATGACATAATTTCATTCCTTTTTATGGTCAAATAGTATTCCATTGTGTATATATACCACATTTTCTTTATCCATTTGTCCCTTGATGAACACTTAGGTTGATTCCATATCTTTGCTATTATGGATAGTGCTGCAATAAACATGTGAGTGCAGGTATCTTTCTGGTGTACTAATTTCCTTTTTTTTAGATAAATACCCAATAGTGTGATTGCTAGATTGTATGGTAGTTCTATTTTTTGTTTTCTGAAAAATCTCCATAGTGTTTTCCATAGTGGCTGTACTAATCTATGTTCCCACCAACAGTATTTAAGAGTTCCCTTTTTGTTGCATCCTTGCTAGCATCTCTTATTTTTTTATTAATACTAACCATTCTAACTAGCATAAGATGATATCTGATTGTGGTTTTGATTTGCATTCCCCTGATAATTAGTGATGTAGAGCATTTTCATCATATACCTATTGACTATTTGTACATCTTCTTTTGAGAAAAGTCAAAAGTGGGCTCTTTGCTCACTTTTTAATGGGATTATTTGTTTTTTACTGTTGAGTTGTTTGAGGTCCTTGTATATTTTGGATATTAGTCCCTTGTCTGATAAATAGTTGGCAAATGTTTTCTCCCATTCAACAAGTTGTCTCTTCACTCTGTTGATTGTTTCCTTTCCTGTGCAGAAGCTTTTTATTTTAATATCATCCTGTTTGCCTATTTTTGCATTTGTTACCTGTGCTTTTGAGGTCTTAGCCATAAAATCTTTTCCTAGACCAATGTCCTGCAGTGTTTTCCCTATGTTTTTCTCTAGTAGTTTTGTAGTTTCGAGTCTTACGTTATTAAGTCTTTATCCATCTTGAGTTTATTTTTGTGTACTGTGAGAAATAGGGTCCAGTTTTATTCTTCTGCATATGGATATCCAATTTTTCTAGCACCATTTATTTAAGCGGGTGCCCTTACCCCTGTGCATGTTCTTGGCACCTTTATTGAAAATCAGTTGGCTGTCAATATGTGGATTTATTTCTGGATTCTCTATTCTGTTCCATTGGCCTATGTGTCTGTTTTTATACCAATACCATGTTGTTTTGGTTACTATAGCCTTGTAATATATTTTGAAGTCAGATAGTGTGATGCCGCCAGCTTTGTTCCTTTTTGCTCAGGATTGCTTTGGCTATTCAGGCTCTTTTTTTGGTTCCACACAAATTTTAGGATTTTTTTTCCTAATTCTGTGAAAAATGTTACTGGTATTTTGATAGGGTTTGCATTGAATCTATTTTATTGCTTTAGGCAGTATGAACATTTTAATGATATTAATTCGGATCTATGAGCATGGGATGACTTTCCCTTTGTTTGCGTCCTCTTCAATTTCTTTCACCAGTGTTTTTTTGTTTTTCTTGTATTAGCTTATTAAGTATGAAATGTCTGATTTCCTTAAGTACTAAGTTTGACAGTTGATATCTCTGACGTTTCACTTTGACACTTCTTGTTTTATTTTTATTGAGAAGGTACATCCTCATTCTTTCAAACACAGTTTGGTTTATGATTACCTTTCAAAATTTTTTCAGAGAAATTTTTGTGAAACCATGGATAAGTAAAAATTCGTCTTATTTTATAATATGATTTCCATTGTGGAACCAATGCTGTGCAAGCAGCTTAAAATATCAATGAAGTCTTTGGGAAGGATGTGACTAATGGACACACAATACTAGATGGTTTGAGAAGTTCCATTCTGGTGATTTTAATCTTGAAAATGAGCCACGTGGGCGACCGGAGACCAAGGTGGATAAGGATGAGCTGAAAGTTGTAGTGGAAGAGAGTCCCTTTCAACCTGTGTGGGAATTAGGAGCAAGGTTTGACATTACTATTCCAACAATATTGGACCATTTGAAACAAATGGGCAAGGTAAAGAAGCAGGATAGATGGGTATGCATGAATTAAACAAACATCAGAACAGAAATCATCTCAAAGCTTGCCTTTCTTTGCTGTCACAACATAAAGGAGAACCATTTCTACACTGTATTGTTACATGTGATGAAAAATGGATTCTTTTTGACAATTGCAAGTGTTCAGCACAATGCTTGGATAAAGATGAAATGTGAAACACAGTCCAAAACCAAATATTCATCAAAAAACCTAATGGTGTCTGTTTTGTGGTCCAGTACTGGTATTATCCACTACAGCTTCATGAAACCTGGTCAATTGATTACAAAAGATGTCTAGTGTAACCAGTTGGATGAAATGATGAGGATGCTTGCAATTAAGCAGCCATGATTGGTCAATAGAGACAGGCCAATCCTCTTTAAGACAATGCTTGACCACATGTTGCACAAACAAGGCTGCTCCTGGACTTGGAAACTCTCTGTCATCCACCATATTCACCAGACCTTGCACCTACTGACTACCACTTCTTCCAGGTTTTGGACCTCTTCTTGCAAGGAAAAATATTAATTCTCAACAAGCTGTGGAAAACGCCTTTCGTGATTTCATCACCACTTGCTCCCCAGGCTTCTTCACTCCTGGCATAAACAAGCTACCATTAAGATGGCAAAACTGTGTTGATAGTTTAGGTACATACTTTTATTAATTGTACTGCTTCTTGTTGTTTGAGATATAATAAACTACACTTTTGATTTGAAATCGGACATTTCATGTTTAATGACCTAAATAGACATCTTTAACCTTCTTCATTAAATTTATTTCTAGGTATTTTTTGTATCTGTTGTAATTGGAATTGCCTTCTTTATTTCTTTCTCAACTAGTTTCATTATTGGTGTATAGAAATGCTACTGATCTTCATATGTTTATTTTGTATCCTGGAACTTTACTGAATTTATTTATCAATTCTAAGAGTTTTTTGCTGGAATCTTTTGTTTTTCTATATATAAGATCATATCATCAACAAAGAGGGAAAATTTGACTTCCTCTTTTCCAATTTGAATGACTTTTATTTCTTTCTCTTGTCTGATTGCTCTGGCTAGAACTTTCAGTACTACGTTGAACAGGAGTAGTGAAAGTGGGCATCCTTGTCTTGTTCCGGGTCTTAGAGGAAAGGCTTTTGGCTTTTCCCCAATTGGTTACCTGAGGGTAACCAATGTCACATATGGCCTTTATCATGTTGCGGTATATTCCTTTTGTTTATTGAGAGTTTTTAATCATCAAGCAATGTTAAATTTTATCAAATACTTTTTTTTCTGCATTTATTGAGATGAAAATATGGTTTTTGTCCTCCATTCTGTTAATGTGGTGTATCATGTTTATTGATTTGCATACATTGAACCATTCTCGCATCACTAGGATAAATCTCACTTAATCACAGAGTATTATCTTTTTGATGTGTTGTTGGATTTTTATGCTAGTATTTTGTTGAGGATTTTTGCGTATATGGAGGGATATTGGCTTGTGGTTTTCTTTTTCTTTTTTGTCTTTGTCTGGTTTTGGTATCAGGGTAATGCTGGCCTCATAGAGTTAGGGAGCATTCCCTCCTCTTCAATTTTTTGGTAGTTTGAGGAGAATTGATATTAGTTCTTCTTTGAAAGTTTAGTAGAATTTGGCAATGAAGCCAACTGGTCCTGGGATTTTCTTTGTTGGGAGACTTTTTATTTCTGCTTCAATCTCATTACTAGTTATTGGTCTATTCAAGTTTTCTACTTATTCATGATTCAATCTGGATAGATTATATGTGCCCAGGAATTTATCCATTTTCCCTAGGTTTTCCAGTTTGTTATTGTATAATTGTTCATAGTAGTTGCTGACAATCTTTTGCATTTCTGTGGTATCAGTTGTAATGTCTCCATTTTCATTTATGGTTTTATTTATTTGGGTCTTCTCTCTTTTTTTCTTGGTTATTCTAGCAAATTGTTTATCTATTTTGTTACCTTTAAAAAAACCCAACATTTTGTTTTGTTGATCCTTTGTGTTGTTAATTTAGTCTCTATTTCGTTTAATTTTGTTCTGATCCTTGTTATTTCTTTCCTTCTACTAATTTTGCATTTGGTTGTTCGTGCCTTCTCTAGTTCCTTGAGGTGCGTCATTAGATTGTTTATTTGAAATCTTTATACTTTTTTGATGTAGGCATTTATTACTATACACTTCCCTCTTAGCACTGCTTTTGTTGTATCCCATAGGTTTTAGTATGCCATTCTTTGATTTTAATTTGTTTTGAGAAATTTTTTTATTTTCTCTTTAATTTCTTCCTTTGATCCCCTGGTCATTCAGAAGCATTCTGTTTAATTTCCATGTATTTGTACAGTTTCCAAAGTTCCTATTGTTATTGATTTCTAGTTTTATTCCATTGAGGTTTGAGAAGATAGTTGATATAATTTTGATTTTTAAAAATTTGTTGAGACTTGTTTCGTGTTTTAACATATGGTCTATCCTAGATAATGTTCTATGTGCTGATGAGAAGAATGTGTATTCTGTAGCTGTTGGATGAAATGTTCTGTAAATGTCTGTTAGGTCCATTTGGTCTAATGTGCAGTTTAAATCCAATATTTCTTTGTTAATTTTCTATTTAGATGATCCATCTAACACTGAGAGTGGGGTGTTGAACTCCCCAACTATTATTGTATTGGAGTCTATGTCTCCTTTTAAATCTAATAATATTTGCTTTATATATCTGGGTGCTCTGGTGTTGGGTGCTCCAGTGTTCAGTGTGTATATATTTAGAATTGGTAAATCTTCTTGCTGAATTGATCCTTTTATTATTATATGGTGACCTTCTTTGTCTCTTTTTACTGTTTTTGACTTAAGATCTGTTTTACCTGATGTAAGTATAGCTACTCTTCCTTGCTTTTGGTTTCTGCTAACATGGAATATCTTTCTCAATTCCTTCTTTCAGTCTATATGTGTCTTTACAGGTGAGATGAGTTTCTTGTAGGCAGCATATAGGTGGGTCATTTTTGAAAATCCATTCAGCCAGTCTATAACTTTTAAGTGGAAAGTTCAATTCATTATATTCAATGTTATTATTGGTATGTGGGGGCTTATTCCTGTCATTTTATTGATTGATTTCTGATTGTTTTGTATATCCTTTGTTCCTTTCTTTCTCTCTTATTGTTTATTGGTGTGGCTTGGTGGTTTTCTGTAGTAGTAACATTCGATTCTTTTTTCTTCCTTCTTTGTGTTTTTTCTACCAGTGAGTTATGTATTTCCATACATTTTCATGATGGTAGATATTGTCCTTTTGCTTCCAGCTATAAGACCCTCTTAATTATTTCTTGTAGGGCAGTCCATTGTTGATGAATTTCCTTGGCTTTTACCGGTCTGGGAAAGACTCTATTTCTCCTTCATTTATGAAAGATGACTTTTTTGGGTATAGTATCAGCTGGAATTTTTTTTTTAATTTCAGAATATTATGGGGCAGCTGGAATTTTTTTCCTTGAGCACTCTGAATATATCATCCCATTTTCTCCTGGCCTGTAAGGTTTCTGCTGAGAAGTCCTCTATTATTCTGATGAGGGTTTCTTTATAAGTGACTACTAGATGCTTTTCTCTTGCAGGTTTTTTAGAATTCTCTTTTTTTTGTCTTTGACTCTTGACAGTTTGACTATAATGTGCCATTGAGATCTTCACATTGTATCTGTTTGGGGAATCTCTGAGTCACCTATATTTGGATACCTAAATCTTTTGCTAGACTTAGGAAATTTTCATATATTATTTTGTTAAATAGGTTTTCTAACCCTTTCAAACCCTTTCATTTACTCTTAGCCTTCTGGGACTCGAAAAATTCAAATATTTAGTTGCTTTATAGTGTCCCATATGTCATGTAGGCATTGCTCATTCCTTTTTATCCTTTTCTCTTTATTTTTCTCTGCCTGGGTTACTTGAAAAGACCTATCTTCAAGTTCTGAGATTCTTTCTTCTGCTTTATTTAGTCTATTATCAAAGCTTCCCAATGTATTTTGTATTTCATTCATGTAGTTCTTCAGTTCTAGAATTTCTGTTTGGTTATTTTTTATGATATCTATCTCTGGTAAATTTTTTCATTTGTATCCTGAATTGTTTTTTACTTTATTTATTTTATTTTATTTATTTTTTATTTTTTTAAATTTCAGAGTATTATGGGGGTACAGATGATTAGGTTACACATATTGCCTTTGCTCTACCTGAGTCAGAGCAACAAGCATGCCCATCCCCCAGATAGTGCACACTGCACCCCTTATGTGTGAATTTACCGATCCCCCTCCTCCCCCTCCCACCTGCCTGACACCCAATGAATGTTACTTCCATATGTGCACATAAGAGTTGATCAATTAGCATCAATTTGATGGTGAGTATATGTGGTACTTGTTTTTCCATTCTTGAGATACTTTTCTTAGAAGAATGGGCTCCAGTTCCATCCAGGTTAATACAAGAGGTGTTAGTCCACCATTATTTTTTGTGGCTGAGTAGTACTCCATGGTATACATATACCACATGGTATACATATTAATCCACTCATGTATTGATGGGCACTTGGGTTGTTGCCACATCTTTGCAATTATGAATTGTGCTGCTATAAACATTTGAGTGCAGATGTCTTTATTGTAGAATGTCTTTTTTTCCTTTGTGTAAATACCTAGTAGTGGGATTACTAGATCAAATGGTAGTTCTACTTTTAGTTCTTTGAGTTATCTCCATATTACTTTCCATACAGCTTGTACTAGTTTGCAGTCCCACCAGCAGTATATAAGTGTTCCTATCTCTCTGTATCCATACCAACATTTGTTGTTTTGGGATTTTTTGATATAAGCCATTCTCACTGGAGTTAAGTGGTATCTCACTGTAGTTTTGATTTGCATTTCCCCGATGATTAGAGATGTTGAGCATTTTTCATATATTTCTTAGCCATTAGTCTATTTTCTTTTGCAAAGTTTCTGTTCATGTCCATTGCCCATTTTTAATGGTGTTGTTTGATTTTTTCTTGCTGATTTTCTTGAGTTCTATATAGATTCTAGTTATTAGTCCTTTGTCAGATGAATAGCATGCAAAAATTTTCTCCAATTATGTAGGTTATCTATTTGCTCTAGTAATAGTTTCTTTGGCTGTGCAGAGGCTTCTTAATTTGATCAGGTCCCATTTGTTTAATTTTGTTGTTTTTGTGCTTGCTTTTGGGGTCTTCTTCATAAATTCTTTGCCTAGACCAATGTCTATAAGAGTTTTTACAACATTTTCTTCTAGAATTCTTATGTTTTCATGTCTTAGGTTTAAGTCTGTTATCCATTGTGAGTTGGTTTTTGTGAGAGGGGAGAGGTGTGGATCCTGTTTCAGTTTTCTACATGTGGCTATACAATTTTCCCAGCACCATTTATTGAATAGGGATTATTTTCCTCAGTGTATGTTTTTGTCTGTTTTGTCAAAAATCAGATAGCTATATGAGGATGGTTTTATGCCTGGATTCTCAGTCCTATTCCATTGGTCTATATCTCTGTTCTTGTGCCAGTACCACACTGTTTTGGCTACTATAGCCTTGTAGTATAGCTTGAAGTCTGGTAAATTTATGCCTCCCAATTTGTTCTTTTTACTTAAGGTTGCTTTGGCTATACGAGGTCTTCTCTGGTTCCATACAAAGTGTAGAATTATTTTTTCTACATCTGTGAAAAATACTGTTGGTATTTTGATAGGGATTGCATTGAATCTGTAGATCACTTTGGGTAGTATAGACATTTTAAAAATGTTGATTCTGCCAATCCATGAGCCCGGTATAGTTGTCCATCTGTTTGCATCCTCTGCTATTTCCTTCTTCAGTGTTTCCTATGTCTCCCTGTAGAGATCCTTCACCTCCTTAATTAAATATATTCCTAGGTATTTTATTTTCTTTGTTGCTATTGTGAAAGGTATTGAGTCTTTGATTTGGTTCTCAGTTTGACTGTTGTTGGTATATATGAATGCTACTGATATGTGTATGTTAATTTTGTAACCTGAGACTTTGCTGAACATATTTATCAATTCCAGTAATCTCATGCAGAGTCTTTGCAGTTTTCTAGATATAAGATCATATTATCTGCAAAGAGTGATAGTTTGACCTCTTTTGGTCCCATTTGGATGCCCTGATTTTCTTCTCTTGTCTGATTATTCTGGCTAGGACTTCCAGCACTATGTTGAATGGAAATGGTGATAGAGGGCATCCTTGTCTGGTGCCAGTTCTAAGTGGGAATGTTTTAAATTTTTCTCTGTCCAGTATGATGTTGGCTGTGGGTTGGGCATATATGGCTTTTATCATTTTGAGGTAAGTACCATCTATGCCTATTTTGCTAAGCATTCTTATCATAAAAGGGTGCCTAATTTTGTCAGATACTTTTTGTGCATTTATGGAGAGGATCATGTGGTCTTTGTTTTTACTTTTATTTATGTGATGGATTACATTTATAGATTTGCATATGTTGAACCATCCCTGCATCTCTGGGATGAAGCCCACTTGGTCGTGATGGATTATTTTTTTGATGAGCAGCTGAATTCAATTTGCTAGGATTTTACTGAGAATTTTTGCCTCTGTATTCATAAGGGATATTGGTCTGTAGTTTTCTTTTCTTGTTGGGTCCTTACCTTGCTTTGGTATCAGGGTGATGTTGGCTTCATAAAACATATTGGGGAGGATTCCTTCCTTCTCAATGTTGTGGAATAATTTCTGCAGGGTAGGTACCAGATCTTCTTTGTAGGTCTGGTAGAATTCTGGTGTGAAACCATCTGGTCCAGGACTTTTTTTTTTAGGAAGGTTTTTTATTACTGCTTCAATTTCATTACTTGATATTGGTCTGTTCAGGAAATCTGCATCTTCCAGATTGAGCCTAGGGAGGCTGTGTGTTTCTAAGAATTTGTCCATTACCTCCACGTTTTCAAGTTTGTGTGCATAGAGATTTTTATAGTATTCAGAGATGATATTTTGTATTTCTGTGATATCAGTTGTAATTTCTCCTTTATCATTCATAATTGAGCTTATTAGAGTCCTTTCTTTTCTTCTTCTGGTTAATCTAGTGAGAGGTGTGTCAATTTTGCTTATCTTTCAAAGAACCAACTTTTTGTTTTATTAATCTTCCATATAAATTTTGTTATTGGTTTCATTTAGTTCAGCTCTGATCTTGGTTATTTCTTTTCTTTTGCTGGGTTTGGGATTGGTTTGCTCATTCTTTTCGAGGTCTTTGAGATGATTCATTAAATTATTGATTTGTGATCTTTCCATCTTTTGGATGTAGGTATTTATGGCTATGAATTTTCCGCTCAGGACTGCTTCAGCTGTGTCCCACAGATTTTGGTAACTTGTTGTTTACTTCAAGGAATATTTTGATTTCCATCCTAATTTCCTCCTTGACCTGAAAATCATCCAGCAATAGTTTGTTCAGTTTCTATGACTTTGTGTAGAGATGAGTGTTTCTTTGGGAGTTGATTTCTAAGTTTATTCCTCTGTGGTCTGAGAAGGTGCATGGTATAATTTTTATTTTTTAAAATTTATTGAAACATGTTTTTTGCCCTAGGATGTGATCAGTCTTAGAGAGTATCCTGTGTGCTGATGAGAAAAAAGTATATTAAGTGGTTTTTGTGTAGAATGTCCTGTAAATGTCTGTTAGGCCCCTGTGTTCTAGAGTTCTATTTAAGTCCCTTGTTTCTCTATTTATTTTGTGTTTGGAGGATCTGTCCAGTTCCATCAGCAGGGTGTTGAAGTCCCTGGCTATTACAGTGCTGCTCTCTATCATTTTGTTTAGATCAAGTAGGATTTGCTTTATGAATCTGGGCGCTCCTCTGTTAGGTGCGTAAATATTTAAGATTGTTATGTCTTCTTGTTGAATTGTTCCCTTTACCATTATATAGTGACCATCTTTGTCTTTCATTACTTTTGTTAATTTGAAGATTAAGTTATCTGACATGAGAACTGCTACTCCTGCTTTCTTTTGGTTTCCATCAGTATGGAAAATTGTTTTCCATCCATTCACCTTGAGTCTGATGCATCCTTGTGGGTTAGATGCATTTCCTGAAGACAGCAGATACTTGGCTTGTGTATATTTATCCATTCTGCCAGTCTGTGTCTCTTCAGTGGGCAGTTCAAGACATTCACGTTTATTGAGAGAATTGATAAGTGGGGTGGATTTTTCTTCATCCTGTTAAATTGAACTTTGTTGTTTTATCTTATCTCTTGAACCATTGTGATATCTGCCCTTCAATCTTTGGCTTTTGGGTAATTTTACATTGGTAAGTGTTTCTTGTGATGCTCCACGTATAACGCAGTTCTGAGAACTTCCAGCAGGGCAGGTCTTGTCTTGACAAATTTACTCAGTGATGGTTTGTCTGGGAAAGACTTAATTTCCCCTTCATATGTGAAACTTGGTTTTGCAGGATACAAAATTCTAGGCTGGCATTATTCTGTTTGAGAAGACTGACAATGGGGCCCCAATCCCTTCTGGCTTGGAGGGTCTCAGTTGAGAAGTCTGCAGTTAGCCTCATGTATTTTCCTTTGTAAGTTACCTGTTGTTTTTGCCTCACAGCTTGTAAGAGAGCCTCTTTTGTATTTATTTTGGCTAGTCTGATTACTATGTGTTGTGGTGTATTCCTCTTTGTGTTGAGTCTTCCAGGAGTCCTATGAGCTTCTTGTACCTGGACATCTAGATTTCTAACAAGGCCAGGGCAATTTTCCTCAATTATTCCCTCAAGTGGGTTTTCCAATCCTTGTGTATTTTCTTCTTCACCCTCAGGGATGCATATCATTCTTATTTTAGGCCTCTTTACATAATCCCATATTTCTTGTAGGCTTTGCACATTCCTCTTATTTCTCTGCTCTATCTCTGTGACTGACTTGTTTAATTGAATGGTGTTGTTTTCAAGCCCTGAGATTCTTTCTTCTGCCTGATCTAACCTATTCATAAAGCTTTTCACTATGTTTTGTAATCCTTGAATGAATTTTTCATTTCTAGAAGTTCTGTTTGAATTTTCTTTAATAATTCAATTTCTTTCATGAATTTTTCATTCATTTCCTGTATTGTTATTGTGATTTCTTTGTGTTGGAATCTAACTTTTCATGTATTTCATTAATTTTCCTTGTAATCCATGCTTGAAATTCTTCATCTGTCATTTTTATATTCGGCTTTTGGTTGGTATCCATTGCTAGGGAGCTGGTGTTCCTTTTTGGGGGTGACCTTTTGCTCTGAGTCTTCATATTTCCAGAGTTCTTTTGCTGGTTCCTTCTCATCTGGAACAGGTGTTTCTTCTTACTTATTGATTTTTTTTTTGTTTAGATAATGACACACCCTGTTTAAACTCTGAGCCAGTAGATGGTACTTGTGGGTGAGAACTAGCTGCATGGTAAGTCAATAGATGTAGTAAAAGGGCATGCAAATTGACCTCCTTGTCAGTAGGTGGCGCTTGCCAGAAGGAGCAAGCTGCAGTGTTGTTTGTGGGTCCTGTGATCAGCTCTAGTTCCTCAGGAGGGAGGACTCTGATGCCATTGGTGGTGGATGGGGCCCTGGGACTTCCAGGTGAGTCCTTTATTCACCACCACAACAGAGGCGGGTGGGGGAATGAGGCTGGGTGGGGTTAGGTTGGGTGAGCCTGCCCTCGGGTTCCTCAGATATTGTTGAAGAACATGCAGGGGTTAAAGGTCAGTTCTCCCACTCTGGGCTTAGGTGCCTGGAGGGGTTGATGTGGCCCCGCTCAACCAGAGAGTCTGCTCTCTATCCCCAGAAGTTTCTGCCAGGGGACTCTACCCCCAGGGGAATCTTGGCTGCTCAAGAAGCTCTTGTGTTAAGCTGACCTCCCTTTTAAAGTGAGTGGTGGTGGGGGCAGCTGCTCCAATTCAGCCTGTGGCGCCAGAGGCATTTGGTTACTATGGGAACCAGTATTTATGCAAACTGAGTCTCCTAGGTTCATCAAACTCCAATCTGGTGTTTCTCTGAGGGAGGGGCTGATTCACCAAACTTCAATATGTGGGTTGTTAGGGGACAGGTAGTTCAGCAAACTCTGGTATGGTGGTTCTCCGAGGGGGGGGAGCACACATACAGATCCCTACTCTCCCGTGCACCTCCACACCCTCCCAGTGGACATGGACTCTCACTCGTCAACCTGATCCTCAATCCGAGACCTCTCCCCCACATCTCCATGCCCTGCTGTCTGTGCCTTCCACAGGCGGACTCGCCAAGTGCTGATCTGCTGAATCAGGGCAGAGACGCACCCCCTGCACTGAAAGGGCCACTCAGCACAGCAATCTCCAGTGGCTGCCATGATGGTGGGGAAGGGAGTCACAGTCTTTCAGCATTCCTCTTGGGCTGGGGGGTGAAAACCTGTCTGCCCTCTCTGCAGCCACCCCATTAGAGGCAGGCTCACCAGGTGTGCACTCCCTGCCACCAGATATGGGCCCAGACCCTCAGCGGGGGCTTGGCTGGGAGTGTGCTTTCAGTAGCCTGCACACACAATCACTCAGCACGGGATCAGCGGGAAGACACTTCCTGTTGCCCCCTGAGGCAGCGCAACCAGCCCAGTCACTTGGCAGGCACGCAGAGGGAGCACGCTTCCCACTGCCTGACACTCAGGCAATGCATTTTAGCAGTTGCTATGGGGTAGATGCGGCCATAGGGTTACCAGCAGCTTGAGCCAAAAGTTCTTTCTGGGGTGCCAGGATTCTAGAAGGTGCAGAGGATGGGTCGTCCAGATGTAGGGATGCTGATTCTCTGGTTCCTCGTGGCACTCCCCCTAGTATGAGAGCCCTGTGTTCTGCTGCAGGCCCGAGGCACCCCAGTGGGGATGGGGGGAAAAAATCCCTTACCCTTTCCCTGGTCTCTGGCACTCCCTTGATTTGGTTCCAACCGACTTTTCTCCTCTATCCTCCTGTCTCTCAGCTGTTCAGTTCCTGCTGGTGGTATCCTGGACTCTGCTGGTGTCAGGCCCCGTGGTCCGCACCGATCAGCCATCCTCCTCCACTCCCCTCAGTCCGACCCTCGACTCCTCCACCGGGAAGGTCTGACAAGCCCTGACTCTAGTTGGCCATCTTCCCTCTCTCCCTGAATTGTTTTTTTAGATTTCTCTGTATTGTTTTTTGGTATTCTCTAGTATCTCACTGAACTTCTTTAAAGTCAATATTTTGATTTATTTTTCTGGGATTTCACAAATTTCCTTTTGATTGGGATTTATTGTTGGAGAATCATTGTGTTCCTTTGGAGGTGACTTATTTCCTTGCTTTTTCATGTTTCCTGTGTCCTTACCTTGATATCTCTGCATCTAGTGTAACAGTTGCTTCTTCCAATTTTTCATATTTGCCTTCATAGGAAAGGACTTTTTCCTGAAGATGTATGTAGGGTGTTGGTTGGGTAGTGCACTTTGGCTCTGATTCTGGGTGCATTCATTAGTGTAGCCTCTGTATGGTTTATTAAGTTGTAAAGAGCATCAGTGGTGTCTGTGATTTCCTCATTGGCCTAGGGTATGTTTATTAGTGGAGGCTGTAGTGAAGTTTTGCTAGGGACTGGGATGCTAGGTGAGCTAGTCTTTGGACCTTAATGGTGGCAGCAGTGGGTTGAGCATGCCTGTTCTTGGGCCCCAGGGTGGCATATGCTGGCACCAGTGTTAGTGGGTCCAGGTGGGCTGATTCTTGGGCCTCCAGGTAACTTGTATGGATATCAGTAGTGGCAGTGGTGGGCCACGACGGTGGACAGGTTCTCAGGCCCCTAGGCAGCAGGTGTGGCAAGGGTGATGGCAGTAGCATTGATGGGACAACCCTCTGGACCCTGAATGGTGTGTGCCGGTGTTGGCAGTGACAGTGATGGGCTGGCCAGGCCAGTCTCCAGGCCCATAGGTGGTGCATGGATGTAGTTGCCAGCTGTGGTGGTAGAGGCAGGGTGTGTGGGCCCAATATCAGGCCCCCAACAGGTGTGCTCAGGTGCCAATGGTGGTGGACTGGGCTGGATGATGTTCAGGCCCCCAGACTGTGTGCTCTAGCACAAGGGGTTGTGGGGGGTGGGAGGGAGGAAAGCTGGGCCAGGCAGGCTTGTCTTCAGGCCCCCTGATGATGTGTGCAGGTGCTGTATGGTAGGCAGGGGCAGCACGATCCCCAGGCCCTGGGGGAATATGCTGGTGGTGGTGCAGGCAATACCTGCACTGTGGCCCTGCTACTGAGGAGAGCAGGGTTGCTTTCAGTGGTAGCAGCCATATGCAGGCAGGTAGGGAACGTGTGCTTCACTCGTGCTTCAGCTCCATCAGTGGCAACCCATAGCTACAACAGCTGCAGGTGGTGAACTCTGAACATGTGAAAATGCATGGTTGCTCCACTACTGGAGGCAGGGGAGTCTCAGCAGGTGGCCTGTGTTTTGGCCTAGGTGGCAGCAGCCAGCTGCAGTGGTGGCTTTGGGCATGGGATGTCAGTGGGGCTCCGGGTATGTGGAGATGCAGGGCTGTTGAGCCTCAGGGCAGGGTGCAGTCTGTTGGCAGTTGGACTCTTAAAATAGTGCCTTACAGTAGCTGCTTAGGACTTAGGGGATGTGTGGGATCTAGCATGAGCTCTCTTTCTGGAGCAGTGTCGTCCTGCACTCTCTAGGCAGCTCCCTATATTAGTCTCAGGGCCTGCAAGGGTCAAGGGGCTCTCCTGTGGCTGGGATTGCAGGAGTCTACAGTGGAAATGTGGACCACTGGGGGTCTCTCACCTACACTTTCCCCATGCTGGAGAGTTTCTCCAGGCTCCCAGCCAATCCTGGCTGAGCAGAATGCCTTACTTCTCTCTCCTTCCTTGCCTTAGGTGTTTCCTATCACTTCTCTGTTATGTTCCAGTGTTTTCTCTTGGATAACCTATTAATATTTGAAGTATGATTGTCTACTCACTATTTAGGTTCTTCTTTGTGGAGGAGGCAAGTATGAGATGTCTCTAGTCAGCCATCTTGAATCCCCCCCTCCATTCATTTTTATGGCTCAATAATATTCCATTATATAGATATACCACATTTTGTTTATCCATTTATCTGCTGATGGATGTTTGCAATGTCTTTTGGCTGTTGTGAACAGTGCTGCAGTTTTGTTTAAATATGTGTTTTTAATTCTTTTGGGCATACACTAGAAGTGGAATTGCTGAGTCATGTGATAATTCTGTTTAACTTTTTGAGGACCTGCCAAACTATTTTCCACAGTGGCTATACCATTTTACTTTCCTACTAACAATATACAAGGGTTCCAATTTTTCCATATCCTTGCCAGCACTTGTATTTTTAAAAAAATTATAGCCATCCTAGTGGGTGTGAAATAGTATCCCATTGTGATTTTGAATTGTATTGCCCTAATGAATAATGATATTGAACATCTTTTTTGTGTGCGTACTTATAGGCCAGTTGTATATCTTCTTTGGAGAAATGTCTGTTTAAGCCTGTTGCCCATGTTGTAATTGGCTCATCTTTCTGTTGTTGAGTTTAACAGTTCTTTATGTATCTTGGATAATAGACCCTTAATCAGATATAGTTGATTCTCGTTATTTGTAGTTTCGATATTTGTGAATTTGGTTATTTGCTAAAATTATTTGTAACCCCAAAATCAGCACTCGTGGTGCTTTCATAGTCATTTGAAGACATGCAGAGCAGCAAAATATTTAGCTGCCAGAGACACACATTGCCAGTTCAGGTTGAATAAGGCATGTTCTATTTTCTTGTTTCAGCTTTCATACAGAGACCCCCAGAGGATGGAAACAATAGAGACAGTAATGGACTGTAAGAAGCTCCAGCTCTGGGGCAATTGGATGGTGTTTGCGTCCCAACTCTGGCATCTGTTAGTGGGACAGCCTTGGGCAAGTTCCTTATCGCTTCTGAAACTTGCTTTCCTTTTTTTAAAATAAAGAAAATACAATCTACCAGAATGAGTTATTTTTAGGATTTAAGATTATGATCCATGATATCGATCCTATCATATATTAATATATATAGATGTATATATACATATACACACATACACACATATATATATACATACAGAGTGTGTATATATATCCCTAGGTGCAATGTTTCCATTTTTGCTAATTCTGTATTTGCAGTGACTTTTAGAACCTGAATACCATGAATAACACAAATAAGGAACGTCTACTGTGCATGATTTGCAACCATTTTCTCCCATTTGGTAAATGGTCTTTTTACTTTCTGAAGAGTATCCTCTAATACATGAAGGTTTTTAATTTTGATGAAGTTTGTCTATTCTTTATTTTGTTACTTGTGCCTTCAGTTCTGAGTTTGAGTCAAAGTGACTTTTGGTTAATTTAATCTGAGGGAAAAAGATTATGCTTATATGGGTGGGGTCCCATTCACTGACAAATGACTGCAGAATCACTTGGGGGCAAAGGTTCATTGATTTGCAGGGAGTTATTCAGTTAATGAAGGGGAAGGTTAAGAATCAAACCCACGTCTTATGCTAAAACCCATAATCTTAACTGCTCTACTTATGCAGATAAGGGATAATTATGGTGAGCTAAAGAAAAACAAAAAGAGTGATCAACTTTTTTTCAAAGAGTGGGTAGCATTTAGATAAAAGGGAGAAAGGAAGTCCTTTTTTAGGGGACTGTTGCTTGTAGATGTGTTCAAATATAGCAGATCAGTGTAAATAGGCAATGATAAACGCTTACCACCATTTCTACTTCTTTGTTCCAAGAATTTCACCCCATTGCCTTAGGCCTTGTTAGATGTTCTAATAGTGGATTTGGCTGTTGTGATTGCTACTTATGGACACAAGAGGGTGCTAAAAGACCTCTGTTCGCCTAGTTCTTTAGGCTCAGGTGTAGAACATCTGTGTTCCTTTTCCTTTAATGCTGTTTCCATTTGCAAAAATGAGCTTAGATTTAAAAATTCAGAAAGATCTTAATAGAGATAAATGAAAATATGGCCTAATATACAAATATTTAGATTTCAAGATTAACTGAAGTTCAGTCCCAGAGTTCTTGAAGATTTGGTACCATTTTAGAGGAATATAGTAGAATTTCGGATTTAGAAAGGGCATTTGAGATTATCTTTCCTTTTTTTCCTTCCTGCTTGCAATACCATTGCTAAAAGTCAAGTAGTTGTCAAACTATGCTCTCAGATTCAATCCTGCCCTTGCCTGTTTTTGTACAACCTGTGAGCTAAAATGGTTTTTACACTTTTAAGTGCTTGGGGGAAAAAATCAAAAGAAGAATATCTCATGACATATGAAACTACATGAAATTCAAATTTCATTGCCTATATGTAAAGTTTTATTGGAACACAGCAATGTTCATCATATATGTATTGCCCATGGCTGTTTTCCTTCTACAATTGCAAAGTTGAGTAGCTGCAACAGACACTGTATCTCAGCTTCTTTAATAGACATAAAATTATACAAGGTAATAATTAAAATACAGTATCATTAGATTTGTAACATATATGATGTAACATATTTGTAACATGTATTATGATATATGATTTAATATGTATAATAATAATAGTACAATAGCTGTAGAGAAGTAACATTACTATCTTATTTCAATTATGTTAGTATAAATCTAAAGTAGATGTGATAAATTGAAAGATATATAGTAAACCTTAGAACAATCATTAAAAAACAACTTAAGAAATAGTAAAAAAAATTATTAAAAGAATTACAATGTTACATTAGAAGATATTTACTCAATATAAAAGAAAGCAGTAAAGGAGAATAGAGGAACAAAAAGACGTGAGGTATATAGAAAAGAAAAAGCAAAATGGCAGGTACAAATCCAACCATTTTAATAATAACATTAAATATGAATGGATCAAACAATCCAATCAAAAATTGTCACACTGGATTAAAAAAAAAGATCCAACCATATACTGTCTATAGGAGACTTTTTTTGTTTTTTGTTTGTTTTAAATTTTATTTTTTAAAATAATTTTATATATTTATAGGGTACCATGCAATGTGATGATACATGTATACTTTGTGGAACGATTGAATCAAAATAATTAACATATCCATCACCTTATATACTTAGCATTTCTTTGTGATAAGAACATTTGAAATCTACTCTTTCAGCAATTTTAAAAATATACAATAATTATTATTAACTATAGCCACCGTGTTGTGCAGTAGATCACTAGAACTTATTCCTAACTGAAACTTTGTACCTTTTGACTATCTTCTCCCCTTTTCACCTCCACCCTGCTATGGCCCTCTGCCCCTGCCAGTCTTTGGTAAACATCATTCTACTCTCTACTTCTAGGAGTTTGACTTTTTTAGATTCTACGTATAAGTGATATCATGCAGTATTTGTTTTTCTGTGCCTGGCTTATTTCACTTGCATAACAACCTCCAGGTTCATCCTTGTCACAAGTAGCAGCATTTCCTTCTTTTCTTTTTTAAGGCTAAACAATATTCTATTATGTGTCTATACCCCATTTTCTGTATCCATTCATCCATCGATGGACATTTTGGTTGCTTCCATGTCTTGGCTATTGTGAACAAGGCTGCAATGAACATGGGAGTGCAGATAACCTCTTTGAGATCCTGATTTCAATCTCTTTGGATATATATGCCAGAAGTGGGATTGCTAGATCACATGGCAATTCTATTTTTATTTTTTTGAGGAACCTCCATACTGTTTTCCAAAATGGACGTACTAATTTACATTCCTAAAAACAGTGTACAAGCGTTCCCTTTAGGAGACACTATTTTATTTACTTATTTAAATAGATTTAGGAGGTGCAAGTGGTTTTTTGTTACAAAGATGAATTTTATATTGGGGAAATCTGGGTTTTTAGTGTACCCACCACCTGAGTAGTGTATATTGTACCCAACAGGTAATTTTTTATCCCTCACCCCCCTTCCACCCTCCCTTTTCTGAGTGTCCAATGTCCATTAAGGAGACACTATTTTAGGTTCAAGGATATAAATAGGTTGAAAGTAAAAGGATGGAAAAAGATATATTATATAAGCAGCAACCATAAAAAAGCTGGAATGGCTGTACTAATATCAGACAAAATAGTCTTTAAAAGAAAAAGCCTATGGCCTGAAAAGCCTGAAATATTTACTATCTGGCTTTTTACAGAAAAAGTTTGCCAACCCCTGCTCTAGGTGCTGACAATGATTCACTGGGATAAAGGGAATTATATTAAATTGTTTATTATATTTAAAATATAATTATTTGAAAATTTTAATTTATGGTATGTGTTATACTATACATAACATATGAGTAGTTCATATCATTTATAATTAAATAAAATATATGTAGTTTTGATGTGCATGTGCAGAAATGTTTTCCTTATCAAAGTGAGTAAATAAATACCTTAAGAAACACTCTAGTCTAACCTTAGTGTTTTGCTAGTGAAAAAAATAAAATAAAATCAAAAGAGGTAAAATTATTGCTCAAGGGCCCAACACAAGTTTTTGGTGGTGTCAGCTGCAGGCTTCTGCTCTTTGTACTATGTCATTTTGCAAGCATGGCCACTCCACCCTCTGCTGCCTTATAGTCTGAGGTTTCTGAAGTAAGGCCCACTTGTGGTGACTTCAGATTCTTTCCATTGCTAGACCTGATTACTGCATAACACATTCAAAACCCTTTTCCCAGTCTTTGTATGAGTGCTCTTTGAGCTCTAGAAAGAAGCATAAATTGATCCCAAATGTCTTCTCTGAGGCTGAAAATATCTCATAGAAAGATGAAGTAGAAATCTGTACACATCCTGCGTGGTACAATCATTCTTTGATTTAGGAGTGTGGTGCCAGGAACAAGAAGACTGGAAAATTTCTGTAGCCAACTTTGGACCTCCCTGGTTGGAATGATGCTGCTTACTTGGGAAAGTCACAAGTCAAGAGGGACACACAAAACTTCTGCACATACAAAAGGAGGTCCAGGATGATGAAAAGATGGACAACATCATGTCTATGAAGAAGAGCAGAGGAGTCAGGTGGTACATAGCCCAGAGATGGCTCAGGTGCCAAAATAATTCTCCTCAAGTATCTGAATGACTGTCTTGGGAAAGGAGGAACATAGCCACTCAATAGGTCCAGAACTAGGATGCATGGGTAGAATTTGCTGGGATTTAGAGTCAGGCTTACTAGTTAGAGAGGTCTAGTAAGGGACTGGATGTCGCATAGACTTTGACATGAGAGAGATGTGGTTATGATTCCTGGCTTCATCCCTTTTTGCCTGTATGACCCTGGGATTATGATTATGAAGAGGAATAATACTTTGCAATATTTTACATGTGGCTCCTTTTTTCCTCTTCCACACATCCTTGTACCTCATGCTCCCAGTGCCAGCTTATATTGTCAGGATTTTGAAACTCAAGGGTCACAGAGTAGTTTGAGAAAAAGGATTTTTATACCCAAAGTCTGGCTTTTAGAAAAAAGGCCAGAAAATATAGAAGGAAGTAGATAATAAAGCATATGTTAAAACAATAGATTTGGAAATATAGAATAGGAATCACACTACAATGCCCCCTAAGACCAAATAAAAATTCCATGGGTTAGAGGTTAAGGTATGGAAGAAAGACAATGTTGAGGGAAGAGATTGGTGAGACCCTCCATACCTGGAGGAGCCAGGGGAATTGAAGTGGAACCAGCACTAAGACTTATTTACTGTTAATAGGAGAACACCATCAATCACGTCTGGGAGTCGCATCATTAAATGCAGATCATGGGATTACATTAGGCATTTGGGCCAGTGTCATAAATCATCCATGTCATAGAGTGATGTTAGCTGTCCTCATTACATCCTGTACAGACCTCCCACTGACAGCGCCAACAGTAATGCTCTTCGTTCTGTGGGAGTAACAGCTCTTTGGGACCGACATTTTGCTCAGCCCTATTCAACTTGCCTCATGTAGGAATGATTTCTGTTGGTCAGATATATTCTAAGCCTCCACTGAGATGATGAGCTGTCTTCTAAACACCTATAGGAACAAGAGTTATGTGGAAGAAAGCCTCAGATCTGTGCCTTGGTAGGAATGAATAGAACTGGTTTGAAGTCCATTCTGTGCCAACCCAGTCACACCCAAAACAGCAACCCAAATTACATGTTAACCATTCTTTTACCCTTCTCATCCAGTTATAGTTAACTTTTCTAGAACTTTATTATTACAGATTATAACATTAATTATGGTTTTATAGAGTTGGTGGGAGATTAAATGAGATAATGCATAAAATATTACCATATTAATTGTCTTAGGATATATATGTTCAATAAATGGAAGCCGTTGTTATTCAAGATATGATGAGATCATAACCCCTTTTGAAGTTCTTGTGAAATTGGATGACCACTTGACCTTTATGTGGTAAAAGATATTGAAATTCCGAATGTGGTAGTGGTCATAGTGAGTGATTTGTCAGGTTACAGTCAGTGATTTTCAGCCTGCTGTGCATAGGCTAGTATAAGCTGGCTGTACCAGGGTAATCTGGGACAGCTTTGAAAAACACAATCTGGGTCCAAATCCAGATAAAGTGACTTAGTAGATTAAGACAGTTCAAGATTCTGTGTTATTAATGAGCTGCTTCCTTCTGGAGTCTCTAGGGGAGAACCTCTTCCTTCCCTTTTCCAGGGGCTGCCCACATTTCTTGGCTCATGGCCCCGTGTCACTCCAACTTCTGCTTCCATTGTCACATCTCCTTCTCTGACTCTGACCCTCCTGCCTCCCTCTTATAAGGACCCTTGTGATTACACTGGGCCCCCCAGGATAATCCAGAGTAATCTTCCTGTCTTAAGATCCTAAATTTTATCACCTGTGCAAAGTCCCTTTTGCCATGTAAGGTAACATATTCTTAGGTTCTGGGGATGAGGATGTGGATGTATTTGGGAGCCATTATTCTATCTATTGCAGATGGCAACTTATCTTTTTTTGACTGTTAAATACACAGAGAAATTCCTAGATGATTTCCTTTATTCCCACCTATGCGCATGTATAAGTGGTTTTTTCTTCTACACCACTGCCCTTATAAGTGTCCATTTAATAAGTATACAGTTGTCCCAGGATGTTGATAAAGAGTTGATAATTCTAGGGTAAGCTGGATGGCAACAGAACAAGCTTAATGGTGAGGTTATGACTGGCTATGACTCCTGCTGGATGATAAGTGGGCTAGATGCTGACTTCTGCCAAAGGGAGGACCTCACGGTAGCTCCTCAGTATAGGCAAAATGTAAGACTTCTTGTCTGAAGACAGTAGCTGCTGTCCCTGGGTTCTGGTTGCAGATAATGCACACTCAGGTGGACTCTGGTTATCCTCTGGATGCTGACTCAATACTGTCCACATGGTCCATCTGGCTATGTTCCCTCATTTTTTCTCCATCTAACTTTTAAGTCTTTCTTGTCTCTTTCTTCCCAATCTGGAGAGTCCATTTGTCTTGGATATTAGAAAATTTTCTCTTATCACATATTCTCTCAAAATCTCATGTTTTCATATCTGAGTAATAATATCTGGGTTGCTAAACTCAAAAGCCAGTAATTAACTCTCTGCTTTCTCCATTTTCTGCACCAGTTCATCCTAAGGCATGGCTGAAGAATGCTTAGCTGACTGGAAGAGGAAAGGAACTAGGGTTGAAGCAAATTACGGAAGCAAAGGCATATTAATTAACATTTAAAATGTTATTCATCTACATAATTTTTAAGGTTTGTTCCAGCATCGAAATACAAAGGCACAATTTCTTAAGGCCACAGTTAGAGCTCATTCTACTATACTATATCCCTTGTTGTGCTGTTTTCAACTTATTCATTCCAATAACTTTTTCAACAACTTCAAGGCCTTGGATTTCCAAATTGGCACTGGCATATTACATCTTCACTAAGGCACCTCCCCACTGTCACTAAATCTTCACTCTCACTGTTATGAGAGCATCCTGCTCTCTAATTCCTGGGAAAAGCTGAATAATGAGAGATCTGCACCACCCTGGGTTAGGCTGCTGGTCTGCCTTTCCATAATTTCAGCCAACTCTCCCTCTGATTCAGCTCTCTGTGTGCAATGCCAGGCAATGGCTTATAGAAATCATCTGCTGTTTCTCTTCTCCCAACGAGAATAGGATTAGTATGCTGTACACCTTAGCACGGAGCAGCTCTGTTTTAGTTTGTTTGTCTGGTATTAAAATGGGATGGGAACTAGCTTGAGGTCTGAAATGAGTTCCTTCCCACAGGTTCTTGTCCACCCTCTAATACCCAGGTACAGTCAAGAATGTGGACTCTGCCTGGCAGTTCAACTGGTCCAGCTTCCCTAAGGCAAGTGACTGCTTGTCTAACCCTGGTTCGCCTCTTCCAATTTTATAACAAAATGGTCAATACAGGTAAGCAGCCTAGATTAATGTGTAAGTTTCCCTGTGTTTGCATTATACAAAATATGGATTGAGTCCCAATTTTGCTACTTATTAATCATGCAACCTTGGGCAAATTACTTAATTTCCCAAAGCTATAGTTTCCTCCCCTGTAAAACAAGGATGAAGACATCTATATCATTCAATTGCTATAAGGATTAAATAAAATAAAATATATAAATAAAATACATAAAGCACTTAGCATCACATGTGGTACACATTGCTCTATAAATGGTAGTCATTATTATGTTCTGTTTTATTTAATAAAACTGTGCTGAGTATCTATTATGAAAAATACCATGCTTGTTACTCCGGAAGAGGGTAAAGAAGGAGGAGACATGGTTGCTGTTCTCAAAAACATTACAGACTAATGGGAGAGATAGGAAATATCAGAGTAAGTAAAAGGAATGAATGAAGTGGGGTAACATAAGAGGGGAAGACCTGAGTGGGGGTGAAGTTGGAACCCACACAGTCGGGAAGAGGGTCCAGAGGGAAACCTCACTGCCAAGGTGTGGGAAAGGCCACCTTGACATTGTGCCTCATCCTGTGGGGCAAGTACCCAGATGTCCTTGTATGGGACTCTTCTATTCAATAGTGCTGTACCAGGATCATGAAAGTGTAGGCTTCTGTTCTTTTGTATTTTCCAGGATACCCACAGGTTACAGCTACAGTTCCTTAGGGTCTTGTAGTAAAATGAACAAAAGTATATCTCTTTCTTCCTGGCCCACTCCTTTCCCTCACTCCTCTATTTCCATCTGGTTCATAATTTAAAAGTTTAGATGTTTTTGGCTAGCTAACATCCCTTCACAGATAATTTTCTGGCTAGGTTTCAGCAAGCTCTAACATTTGGAATGAAAATTCACTGGAGTGTATGTATGCCATGCTGAGTACATATACATGCATTCTCTCCACACTAGATAAAACACGCAGATTCTCAGAACACTTGATAGTCATTGGCATGTGTGGGCTGAGCTCCTTGAGTAGTTTATGGGAGCTGCTGGGTCACTCCTTAGCTGACTTGCACAAAAATTACAAAATTTCCCTGTTCCCCAAATGTTACAAGGAGGCAGTGGAGTATTCTAGCCAGAATCAGGGCACCTGTTTTAGTGCTAGCCCAGCTGTGACAAATGTATGTAAAATTAGGCAAATTTTCTTAATTGGTTTCTCAGTCAGGAAAATAGGTGAAATAATCTTTGCCCATGGCTCCTTAGAACACAAGTGTAACTTTTTTTGTGGAGTCTGAACCTTTTTACTTATGGTTTGGCCCACTTGACCTAGTTGTTGTGAAGATCAGACAAGATAAAGGATAAAACTCTTGACAACTCTGTCTCCAAGGCTGTTTTTTAAGTGTCTCAAAGGTGGATCTTGTCCTCACTAAAGTTTCTCCAAATTGGTCATTTCCTGTTCTTAGGGTCTCTAAGTCCCTGCAGACCCTCCTAAGCTGGTCCCCCTAGGCTGGTCAATGGGTTCTTATCATCCCCACACACATCTAGCAGAACATTAATCAGTCTCAGGACCGACAGTATGGAAATATGGAATATGGAAAGACGATATGAAAGAAAGTGTCTTCTAGGATTCAAATTTCTCATAATAAGGCATTATGCAAATATGATCACATTTTAATATATTTAAATCATTCTAATGATTTCTCTTCATACTTGGAATAAAATCCAGACTACCAGCACTCACATGTTCTGGCCATGCCTACCTTGGGCAACCTGCATTATGGTCTAGTCACGTGGGCCTTCTTTCTGGTCTTCATACATGCCAAGCCCATTCCTGCCTGAGGGTTTTTGCTCCTACTCTTGCCTCTGCTGCCATGCCCTTCCCTTAGACCTTTGCATGGCTGGCTCTCATTCTTTTATCCCCATTCCTATATTAGCTCACATCTCACTTCCTCATGGAGGCCTTTCCTGATCATGCTATCTGAGATTTCCCCTCTCCACCCCCAGTACATCTCATTTCTTTAGAGCTCTTATCATAATCTACAATTGAATTATGCATTGTTTCATTCACTTGTTTACTCGATTGTTTACTCCATCTCTTCTCAATAGAGTAGAACCTGTTCTCCCAGGGTGATATTCAAACTATTTAACAACCAGTGGCTAACCAATCAGAATTGACACTGAGCAAAGTCCTGAAACAGGGTCCAGGAGTCTGGGCTTTAACCCTTAGGTTGCTGGGTTGTGGGGAAGTCTAGGAGTCCTGAGGGAGAGGATGGAGTAGCTAGGGTAATGTGTGTGAACTAGAGAACTCAAGGAAATGGTGTGTACCCGTGAGTATGAAAATATTCAATATTTGAGCAGTCAGTATGGCCACTAGTTTCTACCAGCTGAATATCAACTCTACTTATCTGCCATATTTGGTACTATATCCCAAAGCCTGGAACAGTGACTGGCACAGAGCAGTCCCTCACATAGTGAATTATCTGAATATCATTGAGTCTTGTCCACATACTGCTTTCTCCAACTTGATATTTTCTAGAAGAGCTAGAAGGTGTCCTGGGTTTATAGTCACTCAAAGGGGTAAGTGATGGTGTATTTAGGTCATGAGGTCTACTCTAATGATAACTAATGTCTGTAACTCTTCACAGTTTACAAAAATCTACACACACATTGCCTCATTTTATCCTCACAACTACCCTGAGAGGCTGGTGGGTCAAGAATTATTATATTTATATTTTATTGAATAAACTCAGACTAGTATAATTCAAGTGATAGCTAAAGGGTGGGCAGAAATAGGACAGGGCTCATGTCTTCTGGGCTGAGACTATGATCGTTCCACTGGGATATGTATTCTGTCCCTATCCCTGGAGGAATCTTAGCCTGAGAATGGAAGCAACTATTGATATAGGTGAGAAGATTCTGGGCTCTACAACTAGGGTTGTTTATGCCCTATAGAACAACAACTGTGGTTGCTTTACAAAATAGGGTATTTCAGACAAGAGTGACAGCTTAGGAGAGTCTAGAGGAACCTAGACCTCCCTGTTGAAGAGGTTGGAGGAAGAGCAAATGACCAACCTGGAGAATTCTTGATAGGGATATAGTGAGTCTTCTGAGATATGCTAAAACTAGCCTTGGAGAAAAGATGGCCAAGATTTTTCCTTGACAAGCTCACAGGCAGAGTTAATACCAACAGTGAAAAATTACCACAAAACTAATTAGGTTTTGGTTTAAAAATAAGAAGAAATACACCTTAGAGCAATGTTTTCCAAAATATGGTACATATAAAAATGGTATTAAGATGTTTTTACTTAGCATGTGGATGAACATTTTGTAAACTTGTATTAGTCATAAATTTGTTTTAATATATATTAGGGGGAAATACACAACACCAATTTTGTGATTTCAGATGTAGAAGAAATGACTAAAGTAGGTATTTCAGTCGTTTCTTAAACAAGACCATTTAAAGAAAAAAATAAGTGAATAATAATAGAGGTGTTTCTCACACATATTACAAATAAAGTGACAGGTGAGCCATTGAAGTCTGTGAAAATTATATTCTTTGAAGATAGCTCTATCACTTTGTGTGACCTTGAACACATTCTTAATATTATGATGCTTAATTTCCTCACTTGTTGTCAAATGAGGATAATATACCTGTTTAATAAGTTTGTGGTAAGGATTCAAGGGTTCCATGCATGGAAAGTATTTAGCCCAGTGTTCGGCATATAGTGAAAACTCAACAAATGTTAGCTGCTCCTTTTACCTTTCATCAATAACAATGAGAACTCGAACCATGGACAGCTGCTTTGTGAAGCAGAAAGCCCCTCATCATTGAAGGCGTGTAAACAGGACCAGGAGGGCATTTATCAGGGAGGCTCCAAGGGAGATTCTTACATAAGTGAGAGCTCAGCTAACGCTTTGAAATCATTCCAACCTGGAGATCTCTGTGATTCTGCTTTTTGGTGAATTCCAAGGTGCAGGAGAGACTTGGAACTCGAGTTTTCCTCTTACACCTTGGGAGCACACTTAATTACTGATCATCAGAACTCAAAGAGCCATTGCTCTGTGAACATTATTGTTGGCTGTGGCACTCAGACCTGGCCTTTTCATCACCCACGTCACTGTCAAGAAGAAGAGCTGTCTGAGAACCACACAGCTATTGTCCCACAGTTCTTGCCCAACCAGGAAAAATGCGTGTTCTGTCCTCACATCCTTCCTCACAACCGTGGGAAACGCTGTGAGCGTTTCTCATGGGTACAGAGAGGACCCATCCTGTCTCACCTTCAGCTGGAACCTCGCCTTTTCCCAGTGGTGGCTGCTAAAATGCAACCATTTCCACCTTGAAAGCTCTGGCTATGGGAAGTCCTTCTTTAAACAAGCTTTAAACAATGTTTCTTTGTAGCTTTCACTCATATGTTCTAGTTTCATTTGCTTGAACGACAAAGAACAAATCTCTTCATTGCCTCTTTGGAAGCTCTGTAGAAGTTTGTAGATTGATGGAGTGTTTGCCCCGTGGGTTTTAGCTTCCATGTTGTTCCCCATTGTTCCACAGACATACTGTTCCTGTCAAACATAGTTTCCAGTTCCCTCCCCTTCCTCATCACGAACATCATGTTCTTATATAGCTTCTCTCTGCCCTTTATGTAAGGCCAGAAATTGTGGAATTTGGGCCCTGTTTTCTTCATGAAGGGAGCTACTCTCAGGAACAGTTCAGTTGGAAAGGATCCGGCAAATGTATTTATATGACGCCTTCAGTGACAGATCAAGGCGTGTTTGCTGCTCTTTAGTGCTCTGGCCCCTTTCTTAATCTGTGCATGCTTCTAAGGGAGATGCTCCAGTCCTGCCGCTTGAGTTTCCATCTACAGACTGAAATCCTAGTATGTAATTCTAATGTCATTTCTCATCCGAGTTCCAGGATCATGTACAACGGCCTCCTGCACATCCACACATGGACAGCTCACAGGTGTTTCAATCTCACTGAGCTCAAAACTGAACCCATCCACTTTTTCTCAGTTTTTCCATCTCTGCAATGGGGATAATTGTAGTACTTACTTCACAGGGTTGCTTAAAAGATTAAATGAATGAATGTGTACAAAGCACTTAGGATAGTACCTAATAAACAGTAAATAGTAAGTGTATGCTATTATTGATGAGGATAGGAAAACAAGCAAAGAAATAAAATATAATATGCTGAGTGGTGGTATTTTATGGGCAAAAACTGAAGCAGGAGAAGTTGAGAAGTGCCGGTAGGGATGGCAGGATGCCACAGGCAATTTTGGAAAAGTGATTATAGTATGTCCCTCAAAGTGTTCTTCTTGTGGAAAATAAGTGTCTGGGAAAACTATTCCTAACCCATGATGGAAGTGTGTGTATATGCCACTGTGATTGGTTGGCTATTCTAAGTGTTTTTCAAGTTGCTCAATATGTGCAGCATGAGGTGCCTTCTGCCCTATGGCTAAAGTCACTTCTAGGTCCAGGATCCATTTCTCTGGACTCCTTAGAGGAAATGAATTCATGGGGAGGTTCATATCCAAAGAATAAAGGATTGCATTTGGAGATGGCAGCAGCCTGCTTTGTAAGGGCTTATGCAAGTCAAGCACCAACTTGCTATGGAGAAAAATCTCATGAACCTGGAAGGGTGGTTGGTTAGGCAAGACATGTAAAGCAGGGCTACCCAAAGTGCTGTCTACAGACTGATGCTAGTCCAAAAACTGTTTCTGGTCAGCAGTGTGATAAGTACAGGGTTTGAGAACACATGTTTAAACAGTTGTACAGCAATCTTACAGAGTAACTTTATGTCTTAAATCCAACAGTGGTGAAATGGAGACTTGTATTTGGAATATGTGAATATGTTTTCATTTAATTTAAAGCATTGGTTTGTGATGCATAGCAAACAAACAAAAGAAAAGGAAACAAAGAAAGAGAAAGAAATTGATTGCTCATAACCAATCGTTTGAAAGCACTGAGTCCTGGTGCGGAACCATGAGTTCTCATCTTGGCTCTGACACCAACTTGTCTGAGGTCCCAGACAACTCACTGCTCTCTGCGTAAGTACCATGTGGTAACTGATAGCACCACTGGAGCACCTACTTCGTCCTTTCTGGGAATTACTTTCCTTGTATGTGGATTAAGATCTTGGAATAGCTTATTTTAAATTTCCATTTAGCTTTAAAGATGCTGTAATCCCAAGAATCCTAAATTTTTTTTAAATTAAAAATTAACTGAGTAAAACTCCATAGCTTGATTTTGAGCCAAATAATCCTGCTTTCTGCTTACCCATAGCCTAGATCTTGACTGGTTTTTTTAGATCCCCATAAGAAGCATATCATTTTCTTTGGGTGATTATCTTCCAGCCATCATCCTTCACTGTGAACACCTCTTTTTCCTGTTGCTCTCAAGTTTTCCTCCTGAATGCTAATATTTTACAGGAAAATTCTTTCTCTCCTGGGTGTTCATGGACTGATGGCCTTCTTGAATCTGCCAAGGATTTTTCTGAGGATGTCCTCTGAATAAAGTCTAAACAGCCAGCCTTTGTAAGGAGTTTGAATTTTATTCTAAGAGTAATGGGAAGCCATAGGATTCTGCTAAGAAAGGGAGTGACATGAGATGATTTATATTTTCAGATGTCCCATCGGTTGAACTTTGGTGATTAGATTGTACAGGTCAAGAATGTGTACAGAGAATAGTTGGGAGGCTATTGCAATAGTGGAGGTAGGCTGTAATGGTGGTTTGGCCTATGGGACACAAAGAATAAGTCTTTATCATATTATTATCTAGCTTACTTACCAGCCTTGGCAGTGCTATAGTATGGAATTGTATATATGTCCCAGATGTGGCTTTGCTTAGCTGGATTGGGACTGCAGTTGTTTATGGGTTATAGGTGGCCATTTATAGGAGTTAACATTAATTCACAAGAATTCATGTCTTAGAATTATTGTACAATGTCCCAGTCATATGAATGTATGGAATCTGAAAAGGTGCAGGCAAAGAACTGTTGATGCAGGATTTCAGATGGGAAAGGCCTTTTATCATTCTCTCTCTTCCAGTTAGAAAACAAAGGTGGCCAATAAGAGTGCTGCAGAGAAGAAGCCAAAAGCCATCCCATGCAACGTGCTGGCTTATTGGACTCTTAGCCCTGGGTCCACTGACCAGATGAAGAGCCCTGCCTTTGGGGATTAACTCCCTTCATTCACACAGAGCTCACATTAGCTGACTCTGCAGGAGAGGGCACGGAGCCATTCAACCCATTTTACCCTGGACTGTAGCCAGGCATTGCAATGAGAAGTAAAAGACTTAGGAGAAAAATTAAGGACTCCACCCAGGTAAAAGCATTCTGGTAATGCAATTTGTTGGAGATTTCTATCTGGGGAAATGTTTGACTCCACAGATGACCAATATCTGCAACTGCACTGAGAATAATCTAGGATAAGAAAAGAATTCATGAGATACATGAAAGGAGGCAGTGGGAATTGATGTAGAGCCCAAATTTTTGAGTTTGAGCCAAGATTCAATTCTGCTGTCTTTCCTCTGCTAGCTTCTACCTTCAGATTGTTGTCTCATTATCAGAGGCTGCCAAATGGGATCATTGCACATTCAAGGTTAATTCAAGCATCAAGTGGAATCTCAATAAAAGTGTTTATAAATTATAAAATGCCACAAACTGTTTGATTGTAAGAATAAGGCTTCTACTGAATTGCATCAGACTATCAATACTATTTGTGGAATTCATACAGCTTGCTCAGTCAGAACACTGCTAAGTGAAACCTGAAAGACACTATGAGAAAATACCTGTAGGTGTGGAATTGCATAATGTGTAAATATGATGATTTTATGTGCATGCATGCATGTACAAGTTCGCACTATATCCGTGCTATATTTATGCTCAAATATCAATTGAATTTTGATGGGGTGGGATCAGATTCTGTATGGGACAAAGGTTCACAGAAAGGGCTTTGGAGTCAGAAAGACCAGTGTTTAAGTTCTAATTTACAAGGTTGGTTAATTTAGACAAAATTACTTAATTCATATGAGCTTTTATCACTTTTGTTTCATCATCTGCAAAATGGTGATAGCAATATCTATTTAATAGTGTGGATGTGAGAATTAAATAAGGCAAAAAATATGAAACATTTAGCAAGTACTGAGAAAAATAGAAGATGCTAATAAATGCTAATTGTTGTCATTCCTGTTGTTATTAGCAGTAATAAAACCCACTCCATGCATCTGTGTGGGTAGATGGAGATTCTTGCCTAAGTGACAGTCCCTGGAACGGGACAGAGAAACAGAGGTAATCACTTGTGTGAGGAAGGAGCATCAGTTCTTTAGTCTTCCTCTCCTGGTTTGTGGAGGAAGTCTCCAGAGTGAGTGCTAGGATTTGATGCCCTATTCTGTTTCTCCCTATCTTCTTTCAGAAATGGAAGGGGCCGATGGGTTTTGGGAATTTTGAATGAGAAAAACAAAAAAGTAAGAAAAGTTTTCTATACCCTCTTCTGAAATCACCTAGGGAATGAAGTAAGTTGAATACAGACCAGCGAGGAAGGCTACGGTGCCAAGCCCATTGGGAGAGGCACGGAAGGAATGACACATGGGCATAGTTGGGACAGTGGCTGGGGCTGTCCTTAGGAAGAAGGAGTTGAGAGACTCAGTAAGACATAAGTGTTAGCAGAAGTGACTTTAACATCAGGCTAATGTGGGTTTACATTCCAGTTCTACCACTTACCCTGTGTAGTTGGGCAAGTTACTTAAATTCTCTGTAAAATACAAAATGAAAATTAAAATAATACCTTCTTTAATGGGATGAGGTAATGTATGTAAAGCATTTGGCAAATATTTGTGTTTAATGGTATTTTTTTGCTACTTTTAATAGCTAAGAACCAGAAACTTCCCCTTTAGAAAATTCTTTAATTTTATTCCCTAAAATTATTATCTTATTGCTCTATTTGGTATAGACCCATGTTTATTTTGAAAATGCTATTCTGTATTTTTTAGGCTAAGATCATTAAAAAAAAAGAATTTTGGTCCAAAGGGGACACAATTGTGAATGGAGGAATGAGCAGGGACTACCTGATCCTGGGTGTAGAAATAGAGGTGGATATTAAAGAGAGAAACCCCAGAGGGAAGGGCGAATTCTGTACTACTGAGTCAAGACTGCTACAACAGTCATGCCTCTTCTAGTGATTATGTGCCTGGAGCACCTTGCTTTTAAAAGCTTGGAAATGGTTATAGTCTGATTTAACTAAATAAATTGTTGCCCGATCAATCACTTTTCTCTTTCTGTTCTTCATTTTATTTTCTTTGTTCCATAAATAATTACTAAATGACTGCTTCGAATAATGGCAATTCTTGACATTGGGAGAAACAGAGAGGACTATGATTTCTGTCCCCCCAAAACTACAACACAGTATGTGATAAAACATCTAAGGAAAAAGGTCAAGAAAAGTGCTTCAGAGTGTCATGAAGAAACGTGGTCTACAGCTAGAATTTGAATTACAGAACTCTTCTAATACATAGTGCATGAAAATCAAATTTCAGAAAAAGACAATGCAGTGGAGAGAAACTCAAAGGCTAAATTACGCTGTGAATTATATGCTTACAAACACTAGTGAGTAGTTTAGCTTGGAGGGGTCAGTTCTTAGGAAGAATTCTATAATTAATCTTTTGTCAAAATACTGACACATTTAAGAGCATTGGCACCTCGTTTCAATTCAGCTTTATTTTTTTAACTGGTTTGTGTGACCTACAGCAAGTTACAAAATGTCTTTGTGCCTCTGTTTTTGCACCTGGAAAATAGAACCATGATAATATTGCTAACTCTTACAGTGGCTGGGAGGATTAGATTAGGTAATGAATGTGACATTATTAGCACAGGGCCTGGAACATTGTAAGCCCTCAATAAGTGTAAGTAGCTATTATTAAGATGATTCTGAATTATTTTTAAGGAGACAAAAAGAGGAGATTTGAATTTAATTAAGATTTCTTTTAAGGTACAGACCAATTTCATGAAACTTGGATTATACATTGCTCAGAAAACACAATAGTGAAAAGATCATTTTGGAATATGATCCTTATAAAGGTGTAACTTGAATATCTGTATTTCTTTGCAGAAAACACATGTAATATTGCTGCTTCTATATCTGTTGTACTCTGAATCAATAGGACATAATTATACCTCATTGTATGGTGTTAAAAAGGAAAGCAATGGTACCACTGTGCTAATTTAAACTCAGCTAGTGTTCTACACTCTTCTTCCCTATTTGGGTCAATCTGGTGATTCTTCCAAACCTGATTAAATGGTTTTTCTTTTGAATTAGTGTTTCTGTAAACTTAATAACCAGGCTTCTGTTTTAAGTGTATTTAATTAGCATGCTTTTTCCTAAGCAAGAAATTTTAAAAATAAAATTATTTTAATATTTATAAGTGTTTGTGAAGACACTAGCTAATATTTTTGCATCTGTGCCATACTTCATAGCTAACCAAATGGTAGAGTGTTATGTTTAAGAGCTTAATTTTAATACTGGCTCTGACAGGAAGGGCTATAGTAATGCATGATTCCAGGCGGTGCCATACACATAAACTGCAGTATAGATGGTGCTATCTAGAATTTTATACTGTGACAGTTCTTACTGGTAAGTTATTTAATCTCTTGTGCATTGGTTCCTTATTTTTATTTTATTTTACTTTATTTTATTTTGAGACAGAGTCTTGCCCGGGTAGAGTGCAGTGGCATCATCACAGCTCACTGCAACCTTGAACTCCTGGGCTCAAGCAATCCTCCTGCCCCAGCCTCCTGAGTAGCTGGGACTACAGGTTTGCACCATGACGCTTGGCTAATTTTTTGTATTTTTGGTAGAGAGGGGTCTTGCTCTTGCTCAAGCTGGTTTTGAACTCCTGACCTCAAGTGATCCTTCTGCCTCAGCCTCACAGAGTACTAGGATTACAGGCATGAGCCACTGCGCCCAGCCAGTTCCTTATTTTTAATTTTTTTGGGGGGAGAAAATCCATCAATTTTACAGGGTTTTTGTAAAGTTTAAATCAGGTGAAATATTTGCACAATACTCGGCACATAATAAATCATAAATAGGAGCTCTAATTATTGTGGTTATGATCACTGTCTCCCTTAAACTTTAAGGCAATACTCTGGACTTGATAGCCATTGTTATATTTACTTTACAAATAAGGAAATTGTGCACTCTAAAAAATAATTTTTTTTTTTCAAATCAGAAGCGATCTGCTTCTAGGCTCAGTGACTTTAACACAATTACATCTAATTATTTAAAAATTGTGATTTTTATTTATTTAATTAAATGGTCCTTTGCTATTTTGTGAACATATACAAAAATTAGGGTTTAAAGCCTAAGCACCAAAACAGCTGAGTGGCTATCTTACCCACTTTGGCCATGGAAATTTAGGTGGGAATTTGCTATCATTCTCACATTCCTGAAGGCTGAGAACCTTTAGGCAGGTTGACTTGGTTAGACAAGTCACTTTGAGTGCAGCTTTCTTCTGAGGACACCAGATGTAACAATAGAAGCACTGACTATTATAATTTTTCTCCCTTACAGAATAATGCGAAAGTACACATGGGAAAACTATTTCCTTAGTCATTGAATTTGCTGATGGAAGGCATTAGTACTCTATGGGTTAAATGATGCATTTATTGCTGAGTGTTACTCTGAAAGGTTCTTATAATTGCTGTGAAAGAATTTGTAATATTTAGTAATGGTGGGAACAGAATGACTCATGGTGAGAGATGTAAAGAGCCAATTTAAAAAAATGATGCATGGTCTCTTGGGCAGGTCTACTTTACTTTAGAATGATTTTTTCACAAAATTTCAATTTTGTGTTTTCCATTAATTAAGAAAGTTATTAATAAGTTTATTAATAGTTATTAATAAGTTATTAATAAAGTTATTAATAAGTTATTAATAAATAAGAAAGTTATTTCTTAATTCAATATTATTTCATCATCAATTTGAATACACAGTCACGAGTCCCTTAATGATGGGGATATGCTCAGAAATGCATCGTTAGGCAATTTTTGTCCTTGTGCGAACATCGTAGAGTGTACTCACACAAACCTAGATGGCATAGCCTACCACATACCTAGACTCTATGGTATAGCCTGTTGCTCCTAAGCTACAAATCTGTACAGTATGTTACTGCACTGAATATCGTAGGCAACTTTAACACAATGGTAAGTATTTGTGTATCTAAACATATAAAAGAAAAGGTACAAATAATAGTAAAAATACCATATAAAAGGTAAAAAATGGTACACCTGCAAAGACACTTACTGTGAATGGAGTTTGCAGGACTGGAAGTTGCTCTGGGTGAATCAGTGAATGGTGAGTGAACGTGAAGGCTTGGGACAGTACCATATATTACCATATACTTTATAAACACTGTACACTTAAGGTACACTAAATTTATATAAAAAAGTTTTCTTTCTTCAATAATAAACTAACCTTAGCTTACTGTAATGTTTTTACCTTATAAATTAAATTTTTTCTTTAAACTTTTTGACTCTTTTGTATAACACTTAGCTTAAAATACCAATACATTGTATGGTTACACAAACATGTTTTCTTTCTTTATGTCCTTATTCTATAAGATTTTTCCTATTTTAATTTTTTTTTTTTACTTTTTAAACGTTTTTACTAAAAATGAAGACACAAACGCACGCATTAGCTTAGGCCTACACAGGGTCAGGATGATCAAGACATTACTGGGTGATAGGAATGTTTCATCTCCATTATAATCTTATGGGGCCACTATCATATAAGTGGTTTGAAATGTTGGTATGTAGTGCATGACTATATTTTAATAATTTTTTTACTGGATGAAAGTTTATTAAGTATCAACTATATGGCATCTACTCTTCTAGGAGTTGAGATGAAACAGACACAATTCCTGTCCTGACAACCAAGCAGAGAAGCCAAATAATTAAATGAATGACTTCAGATAGAGCAGAGGGGGATCATCTCACAGGGAAAGCTTATGTTGTCTAGAGGGTCAGGGAGGACCTTGTTTGTGAGTTGATATCTAAAAGATGAGCAAGAGCAAAAATTAGCTGCACCCTAAGACAGATTTGATTCTGTGTATTCACTAATTATTAATAATTCTTAATTTGCTCATCCTGTCTTATGACACATGTATATTGTTTTCCTACAATGAGGAACTCCCTTTCTAAAACAAAAAACCAAATGAACAAGTAAACGAATATATAAGGTAATTTCAGATCATGGTAAAGAATAAGGAGGAGGAGGAGAAAATTACAACAGAAAGATGCGTTAGGGGAAGATGATCTGGGAAGGTCTCTCTTGGGAGATGACATTTTAGATAACCCCCAAATTAAGCAAAACCGGCCATGTCAAGAGCCTTTTCAAGTTATTCTCAGTCTGGTTCCACTTGAGGGTTAAAAAGAAAAAAAAAGTTATTCTCAGTACTGCAGCTTCCTTTCATTATCCACGAATCTTCAGTAAATTCTAGTCAAAAAGAAGAGCCTTTGTTCAGGGATGTTTTGAGTAACAAAGGCAAACCAGTTTGGGGAAACCACCTTCTCCAGCTGATGCCAGAAGAGAATGACAGTGGTGATCTCTGGACAATAACTATATCCAACCAAACAATGACTTCAAAGGGACATTGGTAATAGAGCCTTTGGAATGGTGGTGTGATAAACAGCTGAGAAGTTCTATTTCCTAACTACATAAACAGCAGTAGTGTGGAAAATCTCAGAAAAACTGGAGGGACCTGCGGAGGATGGCGGGTTTTTGACTAGAGGATCATTAATCCCTTCACAATTTGGTTACAAGAAGGAAGTGTGACTGTACTTTATTGTCACATCCTGGTGAGGCCTGAAATATGTTTATGAGACTTAGCTATGGACGTTTTTATTCAACATAAATTCAAAGACTACTTATGCAATAATAATAGCTAACACTTACTGAACATTAACTATGTGTCACCCTCATTCTAAGTGCTTATATATGTTAATTCATGTAATACTCATAACATCTCTATGAGTAGCTACCATTATATTTTGTATTTTATATATGATGCGGAGAGGAGTTAGGGAATTTGCCCAAGTTCACAGAGTTGGTAAGTAGATGGTCCAAGAATCAAGCCCAGGCAGTTCAGAACCAGAGCTCTTACCCACTTTGTAAGCCTTTCGCTTCTATGCCATATTGGTAATTGTTCCCCTCATCAGCTATTAGGTAAGCATGAGTGTGTTCTTCTTTAAATGATGAGGAGTGAAGTGTGTGTGTGTGTGTGTGTGTGTGTGAGAGAGAGAGTGAAAGAGAGAGAGAAACAGCAAGCACGTAGATAAGTTGCAGCACCAGATTTACCCTTCCTAAAAAATTCTGAAGAAGAAGAAATATAAAAGAACAATTTCATTAGTAATGAAAAAAGTTAAGAAAAATCTGACCTAACCAAAATACTGATGGCACTGTCTACTCTTTCGTTTTCTGTGGTAGTGGCATAGAATTTAAAAGCTCCAGATTTAGGCTTTGGGAAATAGAGAGGGGACTATCAATTACTTGTCCTCTTGTTTGCCAGGTATTATTCCAGATGCAGTCCTTATTTCTCTTAAGTCTCAAAGCAAAACAAACAAACAGGTATTTTTAGCCTTATACTGATAAGAAAATTAAGCTCAGAGAATTTCAACACCTTGGGTCTGCCTTATGCCTAAATTTATGCTATTTATGGTGCTACTCCCTAGGGATATTTTAGAAAAATAAATAAATAAAAATAAAGCCATTATCTTCAGCCATAGATCCATGATGTTAAGATAGGCTTTTACACACAAAGGGAAAATAAAGGGAGCTTTTCATTATAGACTACATAAAGTGTATTTGAACTTACAAAAATCTACATGATCCACTACGAAAATACACTTTATGGAAAAAATGAGGATCTTTAGTGGCAATACATTGAGAATATCGCTTTGCTTCTTCCATTGGTGGCAAGAATACATATACACATATGTATATATATGTGTGTATGTGTGTACACACGAGGATATAATCAAAATTCTTTTGTAGCATGAAAAAAGAACCTACAAAAAAGTAAAAGTTTTGAGAAAAATATAAACCTTATAATAGGCTTAACATAAAAGGCACTTTCCTTAACTTAGGAAGTTTTCTAAATATGGCTGTTACTCCTATCATAAAATACAAAAAAGATAAAAGATAATCACCTTGATTAAGTTATATTTCCTTTATGATTATTGTTTTTTGGGGGAGGTTATTCTGCTTTCTTCCTGCATTGCTTTTTGGTGTTTTGGATTTTTTGATATAAAATCATCCATGTTAATGGCACTTTTCAAAAACTCATGCCTAAATTTATGCTATTTTAAATGACTCTTTTACAAATGTATCATCCCTACAATAATATGAAGTTTTTGCTACTGCTTTTCCTTGATTAGGCCTATATTACTAGTAATATTTAATGATTGAGCTTGACTAATTTAAATGTGCTTATAATTTCTAAATTAGATATAACAGTTTTTATATAATTTACTTTCTTCTATTTATTTTCTTTTGGTATGGTTTTATTTTGATTTTTGTTCTAAGTAATTCTTTAAATTCTGGTATGTAAGATTTCAACCTTTAATTATTTTTAATATTTTTCAATGGTGTGCTTTTGTCAGAAATTTCTGTGTTTCATCTGCAATAGATTCATTTTGTTAAATTAATATAAAACTTTATATGTGTTTCTGATAGTTCTTTAAGTATATTTACACATTTTGCTTTATACATTCTTTTGATTCCTATTATTTTCATATATTTTAAATTATAACTTTAATTACTATAAAATAAGCCTCTGAAACTTGCTTAATATATTTTTAAAATTCTTCCTTGTTTGAGGTTGATATTGGCAAACTTAATCTTCTTTTATATAAAGATTACTTTTTTCATTTTCCCCAGTCTTTTAAATTAATTAATTTTATAATTTTGTTTAAAAAAAAGCATTTTAAAAGCAGTGTTGATAAATTTCTCTTAAGAAAGAGTTGGAAACTTCTTACCTTTGATTAGGAAAATTTAGGCCATTTATATTTTATTTAATAATTTTTTATAATGTGACTTTTGTATCTTTTTGTGTACTTCCTTGGATTTATTTATATTTATTGATTTATTATTTGTGTTTTTATTTATTAGTGCATGGACTATGTTTCACTTGATTTTATATTCAAAATTATTTGTAAAGAGATTTTTTCATACTATTAGTTATTTCCTAATATAATATCAGGCATCATTAACCATAAAGTTGTGTATATACACTCATTTAAAATACTTTTTACTTACATTTATAGGAAAAAAAAGACTATTCGTTAAGACCATTCTTATTGGTATTTTTTCATTTTGTTTTGTTTAATCTGAAGAATGAATCCCCATCTTTGACTCTTTATTTTCCAGTGGTCCTTATGACTTCAACTCCTTCAAAACTTTACATTAATTTGAAGTGGTTATTAGCTCCAATGCCTCACATTTGCAGTTAATGTTTATTTTATTTTATTTTTCTCTCTAATGTTGGTTGGTTTCTTTGGTCTCTGTAAAGTTTTTTACCTTTAATATTTTTGTTAGATATGTATTAGTTATTTATCACTGCAAAACAAATTGCCACCAACTGAGTGACTTAAAATAGCACAAATTTGTTATCCTACAGTTTCTGTGGGTCAGGAGTCCAGGATGGGTTAACTTGGTGCTAAGTTCATGGTCTCACCAGACTGAAATCAAAATGCCAGTTGATGCTAAAATCTCATGTGAGGCTCTGGGTTTTCTTTCAAGCTCAAATGGTTGTTGAGAGAATTTAGTTCCTTGCAACTGTTGAACTGAAGCCCTCAGCTCCTAGAGGTTACCTGTCATTCCCTGAGAGGTGGCCCTTTTCAAAACAAGGCAGTATGCTTCATCAAGATCTGCCAGGGTGTGTCTGCTACTGCCTCAAATCTTTCTGGTTTCTTCTGTCTCTGACCCCTAGACCCTCTTTCTAGGGCTCACCTTATTAGGTCAGGCCCACTCAGTGTAATTTTCCTTTCAATTAACTTAGTCAATAGATCAAGGACCTTAATTATACCTTACTTTACCTCTGCCATGTAACATAACCTCATCTTGGGGGATGGTATGCTCTTATATTTATAGAATCTACCACACTCAAGGGGAGTGGGTGAGAATCTTGGGACTATCTTAGAATTATGCCTACCACAAAGTCTAAGTTGTGTATTTTCTTTGGAAAAATATTTTTAAGACTTAGTTGAGGGCTGGGCTCAGTGGCTCACGCCTGTAATCCCAGAACTTTGGAAGGCCAAGCTGGGAGGAACACTTGAGGGCAGGGGTTTGAGAGCAGTCTGGGCAACATAACAACACCCCATCTCTGCAAAAAATAAAATAAAATTAGCCAGCATGGTAGTGTGTGCCTGTAGTCCTCACTTCTTGCGGGGGGGGGGGGCACTAATGTGGGAGGAGAGCTGGAGCCCAGGAGTTTGAGGCTACAGTGAGCTATGATCACGCCACTGCACATCAGCTTGGGTGACACTCTGTCTCCAAAAAAAAAAAAATACAGTAAGTATAAAAATAAAAAATTCCCACCCTCATTTTAAAAAAAGACTTATTTGAGGATTTTTTTTCTGTATGAATTACTTAAATATTGTTTGAGAAAAAATTTTGTGATGCATTCTTTCTCTCTAAATGTTTTGTAAAAGTGATGTATACATAGATGAATGTAGAAAAAATATAGCATAATAATATTGGTAAATTCGTAATGAAATGTGTAATCTAATACACTATCTGATCCTAATTCTAATGTCTGTTAGTATCATTACAATTTAGTACAGCCTTATAAAAGATTAATTTGCCTTAAATTGTTGCTAAAATATGTCTTTTGGTTCAACAATCTGACTCACAAAAATCCACACTAAGAACACAGTTGAAGACAACAAAAAATATTTCTGCACAAAAAAGTTTATTTCCACACTATATAGTAGTAAATATTTGAAGAAATCTCAAATTACAAAATTGGGGAATGTTAAGGAACTTAGAGTGAGCCCTCTAGATATATATTGTATTATAAATATGAATACCATAAGAGTATAAAAAAATGTGTACAACGTATGTGAAATATAGAACACAAAATTATATATGCACTGTGATTACAACTATGTAAAATATGTAGGCAATTGTAGTAAAACTGGAATAATTTATGGGAGATTAGAAACAGTTGCTGTATCAGATTGGTATATCTTGTATAAATTTTTTAAAAATTTCATTAAGGCCACCAAAAGATTTATACTATATATATAACAAAATTAGGTCAGATTCCCAAATGTTTGGAAAAGGGTAGGTGTGGACTTCCTCGACTTCTGATTCCCTTTCATCTGAAATTTGCTGAGCCTGTACTAATTGAAGGGTGAAATCTTTCTTCTATTGCCACCGATGAGAACTAAATGAATTATATTGGGAGTAGACAGACACATCCCTTCCCTCAAGATAATGACTAATTGGCCAAATCTCCTGACTGGGTGTGACCTAGGACTGACCCTTGATGACTGGGGATGGATTAAGTGAAGAATGCTCACTTTTCCCTGCTTTTCTATGAGGTTTCAAATGGAATGCATCATATGAACAAGAAGGAATTACTGGATTCTTTTAATGGAAATATCTGTACTGAAGGGACCCAAGAGAAATGATTATAGTTATTTGTCAATAATAGTCCCTTCCAATGCATGTATGAGAGCGACCATCTTGCTTTTGCTTGTACAATGTATACTTGTTACCACTGATTGTAGCTTATGTTTTTGACAAGCAGCACACTATTCGACAACAGATCACCCTTTTTGTGGAACACATCTTAACACACAGTCCTCTAGAACATAATTTTGGAAAGGCTGAATTACAAATAATCCTTTAATCTTCATACAAAGAGCCATGTTAAATGAAGAAACTTGGAATGTGAAGGAAGGATTATACATATTTTTCAAGGTCCCAAGGGGATTAAAGCTAGACCAAAAGGATAAAATTATAGTAAATTAGATAACTATCTAAAAAGATGATTTTGTTCTAGAAGTCAAGCTTCCTATCACTAGTAGTTCTCAAACATGGGTTTGATAATCATTTGCTGTGATGATTATGGAGAAGATTCAAGCGTTAGACTGGAGACCAGAAGAATTTGGAGAGTTTATAACTTTTAACCCTGACTGAGCATCAGAATCTTCTGGGAAGATAGTTTTTAAAAAAGAAAGAGGAAAGAAGGAAGAAAAAAAAAGGAAAGAAAGAGATATCTGGGCCCCAATCTAAGCACTGTAAAATTGGAATATCTGGATTTTGGGCCTAGAGATTTGAATTTTTAACAAACTGCCTAGATGACTCTAATGTATGCAGTTCAGAAGATTGGGAAATGAAAACCAATGGGCCAGATTGCTTCTTAAGGATAATTGAAGCCATAAAAATCTGTTTCCATAGTATAAACAAACAATATGGCAAATTAGGCAACGAACTAGGGATGTTAAACAGGTGCTATTGGTTGTCTTCTGGGAATGAGAAAATAGGAACCTAGTTTTGGAGATTTCCAGCCAGGGACGATGGGACCAGTTGGTAATGTTGAATTCCTCATCTTATTCTGAGAGACAGGTGGGAAGAGATGAGAACTAGGGAAGGAGGAAGTGCCCTGGGAGGGCTGTTTTGGAAACAACCTTCTCCACCCATGTACAATCCCTTCCTTACACTCTGCTGTACAAACCTAAGGCTTTGATTGCTTGAATCTGTGTCTATTGCTTCATGAAGTTTAATGAGGCTCATCCTGTACAGAGAAACTGCAGGAGTTCTTGGATGGTTGTTACAGGGAGTGGCTTCTTGGATCACAGCAATTCATTTATCCCCCCTTTGCCAACAAGGGTCTGGCAGGATGTGTCTGCACTACTACACTTCCAACTCTAACAATGCTAACTGGTGTTGCCCAAACCAAGGTACTGACCTCAGACAGTATTTGCCACAGTTGTGGCCGGTTTAAATCTTCATTCTGCCTAATGTTGCATAAAGATCTAGGGAAAGAGGCAGCCATTTGCCAAAAAGTATGCCCAGTTATTGGTTCTGGAGGTGGCTACAAAAATTGGATGCCTCTCCGAAAATTAAAGCCTCTTTTCCCATGTGTGTTAGTGATTACTACTCCCCAGGAATGCCCAAATTCTGGGCAGCTGGAAGGTAATTGCAAAACCCATTTATTTATTCATTTATTCATATTTGTCCAGTGTCAACTATGTGCTACTCACAGCATTAGGCATTGAAGAGAAAATAAATAATGGGTAAAAACAGCATGGAGTTTACAGTCTGGCTGTTTCTGTTCTTGTTAAGTGATTAGAAATTGGCTAACACTTCTTGCTAATCATCATCATCTTCATCATCATCCTCATCATCATCCTCATTTTCATGTCATTAGCATAATAGTAGCTAATATTTATGGACTTGGCACCTAAGCTAAAAACTTTCTAATGGAATATTCCTAATGAGATGAGTATTATTATTACTATACCCATTTTTCAGATGAGAAAATGGAGAAACAAAGATAAGGTAACTGGACTATCATGAGGGTAGGCATGGGAAAGCAGAGATTTAGTGTTCCTTTGCCAGCTCCTATGAGCTTGGGTCTTCCTTTCTCTTGATCTCTTGGCTTAGGGTCTGAGCTAGCCATGCTCCCTTTGTATTGTGTTAATACAATTCAGTCTCCAATACCAAATGAGGATCATTCTGAGGAATGGGGATTACATTCAGTCCCTGAATAAGAGAAGAGAAATAAAGTTGACAGTAGTTATCTTTGGAATCTCAGGGGACCAAATAGGCTCAAGAGAGGCAGGAAGAGTTTGGAGCATCTGCAGATGGCTGCGGTTGAAGTTTTCTTTTGGGTGGACCAGAGGGTGACACTCTTTCTACTAAACTCATATACTTCAAGGAGTCAATAAGACACCTAAATCTGACTTCCTGGGTTCCGAAGGGTCATCTGGACCTAGCCCCAGTGGGTCAAGGAGACTGGCCAGACCTGAAGAGCAGTAGCAGTAGCACTAGCAGGCCAAGTAGCTCAGATTTAGTTAAGTTTTGTTCTTGTAATACTGAGGAAGCCTCAAGGATGTGATTCATTTTAATGAGATTTAGGGTAATGCAACAGAGGTGAAGTTCATTCCATTTGTAAACTCTGAAATATTTCATGAAGACAATAATATAATGTAAATCACTATTCTCATTTTAAAACAGGATTCTTCCTATGTTCTTAAGTTAACTTTTTTAGTTGCTCCTTCAAAGAGGATTTACCATCTTCTTATTTATATATAATGTATTTATCTTCACCGAGTCAAGGGTATCATTCCCTGTGTGCTTTCGAATCAAAAGTGTAGTTTATTATATCTCAAACAAGAAGCAGTACAATTAATCAAAGTACTAAACTATCAGCATAGTTTTGCCATCTTAGCGGTAGCTTGTTCATGCCAGCAGCGAAGAAGCCTGGAGAGCGACTGGCAAAGAAATTGTGAAAGGTGTTTTCCACAGCTTGTTGAAAATTGAATATTTTTCCTTGCAAGAAGTGGTCCAAAGCCTGGAAGAAGTGGCAGTCAGTTGGTGCCAGGTCTGGTGAATACAGTGGATGACAGAGAGTTCACGAATCCAGCTTCTGTAGTTTGAGCAGTGTTGTTTGTGCGACATGTGTGTGAGCATTGTATCTGCTGACCAACCTCGGCCGCTTAATCACAAGCATCCTCATCATTTTGTCCAACTGGGTGCAGCAGACATCTGCTGTAATCCACTGGCCAGGTTTCATGAAGCTGTAGTGGATAATACCAGTGCTGGACCACCAAACAGACACCATTAGCTTCTTTTGATGAATATTTGGTTTGGAACTGTGTTTTGGTACTTCACCTTTATCCAACCATTGTGCTGAATGCTTGCAATTGTCAAAAGAATCCATTTTTCATCACACATAACAACATAGTGTAGAAATAGTTCACCTTTATGTTTTGACAGCAAAGAACGGCAAGCTTCGAGACAATTTCTCTTCTGACGCTAGTTTACTTCATGCGGAACCCACTATCCAGCTTCTTTACCTTGCCCATTTGTTTCAAATGGTCCTATATTGTTGGAAGAGTAACGTCAAACCTTACTGCTAATTCACATGTAGGTTGAGATGGATTCACTTCCACTACAGCTTTCAGCTCGTCATTATCCACCTTGGTCTCAGGTTGCCCATGTGGCTCATTTTCAAGATTAAAATCACCAGAACAGAACTTCTCAAACCATCAATGTACTGTGCATTCATTAACCACATCCTTCCCAAACACTTCATTGATATTTTGAGCTGTCTGCACTGCATTGGTTCCATGACAGAACTCATATTCGAAAATAACACAAATTTTTGACTTATTCATGGTTTCACAAAAATTGCTCTTAAAAAAATTTGAAAGATAATCACAAGCCAAAACATGTATTTGAAAGACTGAGAATGTACCTTCATAATAAAAATAAAACAAAAAATGTCAAAGTGGAATGTCAGAGATATCAACTGTCAAACTTAGTACTTGAGAAAATTGGACACTTCATACTTAATAACCGTGTGCGTGTTTGTGTGAGTGTATATATGTACACACACACACACACACACACACACAGAGAGAGAGAGTCACCTTAGGTAATAGAATATTAGTTCTGGAAGGGGCCTATTAGGTTAGGTCATATTATGTAACGTCCTTTACAGTTTGGGAGATTGAGACCAAGAAGGGGAATCAAACCGCAAATGCTGCATGGCATATGGCATATCAGTGGCAGGTGGGGATCATGAAGCCAGTTTTCCTGAATGGTGCTTATTGTATTTTTTTTGCTCAGTGGCTAAGAAAATGTGTCTTTGCCAGAAACAATGGAGCTGAATTAGAAGGGGGATTATAAGTTTTATTTTATACAGGTTGAGTTTGGAATGACAGTGAGACATTCAAATAAAAGTGGCAAGCAGTTTAACATATGGTGGGAGTCTGGTAGGGAGTTCACAGCTGGGGTTACATATTTTTGACTAAGTGGCCCAGAGATAGTGACTTCAGATCAGCTGAAAATTTTTATGATGAATTCAATTATTCTCCCCTGAGTTTCCCATTTTGGAAAAAAAAAATCATTGATATTTATAGAGATTTACTGAGCAATTATTGTATGATAAATTCTTAATCAGCATCTTATTTAATCTTGTCCTGAATCCTCTGAAAGAGATACTATTGCCCTTATTACTCCATTTTACAATTGAAGAAGCAGGATCAGAGAGGTAAAATAACTTTCCCAATGTCTACTTAATTCCTAACAAATTTTGTAAGAAGAATTTCTCCATCCTGGCCCTATTCAAATTTTTGGCCAGAAAATTCTTTGTGGGGGTGGGCTGTGGAGGGGGAAGTTTTCCTGTGCATTGTAGTATATTTAGCAGCATTTCTGGTCTCTACCCGTTGAATAACCCGTAGGACTCACCCCCTGCTCCAGCTGTGACAATCAAAAAGTTCTTCAGACATTGCTAAATGTCCCCACATTGAGTTCAAATAGCTTCCTCTATTAAAAATCTTCCCCAGAAATTTCAACCTTAGTTGATACATTTTTCCTCTGTGTTTTCATGCCACATATTGCCCGGATATTAAATGATATTTTTAGTTTTGTTTTGTATACATCTTGTCCTCCTAAGAAGCTTGTAAGGTTTTTGAAGACCAAGTCTTTTACACTTATCCCAGTGTTGGAAGCATCTTTCACCTGCGTGCTCACATTTTCACCCCTACTGTCATTGCATTACCCCAACGCCCACCCCAGTTTAGGTCCTCATAATTTTTACTAAACTGTCATAATAATTTAGCTAGTCTCCCAGCCTGTATTTTCCCCTATTCAAACCATTTGATTTATTTCCTATTTGAAGACTCCCCCTAAAACACAGGTGTGATAATGCATTTCTTTCTGTTTAAAACCTTATTCAGAAACATATCCTTAGCCTCATAGTAGAGGTGTTCCACATTCTGGTCTCACTATTCCTTCCAAAAGGGATTTTTCATCACCTTTTTCTGAATAAGCTTGGCTCTAGTTAAAAAAAAATGTTCATTCTATATATCTTAAGGCTTCCTGTCTCCACGCTGTTCCTGTTCTTCTTTCTGTATAGTCTTTAGATTTCTCTCCCTCCTGCAAAGCTAAGCTCAAATACTATAGGTACACATTCCCACCTTCTTCCCCCAAGCAGGAAGGGATTCCTTTCTTCTTTAGACTTTCACAGGCTTCTATCAATACCACCCCTATGGCTCCTAGTAATTTCTATTTGCATCACAATTAGGCACATGTACATATGGCTTTTCCTTTTGCTGCATGAGTTTCAAAGTTGAACAGACCTGTGTTTGAATCCTAGTACTCACTTACTAGTTATGTTACCTTTGACAAGTTACTTTAACTCATTACTGTTCAGTTTTATTTCTTCAGGCTTAAAATGGGGATATAGTACTTGCTGCCCCCAGTATTAAGGAGCCAATAAAAATGCAGGAAAAGTGCTTGAAACAGTGTTTGGCAAATAGTAAAATAGTAAGTGATCCATAAATGTTACCTGTTAATATTTTAAATATAATCATTATCAATATTGCTTACTTTCTCTGAAAGAGGCAGTCTAGATCAATTTGTTTTATACTTTGATGATCATGGGTGAGAGATTTTCTGGTCAAGATTGACAAGTGTCGAGAATTTCGTTACTTATTATGAAACCAATGCAGAAATGATATGTGCCAATAATCTAACCCATCAGAGGAAAGTAGCCTTTGGAAGGATTGTGCAATAGAAATTTGGGGATTTAGTGAGTAATGAAGCCAGCCCTACTGAGAGTACTCACAGGAACTGATTGGAAGGTTCCCATGGCACAGAGAGAATGTGGTGAACTAAAGCAGATGGCACAACATCAGAGAGCAGTGGGTGGATAATGAGCATGGAGCTATAATGCAAAAGACTGAAGAGACATGCATGGTTCAGGGAGCATGGAATGAAACCTCAGGCTTTCAGTTTGAAGTAGGCAGTTCCACTTGGCAACTGGAATCTATTCCTGTGCAAAGCCATATGATGCAAATTTGTGGTAGAAATCTTTACAAGAACCCCAGTGAATGAATCCATCACAGACTTGTTTCAGAACCAAGGCTAATACTCCCAGCAGAAGGGGTAAAGCAGGAAGGGGTGGGATTTTGAGACTAGACATACCTATAAGGAACAGGAAGACAATGTAGGAGGGCCTTGGGATTTGGTTAAAAGAGGGCTATGTGAAATGTGTAGGTGGCTCTTGCTACATACAATATATACTAATATAGTCCGGCTTGTGGACGGCTTCAGTAAATAGGGCTAATCCACATGAATCGAGATTCAGGGACATGACCCTGGAGGATAAGTAATTATAATATTAATGGTTAGTATTGAGTAATTGCTATATACCAGCCACTGTGCTAAGAGCTGTGTATACCTTGTGTCAATTAACTTACACAGTAACTCTGTATAGTAGGTGCTATTGTTATTCCTCCTTTAAAGACAAGGAAAGCAAGGTGCAGAGATTTTAAATAACTTGCCTATCATCATATATGCAGTAAGTAGCAGAGGTGAGGCTTGAATCCATTGCAGCACCTCTGCTCTTAACCACTAGAATCATTGGCGTTCAGAAGCAGAAGAGACTGAGAGCCCACGTAGTCCAATCCCTGGATTCTGGTGAAGAGCTAACTAAAGTTCAAAGGCAAAAGTCACTGCCCTAAGGTTCATGGGGAGCCAACCTGTGACAGAGCCAGAGTGGGAGGCTCAGATTCCCTCTACAGTGTGCTCTACTAGGGAAGAGGCCAGAGCTGGGGAAACAGGAGGGCTCACCTAAGCACTTAGCCTTATAATTCTCTTCACCAAAACCAGATTAGCCCCTGAACTTGGGCAGTATAAACTTGAAGGATTACTCATGTAACCTGGATATACACATGCTGGAAGCCCAAGAGCTTACCCTTTTGTGATGGCCAACACAACAGAGAGCATGAGACAGAAGGGCAGATGAGGCACTTATCCCCTGTGGTGTTTTCATTCTCTTTTCTTACTTGAGCAGATTGCCTCATGAATGAACAATCAGACCTTGTTTTACTAGAACATGAGTGAAATACAAACTTTATTTGTGTCATGGTTTCCCAATTGGAGAGAAAATTCAGTGCCCTTTGCAAGTCAATCTCTATCAGATGTGGGGGAAAGGCATTGATTTAAAACACAAAATGTAATTACGTAAGAAATTATCAGAAAAAATAAAAGTGAAATGAAACATAAAATTATCATATGCATGATAAATGAGATCAAAACTTTTGTTTTTTTCTTAATCTTTATGTTCAAGAACTACCCAAGGTATATCTTCTTGAGAATGTGATGCCAATTACAATTGTTTTCACAGCATAGTTATTGCAATTAGACTGAAAGAATTGTGATATATCACATGATTGACAGCAGTAGCTCATCAGATTCCTGTGTTATTACACTAGGTTGAAACAGAAGTGAAGGGAATTCCACAAAAAGCTAATGATTAATTTCAGATGCCAACATTGTAAGTTTTCCAATGGATTGTATTTCCTAAATGTCTCCATGAATGAGGTAGCATTTCTTAATATTTAGTTTCAACAGTGGATATCAAATATCAGATATGAACTTGTACTTTCTGAATTTCCACATAAATGGTCATAAAGAAGTATGCCTTGTGATATTTTTGCATGTGCTTATCTTTTTTTTCTTTCTCTTACCCCAGCTAGCACTGAAATTCACAATTATATACATTATCTGATTGTGTTGTGTTTCTGACTATAATTCTGTTCAATTCTTTATCTCTAACTCTAACTGACATGGGTCAACTATAAGCCCTATGGAGGCAAGACCAGGTTTCTTTTGTCTCCTGTAAGAATTAACTAAATCTTCAAAGTCCAGCTCTAACTTAAACTAAACCATGATGTTCCATCAGATTTTATTTAATTTAATTGTTGCCTTTTTTGTTACTATTGCACTTTGTTCTGTTAGAGAAGCATTTATTATATTGTATCATGGATAGCTGGATATGTCATGCTTTCTGCCATACATTTAATTTATTATGGACCAAAAAACCTTCCTTATTCCTATTCCAAATATAGCACCTGTAATATTTTAATGTCTTGAATTTAGGAACTAGATACACCTTAGAAAGCACTCATTCAGTATGTTTAAAACTGATTATAATTTTACCCCTAAAACATGCCCTTTTATAATATATTCCTAGTGTGGATATGGATCTTCATCTACTCATACCCACATGCCAGAACCTTGGAAGGCTTAATCCTTTTTATCTTTCACCATCTCATCCTCTACATACAATTAGTCACTAAATCCTATAAGTTTACATTCTGAATAACCATTGTTTCCATTCTTCCCATTTCCATGGTTACTTGACTTAATTGACTGTGTTCTGGCCTTTTTGCTTTTCAACTAGGCCTCCGGCCTTATTCTCACTCTTTAACCCATATTTGACAAAGCTGTCAAAGTAATATTCTAAGGAAAATAAGCAAAACCAGGTCTCTTCTTTGCTTAAACTTCTTAAATGCCCCCAAATCCCACCCCATTACCTATAGAAGGCACCCTATACTTCTTAGCATGGCAAATAAAGATCCTTATAATCTGAACTTTCTTTGGACTGATTAATACCATAGACCCCAATTTTTCAATCCACAAACAATGTTTATTTATTTATCTTGTATGCATTTTTTGCTAGCCGCTGATAAGGCATTGGCTATAATATATATTGAGTCTATCTATCTATCTATTATATATATATCATTATTTAGTATACATTGGGTATCTTATATATTGAGTACATAAAGATGAAAAAAGCATAGTAAAGACTTTGAGAACTTAGTTCTAGTAGAGAAGACCCCTATATAAACTTAACCACTACAATGTTTGAACATTTTACTATTGATTACCATGCATCATATGACTAATACCACATTAGAGAAAATACACAATTTTATGGATGTGAGAGGAGAGATGTTTCTGCTTTGAAAAGTTAGAGAATAGAAGACATTGGAGTAGTTAAGCAGGAATTAGTCAAGTGGACGGAGGGAGGGAAGGCGTCCCACAGGCAAGCACAGACAAAAACAAAGAGACATGTAATAATTGACCATGTTTAGGGAAATAAAAAAGTCTGGTGTGTGAGAATATAGGTTGTTGTAGTGAAGGGCAGTTACTTCAGGGAAGACTGGTAAAGTCTGCTGGACTAGATTTGAAGTAACATTTATTCAACACTAATGATTATGAACTTTTCCTTCCTTAAAGAACTCAGTGTTTCTCTATTACTCACAGAATAGTGAAATGATAGCATTTGCACATCAAACAGATAACCTAGGTGATCCTATGTGGCACTAAAAGGAGAGAAACTGTAAGCCCAGAGATGAATATGGAGGCGATGGGAGTGGGCTTGGTTTGAAAAGAATGAGCATATGAACGAAGGTAGTGTTGATGGCAGTGAAGAGCACATAATGAATTCCAAAGAGATAAGGTTTGAGTTAACAGGACCTAGTTAGCTTAGGTATATTCCAAGTGTAAGAAAGGAAAGACTACAACATGACAGGTAAATAAAATTGGTGAACAACTTGAAGGGGAAGCATGATTTTTCATCAGTATCTATGAACCCTATTGGTCCCTGACATTCAATTCAATAAATAAGAATTTTAGTTTTTGAACAATAAAACAAAACATAATGAAAAACAAAACAAAGCAAATAAATAACAAAAAAAAGGCCATTTGCTTTGTAGTACTTATTTATAATGACAGATACATGAAGGCTACTATGATCTATTTCTAGAACCTCATCATAAAGATGAAGGTGAAACTTTTAAGAACATGCTGATATAACGAAGTGAAGTGGAAGGCTAATAAATTGCCAATTAAATGTAATATAGCTTAGTAGTGGAGCTGATACCCAGCAGAATTTTCCAGAAATGTGTCACTCTTTAGCCCTCAAACCCTGTATAACCTTGCTTTTATATATTTTATACCATGCCTCTCTTCACTTCATGCACTCAGCCATGCTATGTGTTTTAGTCTCTTTGTCAACCTCTCCTTACCTATGCACAAATTATTCTTTCTCTCCGCTTGCAGTAATATTAATGTTTATGGAGCATTATCTCCTCTGCTACACTTGGGCATAGAGTGAAAAGTGAGAAGGACAATTTCTCTGCCAGGTAGGAGAGCCAAGGTCACCTTTAGAGGGTGAAGATATAGCTAGAATTGATCTACTGTGTAGCATGAACTTTCTCTGAAAACTTTTAGTTAAAAAATCAGGCAAAGTGTTATTATAATCTAAAATATACATATATTGATTCCTATATACAATTTTTTTCCCTGAATGTTTGAGTAAAACTGATGTTTCATTTAGAAAGAGTCACCAAGCTTCTCCATGGATTTGAAAATCCCTTGGCACACTACCTTCTAGTCCCTGGAGAATGCATACTATAGTTTGAGAATAGTAGCTGGGCCAATTTGTCTTTAAACAACAGCAATATGTTTTTCTAGCATGAAGTTTATGAAAGAGAGGAAGATAAATGTGAAGTTTTCTAAGTTCACAAACAAGTTTGCTAGTAGTAATGGTGGTGGTGTCTTTGACTAAAGTCCAGATTACCTGGGTCTAGTTCTATTCTTTTTCTTTTCTAGAATACTGGTAAATGATGAAGTCGGTTCTCCAAATAAGACAACAGTGCATGTCAATAGTTAGAGAAAGCATTCTAAAACATTAAATAATAAATTCTGACTTTTTATCATCCTTAAATGTATAGCTAGACAAACTGTGACCCCTTTCAAAGGAATATCAGCATTCCCTTCAAATAGTCCCTGTGAAGTCTACTAAGTTATGGCAATAAGATTCAATTTATTTCTCTTGAGTTATATGGAACATTTCCTCCTCCGCTGACCACATGGAAATTTTTGAAGGAGGGGATCTTGTGTTGTTCTTATGTGTGCTTATCTATCTATCTATTGTACTTAAATAAAGATGATATTGGTAATACTATATATATATATATATATATATATATATAAAGTAACAAATATAGTGATTTGTTTTTTATACAATATTCAAAATGAAGTGGTTTCTACACTAAGTTTTGTTAATTAATAGACTTTATTTCTTAGAGCAGTTTTAGTTTTATAGAAAAATTGAACACAGACAATTTTACTTTGTCCTTTCCAATTTGGATGCCTTTTATTTCTTTTTCTCATCTAATTGCTCTGGCTACAACTTCTAGTACCATGCTGAATAGAACTGATGAAAGTGGGCATACTTGTCTTGTTCTTAATCTTAGAGGCAAAACTTTAAGTTTTTCATAATTGAGTATGTTGTTAACTGTGGGCTTATCATATATGGCTTTTGTTATGTTGAGGTACATTCCTTCTATACCTAATTTGTTGAGTTTTTTCATGAAAAGACACTGAATTTTGTCAAGTCCTTTTTCTGCAGCTGTTGAGATTATCATATGCTTTTTATCTTTCATTCTGTTACTGTGGTGCATCATATTTACTGATTTGCATATATGGAACCATCCTTGCATGCAGGGATAAATCTCACTTGATTATGTTATATGGTCCTTTTAAAGCACTGTTGAATTAGATCTGCTAGTATTTTGTTGAGAATTTTTGCACCTATGTTCATTAGGGAAATTGTCCTGTAATTTTCTTTTTTTGCAGTGTCTTTGATTTTCTTTAGAATCAGGGTAATGGTAGCTTTGTTAAATGAGTTTGCAAGTGTTTTCTCCTCTTCAATTTTTTGGAAGAGTTGAGAAAGACTGGTGCTAATTCCTTAAATGTTTGGTTGAATTCACCAGTGAAGCCATCTTCTGGTCCTGGGCTTTTCTTTGTTGGGAAGTTTTTGATTACTGATTCAATCTCCTTTCTAGTTATTAGTCTGCTAATATTTTCTATTTCTCCATGGTTCAGACTTGGTAGGCTGTATGTTTCTAGGAATTTATCCATTTCTTCTAGATTATCCAATGTGTTGGTGTATAATTGTTTACAGTATTCTCTTACGATTCTTTGTATTTCTGTGGCATCAGTTTTAATGTCCTTTTTTCATTTCTGATTTTATTTATTTGAATCTTCTTTCTTTTTGTCTTAGTCCAGCTAAAGGATTGTCAATTTTATTTATCTTTTCAAAAAAATAAGTCTTAGTTTTGCTGATCTTTACATTTATTTTCTAGTTTTTATTTCATTTATTTATGCTCCAATCTTTGCTATTTTCTTCTGCTAACTTTGGACTTAGTTTATTCTTTTTCTAGTTCTCTGAGATATAAAGTTAGATTGTTTATTTGAGATCTTTCTTATTTCTTAATATAGGTATTTGCCAGTATAAATTTTCCCCATAGTATTGTTTTTGTTGCATCCCATAAGTTTTGAAATGTTGTGCTCTTATTTTCATTAATCTTAAATGTCCACTGACAGATGAATAGATAAAGAAAATATGAAGCCAGGCATGGTGGCTCATGCCTGTAACCCGAACACTTTGGGAGACTGAGGCAAAAGGATCACTTAAGGCCAAGAGTTTGAGACCAGCCTGGGCAACATAGTGAGACTCTGTCTCTACAAAAAATAAAAAAGATCAGTTGGGTGCCGTGGTGCACTCCTATAGTCCTAGCTACTTGGAAGGCTGATACAGCAGAATCCCTTGAGCCCAATAAGCTGTGATCATGTCACTGCGCTCCAGCCTGTCTGTAAAAAAAAGAAAAAAGAAAAAAGAAAAAAAATGTGGTACATAAAATAGAACATCATTTAGCCTTATACAAAAAAAGATAATCCTACCACTTGTGACAATGTGGATGAACTGAGAGGACATTATGCTAAGTGAAATAAGCCAGTCACAGAAGATCAAATACTGCATAATTCCACCACTTATGTGAGGTATCTGAAATAGTGAAATGCATAGAAGCAGAGAAGAGAATGGTGTTTTTCAGAGGTGGCAGGGAAGAGGTAGTTGAGAATTGTTGCTCAATGGATATAAAGTTTCAGTTATGCAAGACAAATAAATTCTAGACATCTGCAGTACAGCATAATACTCATGTTTGACAATTATGCACTTTAAAATATGTTAAAAGGATAGATCTTATGTTAAGTGTGCATACCACAACATGCGCGCGCGCGCACACACACACACACAAAAGAATACAAAATAATTTTGGATACGTTTAGTACTTTGATTATGGTAATGGTATCACAGGTGTATACATATGTCCAAGCTCATTAAAGTGTATATATTTAATATGTGCAGTTTTTGTATATCAATTATACCTCAATAAAGTTTAAATACAACAAAACAAGAAAGATTTATATATTTTATAGCTCAGGATAGACAAATGACCAGATGACACTTTCATGGCATAATAGCCATTACCTACTACTAATCGAAAATTAAGTCATGGCAAATTCATATTAGATGTCTAGAAGGAAACTACCTAAGTTTTGTTTAAAGCATCCTTGGGACCAAGCTTTTGGCATTAAAATGGAAAATAAGTTGGAGAATAATATTACATATTAATAAAACTTGAAAAAACGAAAAATATTGAACAGAAATACAGAGTTCCTACACACTCCAATTTCCCCTATTATTACCATCGTACATTGGGGTATAGTACATTTGTTACAATTTATGAACCAATGTTGCTACATTGTTATTAGGTAAAGTCCATAATTTACTTTAGAGTTTACTCTTTTGTGTTGTACAGTTCTATAGGTTTTGGCCAATGCACAATGTCAGGTATTCCCCATTACAGTATCATACAGCATAGTTTCATTATCCTGAAAATCCCCTGGTCTCCACCTGTTCATCCTTCCCCGCACTCCAACCCCTTGTGACCACTGATCTTTTCACTGTCTCTATAGTTTGCCTTTTCCAGAATGTCTTGTACTTGGAATTATACAATATGTAGCCTTTTCAGAACTTATTTTTTTTCCACTTAGAAATGTCCATTTAAGTTTCCTCCATTTTTTTCTGGTTTGATAGCTTGTTTCTTTTTATCATTGATTAATATTCCATTGTATAGATGTATCACAGTTTTTTTTTTTAAATCCATTCACCTATTGAAGGAAATCTCAGTTGCTCCCAATTTTTGGCAATTATGAATAAAGCTGCTATAAATATTTGTGTGTGCAGGTTTTTGTGTGGACATAAGTTTTCAACTCCTTTAGGCAAATACCAAGAAGAATGATTGCTGGATGATAAGAGTATGTTTAGTTTTGTAAGACACTATCAAACTGTCTTCCAGAGTGGCTGCACCATTTTGCGTTCCTACCAGCAATGAATGAGAGCCCCTATTATTCTACATGCCACAGGATTTAGTGTTGTCTGTGTTTTGGATTTTGCCATTCTAATATGTCTGTAGTGGTACTTTAATATATTTTTTATTGCTGGTAATTTCCATGTGTTAAGGAACTGGGGTTTTGTTGGATTCCAGCTTCAGCCAGTGACTGCTGCTCTCCTTTCCTCAATGCACTTTTATAAATAACAAAGTCTTTTTTAAAAAACAAATTGAAGTGGATGGTTATATTTTCCATAATGATTTGCTTAGTTTGGGCAGAATCTGAGCAAATGGTCCCTGAGAACAAAGAGGATGGCAGGTCTTGAACCAAGTGCACAGACGGCAAGCCACTCATCTCTTACTTTTTGTCCCTTTCTTCACCTCCACTTTGCTATCCAGGGATGCAGAGGCTGAGCTCGGTGCTGAGCAATTTCCAGTTCAGTGAACTTCTTCATTGTATGTAGGAATCATGAACTGAGTCTGTTTGTCTAGCCTCTGTGCTCCTGCCTACATTTTTATCTTTCCTCTAAGAATTATGTAGCCTTTTATTCATTTGTAGGTTAAATTGAGTTTAAAGATCCTTAGTCCAAGGCTTAGGAAAAAACCCTTTTCCTGCTTGGTTCATTTTTACATAGTTAAGAACTGTAGTTTTTCCTTGATGTTTCTGGAGATCATAATACTCTGAACTATCTGAGAGAAAATCTGGAAAGTTCCTACCCTTGTCAGATGTAGTCACACAATCTATGGGCAGGTAAAACTTACTAGAGAGAGGAAGTCCTTTATTATTTCTCTTATATTTACTGAGGAGAAGTTAAAAACTAAAAACTGCCCAAGAATGAATAACCAAACCCTTGCACCTCATAAGAGGAACAGAACCTGGTCCCTCTGCCAGACTGTTCAAAGGAAACCGTTCCTCCATTTACAACAGACAGACAAATGAACTTGCCACTGGAAAAACAAATGTCTAAACAAACCTCAGCCATTCTTTTGTAGTGTTCCTAAACTCAAAACTACCCAAGAGCCAGCAGATTTTGTTCCTCTGGGGAATGCTACAGTTGCTGAATTGACTCAATATAGAATTAAGCTCTAGAAACGTTATTATTCAAGTTTCTGAGCTTTAAAAGTGCAGTCCCTGGATAAAATTTCCAGGGAAATCACCAAAAAAAGATCTTTGAGCTGATAAGAACAAGCCATAGATTGAGAAACAGAAAAAAGGTTGGGCTTGATGCTAGCATGTGAAGAGTTGTGTGATGCTGGTGGTGGGGTGGGAAGTGACAGATTTTAAATTTTGGCCACATTTTGGCCAAACAGAAAAGGGAAGAAATAGAAAAGCCCATGTTCTATAAAGATTCAGAGTCTAACTATCACTCCTTCTTTAGTTAAAAAGTCTTCCTCTTTTCTGGTTCCAAACAAAGCATGGAATTATTTTTTCTAGATCTGCAAAAAATGACGTTGGTATTTTGATGGGGATTGCACTGAATCTGTAAATCACTTTGGATAGTATGGATATTTTAACAATGTTGATTCTGCTGATCCATGAGCATGATATGTTTTTCCAATTGCTTACATCATCTGCAATTTTCTTCTTCAGTGATTAGTAGTTGTCTTTATAGAGACCTTTCACCTCCTTGGTTAAATATATTCCTAGGTATTTTATTTTCTTCATAGCTATTGTGAAAGGTATTGAGTCTTTGGGCAAAAGACATGAACAGAAGCTTTTCAAAAGAAGATACTAATGGCCAATAAACATATGAAAAAATGCTCAACACCACTAATCATGAGAGAAATGCAAATCAAAACCACAATGAGATATCACCTAACCCCACTGAGTATGGCTTTTATCAAAAAGTCCAAAAATAATAGATGCTGGCATTGATGCAGAGAGAAAGGAACATTTATACATTGTTGCTGGGACTGCAAACTAGTGCAACCTCTTTGGAAAATAGTATGGCGATTCCGCAAAGAATTAAAAATAGACCTACCATTTGATCCAGCAATCCCACTACTGGGTATTTATCCAAAGGAAAAAAAGTCATTTTATCAAAAAGACATTTGCAGTAGAATGTTTATTGCAACAAAATTCACAATGGCAAAGATGTAGAATCAAACCAAGTGCTCATCAATTCATGAGTGGGTTAATAAAATGTGGTATATGTATACCATGGAGTACTACTTAGCCATAAAAAAATGAATTAATACCTTTTGCAACAATCTGAATGGAACTGGAGACCATCCTCCTAAGTGAAGTATTGGAAGAATGGAAAAACAAACACCACATGTACTCCCTATTAAATTGGAACTAACTAATCAGCACTCATGTGCACAGATGGAAGTAAAACTCAATGAAAATCATGAGAGTGGGAGGGGGGAGTAGGGTATGGGTGAAATTGTACTTATCAGGTACAATTTATGCTATCTGGTTGATGGACACACTTATAACTTTGACTCAAGCAGTACAAAAGCAACCCATGTAACTAAAACATTTGTACTGCTGTAATATTCTGAAATTAAAAAAATAAAGAAAGAAAAAAAGAAAAAAAAGAGTCTTTCTTATGAATTTACTATTTTTCTATAGCATTTATTCTGAAATTAAAGATTTTATATTAAATGCCTTTCAAATTCCAAAAGTTGATTTTTTAAAAAATATGATTAAGAAATTAAAAAATTCACCTTAATTTTAAAGAGTGTAATTTTGTGCTTTTCTTTGTGATAGTAAGAGCAGTTCCTACAGAATGCAAAATTGGAAATTTGGGACATGCATACCTGATTATATTCAAGATCTTGGTTTTAAATTCTTTAGTAAATAGTAAAAGCTTTAAGTAATTGTAAAATAAAATAGCATTTCTATTGAAATGCAATACAATTGACCTTCTTTTATAGCTATAAAAATTATACATTTTGATGAAATTATTCAAATATAATTTAGGCAATCTGAAAATTATATGAATCAACAAAAAGTTGTACTCTTCAAGTTTCTGGGTAAAGTTTAGAAATGCAACATTTGATTATTTTGTTGGTTGATTTGATTATATTTTATTTTGATATATTATGATTTTTTTAAAAAATTCCTAATTGCCTTTGGAAATTTGAAGTCATAAAGCATAAAGTTAATCATAAGAACGCTAGTAAGAAATATATGAAACAAAATCTAAATTTTGATACATGAATCAAAAAGAATTTTAATAAAACTCTTTTAGTTTGTATTTACAGGTATTCATTGACAGTAAAAAAATTAAAGATCTTTTTGATCTTCTGCCTTAAAAATTAAAAACTTTTTCACTGGTACTGGTTCAAAATAATTGTTTTAATAGCTTGAATGAGGTATAAGTGACATGCAATAAACCACACATATTTAAAGTGTACAGTTTGATGGATTTTGACATATGCATATACCAGTGGAACTTTCACTACAATCAAAACAGTGAACATATCTGTAACTCTCAAACTTTTCTTATGCCCCTTTTAACTCATCTCTCCCATTCTTTTCTTCCTCCCCAGACAACCATGGATCTACTTTCCATCACTGTATAGTAGTTTGCATTTTCTTGACTTTATTAATAAGGTAAACTGAGACACAAGAAAATTGGAAAGAATTTATTTGAGCAAACAGCGATTCATGAATTGGGCAGCTCCAAACTGAAAGTGGTTTGGGGGCTCTGTTGCAGAAGTATAAGGGACAGGATTTTATAGAACGAATGTGAAAAAATTTGATTGGTTACAGTTATAAAGTTGCCTTATTTGGTCTATCCCACTGGGAAGTCCCTAGTTACATAATTATAAGTTTGTTGACTGACTCTGATTGGTTGTGCTTAAGTTCTGTTTTTCTTTAATATAGGCATTTACAAGAAATAGCTCAAGTTAAGTTTTACTTATGGTTGCAAATCAAGCAAGGTTAAAATCACTCATAAGGCCAAACTGGTTTTGTCTGCTTAGGGAGTCTTCAGTCCTGGTCTCCATTTTAACTTACTTTAACAACTTTTATATAACTAGAATGATGCAATACAAATTTTTTTCTAGTTTCTTTCATTCAGCACAATTGAGATTCATCATATTGTTGTATGTATGAATAGCTCATTCTTTTTTATTTCTGAGTAATATTTCATTGTTTGGCTATATAACAATGTGTTTATCCACTCACCCTGTTGATGGACATTTGAGTTGATTCTAGTATTTGGCTACTACAATAAAACTGCTTTAAGCATTCTAGTACAAGTATTTATATAAACACATGCTCTCATTTCTCTTGTGTAAATACCTAGGAGTAGAATGGTTGGATTGAATAGTATTGTATGTTTAACTATTTAAGGAAACTGTCATACTGTTTTTCCAAAGTAGTTGTCCCATTGTGTATATAGGAGGTCCAGTTCCTCCACATCCTCTCCAACAACTCAATATGGTTAGTATTTTTGATTATAGCCATTCTAATAGGTATGTAACAGTATCTTATTGCAATTGTAATTTTCATTTACCTAATTGCTAATGATGTTGAGCATCTTTTTATGTGCTTATTTGTAATTTGTTTGTTTTTGGTCAAACATCTTTTCAAATCCTTGCAATTTGTCAGATTGGCTGTCATGATATTATTGTTTTGAGAATTCTTTACAAAGAGGCATGAGAAAATGTTGGGTGATGAATATGATCATTATCATGATTTTGGTGGTGATTTCACATATATATACATATGTAAAAATTATGAAATTGCACATTTTAGATATATACAGTTTACAGTGTGTCAATTATACCTGTATAAGAAAGATGGTCTCTATGAATATTTATTTCATATATTTATAACAATTAAGGAAATTTAGTTAATTGAAATAACAACTTTGTAAATAACTTTGAAATGGCTAATTGAATAATTGGTTTACCCTTATACCTTTAGGTTGAGATATTTCTATGCTAGTATCAGTATTGCAGTATCTAAGAAATTTTAACTTCGTAATTTTTACTAAATTTATAAAAAGTCATTAGTACTCCAAAATACTTATTCATTAAATCGGCCAACTGAAATACTTGAAAGGGAAATTAAGTTTATAACTGTAGTTTTAAAAGTTTTAGAGCATCTAATTGACTAAGTTTTAAAAAGTTATCAAATGTTTTTCAGAGGCTATTTAAAAGTAAAATTTAGTTAACTTAAAATGTCTTCTAAAAGAACAAGACTTTCAAACTAAATTTACTTTGCTTAAAAGGGAACCTCTAAATTTTTACTGCCTGAGACAATTTTAACCGACAGGAAAAATATATTACTCTGTGGCTTCTACAGCTGACCTCAAGGTAGCGGAAAAAAAGGCTTAGTGACAAAATAAATAACCTCAGGACTTATGGTACTGACTAGCATAACCACAAAGCTAACAGCACCCAAGGTAGATGTTTCTTTCCTTCTCACCTGGTCCGTGTCCTCCAATTGTCTCTTACAGGGATGGTGAACAATTATACCACCACTATAAAATTTATAACTCAGTGGTCATAAAGATAAAAATGTGTTGACTGTACATCCACAGACTGGGAAGCCAAAGATGAAGAAACCAGCCCATCAGCCTTCCAGAATATGACAGTGCCTTATGTTAATGGGGGAGGGTTGGGTGGCGAGGAAGGAGGGTAGAGTTTAAAGTCTCAACTAAAGACATCTTTTATAAACAATGTGACCCCCATAGAGATCATAATCTTTTATCAAAGTCACAATTCCTTCCAAATGTATATTAGGAGCACCTTTCCAGGTAGCTCTTTGGAGTTTACCACTCATGACAACATGATCCACCTTTCTCTCTCTTACCCCAGTGTCATGAGGTCTCCTTTCCATCTGAGTGCCTCAAAACTTCTCATCTCTGAGGCAACCTCAGAGAGATATTTAGATTATAGTTGTATGTAAAAATAAGCCTGTAACTTTGATGTTTTAAGGAAGTGGCATGAGATGGTTAGTTCTCACCCTTAGCTAATGAGCACTCATTTCCTTTCTTCCAGCAAAGCAGTTTTTGAAAAAAAAATACAATTCTTATTTTAAAATTCTGAATCTGTGATCTATTTGCCATCACAGAAACTAAACATTTGCAAAACATAAAGTAAATCACAGGAACAGTTTTAGTTTGATGAAAAAAGCACTGTGTATGAGTTGTATGGCCAAGAGACTTTTCCTGTCTGAACACTTAATTCCTTTGTCTGTTCATAAGAGAGGGCTTAACACTGATTTGGCACAGGTGTTCCTTGAACCCAATGTAGAAAACAAAGTAGCATGGAGAGGGAGGGAGTTAGCCATTTTATGTGCATTCAGACTCTCAAGTTGGTGGAAAGACAACAGGGTAGACATTTGTGATTTTGGTGGAAATGGGAAGAAGGCCACGATGGATAAAGATTTTGTTTGTGAACACTCTGCTAGATCCCAAAGTCTATTCTTTACTGGACATAGATTACCTTCTGCTATGGTAGTTGCTTTGTTTTTGTTTTTGTTTTTGTAACTGTCAAAACTGAGACCCAGGAAGGTCAAATATTATCAGACAATTTCTACCTTTTTGGGTAAGACCCCCAAAGGCACAGGAAAGATTACGGTAAAGTTTATTCAGTTTCTCTGAGATCTAGACAAGGAGTATTCTGTCCAGAAGGGCCCGTGTGTCCTAATCACAGGGGTCAGCAAATTTGTTTGTAAAGGGTCATTTAGAAAATATGTTTGGCTCTGTGGATTGTAGCTAGTCAACTCTGCTGTCCTGGTGCTAAAGCAACCATAAGTAATATATATATGAATGAGTGTGGCTGTATTCTAATAAAACTTTATTTATAAAAGCAGACAGCAGGCCAGACTTAACTCATGGGCCATAGTTTGTTTTGGTGAGTCAAAAGAGCATTGGCATAAAAATCAAGTTGATGGTGGCCTCGTCTTAATCCTGCCCCAAGATAAGTATGTGACGTCAGGAAATCTTTCCCTCTTTGGAACTCATAGTTAATATTTAATGAGCAATTCCTATATTGCCATAACTTTATAAGCCTTATTTATTGACTGCTGAGAGCCCAATAGTGCAGGTACTATTATTAACTTAGAGCATAGCTAGTGAGTGTCAAAGTGACAACTTAAACCCACCCAGGTCTGTTTATCTTTAAAGCTAATGTTCTTAATTACAACCACACTGTCTCCCAGTAAAGTGGTAGATTTGGATTTAATATTCTGTAATTGTTCCTCCATAGCGGTAGTCAATAAATTTTGGGGAGAAGAAAGTGTTCTCTGTGGGTGTGTCTCCATCTTTTTCTGGTCTGTTACTTAGGGCTTCTCTTAAGAGATGTGCTGAGTTTCCTTTGTCTTGTTTGTTAGTTCTAAGCTTGTTTTTGCACTTGGTCAGCCGCTGGAATGATAGACTTTGAGGAAACACTGATGTCTCCCTGCTAAAAACAAGGTTAACCAAACCTCCCCACCCTCTGTAGAACGCCTTGCCTATGACTGGCTGCCTCTTCCTAGTGGTAACACTTACTTAAACTTCAACTCAAAATTTGTGTTTCACTTTTTAAGAAACAGCATTGTATTTTTATATTTCCAAGTTAATGAGCGAGAAGGTACAGACCTGCATTCAGAAAGCCATGTAAAAGCCTCTAGGACAACATGCATAATTTTTTCTGTTCAAGACCTACAGGCATTCCATGTTCATTAATAAGGCAATAAAAATGTAAATGCTCTAATCAGCCTGTGTTCATTTAAAAATGAAGCTTCCCATGAAATGTCTTTAGAAATCAGACTAAGTGTAGGGCTGGATAAAGAAAGCAAAGGCTTTAGAACTTGAGTAATATATTTAAAAATGTGTACATAATACACACTATGACAGAAACGACACGATTAAAAAAAATTGCCATTGCTGTTTGGTTTTAATTTAAAGAGAGCTATGTGTGGTAAAATTATCCATTTAGAAGGAATGCAAGATTTAGAAAGCCAGTTAGAAAATAATTTTAAGGTTCTATTACTATGTATTTGCTACAATTTTTTAAATCTATTACCTTTAGATGAAATAAAATACTTTGATATTGTGTTGAAAAGTCCATTTGAAAAAAAAAAGTGCTCTAAAATACTTCTTCCTGACCTTTTAGAAATGGTGGGTTAGAGGGGGATGGATGGATGTCAGGCAAAAAGTGATACAGAAACTGAAACTTGAAAGATAAGTAGGGTTAGGGAAAGATGGGGAGGAAAATAGTGTTCAAGACCAAGGTAATTCTAGAATCTAGTTGAGAAAGGGAGGGCTGGCAACGAGCTAATAGAAGTAAAAAACAAAAAAATTCTGAGAGACAACGTGGAACCTGTCAAAAGGGAGGAGGAAACGTAAGAAAGAAGGAGAAGTCGAGGAAGAGGTCAGCAGACGCCAAAGGGAGATGGAGGGGCCAGGAAAGGGAGTTAGAAGAAGCGAGAAGCCGCTGCGGGGTGAAAAGGACGCGTAGACTGACGGTCAGAGGCCGGAAGGGAGATAGGCAGGGGGGAGATAATCGCAGAGAGAAGTAGTTAGAAGCAGAAAGAAGAAACTCAGGAAAGGGGAGGAGAAGGAACGGGAGAACAGAATCCACTTCCTTCTCTTCTTCGCTTCTCCCGGTTTCGAACCTGACGCTGCAAGGGAACAAGCTGGTGAGACACTCAAAGTAGGGCAGAGAAGCTTCCGGCAGGAAGGCAGCGGTCATTGTGTCTCAGGGCCCCGCCGGCTTGGCTAAGGAGTCCCGCGCACGGCCAGCTTTGATTGACAGCAGTGGCCCTGGCACGGCGGAGTCTCCTGGGCGCAGCAGAAAAGGGCTGAGGGACCAAGCAGGGGAGCTTCTCATGCCCTAGGCAGCGGGAAGTGGTGTTATTTGGACAAGTGTTTGCCTTCCTTGGCTAGAACCAGAAATAAACTGACAACGCTTGTGACCCTGGTTTTGTCTTTTTATTTCCCTCAAGTTTCTTTTTCTGGTTTGATAATGATTTTCCTGATTTGTGGTGTCCCACCTCTGAGTATGAATAAGTTATAAGTCTTGTTTTTCAGGAATTTTGTTCCCCTGAGACTTTCTTAAGCTTAGTTATTTATTTTTTACTCAGGTGCCAAATACTGAGCATTCACTAGATGTCAGACACGTGATAGAGAACGAGATTAAAATAAAGAAAAAATGGAGTTTCTGCACTCACGTAGCTTGCAGTCCAGTGACACAAGCTGGCAAGAGATAGGGCAATGCCAGCACTGCCACAGGAGTGGAAATCATGGTGTGTCATTTGAGAGCATGAGTGGAACATCTAAGCCAGGCTTTCAGGGAGGACGTTAGAGGGCAATGAATGTCAGGAAGAAAGGCGCACAGAATCTGCAACTAGGAAGGTTACTAGGAGTAGGGCCCGGCAGAGGAGAAGGAAAATGATATTTTAGGCAAAGGAATAGAATGACCCAGTCCCCTCCCTCTCTCTTTCTCTGTCTACCCACCAGTCCTACAATCCTCTCTTTTCTCTGGCCCTGAGTGCTGGGAAGCACATTAAATTGGAAGCAAGAAAGCCTTGGATTTACACATTGCTCCACCACCAACTTAACCTCTCTGGTCTTTTGATATGACATGGATTAGATAACTGTCTCCTAATTCTGAGGACATAAAAACATTTGCTGCCTAATTTATGGACTATTGCATATATCACACATCCCTTTCTCAGGAAGATTCATTCATATAAATGGAATAAATTAAAACAAATGAGAATTTGATTTGTTTAGTTACCTATGTCTTGTGTAGAGAAGACAGATTGGTTAGAATGATAGAAAGTGGATTCTTTTCTCCCCCTTTGTCCCTAGCCCCCCTCCTTTTTTTTTAAGCAAAGCAGGTGATTTGTGAACAATAATGCAGCAATATATATTTTCTGTGTTAAATAAATAAGAAAGTGGTCTGTATACAGAGTATACTATGAAACTAAATAAAATCCTGCAACATTTATTTACAAGTTAATTTAAATCTTGGAAATTCTCTTGTTATGTTAATATTTCTTTTGGCTGGGGACTCGGATACTTTTGCTAGGTATGTATGGTAATTTGTTTACACTATTTTTTGGAAGTGTGGTTTAGCACAGGGGTTTCTACTTCTGTAACCACCAAGTGGAATTTTTTGTCTATGGTTTCAAAAACCCACCTGGACAGATGTGGAATGATTGTCTCTGGAGATGGGAAACCTCCTGAAGTATACAGGCAGTGTATGAGAACACATTCTGGCAAGGCTGTAGAGCAGGGGTCCTTAAACGTTTTGTGTTGTGTGCCAAGGACATCTGTGCCGGTGTGGTGACACCGCTAGTTTTCTTCCCAGAATGCTTGTAAATGCATAACATAAAATGCATAGGATTACAAGGAGACCAATCTTATTGAAATGCAGTTATCAAAATATTGCAAATTTGTGACCAAGTCATGCATTTGCTTATTCTTTAATATGTTAATAATACCCCTTCTAATAACCACCTAATAATTTCTAAGTAGTGAAGAATATAAATGATATTTTGAGTAATATAATGTGAAAATATCTGTGGTTTCTATTGGTGACAGAGCCAGGGTACTGCTTATACTGCAGCCTGTATCATCACTAAAATGTATGCTAAACTTTAGTTTGAGACTAATTAAAGCATTTAAAAAAAATCTTAAAAAAAATTCAAGGTCATAAACCAGAAGTTAAAAACTCTTTTAGAGGAAATTTAAGCCTTGGGTAGTAGGACCTGGGGAAAATTAGATTAGATAAACTTTAGAAATTTAAAAAATATTCCCCAGATTTTATGATCTGTGGTCCTAAAAGATAAGCTATATCAGCATTTCTCAGCCAAGGTGATGCTGGAGCTGCCACAGATGATAGCAGTTAGCACTTATTGAACATTTCCTACATGCCAAGCACTATGGTAAGAGATTAAAAATTATTTTATTTATCCTCACAGCCAATCATGAGTAGACACTTCTAATATTTCCATATTGTCAATGGTAAAAGTACATCACTGAAAGAATATATAAGCTACTTGAAATCTTAACATAGCTAGAATTTGGGTGAGAAAACCAAGTGTGTTCAAACCATTATATCAGTGTCTGCCATATTTTAATCATTCTCATACCATTTTCATGATTGTTAAAATCATATTACCTGTACCACTATTTCCTTAATATTTTACTATAAATTGATTTTAAAAGAAAAATTCATATGATCATCATATTCAGAAAGCTTATGTCACTTGCCATAAAGAAATGGCAATCTCACCCATAAAAAAAATGATGAATTAGTACCTTTTGTTACAACCTGTATGGACCTAGAGACCATTCTCTTAAGTGGGGTATCACAAGAATGGAAAAACAAACACCACATGTACTCACCATTAAATTGGAAAAACTGATCAGCACTCATGAGCACATATGGAAGTAAAACTCAACACAAATCAACCAGGTGGGAGGGGGAGGTGGGGATGGGTGAAATCATACCTAACAGATACAATGTACACTATCTGGGTGATGGCCACCCTTATAACTTTGACTCAAGCTGTACAAAAGCAAACCACGTAACCAAAACATTTGTACCCCCATAATACTCTGAAATTTAAAAAAAAGAGAAGGCAATCATAAGAATACAAATACAATAAAACAAAACAAAACTACCCACTCTCTATTTCTTAAAAAGGGAGATTATCAAGTTACAGAAGTGCTAACTTTCTCTAAAACCAACTAAATCTTCTTGTAGGCCGGCAGAGTAGGGGGTCCCAAACTGAAAAATACTGCCCTGCCCTGCCCTAGAGCCATGGGCCAAGCTGCAGCAGCAATCACAACTTGTGCTATTTCGAGGAAACAGAGACCGGGAGGCAACAGCATTCATCAGAAGCAGTGCAGTAACATGGGAATATTCCAGGGTCCCTCCTCTGTTATTCACTATTTGGTTTTATCACCTATAAAAATTAGAATGGGTTAACATAAGTATTTACATAAGTTCCCTTCTACCTTTACATTTTAAATGATTTGGAGAAACTTTATTGAAACTGCTACTTTTTGTTGTCATCTGAAAGAAATAAGGAGAGACATTTTTTTATGTGTTTTATCCAGCCTTGCTCCTGAAAGAATTTAGGGATGGTGGGAAATAATAATGAGGAAATGTTTTCAAGGACATTTGGACAGAGAAGTGAGGAGTGGTAATATGTTACCTTGCCTCGATGGACATTTCTTTGTTGTGAGCTAGAAATTCTGGCAGCATTTGGTTGAACTATATCCTCTAGGAAAGTTTTTTTCCTGAGTGGATCTCAGGATCATCCTTATGAAGGACAGATTAGCATACCAACAGCTAAAGAAACCGATGTCCAGGGACAAAAAGTGACCTCTCCAAAGTCAGAGAACCAACTGGAGTCAGGAAGGAGGAGAAAAGCTCCAGGAGTCTCGGGTACCAGTAGGTACTCTCCTCCCCTGGTGTAATTTGGGGATTGTTATATGAAACTTAGGTTCTAAACTTTCTAGTCAGTGAGTTTTCCCATCTATACAATGAAGGCTTCCAGATAAGATAAACTTCAGAAGGTCTTTTGTGTGATTATTAGTAAGATTTTAACCTTTTCTCCATAATGGTGTCTTAAATGTCAGAAGGCAGGGTAGCTTAGCAATGTGTTAATAGGCAGTAGGCAAAAAACACAATGAAATGCACAATTCTTGGCTCCATCTCAGGAATACTGATTCAGTGGGACTAGGCAGGGCTGAAGAGTTTGCATTTTTAACAAGCATCTCAGATGATTTTGAAGAAGATGGCCATGAACCACATTTTGAAAAACACTAGTTAAATGATTAAAATTATAGGCTTTGGGGATAGAAGAGTCTGGGTTCAGTTCTTTCATCTGTCATTATTTACATACCTGGGGCAAAGTGCTTAACCTCCTCTGAGTTTCGGTTTTCGCATCTGTAAGATAGCAGTGATAATAATAATAATGCCTACCTCAGGGGCTTTCTGATAATTAAGATTTTATTTGTAAAGTGTCTAAGTACTTAACCTAAAGAATCATATTTATTATTATTAATTTTTAACTATCTAAGCTCTGGGTTCCATCTTTAAATTATCAGAGTATTTACAGCAAATATAGCTTGTAATTAGTTAACTGTCATTGCTGCTGGTCTTGTTAAAGCTGCACTTGGGAAACTAGCCATGCTTCTGATCTGTGTCTTTATGCAATTCAATTTTCATCTGGAGTATAAAGTCTATATTCTTAGAGTGTTGAAGTAACATAACAGGGTCAACAATAAAGATTTTCCATTCTACTGCTGCTAAGATGAAAGTATGTGTAGGGATCAATGGCCTCTGGCCTCCCAAAGTTTTGCCAAACTGTAGGGAGCAAAGGGCCCTGTCCCCATAAAGGTTGGCTGAAAGATCACTGACATAAGGCAGATTGGTTAATAGGAGGAAAAAAATACAAATTTATTTTATTTTATGTGTATACACAGGAACCCTCAGAATGAAGACTCAACTCTTCAATGAGATATAGAGGTTTTTAAAGAATGGGGTTTTGGAAGCAGTAAAATAGGTTTTTGGGAGGGAGAAAGGAAGAGGATTGACGAGCTAGCGAAGTTGATCTTGTTATGTACATGAAACCTTATGGGTAGCAGCCCTCAGAGTGACTTTCAGTGAATCTTTCCTAGATCAGGTAAGGACAGCCCTGGCTGTATTAATGCAGATTCTCTACAGATGTGAATTTCCTACCCTCCTGCAACAAAAGACAGCTCTACAGTGTTACTTCTGTCTGTAAGACTCATGGCAGCCATCTCAAAATATGTCAACGAAATATATTTTGGGGTAAAATATTTCTAATTTCCTTCATATGAATACATTATATTTATTCACAATTTCTCATCATATGCAGCTGTATGCAGCTGTTCCTTAGTTTTGACCCAGTATATTGGGCCATGCTCTCATACTACTTTTTACAGTATAGGAAGAAACAGTAAGAAACATGTTATAGTAATTTACATGTTTGTCTCCCCCCAGCCGCTAACATACACACTGATTAAATTATGTTGGTATACCTGATACCTAGAACACTACCCAGCATGTAACACTTGCTCAATGAATGTTTGTTAAATTGACTAATTAACTTTGTGAATGAATTATTTAAAGTCACATGCTGTTATTGCAATTCTTGCATCTTTTTACAAATGATCATTTTCTGTCGTTCAAGTTAATAAACAGTGAAAATGCATTTATCGTATTACCACCATAAAATGTCAGGTATTGACTTCCATTTTAAAGGAATTTATGAAGCAAATTCTATGATCTAATCTGAGGGCTTCCACACAAGCATTTCTTCATGTGGTTTTGTCCCTACACTGCAGATATGCCCACATTCCTCTGGCGAGCACTGCTGCCTCCCTGCTCAGCATGTATTCCACTCTCCTCCTAACAGAGGTTGGTGTTTGTTCTCTATTCATTTCTTCCATAGCCCTGTGCCTCTAGAGGAGTTGATCTTACTCAGAGCTCCAAGCTGAGCCTGATTGATGTGAGGGAAATCCTATTCCTCTCGCTAGTGATTAGTTCAGGAATGACCTAAATTCAATATGGGTCAATAGGATGTCTGCCATAGGTTTTTGGGAAAAAGTTCCTCTCTCCTACAACAATTCCTGAAGAAGAAATGGTCTTTTTCTCCCACCATTTGATGCCCGGAACTACTGTAGCCAGTTGGCCTCCAGCCTGAGGATGATGCAAACTACTGAGTCACCCAGTCTTGAGGTTGCTCCACCTCTGGGCTTCTTGCTGTGTGAGATAATAAATCTCTTGCTGATTAAGGTTTTGTCATTGAGACACTCTCCTTTCAAATAGGTCGCTTTGCAAACCATGTTAACATAGTGGTTCCTGATAAAGGGGACGAAGTTTCTGTGGTGAGGAGGGGTCCTTGAGATTATGCAAGCTGCTTGAGTCCATATACACATTAGGTATTGTTGGTAGACTGCATAAATACAGATACAACTTTTGAATTGTGTAATTCTACAAAATTATTTGATAATTTTAAAATAGGGTGCTCTGAGAACATCAAAGAGTAATGAAATAACTGATACTAAGGCCTAGGAAATAAAATTTATATTTCAGAAAAAGGCCTTAATTGGTAGTATGGACTTCTCTGGTTCTTATACAGGGGACCTCAGGCAAAATACTTAGCCTTATCAAACTTTAAATACCTGTTTATAAAATGAGAAAAATGTCTCATTGACTTGCTCCTTAGCAGTGTTATTGTGAGGAGGAAAAGAGATATGGCAAATAAAAGGGCTTTGTAAATAAAAAAGCACATTCCACATGGAAGAGATGTTTGTGTTAATAAGAAGTGATTATTAGCTAAGGCCAATAATTTATTCATGCACTATGCTCATCCATCCTCACCCATCTCTAGGATTGGTTCTTTGGCATAGCTAACCAGGTAGTAATTTGAGGAACTTTCTATGTTGCTGGTTTTTCTATTCACTTTTAATGCTAATAGTACTTCAGTGTGAAAATGTCACTTCCTCAAATCTTGAACCCCTAATTTATGCGAGACATTGTATACACCCAGGGGATTATAGCTGATCATTCCTGGCTTATCTGTAAATTAAATACTCAGTAAAATGACCACATCCTCAATTCAAAGACTTCTAATTCACAGGTTTTATATCTAGGGTTTGTACTTGAATACCATAAGGGAAAGATACACACATATCTTCTACAGAACATTCTGGAAGGTCTTGGGAAAAAAATACAAACTTATTTGTTCTTTTAAAAAGTTACTTGAAACTTAAGTAATAAAACAGAATACTGAAAAACAGAATATTAACCTTTATAGCTATAGGCCTAGAAGATGAGCCATCTCACCTTCACAAATGTCAGGTGTGTGAACCTTGGCAGATACATGCAGGAAGAAGGAGAAGGAGATGACTGTCCATAGGAAGTGAAATTAGGGCAGGTACAATACACCCTGTAGGAGCACTGCTATGATGAGAGTACAGCTTAATCAAGCTGGCTCAGAGAGCCAAAGCAGAAATATATATGAATGTGCATAGGACATTACATGCATATGTGCATCCATACATATGTACATGAATAGATAGACATACACATAAATATGGATATAAATACATACATATACATGAATACATCCACACATATGTAGTATCTGGAATTTTTGTAACTACCATATAGACTAATATTAATATAACTAAAAATACAGAACCTAAACTATTATTAAATACACTACCTCATATGTTCCCTATGAGCCTGAGTCTTAAATAGGGCTTATTAGTCTTTTCATATGAATAAAGAAACTGAAGCTCAGAAAGACTAACTAATTTATCTAAGGTTGCAGAACTGGTCATGTTTTTGTTGTTGTTTTTTTTGGTTTTTTTCCAAAAGGGTATTATCTAAACTGGTCAGTTTTGAGTTGAGATTTCAACTGATATTTCTGGACTCAGAGTCCAAGGTTCATTCCACTTTCTATCCAGGATGATAGAGTTTCATTTTGTCGGGGATCCTAAAGTGTTCTAGTCTAACCTATCTTTAATTTAAGGACTAATCCTCCACTTGATTAATTAGTTGATCAGGTCATCATTTTACAGTCTAAAGAAAATGAAAAGAAAACAGAAAAACTGTAGCCCATAGGATATATCAATTTTTCACTGTCCCTTCTCACTAAAAAAATGTTCATAATGCTGAAAACACAATGATCCTTCTAGTGTCTTGCTTTCATTTCTTGTAGTTCATAAATGATCAAGTTTCATACCATGTTAATGAAATAAAATGTAAAAAATAATAAGAAAAACTTTAATTACATAACTCCTGAGAGGAAGGACAATACACTGGGTGCTAGTGCGTTGGTTTTGACAATGACTCACTGCGTGACCTTGGTCACTTATTCTTCCTGTGTGTCAGCTGCACCATCTGTAAAGTGAGAGAGTTAGAAGGGATGACCCTTGAGGCCCTTCCTACTCAAAGGTTCTATACCACTCTGAGGAGCTGAGTGGAGGGAATGGTGTCTCCAAGCAAGGGTACAGAGTGAGTGGTCTCTGGAGGTTTCTTGTCCATTTATAATTTTCAGTGAAAAATGCCAAGGGTTGGGCAGAAGCCTCCACGTCTATTGAATTTTCTTCTATGGTGTCAATTCCTCTTGCTACTCTAGGGCAATGCCAGATGTTGACATGGCTTAGCCAAAACCAGCTTGGGAAACCTAGGCTAACCTTGGAGAAAAATCTATTTAATATTTTACCATGGTAAACTTTCAATCCCACTAACAGAATCTTTCCTTTCCTGATTCCTGTCTAGAACCACCACCCAGAGATCTTACTCACTTCACTGTTACTTCATTCCTTTGTTCCTCTCCTTCCATTAATTATATAATGTCGTTCAAATCTGCTGGGTCATAGGCTCTGGATCATTGAATGTGACTACTTCCTACACTGACTGGATTATTGTTCTAGCATATGGGCTAGTGTGGTACAAAGAGGTGATGAGTAAGAGACTGATAACATCTTAGCCCCAAGCAATCATACAGAGCTGAATTTATATGCACTTCAACATAGTGATGTATTGAACTCTGTGTTTTTCCATATTCCTTGCTTAGCTTAAATGCATTTAAGGAGAATTTAATGTATGGTGCTTTCGTGTTTGAGTCAGGAAAGCTGGGTCTGGTCATGGTTTTGCCACTGGCTAGCTATATTAAACCCAGAATAGTCAAAGTAATTATCTATGTCTTTGCCACACTCATCTAGAGAGTGTGACTTATGATCTATGTGATACCTATTTTACCAAGCTTTTGGGAAGATCGAATAGATGATGGGCTGTATCTTGGGCTAATACTAGGCATAGCCTGGTTAACTTCAGTGGGATTTAATGACTGAGAGAGGCTGGAACATGGAACTCCATCCACCCACCAGGATGGGGCAGTGGCAAGCAGGGATTCAGTTGCAGATGGTACAGTTAGGAATTTTAGGCCAGCCAATGCACTTCAATATTTATAAGAAGGTTATGGCAAAAAGTGGGTGATAGTTAAATTAACCTGTCTAGCTGACTAGTTAAGGACATGGATTTTAAAGTTTAACAGATGAGTTCCACTTATTAGCTGTATTAACTTGAGTCAGTACACTTGCTCTAAAATCTGATACTTTTGAGCTACAACATGATGCTTAAAGAAAATTCTCACTGGAGCATTTCAGATTTCAGGTATTCACATTAGGACTGCTCAGCCAGTAATTACATATATAAATATCTCAAAATCTGAAAAAGCCTGTAATCCGAAACACTTCCAATCCCAAGCATTTTGGATAAAGGATACTCAACCTGTACTTGATCTCCCTGAATCTCAGTTCACTTATCTGGAAAATGAAAGTAATAATATTTTTCCTATAGTGTTGTGGTGAGATAATACATATAACACATGTAGCAAGCTCCTGGACGCAGTAAATTGCATGGCTGTTACCATTAAGCTGTTGGCATTAGAGGGGTTTAGTGTAAAATTTTTGGGGAGTGGTTCCTCATGGAGGAGGCTGAGCATATGGTAGGAAGTTGAGAGGACATTATTTGGGCATCTGGTCAAGTGTACAGCATCAAAGAACTCTACCAGCAAGGAGTTGGGCTCCACCTAATGTTCTGGGACTGGCTCTAGGCTGTGGGGAGATGAGGAGAGAGAAAAATGCAAAACCCCAGCCTTAAAGGGGCTGGGATTTTATTCAGGTAAATAAGACAGGAGACTAAATAGAAGTCTAGTTAGCTGCACTGGCCCCAATGGGTGAAGCAGAACCTTAAAAAGAGTGACTCATGGGGAGTCCTGGAGCATGAGGCTGAGATAGATCTAAACCAGGAGCCCAGAGCCTCAACAGCTGATAGAAGAAAATCACAACCAAGAACTGGCTGGAATCTGATGAAAAGTCTATGAAGACCCTTTAAAAACTGCAAAGTAATAAACTTAATGTAAAATAGTATTAGTGTGTGTGGAAGGAATGCAGATTCAGTTTCCTCCCAGGAGGAAGAGGAGTGTTGGCAATGTTGACCTATGATGTCATCCAGACACCTGCAAGGAAGCATCAGTTGGAAAAAGGATCCACACAGACGGATAGCAGTCATGGGAATAAGTTCCTGAGGCACCAGAGACTGGATTATCATATGATATGCTTCTCTAAGGTGGTTTCAGTGTCTCAGTCTGTTGAGAGATGCGTGGCCTTCATGTCTCCTCTGCTTCCTTAAAGGGAACATTGACTTTGACTCTCCAATGAATTAAACCATGTAGATAGGCACCAACAAGTACATGTATCATTTTTCAAACATCACAAAGAGAGTTTTAATATCCACCAAGTACAATTTGTTTATTTAGCACATGAGCAAATTGTGGTGAAGTGAAAAGGAATTCTTGCCTTGTCTCTTAGATATGTGACCTCTTTCAAACTGCTTAAACTCTCTGAGTGATAGTCTTCTGATAGAAAAAAGAAGATAATTGCACCAATATATTTCAGGGCTTTTGTTTTGACCAAATGAGACCTTATATATGAAGGTACTGGTAAAGTATAATTTATAGATAAATTATTAATCAGTTGGAAAGATTCTGGGATCATATATCTTGACTAGAGGATCAGTCTCTTTCCTGGTTCTGGGAATATGTTGGCTAGTATTAGTTGTTTGCCTTCCTAAGTTACATTAAAAATCTAAATCTTTGCTTTTTCCTCTCCATTCTCTTTGTACTGTGCTGCTTACATTTCATGTTAATGAGAATTACCTGGGGAACTTGTTAATATGCAGTTTTTATAGCCCTTTTCCAAGAGATTCTGATTTAGTAGGTCTAGGTTAGGGGCCAGGATTCCAATACTGGTGGATCATGGACCTCAATTACGGAAATACGAGCTAAAATCTGTCCCTGGTGAGTTGTTTGGTTATTAAATGCTTAGCTGTACATGTTGTAGCATATGAGCTCAAGGCTGGGAGTCTGGAAACCTGGAATTTATTCTGGCTCTGATACCAATATAGTATTTAGTACAAGGTAGAAATTCAATGAATATTTACTTTAATTAATGAATGGAATAATTTGTCCTGTGACCTTGGATAAGTACCTCTTCCCCTCAGTCTCTTCATCAGTAAAATGAAGGTGTTGATAATAACTTCTAATATTTTCCAACTCTGAATGTCTTGGACCCTTCCAACTCTGCGTCCTACTATGGAAACAAGTGGTAGCTCCTAGAAAGTTGTTTAAGCATCCTGAAAAGCTGCACTTATTCTTTACAGCAAATAAAGGATTTTTAGTAATATAATTTAATTGCCAAATTGGCATCCTATTGGCTTGAGTTAATGCAATTTTTTAGTATGACTAATTTCATTTCATGGAATAGTAGTTAAATGGAGAATATTGTGGGTTAATTTCTTAAGATATAATACTTAATTTTTAGAAATTTAGAAATAACTCTTTAAAAAATTCCCATGTCTTTCTGATGCTATTAGCAAACGAACATGTTCCGTCCCAAGTTAATCTACAGCTCTGGGATTCAATAACTTAACTTATATTTAATAATACCAGATTAGGAAAAAATAAAAAGATATCCATTTAGTCTGATTAAGCTACTGCCTTAGTCCAGACCCTTATGTCTTTTACCACATCTTTCAAATGGTTTCCCCCCCTCTCTCCATTCCCACCCATCCTTTGTTCTGCTTTTATGGTTCTTTCCCCCAAACAACCTTTTTTTTTTTTTAACGAATGGTAAAAATCTTCAGTGGCTCTCTTATTAGGATAAAGGCTGTCTTATTAGGATATTGGGACAACATTCAAAATGTCTCATTGTCTCTACATTTCCAATCCATCAATCCAACCTCTTCTACTGTAACCCTTCAGCAACAATGGAATTCTTAAACTTAGGATTGTCCATCATGTTTCAGTTCGAACAGTTTCTTGTGCTTGCAATGACCCTCATTTGACTCTGTTTCTACTTCTTAATACTTAAGGCGTAGTTCAAATGTCACTTTCACCTGGTGGCCTTCTTTGGTTTCCTTGCTTGAATGAAACTCCGCCCTCCAAATTTCCACAATATTTTTAAAACAGTAAGATTCTACCAGGTGGAAAAGGAGGAAGATCATTTCAGGTAAAAGGAATAGTGAAGACTAAAATATAAACTCAAAAATAATTATATGTTATAAATTTAAACTTTCACTACATATAAATAATAGTAATAGTGATACTAATAATATATACACAGATCATGCTTTTATAGAATAAAAGGAATAATATAATGAATATTCATGTATCCATCATTCCTCTTAAGAAGTGGAATATTACCAAATACATTGAAGCTCCTAGATCTCACAGCCTTCTCTTCCTTCTAAAGGTAACTACTATTTTGAATTCTGTTTGTGATTCCTTTGCTTTTCTTTAATGTTTGCTTCTTACATATGGTCATCTAAATATTTTGCTTAGATTTTTATGTGTTTTAAACTGCATATAAATGTTATTAACATTACTTATATTCCTGCCATTGTCATTTTTTCTTAACATTATATTTGCAAGATTTTGTCCATGCCAATATGACTATGTCTACATATATCACATTTTTATTGCTATGTACTATTCCACTGTATGAATAAATCACAATGCAGTTATCTAAATCTTTTGCTGAGGGATTTTTTTTTATTGATTTTGTTTTGCTTTTTCTCTTTTTTCTTCTGTTGCAAAAAAATTTCATACCAATATTCTTGTACCTGTCTCCTAGTGCAGAGGGACAAGATATCTCTGAGATGTACACCCAGGATTTGCATTATTTGTTTATGCGGTATGTATATTTTCAACTTTGCTGAATAGTGTCGAGTTGTTTCCCAAAATCTTTTTGGTATGGCAGTTAATAACACTCAAACCTTCCTGTTTAGAAAGACTATTGGAAATGAAGCTGGAAAGGAAGAAGTGAATGAGACTGCATTAATTCCACGTGCTGACGCGTTTGGATTTTACTCTATAGGTAAAAGGAATCAAGAAGTTGTGAGACTCTTAGGTTACTTACTTTCTATGAATTGTAGTTTCTTCTTCAGTGAAATGGGGACAATAATACCTTCCTCACAAGATTGCTGTGAAGATCCTGGCGTGTAATAATTGTTCAATAACATTTTAGATATTAGTATCAGAAAAAATTGTGAACTGGGTGTGACAGAGATTTATATTTTAGAAAGCTAATGGCTATTGGGTATAGAATGGATTTTTTTCAGAAAGACAGGAAGCTATTTTGGTCATTTAACTGGTAGAAAATCCTCATTAACATTTTAAGATCTAATTCAGGGTTTCTCAACCTTAGAACTATTGAAATTTTGAGCTGGATAATCCTTTATTTTGTGGGTGCTATCTTGTGCATTGTGGGAGGCTTAGCATCATCCCTAGTCTCTACCCACTTGATGCCAATGGTCACCCCTCACAACCATGACAATCGAAAACATCACCAGGCATTGCCTGGGGGTAAAATCACACCCATCAGAACCTCTGATCCAATCCCAATGTCAACTTCTCCATGAAAGCTTCCTTGTTTCCTTTAGAAAGATCAAATTGTTCTTTTCAAATACATGCCTTTTTAGGGCATATCCTACATACTTTTGTAATTATTGGTTTGTTGGCTTTTCAATAAGAACTTATAGTTCTCAAAAACAAAAATTAATCATTTTTGCATCTTACAAATTTAGAACATAATAGTAACTACTGTAGGTATTTAAAATGTGAATTATTAAATAAATGGTTCAACAGTTATTTTTTGAGCATATCAAAATGGGTGCCCTAGGGACTGTATCAAGTGCTGAGGCTATACTGGTGAGCAGAAAGGCAAGGCCTTTGACCTTGTAGAATTTATAATGTATTGGAAGGGAAGTAACAAACATATAAACAATAAATACACAAAATAATTACAGATATGATCAGTACTATAAAGGAATTTCAAATGGTTCTTTGATAGAAAATAATGGTGGCCTTTACTTTAGATAAGTTTTTCAGGGAAAAACTTAAATTTCCCTGAAATTTAAATCAGTGAGATTTAATCTGAGACATAAAGGTTGAGACAAGAAGTAAGTTATGGGAAGAATTAGGTAGAAGAAGAACTTTCCAGATGAAGGAACTAACAGGAACAAAGTCCCCGAGTTAAGAAAGAGTTTTCTATGTTTTAGAACCAGGGAGAAAGGGAGTGGATCAGAGCCAAGTAAGCACAGGTGAGAGTAGCACATGATGAAGTTGAAGAGTTAGGCAAAGATGAGATTATGCAGGATATTGTAGGCCACAGTGAGCAATTTGTGTTTAATTATAAATGTAATGGAGAATCTGTTGGATGGTTGCTAAGAGGGGAGACACATGGCGTGATTTCATTTAGGTCTTTGGCCTTAAGCTACCTACTGAACTTCTGAGCGCTGGAACTAACAGGGGTGTTGTGAAGATGAAATCAATTATTATGTATAAAGCACTAGAACAGTGTCTGGAATATTAGAGGTATCCTATGTGTTTGCTATGATGATAATTTAAAAAATGTTTATTTAAAAAATGCCTTATGTTTAAGGCAAAAGAGCTGGGTATACAGAATAAATTGAAAGAAGGGTGGGTTTTAGGAATAAAGGAAGGACATCTATTTAGGATTTCAAAACTTAGGCAAGAGACCTTGGTGACCTGATCTAAGGATGATAGTAGAGATGGAAAGAATGTCATATTGATTCCTGTAGATTAGAAGGTATTTCTTAAAGAATAGTTGATAGATTGCATGTAGCAGTTGTAGAGAATCAAGGACAATTTCCAGGTTTTGGGTATGATCAATTAGGAGAATGGTGGTGTACTTAATGGTCGTAGGACAAACTGGGGTTGGAGGTGGGTTTGAGCGGGGAAAGTCTTGAGTTCTATTTCAAATGAATAGAAGCAAGTAAGCAAGTGTGTGAAAGAGCATTGGTATAAATTTGGGGTATAAATTTGGGATGTTGTGGATAGAATTGATAAGAAGTTGTAACCAGTTAAATGTGGTGGGATGAAAGATATTAAAAATGACTCCAAGATTTCTAGCTGGGCCTGGGGGAAACTCTGAACATAGGGAACAAAAAAGGAGGAGAAAGCTTAGATGTGAGGAAGAAATAGTGAGTTTGGTTTTGGATATGTGAGTAATAATGACTGGTAGAGAGTTGTATGTTTGGGTCCAGAGGGAAGTTAAGATGGGAGATAAAGATTTGGGGTTAACTGAATATAGCTGAAGCTTAATGGGCCAGAAATTAAATTGTCAGACATACCAGATTTAGGAGGTGGGCAACAGAGGAAAGGAAAGCCAGTAAATGAGACTGGGAAAGCATGTTCCCTGTGGTAGAAGCATAGCTGAAAAGAGCAGTAGCACTGAAATGAAAGGCAGAGAGAGCGCTGAGGAAAGTGCAGGGCCTATGTCAAATTTTGATGAGGAATTAAATAGATAAAAAAGAATTTATCTTTAGCTACGCTCCATGATCTTCACAGAGTTGTGGCAAAGAAGCTTAGCCAGATGTGTTGAATGGTAAATGCATGAAGAAGAGTCGAGGACGTCAAAGCCTTGAGTAGACACTGCCCTTCACAGGAGCTTGGCAGGAGGGAGAGGAGAGCCGAAAAATCCAGCATCCTTTTATGATAAGAACTCTTAACAATATAGGCATAGATGGCTCATTCCTAGAAACTATTAAAGCCATATACGATAAACCCACAGCCAATATCATACTGAATGGGGAAAAATTGAAGGCATTCCCCCTTAAAACTGGCACCAGACAAGGGTGCCCACTATCTCCACTTCTTTTCAACATAGTGCTGGAAGTCCTGGCCACAGCAATTAGACAAGACAGAGGAATTAGGGGCGTCCAGATGGGGGCAGAAGAGGTCAAACTTTCACTATTCGCAGACGATATGATATTATACATAGAAAACCCCAAAGATTCAATCAAGAGATTACTGGAATTGATAAATGAATTCAGCAAAGTCTCAGGATACAAAATTAATACACACAAATCCATAGCCTTCATATATGCTAATAACAATCAAGCCAAGAAACAAATTAAAGATGCAATACCTTTCATAATAGCACTAAAGAAAATTAAATATTTAGGAACATATCTAACTAAGGAGGTCACAGACCTATATAGAGAGAATTACAAAACACTGAGAAAAGAAATTGCAGAGGATGTACACAGATGGAAAACCCTACCATGCTCTTGGATAGGCAGAATCAACATAGTAAAAATGGCTTTGCTACCTAAAGTGATTTACAGAATCAATGCAGTCCCTATCAAAATACCAACATCATTTTTTGCCGATCTAGAATAAATAATTCTATGCTTCGTGTGGAACCAGAGAAGACCCCGTCTAGCCAAAGCAATCTTAAGCAAAAAGAACGAATTGGGAGGCATCTATCTACCAGACTTCAAACTATACTACAAGGCTACAGGAACCAAAACTGCATGGTATTGGCACAAGAACAGAGACGTAGACCAATGGAACAGGACTGAGAACCCAAATATAAAACCAACCTCATACAGTCACCTGATCTTTGACAAATTTCAGAAAAACGTACACTGGGGAAAAGACTCCCTATTCAATAAATGGTGCTGGGAAAACTGGATGGCCATATGTAGAAGACTGAAACTGGACCCACACCTCTCACCTCTCACAAAAATCAACTCACAATGGATAACACAGCTAAACCTAAGACATGAAACCATAAGAATTCTTGAAGAAAATGTTGGAAAAACTCTTATGGATGTTGGCCTAGGCAAAGAATTTATGAAGAAGACCCCCAAAGCAATCACAGCAGCAGCAAAAATAAATACATGGGACCTGATCAAATTAGAAAGCTTCTGCACAGCCAAGGAAACTATCCCTAGAGTGAACAGACGACCTACAGAATGGGAGAAAATATTTGCATGCTACACCTCTGATAAAGGGCTGATAACCAGAATCTATACAGAACTTAGGAAAATCAACAAGAAAAAATCAAACAACCCTATTAAAAAATGGGCAAAGGACGTGAACAGAAACTTTTCCAAAGAAGACAGAATAATGGTCAGCAAACATGTGAAAAATTGGTCAACTTCTCTAATCATCAGGGAAATGCAAATCAAAACCACAATGTGATGTCACTTAACTCCAGTGAGATTGGCTCATATCAAAAAAATCCCCAAGCAACAAATGTTGGCGGGGATGTGGACAGATAGGAACACTCATACACTGCTGGTGGGACTGCAAATTAGTACAACCTCTATGGAAAGTTATATGGAGATACCTCAAAGAATTAAAAGTAGAATTACCATTTGACCCAGCCATCCCACTACTGGGTATTTACCCAAAGGAAAAAAAGACATTCTGTAATAAAGACATTTGCTTGTGAATGTTTATAGCAGCACAATTCACAATTGCAAAGTTGTGGATACAACCCAGGTGCCCATCAATACACGAGTGGATTAATAAAATGTGGTATATGTATACCATGGAGTATTACTCTGCAATAAAAAACAATGGTGAATTAACACATCTGGTATTATCCTGGTTGGAGCTAGAACCCATTCTTCGAAGTGAAGTGTCACAAGAATGGAAAAAGAAGCACCACTGGTACTCACCATCAAATTGGTACTAACTGATCAACACCTACATCACATTGGACAATAATATACATCAGGGGGCGGGCAGGCGGGAGGGGGGTGGAGGGGATGGGACAACTCTCACTGAATGGATGCGGGGAGCAGAGTTTGGGGGATGTCCACGATTGTAGCTCTGACACGGGCAGTGCATGGGCAATATATATAGCCAAAATGTTGTACCCCCATAATATTCTGAAATTAAAAAAAAAAAGTCATAGGAGAGAGATAAGATCTCTCTCCTGCTGGGGTGAGACTACTGTAAGGAAATCTGACAAGGCAATAGCTGAAGATGTGGGAGTATGTGGAACACAGAACACAGGTGAAAGGTTAGCCTTGGAGAATTGTGGTTGTTCTTCTCCTGAGGCAAAATGGAGAAAGGAGAGTTGACTGAATGTGAACACATTTTGCAGTGGGAAAAAAAAAAGAACATTCCATGCAATTAATAAGCTTTTCCATGAAATTAAGAAGTTAGTGTTAATTTTCATTGGACAAATATTCATTTTGTATCTGATTTTTGTCAGGTAGTATGTTCTGTGCTGAAAACACAGCAGTGCACATCCCATGCACACAGAACGGAGGTACAGAGATAAGTGGCAGAGTTGGAATTCAAAATCCGGTGTGCCTGAATCCAGAGCCTGTTTTCTTAAAAATACGCTATGCGCCCGATTGAAAGTAGCTGACCTTTATTGACTAGGGTCGGAATTTGGAAAGAGAGTTGTGGCAGTTAAGATCGTGTGGTACTGAAGGTGACATATTATCTAATATGTTTGATCATTGAATTTATGTTGGAATAAAGAGACAGCAAAGCTAAAAAGGGATATTTAGCTAGAAATATTAGGAAGGAAAGAAGGGACTTTGGGTGTGATTAACGTGAGGAGCAAGTTGAGCGGGAGTTGGAGAGTGGGAAAGATAAAATGAAGTTGATATGATCAGAAATGGGACTTCAGGTTTTGTGTCTTGAGGTGCAGGAAGTCTGTGTAATGATGAGGGCTTCCATGTGGCTACATGTCTAGGTTGCTAAGGTAGAAAAATTCAACAAAGAAGGGTTTTAGGAGAACTCAAAGAACACATCAATTTCGGAATAATACAACGCAGGACAAGCAACCCTGTATGCCTCAATAAAATCCAGAGGGTACAACGGTATTTTGTTCAGTTGTTGAGGATAGATTAAATTGTATGAATTACTTTTCATTTAGGGAAACAAAATATGTGTGTATAGATTTTTGGAATGTTTTCCCCCTGGACATTGATAAGCCATATGGCATGTAGAGGGTAAATTTTCAATTATTCAGAAATCTTGACCATATTAAGTAACATATTCTCTAAGATACTGGCTCACTGATATCACTTTCTTCAGAATTATTCCCATTCCCTTTATGCTTACTAAATGTGCTATTCCCAATTGTTCAACTGATCCTTTTGTTACACATGGCCAACCTGGCTGTATATCTGTTGGGTGTGGTGCCAGTAGGTGCAGGAGTTCTGATTCCCAAGAACCTTGTCTACTCTTTAGTGACATCTCAATTGAAGTTCCCTTCCACGGTGTCTGATAAACTTTTCCCTCCTCCACATAACATGTCAGGAAGTCCCCACCCACATTCCACCTGAGAGTCCCAGCTGCTTCCTTCCTACTCAGATATTTTTGATAGTTCCATAAATATCTCCTTGTTGTCTAGCTTTTCTGTCTTCTTTCTAACACAGGTAAAATTCCTCAAGCGATAAGAACAATAACAAATGTGGGTGCTGCAGTTTTCAAAATGCTTCCATAGGCACATTTTTGGTCCTCACTCCAATAATGTGAGAAAGCTGAATTATTTCCAATTTGCTGGCTGATGAGAGAGGTTGGAAGACTTGTCCAAGGTTGTTTCTCCTACTAAGTAAACGTGGCTGTTGTGAAAACCTAGTTCTTCAAAAGTCAAATACCACTCTCAAGAGCTTCACCCTTTTAGAGATATATGTATCTTAAAGGTGAAAGAAAAAAACTTTAGGCATTATCAATTTTAACTTTCCATTTATTGCTAAAAGCCCATCCTCCACATTTTTGCAGAGGTAGGCAGTACATTAGCTCTTGAGGCAGGTTAGTCCACCTTGAATTATTTGCTTTTCTTTAAAATTAGCTGAAATTGGTTACGGTGTAACTTCTACTCATGGTCCCAGTCCATCTTCTGCAGCCACACACTGAAGGAATCAGCACCCACTTTCCTTAGATAATCTTTCAATATTTTCAGGTGCTCTTCTCTGGGTGTAATGTCACCATTTTAAAATTTTATTTTACAGGACATATTTTCCAGACTCTCTTGTGCAAGTCACTCTCTTCTGGACCTTATTTCACTAATCGTATTTCTAAAACATGGACTCTACAGTTGAGCACAGTACTTTAGGTGTGTTCTGTTCAATGGATTAGAGCACAATACAACTATCCCTCCTTTGTTCCAATGACGAACTACAGTGAAGTTCATGTTGACTTTTTGGGATAGCCACTGATGATTCATGTTGAGCTTAGGGTCAATTAGAAATTTTGATGATTGAGTTTCTTGTGATAATTCTATAGTAATTGTGCCTCTAAACTCACATATCTGATAAAGGCTCATCAAAAACTTTGTGGTAATAATTACTGAACTTGGAAGGATGACATCTAGAGACTCTGAGTTTAAGAGTTGGAATATTATGTCTGATGCACATAAAATACAGTAATTCTAGGTGCTACACATTACCTATTCAATTTTATTTTGTTAATTTTATTTTAAGTCCAACTTGCTAACAATGTTTTATATTTCTCCAGTTTTTATTTTTACTTCTAAAATATTTTAAATTAAAAACAAAATCATTATGTTCTGAAGGAAAAATTAAACTTTTGGTTTGGTCATCTACCCTAACAGTTATCCTTTTAGGTGTCTCTTATGTCCTTTTATGTATCCTCTGCCCCTTCCCCCAAGTTACAGTTTATTTATCATAATGATGATTTTTACACATTTTTAATCAGTTTATAACACACATAAAATGTGCATATAACAGATTTTAAATTAGGTTCTCAAAACTAAATGCACTCATTTAGCCAGTTTCTCCTCATACTTTCTGCAATCACTGCCTTTCTTAAGAGTGACCGCTCTCTTGACGTAATGTTATAGGATAGTTTTGCCTTATGATGAATTTTATAAAAATGAAATCATACTGTTATTTAACTTTTGTATCTTGCTTCTTTTATTCAATATCATGTTTATGACATCGAAATTGGTGCTTATATTTGTAGATTGTTCATCACTCATTGCTATACAGTATTCCATTGTGAATATACCACATCCACTCTACAGCTAAAGGACATTTGGTAGTTTCTAGCTTTGGGATGTTATGAATAATGTGCTGTAGACATTCTAATACATGTCTGTCAGCGACGCCATGTGTGTATTTGGGTTGGGAATATAATCAAGAGTGGAATTGTTAGGTAATAGGATGCCTATATTCAGATACCATCAAATAATTTTCCAAAGTGTTTATACCAGCCTACATTTCTAGTGTATAAGAGTCCTGGTTGCTCCATGTCCTCAACACTTGGTATTTTCTGTCTTATTTGTTTTAGACAATCTGGTAAGTGTGGAGTTATATCTCATTGTGATTTTGCTTTGCATTTCCTTTATGACTAATTATATTGTCTTCTCATGTTTGTTGGTCATCTGGATATCTTTTTTTGTGATGTCTGTTTACACATTTTTAAAAAATTGGGTTGCTGTATTTTTTCTTAGTGATTTATCAGAGTTTATTAAATAATCTTTTGTTGAATAAATATGTTGCACATTTTCTCACCCTGTCAGTTGCCTTTACAACTCTTAAAGGTGTTTTAAGTGACTAGAAGTTCTTAATTTTAGCATAGTCCCATTTATCTTTTTTAAAATTATGGCTAGTAATTTGTTTTATAAGACTTTAATATCAAGAAGGAAATCTTCTGTGCTTTCCCTAAAACCTTTGTTGTTTTACCTTGCACTTTTTGATCTTCAATCTAAAATTGTTTTGCATATGCTATGAAATTGTGTGTGTGTGGATATATACATATATATTCATTTCTACTTGCATTTCTAATTGTTCATCACTTTTTATTAAAAAGACCTTATCTTCTCTAATACAGCAATAGAGTGCAATGTTTCCTTTTTTGTAAATCAGGTAATTATGTGTGGATCTATTTCTGGTTTCAATTTTGTTCCATCGGTCATTTTGACTATTCTTGCACCAACGCTATGCTATCTTAATTATTTTAGCTTTAAAATAGACCTTGGCATCTGGTAGTTTAAGTCCTTTAGCTTTGTTCTTATTTAAGTTCTCCCTAGGTTTTCTTTGTCCTTTGCACTTCCATATGTAACATAAATTCATCTGCTCACTTTGTACAAAACATCTAGGATTTTGAATGCTATTGAATTTATAGGTTAAATTGAGGGAGATTTGAAATTTTTAGAATATTGAATCTTTTTATCTGTGAGTATGTTATATTTCTCCATTTATTTCACTCTTTTTAAATTTCTTTCCAATATTGTTTCATAGTTTTCAGTGTAGATGTTTTACATATCCTTCATATATTTATTCCTAAAATTTTGATGTTTCTGATGCTATTGTAAATTTTATTTTCTGCTTATTTATTGCTGTTATACAGCAACAATTGATTTTGTTAATTTCCATTTACTATTTATTGGTATATAGTAGTTCATTACATGTATATTTTTTCTGTTCATAGAATATTAATAATGTTCTCCCTTTAATTCCTGATATCAGTAATTTGTGTTTTATTCTCCTTTTTTCTGTTTTGTTGCATAGGGGTTTATTCATTTCAGTAAATTTTCAAAGAACTAATGCTTGGCTGTATTGCTTTTTCCTACTATACACTCATTTTTTTTTAACTGATTTCTGTCTGCTCTTTAGTATCCCTTTCCTTTTAATATCCTTAGGATTTGTTTTCTGTTGATTTTCTTGCTTTTTGTGGTTGAAGCTTATATCATTGCTTTGTTGCCTTCTCTTTTAAAACAATTGCATGTTTAGGCTACAAATTTCTTTTAATTTCTGCATTTTAAGCAGACATCTCATCCACTACAAATACTTTCTACTTTTTGTATGAATTTTTTATTTGACCAATGTATTATTTAGAAGTTCATTTATATTTGTAGGTAGTTGAGTTTTGTCTAATTATCTTTATTTTCTTGGTTGTATATAAATATTTTGGGGGTATAATGTATATGCAATAAATTGTACAAATCATAAATGAACAGCTTGGTAAATATATTCAACTATTCTTGGACTTCATATAAATGGAATCAGCATATTCATTTTTTAATGTCTGGCTTCTTTCACTCAACATAATGTTTTTGAAGTTTTTATATTTGAATGTATGTTTGTATGTATATATCTATTTATTGCTGAGTAGTACAGATTTAATATCCCTAATCTGAAAATCCTAAATCCTAAATGCTCCAGAATCTGAAATTTTTTGAGCACCAACATGACACTCAAAGGAAATGCTCACTGGAGCATTTCAGATTTCCGATTTTCAGGTTAGGGATGCTCAACTAGTATAAGGCAAAAATTCCAAAATTCAAAGAAATCCAAAATCTAAAACACTTCTGGTCCCAAGCATTTTGGATAAGGAATACTAAACCTGTATTACATTGTATGAATTATGCTGCAATTTATTTATTCACTCTTTGTTGATGGATATTTGGGTTTTTCTGGTTTTTGAGATGTTATGAGCAAAGCTGCTAATGAAGATTCTTATACATGTATTTTAGTGGACATGTACACTAATTTCTTTTGAATTATACTTAGGAGTTTAATGGTTGAGTCATAGGGCAGGCAAATGTTTAGCTTTAGGAAATATTGCCAAATAGTTTTCCAAAGTGGTTGAGTCAATTTATACTCCCGGCAGGAATGTATGAGAATTCAAGTTGCTCAATATTCTCCCCAATTCTTGACCTTGTCAGTCCCCTTAATTTTAACTTTTTAGGTAGGTGCAATATCCCATTTTGATTTTAATTTGCATGTATCTGATTACTTATGATTCTTTGTACCTTTGGATATGCATATTGGCCTCTTGGATATCCTCTTTTTTGAAGTTTTGGTGAAGTTTTTTGCCCATTTATTAATTGGTTGGGTTTTTTTGTTGTTGTTAGTGCATAATAATTCATTATGTATCTTAAATATGTCAGCTATGTCACAATTTATATATTGTAGGAGTTTTTCCAGGCTATGGCTTACCTATTTACTTTCTTAATGATATTTTTTAATAAACAGAAATTTTCAATTTTAATGAAGTCTACTTTATTGATCTTTTCTTTTGTGGTTTGTCCTTTTTGTGTTCCACTGAAAAACCTTCACCTACCCCAAGGTCATGAAGGTGTTTGCCCACATTTTCTTCTGGGAAGCATAGTTGTTTTGGCTTTTATATTTGTGCTATGAGTCACCTCATATAAATTTTTGGGTCTGCTATAAGGTGGGAGTCAAGACTCATCTTTTTCCCCACATAAACATCTGAATGTTTCAATCTTTATTAAAAAGACCATACTGTTACCACTGAAGAACGCTGGTGCTTTTACCTAAACCAAGTGACTGTTTATGTGTGATTTATTTCTGGTTTCATTATTCTTTTCCATTGGTCTGTTTTTCCACCCTTGCACTGAATCCATACTGTCTTAATTACTGTAGCTTTCTAGAAGATATTGGAATCTTATAGTTAAATCATCCAAATTTATTCCTCCTGTTTAATATCTTCCTGGCTATTCTATGTTCTTTGAATTTCTATGTAGACTTTGGAATCACATGTCAATTTCCACATACAAAAAATTCTGGCCTTTTTGATTGGGATCACATTGTATTTATAGACAAGTTTTGGGAGAATTGTCATCTTGAATATTGAGTTTTTTGACCCATGAGTGTGGAATGCCTCTTTAATTTAGGTTTTTAATGTCTCTCAGCAAAGGCTTATAGTCTTTTGTACTTGTACTACTTTCTTTTTTTTTTTTTTTTTTTTTTATTTATTTTTATTTTTTTAATTTCAGAATATCATGGGGGTACAACATTTTGGCCATACACATTGCCCCTGTTCTGCCCGTGTCAGAGCCACAATCGTGGTCGTCTCCCAAACTGTGCTCCCCACATCCATTCAGTGAGAGTTTTTCCCATCCCTTCCACCCCCCTCCCGCCCGCCCGCCCTCTGATGAATGTTATTGCCCTGTGTGATGTAAGTGTTCATCAGTTAGTACCAGTTTGATGGTGAGTACCAGTGATGCTTGTTTTTCCAATCCTGTGACACTTCGCTTCGAAGAATGGGTTCTAGCTCCAACCAGGATAATACCAGATGTGTTAATTCACTATTGTTCCTTATTGCTGAGTAATACTCCATGGTATACATATACCACATTTTATTGATCCACTCGTGTATTGATGGGCACCTGGGTTGTTTCCACAACTTTGCAATTGTGAATTGTGCTGCTATGAACATTCGAGAGCAGATGTCTTTATTATAAAATGTCTTTTTTTCTTTTGGATAAATACCCAGTAGTGGGATTGCTGGGTCAAATGGTAATTCTACTTTTAATTCTTTGAGATATCTCCATATTCTTTTCCATAGAGGTTGTACTAATTTGCAGTCCCACCAGCAGTGTATGAGTGTTCCTACCTGTCCACATCCCCGCCAACATTTGTTATTTGGGGATTTTTTGATATGAGCCAATCTCACTGGAGTTAAGTGATATCTCATTGTGGTTTTGATTTGCATTTGCCTGATGATTAGAGAAGTTGAGCACTTTTTTATATGTTTGCTGGCCATCATTCTGTCTTCTTTGGAAAAGTTTTTGTTCATGTCCTTTGCCCATTTTTTAATAGGGTTGTTTGATTTTTTCTTGTTGATTTTCCTAAGTTCTGTATAGATTCTGGTTATAAGCCCTTTATCAGAGGTGTAGCATGCAAATATTTTCTCCCATTCTGTAGGTTGTCTGTTCACTCTAGTGATAGTTTCCTTGGCTGTGCAGAAGCTTTTCAATTTGATCAGGTCCCATGTATTTATTTTTGTTGCTGCTGTGATTGCTTTGGGGGTCTTCTTCATAAATTCTTTGCCTAGGCCAATGTCCATAAGAGTTTTTCCAACATTTTCTTCGAGAATTCTTATGGTTTCATGTCTTAGGTTTAGATCTGTTATCCATTGTGAATTGATTTTTGTGAGAGGTGAGAGGTGTGGGTCCACTTTCAGTCTTCTACATATGGCCATCCAATTTTCCCAGCACCATTTGTTGAATAGGGAATCTTTTCCCCAGTGTACGTTTTTCTGGAATTTGTCAAAGATCAGGTGACTGTATGAGGTTGGTTTTATATTTGGGTTCTCAGTCCTGTTCCATTGGTCTACATGTCTGTTCTTGTGCCAATACCATGCAGTTTTGGTTACTATAGCCTTGTAGTATAGTTTGAAGTCTGGTAGACAGATGCCTCCCAATTTGTTCTTTTTGCTTAAGATTGCTTTGGCTAGACGGGGTCTTCTCTGGTTCCACACGAAGCGTAGAATTATTTTTTCTAGATCGGCAAAAAATGATGTTGGTATTTTGATAGGGATTGCATTGATTCTGTAAATTAATTTAGGTAGCAAAGCCATTTTTACTATGTTGACTCTGCCTATCCAAGAGCATGGTAAGGTTTCCATCTATTTACATCCTCTGCAATTTCCTTTCTCAGTGTTTCATAATTCTCTCTATATAGGTCTTTGATCTCCTTAGTTAGATATATTCCTAAATATTTAATTTTCTTTGTTGCTATTGCAAAAGGTATAGCATCTTTAATTTGTTTCTCAGCTTGATTTTATTAGCATATATGAAGGCTATGGATTTGTGTGTATTAATTTTGTATCCTGAGACTTTGCTGAATTCATTTATCAATTCCAGTAATCTCTTGGTTGAATCCTTGGGGTTTTCTATGTATAATATCATATCGTCTGCGAATAGTGAAAGTTTGACCTCTTCTGCCCCTATCTGGACGCCCCTGATTCCTCTGTCTTGTCTAATTGCTGTGGCCAGGACTTCCAGCACTATGTTGAAAAGAAGTGGAGATAGTGGACACCCTTGTCTGGTGCCAGTTTTAAGGGGAATGCCTTCAATTTTTCCCCATTCAGTATGATATTGGCTGTGGGTTTATCGTATATGGCTTTAATAGTTTCTAGGAATGAGCCATCTATGCCTATATTGTTAAGAGTTCTTATCATAAAAGGGTGTTGGATTTTGTCAAAAGCCTTTTCTGCATCTATTGAAAGGATCATATAATCTTTGTTCTTGCTTTTTTTATAGATTTGCGTACGTTGAACCATCCCTGCATCTCGGGAATGAAGCCCACCTGATCATGATGGATTATTTTTTTGATGTACATTTGAATTCGGTTTGCAAGGATTTTATTGAGAATTTTTGCATCTATATTCATAAGGGATATTGGTCTGTAGTTTTCTTTTTTTGTTGTGTCCTTTCCTGGCTTTGGTATCAAGGTGATATTGGCTTCGTAGAATGAGTTTGGGAGGATTCCATCCTTCTGGATATTTTCAAATAATTTCTGCAGTATAGGCACCAGTTCTTCTTTGTAGGCTTGGTAGAATTCAGGTGTGAACCCATCTGGTCCGGGACTTTTTTTTGTGGGTAGATTTTTAATTACTGCTTCAATTTCGGTGCTTGATATTGGTCTGTTTAGAAATTCAGTTTCTTCCTGGTTGAGCCTAGGGAGGTAGTGTGTTTCTAAGAATTTGTCCATTTCCTCCACGTTTTCGTGTTTGTGGGCATAGAGATTTTGTAGTATTCAAAGATGATGTTTTGTATTTCCATGGTATCAGTTGTGACTTCTCCTTTTCATTTCTAATTGAGCTTATTAGAGTCCTTTCCTTTCTGCTTCTGGTCAACCTGGCAAGTGGCCTGTCTATTTTGTTTATCTTTTCAAAGAACCAGCTTTTCGTTTCATTGATCTTCTGTATTGTTCTTTTGTTCTCGATTTCATTTAATTCTGCTCTAATTTTGGTTATTTCTTTTCTTCTGCTGGTTTTAGGATTGCTTTGCTCTTCCTTTTCCATTTCCTTAAGATGATTCATTAGTTTACTGATTTGTGACTTTTCTGTCTTTTGGATGTGGGAATTTAGGGCGATAAATTTTCCTCTCAGGACTGCTTTTGCTGTATCCCACAGATTTTGATAACTTGTGTCCCCATTATCGTTTAGATCGAAGAATCTTTTGATTTCATTTTGAATCTCCTCTTTGACCCAATACTCATTCATCAATAGATTGTTTAGTTTCCAAGTTTTTGGAGGAAGATGTGAGTTTCTGTTGGAATTGATATCTAATTTTATTCCGCTGTGGTCTGAAAAGATACATGGTATGATTTCTATTTTTTTGAATTTGTTTAGATCTGTTTTGTGGCCTAGGATGTGGTCAATTTTAGAGAAAGTTCCATGAGCTGATGAGAAGAATGTATATTCAGTGTTATTTGGGTGGAGTGTTCTGTAGATATCTGTTAGGCCCAAATGTTCTAGAGTCCTGTTTAGGTCTTTTATTTCTCTATTTACTTTTGTTTGGAGGATCTGTCCAGTTCCGTCAGTGGGGTGTTGAAGTCCCCTGCAATTATGGCATTCCTGCTTATTATGTTGTCTAGATCTAGCAGCATTTGCTTTATGTACCTGGGTGCTCCTGTGTTGGGTGCATAAATGTTTAGGATTGTTAAATCCTCTTGTGAAATTTTTCCCTTCACCACTATATAGTGTCCATTTTTGTCCTTCTTTACTTTTATTGCTTTAAAGTTGATGTCATCTGAAATGAGGATGGCTACTCCAGATTTCTTTTGGTTTCCATTAGCCTGAAAAATTGTATTCCATCCTTTCACCTTGAGTCTGAATGCGTCTTTGTGTGTGAGGTGTGTTTCCTGAAGACAACAGATACTTGGTTTGTATTTTTTAATCCATTCAGCCAGCCTATGTCTCTTCAATGGGCAGTTCAAGCCATTTACATTTATTGAGAGAATTGATATTTGGGGTAAATTTCTGATTATTCTGTTGGGTGGTATCTTTTGTTTTACCTCTTGCGTCATTGTGGAATCTGGTTTCTGGGTTTTAGCCTTTGCATAATTTTACATAGGTGGGTGTCTGTTGCGCTGGTTAGTGTATAATGCAGGTCTAAGCATTTCTTGCAAGGCCGGTCTGGATTTCGCAAATTCTATCAGTGATTGCTTATCTGGAAAGGTCTTTATTTCTCCCTCATATAAGAAGCTTAGTTTGGCAGGATACAGAATTCTGGGTTGACCTTTGTTTTGTTTTAGGAGATTGATGATGTCTCCCCATTCCCTTCTGGCTTGTAAGGTTTCAGTTGAGAAATCTGCAGTTAATCTGATGGGTTTCCCTTTGTAGGTTACCTCCTTTTTTTGTCTTACAGCTCTGAGGAGTGCCTCTTTGTGTTTACTTTGGTCAGTCTAATAATTATGTGGCGTGTGATGCCTTTTCACGTTGACTCTCCAGGAGTCCTGTGTGCTTCTTACTTGGATGTCGAGATTTCTGGCTAAGCCATGGAAATTTTCCTCTATTATTCCTTCAAATAAATTTTCCAGCCCATGAAATTTTCTTCCTCTCCCTCAGGATACCTATTATCCTTATGTTTGGCCTCTTTACATAATCCCACATTTCTTGTATGCTTTTTTCCTGTCTCTTGTTTTTGTGTTCTTTCTCTTCAGCTGATTTATTTAGTGCATAGGAGCTGTCTTCTAGCTCTGAAATTCTTTCCTCTGCATGGTCCAGCCTATTCTTAAGGCTTTCCACTGTGTTTTGTAGATCCTTGAATGCTTCTTTCATTTCTAGGATTTCTATTTGATTTTTCCGTAATATTTCTATTTCTTTGGAGAATTTTTCATTCATTTCTTGCATTTTTCTTGTGGTTTCTTTGTGCTGGGATTCAATTTTCTCTTGAATTTCATTGAGCTTTCTTATAATCCATAAACGAAATTCCTCTTCTGTCATTCTACCCATTTCATTTGGGTTGGTATCCATTGCTGAGGAACTGATAATTTCTTTTGGGGGTGACTTTTCACTCTGATTTTTCATGTTCCCTGAGTTCTTTCGCTGGTTTTTTCTCATCTGGTCTCTTGGTCGAGAGCTGGAGGTGTTAGAGCTAGTTTATGGCCCTGTCACCAGGCCCACAATTATTTTTCCTTGGCAAAGCCAGGGAGAGAAGTAGTGGCCTGTATTGCCTTAGGTGTATTTTAGCAAGTTTGTTGGATCTTGAGTTAACTCTGACCTGTGGTCTTCTCCTCTTCCCAGTGGAGTGTGGTGAGAATGACCTCCCAGCTTGGGCTCTGAGCTAATGGATTGTACTTGAGAATATGAGTCCTCCGCTCCCTATTAGCTAGGTATTCTGTTATGTCCGTAGCAGACTCTGATTCCCCAGTTGGGGTATGCGAAAGCCCTGTGCTTTGGGAGGGGTCTTGTAGCTCCTAGGGGTTACTTTGACCCTGCTCTTCCTGAGGTTCTGGTAGAAACACAATTTCCTTTGGCTGCAGTGTGAGAGCTGAGTTGGGAAAATTTTACACAGCTCAGAGGTTGCTCATCTAGCCACGTGTGGCTGCCCTTCTGATGTGTGTCTCCGCGTGATACTGGTTGATAGGGGGATCTCCAATTGTGTACCCCTTTTCCACCACTAGACCTCAAGGCGAGGCAGGTGGCCGTCTCTATCCCCAGCAGTCTCCACCGGGGGGATGTTCCCACGGGGAGGGGGGAGTAGTGGCAGCTGGAAGCACTCTTGGGTGGCGCGAAATTCCCTATTGAAGTGGGCAGGATTATGGGGAGCTGCTCTGGTTCAGCCTGTGGCTCTTGAGGTATTTGGTTGTCATGGGAACCAGCAGTTATACCAAATGAGTCACTATGGCCAGCAACCTTCAAAATGAGCGATCTCTGGGGTACGGAGGGCTGGGACCTGAGGGCGGGCACTAGGACCGGCACGGAGCGGAGTTGTCGGAGGCCAGAGCCGGGGTAGCAGAACCAGATGGACGAGCTGCAAACTGTTTCCAATACTCAAAGGTCCCACCTCTACAGTTCCGGGATCTCGTCCCACCTGGAACCCACGGATGCCGCTGTCCCTGGCCACCACAGGCAAAGCCTGTCTCGCCCCAGCGGATGAGCCCTGGGCCGGGCGGGGCGAGCTAGAGACCCGGCTCACAGCTCCGCGGGGCGGCTGTAAAGATGGCGGCCGCCGCCAGCCTGGCGCACAGCTGTGCTCCGATCGCGCCGGGAGCACAGTTTTTCTCCGCCGGTAGTTGTAAGCAACCTCTAAGGGCACGTCCCGCTCTCCGATAAACTCCTGGGCCCAGTCCCGCTGACTTCTAGTGGCGCAGTGCCGGCCTGCGGGTTCCCGCGCACTGTCCCGGGAAGCTGAATCTCGGTCCCCGCCCAGTTCCTCCCCAGCCCTTGGCAGTCTCTGTATATCGTAGCTGCGAGATGTGTCTGGCTCTGGCTACTTCCTCCTCTCCACAGGGCTCGCCGTCCCTAGCCACCGCTCTGTCCCAACTCTGGGCTTGTCCCTGACTGCGTGTATGGGGAGGCGCGTAACCGCTTGGGGGGCAGGTCGCGCTGCGCCGACCTGGCGAGTGCGTCCTTCCCGCGCTCTGGACTCTATTGTGCTCCGTGCGCCCTCCGATCTTTGTGAAAATTTTGTACCTGTTTTCTTGGGCTGGGCGTTCGGCGTTGTTTCTCTGTCATTCGCAATGCTGTTTTTGGAGTGAGCGGTCCGTGTTCGCCGGCAGCCGCTGGCGTTCTTCACCTCCTTTCCTGGGAGCGGTATGGTGGGAGGACCCTATCACACCGCCATTTTTTATCTCTCCTTGTACTACTTTCTTAAGACTTATTCCTGAGTGTTTGGTTTTCTAATAATGCTATTGTAAATGGTTTCATTTTTTATCTCATTTTCCAGTTATTTGTTGGTAGTGTACAGAAATACAATTGGCTTTTGTATATTGACCTTGGACCCAGTGACCTTACTAAATCAATTCATTGATTCTAATAATTTGTTTTATCTTTTCTTTGATGTTTTATGTCCACAATCATGTCATCTGTGAAAAAAGACAGTTTTACATGTCCTTTCCAAACATTGTAACCTTTTCTTGACATATTGCACTGGCTAGGACTTACTTTACAATAATGAATAGACATGACAATAGTCGATGTCGGTTTCTTATTTCTGGCCTTATGGAGCAAGTGCTAATATTTCACCACTGAATGTGACATTTTCCCTGTTTTTTTTTTTTTTTTTGGTAGACATTCTTTTTTTTTCAGAATTAGAAAATTCCTTATAGTCCAGTCTTCCACTTTACTAATTCTTCATTCTATTGTGTCTACCAGTTTCATAATGTCATGTGCTCTCAGTTCTAGAATGCCATTTGATTAATTTTAAAGCCTCTATTTATTTGGTTGAATTCCCCACACTTTCATCCATTTTGTCTGTGTTTTCTTTCATATTTTAAATGTATTAATCACAGTTAACCAAAATTCTTCATCTGCTAATTACAGTATCTGGATCATTTTTACATCTACTCTTTTTTCATGTTTTCTTTCTCTTGATCATTGATTATATTTTGTTGCTACTTTGTTTGCCTGGTATTTTTTAAATAGATTTTGGACATAGTATAAGATGTAATTATAAAGCCTCTATCCAGATGATGCTGTTTTCCACCAACACTGTCCAATTCCTACATTGTTTTTCCTTTTAGACAAATAGGGTGAGAGCCTAATCACATAAATCCAATTAGGGATTATGCTGCTTGAGATTAAGCAATTTCAGTAAAACTCATTCTATATTTGGAATCTATTATAGCCTTTTTGGCCTTTTGATTGAGGGACTGCAGGGTGTATGTCTTGAAAGACTGAGGAAGATCGAGTTCTGCTCTTCAAAGATTATCAATTTAAATTTTTTTTTGTGGTCAAATAAAAATCCTTTACATGATTCAAATCATTTTGAATTTGTTGAGATTCATTTGATAGCACATAATATGATCCATCTTAGTGCTGTTCCATGCACTTGTAAAAGATGTGAATTCTGCTCTTGCTGAGTGGAGTATTCTATAAATATCAATTAGGCCAAGTTGGTGATAGTGGCAAGGTCTTCTATAGCCTTCCTAATTTTTGTTTACTTGTTCTGTCTATGACTAAGAAATGACTGATAAAATCTCCAAATCTGATTGGGATTTCTTTATTTTTCTTCTCAGTTCTGTCAATTTTTTCTTCATGTATTTGATACTGTTGTTAGGTACATACAAATTTAACATTGTGTCTTCTTGTTGACTTAATACCTTTTCTTAATGTAATGTTATTTTTTATCCCTGGTAATACTTCTGGTTCTGAAATCTACTTTGTCCCACTTAAGGTGGCCACTGCAGCTTTCTTTTGATTAATATTTAAATTGTATATATTTTCCATCCTTTTACATTTAATCTACCTATATTTTTATATTTCAAGTGGATTTGCTATAAATATTATAAAGTTGGGTCTTTGCTTTTTATTCAGTCTGTCTCTGACTTTTAATTGGATTATTTAGACCAGTTACATTGAAAGTAAATATTTATAACATTAGATTTGGATCTATAATCTTACTAAATATTTTATAAAGATTTTTACTCCCTTTTTTGTTCCCTTTCCTGTTGTCTTTGGATTAATTGAAATTCTTTTTTAAGATTCTATTTTATCTCCACTATTGGCTTATACATAGTTACACATCTTTTTGAAATTTGTAAGTTTTACTCAGTGTTTACAATATACATCTTTAACTTTTTACAGTCTACCATTAAATATTATGCCACTCCATTTATTATGTAATAATGTTATAATAGTATACTTTCATTTTCTCCCTCCCATCCTTTGTGCCATTGTGGTTATATATTTCACTTCTCTGTATGTAAGAAACTCCAAAATATATTTAACTATTTTTGCTTTAAGGCATCACATCTTTTAAAATTTTAACAATAAAATATAATGTTTAAACTTTGTGTTCTTCAACAAAAAGCTTTTGATAAATTAATGAACTTTAATTTTTTGCTGCCATATGTAAATTATACTTTGAAGGGCCTCTCTATGGAAAAATTCCAATGAAAGATGAAATGTCACCTTTTAAGGGGCAAGTTACGGTTCACTAACCCAGTAAGAGTAACAAACTGAAATTTTAAAGTACAGTTTTCAAACTATTCTATAATAATCTTAGTTTTGTGAGATTTTAATAAATATTCCAACCTGAAGAAGATTTAGTGATCAAATTATTTTAGAAAATGCTGCCTACTTTATTTTTTTCCAGCAATTTCACATATTTTTAGCACTTAAAAGAAGTCCTGCAGTCGAGGAAAGTTATTTATTTAATTTGTTTAAACTGAGATTGGCAAACACATTTGACTCTAAAAAACATTTTTCTAATGATGCAATTGTAAATATCTAGTATTTTATTAAATGTATTTTGAGGATTACTGATTTAGAATACACAAATGATTTTCATTTTTTATTATCCCTAAATTCAGGAAGGTTATATAATTTATCATATTTCATTCAATAATTCATTAACCCTCTTAAAAATCAATTGAATGCCTACCCTGTGCCAGACATTGTAATTTTCACAGATAATGGTAGAAGTTATCTTTAAATAAAAATTATCTGGCTCTGAACTCAATACTTTTGCTATTGTGCTTTTTCTACTTTGTCACAGGGGTCTTCATCAAAATTTATTTATAACATCAGATATTTCTAAGCCATTATGGCATGGAAATGTAAAAATATAATTCTGGCTCTTTCCTTATGACACAATCTTGAGTAAATTTCTTCCCTGGTCTGTACCTCAATTTTCCTCATCTGCGATTATAAATGTAATTCTAAATGGACAAAAGGAGTCTCTGGGTATTATGCAATAAAGTATGAGGTTCAGACAGGTATCTTAATATAATGTAGTTATTTTCTTTTTTTCATTTTATTTTTAGATATAATCTACATACACTAAAATTTGTAAATCTTACGTGTGCAGTTTGATGAATTTTTATGTGTACATATATCTGTATAATCCCCATTCAGGTCCAAGAATAGAACTCTTCTATTGCCTCAAAATTTTCCTTGTGCCTTTTTGTAGTTAATGCCTCTTCCCCAGCCGTAGAAGTTACCATTGTTTGAACTTCTATCACCACAGACTTGTTTTGTCTGTCTGGAACTTTTTATAAATAAAATTGTATGCCATGTAGTCTTTTGTTTCTGGCTTCTTTCATTCCACATAGTGTCTTTGAGATTCATTCAAGTTGCTACCTAGTGTAATGCCAGTAGGGCTTCAGTTTCTTAACTTACACAATGAAAGGGGTTGGGCTAGAATGAACTCTAAAACCTTTTTGAGTTCTGAGAGTAACTGAGAGGCTCTTTCCACTGTTTTGCAAGAATTAAAATGCAAGAATTCTGACCTGGATCTGTTGCCATGAGACCATAACAATACTGGGAAGGACAGCTTTGAATGTGTAATGCAGTGAGAGCATGACGTTGCATGTTTGGGCAGGGAACACTTCATGCACCTGTGTTATGAAGGTCAGAAACAGTGTGGTAGCTCAGGATGTCCTCATTGACTTCTGAGCCCTCCCACATCCAACATTCTTCCCAGGTGACTTACTAAATTGAATTGCCTATATTACAATTTTAAAAGTCATTGATGAACAGGCTTACCATAAGACTCTATGCAAAGCTCTTACATAATTTTGTCTGGCAAGCTATATGTGTAGTGTTGAAGAGTAGTCTATGAGATCAGACAGACTCATATTCAAATCCTGGTGCTCCACTTCTATCTGTGAGACCATAGACAAGACACTTAAATTTACCCAGTCTGTGTTTACTCACCTGGAAATGGAGGTAATGATAGCTACTGCACAGGGTTGTTATGAAGAACTGGATGACATAATGCATGCAAAGTGTTCACAGTGCCTGGAACACGGGCAGTGCCCAGCCAAGGATGGCTCCTAGTGCTGTGGCTTCCCAGCAAAATCTGTCATCCTGTGTTCCTGCAACTGTAATTCCTCACTGAACTGCCCTTTCTGTGCCTGTCCTGTTTGTTCATTTGTACATCTGCTGGGACAAAGGTGGGTGTAAGCAGTGATGGTGAACAGCCACAGGATTTTTAACCAATCCTATGAAGAGGGTAACTTTCAATAGAGAGTAGGGTGGGGCAGTTAAATGAGAAGACTGAGCATGGCCTGGAGGATGGGAGACTTGGGTTCTAACCACTTTCCTAGTCAGGAAATATTTCATGATAAGGACTGTGGCACTAAATCTCTTTGGAAGAAACTAAATAGTTTATGGTTTAGAGAATAGTTGTCCCTCAGTATCCATGGGGGATTGGTTCTAGGGCTTCCCCCCCACCAAAATTCATGGATGCTCAAGTCTGCTATACAAAATGGTGTAGTATTTGCATATAACCTACTTCCATACTCCTGTATACTTTAAATCATCTCTAGATTACTTATAATACCTAATAATATAAATGCTATGTAAATAGTTGCTATTTTTGTTGTTTAGGGAATAATGACAAGAAAAAAATTCTGTACATGTTTACTACTGACGCAATTTTTTTCCAAATATTTTCCATCTGTGATTAGTTGAATCCACGGATGAGGAGCACACAGTCCAAAGGGCTAACTGTATGTGTTTTTCATTCAAACCCTGTTCTGCCACTTACTCTGAAATTCAAGATCTCCCGAAAAAAATTTCCTCATAGGAGAAAGCAATATAGTATAGAAGTTAAGAAAAGGATCTGTATTCAGATGAATTGGATTTGAGTCCTGATGTTGCCATTAACAATATTTATAAAATCTCAGACAAGTTGATTTATTTCTCTGCTCCTTGGCTTCCGGGCATGTAAAATGGGTTTTTATAAAGATAGATTAACATAAGAACACTTTTAACAGTGCCTGGCACAGAATAACCAGTCAACAAATGTTAGCTATTATTCACAAGATAGGCATCGTGCTATCTACCTCTTCTGGTTGTTGAAAATATTTAAATAAACTAAGATAGGTTAACTGACTGGCACAGATTCTGATTATATGTTAAGCCTTATTGCTATATGAACACTGCACTGTAGGAAAACACGGCTGGGGATGTGATATGATGAGAAGATGTGAAGAAAAATCAAAATCGTCAGCAGAAAATTCATGGATTTGCTATTTTTTAAATGAAAGAATAAGAAAAATGGTGAGAGAAGTTATACTTATGGTTTATTGTATCTATGTAAAGAGATGCTCTTATTTTTGCTCTGAGATAAGGAAAACATACAGTTTTTTCTCAGGTGAGGTCCTTGGTTTATGGAGCTTATATTCTAGTGGAAAAGACAAATAGTAAAGAAACAGGTTAATAGAAAGAAGACTCCAGACAGTGATTATTTTATAAAGAAAAGAAAACAAACCATGTAATAGAAAGTGACTGGGATGGGATAGAAAGTCTGCTTTAGATTTGGTTGTAGAGAAATGTCTCTGAAAAAATAATACCATATAAACAATGAGACTAGCTGCTAGTGTACAGATGCTGCACCAACGAACCGCTTATGCCATGTGGTTTTGTTTACATGTGCAGAAGAAACTAGCACCTGAATTATTAATTTAATTATTTAATTATAAATTATCCTTATGGGAAGCCTGGGAGCCCATTCATAAGTATGGAATGCCATAAATCAGTTGTCGGTAACCCAAGGACTGTCTGTAATAGGCGAGGGGAAGAAACAATAGTACAAGTTGACATTGGAGAGATTCATTAGCACCTCGTAGGCCACTGCTGGGAGTTTGGATCTAATTCTACCTGTGGGGCTTGATGGAAAAGGCTCTAAGAAGGTGGTTTAATGAATCTGATTTATATTTTTAAAAGATGTATCAGGCTACTGTGTAAAAATTCAAATGGCAGCAGGGAAACTGAGGAGGAGGTCAAAGCAGCAGTCCATATGAGAGATGGTGTGTCTAGTTCAGTTACTAACAGTGAAGAGATTCATGGCATGTTGTAGAGCAGTGGTCCCTAACCTTTGTGGCACCAGGGACCAGTTTCATGGAAGACAATTTTTCCACAGACTGGGGGGCAGGGTGGGGATGGTTTGGGGATGATTCAAGTGCATTACATTTATTGTGCAGTTATACCTTTCTGCTAATGATAATCTGTATTTGTAGCTGCTCCCCAGTGCTAGCATCACTGCCTCAGCTCCACCTCAGATCATCAGGCATTAGACTCCCACAAGGAGTATGCAACTTAGATTCCTCACATGCACAGTTTACAGTAGAGTTTGAGCTCCTAAGAGAATCTAATGCTGCTGGTGGAGCTCAGGCAGTGATGCCAGCGATGCAGAGCAGCTGTAAATACAGATGAAGCTTTGCTCACTGGCCTACCACTCACCTCCTGCTGTGCAGCCGGGTTCCTAATGAGCAGACTGGTTCCTAATAGACCACGGATGGGTACCGGTCTGCAGCTTGAGGGTTGGGGACCACAGTTGCAGAGGAATCATTGAAAGGACTTGCTGAAAGATTAGACAGAAAGGACTCATTTAAGAATCCTCAGTTTTTGGTTTGAAAAATTGAATTGAAGCTGGAGACATTTCCTAAGATAGGCTATGATAATGGAAGGTTAGGATTGGAGGGTGGGTAGGCTCAAGGATAAATAGCTATATCATGGATATTCTATGATGAATTTTACCATTTTTCTTTTGGTGTATGCTTAAGTTATTATTTTCTTTTATAGAGAGTGCAGCGATTACTGAACTTCTATGTTCAGGATAGTACACTTGTTCTATTATTTCATTAGGGTAAAGAAGTTAAATTACAGGATTGAAGATATGCCCATTTAGAATATTTATAGACCCTGGATATTGCTCTTCAGAAATGCTGTACCAATTCACACTCTTACCCCAGCACATAAACAATGCTAGTTTTCACAAACTCTCATAGCATTGTCAATGTCTTTCTTTTTAAGTCTTGTGAATCCAAATAGAATCCTAATTCTGGTAATTAAGTACTGAGGACCCTCTCTTTGGCCAACCAATTATGAATGTTTTGGTAGGGAGTTGGGAGAGGATCTTCAGAGAGAACACAGAATGAAATAATAATAGTAGCTAATACTTATTGAGAGCTTATGATTGCCAGGAGCCATTCTAAGCACTTTATATATGTATTAATTTGTTTAATTTTAATTATTTAATTATGAAATAGCTACTATTACTATCCAAAATTTATATATGAGTAAATGGAGGCAAGGAGAGGTAAAATAACTTGGCCCAAGTTTACGTAGTTAGTGGCATATGCAAAGCCTGGCAATTTACCTCCAGAGTCTGTGCTTCTAATCATTATAATTGTTATATTCTATTGACAATCTACGAGACATCTGGTTGGTGAATGTTTTATTTATATAAAGAAAACAGCATGAGATAGTACATGTGGTTCAGACATAAGCTACTCTAGTACCTCATTGCTTACTATATTACAAATAGGAAACAATAGCAAAATTATGTGGGCTTTAAAAAGTAGAAAGGGGTGGAAAGATCTTGATCTCAAGGCTGGGAGAAGCCATTGGAAGATTTTTGTGTATGGAAGTAACAAAGTGACTTTTTAAAGAACTAATAGTAGTCACTATTTATTGAATGCCTACTAAATCCTAAGAATTTTTAAATATTATTTAATGAATATAATAACCCTATGAGATAGTCTAATCTCAGCTAAGGCTCAGAAATTTTGAGTCATTTGCTAATGCTTTGATGGTTGGTAAATGGTGGATCCAGGGCTCAGATCCTGATCTGCCTAATTTTAAAGCCCATGTTCTTTGCTTCCCTGCTTATAAATGTTACGGGGATGCAGATCAGACGACACTGCCAGATTTGAGAATGATAGAGGCTGGGCAACTAGACAGCAGCTAACAGAAATAGCCACTATCAGTCCCATTTCACACGTGGGGTATATAGGAACTCATAGTTTTTCTGGTTGGCTTTTTCTTTTTTTTCCTTGAAAACTCCACAGATGGCATATTCTGAAATTCTCTGAATTTTCTAGTAGTATATTGGGTTGCTTGAACCCACCTTTTTTTTTAATGCAAGTTTGTTACATGATCAAGAAATGTGTGTAAGTGTTTAAGGGAAGAAATTACATCAAAATTTAGAGAAGTGAAAGCTTCAGTTGGGTCCTGAGAAATGGAAGAGATTTAAATGGAATGTGATGAGAAAGTGGATATTGAATTAAAAGTAATTAACTTGCTCATATGGATACTTAGGAGGAGAAAGAAATCTAGGACTAGAGTCAGAATGTATGTGGCTTAGCCTTGACTGTGACATTTCCTAAAAATTCTATCCTGAAACTTAATTCTTTGGAGCTATCTTTCCTCAGCTGTGAAATGCAAATAAAAACATTTACTTCACAGAGCTGTTGAAGTTTTGAATAACTAAGGTGAAAGCATTTTATAATGTCTGGGACCAACATTAATGACAGAAGTTTTTCTGCCTGAAGCAGGCAACATCCACAATTTTAAATATATTTCAGGTACTTAAATTTTTAAATCTTAGGAAGACAAAAAATTAAAAGATTCTCTTATCAACAAGAATTTGTTGTCTTTAGATACTCTATTAGGTATTGTGGTTACAGAAATGTATAAGACATTGAATCTGCCCTGTTAGATATGCAGCTACAAAAAGAAAAAGCAATTCATGACTTAATCATTAAAATAGCATGTCAAGTAGGCAATCTAATTGATATGTGTGTGCTAGTTGAGTTCGAGGGAGGAAATGGTCCCTGAAGCCAGGTAGACAGAGAAGGTTCCTCGCAGCTGATGAAACTTTGCTTTATTTCAATTTTAAGGTAATGGACAGGTTCCTTAATTGATAATCTGCTCTTGTAATAACATCATATCATAAAATTGGGAAGAAAATGATGGACCAACTAGTCTTTCTCCCTCATTCATAGATATGGAAACTGAGGCTCAAAGAGGGTAATTTTCCAAGAATCTAGCTTTTTTAGATGATAAAATCAGTACTTAATTCTAAATACATCTGGCTTCCAGATCATTGCGCCTCAGCACTTCTTTCCTTTTCTATAGGTAATTGTTTCCTTGGGATACTGCTGAAAGAGTTAGCTCTATCATGTTTATGTCACTGTTTATATCCAGACAATTTGATTTAAGAGTTGAGCTGTCTACCACAAATGCTTTTTAGAACAAGGTGGGGTGGAAATAAATTAGTAAGTGAGCATAAATAGACATGAGTAGTCCTGGATAAAATGACATTCTTTAAATCTAAGGAAATCCTATAGGAAGAATCATATCTCATTCAATTCACATTATAATTTGCCTTGGAGAGTTTGATGGATATCAAGGACAGTGTTATTTAATTTTTTAAAAGGGGGTAGTGGGATCTGGGATGCAAGGAGAATAAAACAATCATTTATTGAACACTTTTTATTTGCCATTATTAGGCTAAATTCCATTTAACCTTAATTCTCACGTTATTTTATGAAAACAATGCAATTATTTGTCCTCCTCTATCAATGATATGCTGAAGTTCATGCACCTTGTAAGTGGAGGAGGCAGACTCTGAAGCATATGCCCTTCCTTACGCATTGGTTTCCTTTGTAGTCTCCCGATTGGGTGGGATCTTAGGTTTCCTCATCTATAAAACAGGAATGATATTAACTTTCTCATCTGTCTCCCACATAAGGAAGAAGCAAAGCAGTCTTAGTATCTAATGGGCTAAAGATATGACAGTATTTTGAAAAATATTATCCTATTGTTTTTAGTTAGAGATGTGGGATCGCAGATTTTTGGATCTTTAAAGCTGGAAGGGAACATGATGGCATGGCTTTGTGGGCACACCTTTCTAGGTCTGAAGCCTGTCTGTGCCACTGTCTAGTTTTATGATTAGGGGTAAGAAATTTCATCCCCCTGAGCCTCAGTTTCTAATCTTAAAATGGGGATAATAATATCTCATAGGTTTATTCTAAACATGAAACCAGAAGACAGGTGCAACATATTAATTCTGTAGGTTCCAAGGAGAAGACTTTTTACTCAGCTATCTCTAGTAATAGGATTATATCATGTGAAAACATTTGGCAATAAGAAAGAAGGATCCTAGGGGAAAATACGATATACGCATACATAAGGGAACATTATTCAGCCATAAAAAAGAAGGAAATTCTGCCATGTTTCAACATGAATGAACTTTAAGGGAATTATATTAAGTGAAATAAACCAATCACAGGAAGACAAATACTCCATGATTCCACTTATATGAGGTGTATAAAGTAGTCAAACTCAATGAAACAGAAAGCAGAAAGTAGAAATGAGGAGTTGCTGTTTATTGGGTATAGAGTTTCAGTCATACAAGATGGAAAAGTTCTAGAAATCTGATACACAACAGTGTGCTTATAGTTAACAATTCTGTACTGTACATTTAAAAATTTGTTAAGAGGGTAAATATCATGTCATGTATTTTCTGCTACAATAAAAGGAAGATGAAGAAGAAGAAGAAGGAGGAGGAGCGGGAGGAGGGGAAAGAAGAAGTAAACAGAATCTTAGGGAAACTCTGGGAAAAGGCTTTGGATCAAAGGCTTTTGGACCAAAAGCAGCTCAAATTAATGGTCCAATAGGAAGACAGAGAATGTGCTTAAAAGACCTACAAACCTGAGGTTCCAGAATTTTTTAAAAAAAGGTTTTGGTATTTCATTACAATTAGGGTGTGGTCATGAAGGGAAAACTCAAATGTATTGGGCTGCTGTATACATGTTTTGGTGTTTAGTAATTTATAATTTTGAACTCCATATTTCACAGAGGGATATGTCAATATAATTGCAATACTAGAACCCCTGCCTTCATTTCTGGGAGCAATGGCTGCTTTTTGCTATAACTTTCACTAAGTTCTGACTTTTCTACTCCCTTGGCCGTGGCTACTTTTTTGAGTCTTATTTTTTTTTTTCCATTGCCAGTTGGTTCCCTCTATATTACACTACTCAAATTCTAGCAGGAGGGATTGTTTAGCTAAAATAATATCCATCACTCCTATTAAGCAGAAGTCTTTGTGCATGGCATCCTCAGGCTATGGATAGACTGCCCTTGGACTACATGTCCACTCTAGTCCAATTAATAGCTGTGCATGCTCATGCTCAAAGAACAGCCTAGAGCTTCTTCTTTATCAATGAAATCAGGTGAAGTAATTTCCCATAGACATGTCAGGCATCACAGAAGATAAAATTACTATTATTGTCATTACTTGAAATTATTAGGTCATTAAATGCAAAATGTCCAATTTCAAATCAAAAGTGTAGTTTATATCTCAAACAAGAAGCAGTACAATTAATCAAAGTATGTGCCTAAACTATCAACACAGTTTTGCCATCTTAATGGCAGCTTGTTTATGTCAGCAGTGAAGAAGCCTGAAGAGCAAGTGGTGATGAAGTCATGAAAGGCGTTTTCCACAGCTTGTTGAGAATTGAATATTTTTCTTTGTAATAAATGGTCCAAAGCCTGGAAGAAGTGGTAGTCAGTTGGTGCAAGGTCTGGTGAATACGGTGGATGACAGAGAGTTTCCAAAAGTCCAACTGCTGTAGTTTGAGCAGCGCTGTTTGTGCAACATGTGGTCGAGTGTTGTCTTGCAAGAGGATTGGCCTGTGTGTATTGACCAATCACGGCTGCTGCATCATGAGCATCCTCATCATTTCATCCAATTGGTTGCAGTAGACATCCACTGTAATCAATTGGCCAGGTTTCATGAAGCTGTAGTGGATAATACCAGTGCTGGACCACCAAACAGACACCATTAGCCTTTTTTTTTGGATGAATATTTGGTTTCAGACTGTGTTTCGGCACTTCATCTTTATCCAATCGTTGTGACGAATGCTTGCAACTGTCAAAAAGAATCCATTTTTCATCACATGTAACAATATGGTGTAAAAATTGTTTGCCTTTATGTCATGACAGCAAAAAAAGGCAAGCTTTGAGATGATGTATCTTCTGATGCTTGTTTAATTCATGTGGAACCCATCTATCCAGCTTCTTGACCTTGCCGATTTATTTCAAGTGGTCCAATATTGTTGGAAGAGTAACGTCAAACTTTGCTGCTAATTCACATGTAGGTTGAGATGGATTCACTTCCACTACAGTTTTCAGCTCATCATTATCCACCTTGGTCTCAGTTCACCCACGTGGCTCATTTTCAAGATTGAAATCACCAGAACGGAACTTCTCAGATGGTCGACGTACTGTCTGTTCATTAGCTACATCCTTCCCAAACACTTCATTGACATTTTGAGCTGCCTGGGCTGCATTTGTTCCATGACAGAACTCATATTTGAAAATAACACAAATATTTGACTTATCCATAGTTTCACAAAAATTACTCTAAAAAAATTTGAAAGATAATCAAATGCCAAAACATACATTTGAAAGACTGAGGATGTACCTTCACAACACAAATAAAACAAGAACTGTCAAAGTAAAATGTCAGAGATATCAACTGTCAAAATTAGTACTTAAGGAAATCAGACATTTCATACTGAATAATCTAAATAGAAGTCTGGGTTTATTCTTTATAGAGCATACATAAGGAATCTTTGTCCTGAGAGGAAATGCTATTTGTCTAAGGCCAGATGGCTGGTCGCCAGGCTTATAGTCCATGTCTCTGGATTCCCACTTCCAGTGTTTTTCCCATAGCAGGAATTATCAGCGTGGTAATCTGCCTTGTTAAGAAAAACTAGCCAGTGTCAAACACTTTTTGTGGGCAGAACCAGTTTGTTATTGCATTTATCATAGCAACTTTTATCACTACTGAATATTTCAGTAGATAGATAAAGATGTATATAGATAGATATGTAGATATACAGTTTAAAAATGAGAAGCTTGTATTCTTTATCAACAATGTTGATAATTTTTCATTTTACTTTTTTCAAATTATTATTCATATAACTTGACTCTTTTTCATTAAAATTGTTTATGCAGTTGCATTTTAAAATGTAATTTGTATTAACTTTGGCCAAACTTTAATAATGATATATCCTTATTGATTGTGTACAATTGATAACTATCTCTACGAATTATATTCTCTAACTTGTGAAGGTAACTTATGAAGAGTTTATTCTTTAATTTGGCATGCCAAAATTTGACCACACTCAGCAAATATTCAAAGAAGAATAATTAACCAAGGTGTTTGTTTTAATATAACATTAGTATAGTATACTAACTTCCTATACAGAAGAGATTTGGTAATAGAAAATATCAGGTGGAAAAAGCCATAAGAAATACATCAGGATCAGATCTATGATCCAGGTATTTTATCGTTCACATTTTGGACTCAAATTCCTTTTCTAAGCATATCTATCATTATTTTCATTCACCTTTGTTACAGTCTAATTAAACCCTGCAATATCAATTTTTTCCCCCAAATATCCTCCTCCCAAGCCTCACCAACATATCTGTGTGTCCAGATCATTCATCTCTCAAGGATTTTCTCAAATTTTATCTCTCCTTTAGATCTTCTTAAAATCTTTCAGCCAATAGTAAATCCCCCCAGTCCAAATTCCCGTGGGACTTTATCTTTCGGCAGTTATAACTTTTTGTTTCAAAGTAGAGCTATACCGGGGATATGCCTTCTCCATCCTACTGGATTATAAGCTCTTTGAGGGCAAGGTTTGTATCTGAGTCATCTCCAGTAACTTCCACAGAAATTTGAAATTGAGGCTTAAAAATGACTGAATCAATTAATGAATAAATGTTTTTGACAAAGATAATGGAAAATGAACAGTGGATTTTAAAAGTGAATAAAGGAGGCAGCAAGTCTGAATAATGTGTTCAGTGGGGAAAGATACAATTCTTTATAAGATACCATAGAACGATTGAGATATACAGGAAAATGGGGCAGTGAGAAATTGTCCACACTTGGCATCACTGTAATTCTCAAATTGTTTATGTCTTTTTCCTCTTTCATCAATAAATCAATACATTAATAAATATCCATATACTTCTTTGCACATACCCATTGTGCTAGATGCTTGATATACACTGATGATTTAAAATTTACCTTCCCTGCACTTATGATAAAGGAGGAGGCTGGATAAAGCACCCTGTTCCTCTCACCTCTACTTGAAATCAAAACACTTATATCTATAATGTATATTATAGTTATATCAAGGTATTATGTAAACAAATTGTTTTCTTAAGAATTAAATTAGATATAATAAAAACAGAAGCATTGCAAGTCTCAGAGAAAGACCAGAAGATACCTAGAAAGATTCTAAAGGAACAAGTAGAGAGGAAGTTAGGAATGTAAACTTTGGAATGGAAATTTGAGATAGACTATGGTTACAAGAGTGAAAGGGTTTGTAAGTTAGATCTCAGAGCTGTTCAGCCTTGGAGATGCTTGAAGACATAATAATGCTTGGAAAACTTAGAGGAGAGGGGTAGAAAGACCAGGATGAAAAGTCCAGTATTCTACATCTTCTCTTGAAAGTGGTCTTATCTCTGGCTGAAATGGGTTATTGATGCATTCAAGATTTGTTTGTGCGTTCTGCACTTAGTAAAGTGAGGAACTGATTTTAAAAATCTGAGATGAGAAATTGGCCAATCTGGTAGATTATTCAAAAATAACCGTTACTTAGTTTTTTCAATCAGTACCCATATCCCCTCTGAGCATCATAGCAGAGTCTCTTGTTATAGAATCAACTGTCTAATCACCAAAATAATTAACAAAGCTTTGAAAGCTTATTCTGGTTAAAAAGCATAGAGAAGGGTTTCTGAGCCACTCTATTGGCATTTTGAACTGGATGATTCTTTGAAGGATGGAGGGAGTGTCCTGTGCATTGTAGGGTGTCTGGCCACTATCCACCAGATGCCATAGCACCTCCCCAGTTGTGACAAAAAAAAGTGTCTCCAGACATTGCCAAATATCCTCTGAAGAGCAAAACTGCCTCTAGTTGAGAGCCCTTGGAATGGGGTAAAGCTAATAAAAATGCAACTAGAGGTTGAATTCATTACATAAAATGCTGTATATGATATGAGTTGGTTTGTTTCCTGAAATACAGGGTGATGAAAGAAGAGTCAATTCCAAAATCCGAGGCTGGGCGTGGTGGCTCATGCCTGTAATACTAGCACTCTGGGAGGCCGAGGCTGGAAGATTGCTTGAGTTCAGGAGTTCGAGACCAGCCTGAGCAAGAGACAGACCCCTGTCTCTACTAAAAATAGAAAAATTAGCCAGGCATCATGGCGCAAGCCTGTAGTCCCAGCTACTCGGGAGGCTGAGGCAAGAGGATAGCTTGAGCCCAGGAGTTGGAGGTTGCAGTGAGCTACGATGACACCACTGCACTCTACCCATGGTGACAGAGCAAGACACTGTCTCAGAAAAAAAAAGAAAGAAAGGAAATCCTCAAATCAAGCATGAATGGGTGTTTGAGAAAGAAGTTGTAGTTGAAGCTCCCAGAACTGGGAGTCAGGAGAAATGGAATGAGTCCCAGCTCAGCCACATTCTAGCTATTTGTCTTCGAATCAATGACTTCCCCTTGTCGGAGCTTATTAATGAAATGAAAGGATTTGAATATACTGAACTAGAATATACTAAGGACCATTCCAGCTCTAAGGCTATGGTAAGTTGATAGATCTACACCTGGTTGCTATGGTAGATCTACACCTAGTTGTTTGGGTATTAAACTCTCTCAAAAACTATACACTCAAGAGGGCTGAGTGTGTTTTTTTGTCAGAGTCCAACCTAACAGGTTTTCCCTCTTTATTTTTTTCTCATCTCATGAGGAGGCTCATTCCTTTAACACTGCTTAATGAGATATGGACGAAGAAAGTGTGATCTGGCAAAAGCAACTAATTTTTCCTAAAATGATATTCATTTTTTCCCCTGGAGAGGAGGCCTGGGGTTAAACAGTTTTGGTTGTGCAAGCATTTTTTGTTATTGTTGTTGAGCTCAGAAATATAAGCTAAGTGGGCAAGGAATCAAGGGTGAACTTCCATGGGAATGGTAGAGCCCAAACCTCCACACTTGCCTCTCTTCTCAGAAAACAGACGTCAGAGGATATTCGGCATTTTCACCAGAAGTAGGCCGCCATCTTTCCATTGCATCACAACTCTAAGATGAAAGATTACTTTGACTCCCAAGAATTGTTTTCCAGTTCAGCTTCATAGCATACCAGCTAATTAGGCAACACGACAACAGGGTGGAACGATACTTGCATTCTGGATGTCTCCACACCCACAGTGGATTTGGCCTGGTGCCACTGCCCGCCACCCTCAGAGCAGTGGCATCTCACAATGCAACCACACCCAGATGACAACAAATTACATTTTTTAAAGATTCACTTTAATTAAAAATCATACATATTAATTAATCTAGGGGCAGAAAAGTGTCAGCTCTTTTCTCCCTCTTCTGGGCCCCCCGCCTTTTTTTTAGATTTCTAGATGTAATGAACTAGGCTTATAAGTGAGTACACCTGAGGAGTTGAGATGGCTTGATGGACCAAATCTGGCCTTGGATAAGTAGGAACAGTGACTAGCTTTTGCTTAGCATTTTATAGCTCATGGAGTACTTCCACATAAATTGGTTAGTTATATCTTTGTGACAAATCTGTTATGTAGGTGGTATTATTATTTATATTTTATAAGTGAGAAAAATGGGCTCAGAGATGTAAACGAGCATGTCTAAAATCACACAGACAAGTTGAGGGGTCCAGTCTTTTGACTCCAATTCTCATGCTTTTTCCACTGTTTTTCACAGCTGTTCTCTATGCAACTTAATGGTGGAATGTTCTGGTGAGAGGTCATCCATTAATTCAGTATATATTCAGTACTATTATGTTCCAGGTACTGCTAACTCCAAAGGCAATATTTTTATTACATTGGCTGATATACTTGATGAGTACAGTTTAATTTGTCTGCCTTCTTTCTGTCTCCTTTTTTCCATCTTCCAATGTGCTTCACCTCATGAGTAATTTAGGAATTTATTCTGTGCCCACAGTCTTGCCTCAGCTAAAAGTGAGGGCTGGAATTAAAATGCAGACTTCCTAATTCCACCCCAAATGTTATTTTGACTACATTCATGACCACGCTAGTGAGTTAAGGGCATAAGATTAATTGATAACAGCATGAAAAAACATTATTTTCTCCAGCTGGGGGATATGATGTTTCCTTTCTTTTAAAGAAGGTAAGATATTTGAACATTTAAGAGCTTAGAATGAGCTATTTGATTTTCTGACTTATTTGAAAAGATGTCACTTTTTCATGACTCAAACGACCTGTCAGTCCATTCCGCCATGTGTGGCTATTTTTCATTGAGGGTGACCCAAATACTTGCAAAGGCCTCACCACCTGGAGCAAAATAAGTTGACCAAAGGAAGGGGAAATAACAAGTAAATGGACTCCTTAATCCTGGAGTCTATTAATTTGTACCCTAAAACTTAAGCACTGTTTTTTTGGCACTTCCCACAAAAGTTTCAGTTCTTGAAGAGACATAAAGGTGGATTTCCCCATTATGATCTCTAATTCAATGTAATCAACAGGCTAACAACAAGAGACTTCTAATAACAGGTGACACTGAGCATTCCCCATGTACCAAGTACCATCTAAAGGCTTTTTATGAATTAACTCATTTAATCCTCATGGCAATCACTATTATAATTCTCAGCTTAGTGGTGAAGAAATTGAGATAGAGAGTTTAGGTATGTTGCACATCATTACACAGCAAGGAACTCAGTATTTAAACCCAGGTAGTATTGCTCCAAAGGCAAACACTTAACTTCTAAGTTATACTTCCTTCTGATTCTCAAGTGGCCTTCACTATGTATGACTTGAACTGTTGCCAATAGTAGTTGCTTCTGCTTTTTCACATAATCATCCCAATCTGCTCAATAATCCTGTCGAGTGGATGATACTCTTACTGTGATTTGCCTGAAGTCAAAACGCTAGCAAGTCATGCATTTCCAAACCATTGTTGGTCTTCTATGGTGCAGATTGAGGAACTGATCTTTGTCTAGGCACTGTCTGGATCCACCTGCAGGAGATGGTCTAGGAAAATCCTGAAATAGAGTTATCCCTCAACACATGTGGGGTATTGGTTGTAGGTCCCTGGCACATACCAAAATTGCAGACAAAGCCCTGCAATTGGCACTGTGGAATGTATGCAAAAAGTTGGTCCTCCTTATACAGGGGTTTCGTATTCCACAAATACTGTATTTTCAATCTGCCTTTGATTGAAAAAAATTCGTGTAAAAGTGGACCTACGCAGTTCAAACCTATGTTGTTCAATGGTCAACTGTACTTTACTTTGGGATTATTAAGTGGGAGTTTTGGATGGATGAAAATCACTCCTACACTCGTTAAAATAAATTATGACATTAGTAGTTGAATCATATAGCTGAGGGAGAGGTGGTACTTATGGCATGTGTTGCTTATTTTTAAATTTAAAATAATTAGGAAAAGTCATTGTTTTAGCTCTTCTGTCTTCGTCTATAAGCTAAAAGAAGGGGTGCCGGATGAATTTCAATGTTCTATCCATCCCTAAAATATCTATTTACTTTGTTAAAAAGAGCATTTTTGTTCTTAAAAATGATACCTACTTTGTGCAGAAAATTTATCAGGAAAGAAAAGTAGAAAAAGAAACATAAAAAATCATAACTCTACCCACCAGAGATAACAAATATTAGGATTTTTAAAAAAAATCTATTGTGTCTCCTTTAATACATATTATACTTATATAAATGCTTTAAAAATAGTATAATATTAACTATAAATTTTTTCTAAAGTCAGGTTTATTGAGATAAATTTTATAATAGCAAAATTCACAATTTTGGGTGTGCTGTTACATGAGTTTTGACAGACATAATCACATATGTTACCACCAGCACAATGGAGATATAGAGTAGTTCCATTGCCCCAAAAAGTTCCAATATGCACTTTTGCAGTCACTCCCCTCCCCAGCCCATGGAAATTACTGATCTGATTTCTGCCCCTATAACTTTATCAATTTAAAAATTTCATATACATGGAATCATAAAGTATGTAACTTTTTAAGTCGGACTTCTTTCACTTAGAACAATGCTTTTGAGGTTCATCCATGGTGTAGCATGTATAGTAGTTCATTCTTTTTATTCTTGAGTAGAAATTCATTGTATGGGTGTACCGAAGTTTGTTTACCTATTCATCAGTTGATGTACATTTGGATAGTTTCCAGTTTTTATTATGAATAAGATTGCTATAAATATTGTCTTACAGGTTTTGTATGGACATATGTTTTAATTTCTACTGGGTAAATACCTAGGGGTTAGATTTCTAGGTCTTATGCTAAGTGTATATAGGATTTTGTAATCTACTTTTTAAAAACTTGTTTTAAAAAATATTTGTAGATTCACAAGAATTTGCATGATAGTACAAACAAGTTCTGTATACTTTTTACCCAGTTTCCCCCAATAGTTAAATTTTAAATAATTATAGTACAATATTAAAACTAAGAATTTGACTTTGATACAATGCAAGTGTATATTCAATGCCATTTTATTGCATGAATAGAATTATATAATTACCCCTGTGATCAAGTTATAGAATTTTCCATCACCACAAAGATCTCCTTCACGCTACCCTTGTAGAGTCACACCGAACCCTCTCTCCACCACCATCCTTAACCCATGACGAACACTAATTTGTTTTCCATGTTTACAATTGTGACTTTGAGAATGTTATATAAATTGCATTATGCTATACATTATGAACTTTGGAGTTTTTTTTGTTTTGTTTTGTTTTTTACTCAGCATAATGCCCTTGAGATTTCCAAGTTGTTGCATGTATACATAATTCATTCTTTTTTTTGTTGCTAAATAAGATTCCATGATGCAGTGGAATATTTTGGTTATTTCCAACTTTTGGCTATTACAAATTAAAGCTACTATGAACAACTGTGTACAGGTTTTTGTGTGGATATAAGTTTTCATTTCTCTGGGATAAATAACCAGGAGTACAATTGCTGGGTGGTATGATACCTGCATGTCTGTTTTTTTAAGCAACTGCCAACCTATTTTACAGAGTGGCTGCACTATCTTACATTCCCACTGGCATTAGATGAGAGATTTGGTTTCTTCTAATCCTTGCCAGGATTTAGTGTGGTCCCTAATCTTTTTATTTTGGCAATTCTGGCATTCTACTCTTTAAAAATTATTTTCCACTCTTTCCCTTCTCCACTGCAGTTGAAAGGTACTACATAGTTTGTCATGGAGGCCCCACATTATTTTGTTCCTGGGTCTTTGCTTATGTTGTTTCTTTGCTGAAATATCAGTCACATTTGCATCCCCACATGTTCAAATACCCTCAAGCCTCAAGGCCCAATTCAAAAGCCACATCTTCCAAAAAAAGTCATTGCTAATCTCTCGGATAGAAATAATATATCTTTCCTGGATGCTTCATGTGTGCTTCTTTTATGACATTTACTACGTTCTATTGAATCTCTTATTTTCTGATACAAGTGTTATCTTCTTCACTAGGTTGTTAGATTCTTTAGGGCGGAGTAATCTTTTATTTTGTTATTTCTCTCCTTACCTTCCATACTTAGGGTTTTCAACCTTTCAATTAATAAAATTCAACATAAACCCTACAAATTGATATTGATTTAAATTTTTTGATTGGCATTAATCCTTGCTAATTATAGTATAAGAGAAAAGTGCTTAATTTCAAATATCTGTGTTGAACATTCTCTTAAGCTTACAGCATTTTCATCTTTACTTTTTCTAATTAATTTCTATATAACATTTAAAGTTTATAGTTTAAAATCCACTTATTCTGTCATAGGCTCAGATAGTAACAGCCCATTTCCAGGATCCATAGTATCAGTTATAATTTTTCTGCTACCTCCAGATGTGTAAAACACAATCTCCCTAAGACAAACACTTTCTTTGTTTCTGGTTAGATTTCATTGTTAGAGAGCTGTCCCTTTCAGTGAAGTCATATTTGCCTCTAACTTCAATCAGATTCTAGCTTTGCTTTCTTGGGTTACATAGAGTAAAACTTTTTTTTTCTGTTTGATCCCCAAAATTTCAAGTTTTTCCTAAGTATTCGAAATGCCAAGGGATAACAATTCTGGATTAAAGTGAGTTATAAAACAGACACTATGAATTCTGTATATTTTATGGGAATGCTTTGTTTTCATCTAACAAAACAATCAATGGAAAACATTCACTCATCCAATTTTTGTAACTCTTGGCTGCCTCTCATTTACTAAGTACAAATGATTTAGAATTGGAAAGTCCCCTTGGTGAATCGATTCTTTGTCATCATAAAATGATTCTCCTTATTCCTGGTGATATTCTTTGCACTGAAATCTGTTTTGTCTATTAATATAGCTACTCAAGCTTTCTTTTTATTAGTGTTTGCATCATGTCTTTTCTCATACTTTTACTTTTAACCCAGTTATGTCTTTAAAGTGTGTTTCTTTAGGCAGCAAACAGTTTGGTCTTGCTTTTCTTGATCCAATCTGACAATATCTTTAAATTTACATATTTACATATATGTTATATATATTTATGATTAATACATTTACATAGAATATATTTAAATTGAATATACATATAATTTACATAAAACATAGATTTACATATTGTAACATTGATATGGTCAGACTTGAGTCTACCATCTTATTATTTGTACCACCTGTTGTTTTTTATTCCTCATTTACTCTTTTTTGTCTTCCTTTGGATGAATCAAATATTTTTATGTCATTGTATCTTTTTTGTTAATTTACTAACTATAAATATTTGGTTGCTCTTATTATTTAAATAGTTAAATGATAAAGAGATTTAAATAATAAGAAAAAATCTTATATATTTATACTCATATACTCATAGTTACACTTCCTAGTGATTTTCTTTCCTTTGTGTAGATCCGTATTTCTATCTGGTACATTTTTAAATCTTCCTTTAACATTTCTTCTAGTGCAGGTCTGCAGTAAGTGCTGAATTCTTTGAGCTTTTCTATGTGAAAGAGTCTTTATTTCACCTTTATTTTTAAAAGGTAATTTGACTAAACATAGAATTTTAGTGGAATTGCTGGATCGAATGGTAGGTCTACTTTTAGTTCTTTGAGGAATCTCCATACTGTTTCCCATAGAGGTAGTACTAATTTGCAATCCCACCAACAGTGTACAAGTGTCCTTTTCTCTCTGCATCCACGCCAACATCTATTGTTTTTGGACTTTTTGATAAAAGCCATTCTAACTGGGGTAAGGTGATATCTCATTGTGGTTTTAATTTGCATTTCCCTGATGATTAATGACGTTGAGCATTTTTCATATGTTAATGGCTATTTGTCGTTCTTTTGAGAAGCTTCTGTTTATGTCTTTTGCTCACTCTTTATAGGGCTGTTTGTTTTTTTCTTGCTGATTTGCTTGAGTTCTTTGTAAATTCTGGTTACTAGCCCTTTATCAGATGTGTAGCTCGTGAATATTTTCTCCCATTCCGTAGGTTGTCTGTTTGCTCTGTTGATTGTTTCCTTAGCTATACAGAAGCTTTTTAGTTTAAAAACAAACACCACATATACTCACTATTAAGTTGGAACTAACTGATGACCACACATGTGCACAGAGGGAAGTAAAACTCAGTGGAAATCAACCAGGGGGGAGGAGGGAGGGGGAGGGGGAAAAACCTATCTAATGGATACTATGAACACTATTTGGGTGATGGGCACAGCTTTAGCCAGGACCCAAGCATTACAAAAGTGATCCATGTAACCTAAAACATTTGTACCCCCTTAATATTTTGAAATTAAAAAAAAGAATTCTAGGTTGAAAGTTTTTTCTTTCAGTCATTTAAAGATGTTGCTTCATTGTCTTTTCACTTACAGTGTTTCCAAAAAGATAATTTGGCATTATCCTAATCTTTATTCTTTTGTATACAATAGGTCTTTCCCCACTCTCCCCCACTGGCTGCTCTTAAGATTTTCTGTCTCACTGTTTTTGAACAATTTGATAATGGCATGCTTTGGTATAGTTTCTTCTTCTCCTTCTCCCTCTTATTCCTCTTCTTTTTTGTGCTTAGGGTTCATTGAAATTTTTGGGCCTGTCAGTTTAGTTTCAAAAATTTTGGCTGTTATTACTTCTTTTCTGCTTCCCCAGGCCCACTTTCAGTGACTACAGTTACATTTGTATTAGTCTGCTTACAGTTGTCCCACAGCTCACCGATGCTCTTATCTTTAAATCTTTTTCTCTGTGTTTTATTTTGGATAGTTTCTATTGTAATTGTCTTCAAGTTCATTAACTTGAACTTCTACAAGGTCAAATTTATTGTTAATCACATTTAGTATATTTTTCATCTCATATTCAAAGTTTAATTTATGTTTCATTTTTATATCTTCCGTGTCTCTACTTTACATTTTTGAACATACGAAACAAAATTATAATAACTGTCTTCATGTCCTTGTCTGAGAATTCTACCAGCCATAAAAGTTTTGAGTCGGTTCTAATTGATTGATTTTTTTTCTCCTCCTAATGGGTCATATTTTCTTGCTTCTCAGCATGCCTAGTAATTTTAGATTGAGTGCCAGACATTGCTAATTTTACATTATTGGGTACTGAATATTTTTTTATGTTTCTATAAATATTCTTGAGCTTTGTCCTGCAACACAGTAAATTAGTTGAAAGCCGTGTAATCTTTTTGAGTCTTGCTATGAAATTAGGTAGAACCAGAGAAATAGTCTAGAGCTAATTATCTTCAACTGAGGCATAGCTCCTCTGAGTACTCTACCCAATGTCTTATGAATTTTGAGATTGTCCAGTCTGGGTGGTGGGTCAAGTCAGAGCAATATTCCTTGCCCTGTGTGAACATTGAGTACTGTTCTTTCTAACTGTCTCAGATAGGACAGACCTTTTCCCAGACTCAAATTCTTTCCCCATATGTATTTGATGATCAGTACTCTACTGAATACGTAAGAGATATTCAGATCTCAGGGGTTTCCACTTTGTTCAGCTGTGTCATCTACAGTTCTCTGTCCTGAGAACTCTAGCTGCTTTGGTTTTCCTGGAATCTGAGCTTTCCCCTCAGCACAGACAGTCTGCATGGCTGTGCCTGGGTTTCTTCTCCATGCTCTGTGGCTTAGAAATTTTCTTAAGCCAGTAAGTTGGAGCAATTTTAGGGCTCAGCTTGTTTGGTTACTCTCTCTCATGGATCACTTGTTTTCATTTCAAAAGACTGATGTCTGCATTCTTGAAAACCATTGTTTACTATATTTTGTTTGTTTGTTTGTTTTGGTTTTGCTTTTGCTGCTGTTGTTTGTTTGCTTGCTATAGGCAGGAGCGTAACTCCAGTTCCTGTTACTTCATTTTGGCCAGAAGAATGAATCTAGTCAGTTTCTTTCAATTGATTTTTCTTCTTATTATGGGTTCTGTTTTCTATTTCTTCATATATCTGGTAACTTTTTTATTGTATGTTAGATATTGCGATTTACTTTCTTAGGTGATGGATATTTTTGTCTTCCTATAAATGTCCTTGGACCCTGTCCTGGGACACAATTAAGATAGTAGTTCTTAAAAGGGAAATAGTTTGATCTTTTTAAGATTTGCTTTTAATTTTTGTTAGATGGAACCAGAGCAGGCTTTGGGGTTAATTTTGCCCCACTACTTGGGTAATAACATTCTCAAATCTCTAAATGAATGGCAAAGTTTTTCCTTCTGACCGGTGGAAACACAAGTTATTTCCACTTTTATGTAAATTCTGGATATTGTTCCCTCTAATCCTTCGAGTGATTCTTTCCTAAGCCTGGAGTAGTTTTCTTACATTTATTAATACTTATTAGTACTCAATTGAAGACTCTAAATGGACCATTGGCTGCAGATCTCTGAAGGTCTCTCTTCAAAGTTCTCTCCTCTTGTTACCATGCCATGTGAATTTTACCTCCCTTGGTCTCCCAGACACTCAGCTTTCTATCATCATATCAGGGAAACTTCTGGGCTCTACCTGTGTTCTCCCTCCCTGTGCCATAACTGGGAAACTCTCTACAGGCAGTGAACTATGGCAATGTAGGTGTGCCTTGGTTTGTTTCCCCTCTCCCAAGAATCCCTGCACCATATGATGTGCAATGTCAAAAGCTATTATTTCTGTGTTTTTATTCTCATTGTTTCAGTAACAGGATAAATCTTTTCTGTCTTACTCCATCTTAGCCAGAAGCAGAAGTCTTATTTATCATTGAAGAACAAACTGAGTGTATCCCTTACCTCACATATTAATTTCTGTTTATTTTTTCAGGATATAAAGCAGGTGTTCTAATTTTCTTATCTTCCTTCTCAAAGCCTTCTCATCATTTGCTTCCTAATGAAATTATGAAAGTTCTATCTTCAGGCATCTTTCATAGTGTTAGGAAAGTTGAAGGATATAGGAAAAAGACAGAATCTTGATTTAATAGACTTCTGTCTGATTCCAGCTTTCAAGACTTACTACTTGTTTCTTTGGGAAAGTTCCTGTAGCTCTCTAAATTTCAGTAAATTGGGGAAGATAACAATAATATGTATCCAACCTACTCAACAGATTGATCATGAGGCCAAATGAGATCATATATAGAAAAACAGTTATAATTTGTAAAGCATTTTTACAAATGTTAGTATTTACCTTCATCACCAAGACTGGTTTACATTAATTTTTCTCTTTCAATGCATTTGATGTCTTTCCATTCTTTTTATTTCTTTCTGAATGTCTGCCTCTCCTTTGTACTATCTCCATATTTTCTCTTTTTTCCCTAGCCTAATATCATTGAATTGGTGTTTAGAACTTTGCCGAATATGAAAGAACAGAACAAAATATGTCAGGACAAGAATCAGAAGGCCTGAATTCCTGTCTTAGCTCTTCCATTTATGGCTAATAGATTTGAGGCAGATTATTCAGTCGTGCTGATCTTAAACCTTCTGGGCCGTAAATATAAATAACTCATTCTCTGCTTAAATTAAAGAATGATTTTGAGGAGCAAATATATTAAATAAGTAGTATATAAATATTTATATACATATATTGTCTACAAATTGATATTGTACAATGTTATTCTATAACTGTGTATTGTTCTATAATTAATTATATTATTCATGCAATTGCTCTATATGAATATATAATAACATATATTATTATATATATTATTATGCTCTATAATAATAGAAGAAACAGATGAATGCTGTTATTAATGCTAGTAACTGTAGGGAGTTCTTAGATAATTTCCTATATACTTTTAAAATACTCTTCCCAGTAGCATAACTAGTATTTTCTATCTAGAAGACAGTGAAGAAATAATCCCTATCTTATACTGCAGACTAAAGCTAGTTATTGCATTTTCCAAGATTTTTAGGTGGTTAGCAAATAAATGTTCACTATGTATATATTTTACATATTTTAAAATATTAAAATTACTTTCTAGAAAAAACTTTCTTAAACCAAGCAGTTTTATAGTTAGGATTTAATGATGGAATACATTAATATCATATGGGAAGTATCACTCCAAATAAACAAAAATACCCCCACTAAATGCAAAATAATTTTCATATTCAATTTTAATTTCATCCCTTGCTCCCCATGTAGTGTTAGATAACTAACTAGTGACATAGTGGGTTATATATACATAATATAGTAGGTACAGTGGGTAAAATAAAAATGTCAGATAAAAGAAAGTACCAGAGCAAAATTTTGGTTTGCATAATTATTTAAGGAAAGATTCATTGCAATTAGGTGAGTACTTCAGATAGATGAGACCATACCTTTTTAACTATCTTTTTACATGTCTTATAGATTGCCCACTCTGTCCACATATGTTGGCTTACATAAATTACTTATCTGCCTTGTTATGTGGTTGAATTGAAGGTTACCTATTAAACCAGGAAGAACAACAATAACAAACAAACAAAAAAACCCCTATTAATAGACTATAGAGGTGTAGAAGGGTTTAAACAAGATTTCTGGAAAGTTGCCAATAAAATTATTTGTATTTTACACCACAATCACAAGAACTGTCTGACTGTGGCTTCAACTTGCTTCTAGGATGAATGCAAAGTTGTCCTTCTCAGATTAGGTATAATATCCCCCTACCTACTTGTCCATTGACTGTTCTTACTACCCTCTCCCTCACTTCTTGCTCTAGTCTCTTTGGTCTTCAGTTTCGTGTAGTGCAGTGCTTTCTTTCTTGCATGTGCCTGGAATGCTGTTCCATTCCTTTCAACTGATTTTCACCAGTAGGTCAAAGCTTTCTATTATATGCTAGCTTTTCTCTAATGGACATCTTCCTAAAACCTCTTTTGCAGATTCAATTGAACAATAATTTGTATGATTACTTTTTCCCTTCTAGACTGTAGTCTCTTAGAGGTCAGAGATTGTATCTGTTTTGTTTACAAGGTTAACACTGGGCTCTAGGATAATGCCAGGAAAATATGGGTATTTAGTAAATATCTGTGGTACTTATTAAATATGGGTATTTAGTAAATATCTGTGGAAGAGTTTTAGGGAATACCCCTGGAATACCATAACACTTTTCTAACTTTGGGCTTATATTTTTAAATTTTAGATCACATTTTAGTAATTTGGTTGCATGCCTAAGAATTCCCTGATTTTATACTTATTACTCATTCCCTTCTTTTTTTTTAATTCTGTTTAATGAATCAAACTTGTGGTGTGACACAATGACTAGTGCTTTTGAGCTTGGTACATTCTTAATTTTTAAGTCTTAAGACTTGGATATGAGTCTCAGCTTGATCACTCACAAACCATGTGGACTGCTGTGAGTCACTGATCCTCTCTGTGTCTTTTTTACCTTCCTTTCAAACTAGCCTTCTGTCTTAAAGCAACTGAGATCAAATAAAACAATAATTGTGGAAATTTGTTGCAAATTTTAAAGCTGAATTCAACTTTCAGATATCATTTTTTACTCATTCATTCATTCATTTTTAAAAAATGTTATTTATCTAAGTGTAGAGAGAGACAAGTCAGCCGGCAGTTGCAAGCCTGCATCAGGAGTGCAATGTGTGGAAGTAGACAGGGGGCAGTACAGGAGAGCAGAGGAGGCACACTCCAGGAGGGGCCAGGAAAGAAGTCCCAGGGAAGGTAAGGTCTAAGCTGAGTCCTGCAAACAAAGAGATAGCCAAGTAAATAAGAAGGAGAAGGTCATTCCACAATGGGAAGAAGGAATATGTATATGCTTTAGCAGTGAGAAAAAATACTGAGGAAACTCTTTGGGTGGTTAGTGTTTGGGTTAAAGTAGGGGAAGTTTGGGAATCTGTCTAGCTCTGTTAAACAAATTATTGAAGGGCAAAACATGTGGGTCAAGGCCCTGTGGAATAGGAAAGATAAGATCCATATGAGGAACCCAGTCAGATAATAACAAATGCAAAATGTGAACTCCATCCTGACAGTTTATCAACATCAGTTTGCTTTCTACTTTATCTAATGACAAAGACTTGACCAAAATTTAGTCAGGCTCCTCTGAGCTCTCTTCTCGACTAAGCCTCAAGCTTGGCCTATGAGATCTGTAAACTCTCAGCACAAATGATTTTGTCTACCTCCCTACACACTAACGGGCTTGAAAAAACACTAGCATAGTTTCTATCAGCTCAAGATCACATCCCTGGGATGACCCAGCCTCCACTTAAGTTTCTGCCTGAGAAAGCTGAATGCTGTCAAAAGAATTTATGGCTTGCTCCAGGGAAAGCCTGACTATAGGTTTCTGACTTTCTTAGAGTATTTGGTTTTAAAAACTTGCAATTGTTCCAATGGCCCTCCTGTAAAAAAACAAAAAACAAAAACAAACAAACAAAAAAACCCACTTGCAATTATAAATTCTTTCTCTGCCCCTTTCAGATGTAAATCTTCTACAACTCAGAAATGTTTTGCTCAAGGACCTGGAAGATATCCTTTTGAAATGCAATCATCAAGAAGGAGAGGGCCTCTGTCTCCCAGTCTCTGGGGAAGGTAAGAACCTGACTTTAACAGGTGCCAATGAGCATTCTGAGGTACCGGGGCTTAGGGCTTCAACATTTGAATTTTGGATGTAGCCTATAACAGTGAGTGCCTGAGATAAGTTAGTTACAGATATAGGTAATGTGGTTACTATAATGTGTGGTGTTTAAAAGGTTGGGCTCTGGAGGTTGACTGCTTTTATTGCATTGATTGTTATCATTTGCAAAGATCACTGCTTACAAGCTGTACGGAAAGTAATAGAATCTCAACAAACCTCAATTGCTTTACCTGGAAGAAAAGAATAAAATGATACTTAACTTTTATATTTATTGTTGTACCTAAGTGCATAATAAGTGTTAGCAAATTTTGTATTTCTTTACAAATTCTTTTATAAAGATAGAGATTATCTTTTTCTAACTTTAATTATAAATCTGACAGTTTTATTATTGCTTACTGTACACATACACACATACATATTACACATATAAAATAAGCAATGTTCTTTTCCCCAAATTTAGTATAGTCTTAGCTACTTCAGAATTAATTCAATATGATTTTTTGAAGGACTCACAAACCTCTGTTTTCTATTGTCAGGATTAATCCTAGGAGACTTTAGCGTATGCTAAATTTTCAGGTAACAGTGTGAGGCCATGGGTCAGGGGTTCAAGTAACACCAAGTGTAGGGAGAAGTTGAATGTTATTTTTAAAAACCAAATATAACCCCATATATAAAACTTAACACAGCTAAAAATTAGACATTGAGCCAGGGACGGTGGCATGTGCCTGTGGTCCCAGCTACTTGGGAGGCTGATGAGGGAGGATCACTTGAGCCCAGGAGTTAGAGATAGAAGCTGCAGTAGGCTATGATTGGGCCACTGCACTCCAGCCTGGGCCACAGAGCAAGACCCAGTCTCTAAAAACAAAACAAAACAAAAAACTAGATGTTGAAACTTTCCTGTTTTCTTAATCCTAATCTAATAAAAGCAACAATTATGCAATTATATCTATAAATAGTAGGGTCTGTATACTCAGTGAACAAAAATGCCCATCCCATTCTATTCTTAGATAAAATGAGATGCTTATCTCTATAGTTTCTTAGTCTTTCCAGGCAAACAGAAAGGAATTCCCACAAAGGGAGTGAAGTTAGTTGACAATGGAGCACTTCCAGATAAGAAGGTGAATAAAGGCTATTTTCTGGTTAGTGTTTTTCACAAAGGAGAATACAGACATGTTGAATTGATGGGGGAGATTATTGGAACTATAGGAAAGAAGATCAAAAATTAAGAAAATGAAAAAGAAATTATTTAATCTTCTAAGATCTATTAGAATATTTACTTTTCAATCATAGTCATGACATACCTTTTTTTGCCCAAGTGATTATGGGTGTCTGGTGTATGCATGTGTTTGAGATTAGAGGAAAGGAGTACATTAGCAGTAGAATACTGTACCTAGTTTAAAGCACTATAATGTCTGGATTCTCTTCGAACTGTGCGAATGTCTGTGAGGTAGCCACAGGGAATCAGAGAAATTAAGGATATAAAAGGTGAGAAAGTGTTAAGTCTGGGATGACCATCCAAACTAGTTCCTATTCTAAGGTTCTGTAATGGTACCATTTTTGGCGGGTAAGGAAAAGATAATAACACCTACTTTGCTACGTCACAACATTGCATAAACAAATCCAAGAAAGCTAATGAATGGCAGATTGTTTTGAAAGCTGTGGAAGGTGATTTAATCATAAGGGACCATGGTTATTTATTAACTATTATCATCAGCAAGGATCTCTCTGTACAGAAAAAGAGAAGACCTGAAGAATGATATGATAGCTTTGGATTTTGGAAATAACCTGTGTCTTCAGTGACATTACTGGTCTACAGAAACCTTTACTTTGTGATTTTCTCATTTTTTCCCTTTCAGTCAATATCCTTCATGTGAGTTCAGTTTCCGGGCAACCTGATAAATGTATAGGGATGTAAAGTTTATAGTTTTTATTATCTAACCCCACTCCTTTCTAATGAGAGGGGAGAGGGTTCTACATGTTTGATGAATCATTGAAAGAGCTGAAAACAAAAGGTGGAATTTTGAGTTTGAGAAAAATACTCTGGTAACCTAACTCTAACCCAAACCCAAGTTCTCCAAAACTTCTACCTCATTCATGTAAATTTAATGTCCGTGGTGATTTTCAGGAATAAGGAGTGATTAAGAAAGGATGTGATGAATCACCTGTGCATTTACCACATTCCTAAAATAAAATGGAGAAAAGGTCCTGACAGCACGAGCCAGCTGACAGGTACTTCCAATTTTGCAGGTGCTCACTGAATCTTCTCTTGGCTACCTTCCCCTCCTGGAAAACATCATCAGTTTCAAGCCTTTTATTCATCATTTCAGAAAGTTCTGTATGTCAGTGAGGAGCTCTTTTCCGGTGAGAAGGAAACCAGCTCCTGTAATGTTTCCTCATAGCAGAGATTCCTGAGAGAGGCAATCATCTTTTGGTTCTTCTGTTCCACCCTAGCATCACTTCCACGCCTGGGAATACTCTCCATTTGGGCTAGATTTGGGGTCACTAGAGCATATTACACAGTTACCAATTCTATCGTAAGACATTAAACTTTTCTGCTATCAATAACAGATTGTATGGTTGGGACACATTTCCTATGGCCTGACAGGACAGATGAAAGACAAAAAATTAGTATTGGTATGTTAATATTTAGAAGAGGCTTTGAAAGATAAAGATAAATCAATGATGATTGAAACCTAGCAATAATTTTGGTAAGTTTTAAATAGCTAATGATTTGATTTGTTGTAGGCGTTTGTGCTTTAGAATACAATTACAAAATAAAAAACAGAATATATATCTTTAAGTTTTAATTTCACTTCACAAAGTGTTGGGGGAGTTATTCTAGGCTGAGTAAACTGAAATCCATTGATGAAATATACATTCAAGAGATGTTGACTTTTCTTAGAATCTTAGAAATTATCTGGTACAACCATATCAATATAATGACACAAAAATGGAAGACTAGCTGTCATTAACTATAAAGCTTATCACATATCCTTGGTATTGTTCTAAGCATTACACACACACACACACACACACACACAAACACACACATATATGAATTTCCTCTAAACCTTAGAACAATTGTACAATGTAGTCATTATTATCTCTATTTTACATATCAGGAAACTGAGGCTCAGAAAAAATAAGTGACTTTCCCAAGGCAACATAGCTAGTGATTGGTAGGTCAAAATTTGGCCTGAGATCTACCTTGCTTTAAAGCTGGGTTCATTTCCATTACACTGTGTAGTTGCAAAGACAGAAATAGAAACAGATTTCCTGACTCCCTGTTTCATTGTCTTTCCATTAAGATCTGATGGACTTTGATTTTCTAGACTCTAACAGTAATGTAATTTGAACTTGCTCTCTGTGGTTACTAATTTACCGCACCACTGGAGAGTAACAAAGCTATTACAATAGTGCAGACCTTGAAAGCAATGATTACATTTTTATAAGAAATAAATTATTTCATGGGGGAAAAAGAAAAAAGGGCATACTCTCACTTTGATGGGTCTCAGAATATTGACATGGTCCCAAAGTTGGCCAGCCTTGACCAGTTTTCTGGAACAATCATAAAACAACCTTTGATTGCACAAAATCAAAACTTTCCTTCTATGGATGTGAAGACCCTGAGAAGTACTTGAGTTAACCAATTTGACTCTGGCTTCAGTTCATCTTTGCATGGTTTTTCAGGTGTTGTCTTAAACTGGTAGAGTAAAATAAGCTGGTAGATAAAAGGTATTACTTGTAGGATGAAAAAAGAAACTAAGGAGAAGAAACTTTCTCTAGAAAAAAATGTTACATTTATATATTTGTAATTTTTAGTAGCTTATTTCTTCTTTTCTTCTTGGAAGACTAAATAATACGGTAATTCAGGAATTAAACTCAATTCAGGAAAAACTGATTGAGTCAAATTTTTCTTTTTTTTCTTTCTTTTTTTTTGTAAAGATGGGGTTTTGCTATGTTGCCCAGGCTGATCTACAACTCCTGGCTTCAAGGGATCCTCCTGCCTCAGCCTCCCAAAGTGCTAGGATTACAGGAGTGAGTCACCACACCTAGCTGATTGAGCCACATTTTTCAAACAGTAATTTGGGTACTGATGGGCTATGGAAAGTTGAACTTTGAGTTTCTAATGTTTATGATTATGATATTTGGTTAGAATATAAGGTCAGACTTTAGGTTTAAAGATTTGAAATAACTTTCCTATTGAGAATATTAAAGAGTAGTTATGTACAAGCTTTGTTTTCACAAAGTTTCTGCCTTTACTAATGTATAAGCTGAGGTCGCCAACCCCCGGGGTTCTGTTGGGACTGGGCCACAGAGCTCCACTGCCCCATCACCCCGTGCCCTCCCTCCCCAGTCCGTGGAAAAATTGTCTGCCATAAATCCAGTTCCTGGTGCCAAAAAGGTTGGGGGCCGCTGTATAAGGGTGAAGCAACATATGGAGTGGATAGAGTGTTGAGCTTGTGTCCAGCTTTGTGAGTGCTGGCTCTGCCTCCTGCACCTAAACTGTGTGCTCTTGGGAAAGCCATTGTTCCTTTTCTGAGTTTGTTTCCCCATATATTCAATGTTAGAATTTTGCTAGGTTATCGCTTAGGGTCATTCAACCTTAATGTATGTATGCATCTGTGATGCTGAATTCAGATACTTCAGAACGTTTACTCATGGAAGCAGCAGGAAGCCTAGGTCTCTCCAGATACAGAAATCTTTAAATCTTTACGTGACTGGTAGGACAACCAATCTGTCTTCTTTTCCTCTCCTCTCCCTCTCAGGAAGGGAGTTCAGTTAGAAACATGTTTGTCTACGAGTGGTATGTCTGATGTTGCTGGGGAATTCAGTTCTTATATAGGATTCCGGAGTATTCAAATTTGAGTAGGGTCCTTGGACTTAATATATTGCCTTCTGGGGAAGATATCATGAAAGCACATTACTACTTTAGAAATGGACATTATCTGTTCAAATCTGCCACCTTGCCAGGATCCTAAAGGATGGAAGCTGAAGTGGTGTGGTATATTAAGTCTAGCACGACCTTGAACAACTGGTTTTATGTGGGTGTCACCAGTACTTGCAAGTATATATACAAGAGACCTACATCTCCACGAGTTCAGACTTAGAGCACCGGCTGAGCAATGCAAGGAGCAGACCTGTAGCCGACTTACATCATCTTCAGCATGAAGATAGACACAGTGCCAGTGCTTCTGACCTTGGCTCTTTGCCTCATACAAAGTGAGTAATTTGTGTGTAATCTAAGCTTCTTGCCACACATTTCAAAGCCCTGGGGAAGGGACTTTTCTCCCCCCACCTCCACCAAAAAATATTTATGTACATATATGTAATCCTAAAATATCTTGCCAGACACAGAATTTTTGAAGATTTATATATGTTACATGTGGCTTTATAACTATGTTGTCTTTAGAAATGGCAAGTAGTTTGAGATAATGTGAATTTTTTTCCATGAGAAATCCTTCCAGTTTTTATTAGTTCTGAAAAGCTAACATATTCTTCTTCATCTTCCCCCCAGCAAATATATCAATTCCTACTGGATGTATGTATGTAAAACAGGCATAAAACATATGTAAATAATATTTGTATTTTAATACTATATGTATAAATAAAGTATTAAAATATAAATCCAATTATCTGTTCTTAGTTTAAAGCAGTAGTACATTCTAGCTTATGTTATTTTTGTGTTTTCAAATCCTAGATGAATTGAAAGTATTTCTCCTAAAGAGTGAGGGACTTTCGTGGGAGCTAGGAGAGAGGTTTTTGCATTTGCTGTTTGACTTTGAAGGGAACACAGATTGCCTAACATCAACATTTTTAAGAAGAGAACCTCAGAGACAGAGAGTCAGTGAGATTATGTATAAAAATAGTGCTCACTTTCCTAAAATAAGTCTGTAGTACAAAAGAGTATGTTAATGAGAGAGAATAATAGTCTATGATTTAAATTAATTTTAATTTTTACTAGATCTTTAATTTTTGTAGGTGTAATAAGGAGGCAGAGTTGCCAGAATTCAGAAAATTGAATTTTATATGTATGTATGATGTAAACTTCATATTGGATTATACTTTTAAATTATTCTATGATTGCTATGATATTTGGTATGTATATTATGTTAAAATTTTAAAAGGGAGCCTGTCATACTTTACTCTGAATACAGCTTCTGGAAATTAGCTATTTTGATAAGTCAGAGAGTACATGATTACTATTTTCCAAAGTAGTTGGAACTTGCTAAGCGATTGGACCTTTGTGAATGTACATGCTAATCTGGTGCAGTGCCCTCATTTTATTTGCCATGGTAAATCTTAATGTGTTCAAAAATAATTTGTGGTTTTATAACATAATGTCATTAAAGCAATCAAGACACCATATTATGTGAATTATTTTATTTATTAAATATGTTACATTTCCTTAACTTTGGTTTCTTTATATTTGTACAGATGCTGCCAGTGAGGATAAAGATCAGGTTAGTCCTGCTTTTTCTGTTCATTGAGTCCATTCCAAGATGCCTAAAGAAAAATTGTTTGTGGCCAACACCTTCATGTTAATAATACAAACATATTACATTGATAGGTACTAATAGCTTTTGTTAAAAATGCAGAAACAGGTCTTTTTGCATCAAGATATGATCTCTCTCTCTCTCTCTCTCACACACACATACACACACACACACACACACACAAACACTCAACATATCAGTGATGATGGATGCCTGCAAGAGGCAATTTACCCTGTTAAAGGAGTGCTGGAGAATTCCATAAACAAACAAAAAATAAGTCAACCTGTGAACCACTATCATTCTGTTTAACATCCAAACAAGCCATGATACACCACATAGGAAGCCAAAAGAAATTTTCTGGTACTCCTTATGCAAAAGTGGGTTGTCTGTATCTTGTATATAGTCAATGTATATAGTTTACCTAATAAATATTTATTGAGCATCTATTAAGCTCTATTATGTGTGAGACCCTGTTTGAGATGCTGGGGATATTCTAAAGTAAACAAAATAGATGAAAATCCTGCCCTTCGGAAACTTACAGTTTAATGGAGGAAAACAGATAAGTTAATAAGTAACTTAGTAAGATATACAGTACTTTAAATAATAATTAGTGCTAGGAGACAAATAAAGCAGGAGGCAAAATAGGAATTCCTGGGAATGCAAGTGGTATTTGTTCTCATTCGGATAGTCAGGGAAGTTCTTTCTAGAGAGAGTATTAGAACAGCAAACTGACGGGCATAAGGGAGTGAGCCATGAAGATATTTGCAACTTATAGCAGATGAGGCAGAAGGACTTGTGATGGCAGAGGCCCTTACACAGGGGGATGCTTTACCAACTCTTAGAACACTTTTCTTTGAGAAATAAAAGAATCATTTTCTATAGAAGTTAAATTGTTCTGTCTGTTTGAAAGACAAGTTAAAAGGCCAATTATACACACACGCATGCATTTTATATACTTACATACATACCCACACTACTATGTGTGCCATTAATTAAGCACTTAAAACACAAATTTCAAGTGTTTTAAGTGGTTTTCTAAGTATGTAGTAAAATTTGCTATGTCTCTCAAAGGTCATAAATCAACTTTTCTTTGCACTGAAACTCTTAAAACCATGGTTAAAATACTCTCTTGCTGTATTTTATTGCAACAATTCTATTAAAAAGAAACTTATCACAGGAACATTTTACAGAATTTCATCATACTCCCTATTATTTCGTCTAAATTTGCTGATTAAGAAGAGGTCCAGAAAGTATGGTAGAGTAAAAAAAGGCTGGATTTTTGGGAACTAGAGAGCATGCCCACTTGGATATTTTATAGTGGAAAAAAGAAGGATATTGTATAAATCCCATTGCATATAAAGCCATCATTTTCTTTTTCAGAGTCCATGACAATGGGTGGTGATTTCTTGCAGATAGTACAAATTTTACACTGATATTTTTATACCATTAAACTCTATATCACTGAAAAATGTCTTAAAAGTATAAGTTTATCTATTTCCTATATTAGTATAAAAGGCAAGAAGAACGTAAAGAAGTAATCATTTATTGGGAAACCTTTCTAATCATCGTGTTTGGATACTGTGTCAGAAATGAACACTATTGATGTAGTCTTCCTTATGATGCTGAAATTTTTGTTATTTTCCAAGTTTAGTAAATTGGGTTCTTTCTAGCACCATAAAAACATGTTGAAAGTTATAAACATAAGCCAGAGCCAGGGAAAAGCACTGTCATAATCTGCAAGGATCTTAACCATATGCTTAGATCTGTCATCACAGAAGAGTTATTACAAAGCCAAAAGCAAACTTGTTAGTCACCTCGCACCAAGATGGGATGATGCCAGCTCCTGGAGGATTCTGTCATGATGTCTGGGGGGGGACAACGGAAGGCAATGAACTAGACCACAGCCAGTGAGGGAAACAGAAAGAACTTGGTCCTATAGGGCTTCAGTTTTTCTGAGATGTAGAGAAAACAAAAACAACAGCAACAATATCAAAACAAACAAAACAAAACAAAAACAAGCCAGGAGCTGAAAGCTATAATGTAAGTAAACAGTTGCTGAATAGTCACTTCCCACTTCAGGATAACTTTTTAGTTTAGATATGCTCCTGTTTCAGCCCTTTCTGTTATGGTAATGGGAAGGATATTCCATTTTATCCAGAGAAAAACCCAACTCATGCTTTCAATTTTTATGATCTTTTACTGTTTCCCAAGAGAATGCATTGGATAATTTCATAACTCAGAAAAATATCATTGAATCTCATCTAAGCCAATTAAACACTGTGAGCAAGTTTCTTAACCTACTCCCTGGGCCTTTTATGCCCATTTGTAAAAAAATGGGTCTTCTAGGAATCAGGTTTTCATCTAATTGTGACTTTGGAAAAATCCAATTCAGGAATTATCCTGATTGATGCTATTCTTTTATGATTAACCATTCAAAATTATTTAGAGTTTCATTCCAATATTATCGTGAGTCTTTGTTCTATACACTTTCTATAAGACTTATCTCACAAGTGATATATTTCTATTACAAAGATACCAGGCTCTTTTCTGATTCTGTTATAAGGTTTTTAGGACTTTATTAGAATCAGTTACATCCATCAAGGTAAGCAGTAACTTGCAAAGTTGGCATAATGTATTATAGAGTCAGAGATCAGACACAGACCTCAAGATACACAGTTGTTAATCTGTTGCCAGAAATTACTACTGTGCTACTCTGACAAGATCACTGGATAGTAATAATAATCTTAGAGATATTTTAGCAGGTTACCCTTAGCAAAATTTTCCAGGGCTGGTCTCTGATATTATTTAGTTATTCTTTTTCACCATTAATTATTCTATAAGTGCTACCAACTGCCTACCATGTTTAAGAGGTTAGATTAGGTACAGCATTATCCATTCAGGCAAGGATATTTCTGCCCTATTTGCTACTGTATCTGTGGCACCTAGAAAAGTATTACAGTAATCTCATAATAAGTGATTGTTGACTGATCAAATGATCATTATAAAGATATAGGAGGCTAAAGAGAATCCTATAATAAATCCTTTGGAAGAAGTTGTATTTGTCAGAGTTGAAGCAAAAGCTCTGTTTTTTTTTTCAATTTTCTGATACAAATATCTTGAAATAGAATTTTTTTGTTTTTCGGCAAAATCAAAGCAACAAAACCAAACAAACAAAAAACCCTTAGATTCAGAAGACTTGATCTAAATAAAGGCCTAGTGAATTTTCTAAACTAATAGGGAATATCACATTTAAATCAGTACTTTACTAGGTAGCTCAAATGCACAAATGATTTTAAGCTCCTAGAAAAAAGTAACATGTATCAGGCCTTCAACAAAATATATTTAATGAATGAATGAGAAGAAAGAACCCTCACTTGTGAAAATCATTCTACTGTCTTTTGCCCCACCAATTCTATTATTCAAAATGGTTTCCACTTCCTCCCTAAATGTGGTGTAATAGTCATTGGTATTAAAAAAAAAAAAAGCCCACAGCATGTCTTCAAAGGGTCACATAGAATAGTAAAATAGTAGTTCCAGAGGATGTGTCGAAAAACAAAAAAGATAAAAGGCTTAAGCAAGTTTTGAGAAAATTGCACAGTACTTCCACAGATTCATAAGCTTTGATTCTGACAGTAATAATAGTGTTGGTGGCGCTGGTGGTGATGGTGGTTGAGGTGAGAGTATTAGTACTTTTTAAGAAGAGAATACAAATATAAAAATGCAAAATGGTTAGGCCTCTTCCAGGAACTCGGAAGGGGTTGCGACAGTGAAGGGCCCTGAACCTTAAGCTTTATTAGCTTTAAGGTAAATCAGCCTGTGCTCATAAGACAAATGATATAACAAAGGATCTGAGGTTTTTTTCCAGAAAATAAATTCAGTCTAGAAATTTGTTCACCAAATCTGTATGACCAAGGAATACTTCCCCCCCACCCCCATTTAACAACTGTTAACATTTCTAGGAAGTTGGTATCTTGCAGTACACTTTATGGAAAATATGGACGGAGGCACTTTAGAGTTTTCAATGCTCACATACGTTTTCTCAGTCTTCTAGCAACATTCTCACATCCTTTTCACAGCAATTACTCTTGGTCTACTGTGTGCCAGGTATTTTATATGTGTCATCTTAATATATTCCAATAGTAATAATGACAACCACCACCACCACCACCACCACAATAATACTAATAAAGGAGGAAGAACAGGAGGGGTGAATTTACTTTGAATATCTACTATATTCTGGAAAATAAACTCAGGTCTTTTGACTCCAAGTCCCTTGTTCTTTCCATTTCACTGATTGTCTCACATAAATGCTTGTTAAGTGAATTTGCCATCTCCAACAGACAAGCCAGAGTCATCATTTTTGTTTATGTTATTTGTATCAACTGACTCAGTGACTTCTGTACAACGGGGGATAGTGAGCATTAAATAATACTGCTCAAGGAAGTTCTTCTTAAAAGAAAGCCTTGTTTTAATGAAGTTTCAATAAACACAACTTTTTTTTTTTTGCTTTTTCCTCAGGAAACGTGCAGTGGATATAGGGCATGGATGAAAAATGGGAAATTATTCTGTCCCCAAGATAAAGAACTTTTTCAAAGCCCTGATGGAATAATGCTCATCAATGAATGTGAGACATGTAAAATGATCTTGTGAGTAAAGGTTTTCTTTTTTTCAAGAGTTTAAGTTACCAGCTATTCTCTGAATTAGTAAATATATCCTTTTTCTTTTTTTCAAATGTATTTTTCTAAGCCTAAACGGTTAAATAAAAATGCTTAGCAGATCACTCTGACACATTCCATCAGATAAAGTTGGATCATTGCCACCAATCTGGAAAAGGTTTTAATAATCACTCAAATGGGATTCCAAAATCATTTCAGAGGGCCTAGTGTTAACACTTTATGTAGCACTCTGTAGTCTTTTGAGGATATAGTTCTACTCTGAACTTCCTGGTTCTGTGGAAAAAATGGATTTAAGAAAGAAAGTCAGATTCCTTGAGCCTGTTAATACCTGGTTATGTTGTAGCCTAGGGGCTGAGAAGATCCCCTTGAAAATAATGTCAGACTGTCCGTGGGGCAACCAGCCTGCAGAAGGATTTAAGCAGGATACATCAGATTCAGTGAGCTGCCAGTGTCTTTCAACATCTGGGATTATGCTAGGGTGAGGGGAACTAAAGGGTAGATTGTAGCTTCTAACTCCTGGCAGCTCAGAAAGAATTAGTATCCTGGGAGTTTACCAATGTCTACCCAATTCTTCTTACCTTGGTTTGGTTTTCTTCTTTCCAATGACATCACAAAGGTGAAAAAAAAAAGGCTTGAATTATCAATTGCAGATCCTCAAACCAGATGGTCCTAATTTGTTTTTGAAAAGGGGGGGGGGTCATCCTCAAATTTTGGCCACCATCAAAATTTCAACACTGGTACCAAGCCAATACTAAGCTTACCCATTTAAGATAATTACATTATAATTGGCTTTTTAAATGTCAGATTGGTATGTGTCAGGGGATTTAATTTGTCATATTCTATAATAGTGGGATAATGAAGCTGTGATCATATGTGCTGCTTCTAGAGAAGAGATTGTGGGAAGATGAAGAAAAAACAGGACAAGATTTAGTGGGGATCTGAGGCCCAGGGCAGGTTAAATAATTCTTTCTTATTCTCTCGAAAGCTAAATGTAAACCAGCAGGCATATTATTTACTATAAAAGTTCCTTCTTGTTACTTAGGATGTTTTAACAGGCGACTGAAACTGTGAATATAATAAATTTACTGAAAAAAATTAAAGCAAAAATAAAATGCCTTAAGACTCAAAAGACAGTTTATCACATTGGAGTTACTCATTCAATTATTATTTTTATTACTTATGTAAATTATGTTGGATTAAACTTGGTTTCTTAACCTGGAAAAGAGGAGATGGTGCAAGGCATAAAAACGGTCTTCAAATTGCTGAAGGACTGCCCTGTGGAAGAGGATATTGATTTGCTCTGTGGGCCCCTAGAGGCTGGAATCAGAATCAATATAGGCAGGTAGATTTTGGTTCACTGTGAATATGGTCTTTCAAAAATTGCATTCAAACAATGGAGCAGATGGCCTTTAGAATTGGTGACCATCTGGCTGTTGGAAGTATTCAAGAGAGGTAGTCTGTTACGCTGTTAAAGGTAGAGATTCGTGCCTGTAATAATACCATACTTGAGAGATTTTTCAACTTTGAGGGGAGATTTTTGGTACCGTGACCATTTTTGGACATACCTTCACTTCTGACACAACAGCTTGGGCTGAGGACAACAATCAAAATTAAGTTTATCACGGAAACTGTTATTCCTAAAAGTCGGGCAAGCAATGTTAAGCTATGCTATTCCTTTTTCTTTTCCAGGGAGAAAGAAGCAAAATCCCAGAAAAGAGCTAGGCATGTAGCAAGAGCCACAGGGGCCACTGCACCAGCAAAGGTGAGACTATTTAGAGCCAGCCTGTTATGTTTGCTTTCGAGTTGATGTTGACTCTATTTAGAGGTATCTGTTTATTTCCTAATCACTAGGTCATACTTGTTGTGAAGCCGACTATTTAGAAGGGAGGGAACATGGCTTAGTTCAGGGGTGGGCTAAATATCTGGTACATCTTGTCCATTGGCCCAACCCGTGACCTAACTCTCTGAAAACATCCTGGGCACTGACAGACGCTAAGGGGTGGAGCAGCCAGTGTGGTGTTTGCCTTTCATAGCCGTTTCTCATTCCCCCTGTCCTGTCTCAGCTCCAAGCACAGCCTTCCTGGGACTGCACAGTTAAGTTCTAATTTCAGAATTCTTATTTATTGTCTATATAACTTGGGCACTTTATGTATTTCTGGTTCTCAATTTTTTCATCTGTGCAGTGGATTGTGGACCAAATGAGAAACTAAGTTTAAAAAGCCAGCTGCGGCATTGATCGTGTTTTAGCAGGCATTTGACTCATTCTGTTTCCTTTCTCTTTTCCTCTCCTGCTTCTTACTGCCCGTCTTTTCTAATATTGGAGGCGTTTCCTAATTCAACTAGAGTTACTTGTTTATATCTATTTTATAGATTGGGACTCAGGCTAATATTTTGTTTGAGAAAAGTATTCTGTGGTAAAAAAAAATAAAACATTAAGATGTAAAATAAGAGGAAAGAAAGAAACTGCACAGATTTAGGCCACTGAATAACCATTCCATTTTATAAATACTTTTATTCATACAAAATTTTTTATTTATACAAAAATATAACAATTAAATTAAAAAATAAAAATTTGGGGCCCAGATTGGTGGAAATTTCTGGTCTGTAATATGTCACAATTGGGTTATTGACAAAGCTGGGACTATCACCAGCTATTCTGAAAACTACTCACATTACTCCAAGTCTCCTATGCAACTTCTTCTCTAATTTCTTTTTTTTCTCGTACTCCTCTCCTGGCCCCAACACATAATTAAAATAATCAGTCAGAGTAGGCACACCCTAATTACTTATAACCTCCATGGTCTAACCAAGCTACCATCTTTCCTGGCAGTGTGACTCAGGAATGTCTGAGAACCTCATCCTCCACGGTAAAGACAGTTGACTAAATTCTTTGCCTGCACTCAGCCAGTCTCACTTTAAAACAGTAGTACAATCGCTGCTGTATTGATGAGTAATTGCAAATCCTTTATCTGCATGTAGCACAAGGGAGCATAGTTCCACACTCTATACAATCTATGGGATCCAGAAAGGTTTAGTGACAACTTTTAAATCTGCCTTTATTTGTCACATTCAGAGAGAGGCTCACTCTGTATGATCCATTCTCCTTCTCCTCCTATCTTCTTAAAAAAAAAAATGACACATCAATGGTGTTTTAAAATATAAAACATAAGCAAATGACAAACTAAAAACCAAAATACGCACACAGACACACATACACGCACCAGTCTTAACAAACCTGTTATTTTTAAACTGTTACTGGTTAGATATTTCCATATGTAGTCACAAATTTATTGAATTTTAATTGAATAAAAGTTCTAAAAAATAAAATTACAGAACTTTAAGATATTATACCTTTCTGTTAATGTTTTATGCCTGAGTTATAATTTTTACCTCTAGATAAAATTTTTACAGCCATATATTAATAGTTTTTTGTCTAGGAGACTACTTACATATAAGTTAAGGTAGTTAATATTTGGTTGTGTGTCTTTCAAGTAGTATCTGTCTAAATTTTTACCTGTCTGTGTTTGAATGGATTCATGCAATTACACTACTTTTTTTTTCTCTCCAATGTAAAAGAGAACATTCTACCCACTTTCTTTCCTTAGATTCCTCCTATCAAAAATCAACCATGTTACTCACTCTGAGAATAAGGTGCTCTACCTTTCAAGAATTTTCCTCCTACAGACATCCTCCCTCTCTCTCTCTTTCATCATCAATTTATTCTTCATTAGTATGTCATCTTTTCACCTCCTGACTCTAATATTCACTCCCTCAAGAAGTCTTGTTGGTGCTGCCTCCAAAATACATTCCCAATTTGACTCCTTTTCACCATTTCCATATCTACCATCCAGTTCAGTCATCCATAATTTCTGATCTCTAATGTCTTTGGTCCATGTGGAGACTTTGGCTTTTTAATTCATGAATTCATTCATTTAATGTTTCTCATGATTTAGGTTGCCAACTTTATAGGATATTAAGTTCATATGAGCATATGTGTGTTTCTGAGTTCCCTATTCTTGTCAGATTGGTTCATCGCTTTAAAAACTAGTATAACAAGTCCCCTTTCTTAGTTCATATTATTAAAAGTTGACTTACCTATGCATAGATATTGTTTCCATATACATATTAGAAATAAAACATTACTCAGTTTATAAAAAATCCAACTTGAATTTGGGAAGCCAATGTCATTAGGGATACAAAGAATTTATGAATTAATTTGAGTAAAATTGACTTTTTATAATACTAACTTGACCAACTGAAGCACATAGAGTAACTTATAATTAATTCATAAAATTTCTATGTACTTTATTCAATTTATAAAATATGCTTCCAGAGATTCTTATAATTTTTGTTAATACCTGGAAAATGTGTAATTTGATTGCTATTTTGAATGTACTTGTTTTTATAGTATTTGTATCTGTTTATTTTCAATATAGACAAATTTCTCTAGGTTGGCCTTGTATCACACAAGTTTATGATGTTTTCCATTAATTTTGGTAATTTATTGATTATATTGTTTTTTTCTTGGTATTTGATCATATCATCTACATACAATAGGAGTTTTATAATTTCCTTTTCAATCTTAGTACTCCTTTGTTTCCTTTTGTTTCCTTATATCATTGGCAAGGATACAGAGTTCAGTAGTCAAACAGTAATGATAATGATGAACATCAACCTGCCCCCTCTTCCCCCCATATCAAAGGGAATACATATAAAGTTTTTCCATTAAATACAATGTTTACCATAGGAGTTTTTAATCTATCAACTTTAGCTAGTTTTGGAAAACTAGCTTTCCATTCTTAGTCTGCTGAATATGTGTTGATTATTATCAAATGCCTTCTCTGCAACTATTAAAATAATTTGATTTTTTTCTCTTTTAGTATATATCAAATTTCTGGATATATTTCCTAATATTAAACTATCATTGTTTCTGTATAGTAAATCATACTTAATCATACTATATTTTTAATATACTGTTAAATTTAGATAGTAATATTTTATTTAGAAAGTTTGCAATTAGGTTCATGAGTAAAGTGAATCTACACTTTTCTCTTTTTAATTGATCTTATCTGGTTTTGGAATCCATATGAAGTTCCCCTGAAGGGTGGCACTTCAGGCTATGGCTAAATGAGGATATCAGCAAATCCTTTCCTCAAAAAGCAACTATAAAGCCAGACAAATTGACCCAAATAAATATTTTAACACTCTGAAAATTGACTAGCAGCCTATGCCAATCTGAGAAGCATTTATGCTTGAAAAATTGCTGAACTTTGGATAGAAAAATGGGAGTCTGTGATATTCTTGCTTAGGGATATTCCCATCTCACCCCCTGGCTTGGTTGGTATGGAGGTTCTATACAGGGCAGGCTATGAGCATCAGTAGTTGCACTGCCACTGTTGAAGGGGGCTTATCTAATTTGAAGCAATGGGTAACAGCCATACCCAGAGGTGTTTTCAGTGTAAGTGAGGATCTTCATCAAGAGTAAGAAGGTGGCCTGAGGTTGCAGTCATGGTTGGGGCAATTATATTCCTAAGTCTTCACACATGGGTAGAGGAGAACAAAGAGGGGACAAGAGATTCACAAACTCCTGATCAACCATGAGGCTGTGCATATGCATTAGAAAACACAAAATACTCTAGTGGGAAGCAAATGCTAGGGTAGGTGTGAAAGTGTCTGGAACTTTGCATGCCATCACCTATACACAAAGGTTCATCTGCAGAGGATGAAAGCCTTATTAGTTTGAGGTATTTGAGCACAAACTGTGTAAAATCATTAGCTGGCCAGTAAGCTACAAAGATTTAGGGGGAAAAAACCTAAGAAATCAGGCTTAAAAAATAAAAACTATAAACATTTTCTTAACAGACACATCAGCAGTTACAAATTATGGGAGAGCAAGATTTCAAAGATTTAGCCCAGCCAAAAAAGCAAAAAACCCAAAAATGCAACAAAATAACCTTTAGGGAAAAATCATAATCCTGAGTCCCTATAATATTTTACCTAATATGTCCAGTTTTCAACAAAAATTATGAAATATCCCAATTAACAAGAATGTATGCCCCATACTTAAGACAAAAGAAGTCAATGGAATTTGTCTTTGAGTGTCTATAGATGTTATATTTGGCAGACAAAGACATGAAGGAGTTATTAAAAATGTGTTCAGTATACTAAAAATAAAGTTTGAAGAATTAAAGAATGTATAATGATAATGAATAAACAAATAGAGACTTTCAATGAAAAGGTATAAGTTTTTAAAAAAAGGATCAAATTAAAATTCTGGAGGTGAAGAGTACAATAACTGAAATGAAAAGTTCAATAGTGAGGCTCAACAGCAGATTTGTGATTGCATAAAAAAAAAGAATTAGCAAACCTGAAGAAAGATTAATAAAAGCTAACAATGGAAGTACAGAGAACCAATATTGAAGAAAAATGAACAAATTTACAGATTTTTTGAGCAAGCAAGCCAACAGGTGTGTAATGGGAATACTGGAAATATAGAAGAAAGAAAAAGGAATAGAAGGAACAATAGCCTAACATGTCTTAAATTTGATGAAAAAATTGGTGTTAACATTCAAGAGACTCAACAAACCCCAAAATCAGAGAAATACAAAGAGATCCACACTAGACCCATCAATATTAAAATGTTGAAATCAAAAGACAAAGAGAAAATTTTGGAAGTGGCAAGAGAAAAATGACACATTGTATATACAGGCTACAATTAAAGGCTGGCTTCTCATCTAAAATAATGAAGGCCAGAAGACAATGAAATGACTCAAAGTTAATGCTCAAAGTGCTGAAAGAAAAAAAAAAATTGGCCAGTATCCCACCCTTGATCTTAGCCAAAAGGCTGAGAAGCAGCAAGACTAGCCAATATTCTATATCCTCTAAAACTATTCTACAAAAAATAAAGCAAAATAAACATATTCCTATATCAATGAAATCTGAGAGCCTTTGTTGCTAACAGAGCTATCTTACAAATAATAATAAAGTAAGTCCTTTAGATGAAAGAAAATAACTATGAGATAGTAGCTTGGACCTATAGAAAGAAAGGAAAAGTAACAAAAATAGTGAAAATATGGGCTAATATGAAATAATTATAAGAATATCTTTTTCTTATTTTCTCCTAACTTCTTTTAAGGACAATATTATTACATAAAGTAGTAATTATAATGCTGTTTTATTGGGGAGATATATATATGTATCTATATATGCATTATATATATGACAACAGTAGCACAAAGGGGGATGGAGGAAATAGAACTATTTTGGGGCAAAGTCTCTGTATTTTACCAGAATTAAGTATTAATATTAAAAAAAATTGTGATAAATTGATTCATATTGTAATTGCTAGAGTAACTGCTAAGAAAATGACATAAATAATAAATGTATAAAATCAACAGAAGAATTAAAAAGGTAAACTAGAAATATTTCATTCAAAAGAAGGCAGTAGTAGAAGAATAGAGAAACAAAAAGGACAAGAACATATTCAAAACAAGTAGAAAAATAAAATTTAAATACAACCATATCAATACTTACATTAAATGTAAATGGTTTAAATATCCCAATCCAAAGGCAGAAATTGTCAAATGATAAAAAAGCAACTATAAGCTGTATCTAGTAGATGTTCCTTAGAGTCAAAGACAAAAAGAGTTGAAATAAAAGAGTAATACCATACCAAGCATAACCATAAGAAAGCAGGATTGGCTATATTAATATCAGATGAAAGAGACATTGATACAAATAATATTATTAGAGACAAAGAGGGATATTTCATAACTTTAAAAGTATCAATACATCAGGAGGTATAACAATTATAAATGTATACCTACTTAGTATCAGAGGCTTAAAATTTATAAAACAAAAAAATGCTATAGTTAAAAAAATAAATAGACAATTTGACAATAATAGTTGAAGATTTCAATACTCTACTCTCACAAATTGATAGAACAGCTAGACAAGATGTGATCAAAGATACAGAATATTTTAACAACACTATCAACTAACTCAACCTAAATTGAAATCTAGAGAGCACTTCCCCAATGATTGCAGAATGTGCATTCTTTTAAGGCAACAGAGGAATATTCTCTAGGATACACTATATGCTAAGATATACATATCTCAATTAATTTAAAAGAATTAAAATCATGCAAAGTATGTTCTTTGACCACAACAGAACTGAATTCAAAACCAGCAGGAAAAATAAATTGTGAAAACCCTCAAATATTTGGAAATTGAGAAACGTACTTTTAAATAACTGATAGGTCAAAGAAACAATCATTGGATAAATTGGAAAATAATTTTAACTGAATGAGAACAAAAACATAATAATTCAAGACTTATGGGCTTTAGCTAAACAATGTCTAGAGCTTTAGATGTCTAAAGCAAATAAGAAATGACTCAAATCAATAATTTGAACTTCTACCTTAAGAAACTTAGAAAAAGAAGAGAAAATTAAACCCAAACCAAGCAGAAGAAAGGACATGAGGATTAGAGCAGAAATCAACAAAATACAAAATATAAAAACAATAGAAAAAAATAATAAAACCAAAGTTTGTTCTTTGAAAGGATCAACAAAGCTGACAAACCCTTAGCTTTGTTTTCCCTTCATGAAAAAGAGAGAAGAGAAAGATTTTCAAAGTCAGGAATGTGATAGAAGACATCAATATATGCCTTGGAGAAACTACAAGCCTTATAATGGAATATTATGAACAATACTATGCCAACAAATTAAATAACTGAAATGAAATGAAAATATTTCTAGAAAGAAACAAATTATTAAAAATTGACCCAAGAAGAAATAGAAAATCAGAATAGACCTATGGAAAGCAATGAGATTGAATGAGTAATTTAATCAAAGAAAAGTCCAGGCCCAGATTACTTCATTGGTGATTTTCATTAAATATTGAAAGAAAAAATAATACCAATCCTTTACAGACTCATTCGGAAAATAGAGGAGAAGACACTTCCCACCTTATTACATGAGGTAAGCATTATTCTGATACAAAATCTAGATGAAGATGTCACAGAACAGAAAACTATACAAATATCCCTCATAAACACACATGGAAAAATCCTTAACAAAATATTAGCAAACTGAATCCACAACATGAAGAGGATAAAACCTTGACCAAGTGAGAATTATCTCAGGAATGCAATGTTGATTTAACAACAGGAAACCTGTTAGTCTAACGCACCATATTAACAGAATAAAGGGCAAAACCAGATGATATCTCAATAGATGCCCAAAAATCGTTTAACAAAATCCACCACTCATTCAAGATAAAAACTCATACAAAAAACTATCAATTAGAAGTAAACTTTCTTAGTCCAATAAAGGGTATCTATGAAAAATCTACAGCTAACATCATACTTAAAGGTTAGAGAATGAATGCTTTGCCTTTAAGATGGAGAAGAAAGCAGATGGGTTTTCTTCCACCACTTCTATTCAACATTGACAACATTAATGAGACAGAATTAATTAATTAAAGACATACTGATTAGAAAGGAAACAACTGTCTTTAATTGCAGAAACATGATACTATATACAGAAAGTTTTATGGATCCACAAAAAGAAAAAGTTATTAGAACTAATAAATGAGTTTTGCAAAATTTCAGTGTGCGAGATCAATAATGCAAACTCAATTGTATTTCTATATACTAGCAATGAACAACTCAAAAATTAAAATATTAATTCCATTTATAATAGCATCAAAAATATGTAGAAATAAATTTAACAAAATAAGTGCAAGGCTTATATGCTAGATATTACAAAATGTTGCTGAGAGAAATGAAAGATCTAAATAAACAGTGAAACAAATAGTCCATATTCATAGATTAAAGAACTCACTATTGTCAAAATGGCAATTCTCCCAAAATTAAGCTATAAATTCCACACATTCTCTACCAACATCCTGGCAGCTTTTTTTTTTTCTTTGGTAGAAATTGACCAGTTAATTCTAGTATTTATATAAAGTGTTGAAACACTTAGTAACTGAATTAAAAACTTACTATAAAGCAATACAGACATAAAGATCAATGGAATAGAATTGATATTCCTTACATTTGTAGTCAATTAATATTTGACCAACATGTCAAAATAACTCATTGCTGAGAAAATTGAATATACATAATAAAAAGTAAACTTCGATTTTACCTTATACCATACACAAAAATCAACTTAAAATTGATTATAGTACTAAATGTAAAAGCTAAACCTATAAAATTTCTCAAGGAAATACAGAAAAAATTTATGAATTTGGGTTAGGCAGAGAGTTTTTAGTTATGAAACCAAAATCATGATCCATGAATACAAAATTAATAAACTAGACTTTATCAAAATTATAAATTTTTGTGCTTCAAATGACATCAAGACAATGAAAAAGTGGGTCAAAGACTGTGAGAAAATATTCACAAATCTTATAGCAGTTAAAGGATTTATATTCACAGTATATAAGGACCTCTTACAACTCAGTTAGAAGACAACTTAATTAAAAATAGACATTGTACTAAAGATATATAAGTGGCTATCGAGCACATAACAAGATGCTCAACATCATTATTTGGGGAAATGCTAATTAAAACCACAATGAGCTACCACCGCACACCCAGTAGAAAGACTACAATTATAAAGACAGAAAATACAAAATGTTGTTAAGGATGTGGAGAAACTAGAACATGCATAGAGAGCTGGGGGTAATGTATAAGGGTACAGCCACATTGGAAAGCAGTTTGATGGTTTCTTAAAAATTTAAACATAAATTTACTATATTACTCAGCAAATTCAGTCCTGGGAATTCAGTGAAGTGAAAATATATGTCTACACAAAGTCAGGCATGAGAATATTCATAGCAGCATTGGTTTTGATGGTTCAAAATTAAAAACATTCAAATGGACAAATGTCCATTGGTAAATGAATAAACAAAATGAGCTATATTTATACAACAGAATATTGTTCAACAATAAAAAAGAAGGTACTACTGAAACTTCTACAATGTGGGTGAACCTCAAAAACACTGCACAAGGTAAAAGAAGCCAGAATCAAATAATTACACATTTATGATTCTATTTATATAAAATATCCAGAAAAGGTAAATTTACAGAGCCAGATAAAAGTTCAATGGCTGCCTAAGGCTAGAGCTGGGAGCTGGGACAAACTGTAAGTGGGCACAAGGGAACCTCCTGGGGTGATGGAAGTATTCTAAAATCAGGTTCTGGGGATGTTATACAACTCTAAATTTACTAAAAATCATTGAACTGTTCAATTAAAATGGATGAATTTTATAGCATGTAAATCATACCTCAATAAAGCTGTTTGAAATTTTATTTTTCAGTTTATACACTTGTAATTGTTTTGGAATATTGGAAATTATTTTAAAAATTAAAATTTGGAAATTATCATTATTCAATGCAAGTTTTCCTAAAACTTCAGAAAAATAGATTGTAAAGCATTGGGACTGGGCCATTTTGGGAGGAAAATATCTCAGGCAAATATATTAATTGGATTAATGCTTATTGATATGTTTAACTTTTCTTTTGCTTACTGAACAAATGTAGATATTTTATAATTTTTTTGTAGCCATATATCCAATTTGGTTTTCAAATGTATTAAGCTTATGGATACTCATAATATGCTTTCATTGTATTTATATATCAATATTTATACAGTTACTTTCAATTGTCAGTCCATATTTTTTTCTTTTCATATTTCTTTTCTCTTTTATCAGTCCTACTAGAAAGCTACCATATTAGCTTTTTTGTTAATGTTCTCTATTGTTTTTGTTTTCATGGCATTCATTCCTCTTTCTTTATGTTTGCTCTTACTTATTTTACAATGGATTGAGGAATACTTAGTTCTTTAAATTTAAATTTTTAAAATATTTCTGACAAGTATATCTAAAGATATTAGTGATCACCTATATCAGGATTTGTACCTAAAGTGTTTCCATTTGTCATTATTTGCCAAACATTTCTTAATTTTCCTCTCCTCAAAGGTATTTCATTATATATTATTTTATTTTCAAATATGTGGTACTTTTTTTCTATTTTACATTAGTTTTAATTTTATTAAATTTTGGTCAAAGAATATAGACCATATAATATTGTTCATTTGGGATTTCTTAAGACTTTTTTTGTGTGGCCTAACAAATATTCCACTTTTATAAATATTTTATATGCTCTGGAAACATGTTTATTTTCTGTTTCTTGGGTGTGGTTTTGTATAAAAATCTAATGGCTTAAGCTTTTTATTTTATTTTTTCCTTAATATAACAATTTCTGAGAAGTGTTTGCTAAAATCTCTAACTTTGGTTATTCACTTATCTGAATCTTGTACATTTCGTTGGTTACTGTTGACATATTTGGAGCCTGTATCATTAGCTGAATATATGCTCATGATTGTTATACTGTCTTGTTCTTGTCTTCCTTTTATTTTATGTAATGTCCTTCTTTGTCACTTATGATGCATTTTGGACTGAATTCTATTATTAAGTGTTAACATTGCTGCATCTGCCCTCTTCTTGTTCATTTTTGTCTTGTATATTTTATCTCATCTTATTGTTTTAATACTTTACCTTTTAGTTTTAATTTTTCTCTTATTATCAAAGCATGGTTTGATCCTCTTTCTAATAATCCAATCACTAGTTGTCTTTTAATTTGTGGGTTTAACTCATTTACATTTATTGTTATTTCTATTATTTTAGGACTTGCTTCTCCCAATTTTTTATGTTTTCAGTTACCCCACTTTTTTAAAAGTTATTTTAAAAGTAGTTTCTTCTTTCCAGCTGTTCTTTGATGGTGATTTAAATGTAACATGCCTATTTTTATTCTTGTTATGACTACTCTTAACCAAATATCCATACTTTTAATTGTTTATTACAATTGCTAATATCTGTGTCTATTGCCAATATCTGTGTCTTCTCTCCTAAGATATGCTAGCCTTCTCTCAATTCATTTTCTGTAAACACCTTAAACCTCCACAATTTTGTTATTAACTAGATTTTAGCTTTGAGTTATGGCTATTTTTCTCTCTCTTGTTCTTTCATTTTTTCCATTAATTCTAGGAATTTTTCCTATTTTTAAAAATATTTCTTCCTATACTTTTTCCCTCCTTTGGCAGACTTACAATTTAATTCTTTATGTTCTTTAGCCTTTTTTTTCTATTTTAAATAGTTTTTCATTTACATTGCCTTTTAGGAGAGGTCATTGATTTCATCTTTTGGTTCACAAATTCATTGTCTATTTGTACCTATCCCACTTTCATTCTTTATATTGTTGTATTTATTACCATTTGAATATTTTCCATATTCAAAACTTCTACTTTGTTCTTCCTTTATAGCTTCTTTTCTTGTTTTACATTTTAGATATCTTCTTTTATCTCTTCAAAGCATAGTCATACTTTTGATAAATTATTTTTCTACCCATTCCAAAAATTATGCTTCAGTTGGTATGTGTTGTTTAGTACATTGTATTTCTTTTAGGTTGTTTTATTCCACAGATATACAGATATTTTTACTGTAAGATTTCACAATGGTTTTATTTCTTCTGCTAAAGTCAGTTAGGTCTGTACCCCTCTTGGTAAGTGTAAGGATGGAAAAAGGAATAAGGCCCAAAACTGGAAGTTCTGGGACCACTATTGCCCACTCCAGTTTGCTGCCACTCCACTGGGTCAGGAGTCTGTCTGTAAGCTCTCAGATATTGTCAACACTAGGAAGAGGTGTTTTCTGTGGTTTGTGATCCACCACCTTGGGGTTTGGAGGGAATGGAGGTGGAGTCATAAATCCTTGCACCTGTTCTCATCACCTCCCAGCTGGCCCTTTGACCTGCTCTGTCATTCCTCTGCCTGCACCTGTGACCTAGTTAGTATGTTGCTGTTGATTTTCTGGTGAACGGGGGACAGCAGTGATTGTCCCAAGTTAATGACTTTGATCCATAATTTCCCCATGCTTCTGTAGTTTCTCCAGAAAGGATTTTTTGAGGGAAAACTAGTAGCCATCCTGCTTTTTCTCTATGCTCCAGTCACAATTCTCTTCTTTCTGCCTTTTCCTTAAATAGGACAATCTAGTTCCCACCACAAACGCCTTGCAATTGCAGCTCTCTGTGCCTAGAAGGTTCTTCCTTTAGCTCTTTAGTAGCTGTCTCCTCCTCATTAATCTCAATCTCACCTCAAATGTCACCTTTGCAGAAAGACCTTTCTTGCCACTGTGTTTAAAATAGTCACCATTCCAGGCACTATTGTATTCTTCCATTTACTTTTCAAAGCACTTACTATAATGTAAAATTGTATATATCGTCCGTCTTTTTCTATCAGAATGTAAATTCCTTAGAACGTGTATTTCATTTCTCTTCTTTTGCTGTGGCAGCCTCACGGCCTACTAGAATGCCTACAGCCTAGTTAATGTGTAATAAATGTTGTGGAATAAATTAACAAATGAATTAATGAAATAACATATATGGCTATTACTTATCTTATTTTCACTCTATTTTTAACTTCTTCCTAAACATATAAATACTGGAGTATGTTCTATAACTTTTCTAAGTTCTTTTTTCTTTTTCATGGCTTTCTAGGAGAGTTTCTCAATCTGGTCATCTGGTTCAAAAATTCATTATATATTTGTATCCATTCTACTTTTGTTCTTTATATTGTGTCACACACTAGGCCACCACAGGTCTACATTCTAAATGTTCCATATCTATCATTAAAATATTTCTATTATTACAATGATAACAGCAAAAATTTTACTTTGTAATGTGATATCCTAAAGAAAAAATCTCCAGTTTTATTCTCTGATTTTAGATAGAAGTTAAATTCAACTTTATTCTGTATCTTCTTTAGCTAGCTTAGGTCACAATAATAATGAGTTGCCAAATAATGTTTCATAAGTATTCACTTGATCCTTACCACAAATCTGGAACATGGGTAGGATGTGAATTCCCATTTTTCAGATGTGGAAAGTGAGGTTCAAAGAGGTGGAGGGAGTGGGTGGCACACCTGAGATTTGAACACTAGTCTTCAGTTATTACCTGATGCAGTTGTTTTTCTTACCATACGGGTTTGTCCCTGTCATATTATTAAAGATTTCTGGGATTTCTTCTGTCATCCCTAGAAGTTTTCTTGGCTTGATTGTCAGTAGAGAAAACATTTAAAATAGCAATGACAATAAATGGTTATGCTTTGCTAGGCACTAAGTGCTATACATGTATTAACACATTTAAATCTCTTAATAGTCCTGAGAGGTGAAATTATACTCGTTTTACAAATGAGGACACTAAAGCAAAGAGGGGTTAAATAGCTTGTCCAAATCACACAGCTAGTAAGTGGCAGAGTTAAAATTATGGACCCCGCAGTCTGGCTCTTAATTACTGTCCTAATCTATAATAATAGAAATTTTATTGTAGTTTATAGTTTACAGAGAGCTTTTGTATTCATTATGTACTGGGCCTCATTAGGACTCTGTGTGGAGAGCAGGCAGGATTTAATAGAAAAATATTAATAGTGTACTAAATTTCAGAGAGGTTGCTTGGCCTACCTCACCAAGATGGCAAATGGCTGAAATCATACTGTAATCCTTTCCTTTGAAATCTATTTATATCTCTGTTCTTGGATCATATTTTATTGTCCTTGATTTTGTTAGCTCACTATGGTCTCCATATGTGTTTTTCTTCTCCAGCAAGTTATATTACTGTGGGCTTAAAATGTTAACATTTATTTACCTAAGGAATATTTTATCTCGTATATTTTGATGTTCCTTGATCACGTCTCTTGCAGCTGAATTGTGATGATTTCAGGAAAGGAGAAAGAGATGGGGATTTTATCTGCAGCCTTGATAATGCAGCTGTTTGTGGCACAGATGGAAAAACATACAGCAATAGATGTGCACTGTGTGCCGAGAATGCGTGAGTATTCCCTGAAGCAGGCTTTCTCCCTAGAGCATGTTCTCTATATAATTACATGACACAGTTTTTTCTATAGTCTTTAAAATAACAATACATTTTGTGGCAGTTAGCCATCCAAAAACCATTAGTACTACTTCTTTTACAACTCTTAAGATGGAAAAAGAAATTTATGTAATGTAACACATTGTATTATATTATATTAAATATTTAAAAATATTTATGTATTTTATTATGCTTTTTAAAAAAAGCACTTTTTTTTTTTTTGAGACAGAGTCCCGATCTGTTGCCCAGGCTAAAGTGCCATGGCGTCAGCCTAGCTCACAGCAACCTCAAACTCCTGGGCTCAAGCGATCCTCCCGCCTCAGTCCTCCCAGTAGCTGGGACTACAGGTGCACTCCACCACACCCGGCTAATTTTTTCTATTTTTAGTAGAGACTGGATCTCACTATTGCTCAGGCTGTACAAAGCACTTTTATGTGTAATTTATCATCAGATGGCTTTCACTGTCTCTATGAAGTAGACAGGATAGGGATATTTTGTGTGTATATATATGTAAACACACATATATATACATATACACATATATTATACACACACACACATATATACACACACATATGTCTATCTTCCATCTATCCATCTTGTACCATGTATCATTCATATGACTGCATTTTCAGAAATTCACTCTAAAATTATGCCCTCAACTCTCACCAAGGGTCGACATAAAGAAACAGAAAACAAAAAATAGACATATGAAGAACATACAGGTTTTTATTAGATATATATAACAATACAACTATGAGCACACTGTATATTTAATTCTTACTATGTCTTATGTAGGGAATCCTGTTATAAATCTTTAAATGTCTGGTCCAGGTGAAAGTTTCTCTTCCTAATTTCTGGTATATTACTTTTTACTGTACAACGAGAATCATACTGCACCTTATATTTCTTTCCTGACAGCTCTGGCTGCTAGGAGACTCTATAATAACATTGGAATTTTTTTTTATAGTTTTCCTCAACTAATATCCTTTCAAATAACTTTTTTCTTATCACTTTTAAATACTTAGTTTTTTTCTTTGTACTGTTTTTATTGATTTTTTATTGTTATACAGATGTTATAATTGTAAGTTGCCTTATCTTTTGGAAAGTAGGCAGCATCTCTTACATTTATGGTTCTATGTTTTCAAATATACTTTAAAACTCTACTAGACTTAACAAAGTTAATTATCAGGACTTTATGTACTTCCCATGAAAAATAAAATACTAGTCAGCATAACCCAAATAAAGAGTACTATGATGAGATGCTAAATAATAGAAACTTGAATTTGTTTGTTTAAAACAACAAAAGCAACAACAACAACAACAAAGTTTTTTGAGGGGCATCTAGTATCTGGTTACAAGCTTTACTTTTCCCATCTTCAGTGGTGGATCCCTACCCTAGACACAGGAATTAAAAAAAGATTTCTGGAAATAATATTTACAGGTCTAAATCTTATTACCCCTCCTGCATAACTCCATTTCTTTGACTTCAAGTTATAAACACAGGCTTTTATTAGAAAAAGTAAGTGAACAATGCAATGTGACATCTGTTTTCAGGAGCAAAGGAGAATCACAAGACAAGAGAAGTTATGTTTGAATATTGGGAAGTTCTGTGATAATTAAACTGCTGTGTCTACTAACTTTTCAATTCCAGGAAAACCAGGTCCCAAATTGACATAAAGAGCCAAGGGGAATGTGAGCACAGTCATCCAGAGCAGGTAAGGACCAACGTCAGAGTGATGGGAAATATTGGGCGTCTAACCTCAGGAGAAAGCAGATGCTCTCCTCGTCCTTCTTGGGTGGGAGGCTGGGAAGGAAGTAATTCTTGCTTATCTTGAAATGGAATACTGAATACTGCCTGTTAATATGAAAAAGCAATAGATAGTTCCTGAAACTGGATCAGCTCTATTTCTGCTTTGCATTAACAAAAATTAGAATTCAAAAGGAAACTCCATCAAAGTGCAAAGGTAGTTATCAAAGTTCACTTTCTAACCTTAAACTTTAAACTTCAGTCACTTAACCTGAGTTGAAAGCCCAGCATTGGCACTTGCTATCAGGAGACCTTGAACAAATTACTTAACCTAAAATGAGATTTGGACTAATAACCTTTTTCTATGCTAAAATTCTGTGATCCTGTGATGGTAGGGGAAGGGGAAAGAAGAAATTGTCTCACATGTGTCACACATGACTTTTTCTAACAATGATTTCCCTAATTTTCAAGATGTGATGACCTTTCTACATGCTCCTAGACTATCTGAGGTTACCTCCACCAAGGCATTTTGCAAGTTTGGGGGCGAGGATCCTGCAGCATTGGGGCCACATGTTGGCCTTCTGGATCCTTCAGTGTGCCCTTTTGACTGAATCCAAATTTTACAGAGCAAATACTTTTCTTAAAGAGATTTGTTCTGTGAAATTTGGATTTGGTCAAGGGGCTGCACTTGGGGATCTGTAGGACCACATGTGTCCTTGAGGCCACAGGTTCCCCACCCAATGGGGCAAGGACTGTGCTTTGCCTGAGTTCTAGCACAAAGTAGGTTATCAGTGTTTACTGAATGAATGAATGAATAGAGTTATACAATACTTACTGAACTACTTCTACATGGCCGGTACTGCTCTGGGTGGTCTGTTGTGATGGCAGAGGCACTAAGTTCTATAAAATTTCGAACAACGGTGTTGTAAGCATCACAATCAGCATGGTGAACGCCAAGTTCCTTTCTTTTTTCTTCAGGATATATGCAGTGCTTTTCGGCCCTATGTCAAGGATGGAAGACTTGGATGCACAAGGGAAAATGATCCTGTTCTTGGTCCTGATGGGAAGACACATGGCAATAAGTGTGCGATGTGTGCTGAGTTGTTGTAAGTATTGTCATCCCCAGGTGGATCCAATGAGGGTGCACTTGGTTGCTGTCCCAAATCACTCCACAGAGAGATGAAGTCCTTTTCATGAAGCATGCAATCCTTTATCTTTATAATGTGAAATAGCCCTTTCTCCCAAATGGCTTCTTTTCTTTTTCTTTGTATCATCTACTGAAGTTTCTTAAAAGAAGAGGATAAGGTGGTCATGTTAGTTATTAAATTCGAGACTCAATTTTTTAAAATTACAATGACTTGAAAACACCAAGTGTTTTATAACACATGATATTTTAAAATTTAGAAAGCACTTTCATGTGGAATAATCTACGTCAGTCATTTGATGTGCATTGCTTCATTTGAGCATGTATAGAGACGCTTACTGAATTATGAGAGTCTAATTAAAATAATAATAACAATAATGTCATGTGTTTAAATTCAGTGTTAATATAGAAGGTGAAACATTATGAAAGGGAAGAACTATTTAGTTAATCCTTCCCTGGGTGCCTGGCACTGCTCTGGGCACTGAAAACCTAGAAATAAGATCCAATTAGTCTTTCATACACTCGCTGGTAAACAAGGTATAGCCTCTCTGATCCATGCGTTAGCAAGCCTCAAAGTGCTATATTTACATCACTTGATCTTTAAAATCAGGACAGAGATTTAACAGATTAATAAACTTCACACCTGCCTTTGAAAATTACAGTTAGCTGTTGTAGAATTCAAGAGCATGTCCTATCAGGTTCATAAAACAGTGATTAAAAAACTGGTTTCCAGACAGGAAATCAGCCTGATTTCCACTTGCTTATCTAGGAGGCATGTGTTTTCAGTGTTCCAAACTGCCCTAATTCTGTGGTTTTATTTCTTTTCATGCACTAGCTCAAAAGGAGAATTTGATTTCTTTAACTTCTGATTCTTTAACTTCTGCCTATCCACAGGATGAGACTATAATCAGACAATAGATGCAAAAGGCTTAGAAGCCCAGTTGTAATATAGCTTTTGTTAACAACCGTGCTTTTACAGGAAGGCAAACAAGTGCTTTACAAGGTATACAAAGTTACACTTACGGGTGTGGATGGCAATACCTCAAATGCTCAGTTTGGTTTCACCCTTTTCACAGCATTGTTTTAAAGCTCTTCGTTCTGCCTGTTAAAGGGAATTTTCTTGACAATCTTCTGTTTGTCAATCAAGGTGTCACACCCTTCCAGTTTTACAGAACAAAGCTTCTAATTGACTGTCAATGAGTCAGTTTCACACCCTTCCTTATCTTTGGCAATTTTTCTGGCTCAGGCATTAAAGACAGGGAAATGCTAGTCCCTTGTAAGTGAATCAGTTTCAACAAGTTTTGGCAGAGAATATGGAAGTGTTTAGCACAGGACTGGACACTGAAAATACGATCAAGCCATAAACTAACCAAGTGTTTACTTTCTTAACAGTTTAAAAGAAATTGAAGAAAATGCCAAGCGAGAAGGTGCAACCAGAATTCGACGAAATGCTGAAAAGGTAAGTGACTTAATGACACAATCTGGTTCTTGTGGTCATAAATATTAAGAAACTTATTCTTGAACTTTTGAGGTAATGTGATAAAGTCATTGTCCTTTATTATCACATGGATTTTTTTTCTTAATATCAAATTCCCCAAATTGACTATTCCTAGAATATTAATGATTACATTGACATTTTAAAAAGCATTTCCCACCTAAGGCTCAAAATGTGCAATTTCCACCCTTGCTTCTCCCCCTGCCCCCAAAAAAGGATATAAGACAGAAAGTTTATGCAAACCAAATTCTGCTTAATTTCCACCAGCTTTCTATCTGGTTTAGTGTAAACATACTTTACTTTGAATAAAATTTTTTAAAAATTGCAACAAAATGTAATTTAGACAGGAATAACTTTAAAATAATTCCCGAGTCTTTTAAACAGTATATCCACTCATAGGTTTTATGTATGATTCCATCGACACAGTTGGAGTTATTTACTTTTCCATTATGTTATTGCATTCAATGAGAACTGCATTATAAAGGTCTTGTGTCTGCTTAAACAAAAATCTCACACAAATTTTGAGATTATGGTTTTAAAAATACCCTTAAAATTGAGTTTTTTAAAATTACTTTATGATTTAATTTTCAATCTGGTATAAAAAGTTGTTTGTTAATTGAAGAAACATTGTAGTTAATGCTGCCTGGATTTCTTAAATCATCTACTTTCAACAAGAGGCATAGCAATTACTTTGTCTTTTGTTAGGAAGTTAGAACAACTGTGTTTTAGCCTTAGTTCTGTCATGCTGTGGGTGTGTGACATTGGGCAAACCACTTCCTCTCTGGGCCTTAATTTTCTTGTTAGCAACATAAGGAGGTTGGATAAATGACCTCAATTTTACCTTCCTGTTGGATTATGATTCTACATCCTGTACTGTTTCATACTAATACAAGTATACTATTTTTGCAGAATGTAGGGTTTGTGTTTTACTATGGAAAGAAACAAGCCCATGTTTTGGTAGTCAAGAGGTGACTCTTCACTTCATAATACTATTTAATGAAGCAGAGCTCACACCCTAAATAGGGTGTTCAAAGTTTAAATTTAGAAAAACAAAGTATTCAGAACTGTCTATGGTTTGCTCAACACTCACCAAGGATTTAAAAGCAATTCTTTTGTGGTGGTTGTTAAATTTCAGTCTAAAACTTTGGGTCATTCTCTGATATTTAGTATCTTATGACTTCAGAAACATGGAGAGTTCTTTTCCTCAGTTTTTCATCAGGTCTTAGTTATACTTCCCTCTTCCTCTCTGTGGCTGGGGTCATTGTTTTGGTGGGGCCACTGGGCATGATGGTGTTGAATAGGACTGCTTTGTAGTGATGGCTCAATATGTGCCCCATAATTAACCTGTCAGTGGGTTGTTCACAAAAGGGTTTCTTCAGAATCTCCTTGGATGAATCACACCTTATAAACTGAAATTATCATTGTTTCTCTTATGGGAATCATTGAGCATTAATTTTATTAGCATGCTATGATTATCAGGTGACTGTGCTTCTGCATCTGTATTCCTAGATTGTTACAACCGGAGAGTTTGGAGCACACCCATTTCTCCTCCAAAAACAAATATGTTTTTATTAGGAGGCAATTAAGGTTCTCTTTAAAAGTGTCCCAATGAAATTTGAATTATTACACAAAAGTCAGAGAATATTAGATCTAGAAATGGTTCTCCAAAGCATCTGTTCCAAAAACCTCAATGTGGAGATGGTAAGATTGAGGTTCCCAAGGGGATGGGACTTGGCTATGGTCTCCCAGTGACTGAGAGCCACAGTCTGGTGGCCCAGGTCTCCTGACTCCCAGCCACAATCTTTATACTCGTGTTTTCTTGGCTGAAATGGGAAGATGAAGGTCACACAGCTGAAAAGAAGGTTATAGAGCAGGATTTTTTGTAGGTCATATTATGGTAATATATGCCATCACAAAATATGTTTAATGACGTAGAGACTCTCAAGCCCAGTGTATCTTGGAATATATTTTTTGTTAAGTGTAGCCTTCACTAAATAGTAGAATTTTCAAAACACAGAGAGAAACCTGAAAGTACTGAACCAAAGCATCAGAAAATCTGAGAACAAATCTCTCTTGGATTTTTTTGGGAAGTCACAACCTTTTTAGGTTTTCTAAATGAATATCAGCCTTGATGGTCTACCTCTCTAAGTGGGGGTGAAAGGAAATCAGATTCACTCTCTTTGAGGTTTCCAATGTCAGAAATAATCATCGATAAAGGAGGCAGAGTACACAAAAATTATCCGCAGATCCACAGAGAAAACAAACTAAAGTAAGCATAATGTTTTTGGATATCATCTTGGTCCTTTTTCCTTGCAAATTAGGTTGGATTATTCTTGACTTAATCCATATTAAGTAACTTTTAAACATCTCATCTCAAAAAAAATTTTTTTTGGTCTTGGCTTTGCATTTTATTGTGTTGTGTTGAAACTTTATGAAAGATCTCTTCCCCCCGCCCCTCCCATGGATTTGGAAGTTAAAAAGTACTACTGAGTTTTGGTTTTAGGAAGTACTCGTTCAGCCTTATTCTTTCCTAGGCTCTTTTGCCTTTTAATAAATATACTACATAGCAGATACAAGTGCCAAGTAATTTGACAAGATAACTACTATTTACTATTAATTCTCGTTAATATGTCGTATGTATTTGCCAACCCTTTTAGACCTAACATTTTATGATTATAAATCTATCATAGGTTTCTAGATTAAAGAGTAGAAAAATAGTAAATATAATTGTTTGGTTTTTTTACAAAAGGATTTTTGCAAGGAATATGAAACACAAGTGAGGAATGGAAGACTTTTCTGTACACGGGAGAGTGACCCAGTCCGTGGCCCTGATGGCAAAATGCATGGCAACAAATGTGCCCTGTGTGCTGAAATTTTGTGAGTATAGAAACAATTTCTTCAGAGTGATGCAAAAGGTGGAAGTGGAGAGTGATTGGAATGATGAGCAAGAATAATGTTGAGGGGAAGTTTTTTTTGTTGAGAACTATTTGAGCTGTGCTATGTCTTCTGCAGATCATAACACTATCTAGTGAGTAGGCACCAATGACGCATGTATATTTCTGAGTACAAATGGGTTCCATTTTCCACTTGGAAGATTGGCTTACAAAATACTTCTTAACATTCTCCCCTGTGACTGTTGTGAGCTTCTTAGTGAACTATTCATAGTACAGAATGGGGGTAAAAGCAGGTACCAAGACTTTGATTGTTTTTCTTCAGTAATCATCCCATTGTGACAGAGTTGATGGGACACCATCAAAAAATTCGTATTTTTACATTAATTGGATTGCTCTCATCTTTTCATCTGGGACATGTGACGTAGGAACGAGGGCAAATCCCACAACATATAAATTATGGTCTTTATGAAGACCTCAGAGGTTTCATGACACTTTCTGCCAGATATTTGAGCTCTCTAAGCCCTTCCCTGTGTTCTCTCCTACTACCAGTTCTTCTCAGTCTTGGCCAGCTAATGTCCCCTCCTCTTGGAGATTATATTTTCAGATTATCCTTCCTTGGATAAGACTTCCTAAAGTCCCTAAATGAAATTCAATCCTCATAATTCTTAGTAATTGTCTTTCATAATATCATAATGTTGGTAAGTATCTCATTATTTCTCTATTTGTGGACTGTTAGTCTTCCCCACTAGGCTCAAGAGTTCCAGGAGGACAGTGTGTGTGTTTGTATTACATACTATGGTATGCCCAGGGCCCAGGCCAAAACTTGCCGAAAAAAAATAATGACTAACTAGATAATGAGTGAATGAATGAATGAATGAATATTTGAATGAAGATCCCTGTTCTCAAGAAGCTTAAGGTTAATAGCAGGAATAAGCCATGGGCATACACACACATGCACACACACATTTATATGTTGCAAAACAAAATGAAAACTATTCCATAAGAGAAGAATATTCAGTTATGAGAAAACAGTGATAGATGTAGAACTCATTTCTATTTGAGATCTGAGATGTCTTCTTCAAAAGAGTAGTATTTAAACTGGGGAGATTTAAAAGAAAGAAATGAGAAAAAAGACCATTTAGTGGAAGGAAATGACGTATATAACATAAAGGCAAAATGAAAGGCAAAATGGGGATTTAAGGTGATTTGAAATTATACTGGAATAGGAAAACTTAGCTGTTTTTCCATCTGTACCTAATGATTATTTTTCATTATGAAGATTTGAAGCATCTCTACTCATTTACTTATTTTTCTTTCTCCAGCAAGCGGCGCTTTTTAGAAAACAACAAAGCAGATCAAAATCCGAAAAAGGCTGAAGAAAAAGTTAAAGTTAAAAGAGAAATTGAGGTGAGGATTAGTTTGATAAATCTAGTTGTGACTTGTGTGTGTGTGTATTACTCTAGTATGCATTTTCAGTGTTGGTTAATATTTTCCCTACTACTAATCGGTTTACTGAAAACTAATTTATAATTATTGTTTTATGAGACTTAGGAGAACAATTATGGCATTACAACTTCTAGCTCTATTTGGAGGAAATTAATCAAGTCACATTAGTAAAATAGTTTCACACTTCTAAATGAAGGTGGTATATCAAAACATTATCTGAATTCAAAGTGTGATATGTACTCTTCTGATATGTGGTAGCTGTTGTGTAGGTATTCATTTTAACAACAATATCAATGTAGAATTTTAATGTTCTTCCTTTAAAATCATACTGCATTCTACTTTTTAAACATCTCTTAAACTAGTCACCTGCCTGTTTTTCTGCTGCTATCACTTTAGCTCAGAAACCTAATAATTTTCCTTATTGATGCATTAGCATCTTGCCTGTTCTATATAATTTTAGTCTTCATCTTCCTCAGTACTCAAGTTTCAATTCATTGCCCATGTTGTTTTCACAGAATAGGAGATGTTTCCATGAGTCAATGGCATTATGAAATGTTTGAAGGTATCCTAGAATATATTGGGACCTTTTCACTTCGTGTAGAAACCCTATTTAACTTGTTTCTTGTAGATCGTTGTCTATCCTTTTTTGATGTGTAGTTTGTAGTTTTACCTTCTTCCTTGTGTAACTCCATCTCATTGGTAGGCCTCATTTTCGACTGCTTTCTACCCCTCAATCCTAGGTAACAAAGTTCTTTTAATTTTAGTACTCAAATATCCCTCGACTTTTTTTTTTTTATCATTTATTTCCAAATTTCTCCTCCCTTCATGCCTTCCTTCTTCCTTTTCTTCCTTTCCCCCTCACTTTCTTTCTCCCTCTGCAATCTAATTATTATAGTTTCCTTAATTTCAATCTCTATCCACTCAAATCCTCCACACATCTGGCTATCAGTCTTTGTTATAAATATTTATCATTTTCCTGTTGCCCTAGAGTAAAATCCAAATTCCTTTCAAAGTTTAGGGGTCTGGTTTTTAATTGACTTTCAGGGTCTCCTTTTTGACCACTTCCCAAACCTTCCTGTCTCCCCAACTAATTCTGTAGCCACTATATTCATGGATATGTTAGATTATCTCAAAAGAAGATGTTCTTTCATGCCTCTATGCCTTTGCATGCCATAATTCCTCTTGAAGGACCTTTTTACCACATTTTGTTTCTGGATCCATCCTCAAGACAGAACTCAGACATAAGTTCTTCTCTGAAATTCCATGAATCATTCTTTTTTTGTACTTGTACACACTTAATTCAGACCTGTGATATATCCCTTAGTTTTTTATATTGCAATTACTTACCCTTTCCACTGATTGATGAAGGACCTAACTTAATACATTTTTGACTACTTAAATGGAATGAATAGTACAAGGAGAAAAAATCACAAAATTTTTGGATGATTTTCAATCCTAAAAGTTTTATTACTTTATCCTTAATTTCTTTTTCCAATTTCTTTGTAAAACAACATTTAACATTTATAGAGAATAGAGAATTATATCTAAACTGTCTCATTTTCATTATTCAGAAACGCTGCAGTGAATATCAAGATCAGGCAAAGAATGGAGTACTTTTCTGTACCAGAGAACATGACCCTGTTCGTGGTCCAGATGGGAAAATGCATGGCAACTTGTGTTCCATGTGTCAAGCCTATTTGTGAGTATAGAGTTTTAGAATGTCAAAGAAAGAAGGGACCTTGCAGATAATCTAACAGAACCAATTGGTTTCATAAATAAAGAAAATGGGGCTTAAAATAGGAAAGGGAGTTGAATAAGTTACACGGGGAACATCAGTAAGAGAGCCAAGAGTAAGTACCTAGAGTTATTTTTTTCAAGATGCCTTGTTTTCTCTGATGCTCCCTCTTTGGGCACTGGAACATCCTGACAAACATGATCTTGTACAAATATTAGTTGCCTCCTCACTCCTGAAACTTCATATGTGAACCTGTTTTAGTTAGCAGTTTATAGGCATCTGATCTTCCATGGGGGTTAGGGTTCAAAGTTAGCACTTAACGCAGAAATTGAATGGAGTCAAATTGCCCATGAAACAACCATAAACTTTCATAAAATTACAATGGATGTTATTTTATATAATGTGGTATCTAACAATAAATTAGAACTGACAGTTTTCTTTCAAAAGTTAGAATAGCTCTTACTTTATTTGGTTGAGTCAGATTAAGTATTTGACTTATATTTAGAATCTATGGCTTTTTGTTTTGATTGACAACCACATATGGTTGAAATACCATCAGTTAACTATATGTACCATGCAATTCCATTGTACAAAGCAAATTTAGGCTTATTTTGCTTATCAGTGTATGGAAATTACTGGCTTTTTTCCATTCACCTCACATTTTGTCTTTTGGATACAACAGCCATGAGTAAGCAATACATTGAAGCTTAAATGAAAGCGAGGGTATGCATGGTGTGGTAGATAGATCATGGATTTGAGAGAGGAGTGGTTGTAGTCATATTCTGAGAGTGTAGCCAAGGCTCTCTCTGCCTCTCATCCTCTCTGAGAGACAGTGGGACAAGTCGATGTGCTTTGTTAAGGTCACTTTCAGCCTTCAGGTGTTATGTCACAGTGGTTCTAGTTTTGATATCTTTGTTGTGCACATTGATGATGCTCCTTTTCTCACGACATGCGAGAAAGCTAGTTTATAGAAAGCAAGCTTTCCAGGTCCACTCTTACTGTGTTTCTTCCAACATTAAGCAGAAACTATGTAGAAGTCCTGGTATCATACCATACAGGAGGATGTTTTGTTGCTTCTCATTGATATGTAGTGATAAAGGGATAACATTGTTCCTCCCTCAGGAGGAAAAACAGATTAGCAGTGCAGGGATGTGGAGAAATCATTGCATGTGTTTAGTCTTAATGGATCCCTTTCTTTTTCTCTTTCATTCAGCCAAGCAGAAGTTGAAGAAAAGAAAAAGGCTGAAGCACAAGCAAGAAATAAAAGAGAATCTGGAAAAGCATCCTCCTATGCAGTGAGTGGAATTCATCCAATAAATCCTACTTGGCACTGTAATTTGAACACACTTCAAAGAGCCTAAAGGGTGGAATTTTGCTCTGTAAAAATCCCTAGAAACCCTAACACTTCAATCTGTGGATGACATTGAGATGAATTCCATGGAAGATTCATCCCTTCTGGCTGCTTCAAAGACTAAACCTATAAAATAAAATGAATTTATTCGAAGTCTGAAAAACTGGGTTCTACTTCTAGTTTCATCTCTTAGAGACCATGTTAGCTTTTGCTAAACATTTTGCAGAAAAACTCTATATGAATACTTCCTTCATATGAATTTCTGAAATTTCACACCTGATTTGAGATAAAACATACCATACTCCCACAAAAAAGCATGATTCTTATGTCTGAAGTATTACAATAGTAGTTTCCAAAGCCTTAGGTCGGTTATCATCACCTATTGTTTTGATGATTAAAGTCTCCTAATTCTCCCTCTGGATTCTGTCCTTTCCCTGATCCATCCATTCTCCCTAACACAGCTTGAGCAATGTTTCAAAATGTGAATCAGATCATAATACGACTCTGTTTAAAACCCTCAAGTAGCTCATCATCAACTGCAAGAGGTGCTTTAATCTCCTCACCTCTCTTTGGCTCCTCACCTTCATTCAAAAATTTGTGCTCTGCTATGCGCCATGTAGTTTCCCACCTGTGCTTTTCAGTTTATTTTATTTTCATAATCTGGTGTGCATATCTCTCAGTCTATTTTTTGCCCAGGAAAATCCTATTTACTCTTCACACTCACCTAAATTATTCTCGCTCCTTGACATCTTCCCTGGTTTCTACAATCAGATTTCATGGTTCTGACCTTTGCGTTCTCAGATTTTCACTTATTTTATTCTGTTTAGATTATAGTGGAATTTGCTTGTGTACCTCTTTTATTATATTGGGACAACCTATTATGTCTTATTTGTTCCCATCTCTTAGCAAATGGTAAGGCTTTTATTGTTGTTGGATTAAGTTTTACATTAGAGAGAAACACAATTAAAATCCTGGCTCAAGAAGATATAACATTAGTTTCTGCCAATGTAGATGTCTGAATCTTCTGCTTTGAGTAGAAATAAAACATATGTCCAGCTTACTTTCTGTATCTTGGCAGGAGCTTTGCAGTGAATATCGAAAGTTTGTGAGAAATGGAAAACTCCCTTGTACCAGAGAGAACGACCCCATCCAGGGCCCAGATGGGAAAATGCACGGCAACACCTGCTCCATGTGTGAGGCCTTCTTGTGAGTAGTACTGTAGCTGAGCAAATGAGGGAGGGTTTTGTCCTTTCTATTTAATTTTTATGTTTAATTATGAGAGGGCCACTTCAATCAGAAAATAAAAGAATTAAGGCATACTTAGTAAAAATGCCTAATTGGAAATGTGTAAAACCATGTCCTTTGAGGACTGTTAAGACTTGGGCACACTTAGACAAGGGGAGAGTCATTGTCTTGAAATATTCAAGTAGTTTTTGTTTTTAAATGTGGAAACAGGCCTAGTTCTAGGTTATCTCCATTGATGAAAGTGAGACCAATGGGCCAATGGATGAAAGCTCTGGAGAACAGGTTCCAGCTCATGGCCAGAAAGAACTAACAGTTTGAGGATTTCAAAGATAGAATGATTTACCATTGGGTGTCAAGGATGGTATAGGTAGAGACTTTACTGGCAGATTAAAGCAAAGGCTAGAAAGTCATCAGAGACACAGAAGTGAGTATTGGAAGTTTAGAAAACCACCTCTGGACTAGGGTTTAAATCCCTAGTCTACACTTATTATCTCTGTGTCCTCGGGCAAGTTATGCATTCTGTCTGTCAGTTTTCTTATTTGTAAAATGAGATTGTAATAATTTTACTACATGCCTGTTGTGAAGATTTCATAGTATGAGCACAGGGTTAGGCACATTATAAGAATTTAATACATGTTAACTGTAATAATTAAATTATATTTGAGATCACTTCCCATATGGAGATTCTGTGATTCTTACTCATCTCCTTTTTAACCACTCTCTTTTAGCCAAGCAGAAGAAGAAGAAAAGAAAAAGAAGGAAAGTGAATCAAGAAATAAAAGACAATCTGAGAATACAACTTCTTTTGAGGTGAGGGTACCTTCTCCAGCAAGTCAGAGGCATATGGATGTGTGGATCCATAGATGGCATTCAAGGAACACATAAGTTCCGTGAAATTATATGAAATATTTGTACAGTTTGTATTTTTGCATATGTTTATGTGTGCAGGTACACATGTGAATATGTGACCATTTCTTGGTTGAGGATTCATTGCTTTTATCACTTAAAAATATTGATGTCTTCCAAGTGAAGAACTATTCTAAAACAATCCAATTGCTCATCCCCATTTAGAAGAAAAAAAAGTCTAAACTCAGCTATTTTTGCAATGTGATCCAACCTATGTTCAACACTTCCAACTTCCCTCCTTGATTTCACAGGAATTGTGTAGTGAATACCGCAAATCCAGGAAGAATGGGCCACTTCTTTGCACCAGAGAGAACGACCCCATCCAGGGCCCAGATGGGAAAATTCACGGCAATACCTGTTCCATGTGTGAGGCCTTCTTGTGAGTAGAATAGTAGCCCCCAGGGCTTCTGAGGGATTGAGAAGTGGGAACTTCCCTGGGAAGTTTTCAAACAATTGTGAATAATGCATTTTCCTCTTCAGTGTAGTGTTAGGTTTTGGGTGTCCCACTTAAATGGACTAACAAACAAACAAACAAATAACAACCACAACAAAGCAAGTGGAGGGCTTTCAGATTATAACTCTTGTGATATAAAGAGATGCAGAATAAGCCAGACAGAAAAGCAAATACTGCATGATCTCACATGTGAAATCTAAAAAAGTCTAACTCTTAGTAGAGAGTAGGATGGTGATTACCGGAGGCTGGGGCGGTGGGGTTGGGGGGGAGTCGGGAAGGAGGAGATGTTGATCAAAGGGAACAAAGTTTCAGTTAGACAGGAGGAATACATTTTTGAGATCTATTGCACAGCATAGTTGCTATAGTTAATAATAATGTTTCACATATTACAAAATTGCTAAAAGAGTAGATTATAAATGTTATCATCACGAAAAATGATATGTGAGGTGACTGTGTTAATTGGCTTGACTTAATAATTGCACCATACCAAAACATCACATTGAATTCCATAAATTATACACATACTATTTGTCAATTAAAAATATGAGTTAAAAAAAAGAGATGAAGAAAAAATAACCTGGAATCTTTCACCCAGAGAACAGTATATGCCACGATAATCATACTAATTGCTTTTAGTTTTCTGAAAAATTATCGGCTAAAATAGGAAATAGATGCAATTACATGTGAAATATCATTATAGTGCATGGGAGATTTTATGAGTTTTTTTTTTTAGTTCATTATCTTTCTTTCTACTTATTCTGTGTGATTTTAAAGAATAGAATTAAAACAGGTAAGAGCTACTGAGAGACAGATTTGAGTTCGACATGAAGACTGACCTTGTAATAGAGTGGGGAAGGACTCAAGAATGGTGATTTTGTGTAGGAGTTGGATGTCCACTTATAGGGGGCTTAAAGTATGACTTCAGAATGGATGACAGGATATGGCCCCTCAAACAAGAGTTTACGAGTTTCCTAAACTCTTGCTTTTTGAACAAGGGATACCCAATTTATTTTCTATGTGCCAAGAATCAGTGAAAGGATTTAGTCTTCCCTGACAGAGAGCAATATAATCCAGCAGATATCTTCCACAGCATTGGAGCCACGGAGCACTCAGAATCTATTAGATGGAAAATTAAGATGATGACTGCATCATTATCATAGCAAACATTTATTGAGTGCATGTAATTGTCTAGTACTAGGAGCTTTGCTACCTAATCTCATTTAATCCTCATAATCACCATACGAAGTAGATTCTGTGTTGTCACAAGTTACAGATGAAAAAAACAAAGGCTCAGAAAAGTTGAGAATGATGGAAAAGTCAGGACAGTATATGCCACGTGTAGATGAAGAAAATGGTAATGTATGTCTCACCGTAGGGTGTAGACAGGATATAATCACTTAGCAAGGCCTTTACCAGCTTCTGGTAGATATATTTGCCTATATTCAGGCTTGTTTCAACCTGTTTTTCTTTTCCTCTCCATTAATCTTTCAGAAACAAGGAAGTAATTCTGCCACCTAGTGATCAGAATTGCTGCCCCCTCTGACAATTTTCCATTAGGGAAAAAAAAATGCTTAAATTTTTTAGTCAACTTAGACTTGTAGTAAAGTTTAGATCAGTTTTCATATAAAGAAGTCTGAAAAAAACCTACAATTTTCAATCTATTTTAGTAAGTTTCTCTCAAAAACATAAAAATTTCTTATCAAAAAGAAATAAATTTTTATCACCTCATATTTTGTAGCTATGTTAACAAAGACTATTGATTTTCTTGAGAATCATTCTATCCCCTGTAGTCATTTTTTTGTACACTTTCATACCATGTGAACACAGTCTTTTCAACTTTTTAAAAAGTTTTAATTTGATCAATGAGCAAGTCTTATGTTGATTAGAACACATTAAAATATTTTCACAAATTATATAATTTTTTGTCTCTACAACATGATTGAGTTATTTGTATTACATATCCAATTATGCCATAGATTCAATCCATTAAACTCAATTTGTAACACTGTTAGTTATTTGAAATGTAAGAGCTACCATTCTTACTTTATTTTCATCATATGCCTGTTTTTGGAAGGTTTACTTTCAACAATGACAATGATGATGATATCAATCCCTCATATCAGTTATACCAATCATTTTATCATGTACCAGGTACTGTTCTAATTTCTATATATGTATCAACTCATTTAATGCTCCTAATATTCCTATGAGAAAGGAATTCATTACTTCTTCTATAACTTCTCCCCTGCCTCTCAACCTTCTTACCCCCACTTAAAAATAAGGAAGGCACAGAGAGGTTAAGGCACTTGTTTTCCATGTACAGTCTGGCTCTGCAGTCTTTCCTTTTGACCACCACGCTATACTACCTCCCAGAAGCCAAATATTGGCACTTTATAAAGAGTTATCACAGATGCGAAAGAACCAGCAAGTAAGAAAATATTATTGCAGTACACATGCTGGGAAGTTAAATAGAGCTACTCCTTAAGTAAGGGGCTTTCTTTTGCACACCATTCTCTTGAGGTGAGATGAAGCATTCTTGTGTATTATCTAACACGTTTACAAACTACTATGGGTGTATCTTTGGGGTTGCTTGAGAATAGTCAAAGCACTGAATGATCAACCTATGAATGTTAAGGATCTACTCTACTGCATTAAGATCCATTCCTTCTTCTTTCTTTCTTTTTTTGTTTCTTACAGTGAACAAGAAGAAAGAGCAAGAGGAAAAGCTAAAAGGGAAGCTGCAAGGGTAATTTTCTCTGGAATGCTGATGCTAGGTTCTGACATGTTTTTCTGACATATTAGCATTCTAATTATCTCATTAGAATAAATGTTTCCTGCTTAATTTTCACGCCTGAAATGAACAAAGAAAGCTTTTAACCTGAAGTTTCCAGAATGACAATTTTATTTCATGATTATTCAAATTTTGAGGTTCATTTCATAAAAAGTGTAGTGTTAACTATTTGTAAAGGATTTCCCCCATATTTGGCTTCTATTAGATTTCTGTTGTTAGGCACAGATTTTTAATATTAACTTGTGCAGTTTACTAATTTCAATTTACATAATTCACATGTCTGCTATTTCAAACAGATAGTACAAGATCCCCAATCATTCCAACATACAAAACAAATGCACACGTTATCATATTTGATCTTTGTCACCACCCAGCTGTGGAAGAAGTACTAGTTTTCTTGTCCCCAGTGAACATTATTAAGTAGGTCCTTTGACTTCCCAATTACTTTTAGTCTACCTTCCATGCTTTTATAATTTTATAATTTTGCAGGTAGCAGAGCCCTGTGTGTAGATGTTGGATTACTTTCACATAATAGCCATATGCAAGATTTACCTTTATTTATTCTATTTCTTAACAACAGCTGCATAAGACAAGCCTAATCATTATTTGGGGAAAAGTTGACACAGTTTAAAAGTTTACCTTTAAACTGACTCATTTTTTCCATAGCTGTTTGTTAGCTGGATCTATTTTTTTGTTGGTAATTTAGAATTGAAAATTTGTTTCATCCATATCATATTTCACCAGTTGTCAAGTCCTTTTAGATATTTCCAATGGTCCTAAAACATGCCTCCTTCTCTCCTTTCTATTGTTACTCTCTTGGTTTAAATCTACATCCCCCGTCCCTAGACTTTATCAATTCACTCCCAGGAAGATGTCAATTTCTCCAAGGGTCAGACTTATTCTCTCCTCTCTATATAAAGATATATCTTTATCTCTTAATTTAAGCATTTTTTTTGGTCTTTTTTCTCAGCCTCCTAAAGAAAAAACATGGCTCAGCAATATTCTCGTTTCCTCCAGGAAGGCACCTCTTCTAGGCCTGCCTATGGACCCTCCTCACCTCCGATCTTTCATAGCTTTTGTAGACTGTGGTATGCAACCCAACACAGAAATATGTTTTCTTTTGGTCTTTCAGCCTTCTTCTGCACCTTGATTATAATCGCCCTCAGGAGAAGGATGATAAATATTTCCAGGTCTGCTACAGTGCCAGGACAATTCTGCTTTCATGATGGAAGCTTCATAAATACTTACTGATTTATTGCTATATGTTATTACTTTTCTTTTCACTTTGACTCTGCATTACTTATTCCTCACAAGAGGAAATATGCAGGAAGAGTAGAAAACTGCTCCGAGAAAATATTTTTTTCATTTTCCAGGAGACCTGCAGTGAATTCCGGGACCAAGTGAGAAATGGGATGCTCATCTGCACCAAGGAGAATGATCCTGTCCGTGGCCCAGACGGCAAAATGCATGGAAACAAGTGTGCCATGTGTGCAAGTGTGTTGTGAGTATCCTTCCCCATCTCCCACTGAATTTCTTCGTCATTGGTCACCCCTGAGTTTTAGATTTTTCATACATGTGTAGAGTATATGCCATGGGTTGTGTGCTAGTGTAGGGGCGAGAGGAAACTTGCCCTTTCCCACGAAAGTTCCCTGAAAGCTCAACTCACAACTGAGGCAGATTAATAAGAGAAATGTTTATTTACCAATACCATGAGCATGGGGAGAAATCACAGAGTGATTACCCAATGAAGTTCAGATATTTTTACACATGGCTTTTAGAGGGGAGGGGGTGGAAATGAGGAGTATAGGTAGATAAGGGGTTGTTAGGGAGGATGAATGGATGGGAAAACAGATTGACTTGTAAATTAACCTGAGAGACAGGTATAATGTTTAAATGACTTGGGTTAGGTCTGTTTGTATTCTTGATCTTCTATCCTGTAATATATTGAGGTAACAGGGAGAGGAAGGGAAGTCAGTTGCCCCCTTTGATCTTTTGATCAGGTCAGTCCAGTTTATGCAGATAGCGGGAAAGCCCCCTCCAGTGCTTTGGTGATCTCAAGGGGCCTGCAATTCAAAATATTCTTTATACCAAGAAGTCATATTCTGGAGTGAAATTTCCTGAGCTCCTTCACTAGAAAATTTTAAAAGCAAATGGTTAAGACTAAATAAAGTCATATTGAGTCATGTGACAATGTTATTCTATGTTCAGTTTTCCTTCTAGCTTCTAATTAAGTTAAGGGGAAAGACTCAATTTAGTACTAATATGTTTATAACAGTTGATCTTCATTCATAAAAAAGAGAGAGCAGAAGTTTCATGATCTGAATTGGGTGATCTCTTGGATCTTTCTCCCATCCTTGACATTTTATGATTTTTTGAGTATGTTCAGATATGGGTTAAGCGAAAGCCAGCTGAACAGAGGTCTGTGGGGCCAGTATATAAAGACTGTTAAAATAACTTGAACAAAAAAATGGAATAGAGAGGATCGTATTTATCCTTTCAGAGACGTTCCTATATGTAGGGGAAATGCATACTTTGGTAAGTGGTTCGGTGTAGAGTGAAACCCCTCAGAAGCAGGCTCACATAATACATGTTTACTAAGAGGGTTTCTTGTTAAGCCATGCCCAGGGCCTCCTAGGCCTTTGCTTTGCTGAGTGGTGTGGGTAACCCTGTGACCAGAGCTCCATGTGTGGGGCAATATAGGAGAAGCTGATTATTAACACCTCTAATTCTTGTCCTTCTTAGTCTTCTAATCCCTTCCTGAGCTTCACTATAAAATAAATGTTGAGAAAAATATTTAAACAACTCCTGTTTAAAGAGGTTCAAAGTTATTATCTCTCAACTTTCACACGTCCGGGTCCAAGCTTAAGTTTATGCACACAGTTTCTTAAACAGAGAGGTTGACAGCATAGGCAGTAAAATAAACAGTGGGCTGAGATTTGAGAAATCAGGGTTTTTCTCTCACTTGTTTGATTTGCTGGTGTTGTGGTAATGACCAGACATAGTAAATGCTAAGGGTTTTCCAGTTTTGATATGCTACATGTCAGTAGAAAATGGAAAGAATACCAGAATATTAGGCTTGTGATTGACCTCAAAAAATTAGCTGTGGAATCTCTGGACTTGAATCCCTGCTGCAATCCAAACCACAAATTTCAACTTGGACATTAACTCCATTAAAATAATAGTGAAAGTTTTCATTTTATAGTGAAATGAGGTTTGTTGTGATTATGGGCCCCTCATCTGCCTTGGCGTCACCTCTTGCTTTCATCACTGATATAGTAGTTATCTGAATAGGAGACGTTTCACAATTTAAACAAAATCAAGGCAATTGTGGCTTCTTATAGATCATTGATTAAAGCCACTGACCTACAGAAAATAAGATTACCTGAGGGACACATACTGACAAAAATGCATGCTTGTGTTGTTGTTATTCTTTTTTGGAGGGGGACTGAAAACAGCTGTATTTGTCTGCATCACTGGCCAAAGCAATAGCACCTCTTGGACTGCGTAAAATTTGTACTGAAGACTGAATCTGATCTTTGGTTTGGAAGATCCTCATTCCTTCTTAAAACATACGACCAAAGAGAATGGGGAATTTTATTCAGCCTGTATCTTCTTTTTCTATTGCAGCAAACTTGAAGAAAAAGAGAAGAAAAATAACAACAAAGAAGAAAAGGAGAAAGTTGAGACTGAAAAAGTTAAGAGAGAAGCAGTACAGGTAGTTGTTTCAGGTCACCAGAGCCACGTGATATTCAGTGATCATTCACTGCAGACAGTCTCCTGCCCCTCCTCCTCACCCCAGCATCTTCAGTGACTGCAAACTGAGGACATTTGGGTCCTCATGTATAAGAGGACTTCTTCATCCTTATTCAATTTATTCACACTAAATCTAGTCGTTTAGTAGATTTAGTAGTTGCTCGTGCAGTGGAGAGGAGATCAATTATTTTCTTCCGCTGACCATGCGAATTATATTACCCCAGGAAAGAAGTACATACAGATTATCATCCTGTCATCTGAACGCAAACTAATAGAGGCAGATGTTCGGATTTTTCTCAAAAACCTTTTTGAATAAAGGTATTAAGTTAAACAAAACCAAACTAGCTTTTCATCCCAATTAATTCTCTGTGAAATTTTGGGGAAATTCTTTAAGGGCATCTCTGAGCCTTGGGTTTGCATTCCATAAAATCTCACATGATGATGATGATGATGGTGATAGCCTTTGATTATTTAGTTGCTACTGTATGCCCTATGGTATAAAAATTTTATGACTAATCTTTGTAGTAGCCACTCAAGGTATGTATTACTGTCTGTATTTTATAGAAGAGGACTCAGGTGCAGATAAGAAGTTAAGAAATATATGTAATTAGTAATATAGAAAGAATATAATTATATATTAATAATTTTAATGTAAGCATTTCTATTTATTAATATATTTAATTAATATTGCCAGAAGATGCAAATAAAGAAAAAGAAAAAATATATATGTAATTAATATATTAAATAGAATTTTATATTTATTAAAATATTAATAAACATCACCATATTTATTAAATATGTTAATAAGCATCAACATATTTATTAAATATATTAATAAATGTTGACATATTTAAAGCATATTTATTAATATAAGTATTACAATATGTGACATAAATAATATATATAAATATAATTATCTACATTTAGTAATTTGAGAGCTAGCAATTAAATCACAAGTTATGGCTTTAAGGCCCTTGATGCACTTTAGATTTTATATCTTTCTGCCATTTGTAATATTCCTGCAGACTATGCCTCACATCTTCATGACTCCTTTTCTTTATCCTTTTTTAATTTGGAAGATTCCATTTTTACAGCTCTTTCTACTCTTACCTTTGCTCCCTAAGATCTACTCTCACCTTTGCTCCCTACGATCTACTCTCAACTCTTAAGCCAAAGTAATTATTTAAAAATATAAGGCAGGCCATGTCACCCAGTAGCTTCACATCTCACTCAGAATAAGGACCAAAGTTCTTCTAGTGGCTAACAATGCCATGCATGATCTGGCCCCTGCCACCTCTCAGATCTCACTTCCTATTATTCTACACTGTCCTTATGTCATTTATACTGGCCACCTTGCTGCTTCTTGGACATACCAGGAATTGATTCATGGCTTTCCATCTTGTGGACTCAATAACATTTTGGTTACAAAACTGGACTCTGGACTTGGGGTTCAAATCATTGCTCCATCTCCCCACCAGGAAGGACAGATAATTAATATCTTTCTTCATTTATGAAATAAGGATATTATTAGTGTATATATTATTTTTATGAAGTTGCAAGAAACTTATCCATGTATAAAAGCACAGTGTCTCACTTATCTTAAGTACTCAAAATGTCATATTATATTTATTGTTAATATTATTATGTCTATTATTTATTTATTTATTTGTTTTTGCAATAGAGTCTTGCTCTGTTGCCCAGGTTAGAGTGCAGTGGCGTCATCATAGCTCTGCATCCTCAAACTCCTGGGCTCAAACAGTCCTCCTGCCTCACCTTCCTGAGTAGCTGAGACTACAGGCGTGCACCTTCGTGCTTGGCTAATTTTTGTATTTTTTGTAGAGACAGATCTCACTATATTGCTCAGGCTGGTCTCAAACTTCTGGGCTCAAGTGATCCTCCTGCCTTGGCTTCCCACAGTGCTAGGATTACAGGCATGAGCCACCACTCCTGACTATGTTATATATCTATTTTCATTGGTCAATGGGATATGTCACATTGGACAATTCACCAATTTGTCACATACAATGAACTTTACCTTCAGTATGGCTTTGCTCATAGTCATGTTTCTTCCCTCTATCTATCAAAATTTTGGCTGCTTTTCATGCTTCAGAATAAGTATTATTTTTCCCATTTGTACAATATAGTTAATAACTGTATCATATATTATGCCATCAATTTTCTTTATTTTTTAGTTATAGCATTTGTTTCATTCTGACTTACAGTTGCTTCCATGTATTTTCTCCAAATAAAGTAAAAACTGTATTAGTTTTCTGTCATTGCTGTAACAAATTACCACAACTTGGTGGCTTAAAACAACATAAACTTATAATCTTATGGTTCTGTAGGTTAGAAGTCTGACAAGGTTCTCACTGAGCTAAAATCAAAGGGTTGGCAGGGCTGAATTCCTTTCTGTACTTTCTAGGGCAGAATCCATCTCTGTTTTTCTAGCTTCTAGAAGCCATCCATGTTGCTTGGCTCTTGGACCCCTTCCTCCATCTCCAGAGCCAGGAACGTTGCCTCTCTCCAGCTGTTCTTTGGTAGTCACATCTCCTCTCCCTCTCTCCTCTCTCTTCTGCTGCACTCTTTCAGTTTTAAGGACTGGCCCCGTGATTGTGTTGAGCCCATTAGGACAATCCAGGTGGTCTCCCCATGTCAAGGTTCTTGATGAATTATGTCTGCAAAGCCCCTTTGCCATGTAAGGTGGTACACTCTCGGGTCCCGGGTATCAGGACTTGGACATATTGGGGGGGTGTGGTGGGGGGTATTCTGCATACCACAAGTTCCTTAACCAATTTAAGAGACCATGAATTGTTCTTCTCTGTATCTCTCATGATGCTTAGCACAGAATAATATTTGAATCGAAGGTTTTCTAATGAGATAAATAACAGTAATCTTAAGTTCCAAATAATGTGTGCCCTAGGCCTCTGAAAAGCAACTTGGCTAATATCAATCCTTTGCATCAACCTTCTGCATCGCCTTCTGCATCACCTTTTCTGCATCCATTGTTGTTTTAGTTTTCAAAGGGGTAATGTGGAGGAAGCTTTCCAATGTATAGTTAGCTGATTCTTAAATCCTCCTTCCTATGATAGGAGCTGTGCAGTGAATACCGTCTCTATGTGAGGAACGGACGACTTCCCTGCACCAGAGAGAATGACCCCATCGAAGGTCTAGATGGGAAAATCCATGGCAACACCTGTTCCATGTGTGAGGCTTTCTTGTGAGTAGAGATTCAGCCACTGTTGCTGCTAAGTATAGGGGAAAATAAGCCTTGGGTGGGCGAGAGGGATGCATTACAGGCTTTCTCCAGAAGATGGACAATAAAGGCTGTCTTTGCATTGAGTTTGGGGATTTACTATTATAAAGCCATATACTTAGCACATTTCTTTTTAGTGTTCTCCAGTGTTCTGAAAGGTACTTGAATCGCCATCAAGAAAAGACCACGTGCTAAGGACGAATTACCCTAGAGTTAATGGCATAGAAAGAAGTTCTAGGACTTCTGTTCTCTGCATATCTAAGCCACCATCATGAATAAACCAAAGGTGTAATCATTAGGTGCTGACAAATTGAAAATTTGTTAACATTTAATCACTATCCTAGGTGCTTTCTGGGGAGAAAGACAATATCTCTATTTTCCAAAAATAATATAGTGGTGCAAATTTATTTACTGGTTTGCTATGGCATATGTGTCTTATTCTTTAAGAGACATAAAAAACAAGAACAATGTATGGAGGAGCATGCATTTACCTCTCTACTCTCAAGCTAAATTGGTAGACACATAGAAGTAATGGATTATTTTTATTTAGAGAAATTTCTTCTTAGGATTGCATGTATTGGGTGCTATGAATAATTGTTTTTTCCTCCCTTCTCTTACAGCCAGCAAGAAGCAAAAGAAAAAGAAGCTGAATCCAGAGCAAAAGTTAAAAGAGATTCTGAAAAGGTAGTTTTCCTGGAATGTTCACACTATAGTGAAAGGATAAAGTTTTGCAGTATCTCTGTAAAAATAACTTCATGGAATTATTGAAGGCCCTAACTGTGAGGGAACTCAGAGTTCATTTAGTCCAGGGCTTGAGAAACTTTATCTTAAAGGGGCAGATACTAGATATTTTAGGCCATATAATCTGTCAGAACTACTCAACTCTATTATAGCTCTAAAGCAGCCAGAAATTATGCACAAACAAATAAACATGGCTATGTTACAATAAAACTTTATTTCTAGAAACAGGTGGATGGTCAGATTTTGCTCACAGGTCACACTTTGCAAACCCCTGATTTACTCTATTCCCATATTTTAAAATGAAGATTTAGAATTCAGAGAGAAAGAAGAACATGCTTACAGAGTTATTGGGAGTATTGTTATCAGTACCCGTATCTTCATATTTCAAAGTTCTTACAGTTGAAAACCGGAAACAATAGAACACAAACCTAGACTTCCTGACTTCCTAGACTTCCTGTATGTTCCTTGCTTTACCTTTGATTATTTTCTGGTACTAGCATTCGGGGAGAAAACAAATATGTAGCACCCCCAAATAATATTTTCTTGAGTTTAAGAAGACTGATTCCAGGTAGGTTATTACAGGTTGTGGTCATTTCCCTGCCCACATCAAAAACTATTGAAACAGCATGTTAAATTCTTTAGGGAAGGGATAGAATTCAGAATGAGAAATGGTGTTGAAACCATATCGTAAACAGAATGACTGAAGTGTATGGGTATGTTTAGCCCTTGGAAGAGACTATATGGAGGTATGGGGGAACAAGAAAGCTTTCTCCAAATATCTGAGGGGCTCTCATGTGGGAGAAGAAAAACATCCTTGATTACACTGAGGGAAGTAAAATACTTTAACTTTGCTGGTCTGGAGAAACATACTCATCCCATTTTTAATGACAAAGAAAATTAAACCCTTACAGTAGGGATGCTATAGGATTTATAAGAGTTTTTTCTAAGATTCCCCAAAAGCAAGACCATGGCTCATTTGTGGGAACTGTCTAGTGGAAATTTTGGATTGAACTGGCTGGAAAGTAGCGGAGTCTTTATCACTGCAGGTGTTTCAACAGAAATCGGATGACTTGGCAGGCGGGGCATAAAAGGGACTGGAGACAGCATCCGTGGTTGATCTAGATATACTTTGAGGTTATATCCACACCTGAAGTTTTTAAATTCTGTGACATGCTTAGTGTCTTTTTGCATTATAACATGATAGAGATGAACAATAAAACCCTGAGCAAGGGCTGTGACCAGTCCTCAGAAAAATTCAGTTTATTAAGTCTTATCTAGGATTGCAGGTTCAATCTGGATTTGGGGCTAACTCTCAAAGAAAAAGAAATACAAACCTCTTTTTAAGTCCTGTGTACTTCATAGGAATTAAGCAATACAATTGCCAGAAAAAAAAAATCCTCAGGTCATTTTCTCTCTCTTTTTTTTTTTTTCTGCAGGAAGTGCTTAGTAGGAACCCAACAAACTAATTTCCAAGAAAATCCCCCAAGCTCTTACATTTTCTCCTTTTTGTAGGATACATGCAGTGAATTCCGGAGTCTTTTACAAAATGGAAATCTTTTCTGCACGCGAGAAAATGATCCTGTGCGTGGCCCAGATGGCAAGACCCATGGCAACAAGTGTGCCATGTGTAAGGCAGTCTTGTGAGTGCACAAAAAAAGCCTCTGCTGTGGATTGCCAGAGTTGGGGAAACAATGAGCTGGGCAGATAATATATATTGTGTTTGTCCTTGCCTTACACACAAAAGAAACAAATGATTATCTGTAAAGTATTTGAGGTGAATCTTTCTTTATAATGGCCAAGATTCACAGTTCTAGAAATAGATAATATATTACTAGGTTATTACTTTCTCTCTTAGTTCTAGGGTAGAGCCTACTGGTAGATCACAACATTTCTTGATAAAATTCTAAGCCTTTTGCTGTCAAGTGGATCCCTTTCCTGGATTCTCTTGGAATTCTCACTGGGAAGAAAACACACAGATTTTACTGCTAATCTAACTCCTCACCCACATTTTTGAAAATATCACATTTTCAGGAAATGAAAAGTAGCTCTTTATGCAAAGTTTGGAAGTACACTTAAGATAGTTAAGTCATTTAACAGCTATTTGCTGAACATCTACACTGTACAATGTGTGTAATGATTATACAAAGATGAATCAAACAGACACTCTTCTCAGAAATCAGATAGTCCACTAGGGGTTAGACATGGACATAAGGTAACATAATACAAAGGAGAAAATTTTAAATGAAAGATTACATATATTGTTTGTTATGTTACTTCAGGGAAAGGACAGTTAATAGAAAGTTTTTGGGGGGATAGAGCTGGACCTTATAATTTGGATAAGAATGGATATGACAGGCAGGAATAAGAGGAGAAACAGAGGACAGTATAGTGAAGATCCAAAAATAAGAAAACTGCAGTATGTAGAGTAAAAGCAAGTCATTTAGTTTAGTTAGAACTTACCAATTTTGCCAACTTTGAATTCCAGGCTGAAGATTTTTGATAACGATTCTATATGTAATGGGAAGCCACTAAAATTTTTCAGGTAGGAGAGTAAGTGGCATAAATGTAGTTCCTTTGGGAAGATTCATATGTCAGCGGTAAAAAGGAGAAAAAGAAGGAAGGGAGGTAGGATAGAAGGAGAGTGGATCAGGGTGAAGGTGAGTGGACCACTGTGAAGGTGAAATCAGTGTTATGTGGCAATAGCTATGTGAGCTGAAGGAGGAGGGAGCAATTTGAGATGTTTCCAATGTTTCGTCCTTTGTGCAATGTAGAAAATCCTATTGGAAAAACCCATTTAGAGAAGTCATTATTTTTGGACCTCTTGAATATATATGTATGATAAATACAGCTGGAGATCCCCCGTGAACATATATGCAGTGCTAATTACTTACTTACCTTGTCTTGTTTGTGGTAATGTCCATGTTGGTTTTCTTTTACTGTGGTAAGAGCTCTTCCAGGCAAAGGACTCCACATAATTTATATTTTTATTTTTGGAGAATGCCTGCAACATAGGAGATGTTAAGTAATTGCTGGTGAATTCTATACCTATCTTATTGGGTCATATGATGAGAAACTCACAGAAATACGCTCCACTCTCTGTAATCTATTACTGCCTACTGCCCACTTTCTGATTTCCAGCCAGAAAGAAGATGAAGAGAGAAAGAGGAGAGAAGAGGAAAATCAGAGAAATGCCCCAGGTGCTTCCAATGGCGGCGGAGGCGGGAATGCTCAGGTGAGAGCTTCCTCTACCTCCACAACCAGAGCGGGCTCAGCTCGTTGACCGTGGGGCTAGGACACGGCCCATATGGCCTGAGGCAGAGGTGAATGTATGCAGTGCTGAGTCTGAAAGCATCCTTGGAGGAACAGAGGAGTTTCCCCTTATTGAAGGCTGTAGCGTAGGATATGGGCAATATCTCACCTCTCTAGGGCTCATTTTGACTTCTTTACACCGGAAAATAATTAAGAATGTGCTGCCCTTACCCCAGTCTCCAGAGTTCCCCTTACAATAATCTAGCCCTCATGTCAATAATCATTCTCATCAGCATCACATGCTCTTCATTGTTCTTTCTTGCCCTGGCCGGAGCCACTTTTTTGAGGTATGTTTTCTATAGATGCAAGGCAGCATAATATGGCGAAAGAGCATAGGCTTTTGAGTTAGGTAGTTTGGGCTACAATCCTGCCCCTACCCCTTGGATTTGTGAAACATTGAATAAATTACTTCATCTCGCTGAACTCTAGTTTCCCTTTTTCAGCAGTACTCTTATAGGGATAAAATAAAATAACTTAGGCAAATGTTTAGCACATTTCTTGAGACATTTTTAAGTGTTAGCATGACAATATTGCACATAAGGTCATTCTTTAATTGTGTGAACACATCATCATAAGATTACAGCTACCTTATTTATCTTCTTACAACCTTGGAACATCAGGACCGTCTCTTCACTTCCAGGTTTGACACAGGCCCAGTATTTACCTTTGACAAACTCTAGCCTTTCTGGGTTTTTTTTTTTTTTTTTTTTTCATCTCTTCTGCTTTAGAAGGCTGAGTTTTCCTAAATAGGAATAGACTTGTTAAGGTTTTTTGTCTATCTTCTCTATAATTTGGTCAAGCCTATTTCCTTAACATTTTGTAACTTTGTGCTTTCTCCTTGCTTTTTTCTCTCCCTTTTATCTACACCAGAGGTCAGCATATTTTTTCTGTAAAAGTCCAGATAATAAATATTATAGACATGGTGGATTGTATTGGGTCTGTTGTGGAAAAGAAGTCATAAATAATATCTAAATAAATGAGTGAGGATGTGTTTTGGTAAAACCTTACATGTAACAATAGGCAGCAGGAGAGATTTGGCCTGTGAGTCATAGTTTGTCAACCTTTAACCCATGCTATTAAATTCTAGGCATCTTTATAATTTCCCTATGCAGAAAGCAACATTAGTAGCCATGACAACTGACCTCTTATAATTAGAGTGTAGATGATTCTAGCCCTTCTTTCTCTGGGGCTAGCAACCCTAGATGTTATATTTCTTATAAGGGGAGGTTGATAAGAAATTTTCTTACACAAATTGTTTAACAAACTTAATAATAATACAATAGACTAAGTAATCCAGGATGCCTGCTTTCTTCTCCCCTTTCAGGACCAGTGTGCTGAGTATCGAGAGCAAATGAAAAATGGAAAACTCAGCTGTACTCGGGAGAGTGATCCTGTACGTGATGCTGATGGCAAATCATACAATAATAAGTGTACCATGTGTAAAGAAATTCTGTAAGTACTTCTCTCACAGGCATATCTAAAATATAGTCACATATTCCTCCTGAATTAATGGTTATTTCTCATTGTCTGTTGCTCCCCCCGTGAAAATTATTCTTTTTGTTAGTTCCCAAATATTATCTTTTTCTCTTGCAACCCCTAAGGAAAAATAAACCCTAGCAAGGGTAGCTAATCAAGTGGCTGATTCCCACTCTGTTTTCTGTTATAATTCTGTGACCTCTAAGTGCCATCAAGATAAATAATTGTTCTTCATTGTGCCTGAATCCTCAGAAGACTTTGTGATGGTCATTTGGAATAGTTGGTGAGCACAGTTTAAGAGAGCTGTTTTCTTGTCATATGCATGGGACGTACTTTTTGCATAATCCAGGTTCTGTTTCTTCTTTTTATTTTCCCTGGGTGAATGGTATTAAATTGGAGTGCTTTATGATCCAACTCAGCCTCTTCTGATTTGTGTTATTGGGGCAACATAACTACTGTTAATCCCATCTATAAAATGAGGCAGTTCTAGGTGACCTTGAAGGGTACCTGTAGTTCTAAAACTTATTACGATGCTCTTAATTATGGCATTCAATTGACATGTATTTCATAAATATTTATAATGCTACCCTCTTCCCACAATACACACACATTCTTCACCTTTGTCTCTGGAAAAAAAAATGGCAATCTTGTAGTAGTACAGGCCATGTGAAAAAATACAATCCAAATGCTGGATTTTACCAATGAGAAAAACTGAAATTGGTTTACTCAGGTTTACTCAAGGTCTCATGGGGATTGAGCTTTAGAGATGAAACTAGAATACAGTTCTGAATACTGGCCTAGTATTTATTTATTCCACATTATTAAAATTCTTCAGTAGAAGCAGGATGGCAGAGTGGGGTAGTGCTAGGGTTTTAGCATCAGATGGCTATTTCAGGTTCATGTTCTTGGACAGGTTATTTCACTTCCGTAGGCTTCAATCTGCTCATATTTACAGTGAAGCATCGCTTAATGATGGGGATACATTCTGAAAAATAGGTTTCATCATTGTGTGAACATCCTAGAGCATATTTACACAAACCTAGATGGTATAGTCTACTACACACCTAGGCTGTATGGTATAGCCTATTGCTCCTAGACTACAAACCTGTAGAGTATGTTACTGTACTGAATACTGTAGGCAACTGCAACACAATGGGAAGTATTTGTCTATCTAAACATAGATAAGGTACTGTAAAAATACAATATTATAATCTTATGAGACCATCATTAGTATTACAAGCGTATGAGACCATTAAGCATGAAATATCCGATTTTCTTAAGTGCTAAGTTTGACAGTTGATATCTCTGACATTTCACTTTTACACCTCTTGTTTTATGTTTATTGTGAAGGTACACCCTCAGTCTTTCAAATGCACATTTTGGCTTGTGATTATCTTTCAAATTTTTTCTAGAGCAATTTTTGAGAAACCATGGATATAGTAAAAAATTTGTGTTATTTTCGAATATGAGTTCATCATGGAACTGATGCAGCACAGACAGCTCAAAATATCAACGAAGTGTTTGGGAAGGATGTGGCTAATGAACACATAGTACATCAATGGTTTGAGAAGTTCCATTCTGGTGATTTTAATCTTGAAAATGAGCCACATGGGCGACCTGAGACCAAGGTGGAAAACGATGAGCTGAAAGCTGAGTGGAAGTGAATCCATCTCAACCTACACGTGAATTAGCAGCAAGGTTTGACATTACTATTCCAACAATATTGGACCATTGGAAACAAATGGGCAAGGTAAAGAATCTGGATAGATGGGTTCCACATGAATTAAACGAGCGTCAGAAGAGAAATCGCCTCAAAGCTTGCCTTCCTTTGCTGTCATGAGATAAAGGCAAGCCATTTCTATACCGTATTGTGACATGTGATGAAAAATGGATTCTTTTTGACAGTCGCAAGCATTCGGCACAATGGTTGGATAAAGATGAAGTGCCGAAACACAGTCCAAAACCAAATATTCATCAAAAGAAGCTAATGGTGTCTCTTTGGTGGTCCAGCACTGGTATTATCCACTACAGCTTCATGAAACCTGGTCAATCGATTACAGTGGATGTTTACTGCAACCAACTGGATGAAATGAAGAGGATGCTCGTGATGCAGCAGCCATGATTGATCAATAGAGACAGGCCAATCCTCTTGCAAGACAATGCTCGACCACATGTCACACAAACAGCACTGCTCAAACTACAGAAGCTGGACTTGGGAACTCTCTGTCATTCACCGTATTCACCAGACCTTGCACCAACTGACTACCACTTCTTCCAGGCTTTGGACCACTTCTTGCAAGGAAAAACATTCAATTCTCAACAAGCTGTGGAAAACGCCTTTTGTGATTTCATCTCCACTCATTCTCCAGGCTTCCTAGCTGCTGGCATAAACAAGCTACCGTTAAGATGGCAAACTGTGTTGATAGTTTAGGCACATACTTTGACTAATTGTACTGCTTCTTGTTTGAGATATAATAAACTACACTGTTGATTCGAAATCGGACATGTCATATTTAATGACCTTATTATGTGCGGTTGTCATTGACTGAAATGTCATTATGTGGCACATAACTATATGGGGGGAGGGACAACAATAATCATAGTAGCCAGGTAGTGTTTCTTTTTAGAGTTAAATGAGATGAACCATGTAAAACTCTTAACATTATGACTGGCACGAAGTAGACACACAACAAATGTGAGTTGTCACTAGTAAGTAGTGTTGTCATTAATGTTCAGTAAATATTGGATATCACCATTTACAGTAATAAATAATGACTAATATTATGGTCTCTTATACTATACCATGTTACCCCTTTGTACAACTGATACTTTGCAGATATGGGGAACGTAATTGAGATAGCTCTTCACTTATGCCTTTCTTTCTGCATCACACATTAATAGTAGAGAATTTTGTAAAAGAATAAATGATAATTCCTAAATGCAGGAAATTACTAAGATAAAAATTTACTAGTATAAAATACTTACCTGAAGTAGTTAACAACAATAAAAAAAATGGAATTATTTATTTATTTTTTTACAATCTTTGGAGACCATTCATCTTACAACAAATGGTTTTCAACTGCCTAGTATGTGACAGGCACTCTTCATGGACAGGTACTTTTCAAGTGAATGAGACAAAGTTCCTACCATTATGAAACTAAAGTATAATGTAGTGAAGACAGATACTAGACAAATAAGCAAATACCTATATATAATGCAAGGCCCGATAGTAATAAAAATAAGGCAGGACATGGCAACAGAAAGAGACTGGAGCTGCTGTTTTATTTATGGTGTTTGGGGAAGTCCTGACATGTGAGCAAGACCTGGAGAGAATGAGTGAAGTGATCCATATGGATATCTGGAGGAAGAAAGTTTCAGGCAGAGCAAGGGCTAATGCAAGGACTGAAGATATGTACGAAATTAGCAAGCTCAAGGAACAGAAAAGAAATCACGACGTCTCAAGATTATTGAGTATGGGTGAGAATTGTAAGAAATAAGTCTGGAAAGATTACATTGGGCTTAGGGCTTTTTAGGACCATGAGAGGGACACTGGATTTTATTTTCTGTGTGATCAGAGACCACTGGAGGCTTTTGAGTGGAGCTGTGACTGTGATTGGAATTCCATGAAACTGAATTATTATAGGTACCCTCTTTCTCCAATAGCTGACTTGATTAAAATTTCATGACTTTACATTTGTTTGAATCTTCAGTATGTATTTTACTACCACTTCCCTATTTCTTACACACTCTAATGGAGCTCCCTAAAAAAAGGAAAAAAAAATATATATCGTATTATATACATACACACATGCTTTGTTTTGTGTGAAAACCCAAGTGAAACTTTGAAAGAGAACTAACACAAAGTAGGGTTTTGCAGTACAGTTGACCTGTAACAACATGGGTTTGAATTACATGGGTCAACTTATACCCACATTTTTTTCAATCAAATGTGGATTGAAAATACAGTATTCTCAGGATGCAAAACCTGAATATATGGAGGGCCAACTTTTCATATAGGCAGGTTCTACAGGGCCAACTGCAGGACTTGAGTATGTGGGGATTTTGGTGTATGCAAGGTGGGGGGTCTTGGACCCAATCCCCTGCTCCCCTGCTCCCCTGTCCCTATACTGAGGGACAACTATATTTGGACCTCAGGCCAACTGCATCAGAATCAACTGGCTTGTTAAAAATCAAGTAATTGAGCCCTACTTCAGGTCTTGTGAATAAAACTGTTGGGATGGTTAGAAAATGTTAATCTTTAACATCTCTCAGGTGATTTTTAATGCACATGAAAACTTAGAAATTAGCATAAATATTTAATAAGAAAAACATAAAAAATCAGCATGATCCTAAGGTACTCCTTAAATTACTCTTCTTTCTATCTTGGGCTCCACACTTTAAGAAATAATGTTATAATGGGTTGACCTGAAAATCAAGGGACCAGAATGGGGAGTTGATGAAGAGTTAAAAACCATAACTTATGATGAAAAGGAGAAGAAACTAAGGAAGCTAGACTTGGAGACCTGAAAATTGCCTTTGTATATCTGAAGGATTAACACCGTTAAGAGGTAATGGGTTCAGCAGGCTGGTTCTGTGTTGTTCTGAGCATGTGAAGTAACACTGAAGGATGGAAGTCATAAAGAGACAAGTTTAAACACAAATAAAGGAGACTTTGTAATTACATGAGTTGATCTACCTAGAATATCTACTTTGTGATGAAGGAGCTTCTTGCACCAGGCACTTAATAACTCAGCTGACTGTCTACCTCAAGTAGGTGCACACAGATTTCCTGTAAGGAAGATGTTTAAGGATACATAAACTCTCAGGTTCCTTCCAATCCGAGTATGTGTTAACAAGATGACTACTGACTCTTTTCTCATCTAGGCAAAGAGAAGCAGAGAGAAAAAATGAGCATTCTGGCGTCAGATCAAATGGGACTGGATCAGCATCAGGAAAAGTGAGTCATTAATTAGGTTTTGGCAAAAATGGTCTTTCTATAAGTCAATACTTGGCCATCAAAAATATGGGAAGAGGATGTCAGTATGGTCAACTGAGATCTTGTCCTTAGAAGGCCAGGAGCCATCATTAATGTGAATATCACTGGTAACTTGTTCAGTGTATAAATCTAATGTCAAATGGAAATCTTTCAGTCTAACATTTTACAAATCACTGTTATAAATAGTAGTTTATTTAATTTTCTCAACAGCCTGGTCAAATAGGGCTTTTTAACCTTATTTTATAGATAAGGAAAATGAGGTTCTGCAAGTATATTAATTTGTTATTGCTACTATAACAAATTATTATGAACAGTGGCTTACAACAAAACAAATTTGTTATCTTACCTTTCTAGAGTTCAGAAGTTCTAAATGGGTCTTACTCTGCTAAAACCAAGTGTCTGTAAGGTTGTGGATTTTTGTTGTTGTTGTTTTTGTTCTTTGTGGAGGCTCTAAGGGAGAATCCATTTATTTCCTTTTTCTAACTTCTAGAGGTTACCTGCATTCCTTGGCAGTGGCCACCTTTAAAGGCAGCAATGGCGAGTCAAGTCTTTCTCAAGCTGTATCATTTTGACATTGATTCTCCTGCCTCCTTTCATGGAAGAGAACTTTTGTGATTACATTGGGCCCACTCAGACAATCCAGGATAACCTCATTTTAAACTCAGAAGATTAGCAACTTCAATTCCCTATTTAACCATAATTCCTCCTTGCCATGTAAAGCAACATATTCATAGGTTCCAGGAATGAGAACATGGATGTCTTTGTGGGCCATTATGCTGCCTATCATAGCAAGGTTAAGTGGCTGCCTGACTTTTGGATTGTAATCTTCTGATTCTTATATCCAATCAAATGCTATGTGAAAACAGCATTTCCAGTATAATCTTTTCATCTTTTCAGGATGCGTGCGATGAGTATAGAAGCCAAATGAAAAATGGAAAGCTTATCTGCACTCGAGAAAGTGACCCTGTCCGGGGTCCAGATGGCAAGATACATGGCAATAAGTGTGCTATGTGTAAGGAAAAACTGTGAGTCTTTTTCAAAAATGAGTTTTTGACCATGAGTCTTAAAGTATAATAGTCATTTCTCATCAGTTTGAAAAAATGACAATTGCTTAAAAAGCTGATCTAGTAATTAATGAGGTTCTTGTTCACTTTGGTTGAAATGTTTCTTTCCATCTTTTCTTCCAGGGAAAGGGAAGCAGCTGAAAGAAAAAAGAAAGAGGATGAAGGCAGGACAAACACAAGAGAAATGAGCAATGGCGAGCAGGTGATATGTGTTAGACACACTAATACCTAAACTTGGCTGGTTCATTGTATGGTTAATTCATTCAGCAAATGTTTGTGGAATGCTGACTGCGTCCCAATCATTGGACATATAGTGGTAAACCAGAAAGTCATGGCTGTTGGGTCTGCCCCCGAAGGCCATAGATAAAGAACTCAGATAAGGGCCCTGCAGGCTGCAGGCTCCAGAGACTCCAGAGGTTGTAAAGATAACTCTGAATTACAAAGGCTGGGATGGAGCCAGCAGAAACTGGCGGAACTCCTCCTCCCCAAACTTTCTATAAAACTCACCACTCTTCCTCTCCTCTGGGTGGATGCCCTTTTCGGCCTCCACACACCTGCACCCAGGTGCTCAAAATAAATGGCATTTTACCACGCCCCAGGCTTGAGTGTCTTCCTCTCGGCTCCGACCTAACATTTGGTGCCAAGACCCTGGAGATGGGGTACTCCAGGCGGATCTGACCTCCGGGACTCTAGCGGGCGAGGCTTGCAACTGGGGAAGCAGCAGGCGGCAGCAGCTCATCCTGGGCCCGCTCCCAAATCCTGCCTTCCTCTAAGTCCCTAGGTCATGGGTAAGGTATCCATGGATCTTTGACTGAATTGAGAGAGACCAGTCTCCTTGGTTGATCAAGAGTCTCTGGAGCCTGCAGCCTTTGGGGGTCCTTATCTGAGCTCTTCATCTACTGCATTGCAGGGCAGACCCAACAGTGCCCTAACAACAATTTTGATGCAATTATCATTACATTTGTAGGACCAGTGAAAATTGTCAAATTATAGTGGTTACCCAGTTAATTTCATTTTTGAAGTTTTAAAACAAACAATCAAGCAACCAGGTGCCAAAAATTACAAACAAGAAAGTGAGTATGAAAAATCTGAAGCACTGGATAATAAATTCTTGATCTGGCATTTCAGTGCCACCTAGTGTTCAATTTTAAGCTTTCTAAATAATACTCAACTTTTTACAACACCAACACTTAGAATATTACACAGCACAATCTCTTCTAATCCATCTATGGACTCTAATTAGAAAAGCAAAATAGTAAAATTTCCCTAGGAAGATTTTCCTGTTTTAGTGAGGCAACTTTTCATTAGGCCTATATTAACTAAACAAAGTGAAACATTAGTAGTGATTATCATTATTTGAAAATATTTCAGGAATATCTCTCATGCATTTTGGTAGATGAATGGCTTTGAGAAAATACTTTATTGTACAACTTCAAATGATCTCTAAAAGCCATATATTTAAAATCTTAGTCTTCAATTTTATGATATTTATTTTAGGAATTTCAAACAGAAAAAAATACTATATATATGGGTGTAGAGAAAATATTGAGATTGTGTGTGTCAAAAAGAGAGCTACAATTTTATCTATACAAGCAAAACTTTACAAATTGTCATATTTAAACCTACCCCAAATCTATGCAGGGGGTGATATTGTTCCAATTTTACAGTTGAGAATAACTCAAGACAAATTAACTACACATAAATAATAAATAGAAGAGTCAAAAACTAACCCCTAAACTAAACCCATATTAAAGTAAGGGTTGCAATATAGGCAGATGGTGCTATCATAAACATAACGTACGTGGTATTTTGGGCCCCTGGAAACAAAAGTAATTCTAGTAATTTCTGAAAATGATGGCTGTGGGACATTTCATATGCTGATCACGTATTCAATTCCAGAGAATGCTGCAGATAAAAGTAGGCCTAGAATTGTTTATGGGCATCACAATTTAAAAAAAGAAGGGTAAGTACAATCTATGTTACTAGCAGTATTTTTTAAGGTAATGTTCCCATATTTCTACTTTGGTTCTTTGGGCTTAAAGAAAGTTCAAGAGACTTTTGTAGATCTCCAAAGATTTTAACAGAGGCCTGATCCTGTGGACTCAGTTCTATTAGCCCCTTTTTAAGGTTCATATCTTTCAATGAACAAAAAGGCAGCTCCATTTCTTATAGATGGATAGGAGTTTTATTCTCTGGTATGTAAAAACAAAGAAGTAAAAAAGTATAACTTGGTTGTTAGCAGATTTATGATCACAAGTCTAACATTGACTTTACTTAATATCTCTAAGACTTATTTTTCTTATCTGTAAAATGGGGATAATAAGCATTTATCTTATGGGATTTTTATGACCACTAAAGGAAATCCATTGGCACAGACAACAAAGTGCCTAGCATGATAAAAAAATTTTTTCTTAATTGTTGAGGAACAAAGCTGAAAGTTTACATGTTTGTATGTATTACCAGAAGAGTGTCTCTTAGTTCATTCCAGGACTTTTGAATTAAGAGTTTTTATGTGTGGGATGATGAGTGCAGTTGCAGGGAGACAGGTTTGGAGCTCATTTTCATTGAAAACTGTGTAAAACCAGAATGGGCTGCTTTACGCAATATGAAATTCCCATTGGGCAAGACAATCATTTGAGAGGGATGCTATGGAGAAGATTCAAACTTCTTAGGCAGAGATTGAATAAAGTGCCTTTAAAACATATTCCATCTCTGAAATTCCATTTTCTCTATTTTTTCTTTCAAGTGTTATGAATTCATACCTAATCAACCAATAATGTTCTCAGGTTTTACAGATCAGACTATTGTAGCAACATCTTTTTTTACTCCTATTGGCAGGATCAGTGTCATGAATTCCGGAGCAAGCAGAGAGAGGGGAAGCTTGTCTGCACCAGAGAAAACAACCCTGTTCGAGGCCCATATGGCAAGATGCATGTCAACAAGTGTGCTATGTGTCTGAGCATCTTGTACGTAAAAAGGTTCATCGATGAGTTTGATAATTGTGCCTGTTTGCCAGAAAATAGTTTCTGTTACTTTTAAAAACTAAGGCACTTAGCATCACACATTAAAGATATAATAGCTCCTCACTTTTCAAGAGGACGATTAGTTTCTAAGCACTTTCATAATAACTTTTTATTTTGATGATAAGAAGCATAATCACAACTTGAGCCTCTGGGGTAGGAAGACAGATATTGCGTAGTAACAAAATCATTGACTTTTAAAGAGGAAGCTTATCAGCTAAGTAACCTGGGTCAGGCCAGTTCACTTTGCATAGCCTCAGTTCCTTCTATATATAAAGGGAACAATAATTGCACAACATAGTTTTTGTGGGGATTCAAGGAGATCATATTTTTTAAAATGTTTATAAACTTCAATGCACCATAACTATGTAAAGAACAATAGAAGCTGAGAGTTTAGTTATAATTTAATTAGAAAAGTAAAAATGAGAAATGAAGCAACTCTTTAGATGAGAGCTCTAAATATATTATATTAAGGAAAAAAAATTAATGGCCTTTTAGGATCATATTCTGGATAGGAGTACAGTAACTGAATTTATAACAGTTGACGGCATTGCCACAAATATATTATGAAAATTTCAACAATCAGAACTGATTAGTTAAAAAAAAGTATTTTTTGATATTTTTAGGTATGAGAAAATTGTATTAGTTTGCAAATGTTTATAATTGGAGAAATACTCGGTTAAAGGCAATTCAGTAACAACCCTAGCAAAATTACTCTATTCTTTTTTTATTCTGCAGTGAGCGAGAAGCTAATGAAAGAAAAAAGAATGATGAAGAAAAATCAAAAGCCAAGCCCTCAAATGATGCAAAGGTTATTTCTTTTGTGTTTTATTTCGGACTATTAGGAGGGTACAAATGCTTTGGTGCATAAATTGCCTTTGCACTGCCCAAGTCAAAGCTACAGTGCCCATCCCCCAGACAGCACTCACTGCTCCTGTTAAGTGTGAATTTGCCCATCCCCTCCTCCCCCTCCCACCTGCCCAATCCCTGATGAATGTTACTTCCGTATGTGCACATAAGTATTGATCAATTAGTTCCAAGTTAATGGTGTGTATATGTGGTGTTTGTTTTTCCATTCTTGTGATACTTCACTTAGAAGAATGGTCTCCAGTTCCATCCAGGTTAATACAAGAGGTATTAGTTCACCATCTTTTTTATGGCTGAGTAGTACTCCATGGTATACATATACCACATTTTATCAATCCACTCATGTATTGATGGGCACTTGGGCTGTTTCCACAACTTTGCAATGGTGAATTGTGCTGCTATAAACATTTGAGTGCAGATGTCTTTTTTATAGAATGTCTTTTTTTTCCTTTGGGTAAATACCCAGTAGTGGAATTGCTGGATCGAACGGTAGTTCTACTTTTAGTTCTTTGAGGTATCTCCATACTAATTTCCATAGAGGTTGTACTAGTTTGCAGTCCCACCAGCAGTGTGTGAGTGTTTCTGTCTCTCTGCATCCATGCCAATATTGCTGTTTGGGGACATTTTGATAAATCTAATCTCACTGGAGTTAAGTGATATCTCATTGTGGATTTGGTTTGCATTTCCCTGACGATTAGAGATCTTCAGCATTTTTTCATATTTTTTTTGGCCATTAGTCTATGTTCTTTTGCAATGTTTCTGTTCATGTCTTTTGTCCACTTTTTAATGGGGTTGTTTGATTTTTTCTTGCTGATTTTCCTGAGTTCTTTATAGATTCTAGTTATCAGCCTTTTATCGGATATATAGCATGCAAATATTTTCTCCCATTCTGTAGGTTGTCTATTCGCTCTAATGATTGTTTCCTTGGCAATGCAGAAGTGAAATTTATTTCTTAAAGGATACCAAAATAACTAGTTTACTCTTCACCTTTAGAATCTTGCATGCTTCTCTAGTTTTTGGATAATAAAGACACTGATCTTTTAATCTAAAAAATTGATTTTGCCAATATTTTCACTTTGGTTCATAATATTTTTTTTCTTCTGGCTTTGGAGTTTGATGCTTTTCTTGATTTTGTAGGGAATTCTCCTACAGTGTGTTTTAACTATTGCTTTAGTCTTTCCTCTTTGGGAGAAATATGAATTGAAAAATAGGGGGTCAAATTTTTTACCACCTCAACTGCATGCTTGTTTCTGACACTTTAAATGTTAAATGAGGCTTCAGGTAGCTTGTTGACATTGATTTCAATAATTCAGGTAATAAAAACTAATCTCAAGCCTACCCTTTAGCTTCTGTCCTTGATGTCTTTTTTTCTGTTTTCTCCAGATGATTTTCTCAGCATCAACGAATCAGTACTGTGCATGAATGATGCTGTCTTTTCTATTTGTTTTTCAAGACTGCAAAGAAGACATCTTCATTCAGTTCTTTAACAGTAATAATCACATGTGTAGAGTTAGATTCCTTTGAGCTTGTCCTTTGGTCGAGAACACCTCATGTGGAAAATGAGAGAAAGGAAGGATGGATGAAAGGAAGAAGGAGATGGGGGAATCCGTCAAGTGTTGTTTTTTGTTTCCCTGCATTTTCAGGACCAGTGCAGAGAGGCTCAGAATGAAGCAGAAGATGCAAATTTTACATGATCTGGGCATCCCTTGGCCTCTGTTGCAAGGATTAGTGCAGTGAGTCTGAGCCCAGAGCCAAGAGAGGACTTCCTGAAACCAAGTTTGAGAAAATCACCCAGCAGAACAGGGGAAAACCATGTTCACTTCCCCTTTCTCATTTTCTAGGATGAGTGCAGTGACTTTCGAAAGTATGTGAGGAACAATGAACTCATCTGTACTCGAGAGAATGACCCAGTGCGTGATGCTGATGGAAAGTTCTATAGAAACCAGTGCTACAAGTGCAGAGCTGTCTTGTGAGTAAGAGGATTCTGCTCCCCCTTCAGCTAGCTGGGGAACTGAATTTCTAGAAGCTGCTGATTGAACAAGTATGTGTACTCGTGAATCCCATGGCACCCTTAAAATAAGTCTTTAGCATGAAGATTCTTAAGTTGAGAGCACCTGATATAATAGAAAGAACAACTGGATTTAGAGGCAGGAAATCCAGATGTAAGTTGTAACCATGAAACTTACTAGCTGTGTCATTTAAAAAAAAAATTTTTTTTAACTTTCAGCATCATAGTTATAAGAAATTATTCAAGATCTTTTTTTTCACAAGTAGATCACACTCAATCAAGATGTCTTTTTAAAATAAAATACAGATTTTTATACCCCAAAATTATATTAAATCAGAATCTCCAGAGCTATGGAATTTACTTTTTAGAAAGGGTTTCTAGGTAGTTCTAATGAACAACCAGATTTGGGACCAATGGACATGACAGATGGTGATGATGATGGTTATGAAAACACTGTGAACACAATAATCAAATTTATTTAGTTTTTCATAGTAAATGTTCTTGGAGGTAGGAATTTCTGATATTACTCTCTTTTATGTTCTAAAAAACTGAAGCTCAAGGACTTTAAGCCACTTGTCTAAGGTCACACATCTCTTAAGTGATAAGAGCTCTGAACCAGTTCCTAATTGTATACTTTTCTTAATATATCATTTTGGTCACTCTGAAATGTTTTATGGTTCTATCATCTTTTATGAGAATTGCTTAACTTCCCACTGGAAGTTATAGGAGTTGGTCCCTGTGAGTATTATTTTAAATTATTTTTTGTTTTCTTTTCTAGTCAAATAGAAGCTCTGGAAAGGGCAAGACTTCAGGAAAAGCCGTCCCACATTAGAGCTTCGGAAGAGGAAGACAACCCAGATTCCCCCAATTCTTCTCTGGTAGGGATGACTATTTCTGAACAACTACTTATTAACTTAATTCACTTGATTTTTTAGATGTGTTGCCACTTGCCCTCCATAAACACCACTTCCACAGAAGGGTTGGGGGTAGGCTGATTCAGTGCAGCCATAAGTCCTTTGAGGACTAAATGCAGTTTATGCTGAGTAACAGTTCTGGGATTTCTCATCAGTGCATTATTCTGTGCTCCTTGAGATTGTTAGCCCTGCTTCAGTTTAGCACATGGGTGTGCGATAAGTGTGACTAATCTCACGTGTGGTCAAATATGTAGTCAGATGCCTCAATTCTGCAATTTTAACTGACCAAAAAGGCTCATCACCCAGCTTCTGCTCACTTTCCTCCCCCAGCCAAATCCTTTCCCAATGGTCAGAATCACTATGCTGAGCACACTCACACTTGTGAATTTCCACCAATCAGCAATTCACAGTAGTTAAACTTCTTATTTAAAATATAGGCTGATGGTCACCAGTAATACATGTCTTAGTGTACATCACCATAATAGCATTTCTTTTTTTAGAGGCTTGGCAAGGTGAGAAGTAGAAAGGAGGAAAGGGGATATGAGAGCATGAAGTAGATTAATGAAGTAGAATCTCAGATTGGGCCCTAAAAGAGAAAGTTTAGTACCTAGGCTGATGACCCAGGAAGGAAGAAAGAAAGGTATCAAATGTGAATTTTATGTAATTATTTACCCAATTTTACTAAGATAATAGATGACTTGTATATGTGAAATAAATATGCATTAATTGCGTATTTCTAGTAAATTGGTCTTTACGTCAGGAATCCCTAAGCATGGAGAAGAGCTAGTCACAAAATCTGTTCTTTTTAAAAAACATTTTACTAAAGTATAATAGTCACATATAAGAAGTGCACATATCCTAGGTTTACAGCTAAATGAAATATCACAAAGTGATCACACCTGTGATACCAGCACCAAGGTCAAGAAATAAGATATCACAGCAGCCCAGAAACCCCCTCAGGCTCCCCCTTAATCCACAATCTGGTTTTGAGCTGAGATTTCTTTTGGAGAAGAGAGTCACATTCATTATGAAATTATTATCTTATTAATATTAATATAAGATTATAATATTAATATAAGATTAATATAAGATTATTATCTTATTAATCCAGGAGTCCATTTGTCATTCTACAAATACTATTCTCCCAGGCATTATTTATGTGTGTTAGATCAATAGCCATAAACAAAAGACAGAACTCTCTACACTCATGGAGTTTGTATTATATTGGAATAATAGAGACCATAGATAATATGAATGAATGAAATGTAATGCCAAGGAGGAAATAAAGCAGAAAAATGGTATAATAAATGCTGAGATGGGGAGGGGATACAATTTTAAGTAGCATGTACAGGGAAGAGCTTTCTCAAAAGTGATATTTGCACCAAGACCCAAGGAGATTGATTCTGTAGGTGTATCTGAAGAGAGGACGTTCCAGGAAGAAAACACAACAGCAGAGTCCAGTGTAGTTGGAACAGAGCAACTTCAGAGAAAGCTGTAGAGGAGGAGGTCAGGAAGGTAATGGGAGGTCATGTTATCAGGGAGTTTATAGACAGACAATTTTAAAGATATTGCCTATTATTCTGAATGAAGGTTTTGAGAAAAGTGATATGATCTATGGTTTAAAAGAATAATTCTTCCTACTGTATTGAAAATACACTGTAGGGAGGCAAGGAAAGAAACTGGGCAGTTAGTTAGCTATTGCAGTAATCCACGGAAGAGATGATGCCAGTTTATACCATGGCTGTAGTGGTGGAGCTCTTGAGAAATGGTTGGATACTGAGTCTATTTTGAAGGTGGAGTCAACAGAATTTGCTGAGTTGATGTACTACGTAAAAAAAAAAAGAGAAGCATTCTGTCTTTGTTGCCTGTGTCTGCTTCTTTTTTTATAATGCTTTATCCTGGTACTTTTTGAACATTGTAGCAACAGTTACCTGAAAAATACAATCAATATATCTGGTTCAGCCATACCTTTGCCAAGGATTCATAGAGGTTGCTTGTGTAAATTCTCCCTGAATATTTATATCAATATGGAACTCACCACAATCTAAAGCAGTTTGTTTAGATGTTTGAAATATTTATCGGAACAAAAGAACAAACAAACAAATCCTGCTTGACTCCTATGAAATGAATATTAACATATATAATATAATACTATTAAATTTTCTATTTCTTCTTTGTGTCTGTTTCGGGAAGTGATTTTCAAGGAATTTATTGATTTCATGTATGTCGTCAAATTTATTGGCATATAATTATTGATAACATTTCTACGTTATCCTTTTGATATCTATAGTTCATATAATGATGCCTTTTTTATCTCTAATATCAGTAATATGTGTTTTCTTGGCTTTTTAGTCAATTTTGCAAACAGCTTTTCAGCTTATTAATCTTTTCAAGCAGCTAATTTTTGGCTTTGCTATTTTTTTTTTGTTTCATCAATTTCCCCTCTTTATTATTTCTTTTTTCTGTGGGCTTAATTTGCTTATCGTTTGCTAGCTTCTTGAGATGGAAGTTTAGATCATCAGTTTTAGAACTTTCTTCTTTACTAATGTATGTATTAAAGTTACAACTTCCCTCAAATCACTGCTTTAGCTGTAGGGATTTGATAGGTTATATTTTCAGTGTTATTTATTTCAAAATATTTTAAAATCCTATTAACTTTGAGTTATGAGTTATTTAGAACTCATCCTTTTACTTTCCACCTGCCTGTTTCCTTATATTTAAAGTATATTTCTTATAAACGTATAGTTGATTCTTTTTGTTTTTCCAGTCTGATAATCTGTCTTTTAACCAGAGCACTTATTCATTAATATTTAATGTAATTACTGATGCCTTTGGATTTAAGTCTTCCATTAGTCTATTTTCTTTCAAGTCTGTTCTTCATCTTTTGGTCCTACTTTTTGGTTTTTTTTTCTGATTAGTCAAGTTGTTATTACTATCATCATCATCATCATCATCATTAATTATTGAACTTACACTTCCAAAAGACTATAAAGAGCAAATGTGTTTCTTCTTTTACATGGAATTTTTTTTTTACCATGGAAAACATACTGACAACTAACATTTACTGAGACTTAGTATGCGACAGACACTGTGTTAAGCATGCGTTTACATGCATTATCTGATTTAATACCCTAAAGCGATACTGTAAGGTAAAAGCTACTATTTCATTATTTTCAAGTGAGAAAATTAAGGCTCAGAAAAGTTAGATAAATCACTTCTCTAGTTAGTGGCAGAGCTAGGACTCAAATATCCATGCAATTAACTAATATTTACCTCTGAGTGTTTCCTTTCTACATTGCATATAACCAATAACTTCAATTAAAAAAGTGAATATTATTTCTAGCATGATTATCATCCTTGTTTTCTTCCTATAGGCATGCCCCATCTTATTGTGTTCATTATTATTATAGGGGTTTTGCTTTCTTACTGCTTTCTTCTTCCTTGTTTCTTTGTTTACTTATTTTCTCTAGTTAAAAATTGCCAAAACCAGGAGGTTAAATCCACCTAATATGGTGTGAGGGAAATATATGAGTTGATATGACCTATATCACAGTTCCTTTACAATCATGTATTCAAATTGGATTAAGGAAACCAAAAGGTTCTTTTAAGCCCATCCCTCCCCTTGAATGCCACGAAGCAAGTCTGCTCTCTGTTTCCCTTGTTCAGGATTCTGACATGTGCAAAGACTACCGAGTATTGCCCAGGATGGGTTACCTTTGCCCAAAGGATTCACAGCCTGTCTGTGGTGACGATGGCCAGACATATAACAACCCCTGCATGCTCTGTCATGAAAACCTGTAAGTAAACAAATTGCACCATCATATCTTCCAGTATAGAAGTTCTTGACTATAATGTCAGCCCTTAGTAGTGCACTGATATCAATTTGAGGTGTGTTGCAAGTAATTTATTAATCATAGAAGTTAAAAATTCAAAATTTGTAAATTATCTATCTTATATGTAACATAGAAAAGATTTAAGGTTATTCCTTTAGTAAAATTGCTTATCTACATTATTATATACTTTACTGAGTTAAAGAGAAAGGAAAATGTGGTGGGGTCACAACAGTTACAGAACATCTGTATGGGGCCAGGCGTGGCGACTCACACCTGTAATCCCAGCACTCTGGGAGGCTGAGGCGGGAGGATTGCTCGAGCTCAGGAGCTCAGGAGACCAACCTGAGCAAGAGTGAGACCCCATCTCTACTAAACATAGAAAAATTAGCCAGGTGTCATGGCACGCACCTGTAGTCCCAGCTACTTGGGAGGCTGAGGCAAGAGGATCACTTCAGCCCAGGAGTTGGGGGTTGCAGTTAGCTATGATGACACCACTGCACTCTACCCCTGGGGTGACAGAGTAAGAGTCTGTCTCCAAAAAAAAAAAAAAAACAAGAACACCTGGGTAAGGTTGTAAACACTCATGGAGGTGTGAATATCACCCATACTGTGTGTATAAGAGAAAAACAGTTGAGAACCACTACTATATAGAGTCAGCCCAGCTGATAATATCTAAAAGGTCCTATGACTACAAGACAGTCACTGGTTTCCCATCTTCTCTAAGCCTTCCTCTTGAAGGAAGTGGTACCCTACAAAAGGAAAGTGGTACCATACAAAAGAAACTGCTCTAAAACAAATGCCAGTCCTGATGTCTGCTTCCAGATTTATTGCTATCCGTGTGTCTGTGGGTATATTATCTGATCATTCTGAGTATCATTTCCTTCATTGGAGAAATGGAAACAGTTCTCTGAGCAGCTAACTTCTCAGGTTATAGAGAAGAACTGCTAGATATAAAAATATTTCTATTTTTATAATATTAATTAAATTAAATACAAAAGATTCGTTTTAAGACTTTCATTATTGGCCTTAGCTTTGTTGTTGCTTTTCTGCGCAAATGCTATCTGAGTTGAGTAATAATTTCTCCTTGCCTCTCTACATATTCTCAACTTCTCCCAGCTTCTCTTTGACCAGCTTTCCATGACAGCACGGTGATTTTTCCATCCCACCTGCCCCAGACTTACATTGCAGTCCATGCACTATTTTATCCTTCTTAGGACACTGTAAGCAAGGCCCAGGGTATGAGGATAGGACTCCTTGATATCCTGCTCTTTAACCCTGGAAAAATATTTAAATTTACATTTATTTCCTTTTGCATGAAATAACTTATGAAAGAATAAACTGCTCCTCAGTTCATGTACTTAGAAGCATAAAATCTGAATATGAGTGCTTTACATGTTCTTGCATCTATAGGTAAGGTATGGTAGATAAGACACTTTCACATTCACTAAGTGAGTCTCTACAACCTTCTGTGGAGTGGTATTATCTTCGTTATACAGAAGGTTAATATGAGGCTCAGAGAGTTCAGGTAATTTGTTTAAAATCACAAAGCTAGGAAGTAGGTCAGACAGGATTTTAACCTTGTTGATTTGGATCTAAATACAGTTTTCTTTTTTGTTACTATACTACTGTTGTATCTAAGGCAGTAGTTCCTTAAGTAATTGGTGATCAAAGATTCCTTTAATAATATGAAGAAAGTTACTTCTTTCAAGAAAAGAAAAAATAATAATGTGACATGAACAATTTGTACATAATATTCACGGGCTCATGGACCACTTGAAATTTGTCCATAGACCACACAGAGTTTCAAGAATTAAGAAATCTTTGTTTAAGAAATGAATATAACTATTCAGGAATTCAGTTGCTATATATACCTTATCTCCAGCCCCAAAATACTTCAATTCTTCATTATTGTAAATGTCAGGGCCTAAATTATCCATATAATTTTCTTCAAAATTTCCATTAACTGTGTAAACCCATAACAAGTGATCTTCTACTCAAGGGAACTTTGGAGTAAGAAACTCAAATGATGAAAATATTAATAAGACATGTTTCAGGATGGCTTGTTTGGCTAAAGGAGCTGGGAGTATATATTATAGAGAAAAGAAGATTCAGGTTATACCAGGCAAGAGGAACCAATATTAGTTTCTATGGTTCTAGAGGAAGTTATAAGGGAATGATTTCAACCTAAGCAATGTACAAAGGCAAATTACACTGCCTTGATAGGTAAAAAGTTTCCCATCACTAGAGGCAAACAAGTAGATGTTTGATTTATGTCTTGAGAGGCATTAAAATTCATACTCTTTAAGATTCCTTCCAACTATGAAACTCAGACTGTATTATTGTGTCTTGTTATATTTTATATTGTCCAAGTCACATTATAGATACAGAATATAGTCAAATTTTTCTCTGGGATCTAATTTTCCCATCTATATAATAATGACTTTTGGACCAGATATGTCCAAGTTTATTTCCAACATTCAACAATTCTATGAGTATGTTAGTGAATGAAATGTGATGAAATAGGTCCAGGGTGTGGGCAAAGTCTGCGGCAGAAGAGAGAGACTGCACCTGGATGATACCTGCTGGAAAATGGCTGAATCCAGATCCCAGGTCCTCCCTCTGACTTCAATCTGGTTTGATGCCCAGATATCACTCACATTGGTCCTTGTTTTTTTCTCTTTATAACTACAGATTTTCCTATTGTTGAAGCTTCCTCTGATCTATTTTAGGATACACCAAACGAATACACGCATCCGTAGTAAAGGCAGGTGTGAGGAGAGCAGCACTCCAGGAGCAACATCTGTCAGCACGCCCACATCTGTAAGTACACTGGCCTCCGTGATTATGATGTTAGGAGCAGTTGGTTCTGCTTTTATTCTCTTGCACTGGGTGACGGACATTTCTCTGGCCAGAGAGGTGGTACTAAATCAGGTGACTCCACAATTGGTCACATTTTCACTGTGAAGATAATTAACTAGTTATTGAAATATATGGGAATAATAATATGGCAGTTAACATTTTAAACTGTTCACTGGGCTCATTAATAGATTGTTTATGAGGAAAGTCTCTAATGTAACATTACTTATTTCAGGGTAGGTTTTTGTTCTCTGTGATCTACAATAAAAAGATGAGACAGAGACCAAGAGAGGTCAGATAGTGACAAAGCTGGATTTAAATCATTTCTATATAACACCCGTATCCTTGCACTTTTACACTGCATTACATTTTTTCACAATATTTAAAGTTGACCTATTTCATTTAAACCCCTACAAGGATATTTCAGCGTACATTACTGAGTTTGACATTCTCCCTGCTGACTGTATTTGAGTAGTCTCTTCCTCAGGCAAGATGGTATGTAACTTGGAAAAGCAGGAATTTTCAAATAAGAGAAAATGTTTTGCAATAAGATAAATACAGTTTCAAATTCCGGTTTGTGATTTTCTTCAACTCTGAGACCTTTGGCAAATTGCATAACTACTTTAAACCAAAGATCTCAATGAACTATGAAGATATTCAATAAACACTGACTTTTAAGCATTTGGCACAGTGTCTGAAAAATTAATGGCATCTTTTATTAGTGTTATCACTTTTATTATGTCTAAGATGCTGCAAAATATGAATTTGGAGAAAGAGAAAGTCCAAAGCATGAACTTAGAAAAACAGACCCTGGCACAGTGCTTATTTATTTTTAATAAATTATTTTCAATCAATTATATTTTAATAAAATTATGTTCAATATTTATATTTTTAAAAATAAACAATATTTAATAAAATGATTTATTATTATTCACAACTGTCTTTACTCCATTCCATTGCCACCATAAAAAGCTTTGGCAATATGGAATTGGAAGCTATTTGGCCAGATTCAAGGATCTCAGTCAAACAACACTACATAAGGCCATATGCAAAAAAGCTACTCAATTTCCCTTGATCTGGGAAATTGGCAAAACAAGAACTATATGTTAGGGTATTTCTGCATTCACACTAGCAGCTGGAAGACAGAGTAGAGTAGGCTGAGGACTGGGATGAAATCAAGACACCTCCTTTTCTTTCTCATGTGGGTTTGACAAAGTCATTTATTTATTCTGAATCTTTACCAGAATCCATAAAAAAGGGGAGTTTAAACTTTTACTTTAGTCCCCATATTGTATTTGCTATCTTAGTGGTTTACTCCCCATTTTATTGACAGAATATACTGTTCCCCATCCTCACAAACACACCTACTTACATATATCTCAGGACAAGGAGGTCAAAATAACTTTATGCAGATCCAATAGACCACACCTTAGACCACACTTTCCTGTGACTCCCATCCTGTGTAGGCAACTTGACAGAAACTACTTTATGAGACACTTTCCATAGGGTTATACTGATAAAATGTGTTTTTTCCAACAATGAAGAATCTTGGCAGGGTCTAGCACACAAGGTTTTGTAAGGGAGTTCTTTCCTTTCATTTCTGGGTGTTTGCTTTGCACTAGAGTTGCATATCAGGCATTAGTAATAACAGGAATTACTTATGTTAGTTAGTGGAACAAATATAACAAAAGGTGTCCTGGACAAGGGTAAAATTTCTGTTCCCTCTGTTTGATTCAGTGTTGTGATCTTGGGTATCAGATGTACAGACAGGTGATAGCCCAGCATTGTTCTGTTGACTATTATGGATGTATATACTGGGGGTTGGAAACTATTGCTTGAATTTTATTCCTGGGTGGAAGATTCTCTAAGAGAGCCTGGAATCCTCAAGCACATCAGCAAGAAAAAATCAAACAACCCCATTAAAAAGTGGGCAAAAGACATGAACAGAAGCTTTTCAAAAGAAGACAGACTAATGGTCAATAAACAGATGAAAAAATGTGCAACATCACTAATCATCAGAGAAATATAAATCAAAACCACAATAAGATATCACCTAACCCCAGTGAGAATGGCTTTTATCAAAAAGTCCCAAAACAATAGATGCTGGTGTGGATGTGGAGACTTATCCACACTTACACACTGTTGGTGGGACTGCAAACTTGTATGACCTCTGTGCAAAGTAGTATGGAGATTCCTCAAATAACTAAAAGTAGACCTACCATTTGATCCAGTAATCCCACTACTGGGTATTTACCCAAAGGAAAACAAGTCATTTTATCAAAAAGACACTTGCACTATAATGTTTATTGCAGTACAATTCACAATCTCAAAGATGTGGAATCAACCCAGTGTCCAGCAATTCATGAGTGGGTTAATAAAATGTGGTATATGTACACTAGGGAGTACTACTCAGCCATAAAAAATGAATTAATACCTTTTGCAACAACCGGGATGGAAATGGAGACCATCCTCCTAAGTGAAGTATCACAAGAATGGACAAACAAACACCGCGTGTACAATTACATTGGAACTAACCAATCAGCACTCATATGCACAAATGGAAGTAAAACTCAATGGAAATCATGCAGGTGGGAGTAGGGAGGAGGGTATGGGTGAAATCATACCTAACGGGTACAATGTATGCTATCTGGGTGATGGACACACTTACAACTTTGACTCAAACAGTACAAAAGCAATCCATGTAACCAAAACATTTGTACCCCTGTAATATTCTGAAATTAAAAAAAAAGAAGGCCAGGTAGTCACAACTTTCCTGGAAATGTAGGGCAAAGATCCTGGAACCCATACTCTGCTTACTATCTAAGTACATAGTACTTTCTATTATACAATAGCTATTATGCAGTAACCACTAACATTTATGTAGCTCTTTAGAGTTTTAAGTGCATTTCCCTTTTGCATCCTCATAGTAGTCATTTGGTTAGGGAAGAGACCATCATCTTCCCCATTTTACAGTAAATCAGTCTGGAGGAAACTTTGTCATTTATTGAATTTGTTCAGTACAATATCTTGGGTCCAAATGTAGATTTTCTAATTTCATTTCATGTGCTCTGCCACCATTCTTTAGTTGTCAGGAGATTCTGAAACCCAGGGGCTCCAGAGAAGATATTATCTCAATTAAAAGATTTGCTATATTGGAAGGAAATTCCTATATTAAGGAAAATATCAATATTATTTTGTGAGATGAATGAATGACTCTTCTCAATTTCATGACAATGATTTTCAAGGATTCAACAAAAGCATAGCTTGCCAATTTCAAACCAAAGGAAACCTCGTGGAGTTGATATAACCACTAAAATGGAGGTTTGAGTTTGGAGTGACAGTGTTGTTCATGCCCCAGATGCTACTAGTTGAAGATGTGCAGTTACATGGAAGGAAACTTTCTGAGGCTCTTGCCCTTTCAAAAATTTCTTAAATGTTGATTTAATGTTTTAAATGTTGATTTCAAGAGTATATGAATACATGGATGAGTCAGGCGAGGAAGACAGCTGATTATAGTCTAATAACCTAAAACAAACTATAATAGAAAAGCATTAGTGTTACAGGAATTGGATTCAAGTCATGACCTAATGTGAAACCTTGGCAAGTCACAATTTCCTCATCTGCAAAATGGTGTTAATATTACCATGAGAGTTGTGTGTAATCAAGAGCAGAGTCAAGCCATGTTCATTCTTGTGTCTTTCTTAACAGGTAGTACATACTAGGTGTTCAATTAATACTCATTGAATCAAATTGGATAAAAGGTGAAAGTGATTTAAAATTGCTATTTCTTGGCCGAATGCAGGAATCTATGGATTTCTTTGATTAAGATGCAACTGTAAATATATAGCTCATATTTCTGTGGTCTCCTTGAGTTCCAGCATCTAACCTACCCATCTTCTCTCCTAGGACAAATGATGGGAGGATTGGTGAAAGCCATACACCCCATTTCTGACTCGCCTACCTTCATCGTCTGTATATACAAAGGATTCTTCAGAACTCACCTTATTTACTAGAGAAGACACCACAGAGCTGTTGGGAATGGACTCACTGATTTTCAGTCTTTTCCATCTTTTTCCTCCTAGACTCTGTGATCTGAGAGCACAGAGACATCTCTACCCAGTCTGTGCTCAGGAAATGTCCTGATCACAATGCTGTCTGTCCAACTGCCTGTTCAATAAAAGTAAACTCAGCAGAGCACCCTTCCTGGGATTTCTTTGTCACTGCCTGGAACATTGGAATTTATTTTTATAGAAACTGAATAAACTCTACCCTTTTGTCTTGCTAAGCCAATTAGTGGACAGAAAATGCTCGCTTTTTTTCATATTCAAGATGCTGTCATAGTTGGGAAGGAGAGTCGAGGTGAGAGGTGGGGAGATATGGGCTTCCAGGCAGCCAACAACGTGTAAAACTAAATGAGCTATAAATCAGCCTCACCCTGACTACCCATCACTATACCAGCTCCCCTACCTAGCTTCTAAATTTCCATGAATGGCATAACTATCTCTCAGTTATGTAGGCCCCATCCAAAGACATAACCAGTAATTTCTCATGTCTAGTCGTGTTACCTCTTGACAATTTCCTATGTCAGGGTCTTGTACCCATAGTCTGGGAAAGACTAAGGAAATGAGTTACCAATATGTGCAAGTCTCTAAAGCAACATTCTCCAACAGAAATGTAATGCAAGCCTCATAGGCAATTTTAAATTTTCTAGGAGCTACAAAAGAAATGAGTAATATTAATTTTAATAATATATGTTATTTAGCCCATTATATCAAAACTATTAATGTCATTAATATAAACTTTTTAATTTACTGTCTTTGCTATTGGTGTGTATTGTATACTTAACAGCATGTTTCAATTGGACCAGTAACATTTCAAATTCTCAATAACTACATGTGGATGGAGGTCACCATATTAGACAATACAGCTCTACCATGAGCTAATGACATGGGAATCTAAGGAGGGACCCAAGCATTAGTTAGGGGTGAGATAAAACAACTTATAAGTACCTGCCTCCATGACGAAACTCTGTCATTACCTAGTCTTACCTAGTCATTTTGTTCACTTGAAAATTCTGGGCTGGTGCCAAATAAACTCCAGATAGAGAAATTATATGGAGAATCCATCATGGGCCAAGGTGTTCTCAGCTACAAAAGAACTGTACCTGGTGTGACAGACCTACTTGGATTTGGGAAGTTAATTTTGTACTTTTTCTTCTTTTTTTTTTGTTTAAAATAAGTCTCCACTAGGCCAATTAAAGTAGGATTTTGTGATCTCTGTCCTTTGAAACTGAGTGAAAATAAATCAATCCCTATTCTGTGTTCTTTCTGTTTTATCATTAAGAAAAAGGGAAAGAAGCTGTGTAAATAATTTTTCAAGCATGAAAAGTATAAAGTCCCTTCAGAAAAAAAAAAATAACAGAGAAAACCCTCTTGAATTATTTTCTTTGGCAACTCCAGGATGTACAAGATGGGTTTAGAGAGCGTCTATGACATATGAGATCGCATCTCCTGTATCTCCTTCCTGTTCATTTCTAGGAAATGCAGAAGCTCTCCTTTCATGGCTAAGACATATGCTTTTTTGAGATGTTTTGTTGTGACATTTTGAACATTTTATTGAGATCCAAACAAAAACACTTTACATTTATTTTATTATTATTAATAAGTAATATGCTCAAAAAACTTTTTTGTCCCACCCCTAAGACCTAACCAATCCTTGGTAATCATACTGAGTACCAGAGAGTGTGGCCGAGGGGCAGAGTGGTGTGGAGGAAGAGACAGGGGCTGGGGAGAGGCCCAGTGAACTCAGGGGTAAGGGTTGAGGGTGACGCAGGGGTGCAGAGGTCAGGAATAGGGCAAGGCCAAGCGAAATGAAGTTGAGGATGGAGTAAGGCTCAAGGATTGGGTTCAGAGTGTGAATGTATTGAACACATTACTTGAGATTTTAAAAGCTGAAAATTTATTTCTTTTTGGATATACAAATGAGCGGTGTATGTAGAATGTCATCTGTGTCAAAACAGTAACAAATATATAGCTGTACTAAATATCAAGTAACCTAGTCTTTGAGTTACTTCTTGAGTTATATTCTGACAGATAGAAGGCAAATTAAAACCAGACTCATCTCACTGAGGTTTCAAAACCAGCCCTAAAATTCTAAACCAGGAGGTGACAAATGATCCTGAGATGGAACTAAAGAAAGAAAAAATATTTCTATCATCCCTACCTGGCTACTACCACAGACTTACGCATTTCTCCATAATTAATACTGCAGATTCCATTTTAGAATATGGGTTTTCAGAGATCTATCCCTTTCAAACTCCTTATTTTTTCATGTAAGAAATTTTCCTGAAGGGTTCCTATCTTTCTCAGGCTTCAGAAATACCCAAGGAGAGCACTTGTCTAGGCTATGGATCTGCAAACCATTTCTGTAAAGAGCCAAATATTAACTATTTTAGGCTTTATGGAACAGATAGTCTCTTTTGCAACTATACAATGCTGCTGTTGTTTACATAAATGCAAATACATAAATTTACACTTTGTAAATACATTCCCACAGCTGTGTTCCAATAACATGACATTTACAAAAGTAGGTGGTGGGCCGGGTCTGGTCCATGAGGCTATATTTTCCCTGGTATCGACCAACTCAGTAATGGACAAGCATCTGTCTCTTATTTCTTATTTATAACTTGTTTTCTCTTTGCCCCCTTTTATAACCTTGAACACCAACCACACTCCTCATTCTATCATAGTGATAGTTATAATGATAATAGAACAAAAATAAAAGTTGACATTTATGAAAATTTAATATATGCTTGAAACTGAGAAAGGCACAGGGCAACTCTCACATTTGTACCCCAATTCTATGTGTTATGTTATGGATTGAATTGTGTTTCTTCAAAACTTATAGGATAAAACCCTAACCTCCCAATGTGAGTGTATTTAGAGACAGGACCATTAGGGAGGTAATTAAGGCTAAATCAGGTTATAAGAGCAAGGCCCTAATCCAACTGGATTGGTGTTCTTATAAGAAGAAGGAGAGACACTAGAGACGTGCATGTGCGTGAGGAAAGGTCATATGAGAACATAGTGAGAAGGAAGAGAGCCTTCACCAGAAACTGAATCTTTTGGCACCTTGATCTTGGACTTTTGGCCACCAGAAGTGTGAAAAAATTCATTTCTGTTGTCTGAGCCACCCAGTCTATGGTACTTTGTTATGGCAGCCAAGCTGACTAATGCACCATGCTCTTTCTACTACACTTTGTGGCCTTCTTGATTGACTTTGACCAAGGTCAGTCTCATATCTTACCCAGTTAGATTATCAACAAGACCTCAAATGACACTCCCTGAGGACTTTACCAATGATGGGTGGTATCCCAAACTGTTCCCTTCACAGAAGGAAGCAGAACAGGATGTCCTGGTTGTCCTAGTGCACTATCCTGGCACACAGATCCCCTTTTCTTTCCAGTATTGAAACTAAAGTTCTATCTAAATAATATACGACTATAAATCATTCTTCAAGCATGAAGAGAAAACAGAGAGAAAGACTGTGTTAATTTTAGATAGGTGCCAGGAAAGAAAATCAAATAAAATATTTGTCTTTCTTGATGGAATTTTCATTTGATTACATAGCTCCTCCTGGATTATAATGAGGGTTGCTGTGTAGTCTTCCTCCAGGTCATTCTGTGCACTTTATTCTAACCTGTTATGGTAATTGTGAATCTTTCAAGCCTATGGACATCTTGCATTCTGCCTTATTTTTTTCTTTTATAAATTTCAGACCCTCTTTTACTCTTTAATAGACTTTTGCAATTGCCTTCTGACAGACTTGCTTGTCTCCACCCTTTCTGGCTCTTTTTAAATTTCCAAATGACTTCTTCAAAAGACATATCTGTTCAATTCCATGGTATAAATTATTTGAAAATGCCTACTAAGCAGCCACACTGCACCAGAACAAAGCAAAGCTAGACAAATCTAAAATCTAGGCATTATCCTTGTCTTCCCCTCTCCCTCTTATCCTCCATAGGTCGTCATCGAATCTGACAAACATCTTGGTTCAAAACATCATCATCCTTTCCTGTTTGACTACAACAGCCTTATGAGTGATCTCCCTGCTTTAGTCTTCTCCCCTTCATTCCAACCTCCACTGTAGGCAGAGTAATTATCTAAAATTAGAGTTGTGGGGTATAGTGCTTAAAACCTTGAAGCTTCTCTAGTCCCCAAGATGAACTCCAGACTCCTTCAAGGCCTCTGTTCAGCTCTTCAGCCTCAACTCTTGCGTTTCCCCCTTTCCCTTCTGCACTTGAATGATTTTTTTGAACTCGTTTCTATGTGTCCCCTCCTCCTAACATATCCTCTTCATCCACCCCTGGTCCTTCTCTTCCCTTTTTTCCTTCTATTTTATAAGGTCCATCCCTCCAAATTCTAGGCTAATTTTTCTCACCTCAGGAAAGGCACAGCTTTATTCTAGAAGTCTTTCCTACTTTGGTCCCCTATGAATGTGGATTATTTATCCCTTCGTTATGCTCCTATAATACCCCATCCTTACACCTATATTACTGCTGTCACTGTCCAGTGATTGCTTATTTACAAGTCTGCCTTCTCTCTCACTAGACCGTGACTTCTTTAAGAAAAAAGACAGTTTAATGTTCTTGTTTATATCCCTAGTGCCTAGTACAATGCCAGGCATGGAGCAACAGCTCATTAAAATTGTTGAGTAAACTTAGACCTTTAAGACAAGGATTTTAAAAAGGAGTAATATTTAGGACAGACACTCTCGGTTCTGATCAAGGATATAAAGTCTACAAAGATAAGGGAGAGGCATGATTTTCTAAAAATTTAGGGATTTTGCCCTCTGTTTCATGGTACAAATTAAAAATTGCTGGCACTCATGGCAACCCGTGGTACTGTTGAAAATAAGCTAGTTTCGTGAAATACGAACTCCTAAAATGTACCCACCTCCCCATGAGGAAGGCTATATTTATGAGGTGGTTCTCAGAAATATACAAGCTGCAGCTAAAAAGAATGCAAAAAGAAGCCTGAGCCCAGAAAAATATCCTGTGAGTGTATTTTTTCTTTTGTAATTAACATTGTGCTAACTTTCAACTAATTAATTTTTTTATCAGCTAAATATATGATAATGTAGTTAACAAAGATCTCAGTAAGGTAAAAGTATTTATTTCAGGTTGATAAAATCCTGGATTGAAAGAGCTAGAAAAAATTTAGAAATGATTTTCCCAATATCTTTAATATATGGAGATCCTGAAGCTGAGAGGAAAAGCGATTTTCTGAGCATACTCTAATGAGATAAACCAGAAATACAAATTCAGGTAAATGGCTTGTAATCTCATGTTCCTTACACCACATCCTTTAGCCGCATGAACCCCAGTCTCATTTTCTTTGTACAAATAATATTGTCTATCTTACTGTGTTTTAGGAAAAAGGAATGGAATCTATACTCAGTGATCTTAGAGAAAATTGTTTATTATCTGCAGAAATGGCCACTTCTGCATATTTGTGTACACTTCAATTCAATATATACAGAATGTGAGAATGTGTGGTAGAAGAAAGTACACTTGAGCATTTATTCGGCATATAGTGACGGAGTTAGTGATTAAAAAGTGAATTCCAATGCCTTGACTTATACGAAAGTCATCCAGAGTGCCAGTAATAAAATGACAAGTTGCAAGCTATTATATCATCACCTCTGGATCCACTTTATTCCTAAAACTTTAAGCAAGAAGTTGCCAGAACTCCTGTTGCTGCAGTCTGTAAAAATGAGCTCTTGATAAGGATATTTGCTTATGTTCTAGCCATTGTTTAGAGAACAGATATTAGGAGTAGACAAAAAAATGCCACATCCTTATCCAGCCAGAGGCTATTCCTGTGCATGCAGAAGAAGCAGTTGGATGAGCCACAACTATGAGGGCTTACTTAAGGACTTTTGGTGGCACTGCCCACCCTCAGATGAGCTGTCTTACTTCATTTTGTGTTGCTGGTATACAGAATACCTAAGGCTGGGTAATTTATACAGAAAAAGGGTCTATTTACCTCTTCATTTTGCAGGCTGGGAAGTTCAAGAGCACAGCACCACATCTGGTTGGCTTCAGGTAAGGGCCTTGCACTGGGTCAAAACATAGCAGAGAAGAGAAAAAGCGAGGGAGCATGTACAAAGAGATCACATGGTGAGAGAGGAAGCAAGAAAGAGTCTAGGAAGCTAAATTCACTTTTATGACAATCTGCTCTCTAGTAAAACTAATCCAGTCCCATGAGAGCAAGAACTCACTCATTCCCAAGGGAGGGTATTAATCTATTCATGAGGGATGAATAGATTATTTTTGGGACCTCATGACCCAAACACCTTCCACTAGGCCCCACCTCCCAACATTGCCACATTGGGGATCAAATTTCAACATGAGTTTTGGTGGGGAAAAATCACATTCAACCATAGCATTAGCTTTTACCTAGAAGCAGAAGATTAAATTTTAAGAAAACAATGGAATTTTAATGCTGTCATTTTAATGTCAATATGTTAAACAAGAAAAAGTAACACAGCATCAACAATGAAAGCAATAATTAAAATCTATAAATTAGTTTTCCTTGATTTTTTTCCTTACTTCTATCACAAAACTATTAGAAAAATGTGTACACTTTTGCTTTAAGGATGATTGAGTTAAACAAGACAAAAACATAAATAAGGGGCAAGAAATTACTCTTAGTGACTTGAGTACTTCAGAAAGTAACCAAAAGATAAGGAATAACATTTCAAGAAAAATAAAAGGGACTTGACTATGAGTGCTTCTTGGTATCTCTTCCACAAATGATATTGGGAAAACTTGATATCCATGTGCAAAAGAATAAAATTAGACCCTTATCTTCTACCATACACAAAAATCAACTCAGAATGGATCAAAGACTTAAATATAAGACCAGAAACTGCAAAACTCCTAGGAGAAAATACAGCATAAAAGCTTTATGACATTGGTCTTGGCAATGATTTCTTGGATATGACACTAAAAGCTCAAGCAATAAAAGCAAAAGTAAATAAGTTGGACTACATCAAACTAAACACCTCTGCACAGCAAAGGGAACAGTCAATAGAGTGAAAAGGCAACCTACAGAATTGGAGAAAATATTTGCAAAAGATATATCTGATAAGGAGTTAATATCTAAAATATATAAGGAATCCCTACAAATCAAGAGCAAAAAACTAATAACCCAACTATAAAATGGGCTAAGACTTGAATAGACGTTTCTCCAAAGAAGACTTAACAAGTGGCCAACAGGTATATAGGAAGATGCTCAATATCACTAATCATAACGGAAATGCAAATCAAAACCACAAGGAGGTATAACCTCACACCTATTAGGATGGCTATTATCAGAAAAAGAACCGGTAAGTATTGGTGAAGATGTACAGAAATTGGAGCTTTTGTGCCTTCTTGGTGGGAATGTAAAATAGCGCAAACACTGTAGAGCACTGTATACAGTTTCCTCAAAAAATTAAAAATAGAACTACCATATGATCCAGCAATTCCACTCGTGGGTATATATCTGAAAGAATTGAAATAAGGATCTTGAAGAGATAACTGCATTCCCATGTTCGCTGCAGAGCTATTCACAACAGCCAAGAGATGGAAACAACCTAAATGTTCATGTACGTGAATAAAGAAAATATGGTTTATACATACAATGGAATATTATTCAGCTGCAAAAAGAAGGAAATCCTGTCATATGCTGCAACATGGATTAACCTTGAGATATTATGCCAAGTGAAATATGCTAGTAACAGAAAGACAAATATTGTACAATTTCATCTATATGAGGTATCTAAAGTAGTCAAACTCATGGAAACAAAAAGTAGAATATTAGTTGCCAGGGGCTGAGGGAAGGGGGATATGGGCAGTTGCTATTCAATGGATATAGAGTTTCAGTCATGCAAGATGAAAAAGTTCTAGAGATCCAGTTTGCAATATTGTGCTTATAGTTAAGAACACTGTACTTACACTTAAAAATTTGTTACAAGGGTAAATCTCGTGTCAAGTGTTTTTTTGCCAAAATACAAAAAAGAAAAAATGTTCTGCTTGGTAGCATTCTGAGGAGACAGAAGACTCCTGACTCTATGACTTCAAAAAGTGTCTACTGGACCATAGATTCAGGTGTTCAGTCCCAGTTAAAAATCACTCTGTCCCATGTGTGCTACAGAACCACAGAGCAGTCTCAGAGAAGGGAACCATTTATGGCTGGCATGGACCATTAGAATGCAGAAAGCGACCATGGTTGTGCAGAGATTAGAGGGCCTCCTCTCATTTTCTGTGCACCGATAAAGCATCTCACATCCTTATAAACTCCAATAATGAATAAGATAAAGTCTCCCCAAATCCAGCCAGAATAAGATATAATTTTATTTACAAGAAAGAAAAAAAAGAATAGATAATTTTGTACACCATAATTTATTGATCAAAATCCACACCTACCATGTTTGGGATCATACATGGGATAACTATGAATTCTTTTGCATTGCATATCCACATCAAAGTCTAGCTTCCCTAGAATCACAGCCAATTTGGTTTGAAACAAAAACTTTGTGCCTATTAAGGAACTGGTAAGCAGAGATGGGCCTGGATTATTTGAAATGACTTTGGGTTTGAGCAATGTTTTGTGAAGATACTGAGTTTAACATAATTCTACACACTGTTTATACATCCTTAGGTAGTTACTAAGTAGGTGGCAAAAGAAAGGAAGAAAGAAAGAAAAATGCAGGATGGTTGACAGGATTAATTTCTCTGTCATTCCTAAAGGAATTCCTGGAAAGGAACAAACATGGGAGATGGATATAAAGGCCATTAGTCTTTGACTCTGAACTTTAAAAAAAAAAAGTAAACATAAAACAAAATTAAAAAAAATAAAACTTACATTATTCTTGAAAAGGAAGGCACACGTGCACACACACACACACACACACACAAACCCTACTTAGCAGGTGTGAAAATCGGAGAGGAAATGAAGATTCCTAGGTTTCCTGGAGTCGGTTACTACTGACAGATATTAGCAGAGTGAAACTGGAGAGAGGCCACTTGACATGAGATTTAGCATGAGGAGTTTTGAGAACATATTGGCCTGGAAGATCACATAAAATGTCCAGGAGGCGGTGTCCAGTAAGCAGCAGAGAACTGAGCCCAGAATCTAGGCGGAAGATCCTCCTTCTTCTTCTTTGGGGAAGGAAACAGAGGCATAAAATCCATGCGGACATAGGGCTGTGTGTGGGTGTGAGAGGGTGTAGCACAGCAGAAAGAATCTGATACTAGAATCAGGGGACCTGATCCATTGAGTGGCCTTGCGTAAGATACTCCCCTCTCAGGGCCTCACTTTCTTTTTCACTATAGTTTAGATCGGAAGTTTTTAAACTGATTTCCACAGAACCTTGTGGTGTGTGGTCGAAACGCAGGTACCCTGGAACCCTGATTTGCTTCTATTTGAGTGACTTCCATTAAAAATTCTGTTTCACTTACTCTTTGCCTCATAAAATTACATTTCAGAAAATGAAGTTCTACTTCTTAATTAAACAACAATAAGAAAAAGCTTGAAAACCACAGACCAAAATGTTTGTTTAGAGTCTCGGCAGCTCTAACATCCTGTGAGTGAGCCATTGTTCTCACTCCTGTTATCTTCCTAGAACATGATTGGTCTCAACAGGTGCTGCATTGTGAGTTGGGAGGACCGTTCCTCCCATTCAGAAACGCTTCTGGAGAGCACTTTATTTTAGCATGCAGAGCTCAAGAGTTGATGAAGCGTCAAAATAAGGGAAAAGTGTATGTGTTCAAGTTCCAAAATGGCATACAATAAAATGATAAAGTTCTATCTGGTATTGGAAAATGGAAAGTGTGACTCAAAGACATACACCTTAAAAAAATTAGAAACATGGTCAATCAGTTACTTGTGACCACAAGATCTGCAATTGGAAAATCCAGTGTTGGTCAAGATTCTATCACTTAGCAGCTGTCTGCTTTGAGGAATTTGCTTAACTCCTGTAATATCTGGGCCCAACATTTATGAAGCAGAGACATTATATTCTATATTCTACAGAGACAATGTGTGGGTGAAAGTACTAATTGACTGGAAATTACTAGGCTTGTATTATGGAAAAAATATTAAAGTGAGTTGCAAGAGGTGGTGATTGTATGAAGAGATGGAAACACGTAGATAAGGGGACAGGGGAATGTATTAAACAATTTCATGGTTATAACCTTAAGATATATGTGATGGTATTCTAAAATCAGAATTTTCATTTTGAATATCCATTTTAGTTATGATGTGGTATAATTTAGTAAGGGAAAAACATATTTTAGAAGAGAAGTATAGGCCTAGGATTTTGGAGATCTGGCTCTCCCTATGCTTAACTGTGTAACTAAATAGAGTATACATATTTTGTGAGTTTGTTGACCCATCTGTTAAATAACAACAATATAATCTGCATATTTCACAAATTTATTTTAATCATGTAAATGATTAAGTCATAATAAGCAACTGTATACTATGTGCCTTCATAGAACATTATTGAGGGAAAAATGCAGGCTCCCTACCGCATAACAGAAACACTGTACTGTGCTAGGCTGGAATGCTCAGCAAAATTGTTACAAAGCAGTTTAAACAAGTACCAAGGTAACTGCTGGGCCCAGGAAAAGTGCCCAGAACTTTCTTGGATGCCTCATCACTTTCTTGCCTTGAAGTAGCCAGCTTAGACCAGCCCTGACTGCTTTAGAACTGCTTTGGTTGTCTGTAGTGCCCTTTAGCTAATTGTAATACTAAAATCCTTGCCTAGTGGAAAATTTTAATATCATTAACATAACATGGGTTGCATGACAGTGTGTGATGATGGTCCTGTGCCTGCTTGTTTTGTTTCACTGTGAACAAGCAGAGATACAAGGCAAAAACTCTGCATTACTCATTGGGAAGGGATTTAAGACAACACCACAGGGTGGGCAGATGTGGATTTTGCATGCAAGAAGCTCCTGTGGAAGAAATTCCTGTGCTGCCCAGGAGCAAGCGCCCTAGTAAGTAACCTCTGATAAACTCAGCTAACTCACCCAGCTGGATTTGTTGGGGTCATTCTTTGGTCTCTCGGCTCCCTCTCAGTTTGGGGGGCGGTTTTTCTATACTGTCCTGGGATTTTCCTGAAACAATTATAAAGTATCTTCATACTCTAGAAACAAGATATTATCAGTGCTGACTACTAATGTTATCTACTACTGTACATTTTAAAGAGGTGTCCTCCTTGCCTCTATTTTCTATGTCAACTCGTCTGCCTGTAATATAACATTTACACATGTAATACCCTTTACATGTGTCATTTCAGTGTTTGTTTTCTCTTACTACACCAATTATGGAATTTATTCTCAAATACAGCATTGTATTTGTTGAGAAATCAGGGGGTCATTATGCAAAACACCTTTTTGGTAGATGACTTTCAGGGTAAAATTGTTCCAACTGTCTCTAAATCAAGATAATAAGTAAGCTTTCCTTGACAAATGAAACAAATATCTTATCTTGAGTTAACAGCCAATCATTGAAAAGGTCAATTTCTAATGAAGGCGGGACCCTGCTTGTGAGTATACATCTGTATGGGACAGACTGCTCTGTCTCTCTCTCGGACTCCTTGCTCCACAGCAGCATATCTCTGTCATCGTCATTCACCATCACTATGAAGGGCATCGCTGCTTTTGCCATCTTTGCTCTGGCAGCCACTGCACAGGCTACCTGTCCATCAGGTGACTCAGGATTTCTTTCCAAAATTCATGCCTTTATGTTAACTGTAATATATTCAATCTTCATTGAATTATAACATGTTAAAGTCTGAAGAAACTTTAGAAGGTTTCTATTTGGATTGGCCTGATTAACAAAGTGAGGTGGGTCAGACCCTCAGTGAGAGGAAGAGAGACTAAGAAGAGGAACAAAAGGGTAGTGGTTCTCTGCTCAGTTCCTCATCAGGATCTCTCAGGTTTATGACTTGCCCTTCCAAAAACAACTTATGCAGCTTTGGGACCAAAACCCAACCTACTCTGGGCATGCCTGCAGGAACTCCTGGACATCTGTGACAGCCCTTTGTCAATAACCAGGGCTTTCCTCTCTGGATGGTTTGTTTGTTTGTTTGTTTTAAATCAGGGTCATATGCATCTTTGTCTTCATTCTGAGTTTGGCCCTGAAAAGAAATGACCTCTGTTAGGGCTGGATTGGGCTGGGCAAGGAATACTGTTGGGAAATGGGTTTTGGTTACTGTGAACAATGGTTTTAGCTTTGCACTTCTAACTGTGAAATTTGTTTTCTCCAATTCCTTCTCTCCAATTGCATCTCACTTCACTCTCTTCCGGTGATCAAGCAAAAGGGACAGAGGTGAGTGCAACCTTCCCTGTGTGGTCTTTCTAAAAACGAAATCAGAGCTAATGTGTGGATGGAGCTATGAAAGTAGCTAAACTGGCTCACAGTGGAGTGAAATAATTCCTCAGGAGGTAAAAAATGTTCCTGCTCTGCACCTTTCTTTCTCTAAAGGTTGCAAAAGGAACCTCCTTGCAAGAGGAAAACAGCAGATAAAGTAAACTTTTACCTTTGGGCAGCATTTTAAACTTTTCTGAATATCTTTCACATACATTATTCCACTGGACTCTCATTACAACTCTAAAAGGAGTAAAGTCTCCCATTACACAGAGAATTCTTTTATAGGGCATGTTCTGGTCTGATTTGTTTCTGTAACACGACACCTGGTCCATAGAAGATCTTCCAGATGTGTTTGCTGAAAAGCTGAAGAGACTGGTGTTCTCTATGCTCTCTTCTCCCTCTCTCACCACCTGGATATGAGAACGACTGCAGAATTGAAGGAAGCGAATGCAGGGTGTTATTTTTTGTTCTAATTACAGGTGGACTGTTACAAATACATCAGTAAAGGCCCAAGGATTGTGTGTTCAAGGGTTTGGAAACCACTATGTGGCACAGATCAGAAAACTTACAGTAATGAATGCACGTTTTGCATGCAAAACCAGTAAGTAAAATACTTGATTTGGAGCCCCCTCCTTTTTAAAAAGATTATAAAGCCCATACTGGCCCAAATCTGCTTGGTCTTTCAAAACATGGCTTGACAAATGCTCCTGCAATATCCTTTGCACATAGCTCTTTTAAAATAATGAAAAAAGAAAAATTTAGCTATGTTTCTTATATATATATATATATGTATTTAATGAGGGCTGTCCAGAAAGTATCCAGCCATGTGATATGACAAATACATATTAACAATGGCTGGATAGTTTCCAGACAGCCCTTTATATCTTTGCTATTTAGCCAAATTCTCATTCATGTTACACACTGTCTTTGGGGGATTAGCTGTTACATATATACATTTTTATGCCCACCTTACATTTAAGGAAGCAGGGTCTCAAGCAGGAAATGTATCTTGGTCAAATTTCCACGAATCTCCTCTGTCACATCTTGGTTTTTACATTTGGGAACTTTGAAGATGGCTATCTCTATTTTGGCTGTTAGCCATGGACACATAAGATTTTGAGAATGTATATGGAAATATAACACTTTGATCTATCCTTCATACCCCAGAGAAAATCTGTGTGGCTTCTCACAATCATCTAGAAAAGTCTAGGGAAGAGAGTGATAGTACAAATGGGCATTTGGAATTAGCATACTCCCACCACCACCAGCCCCACACATTTAATATTAAGTCTTTACCTTTAACAAGATATGAGTCATTAGAATAATGAAAAAATTGTTATTATCAGGCTTTCAGTAGTACAAATTCAATACTTTATGGTTAATGGTTAAAATTAAGGGTTTTGGTGCCAAACATCTGGATTAAAATCCAGATTTCACTTAGCAGATCAATGATGTTATACAAATACCCAAGCCACTACAAGCTTTAGTGCTCTCATGTGTAAGATAGAAATTATAATAGCATTTAGGATTCACTGTGATAAAATGTTACAAATCTTAGCTGAACAGCTGGCGCACAGTGAATACTCTCGGAAATAAGCTCTTCTTTCTTCTTATCCTTTCCTCCTTCTTTTCTCCTGTTTTCTAGCCTTTCTGAAAATTTACGGTCAAGTGTAACAGCAAGTGCCATTCAGAATAAGGTTTCTCAGGACTTGCAAATTCATGCGTTAACACAACCACGAGAGATTAAAGACTGATGGGATCTTATCGATTATATTGTCTCTTATCTTCTTTTTAAAGGGCAGGAATCTAATACTCAGTAAGAAGTAACTGCTTTCTGAGTATTAGATTTTTGTATAACAAAATCAAGCAGAGTGTAAGTGCCAGGAAAGGATTTGGGCATATTTTCTTTTCCTTAATCTCAGTTTTAAGAATGTTTTCACACTATGTTATGCCCTAGATTTTCATCTGAATGTTCATGGGCTGTTTTTAAAAATGCCCAATCTACTTTTAGTGTTGATTTTATTTTCATGTACTCTTAGTTGTTTCAAAAATGTTCATCTATTAAAGATGTTTACGGTCAAGATTAGCCAACTGAAGTAGTAATTCAATCAGAACTCCTCATTCTCAGCCCAGGTCACACAACACAAAAATAACATATGACTGTATTTTATTCTATAGACTATGAAATCTCGAATTATTGCATTATGCATTTAATAAAATCTTCTCTTCCAGAGATCAAGAATTTCAACCCAGAAAACTTCATGATGGTACATGTGTAAGTATATGCAGAAATTTTATTTACTCTTAATGTAAAATGCTATAATAACTCCTCACTTTCATAGAAAATAACTATTTTAAATACATTTTCTAGAAATTATCTACAACTGTGTATATTCATAGATAAAGCATCTGGCCAGCCTAAACAGAAGACCTAAATTAGAAGAGGAAGAGTTCACAAACCTTACTCATAGCCCTTAATTGGGACATATTGGTATGCATATAGTTATTTTCTAATACTGCAACTAATTAGAAAGCTAAAATGAGGATTTCAAGGGAAATTAGGCACTCAAAGACACTCTCATAACAACAAAGGAAGTTATAAATAAAGCATGAAAAAATTCAAGAACAAGTGTAGAGACGTTTAATTCAGGGGTAAAGAGCTATGTGAGTGTGATGTCAATAGTTGTAATAGAGTTTAAAATGTGATATAAGAGCATCGTAAACAGGGGTTGTGGCAGTTAAGGGAGCTCCTTGTAAAGAGGGACACCTAACCCAATTTGATGGGTGTGGGAGAAAAGCATCATCATGAAACTGTTCTAAAAGTAGTTAAAATGACATTTAAAGGAAGAGTGGGAGTTGCCTGATGGATAAAGTGGGTAAGCTCAGGCAAGATAGGAAAACAGCAGGAGCAAAGGCACAGAAATACACAGGAACAGGAAATGGTTGGGAACTCAGCCCACAGTTACCAAGAGTAAGAGGCAGAGGACATAGACACACCTGACAAGAGAAGCACAGGTCAGGAGGGAATTATCTTCTGATGGGAAATCAGTTTAGTATTTAAAGAACAAGATCTAATTTGGTTTTTAAAGATCACTCTGGCATCAATGTGGAGGGTAATTAAAGCCTCCAATAAGCATGGAGGATGGGCAATAAATTGGCAGACAATTAAAACTGTTTAGGCAAGACATATCGAGGGCCTGAAGAGAGTGAATAACAGTATGGCGAAGAGAGGGTTGATTCAGAATTAAGTGCCAGATAGAATCAACAGGGTACATTCATCACTTAGATACAGGGACTGGATAAGAGGGAAGACCTAAACACAGTCTGAGCTGTCTTGTTGTAACGAGATTCCAAAGTTGTTGGGGCAGAGCATTTAAACTTCAGGGGTATGTCTTTTTGCATGTGGGATTTTGGACTAAATGATCATTCAAGGCCTTTTAAAAGCTCATTTTCTATGTTTATTTTTTTTTTAAAGACAAGGTCTTCTCTGTCACCCAGGCTACAGTGCAGCAGCACGATCATAGCTCACTGTAGCTTTGAACTCCTGGGCTCATATTTTCTATGATTTAATGATTTGAAACATGAAACTTTGTTTTTGACTGGACAGATTCAGTGCACCAAATATTCTGATGTGTGTACCATGGACTACAAACCTCTCTGTGGATCTGATGGAAAAGAATATTCTAATGAATGTTTATTTTGCAATGCTGTTGTGTAAGTGCTGAATTTAATATATTATTTGCAGAAATAGCCTCCTCCAGAAAAAGTCAGAAACAATCTTAACTACCTAACAGGCTAAATGCTACTATGAACAATAAGAGTGAGATGGTTCATTGATAATCAGAATATTTAAAAAAAAGAAACAAAGAAAAGAAAAAAAGAAAGAGACAGAAAAGGGGAAAGAAAAGACAGAAGGAAGAAACTAATGCTAAGAAAATGAGAAAATTGATCAATATCATAATGTTACTAAGCGGCAACTAAAAGAGAAATTTGCAGATTCTTTGGCTCCTAACACCAGCTTTTACTACTGCATTGAATTCCTCTTTTCTGCCATGTTGAAGCTTAGTGATTAATTGCTCACCTTTCATGCTGTGTACTCATCTGGCTGGATTGATCTAAAAATGGAAACTTTGCATTTAATGTCTCTAGAGCCTCCCTTTTAACAAATAACTTCTTTTGTAGGAAGAGTCATGGTGCAATTTCTTTGGAAAATTATGGATCATGCTGAGTCTCCCCAGTGCTCATGGGCACCAAGTCCCCTCTGGCAGATCCCACTGGGAGAACCAGTTTCTCCAGGATGGCTGAAGAGGCAAGCAATGATCTGGTACAAATGTGGATTTAATTCTTCAATAAAAGACTCTCAGGAGGAAACCTGCTGTCAGGCTTGATTCTGTGGATGTGATTCTTCTCTTAAGGAAAATATTTATGGTCATTTTCCTAAGCTATAAGTCACATGGAAAGATTTCCTCCATTTCTATTCAATTTGGGAGCTGGAGATTATACATATACAAGTAAGGAGAGAATCTTCTCATGTCACCCCATTTTATAAAGACTCAAATGTTTTAAGTAAACATGGGTCAAAGGATTGATCCGCCCATTAGTCTCACATTGTCTTTAGCACACTGATGGAAAGTGGAAAATTCAATTTGGAGAAAGAGTGAGAATCCCAAATACTGTAAACTAACAGAACAGACCAGGAATAACGTACACTTTGTGTATCACTTTTTAAAGAGAACTTAGCCATATAGGAGCACATGCAAAAGAAGGCATCATGATTGGAGGAGAGATTAAAGACAAGATGATTTGACTAAATGTTGAAGTCACTAAAAAGACCCCAGGAAAATTCAAGGGAGCTGAGAAAGGCGAGGATATATGAAGAATCTTCATAAGATAGAGACTCTGGAATTTTCTCAGTTTTCTCAAGACTGGGGCTCCATAGAGAACACTCAGAGCATCAATACAACCCGCAGAGATAGATATTTCACCTTGATAAAGAGAAGAACTTTCTAATAGTCAGTCTATAAACAGGAAGAAAGTTATGCCTTATGAATTTATCTGTCAAGAGCATAATGTTGGTTAAATGCTTACCAACTATGCTGTAGAGGTTTGTGTGTTTTTTCTAACAAGACATATAGAAAAGTCACTAGGGGTCAGGCAATGTGTTGTGTGGGAGAAGCAATACAAATGGGCAGAAAGAAGAATCCATGCCATGGAGAAATTTTCAGACTAGTGAGAGAGACAGACTTTTAAAGAGTTGATTACTATAGCAGTCCCCAACCTTTTTGGTACCAGGGACTGGTTTCATGGAAGACTATTTTTCCACAGATGGAGGTGGGAGGGCAGGGAGGGGAGGCAGACTTCAGATGGTGATGCCAGCGATGGGGAGTGGAGTGGCTGTAAGTACAGATGAAGCTTCGCTCACTTGCCCGCTGCTCACCTCCTGCTGTGCAGCCCCCAGTTCCTAAGTTTCATGGAAGACAAGTTTTCCATGGACAGGGGTGGGGGAGAGGTGGAGCTCAGGTGGTGATGCCCGGCCAGTTCCTAACAGGCCATGGACTGGTACCGGGCCATGGCCCAGGCATTGGGGACCAAAGTGTAACAAGGATGATAATCCAATATTATTAAAGGTTCAATCAAAACAGAAAGGAAGATATGAGGTGCTAGTCACATAATGTTATTGGTCTACTTGGGCTTCCATAACAAAATATCATAGATTGAGTAGCTTAAACAACAGAAAAATTATTTTCCTATAGTTCTGGAAGTTGGAAAGTCCAAGATCAAGGTGCTGGGCAATTCAGTTCCTTGTGGAGGCTCTCTTCCTGGCTTTCAGATGTCTGCCTTCTCACTGTGTCCTCTCTTGGTAGGGGCGGAGAGGAGGGAGAGTTATCTTTCTCTTACAAAGACATAAATCCTATCGAATTGAGGTCGCACCTAAACCTTAATTGCCTCCTAAAAGCCCTATCTCCAAATACAGTTACATTGGAGATTAGAATTTCAACATATAAATTTTGGAGCAGTACAATTCAGTTCGTTGCAACTACGTTGCCAGAATTTTATTTTTTATCTTTTTCATATGTGAAAATAGAATGCATGGCAACATAAAGGCTGCAGGAGGGGGAGGGAAATCAAAGTGTTCTATTATTAGCTTCTTATAGTATAAGTAAAGTGGTATAATACAATTTAAAGATAAACTGTGAGAAGCTAAGGATGTACACTATAAACCCCAAAGCAACACTAAATAGCCAACAAGGGAGGTAAGATAAAATAATAATAATTTAAAAAACCTAAAAAAAACCCCAACTCAGTCCAAAAGAAGCCCCAAGAAAGGAGGTAAATGGGACTAATGGAAAACAAGTAGCAAGATGATAAAGTTAATGCAACTGTGTTAGTCAGGGTTCTTCACAGAAACTGAAGCAGGAGAAAGAGAGAGAGAGAGAGAGAGAAGGTGAAAGGGAAACAGGGAGGGAGAGAGGGGGGAGAAAGGAGGGAGAGAAAGAGAGAGAGTGAGAGATGGAGAGATTTAAGTCATTGGCTTACATGATTGTAGGACTGGCAAGCCCAAAATCTGCAGAACAGAGCAGTAGACTGGAAATCTAAGGAAGTGTTGATATTGCTGCTCAAGTGTGAAGGTGGTCTAGAAGCAGAATTTCCTCTTCCTTGGGGGATATAATGAGTTCATCTTCTGTTGCTTATAACAGAATACTTGAAACTGGGTAATTTATAAAGAAAATAAATTTATTTCTTACAATTATGGAGGGTGAGAAGTACAAGATTGAGGGGCCTCAAGAGAGCCTTCTTGTTGGTGGGGTTCTCTGAAGAGTCCTGAGGTGATGTGGGGTATCATGTGGAGAGAGGGCTGAGCTTGCTAGTATACTAGCTCAGGTCTCTTTTCCTCTTCTTATACAGCCACCAGTTCTACTCCAATGATAACCCATTAATCCATTAACGACTAAACCATGCATGGATTTATCTATTCATAAGGGCAGAGTGCTCAGGATCCAATCACCTCTTAAAGCCTCCATCTTTAAATACTGCCACATTGGGAATAAGTTTCCAACACGTGAAACTTAGGGGATATTCAAACCATAGCAGAGGACCTCAACATTTTTTTCATAAGGTCTTTAATTGATTGGAGGAGGCCCACCCACATTGTGGAGCATAATCTGCTTTACTCAAACTCTACTGATTTAAATGTTGATCTCATGCAAAAACTACCTTCACAGCAACATCTATACTGGTGTCTGATCAAATATCTGGGTACCATGGCCTATCCAGGTTTACACATAAAATTAAACATCACAGTAAGAATATCAATTAGTGGTCTAAACACTCCAAATAAATGCAGAGATTGTCAAACTGGATAAGAAAAGCAAGACTCAACTATATACTGATTGAAAGAAACATTTTTTAAATATAAAAGCACACATAGGATAAAGATAAAAGGATTTTTTAGAAAAGATTTACCATGCTAACATTATTCAAAAGAAAGCTGGAGTAGCAATGTTAATATCAGACAAAGATTTTAGAGTTAAGAATTTTACCAAGGATAAGAAAGACATTTTATAATAATAAAGGAGTCAATTAATCAAGAAAACATAATAACTTTAAATGTTCATGGATGAATAATAGAGCTTAAAATTTTACAAATCAAAAAATAAATAGAAATAGACAAATGAGTAGAAATGAATAGAAAAGAAATAGACAAATACAAAATTATTGTCAGAGATGTCGATATCCATCTCTCAAAAATATTTAGAAGAAGTAGGTAGAATATCAGCAACAATGTAGTAGACTTCAGCAACATATAATTATGTTTTATGAGAGAGTTGGAGGACACATAATTTACCAAAGCATTAATGAATATGCTGGTGAAAGGAATACCAGCATCATTAAGATGTTCAGGAAATTCTGTGGATAAAGGCTCATGGTAGAAGATGGCATTACAGATCTGGGCTCACTAGTAACAAAGAATATGATAGGACACTTCAGCAATAGAGGCTGAGTACCGTGCGTAACTTTCAGGAGTTAGATAGGCATAATTACCATAACGAGTAGCAAGGGCAAAATGTCAGCCAAAGGGACATATCCTGCAGAAAGGTATGGAGATGGTTAATTGAATATAGCTTTTCTAATAGAACAATGTATGGACAACTTATAAAGGTACTCCTAAATCTGTACAGTGAGAAGAAATTGAGAATGGATAATCTGGAAGCTGAGGACTATTCCTTATAAAATATTATATTCTCCTTATCAGTTTCCAGACATGAGTCATTTTTTGGACCTGGAATTCACCAACTGAATGAGGAGCCAGACGTTCCAAAGGAAGAATGATGCAACATCATAGCAAAAATATGCATTGATAAGTTATACTATTCTTCCTCAAAAAGATCTACAGGCATTTTGTCAGATAATTGTACATGAATAAAAGGTTAAAAACCCATACATTTTAAAAACTGTTAGAACAGGGTCTGGGTTAACATTGATACCCGGAGACTCAAAGTGTCATCAAGTCTCCCATTTCAAAGAAGGGCTTAAGGGGGCCAAGCAATAAATAGTGTCCAGCCCACGTCCAGCTCACAATGGGTTGAATAGGTCTGTAGGTCCATTTGATGGCCATGGTGATGATCCCTGAATGAAGAACAGTAGTAGATATCTTTGGTAATTGTCACAATATCAACATTGGTATCATAGTTTTTGTGATGTCATAGTGGGTAAGGCCAAGTAAAAGCCTCTAAAACTGCCCCTAGCCCCTATTCTAGCAAAGATACCATGTAACATTCTGAGGGGAAAAGCTGAAAATAGTACCATCTTTATAGATTAATGTGTGCAAGTGGTTTCTATTGTATCTTCATTTATGTCACCAGCCTGGACCACGCAAAACAAAAACAAAACCCAGAGTGATTACTGAAGATGACAGTAGACAACCTAAAACTCACCCAATTGCAACTGATGTGTGAGATGTATTATATTCATTAGAGCAAATTAACATAACTTCTCTGGCTTCACCTTCCTTGCCTTGTAAAATAAAGATAATTGCATCTGTTCATATCTCAACCAACAAAATGAAAGAATCCTCAGGAAATGTTGTATAAATAATAAAATTTTTAAAATTCAAGACAAAAATTTAAATGAGCATAGAGACTTCGAGACAACTCTTTATTACACTTGCAGGAAAAAGACTATGGATAAACAGAATCAAATGATTCATATTTTCATAGTCACTAAAGACAAGTAAATATTAAGGACACATTTTTAAATATAGATGCCTGAATGCTAAACATACGTGGAAAGAAAAAAAACTGTAGAGGTTAAAGATTCTGTATTGCAAAGATTTGCCCTTAATAATTACTTATAGACAAAAGAGTGTAAAGAAATGAAATTGTGGTCAATATCAAGAGATTATTCTCCATTAACCAATCACAGAATTCTATTCTGTGGATTAGCATTAGTTTCTTTTACCTAAAAGTCTTACCAGGTCTTATGGGTCACAGAGAGGGAGTACTCATCAAGATCAAAGAAAATTTCTCATCAGAGGACAGCAGAAAAGTCAAAATGAGCAGATCCAAACAAGATGTGCCTGTCATAGTGAAGCAGGTGATTTCTTCATGAGCAGATACCCTGTTGAGTGGACACTTTAGCTAAACTCTTCTCACACGTGACCTACTTATGTACATCTGCACAGAGCCTGCTGGAGAGGTTGCTATGAATGAGTTGGTAAGAGAAGTAGAAACTGGGATCATTTTCCAATCAGTCAAGAAAGGCTCTTAGGAGTAGCCACAGTCCTGACACATTGGGCCCAGATCAAATTTCACTTTTCCAGGAAACTTTTCCCATTAAACTCAATCAGTAGTGATTTTACTTTCCATTAAACTCGATTCCTGTCCAAACCAACATCCTGAGGGGCCCTTGCTATAATGACAGCTCACCTCTTTCACCTTCTACTTATCTCCTGACTGATATATCAACAAATTTCTACCTCTTTTATTACCATCTGCTGATACTTCCCTTCAGGGTCCACTTACTTTCTTAACATGCAAGTGGGCACCTTCCTGCCCTATACATAAAGTCTTTATGAAATTTAAAATTTTTTTCCTTTTATTTTTAGTTGACATATAATGATTATACGTATTTATGGAATACAGAGTGATATTTTGATAAATGTATATAATGTGTAATGATCAAATCCAAGTAATTAGGACATCCATCACCTCTAATATTTATCATTTCTTTGCATTGTGAACAAAATCCTCTCTTCTAGTTTTCTGAAAATATACAATAAATTATCCTTAACCATATTCATACTATAGTGCTACAGAACACAAGAACTCATTCCTCCTATCTAGCTGTAATTTTGTACCCATTAACCAATATAACCTCTCCCTATCCTCCCCTCCCCCTACACTTCCCAGTCTCTAATAACCACAATTCTACTTTCTACTTCTATGAGCTCATTTTTTTTTCTAGTTATCACATATTTGTGAGAACCTGACTTATTTCACTTAACATAATATCCTCCAGTCTCAACCATGTTGATGTGAATGACAGCATTACATTCTTTTTTGTGGTTGAATGGTATTCAATTGCATATATATGCCAAATTTTTCTTAATCCATTCATTCACTGATGAACACTTAGGTTGATTCCATTTCCTGACTATTGTGAATAGGGCTGCAATAAACATGGGGGTGAAGGTATCTATTTGATATACTGATTTCCTTTCTTTTGGATAAATACACAGTAGTGGGATTGCTGGAAAATATGATAGTTCTAGTTTTAGTTTTCTGAGAAACCCCCATACTGTTTTCCATAATGGCTATAGTAATTTATATTATCACCAACAGTGTATAAGAATGTATAAACATTCCATTTTCTTTGCATCCTTACCAGCATTTGTTATTTTTTGTCTTTTTGACAATAGCCATTCTAAATGGGATGAGACAATATCTCATTGTGGTTTTGATTTGCATTCCCCTGATGATTAGTGATATTGAACATTTTACTCATATAACTATTGGCCATTTGTGTGTCTTCTTTTTGAGAAATACCTATTCAGATCCTATGCCCATTTTTAAAATCAGAGTATTTGGGGGTTTTGCTGTTGAGTTGTTTGAGTTCCTTGTATATTCTGAATGTTATCCCCTTGTCCGTTCAATAGTTTTAAAATATTTTCTCCCATTCTATAGTCTTCACTCTGTTGATTGTTTCCTTTGTTATGTAAAGACTTTTTGGTTTGAAATAGCCCCTTTTGTGTATTTTTGTTTTTGTTGTCTGTGCTTTTTAAGTCTTAGCCATAAAATCTTTGCTAGACCAATGTTCTGAAACATTTCCCATGGATTTTCTTTTCCTATACCAATGTTCTGAAGCACTTACCCTGGGTTTTCTTGTTCTGAACCATGAAAAATCAAAGCAAAAAGTCACCTCAAAAGAAATCATTAGCTCCTCAGCAACAGACACCAACTTAAATGAAATGGGTAAAATGACAGAGAAACAATTTTGCATATGAATTGTAAGAAAGCTCAATGAAATTCATGAGAAAATAGAAACCCAACACAGAGAAACCACAAAAACAATGCAAGAAATGAATGAAAAATTCTGTAAAGAAATTGAAGTATCCTGGAAAAAACCAAACAGAAATACTGGAAATGAAAGAGGCATTCAAGGAACTACAAAAGACAGTGAAAAGCCTTAAGAATAGGCTGTATCACACAGAGGAAAGATTCTCGGAGGTGGAAGATAACTCCTATGTGCTAAACAAATCAGTCAAAAAGAAAGAACACAGAAGGAAGAGACATGAACAAAGCATACAAGAAATGTGGGATTATGTAAAGAGGCCAAACCTAAGAATCATAGGCATCCCTGAGGGCAAAGAAGAAAATTCACAAGGGCAGCAAAATCAATTTGAAGGAATAATAGAGGAAAATTTTCCATGGCCTAGCCAGAAATCTCAATATCCGGGTATAAGAAGCACACAGGACTCCTGGGAGACTCAATGTGAAAAGGCAATCACCATGTCACATAGTTATTAGGTTGGTCAAAGTAAATATGAAATAGGCACTCCTTTGAGCAGTAAGGAGAAAACAGCAGATAACCTACAAAGGAAAACCTATCAGACTAACTGCAGATTTCTCAACTGAAACCTTATAAGCCAGAAGGGATGGGGACCCATCCAAAGACTTCTAAGACAGAATAATGGCCAACCTAGAATTCCTTATCCTGCAAAACTAAGCTTCTTATATGAGGGAGAAATAAAGACTTTCCCAGACAAGCAATCACTGATGGAATTTGCGAAGACCAGACCTGACCTGCAGGAATTACTCAGACCTGCATTATACACTGACCAGAGCAATAGACACCCACCAGTGTAAAATCACCCAAAAGCTAAAGTCCAGAACCCTGATTCCACAATGGCTCGAGAGGTAAAACAAAAACAATAAAAGTCTATACAACAGGTTGAACAGAAATCCACCCCAAATATCAATTCTCTCAATAAATATGAATGGCTTGAATTGCCCACTGAAGAAACATAGGCTGGCTGAATGGGTTAAAAAATACAGGCCAAGTATCTGCTGTCTCCAGGAAATGCATCTTACACACAACGACTCATTCAGACTCAAGGTGAAGGGATGACAAACAATTTTCCAGGCAAATGGAAACCAAAAGAAAGCTGGAGCAGTCATTCGTATATCAGATAACATAAACTTTAAAGCAACAAAAGTAAAGAAAGACACAGATGGTCACTATACAGTGGTGAAGGGAAAAATCCAACAAGAAGACTTAACAATCCTAAATATTTATGCACCCAACACAGGAGCATCAGATACATAAAGCAAATCCTGCTAGATCTAGACAACATAATAAACAGCAATGCCATAATAGCCAGGGATTTCAACACTCCACTGACAGAACTGGACAGATCCTCCAAACAGAAAATAAGCAAAGAAACAAAGGAATTACACAGAACTCTGGAACTATTGGGTCTAACAGACATCTACAGAACATTCCACCCAAACAACACTGAATATATGTTCTTCTCATCAGCTCATGGAACTTTCTCTAAAATTGATCACATCCTAGGCCACAAAACAGATCTCAATAAATTTTAAAAATAGAAATGATACCATATATCTTCTCAGACCACATTGGAATAAAATTAGAAATCAATTTGAACAGAAACACTCATCTCTACACAAAAACGAGGAAATTAAACAATCCATTGCTGAATGACTATTAGGTCAAGGAGGACATGCAGATGGAAATCAAAAGATCCTTCAAACTAAATGATAATGGGGACAGAAGTTATCAAAATCTGTGGGATACAGCAAAAGCAGACCTGAGAGGAAAGCTCATTGCCTTAAATGCCCACATCCAAAAGACAGAAAGATTACAAATCAACAAACTAGTGAACCATCTCAAGGAACTGGAAAAGGAAGAGCAAACCAATACTAAACCCAACAGAGGAAAAGAAATAACCAACATCAGAGCAGAACTAAATGAAATCGAAAACAAAAGAACTATACAGAGGATTAACAAAACAAAAAGTTGGTTCTTTGAAAAGATAAACAAAATAGACAGGCCACTTGCTAGATTGACCAGAAGCAGAAAGGAAAGGACTCTAATAAGCTCAATTAGAAATGAAAAAGGAGAGGTTACAACTGATATCATGGAAATACAAAAATTCATCTTTGAATACTATAAAAATCTCTATGCCCCAAAACTTGAAAATGTGGAGGAAACGAACACATTCTTAGAAACACACAACCTCCCTAGGCTCAATCAGGAAGAAATGGAAATCCTGAACAGACCAATATCAAGCACCAAAATTGAAGCAGTAATAAAAAAATCTTCCAATAGACAAAGTCCCAGACCAGATGGGTTCACACCTGAATTCTACCAAATCTACAAAGAAGAACTGGTACCTATACTGCAGAAATTATTCCACAACATTGAGAAGGAAGGAATCCTCCCCAACTCATTCTATAAAGGCAATATCACCTTGATACCAAAGGCAGGATAGGGCCAAGAAAAAAAAAGAAAAGTATAAACCAATATCCTTTATGAATATAGATGTAAAAATTCTCAATAAAATCTTACCAAACAGAATTCAATTGTATATTAAAAAAAAATCATCATGACCAGGTGAGCTTCAACCCAGAGAGGCAGGGATGGTTCAACATATGCAAATCTATAAATATAATTCACCATATAAATAAAAGCCAGAAGAAAGACTATATGATCCTCTCAATAGACACAGAAAAGGCATTTGACAAAATCCAGCACCCTTTTATGATAAGAACTCATAACAAAATAGGCCCACACCTCAAAATTATTAAAGCCATATATGATAAACCCACAGCTGATATCATACTGAACAGGGAAAACTTGAAAGCATTCCCGCTTAGAACTGGAACCAGACAAGGTTGCCAACTATCTCCGTCGTTATTCAACATAATGCTGGAAGTCCTTGCCAGAGCAATCAGACAAGAGAGCGGAATCAGGGGTATCCAAATGGGGGCAGAAGAGATCAAACTTTCACTCATTGCTGATGATATGATATTGTATCCGGAAAACCCCAAAGATTCAACCAAGAGACTCCTGGACTTGATTAATGAATTCAGCAAAGTCTCAGGATGCAAAATCAATGCACAGAAATCAGTAGCTTTCATATACGCCAATAACAGTCAAGCCAAGAATCAAATCAAAGACACAGTACCTGTCACCATAGCATCAAAGAAAATTAAACATATAGGAATATACTTAACTAAGGAGGTGAGAGACCTATATAGGGAGAACTATGAAATACTGAGAAAAGAAGTTGCAGAGGATGTAAACAGATGGAAAACTCTACCATGCTCTTGGATCGGTAGAATCAACATTGTTGAAATGTCTATACTACCTAAAGTGATTTACAGAATCAATGCAATCCCTGTCAAAATACCAACATCATTTTTCACAGATCTAGCAAAAATCATTCTATGCTTCATATGGAACCAGAGAAGATCCCGTATAGCCAAAGCAATCTTAAGTAAAAAGAACAAATTGGGAGGCATCAATCTACCAGACTTCAAACTATACGACAAGGCTATAGTAACCAAAACAGCATGGTATTGAAACAAGAACAGAGACATAGACCAATGGAACAGGACTGAGAACCAGATATAAGACCATCCTCATATTGTTATCTGATCTTTGACAAAGCAGACAAAAACATACATGGGAAAAGAATCCCTATTCAATAAATAGTGCTGGGAAAATTGGATAGCCACATGTAGAAGACTGAAGCAAGATCCATACCTCTCACCTCTCACAACAATCAACTCATCATGGACAACAGACTTAAACCTAAGACATAAAACCATAAGAATTCTAGAAGAAAATGTTGGAAAAACTTGTATAGACATCGGTCTAGGCAAAGAATTTATGAAGAAGACCCCCAAAGAAATCAAGCAGCAACAAAAATAAATAAATGGCACCTGATCAAATTAAAAAGCTTCTGCCCAGCTTTTTAGGAAACTATTATTAGGGAGAACAGACAACCAACAGAATGGGAGAAAATATTTGCATGCTATATATCTGATAAAGGGCTAATAACTAGAATCTATACAGAACTTAGGAAAATCAACAAGAAAAAATCAAACAACCCCATTAAAAAGTGGGCAAAGGACACGAACAGAAACTTTTCAAAGAAGACAGAATAATGGCCAAAAAACATATAAAAAAATGCTCAACATCTCTAATCATCAGGCAAATGCAAATCAAAACCACAATGAAATATCACTTAACTCCAGTGACAATGGCTTTTATCAAAAAGTCCCAAAACAACAAATGTTGGCATAGATGCGGAGTGATAGGGACACTCATATACTGCTGGTGGTACTGCAAATTAGTACAACCTCTATGAAAAGTAATATGGAGATACCTCAAAGAACTGAAAGTAGAACTACCATTTGATCCAGCAATCCCACTACTGGGTATTTACCCAGAGGAAAAAAAGACATTCTATAATAAAAACATCTGCATTCGAATGTTTATAGCAGCACAATTCATAATTGCAAAGATGTGGAAACAACCCAAGTGCCCATCAATCCATGAGTGGCTTAATAAAATGTGGTATACGTATACCATGGAGTACTACTGAGCCATAAAAATCAATGGTGAATTAATACCTGTGATATCATCCTGGATGGAGCTAGAGCTCATTTTTCGAAGCGAAGTATCACAAGAATGGAAAAACAAGCACCACTTGTACTTGCCATCAAATTGTTACTAACCGATCGATACATATGTGCACACATGGAAGTGATATTCATCAGGTGTCGGGCAGGTGGGTGGGGGTGGAGGGGATGGATAAATTCACACCTAGTGGGTGCAGGGCACACTTCTGGAGGATGGGCATGCTTGTAGCTCTGACTTGGGTGGTGCAAAGGCAATATATGTAACCAAAGTGTTTGTACCTCCATAATATTCTGAAATTTATATATAAAAAAATATTTCTGTGACAATAGAAATTTCAGTGATAACAAAAAAATAAAAAAATAAAAATAAAAATGAGTCCACTAGTTCTCTATCAAGTTCATGGTTTAGTCTAATTGAAAGGTATATCAGAAAAGGAAAAGAGCTATTTAAAAATATGTTCAACTATTTGTCTGGGTGTCTAGGTGAATATAAGTGTTCTAAATATGCAAGTGTATTAGTTCGCTAGGGCTGCCATAATAGAGTAATGCAGACTGGGTGGCTTAAATGACATAAATGTATTTGCTCATAGGTCTGTAGTCTAGCAGTCTGAAATAAAGATATTAGCAAGGCCAATTTCTTTCTGGCTTGCAGATGACCCTCTTCTCCTTGTGCCTTCACATGGTCTTTCCTCTTCGCTTGTCTGTGTCCCAATTTCCTCCTCTTTTAAGAACACCATTCTGCACCCCAATGACCTCATTTAACCTTAATGACCTATTTAAACACCCTATTTCCAATATAGCCATGTTCTGATGTACTGGGTATTGTGACCTCAACATGTGGATTTTTAGAGGGACATAATTCAGTCCATAATATCAACCAAAACAAAATTGAGATGTAAAGTGAAACCTGAAGCTGATTAGACAAAAAATGTCAACCATAAATTGCAATTTTATTTTCTCTATTTAATCAAGTGAGCCTAGATATTCATGTTGTTTGATTTTATAACAAGCATATAGTATAAGTGAAATAATTCATAATCACAGAATACTCCTTTGTTAGTGTTATTAAGAAAGTAGAGATCTTAAAGTTACTATCAAATAAGTACTTTCTTTGTCAAAAATAGTAAGCAAAATAAAGATGGGAATTATATGTTGATAAAATAATAAAAAAGTTGTGGTACCAGTAAATGAATAGAATGGTTCCTACATTTTTAGGAAAAAAATCATTTTTAAAACAGTGGAAGCAATTTGTTCAGGGGAAAACAGAGCTTATATAAGTAAATACACTTCTTAAATTTGTAGATAAATGGTTATATAATTATTAAAAATTATATATATTAAAAACATAAAATATATAAGTAAACCCACTCTACAATTTATAGATATAAATAAATTATACCATTTTAATTATATGTCACAGAACCCTTTCTATTGCAAAAACACATTGAAAGTCTTCTTGGAACAATTATTCACTAACATTCATCAGCTGAAAAGCAAATCTCAAGAGAATAAAAAGACACATTGTTTTGGCCACATTATTTAAATCTAAAGCCATAATACCATTGCTTAGTAATAAAAGCATAAGTCAAAACTTAAACATAGAAGATAGTCAACGCTTCTCTAACCTTTTTAGCCTACATTTGAGTTTTTACTCCTTTGCCTTTGGCATTTCTCCCATGTACTGAAAATACATTTTTCTAAAATGTATCCAAATATCTCCTTCTTTTTTACATCCCTAAAAGGTGATAAAAATATTAAGAATCTGCTTTAGGCAATAGGGACGATGTTGGTTTGAGGTGACATTGGAACATGTTAATGGAAAAAGACCCAAACTCCATAAAATAATTTAAAGGGGTCTATTCTGAGCCAAATGTGTGTGACTGGCCCAGAGCACCTGGCCTCAAGAAGTCCTGAAAAAATGTGCCCCTAATAGCTGGGTTACAGTTTGGTTTCATACATTCATGGAGACAGGAATTACACACGTGAGGGAGAGGGAAAACTTTCCCTTTGCCCTGGTTCGCTGAAAGATCAACTCACAATAAGGCAGATAAATAAGAAAAAGAGATTTATTTACCCTGCACATGGGGAGAATCACAGAGTAAATATCCCAATGGGGTCCAGAAGATTATATACCCTCATTTTAGAGAGGAAGGGGAGATGAGGAATATAGGTAATTCTGTTTAGAGGTAATAAATGATTACTAGGGAGAAGGAATAGATATTTGGGAGAATGAATGGATGGGGGGGAAACAGATTGACTTGTAAATGATTCTCTTTGGAAATTAAATTAACCTGAGAGACAGGTATTATTTTTAAAATGGGCTGGGCCAGGTCCGGTTGCATTCTTGATATTCCTTCCTGCAATATATTGATATAACAGGGAGGGGAAGAAAAGGCAATTGTTCTGTTTGTTGGGTCCATCTGGTTCTATGCGGCAGAGGGCCCCTAATTCAAAATACTCTTTATACCAAGGAGTCATATTCTGGGGTGAAATTTCCTGAGCTCCTACACATATATGACCCTAAGTCAATATGTGGAGGGTGTACATTGGTTTGGCCTGAAAAGATGGTACATCTCAAAGCAGGGGCTTATAGGTTATAGGTAGGTTAAAGACTCTTTGACTTATAATTGGTTAAATAAATTAAGCTTTATCTAAAGGCTTCAATGTTTTAACTTAGGATAAAGATTTCCGTTAATTGGAGGCAAACCACTGTATATTTATCAAAACTCAAGTCATCTGTTGAATAAATTGATGGCCTGAGTATGGTTTAAGCTTTGCCTTGTATAGCAGTAGGCCTGTTAGTGAATTACGCAGGACACCTCCAAGAAGGGAAAGGGACATGATGAGGCATGTCTGACCTCCCTTCTCATGACCAGCAACAAAGCTTTAAGCTATCTTTGGGGTCCCCTTGGCCAAGAGAGGTCCCATATTCAGTAAGCTGGAGGGCTTAACATTTTATTTTAGTTTACAGTGTTTATGGAACTCTCTCTGTTATATTATTTTTGCATCTATTAAATAGAACCATGTGGTGATAATATGTAATCTCCTTTATCTTAGAATAATTATAATTTGTTTCACTTTTATGCAGTTAATATATTGGATTTGTGATATTTTATTGTTTGATTTTGTAATAGGGGGCATGGCCTGAAAAAGGGTGAAAATGTTTTCTGTCTCTCTAAAACCTCCCCCACTCCTTTTGGGAATTAAAACTTGAATCCCTGCCCCAGGCCAGTGGTCAGGAGGGGGAGGAGAGTGTCCTTTGTTCTCTGTACCACAGGAGATGGCTTAAGGGAATTGTCGGGGCGGAGGTCACGAGATTGTCTTAGCCGAAGATGGGGTGAGTCAGAACCAACAACTCTAGTTGAACAGCAATAGCTGAAGCTGAAAACTTCCCCTTTAAAAGCTCTGTATTCCTGCTCAGAGGCAGAACTTTGGTACTTTAAGACAGGAGTCTGCCAACCTCCTCATTTGCTGGCAAATTAATAAACTTCTCTTTCCTTCTCCTCATACCACTTGTCCTTGTTCTTCTGGTGTGGCCTTGGGGACAAGTGTGAACTTTCGGTAACAATTTCTTATTGAGAAACACAGGGGGTAATCATTAATACCTGGATGTCACAAATTCAGAAAACTCAAATACTGGAAGTTGCTTCCTCAAGTCTGCCTTCCGTGAGTAATTATTTGTTTAGTGGCTTCCTTACTGTGGTGTAAGCTCCACTGGGGTGAGGACGATGTCAATCTTCTTCATGGCTGTATTTCTGGTCTTCCCCACACTTCCTGACAAATCAGAATCCCAGAGTGTAGAAGGCCTATGGGAACTCACCTGTTCAGTGATGCTTTTCCACTCTCAGAAGGTTTGCCAAAAAATGAACTCACAATAAAGTAGATTAATAAAAGAAAAGCTATCAAATTTATTTGATGTGCATACATGGGAACTCCCAGAAAATGAAGATTCAACACCCCAACGGGGTTCAGGAGTTTATGCCTTTCTGGTAAAATGTGTTATGGGAGGGGGAAAAGAGAATTCTGTTGAGAGGCAACAAAGGACCAGCAGGGAGGATGAATGGATGATTACCTGGTAAATAGTACCCTTTTGGAATTTAAATGAGTCTGAGAGATGAGACATTATCTTCTTAAGGAGTCACACCCTTGGTCTTACAGTGAGAGGAAGAAAAGGTCAATTGTTCTCCTTTGTGGGTCTGGATCTCAGGCAGATAAAGAAACTTCGTCAATTTTGGGAGAGTCAATGGTGGTGGTGGTGGTGGTGGAAGAAGGTGAGCCCACAATGTTAAAATGTCACATTTTGGGGTAAAAATATTTCTAATTTCCATCACTCTGCTGATAAGTCTGCAATAAAGCAAAGTAGAAAAAAATGAAAGTTATTTATTCTCAGGTGGAAGGTAATTTCATACTTGTTATTATTTTTGAATGCAATTAAATGAGTCTGTGGCTCTGATCCTACAACATCCACATCAATAGTAGTGGCTCAGAAGCAGCCAAAATAAAATAGCATTTATTGGTGGTTTATCTGGGTCTGGCAGTTTTCCAAGCTGTTTAAATGTTTGTTCAACTGAACTTTCAAAGAGCACTTTATGGAAGGTGTGATTATTTCATAATGTAAATGGGAAAACTCTGTGGCCCAGAGAGAAGAAATTCCTTCTTAAGTTGACAAAATATTATAACCAGATCTTCTGTGTCTGCATTCAGAATCCTTTCTAAACAACGGAGTGCCTCTACCTTTCTGAACTGGGAGCAAATGATTTCCTCAGGAAGATAACAGGGTGTTTTCAAAATATTCCACGTTAGATTACAAGTATGGAGCCCACAAATTTGATGAAAACCACCTCTTTCATATTCTAGGTGACCCAGGTTCTTTCTGGAAGTTTCCAATAGGTATATTTATAGGCATTTATTAGAATGAAATAGATAAATTAACTGAGGAAAATAAAAATATATTCATTCCAGTATTGTTAATGTCAATAAAAATTTTATATGACCCTAATGGAGCAATAATTAAAGAATATTGGTATAATCAAAATCCATATGTGTGATGGAATATGACATCAGGCATCTAAATTCATGTTCTATATGACTATCTTTCAAGAAAATGTCATTCAAGACAAGAAAATAGTCATTCAAGAAAACAGTCATTCAAGAAAATGTAGCAGTACATATATAAGTGAAAAAAGCAGGAAACAATGTATAGTATAAAAATTGATTGAATATTACAATAAAAACATGTATATGTGTGTCTATGTGTGATTATATATATATATATATTTTAAAAACCAGAACGTATTTTAAAATATGCTTAATAATTATCTCTGAGCTGTGAGATTTTATGCCTTTTAACTTCTTTTCATATATTTCTATTTTCCAATTTTTCTTAGTGAAGATGTATTTCCTTTATCTAAGAAAAATTATTCTTTACAGAAAGGAAGCTAGAGGCAAGAAGTTCAGATAACCAGAGAAACTCAGCTATGATAACATATCTTCCCTGTTAAAACTGAAAAAGCTCTGGATGGCTACAGGGACAAGGCTAGACCCACTGCAAATGGCATCCACAGATCTTCACTGCAACCTCCTGTCCCAACCTTCTCTTTCTTAGCATTTCCACACAATTTTTATTCTGGCCAAAAGTGCTAATTATCATTGTGGAACATACTATGCTTTTTCTGCTGTACTCTCTCCTACTGTGATATGTTTCCTCAGGCCTCTCTTGAATTACCTACCAAGGGCTGCCCTTCCTAGTGTTCCATTCCTATCCCCCTCACATCTTCCCCTGCTGAGGTTTGACCTTGATTCAACCTGAATAACGGGCCTCCAGGGCTTTCTCAGCCCAGCACACAATGCCTCAATGCCTTTACTCTCTCCTACGCAGCTTCTCTAGTCCCTCCTGAGGCCCCAACACATGCTCCTTAAAAAGAGCACATTGCATTCCTCTTCCTTTTCTCTTCTTCCTAAGGTGTGTCAGTTGTGGCACTGAGGGTGGGGAGAATGGGCTTCTGCATTGTGCTTTAGGCCTCTGGCTGCAGCTGGATCTTCCACTGTTCCTGCTCCGTTCCTGGGGGAATCGATGGAAGATGTCAAGATAAGACGAGGGTGTGCTTAGCAAAAACATGGCGTCCCAGATTGTCTCAAGAACAGGCACAGTAGGCAGCCCTGCACATTGTACCAAGGGCTTCCCGTCATCCTGGCAGTGGGGTACTCTGGAGACATTTTAACGTCTCTAATGACACATGTCACACCATAGCATACCAGCAAAGAGTTTATATAAATTGCCTGTTGACATGTGCTGCAGAGCAGAGATAAAGGCCTAGAGGACATAGGGACAACCTGGTCACTTTTTCAGGGTTAATACAGAGTTAAATGTAGTCCTTGGTCAGGCCTGGAACCTGCGGAGACCATTCTCTGGGATTGGAAATGTTGCTACAAGGAGAGTCGATCCTGAGGGAGGATTTACCCACTGACTTTCCCTTCTGTATCTGAATTAAAATAGCTTGGGGGCTCCCATGAAATGGCACAGAGTGATTTTTCTCTCTATGAACTCTGTCAAAATGCTCCAAGAGAGTCTAGCATACAAAGTCAAAAGATTCTTAGCACAGCCAAGAGCGCATGAAATATCAGAAATTTTTCTCTTAATCCAAAGAGGTATTGTCTGCTTCATGAGCAAGTACAGAACTACTTCCTCTATTGAGAAGTTCTTGTTGTCTAGAAACCTCTAGTAGCCCCCTCTTTGATAGTATCCTATCAAACATTTATGTGAAGCTTCAGGTAAGGAGTTGCCTTTTCAAGACATTTAAAATAACTCCATACTAAAATAATATAATTATGCCCCTAGAGTAACCTCTGATTTACTTCTGTTTTCTGAGTATTCACAGATCTGTCACTGAGCTCTATAGTTTCAATCTTTAATATGGTTAGTCAAGGTTTAACTTTTGAACATTTGTTCTCGGGGAAGGGTGGAATAAGCTTTCCAATGTGGTGTACACAGGATACAATGGGCAGAGTTGAGATGGCTATCCATTTTAAAAGTTGTCTTAAATCCTGATTATCTCTACTTTGGTGATTGTATTAGAAGGACAAGCCCTGAGACAATATCTCAGAGCACCATTCCAAGGACACACCAGGAGGAAAAATGGCCAAATCTTTCCCAGCATTCTGCTCAATTTTTTTCATCTTTACACATTTGATATTACCTTCTGGTGAGTAATTTGGCTAGTCATGGCCAGCATGTGAGTTTGATTTGTGGGCTTTGACTTAGTAATCTGAAAGAGAATGCTTTGGAATTATTTTTAAATTTAAGTGGATCATTTATATAAAAAAAACAATATCACATATATCTGTATGTATGTTTAGAGATACAATGAGATGTGGTCCAAATATGTGTGTGTGTATATATATGTATCATATATATCTCATACATATACATCTGTATGTATAGTTAGAGAGACAATAGGGAATGGTCCAAAAGACTGAGTCAGTGGACAGGGGTCTTAGTTTTGCCCTCTATTATATGCAGATTGAGACAGAACTTAGGGGGCTAGGAGGCTTGGGTGATTCAGTTAGGTAACATGTTAGAGTGTCTAGCAATATGCCTGCATCAGAGCACATCTTGAAAATTTAGAATGTTTGAAAAGGCTTTGCCATGTATTTGAGTGGATCGTTACCTTTTTGTCCTCTTCGAGAGAAGTCATGTAAGAAGTCATAAACAGACCTAGCCTCAAGGACTTGAGATCTTGGTTTTTCACATATCTACCATGAATTCCTGAATGTTACCCAAGCAAGTGTCTATCCCCTTTCTGAAAAATGTGGGTATTGTGCCAAAAGTTACTTTAAAGTTCTAGCATTTCCTGTTTCTTTTGTATATTGGCTACGAACTCTGAATCCTCTCAAGTCTAAGCTAATTAGTGTTAATTGGAAAAAATTATTTGTTACACTGGATTGGGGACATTTATGAGAGCAGTGATATATCTAAATAACCCTCTGCTAATTATCTATCTATCAGAAGAAGAGTTATTTCACTTTTTTTTGTTGTTTTTTGGGGGGTAGAGTCATGCTCTGTCGCCCCCGCTAGAGTGCAGTGGTGTCATCATAGCGCACTGCAACCTCAAACTCCTGGGCTCAAGCGATCCTCCTGCCTCAGCCACCTGAGAGTTATTTCACATTTTGTTAAAGAAAATGAATGAATACATCTATAATTGAAATAATGCTTTCAATTGCTGCAAGATTCCTTGATAATGAATTAGAACTCTTTTATTCTGTCAACGGATTAAGCTATGATTTATCAGGGATTAGAGTCTATAACTATTTTCATATATTCTCTAGTTTCAGGACCTCCACAGTGGTGGCCACCACATGCAACTTTTAAGGTAATCGTCCACTAGATTTCCCAGGACTGAGATTCTATTCTGAGTTTTCATTGAAATTGTTATCTTGGAAAAAATGCAGCAAGGTAATCCATGATATTCTTCAAGGTCTATTCACATGAGGGCGGCAGGTGTACTGCCAATATAGAAGCCCAGAGTAGAGTGATCCAAACTGGGAACCAAGCCAAAATTCAGTCATATGTACTCCAGAGCATCCTTCATAGTGCCTGAAAAATGTTTATGAGCACAGACAATTGTCAGGGGCACGACAAGTTCTTAAGGGCCCATAGACTTAGGCATAACATGGTTCTGGCTCTCAAGGAGCCAAAGTTTGGTGGACAGATGGCTGTAGGGAGTGCTCCTGAATGCCCTGAGATATACAAAGAATGCCTAAGTGAGTTTTGAATAGGGAAAGCAATCTCTGGGATACGGATGGAGGAAAATGTGAAGGAACAGGAAATCTCTGAACAGGGATTCAAATTATGTTTGTTATTTGAATGAGAGCAAAATGGAGACACCCTTTTCTTTTCACCTACCCCTCTGAGCATTGCATATATTGTAAGGTCAATCAATGTTCAATAAGTGAGGGAAAAGATGAGAAATTATTCTCTTTATTTTAATGTAGATTTGCACCACTGTGCTCCTTCACTTTAGAAGTATTTGCACTTTAAGCTTTTGTCTCATTAGTAAATTTTAGATTTTATTTTTTCTTCAAAAAAAGTGAGTAATGAATTGACTGGTGAGAAAGATATTTTGAGGTCAGCTCAGCTTTCAAGAGACCCAGGGATCAGAGTAAGACAGTGTAGAACCTGATAGAGGCTACAGCTCCAGCAAAAGAATCTTCAGAATTTGTCCAGAATTTATACTCTGTTCTCATAGAGTCCGGTTCCAGCATTTTCCTCTCCAGAAGGACTCCTCCAGCTACCAAAAAGATTGACTGCAGGAGGAATCCTTCTCTTGCCCATCATTTCATAAATATTAATGAACTTACTCATTTTTACTTATATTCTTTAAGAAATATTTATTAATCACCTGTGCTGTGCCATAAAATACAATATTGAGGAAAGCAGATAATATTCCTTTTTCTCATGAAGCTTACAGATAGCCAGATAAAAAGGAAGGCGACAACTATGATTTATGGTAAATTCTATAGATAAAGTAAATAGGGTATTAAGATAGAGAATATCTATTGGGGGTAGAGATGCTACTAGAAACAATGTGATCTGGGAAGTCCTCTGTGTCATGGGGACATCTAAGGTGAGGCCAGGGGGATAAAAAAGAGCCACTTAGGTGGAGATCAGTGAGGAAGACTTTACCTACTTGAGTCAGTAATTGAAGCTCTGTGTGACTGGAGTAAAGAGAGGGAGGGGATGAGGCACAGGCTATAGTGAGAGCAGCTGGTGAGACCCTCCCCTCACAAATGCATATCCTCCTCCAAAGAAAGAGAGGAAAAAAGAAGCTAAATTTATAGACAATGATATGAACTATTGTTGCTCTTTTATTTGATAACTCTATATTCATTCAAACTGAACTATTTCATATCTCATTTATTCATTTTGCGAATATTTCTAGAGCAAGGACTAACTGCCAATAGATTTCATATATGTGCTGGTCACACAATGGTTAGCCTAATCAGACACAAACCTTACCCCTGTGGGCTTATAGTCCTTTGGGGGTGTGGAGTTAGTCAAATAATTACACAAAATCTTTATTACAAACTGATTAAAGGTATAAAAAGAAAAAAACCCTGAGAAGTAGTGATTGTATTTTAAGAAATACCTCTGAGAAAGTGGGTTATAATCTAAGCTCTGAAGGTGGAATGACTTTAGGTTGAGGAAAAAAATATGTTTGGTGGGGTGGTCATGACAATCCAGAAGACCCTGAGGAGGGAACATGGAGAATTTGGGAAAAAACAAAACAAACTAATTAACTAAAAGGGCAAAGATCAAGGTGGTATAAGGTAAGGTTGGAAGATTTGGGAGAGTCCAGGGACTTTTAGCCCAAAATGAAAAAGATTTTCTCAATAATGCTCAATGAGGTGTAGTTAAAGGATTTTAATCAAGGCAATAAAATAATCCAATAAAATAATGCTCTGTGAAGGTGGGGTTGTGAGAGCTTTTCTAAGACTGAGATATGGTCCTGACTGTGCTTAAATTTTCCTAATAAAGACCAAAGGTGACCTACCCATCTAATAATCCACAGGAAATGGGGAATGGAGGAGGCAGAGGGATTAGCTGGGTGATGATGAAGGCCTGGCCATCTTGGTGGTGTAGGATAAGGAAAGAAGGAAAAGGAGTGTCTAAGCTCAAACACTACACTTTTTTCTGTAAATTCCCAGCCCAAACTCTCTTCTACCTTGTATCTCTACCAATCTTATGGCACTTATAGAACCCTGAGACCACCAACCTCAAGCTCCATAATCCCAAACTGCTTCAAGCCATCACTGACACCAGAATTGTCCAGGGAAGAAATTCACCTGAAAGCAAGCAGAACTGGGTCCTAGTCCCTGATGAGGCATGTGCCTTCCTTTGTTTTTAGTTTGCCCTACAAAATCAGGGAAGTCAGTCTAAACGATCTCACCTCTCACAACTTTGAGATAGTAGGTGGCTTGGGAATTTTGAGAGTGGATAAAATGTGATAAATATTTTAAATTAAGGCATGTGGATTCAGTGAAATATTATTGAGCTTCAGTTTTCTTAGCTGAGTTGCCATAGAAAATTTCTAAGAATGTTTCCAGATCAAATAGTCTTGCAATAAGGTAATTGAGAAAGAAGCCAAATTCCCCAGAAAAATTATCTGTTTATCCACTCTTCTTTTTCCCCCTGTAACATAGCAGGCCTCTGTTCTTCTTACTGAGGAGGTCCTGACAACCAGGGTATCATATTGTCATCAGATGGGATATATACACATTCTGGTTCCATTGCTTTGTGGAGGTGGGGTTGTGAGAGCTTTTGTAAGACTGAGATATGGTCCTGACTATGATTAAATTTTCCTAATAAAGACCAAAGATGACCTACCTATCTAAGTGTAGTTCTAATTGTATCATTCTTTTCAACTCAATTTCAGGTGAAATGTCCATATAAGAAAGTCAACTTGAGTTGGTACACTGGAACAGTGAATCCCTGCCCTGGTTTATATCAACCGATCTGTGGCACCAATTTTATGACCTATGACAACCCCTGCATCCTGTGTGTTGAGAGCATGTGAGTACTCTTTGGGGAAAAGAAGAGAAGAATAGATACACTTGTGCATAGCAATTACTATCTACCCCTCCTATCAAGTACATCAACCTTGAAGGAACAATTTGCCCTAGTTTTCATAGATAACAATCAGCCCCCACTTAGAAAAGCATGCGGTAATAGACAACCCACTGGAGTAGAAAGCAGACTCATTGTACTGAATGGTGTTCCTCAGGTCTCTTTTTCTCTCTGAGCCCTTACCTTCCCATATGCCAATTGATGGATTTCCACTTGAAGCTGTCAGATATCCCTTCAAGTCCTGAAATTCTTTGATTTGAAGACAAATTGTGGTTTTTGCCTTCTCTTAGACGTCTTCACCTATTTATGTGTCTGAAATTCTAAACCAGGATGAGATGACTGCAAACTTTGGGTCCTTGAGCTAAAAGTCAATGTTCAGTTTTTTGGATTTATGTAACATAAAATCCGTGATTAGACACTGTAATCTCACAACACAATGGTTTCAGCTTTGATATCTATATGGGCCAGTGCATTTCACAAAGAGAAAAAGTTTCCCCATGTCATCAGATTGGAGGCCTCAGCACAACAATCATTTTGTAATTTTGTGCCAGGAGCAATGACAAGAATGTATAAACCCCAGGTCATCCCCACAAATGAGTACTTCAGCCAAAGAGTGAGAGTATTGACAGAATGGCTGAGGATGGATGTGCTTCACACATCACAAACTCAGGCCTGATTAAATAGCTTATTTCCAAAAAGTTTGTAGCATATGTCATAATATGTTCAGTAGCATCTCAGAATCATGGAAAGATAACTGGGTAAGAAATCCAATAACCTGGCTTTTGTCTTTAGTCAGTTCTCTTTATACTCTGGATCTTAGTTTACGCATATAAAATAAGGGATGTAGGTAAGATAATTTTAAAAGTATTTTTGTAACCCTGACATTTTATTATTTAATGAAATGTTTATTCTGACTCTTCCTTTAGGAAATCTCGTGGAAGGATCAAGTTTTACAGTGATGGAAAATGCTAGCTGAGTGGACTTGGATGTGGAAGAACATGTCTTCTTTTTCTCTCCACCACTCCAATCCCCCTCTTGCACCTTATCCCTTTTTTACCCCTCCTTGCATGTGTCCTTGGTGATAGAGAGCTGCCCCTGTCAAGCTTGCAGCAGATCACTCAAGGTCTCCTCTATGGACCCCTCCCCCACTGATCCACTGCCTTCCATAGTCTCCCTAATAAATAAACTTTCTGGAAGCCTGATTTGACTTGGGTCTCAGATCTAAAATCTCAGAATTAGAACAAATGGAACATTTGAGCCATTGGTCAAAGACAAACATTGAGATTAATAAACTCTCTGACACTGTGAACTGTGAAGCAATCTATATAAAATCTCCAGGTTGTCTTATAAGGAATGCGACAGAAATTTCTTCTATATTCCTTTGGCATTTCTATAGGCGTTATGCTATGCTGGCTGATTCCCGTTGTCCAGCTTCAGCAAACTCCTTATTAAACATCCTCACTTTTGGACTCAACCTTGAGGCAGAGGCATTTACAAATGTGCAGCTTGGATCAACAGGGTCCCGCATCTTCACAGGCCCCACTTTTTTGCTAGAAGGAAGTCTACGTTGTTGGTATCCATGAATGTCCGGTTGGTCATTCATTGTTTTCTTAATTTGTCTGGACACATTTTAAAACCTGAAATGTATAGGGACATATTTTTCTCTTGGTTATACTTCATATATATGTGTGTATGTGAGTATACATATAATATATGTGTGTGTGTGTGTGTATAAATAAAATTCCTAATATGGACAGCAGACTAATATGCACTAATACGCTTTTTTCCCCTCAGCAGCTTGCTCCCTGCTGGCCTGGGAAAGAGCATCTATTCTGCATCTCCATAACTTGTAAAGTTGCGGTCAGAGTGTCTATATGTTCTTCTAGATCTTTGATCTTTACTACCATGCTGATTACATGGTGAATACATGGCTCCAGTGAAAAGGAAACAATTGCTTCTTGTCTGTTATTTTTAGAACATGAAGAGCAAATGGTCTGGGAAAAAGAAGATATTCTCTATCCTTACAACATGCCAATTTCCATTGCTTCAAGTCCTGGGCTATGCAAGAACACTAAGAACTCCAGAAAGGATTTGTGAACTCATGTTCTGCAATGATTCTGCAATAATTAATTTGCCATTAATGGATTTTTTATCTTAAACAGGCACTACTACCAGCCTTGTGTGAGATCTGGGCTCTATTTATCTTGAATCCTCTCTAGTGATTCTATTTTGCTTTGAGTAGTTTCCTCACATACAAGCACCAGGTAATAATCTGCTGAGCCCTCCATCCAGCTGTCCCGTGCTGTGGTCCTGAAAACTCTAGCCACTTTGGTTTCCTCTCAGCTCTGTATCTCAACTCAGGGTTGCTTCATCTGGGTTCCTCTTTCCTGTTCCCCGGAATCTCTCACAATGCAGAAACAAAGACCAACCACAGAGTTAACATTTATTTTCCCTCTCTAGGATTCAATGTCCTTCAATGTCTGATGTTTTACTGTCATTGCTTCACATGTTTTGTCTGATTATTTGTTGTTTCAGGTAGGAGGACATATCCGGTTTCTCTCACACCATATTGTCTGAAAGTAGAAGTTGACTTTATCTTTATCAAGCCATTGTACTTATTTTTTGTACTTATTTTTTCCTCTGATACCTTCTAACGTCTAGACCAGAGTTTAATGTCATTATTCTACTCTTTCTAAGAATCTCAAAGGACAAAACTTGTGCTCTGTAATAATGAAAATCTTTTTAGTGGATAAGCAAGCACTTACTTGAATATGCTACACGTAATAGTAAAAAGGGCTTTGATAATAATTTTTTTTTGTCATTTGATAGTAGAAATTTTAGAGAAAGAAAATGACGTCCACATATATCTAAATGCAAGACTGTCTCCTTCCAGTGTGATCCCTAAGAATAATTTCCACAGATCTCTTACCACTGCCAACATGAAAGGAGCTTCCCCCTTTGTGGTCCTAGTTCTAACAGCTACTCCCTATATGTGTTCTCCCTCTCTCTCTCTCTCTCCCCCCTTCTTTAGTTTTTATTTTTTTGAGACAGGGTCTCATTCTGTTGCCTGGGCTAGAGTGTAGTGGCGTCATCATAGCTCACAGCAACCTCAACTCCTCGGCTCGAGCAATCCTCTTGCCTCAGCCTCCCAAGTAGCTGGGACTACAGGCACGCAACACCATGCTCAGCTAATTTTTCTATATTTCGTAGAGATGAGGTCTCACCATGTTGCTCAGGCTAGTCTCAAACTCCTGGCCTCAAGTGATCCTCCCTCCTTGGCCTCCTAAAGTGCTAGGTTTACAGGTGTGAGCCATGCATCTGGCCTCTCTCTCCCTCTTTAGCCGGTGACTTCAAATCCCTCTGTATGGTTTCCCTTGTATTTTATCCTCTAGTTATTGATATGTCCCAGGTTTTGGTAATTGCTCTCTTTTTCTTACCTATCCTACTTCCTCTGCTTGACAATACAACTCACATTTGTAATGACTTTTTCTTATGTACATATAACTTGCTTGTCCACATCATGAGATTGTACCCATCTTCTTAGCATAAGATCCTAGGCATCTTAATTTCATTAGCTCATGGAATCTTTAAAGTCAATCTATCCAATATAGATCCTATGTTTTTCTTTCTAAATTTACTCCTACATTTGTTTTAATGTAAGAAAGTTAATGCCATTACTTTCTCTAAGTCCCTTCTCACTCGAACTTGATTTCAACATATAATTTCTATATATTCCTTATATTATGTTAAGTATTAATTAAACCCACGAACACTTATTTAATTCAAATCATGTTTTAATAGGTTATTTTGGTATTATCTTAACTGTTACCTCAGGCTCAATTCTATTCTCCCAATCATAATTTTTTCATTTAAATATGACATGTTAAAATCACTATCCTTGGTGAGTTATAATAAAATAAGCATCTTAGTATGACTTACAAGACATTTTATTTCATTTGCTAAAGACACTCTAAGGACAAGTTCCAACCATAATGAACTCTTGTAGGACTTGTGACAAACCCTATTTGCCCATAAGGTGGCAGTAAAGCATTGCCGTTTGGACCAAAAACTTTGACAAAACCTTTGGCCAACTTGTCATATAACAATGTAATTTTGGGCAGGTTGCTAATGCAGATTTCTCACCACTTAACAAGACGATATTCTTCTTTTCAGGAAGGTGAAATCTCCTAATATACTCCATCTAGGCTTAGCTCTTATCCAGATCATACATTGGGTAGGAGTGTTGGGAAATGTTTCTACTAATGGAGTATTTCTACCTAACCAATAGACTAAATGTTATTCTTCTAATTCTATGGGGTTCATTTGTTTTTCTGATCAGGTACTTTTTACCCCAAAAAAGTAAATCAATTCAAATAGATAGACTTGAGTAAACTGCTTTCCATGTATTTACAAACAAAAATTGGGGATGACTTGGGTATGGGCCTGTGTAGTCAGTCAAAAGTGTTCATTGTTATTTGAAATAACATGCAAACAATAAGATGACTCTATACTGTGGTTAATTTTCTTTAACCCTTATTTATTTTTATTATTTTTGACAAATCATAATTGTGTACACTTATAGGGTATAATATGATGTTTTGATATATGTATAGAAAGTAGAATTATTAAACTAAGCTAATTAACATATCTATCACCTCGTTTATTTTTTGTGGTGACACATTTGAAATTTACTTTCTTAGCTATTTTGAAATAGACAATACATTATTATTAACTGTAGTCATCCTGCTATGCAATAGATCTCATAAACTTATTCTTCTGGTCTAATTGAAACTTTGCACCATTAGGCAAACATCTCCCCATTCCCTCTGCCTCACTTCCAGCCTCTGGTTACCAGCATACTATTCTCTACTTCTGTGAGTTTGACCTTTTTAGAATTCACATATGAGTGAGATCATGTAGTATTTGTCTTTCTATGTCTGGCTTACTTCACTGAGCATAATTTCTCTAATTCTATCCATATCATTGCAAACGACGGCATTTCTTTCTTTTTAAAAGCAGAATAGTATTATATTTTATTGTGTATATGTATCACATTATCTTTATTCATTCTTCTCTTGAAGGACACAGGTTGATTCCATATCTTCACAATGGTAAATAATGCTGTAATGAGCATGGGGATGCAGATATACCTTCAACATATTCATTTCAATTCCTTTGGGTATATACTCAGAAGTGGGATTGCTGGATCATATAGTAGTTCTATTTTTAGTTTTTTGAGGAATGTCCACACCATTTTCCATAATGGCTGTACCAATTTACACTCCCACCAAAAACGTACAAGGGTTCCCTTTCTTCCACATCCTTACCAACACTTGCTACTTTTCATCTTTATGGTAATAGCCATTCTAACAGGTGTAAGGTGATATTTCATCATGGTTTTAATTGGCATTTCCCTAATAATTAATGATGGTGAGCTTTTTTCTATAAATCTGTTTGCCATTTGTATGTCTTCTTTAAAAAAATTTCTGTTCAGATCCTTTGCCCATTTTTTAATCAGCTAATTTGTTTTCTTGCTATTGAGTTGTTTGAATTTCTTATATATTTTGAAAATATTAACCCCTTCTCAGATGTATGGTTTGCAAATATTTTCTACCACTTTGCGGTTGTCTCTTCACTTTTTTAATTGTTTCCTTTGCTGTGCAGACGCTTTTAAGTTTGATGCGATCCCATTTGTCTATTTTTACTTTTGTTGCTTGTGCTTTAGGGGTCATATACAAAACAAATCATTGCTCATACTGATGTTGTGGAGCTTTTCCTCTGCATTTCCTTCCAGTTTTATAGTTCCAAGTCTTATATTAAGCCTTTAGTCCATTTTGAGTTTATTTTAATATATGGTGTGAGATAAGGATTCAATTTTATTCTTCATGTGATATTCAGTTTTTCTAGTAACATTTATTGAAGGGACTGTTCTTTCCCATTTGTGTTCTTGGCACTGTTTTTGAAGATCAACTGTCTGTAAACATGTGGATTTATTTCTGGTCTGTCTATTCTGTTCCATTGGTGGATGTGTCTGTTTTTAAGCCAGTACTGTCTTGTTATGATAGCATAGTACTGTCATAAAATTTTGAAATCAGGTAGTGTAGTGCTTCTAGATTTGTTCTTTCTGCTCAAGGTTGGTTTGGCTAGTCAGGGTCTTTTGTGGTTCTACACAAATTTAAGGATTTTTAAAATTTCTGTGAAAAACAAATGAAATTTTGATAGGGATTACATTGGATGTGTAGATAATTTTGGGTTGCATGGATATTTTAACAATATTAATTCTGCCAACCCATGAACACAGAGCATCTGTCTTAGTCTATTTTGCATTGATATAAAGGAATACCTGAAGCTGGGTAATTTATAAAGAAAAGAGGTTTATTTCAATCACAGTTCTGCAGACTGTTCAAGAAGCATAGCACCAGCATCTGCTTCTAGTGAGGGCTTCAGGCTGCTTCCACTCATGGTGGAAGGCAAAGGGGAGCAGGCATCACATGGTAAGAGGAAGGAAGAAAGAGAGAGAGAGGGAAGGGAGATGCCAGGCCCTTTTAAACACTCATATCTCACAGGAACTAAGAGTGAGAATTTACTCATGACCTAAACAGTTCCCTCTAGGTGCCACATCCAACACTGGGGATCAAATTTCAATGTGAGATTTGGAGAAGACAAATATCCAACCTATATCAGTATTTTCCCATTTATTTGTTTTCTTCAATTTCTTTCATCAGTGTTTTAATTTTATATACAGATCTTTCACCTCCTTGATTATTTAAATTTACACCCAAGTATTTTCTGTTTTGGTTGCATTGTAAATGGGATTTTTAAAAAATTACTTTTTTGGATAGTTCATTATTAGTGTACAAAAACATTACTGGTTTCTGTATGTTGATTTTGTATCCTGCAATGTTACTGAATTTGTTCATCTGTTTTAACAGTTTTTGGATGGTGTCTTCAGTGTTTTCTATATATAAAATCATGTCATCCACAGACAGAGACAATTTCAGCTCTTTCTTTCCTGTTACAATGCCTTTTATTTCTTTCTCTTGCCTAATTTCTCTGGCTAGGACTTCTAGTAATACGTTGAAAAGAAGTAGTGAGAATGGGCATCCTTGTCTTGTTCCTAATCTCAGAGGAAAAGCTTTTGACTTTTAGCATTAAGTATAATGTTAGCTGTGTGCTTGTCATATATGGCCTTAATTGTGCTGAGGTACATCTCTTGTATACCTAATACATTGAGAGGTTTTTTTTTTCTTATCACAAAAGGATGTTGAATTTTATCAAATGGCTTTTCTGCACCTATTGAGATGGTCATATGGTTTTTGTCTTTCATTCTGCTAATGTGGTATATCACATTCATTGATTTGCCTATGTTGAACCATTCTTACATCCCAGGGATTTATCATTGTAATGATCCACTTGATCATTGTAAATGATTCTTTTAATATATTGTTGAATTCAGTTTGCTAGTATGTTGTTGAGACTATTTGTATCTATGTTCATCAGGGATATTGGTCTGTAATTTTCTTTTCTTATAGAGTCCTTGTCTGGTTTTGGTATCAGGGTATTGCTAGCCTCATAAAATGAGATTGGAAGTATTCCCTCACTTAATTTTTTTGGCAGAGATTGAGAAGGATTGGTATTATTTCTTCTTTAAGTGTTTAGTAGAATTTAGCTAGGAAGTCATTCAATCTTGGGGTTATCTTTGATAGGAGACCTTTTATTACTGACTCAATCTCCTTACTAGTTATCGGTGGTGATGGTTGATTTTGGGTGTCAACTTGACTTAGTTAAAGGATATCCAGATAGCTGGTAAAGTATTATTTAGTCTCAATCATTGCATTAATTATCCTCAGTGTTTCAGTAGGCACTGGGTCCATCCCTCTTCTGCTAAAAGGGAAACCCCTGTGCTTTAGCATTTGATTATAATGATCGGGTTACCCCAGGAATGTCTGTGAGGGTGTTTCTGGAGGAAATTGGCATATGAATCAGTGGACTGAGTGGGATAGATCTGCCATCAATGTGGGTGGGCTCCATCCTACTGGCTGGGGTTCCAGATGGAACAAAAAGGTGTAGGAAGGGCAAATTTTTGTGCACCCTCTCTTTCTTCTGGAGTCAGAACACCCTTCTTCTCCTGTCTTTGGACCTCAGAACTCCAGGTTCTCTAGCTTTTGGATTCCAGGACTTGTACCAGAAGCCTCCTGGGCTCTTGGGGTTTTGGCCTCTGACTGAGAGTTACACCATCAGAGTCCCTGGTTCTGAGGCCTTGAAACTTGGATGAAGCCATGCTACTGGCTTTCCTGGTTCTCCAGCTTGCATACAGCCTATTGCTGAACTTCTCAGCCTCCATAATTGAGTGAGCCAGTTCCCCTAATAAATCTTTTCCTATATCTCTCTGTATATATCCTATCAGTCTGTCTCTTTGGAGAATCATGAATAAAACATTGGTCTATACAGATTTTCTATTTCTTCATAATTCAGTCTTGGTAAGTTGTGTGTGTCAAGGAATTTATCCATTTTTTCTGGGTCATCCAATTTGTTAACATGTAATTGTTCGTAGTAGTTTCTTATGATTTTTTATATTTCTGTGATACCAGTAGTAATGTCTCCTCTTTCATTTCTAATTTTATTTATGTATTGAGCCTTTTTTGTCTTAATTAGTCTAGCTAAGGGTTTGTTGACTTTGTTTATCTTTTCCATAAACCAACTCTCAGTTTTGTTTACTTTTTCTAGTTTCTATTTTATTTATTTCTGCTCTAATATTTGTTATTTCCAGCCTTCTGCTAACTTTGAGTTTAATTTGTTTTTCTTTTTCTAGTTCATTGAGGTATAATGTTAGATTGTTTATTTGAAATGTTTCTTCTTTTTTGATATAGACATTTATTGCTATAAACTTCCCTGTCATGACTGCTTTTGCTGCATCCCATAAGTTTTGGTATGTTGTTTCCATTTTTGTTTGTCTCAAGATATTTTTCATTTCTTTTGGTTTCTTCTGTAACCTATTGGTTGTTTAGAAGCATGAAGTTTAATTTCCACATATTTGTGAATTTTTCAAGATTTCTCCTGTTACTGTTTTCTAGTTTAATGCCATTGTGATTGCAAAAGATACTTGATATATTAGTAATTTCAGTTCTCTTAAATTGTTAAGACTTATTTTATGGCTGAACATATTATCTGTCCTGGAGAATGTCCTATGTGTACTTAAGATTATGTATTCTGTTGCTGTTGGATGGAATGTTCTATATACGCCTGTTCGGTACACTTGGTCTAAAGTGTTATTCAAATCCAATGATTCCTTATTGGTTTTCTATTTAGATAAACTTGTCCATTGTCAAAAGTGGGGTATTAAAGTCTCCTACTGTTATTGTACTGTAATTTATCTCTCCCTTTAGATCATTTCATACTTGTTTTATGTATTTAAGTGCTCCAAAGTTGGAGGCATGTATGTATTTACATTTATTATACCCTCTTGGTGAATTGATTCTTTTATCATTATATAATGACTTTCTTATTTTTTTTTTTTATAGTTTTTGACTTAAAGTCAATTTTGTCTCATACAAGTATAGCTATCCATGCTCTTTTTTGGTTTCTGTTTGCATGAAATATCTTTTTTCATCCCTTCACTTTTTTTTTAAGATTTAGGTATTTTTACTAACGATGTTTTCTTGCATCCCTTCATGTTTCATTTATGTATATTCTTATCAGCAAAATGAGCCTGTTGTATACAGCATATAGTTAGGTCTTGTTTTTTTATCCATTTATCCACTCTATATCTTTAAATTAGAGAATTTAATTCATTTACATGCAAGGTAATTATTGATATGTAAGCACTTGCTATTGTTAGTTTGTAGTTAGTCTTTTATTTGTTTTGTAGAACCTTTGCTTTTTTCTTTCTTCCTTGCTGCCTGTCTTTGTGATTTGATAGCTTTTTGTAGTGGTATGCTTTAAGTCTCTTCTTTTTATGCTTTTTGCAACCACTGGTTTTTGCTTTGTGTTTACTGTGAAACTTACATAAAACACCTTATGCTTATAGTAAGCTATTTTAAACTGATAATAACTTAAACTTATTCACATACAAAAACATTATACTTTTACTTCCCTTTTATGATTTTGATGTCAAAATTTACATCTTTTAAAAATATGTATCCCTCAATAAATTATTGTAGCTATAGTTGTTTTTAATGATTTTGTTTTATAACCTTCATGCTAGAGATATAATTGATTTACACACCGCCATTACAGAATTACAAATTCGATATGTAATTATATTTACCAGTGAGTTTTATACTTTCATATGTTTTCATCTTATTAATTAACCTCCTTTTGTGTCACCTTGAAGAACTCCCTTTAGCATTTTTTATGAGGAAGATCTAGTAGTGATAAACTTTTGTTCATCTAGGAAAGTTTTTATTTCTCCTTCATTTCTAAAGGAAATCTTTGCTAGTAAAGTATTCTTGGTTGGGAGGTTTTTTTAATATTTTTTTTTCTCTTGGGATTTTGAATATATTGTCTCATTTTCTCTTGGCCTGCCGTCTTGAGATTTCCTTGTATGTGATATGTTTCTTATCTCTTGCTGCTTTGAGAAATTTTTTTTGTCTTTCATTTTTGATAACTTGATTATGATGTGTCTTGTTGAACAACTCTTTGGGTTGAATTTGGAGGCCTCTGAGCTTCTTATACTTGGATATTGTCATCTTTCCCCAGATTTGGGAACTTTTCAGCCATTATTTTCTAAAATATGCTTTATAGTCCTTTTTTGTTTCTTTTCCTTCTGAAACTCTTATTCAAAGTTTAGTTCTCTTGATGATGTCTCTTAATTCCTGTAGGCCTTGTTTATTCTTTATTATTCTTTTATCTTTTTGATCCTCTGATTGGATAATTTCCAACTATCTGTCCTTGAGCTCACTGATTCTCTCTTTTGTTCGATCAAGTCTGATTTTAAAGCTTTCTATTGAGTTTTTTCAGTTCAGCTATTATATTATTTATCTCTAGGATCTCTACCATTTTTTGGTTTATTTCTATTTCTTTGCCAAATTTTTTTGTTCATGAATAGTTTTCCAAATTTCATTTAATTTCTATTTGTATTTTTCTGTAGTTACTTGAAATTCTTTAAGAAGATTATTCTAAATTCTTTGTCAGTCATTTCATAGATCTTCATATCTTTAGGGTTCATCATTGGAGATTTATTCATTTATTTATTTAGTGGTGTCATATTTTCATGATTCTTTGTAATACTAATGTCCTTCCATTGGTGTCTGAGCATTTAAGGGAGCAGTCAATTCCTCTGGCCTTTGCAGGTGTTCCTGGGTGGGATAGACCTTCACTATTTAGTCTAGCCATCAGATTCTGGGTGGGCCATCTTGTAATGACCACGGGTAGGCAGACCTTGGTGTTGGGTTCTCTAATTGGGCTGATACACTGCCTGTGAGCTAAGGTCGAGTGGGACTGCTGGTTGTTCTCCATAGTCCAGTGAGACTACTGGCTGAACTCTGTGGTCTGTCAGAGCTGCTGGCTGGGATCTGTGATTGACTTTGATCAGGTAGGGTTGCAGGCTATTTTCCCTATCTGAGCAGTACTGCTGTTTGAAATCTGTAGTTGGGCAGGAATCTGAGGGTGGATAAAGTGCTGTGGTTGCTGCTTTGTCACTGAGAATGGGCAGAGTCAGATGCTATGCTCCAGATATGTGTAGCAGCAGGCTTGCCTCCTTGCCTGGGCCTAGGCAGAAACTCAGCTTGGGCTTTGTAGCTGGGTGGGGTTGCTGCTTGATTGCTAGGTTTGGGTGAGGCCAGATGTTCCCTCCATAATCTACATATGTATAGATATATGCTTGCCTCCTGGCCTGGAGAAGTCTTAAGAAGAGAACTGAGGCTGGGTGGGGAATCTGGCTAGGGACTCAAGCCTAGCAGACTTGTGAACTGTGTTTCCTGCAGAGCAATGCTATTGGCTGCTACCCCTGTCAGGTCCTTCCATTGATCAGAATGAAGAGTCACCACTAAGATTGCACTAGTTGTTGTGAGCTAGTTTTTTTATTTCTAACTAATCCCAAGCATTCTAGCCCTGTCAATAGCCCCAGTGTTCCCCATGGGATGAAATATAAGTGGGCCTTCTGCTAAGCAACCCAGAATTCTGGAAAGTCGAAGGTCTGCTTTCATCGTTCTTTTCTCACCGTAGAAACCATAGGCCTAGGAAAATCTTTTCTGTGGCACTGTGTCAGCTTCAGGGGAAGGGCAATGTGGTCAAAATGAAATTGTTTCTCTTACAATTCTAATGGAGTTTTTTTTAGTTCTGTGGTCCAAGGGGTTTTCTAAGGGGTCTAAGTTCTAGGATACTCACAAAGTTATTGTCTGTAGATATTTGCTAGTTGGATTTCTGTGAGGGGAAACTCAAAGGGACTGGAGCTGACAAACTTCAATTTTTCCATTTTGCTGACATCCCTCCCTAATTCGAAATTTAAATTTGTATTTGTATTTTAGTATCATTTTCTTTTGAAGTAGTAATATGTGCTCTTTAAAAAATATATTCAAGAAATATAGAAAAGTATATTTTAATTGAAAAACATAACATTAAGCAAACAATTATGATACTTACTATCATTAATATTGGATGAAAATCTTTCATGAACTCTTTTTCTTACTCTCTATCTCTCTTGACAACTAGGTGCATAGATTAAGAGAGTGACAGAAATGAAATAAGACAAGATCATACTATACATGCTACTTTTGAAATGAGAGTTTATTGAATAAAATATCAATATCCAAAAATAAATTATACTCCAAATGTTTACAACAAAGAAAAGAAAATGAAACTTATTTAAAAGATAAGTTTCCCAGAGTATTTAAAAAATTGAATACAGAATAAAGAAAAGCAACTCTAATAAAAAGTATATATGACCTCTACCTTGAACATTACAAAATATTAATCAAAGATTTTAAGAAATCCTAAATAAATGGAGGTATATACTCATTCATCAGTTCAGTAAATCAATATTATAAAGATGCATATTTGCTCTAACTTTGTTTTATAGATTCTATACAATCCTTATCAAATAGGTAGCAGGGTGTTGTTTTTTTTTAAGTGAATGGCAATGTGATTTTTAAATTTGTTTGGAAATGCAATAGGAGAAAAGAATAGACAAAATAAACTTGAGGAAGAATAAAGCTGGAGGACTTACACTATCTACAAAACTCATTCTCAAGCAATAATAATAAAGGAAATGTATTGGTGCGAAAATAGACAAATAGACCAGTGGAATGGAATATAGAGCCCAGAAACAGAGTCACCCATATATGGTCATCTTACTATAAAAAAAAAGATGCTGTAGTAAAATTGTGAATAGGTGTTCTTTTTATTAAGTGATGGTGGGTCAATTAGATATACATGTGGGAGAAAATGAATCTTGGCCCAACTTCAATTTATATTGATATTCAAAAAAACAATTCAACAAAGCTTTTAGAAGAAAATATATCTTCATGAACTTGGAGTATGCAAATATGCAAATATTGCTTAAATCAGACAAAAAAAATCACTAAGCATAAAGAAAAATAAGATAAACTACGCATTATTGAAATTATGAACTTCAGGTAATCAAAATACACCATTAGTAGAATAAAAGGTAAACCACCAACTGGAAGAAAATATTTCCAATGAATATTGCAAGATAGTTCTCTAGGTGCCCTTAGACTGACTCAATTCTCCCACTTTCTTACTTATAGCTTTCAAAAATAGCTGTAGAATGTCATGGGAATATAATATCCTAAGGTTGGCCAGACTCTGTTTAGTCCTCCGCTAAAAATAGAATGTCCTTGAGTGCTTTTGCCCAGTGGGTCATGTAGCACTTGAGGTGTATAACCCAGGGCAGGTTGCCTTTCAGGGTCCCTCAGCTGTGGCCCAAGTGGGACACATGCAGTTGTTACTCCATTCACCCTGGGAAACTTTCCTGAGCCTTGGGGAACTGGATCACAATGAATTTTAGGTTTCTGTTGTCCCTTGCTGCCTCTCTGTAAGTAATAAATCTGTTTCATGTAACTTATTGCATGTGTGGGTGTTTTGTCTTACCAGACTCAGGCAGGTTGGGAACCAGTGCACAGTGATTCTGCTTCACATGTATATCCAACAAGTGACTCATACCAGTAATATATGAAGAACTCCTACAGATGAGTAAGAAAAGCACAAACAGCCCTACATTTCATGGGAAATATAGAATGAGGGTAGCAAAATGGCCAATAAATATATACAAATAATCTCAACATAATTAATCAGTGAAGGAATTAAAAATTGGAACCACTATGTGATACTAAAAACCCACCAGAATGACTTAAATTTAAAACATGTCTAAAATGTGAGGCAATTGTAACTTTCTTATGTTAACTTTATTAGTAAAACTATTCTGCACCCTTTGAAAAGATCTATTAAAACATAGGTATATCGTAGACCCAGTGATTCTACTGGGTAAATACATAAAAGGAATGCATGCATTTTCACCAGAAGACATCTAAAATAATAGTCACAGCAGCACTATTCATAGTAGCCTCCAAATGGAAGCAACCCAAATACCCGTAAATAGTAGAAAGAGAAAGTAAATTGTAGTAGTTCCGTATAATAGAAGTCATCACCACAATGGTGATAGGGAAATATTGCTACATACAATACAAATGATGCCAACGAACAATAATGTTAAACAAAACTAAAATTTTACCACTGATACAATTTTTAGAATGGAAACATTTGTAAAATTTTAGATTTATAAACACAATAACATATTTACCATAATAGCAAGAGTTTTTGCCACATCTTCTCTGCACCTGAGTTTCCTTTCAAATCTCAAGTCTTTTATTATTTTGGACAATTTTATTATGTAATCTTTTTTTTAGTGTTAAGATTGTCCTTCCTTCCTTTCTTCCTCTCTCTCTCTTCTCTCCCACTCTTTCTTTCTTTCTCTCTATTTTTTAAAGAAAATACTTCTATATAAGGCATTTTCTAAGTTCTTTTATTCTTGGAAATGTCTATGCTGTTAATGTGAAAGACCACTTTGGTAGAAAAGATGATAAGTTTTACATTCTTCTTCTTACGACTCTAGTTATTCTGGCATTGACTGTTTTTGAGTCACTTCTTAACAACATTTTGGATATTTAGCCTTGGTCTCTGAATGTCAGTCAGTACAGTAATGGTAATTTCTATTACCCCCTATAGATGATGATTTATCTGGATGTATAAATAATTCATTTTAATCTTAAAGTTTAATCAAATAATTAGTAAATATTTGTGAACAAAAGTGAACCTGAAAGAGACAATCTTTCAAGATGGATCCCAAGTGGCAAACTGGGCCTAAATTTAAAATAGAGCCCTGTGGCCACTTGCTGAGTAGAGGTCACACATATACTCTGAGTTCCCCCAAAACCCACACCTCTGTTCAACTTTGGGACTTCCAGAGCTCAACTGAACCAACTAATCAGAGCTCACCTGCCTTGACCAATCAAGGCTCAGCTGTATCAATTAATCAGAACTAAGAAAGTTTGAATTCTTCATTTGCGCAAACAAACTTGATTGGGAACCTGGGCAGGAACTTTTAATATGTAACCCCAACCCTTCCTTTGTTCTCTGGAGTGCACCTTCATTTTATACCAAAGTCTGCATCTCCCTGGTTTGCCGACTGTTCACAGGAATAGTCTCTTTCCTCCAAACTCTTTTTCAGAGAACTTTTGTTCACATGTTTAATTGCCAGTTCTGTGTGTCAGTTTTTCCTGGAGCACAATCTCCAGCAAAATGTCATTGTTATGCCAACAGTAACTCCTCAATTTTATTAGCTGTGCTCTTCACTTCCTTATATTGCACTGCAGGCTATCTTCCTTATTTGCAATCTTTCCTAATTGCTTTAATCTCTGTTTTCTCTTTGTCTTTACCAATATTATGCCAAGCTTTTCTCACAGCAGCGTTTGAAAATATCTGCTTCTAAATTATTTATTAGCTTTTAATGCTTTTTTGGGGGGGGCTTCAATCAGTTTACTTATCACTATATTTTTCCTTTTTATTTCAACTATTTTTTAATTATCTGGTTTTTGATCTTATACAATCCTGTTCTTATACTAGGGTTAAGTATGGAAAAATAAAATAAAATTCTGTTCCTTGAATTATATTTACTTTTAGATAGTGTTCTTGATTTCCTTTATGTGACATATTGCTCTTTTTAATTTTTCTTTGGCTATATTATGATTATAGACTGCTCTACCTTTCAGTTTCCCCATTTAACTTCATGCTTAAAGTGTCCATCTTTGTTTACAACTTTATTTATAACTTATTTTTGATTTGATGTAGAGTGAATTAATTTTCCTTAATTATCCTTATACTATCATATATGCTTTTATCATCTTCCCATTTGAACTATACACTAAGGGCTTGTTTTGTTTTTCTATCCTTTTTTCCTGTGGTGTGAAGTTATTTGGAGTTTAAATAAGGAGAGCTCAACTAAAAATAATATAGCCTTTGTTGGAAGAATTAGGCTCTGCTTGCTCTCCTCTTTTTAAATTGACATGGTAGCAATATATATTTTGCCCATGGAAAGAATAAGTTTCTGACTCATTTATTCACCCATCTTGATATGGAACTCTGGAGTCTAAGTTTCCATCAGAGATGACTAAATTTAATTTTTCAATTCACTTCTTTAAATTTTTACCTCATGGCATCTTTTTTCATTATTTTCCTCACCTATCCAATCTATCAGAAAAAGAAAATGATACTAATGCCCTCTTTCTAGTCTTCAAATAAATATAGTCTTGTCACTGAAAAATTTGCAATATTTCATAATCTTACCATTTCTGCTTCTGGGGGTAAGTTACTGGTTAGGAGCTAAGCTTTGACATGTGAGATTGTTCCTTGTTTTTCCTTGTTCTTAAATATTGTAATTTGCTTTACAACATGATCCCTATGCATTTTCTGGTTGCTGATAGGATATTTTGACATACATTTAGTTTTTAAGAAGGCAATTTTACAATTTGATTAGACTCTGCCACCTTGCTTTGATTGTCTGTTGCTGAATAACAAATACCCCAAAACTTAGTGGCTTAGAGAAGACCAATTTGTCATATTTCACAATTTGGGGAGTTGACTAATTAATTCTTCTACTTCATGTGGGACCAGGTGGAGTGTTAGTAAGGCTGGAAGTTTCAAAATGTCTTCACTCACATAGCTGCAGTCTGTACTGCCTGCTGATCAGGAGCTCAGTGCTATCACCTTGAACCCTCTGTTCTCTATTCAGCCATTAATTTATTCAGCCATTAATTTAATTTAAAAAAATTTGTTGGCTCCATTGGCTGTCCAGAGCCCTGTATATTTTGTCTACATTCTTCTTGAAAACTGGACAGCTCTTTTTTAGTTTACTTCTCCCTTCCTTAACCTTATTAAAAGCTAAAAGAAACAATAGGCAGACAAAGCACACTTCAGAATAGGAAATATTACCAGGAATAAACAGGAACAATCTATAATTATAAGGTTGTCAGTTATGGGTGTGTTTTCACCTAATAACAATCCTAGATGTGTATTCATATATTAATAGAACATCACAATATATTAAGCAAACAATTATAGAACTTTAAGAAGGTATATATAAATCCACAAACATAGTTGGAGATTTCAACATTTCTCTCCCAGTAATTGTTAGAAAATCATTAAGGATGTAGAAGACCCAAACAACACAATCAAATTATCCTGATTGACATTTATAGAACACTTCACACAACAATAGCACACTACACTATTTTTTGGAGCCTACATAAACATTTACCAAGATAGAATATATCATGGGACATAAAACTAATCTTAAAAAATTTAAAAGAAATAACCTAAGTATCTGTCAACAGATGAATGAATAAAGAAATGTGTTTGATACACACACGTATGCACACACACACATTGGAGTATTAGCCTTAAAAAAATCCTGCCATTTGCAATAATATAGATAAACCTGGAAGACATCCTTCTAAATGAAATAAGCCAGGCTCAGAAAGACAAATACCACATGATCTCACTTGCACATAGAATCTACGAAAAAGTCAAACTCATAGAAACAGAGAGTAGAATGGTGGTTACCAGGGCCTAGGGTGTGGGAAAAAAGGGGAGATGTTGGTCAAATGATACAAACTTTCAGTTATAAGATGAATAAGTTCTGGAGACCTAATGAGAAGCATGATGACTACAGTTAATAATAATGTATTCTATACTTAAAATTTTATGAGAGAGTAATTCTCAAGTATTTTCACCACACACACGAAAATGGTAACTAGGTGAGGTGATGGATATGTTAGTTAGCTTGATTGTGGTAATTTTCACAATGTATACATACATCAAAACATCATATTGTATGTCTTAAATATATATAATATACACAATATTTGTTTGTTAATTATCCTTCAATAAAGTTGGGGAAAATTTTAAAAGAATAGAAATCATGGTATGTATGTTCTATGACTAAGAAGAAATTAAACTAGAAGTCTACAATAGTAAAATAACTGCAACCCCTCCCCATCAAAATCTGGAAATTAAACAACATACTTCTAAATAACCCATAGAATAGCAAGGAATTTTTAATGGAATGAAATATGAAAACAACATATCAAAATATGTGGGTTGCATCTAAAGTAGTGTTTTGAGGGAAATGTATAGCATTTAAGGGTATAAGTAAAGAAATGCATCAAATCAGCAATCTAAGCTTCTATCTTAAAAAACTGGAAACAGAAAACTAAATATAACCTAAAGCAGGTAGAAGGAAGGAAACAATAAAGATAAACACAGAAGTCAATAAAACTGAAAAAAAATCAATAGAAAAAAGGTAATGAAACCAAAATCCATTTCTTTCAGAATCATTGCCAAAAAAGGAAGAAAAAGCAAAAGTAACCAATATAAGGAATAGTAGAGGAATCCTACAGACATTAATTAGATAACAAGAGAATATGATGAACCTACTTCATGTACATGGATTTGATAGCTTAGATGAAATAGAACAATTCATTAAAAGTCACAAATTATCAAACTCACTCAAGAGAAATAATGTCAATAATTCTATCTTTATTAAAGACATGGAATTTATAGTTAAAAATCTTTCCAGCAAAGAAACTTCCAGGCTCAGATACATCAAAGGTGAATTCTACTAAACATTTAATGACATAATATAAATGTGCATACGCTCTTCACTAAAATAGAAGAGAAAGGACTATTTCCTAACTCATTTTATGAGGTCAGCATTATCCAGATATCAAAACAAAAGACATTATAAGAATATATATTTTAATATATATCCTCCATATAATATTAGAAAATCAAACTTAGCAATATAAAAAGGATAATACATCATGCTCAAGTTGGATTTGCCCCCAAATAGAAAAATTTCATATGATCATAGCAGGAAAAAAGTTGATAAAATTAAACATTCATTTGTGATAAACCAAACTACAAATATAATGGATTTTCTTAACAGGATAAAGAATAACTAAAATAATATATAAAATCCTACTTCATGGTAAAAGACTAAATGCTTTTCTCCTAAGGTTAGGGACAAGGTAAAGATGTCCATTCTCTGTTCAAGATTACTCTGGAAGTTGTAGCCAGTGCAATAAAGAAAAAAATAACAAGAGCAATAGAATATAGTATGGAAAGTAGTAAATAAATAAAATTGCCTCTCCTCATAGATTACACAAATATCTATGTAATATGTCACAAGATAGCCATAAAAGAGCTTCAGAAACTGATAGGCAAATTTACCAAAGTCACATAATACAAGGTCAATATATAAAAATCAATAGTAGTTTTATATATTAATGATAAATCATTAGAATATGAAATAAATTACATTTTAAATCACAAAATTACATTTTATAAAATTTTTTAAAAAGCAATGTAGAATAGAAGAGCAAATATGTATGTGTATAGCCTTGAGAAAAGATAAATTTTGTTTTGTGATAATTTTGTTTTCAATTTATGTGTATGTGTGTGTGTTTGTAGGGAAATCATATAAAATGTATTTTATACCTTAAGTAATGATAAAAAAGGTATTAAAATACTACAGAAGGAAGATTAACAAAAGCATAAAAAGCAAACAGTAAATAAAACTAAAATACCTAATGTGTTGGGTAAAGGCTATGGCAACAGAGCAGAAATATAGTGGTTTTAAAGAGGATAAAAGTTTACTTTTTATTCATACTATAATCCCGTTTGTCTAGACAGTCAGAATAGCTCAGATCCAGAGGTCATTCAGAGACCCAGTTTCCCTCCTTCTTGTTGCCCTGCCATTCCCTGGAGCACTGTACTCATCTAAATTGTCAAAGTAGACAAATTAAACAATTTCCTTTCAGTGAGTGAGGCTGAACACATACTTCTGCTACCATACATTTGGTAAAAATTTATTACTGGTTATTTCCAGCGTTAATGGAGTTTGTGCAATATAGTAGTTAATAGCAGGTATATATCACAAAAAAGGAGGGATAATGAATTTGAAGGATAATCAGCAAACTGACACACATAAGAATTTACTTTATAAGGTATTAGTAGATTCATCTTTGTAAAATAAATTTTGTTGTGTGTATTTAAGGGATACAACATGATATTATGGGATACATATAGATAGTAAAAAGGTTTCTATAGTGTAGCAAATTAACATATCCATAATCTTACATAATTAGCCATTTTTTTGTGTGTGTGGCAATAACAGCTAAAATCTACTCATTTAACATGAATCCCAATATAGTACAATTTTGTTACCTATAGTCTTTATGTTGCATATTAGATCTCTAGACTTGTTCATCCTACATATGTGCTACTTTTTATATTCTGACCTATATCTCCTTATTTCCCCCTTACCACCCCAAGCCCCACCTCATTAACCACTGTTTTGTTCTTTCTGCATATTTGAATTTTTTTTGAGATTCCACATAAAAGTGAGATCATGCAATAATTTCTTTTTTGTGTCTGACTTATTTCACTTAGCATGATGTCCTCAAGGCTCATCCATTTTGTGGCCAATGGCAAGTTCTCATTGTTTTTTAGAGCTTAATAATAGTCTATGGATATATGTGCTGTAGTTTCTTTATTCATTTGGCTGATAATGGACACTTAGGTTGTCTTCACACCTTGGCTATTATAAATAAGGCTGCAATGGGAATGCAGATATCTTTACAAGGCGGTGATTTCATCTGCTTTGGGTATATTCCAAGAAGATGGACTACTGGGTCAACTGTTCGTTCTATTTTTAATTTCTTTAGGAACCTCCATACTGTTTTCCACAATGGCTGCACTAATCTACATTCCCACCAACAAGGTACAAGGGCTCAGGTACTGGGCCCATTTTTCAGTCAGGTTATTTGTTCTTCTGCTACTGAGTTGTGTAAGTTCCTTATATACTTTGGATATTAATCCTTTATCAGATATATGGTTTGCAAATATTTTCCCCCAATTTTTAGGCTGCCTATTCATTTTGTTGATTATTTCCTTTCCTGTGCAGAAACTTGTTAGTGTGATGCAGTCCCATTTATTTACTTTTTGCTTTTGTAGCCTGAGCTTTTGGTATGATATCCAAAAAATCATTACCAAGGCCAACATCAAGGAGCTTTTACCCTACGTATTCTTCTAGGAGTTTTGTGGTTTCTGGTATTATGTGTAGGAGGCATTACAATGGATTCCTCAGAAATAAAATGGATCATAAGGGATGATTGTGAAAAATTATATGCCAACAAATTGGATATCTAAGAGGAAATCAATAAATTTCTAGAAAAATAAAACCTACCAAGATTGAGTCAGAAGAAATAGAAAGCCTGAACAGTTCAATCACAAATAAGGAGACTGAAACAGTAATTAAAACCTCCTAACGAAGAAAAGGCCAGGACCAGATGGTTTCATGGCTAAATTCTACCAAGTATTCAAAAAAGAATTACTACCAATCCTTCTTAAATTTTTCCAGAAAGAAACCTAAGGGAAAATATTTCCAAACACATTATGTGAGGCCAGCATCACCTTAATAACAAAGCCAGGCAATGACACTGCATTCCAATATCTCTAATGAACATTGGTGCAAAAATCCTCAGTAAAATATTATCAAACAATTAAACAACACATCAAGAAGATTATACATCATAACCAAGTGATATTTATCCCTGGCATGCAAGGCTGGTTTAATATATGTAAATCAATTACATCACATTAATAGAATATAAGATAAAAACCACATGACCAACTCAACTGATGCAGAAAAAGCATTTAACAAAGTTGAACATCTTTTCTTGATAAAAACTCTAGATAGTTTAGGGATAGAAAGAAAGTTCCTTGACATAATAAAAGCCATTTGTGAAAAACCCATAGCTAACATTGCAATCAATAGGGAAAAACTGAAAGTTTTTCTTCTAAGACCCAGGATCAGACAAGGATGCCTACTGTCATCTTTTCTATTCAACATAGTACTGGAAGTACTCCAAGAGCAATCAGATAAGAAAAATAAATAAAAAGCATCCAAATTAGAAAGGAAGAAATAAAATTATCTCTATTTGCAGTTGACACGATTCTGTATGTAGAAAACCCCTAGTACTCAACAAAAAACGGTTAGAACTAATAAACGAAGTTAGTAAAGTTGCAGGATAAAAAATCAACACACAAAAATTCGTTGCATTTCTGTACACAAATAATGACCTATCTGAAAATGAAATCAAGAAAAAAATCCTATTTACAAAATCATCAAAAAAAATAAAATACTTAGGAATGAATTTATCCAAGGAAGTAAAAGATCTGTGCACTGAAAACAAACTATAAAACATTGATGAAGAAATTGAAGAAGACACAAAACACAGAAAGACATCCCTTGTTCATGGATTAGAAGAATTAATATTGTTAAAATATCCATACTACCCAAAGCAATATACAGATTTAACACAATTTCTATCAAAATTCCAAAGGCTTTCTTCACAGGAGTAGAAAAAACGGTTCTAAAATACGTTTGGAACCACAAAATATCCTGCATAGCCAAAGCAATTATGAGAAAGATAAATAAAGTAGGAGGCTTCGCACTTCCTGATTTAAAATAATATTAGAAAGCTATAGTAGTAAAAACAGTGTAGTACTGGCTTAACAACAGACATATAGTCCAATGAAATGGAATAGAAAGCCCAGAACCAAGAGGATGCAATGAGGAAAGGATACTGTCTTTAATAAGTGGGGTGAGAAAACGGGATTTCCCCATGATAACGAATGAAGTTGAACTTTTATCTTACACTATGCACAAAAATCAACTCAAAATGGATGTATTCTAAATTTTATGCACTTTGTGATCTATTAGGCATTCCTATTATTACTACCAGAACTTAGAAATCAGGTCTCTGCAAACAATGATTTATGATTCCTCCTTACGTAAAGATACTACAGGTTGAGTATTCCTTATTCAAAATGCTTGAGACTAAAGTTTCAGATTTTGTATATTTTGGGGATTTTGAAATATTTGCAGAATACCTACTGGTGGAGCATCCCTAATCCAAAAATCCAAAATCCAAAATGCTCTAATGAGCATTTCCTTTGAGTATCATGTCAGTGCTCAAAAAGTTTTGGATTTTAAAACATTTGGAATTTTGGATTTTCAGATTAACAATGCTTATCCAGTACTAAGGATGATTATGGCATCTTAATAACTAGATAATATAGAGATATAAACTTAATATAACTCTGAGATGAAGAATATCTCTCATAGCACTACTATTCATTGAGTAAAGAGGCATGGAAGAGATGCAGATTTAGTAGAGATCAAAATAAATTTAGTTTTGTATATCATTGATTTTAGGAACCACTGGGACTTATCAAATGGAAAGTATAAATATTTCAGCATAATTAAATAATTCTTCTTAACCTCTCTTTTTGATGCAATACCTGTATGACTAAATGTAATAATAAAAGAATACGTGCATTGCAATGGTCAGGGCCTTGCTCAATTTTAGTTTGCTGAATATTTTCTGGCAGTGAGAAAGGGACACAGAAGCCTGCTCAGAAGGAAAATGAATATGTCAAAGGTATATTGTTTTTGTTTTATAATAATAACTTAGCTTCTATGACTACATGTTTACTCAATCTCCTCCTACGTCAGTGTTCCAAGGGAAATGATGACATGTTAGCATTGTGACTAAGATTTAGGAGAGGAAATGCCCATATTGCAGAGTTGCATCCTAACCAGTCAAGCAGAAGTTTGTGTCTCTTTTTCACTGAGGCTCTACAGAGTTCACTTTTACAGAATGACTCCTGACTTAGAAGAGAAGTCACTGCACCTTTCATGGGACCCTTACTCCTCTTTCCTAACATATTTGTAACTACTTGGTTAAGTGACTACTTCTTTTGTCTTGCATATAATAATGTAAATTTCATGCAAGTGGATATTGTGTCAATTTAGTGCCCTCTGAACTGATTCTAGAAAATAGTGGGTATCTACTAGCTATTTATTAAAATATTTATAATCTTGGGAGCCAGGTATTTTGCACAATGAGAACTGGGGTTCTTTAGCTTACTGTACAACTTTTGAGAATTCATTTAACCTTGCTGAGCATTGGTTTACTCATAGGTAAAATGAGATAGTACCTAACAAGCACCTAACAGAATTGTGATATTCAACATGAGATAGCACAGTAAATGTACTTTTTAAAGTGATATACTCATGTAAAGAAGGTGAGAAATCGCTTAATAGATAAAAAAGATGAAAAAATCAGCTGTTCTACTTTGCTTACCTTTCCACAAGTATAGTTGTGTTCTGAGATATGATCTAAGATCTGAATTACAACTCTTGTGTGAAGATATTTAAATTCAAATCTTCAGCTTGAGACAACTGGAAGACTAAATCTGATTTTTAAAAGTTCAAAAAGTAAAACAACAGAAATTCAAGCAGGAATCATTAAAATAAACTTAATACTGTGATCTCTCTTTGTATGAGAAGATAAAAACTACCCAAAAATCACATTACAAAAACCAATTTAAAATATAAATAAAAATGAAAACCAAAAAGCATATAACAACCAAATGAAAAAAGGAAATAAAGTAGAGGTTGTCAATATTAATATTAAGCAAAGTTGATTTCAAGTCAGAAAACATTAAGTTTATCTCTTTTAGCATCCTCACTCTCAGATAAGAAAGCTTCCTTTTTGACTGAAAAAGTAGAAGCAATGCTAAAAGATCTACAATAGGCTCCCACCAACACATCTGCATACATATTGTATTCTCTTCTGTTACTGTGGAAGAACTCTCAATGTCCCTAGCAAATATAAACCCTAAAAATTTTCTTTCATTAAAAGAAGAAAGATCTCAAATCAATGACTTCAAATTATGCTTTGAGAAACTAGAAAAAGAAGAGGAAAAAAAATCAAAATAAGCATAAGAAAGGAAATCATAAATAGTGAAGGGGGAAAACAATGAAACAGAAAACAGAAAAGCAGTAGAAAGAAATCAATGAAACCAAAAGCTAGTTCTTTAAGAGGATTAAGAAAACAGATAAATCTCTAGTCAGACTAATCAGAAAAAAAAAAAGACAAAAGACACAAGTGAAACAGTAAGAAGAATGACAGAGGTAACAACCCTAGAGATTCCATAGAAATTAAAATAATAGGGAAAGATATAAAAAATTTTATAGCAAATATTTTGACAACTTAGATGAAATGAATGAATTCTTTAAAAGACACAAATTACAAAAGTTTACTCAAGAAGAAATTGATATATAGAAATCTATATAGTCCTATGTCTATTAAATAAACTGAATTTATAGTTAAAAATCTCTGATGGGGAACTCTCTAGGCTCTGATGCCATCACTGGTTAATTTTACCAAAGATTTAAAGAAAAAAACTACTGATTCTATACAAACTCATCTATAAAATTAAAGAAGAGAGAATACTTACAAAATTATTCTATGAAATCAGCATCAATCTAATAAAAAATCCAGAAAAAGTTATTAAAAGAATAAAAAAGAAAATAAACTACAGATAAATATCCTTCATGAACAGAGAGGGATGTTATAAATAAAATTTTTGCAAATAGAGTCCAGCAATATAAAACAAGCACAATTTATCATGGCCAACTGGGACTCATCCAGGAATGCAAAGTGGGTTAACATTTGAAAATCAATCAATAAAATTTAAGGTATTAGCAAGCAAACTAGAAAAGAAAAGCCATGCAGTCACCAATGGAAAAAGAAAACACATTTAACTAAAATTCAACATCAATTTCTGATTAAAACAAACAACAACAACAAAAACTCTCTGCAAATTAAATATAGAATGAAATTTTTTTTTGACTGGATAAAGGGCATCTATGCAAATCCTACAGCAAACATCATAATTATGAAAACTCAAATGTTTTCCCCCTTAAAATGAGAACAAAACAAAGATTTCAACTCTCATTACTTCTTTTCAATATTCTACTGGAGGTTCTAGCCAGTGCAATAAGATAAGAGAGAGAGATAAAACCTTCCAGATAGAAAGTAAGAAATAATACTGTTTCTATTTGAAGATGACATGATGGTCTCTGCAGGAAATATGAATGAATCTATAAAACAAGCCATTTAAACTAATAAGTAAGTTTATCAAGGTTGGAGAATACAATAACAAAATACAAAATATACTGTATTTATTTTAAAAATTTACTTTTAACTGACAAATAATTGTATATATTTAGAAGGTACAATATGATGTTTTGATATATATTTAAGTTGTGGAATGATTAAATGAAGCTAATAAATCCATCACCTCACATACTTTTTTTGGTAGTAAAAACATTTAAAATCTACTCTTTTAGAAATTCTGAAATATGCAATGCATTATTTATTATAGTCACTATTCTGTGCAATAGTTCACTAGAGCTTATTCCTCCTGTCTAACTAGAACTTTGTACCCTTTGAACAACATTTTCCCTTTTCCTATCTACTCTCCTCCCTCAGCCTCTGGTAATCAACATTCTACTCTCAAGATAAATTATGTTTTTACATACCAAAAGCAAACAATTAGCAATTTAAATGAAAAATAATATTATTTCCAACATAATTAAAAATATGAAACACTAAGGAAGTATCTACTGAAAAATGTGCATGTCCTATACATAAAAAATTTCTTAAAAATGGTGAGATAAATTAAAGGAGACCTAAATAAATGGAAAGACAGTAGTTTGTTCATGGGTCAGAAGATTCAATATTGCTAAAATGTAAAATGAAAATTATCTCCCAAATTGATTTATATATTGAATACAACCCTTAATAAAATTCCAACAATCTTTTTTTGTAGAAATTGACAAGCTGATTTTAAAATTCATATGTAAATACAAAGGTCCTAGAATAGTCAAAATGACATTGAAAAGAAGAACAAAATTTGAAAACTAACATTACCAGTTTTCAGGACTAATTACAAAGCTCTAGTAATCAAGACAGTATGATATTGGAGTCAAGATAGACAAATGGATCAAAGGATCAGAAGAAAGAGTTCAAAAATAGATTCATTAACATACAAATAACTGATTTTAAATAAAAAGATCCAAAGGCCATTCAGTAGAGAAAAGATAATCTTCAACAAATGTTGCTGAAACAATTGGATGTACATAGGCAAAGACAATGAACTTCTATCATACACAAAAATTAATTCGAAATAGATCCCAGAACTAAAATCTAAAGCTATGAACTTAGGTTAAGTAAAATTCTTAGATATAATACCAAAACCATAATTCATTAAATAACAATTTGTAAAAGAAAAAACCCCATCAAAATTGAAAACTTTTGTTTTTGAAATACGTTCTAACTGAAAAGACAAGTTACAGATTGGAGAAAGTATTTTCAAGCACATATCTGATAAAGGACTTGAATTTAGCATAGATAACACTCTCAAAACTTAGTTAAAAGGACACTTTTCAACCAAATAAGATTTGATTTCAATCAAAAGATTTGAAGGGACGTTCATCAAAGAATATACATTGATGGCAAATAAGCCTTTGAAAATGACAGGGATGAATCTCAGAATAATTATGGTATGTGAAAGCAGACAGACAAAAAACAGTGAATCTTGTATGATTCCATTTATGTCAACTCTAAAAAAATGCAAACTAATCTGTAGTCACAGAAAGCAGATCAATGGTTGCCTGGGGATGAGACATGAAGAAACTTGAGATGATAGATTTCTTTATTATCTTGTTGGTTGGTTTTATGGGCGTATACAAATGTCAAAATTTATCAAATTGCACATTTTAAATATGTATGGTTTATCATAGGTCAATTTTACCTTAATACATTGTTAAGAAAATATTTTAAAAAACAACCCCCCCCCGCCACTCTGCACACACTACCTTCTCTGCTTTTCCTTCTCAAGAATGTGGTTTCAGTAATTCTGTCAGTGTTCTGCATCCTTAATTTTACTCTTTCTTCTGGACCTTTCCCAGTAGCTTATACACATGCTGTTATTTCTCTCACTTAAAAAATAAAACATAGAGGAAAAGAAATACTTCCTTGATTCCACATCTTCCTTGATTTTTCTTCATTAGCTTCTTGTCATTAGACGAAAACTCCTCTAAAGGGTAGCCTATACTAAGTCCAATTTTTCATCTTCTGTTTTCCCTAAAGTCTACTCTAATCAGGTTCCAACCCATGACTACATCAAATTTATTATCAAGGTCAGAACTACCTTGATGTTGCCAAAGCCAAGGATCAATTTTTGGTTTTTAGTTTATTTTATCTATCAACAGCATTTCATACAGTCACTCCTTCCTTCCTAAAACACCCCTTCCCCCAGCTTGGCTTGGCTGCAGGGTTTCAGCCTTTGGACCAGTTCTGGATTTTACCTATACTTACTCTCTTAGTGATCTCACCCTCTATGCAAATTTATATCTTCAATTTTTATCTCTTCCTTGAAGTCTGGATTCTTATATACAAAGGCTTACTCAGTATTTTTATTTGAGTATCTCATCAAAATCTCTAACTTGTTCCGTCCCAGACTGAGCTTCTGACATTCCCTCCCCCACAAAATTGTTTCTCTCTTATTGCTCCCCAACTCATGAAATGGAAACTCCAGCTTTTCTGCCTGCTAAACAGAAAACATTATAATTATTCTTGACTCCACTCTTTTTCTCACACCTAACATCCATCAGCAATTTTTTTTGATTCTGTCTTCAAAATATATCCCAAAGCTAATCACTTTTCATCACCTCCACTGTTAATTCCTTAGGGTAAGTGTAAGCCACTGTTTTATCTCACTTGAATGATTACAATAATCTCCTAATTACCATCCTTAGCACTCTTTCAATATTCATTCAACATTCAACATTATGCATCAACAGTATATGTTCAGCCAGAATAATTCTGTCTAAATATAATTTTTATCATGCCGCTTCCTTCATCATAAATCTCCAGTGACCAGGCACAGATTGCTGTAGTCCTTTGAGCAAGGCCCAGTACTGCTACCTGGAAGTAATTCTCTGCTGTTTTCGGTTCTGCCCTGTGGTTTCTTGGTTGTTCTCTCTGAGTCACCTGTTATTTTTCCCTATTAAAAATTGGCCTGTTTACAGTTGAGTAGTTTTCTTCGCCTGCCTTCTGCCCAAAGATCAAGTTGCACAAAACATGGCCTTCTCATTTTTTATCTGTTCCATTTAATCTTCGCTCATTTAATTTCCTCAAACATGTTTTAAGTTCTTTATGTATTATTTTACATTACACTTTATTGGACAAAAGCCATAACTCAAATTTATTTACGATAAATCCATCTTAACCTTTGGCCCCTGTACGGTTCTGTTACACAATGTCATTTCGAGATTGGGTCTGTGGTTTCACAGAAAGAGTTTATGAGATATAAGATGTTTAGAAGGCCTATCGTCTATTACAAAGGGGCTGTGAGGGACCATCTTAAAACTATGTGAGGTTTAAAAGGGTTTGACAGTTATATACTTGAATTTGTCTTTGCCTCAAGATGCTTTACTGGTAGCACCAGGCTTTTATTTTTGCTCTGAGTTTCCTTGTTGGGAGAGACTAAGAGTGAGAAGCCATTATGTTTTCAAACCCAGGAAGTCATAGGTCTTTTATATTCTCTCAAGTTTCTGCTTGAAAACTGAATAATTACTTCTTTAGCTCACCTCTCTCTTTTTGTACCTTATGATGACATCAGTTGATACTTTTAACATTTAACCTAGAAATCTCCTTAGCAAGATCCATCAGTTCATTAGATGCAGTTTTTCCTATTTTCCATGTTATTCTAGGGTTCTCAGTTTTGCTAAACTTTTCATCCCTCAATAAAAAAAAAAAAAGTCTCCTTTCCTCCAGCTTCCGGTAACATTTTCCTCATTTTTATTTAAGCCCTCACCCACAGCCTCCTTGAGACTCACCAGGATTCTGCTAATAGTTTTTTCCAGGACCTTCTAGCTCTACCACCTAGTCCCAAAGCCAAAGCCACATGTTTCAGATTTTTGTCATTGTCAAACACAACCTTCCAAATACCAAATTTGGTGCTACTTATTCATGGCATATTACAAACCAGCCCTAAATTAGTAGCATAAAACAACCACCATTTTATTATACTCATGGATTATATGGGCACAAGGAGGAGGTGATGGGGAGAGTTTGTCTCTGCCCCATGATGGGAAGCTTCAGTTTGAGAAGATTCAAATAGTTGAGCTGACTCTTATGGCTGAGAAGTGAAACCACCTGGGGGCTGACACCCAGCCAGGAAAACTTAAAGGCTGAGTTCTGTTGGGACTAATGACTGGAACACTTACTTGTAACTTGGGCTTCTCATAGCATGGTGGCTGCAGTCCAGAAAGGTATGTACCACCAAGACCGAGCATCCTAGGAGAGAAGCATTTCAAGACAGCCAGGTGCATGCTGTGTGGCTTGTTGTGACCTACCCTCACTTCTCACATACTCTAGCGACCGACACAAGCCCAAACCAGCCCAGATTCAGGAGGATTGACCATCGACCCCATTTCTTAATGTAAGGAGTGTAAACAGTTTTAAGACCGTGTTTTAAAATTGTCCCACTATGATAAATAGAAAGGCAAATCAGATGCCTTCTGAGCCTGTCATTCTGGGGGAAAAGGTTGGAGTCAGAGTGAGAGTGTGTTTGACTTTGATTTTCTTATTTTAACATGACATGATAAAAAAAAGATGAACTTAGGAAAGTATTTGGAGGTTTGCAATTAGAAATTAAAGTGAATGTACAGAATACCAATAAATGTGAAGCTGCAAAGGAATTAAAAAGCTGTTTGCTTCTAGATTCCCAAAAGTAAAAAAAAAATAAGACTAAGAAAGGCATTTAGTAACAAAAGCCATATGTACTTTTTCAGTTTAAAAAACTTTTGTGTTTGTTGCCATGATCATATTAAAATGTTGCCTTCTCACTTAAGCTTATAGTTTCATATGGCCACAAACTATCCACCATTAAATTTAGACATAGAGTCAGGTGATCAAAAAAGAAAAGAAATAAGATAAGGTTCAGAATTGTGGCAAGAAAAAGACTTTGAATGTATTTACTCTTGTATAGAAACAAACAAAAGAAAACAGTTCAGGAACCCTCTAAATTGTGAGGAATTTGTATCGCCAGGGAAAACAGTAAGCCCAGATAAAAGAGCCTATTGCCTTAAATAATTTTTAAGCCTCTGAAATTGACTAAAGAAATAGGCTTTGAAGGTAGTACAGTTTCAAAAAGTAAATATGGTTCCCAAACTCCATCTCAGGTTGGTCCTTGATAGAAGAAGTAAAGAGCTTATCAGAGGGCAGAGCCAGAAACTACCAAAAACGATTGATAAGGGCACTGGTTTAGATAACAGAGTCAGAGTCTTATCAAAGAATGTATCCTGCTGTTAAGGCAGGGTCTCCACCAGTCCAGGTAAGCAGATTTTTCTCAGGGCTATGTGCCAGTGACATCCATGTGTATCTCATTACTTTTTTTTTTTCTGAGTGAGAGTCTGAATTATGGTTATCCTGTTCATACTCCTCTATTATATCAATATAAGGAGCATGGGGGAGGGCCCAGGAGCTGATAGCATGCCTTATAATGTGTAGGTTCTCCACAAAGAGCTACTTTCAGAAATCCTGAACTTTTTGGTGGTTGCAATGACTGGATAAGACTTTAGATTGTCTCCTTTGAAGAGCAGAGTATATTCTAAATGTGGACAAAAGGGTGTGCATGGTTTTCTGATGGTCTCAGGGCCTAAGTGTCTACAAAATTTATACTCCACTGCTAAAGTATAGAATCATTGTTGGAAGCCCAACAAGGGAATTAATTTCTTTATCCCTTTTGCATATGGTGTGACTATGTGCCTAATTTTCAGCAACGATAAATGAAAATATTGTGTTTCACTTTTAAGCCAAGTTGACAAAGAATTGCAATATTTTTTCTCTTCCCACCAATTTGATGTAAATGAGCATGGCAAATTTGAGCAATGCACTGAATATGGACTAGACAGATGTGAAAGGAGACTGGGCCTCTCCATCGCTGCTTGGAGGAAAGCTGCCTGTGAATCAAAGACAAGCATCTGGAGTTCATACAATTGAGAAACAGACTTCTATTCTGCATAAGCTGTTATACAAAGGAGTTATTTGTTGCATCAGCTGAGATACCCCAAATAAAACATTCATAATAAAAGACACGATGCAAAGTTTACCTGTTTTAAAGGTATGGATATAAAAGAGTTATTGGGTTGTGCTAGCTTTAGAAATTAAATCATACAAGCATTGATTCTTCCACCCATGATAGTTATTTAGCTTCTACTATTTTTTATAGTGTTTGTAAAGGATACTAACATATGTCAAATAAATCTCTACCCTCAAAGGCTATAAAGTATTTTAAGTAATAAATAACTTTTACAATAAGTAAGATAGATACTCATAATATACCACATACTATATGCCTTGAAAAGCAAAATGTTGTTTTAAGTCAGAAGAGAGAGATTGTTGGATTCCTTCTTGGGTAATTACAGAATACATTTTAGAACAGGCTTTATTTTAGCTGGTCGGGAAAGTTGAGTCAGATTCTGATAGGTAGAGGCAGTAAAATGTATTTTAGCAGAGAAAATATTAATGGGCAAAAGTACAAGAAGAGAAAAAATCCAGATCACTCAGGATTCTAGTGGCTCAAGCCTATGACGTTTGGAAGGGAACCTGGGAGATGAAGTCAGGACAGAAGTATGCCAGATCGCAGAAAAATCTTGAATCCCAAGCTAAAGCTCTTTAACTTTATTGGCTAAGCTTTGTTAAATAATGGGCGGTACTCTCAGTTGTTTTTCCCTGCGGTAGCTTGGCCCGACCAAAACTGATAGGTTTGGGAGAGAATTTGTGTTGCAGAAATAATGGAATTTTTGAACTTAGAAATAAAAATACTTACAGAGGCTTTTTATTCCCAAAGTTTAAGGAAAACCTAATGATGACTTTTTTGAAGTAAATCGCCTGACCTGGGCAGTACTGCTTTCTTGTGATTTTAAAAGACTTTGGCAAACTTTCCCCTTGTATTGCAAACATTTAAGAGGCTTCCTCTGATGGTTATAATTAAGCTTCAAAGGAAATGAGGAAAGCCAGACATTTAGTTAAGCTGAAACTATTTCTTTTTTCCCCCTGTTGTTACCAACGTATAATTCTACCTTGCTTGTTTCCTTCACATTTTCCAGAGGGTGAATAAGTGTTCTGATTTAGGATGATAGAAAAGTCAGTATGCTGGCAAAAATGTTTACTGCTGTCTGATTTAGAGCTAGCTCTCATTTCACCTTGGGCCACTGTACACACTGAAAACAGCATGACATCGCAGGACCTATTGGGTACTGGCCTCTTCTCAGTCTCCCTTCAAGCACCCTTACCAGGTGTCCTACGCTCCAGTCTGCTGACCATTTGGTATTCATGTAATCAATAGCCTTCTCACTTCCATGTCTATTCTCATGGGTTGCAGTTTAGTTTTTTTTTCTGCATGTATGTCTTCCTCTTCTTCAACATCTCCCACTATCACTGTACCTCCAAACAGCCTTATTTTGCCACAGAACTCATTTATCCTTCAAGATTCATACTTGTGCAACTGTCTTCTTTTTAAAGGGGCCTTTTCTGATGACACCATCTTAGCAAAGTTAAGTAGTTCTTTATTTATGCATTCATAGCTCTTTGAGTACATTCTACTTTCTAGAATGTTATCACATTATATTTGAAGTATTTTGTTTTATATCTCACTTGCTAAACTGTGGGCTTCCTGAGTATAGGGATAACAATGTTTTAAGGACTATATTTAAGGCACATGCAAATTACTATGAGAACATTGAGGAAGCAAAGCCAAATAAACCTTTAGAAACCGTTGAAAAATCTCCACATTCAAAGAATGGCATAGCAAATTGGGAGGCAGTTTATGTAGGGTAAACAAAAGAGTAACAAATAAAAAATGTAAATAAATATGAAAACGGTTTGTATTTTTTTATTAAAAAATATTTTATTAACATGGGCTTAACCCAGGAAAATCAGTAGGAGAATTTAAGAGAAAAATAAGGTAAACTCATGCTTTGCCTTTAAGATCATTGTAATTGCCTGTTGTGGACAGAGCGACTAAACATGAATCAATCAGTAAATGTAACGCAGCAATTCAGCGCCTACCTCTGTATATAAAAGTTCTAAGAAGAGGGAGATAAATGACAACAGGAATAGAACTCAGCCCTGTTCCCTTGAACGCTTTCCCCATCCCTCAATGTGGACTTTTTTGTTTGTTTGTTTTTACTTATAATAAAATGCACATAACATAAAATTCACCATCTTAACCATTTTTAAGTGTACAATTCAACTGTTCAGTGGTATTATGAGCATTCACATCATGTGCAACCATCACCACCATCCATCTCCAGAATTTTCCATCTTTCCCAGCTGAAACTCTATACCCATTGAACAATAACCTGCATTAACCACTTCTCCCAGGTCCTGGAAACCATCATTCTACTTACTGTTTCTATGACTTTGACTATTCTAAGTACCTCATAAAAGTGGAATCATGCAGTAACTGTCTTTTTGTGACTGGCTTATTTCACTTAGCATAATGTCCTCAAGATGTATCCATGTTATAGCACATGTCACAATTTCCTTCCTTTTTAAAGCTGAATAATATTTCATTTTGTTTGGGGGCTGTGTGTGTGTGTATACACGTACACACCTATACACATATATGTCACATTTTCCTTATACATTCATCTGTTTAAAGACATTTGAGTTGATTCTATGTTTTCAGCTACTGTAAATAATACTGCTATGAACATGGATGTACAAATAGATGTTTGAGACCCTGTTTTCAAATATTTGGGGTATAGACCCAGAAATCTCACCTAGACTTTATGAAAACCTTTTAACTGCCTCTGTCTTTACTCTCTTAAATAATTTTATGTTAAAATTCATACAATCATTGAAGGTAAGATTCTATGTCAGGGCTCAAAAAGATCTCTATATATTAAGAATTAAGAATGGCCAAAATTAACAAGATAAAACTTGATTAAAGGCTTTCTATTTAAATCAAGAAGATGAATCACAAAGAGCGAATGATAGAGAGATATAACTTCAAATTTAAAGCATGCTCTCTATAGCTTCATTTAGGTTAGTTATAAACATCCTAACAGGGACAAGATTCTGTTCCTCCTGGTTACATTAATTAATCCATCAACACCTTTTTTTTTCCCATTGTTCAATCAGTTACAGTAGTCTACCCATATATCTTTATTCATTCACAAATACAGCATGAGACCTTATCTAATGCCTTGCTGATGTTCAAATCCATTAGGCCTCATATCTAATTACCCTGTCAAAAAAGAAAACAAAAGTTATAATGACCATTTTTTTGAAAAAATACCTAAGAATCATGGCATCGTTTTATGATGTTCCTCAGCCCATGCTAAAATAATTTGAGGAGGCTAACTATAAAAACATATATACAAAATTCCACATTTAAAAACAAATTTAAGAAGAAATATCCCAAAACATAAAAAAGAAAGCAAATTAAGGAGAAAGAGACTTTGAATGAAATATAAGTTTTCTTAATAATATATTAAGAGCCATAACATCAGTTAACTTCCAAAAAGTTTTATATAGCAAACTATACTTTATGATGTAGTTTGATTTCCATTGGGGTTGAAGTAATGTTAAGAAATGTAGATTGCCTCAATCTTGATGAAATGGGAAAGGAAGAGAGTATAAATGGTGGAGCAGAGGCAATGAATGGTGCAGGTTATATGAATTGAACGGAAGGAGAATTGTCATTCAATAGTTGTCAAATTACAAAAACTGACTTCCAATATGTACTTGACAGTCTATGTACTCTTGTAAAAGAGTAAATGAGCATGACAAACTTTCCCCTCTATCTCATTAGGAAACAAGTGAGGATAGAGATATTTACAATTGAGATTGAAATCTTGTTAAAATATATCTATAGAAAGTCAAAGAAATGAAAGAACTAGTAGAAAATTAGAGATGAGCAAATATTTACATGTTTAAAACAAGGAAGAAGATGGATTTTGGAAAATGGCTTCTAGAATGGTTACTAATAATCTCTGGTAAATGTAGAGTGCTAATAATTTTAAAATCATATTTGTTTTATGAAAAAATGTTTATGGAACAATTGCTAAATACATGATTGAAATTTGGAGGATATAATATTAATACAACACAGATACTGTTCACAAGGAACATCTAGACAAAGGAGATGACATACAGGCATAATTTTACAAAATGGAACAGTTTCACAAGAAAAGTCAAGAAGAAGTATTATTAGTGTCAAAGTTCAGGATTCTCAAACTCAAATGCATTCTTGGGCCAGCAACAAGTAAGACAAATGAGCGAAGCAAGAGCCCATTTAAATGAAGCAGGTACCACTAAACTCCAGCTGACTTTTGCCATGGCAATGAAGGGCCCAATTATTTTCAGAAAATTTTCTGTTTTATGTCTATTTTTTGTTAAATATTCAAATTTTAAAAGTTGTGGCTATTTAAAAAAATATTTAAAACCATTGCATAGGCCCAATAAAATATACTAACAAGCCGGAGTTGGTCTTTATGCTACCAACTTAGAATGTTTGCCTTAGAGGATAAAGAAATGTTCTGTGAAGAGTACTATAATTTGGACTTTTCATTGTTTGAAATGCAGAAATAAGACACATCGTGATTAAAGAAAAGAACATCCCAGGCAAAGGAAACACTATGAATTAAGGTAGGCAAATACGAATGTAATGGAAATAAATGAGAAACTACGAAGAGCTTATTTTGGGAAGGGTGTAGAATCTATGACGGGGAGGAGCAGGAAATATGATAATATGAGCTTTTAGGAAAGAAGGTGAGGATGACTAGTAGTCCACACAGATTCATTAAAAGCAAGTCATGCCACACTTGCTTCATTGCATTTCATAAGGGTGAGAAGCTTGGTACCATGCCAGAAAAAATATGAACGTTGATTTCCATAAAGTAACCTTGGAGATAAGTTGGTGAAATATCTTTGAGCTTGTTTTGTTCAACACTTTCGCTATGACATTGATGATGACTGAGAAGACATGTTTACTAGAGTTACAGTTGATACAAACCTGGGGAGGATTACTAATGTGATAACATATTCAAGCCTAAACAATCTAGAGAGACTGAATGCAAAGTTTGGCCAAAAAGCTAAAGATGTTTACAATTCAAGAAAGTCAATAAAATAAGTAACCCAGAAAGCTATTCTTATTAAGAACACTATGACCCAGAAACATTAATTAACATCCTTCAAATCATACAGTATGTGGCAGACATGAAATGCACATCCCAGATCTATCAGGAATCAAAGTCTATGCTCATTCTTACCTATCACAGAACCACTGAGTACAAAAGTACTATGTATATTTCTCAGGAGAATTTTAAATCATATTTTCTATTGAGTGGAAGATAGAGGTAAATGCCTTTTAAGATGATAATCAAAGAGTCTGTTTTTGTTTTTTACTGATGAAACATTAATGGTGATTGAACCTAATACACTGAGTAGAGTGGGTTACATTTTATGTAAGCTAAGATTTATAAGTGTCAAAAATGAAATTTTCTTATTCAAACATTCTCATCTTCATTTCACAGTAATATCAGAAAATACTTATCTTGAAATTAAAGGCATTTCAATCTCAGTTGTTCAGCAAACATTTTCTGAGTGCTTATTAATCGCTAAGCATGGTAAAATGTACTAAGGATAGCACATTGAAAAAAATTAACAAAATTTCTCCCACTAAGCCCTCACATTTTACTAAGTTAGTGTGTTTCTCTGGTTCTCCCCCTCATTCCTTTTTTCCCCAAAGATAGCATTTGGATCCAGGAGGAAGCTTATGTAACGTCATGACGACATTGGTATTGGCCCCCGTGGGGTATTTCTTACCAGTTGGTTCCTTGATATTAACTTCTATCTTCCCAGGAATTGCTGCATGGTAGCATGTTTCCCATGGTCACTATTACAGAGGGCCTGGGTCTCCATTCCCCCCCACCCCTGTTATCTAGCTGATGTGCTAGCACCCTCTGCTGAATTATATACTCCCCCTACCCTTGGCCCCCGTCGAGCTATCAATTGTAATTTCCTTGCTCTAAAATCAAAACCCTTCTAATTTACCCAAGTCTATCTTGGGGACTATAAATTTTAGCTGCTTTTTCTGATCTTCATTGCAGCATGACAGAACCCTTCAAATACCTGGATACCTCCCTAGTTATTGCTACTCTGTTTCACTCATGGCAAGTTGGATGATACATCTTTATCCCCCTCCAAAAGCCAGGGATTTTGAACTAAGCCAGGAAAATGAAGTTTACACTCTAAAACCACTTTTTCCTTCTCTTCCCAGACCCCTCCCTCAGTCCTAGGAAAGGTTTCTCCTCTTTCCTGTGTGGTCTAATGGAAGTTCCAAGACAATCTTCACTCTGAAGATTGGATTGTTGCAAATAAAAAATGCTTGATTTTAGTCTATTATATGGCTAGGGACATTAAGACCACTTCACAATTCAATGCTGAGCAGTGACTTCCTTGATTAGTACTTTTTGGGATTAAGGTGGTGGATGTCCTTTTTTGAAAACATGCCTCTACCTCATGCCTTATGCTTAGTGGTGGAAAAGTTCAAAGGTTTTGGGGAAAAGTACATAGCTGTCTGAGACGTCATATTTCAAAATAACACATTTGGCTTTATATGAACAATGTCAGGGAAAGGAAAAGTTACATGAATAAGTAAAATGTTAAAACACACAAGCACAGATATGTGTATCTCCTTGGACTCGGACCTAAGCATTCCATTCTAAAAGCAATGAATCTGCATCTCAAGATGTGAAGTGATATTGTAGAGTCAGTAGCAAAAATTATAGAATTAAAATTGACTTTAAAGTCCTTACATGTATCAATATATTAAATAAAATGCAGATGATTTTGTATATACTACCCTGAATGGTAATATTTGTGAATAAATGTATAATGTTTATATAATAAATTATACATGGAAAATATAATCTTAGAGTTTTTGTCTTTATATAAAAGAAAGTATGCGTAACTAAATTTTGGAAGTCTATTGTGTGTGTATTGGGACTGCATTCTACTATGTCTGTATAAGAGCCATTACTTCTACTGCCTTCTCCAACACCTCCTTTCCTTTTATTTTTTTCTGTTTCTTTTGCCTGATTCAAGATATTGAAATTTACTTATTTTTAAATGTTAAGATTCTTAAAACTTTCCCCATTTTCCTTTCAGGATATTACAGAAAACAAAATTCAAACTGCTGTCTTTTACTTACTCCGCAGCCAAAAGACTACAATTATACAGTCAGCGAATAATTGCCCATAATTTCTTTATTATCTTCCATTATTTCAACTTCTTATTTAAAGAGCTAATTAAATGATACCCCAGAGAATGTTTCTTACCTTTCCCTTTAAGTTATATTTGGAAACAAAACAAAAACAAAAAACTTCCATAAACCTAACAAAAATGATTATTCAAGGTACAAAATTTCTTAAAATATATATACTTATGATTTCATATTCCCTCCCCCACACCCAGAGCCAATACTTAATTTATGCTTTCATGCTCCTAAGCTTTGTTGTGGTGAATAGGGTAAGTGTTGAAGATAGAGAATTGAAAACATTCTAAAAAAGAAGATGGAATCATTCTCCATAAGAATCATTCTATGAAAAACAGCCATTGAAAAACAAACAAACTCTTGAAGGCTGCAGAGAGGCAAAGAAGGAAATACTGGAAGATAAGGGGAGAGGAACATTTAGGTGAACAGAGATTTTGAGAGTTTAGAACTGGATATGAGAAGCAACTACCAAAAATGAAACTTTGGGGAGGGGAAGAAGTTTCAACAGAAATTTTAGAAAGGCTACCATGGATTTAATGATGGCATATAGCTCACTACTGCTGTTACATTGTTTTTTTTTATTACTTGTTGATGTTTTCAAATTGTTTCTTTTGGACATGAGGTTATGCTTAGACTAACCCTATGCATTCTGATCACAGGAGAAGAAAAGAAAGGAGAGGCAAAGGGGAGGAGAAAACATTGAAATTGGGTGGAGAGGAGGAGGAAGTAGCATCAGCACCTAAGACCAAGCCTATGCCATAATTAATTTCAAAGAACTGCTCTTTATATCATCTCATTTAATGAGAAAATGTAATTAAAGATCGTGACAAGTAGGCAGAATTGTACAATTGTTATTTTAAAATTTCATGACTTTCCTTAAGCAATTTTCCATTTATTCTGTGTTTCTAAATATCCTAACTCCTCTTTCATAAAGCCTTCAAGAAAATTTTAAACACAGTTTTTAAGGTTTTTCATTAGTGTTTTTGGGACTTTTAGTGTTGAACATCTGACCTACAAGTTTTTCTAAAGCACTTTAAGATTGCGTGCATGTGAGTGTGCGTGTGTGCATGCGTGCCCGTGTGCGTGTGTGCATGTGTGAGTGCGTGTGCGTGTGTTCACCACCTTGGAATGAAACCTCTTTTAACCCTTGCGGAGCGCGTGCTTTTCTTCCTCTCTCATGCCTTTCCTCTCTTTCCTGTCCATGCTCCTCTCCCCTCTTCCCTCTACTTTTTAAGTTCAGGTCTTTTAAAAAAATTCTTAGTAAGCAATTAAAAGAAAGTAATTTTTATCACAGTTGCCCTTCGTTTTGATTAAAACAGTAATATTTGTTTTATTGTCAAATTCAATAAAATATTGAATTTTGAGAGTTGTAAAATTCATCCTAAATATTTAGATAAATCAAATAAAAATTTCTAAACTTATATAATTCCCCCAAAGAAAACAAATGTCCTGAGATAAAAGAAACAATATCTGAACTATGTATATATTTTCTCAAAGTGACTACTTTAAAAGGAAGACAAATATTTGAATGTACCTTTTATGAATTATTTACACATGCATTGCATTAATCACTTGTGTTTCAACTGGGCACATTTTACATAATCTTCCCATATTTTAACCTGCTATATTTTCTTCATGATATTTTAAATCGCACTTTATAATTTGAGACAGACTTTCTCATTATCACTATGACCATTCTTTATTTTTTTTTGTTCCCCCAAAGGAAGTTATAGCATCTCGCTTTGATCTGTCTTGCAATTAAATTGGCCATGATAGTTAATGGGATTTATCTAACTCATATGAAAAGTTTATTTTCAAGGAGTTAAAACTTAAAGATCTTTATGATAATTACTTTTATTTACTTTGCAGAAAAAAGGACATATAAAATATTACTCATTTCAAATATCCAATTTAGTAATTTTAAAAATAAATCTTCTTTTTCATAAATTAAAAGCAGTACATTAACTCCCCTGTTCATTTTGACTCAAAATTTGAAAATCATTGGCATTTGACTATAATAATAATATAAAAATTAACAAGCTGATTCCTGCCCAGAAAATGCTTGTTCTGATGCAGAATACCTGTCTCCTTTAGGTACACCTTGGATGATTTGGACTCTGAAAATCCAAGTTACACCCAGGATTCCATTCCCCTGTGGTTACTCATCTGGACCACAGACATGTAGGACCTGTCTGAAAAAGACATAGGGATCAAGTGGAACTCAACCAGTGAATCATCCCTTTAATGCAGTGAAACCGTAGAGGGAAGAGCAGGGAGGATGTATTGGTTGTTAGGAAAATGTAGGCTACTGGTAGAAAATGACAGCTCTATTAACAAGGTCTAAGGTGCGACTCACATAATTGTCCTAATTTTTAAGATTGATGGGGCACATGAAGCATTTCTTTAAGTTGGTGACAGGTCCCAATAAATGCCTAAAGTGTATAGGATTGCATATGGTTTTAGAATATGATTTTTATAAAGAAGGTGGGGATTCCCAACTCCCTCTATTATGTCTATATATATATGTGTCTGAGTGTGTGCCTTAGTGCTTTCTGGGAATTGTCTTGACAGAGAACCTGAGCTGGACGAGGTAGCCTTGATCTGAGTGAACTAACTGGCACCATGAAACTATCTGGTGTCTTTCTGCTCCTCTCTCTGGCTTTGTTCTGCTTTTTCTCAGGTGAGTTTTTTCCTTTACAATTAAGATCCCATATATTTACTGAACTGGAGATGACAAGAGTAGTTGTCATCATATTTCAAAGTTCTAATGATTTTGGTATAAAAGGCCAATTCTAGATCATTGTAATGATGATGATAATGATTATGATGATGAAAATGATGTTGGTAATAATGATAAAAATAACTGTTATTTGTTGAGCATATACTATATTCTAGGCATGTACTAAGAAGGGCTTCATGCATCATCTCCAATACTCACAGTAAAGTATTTGTATCCCTATTCTACATCTAAGAAACCATGGCACAGAGAAATTAAGCAAATTGCCAAAGAACTTGCAACTAGTAAGTATGATAGAATTTGGGATTTGAATCTGGATTTTCTAGACATCACAGTTGATATTTGTTCCACGGAACTAGTCTGGAGACTGGATAATTGCATTAAATATTGGTTTTGCTTTCTAAGGCAAAGGAATGCTTTCCTATCCTTAGTTATTATTTCAAAGGGACTCAAATAATTGAAATTAAAACAAGGAGAAAAATGGAAACTCAATGAGGAAATTCTTGAAAAGATGTTATTGAATCTTAGAATGCAGAAACATATATGTTGCTGGTAAACTAAATAATCTTCAAGCAGGGGAATCTCTTTGGCTACTTTAATGAGGTTCAAAGGACAATCATCATTGAAGGTTATGATTTTCATCATAGGACCATCAAATGAATAGGGCCATTATATCTATTTCTTTCCTTCCTTATTATTCTACTCTATCATGTTATAGTGGACAAACCATACACTAGAGGCTCTAGGCCCAAGATCTAGTTTCCATCTCTTTCACTAGTGACCTGTGTCAACTGGAGAAATATCTCAATTCTCTGAGATATTTTCTCATTTGTAAAATGTTAAAAATGAGACCAAACCCTGGGACCTTCCGTGTCTGATCTATCGTTTTCTGTGACAATAGCCGATAAATTTTGCTTCTATCAAAAATTTTAAATGACTGAAATACACATGTAAAAACAAATTTTCAGTGAGATTTAGCTGATGAAGAATCCTTTTTTCACCACAGCTAGTCATATTTACAAAAACAAATACACTTAGAAATATGAAAAAAATGGGTAAAAGATTCCTATGATATTCTGGGGTAAACTTGACTACTGAAGCCAAATATCCTTAATGGGTATTTCAATTAGTTGCTAAGATGGCAGAAAAATTAGATCTGACTATATTAAAATTTAGTTGCAAAGACAGTCTCAGAAATCAGTCGCTATCTTCTGTCACTTCTCTTTACAAAGGTGAACTGATCTTCAACAGGAACTGGTTAACTAGTACCTTTAACATACCAAAGGATGGGTGCTTCACAGACATACCAGACATTTTTTGGGAGGACATAGTGCTTAAGGGTCTTAATGTTGAAACAGACAAAAGTGAATTTCAGTCCTGGCATTTTCATTTTGTAGCTATGTGACCTTTCTAAGTCTTATTTTCCTCAGATTAACATAAGGATATCAAAGGACTATCTCTATATGAGAAATTAAATGAGAAAAATGCATGTAAAATGCTTAACAGAGTAGATGAGGTATAGCAAGTGTTTAACAAACATCTGTTAATATTATTATAGCCATTATTAAAATTTAATAAAAAGAATACTAGATTGAACTCAGAGTATTAATCCTGTTTCTGCCTTGCCAGTTCCTACATATGAGACATTGGGCAAATCCTTCCCCTTCTGATCACACTGAAGAATTGACTGAAAATTTTAATAGCTAATTTTCCCTGGCCATAAAAATCCCTGAGAGTATTTATAAAAATACAGATTCCCCAGGCCCTATCTGGTCTTGTATAATGGAATTTTTAAGTGATTGCTAGTTATGAATCAATGAGCTTGGTAACCATTGCTGAAAATGATCAGTAACATCCTTTCAAATTTAAAAAAGACTTGTTCTCTCCTTACCCCCATTAATAGAGCTTCCACTCTGAGGAATTTTCAGTGGTCTTCCCGTAAGTGCTGGCCACACTCTCTCTCACTGAGGTGGCCTTGGGCTTCCATGTCAGAGGTGTTGTGAAAGGAGTTCCACAGAAATGGCCACAAATCAAAACTTAGCAGCCCATACCAGAATCAGACATAGGATTTTTATTATTTCAGTATTTTAAACCACTGAGCTAATTAGTCACAACCTAAAACCACACATACAAATATTAAGAGGGTGGAAGAGGGAGAGAAACAAGACTGTATACATAGGCTCTTTTTCAGGCATTTGGAAATATGTAGAAGGAGAAATGAGTCACAGAAAAGAGAATGAATTGGTCCTTACCAGTCTATATTTGGGCCAAGTCTTAAAAGTTGAGCAGTTTCGAAAGCAAAGAACAAACGACAAATTTAATCCCTTTCCCAGTTGCCTGTAACAAAGGCTTTTGGGAGGAAGTGCATGGAATGAACTTTGGTGTCAAGTCAGAGAAGCCTTTCCAATCCTACTTCTCCAAGGTGAAACCAGAGATGATAAGGTCATTCCCATAGGAAATTAGTGACTCGGCCAGGACTGTAACATAAATCTCCATGTCCTTAAACCATTTTCTGCCATCCCACCTGAACCTCCAACAAATGTTGCCCCCTCCTGGTCTATGTCCTTATATCACCTCTCCAAGAAGTGAGGAGGTATAAAAAATGAAACAAACAAGCTGTGACTTCGTGAGATGGCTGTGAACCAGGCACTGGTATTAGGGATTTCCTAATTTTGTAAATACTACTGTTTGTACATTCATAAGTTACAGTATTGGATTTTGTGCTTTTTTTCAGGTGTCTTCAGTCAAGGAGGACAGGTCAGTGTCTATTTTTATTTATTCTTTCAACCTGGGGGGTGCTTGGATATGTTTTCACTGGTTCACTGGCCAAAACGAGGTTTATCTATGGGTAATAGAGCAAAAACAATGAAAAGGTAGACCAAAAGCAGAAATCAGAAGAAATTACTATTTTTTAACTACAATCTTTCTGTGAGTATACCATTTTCAGTTTAAAAGAGCCTGAACACACATTCACACATTTTTTCAGAGTAAATATAAATAAAAAAAGGATGGATCTGAGACAAAATTCAGTGATAAAATCTATCTCTGATTTCATTGTGTGATCTTAGTCAAGTTAGCTTTTCTGAGCTGCGATTTCTACAACTCTAGAAAAGGGATAATATTACTTCGTAGATTGTAATTGTATTTAAATCACATAAACCATGTGAAAACATTTGGCAAACTATAAAAGGTTACATATGAATTAGTTATTGATTAGTAGTTAACAGTTTCTGAAGGAGTTAGGACAGAGGTTATTACTTCTTTTGTAGAAATAAGAACTGAATATAGGCAGGAAACTAGCTCAATGTTCTGTGTTGAGAATACACAGAATGGTTCACTCAGGCTTAAATTCACTTTGGGGTTAAAAATTGGAATGGGCACAAATTATCTTCATTGTTGGGCTTTTTTTCCCAAATTAATTCACCAATTTCTATTTTTCTTGTTTTAACTATCAAATGACAACACAAGTGCTATTTGTTCTGCCAATCCTGCTCCTGTGTCCACATTAAATGTTTCTACACTCTTGGCTCTAGTTCTTGTTTAGCCTTGGTGTGTCTTGGTATACCCTGGTGTACCCTTGACATCAAAATTTCTAGACACTGCTGCCAACTGATTGGCAAAGAAGTTGAAAACTATTTTTCAACCCTGATATACCCACTGTGTTATATAAGACCTTTTTTCTCCCCCCAACTTCAGCATCTCAGAAATTAGGATGCATCTTGCAATTGGTGATGCCTTAAAATTAACTGCCTGTGTGTGTGTGTGTGTGTACTTGTGTGTATATCTAACACATGCACACGTGTATGTTAATATTGTCATATAAAATTGTATTTCTTAAAATTGATTTATGTTTAAATAAGTATGATAGCATAGTCTATACCAAACATAAAAACAAACATGTAAGGAATGGACAAAAGATCCAACCAACACATTTCATATCCCATTAGCTAGTAAAGTATGGTGATAAGACCATTACACATAGATTTAAGAGATATGGAATTTAATATCAGTTTTCTCTTTAACACACAAGTCACTTCCCTTCTTTGGGTCTTGATTTCTTTAGTGTTTTCTAAAGTTCATTTAAAATCTACTATTTACTGATTCTATTCCTTCAGATAAGCCAAAATCTTATAGTCTGCTTGCTTTAGGATCACTTGGGAAGCTCATTAGATACACAGATTCCCAGGCACCATGCAAGACATTGAAAAATAATCACTGGGGAAGGGAATTTTGAATCTGCATTCTAAATAATTATCCAGGTGACACTTATACCCAACAAAATCTGAACAGTTTTCTCTAGGTAAGAGGAAGCAAGTTGTACTGGGAAGTGGTGGCTTTGGAGGCAGACCGTATAGATGAGTCCTAATTCAAATATTTACTTGCTGTGTGATTTGGGGAATGTCTCTTCCCTTCTCATTGCCTTTGTTTCCATATCTCTAAGATGAAAGTTTAGATCCAATGGTCTCTAAAGCCCCTTCCTGCCCTAAATGTCTGAATCATTGTGAACCAAGTCTGCCCTGCCAAGGCTGCTGTCTCTTCTCCACTCAAATATAAATGACAGGGAGGGCACCACCCTTTCAGATGGCACCAAGGCTTCCGTTTATTTCTCTTCTGCATGGCTGGAGGGAGGGTGGAAATTTCAATGCCAGGCAGAAGATGCTAAAACTAGCACTAGGAGCATGCCTGCTCAAGTCGGATCCAGCCGAGACAAAGGGAAGTAAGATTGCCTCCAACCCTCAAGTCATTCTTCTCACGCCAAGCATTCTCTCCATGATAAAACATCGGATGGAAGATTACAGGTAGCATCCTAAATTATAGACTTTAAAAAATATCACCTTCTTTTGAAAAAATTATTCAAGCTCAACAAAAAGCATGTTCCCAGACTTTTGGAATTCACGGCCCAGTAAAATTTTCCTTGTAAATGTAAATGACTAATAGGCTGCTGGCTCTTTAATTTACCAAGGAGGTACATTAATTAACATTATGTTATAGTAACAATAATTGTCAAATCAAACTACTGTTTACCATCACTAGTGTTTCATGAAATAAACTGTGGTATAACACCAGAATGTTTGAAAGACATAGTCTCAGAATAAGAATAGTCCTTTAAACTGAATAAATTTTGCTTTTTGAATCACTCCCGTTAATGTTTTTTATTTTACTACCAGGCTTTGTATTTGGGAACTATATCTACAAAGAGCTGTTGAGATGAACAGTCTGGATTGGAATTAACAGAACAAGCCTCCCAAAAACAATGATTGGCAACCATTTTCTGTACTTTCCTTTTTGGGATAGCTAAGTTTATTTTTGTTTGTATTTTAAGATAAAGATTGGTGAATTTTAATACAGTTAGTAAAACAATGCTCCATGATTACAGTGAGTTTGGAGTTCTTCATTTTTCCTAATTAGTTTGATTTTACTTAAAATTAATATACTGACAGAATATCTAAATACAGTTTAGAGATGTTACCCAGCATCTACAATTTAACTACAGATCAGAAAACTGAAGTCTCAGAAGGAGGACCTGGCTGGCTTAAGTATACCAACAGCAGTAAAGCTGTTGAGTCAACATGGCAGGACTCCTGACTCTGTACTGAATGAGCTCTCCATGGCTCCACACTTTAATCAGCAATAGAAAGCCATTGTGCCGTGCATGTGAAAGAGCTTTGAGTAATATAATTTTCTAAACAAATATAAGGTAGTGATTACTATCCTCACTTCTTAAGAAAGAATATGATGAAAACAGTAGTTTAAAATAAGATGGCTTTTCTCTCCATGCAGGAAAAATTTGAAATTAGGAGGGAAAGGAGGCAGAGAGGGCAGAACTTACTGTGCTGGTTCAGACAGGAAATGTGGAGGGCTGATTTAATGAATTTGGAATTGGCGAAAAAGACTTGGGGTAAAGAAACACACAAAAGGTAACGCAAGGAGAAAGAAATGGTAATGTTTCACTCTAAGGGCACATTGAGGAATCTGAAGAATGGTTCTATCGTGAAAAATAAAAAAAATTACAATGCAAAACCAGTTTGGAAGGAAAGATAAAGAGTTATATTTTGAACATAAATGAGTCAAGTATGAATCAAATTATTGATTAAAGGTGTCCTGTGTACTTCTGACAATTGAGAATTAGAGTTTGAGATATTGATGAAAACTCAAGGAAAAAAGTCTAGGATTTATCAGTACCACTGGGAAAATATATGTTCTTAGAAAGACAAAATCAAATATCCTGAAAATGACTATAATACTCAGGAGGAAATAAGAAAAGACAGCAAAAGAAGAACTGACATATTACAAAAGTTTGGAAAGGAGTTTCAAAAAGTTTGGAGTGATCAACAGTAGCACATATCATAGGGAAACCCTGAAAGTTTTACAAATAGCCAATGAGTATATCCTGAAAGGCATCATTTTTGAGAGTAGTTTCAGTGGAGCAGAAGGGGCAAAAAAACAGGGGGAGGAGAAGTCAAGGCGGGAAAGGATTAAGAAACTGGTATGGTAAAGAATGGAGATAATTTAACCACATAGGAAGTGATTTTCAGTAAAGGGAAGAAAGGATGTCATCCTACACCCCAAGTCTGTGTGTGTGTGTGTGTGTGTGTGTGTGTGAGAGAGAGAGAGAGAAAGAGAGAGCAAATTTTCATGGGCTTTAATTGTAAACCTAAAATATTAATAATCTTGAGTGTTAAGTTGACGTAATGACAATGTAAGCTCAATTTTCCAACCAAGTTAGATGATTTTGTTGTCACTATTAGCAAAGATGACTAACCCGGGTACTAAAAATGTCACGCCATTCCAAAATGTTTTAAAAGGTGCTGTTCCTTTGTGAACCACAAGGGGTCAGGCTGATACTGAACATTGGCACCCACGTGCCTGGAAGTAGTCTCTGGAAACTGGAACATCTAGGGAGATAAATGGAGTTTCTTGTGAAATTCAACACCCAACTCCAATCTAAACAACATAAAAAAGAAAAAACCCAATAAATCCCACCAAAATAAAGAAATAATGGACTCCAAAAATTCTAGAATGTGACATAATTTACATTGCGAGGGTTTGCAATAGCGATATTCCACATGGTTCTTGATTTACAAAGTGTTTTCATAGGACTGATCATTACAACTACCCTAGATGATAGGCAGCATCAACTCCCTGGTAAATATGAAGAAAATTAAACTCAGAGCAGCGAAGTGGTTGCATAATGTAATGCAGCTAGTAAGTGAGAGAAGGAAAATTCAAACCCAGGTAAGTCTAATGCTATCTGCAGGATAACCCTCCAATATTAGAGCGGTATTGGGGCATTTCAATCAGATTCGGAGGGATTTAGGTTCTCCTGGGTTGGCTAAATGCCTCATGGAGAAATTTTAAAGGAGAAAAGGTAATCCTACCTTCACTCCCAGTCTAGACTTGCTTTGACGTCTACTGAGAAGACAATTGTTTGGATTCCATTTAAAGGAGTTAAAAACAAAAATATAAAAGATAAGAGGAAATTCAGGCAGAGGAAAAGCATGACATTCACAAATATTAGTCTATTGTCCTCAAGTTGTGAGAGCTGCGGTCTCTTACTAGTCCCAACTCTGACATTCCCTTGCCTCACTCTTCTTAGCCTTACAGAAGGGATTTCTGGATGACTCTGCACAGGCATTCTGCACCTGCCCCAGCCCCTGGGGCCCACAGAGAGTGGCCTTTTTCTGCCATAAGCCATCATGCTAAAATTTCTCACACAGTGAGGGAAGAGGGCTCTCTAGCTGTAAAGGAAAAAGCATTTGGCCAAAAGTTGCTATTTCTCCTACCCAAGCAAAGAACTAAGGGCATAAGAGCTTTATTTAAGCCACTTCACTGAAATTAGTCACTGCTAAATCTTGAACCATCAAAGGTGGAAGGGCTTTTAGAGATAATGTAGTCTCATTGTGTTGACCACTTCATATGAGTTACAGACACCTTTCAGAGCTACAGTTAGGACAGGCCTACCATAAGGTTACTTTCTGCACTCCTAATACAGAACTATTTCAAATATTCACACTGACTCTCTACAATTTTTGTATAACCACATGTGACCCTTCTAACAACCTTGGAAATCTGAGAATGAGGCAGGCAAGTGGTTTTTGTTTGTCTGGTTTTCGGCTAAGAAAATTGAAGTACAGGTATTGAGTGCTTTATCTAAGGTAATGCAACTTGTCAATGGTGGGACAATTTCTATAACATGATTCTCAGCTTACTTCAGAGATCATTGAAGGCCACTACAATTTAAAAGTATGCAATGTATCTGTTCTAAGGAAGTTTGTTCACATACCAGTTGATTGATTTGGTTTTATTTATTGGAATCCTTTGCTCTTTCTAGTTTCTTTCCAAGGGACAGGGAAAGGGGGTAACTGGGTTTGGGGAAGGGGATGAGACCTAGAATTCTCAAAGTAAATGCCTTCCCCAAGTGCCACTTCCATATCTGCTTTCTAAAGGACAAAAGAGGCTGGATCACAAGATCAGAGGGCCGATTGCCAGGGAAAGGTGTCTTAAGGAAGAATCTCTTTCAAGTAAGAGACTTTCTTGTTACTTTTCCCTGTTCTTTCCTTCCTGTCTCTAGAGACACACATATCCTTGATTGAAATACTGTTTGCTCAGCTTCTACATTGCCTGTGCTTGCCCACTGTGGCATCTATCACACATCGTGCTATAATTATTTATGTTCTTTGCTGCTTCCCTAATGTGGATAAGATGCTGAGCTTATTGAGACAGAGTTCATAACATATTTCTCTTTGTATGGCTAGTACCCAGTACTATGTCTTCTGGGTATTAGTTACCCATTGGGTGTTTGTCAAATAAAAGAAATATCAATGCTACTGTGGCTCACAGTTCTTTCTTGACTCAAGCATATTGTTGTAAATATGTACAATAATGACTTAAATATATATATTACATTCGATTTTGAGAAAAAAATGTCCTATGGCTTATAATGTCTTCAAGATTTTCCAATTTGGAAATCTAAAGGAAAGATTACTGTTCTGGAAGTACAGAGGATGGAATTATCTTTCAGGGCAGTGGGGAAAATTTTATAAGAAGCCTAAGTATCTTTTACACAACCAAACCCTGAGAAGATCCCTGGTAAGCACTGCACTATCCAACCTCAATAGTATAACATGACAAATTTCAACAAAAATGTGTACTTCATAGTCTCAGGTACCTTAAACCTGATATATATGGTAATATTTTTAAACCTAATTGTATGACTCTTTTGCTGAGCATTTTCCCATGCAAACCTTTGGAGAACTTTGTCAGTGTATAATGGTTTGCTGACATCTTAAACAAGTTATTTCCCTTGTCAATGCTCATACATTTTCCTAATAAGCTAGTTTTTAAAAGTAAATTTTGTTGTGTATATTTAACAGCATGCTGTTGTATATATTTAACAGCATGATGTTATGGGATATGTGTATATATATGTGTGTAGTAAAATGTTAATAGATGTAGCAAATTAACATATCCATCATCTCACATAATTACCCTTTTTTTTCATTTTGTGGTAAGAGTAGTTAAAATCTACTCATTTAGCATGAATCCCAAATACAGTACAATTTTATTACCTGTAGTCCTCATGTTGTACATTAGTTTTAATAAGCTATTTTAATGAAGCTTATGTGCTCTGACTATATGTGCTCATGTTATACATTAGACCTAATAAACTATTTTAATAAAGTCTATATGCTCTGACTATAAGTATGGTCACGGGTACATAGTGACTATTGGTCTTCACTTCTCTCAGTGAGGATGTATTGGAAATCAACCATAGTAGATCATTGGAAATGCTGGATCAGCAATTAGAAGGAATATATTCCAGCATTGGTAAGCTACTTAATTTTCCTGAAGACCAGTATTCTCATGTGTCAACTGGTTAATATAATATTGCTCAATATACTCCTGAGGCTTATTTCTAGGCTCAACTGAGAATAATCTATATGAAAGTAGTTTGAATATTATGAAGCAATTGATAAACATAAGACAGTATTATTTTAATGGAACTAGGATAGAGATATAGCAAATTTTCTTTACCCATGTGTAAATGTTTCCTCATTTCACACAGCTGATATTTGGAGGGGTTCAGTTTAACCTGTTACATATTGCCAGTACCCTGGAAATAATGGCTTAAATGTAACTTGTACATGAAATGTTTACTCAATTGACATTGCATTGAAAAGAATCTTAAAACTACAGACTACTTCTGAAAGATCAGTATAACTGAAAGGCTATATTAGTGGCATAGATAGATACTACCATTCCTTCTACAGAGCTCATGATGATAATTATTAATCAATCATAACATATGTTCTCAGCAAGACCAAATACAACCTCAGAATTCTTCTAAACACAGTGGCTTAGGCAGCCATTACCAAATTATTGTAGTAGGCACAAAGTTCAAATTCTATAAATAGACTCTGAGACAGAGTAAGTTAATATAAAGACATTAGAATTTTGTTTTCAAGGGATAATAAATGAAAGTTGCATCCACAGGGAAAACTAACAAGCCATCAGGTAACATCCGGGGGCCCCTTGCAAGGATCATTCATGTTTTCATAGTAATGCAGAAGGAATGCTGTTAGAGTACATTAATACAGTTAAAAATAAATCTCATTTAATGACCAAAATTATTCTCAGTTGGAGCAATTTAATGTTGGACTAAAAAGTCTTACCTGTAACATTGACAATGTCTTTAATTTAGTTCTGAATATAATCATATCATGTATTTCTTGTAATGAGTTTCCTGTGTCTCAAAATGTCTCAATTATATTTAATGTATTCTAATTAAGCAGATATGGAGAACTATTTTTTGTTTCAGGATGCTTTATGTCATGACTGCGTATACATGGCATTTAAAGTTTGCAGTCCAAAGCTTATGTTCTGAGGGACCGTTCCTTAGATGAAATGCACTGATGTCAGTGTTACTCTGCTTACTTTGATAGATCGACTGTGGCGAATTCCGTGACCCCAAGGTCTACTGCACTCGGGAATCTAATCCCCACTGCGGCTCTGATGGCCAGACATATGGCAATAAATGTGCCTTCTGTAAGGCAGTGGCGTAAGTATTATATTCACCAAAGCTGTCCCTTGCAAACACAAACTTCTGGAATAAGACTAATACCCTTTCCTTGAGGTATTCTAGAAATACCTCCCCATACCTCCCCATAGGGGCTGCAGAAATAAGCTTCAGGCAAATAGACTGAAAACAAATGGGTGAAAGCAACAAAAAAATTACATAATAAATTATCTGAAAACATAATAGCTTTATTTTGTTATTATTAATTTTGATTCATCCTAGCATATCAAAAAATGTATACATCTTATACATAATAAAACTTTATTGTTATCTTTAATGATTTCAATAAATTTTCTTTTTTCATTTATTTCCAATTAAAAATTTCAATTTCAATGGAAATATACAATGGACACATGTTTACATTTTTATAAAACATATCTGACTAATTAATACCAAACTTTTCTCAGGAGAAGGTCATTGGGACAGGATAAGATGTGAATTAACGGACACATTACTGACAGGGCCTGAATGTGTGGCCTGCTATAAAATGCCAAATGGCTGAATATTTAGTTTAACTTCTTGTATCTTCTGTCGGGATGGAACTGTGACACTATAGTCTCTGCCATTATTTCTCCTGTCACTTGTACATTTTCCAATTGCATATATATTTACTCTGGGGGAATGAGCTACTGATACCAAAAGGTGTAAGGCTTATATCAAAACTCTGAGATGTATTTAAGATTCATGCTGTGCACAGTTAGGCTAGATGTCACCTCTGAGTGCATTTGATTAACCTCTGCTGAATCATAGGCATGTATATCTATAGCATCAAATGATTCAGTTTGATAGAACATGCCATAGTTAGACCTGTTTCTAACCGCGGGGGTGAGTACTTATAATATTGCCCTGAGCATGTATTTGTCTTTCTTTTTTATAGGAAAAGTGGTGGAAAGATTAACCTAAAGCATCCTGGAAAATGCTGAATGACAGCCGGGGTTTTGTGCTGGCTTACCAGCTCTGATCCTTTTTTTCTTGCTTCTGCTTATACTTTTCTCTAGCGGATCCCTTGAATTCATAAAGACACACCTTCTACTCTGCCTGGGTCTTGAGGAGTTAATACATATCTATTTCCCTTGATTCGCTTGTTAATAAAGTAAATTCTGCAGAAGCATTGATTGTGTTTTTACTTTGAGAGCAAGAAAACATACAGATAAAACATGGAATAATTGGATCAAGAAACCTGTTTTCCTGATCTAAATCAACCGCCATGGAATCTTAGGGAAATCTCTTCTGTTCTCTCATTCTTGGAATCTCCATATGGATAATGAAGGATTTTGACAACATAACCATATGTTATGCTTATAGTTATTTAAAAATATCTGTTATTTAAGTATTAGATTACATTGGTTCTTCCTGATTTCAGAAAAGATATTTTGTACAAAAGTAAAACATTTATCCTCTGCGGACCATAGTTTTCTCATCTATCTGGAATAACTTTAGACTATATAATATCTAAAGACATACAAAATGTGGCTTCTCAGCAACATCATAGGATCTATCAGATAGAAAGAAGTACATTAATATTCAATAAATACTGAATATTCAATAAATGATGAATCTTCAACAAATAGTGAATAGATACAAAATCTCTAAAAGCATATACATTAAAGAATGTAGTCAATTTTGAGTTTGATCTTGGAATGAGAAAACGAGATGAAACATTAGAAATCCTAAGGCCTAGAGAAAGTTTCATTAGTTACTTTCTGAAGAAAACAGTTTTAGGTAAAAGAAGACTGAAGGTTAAAACACAGTTCTTTAGATAACAATCTCAGACTCCATCTAGCTGGCTCAATCCTATGAAGATCCGCAGGTGGATATATAAATATCTTATTCTGAACAATCCAAATGAAAGTCTCAGAAACTCTTCCTTTGAATACTTTCATGTAGTAGAGCATGCTTTTACAAATAACATCTGCAGGGGGAAACTCAAGACAAAATACATCTCCAGATGCAATGTAGTAACCGTCATTCCAGCAGCAAATATTTACTGGTGCCTACTCTGTGGTAGACACTATTCTGGGTGCCTGGGATACAGCTGTGGGTGGGGATGAGAAGGGCCAGTGATCCTTCAATACTTAATAAATCTTACACTCCAGCAAGAAGAAATAGACTAAAACAATAAATATAGTAAACAAGTAAATGGTATAATAAGGTAGAAGGTGATAAAGGCTACAGGAAAAGATTAAGCACAATATGTTAACATGGATGAGAAATGCTTAGGGACGGGTGGTAGCCAAATGCAGCACTAAATCAGGGGGTTGGAATAGTTCTTATTGGGAAGACCTGGAGATGAAGGAATTGGTTAAGCAAATATCTGGAAGAAGAGCAAAGGGAGAAGCTAAAACACAGTCCTTAAGGCTGTGGAACATGTCTGGTTTGTTCAAAGTTCAGCAAGGAGGTGACTGAGGAGGACTGAGCAAGTGGGCAAATAGTAGATAAGGCCAGAGAAGAATGAGCCCAAATCATAAAAGACTTTGTAGTTACTGTTAAGATTTTGGCTTTTACCATAATGCATAAAATTTATTTCTAACCATAAATATTAAGATTACATTTCTGATTTTAAAATTTCAAATATATTTATGTACATAGATGTAACCCTTTATGCATATAATTGAATAGGAGGACCAAGGCCAGACTGAAAGATGCTTCCAATATCTAGGTAAAAAGCCAGGAGGTAGATTAGGTTATGCTAGCGAAAATATATAAGCATGCTCTTCTATGCTTAAAGAACATTACCCTTGATGGATAAAAATGACCACATAATATATAATTTGGGTACATCAATGACAAGAGGGTGGGTCTTCAAGGACCAGAACGTGAGTCATGGCTCTGACATAAGATACACAACTTTGAACAAGACATTTTGACTTCTTTGTGTCATTATTTCTTCATCTGAAAAATGGGGATATTTATGATGAAGATTAAGGACATGATATATGTAAAGCACTTAAACAGTCTCTGATACATGACAAGAGCTAAAAACATCAGTAGCTTTTATTATGCTCTATCATCAATTTCAGCATTATACTGTCTTCACTGACCAGGATATTTTTGTTCTATTTCTCAGCATGTGAAAACAAACCCCCCCCAACATAGTTTTTAAAATGTCTATCTTCTTTTTGTTTACCTTTTCTGGAAATCCTCATCTTAACTGCTTTTTTCCCCCTGTCCTCTTTGTGTCTGTAGACTAAATTCCCTGCTCATTAGGGAAATTAAACCCTTTTCTCTTCTTTAGTTTCTATTCCCTGAAAGAATTTAGCTACTTCTAATGTAAACATGTAGAACATTATGTGTCGTTTAATAACAGAATCACTGTGCATCTTTGAAAGTATTTCCTTCTCCTCTCTCCTATCGGGTCCCTTCCCTCTAGCCAGGCCAGATTCCTGGCAGCTGTCCCCAACACAAAAGGTTTGTTTTCACCACTTTGCACTTTGCTGCCTAAACTGTGCCATCTTCTGCTGCACTGCCTAACCCTTCTTCCTTCACACAAATATCTTACATGCATCTTAATTCTACCATTTATTTCAAGGCTTATTTCAGGGGCCATATCTGAAAATTGTCATAATACCATCTCTTGTCTAGTTCTGAGATCTTCTTTGAGAATGAAAAGAAAACAATTTAAAAATAAACCACAGAGGACCAGAAGTCTTACATTTCTTAGAAGAGACAAGTTACATACAACCCCCCCCAAAAAAAAACCCAACATTCAAAATATAAGGATTTGGTTTCCAGAGATGTACACATTTGTCAAACCTCAGCGAACACATAATATTTATGCATATCATAGTTTGCAAATTTTCCATCAGAAGAAGAGACACATTTAGTGACATCTTAACCATGATATGCATAGTGAAAGTTTTATCAATGGAAAGAAGGGTACTGATGTCTACAATTTACTATGAATTGCATCAAAGATGGATTAAAGGATAGATAGATGGATAAATATGTGAAAGTATATATGCAGAATTAAAAAAGTTGTACAAATAGAAACAGAGAGTAGAATGGTGGTTACTAGGGCCGGGGATGGGAGGAAATGGGAACATAGGTCAAAAGGTACAAACGTGCAGTTAGGTAGGATGAGTAAGTCTAGAGATGTAATGCATAGTGTATTGTACAGCATTAGGACTATAGTTGATAATTTTGCATTATATACTGAAAATTTGCTAAGAGAATAGATTTTAGATGTTCTTTCATGTACACGCACACACACAAAGGTAACTATGAAAGGTGATAAATTTGTAAATTTGTTTGAATGTAGCAATCAATTTACTGTGTGTGTATATATACATAAACATGTACAACTTACAAATATATATATGTATGCTATAAAAATAAATAAAAAAATAAGGATGGTAAAATATTAATGGTACAATCTAGGCTTACAGGTGTTCACTGTAAAATTATTTTAACATTGCTATATGTTTGAAAATTTTTATTAAAAAATGCTTTTTAAAATGGCAAAACATACAAAAGCTCTGCCAAAAGGGTCAGATGTTCACAATTCTGTTTATGTCCTTTCTTATTGTGATTTCCAGGACAGAACACACTGTTTCAAGTATGGTTTGTACTCAGTGCTCCAAAGCATAAAAAGATAATTAATGTATTTGATCCAAACACTCATATCAATCACTGTATCTTCAGATGACAATGGGAACATTGTTCAAACTGGGTCATACCAAATTTGTAACATTACCTGTCCTCATGCATTTTATTCCCCCACTCCAGTTGCGACCAAGTTACCTTTTTCTCAGCTTTTCTCCTCTTACTGGGTTTTGAAGGTATATTCATGAAAAAAATGATAAAATATGTCAATAATTAGGCTTGAGTGAAGAGGGGTTGCCCTCTGTCTATGACAATGTGAAGGTTTCTTGAAGTGAAATACACACACACACACACACAGAAGTAAAAAACATGAACAAAGGCCAGAGAAAAAAATTACTAAGACTGAAATAACTCATTACCAATAATGTCAACTAACCTATTTACTGAGTATAGCACACACATATTATCACATTTAAATTTAGCAATAGCTGTGAAGTTATAGCCCAATTTTATAAAAGAGGAGCCCAAAGTACAGAGATGTAAATGATTTGTCCATGATCATATAGTCAGTGAGTTACAGAGTCTGAATTTAAACTTGGGATAGTTAACGTTAATCCCATATTCCTAACCTATAAAGCACATAATCATAGTAATTTGAGTGACTTGGATGTAAGTGTTGAATTGGAGGGATTAATCCTATATTTGGGGACATTACAAATAGAAGTATTCATAATTCCACAAAGCCTTAAGCAAATATGTAAAGAGGGTGACATGTACTGCCATCATTTCCAATATGTATATCAGGATGTTAATTTTGCGATGTGGCTACAGTTTAGCCTGAGAAGACCAGGGTTCAAATGGGCTGACAAACTCTGAACAATGCATCTATTGAACTGCTTCTTTGTCTTTCTCAGACTTTCTTTTTTCTCTTTTCAAAATGTGGGTTCATTTCAGTTCTGCAGTTTGAGTAAAGGGAAAGATAAGTAGAAGAGATTTCCCTTGCTTTAGTTTGAAAAGATTTAGATCTAATAAAAGGGTATCCATGCATGGCCCAGTTTAGGTCGCTACAATTGCCCTTTAGGTTTGATAAGGTGAGTGTACTAAAAGAATGCAAATAATAAAGCACAGTTATGTGTCTGCTGTGAATCACTGTACATACTATTGTTGGATTAACAATATGAAATCTTCCAATCCATGAATGGAGGATGTCTTTCCATGTATTTATGCCTTCTCTAATTTCTACCACTATTAATTTATAATTTTCAATGTATAAAGTTTTACCTCCTTAATTAAACTTATTCCTAAGTATTTTGATGTTTTTTGATGCTGTTGTATATGGATTTGTTTTCTTAATTTTCTTTTTGGATTGTTGTTAATGTATAGAAACACAACTGATTTTTGTGTGTTGATTTTGTATCTTGCAAATTTGTCTGCTTATTTTATTAGCTCTAATTCTTTTATGGAATGTTTAGGGTTTTACATATAAGATCCTGTCATCTGCAAACAAACAACTTTATTTCTTCCTTTCTAATTTGAATGTCTTTTATTTCTATTTCATATCTTATTGATCTGGCTAGAACTTCCAAGACTATTTTGAATAGAAGTTGTGAAAGTAGGCTTCCTTGCCTTGTTTCTGATCTCAGGAGAAAAGCTTTTGTTCTTTCACCATTGAGTTTGATGTGAGCTGTGAGTTTGTCATATATGACCTTTATCATGTTGAGGAAACATCCTTCTATTCCTAGTTTATTGAATGTTTTTATCATAAAAACATGATGAATTTTGTCAAATATTTTTTCTGCATCATTGTGATGATCACGAGCTTTTTTCCCCTTTTGTTCTACGAATGTGGTATATTTCATTGCTTGATTTTTATATGGTGAACAATTCTTGCATTCAAGAATAAATCCCACTTGGTCATGGTGTATGTGAATATGGTTTGCTAGTATTTTGTCAAGCAAATTCGTAAAGGATATTGGTCTGTAGTTTTCTTTTTGTGTACTGTCTTTGCCTGTCTTTAGTATCAGGGTAATATTGGCCTCAGAAAGTGAGTTAGAAAGTGCTCCCTCCTCTTCAATACCTCAGAAGCATTGGTGTTAATCCTTCTTTAGATGTTTGATAGAATTCACCAGTAAAGTCATCTGATCCAGAGCTTTACTTCATTGGGAGGTTTTGATGACTGATTAAATCTCCTTTCTAATTACAGGTTTAGTCAGATTTTCCATTTCTTCATAACTCACCTTTGGTAGATTCTGTATTTCCAGAAATTTGTCCATTTCATTTAGTTTATCCAGTTGTTAATGTATCCTCTTAATTTTTTTTATTTCTGTAAAACTAGTAGTAATGTCCAACTTTCATTTCTGATTTTAGTAATCTGAGTTCTCTCTTTTTTTCTTAGTCGATCTAGGTAAAGCTTCACTAATTCTGTCAATCTTTTCAAAGAACCATGTTTTGGTTTTGTTGATTTTTCTCTATTCTTTCTTCATTTATCTCTGATTTAGTCATTATATTTTCCTTCCTTCAGTTAGCTTTGGGTTTAGATTGCTGGTCTTTGTCTGTTCCCTTAAGTTATACAGTTTGGCAATTCATTGGAGTTCTTTCTTCTTTTTAAAATGTATCAAAATAGACATTTTATGACTACCAATTTTATTATGAAAAATTGGCCAGTAACACATATCTTATAGATAGTTTTAGTTTTATCATAGAACTAATAATTTTTACCTATTATTTTTTGTTTATTTCTTTTGGGCAGCGGTGTCTGAGAGTAGGAGATTTGGCCCTCTTTCATTTACTGATGTATCCCCAATGTATACTGCAATCAACAGCACTTGCTTGGTGCTAATACATGCATATGGGATCAATAACTTAAATTTAATTTTAACCAAATTTACATTGGAATTTTGTTGGAGACTTATTATATATGGTGTAATGTATACTGAAATTTTAAAAAATCAAATATATATAGATTCCAGACCGGTGTAAAGCCTCTGGTTCTAGGATATTGGAAATGATGAGAAACATGGTGACCTGGAAACTAAATGCCCCATCAATACAAAAGCTATAGCAGCAAAGACAGAACAGTAAAAATGTAAAATAAGTCCAGTCCATGTATCTCCACTGCTTTAGAAAATCAGCTTTTACCACTAGGGAAAGGCATGTTGTAATGTAAATGATAATTAGAAAATGCCCAAGAGAACATGGTGTATGTGGGTGTGTGTGAGTATACATATATATATTGCATATATATATATATATATACACACACACACACACACACACACACTACCCCCACACACAATTTAAAACATTTGAGGAAACATTAAGTATACAACTAAGCAAGTAGTGTGACTTTTTAAACCTAAAAACATCTAAATGGATGAGATGTGAATATGAAATACATAAAAGTCAGGGATGGGTTGATAATCACAAATGGAGTCAGGGTACAAGCGTAGATGAAAAAAAAACTAGTAGTGAGAATAAAACAAAGTAACTCTCAATTTTGTTGCTACAAAAGTGTATGAGATCATTGTGAGCAAGAGAAGTGGTAGTGGTAGAGGGAATCACACAAATCTCAAGTCAGAGCAACAACGGCAATTACCTAAATTATTTTATTTATTTTTCATATAAATAGGTTGACTTAAACACAGTCCTTAAGTTCTCATTACACAGGAAACTGTTTGCTCACTCAGGAAAATCTAGCTCATTTTGTGGCAATAATCTTGTTGGATATGCAATGCTTTGAAATGTTTTATAGACTTAAGCAGACATCATTAAATACTTTCTTACTGAGTATTTAAAGAAGCACTGAGCCCCTCCTATAGATGTCATAATTAATTATAGGCTAATTTCTGAGACTTACTGAAAACTTTCATATTCTTTTATATAAGTGAAACTAGCAGAATCTCATGAACACATCATCACGTATGAATTTGTTCCCACTCCTCTAAGAACACTAGCTTTTTGTTCCTGTAATCCTAGAATCTGGGAAGAGGCTTGCTTCTACTTGCTAATAAGCAATGCACATGTCTGGTTTGTGGGAAATTGTTATACCATGCTGCTCAGATGAGAAATAGGACACTGCAGAAATACACTGGCAAGGATAGAAATGTGTCATCTAGTAAGCAGTCCAAGGAAAGAAAAAGGGTGACAAAAGAGAACAATCATTCTTTATTATAGAAATCCTTCTTTGCTCCCCTAGCTCAAGTGTCATCTCCTCAAAGTGGGGTGAGGGTTCCACAGCCTTTGTCCTCACCATAAATCCAATCTGCCTGAGAAATCACTCTCTGTGTTCTCAGTACATTTGCATTACAGACAATCTGTCAATCTGTTTTCTCCAGGGGTGCTGAGTCCTTGAAAGGAACTGGATTTGGAGTTAGACAGAGGTCTTTGGTTTGGATTCTATTAGGAATTATGAGTTACATCATAATTTGCTAAAGCTCAATAGTGTCACACGGATAGCAATGATAAGAGTTCACAGAATTTTTAAAAATAAATAAATGTAATGTATGTAAAGTCTCTATACATACTTTAAAGTGCTGTTCATAAGGGAATATGTTTCTAATGAAGGACATATCTTCCAGTTCTGGGGAAACAGTCATGAAACACACTCAATTGCTTGATTGACAATGAGCTCTAATAACTTCAAATATATTTTTGTTTTTGTTTTTTTATTCTATATTTCATGCTTATCTTCTTGTTTTTAATTAATAATTTTATTTTTAGAGTGCTTTTAAGTTCACAGCAACAATTGAGCAGGAAATTCAAAGATTCCTACATATGTCCTTCCTCCAACACACAGCCTTCCACACCATCAATATTCCCCACCATTGAGGTTCATTTGTTGCAATAGATGAATCAATATTGACACATCATTATCAACGAAAGTCCATACTTTACTTAGAGGTCACTCTTTGTGTTGTACATTCTCTGGGTTTTGACAAATGTTTAAACATGTATTCACCTTTATGGCATCCTACAAAATAGTTTCACTGCCCCTAAATATCCACTGTGCTCCCTCATTCATTCCTCCCTCTTTCTCCCTGAACCTCCAGCAACCACTGATCTTTTCACTGTTTACACAGTTTTGCCTTTTCCAGAATGTTATGTAGTTGGAATCATACAGTATACATCTTTTTCAGATTGACTTTTTTCACTTAGCAATATGTATTTAAGGTTCCTTCATGTCTGTTGAGGATTGTTCTGATACAGGAAAGTGGACTCCAAAACTGGGGTCCATTTGAAGGCCAAGTGGGTTCTTGGCTTTGCACAGGAAAGAATTCAAGAGCAAGCTGACAGAGTAAAGGAAAGCAAGTTTATTAAAGTAAGAAAAAAGGAAGCTGCCCCACAGACAGGGCAGCAGCTATCTCTCAGAGCAACAGAAAGTAGCACCTTGTGAGTTTCTGGGTCTTATTATATACCTTCTATTTAATTTTATGTTAAGCAGAGGGAGGATTGTTCATAAGATTTCTGGGAAAGGGGTGGGGAGTCCCAGGAATTGAGGGTTCCTTCTCTTTTAAACTATATAGAGTAACTTCCAGGAGTTGCCATGGCATTTGTAAACTGTTGTGGCCCTGGTGGGAGTTTCTTTTATATGTTAATGTATTATAAGCAGGGTATAATGAGCGGTGAGGGTAACCTGAGGTCGTTTTTCATGGCCATCTGGATTCTAGCTGGTTTTGGCTGATTTCTCAGCTGTCTCCTGTTTTATCAGAGAACTAGCTTGGGGTCTTATGACTTCATATTGAGCATGACCTGCCAGTTGCCTATCTCAGTTCTACATCCTTGCAAACATTTGGTGTTGTCAGTGCTTTGTATTTTAGTCATTCTAATAGGTGTGTTGTGGTATCTCGTTGTTGTCTTAATTTGCAATTCTCTAATAACATATGATGCTGAGTATCTTTTCATATACTTATTTTATGTCTGTATGTCTTCTTTGTTGAGGTGAAAGTTCAGATCTTTTGCTCATTTTTTAATCAGGTTGTTTGTTTTCTTATTAAGTTTTAAGAGTTCGTTGTATATTTTTCATAACAGTCCTTTATCATATGTCTTTGGCAAATATTTTCTCCTAGTCTGTGGCTTGTCTTTTTATTCTCCTTACAGTTATATTTAACAGAGCAGAAGTTTTAAATTTTAGTAAATTCCAACTTATCAATTCTTTCTTTTATAGGTCATGACTTGATGTTGTATCTAACAAAATCATCATCTAAACCAAGGTTATCAGTGTTTTTTTCTATGTTATCTTCTAGGAATTTTATAGTTTTGCACTTTACATTTAGGTCTGTGATTTATTTTGAGTTAATTTTTGTGAAGGGTGTAATACTTGTGACTAGATTCTTTTTTTTTTTAATGTGGATAGCCAGTTGTTCCAGTACCATTTCCTGAAAAGACTATACTTTCTCTATTGAATTGCCTTTGTTCCCTTGTCAAAGATCAGTTGACTATATTTATATGAGTCAATTTCTGGGCTCTCGATTCTGGTCCATTGATCTATTTGTCTTTTATTTTGTCATCATCACACTGTCTTAATTACTGTAACTTTATAATAAGTCCTGATGTAGGGTAGTATCAGTCCTCCAACTTTGTTCTTCTTCAATATTGGGTTGGCTAACAACTTCTGACATTTTTATGTCTCATATTTCCTTCAGAATTAAAAAATAATAATTTACTTATTTAAAAGCATAACAATATTTAGAAGAGCATTAACTATTAGTAAATGAGAGTAAATGAGAAACCATCTGTTTATTGGTTCTGTAATTTACTGTGTATTTGACATATTCCACTATTAAAAATATTAAGAAATGTACTACCAGGATATCTGTTATATCTTTATTCTTTCACATAATACAAATGTATTTAACACACTGATTTTCTCTTTTTGTCTGGCCTTCCAGAAAGTTTTACTCCAAACTTAATGTCCAATCATGGTAACCATTAGTCTTTATAATTAGCATATTTCTTTCCTCAACATTTACCATAACCTTTTTGTAAGGTCTGTTTTCAAAACCACATGCATATATGCATTTTAGAGAGAGTTCCTTCAAATCCTTTTCAAGAAAGCAGGAAGTTTTTGAATAAATGTAATAGAGATTATACAGACTTTGATTTTCAAAATTACCCAGAAGACATATAGCTAGCCAATATGAGAACCCAGATCTACTCATGATAAAACCTCTATTTTTTTCTTCTTGCATAAAAACAAATTTAATCTTGTCTCCACTTTAGCCATTTCTCCACCTTTGTCCCAGAAAACAATGAAATGACATCCCTGACCAGTTTCAAGGTCTTGTAAAACTATGCACCAGCACTTATTTCCCTACCTTAAATAAATTAGATCTATAAATATGGAAAGAATTGCTTTGTGTAAAAGGCAAAAGATTTTTTGAGGCAGCATCAAAGGTAAAAATGATAGGACTTAAGTATTGATGATACGGGTATGAGATGCAATAAGTTAGAGAGGATGAGTTGCGGGAACGAAGATGTAACGTCTTAGGTGAGGACGCAAGCTCTCATTTATCACATACTTTGACAATTTTCTACATGCTCTCCAGTACCCGCAACCCTTACCCTCTTCAACTCATTTTCCACAAAGTAGAAGCAGTGTTATTTGCAATTATTTTTAATCATGTTACTCTTGTATATAAATCTCATCACCTATAGAGTAAGAATAAGATAAACCAAATCTTTAGCATAGAATTCTGTTTTGATCAAGACGCAGTAAGAAACACTGGATTTACCCTCACACCTGAAACAACTAATAAATTAGACAAAACATATTTAAAAACATTTTTCGTACATTGGACAGCAGGCATAGGACACTGATCCCTGAGGGAGAAAAGAAATGAAGTGCCCCTAAAATGGCACCTTAAGGCAAGAGGTTGAAGCCCCATAATTCACATTCATCTTGAATGTCTAGAGTTTCTAATTCAATGACTATTCTGGGTGTGCTCTAATTCTGTCCAATAAATTCTTGACCTCAAAATTCCTCACATCAGCATTTTTATTTCCCTGGTAGTTGTGACATCAAACATTAATATTGTGCACAAATTGTGCAAACTGTCCTGTAGGTTATTGCCACATGGAAGCTTTGTGGCCCCAAGGCTCTGCAGGAAGTGAGTGAAAAATATGCAAACTGGAAGATAAAGAAATTGATTGCAATTACTACCATGTTCTGAACAGGGGAAATTCTGGATGCGTTACCTGTAATACATTTTATTCTACCTAAACATCATTTTTGACTATTGTTTCTGACTGTTTTAAAAAGGCCTGTAATAAGCTTCTTTGGTTTCTGGTGTCTCTACTTTCTGGGGAAATATATAATCAGGGTGGAGGAGGTAGCTGACTGGCAAATGTATAGGTACTTAGATTCATGTGTATGGATCCACTTATAAATATAGCCTGTGGGACATCCACAGTGAACTCTGTAATTCTGCGGTCCCCAGCCCCTGGGGCTGCAGACTTTACCCATCCATGGCCTGTTAGGGACCGGGCCACAGAGCTCTGCCATCCACCTCCCCCACCCCTGTCCGTGGAAAAATTGTCTTCCATGAAACTTAGGAAGGGGGGTACGTGCAAGTGAGCGGTGAAGCTTCATCTGTATTTATAGCCATGCCCCATCACTCATCACTCTCATCACCGCCTGAGCTCTGCCTCTCCCCCCACCCCCCACGGCATATATACAAATGAAATGGAATTCTGGACCAGACTGGTCAATGTCAGCAGTCTGTGATGTGATGTTATTTTTGTTTATGATGACGATGATGATAAGGATGGCTAATGATGGTCACTAACCATCACACTTTTAACTTAGATTGAACTTTTATTTACAAATTAGCTGCTTTAATTTTCACTGTAATGCTATACAAGAGATAGTTTTATCCAATTACAAAAATGATGTTACATCTCAAAATGCAAAGGCCACGTGGGCCCCAAGTGGCTAATCTAGGAGCTCCAGGCCAATTATGTTCCCCGCAGTAGACCACAGTTATCAGCATAAGGTTACAAATAAGCTTCATTCTTTGAGGAAGAAATTGATATTGAAATTAGGAATTCTCATCTAAAGTCACCTTCAAGAAATTCTTATCTAAAGAGCTTCAACTGCCAGAATTTGTCTGAGATCCTTCTATTTTGCCAAAAACTGAGTCATTCTTACTTACTCTCTAGGTAAGCAAAGTAAAGAAATGATTAGATAGGTAGATAGGTAGGTATATAGATAGATAAGAGAGCTAGAGCAAGAGTGAGAGCATGTGCGTGACAGAGTGAGAGAGAGAGGGACAAAGAGAGAGAGAAAGACAGATATGAAGGTAATACAACATAGTAGCAAGAGCCCAGGGCTGGTATTCCAAGATATGGCTTCTAATCTTCATTCTGCTACTATCTCTTACTTTAATATTGACCAAGTCACTCCCTTCCTCTGGCTATGGTTTTATCACATGTAAGTAGCACGTGTGAAACGTGTATTCTCTAGGGCTTCTTTCAATAAAAGGTTATGCTTCACTACAATGGCTTTGGAGTCTAAGAGACCTAGCTTTGATTCCTGGCTGTGCCATTTACAAGGTGCATGAACTTAGACAAGTTACTTGCCCCAAGACTCAAGTTTCCTTCAGTAGGCAAACATTAGAAAAATGAAAAACACAATTGGATATAAGCCACATAAATAGCAAAGTAGTAAAATCAGCTCTGTACTGATCATTTGTAACCTGATCTCTTGCTCAGTTGTGCAGTTCACAAGCTCTGTGTCCTGGTGCAGTTTTCTTCCCTTCTCTGAGCCTCAGTTCTTCATCTATTAATCAAGATAGTTGTGAGGGAAAAATCTCTTAGGTTAATTTTAACTGTAAAAATCTGAAATTCTTCTAAATTGTTGTGATTTATCAGTGCCTGTCCTGTCCTTGCAGAGGCTGTGAGTGAAGCACACTTTCAAGTATGTGCTTCTCTCTCTCATGGGCCCTTTCCTACCACAAGTCTTACAGCAATGGTGATCTTAGTTTGGGAAGTACTGTAACTGTTCCATTAAGGTCTTTTGAGCTCATTCGGCTGGACTGGTAAGAAGGTGGAATGATAGCATGACACACTGTCTAGACAAGGAGTCATCATTGGTGCAGATGCACTTTCCTTAACAATAGTAAAAGACTTGAAAATCAGCTCCCATTTTCTTTAAATAGCCAGACGTCACATTTCCACGTAAGAAGTTTATACTTAGTCAAAGCCTGTACAAAAATACAGTGCTTAAAAAAGGTGAGGTGAATATCATTTATTTTCTAAATCAAGATAATTTTGAGAGTGAAAGTGGTACTTATGACAGTTATTAAAAAAAAGGTAATCATAAACTGGGACTATCCCAGGAAACCCAGAAGATATGATCACTTAAGATCTGAGTACCATGTGTATAAAAGTAACAACAAAAGCTAGAAAAAATGCACATTCCTACTCTCCCACACATATATATTAGACCTGTCAATTGAACCAGGATCTCTAGAGAGGTTGAGGTCAAGGAATCCACATTTTAAGAAGGCCCCTGACATTTTGATGCATTTTAAAATTTGAGAATTACAGATCTAAATTTTACTTAACAGATTTGAGTACAGAGAGAGAGTATTTGCCAGACTCATAGATCTTGAACCCCCTGGTTTGGTTTGCAAGTGGTAGTAATAGAGTCTACATTTTTGAGAGGGTAATTAATAAAATAATAATAGGGACTACATTCATAAAATGTAGCCTATCTTTAAAAGCAATATAGCTTTGTACACTGTTGGTGGGAATGTAAATTAGTACAGCCATTATGGAAAACTGTCCGGAGGTTCCTTTAAAAACTAAATATGGAATTACCATATAATCCAGCAATCCCAGTTTTGCATATTTACCCAAAATATTTGAAATCAGTATGTTGAAGAGCTATCTGCACTCCCATGTTCATTGCAGCCTTATTCACAATAGCCAGGTTATGGAATCAACCTAATTGTCCAACAATGGATAAACAAACTGTGTGGTAACTACACACACACAAGCATGCACACACACACACACTAGAATACTATTCAGCCTTACAAAAGGAAGAAATTCTGTCACTTGTAATGACATATATGGAATTGGAGAACATTATGCTAAGTGAAATAAGCGTACTTACTACTACATGTTCTCACTTATATATGGACTCTGAAACAATTGAACTCATAGAAGCAGAGAGCAGAATGATGGTTACCAGAGGCTGGGTGGGGGTGGGGAGAACATTGTGTGGAGAGAATGGGAAGATGATAATCAAAGAATACAAAGTCTCAGTCAGGTAGGAGTATAAGATTGGTTTTTAAGATCTATTGCACAGCACAGTGAATATAACTAATAATTAAATACTGTATATTTCAATATCACTAAAAGGGTAAATCTCAAATATTCTCTTTACAAAAAACATCAAATATTGGAGGTGATGGATAGGTTAATCAGCTTGATTTAATTATTCCACATTGTATTAAAAATCACAACATTACTTTATATCCCTAAATATATACAACCATGAATTCATATATAAACATTTTAAAAAGTAAAAAAATCAGAGGATAAATATACCTGAGTATTTGAATTGTAATTACTAATAATGCAATGCTACAGATGAAATATTTAAGGATTCCATAACACACCCTGGAGTTGTCATGCTACACCGTGGTGGGTAGCATCTGATAAAGATGAAGAATAGCCTATTACGTTGTTTGAGCTCTAACACAGGCAGGTATTATTTTATAGTAATGAAGAGACAAAATTTAGAATATGGACTCTGTCACAATATAATTCTGCCATACTACCTTCAGTTTTTCATTAAAAAAATGAAAATAATAATAGCTGAATAATAGGTTGCTTTAAGAGTTGAATGAGATAATTCATGTAAAGCATTTGGCACAGTGTAAAGTCTTAGGTACGGAACTGTTTGATAAATATTAGCTATTTTAAATATAGGTATATAAATTGGAAGTAAAATATTATGAAAAGACCAAAGAATGAGAAGTGATAGAAGAACCAGCATGCTTTATGTCCTCGGGCAATCTACCTTCCACCTTAAAATCACTGAGACAACACATAGCCAGGAACTGCAGTTTCAAGATCTCTGAGTCTTCTACTAAAACAGTCTCAAAAGCAGTCTCAAGTATGTGATGGTATCAAATGCCGGAGGATGTTCTGTGTCTTACCTGGTCACAGAGTATAAATGGCCCTGTGACCATTATATAGTAAATAAATATATGGTGTAGGGAACACTGGAGGAGGAATCAAGTCCAGGCACTGACAGTTGCTTTTGGAACTCCAATGATTTTTTTTCTTGACCCTCACTTTCCTAGTATAAAATGAAAGTCTAGAACTAGATGTTCTCTAAGGTATCTTGTAATATTCTATGATTTAGTCATCTATACATCCCCCATTTCCTTGCATATGATAGGTGTTCATCAGTGCATAAATTGAAATAAAAAACAATATCCTAAGCTGCATAGAAAATTTGTTGTTTATTACTACAATGATTCTTAAAGTATTGAACAGGTATTTCTGGTATATGGTAGGTAGTAAAATGTTTGAAAAATGTTGTTTTTAAACATCTTTTAAAGTTTTATTTTATTTTTAATTGACACAATAATTGTACATATTTATGAGGTACAATGTGATGTTTGGATACAGGCGTACATTATATAATGATCAAATCAGGGGAATTAGCAAATCTATCACCTCAAAAATTTATCATTTCCTTATCTTGAGGGCTTTCAAAATCCTCTCTTCTAGCTATTTTGAAATATAGAATATATTATATTGTTGCTCTATTGTGCAATAGGATGCAAGAATTTACTCCTCCTGTCTAACTATTTACCAGCCTCTTCCCATACCCCCTACCCACTCTTGCCCTTCTTAGCCTCTGCTAACCACAATTCTACTCTTACTTCTATGAGAGCAATTTTCCTTAGATTCTACATGAATGAGAGAATGCAGTAATTGTCTTTTTGTGTGTGGCTTATTTCACTTAACATAATGTCTTCCAAGTTCATCCAAATCATCACAAATGACAGGATTTCAATCTTTTAAATGGCTCAATAGTATCCCACTGTGATACTACATTTTCTTTATTTATTCATCTGTTGATGGACACTTACGTTGATTCCGTATCTTGGCCATTGTGAATAATGTTGCAATAAACATGGTAGTACAGATATCTCCTTAACAAACAGATTTAATTTACTTTGGATATATAATCAGTAGTGGGATTGCTGGATCAAATGGTAGTTCTATTTTTAATTTTTTTAAATTTCAGAATATTACGGGGGTAAAACACTTTGGTTACATATATTGCCTATGCACAGTCCAAGTCAGAGTTACAATCGTGAACATCCCCCAGACAGTGCGCCCCACACCCATTAGGTGTGAGTTTTCACATCCCCTCCACCCCTCTCCCACCTGCCCGACCCCTGATGAATATTATTTCCATGTGTGACATAAGTATTGATCAGTTAGTACCAATTTTATTGTGAGTGCCAGTGGTACTTGTTTTTCCATTCTTGTGATACTTTGCTTTGAAGAATGGGCTCTAGCTCCATCCAGGATAATACCAGATGTGTTAATTCACTGTTGTTTTTATTGCTGAGTAACACTCCATGGTATACATATACCACATTTTATTGATCCACTCGTGTATTGATGGGCACCTGGGTTGTTTCCACAACTTTGCAATTGTGAATTGTGCTGCTATAAACATTTGTGAGCAGATGTCTTTATTATAAAAGTCTTTTTTTTCCTTTGGGTAACACCCAGTGAGTGGGATTGCTGGTCAAATGGTAATTCTACTTTTAATTCTTTGAGGTATCTCCATATTACTTTCCATAGAGGTTGTACTAATTTGCAGTCCCACCAGCAGTGTATGAGTGTTCCTATCTGTCCACATCCCTGCCAACATTTGTTGTTTTGGGACTTTTTGACAAAAGCCAATCTCACTGGAGTTAAGTGATATCTCATTGTGGTTTTGATTTGCATTTCCCTGATAATTAGAGAGGTTGAGCAAATTTTTATGTGTTTCTTGACAATTATTCGATCTTCTTTTGAAAAGTTTCTGTTCATGTCCTTTGCCCACTTTTTAATGGGGTTGTTTGATTTTTTCTTGTTGATTTTCCTAAGTCCTTGTATAGATTCTGGTTATAAGCCTTGTATCAGATGTGTAGCATGCAAATATTTTCTCCCATTCTGTAGGTTGTCTGTTTGCTCTAGTGATAGTTTCCTTGGCTATGCAGAAGCTTTTTAATTTGATCAGGTCCCATTTATTTATTTTTGTTGCTGCTGTGATTGCTTTGGGGGTCTTCTTCATAAATTCTTTGCCTAGGCTGATGTCCATAAGAATTTTTCCAATGTTTTTTTCTAGAATTCTTATGGTTTCATTCATTAGGTTTAAGTCTGTCATCCATCATGAGTTGATTTTTGTGAGAGGTGAAAGGCATGGATCTAGTTTCAGTCTTCCACATGTGGCTCTCCAATTTTCCCAACACCATTTATTGAATAGGGATTCTTTCCCCCAGTGTATGTTTTTGTCTACATTGTCAAAGATCAGATGACAATATAAGGATGCGTACTCAGTCCTGTTCCATTGGTCTATGTCTTTGTTCTTTTGCCAGTTCTATGCTGTTTTGGTTACTATAGCCTTGTAGTATAGTTTGAAGTCTGGTAGATTGATGCCTCCCAATTTGTTGTTTTTGCTTAAGATTGCTTTGGTTAGAAGGGGTCTTCTCTGGTTCCACACAAAGCGTAGAATTACTTTTTCTAGATCTGCGACAAATGATGTTGGTATTTTTATAGGGACTGCATTGATTCTGTACATCACTTTAGGTAGTATAGACATTTTAACAATGTTGATTCTACCTATCCAAGAGCACGGTAGGGTTTTCCATCTGTTTACATCCTCTGCAATTTCTTTTCTCAGTGTTTTGTAGTTCTCTCTAGAACATATCTAAGTTAGATATGTTCCTAAATATTTAATTTTCTTTGGTGCTATTGTGAAAGGTAATGCACCTTTGACCCCCTTCTTGGCTTGACTATCATTAACATACATGAAGGCCACTGACTTGTGTGCATTTTGTATCCTGAGACTTTGCTGAATTCTTTATCAATTCCAGTAGTCTCTTGGTTGAATCTTTAGGGTTTTCTAGATATAATACATATCGTTCATGAAGAGTGAAAGTTTGATCTCTTTTGCCCCCATTTGGGCACCCCTGATTCTTCTCTCTTGCCTGATTGCTCTGGCAAGGACTTCTAGCACTATGTTGAATAGAAGTGGAGATAGTGGGCAACCTTGTCTGATTCCAGTTTTAAGGGGGAATGCTTTCCATTTTTCCCCATTCAGTATGATACTGGCTGTAGGTTTATCATATATGGCTTTCATAATTTTGAGGTATGAGCCATCTATGCCTATATTGTTAAGAATTCTTGTCATAAAATGGTGCTGAATCTTGTCAAAAGCCTCTTCTGCATCTATTGAAAGGATCATATAGCCTTTGTTCTTGCTTTTATTTATATGGTGAGTTACATTTATAGATTTGTGTATGTTGAACCATCTCTGCATCTCAGGGATGAAGTCCACCTGTTCATGATGAATTATTTTTTTGATGTATATTTGAATTCAGTTTGCTAGGATTTTATTGAGAATTTTTCCATCTACATTCATAAGAGACATTGGTCTGTAGTTTTCTTTTCTTGTTGTGTCCTTTCCTGGCTTTGGTATCAAGATGATATTGGCTTCGTAGAATGAGTTTGGGAGGATTCCATCCTTCTCAATGTTATGGAATAATTTCTGCAGTATAGGCACCAGTTCTTCTTTGTAGGCTTGGTAGAATTCAGGTATGAGCCCATCTGGACCCAAACTTTTTTTTTGTTGGAGGATTTTTTATTACTGCTTGAATTTTAGTGCTTGATACTGGTCTGTTTTGGAATTCTATTTCTTCCTGAATGAGACTAGGAAGGTGGTGTGTTTCTAAGAATTTGTCCATTTCCTCCACGTTTTCATGTTTTTGGGCATAGAGATTTTTGTAGTATTCAAAAACGATGTTTTGTATTTCTGTGATACCATTTGCGACCTCTCCTTTTTCATTTCTAATTGAGTTTATTAGAGTCCTTTCCTTTCTGCTTCTGGTCAAGCTGGCAAGTGGCCTGTCTATTTTGTTTATCTTTTCAAAGAACCAAGTTTATTAATCTTCTGTATTGTTCTTTGTTCTCAATTTCATTTAATTCTCCTCTGATCTTGGTTATTTCCTTTCTTCTGCTGGGTTTAGGATCGTTTTGCTATTCCTTTTCCATTTCCTTGAGATAATTCATTAGATTACTGATCTGTGAACTTTCTTTCTTTTGAATGTGGGTATTTAAAGTGATAAGTTTTCCTCTCAGGACTGCTTTTGCTATATCCCACAGATTTTGATAATGTGTGTCCCCATTATCATTTAGTTTGAAGAATCTTTTGATTTCCCTCTGAATCTCCTCCTTGACCCAATAGTCATTCAGCAATAGATTGTTTGATTTCCAGGTTTTTGGATAGAGATGTATGTCTCAGTTGGAATTGATTTCTAATTTTATTCCGCTGTGGTCTGAAAAGGTACAAGGTATGATTTCTATTTTTCAAAATTTCTTGAGATCTGTTTTGTGGCCTAGGATGTGATCAATTTTAGAGAAAGTTCCATGAGCTGATGAGAAGAACGTATATTCAGTGTTATTTGGGTGGAGTGTTCTGTAGATGTCTGTAAGCCCAAATGTTCTAGAGTCCCGTTTAGGTCCATTGTTTCTTTGCTAATTTTCTGTTTGGAGGATCTGTCAAGTTCTGTCAGTGGGGTGTTGAATTCCCCAGCTATTATGGCATTGCTACTTATTATGTTGAAATTTTCTTTAGAACTCTAAAGTTTATCCTGTGCTCCTTTATACTATTTTTGCTATGTACAACCACAGAAATTCAGATATCTTTCTTCACCATACTGGTGCCCTTGAGAAGATGAAGCCAATGACCCTACCACTCCTAAGTCTGTTTTTTCAAACTTATGTTTCCTACTGCCATCAACCTACTTCATGCTATATGGTCTCCAGACCTCACATTACCAAGGTCATCTTCTTTTTGACATGCCCCAATTAATTCAAGTTTCTCTTATATAGGGCAGCCTATCTGAAAGACAATATTCTAGTGTTTTATCATATTGAGTTTATGACCAAGTAAAAATCCCAAGGTGATGTTCACATGAGCTTCTGTTTGGCATAACAACTTGAGACAAGAAGGCCAATTGTGTAATGTTATTCCTCAGACATGAGATCTATTGTCTCTTGTTACCTCATAAAAATGTGTTACCTGTCATCATTCATCCTGATGAATACTGGATGCCTTCATCACTTACTAATGGCCAATATTCGATGCATTTTTACTTGCTTTTAAAAGATAATTTGAGGTAAGTAATTGGCATATAATTCATTGAAAGAAAACGCTTTGAGAGTTTCTATTGTGGCCACATAAACTTAAAGGGCTGATAATAATAACAACTGAAGATAAGCCATCTCCTAACAATAACAAAGTGAACACTGAGTTTACTACTTTCCCAGATGGACTTCAACATTTATTTTTTTCTGGGAGGAAAATATTTGATATATGCATGTTAAAGCTGAGATATTTATGGGAGTTGGGGCGTGAAGTTAATTTTTTAAATAACAATTCAAGGAGCAACACCTTCCAATTTGTGAAAGTTACTCTATAATTTTTTAAAGATAGTGACAGTGTTTGGCAATTAGGGTGAAAAATTTTTCAAATATATAACATGGTGGGGATCAACATGGTTTATTTGGAGAACACCTGCTGAAGAGTTACACTTAACTCCACCTGACAAACACGTCTGAAACAACTGGCTCTACCATGGGGGCTTTCATTTTCCTTCCCTTCATGTTCCTGGCCATGTTCTCAGGTAAGAAATGTGACTTTCCTTCCAACTCGCAAGGTAAAGAATTAGAAATGTTGAGTGATTTAACAACACTTTGTCAGAATATTTAAAAACAGGAAATATCCATCAGTCAGAGACATGGAAGAAGGTAAATTTTAAACAAAATAAATATAGATCCAGAGGCATAAAAATAGTGACTGAATGAAATAAGAGTGAATAGTTTGGTGTGACTGAAGAAAAGCAGGGACAAGGGAATGTATTTAATCTAAAAAGGATTATGAGAGTTTGTGAATATTCAAGTTCATGTTCCATAAGCAAATGATTTGTAATATGATCCTGGGCTATGTGGTCAAATAAAAATGCATTCAAATCCTGATTTTTTTCTATGTATGTGATTTGGGGCAACTTGCTTAACTTATTTGAGTCTCAGTTTTTTCATCTGTAAAATGGAAATAAGTATACTTTCCTGTAGGGTTGTTATAGAAATTGTACATATAATAGCATTAGCCACCATTACTTGAGTTCTTAAGTGCTTGACTTTCAACATCCTTCTCTCTATTCCTTATCTAAATACAGTTAGGTTATTTTCAGAGATATAAATTTCTCAAAATAATAAATAACACAGTTAATACATTTCTCAAGATAAAAAAATCCTGATAATGAAACAGATTCCAACTTACCTTTAAATTATAACCTCTTACTTGACCGTATTTCTTATACATACTGAAATGCAATAATAAAAGTAAAGTGCCTAGGACCTCCAACTTCTTATACATGTAACACACAAAATAATGGTTCTCTTCTCATTGGAAACATTGCAGAATTCTTTCCGATTGTTGAGCATAGGGGTGATCATATCCATCCTATTGAAAAATATCAGTCATGTGGTAATAATAAAAATGGGTTAGATGTGAGAAATGTTGTACAGAGATGCCATTAGGGAGCTGCTGAAGTAACAGAGTTAAGAAATAAGAACAAATAGCTAAGAGATGGGGTGAGAGAAGGGAGGAAAAACATATATATGTAAGTTTTAGAGGGGGAAAAATACAGATAAAATTCCTTACTAGAATATATGTTCCATGATTGCAGGTACTGTATCTGTTGTGTACACCTATCACTGCCAGGCACTGGCAGGTATTTGTTGATGTAAGAAAGTATATTAATACCAGACGTAGTAGTTATATAAATTTGGAAGGTGAAGAAAAAAGAGGAATCAGGAAGGTGATACCAGGTGTATACAGAGATTGTAAAATTTGAAGGGAGAAATAGAAAACAAAACAGAGCTGAAGATACTTATTTTCCAAATTTTTAACTTAAAAAAAATGGTCAAACCACATTATGATATCTTAATCACCTCTTTTTACCCCAAAATTTCACCCCTAATTTTTATCCTATAAATTTATCCATGTAAGAAATACTAGGATTTTCATTAAATCCATGATTTGTAATGGCAAAAGAGGGAAATAAACTAGCTGCTCATTGCTAGGAGACTGGTTAAGTAAATTATGATAAACCCATAAAATGGTATATAATATTTGCAGCCATTGAGGAAAAAAATGAAGGTACTTTATATGTATTGATGTAGAGAAAGCATCACTATATTGTCAAGGGAGAAAACAAGGAGTAGTAGAACAATATGTAGAGTGTGCTACCAATTGTGTGGAAAAGTATATTCATATGTGTTTGTAAATACATAGGATATTTCTGAAATAACTTACAAAAACCCGGCCCATGTGATGGTGTACTAGGCACTTTACTTTTATTATTTCCCAGGCATTAGAAAATAATTGTGTCCTAGGTAGAAAAATGTTTTTGTGAGGAAGCCAGAAAAAAAGGTAAAATAACTTTAAACTATTTACCCTTTTGAATCTTTAGTATTTGGTTCCATTTGCTTGTATCACCTATGCAAAAAGGAAAAATAATTTTGAAAAAATAGTTCACCGGTCAATTTTTTCCCATTTCATACACATCTTTATTCTAATTGATTTATACTTGATGTTAGTGACTGTTAACGAACAGTGTCTGATCCCTAGAACCCAAACAGCCTGTGCACATATTCATTTCTCTGCTGAAATTATTCTTCTTTTCTTATCCATTTTTGTGGCAGTGTCCTATGCTTCTTACATGTCACTTCCTCCAGGAAGATGAAAGGATGTCACTCCCTGCTGTCTATATTAGGGTTCTATTGTCTAGTTTACTTCTCTTATTATAGCATGGATCATACTGCTATAAACTCCTATTGTTTGTACCCACTACCTGACTTTTCAGCTTCACAAGGGCAGGACCCTAAACGTCTTGTTCACAGTTGTATTTCCAGCTCTTACTATAGTTCTGACATAGTAATGGGCTCATTAAATTTATATTTTTTGTTAAATTGAATGAATGTCTAGATTATACCCATAGACCCAACCCCACACTACATGACAGTTTAGTAAAGCAGATTGATAACTGCTAAACTCCTGTGCCTGAACTAGGACCTTAACCACCTGCAGTAATATACCATGTCACACTCATTGGATAACAATTGATGATGCATTTGATTTTAGTTAAATTGACTTGAAAGTACAAATGTGTATACTCTGCTTTATACAGCAGAGCAATTGTAAATGCAAGTGAGACCTTAAGTATAAATTTGGAATCATCCACATTGACATAATTTAAAGTTGTGTAAATTGAATAAAAAGGTCGCCAAGGAAGCCTATGTAGAAAAAAAAAGTAAGTCTGAATAAAAGCTTTAAGGAAACCCCTCACATTAAGAAGGTGAGGAAAGAAAGAGTAATTATCAAACAAAACAAAAAGAAACATTTATCCCAAACAAAGGATAAGAAATGTAAGACTCAATGGAATAACATTGTACTTAGCTCTAAAGCCATTCATTTGTTCATTGTTTTCTAAACCTTGTTCATTTTAGAATAGAATCTGAAGAAACCTAAAATAGATTTATATATATATATATTTTATATTGGGGGATAGGTGGGCTTCCAAAATAAATTGGAGACACAAAGTAGATGAGTTATGAAAGATAGGTTTTAAGAAATAGTCGTGTGATACCTACCATTCTCCTGAGTAGTTTGAGCAAAAAATAAAGAAGAAAAACAACCAGAGAGAGCAGGACTGGTGCTAGGGCCTTTTTATTGGAAATGGTGGACATAAAGCTGATTGAAAAAGAGTGTTCTAAAGGAGAAGAGAAACCTGTCTTTGGGACAGAGGAAAGGGAAAGAAGATGGCTACAGAAAGCATATCTAGAGATGCAGAGGAGAAAAGTAAGGCCATTTTCATAAAGTCTGCCAGGCTTTATGTCTAGAAAGTTGATGATGACATTATCTATAAAATGAGGCTTGGAAATTGGGAATGAAGGCTGTGATGTGGAGAAAGTTTATAATAGGCATTGAACAGAATCTGTTTGATTCATCAGGAATTTCAGGTTGAATGAAGGCCTAGTTCAAATAATTCACACTCTATGATTTAGAAATGGGGCAAGCTGGCTTGATGCTATAATTTTTGGAATCTGTGTAATACAGTCATAAAAAATAAAGAAACCCAAATATTCAGGGTATGAGGAAGAACGGGAAGATTCTAATCTGGGGCTTGGTTAAACAATCAAGGAGGCATTAAGTAAAAACTATATCTTGAGTGAATGCTGTTGATTTAAAGTTCTTTAAGTTAAATAACTTTATTTTTATTTTTGTGCCTGTGGTATCATTCCAGTGTCTTCAACTCAGATTTCAAAAACAAGTGTTTTCAATCAAGAAGAGAATCCAGAACTTGCACTTATTCTAGAGAAACAAAATGAAGTTAACAATCTAGAAGGACAAAAGGAATCTAATAAGCAAGGAGGTAGTTATACACAAGAAAAGTCAGAGATATTTAGTCTGCAAGGACCACCAGGGTATTCCAGCCAGCTAGAGAAATCAAGGAATTTTAATCAGCAAGGGAGGACAGGAGTTTTGAACCAGCCTGGGATGTCAGGAGTTCAGTTTTTGCAAGGGAATTCAGAAGAATCTAACAAAGAAGGGCATTCAGAAGCTTCTAATAAGCAAGAAAAATTAGAATCTTCTAGCCAGCTAGTGAAACCAGGGTCTTCTAGCCAGCAAGGGCATCTAGGATGTTCTAGCCAGAAAGGGAATCCAGGGCCACATAGCCAACAAGGGAGGCCGGGGTCATCCAGCCAGCAAGGGAAACCAGGATCTTCTAAACAGAAAGGACATCTAAGATCTTCTAGCCAGCAAGGAAAACCAGGGTCTTCTATCCAGCAAGGGAAGCCAGGGTCACCTAGTCAGCAAGGGAAACCAGGGTCATCTAGCCAGCAAGGGAAACCAGGGTCATCTAGCCAGCAGGGAAAACCAGCATCATCTAGCCAGCAGGGAAAACCAGAGTCATCTAGCCAAAAAGGGAATCTAGGGTTGTCTCACCAACAAGGGAAGCCTGGGTCATCTAGCCAGCAAGGGAATCTAGGGTCATCTCACCCACAAGGGAAGCCATGGTTTTCTAGTCAGCAAAGAAAACTAGGGTCTTCTAGCCAGCAAGGGAAACCAGAGTCATCTAGCGAACAAGAGAAGGCAGGATCTTCCTGTCAACAAGGGAAGCCAGGGTCATCTAGCCAGCAAGACAATCTAGGGTCATTTCCCCAACAAGGAAAGCCTGGGTCATCTAGTCCACAAGGGAAGCCAGAATCATCCAGCCAACAAAGGAAATCAAGGTCTCTTTACAATGAAAGAGAAAGAAGAAATGTAGACAACACTTTGAATGACAATATGATGAACATGCAGGTTAGTGTTAATATTTTTTTTTCTCAGTCAACTTACTAATACACTAGCCATTCTATTTTCCAAGACTAGAAATGGTCAACAGAACACGCTGTATTAATGACAAATAATTTGAAGTGTCACTGATTAAACAAAATGAGAGAAACTTTGGAGCTGAGTATTTTCACACACAGCACTCATGATCATTAATGAGTGCCATGAACTTTTATTCCATCTTTTATTCCCCTCCATCATTTTCCACTGCAGACCCTCTACCTATACTGGACTAACTCAGACCTCCATCAACACCAGGTTTAAATTTCATGCCCATTTCTATACTATCCATAATCTACAAACTACTGAAGAGATATTTCTATATAAAAAATCTGACCTGATATTTTAGTCCCCTGCTCAAAATTCTTCAGTGGTTCCATACCACCCAGAAGATGAAACTCAAACTCCTAAACATGACATTTAAGGATTTTCATGATTGAGCCACTGTATGCCATCCAGCTTCATTTCATACCACTGTTACTTACATACCACCCATATCATATAAAGCCCTTTGATTTTTCATTAATGTGTTCTCAATACTAATGATTTCCTCCATCATTGAACTTACCTTATTACTTCATAATTGATTGTCTATTTATTGAACTAGATCATGAACTCCTTGAAGAAATGTCTTTTCAAACCTGTATCCCCAGATACTAGAATAAGTGAGGCATATGATAGATTCCCCTGAATTGCATGTTAGATGGGTGAAAAAAATGCCTGATGCTTGAGAGCCATCATTGCAAAAAGGTGAACATCCGTCTGATTAGCACATCTCTTATATTCCCTTCTGAGTCCTGCTGTACTTTTACCTTCACTTACCAGTCTCCCCAAAAATCAGCCTCTTAATTCCGTTTAGCCATGACTCTGAACACTGCATTTGATACTCACATTTAAAACAGTTTTCCAGAACACTTCCTCCATCTCATCATTTTAAGGGAAATTTTATTTTTTACCTCATAAATTGTCATTCCTCATAACCCTTTCTGATGAAAGCCACTTGTTCCTCTTGTTGATGTCCCTTGGCTTGCATGAAGTAGTGATCTCCCAGAGGGATTCCTAACATCCAGACCTTAATGCCACCACCAGTGGGTCTCTGAGTCTTTAGGGTGTTACTTAAACCTTTGTAATTTTATATTCATTATAAAATAGGAGAGATATCCATGTTCACATTAGAGAGTATGTGTGGACAAAAGGAACTGTCATGAAAGACTTGTAAGCCTTACACCAATGCAAGACACTGAGACATTTTTTCATCTCCCTAAAACATCTTGATTCTAAGAAGACTAAGTCCCCTATTAAAAAGTCTTATCATTCTCTTCAGTGTTTCTGTTCTCATCTGGTAGTCAAAACTTCTTTATATTCACAGGCTTCTGCCATTCTGTAGCTCACACCCAAAGAAAAGCCCTCAGGTACTATTTGAATCAATTCTTCATAATCTTACTTTTTGCATTATTTTTTCTTTCATGGGCACAAGAAAAAAAATTAAACAATAAATTATGACCATATGTGTTTTGCATGTGCCTGTATGACTTTTTCCTGACTATTGTTTTTTCATGTGCAGGAAGACTTGTTACTAAAAAACTAAAGTGAAGTCAGTCTGACATGTAATAACAGCAGGAGCTTTGGAGTAGATAACTCAGTTTGAATCACAGCTTGGGCATTTAATCCATTTATGAGCTCAGGATGTCACTTAAATGCACAGTGCTTCTATGTGTGTAGCTATAAAATGGAACAAAATATATTCTTATTTCAGTACTGTTGTATGGATTAAGCACAAGGGATCAATAAAATCATTGGTTCAGTATAATGTTTATTAATAAAGAGTAATGAACATTTTTTATTATAATATCTGAATTAACTTGATTGTCCTATTCTTACCTAATGGTCTTTCTCATAACTACAGACTAGCAGTACCAGCAGCAAGAACAAAACTAGCAAAACAAAATGTCAGTCTCTCTACAAACCGGTCTGTGGTTCTGATGGAAAAACCTATGGTAACCGCTGTATATTTAATGAAGCAAAGAGGTAAGAAGGTATTTCTTTATATCAGGAAGTAGTATTCTGATTCATAGGCGATAAAGACTGTTTCTCTCCATGTCTCTCTAGTTTTCTCTCAATAGTGGCTTGGCTATGATTTGTCCAAAGGAAACAAAAAGATAACCCTTGAACAGCAAATTCAGTCAATTCCTGGGGAAATGTGGTTTATTCAGTTATTAAAGTAGGAATCAATTTACTTTTGAGTCATTCACTTACCAAATATTTATTGAACACTTACTATATACCAGGTAGTACTTTAAGAAGTGGAGGAGGGGCTGGTATGGTGGCTTATGCCTGTAATCCCAGCACTTTGGGAGGCTGAGGTGGGAGGATCACTTGAGGGCAGGAGTTGGAGACCAGCCTGGAAAACACAATGAGACCCCATCTCTACTATTAAAAACAAAATAAAACAAAACAAAAAACACATAGAAATCCTTGCTTTCGTGGAACTTTTATTTTTTTCAGTAGAAGCCAAATAAATAAAATAAAATACATCAGAGGATAAAGAGGACTATGAAACCCATGGATTACTCATTGTTACCTACTAAATTATATTTTAATCTTTAATAATATTAAAGGTTGAATTTGGTGGGTGATCCAAATTTTCAAGAGTTACACACTATCTACAAGAGATGAAATCATTACAAAGCTATTTGAAATTGTAACATGTGGTTGAAAAAAAGATATCTCAGTTTTCAGAATTTTTGGATGTTCAACTATGAAAGGTAGGAATGAGATAAGAATGATGAGAATAATACTACTCTTGTTTTCAACTGTTCTAGAATTCAGCAAGTACTAAAGAAGTAAATCCTTATTGCAGAAATAAATGCTAAAAGTTAAGTATCCCCTGTAGCCCTACAGTCAGGAGTGGAAAGGACATTATGCACTAATTGTCTCATATTATGGATAAGCCATCTGGCCCACAGATGAGAAGGGACTTGCTCAAAGTGTGCAAATTCCCAGAGCAGTCAGTGAGAACCACACAAGCCAACACCTAGGTCTGCTTTTTCCCATGTGATTTTAAAATAATCACATTCTCTCTCTATGGCAGTACTACTTCATGGGAGTGCTATTACTTGGTCCTTGATTTCTCTCATTATCTTTTTTTTCAGGTTGAGTAATGGAAAACTGAGTCTGAACCATGATGGGAAATGCTAAGCATGTATGTGAACCAAATTACCTGGAACTTCAAAATTTACTTGCAATTCTTTTAAACAATTATTTCCCTGGGTGTTCCACTGTGAGGTCAGCATGAATCTTACAGATCTGATGGATCCTACATTATTCTCAAGTTTGTTCCAAGGCAAATAAAGTTAGTTACAGAGTAGCTTCTGGTTTCTGGAATTGTTTTTTTCCTAGGCTTTTCCAAATCTTGTATGTGTCTATGATTCCTCTGTTCCCAAAGTGCCAAAACAGTTATGAATCCTGGTTTCTCTTTCAGTGCTAATACTTCAGGGCCTAGGTCAACAATTTGTAAACCCTGATAGATCTAAGAATCTCAGAATTGCATGAAAAAAAAAAAAGATCCTCATGTTAGAAATATAATATAGGTGTCTGGTAGAGCTAAAGTACCTGCAGTTTTAAACCACATTCCTGTTTTATTTTTTTTTAATGAAGGTTATCTCTGGACATGATGTGAAACTGATTTAAGATTTTTTGAGGATATTTTGATTGTCTTCGGAGGATCCATGAAACCATGAGCAAAATAAATTCTATGTGTACTTTTTTCTCAAGGGAATGTCCAAAGCTTTCATTAGATTCTTAAAGGGATATATGACTACAAATAATATATTTCAAAATTATAGATCTACAGACATTGAAATGTAAAAATTTAACATATTTATATGAAGTTGTGTTTTAGCTCATTTTTTGAAGTAAATATATTTATTGATGCCCATTTTCTATATAGCTCAATGGAATAATATGTAAATATAAAAGCATTTTTTTTTGATATAATCATGGTCCATGTAAATGCTCAACAGTCAGAATCACCTGCAGGAAGCACTCTAAGTCACACTGTTAGGTTTACAGACCTGAATATGCATATAGCATTAAACAGTGGCACTTATGTACTGAAATAGTCCAGTGGCTTTGGAATACATGACTACTGGGCATGTGGAATAAAAAGTAATGTGTAAGTTTAAATCAATGGAAAGGTTATCAACCATCAACAAAAAGCACCAATTATGAATTAATATCCCAGGCAAAAAAAGTACCACAGTTGACAGTTGATGTCAGAGTACTGGAGACAAAGTATGTGAAACAAAATGTGCACACCATGTGCTCTTTCCAACTCCCAGTGGTAATCTACCACTGCCTTAGGGTCATTAGTGGTCAACAAACAGCAATAAAGAATCTAGATAGCTTAGAATAAAAGGTATTAGAGGCTAATATCAAGATTAAAGAAAAGTGATCTAACTATTAGGAATAATGAGCTTAATGGCAGGTTCTGAGCTGTTAAAAATGGTTTAAAAATGTCAGCAGAGGTGTTGAACAAGAGACAGAGGTCAGCAATGAAGGAAAATACTTTTACAGCCAAGGTTTCAGTCACTGGATCCAGATTTTGCAGTAGGGAATTCAGACAGCAATTGGTATTTGGAATATATAGATTTAATATAACAAATGCAGCAGGAACAAATCCACTGGAATAGGGCTCACGGCCAAGATTGAACTGTAGAGACAAGCTGTGGTATCAAGGTAAGGGATTAAATTTAAGGAGAGGAAAACAACAGTAGCCCAATGTGATATGGAGAGCTATGGTTTGGAAAAGTGAGGAAGAGAAGATGTATTAATAGAAGGCTATATCTTGAGGGAAATACAGGCCATTAAAATAAATATTACTAAGGGCATTCAATCCTGCATCTCATTAGCAATGAGTAAAATTCAAGGATCAACTGCAGAATCCTCCCCCCACCACACCCCATAGTTTTGACTCCTAGAATCTAGTGATTCATCAGGAAATTCAATATCAAATTCAATTGAATAGAATTTAAGTAAATTTTCCTCTACATTGTCCTAGTCCCAGTGTCCCAGGCTGTTTCTTCATGTTATGAATTAATCGAAGATTAAATAGACTAGAATGGTAAGTACAAGTGGTGCTTGTTTTTCCATTCTTGTGATACTTCTCTTTGAAGAATGGGCTCTAGTTCCATCAAGGATAATACCAGATGTGTTAATTCACCATTGTTTTTTTATGGCTGAGTAGTACCCCGTGGTATACATATACCACATTTTATTAATCCACTCATGTATTGATGGGCACTTGGGTTGTTTCCACATCTTTGCAACTGTGAATTGTGCTGCTATAAACATTCAAGTTCAGATGTCTTTATTATAGAATGTCTTGTTTTCCTTTGGGTAAATACCCAGTAGTGGGATTGCTGGATCAAGTGGTAGTTCTACTTTTAGTTCTTTGAGGTATCTCCATATTACTTTCCATAGAGGTTATACTAATTTGCAGTCCCACCAGCAGTGTATTCACCATCAAATTGGTACTAACTGATCAATACTTATGTCACACATGGAAATAATATTCATCAGGTGTCAGGCAGGTGGGAGGGGGGTGGAGGGGATGGGTAAACTCACACCTAATAGGTGCGGGGCACACTGTCCGGGAGATGGGCACGCTTGTAGCTCTGACTTGGGCAGAGCATAGGCAATATATGTAACCAAAGCGTTTGTACCCCCATAATATTCTGAAATTTAAAAATAAAAAAAGTACATCTATACCTAAATAAATATTTATATAAAGGAAAAAAAAAGTTGCTCAGACCCACATCCCTCCTTTTCAGCTTTTTCTAAGACCTGGAGCCAACCTTATCAAGCATGAGTTTTAAGCCCTGTAATGTGTATAAAATTAAAATATCTTTGCATAATAAGGCAAAGAACCAATGATTAAAGTTCAATTAACAACTATAACCTATAAATGTTAAAACATAAATGTTAACACCTGCAATTCAGGCATCTGTTTTCCTACAAAATTAACAGTTGTGTGTGTTTTTTCCATACCTTCCCTCTAATGATATTTTCATTATTATTCATTTCAAAATATTTTCTAATTTCCAGGTCAATTTCTTCTTTGAACCATAGGATATTTAGAAATATGTTTCTTAATTTCCAAACATTAAAATTCTCTTGTTATCTTTGTGTTACTGATTTCTAGCTTTATTCTTAGATAGGGAGCATCAACTGTATGATGTCAATTCTTTGAAATTTGTTTATATTCCAAGTTCATTTTTAAAGAATGTATGTGTTGCAGAAGGTGGGTACAATGTTATATGTCAATTAAGTCAAGCATCTTAATGGTTTTGTTCAGATGTTCAATTTTTTTCTGATTTTTTTTGTGTGTACTGGTTCTATTATTAATGACAAAGTGTGATCAAATCTTGTACTATGATTGTGGATTTGCCTATTTCTTTATTTAGGTTTTTGCTTTATATATTTGGAGCAAAGATATTTAGAATTGTTATATTTTCTAAATAAACTGAGCCTTTTATTGTTAATAAATAAATAAATAAATAAATAGATTAGAATGACCAAGTTCTTAGCAAAACACCTCATATAATAGGAAGCAAATGAATTCTTTTGAAGTTAATATATTCTCATAGGAAGAATAAAATTTAATATTGGAAAATACCTTAGGATTTAATAAAATATCTTTGATGTTTAATAATCTACTTAGTTACATTTGATATATTTGGATATGCCTAGCAAACAACATGGTTTAAATTGAACATAGACCTCAGCCTTCAGACATGCTGATTCCACTGCAGAGACAGAATTTGTCCTCATGTCTTCTCATAGAAGAGAAAATTGGTTTTTAAAGGTGTGATTATGTTAACACCTACATTGAAAGCTCCAGGATTTCATAACAGTTTCTTAAATGCCAAAAGATTAAAGATTCAGTGAAGTTTTATGTTTACTAAGACCTTTCGTGCACACACACACAACAAAAATAGCTATGCTTTTATGTTTTGCCATTTGATTTATCTCAGGAAAGTATTCTGTGATGCAAGCCACAATTTAATGCATCTACTACAGTTAGGCTGTACTATCAAAGGGACATTTTATCATCATTAACACAAAAAGACATTAATGCAATATTTCTAATACACAGTGAGCATCGTGAGAGAGAAAATATTGGCCTTTTTGTATATAAATTGGAAGTAAAATATTGTGAAAAGACTAAGAAATCAGGATACAGGGTGGCAGAGATGATACAAGAACCAACAAGCATTATGTCCTTGGACAATCTGTTTTTCACCTTATAATCACTGAGATACCACATAGCCTGGACCCACAATTTCAAGATTTCTGAGTCTTCTACTAAAAGAGTCTAGAAAGCAGTCTCAAGCATAAGATGGTTTCAAATGCCATAGGCTGTTCTGTGTCTTACCTGGTCACAGAGTATAAATGGCCCTGTGACTATTCTATAGTAAACATATATATGGTGCAGGGAACACTGGAGTGGGAATCAAGTCCAGGCACTGACAGTTGCTTTTGGAACTCCAGTGATTTTTTTCTTGTCCTCACTTTCCTACTATAAAATGAAAGACTTGTGCTAAATGTTCTCTAAGGTATCTTGTAGTTGTGATATTCTATGATTTTGTCATCTATGCATTACACAATTCTTTGCATGTAGAAGGTGCTCACCAGTGCATAAATTATATATAAAAACAATATCCTAAACCCATAGATAACATTGTGGTGGAAGAAGTATTAACAAAATGATTCTTAAAGTACTAAACAGGTATTTTTGGTATACAATATGTAATATGATATTTTGAAAAAAGTCAATAGTTATATATTTGTTTTAGAGTGTATTTGGAAAAATAAAAGTATCCCATTAAAACAATAGTATTGGTTAAAATGACCCTAATTAAAAATAATCAATTTAGAGAAAAAAAAATATATATATAAGTACTAAATATAACAGGTACTATCCACATATGTGAAAAAATTGCCCCCCAAAAGACTGATTTTTCTTGAAACCCTAAACAAATAGAGCTGATTTGTTTGGTTTGGTTATGGCCACACACACACATAAGTGTATGCATATATATATTGCATATATATTTTTATTAACATAATTTATTTTTAGAGCAGTTTTAGGTTCATAGTAAAATTGAGAGGATGATACAGAGATTTCTCATATATTACCTGCTTCCACACATGCATAGCTTCCCAATTATCTATATCCCACACCAGAGTGATACATTTGTTACGACTGATGGACCTACATTTACAAATAATTGTAACCTGGAGTCCATAGATTACATTAGGGTTCACTCTGGGCGTTGTACATTCTATGGGTTTGGACAAATTTACAGTGATGTGTATCTACCACAATAGTATATTATACAAAGCTGTTTCACTGCTCTAAAAATCTTCTGTGTGCTGTCTATTCATTTCTTCCTCCCCTCTAACCCCTTGCAATCACTGACCTTTTTACTGTCTCCTTAGTTTTGCCTTTCCAGAATGTCATATAGTTGGAATCATACAATATGCAGTCTTTTCATATTGTATTCTTCCACTTAATAATACACATTTAAGTTTTCTTCATTTCTTTTCATGGCTTGATAGTTCTTCTCTTTCTAGTGCTGAATAATATTCCCCTATTGGGATGTACCCCAGTTTATTTAACCATTCACCTACTAAAGAACATTTTAGTTGCTTCTAAATTTTGGCAATTATGAATTAAACTGCTATAAACATCTAAGTACAGATTTTTGTGTAAACATAACTTTTCAACTTCTTTGGGTGAATTCTAAGGAGAGAGGGATTGCTGGATCACATGGCAAGAGTAGTTTAGTTTTGTAAGAAACTGCCAAACTGTCTTCCAAAGTGGCCACACCATTTGGCATTCCCACCAGCCATGAATGAGAGTTCATGTTGCTCCACATGCTCACCAGAATTTGGTGTTGTCAGTGCTCTTGATTTGGAAATTCTAATAAGTGCATAGTGCTATCTCATTATTGTTTTCACTTGATTTCCCTGATGACATATGATGTGGAACAGCTTTGTGAATGCGTATTTGCTATCTGTATATCTTCTTTGGTAAGGTGTCTGTTCAGGTCTTTGGCCGACTTTTTAACTGGGTTGTTTTGTTTTCTTATTGCTGAATTTTCAGTGTTACTTGTACATTTTGAATAAAAATTCTTTATCAAATATATTTTGAAAATATTTTCTTCCAGTCTGTTGCTTGTCCTTTCATTCTGTTGATATTATCTTTCATGGAGTAGATTTTTAAAATTTTGATGAAGTCCTACTCATCAATTCTTCCTTTTAAGGTTCATGTCTTTGGTGTTGCATCTAAAAAATCATTGCCATGCACAAGGTCATCTAGGTTTTCTTTTATGTTATAGTCTTGGAGTTTTATATATTTCTCTTTTATATTGAGGCCTATAATTTATTTATTTATTTATTTTTATTTCAGAATATTACAGGGATACAAATGTTTTGGTTACATGAATTGCTTTTGTACAGTTTGAGTCAAAGCTATAAGTGTGCCCATCACCCAGATGATGTACAGTATACCTGTTAGGTATGATTTTACCCATCCCCTACTCCCCCCCCCAGCTTGATTTCCACTGAGTTTTACTTCCATATGTGCTCATGAGTACTGATAGGTTATTCCAATTTAATAGTGAGTACATGTGGTGTTTGTTTTTCCATTCTTGCAAAATTATAGAGAAAGAAAGTAGAATAGTAGTTACCAGGGCCTAAGAGGTAGGTGGAATGAGAAGTTATTGTTTAATGGGTACAAAGTCTCAGTTATGCGATGATGAAAAATTTCCAAACATGGTCAGTGATGATGGTTGCACAACATCAATGAACACATCCACTGAATTTCCTGAATCTTTTCAATATCATTCCCTCTCACCTCATCTTGCCATCCTACTCCATCCCCAGGTAACCACCGATTTGTTTTGTTCTGTTGAGAAGAGGGTATATTCTGATGGAATGTTCTGTAAATGTCTGTTAGGTCCATTTGATATAGAGTGCAGTTTAAATCTGATTTTTTTGTTGATTTTCTGTCTGGATGATCTGTCCTGTGTTGAAAATAGAGTGCTGAAGTTTCTTACTATTCTTGTATTGTAGTTTGTGTCTCCCTTTAGGTCTATCAATATGTCCTTTATATATTTAGCTTCTTTGATGTTGGGTGCCTTTATATTCACAATTGTTAAGTTCTTAGTGAATTGAACACTTTATTGTTATATAGTGACCTTCCTTGTCTTTTTTTTTCTTTAGAGATGGGATCTCTTTCTGTCACCCAGGCTAGAGTGCAGTCATGCAGTCATAGCTCACTACAGCCTTGAACTCCTGGGCTCAGGTGATACTCCTGGGCTCAGGTGATTCTCCTGCCTCAGCCTCCCAAGTAGCTGGGACTACATGTGTGTGCCACTATGCCCAACTAATTTATTTATTTTTTATTTTTCAGAGGCAGGGTCTCACTATGTTTTCCAGGCTGGTATCAAACTCCTGGACTTAAGCAATCCTCCTACTTCAGCCTCCTGAGTAGCTGGGGTTGCAGGCATAAGTCACTTTTTGTCTATTTTCAAAGTTTTTTACTTAAAGTCTATTTTACCTGTTATAAGCATAGCTATTCCTGCTGTTTTTTGGTTTCTATTTCATGGAATATCTTTTTTGATCCTTTTACTTTCAGTCTATGTGTGTCTTTACATGTGAAGTAAATTTCGTATAGACAGCATATAATTAGGTCATTTTAAAAAAATCCATTCAGCCATTCTATGTCTTTCAATTGGATAATTTAATCTATTTGCATTCAAGGTAATTATTGATAGTAAGGACATACTATTGTTATTTTGTTAATTGTTTCCTAGTCGTTATTTCGATTCTTTATTCCTTTATACTTCTCTTATGTCTTCCTTTGTGGTTAAGTGAATTTCTGTTTGCTTTTCATTGTTCGTGTACCTATTATAGCTTTTTGCTTTGTGGTTACCATGAGGCTTACAAAAGTTATCTTAGAGTTATAACTGGTTAATTTAAACTAATAACAAGTTAACTTGATTGCTAAAAGAAAAAATAAAACCTTTATAATTTAATTCCACTCTCCCCCTAATATCCTGAACTTTTGATATCTCCATTTATATTTTTAGATTTTATATTGCATATATTTCAACCAATTGCTGTATTATCTTTATCTTTAATAATTTTGTCTTTTAATCTTCCTACTAAAGATATATGTGGTTTGCCTACCACAATTGCAGTATTAGATTATTCTAAGTTTGCTGGTGTACTTATTTTTACCAGTGAATTTTGTACTTTTAGATGTTTTTGTGTACTGATCAGCATCCTTTTGTTTAAGCTTGAAGAACTTACTTTATAATTTTATGTGACACTGGTCTGGTGGTAATGAACTCCATCAACTTTTGTTTGTTTGGGAAAGTCTTTATATTATCTCTATTTCTGATGGATAGTTTTGCTGAGTACAGCATTCTTGCCTGGCAGGTTTTTTTTTTTAGCACTTGGACTATATTATTGTGTTCCATCCTGGCTTATGAGATTTCTGCTGAGAAGACTGCTGCTATTTAACAGTTTGAGTATAATATATCTGTGGTAGTTGTATTTGGATTAAATCTTTGACCTTCCTTTGCCTGGATATGTATATCTTTCTCCAGGTTTGGAAAATTTTCTACTATTATTTCTTTAAATAACCTTTCCATTAGATGTTACATCTTGTATTTTGAAGGTCTGTTATTAGGTGTATAAACATTTAGGATTGCCATGTTCTATTGATGAGTTAACCTCCGTATCATTATGAAATGACCCACCTTGTCCCTGGTAATATTCTTTCTTCCAAAATCTACTTTGTTTGATGTTAATATAGTCACTTCAGCTTTTTTTTTTTCACAAGTGTTACCTGGTATAATTTTCCCCAACCTTTTACTTTTAGTATGTTTGGGACTTTATATATAATGTGCTCCTCTTTTAGTCAGTATATATTTGGGTCTTCCTTTTTTTAAATTCAATCTGACAATCACTGCCTTTAAATTGGGAGTGTTCAGATTATTTATGTTTAATATGACTATTATGATTAGGTTTAAATGTATGATTTTACTATTTATTTTCTACTTGCTTATTTTTTTCTATTTTTTTCCCTTTTCTTTCTTATTGCCTTCTTTTGGATTGAGTATTTTTATGATTCATTTTGTCTTCTCTGTTGGCTATTAAATAGTTATAACTCTTTGTTGTTTTATTTTGGGTTGTTTTAGGGTATATAATTTTTAATGTATTTTTGTCTTTCTTTAAGCAATATTATACCACACTATACACACTATTAGAAGCTTAAAACAACATACTTCCATTTCGCCAATTCTAACCTTTGTGCTCTCTTTATCATTAATTTTCCTTCTACATGTGTTATAAACACCATGATGCATAGTTATTATTAAAGCTTTGAATTGTTTATTTCTTTCAAGGACATTTAAAAATATAAAAGATATCTCTTTATTTTACTCAATTATTATTTCTTTTCATTTTTTTATGTAGATCTAAAGTTTCATCTGATCTTATTTCCTATCTTGGAATAGTGTTTTATTCACCTCCTCTTCACCCTGTTGTTGAGGAAAGGAGTTTCACTCTAGGTTTCTGGGCATAGTTAAAACTACAGCACTCAACACTAGACAGGTAGATTAATAGCAGTTTATTATTCACATATACTCACAACCTGGGAGAGGAAGACACCGCATGTCATGCAGGGCCACACAAGGTTTCCACTTGGAAATAGACTGAATGAGTAGGGGTTGTGAGGGACAGGCTTTGTAGTAACAAGAGGGTGAAATGATTCCTATTTCATGTGCAATTATTGAATAATTTATGGACTGGCAAGGAAGTGAAACCCATTAGTTTGAGGACTGAGTCAAGTACTAATGGTCCTGCTCATAGGAAAACTAATCTGATGGGGAGCCATTCCCATTGGATGAGGTATATCTCATGAGAGCATAGGAACTTATGGTTAGGCTCAAAGATGTCAGGGTGGCAGTTAATATTGCATCTTAATTTCAGGCCTTATGCCAGAAATAGATATATAACATGACATTTGAAACAAGAGAAAGGTAGAAAACTGATAATCCTGATCATTAGGATGTGTGGTCTCTAGATCTTATTCTGTCACACCTGTCATTTATGTAAGTTCCCCTCTCTACATTTCATTTGCGTTGCCTGAACAATGAGGCACTAGGCTAAATCAGAGATCAGTTGCCTGCAAGCATTTTTGATATCACAACATGATAGGTAAGTTTTTCTTGTAATATACCTCCCAATTATATGTATATTTACTTTAATTGTGTACATCTATTAATGTACTAATGTATTTTGAACAATATAGAATGTAACCAATAATATAAATTAAAAATGTAAAAATTAATATTAGAATATATTAAAACAATCAAGATGTTTTAACCCATACGACAAGATCAACGTTTAAAATGTACAACACAAGAGAATTTGATTTTATCTGCTAAAGTTGAACTTGAATTAAGGAAACCTTAGTCTCTACTGGCCTCTCCAATACACACTTAGATTGTCTCTGTAGTATTTTCATCACATAAATTGGGAAAGCAATAGATTAAATGCCACTAACTTCCCTTTTCTCTCAGAAACTATTTAATACAGTGAATTTTCAAATATCTTTATTCCTAAAGGGTCCTGGTAGACAAGGAAGGCAGATGGAGGGTCAAAATTCAGGAGGCCAACTAGGGCACAGAGAAGTATCTATTATAGATAGATACTTACTCCCAGCTAAGTGGAGCCCATAACATGGGAAGTAAAAGAGTCACCATGTGTGACATCTAAAGGCAAGTTTGGTGATTATGCCTTCTGAATATGTACAGAAAATGTCAGAGTTTCAAAGAGAAGCCATATTCCAGATTAAGATACAGACATAAATAAACAACTCATGCTGTACAATATCTGTGGGTATAAAGTGAAAGAGATGATTGATGTATTTATCTGAAAAATTAGAACTCTAAAATACTTTCAATTAAAGTATTTATTAATAAGGCTCTATATGGGCTATTTATGATTCTTCCACCCAATCAGACTATGAAGTTGTATGTACACTCTTATATATCTCTCCATTAAAGCAAAGACATTCAATTTACAGCTACAGAAATTCATGTCATGCAGCCTCTTTGCTCCCTTACCTCATAAAAAGAGTAATGCTGTTTAATAAAATTTATCTTTATTATCATAATAACATATTTTTGTATGTTTAAAATCCTAAGTCCCAGTTTTTCATTATTAAAAAATGGACTTAATTACACCTAAGTCACATCTTATGAAGACCAAAGGAAATAATATGTAGAAACTTTATATACTGTTTAAAAGTCAGATGTACAAAATAAGTAAGAATTTCCCTCCCGTGTTTAAACAAAAAATCTTTAAGAATATGTCAAACAATCTTTTCTTGTACCATTCCTTGTTAAAGACAAAGAATATAATGTGAGACAACAAAGGTAATGTTTTAATAAGCCAAAATAAGGTGGCTCATGGGCTTTACTTTAATGATCTAACTTAAGATGGAGCTCCAATAAGCTACAATCTTAAACTGTTATTACAAAACTCATTCATACAACTTCTTAGACAGCTATAATATTTCTGGAAAATAAGCAATTTTCCAGCATTAATTTTCTTTCAAGACTTTTGTACACAACTGATTCTAACTATAAACAAATGTTTTAAGAGTCCATTGTGTTCCAGCAACAATTTAGGCATCTGAGAGTGACAGAAAATAAGAACCTGCAAGACACATTATATTTTTGCACAGTTAATATTTTTTATTCAGCAGATCATTGTTTTCATGGTAATTAATGTCCTGTATTTTCTAAAGCAGGAAATTCAGTAAAAACATATAAAGTAAGAAATACTAATTTTAAAAATGTTTAAACCTTAATATCCAAAATAACATATAAATCATATTTCATGTGGGCTGAGTTTCCGTATCCTATGCAAAAAAGCATGGGAATACCCTAGATACCTTCAACTAAACAGGAAGGACAAGAGGAATCATTTCACATATAAAGCAACATGAAGAACAAACAAACAAACAACAAAGAAAAATAAGAAAAAACAGAAAACAAAGAAGAAAAAACAAAAACAACAACAAAAACTATATCAAAGAATCAGCATGGAAAATAATGATTAAATTGAAGTTGGCCACCACATTGTCTAAAAAGAAAAAGGAAAGAAAAAACACTTAGATTATTACATTAGAAATCCTGCTGTGATTTCCCAAGATAAGGATTTTGTCTAAAGGACTAAGCATCCTGGAATCTATTTTCTAAAGGACGAGGTCCTGCCTACAGGCTCTGTAGCCATCCCTTCTCTTCTACAGGCTAGTGAAACCACAGTTGCTTGCTCAACGTGCTTCTGAGGAGGCATATATTTTTGACCTGAAAAGAGTGTTTGTAAGAACAGAACCAGCCTTCTCTGCCTCAAAATTAATTGACATTGTTGCCTTTTTAATTTGTAGAGTATGATAGCTTTTTGTCTTATACTCTGCTATCTTAATATTGACCTTGCTCTCCATGACCTAGCTTTATTAATACCAATTTGGAATTGGGAACTGTACCTTGGGGCAGATCCAGATGAGATATATCTCAGAGGCTGGCTGACCATCCAACCAGGTTTTAAATGTCTTCTGACCCTTAATTCCCCGGAACTATATCCCTCTTGCCTCTTACCCCATCCAAGGAACCGGAGGACAGATCCTCTGCTGCCACTACTTACTGGATCCTGCTGAACTTAATTTCCTTGGGTTTCTTCCTCTAGTACCATCTCTACTTCCTATCCTCTCTGTTCTTAAGCAGTGAGTGCATATTTTGATTCAATCCTTGAAAGCCGTAATATTTTGAATCATTTCCACAAGAAGGGAAACTGTGTTTTATTCTATTGCTTGATTCTAACTGGAATGTTTAGTAGATTCCATCTTTAATTAAAACATAATTGAATACTTATTTTGTGATCAAATGAATGTATAAATATCATGCCTAACTAAAAGTTAAGAAAATAACAGAATTTCTGAGTTGCCACTCAGAGTGCAATATTTAAGATGCATTCCTACATTATACTGTTTCATGCTACCTCCGATCACTTTGTTTTTCCTGGGTGGTTTGTAATCATAAATGAACAAAAAGTGTATAAAGAAAAGTAAAAGAAATGTGCCATGCAGATAGAAATGATAAAATACTTTTGTAATGAATATATTATCTTAATATAATTAAAATAGAAGCCAAAAATTATCTTGAACAGTAATCTATGATGACTGTTGTTATCTGCCTAATTGAATTTAATTAATTTGGATGTGACATGCTAAGTGAAAAATATTAATTATAAAGATAGCTCCACAACAAAAGCCTTCAGAAATGTTGATTCCTTTACATAGATATAAGAGTCAGTGCCAAAGTTTTTAAAATGTGTTGTTTGGGTTAATGTAAATATTGATCATCCTAGAATTCTTTAATGAAGTGTTAATATTTAAGATAAGCAGATATTCAAATTTTGTTTCTTATCTAGCTTCACGGCAAAAAACACATTCATTGTTATATGTCTTGCCATCGGATTCACAGAGAGGAAAGTATTCAGTGGTGCAACCTATCCTTGTACTTCTGTACTTAACACAGTCAGGCTATAAAAGTCATAAGAGATAATTTAAATAAATATTAATAATAATGATTTATAAAAGTGGATAGTATTCGACACACATTGTGAGAACCTGGATGTACAAAACTAATCTTTTAAAAAAATTTGAATATTCTAATCTCAATTCCAATTCAAATATTGCAATTTGAATACGAGAATACTTCCTGGCACATAGCAAGGGCTCTGTAAATATTTTTAAATAAATAAATAAAGTTAGCTAGACCACAAAGCCTACTTACATCTTTTTATTTCCATTTCCACTATTCTATTCTGAGCTTCCATCATCTCTTGCAGGACAATTGCAATATCTATCCAAATGGTCTGATTACAGCCACTTTAATGGCTCCCCAAAGTCTACACCTTTGCTCAAGTCACTGCCCATTTTTTCTTGGGATCAACATTACAATCCTTTATAGCCTATGAGACTAACTGTCTCCAGCCTCCATCTGTCTCCGGGTCATCTTCTACTAAGATCTCTCTAACACTTTGTGTTCCAGCCACAAAGATCTTTCCATTTTGTTTAACATCTGTACTACTCTTACACCATTATATGTAGTTCACTTGCCCCTCATGTCTAAAACACATCATCTCCCATCACATACATTCCTCAAACAATCCAGTTCTAAACTAAACTTACTATCTCCTGCTTCTGCTCAAAAATCTGACACTGTGCTGCAGGAAAAAATAGCATACACAGTCATATATTCTGATGCCATAACAAATACAAAGTCTGAATTTTTAATCATCAAATGAAAGTTTACCTTGTGAAGTATTCTCATATTTTCTGAAATTCCAGAGAGTACACCAGCAACCAGAGCAGAGATTAATAATAATAATGATGATAATAATAATAAATGGCCCATTCGTTGAGAAGTAGTCATCTAATAACAGAATGAAGAATATTATTTTCTGTTAAAAAATAATGAAGTATGTACTTATGGTCGTGTCTTTCTGTAACCCAAATAAGATCTTAATAGCCAAGAAAAATTCAAATATTAAATTTCAATCCATGAGGCTTCATTTATGCCTTCTGGCTACATTTCACACACTTTCACATGTTAGTTTACATGCTTTAAGAACAAGTCTGTCAAAAACAGGTAATTTCCCCACTTGTAGATGAGAACACTGAAGTAGAGTAAGAGCAATGACTAGCATGAACGTATTTAGTATAAAAGGGGTTGAATCTGTAAACGAACTCGTTTTGTCAGATCTTAACCTAGTGTTCTGTAAAAGCACCCATGCATCTTCCACTGATGAGCATAGACATTAAGAAAAATCATCGTGAGGATCAGCAGCAAGGTCCTTGTTCCTAGTTGGCTCAATTTTTGACAACTACTGAATGATAAAGTTTTCCACTGACTAAGAGAAAAATTACTCACCAGAGAAAGTGGAAGACATTAAAATGAAGAATGAAATAGCCTTGAATATTGGAAAGAAAGCCATTTGGTCTTCTCAGTGATTTTGTAATGAGACTCTGGAAAAATAAATGGGCTCAGATAGCTATCATTAAGACAAATCCTAGTGTTGGCACTCAGCAAACAGTGAAAGAGAACACGGAGGCTGTTTCCCTGAAGGATGCTCACCTCAAAGGAGTGTCTCTGGCCCCCATACTATCTGTCCCTACATTCCCAATTAGAAATGTCCATTTGACTCAGTCTTCGTGAACACTTCAGAAAGAAAAAGAGTATTTTATGAAAAATTTTGCATAGTACATTACTATTTGTCAAAACAATGAATTTTCCACAGACAGTCATGTTATTTTTGAATAAGAGCAGATTGCTTTTTCCTTTCAATATGGATATATTTTATTTCTTTTTCTTACCTGATAACTGGCTAGATCTTCCACAGAAATCTTATGGGAGAGAGAGAGAGAGAGAGAAAGAAAGTGAGCAAGCACAGTGGAAAAAGATAGAAAGATTTCCCCAATCAATCACTGATCTGCTGTCTGTCACTATAGAATAAAATAGAATAGAATTGTTTTTGGTGTGACTTCATTCATTCACAGTAATTATTTCTGAGATTTATCCATGTTGTGCACATAGATAGGTCATTTTTTAAAATCATGGATTAGTATCCCAGTTTTATGGATATACAACAATGTATTTCTTCATTCACCTGTTGAAACTGCCAAGTTGTTTTCCAGAAGGTTTTTTTTTAAAATGAAGTCCAATGTATCAATTTGTTGTTTTCTGAATCATATTTTGGTGTCATATCTAAGACATTTTTTTTGTAACTAAAAGTCACAAAGATTTCTCTCTTATTAAAACTTAGTTTTAAATTTTACATTTAGTCTAAGATGCTTTTTGAGTGTATTTTTCTATATGGTATAAAGTATGGATTAAAATTTATTTTTTGCATATGAATATTGAAATATTCAAACATGATTTGGTGAAAAGGCCATCCATTCTCTACTGCCTTTCCTTTGTGCTTTTGTCAAAATCAGTTGTCCATATTTGTATAAGTTTATTTTCTTAGTTGTTATCAAATTCTTTTGATCTAATTATTTGTCTTGAGGACAATAAAACACTGTCTTGATTATTGGACCTTTATAATAAATCTTGGAACCGGATCGTCTTAGCTCTCTAAATCTCTTTTTTTTTTTCAAATTTTGTGTGAAAATTCCAGGAACTTTGCATTTCTATATGATTTTAAAATTGGTTTGTCCATTTCCACCAAAAAAAAAAAGCCCTAGTGGGATATTAGTAGGGGTTGTATTGCATATATGGGTCAATACAGAGGAGACTTGGCATGCTAAGTCTCCTAGTGCATTATGCCCCAAAGTCAAGAGATATATATATATAAATTTAAGTATTCTTGAATGTCTCTCATCAAACAATCGTAGATTTTAGTATACAGTAAGACTTTCATATCTTTTGTCAGGTTTATCATTATTTCATATTTGTATGCTATTATAAATAGTACTTTTGAAATTTTAATTTCTTTTTGATGATTGCTAATAGGTATACAACTATTTCACATTAGTGTACTGATCTTTTGTCCTGACACCTTGCTATAATTTCTATTTTTCTTTAAGGATTCCATTGGATTGTCTAGAGATAGTCATATTATTTTTGAATAAGAGCAGAATTGCTTTTTCCCTTCAATCTGGATAAATTTTATTTCTTTTTCTTGACTGATTACTGGCTAGATCTTCTACAGGAATGTTAAATAGAAATGATAAGACTGAACATCTTTCTTTTTTCCTTTTCTTAAAATCTTAAGGGAAGCATTTAGAATTTTACTGTTAAAACTCTAAGATTTTTTGTAGATGCTGTTTGTCAGATTGAGGAAATTTTCTTTTACTCCTAATTTGCTGAGGCTTTTTAAAAAATCAACATTAGATTTTTTGGATTTTGTCAATTTTTTTCTTTCTCTATTGAGATTATCATAATTTTTTTATGTTACTGGGGTGAATTACATTGACCTTCAAATTTTAAACTCATATTGCATTTGGAAATAAATTTCACTTGGTCCTGATGTATTTTATAAATACCCATCTTGTATATTTTTAAATTCAATTTTTTTAAAACAATTTGTTTTTAATTTCTGAATCATGATCATAAAGAACATTGCTATGTAGTGGTTTTTTTCTTATAATGTCTGATTACATATCAGGTTAATACTGGCTTTATGTACTCAGAAAGCATTCCCTCTTCTTTAATATTACTCAAGAGTTTGTATAGAATTGCTATTATTTCATTATTAAATTTTAGGTAAATTTTTCTTATGAGGATTTCTGGGCCTGGAGTTATTTTTTCTGGAAGGTTTGTAACTAAATATTCTGTGTACTTAATAAGTATAGGGTTCTTCAGATTGTTTATTTCTTGTGAGTGATCTTTAGTGTTGCATGTTGTTAAAGGAGTTTGTACATTTCTTCTGAATTGTCAAATTTATTGACATAAGATGCTTACAATATTCTTTTATTAGCTTTTTAATATCTGTAGAATCTATAGTGATATTATCTCTAATTCCTGATACTGTTATTAACAATTTGCATCTTCTCTCCAGGTTATCTTTCCTGATCATCTGGATAGAAGTTTATTAATTGTATTTATCTTTTCAAAGAACCAGCTTTTAGTTTTATTGTTTGGCATATAGATTCCCAATAGATATTTGTTGAATGAATGAATAAAATAACTGTTTCAATTCAAATTTTAATTCATTCAATCCCACGCATGAGTAAGAGGTAGAATAGGAAAGTTGTCGTTCTATTGGATTCCATTGCCCATTTAAGATCATTCTTTTTCCATCCTCACATAAAAGCTTATCCATCTTGTTAATGGTTACAGCATCTGCCCATGAAGCACACCACACTGTCATCTATTAATAATCTGATAAAGTGATCAAGGCCCAGCATTCTTTTAAGTATATTGGAGTCCTGACTCAGAGTCTTCCTTTTTGGAAGAACTCATGCCAGAATCCCAGGTGATTCAGGTTTCATGTTGTCACAATCTAATGGTATTTTCTAAACCAAACAGAAATCAGCAGTTGGAATATTAAAGGCATGATCATCTATAAAATGGAGCCCATAGAAAACACAATTTTGTGACTAATATTATTTCGTATGCATTTTGATCAATAGTTGAGGCATGCATTGGATATATTATCTGAAATGACATTGGTATCTCAAAATGTTATGACCGAGTTTATAATGAAGGGAAAAATTAGAGACATATGTATACATGTACAATATTCATTTGTACTTGATATTTGTTTGTTTTGCCTGGGCTTTTAATTAGATATGGGCTTTTAAAATTCCATGATCTTGCTTTATTGTTTTCTATGTATTCAATGCAGCTAAAAGTTTAAGAGAGCTGCTGCCCCATAAACAGTTTTTAGATGAGGGAAGGGAACAAAAAGGAAGCTATATGGTATTTGGATTTAATTATCCTCCTTCCAAAAATATATTGAAGTACTCACTCCTAGTACCAGTGAATGTGACCTTACTTGAAATAGGGTGTTTACAGATGTAATTAAGATGTAAGTTTTGAATATTTTTATGAGGTTTTAATAAGAATTTCTTATTTTATATGATTGTGGTCAGGGAATCTAGTTATTAAGCATTTTTTGAAATTCAATAAGAAAGTTTTTAGAATCTTACATATTATCCATTTTGGAAAATTTTCTGTGAGTGCTAAAAATGTAGAGTCTATGAATGTTAGTTGTACAATTCTATAAACATATATAAGTCAAACTTGTTAGCTGTGTCTTTTTTATATCACTATAGTTGTATGCGTTTTAAATTAACTAGATTTTTTTTTCAGAAGATAATGGGGGTACAAACACTTTGGTTACATATATTGCTTATGCACTGCCCAAGTCAGAGCTAGAATCATGAATATCCCCCAGACAGTACACCCCACACCCATTAGGTGTGAGTTTTCCCATCCTCTCCATCCCCCTCCCACCTGCCCGACCCCTGATGAATATTATTTCCAGTGTGCACATAAGTATTGATCAAAATCAACTAGATTTCTTAATTTCTGAACATGACCTATTGAAATCTCTGAGAGACTAGGTATTTGCCTATTTCGCCTTGTATTTCTGAGTTCTACTTGATAAATTGGAAGATAGAAACATTGTTGAATATTTTTTTGCCAACCCAAAGGAAATATTTTTCAATACTTTCTTTTTTTAAATCTGTGATTAGCATTTAACACTACCTCATTCTTGGTTAGTAATCATTCGGCATGTCATTTTCCAGTCCATTATTTTCAATGTTTTGTATCATGTTTTACATGTGCCTAGTGTTTATGTGTAAAGATTAACTATATCATGTTGAAGCAATATAAACATGTTATTTCAATTGGGTAATTTTATTTAAGATATTTAAATATTAATACATTTGGAATTATTCAGATGATTTCATTTTATGTTTTTCTTTTACCATTTTTAATAAAATATTTACTATCAATTTTAGAATGCTCAAATATAATTTAGAGCCTGGTGCAGTGGTGCACACCTGTAGTCCCAGCTACTTGGGAGGCTGAACTGGGAGGATTGCTTAAGCCCAGGAGTTCCAGACTAGCCTGAGCAACATAGCAAGACCCCATTCTCAATATATATATGCATTTGTGTATATCTATCTATCTATCTATCTATATAAATTATTCTCTTTCCCTCTCTAATTTTTTGAGAATCTCATACTTTTGCGGTTTTTTGTATGTTTTTTTTGAGACAGGGTCTTGCTCTGTTACCCCGGCTAGAGTGCTGTGGCATCATGATAGCTCACTGCAACCTCAAATTCCTAGGCTCAGGCAATCCCCCTGCCTCAGCTGTCATACTTTCAATCTTTCTCTAATGTTCATAATTTTATTTTTTCCTTTCATTTATACTGTTATTGTAGAATCTGTAGGTTTTGCCCTGATTTCTGTTTAAATGCCATACCTATATTTAAAACTTGTCAAATACAATTGTTTTAAATTTCTAATATAGTTTAATTAGTAATAATGTCTATATAGTTTATTAAATTTATTTCTAAATTTATTATTAACTATATTAATAATTAATAAATTATGATTAAAATGCCACAACTATACTAAAACTTGTCAAATGCCATTATTTCAAATTTCTAATATAATTTAATAAATAAATAAATAAACCTAAAGTTAAAATAAAAACACATCTGATTCCTGGGTATCCACCACTATATTAAAAAGAAATGCATTATTCTCAAGTGTACAGAGGATAATTACAAAATTTAACCATGTGCTGGGCTAAAACTTATCTTAAGCAATTTCAGCAAATAATACACTTATTTTAAAAACTTATGAGTTTTTATGGGTTGAATTGCATTCTACACAACTAGGTCTGTTGAAGTCCTAACCTCTAGTAACTAAGAATGTGGCTTTGCTTGGAAATAGGGTCATTGTAGATGTAATTAGTTAAGTTAAAATGAAGTTATACTGGAGTAGAGCAGGCTTGTAATCCATTATGACTAGTGTCCTTATAAGATATAAGATACAGGAGATACACGTGGAGAATGCCATGTGATGACAAAGGCAGAGATTGGAGTTGTGCAAGTCAAGGACTGCCAAGGATTGCCAGCTAATCACCAGAAATAAAAGCGAGGCAAGGAAGGACTCCCCCACAGGTTTCATAGGGAACATGGACCTACTAGCACCTTGATTTTGGATTTCTAGCTTCTGGAACTGTAAGACATTAAATTTCTGTTGTTTTAAGCCACCTAATTTGTGTTAGTTATGGCAGTCCTAGGAAATTAACACATGAGTCAATGAAGAAATAGCAATAAAATTAGAAAATATTTTGTACTAAATTATAGTGAAAATTGTATGTTTAATGTTTAGAAGTAAATTTATAACTTTATATCCATATGCTAAAGAAGAAAAATGGCTGAAAGTCAAGGATCTAATTGTCTATATCAAGAAATTACACATAATTTATAGTAATTAAAACCAATGGAAGTAGAAGGGAAAAATAATTAGTAAAAAAAATTAAAACACACAAGAAAGACAATACAAGGCTGAATGCTGATAATTTGAAAAAATTAATAAACCTCATGTAAGACTAATAAAGAAAGAAAGAGAAGGAACAAATAACCAATATAAGGAATGACAAAGGGAACAATTCCACATATCCTACTGATAATCTGTAAATTAGGAGAATATAAACTTAAGTATTTAGTAAATATGGAAAGAGTTATAAAATATATTATATCAAACTAATGCAAGAAAAGAAAGAAAACCTGAATCTTCCTATATTTATTGAAGAAACTAAATTTATAATTTCAAACGTTCACATGCGAACACATATACACACACCCCACCACCACCACCACCACCACCGCCAACAACAACAATAACAAAAATAATACTTCTAAACTCACATGGCTTCATTGCTGAATTTTACTAAATTTTTTAAAAGGAAAAACAAAAACAAATATAAAAATAAATAAATGTGTGCAAATTCAATAATTTACCTTGTGTACTTGCATAAATCAGGGACAAACAATTAGAAGATAAATTTTATAAGTTATCTTGTTTATATTACATGTTTTGAGTTGAATTATGAAATCAAACATGAAGGTTTAAATATAGAGAAGGATGTGTAAGACTTCTATTTAGATAAGAACAGAACATTATTGAGATAAATTAAAGACAGTGGAATAGGAAAGAAATCTTATTCATCTCATCATATTCCCTTAACTGCTTCTTTTCTTCTAAAAGTGCTGAGAACACAGTGACAGTGGCAGAAGTCATTATCCTCTTTGGTCATTGCACAGCATGCTCATAAGTCACACTTGTATAGTTTTCCATTTTCCCTGCCAATTCCAGCTTTGGGTAAGATGACACAAAAAGGCATGGGATCTGGTACTCTGAGCAGCCATCAAAGCCCTAGATGACAATCCAGAAATGTGAAGTGGATTAACTCCTAGTGGGATACAGTTTGATCAATGGAAAAAGAAGAAAATTTAAGAAGCTGGGTAAAAATATTTCCCCTTCCTCTACCGTGCCATTCATTACTCCATTGCAGCAAAAACATCCCATGTGTTGAATTAAGTACACTTCACTATGTCTCTTGTTGGCTCTTTATCAAGCAGTAGGCAGCATAGTCACATATCATTTAACCTTTATTTATTTATTGTTAGTATTTATTATTATTTATTTTATTTACCCTGTTGACAATTAGTGGAGTACTCAGTGTAGTAGCTTGAGTGGTTCCAGTTTACTTCACCGCTTTTATATTAGTAGCTAATTAAGTCCATTGACTTTATAATCTCTTAGTGTTTTATGGCTCACATTCTGTGGGAACTCTGGTTTACAAAACAAAACACAATATTTATCAACAGAAAAATTATGACAAAATCACTCTTCTGATGGAAGCTCACATTTCTGTATATTAATATAGCACCCTCAGGCTTGCCATCTGCTCCCATCTCCTGAATGAAAAGAATTGCATGTGAGAGTCAATACTTTGCTGTGCTCCAAATGTGCTTGACTGATACAGACTTAAAGAATCCTGACCTCTTTGTTTCACTAATAATTCCAGAAAGCTCTAACGGAGATTTATCCTCTAGATTTGCTGTGATTGATTCTCATTCTTTTATTCCTTTTTTAAATCTTCCCTCTCTCCTGTTAGTTATACAAGTGGATAAGTTAATATATGTCATCTGTGAGAAACAACATCCAGCATTGTTTCTAATGGTACTAGATATGTAATTAGAGTAGCTTGTGCTTTTAGTATTTATTCCTAATATCTTCGACTTCAATTACCATAGCTCTCCTAAATGCTATGTTGACCTACCAAGGCACAATGTGAAAATGAAAACACAATGCTGGATAGCCTAAAGCTCCCAGAAACAACCTGGAAGATCACTGTATGCTGTTTGTATGATTTCCCTAATTTTAATGTTTTTTCCCCCCGTCTTCTTTCTTGAACAAACTTCCCCATTTCTACCTATCTGCAACAGGCTTCCTGGGGCCTTGCTCTCCCTTTCCTCTGCTGCCTCCTGCTGAGGAATTTGTTTTGATGAAGTCAGTGTGATATATCTTGAAGGTCATACTGCACCAACCCTTCTCACAAAAAGCGCTTTAAAAAGACTCCACTTGGTGGTCCATTATCTGTCTATGCTCACTTTCTTCCAAGGTAACTTCTCATGAGTTATGAGTTATCACGTTCTAGTCTTTAAAAAAATCATGCAATACTGATAAGACGGAGCAGAGGACATGTGGTTTATGAGGCGTAAGTCAGTCCACAGTCCATTAGGAATGATTTTGTATATCTAGAAAGAAGATCAGACCTTAAGAAAAAAAGTAGCCACAAACTTCTTGACCCAGTTTCTCTTTTAGCAATTATGGGAAAAACCTTTATTGATATCTTTATTTCTATCAATTCTAAATCAGTGAGCAGTTGCAAGGGGAAGGACAGAGAGAGCAATAAATGAGCTAAAGTGATAGCTCCATTGCAGGCTTTTTATAGAAGTTGTCCAAAAAAGAAGAAAAAAATCCAGTTCTTTCTCAATTAAAAATATGTCTGTGGAATGCATGAAAGGGATACATATATTTTAGGGGTTTCCATTTTATTCTACATGATTACTGAGGAAATTCTATATGTTGAGGACTAGACTACTTTGGCTTTCATTTTAGTATTTTCTGATGTTCTTGCTGAGTCCTATTAGTATAAAATGGTAAATTGAAATTCTGTAATCTGAAGGAAACAAGTGGAAACACCATGGCTGGAGTACATTTATTTTCTGCAACTTTTTAATCTATCACTTAGAAATCTAAAATAGAATAATTTAAAAATGTCTTTTAACTCCTTGAAAGTTCTTTTTTTTTTTTAATATGCTAGAGTAAGGAAGATATTTCGAGGTTGGAAAGACCACTGGATTCAAAGGCATGAAACCTTGGTTCATCCCCTATCAAACTAGCCAAAGAGAATATGCCTTCGTTCCTTTCCAGAATTTTGTCTGTGTAGTAAAGCTGAACTCTTTTATCTTGCAGTTCTGTCAATCCTGCACTTTCTAACCTGTGGCATATCAGCTCTAGTTCTGGTATATGCAAAGCTCTATGTCAGAAAAACCTCAGTGAGAGTTCTACTGATCTTACTGACACACAACCTATGCTAAACTCCAGAGTTGTCCATGGTTGTTAAAAGAAATTAAAAAATGTTAATAGTAGAAACAGAAAAGGAATTGGATTGAGAAGTTGTGAGTTTGTTTCCTGCTTCATATTTTCAGAATATTTGAGTGTCCTGAATAAGTAACCTACCCAGTTTGCACATGAATTGCAATAATTCAGTCCATTCAACAAATACCTTTGAATGTCTACTATGTATCTAGCTCTGTTCAAAGCATATATATTGTATAGTTAAACAATGACCCATGTCTTTGTAAAAAACTTAAATATTACTAGAAGAAACACCCTGTAAGTAAAGACCTAATATAGAAGTAAATTTATAGAGTGTTAGAAGATGATAAGAGATAAGGAAAAAAAGTAGGTAGGATAAATGAGAACCTTGGAGTGTTGGGATGGGATGGGAATACGTAGAAATAAATAAGGAAATCAGGCTAGTCTGTTTGAAGAATTGGCATTTGAGCAGAGATGAAAAGGTGGTAAGGAATTTAGCCAAATGGTTGTCTGCTAGAAGAATATTCTAAGCAAAGGAAAGAGCTATAGTGAGGGTCCTCAGCCTGGGGTCACATGGCATGACAGAGGCTGGTATGCTAGCACGGCTGAAGCTGAATAGGTAAAGGTGAGAATAGTAGTAGAAGTCAAAATGGTAATCGGAAGTTGTATCATGTAGATCATTGTAGGCAATTTCAGAAGTTTAGCCCTTACTGTACTGAAATAGGAAACATGGCAGATAGTCTTCATTTATAAATTGGTGAAAATGATTCAGACTTTAAAATGTCCCTTGATAACCTTGTACTCCTTTTTTGATGTTTATTCCCTATTCTCAGGCAATTACCAAAATCCTGCCATCTTCTCAGTGTCTGAACCTCATGCTTATTATATGCAGGCTAATACCTTGAAAAAAGTTGTATAGAATTCTGGACTAATTTATTGCCTCTCTATCTGGGATACCTTGGTCATTTAAATCCTGGCTTCTTTGGAAATTTTCTGATGACTTCATATGGATGTAGATATAGATAAAATATGTAGTCTATCTAACTTTTCTAGTTTTTGGTTTTCAAAGGGAGTGTTGTTTCAATACAGGCTTTTACAATTCAATGCAAAGGTCTCTATTTCTCCTTAGGTAAGGTGGAGTGTCTACTTAAGATTTTCTCGTTATATTGAGTGCTAATACTTTGGCAGGGGTATGTAATCACATGATTTCTTCCTGTGATCCCATTTGTCTAACATATTTCAAAGTTACACATGAACTTGTCAATGAGGCCCTGAAAATACCTAATGGTGAGGAGATCCTTTCTCCTTAGTGGAAGTGGGACTCAAGGACTCTTCATGTTTCATTCAATTATAAGATTAAGTAATTCCAATTCTTTAAAATAGTGTCAAGATTTTTACTGAACTTCTAAAATCTATGATCTTATTGTTTAATGCCTATAGGACATAAAACATATCTCAGTCATTAAATATTCTTTTAAATAAAAATGTTACAGGAATACATTTACTATATTATTTTCAATTTTTTAATAGAAGCCTAGGAAAATGGTTAAAATATAATAGGACTTCATGTATGATAGTTTTTCCAAATATACACAATCACATAAATATACTGAATAACAGATTCCTGAGATGAAGTCATTAATAAGAACTAGAATTTTGAGAACAGGATCGTTGATTATAGTGGATTAACAATATCACAATATAAATCATATTATGAGACTTAAGAACATAGAATTCCTATTTGATTGATTGCAATACAGCATCTGTGTAGAGATCCTTTGAGATATCTGACGTTTGGGAGATATTTACCAGGCTAGACTAATTGAAGCTGCTCAATGACTGAATAAGTGAATGAAACAATGACATATATAGTAATCTTCTATTCATCCATGCTATCCCGAAGCTAATGCAGACAGTTCAAAAATGGCATGACCAAATTATTTCAAGCACTTGTCAAAATTCTTTCAACTAGCTACGCAATATTCTTTGCTTTAAGTAGTAGAGACACAAGAACTAACATTTGTCAATCTCCACATTCAACCTGTTTTTAATTCAACAAATACTATTAAATGTCCACTATATACTGAAGGAGCTCAGGAAATTTCACCCCCAAATATGACTCCTTGTATAAAGACTATTATGAATTATAGGCCCTTTGATATCAAAAAGCACTGGAAGGGGCTTTCCCACTATCTGCATAAACCAGACTGACAGATAAAAACAACAATGGACTTCCCTCCCTCTTCCTGTCATCTCAATATATTGCAGGAAAAAATGATTAAGAATGCAACCAGACCTGGCCCAAATCATTTTAAACATAATACTTGTCTCTCAGGTTAATTTGCAAGTCAGTCTCTTCCCCCTCCAGCACCCCCTCAATCCCTTCATTCTCCCAAGTATCTATTCATCCTCCCTAGCAACTGTTTATCTTTTATCCTTTTATCACCCTTAAACAGAATTACCTGTACTCCTCATCTCCCCCTCCCCTCCAAAAGGACAGGTATAAAAATGTAAGAACTTCATTGGGATATTGAGTAATCACTCTATGATTCTCTCTGTGCATATGGTCAATAAACCTTTCTCTTATTAATCTGCCTTAACTGTGAGTTGATCTTTCAGCAAACTTTCTGGGGAAAGGGGAAGTTTCCCCTGACCCCTACAAGACCAACTATGTTGAAAGGCAGTAGGAATATAATGGTAAGAAAAAGAGGTAAGGTCATCTCCCTCAAGCAACTTAAATTCAATTCATTAACACTGTTCCAAAAAATTAATTTAAACTCAAATTATTTATTTAAACACTGTCACTACCCTAAAATGCAAGGTTGTCCTCATAAACACACTTTTTGTCAAAGCACACCTTTTTTCCAGCTTCAGCCCTTGGGATCTCTTTCAGTTGGCAGCTCTGTTCCTTTAATACACCACAATTGTACTGTTATTTGAGCACTTCCTTATTTTCTGGCACTACATGATTCCCCATACTCATCTTGTTTATTCCCTGCTCTAGTCCTAAAATCGGCCATTTCTCCAAAGACTTCCAGTTCCTTTAATTGGAGAATAGGATTAGAAACCAAAATCTAGGTGTTAGGTGTGCTCATTGCTATTGAGGTATCATTTCTAGGGACTTTCAGCTGACAAAGCAAGGAAATATATGTGTACATACTATACAATTCCAACTATCAGACAAACAGAATCTGGGTCTACTTTTCTAAAGTTTCATAATGGCAAAGGAACTGCTCCAACCACTTAGAATCCCATTTAAGGTGGACTATTTGTTTTTCTCTTACCTCAACCCTCAGATTCAACAAGACAATGTGGGAAGAGAAGGCTTCCTAGATACATGATAGAACGTGCAGAAAAAGTGTCCTCTTCATGCACATAAGAAGGACTGACTTACTCTCCCAATCCTTTTGGTAAGCCCACAAGAATGATGGCTACTTTATAGAAAACCTTCACTTTTGAATCTCAGTGTTTTCTCAGAAAAATAGGAACTGTTATTTCTGGAAAAAATGCTGTACACTGAAGCTACCTCCTGAGATTCCACATATGACCTACCTAAGAGAAGATAGTGAAGATGGAGTTTAACTGCTCTGGAAATCTGTTATGTTGTTTGTCTTTTCTCCTCAGTCACGTACATCCAGGTGAGGAATTCTTTAATTGATCTATGGGTGAGAAACTTGATGGGCATATGCCAGATGGCCCAGGGCAGATGAAACTCAGAGGCATTCTATGTTCTACCTGGAGGCTTTAACGTACCCCATGTGAGATGCTCACTGATAATTTTTCATAGATATTCCCTCAGGAGGACGTTGGAGAAAATTTGACCTGAAAAACGCAGGAGTACAGAAGGAAAAAAAAGGTAATAAGAGTGATTATAGATCCTAAGATACAGAAGAGATGAGAAAGCTTTCCAAGCAAGTGGCCTAGAAACGTGCAAGAAAGAAAAAGTTTTGGGAACTGCCGTTAGACATGGGCATAACTCCTTAGATGTTTTCTACACTAGAAGCATATTAGACTCAATTGTAGTTATTTTCTTTTGTATGTTAGCATTTTATTGTCAGATAATTGTGATTATATGTCAACATTTTATTGTCAGATAATTTAAATGAGGTGGTAGAATGTCTAGATATATGTTCTCTATAATAAGAGGATGTCTTCTGTGACTATTTAATTATGCTATTATATTTCTACTATCAAAACTTTCTAGAGAACTGTTTTTTTATATTGTCTTAGAGCCATTTTGTTCAGTTGCAAGATTTATCATTAAGAGTCAAAATAAAATTGTTCAAACAGGTTAACACAGTCACAATTTCTATCTTTTGTACTTTAAAGCATTTCCATCTAAAAACATGATATATCTCCCTGTTTCTTCAAGTATTATGTGTGTGAAGAAATTATTTCTGCCTGATTAAATTAATTGTTAGATATTTTGTCTTCTGCCAAATGACAATTTTAAGGTACAAAGGTGATTTACAAAACACTCGAATATAAAATCATAAAATCTACCTTTTCAAATTTACCATTTTATGGAAACTTGTGAAAGGTTTTCAAATTTTCTCCAACCTCACCCTGAGGGAATAAACACACACACACACACACACAAAGTAAGATGAGCCAGCCCTCCTGGATGAGCCAATTCTTCAAGATGGACCCTGGGTGGCTAACTAAGCCTAAATTCAAAATAGAGCCAAGCAGCCATTTTCTGACTAGAGATCACACACATACTCTGCATTCCTGGAAAACCCACATGCTCTTGTAACTTTGGGATTTTCATAGCTGTCTGTTCCTGATAACCTGAACCAACAGTTGTTGGAAAATTTCATTTTGCCACCCAGACCTAACCAATAGACCATGACCTGAGTCAACCAATCAGAACTAAACAACTTTTCATCCCTCACTTGCATAGCAGACCAGAGTGAGAACTTTCTCTATAAAAGAAGACCCCTGTTCTTGTTCTTTCAAAGTGCACCTTTGTTTTGTACTGATGCATGTCCTCAGTTTGCAAACTGTTTGCTGGAATAAAGTCTCTTTCCTTGTTTTGAAAGAATTCTTTTCAGTAGATTTGTTGGCATTCTTTGGTGTCAAAAGTGGGATCTGAAACCACCTCTGAACCACTTCCCAACACCATCCTGAACCAATGCATTGGTGCCTGCAAGAGGCCCCTTTAGCTTAGTCATCTTCCCAGCAGTGCTAGGAGGCCTCAGGTAAGTCCTCTTGAGTCCATACCTCCCAAGCTTTCTGGTTGAGGACTCAGAGGCTTTACTTTAGGGAGAGAATTTCTTCATTTAGTCCATGAACCTAGTCCATAAAGTTTTGTGAGGGTGCTCATGCTTAAATTTTACTAGAAGTGATAGCTTTGTTAGGTAAGTGCAATGGGTAACCCATGTTCTAAATCTTTCTTTACTGATCAGCCACTCTCTGACACTCCAGCTGGCTTTATGAGCAAAACTTACAGTCCAGAAAGTTGTAATTTGCAAGGGTTCTGGACAAAAATCACCTGAGATGATTTTAAAGTTTGCTTGCTAAAATGGGGCTCCTTTGAAATTCCAAAACTTTTCTGTGTGTACAATTAGAACAAAGAAAATACTGAATCTCTTAGAGGCAATGGGAGGCCTTCTTTAATTCATATTTTGAAAGTTCTAAATGAAATCAGAGGCTACTATTGCCTTTCCTAGAGAATATAATTCCAATTTAAGCAAACAATTTATAAATTAGAAAAGAGAGATTAGCACCTATGAAATTAAAAAAAACTTGCTAAAATGCCACTGGGAATTCTCCTTCTTCCGGCCCTTAACACTTGCAAGACTGAAACCAAAACTGTGAAAATGCTTCGCTTCTTCCACTACCCCCCTTGCCTGCCACCCTGCCTGTCTTCCACACCTTTTTCCCCACCTCCACACTTTATTCTTCGCACCCTGTTTCTTCTTCCATTCTTTGCAAACCTTGCATTTCTCTTCCCCTGACATTCCCACTCCCTCTACTACAACTGACTTTTCAAACTCTCCTTTAATAGCCCCTTTGTAGGGTCCAAACAACGAGGACTAGAAACTGACAAATTGTATACATCTCTTGGGCTAAGTCAGAACTTTTTTGTTCCTAGTAAAAGATTTCCCTAATCCTAACTCCCTTGAATTTGAATGACATTTTAGCCTAAACGTTAGTGCTTGTCAACCTGGGTTCTTGGATCTTTATTAGCTCATCCACATGTTTGTAGGAAATGTTTTGGCTCAATAATGGATGCTACCTGCTGAATATGAAAGGCCCATTAAAGACTAAATTGGCTGATGCCTAAGGATTTGGTAAGGCACAGAAATAGGCTCCCAAATTACTAAAAGCCATCCTCATAACTTTTCCCTGCCAAGTAAACTGGAAAGCCATATGCAAAAAAAGGATGAACATGTCCTTGATTATTTTGATAGATTTGAACAAACTTTCTGACAAAATTCTGGGATAAAAGGTTTAATTGATGAAACACTCAATTTATTTAACTCCATTTTTGTGGCTGATCCTTCTGAAGCCCTCAGTACCCTGGGAAAACAGCATGACCTTAATTGGGCTGCAAAATGACTTCATGGAATAGCCTCTTTGACCAGGAAATTATCCAAAACTTTAGAAAAGGGCAAAGAATCTAGGGCTACTTGTGCCTTAGATTGTCAAGACAAGACCACAAAGTTAATGGCCTTTCAGCTACAACAATTAATAAGGGATACTCCACAAATGCCCACTTCTCAAAATAAAAAAAAAAAAAAAAGCTCTGCTTTTTATGCTCATGCACTGGACATTTTATTTTATTTTATTTATTTTTGAGACAGTGTCCCACGCTATTGCTGTCTAGAGTATAGTGGCATCATCATAGCTTACTACAACCTCAAACACCTGAGCTCAAACAATCCTCCTGCCTTAGCCTCCCAAGTAGCTGGGACTACAACTGCATGCCACCACACCTGGCTAATTTTTTTTTGTACAGACAGGGTCTCACTATGTTGCTCAAGCTAAGCTTGAACTCCTGGCCTTAAGCAATCCTCCTGTCTTGGCTTCTCAAAGTGCTAGGATTTCAGATGTGAGCCACCATGCCCAGCCTTGTACTGGACATTTTAAAGAGGATTGTCCCAAATACAAATGATGACTACAACTAAATCTTGACAAAGTCCTAGCCTTCTCCCCTCAAGCAGGACTAGGGATACTCTGGGGACATTTCCCCTATTTAAAATAACTAACTGGGGGATTAGATATTAAAATTGGAAATGAATTAGTCAGAGCTCTTTTGATATCAGGGCTTCTCTGTCCATCTTTAACCCTGATACACGTTCAGTGTCCCCTCTGCAGAGTTCTGATTTCATCCATATGGTCGGGGTAGCCAACCAACCTGTGACAGTTCCTAAATCTACCTATCCCCTTCCACCTGGGACTCCTCACTGGCAATTGTTATTTATTGCCTTGTCAGCTCGCATACATCCTGGAAGGAACTTCTCAGAAGCTTACCAGGCCCATATTTCCTTCTCCCAAAATTGGGGAATAATGCTTGAGTTATCCTCACCAGGAGATTTTGCCACAGAAACTGCTCTTACCCAAATTCCATCTATGCAGTTAACCTCACCAACGCTGCACACCCTGCTTTCTGAGAGCTACCTGACAGCCTTTGGGCACAATCCAACACTGATGTTGGCCACATCGATTTGGCACCTCCAATTGCAATCCAATTAAAATCCAGGTAGACCACAATAGGTCTCTCCCCAACATTAAACAATACCCCCTAAATTCTGAGGCCCTACCTGGCATAAAACCCATAATGGATGAATTTGTTTGGAAAAGCCTTGTTGTCCCCTGCACCAGCCCTTGCATTTCCCCCATCCTACTCATTCACAAGCCCAGTGGTAGAGGGTGGAAAATTTTTCAGGATCTTAGGGCAGCTATCAATATCATAGTCATTCCCTGACACCCAGTGGTCCTTAAACCCCATATACATTCTAACGTTCCCCCTGAAAGCCAACACTTTTCAGCCATCGATCTTTGTTGTGCCTTCTTCAGTACATCTGTTAATCCTGATGGCCAATACCTTTTTTCCCTTCACTTGTAAAAGCCAACAGTATACCTGGACTTCCCCAGGGGTATACAGAAAGCCCAACACACTTCTCCCATATCCTTAGGGCTCATTCAGCCACCATCTCCTTTCAGTGAGGGTCCAAATTACTCCAATATGTTGATAATTTTATTTCAAGTTGCCCTTCCCGAGAGGCTTGCCTCACAGACAGCTTCCACCTACTCCACAACCTAGATTCTAAGAGACACAAAGTCTCCAAAGAAAAACCACAATTTTGTCAGACCTCTGTCAAATTCCTGGGATATATCCTAACCACAGAGGGACTAAGCTTTGACCGCCTTGCACCTACAAGGTATACTGGCCTTTCCCCTTCCTCAAACAAAAAGACAACTTTGAGGAATTTTGGGACTCATAAGCTATCGGCAAAATTGCCTTCTCAATCTTTCCCTAATGTCCCAGCCTCCCTATAATCAACTCAAAAATTTCTCTCCTGATCCCATGCAATGGACCCCTAACACCCAACAGTCTTTTTTCATTTAAAAATATTAAGGGGGTACAAATGTCTTTTTTTCACATGGATAGCTTTTATAATGCTTAAGTCAGAGCTACAAGTGTGCCTATCACCCAAATAATGTTCATTGTACCCATTAGGTAGGTTTTTAGCCCTCCCCACCTCCCCCCGTATTTACTTCTTTCTTTGCCCGTGTGTGCCCATCAATTAGTTCCAAATTATTAGAGAGTATATGTTGTGTTTGTTTTTCCATTCTTGAGATACTTCACTTAGGATAATGGTCTCCAGTTCCATCCAAATTGCTGCAAAATACATTAATTCATTTCTTTTTTATGACTGAGTAGCACTTCATGGTGTGTATATGTATATACATATATACACTACATTTTGTTAATCCACTCATGTATTGATGGGCACTTGGGTTGATTCCACATCTTTGCAATTGTGAATTGTGCTACAATAAACATTTGAGTGCAGGTGTCTTTTTGATAAAATGACTTATTTTCCTTTGGGTAGATACCAAGTAGTGGAATTGCTGGTTTCTAACTTGGGGAATATCAAGTCCATATCCCAAGGCCAAAAGAGCCCTATCAATAACTGATGAATGCCCTGACTTTATAACCCCTCATACTATCAAGATGATAGTTGTGGACACTCACAGAATATACAATTTGCCAGGAAGGATTAACCCTAGCAGAGGAGATATATCAGGAAATATTCTGGGGTCTTGGTTTGGATAAGGACAGCTTGGAATGAATACATAATCAGAAACCTTTCCCACACTGTTAATGAAATTGCCCAGTCCACTGCCAGAGCCATTAGGGCACAACACAGGTCCCTAGATTCCATTTCTCATGTGCTCCTGTATAACCACATTGCCTTAGGCTATCTCCTTGCTGCACAGGGTGGTATTTGTGCTGTCGCTAATACTTTCTGTTGCCCCCAGGTAAATACTTCCAGTCAGGTTGATGTAGAAACATCTAAGATCCTAAAGCTGGCCAAATCTGTGAAAGAGATACCTTCAGAAAGCCTCTTGGCTGGATTTACTGGATTAAACTTCCAATTTTAAGATATTTCTAGCTTGCTTCCCCTGGTACAGGATCCTTTCTGTGTTCTGCCCTATGAATCTTAATGATCCTCCTCATAGTTGAACTAAGCATTTGGCTCCTCTTTAAAATCATTCCAGCTTGTTTTAACAGATGACTGCAAGAGACCCCCACCAGTATCATGCTAACCCAACACTTGAGACATCAAACTCCAGCCAGAAACCAGAACCAACTTAATTCAAGAGATTTTAATTCAAATTTGCCAGGTACCTCCATGTCTCTTGTAGGTAAATGGCTCTAGTTGTTCACTTGGTCACCCCATGGCACAAGATTCCCAGCATGGGGCTAGACGGACCCAAAGCAGGGAGCCAATCATTCAGGTACCATAATGAGACATGACCAACCTAATTAATCATCAATATTGCCTGCCAACAGGTTTTGATCAAAAGGGGGAAATATGAACCCTGAAAGAGCCAATCCTTCAAGAAGGTTCCTGAGTAGCTAACTCAGTCTAAATTGAAAATAGAGCCAAGTGGCAATTTGCTAACTAGAGAACAGACAGGTACTTTGCATTCCTCAAAAACCCACATGCTTTTATAACTTTGGGACTTTCATAGTCGGTTCCTGTTCATGCCGCCTGAATCAACAGCTGCTGGAAAATCCCATTTTGCCGCCTGGACCTAACCAATGAACTGTGACCTGTATCAACCCACTAGAATTAAACAAACATCAACCAATCAGAACTGAACAAGTTTGCCTCCCTCATTTGCATAGCAAGCTAGAGTAGGACCCTGGGTAGAAACTTTCTCTTTGAAAGAAAATCTGTTTTTTCCTCTCAGAGTGCACCTTTGTTTTGTACTGGAGCCTGTATCTTCCTGGTTTGCAGATTGCTCACAAGAATAAAATCTCTTTCCTTTTTTAAAAAGAAAATTCTTTTCAGTGGGTTTGTTGAAAATATAAAGTGGAAGAGCTTGTTTGAATTGGCTATGAGTGAACTCTTCATACCCAGGCCATCACTTTAGAAGCCCCTAAAATAAGTCTGGCTTGAAAATGGAGAACTAGATGATCAGTAAGTTCTCCCCTTCAATACTCTCAAATCTATGGTGCTTGGGAGCGTTTTTTTAGGAATTGAAGACAGACAAAGAGTCAATTTTAGGCTTATAAAGGCAGAAAAATTGACCATGGGATTTCATGTAGGCAAATGAATAGCAGGAAAAAACAAACAAACTCTCAGTACAGAATACTTTTGGTCACTAAAATGTGTTGGCATTTCCCCTACTAAGCTGTTAAACAAAACTTAAAGGAGACCAATGTTTTAGACTGGGATGATTGAACACCTTTAAGATGTCATTTTAAAATGTGCTAATTTATACATATAACAACGTTGCAGTAAACAAGCAAATGAAAACATTTTTTTTCTGATCTCAAACTAAATTTTGTAGAGAAAATAAATGGAATATAGCTAGGAGATGCTGTGGGGGAAAAAAAAGCTTCAGGCTGGGTGGTGTAACTACACTATTTAATGAAACATTTTATGAAAATTCCATAACTCAACATTGTAGTTGAGTTATAGCTAGCTCATAAGAACCAGAGAACTGAAATAGTTAGAAAGTCAAGAAATAGGCCAAACTGCACTTAAGAATTTAGTGTATGGTAAAGGTGACATCTCAAACCACTGGGGCAAAAATTGAGTTTTAATAAATAAAGTTAGGAGTACTTGATACCCATTTGTTAAAAAAATTAATAATAAAGATAAAATTGCAGATATATCTCACACTATACCCCAAATAAACTCTCAACTTATGAGATTTAATGAAAAAAACTAAACAACACAAATACCAGTGTAAATATGGGTGAATTCTTCCAAAACCAGCATGATTTTAAATATTTAATAATCATATGCAATAAGAAAAAATGAAACTTTGACCATATAAAATCATTTGCATGGTAAAAACACCTCATAATCAATTTACAAGACACTGACAAACTCAGAGAAAATATTTTCAACATATGTCACATAGAAAAAGATAGTGTAAAAGAAAATAAAATGTCAAGACTCCTTAAATTTATAATGCCAAGAGGGAAGTTAAGCCCCAGAGTCTGAGACATGTAGCATGTTTGCAACTCTGCTTCTTAGATTATAGCTTAACTCTCTTCCTCATTGTTCTTATTTTGTGAATGACTAGGAGAGACCAGAGATCAGGCCTCCTACTCTTCTAATTACCGATCTTTGCTCTAGATTAACTGCCTTCTTTATATCCTGTACCTAATTCAGACCAGATGGCGCCCAAGACCCCATGATAGCTACCATCTTCAGTGTGGAATGTTAAATATACCTTTCCTGAAAGAAAAAGATCACCTCCACTAATCAGATCATTGAAACTATGCATTAAGCCTTACATAGAAAGATGTTGAAATTCTGTTAAACTTCTCTAAGCTTTGTCGATATAAGTGTTGCCAAACTTCTACACTTTACAATGTGACTTCCATTCTTTAAATCTGTGCTTCCTGGGCAGCCTGTCCTCAAATCTCGTGCTTTAATAAACTCTCTTTAAACTAGATTCTTACACTTTTGATTATTTTAGGTTGACAATGGTATCTCTAATAAACTCAAAGCTCACAAAAATTAAGGAGAAAAAGATCACATGCTTTACATAAAAGTGGTCAAAATACATGAACAGAAAATTCCCTATAGAACATAGAAAATAATCCTTAAATATATAAAAAGATATTCAACTTCACTTACAATAATAAAAATACAAAGTATGCTACACTCAGATGCCAAATCTGCACAAATTTAAATCCTTGATAAAATAATCTGTTGGCAAGGTTATGAAGAAACTGACCCTCTCAAGTGTTGTTATTGGGAATACAAACTGGCATGACCCATATTGAGTGTAATATTTCCTTTAATGGAGAAGTTGTGGCAATATAATAAAAATACATTTTCATTAGGTTTTGCAAATTTTTATGCTTAACCTTTATCCTAGCAAACCAATATCTATAAACTTAACTACACCAACATAGACAACATACAAGAACAGATGGTTATTTTAGAAAGAGAGGTGGAAAGTCTGAGAAAAACATGAAAGGGGAATACTAGTGTAGGGGAGGAAAAATTTTCTCCTCCACCCTTCATGAATTTTATCTGGGACTCCCTGTACCAAAAGACAAGAGAAAAACAAACAGAAGTTTAATAGCATGTATACTTCATGTACACATGGAGATGCTTCAGAGAAATGAGTAACTCACCAGAGTAGATCTCAAAGAGTTATCTTAGCCTTTAGGCTTAAAAATGATCATTCTCTGAAACAGAGAAATAAAGGTGTGAGGAAAGACCCTGTTATGACAAGATGGCCAGGAGAAGCACCTTTAAACAAAAGTAATACTTGTTATACAGATTTAATTCATTGCCTTCTCCATTGATTAAGAGTCTAGAGATTTAGTTATCCTTCTCTTCACTGTCCTACCTCAGGAAGATATATATATGTATTTATACACACACATTCATACACATATACATATTACAAAGCCTCAAAACACATCAAGCACAACCTGATATAATTGAGGAGAGAAATAGATCATTTGATAGTAATAGTTAGGAATTTCAATATCCAACATTCACTAAGATGGAACAACTAGGCAGAAATCAACAAGAAAATATCAGGCTTGAATAGCACTATAAACCAACTATTCCTAATAGACGTCTATAGAAAACTCCACCCCAAAATAGCAGAATACTATTTCTTCTTTAGCACACGTGAGCATTCTACAAGATATATTATAAATTAGGCCATAAAATGAACTTCAATAAATTTCAAAAGATTAAAATAATAGAAATTATGTAATTATGTTAAATGACCTTGTTAATTAACACAAAAAAAGGTATCTGAGATTTTGATAGGAAATGTGTTGAATCTGTAGATTATTTTTTGGGAGTATTTCCATAGTAACAATATTTAGTCTTCCAATACATATGTATGGGATGTGATTCCAATTCTGTAGATCTTTTTTAATTTTTTCAACAATATTTTATAGTTTTCAGTACACAAATATTGCACTTCTTTCTTAAATTTATTCATAAGTATTTTATACATTTAAAGATATTGTGAATGGAATTGTTTTCCTAATTTAATTTTTGTATTCTTCATTGCTAATATATAAAAATAAATCAAATGTGGATATGAATCTTTTGTCCTGCAATCTTGCTGAACCTATTTATTAGTTACACCTTTTTTAATGGATTCCTTAGGATATTTTATATATGAGATCATGCCGTCTACAAATAGAGAGAGATGTTACTGTTAAAATTTGGGTGCCTTTTATTTCTTTTTCTTGTTTAATTCCATTGGCTAGCACCCTCCATACAGTATTTAATGTAAGTGAGAAGAGCAGGGTTTTTTTCCTGATCCTCATCTTAAGAGGAAAGTATTATTCTTTCCCCATTAAGTATGGTATTAGTTTTTTTTTAAAGATGGCTTTTATCAGGTAGAAAATAATTCTTTATATTCTTAGTTTATTGAGTTTTAAATAATCATAACTGGGTGTTGAATTTTTCAAATACTTTTTCTGTGTCTATTGAGGTCAACATGTACTTTTGTCATATATCTTATTAATATAGCTTATTATATTGCTTTATTTTAATATGGAATTGCAAGGGACACTGCATAGCCAGGACAATCTTGAAAAAAATGTTCAAATTTTCAGACTCTCACTCCTCCTTACAAAACTTACCAAAGGGGCTACAGTAATCAAGACAACATGGTACTGACATAAATATAGAAATATACATCAGTAGAATAGAATTGAGAGTCCAGAAAAAAACTTTACATTTATTGATTTTTGACAAGAGCTTCAAGACCCTTCAGTGAGAAAATAATAATCTTTTTGACAAATGATGCTGCTAAAATTGTATATCCATATGCAAAATAATGGAGTTCGGAAAATCCCTTACACCTTACACCATACACAAACATTAATGCATAGTGCATCATAGACATAATGTAAATGCTAAAATTATAAAATCCTCATAAGAAAATATAGAAGTAAATCTCCTTGACCTTAGATTAGGCAATTTCTCATATAATCAACAGCACAAGTAATAAAAGAAAAAAAATCATAAATTGGAATTAACCAAAGTTCAAACCTTTGTGCTTCAGTATAGACCATCAAGGAAGTTGAAGAGGTGGTTTGAGTTTTTTCTTGCTGATTTGCCTGAGTTCTTTATTGATTCTAGTTATCAGCCCTTTATTGTATGTATAGCATGCAAACATTTTCTCCCATTCTGTAGGTTACCTATTCACCCTAATTGTTTCCTTGGCTGTGCAGAAGCTTTTTAATTTAATCAGGTCCCATTTATTTATCTTTGTTGTTGCTGTGATTGCTTTTGGGGTCTTCTTCATAAATTCTTTGCCTAAGCCAATGTCTATAAAAGTTTTTCCAACTTTTTTCTGGAATTCTTATGGTTTCATGCCTTAGATTTAAGTCTGTTATCCATCATGAGTTGATTTTTGTGAGTGGTGAGAGGTATGGATCCTGTTTCAGTCTTCAACATGTGGCTATCCAATTTTCCCAGCACCATTTATTGAATAAGGATTCTTTTCCCCAGTGTATGTTTTTGTCTGATTTGTCAAAGATCAAATGGCAACATGAGGATGGTTTTATATCTGGTCTCTGTTCTGATCCATTGGTCTATGTCTCTGTTCTCATACCAGTACCATGCTGTTTTGATTACAATAGCCCTGTAGTATAGCTTGAGGTGACATAAAAAATTATAAATATTTATGCACCTAACAGAGGTGTGCCCAGATTCATAAAACAAATCCTACTTGATCTAAACAAAATGATAAACAGCAGCACCATAATAGCTAGGGACTTCAACATCCCTCTGACATAACAGGACAGACCCTCCCAACAGAAAATAAGCACAGAAACAATGGACGTAAACAGAACTCTATAACAAATGGGTCTAACAGACATTTACAGAACATTCTACCCCAAAACCACTGAATATACATTCTTCTTATCGGCTCATGGAACATTCTCTAAGACTGATCACATCCTAGGCCACAAATCATGTCTCAACAAATTAAAAAAATAGAAATTATACCATGCATCTTCTCAGACGACAATGGAATAAAATTAGAAATCAACTCCAACAGAAACACTCATCTCTGCACAAAGTCATGGAAACTAAACAACCTACTGCTGAATGATAGTTGGGTCAGGGTGGAAATTAAGATGGAAATCAAAAGATTCTTTGAACTAAATGATAAAGGAGATACAAGTTATCAAAATCTGTGGGACAAAGCTAAAGCAGTACTGAGAGGAAAATTCATAGCTATAAATGCCTACATCCAAAAGACAGAAAGATCACAAATCAAAAATCTAATGGATTATCTCAAGGAACTGGAAAAGAATGAGTAAACCAATCCCAAACCCAGCAGAAGAAAAGAAATAACCAAGATCAGAGCAGAACTAAATGAAATTGATAACAAAAGAACTATACAGAAAATTAATGAAAGAAAAAGTTGGTTCTTTGGATTAAAAAAATGGACAGGCCTCTCACTAGATAAACCAAAAGTTGAAAAGAAATGACTCTAATAAGCTCAATGAGGAATGAAAAATGAGCAATTACTACTGATACCACAGAAATACATAATATCTTTCAATACTTTAAAAATCTCTATGCACATAAACTTAAAAAGCTGGAGGAAATGCACACATTCTTAGAAACACACAGCCTCCCAAGGCTCAATCAGGAAGAAATAGAATTCCTGAACAGACCAATATCAAGTAACAAAATTGAAGCAGCAATAAAATATCTTCCAACAAAAAATAAGTCCTGTACCAGAGAGTTTCACAGCCGAATTTTACCAGACCTACAAAGAAAAACTGGTACCTATCCTGCAGAAATTTCTCCATAACAATCAGGAAGGAAGGAATCTTCCCCAACACATTTTACAAAGCCAATATCACCCTGATACCAAAGCCAGGAAAGGACTCAACAGAAAAAGAAAACTGCAGACCAATATCCCATATGAACATAGATGCAAAAATTCTCAGTAAAATACTAGCAAACTGAATTCAGCTGCTCATCAAAAAAATAATCCTCATGACCAAGTGGACTTCATCCCAGAGAAGCAGGATGGTTCAACATATGCAAATCTATAAATGTAATTCACCATATATATAGAAGTAAAAACAAAGACCATATGATCCTCTCAAGAGATCCAGAAAAAGCATTTGACAAAATTCAGCACCCCTTTATGATAAGAACAGTTACCAAAATGGGCATAGACGTAACTTACCTCAAAATGATAAAAGCCATATATTACAAGCCCACAGCCAACATCATACTGAATGGGTAAAAATTGAAAGTATCCCCACTTATAACTGAAACAAGATAAGGTTGCCCACTTTCACTACTTCTTTTCAACATAGTCCTGGAAGTCATAACCAAAGCAATCAGACAAGAGAAGGAAATCAAGGGTATCCAAATGGAGGCACAAGAGGTCAAACTATTGCTCTTTGCTGATGATATGATCTTATATCTAGAAAAGCCCAAAGATTCTGCCAAGAGACTACTAGAATTGATAAATAAATCCAGCAAGTCTCAGGTTACAAAATCAATGTACAGAAAGCAGTAGCATTCCTATACACCAGCAACAGCCAAGCTGAGAACCAAATCAAAGACTCAATACCTTTACAATAGCAACAAAGAAAATAAAATACCTAGGAATATATTTAAATAAGGAGGTGAAAGACCTCTACAGGGAGAACTATGAAACACTGAGGAAGGAAATAGCAGAGGATGTAAAGAGATGGAAAAACATACCATGCTTATGGCTCGGTAGAGTTAACATTGTCAAAATGTCTATACTACCCAAAGTGATCTACAGATTCAATGCAATCCACATTAAAATACCAACATCATTTTTCGCAGTTCTAGAAAAAATAATTCTATGCTTTGTACGGAACCAGAGAAGACACTGTATAGCCAAAGCAACCTTAAGCAAAAAACCAGATTATTTTAATATGCCTCATGTCTCAGAAGAAGCCCAAATGTTTGGTGATATTCCTCTCAGGAGATATTAAAACTATACTAGAGTACAGATGGTTCTGATGTGTCTTGAGGTCAGATGTGGTGCTTAAATCCATTCTCATGCGAAGGGAGGTAGGTGTTAAATAGTGAACTAATAAACTCTGAGACAGCACACAGTATAAGGGGAGAAAACCACTTTTTGTTGGGAGATCCATGAATAGAGGAAGCTTGTTGGATTGTCCCACACCAGTAGGTTATTTGTGGAATGTGTTTGAGAGGGGAGGAATGATACACATCTGTCTAGCTCACCAAACAAAAAATGTAAAGTGAGGGGCACAGAGTTCAGATGAGAGGAAAGGAGTTCTGGACTGGCAAGTGAACATCTTGTTGATGAATGTTACCCATAAGTGAACCAGAAAAAGCATTGTCAGCAGGATTAAAACTTTCATAGAAAAATATGATAACCCTTTCCCATGCCCAGGTAACATGTAGGCAAGACTTACTCACACTATCAAATCCCTTTCCCTTCCTCTTATCTCTATATCAGGGAATGGACTGAATAAGGCCACTGAGAACTTATGATATTGATAAAGGAAAATGAAAAGTGGTCAATCAGGAAGCTTGGGTTTGTTAAAAGTGATAGAGGTCATAATAGTATTTGACTTTTTCAGTGTATTTATCCAAAAGAAAAAAAATACTTAATCCCTAAATTTGATCACAGAATTTATAGGACTGTGATGAATTTTTAAGAAATAATACATACAATGAAACAAAATGTTTTCATTCACCTGAGTATAAACAAAAAATGCACACTAATAAATAAAGGGAATTTTATTGTGTACATAGAGGAGGTTGTTCAGTCAAAATTGTTAAAATAACAATGCATCACAGTTTTATAAAATCCAGAGGTTATATATAGTCCAGTGGTTTTATATAATCCAAAATCTATAATACTGAAATTGTGCCTGAAAGGTAACAACTGTTTAAACCTTCCTTGGGGCACAAAGGTTTTAAAATTTTTTTTCATATTAAATGTCATTATAAACTTCTTCTTCCAAGATCATCTATAAGAATAAGACACACTTTCACACAGCAGTAATTAGCTCCACATGTTGACTACAATCCAATTGGAGAAAACTAAAATACAATTCCTTCAAAGTTGTCTTTATCTTTGGCAACTTTGGGATAGCTAAAGACACCCAGAATTAAAAAAGTATAAAGCCTGATGAAGACTGACAAAGGCAGCAAATTCTAGAAACTCACTTCTCATTCCTCCTTTATAGCACAAGTAAAACTTATTTTATTTTGTATGAGCACTGTTTTTACCTTCACTACAGATTAACATAGGGAAGCTATTTCATCCTCATGTTTCCATTCCTTATCAACCATAAGTTGAACATCTTGATCTTGGGACAGAGATATAAATTAAACAAATAGTCAAAAAAGCAAAAGGGGGATGGTAAATTAGTCAACATGTGGAGATAATTACTGCTGTGTGAAAGTGTGTCTTATTCTTATAGATGGTCTTGGAAGAAGAAGCTTATAATGACATTTAATACAAAATGGGCATATGGAAGTACAATGAAAATTTGTAATTTAGAGACACTGGCAGACTAGCATAATCAAAGAAATGTTGATGAAAATTTAAAAGTCAACTACAGGAAGACTTGGAAGAGAAGAGAGATTTCCAGGAAATGAATAGGCTGTTCAAGAGGTCAGTGTTGGTAAGTAGCATGCCATGTAAATAAAAAAATGTTGAGGGAACAAGATAAGAAAGTAAAAGAACCCAAGAAAAGATGTGCAAATGGAGAAGTAGAGAAGAGCAAATCATGCAAGTTATGAAAACCATGGTAAGGATTTTGCCCATTTATCATACGCCCTAAGTGCATCTGAAATATTTTAAGGAAGGAGCTGATAAAATAAGATTTGCATTTAAAAATGTCTGTGTGGTTAGTGTGTAGAGAACATATATATTGGTAGAAAGAAAACTGGATGAATGCAAATAAAATAGTTATGAGATCATTTCAATAGTCCAGTTGAAAGAATGTGTAGGTGATAGTGAAGATAGAGAGAAGTAAATGGATTTTAAAGACATATAGAAACACCATATTGGTAGATTGGATGAGGAAGGAAATTAGACCCAGAAAAGTAAAATACCTGGTCAGGATTGTTTCTGGCTTGTATAACCAGCTGTGTGGTTGTACCATACACTAGATTATAAACCCTAGAAGTGGAAGGAATTGGATTGGAACAGAAGAATATGAATTAAGTTTTCATGTTTTGAATTTAAAGAGCCTTTCAGAATTCTAAGTGAAGACATGATAAGTAGGTAAGTATATGTTTAAAGACTCTGATGTGAGTATTCGTGCTATGGGTGGTCATCAAAATCTCTACTGTTATGTATTAGTTCATTAACAATAAAGTATGGAGCCAGAGTCAAAAGAATATAGTATAGAGACTTGTGGAAATTCAGATATAATGGCTATCCTAGCAAATTGGGGAATTAAAAAAAGGGCCAAAATAATTTTAGTGAAGGGAAAAAATACACAAATAAGGAAAAAGTAATAATTCAAAACAAAAATAAGTGAAGCAAATTAACATATCCATCATGCCACACAGTTCCCCTTTTTTTGTGTGAGTGGTAAGAACACTTAAAATCTACTCTTTTAACAAAAAATCCCAACTGTAACACAATATTGTTAACTATGGTTCTCATGGATTTTACAGACTCTAGACTTGTTCATTCTACATATCTGCTACTTTGTATCCTTTGGCTTAAATCTTCCCAATTCTTCCCCACCCCTAACCAATTTCCCCAGGTAACCACTGCTTTATTCTTTGGATAGTAGATATGTAAATTTGCTTGATTATAGTAACCATTTTGCTATCTATCTATCTATCTGTAAACATCATGTTGCACACCCTAAATATAATACATACAATAAAAATTTTTTTTAAATGCCCAAGTTATCAAAAAAAAGTTTCCCCATGGAAAAAGCTGCAAAAATTAAGAAGGGAATATCTTGTATCTTTGTGTGGACCCAGGGAAGGCATAATTAAGAAAAGAAAAATCTCTGTTCTGGTTTACTAATCATATTTCTCGTACTTTATGTGCAAGGAACCACAAAACCACATCAGTAATTTTTAACAGCACTTATGAAATATCTCTTTCTACTTCACATGATAGGAAATTAGATACAGAATGGCAAAGTACTTGGTCAAGATTGTAAAGCCAGCCCAACATTTTGTAATATTTTTATAAATGATCTATAACCACAATCTAGTAATGAAAAGAATATCAAATAAATCCCAATTGAGGAGCATTCTTTTTTAAAATACTGTCAAGATATTTAATAACAAAGTCAGAGAAATAGTCACATCTGAGAAAAGCCTAAGTATATATGACAAGAAAATGTAATGTGGTATCCTAAGTGGAATCCCAAGACATAAAAAGGAAATCAGGCAAAAATTAAGGAAATCTGAATAAAATCTAGACTTTGTTTAGTAATAATTTATTAATATTGGTTCATTAATTATAACAAAGGTTTCGAATAACAAAGAAAATCTCTGTACAATCTTCACAATTTTTTGTAACTATAAAACTTTTACAATAAAAAGTTTATTTTAAAAAATCCAAACATTGCTGGCTTCAGCAGTGCATATACTAAAATTAAAATAATATGAAGATTAGCATGCTCCCTGCTCAAGGATGACAGGTCAATTTGTGAAGCATTCTGTATTTTTAGGAAGAAAATAAATCTCTAGGAACCAACTCTGAATAAATTGAGATCTATGAATTGACTGATAAAAAATGAAAAACAATCATTTTAAAGAAGCTCAGTGAATTACAAGAGAATGTAGATTTTGGAATCAGGAGTATGATGCCTCCTGCTTTGTTTATTTTCATTTGCTCAAGATTCTTGTATTTATTCAGGTTTTTTTGTGGTTCCATATAAATTTAGAATTTCTTAAAAATCTATTTTGTTCAGAAACACTACTGGGATTTTGATAAGTATTGCATTGAATCTGTAGATCGCTTTGGGTAGGATGAGCATCTTAACAATATTGAGTCTTTCGATCCATGAACATAGATGTCCTGTTCTCTTTGTGGAACCAAAAAAGGCCCTGAAAGCCAAAACAATCTTAAAAAAGAACAAAGCTGGAGGCATTGCACTTCCTGATTTCAAAATGTAATGCAAAGCTACTGTAATTAAAACAGTATACTACTGTCATAAAGACAGATATATTGACCAATGAACAGAATAGAGGGCCTAGAAATAAACTTATGCACATACTATCAATTGATTTTCAACAAGGGTGTGCTCTTCAACAAGTGGTGCTGGGAATACTGGATATCCACTGGCAAAAGAATAAAACTGGACCCTTATCTTACACCATGCACAAAAGTTAACTCAAAATGGATTACGGACTTAAATGTAAAACTTGAAACTCTAAAACTCCCAGAAGAAAACATTGGGAAAAACGTCATGTTGTTGGTCTTGGCAATGATTTCATGGATATGACACCAAAAGCACAAGCAAGAAAGGCAAAAAGAGGCTACAGCAAACTAAGAAGCTTCTGCACAGCCAAGGAAATAATCAAGAGTGAAAAGGTAACTTACATAATGGGAAAAAATACTTGCAAATCACAAATCTGATAAGAGGTTTATATCCAGAATACATAAGAAGCTCCTATAACTCAATAGCAAAATAATTAAAATATGACTTGATTAAAAAATGGGCAAAAACCTTGAATAGACAGTTCTCCTAAGAGGACATGCAAATAGCTAACAGGTATTTGAAAAAGATGCTCAGCATCACTTATCACTAAGGAAATGTAAATCAAATCCAAAATAAGATATCATCTCATATCTGTTAGGGTAGCCATTATCAAAATTACAAAAACTAACCAGTGTTGGTGAGGTTGTGGAGAAATTGAAACTCTTGTGCACTATTGATGGGAATGGAAAATGGTACAGTTGCTATAGAAAACAGTATGGTGTTTCTCCAAAAAAATAAAAATAGAACTACCATATGAGCTAGTAAGCCCACTTCTCATTATTTATTGAAAAGAATTGAAATCAAGGTCTCAAAGAGATATCTGAACTCTCATGTTCGTTGCAGCATTATTTACAGTAGCCAAGATGAGGAATTAACCTAAATACCCATTGATGAATGGATAAAGAAAATGTGGTATATGCATACAATAAAATTTTATTCAGCCTTAAAAAGAATGAAATCCTATCATACATAACAATATGGATGAACTTTGTGGACATTATGCTAAATGAAATAAGCCAGTCACAAAAGGACAAATACTTCATGATTCCACTTATATGAGGTATCTAAAGTAGTTCAAACTCATAGAAGTAGAAAGTAGAATGGTAGTTGCCAGGGACTAAGAGTAGGGGTAATGGAGAGTTGTTATTCAATGGGTATAAAGGTTCAGTTATGCAAGATGAAAAAGTTATGGAGACCTGGTATATAACATTACAACATTGTGCTTATAGTTAACAATACTGTACCTAATACTTAAAAATGTGTAAAGGAGGGAGATCTCATGCTATGTGTGTGTGTCTGTGTGTTTCTAACCACAATTAAACATATACATATATGTATATGTATATATAAAATGGATATATATATAAAAATTTACATAGACATTTCTCCAAAGAAGATGTACAAATGACCAGTAAGCACATAAAAAGATGATCACAAACCTTAGTAATTAGGGAAGTACAAACCAAAACTGCATGGGATAATGCTTCCTATCTATTAGAATAACTAAAATTTTTAAAAAAGGCAACATCAAGTTTTGGAGAAGATTTGGAGAAACTGGGACATTTATACATTGCTTTGGGATTGGAAATGACACACTTTTTTAATAATGCAGAATTATCATAGATTTAAATGGATAAAGTAAAACTATAACATTTTATAACATTATAGAATACAGGATATATTTTTCATGAACTAGGGTTGCTAAAATAATTCTTAGACATGCCATCAAAACATGATTTATTAAACAAAACAAAACTATAAATTGGACTTCATCAAATTGGAAAACTATGCTCTGCAGAAAATTGCATAAACAAACTACTGCACGTTCATACAACATAATAGTATCCAGTAATACAGAGAAATAAATCACTGACACATGCAACACAGTGGATGGCATTCAAAATCAATCCTCAATCTTACTTGATGACCCCATTGATAAAACCTTACCAAAATGACAAAATGCTAATGATGAAGAAAAGATCAGTCATTGTTAGGGTTTATGATTGGAAAGAGAGTGTGAATACAAAAGGATAATAGGAGGGAGTTTATTTATGGTGATGGATACTTCCATATCCTACTGTGGTGACATATGCATGAATCTGTACATGTGGTGAAATTTCATAGACTATACAGCAAAAAAGGGGGAAAATCAGAATTAATTTTTTAAAAGATGAAATCCGAATACAGTCTTCAGTTTAGTCAACAGTAGTGTGCTATGTCAATTTGCTGGTTTTGATACCGTACTATGGTTCGGTAAAGTGTTGTTGTTGCATGAAGCTGATTAAAGACCATATAGAAACTCAGTATATTATTTATACAATTTCTTGGGAGTCTACATTCAACTCAACATAAATAAATTTAACAAATACAGAAATCAGATCAGTGGTTTCCAGGTGTTGGGGTTGGTGAAAAGAATTGACTACAGAGCAGCACAAGGTAATAATTGGAAGTGGTGGAAAATATTCTATAACTTGATTGTGAAATAGCTTATATAATTGTGTGTGTCACTTATACCTGTCAGAGATGCACTTTACTTGTGTAAATTAAAATTCAATAAAATCTCAGCAATCAAAATAAAATCAATCAAACTCTTTAATAAGCATATCTTCTATACCTAGTTCTGGCAGGGTCTACCTACATTTACTGTTAGAATAACAATATTTTTTAGCTTAGAACAGTGGGATTAGTAAACTTGAGGCTTGCTGAGTTTTATTGAATAACATTAAGTAGATGTGGCAATCCAGAGTTGTGGTCTTTTAAAAAAACTTTAGTCTTCTCAAGCATTTCTGAATCCTCCGATGGAGATTATGTCCCATTTTAAAAAGTGAAATTTTCTTTATTATTTTGGTTTTTTGGTAATTATTAATCCACCCTTGGTGGATCAAATGACTTACTACTGAGTGAAAATTATTTATCAGATAAATACCACTACACCTGTATATGGAAGTTTTGCTTTGGCTCTTATGGTAACATTACTTTAGAAATAATTCAACTAGTATAATCTCTAACATAAAATTATGACATTCAATGTATAGTCAAATTAAACTTTTGTTAAATGTTATTACCTTAACAGATGTGTACATTTTGAATACCATGTTATTGTGTAGAATAAATAAAACTCTGGTTAAAATTTTGGATTTTTCATACTGGACAAGTTCAATTAGAGTGAACTTTTCCAGTTGCATTTGGATTGATAGTTTTCTGAAGCATTTATTTGATTCAGGGTGTCTGGGCTTTGTATTATGTGTCTAGACAGTAACTGGAGGCAAGAGGACCCTGGGTGATGGCTTGGAGGAAAGAGCAGGGCAGATGTGTTTGAGTTGGAAGCTAGATGTAGGGAAAGGCAGGGGTCTTTCCTTGGATTTGGTCTTCCTGGGCCTCTGGGTTCCCTATCCAACTGTTACTCCACAATCTCAGGTGTGCACAATTAATATTTGTTGTATGAATGGAAAATATTATTTTTGACAAACTTTCCTCTTTATGTATTTTCATTTACAATTATGTACAGTGAGGTGGCTTTTGCAATGATCAGTACACCACAAAACTACATGAATACTGTGTGCCTTGCAGAGTCTGTTGTAATAACCCTAACATCTAGGAGTTGGAAGGCCACAACACCAAAAAGATGCTTGTAAAAGAACAAGGTGGTTCAAAAAAGTTAATTGCTCTGTGTCTATGTACTGTCTCGGCAAGCATTGTAGGACAGTAGCAGTAATGGCTGCGTATCCTGATATTCTGACTGGCTTGAGAGAGTGCCTAGGATTGTCTTAAAGTCTTCCCTGGGGCTTAATAAAGCCCACAGTTACTCTGCATGTCATTCTGCAGACCGGAGGAGAAATTGGTATTTAATGGCACAGTTAGAGAATGTTAAGTTGCATAAAAGTAGGTCATGTTAATAGTAAATATTTTTTTAGATTTATTAAAGCTATTTTTTCCATTATGACAATAAATAGAATTTCCTCACTAAGATGAATTATATTGAAATGCAGAAAAAGAAAACTTAATCCTATCATCCAAAAGCAACCAATTTTAATATTTTTGTATATTATCTTCTATTGATTTTTTTAAATTTTATTTTTAATTATTATGGGTATGTAATATTTGCATATATTTATAAAGTACATGTGATGTTTTGATACAGGCATACAATGTGTATTAATCAAATCAGGGTAATTGGGGTATCCATCACCTTAGGCATTTATCATTTCTTTGTGTTAGAAACATTTATTATCTTCTATTAATACTTCATCTTTTTTTCTTAATTATCACCATAGGCTATAATCAGATTTTCAATATTGATTTAAATTCTTTTATGATTATAAAATAATAAATGTGCCCACTAGAATGGCTTGAATAAAAAAAAGAAGATAATAAGATATGTTAATAAGGATGTAGAGAAAGTGTAACCTCATATATTGCTGGTGGGAATGTAAGAAGGTACATCAATTTGGATAACATTTTGGATAACAGTTTGTCAGGTTTTTAAAAAGTTCATCATACACCTACCATGTGAACCATCCATCCATTCTACTTCTGGTATTTACCCAAGAGAAAAAAACAACAAAACATATGTCCATACAAATACTTATATGCTAGTGTTGATAGCAGCATTGTGTTGATAGTAGCCAAAAAGGTGCAACCAGTCCAAGTGACTATCTACTGGTGAATAAATAAATGCAATGTAGTTTATCAACACAAAATGGAATGCCATTCATTTAAAAATAATGAGCCACTGATATATAATATAAAGTGTATGAACATCCAGATCAGTATGCCTAGTAATAAAAGCATGTTTTAAAGTCCACATGTTGGTTTATTCTGTTTATGTTATATGAAATATCCAGAAAAGGCAAAACAACAAAGACAGAATATGAACTAGTGGTTGCTTGGGGATGGAGTGGGAAAAGGGATTAACTGCAGTCAAGAATCTTTTGGGGGGTAATTTAAATTATCTAAAATTGGATTGTGGTGATGACTGCATATCTCTGTATATTTACCAAAAAAAATTATATTATAAATAAAATAATTAAGTTTTTTGTACATAAATACCTCAATAAATCTTTTTTAAAAATACAAGAATAGCAAGTTTTTTTTCTATTAAGATTGCCTTTTCGTTACCAAAATGGCAAATTTTAAATATTGTCAAATTCCCTGCCTCACTTTCATTGTGGCTAAAGTATGCAGCCAATGTCAAATAAGATTTTTGTAAGAACTAAGATAACGTTTGGGAAGCTGTCTGACACAGGTTTTGTAGATAATAGTAACTCAGTGAAGAAGAATTCACGTTTTCTAATAGACAATAACTTTAGCAAGTACAGTGAATGATCCTAGAGAACACTGACTACATCTGCTTTTTCTTTCCAACTTACCCTTATCATCTGACACAGTGCTTGATACATAATAGGTTTTTATGTCATATGTTGAATAAAAACAAAATAGAATACATGTATGAATATACCATGTTCACTGGAGAATTATTTTAGAAGCTTCATTAAAAAAAAGGCCATGCAACTAGAGGAATATATTTTTATATTAAAATGGAAAATATTTCCTCAATTATAAAAAGGAAAGACTGTTTCAATAAAGATAAAATCATTTAACATTTTTGAGTGAAATATTTAAGATTTTAAATTGTATCAGGTTTTACATGATCAAACATATACTTAAGATATTCATTTTTCAAACTGTCATTGAATAATTGCACATAGAGAATCAAAATTCTGAAATAACAGTATCTTAGACTTGGAAAGAATCTTGAACACGTTATGTTCCATCTTGCATTCCACAGAAGTATTCACTTGGGCATCTACGAATTTAAGGTCCTGATTAAGAAGACTACTAATGCCAATTGTAGAATTCACTGCAAAATAGGATCACATAGAGCCATATGGATGCATAGGTCCATAAAATTTCAGCAAAAACCATAATGATCAAATTTAAATTTTTTACCGAGAAGTCTGTAGAGAAAAAAAGAAACAGAGTGAGAGAGAGAAAAAAAAAAGAAGTTATTAAAAGAGCATGTTAAACTTCCTGGGAAGTGCATCAAGTGCTTCTCAATGAACAGGATTTGAACTTGGGACAGGATGGCCAGGCTGTGCTCCACTTTTACAAGCAGCTGGGGCCCACCTGTTTCCCAGGCCTGAACATGTGCTGTTGTGGGGACAATTGGCCCTTCCTACTTGCTATGTCCTGACTCGATCTTGGAACCTACTCATACTTGAGAAAGGAGAGGATTAGAAATTGCATTAGTAGTTCTTGAGAAGTAGATGGCAGTTGAGGAATTTTAAGTGGAAAGATTTTGTGAGAGGAAACACCCTGAGAGAAAAAATGGGCAGGAGGCGGGAACCTTCAGACCAAAAGCTCCTTCAGAGTCAAGGAGAAAGGGAAGGGAGTTTGGTGGAAGTGTCCAGACTATCCTGTGGTCTGAGGAAGATTTGAAAGATTTGAACTCCCTGCCCTGGGAGTTCAGGAGACCATCAGAGGAGTCCCTTTTTAACATGAGTGAATGGGTGCGTTGTGATGGATTTCAGTTTAGCTGTGGTCCTGACTCACACTCCCTGTAACTGGAGGTCTGCAAGGCTGTTTCTCATTTTGCCATAGGGAACTGGCAAGCTCTGCTCACTAATCAGTCATAAGACCCAAACTAAGGTCTCTGATAAAACAGGAGGTGATGGAAAAATTGGCTAAAATCAGCCAGCAAGCAGGTGTCCACAAAAACTACCTCAGGTTACCCTCACTGTTCATTATACCCAGCTTATAATGTATTAGCATACTAAAAGAAACTCCCACAACACCAGGACAGTTTACAAATGCTATGGCAACTCCCTATATGGTTTAAAAAGGGGAGGAAATCCTCAATTCTTGGAATTCTGACCCTTTTCCCCAAAATCTTATGAATAATCTTCCTTCCACTTAACATAAAATTAAGTAAAAGTTATCAAATAAGATCCCGGAAACTCACAAGGTGCTACTTTCTGTTGCTCTGAGAAATAGCCGCCATCTAAAGGGGACAGCCTCCTTTTTTTATTTTTCTTACTTTAATAAACGTGCTTTTGCTTTACTTTGTTGGTTTGCTCTTGAATTCTTTCCTGCATAAATCTAAGAACCAACTTGGCCTTCAAGTGGACCCTAAACCTGGGGTCCTGTATCAATAAATAGCATCACTGAGATTTACTGTGCAGCTTCAGGGCTTATGAATTTCATCATATTGGTCTCTAGTCTGCCATTAGTAAATCATATTAAAATTAATTAACTTAAATTAATTGATTTATACATTTGCAGAGCATCCAGCATGATTATGTAGAGAGCTCCAATGCAAAACTCTTTTTCAGAAATGAGAACTTTAGGAAAAGTACAAGTGTTTGCCATACATCTTTTATAGTTACTGCAGTTATTTTCTGTATATGCTGTGCCTAGGATATGAGCACCATGGATTTTTCTATCTTTTTGCAATGATTTCTTTCATTGCTTTGGAAAGGCACATTTATGATCATGTTCTTACCTCTTTTCATTGCAGAAAATACATTTATTGCGATAAGTTTGGCCATTGGTTGCACAGACCGGTTGAATCTCACCGGTGCAAGAATATAGTGTAAATGGGATTCGAAAACAGTTTGGCTGGAAAATATTGAAAGACAGCATAAAATTTATCAGATAATGAACATTTAAAAAAAATGTTCCTTACTACTCATACGACATGCTACACATCAAAGCAGGATAAATATATTCCATATTTAGGTTTAACAACAAACACCAATGTAAACACAACCCACTTAAAATTAAAAAATTTTTAAATATTTTTATGTTCTCTTATTATTTACAAAAAAAGACCATGCAATTTTGCAGAACTAGCCAAACACCCCTCTCCTTACTAACATCTCCATGTGTCTATTACATCCAAGTAAATCTCAAAACTGTATTTTCTGTTTTTCATTCCCTGTCTTTCTCCATAGTTTTATCACTTAAACACACACAGAGGCACACACACATGCATAAAATTTTGTTACTTTTCATAGTTTGGTAATTTACATAAATAAAATAATACTTTGTATTTTTACATGACCTACATTTTATACTTTTCTGTGACCTCTATCTTTTCTGATGATTAGAGCTATCATTCACTCTTTTCACCTCTGTGTAATATTCTTCTATGTAAATACATGGCTTTTTAAAATGGATAATTAGGCTGGCTTTCTCTTTTTTCCTTTTGTTTGCTAGGATGAACATTTCTACGCTAAACAACATTTAACCTCTCTTAGATGCTTGTGAGCAATAAGATGTATGCCCCAAAATAGAATTTTGGGGTAATAGTATATGCCCATATTTACCTTATCAGGATAACATCAAATGATTTGTATTGCTGGCAAGATGCAATTTCTTGAACTTAATGTGATGACTACTGATTTTTACTTTTTGAAGGTTCATTCTGTTTGTACATTTTGTCTGGTAAATTTAGTTGTTGAAATTTACAATATAAAAAGTATTAATATTATAGTTTACCTTTTTTAACTTCCTAAAGCATCAGCATTACCTTACCTTATTCATCTGATTTTTTATAAAGGAAAGGGAAGTCTCTGTAAAAACAAAACATACAAACAAAAACACACATGCACGCAAATGAAAAGAATGAAAAAAAAGTTTTAAAAAACTCCCATAGTCCCTAGTAGTAAGTGACCACATCTCTGAGTAGCAGAAATACATAAATATTGCCTATACTAAAAATGCAAATAATGGGATAAGTCATTTATGATAGAAGCAATGAACCAAATTCACAAAATAAAGCCAAATCAAGAAACATTTTTTTAATTTTCAAATTTTTCTCACTCTGTGAAGAATAGTTTCATGTATTACTTTTCAATAATACCCAACACCTTGGTTTGGAGACACCATTGTTTGTTCACCTTTACAGTTGAGATCTTCTTCAAACAGAATAATGCTTTGTATGAGTCATTTAAATATGAATAAATTAATCAGTACTTAATTCATCAGCTCTCTGCTCTAACGGTGTACTTCTATCTGATACCTTACAGATTATTTTATTCTGAAATTCAAGGACTACCCTAAGTTTAAAGAAAATAACTTAGTGCCAGGAGTATCAATGAGTTCTTTCCTTATACAAACAAGGCCTTAATTTTAGGAGACTCAGAGCTGGCAAATATCAAATCAGATTTCAAGGAATACCAGATCTGGAAAAGACTAGTCCTACTCATACTTTGCATTTAACAACTATGATATCTGTCTTCCCAAAAGGAAAAAGAGCTTGATATTGTTTTACTCAAGGAGGAACAAAGAGCTAAGGTCCATGCACATTCTAACCCACCACACTGTCTCTACTGCTCTAACATGGAAAATGAGAAAAAGCTACTCACTGACACAATTTTAAAAAGACATTGGTAACCTGCTCTGTTTCGCTTTACCATCTAAATATTACAAACCCAGTAAAATTAGTTCCTTCATTTCTAAGTTATGGCAGTTGTTTCCTACACTTTCTAGGACTTATATACAATGTGCTACATCCAGGACTGAAAAATTTACTCACCAGAACAAACAGGAAATGCTAAGAACAGGATGAAAATAGCTTTGATCCTTGATGAGAAGAAAGGCATTATATCATGTCTGTGAATAAAAACTTTCTAATGGTTTATAACTCATGAACGGAAACAAGTCCCCCCATCCTTTTTTTTTTTTTTAAATGTATAGGCAAACAGAATCCAGGGCCCACAAATGGAAAGTTTCTTGCTGGTAAAGGAACTGTTCTAACTCACTAGATTCCTAATTTAAGTGGACTATTTCCTTTTTTCTTCTCCCAACCCTCAGGTTCAACGAGAGATAGACCATGTAAAAAGAAGGCAGACAAAATCTAGGTCAAAGTCCATTTTGCACATTATAAGGAGTTGCTTACTTTCCCAACCCTTTGGGTTAGCTCATAAGAAACCTGACTACATTTAAGAAAACATGCCTATTTAAACCTCAGTTTTTCCTCGGAAAACAGGACAGATTATTTCTGGGAGGTTAAGATCTGGAGCAGTCCTCAGAGAACTGGTACACAGCAGGGCTATCTCCCTAGATCCTTCACAGGCCCTAACTCGCACAGAGAGAGAATGGGTTGCTGGTCTGGAGACTGTGGTGATCTTGCTCACCCTCCTCTTCAGCCTCCATCTCTCTCTAGCTCACTCTATTTTATTGATCTGTGTGTGAGGAGCTAAATGGGGTAAGACAGATGCCTCAGGGCAGATAAGACACAGAGGTATTCTGTGTCCTTCCTGGAGGCTGTGACATAGGTCATTAAAAGTGCCTCACAAATACTTCTCAATAGGTCTTCCCTCAGCAGAAGGCGTAAGGACAATTTGATCTGATATACCCAGAAGTATGGGGAAGGGAGAAGATAATAAGATAGATGTGAAAGCTTTCAAGCAATTGCATTTGGAAGGAATGAGAGAATTGAAGAGCGAAAAGAAGACTTTTGTTCATTGTAATGAGACACGTGCCTACAAGTAGCTTTCAATTCATAAGTGCATTATCCTCAGCTGGAGATCTATCTTTTTTCATTTAACTTTTTTGAATTTTGAGAAAATTGTAGATTTACAGTTTTAAGAAGAACACAGAGATATCCTGTTTAAGCAGTTTCCTCTAATGGTAATATCTTGTAAAACTAGAGTACGTTTTGTAAGACTATACTACAATCAGGACTTGACATTAGCTAGAGACCTTTCTATAAATGCTCGGTCTTACCACCAAGACTGTGAAACAAATGTTTGTAGATGATGCCTGGGCAACATGTTTTTAAAGTTCACAGATAAGTCTCAGGACTAGAGCTGGCTTTGGGTAACCCTGGGCCAGAGCACAGGATGTAAATTTCAAAAACCAGGAGAAAGAAGACTGAGAAGTTGCGACCATATGAGTAATGCTCTAAATTATATGTTAAGTAATTTCATCTTTATTGCATAGGTAACTGAGAGACACTGAAGGCTTTTTAAGTAAGGGGGATATTTGATCTGTTACCTTCTCCCTAATTAACTTGCTTCAGTGAACTGACTCAGTGGAAAGAGATTTAGCAGTTCAAGTACAAATTCCACCTACCCCTTACTAACCTTGATTTAATATTTAGACATTCTAATATATAGTTTTCTTATTTTAAATATAAGAATAATAATTTCTATCATATAAGTTTGTCTTTTTATAGATAACATTTTGAAATTGTCTGCTTATTGGGCAGACATTTGTCACCCTAATCTTACCTGCTTTTTTTCCTCACTAAAAAAAGACAGGATCTAGAAAGACACCTTTGAGAGTGGTAATTTACATGCTCATTTAATTGAAGGACCCAAATCTGATAAATTTAGAAAATGCTCCTTTATTATAGCAAAGTGACTATTACTCCTACGATGGCTCTTTGAGTTATTTATGTAGAAGTCACCAGAAATTCTTATGGTAGACCAGTCAACTGAAGCCTAGAATTAAAGTTACTGGGAAACTATTTATACCCATGCACTGGACTTCCATTATGTATCTTCATCAATAGAGGTTAAGACAGGAGACGCAGCCTATGACTTACTGCAAAAGCAAGTACAAAAGTTTTGAAACTTTTGAAAAAGTCTACAAAATTTTTGAAATTCACCACAAAAAGGAACGTTAGACATGTAGATTATTTAGCATAGCTTCATGAAGAAAAAAATGCATGTGTTATTCAAATTTTGGTGTGGAAGAGACTATGACTTTCAGAAGATAGAATGTTAAAAGACGGAGAGATAGAAACACAGAGTGCTCTTCAGCCTTTCCAATATCACTGCCTCCGTTAGTGGTGGGCAAAGAAACTCACCACTCTGGGCAGTAGCAGAGATGAGCTATCTCAATTTAGCCTAAGCATATAAACACCAACTAAGACTCATACTGGACTTTCCCCAAGGTTACTGTAGAGTAATCGTAATTTTTTTGGAGACCATATACTGTTTAAAATTGAATAGTAAGTCCAAGCTTAATAAACTTTCAAAAGTGACTGAATTATTATGCTAATGTGTTCTCATGTCTCAGAAGAAAACAAAGTGATTTGGTGACATTTAACACCAAGAGGCAAAAAAGCCAGACAGGGCACACAGACAATTCTTAGTAGAATCTTGTTTCTGGAAATTAGAGTGTGATGCTTGAATCCTTTCTCAAAGAAACCAATACACTTATAGACAGAACATGAGTAAAAAGTGGGTGACCACTCCTGCTGGGGAATTTCTGAGTAGAGAGGCTTGTTGGAGTGTCCCTTACCAACTGGGCACGCATGAATTATGTTTGAGAGGGAAATAAAGAGACATGCCTATTTAGCTCTTTATTGAAATATATAAAGTGTTGGGCACAGAGATTAGTTGAGGGGAAAGAGCCTCTGAACTGCAAAGGGAGGCTCTTGTTGATAAATGAAACTTATCTCTGAACCAGATAAGGCTCTGTCAACAGGATCAAGAGTCCAGTAAAAAATATACTCTGACTTCATTGTCAACTTACATGGGTAGATTTATACTTCCATAATTGGATTTCCTTCCCATCCTGATATTCCTGTAGTCACAGGATGAACTAATATAAGATACTCTGAGAATTTCACAATAAGGGTGGATTCAGGCAAGTCAGTGTGGAATCTTGGAACTTTGTAAGTGATCAGGATCATAATAGCATTTGATTTTTTTCTGTATATTTTACCATAAGAAAACAATATTTAATAGTTAACTTGGATTTCTGGTTCAGTATATAAGGGACTTGAAAGTTACCACTCCATCCTAACAAACAAAAAGCCGAACAAACTTAAAATCAACAATTCTCCTTATGTCTGTAAGAGAAGTGAGGTCACAGGGCTATGAACAAAAGTTCTCTGTAAATGAATTTGTAGGAAAGAGACTTTATTCCAGTGAACGGTTTGTAGACCGGGGAGACACAGCCTTTGGTGTAAAAGGAAGGTGCTTTCCAGAAAACAAAGGGAAGGTTTGGCTTTTATAGATAAAGTTCCTATTCAGGTTCACAATCTGGTCTGTTTATGCAAATGAAAGATTCAAACTTGCTTAGTCCTGATTGGTTGATGCAGCAGTGTTCTGACTGGTCAATGCAGGCCACAAACTGTTTGCTGGTTCATACCACATGAACAGGAACAGTCAGCTATGGAAGTCCCAAAGTTAAGCATAAGTGTAGGTTCTCAAGAAACCCAGAGTAAGTGTATGACCTCTAGTCAGCAAATGGCTGTTTGGCTCTTTTTAAATTTAAATTTTTAAAAAATTTATATAGATTTAGGTGGGTACATGTGCACATTTGTTACACGGATATATTGTGTAGTGGTGAAGTTTGGGCTTTTTGTGTAACCCTCACCTGATTAGTGTACATAGTACTCCTTAGATAACTTCTCATTCTCATACCCCCACCCTTCCACCCTTCTGAGTCTCCAGTGTCTATTACTTCATTTTCTATGTCCATGTGTGCCCATTATTTATGTCCCACTTATAAGTGAGAACATGCAGTATTTGACTTTCTCTTTCTGAGTTATTTCACTGAAGATAATGGCCTCCAGTTCCATTCATGTTGCTGCAAAAGACATGATTTCATTCTTTTTTATGGCTGAGTAGTATTCCATGGTACATATACACCACATTTTCTTTACCCAATTATCCATTCATGGACACTTAGGTTGATTCCATATCTTTGCTATTGTGAATAGTGCTGTAATAAACATATGAGTGCAGATATCTTTTTGATAAAATGATTTCTTTTTATTTGGATAGATACCCAGTAGTGGCATTGCTGTATTAGGCCCAGTTAGACACTCGGCATTCATCTTGAGGAATTGGCTCTTTCAGGTTCACTCTTCTACCTTCTCAATTGAAACCTCTAGGCAGACAGCACTGATGATTAATTAAATTGGTCATATCCCATTATGGTGTCAGAATGGTTGGCTACTTGCTCTGGGTCCATCTAGTCCTGTGTAGGGATCCTTGTGGTAGGAAAGTGGTCAATTGGGCACTTACCTATGCCTCAAGAGGCATTTACCCATGAGAAGCATACGAGTACCTGTTAAATTTGAATTAAAACCTCTCGAGTTAAGTTGGTTCTGGTTTGCACCTGGAGCGAGTTTACAGTCTCAAGGTGCTGGGTCAGCATGATTCTGGTGGAGGTGTCTTACAGTCATCTGTTTAAAAAAAAAAAAGCTAGGAGGATTTTAAAGAGGAGCCAAATGCTTAGTCCAAATATGAGGACAATCATTAAGATTTGTAGGGCAGAACACAGAAGAGATCCTATACCAGGGGGAGGCCAGCTGAAAATATCAGGAAATTGGAAATTTAATCCAGTAAATCCAGCCAGGAGGCTTTCTGAAGCCGTCTCTTTCAGAGACTTGGCCAGCTGTAGGATCTTAGATGTTTCTAATTCAACCTGACTGGAAGTATTTACTCGGGTGCAGCACTAAGTGTTAGTAACAGCACAAACACCACCCTGTGCAGTGAGAAGATAGTCTAACACAGTGTGGTTCTCTAGGACCACACAAGCAAGGGGACCTATGGAACCCTATTGTGCCCTGATGACTCAGGCGGTGTAGCAGGCAATTCTGTTAACAGTGCAGGAAAGGTTCCTGATCATATATTCATTCCAATCAGGGCCCCAGGCCCTGCAGAACTTGTGTTCTGCAAAAGACACTGTTAAAAGAATAAAAAGATAAGCCACAACCTGAGAGAAAATATTTGAAAAATACATGTCTGATAAAAGATTTTTTAATCTAAAATATACAAAAACACTTAAAACTCCAAAATAAGAAAACAAGGAACCCAATAAAAATTTAGGCAAAAAAGTCTAAATGGGTATGTCACTAAAGAAAATATTCAGGTGGCAAGTTCAGTCTCAGTATCTGCAGGGAATTAATTCCAGAATATCCATGAATACCAAAATCTGCAGATGCTCAAGCCCTTTATAATCAGTCCTTTGTAACTGCAGGTACAGAACCTGCAGATATTCAGGACTGACTGTAATCACAGAAAGAGATATTAAATATTGTTTGTATTAGAAAAAGTGCAAATTAAACCTGTAATTATATACCCCTAAACAACTATTAGATGGTGAAAATGAAGAACAGCACTCATCCATGGCTGTTGGAAAATTTGGAAAACAGTTTGGAGTTTCTTAAAAGATAAATAAAGCCTTACCATATGATCCAGCAACTATGCTCCCAGGTCTTTACTCAACTCATTTGAAAATGTATATCCAAAAAAAAAAAAACCTACATCCTCATGTTCATAGCATCTTCATGTTCATAGCATCTTTATTCATAATGTGCCCTAAACAGAAGAAACCAAAATGTCCTTCAATGAGTGAATGTGTCAACAAACTGTAGAATATCAATACAATAAAATACAATTAAGCAACAAAAGGGAATAAGTCATCAGGTCAAATAAAGAAATGAAAAATTAATCTTAAATGCACATTGCTAAGATTAAATATAGGCTATTTATGATTCCACCTATATGATATCCTGGAAAAAGCAAAACAATAGAGATGGTAAACAGACCTGTAGTTGTGAGAGGCTTGGAGTGGAAGAATTGAAGAGATAAAGCACAGGGGATTTTTGAGGGTGTTAAACTATTCTGTGTGATATGTAATACCCTGTAATCATGCATTCATGAAATCTGCATTTGTTAAAACCCATAGAACTTTACATCACAAAGAGTAAACCCTGATGTATGTAAACTTTAAGTCATTTACCTATATAGATGTGACAAAAGAATCTAACTGTATTGCAAATATATGAAACAACATAAATGGATAGGAACATGAAGTGCTGACCTAAGTACTTTGGAAAATAAGTAGAGTATATAAGACTAAAGACAGAAGGAACTGTACATAGGCATGTACTTTAGTTAATAAAGTTATTTTCTCAAAGGTATACAGGTTAACAATTCTGATACAACTATAAATGTATACGAAATCTAATATTAAGTAAATGAATGATTCTCACCAAGGAAAAGTTCTTGAAGAAAATTAAAAGGCCTACTTTAGTGAACACACAAATGATAAGAAAGTGAAACAGCCTTCTCACTGACATGAAGAAAGTTTTGCTAGTCTGGATAGAAGATCAAACCAGTCATAACATTCCCTTAATCCAAAACCTAATCCAGAGCAAGACCCTAGTTTTCTTCAATTCTATGAAGGCTTAGAGTGGTGAGGAAGTTGAAGAAGAAAGTTTTATAGCTAGCAGAGTTTGGTTCATAAGGTTTAAGAAAATAAACCATCTCCGTAACATAACAGTGCAAGACGAAATAGCAAGTGCTGATGTAGAAACTGCAGAAGATCTGCCTAAGATAAATGATGAAGTTGGCCACACTAAATAGCAGATTTTCAATGTAGATGAAACAGCCTTATATTGGAAGAAAATGCGATTTAGGACATTCATAGCCAGAGAGGAGAAGTCAATGCTTAGCTTCAAAGCTTCAAAAAGTAGGCTGACTCTTTTGCTAGGGGGAATCTAGCTGGTGACTTTAAGTTGAAGCCAATGCTTACTTACCATTCCAAAAACCCTAGGGTCCTTAATAATTATGCTAAATATACTCTGCTTGTGCTCTATAATCGGAACAACAAAGCCTGGATGACAGCACATCTGTTTACAGCATGGTTTACTGAATATTTCAAGCCCACTGTTGAGATCTACTTCTCAGAAAAAAAAATCATTTTAAAACATCACTGCTCATTGACAATGCACCTAGTCACCCAAGAGCTCTTATGGAGATGTACAAGAAGATTAATATTGTTTTCATGTCTGCTAACACAACATTGATTCTGTAGCCAATGGATCATAGAGTTAATTTTTACTTTCAAGTCTTATTATTTAATAAATACATTTTATAGGCTATAGCTGCCATAGACAGTGATTCCTTTGATGATTCGGGGCAAAGTAAATTAAAAATCTTCTGGAAAGGATTCATCATTCTAGGTGTCATTAAGAACATTCTTGATTCATGGGAGGATGTCAAAATATCAACATTAACAGGAATTTGGAATAAGTTGATTCCAACCCTCATGGATGACTTTAAGGGGTTTACTTCAATGGAGGAAGTAACTTCAGATATGGTGAAAATAGCAAGAGAATTAGAATTAGAAGTGGAGCCTGAAGATGTGACTGAATTGCTTCAACTTCATAATAAAACTTTAATGGTTGAGGAGTTACTTTTTATGTATGAGAAAAGAAAGTGGTTTCTTAAGATAGAATCTACTCCTGGTGAAGATGCTGTGAACATTGTTAACAATGACAACAAAGGATTTATAATATTACACAAATTTAGTTGATGAAGCAGTGTCAGGGTTTGAGAGAGTTAACTCCAATTTTGAAAGAAGTTCTGCCATGGGTGAAATGCTATCAAACAGCATCACATGCTACTGAGAAATCTCTCTTAAAAGGAAGAGTCAGTTGGTGCAACAAACTTCATTGTTGTTCTACTTTAAGAAATTGCCACAGCAGCAACCACCACCCTGATCAGTCCAAGACCTTCCCCCAGCAAAAAAGTTATGACTCACTGAAGGTTCGGAAGATATTTAGCATTTTTTTAGCAATAGTGTTTTTTAATTAAGGTATTTACATTGTTTTTATATATAATGCTATTACACACCTAATAAACTACAGTATAGTGTAAATATAACTTTCATATGCACTGGCAAACCAAAAAAAACCCACATGACTCACTTTATTGCAATAATAGCTTTATTGCAGCAATCTGAAACTAAACCTGCAATATCTCCAACTTATACCTGGAACATGCTATACAAGTTTGTAGCCTAGAAGCAATAGGCTATGCCATATAGCTTAGGTGTATATACCTATATGGTATAGCCTATGTATAATATATATATTTAAATATAAAAGCCTATATTTTTATATATATAAAATAGCAGAGCAACAGAATGGAGCACCCAGAAATATGCCAGACTTCATACTATACTATAAGGCTACAGCAACCAAAACAGCATGATATTAGTACAAAAATAGAGACAAAGATCAATGGAACAGAACAGAGAACCCAGACCTACCATAAAATCCAGCAATCTCACTATTGGGTATCTACCCAAAGGAAAAGAAGACTTTTAATAGAAAAGACACCTACACTCAAATATTTATTGCATCACAACTCACAATTGCAAAGATGTGGTATCAACCCAAATGCCCATCAATTCATGAGTGGATTAATAAAATGTGGTGTGTGTATACGATGGAGTACTACTCAGCCATAAAAAAGATGAATTAATACCTTTTGCAACAAACTGGATGGAAGGATGGAACTGGAGACCATTTTCCTAAGTGAAGTATCTTAAGAATGGAAAAACAAACATGACATATACTAACTATGAAATTGGAACTAACTGATGAGCACATGGGTGCACAGAGGGAAGTAAAACTCAGTGGAAATCAAGCAGGGAGGAAGGGTGAGGAGGGGAGGGGCAAAAACCTACCTAACGGGTACAATGAACACTATTTGAATGATGGGCACACTTATAGCCAGAACCCAAACATTACAAAAGTGATCCATGTAACCTAAAATATTTGTACTCCCTTAATATTTTGAAATAAAAAAATTCCATTTTGATTAAAGATTTAATTGTGAAAATAAAAAAAAACGGTGCTGAGAAAATTGGATATCCACATGCAGAAGAATGAAACAGGACACCTATTAATCACCATATACAAAAATCAACACAAAATGATTGAAGACTTAAATCTAAGACCTGAATCAATGACACTAGAAGAAAACATTGGGGAAACAGTTCAGGACATTGATCTGGGCAAAGATATTTTGGGTAAGACCTCAAAAGCACAGGAAACAAAACCAAAAATAAACAAATAGGATTACATCAAGCTGAAAAACTTCTTCTCAGCAAAAGAAACACAATGAAGAGAGCAAAGAGACAACCAGAATAGGAGAAAATATTTGCAAACTGTCCTACAAGGGATTAATAACCAGAATATATAAATAATTTAACTCAATAGCACAAAAAGAAATAATCCAATTAAAAATGGGCAAAATACTTGACATTTTTCCAAAAAGGACACAAAAATGGCCAACAGGTATATGAAAAAATGCATCACTATTTATAAGAAAAATGCAAATCAAAACCGCACTGAGCCTGGGTGGGGTGGCTCACGCCTATAATCCTAGCACTCTGGGAGGCCGAGGTAGGAGGATTGCCTGAGGTCAGTTTGAGACCAACCTGACGAACATCAAGGCCCTGTCTCTACAAAAAATAGAAAAATTAGCAGGGTGGGGTGGTGTTTGCCTGTAGTCCCAGTTACTCAGGAGGCTGAGGCAGGAGGATCCCTTGAGCCCAGGAGTTTGAGGTTGCAGTGAGCTATCATGATGCCACTGCACTCTAGCCAGGGCAACAGAGCCAGACTATGTCTCAAAAACAAACAAACAAACAAACAAGCAATAAAACTTCATCTCACTCCAGTTAAAATGGCAATTATCAAAAAGACAAAAAATAACAGATGCTGGTGAGGATGCGGAGAAAGGGTAATGCTAGTACACTATTGGTGGGAATGTAAATTAGTACATCCACTGTGGAAAACAGTAGGGAGTTCTTCAAAAAACCAAAACTAGAACTACATATAATTCAGCAATTCCACTGCTGGGTATATATCCCTCCCCACCTCAAAAAAAAAAAAAAAAAAGAAATTGGTGTATCTAAGAGATATCTACACTTCCATGTTTATTGCAGCACCATTCACGATAGTCAAGAGTTGGAGTCAACCTAAGTGTCCGTAAATGAAGGAATGGATAAAGAAAATGTGGGTTATATACTCAATGGAATATTATTTGGCCATAAAAAATGGAATTCTGTCATTGACACATGGAAGGAACTTAGGTAATTATGTTGAGTGAAATAAGCCAGGCACAGAAAGACAAATATAGCATGTTGTTACTCGCACATGGAGGCTAAAAACGTGGTTCTCGTGGAGGTACAGAGTAGAACGGTGGTTACCAGACGCTGGGAAAGGGAGGGGTGAGGACAGGATGAAGACATGTTGGTTAATGGGTACAAAAACACAGTTAGAAGGAATAAGTTCTGTTGTTCACTAGCACAGTAGGGTGACTATAGTTAACAATATTTTATTGTATGTTTCAAAATAGCTAGATTAGAAGATTTGGAATGTTCCCAACACAAAGAAATGACAAATGTTTGAGGCGATGGATATTTCAATTACCCTGATTTGATCATTATACAATGCATGCATGTATCCAAATGTCACATGTACCTTATAGTTACATAAAATCATTATGTATCGATAAAAAATTTAAAAAGAAAACAAAAGAAATAAGAATTTTAAGGAAAGACACAAATGTGTTCCTTTGTCTTTTATAGCAGTATTTTCTCTGTGTGTCCTGTGCCTAGAGTAACAGCAATGTGAATTAACTAAGAGTTTGCTACTAGTTTTTCATTACTTAGAAAGAGCTGTTACTATTGTGTTCTTACTTGAATGCAATGCATAAAGTGCATTTGTTGCAATAAATAAGGCCATTAGTTGCACAGACTGGAATATATTCTTTGGTGCAAATTTTTAGACGATGTCTATACACAGCACAAACATACAGAGACAACATAAATTTATCAGATAATGAACATTTGAATAAAATGTTCTTCATTCTTAATATGTAATGCCATACATCCAAAATTAGCTAAATATAATCCATATATAGTTTTAAAGACAAATATCTATGTACATGCAACACAGTAGAAAGCAAAAATAAAATTATCAAATTTTAAAGATATATATGCCCTCTAAGAAAAAGATCATGCAACTGCCCTAACATATTTTTATAAGGTGGCTAACCCACACTCACATTCATGAACTAGACTACATTTCCCTCACTTCCCCCACCCAGAGAAAATCACCAAACTGAATTTTTTTCTGTTTATTATTTCCTGAATTCCTCTATAATTTCCCTGCATATCAATATAGATACTTACTACATATGTATGTATTCACACATTTCATATTTATACAAGCATACATAAATATATATGTTCATTTTTTAATGTTTTGGTAACTTACACAAAGAAAATACTATATGTATTTTTATATATGAGTACTTTTTACATACCCTTGTGGCCTTTATACAGCTCTATATATTTAGAGCTATAGGTCATTTATTTCACCTCTATGTAATATTCCACTATGTGAATATATGGAAGTCATTATTTTTTGTCAATAAATAGATAATTGGGTGGTCTATTCTTTCTGTTTGTTTTATTAGGATGAATAATTCTATTCTAAACACCATTTTCTCTTTCTCAGATGCTTGTGCACAACAGTATCTGATTGCCCATGAATACAATTTTGGGGTAAAAGGATATGCATTTTATCATCTTGTATAGATAATGGCAAATGATTTTGTGTTGCTGGCTAGATTCTATTTCTTGAACTTGGTGTAATGAAAATACATATTTTTACTTTTGAAGACTCATTCTGTTGTACATCTTATTTGGTAAATTTTGTGTTAAAATTATCAATTAAAAAAAAGTTAAAATTTTACCTCTTTTGACTTTTAAACCAATCAGTAATAACTTACTGGAATCTTCAAAACTGATGATTTTATAAAGAGAGTTTATAAACAAAGCAGAAATGAAAAAGTTAAAATATAAAAAATGAACATAGTCTGTGGTGAGAAGTACCCACACCAATTTGTACCAAAAATTGATGCAAATTAACTACTACTGTAAGTTTCACCTATAAGTGGGAAATTTGAGGCAGTAGTAAAAAATAAACTCTTAAAATATATCCAAATCTATAAAAAATTAATTTCCAAATTAGTCTAGCTCTATGAAAAATAGTATCATATACTGTTTTTTAATAACCCCTAACACTATGCTCAAATACATATATCACATTTTGTATAAATTTTTAAATGAGGCATTCTGGTCTCAGGGAAGAAAGTGGTTTGCATGTATTTGCTTAAGTAGGAAAAAATTAGTCACTACACTGACCTAATTACACGATTCTATCTAAAACTTCACAGTTACCTTATTCTGAAATTGGTTAGCAACATTGAACTTTAGGGAAGATAAATTGCCCCAAAGTATCAATGCATTCTCTCCTTATACCATGTCTTGACTTAGACTCAAACAACAAATCAGATTATCATGAACGCCAAACTTAGAAGACATCATTCCTCCCTACAATTTGCTTTCTACAACAATGGAATTTGAGCTCCCCAAAGGAGAAAAAGAAAAGAATTTAATTAAAGTTCTTGAGTTATAGATGAACAAAAGCCTAAAGTCTGCTGCTCATCCTAACTTACCACTCTGTTTCAACTCCTGTAATGTGGGAATGAGAAAAAGCAATCTACTAATGTAGTTTTAAAAAGGCATTTGTAATATGCTGTGTTTCATTTCACCAGTTTAAAGATTATAAGCTCCATAAAACAAGCTCCTCCATTCAAATATTATAGCAGTTGTTTTCTGAATTTTCTAGGATATGTGAAGTGTCTCATTCAGGACTGGAAAATTTACTCAGAATAAAGAGGAAATGCCAAGACAATGGTGAAAATAACTTTGCTCCTTGATGAGAAAAGGGGCATTTTATCAAGTCTATGGAAGAAACCTTTAGAAATTTGTATCAATGGTATATGCCACACTGAATTAGCAAAAAGAATCCAGGGCCCAGTTTTAGAAAGTTTCTTGTTTCTAAAGGAACTGCTCCAACCCCCTAAATTCCTACCTAGGGAGGACTATTCCTTTTCACCTTCCCCCAAACCTGTGGTTTAACAAAGCATAAAATGTCATCATGGAAGCCCCTCAAGAGATGTAAGAGAAAGCCCAGGAAAATATCTGTTATCAAAATGGAAACAGCTGATTATTCTCCCAAATTTTCAGTCAGTCCAGAAGGAGGCTGGTTGTACTTTAAAAACACACATTTGAATCTTATTTTCCCCAGAAAATAGGACCAATTATTTCTGGAAGGATGGGATCTGGAACAGTCTTCACAGCAGTGCTACACACCAGGGCTACCTCCCTGGATTCCCCACACGACCTACATCACATAGAAACACAATGTGTTGTGAAACCAACAGCTCTGAAAACCATGGAGATCTTGTTCACCTTTCCTCCTCAGCCATTTACCTTCCAGCTAGCTCTCTTTTATTGATCTATGAATCAGGACCTCAATGGGGGTAAGACAGATGGCTCAGGGCAGATAAGACACGGAGGTATTCTGTGTCCTCCCTGGAGGCTGGAAAGTGAGGCATGAGGAGTGCCTCACAAATACCTCTGAATTGATATTCCCTCAGCAAGAGGTTTGGAAACAATTCAATCTGATGAACCCAGAGGTAATAAGTAGTTATAGATCCTAAGATAAAGAAGATATGTGAACTCTTTCTAAGCAGGTTGGAAAGGGACGAAAGAATCAAGCAGAAAAAAAGAAAGAGTTTGGGAATGATTATTATACATGACCCTAAGTCTTTAGTATTTAAAACAAAAAAAACTACATGCGTATTAGAATCACGGAGACTTTTTAAATACTTTAAATGTACCGCCCTGCCATCAAAATCATGAATCAGTGGTTAGTAGATGAGGTCTGGGCATTGACATGTTTTTAAAGTTCCTGGATGAATCTTATGTGCAACCAAATTTGGGAAAGTTCGTCTAGAGAACAGGATGCAAATATTTGGGACAGAAGAGGAGAATGAAGGCCAGGGAGTGAAGTTGAGACCAGTTGAGGCAATGTCTTACATGGTAAAAATTTGTTCTTTACCTCGGAAGTATCTGGGGGGACACTGGAGGCCTTTAAAGAAAGAAAGATATTTATTCAGTTATTTTCTCCCTAATTAACTAATGTCCTTCACAGTCTGACTCAGTGGAAAGAACTTTGGCAGATGAAAGACCTCAGTATAAATCCAATCCCAAACTGAGTGATGTGACTCAGTATTTACACTTTCTAATCCACAGTTTTTGCATGGTAAGTGTGAGAATTATGATATCTATAGTATATATGTGTGGTAAATTTGAGGGATAACATATTTCAACTGTATGTAAGTTTTGTGTTTGGTGGGCATTTGTTACCTTTATCCTTCCTGCTATTTTTAGCAGCTAAGAAACCCAGGATTTAGAAAGAAACTTTGATACGAGCAATGTTCCGTGCCAATTGAATTGAAGAACCCAAATCTAAAATGTTCTTAACATGCTCTTTTATTATAGTAAAGTGAATATTATGCTTAGTTTAGTACTTTCAATTATTTACATAGAAATCATCAGAGATACCTGTGGCAGACCACCTCTTCTGGTGCAGGACATTTGATGGATGCCTAGAGTGACTGGGAAGCTCTTTATACATCATGTACTAGACTTCTCTTACATGTATTCATCAGTAGAGATTGAGTAGGAGAGCTTCCTTATTGCTCGCAGCAGGCTATAAGTGTTTTAAATCAACCAGTAAAGGAAATGTTAAATATGGAAATTATTTAATATAGCTTCATGAAGAAAAAAATGAATATATCATTAAACTTGTACAAGAGGAAGGGTAAGGAGAAGACTATGATTTTGAGATAATAGAGATGTTTAAGAGAGAGAGAGAAAATGGGAACCAAAAACAGTCTCCTGTCTTCCTGATGCCTCTGCTCCCATAACATGGGTAAACCATCTCTCCACTCAGGTAGTAATAGGGGTGAGCTACTTGGATTTCACCTACACCAACTGAGCTTCACCTTAGGTCCTCCTCTGGTTAGTGAATAGGGCAAGGGTTTTTTGTGTTGTTTCGTTGTTGCTATTGTTGTTATTTTGATACTATATGCTTTAGAAAAATACAATTATAGAAATACAAATTTACTAAACTTTCAAAAGAGACCAAATATTTTGATTCTTCTTCCTGTCTCAAAAAGGCCAAAGTGATTTGTTGACATTTATCACCAGGAGACAAAAAGGCTGGACTGAGGTGAGGATGGTTAGGTACAACAGTAGGCCCAGAGGTCAGAGTGTGTGATGCTTGAACCCATTAGCACAAGAAGGGAATTGGGTTTTAACTAGTGAACTGATAAATTTGCAGACAACATGAGCACAAGAATGGATAACTACTTTTTCTGGGAGATTTCTGAATAGAGGAGGGTTGTTGGAGTGTCCCATACCAACTGGCCTGTGGGGCATGTGTTTGAGAGGTGAGTGAAGAGGCATGCCTATGCATCTCTCTACAGAAAAAGATGTAAAATGAGGGGCACAGAGGTTAGCTGAGGAGAAAGAACCTCTGGACTACAGAGGGGGGCTCTTTTTGATGGATGGGATATATCTCCAGACCAGATAAGACCCTGTCAGCAAGGCCAAAAGTCCAGCAGAAAAAAATATGGTGACCCATTCTCATATTAAACTTACCTGAATAGACAAAGATTAATTCACATAATCATACTTCATTTCTATCTAGATATGCCTATACCAGACAAAGGGCTAATATAAAGGCCTTTGAGGAATTTATGAACACAATAAAGGAGAATGATGGAAGGTCAATCAGAAGCTTAGATCTATAAAAAGTAACCAAGTTTGTGACAGTGTTTTGAGTTTTTCCACATACTCATTGTTTCTATGTGCCCATTTGTTTCATGTGCCCGTTAATTTGTGCTAAAAAAATGATTTTTTTCATATACTTATCCAAAGAAAATGGTATTTACTAGCTAAATTTGATCACAGAAATCATAAGACTGGGATACCATTTTAAGAAACATCAGATCAAAACAAAATGTCTGCTCTTATTAATGGTAAAGGGAAAGTACACTTTTAAGAATATAAGAAATTTTAAGCATGCACGTAAATGAACTGATATAGTGTACAACACAATTTTTACAGTAACACTGCCATTACGTGTGACTTTACAGAATTTAGAATCTAGAATACTGAAACCATGCCTTAGACCTTAGAGATAAACAACTGTTTAAACTTAGGATCTAAGTTTTATCTTCATATCAAGAAATGTCATGGTTTTGTGGTACATGAGAGATTATAATTTAGACAATTTGGCCTTTTTAGGGTGGTCAGAGAAAAGTCTATGAGTAGCAGATTAGAAAGGGCAAGAAAGCTTTCCAGAAAAGAACAAGCAGTTCAAGAGTCTAGTGTTGCAAGAAGCCTGGCATGGAAATAAAGAAATGCCAGAATGCAAGGTAAATGAGCAAATGAAACAAGGTGCAGGTACAGAGATAAAGAAGAGCAGATCATGCAGGGTTTGAAAGGTTTATGATTAAAGATTTTGGTTGTTTGCAATGAGCCCAGGAATATATTCTAAGTATTTTAAGCAATAAGATGATATAAAATTTGCTTATAAAATATCCTCTGATTAGAGTATAGAGAACATATTTAAAGAAAGAAGGTTAGATGAATGCAGGTAAAATTGTTAGGAGATTACAACAATAGTCCAGTTCAGACAGCAGATAGTCTATACCATGTAGGTGATAGTGAAGGTGGAGTAAAGTAAATGGATCTGAAAAATGTATATAAATACGTTGTTGGTAGACTGTATAAGAGCTTGTCCAGGAGGCTCTGTGACCTCTGACTTGTATGACCAACTATGTGATTATATCAAATCCTAAAGCATAATGCATAAATACTGAAAGCAGAAAAAAATTAAAGCAGAACAGTAGAAAAATATAAATTAGGTTTTTGATGTTTTGAATTTGAAGTACCTTTGAGTCATCAAGTGGAGATAACATAGGTAGATGAAAATATGGCTTAAATACTCTGAGTTTGGATAAAAATATGAAAGTATTATATGTATGTATGGGTGGTAATTAAAACCACTACAGTCATGGATGAGATCATTAGCAATAAAGTATAGAGTAAGAATCAAAAGAATATAAGAGACATGGGAAATCTGGTATCACTTCACTAACCAGCAGAGGATATTGAGACAAAAAAATATTAAAAACAGTAGAAGTTAATAGAAAATTTTTAAAAATCCCAAATAGAAGAAAGATATTAAACCAAAATAAAATTAAGTTGATATTTGGTAAAAGGCAATGGACATTGGTCTATAAATATAAAAGATATTCACAAGAATTAAATAAAGCATATAGTGTATTTGTGAGCAGAGAGCATAAAGAAAGGAAACTCATTCTTTATGGTTGTCAAACATATTTCCCATACTTTATGTGCAATGGGCTACAAAACCGTAGCAATGCTTGTACAAAAGAACTAATGGGATAGCCCCCTCTATTTCATAGATAAAAAAATTAGAGCCCAGAGAAGTAAAATATCAGGTTAAGAATTATAAGGCCAAACCAAAATTTTGTATGATTTTTACAAATATAATTCATAACCACAGTCTAATCACACACACACACACACACACACACACACACATCAGAAAAATCTTAGTTGAGGCATATTCTACAAAATACCTGCCCATTAATCCATAAAACTGTCAAGGTCATTAAAAGCAATGAAGCCTGTGAAACTGTCATAACTAAGGGGAACCTAAGGAGACACAACAACAAATGTTATGTATTAGTCTGGATGGTATTCTGGAACATTTTAGAACATTAGGTAAAAACTGTGTAAAGCTGAACAAAGCATGGTGTTGAGTTAAAGAAATGTATCAGTGTGGTCCATTAATTGTAACTAATGTAACACATTCATTTAAAATGTCACTAATAGGGGAAACTGGATACAGCATATATGGAATAACTGCTCTGTCTTAACTTTTCTGTAAATCCAATTCAAAAATTGAAATGTAAAATGTTAAGGTCCTCTGGCATTTATTCAACAGTATGACAAGACTAAGTAAATCTGTAGTAGATTTTTAAAAAGTATAGCATTGGTGAAAAGTAAAAAACCAGACATATGAAACAACATAGAATCTGGAAATAGGCCCACATACATATAAAAGAGAGCAAAGAACCTTCTACAAATCAGTGGAGAAAGGTTTTATTCAGTATATGGTACTGGAGCAATATTTTAACTTTATATTTATATTAATAATAAAATTTAATTTTAATATTGATTTTAAAAAATAAAAAGGTACTTTGATCTCCACCACAAACCCCCCAAAAAATTAATTTTAGGTAGATCACAGATCTAAACATAAAAGCAAACAATCAAGTTTTAGAAGAAAACAATGGACTATATTCATAATTATGGGGTAGGGAAAGATTTCTTAAGCAGCACAGATATAGCATAAACCATAAATGAATGTTAAAATTAAAAATAGATTCTCACCTATAGCTTTCATAAGGAAAGCAGCCTTACTAACCCATTTTAGACTTCTAATTTCCAGCACTGTAAAAAAATTAATTTGGGTTGTTTTAAGCCACTGAGTTTGTGGTAATTAAGAAGACAGTGATGTTACTGAGAGCTCAGCACTTGTCCCCAAGGCCGCATCAGAAGAACCAGGAAAAGTGGTTTGAGGACAAGGAAAGAGAAATTTATTAATTTGCCAGCAAATTAGGAGGTTGGTAAACTTCCATCTTAAAGTACCAATGTCCTCCCTCTGAGCAGGAATTCAGAGCTTTTAAAGGGGAGGTTTTCAGCTTCAGGCTACTGCTGTTCAACTAGAGTTGATGGTTCTGATTCATCGCATCTTTGGCCAAGACAATCTCATGACCTCTGCCAGGACAATTCCCTTGATCCATCTCCTGTGGTACAAAGAACAAAAGACACTCCCCTGCCCCTCCTGACCACTGGCCTGGGGCAGGGATGCTGGTTTTAATTCCCAAAAGGAGTGGGGGAAGTTTTAGAGAGACAGAAAACATTTTTACCCTTTTTCAGGCCATTCCCCCTGTTACAGTGATAGAAAACTTATATAGTTTCTATAAAAAACCAACAATGTGACTGACTTCCAGTCTCTAATCCAACATTTAAATATCTTGCAAGTTGACATTCTCATCCTCACAACCTGAAAAAAGCTGAACAAGCTGAAAATCAACAAATTTTCTTATACTCATCAGCAAATTGAGCTCACAGGTAAACTGCAAGTGTGAAAACCAGAGATATGTGAATACAGAAAATAACATCTTACATGGAAAGAAGCCACAGCTGAAGTCTGGTTGCAATACTAATGTATTATATAATTGACTAATTGCTGAAAACTAAGTGTAGATTAGCTTCAGAAGTCAAATTTCCATGTGACAAATCCTGGGCTTGTGAGGAGGCATACACTTTCATAAGTTTTACCTCTAGGAGAACCACCAGACTTTCTAGAAGAAAATTAGAGAAAAATCCTCTAATACTTCCAGAAGGGAAAGAAAAAAAGTAACCCTTTTGAAATACACCCAGAGCCTTCTGCTCTCATCAAAAAAGTCTGTCCTCAAGGGAAAATACTTTAAGAGAACCCAAACAACATGGATTTTACCTAAGCTTAATCAATATGGGGAAAGGAAAAAACACAAATTCAGCAATCTCTACCCTTCAGTTTTTGCCTAAGGAAAGAAAAATATAAAAAGAACTCATGAAGGCCACAAGCCATAAAAGACTAAGAACTAGTCATAGGAATATAGAATAACTCCCTGTCTCCATTCCTTACTACCATATCACCATGTCTTCTACATAGTAATAAGGGATTAGAGCTTAGAAGAACTGCAAGGTTCAGGCTCTATTTGAGAAACAGCCTGGAGGGAAACTCAAAGACAATAGTGGTGACAAAAAGAAGGACACTAGAAAAGAATTTAGCTACTGATATTAAGAGCTAGGGAAAACTGTAAATGCAGCCTAACTCCTAATAAGATAAACATAAACCTCACACCAAAGGCCAATTTACCTCAGTTCCTTTTTCCAATTTACCATGTCTGGCTCTAAAAACACCAAAAAGTAAAACAAAACAAAACAAAAAAACAAGCTAAAGGCTAAAAATACTATAAAAAGAGATGTATCATGTGTCAAACCACATTCTTATGTAACAGAGATTTTAGCTTAGAAGACCAATGCACTAACCATGGCAGAGATTTTGGAATTATCCAAAAGTGAGTTTAAAATAACTATAATTAGGAGAAATGACATCAGCAAGATGGTTGCCTAGGAGGTCCCATCCATTGTTCCCAATAATTTAACAATTATCCAAAGATAAAAATGACTCTGGGAGGACTCCAAAGTAAAATTAAGAAGCTAAAGCAACACAGTGGACCATAAAACTCAAAGATGGCTGTCTAGAAAAGAGTAGAAAGCACTTTACCACTATTACCCCATCCTCCAAGTGAGCACAGCTCAAGGTCAAGAGGGATAGCCTCGCCAGGACTTGCTCTCCACAGAAATGAGGAGAGAAGGAGGACTGTAGTAGCTTTTGGAACCAAAGGCCCAAGAAGCCCTTGACATTACTGCATACACCCATAGCCTTTGTTGCCAAGGACACCCATGGTCTTTGGCAACATTGATCCTGGCTAATGGAACTTCCTGGAGCCCACAACACTGCACCCCTCCAGAGCTGGAGTTGTCACTGCACTGCATGCCCCCCTGCATGACCAGAGCCACAACTGTGCCCATACCTCTAGTCCAGAGCCACTTCTGCACCCACCTCAGGAACAGAGAGGCTACAATTCCTTCCTCCTGAATTAGGTGCCACCTCACATGTGCCAGGGTCATAAACTCAGTGCTACCATGCTCCAACCTAAGAACTGACACCACTCATACCTGGAACCAGCATCCACACACAATCCCAAACCCACCATGTAGTACACAACCCAGCAACCTTGCGCTCACTCACATGTAAAAGTCTTTCCCCACTGAACCTAGTCCTTAAACTTTGGGAGAGGTGAAAACTCCTTCAAATGAACAGACATCAGTGCAGTACTAAAAGGAACATAAAACAACATCAAGGAAACATGATACTGTCAAAGGAACAGAATAAATTTCCAGTAACTAATGCCAAAGAAATGGAGATCTATAAATTTCCTGACAAAGAATTCAAAAATTTTTTTTCAAAAAAGCTCAGAGAGCTACAAAAGAACACAAATAGATAACTCAACAAAAAAATCAGGAAAATAATACATGATCAAAAGGAGTTCAATAAAGATGTGAAACTGTAAAAAAAAATCCAAACAAATTCTAGAGCTCAGGAATACAATGAATGAAATGAATGAAATAGAGAGGTTCAATGGCAGATTTGATCAAGCAGAGGAAAGAATGAGCAAACTCAATCATAAGTCATATGAAACTATCCAATCAGAAATTAAAAAGAATAAAAAGAATAAAAAAGAGTGGAGAGAGGTTATGGGATTTATGGGATACCATCATGCAAATGAATATAGACATTATAGGCTTCCCAGAGGGAGAAAATAGAAACAAAGCGAAGGACAGCTTTTTAATGACCCTAAACCTCCCAAATCTGGAGAAAGAAAGAGACACCCAGGGAGTGACATCAGCAAGATGGCCAACTAAAGTTGCCTGACTCTCATCTACTTCACCAAAAGACCCAAGGTAATGAATAAACAACTATATTTGGATGTGAGTGACTGAGGAAGTGTACCAGAGAGCAACAGGTGAACAGTGAAATCCCTGTGGAACATAGAAGCCCAGTATAGCCTCATAAAGAGGGTAACGAGGCATCCTGCTTCTGCCACACTGTCTCCCCTACTGGAATTGGATTCAAGCCAGGGAGGGCCTCTTCTTTCTAGTTAAAGGTAAGCTGGAGACTTTGATGGTCCCCATGACCCCCACACATGCCAACAGTCATCGCTACAGGTTTCTCTAGTCCTCACATGCCCTGAGTCCATTGTGAACAACTTCTGGGAGGCTGCATGGCTGCATTCCCCCAAAGCAGAAACTCCCTTAACATCCCCCACCTCTGTGACCTAAGAGACTATATCATGAAGCCATTTTGAAGCCAAACTCACGTCTGAAGTATGTCCTGCCCTGGGAGCCAATAGCCAAAAAACCCCTCCATCTCTGAGGCCCTGCCTTTATTCTACTAAGTTAACATGGGAGCCTACAGCACCAATATCCTAGCTGCCTGGACCCTAGGCCAAAGGAATGACTGGGGCCTTGACACCTGAACCCAAGGGGCACTGTATCACCCAGGGAAACAAGTAGGCCTACAAAGTAAGGAGGCCTTGTTAACGTCCATACAATCCAAAGTAATCTATGGATTTAATGCCATCCCTATCACAATATCAATAACATTCTTCACAGAAATAAAAAAAAATACTAAAATTCATATAGAACTACAAAAGACCCCAGATAGCCAAAGCAATCCTGGGCACAAAGACCAAAGCTGGAGGTGTTATACTACCTGACTTCAAAATATTCTATAAGGCTATAGTAACCAAAACAGCATAGTATAGGCATAAAAACAGACATTTAGACCAATGGAATAGAATAGAGTGCCCAGTAAAGTTATGCATCTACAACCAACTGATTTTTGACAAATGTGCCAAGAACAGACATTGGAAAAAAGCTGTCTCCTCATTAAATCGTGCTGAAAAAATTGGATAGCCACATACAGAGGAATGAGTCTACACCTCTACCTCTTGACATACATTTAATACAAATATCAACTCAAAATGGATTAAAAACTTAAACTGTAAGACTTGAAACTGTAAAACTACTATTAGAAACATAAGGAAAATGCTTTACAACATTAGTTTGGGCAAGGATTTTTTAAATATGACATCAAAAGCATAGAGAACAAAAGGAAAAATAGACAATTGGGATTATGTGAAATAAACAAGCTGTTTCACAGCAAAGAAAACAATTAACAAAGTGAAGAAAGAACCTACAGAATAGGAGAAAATGTTTATAAACTATATATCTGACAAAGGGTTGATATTCAGAATATATAAAGAACTTAAACAACTCAACAACCAAAAGTCAAATAACCTGATTAAAAAAATGGAAAAAATACCTTAATAGATATTTCTCTAAGAAGAAAGACATACAAATAGCCAGTAAGCACAGGAAAAAATGCTCAACATCACTAATTATCAGGGAAGTTCAAATCAAAACCACCATGAGATATCATCTCACTCTAGTTGCAACAGCTATTATCAAAAATGCAAAAGAAAACATGTGATGGTTAGGATGTGGAGAAAAGGGAACACTTACACACTGTTGGTGGAATTGTAATTTAGCACAGCCACTATGTAAAACAGTATGGACATTCCTCATAATCTGTCTCAGTGTAGACTTCTTTATATTCTACCTGTTTGGGGTTCTTTGGGTTTAAAGTTAAAAGTAGAATTACCATATGATCCAGCAATTCCACTACTGTGTACATATCTGAAGGAAATGAAATTGATATGTTTAAGTGATACCTGCACTACCATGTTTATTGCAAAACTGTTTACAATAGCCAAGATATGGAATCAACCCAAATGTCCAACAATGGATGAATAGATAAAGAAAATGTGGTATGTATACACAATGGGACACTATTTAGCTATAAAAAAGCAAATGCTACTATTGTGACAACATGGATGGATATGGAATAAGCCAGACATGGAAAGACAAATACTGCATGATCTCCCTCATGTGTCAAATAAAAAAAATGTTGATATGATAGAAACAGAGTAGAATAGTGGTTACCAGAGCCTGGGGAAGGGACAAGGTAGGGAAGGGTGGGGACAGATTGGGCAATGGGTACAAAGTGACAATTAGATAAAAAGAATAAATTCTGGTGTGTTATTGCACAGTAAAGTTACAATGGTTAACAGTACAGTATTGTATATTAAAAAGTAGCTAGAAGAGAGGCTTTTGAATTTTCTCAATATAAAGAAATGATAAAGGCATGAAGAGACTAATATGCTAAATTCCATGATTATTATAACATATGATTGAAACATCAAATTGTACCCCATAAATATGTACGAGTACAATGTGTCAATAAAAAAAATATTAAAACAGACACCCAGATTCAAGAAACCCAAAGAACCCCAAACAGGTAGAATATAAAGAAGTCTACACTGAGACACATTATAATTATATTGTCAAAAGTTAAACACACAGAGAATTTTAAAAGTAGCAAGAGAAAAGCAACTCATCACTTACAAGGGAACCCCATAAAATCATCAGGGTATTTCTCAGTAGAAATGGTGAGACCGACCAGGAAAGAGTGGGGTGATGATAATATATTCAAAGTACTGAAAAAAAAAAAAAACTCTCTGCAAACCAAGATACTATACCTAGAAAAAACATCTTTTAAAAATAAAGGAGAAACAGTCTTTCCCAGACAAACAAAATCTGAGGAAGTATTTCTTGCATTATAGGAAATACTTAAGAAAATTCTTTAAATTGAAACAAAAACACAAAATAGAAATGCAAAATCATATGAAAGCATATATCTCTCTGGTAAAGATAAATATCTAGACAAATACAGGTAATGTAACATTGTAAATGGTTGGGAGTAAATTACTTAACCCTAATACAAAAATTAAAATATAAAATTTGTTAATGAATACTCATATGAAAAGAAGCAAAATCTGACTAAAAGAATACAAAGTGTCCATGTGTGTGGGGGAAGTAAATGTGTAAAGTTTTTGTATGTGATTGAAGTTAAGTTATCAACATAAAATAGGTGGTTATAAACTAAAAGATATCTTATGCAAGCCTCAAGTTAACCATAAGGAAAAAACTATAATAGATACGAAAAAGATAAAGAGAAAAAGAATAAAAGCAATCACTACAAGAACTCATCAAATAACAAAAGAAGATATCAAGTGAGGAAGAGAGGAACAAAAAAAACTTCAAAACATAAAAAAAATTGAACAAAATGGCAATTAAAAGTCCTCATCTATTAATAATAACTTTAAATGTAAATGGACTAAATATTCCAATCAAAAAGCAGAGAGTGGCTGTACAGATTTTTAAGAGAAGTCCATGACACACTGTCTGTAAAAGAATCACATTTAATTTTAGGAAACACATAGACTAAATGTAAAGGAATGGAAAAAAGATATTTCATGCAAAAGGTAATCAAAAGAAAGCAGTTATGCTATATTCATATAAGACAAAATAGACTTTAAATCTAAAACTATCTCTAGAAACAAAGCTGGTTATTATATCATGACAAAATGGTTAATTTGACAGGAAGATATAACAATTATAAATATATATACAATAAATCTCAAAGCACCTAAATAAAAAAATATTGACTGATCTGAATATTTGAAAGGAGAAATTGACAGCAATACAATAACAGTAGGAGATTGCAGTATCCCAATTTCAATAATGGGTAGAACATCTAAAAAGAAGATCAATAAAAAACAGCAGAGTTGAACACTATTAATTGATGGACCTAAACGACTGTGATGGTCTGAATTCTTGTTTAATGCTTGTACCCACAAAATTCATATGTTGAAACCTAATCCTCAATGCAACAGTATTAAGAGATGGGGCCTTTAGGATATGATTAGATCATGAGTGTGGAGCTGTCATAAATGGAACTAGGGCCCTTATGAAAGAAGCACGGGGGAGCTTGCTGGACCTTTCCATCATGTAAGAATGCAGCAAGAAGGTGCTATCTCTGAAGCAGAGAGTGAGCATGAGCCCTCACCAGACATTGAATCAGCTGGCACCTTGATCTTGGGCTTCCCAGCCTCAGAACTATGAGCAATAAAATTCTGTTATTTATAAATTTTCCAGTCTAAGGTATTTTATTATAGTGGTCCAACAAGACTAAGACACTGACATATACAGAACTTTTCACTCAACAGCAAAAGAATATACATTTTTCTCAAGTACACATGGAATATTTTCCAGGATAGATCACATGTTAGGTCACAAAACAAGTTTTAAAAAATTTAAGAACATTGAGACTGCGCCACTAGAAGTCAGCGGGACTGGGCCCAGGAGTTTATCGGAGAGCGGGACGCGCCCTTAGAGGTTGCTAACAACTACCGGCGGAGAAAAACTGCGCTCCCGGCGCGATCGGAGTCCGGCTGTGCGCCAGGCTGGCGGCGGCCGCCATCTTTACAGCCGCCCGCGCGGAGCCGTGAGCCGCGTCTCTAGCTCCCCCCGCCCCGGCCCGGGGCTCATCCGCTGGGGCGAGACAGGCTTTGCCTTTGGTGGCCAGGGACAGCTGCATCCGTGGGTTCCAGGTGGGTCGAGATCCCGGAACTGTAGCGGTGGGACCTTTGAGTATTGGAAACAGTTTGCAGCTCGTCCATCTGGTTCTGCTACCCCGGCTCTGGCCTCCGACAACTCCGCTCCGTGTCGGTCCTAGTGCCCGCCCCTCAGGTCCCAGCCCTCCTGTACCCCAGAGATCGCTCATTTTGAAGGTTGCTGGCCATAGTGACTCATTTGGTATAACTGCTGGTTCCCATGACAACCAAATACCTCAAGAGCCACAGGCTGAACCAGAGCAGCTCCCCATAATCCTGCCCACTTCAATAGGGAATTTCGCGCCACCCAAGAGTGCTTCCAGCTGCCACTACTCCCCCCTCCCCGTGGGAACATCCCCCCGGTGGAGACTGCTGGGGATAGAGACGGCCACCTGCCTCGCCTTGAGGTCTAGTGGTGGAAAAGGGGTACACAATTGGAGATCCCCCTATCAACCAGTTTCACGCGGAGACACACATCAGAAGGGCAGCCACATGTGGCTAGATGAGCAACCTCTGAGCTGTGTAAAATTTTCCCAACTCAGCTCTCACACTGCAGCCAAAGGAAATTGTGTTTCTACCAGAACCTCAGGAAGAACAGGGTCAAAGTAACCCCTAGGAGCTACAAGACCCTCCCAAAGCACAGGGCTTTCGCATACCCCAACTGGGGAATCAGAGTCTGCTACGGACATAACAGAATACCTAGCTAATAGAGAGCGGAGGACTCATATTCTCAAGTACAATCCATTAGCTCAGAGCCCACGCTGGGAGGTCATTCTCACCACACTCCACTGGGAAGAGGAGAAGACCACAGGTCAGAGTTAACTCAAGATCCAACAAACTTGCTAAAATACACCTAAGGCAATACAGGCCACTACTTCTCTCCCTGGCTTTGCCAAGGAAAAATAATTGTGGGCCTGGTGACAGGGCCATAAACTAGCTCTAAACACCCCCAGCTCTTGACCAAGAGACCAGATGAGAAAAAACCAGCGAAAGAACTCAGGGAACATGAAAAATCAGAGTGAAAAGTCACCCCCAAAAGAAATTATCAGTTCCTCAGCAATGGATACCAACCCAAATGAAATGGGTAGAATGACAGAAGAGGAATTTCGTTTATGGATTATAAGAAAGCTCAATGAAATTCAAGAGAAAATTGAATCCCAGCACAAAGAAACCACAAGAAAAATGCAAGAAATGAATGAAAAATTCTCCAAAGAAATAGAAATATTACGGAAAAATCAAATAGAAATCCTAGAAATGAAAGAAGCATTCAAGGATCTACAAACACAGTGGAAAGCCTTAAGAATAGGCTGGACCATGCAGAGGAAAGAATTTCAGAGCTAGAAGACAGCTTCTATGCACTAAATAAATCAGCTGAAGAGAAAGAACACAAAAACAAGAGACAGGAAAAAAGCATACAAGAAATGTGGGATTATGTAAAGAGGCCAAACATAAGGATAATAGGTATCCCTGAGGGAGAGGAAGAAAATTTGCATGGGCTGGAAAATTTATTTGAAGGAATAATGAGGAAATTTCCATGGCTTAGCCAGAAATCTCGACATCCAAGTACAAGAAGCACACAGGACTCCTGGGAGAGTCAACGTGAAAAGGCATTCACCACGCCACATAATTATTAGACTGACCAAAGTAAACACAAAAGAGGCACTCCTCAGAGCTGTAAGACAAAAAAAGGAGGTAACCTACAAAGGGAAACCCATCAGATTAACTGCAGATTTCTCAACTGAAACCTTACAAGCCAGAAGGGAATGGGGAGACATCATCAATCTCCTAAAACAAAACAAAGGTCAACCCAGAATTCTGTATCCTGCCAAACTAAGCTTCTTATATGAGGGAGAAATTAAGACCTTTCCAGATAAGCAATCACTGATAGAATTTGCGAAATCCAGACCGGCCTTGCAAGAAATGCTTAGACCTGCATTATACACTAACCAGCGCAACAGACACCCACCTATGTAAATTATGCAAAGGCTAAAACCCCAGAAACCAGACTCCACAATGACGCAAGAGGTAAAACAAAAGATACCACCCAACAGAATAATCAGAAATTTACCCCAAATATCAATTCTCTCAATAAATGTAAATGGCTTGAACTGCCCATTGAAGAGACATAGGCTGGCTGAATGGATTAAAAAATACAAACCAAGTATCTGTTGTCTTCAGGAAACACACCTCACACACAAAGACGCATTCAGACTCAAGGTGAAAGGATGGAATACAATTTTTCAGGCTAATGGAAACCAAAAGAAATCTGGAGTAGCCATCCTCATTTCAGATGACATCAACTTTAAAGCAATAAAAGTAAAGAAGGACAAAAATGGACACTATATAGTGGTGAAGGGAAAATTTCACAAGAGGATTTAACAATCCTAAACATTTATGCACCCAACACAGGAGCACCCAGGTACATAAAGCAAATGCTGCTAGATCTAGACAACATAATAAGCAGGAATGCCATAATTGCAGGGGACTTCAACACCCCACTGACGGAACTGGACAGATCCTCCAAACAAAAAGTAAATAGAGAAATAAAAGACCTAAACAGGACTCTAGAACATTTGGGCCTAACAGATATCTACAGAACACTCCACCCAAATAACACTGAATATACATTCTTCTCATCAGCTCATGGAACTTTCTCTAAAATTGACCACATCCTAGGCCACAAAACAGATCTAAACAAATTCAAAAAATAGAAATCATACCATGTATCTTTTCAGACCACAGCGGAATAAAATTAGATATCAATTCCAACAGAAACTCACATCTTCCTCCAAAAACTTGGAACTAAACAATCTATTGATGAAGGAGTATTGGGTCAAAGAGGAGATTCAAAATGAAATCAAAAGATTCTTCGATCTAAACGATAATGGGGACACAAGTTATCAAAATCTGTGGGATACAGCAAAAGCAGTCTTGAGAGGAAAATTTATCGCCCTAAATTCCCACATCCAAAAGACAGAAAAGTCACAAATCAGTAAACTAATGAATCATCTTAAGGAAATGGAAAAGGAAGAGCAAAGCAATCCTAAAACCAGCAGAAGAAAAGAAATAACCAAAATTAGAGCAGAATTAAATGAAATCGAGAACAAAAGAACAATACAGAAGATCAATGAAACGAAAAGCTGGTTCTTTGAAAAGATAAACAAAATAGACAGGCCACTTGCCAGGTTGACCAGAAGCAGAAAGGAAAGGACTCTAATAAGCTCAATTAGAAATGAAAAAGGAGAAGTCACAACTGATACCATGGAAATACAAAACATCATCTTTGAATACTACAAAAATCTCTATGCCCACAAACACGAAAATGTGGAAGAAATGGACAAATTCTTAGAAACACACTACCTCCCTAGGCTCAACCAGGAAGAAACAGAATTTCTAAACAGACCAATATCAAGCACCGAAATTGAAACAGTAATTAAAAATCTACCCACAAAAAAAGTCCTGGACCAGATGGGTTCACACCTGAATTCTACCAAGCCTACAAAGAAGAACTGGTGCCTATACTGCAGAAATTATTTGAAAATATCCAGAAGGATGGAATCCTCCCAAACTCATTCTACGAAGCCAATATCACCTTGATACCAAAGCCAGGAAAGGACACAACAAAAAAGAAAACTACAGACCAATATCCCTTATGAATATAGATGCAAAAATTCTCAATAAAATCCTTGCAAACCGAATTCAAAAGCACATCAAAAAAATAATCCATCATGATCAGGTGGGCTTTATTCCCGAGATGCAGGGATGGTTCAACGTACGCAAATCTATAAATGTAATTCACCATATAAATAAAAGCAAGAACAAAGATTATATGATCCTTTCAATAGATGCAGAAAAGGCTTTTGACAAAATCCAACACCTTTTTATGATAAAAACTCTTAACAATATAGGCATAGATGGCTCATTCCTAGAAACTATTAAAGCCATATACGATAAACCCACAGCCAATATCATACTGAATGGGGAAAAATTGAAGGCATTCCCCCTTAAAACTGGCACCAGACAAGGGTGTCCACTATCTCCACTTCTTTTCAACATAGTGCTGGAAGTCCTGGCCACAGCAATTAGACAAGACAGAGGAATCAGGGGCGTCCAGATGGGGGCAGAAGAGTACAAACTTTCACAATTCGCAGACGATATGATATTATACATAGAAAACCCCAAAGATTAAACCAAGAGATTACTGGAATTGATAATGAATTCAGCAAAGTCTCAGGATACAAAATTAATACACACAAATCCATAGCCTTCATATGCTAATAACAATCAAGCCGAGAAACAAATTAAAGATGCTATACCTTTTGCAATAGCAACAAAGAAAATTAAATATTTAGGAATATATCTAACTAAGGAGATCAAAGACCTATATAGAGAGAATTATGAAACACTGAGAAAGGAAATTGCAGAGGATGTAAATAGATGGAAAACCTTACAATGCTCTTGGATAGGCAGAGTCAACATAGTAAAAATGGCTTTGCTACCTAAATTAATTTACAGAATCAATGCAATCCCTATCAAAATACCAACATCATTTTTTGCCGATCTAGAAAAAATAATTCTACGCTTCGTGTGGAACCAGAGAGGACCCCGTCTAGCCAAAGCAATCTTAAGCAAAAAGAACAAATTGGGAGGCATCTGTCTACCAGACTTCAAACTAACTACAAGGCTATAGTAACCAAAACTGCATGGTATTGGCACAAGAACAGACACGTAGACCAATGGAACAGGACTGAGAACCCAAATATAAAACCAACCTCATACAGTCACCTGATCTTTGACAAATTCCAGAAAAACGTACACTGGGGAAAAGATTCCCTATTCAACAAATGGTGCTGGGAAATTGGATGGCCATATGTAGAAGACTGAAAGTGGACCCACACCTCTCACCTCTCACAAAAATCAATTCACAATGGATAACAGATCTAAACCTAAGACATGAAACCATAAGAATTCTCGAAGAAAATGTTGGAAAAACTCTTATGGACATTGGCCTAGGCAAAGAATTTATGAAGAAGACCCCAAAGCAATCACAGCAGCAACAAAAATAAATACATGGGACCTGATCAAATTGAAAAGCTTCTGCACAGCCAAGGAAACTATCACTAGAGTGAACAGACAACCTACAGAATGGGAGAAAATATTTGCATGCTACACCTCTGATAAAGGGCTTATAACCAGAATCTATACAGAACTTAGGAAAATCAACAAGAAAAAATCAAACACCCCTATTAAAAAATGGGCAAAGGACATGAACAAAAACTTTTCCAAAGAAGACAGAATGATGGCCAGCAAACATATAAAAAGTGCTCAACTTCTCTAATCATCAGGGAAATGCAAATCAAAACCACAATGAGATATCACTTAACTCCAGTGAGATTGGCTCATATCAAAAAATCCCCAAATAACAAATGTTGGCGGGGATGTGGACAGGTAGGAACACTCATACACTGCTGGTGGGACTGCAAATTAGTACAACCTCTATGGAAAAGAATATGGAGATATCTCAAAGAATTAAAAGTAGAATTACCATTTGACCCAGCAATCCCACTACTGGGTATTATCCAAAAGAAAAAAAATTTAAGAACATTGAAATCATCCCAAATTCTTTTCTGACAACAATAGAATGAACCTAGAAATCAATAACAGTAAGAAAATGGGAAAATTCAAAAATATAGTCATATGCTGCATAATGACATTTTGGTCAACAATAGACCACATATATACATATATGATGATTGTTCCATAAGATTACAATGGAGCTGAAAAATTTCTATTGCCTAGTGATGTTATAGCCATCATAACATCATAGTGCAACACATTACTCATATGTTTGTGGTGATGCTAGTATAAACAAACCTAGTGTGCTGCCAGTCATATAAAAGGATAACACACAGTACATAATACTTGATAATGATAATTTATGATTGTTACTGGTTTATGTATTTGCTATACTATAATTTTTATTTTTATTTTAGAGTATACTCCTTCTACTTATTAAAAAATAAAGTTCAATGTAAAAGAGCCTCAGGTAGGTCCCTAGGAGTATTTTAGAAGAAGACATTTTTATTATAGGAGATAACAGACTCATGCATGGTATTGCCCCTAAAGACCTTCCAGTGGAGCAAGAGGTGTATGTGGAATCCAGTGATATTGGAGATCCTGACTCTGCGTAGGCCTAGGCTAATGTGTGTTTGTGTCTTAGTTTTTAACAAAAAGTTTAAAGGGTAAAAAATAAATAGATAAAAAATTTTAAAAAACTTATAGAATAAGGATATAAAGAAGTAAGATATTTTCATACAGCAGTACAGTCTGTTTGTGTTTTAAAATTAATTCAAAATGGATCAATGATCTAAGTGGAAGTGGAACTAATACTATACAACCCTTAGAAGGAAACATAGGTGTAAATCTTTATGAACTTGGATTTGAAAGCAATTTTTTTTACATAACACCAAAAGCACAAGCAACAAAGGAAAAATAAGTTAGGATAAGTTATAATTCATCAAAATTTAAAAATTTTGTACATGAAAGGAAACAATCAAGAAAGTGAAAAACAATCTAAAAATGTGAGAAAACATTTGCAAGTTATACGTCTAATAAAGGGATTATATAAGAACACTTCAAACTGAAAAATAAAAATACAAATAACCCAATATAAAAGTGGCAAAAGCATATGAATAGACATTTCTCCCCAGAAGATACACAATTGGCCAATAATCACATGAAAAGGTGCTCAACATTGTTACAAGGCGAATGTAAGCTGAACTACAATGAGATACTACTTCATACCCACTAAAATGACTATAATTTTTAAGGAATGAAAAATAAAAAGCTTTGTTAAGAATCTGGAGAAATGGGAACCTTCTTACAATTTTGGTGGTAATGTAAAATGGTGCATCCACTGTGGAAAACAGTTTGATACCTCCTCAAAAAGTCAGAATAGAGAAATCATGACCTAGCTATTTCACTCCTAAGTCTATACCCAAGGTAAATGAAAATATATAGTCACAAAAAAGTGTACAATTTTTTAGTCACACTATTCATAATAACCAATAAGTATAAACATCCTAGAGGTCTATCAACTGATGAATGGTATATCCATACAATGGAATATTATTCAGTCATAAAATGGAAAGAACTACTGATACATGTTATAATATGAATGAACCTTGAAAACATTGTGTTAAATGAAAGAAATCAGTCACAAAAGACCACCAACTGTATGTGTGTGTGTATATATATATATGAGAAATATACACATTTTCGTTCATATGAAAGTCAGATACATATTGTATAATCTATTTATTTAAAATGTCTAGAATAGGAAAATCCATAGAGACAAGAATAGATTAGTGGTTATCGAGAATAGATAGAGTGGGAAATTGAGAAATACATGGGGTTTTTTTTGAGTGTGAGATGTGATAGAAATGTTCTGCAATTAGATAGTGGTGATAGTTACACAATGTTGTGAATACACTAAAGCTATGTAATTGAATGCTTTAAAATAGTGAATTTTTAATTTTGTAAATTTTATCTCAATTTTAGAAAACACTATATTTTTCTTACCAAATGTCAGTTTTTAAATATTGTTAAATTTCCTAGGTCTCACTTTCATTGTGGCTAAAGTGTGGAACTGATGTGTATCTAACAGGATTTTTATAACAACTAAGTTACATAACATGTGCTATGAAGGAAGTTGACTCACAGAGCATCTGTGGAAAATGGTCATACAATAAGGTAGAGTTCCCATTCATTAATGGATACTAAGTTCCACCAGTGCACCGAATGTTCCTAGAGGACAGTGACAATATCTGCTTTTACTTACCAAATATTTTTTAGCTATGTATATTAATACATAATGCTTGATGCATAGTAAGTTTTTAAAAATAATATGTTAAATAAAAGTAAAAAGAATACGTGTGTGAATTTACTAGCATTCACTGAATAATGTTCTTATACGTGCCCTATATCATTTTAAAAAATACGAAACTGGCTGAGTATTTTTTCAAATGTGGCTCTAAAAATGTATATTTTTAAATACTTTTAGATATATTTTTAGGATACTTTCATTAAGAATTAATACCAGAGATGCAAATGAATAAGTAGCTCACATATAGATCACTGTTTTAGATGTGAAAATTTTTACTGAAAAGGAAAGCAGGACTGATATGGTATACGTGGCAGATCGATAGTTATCTTCTAGTAGTCGATCTACATTTCTGCCATTAAAATCAAGTTTTAAGTAAACATTAGTCACCCAAATAAAGCCTGCTTCTTGTTAGTTGAGAGATGGGAAGGGACGGAGACACATCAGACTTGGACCACAAATGATACCCTAGGTTGATGAAGACAAGCAGAGTTGCCTGGCAAACCAGGTTCACCACTCTCTCTTGACTGATTGATGGGAGGGAAAAAATATATAATTTGTTTCTCCCAAGCCTCAGAAATCTTACAGTATATTTGAACAGACTCTGCAAATGCATTTAATTATAGACATGTCCTACATCTTAGAATTTAAGTTCATATTGTCTAACATTCATGATTGTAAGATCCTAAGATTAACCTGGGGTACTTGTTAGAATTTAAGTTCCCAGATACCTCTCCTAGAGGTTCTGATGCTTTAGGAAAAAGAGGAACCCAAGTATTGATAACACCCAAGTAGTGTATTATTTGGTCATCTTTGAAAATGTTTCTTTAATTATAGTTACCAAAAGTATTTATGTATATTAATCCATTACCAAATCAAAGAAAGAAAAGACATTTTAATAAAGATAACATCATTTAACATTTCATTGAGTGAAATATTTATGATTGTAAATTGTATCAGGTTTTATATTATCAAATACACAGTCAAGATAATAGTTTTTCAAACTGTCATTGAGTGATTGAACACAGAGAATAAAATTTATTTAATCACAGGTTCCTAGCATCAGAAAGAGTCTTCAACATCTTATGCTCCATTTCATGTGCCATAGAAGGATTCAGCTGGTCACCTAGGAATTTAAGGCCCTGATTGAGAAGACACTAGTTGGTTGTAGCATCCATCATAAAATAGGATTACAATAAAAGCCATAGGAATGTGTAAAAAGTAAGATAAAAAGTCAGCATCTACCATAATGATGAAATTCAATTTTTTCTTTACTTTCTCTGTAAATAAAGAAAAATAGAGAAGGAAGAAGAAATTATTAACAGAACATTTTTAATTCCCCAAGTATTACATAAAATACTTCTCAATGAGGAGAATTTGAACATGGGACAGTTTGGAGAATCTGTGCTCCATTTCTACAAGCAGCTGGGCCCCACCTGTTTGCCAACCCTAGACAAGTTCTCTTGCCATCTGGGGCTACTTGACTTTTTCAACATGCCTAGTCCTGACTCAGTCTTGCAACCTGCCTAGACCTGAGACAGGAGTGGATTAGAAATTGTTTTAGTGTTTCTTCTCTGGAAGCAAAAACCAACTTTGGGATTAAACGTGCAAAGATTTAATGAGAGGAAATACCTGGGAGAACAAACGAGGAGGGAAGCAGGAAGGCTAGCTGAACCTTTAGACTGTAAACTCCTTCAGAATGAAGGTGACAGCATGGGATATTGAGTGGGGGTGTCCTAGGCTGCCCTGCACTCTAAGGAAGGTTTGGAGGCTCTCATGGAGTTCAGGAAACAAATGGATCATAAGAGGGGTTTCTCCCTAGCATTATGGGCTGATTATGATGGATTTCAGAGTTCTGTAGTTAGTCAGATTTCTTGCTCAATTTTACTCCCTGTAGTTTGGAACTACATCATGGAGATTACCATTCAGCATCTAGGATTTGGATCACATTATATTGGTCACTAGTCTGCCATTAGTAATTCACAATAACTAAATTAAGTTTGATTGATTTATACATTTGCAGAATATCTAGTAGAGTTATACTGAGAGGTCAAATACAAAACTACTTTTAAAAATGAGAACTTCAGAAAAAGGTACAAATATGTTCCTGTGACTTTTATAGAGCTCGTACAGTTATTTTCTGTATAGATTGTGTCTGGGTCATCAAAAACATGGGTTTTCCTATCATTTTGTGGTGGTTTCTTCATTACTTTAGAAGATCAGAGATTTAATTTTGTGTGCTTACAACTTTTCACTGCAGAAAACACATCTATTGTTATAAGTGTAGCCATTCTTCGCACAGACTGGATCCATTTCTCTGGTGCAAAAATGTATTTTACTTGCATACACATTACAATCTGGCTGTTAAACATAAAGAAAACAAATAGAATTTATTAGATAATGAACTTTTTGAATAAAATGGTTGTTATTCTGCATACATAATGCCATACTATACATCAAAATGAAATAAATATGTTCTATATTGAGGTTTACAAATAAACATTGATGTACCCACAATCTACTTAAACATGAAATATTATTAATATATTTTTACATACCCAATATAATTTTTTAAAAATCTATACAAATGACTGAAGTTATTTTTATAATTTAGCCACCCTGTCCCTGCCAAATCTATATAATTTAGCCACCCTGTCCCTGCCAAATTTGTCCCAGGCCAAATCTCCCCTGTGATTTTATACCACAAAAAATCACAAAATTGAATTTTTTATTTATTCATCCCCTTGTCTTTCTCAATAATGCCATTACATATGCAAGTATTAATTACATGTGTTTGCATATATGTGTATAACTATACATAGATATAGCTATATGTATAATATGTTTAGTGTTGGCAGTATTGGCAATTTACATACATAAACAATACTGTGTGCATTATTACATGATCCACTTTTTAAACTTTTAATGACCTTTATCTATTCAGATATTTAGAACTATAGTTCATTTTGTTCACCACTGTGTGATAGTCCACTATGTGACTATATGAAAATTATTATTTTATCCACCTTTCAGTATATATTTAGGTTTATCATTTTTAATCCTATTGCTTTGCTAAGATGAACAATTCTACTTTAAACACCCTTCAATGGATGTTAGATGTTCATGTACAATAAGGCTTCTTATGCCCATTAATGGAATTTTTGAATAATGGGATATTTTTACCTTGTCTCTAATGCTAAATGGTTTTAGAGGGCTGACAAAATTCTATTTCTTGACCTAGTGTAATAATAACACGGGGGGGGTTGGTTTTTATTTTGTTTTTGTCTACTTTTCAAAGGATCATTCTATTGTACCTTTTATTTGGCAAAATTTGCATTAAAATTTATAGTATAAACATGTTGATAGTTTCCCTTTTCCAATTTCCAAGTTAATCAGTATAACTTACCGGACTGCGAGTTTCTAGTACAGGTGCAAAAGAAGTTTCTGCAACCAACACACAAAAGAAAAATTAAAAATAATACGAAGAAGAGGGGAGAAAAGCATAGTTTCTGGTGAGAAGTGCTTATATTTCTTAACATTAGAAATCTATACAAATTGCTGTCTGATGATCCTGCAGGTAATAAGTTGAGCCTTTCGTGGCAGTATGAAAACAATAAATTCATAAAACCACTTCAAATCTGGAAATATTTTATAATTCCCAAATTAATATCACTTGTGAAAAATAATTTTATATAATGTTTAATAATCCCTAAGACCTTCCTTTGATGATATCGCAGTTTTCTTTTAATTTTTATAGAAGAGACAGCCTAGTCAGAGCAGATAATGCCTTGTATAAAAGTCACTTCGTATGCCTTGCATATAGTGAAAATATGAAGAAATTAATTAGTACTCACTCTAATATCAGGAATCTATTCAATACTGCACAGTCACTTTATTCTGAAATTCATGAAATTTTTGAGCTTTAAGAAAGAACTTATCAGCAGAAGGACCAGTGAGTCCTCTCCTTACACAAGGTCTTGACTTGAGTGGACTCAGAGCTGGTGAACAAATCAGGTTGCCAAGGAATGCTAGATCTAGCAGACAGCAGTAATCCCTCTTTTTTGACTTTAACAACCATGGAATCTGACCTCCAAAAATGTAAATATCTCTAGTTACAGACCAACAAAAATCTAAGGTCCACAGCCCATTCTAACTCACCATTCTGTCTCCACTTCTCTAAGGTAGGAAATGAGAAAAGGCAATTCACTGATGCAACTTTAAACAGGCATTTATAACATGCCTTGTTTCATTTGACCAGTTTTAAGAATGACAAACCCAACAAAACCAGTCCCTCCATTCCTAGATTGTAGTAGTTGTTTTCTGCATTTTCTAAGGTATGTGAAATGCTTCACCCAGGACTGAAAAATGTACTCACCAGAATAAAGAGGAAATGCCAAAGCAATGATGAAAATAGCTTTTATCCATGATGAGAAGAAAGGCATTTTGTCAAGTCTGTGGAATAAATCTTTAGAAATGTTTATAACACATGGCACCGAGACAAACTGCCCATTTCCAAACAAAAGTTTCTTAAAAGAAAAGGAGCTCTTCTAACCCTCCAGATTCCTAATGATAGTAGACTCTTCCCTTTGTTCTTTCCTCATCCCTTAGGATCCACAAGACATGACATGTAAATAGAAGGCCTCTTAGAGACTTGAGAGAAACCACAGGGTAAGTCCTCCTTGCACATTTGAGAAGGAGCTGTTTATTCTCCCAACCCTTTACATTAACATACAAGGGGCTTGGCTGCATTCAAGGACATATCCACACTGGAATCTCAGTTTTTCCTTAGAAAATAGGAACAAGTATTTCAGGAAGGAAGGACCTGGAGCAGCCCTCACAGCAATGCTAGGCACCAGGGCTACCGCCCTAGAGTCCCCACCTCACCTACCTGAAACAGAGAAGACGGTGGGAGGCCAGCAGCTCTAGAGATTGTGTCTGTTTTGTTTAAGGTGGCTTTCCTTCTCAGCCACCTCCACCGCTAAAGAGTCTCTTTTATCTCATGGGGGTAAAACAAACGGCCCATGGCAGGAAAGACACAGAGTTATTCTGTGTTCTGCCTGGAGGCTGCAAAGTAGCTCTGGAGACATACCTCACATATTTCTCAGCAGATCTTCCCTCAGCAGGAGGTATGGGACAATTTGATCTGTTGAATCCAGAAGTGTGGGGAGGGGAGAGAGAAGACAAGTATGGTACTTTGAGATCCTAAGATAGAAAAGAGATGTTAAAACTTTCCAAGCTGCTGAGTTGGAAAAGACAAGAGAATAAAAGAAAAAAGAAAAGAATTTGGGGAATTGTAATTAGACACATGCTTAGACCTTAAGTATTTTGCAACACTAGAAACACATCAGACTTCAGTGCAACACAATAGAACTATAGTACAAATTCAAAACCAGGAATAGACATTAGCTGGAGACATTTAACCTATGTCCAGTTCCACACCCAAGATTGTGAATTGATTGTTTGTATGAGAGACCTGAGCAAGGATATGTTTGAAAAGCTCCTGGGTGAGTCTCAAGGCAACCAGCTTTGGGAACCCGGGCTAAGGAGAGGATGTGAAGAGTAGAAATAAGGGAGAAAGAAGACTCGGCAGTGAAATCAAGGAGACCACGTTAGACAGTACCCTAAATTATATGTTAAATAATTTGATCTTTACCTCAGAGTTAAGTGGGAGACACTGCAGGGTTTAAAGTAGGGATTTAATCAGAGTTTTTTAATTTTCACAATTTGATTTCTGGAAAAAACTTTGGAAGTTGAAAGTCCTGAGTTCAAATCCCATCTACCACTGAATAACCTTAACACAATATTCAGACTTTCTAATCCACAATTTTCTAATTTTAAATGTGAAAATATTAATTTATATCTCATAGGTTTGTCATAAATATTAGGGATACAATATTAAAACAGTTGGCACTTAAATTATGTATTTTAGTTATACTTGTCACCCTAATCTAACCTGCCTTTTTTTTAAGCAGTGAATAAAGTCAAGATTAGAAAACAACCATTGAGTCTAGCACTGTTCACTGCTAATTTAATGGGCATGACATTTGAGGGGAAATTAAGCTACAGTCTAGATTTGAAGTTATCATGAAGCTCTTATGTCCCACATATTGGTCTTCTTCTTTTATACATAGGTGTCATCAACAGAGATTAACAGCAAAAGAGACCACCCATGGTTCACAACAGGCCTCATGTTTTTGAAATTAATCGGTAAAGGGAATGTTAAGAACCTGGATTATTTAATTTGGCGTCCCTTACCAACTGGGCATGTATGTCTTTAAGACGGGGGTAAAGAGAGTTGTCTTTCTAGCTCTCTGCAATATATGTATGTATATTTTACATGTATATATGTTATTAGCACATTAGCTGAAGGGAAAGAGCTTTGGCATCCCAAGTGAGTCCTTTATTGATGAATGTAGTCTACGTTAGGGCCAGATATGGCTTTATTAGCAAGATCAAGAATCCAGTAGAATAATACTATGACCTATACTCATATCCATTTACACAGTAGATTTATTCACATAATCAGACTCCCTTCTGATCTGATATCCCCATTGCTAGGAAATGGGTTAATATAAGGGCTTTTGAGGAATTTGTGATCACAATAATGGAAAAATGAAGGAAGGACATTCAGAAAGCTTAGAACTTTGAAAAGTGACCAATGTCATGATAAAATTAGAATCTTTCCATATTTATGAAATACAGAGAAATAAAAAATATGCAGAAAAGAAAGCATATCCAAAAGAAAATAGTATTTAATAGCTAAATTTGATCACAAAAATCTCAGAAATGGAATAAATTTTCAGGAAAATTCAAAACAAAGACAAATGTCTGCATTCACCTAGGTATAAACAAAGTGGACTACACTTGTCTTCTGTCACAGATTAAAATAAAGCAGCCACTTCTACAATTCCTATTTCTATTTTCTAAACAAACATTGATTGGGTATCCCTTAGGAACCAGGTCGCACAGCAAAGGACGAGCAAGGCCCCACCTGTACCCACAGCCACTCCCCATCGCTGGAATCACCACCCGAGCCCCGCCCCCCGGATCAGCGCCATGGTGCAAATTTTGATCATTTTGCAAGTGTCTAGAAAGCCTTTAAAGTATTCTAAGCCAGGCAGTGACACTATATGACTTAATTTTCAAAAATACTACACAGGTTAGAACGCATGGGGCATGTTGGAAGGAAGTAAGGCTGGTTAATGCGGGTGAAACAGAAGATCATTGCAATAGGCCAGAGGACGGTCTAGACAGTGACGTCTAGAAGACAGTGTTGGTAGTGAAGATAGAGGAAGTGAATGGAGTTGAAAGATATGTACAAATATCTTATTGGTAGATTGGATAAGTAGGTGCATAAAGACGATTCTGCAGTTTTGATTTGTGTAACCATCTGCGGGGTTGTGCCATAAACTGAGATATAAACCCTGGAAGAGAAACACATGGGAGAAAAGATCAGAAAAATCGCTTTTTGGCCTATCAAATTTGAAGTGGTTTTGAGTCATTCAATTTGAGATGTCCTAAGTAGATGAATATAAAATTTAGGGTTTCTGGGCTAGAGATTTAAATGTGGTGAGTTTTGTTTGTACACATGCTCATTAAAACTACTGCAGTCAGGTGTGATATCACTGGCCAATAGAGTATACAGTGAAAGTCAAAAGGATCTGGTGAAGAAACTTGGGCAAATCCATATTTATTGGTTCAGAAGAGGAAATTGGGGTAAAAAATACAAATTAAAAACACAAGAGAAAAAAAAAACTACCAAATGGAAGAGAGATAATAATACAAAATAAAAACAAGTTACTACTTGGCAATAGTTAAAAACTTTCATTAGAATTTAAAAATGTATATTATGTATGTATTTCTGTATTGTTGTGGGGAAATGGGGTAGTAAATCAGGAAAGAAAACTCGCTCTCTTTGATTTTCAAACATGTTTCTATTGCTTTGTCTACAGTGCACCACCAAACCAACACAAGAGCTCGGCAGAAAACACATGGAATAGCTGCTTCTCTGCCAGAGATAAGAAAATTGAGTACAATGAGGGGACATATCAGATTAGAGATTACGAAGCCAGCCCAATGATTTTTAATGCATTTTCAAAGTAATCCATGAATATTTCTTCAATATAAAATAGCCAAACAATTCAGAAATAAGAAAGAGTAAACTATTGAGATATTCTTGTGACTTATGTAATCACAGGACCAGCCCAAATTGGCCTTACTCTGTTGATAACAGAATGTCAAGTTATCTTGTAGGCATAACAGAGCCAAAAATGCAAGTTGCGTAGCCTGAGCGTGTGCAGCAATAGAAAAAGCTTTGACTTCTAACAACTGGAACCAGTATTCCCTCCCCGTGGAACCAAGAAGACTGGGTCAAGACCAGAATCTGAATGTCAGGATCCTTTCAGAAGCGAGGGGCCCATTGACCAGGAAAATCCGATGCCGAAATCTACCACAACATACCTTACCATAAATAGTCAAATTTGAAGCCCTCTAATCAGACCCTGCTAAGTCGACATTCCTAATATTTCCCTTGCCCTCTGACCCCTTAAAACTTGTCCTAGACCCCATATCTGGGAAACAGATCTGAGTTTCAAGTCCTGTCTCCTTGCCAGTAAATCTGCAGTAAAGCTTTTTCTTTTCTCAGAAACAAGGTCCCTAGTATTGGCTTCTATGTGTATTCAGCAATGAGCCCATTTGTCAGTGACACTTAGTCACTACTGAATTTGAAGTTCACTAAAGGCACCAGTAGTCAAAAAATGTTGTATTGGTGTAAAAATATAAATGGATCAGGTAAATAATATAGAGTCCAGCAATCAGCCCACACATATGCAGCCATTTTAATGAAGAGGATTTTTTTTTTCAGAAATGGGACTGGAAAAATTAGACACCTTTAGAGACTAATAAAAAGAATCTTAGACATCTACCACAACAAAAAACAAAAATTAATTTGAGTTGGGTCACATAACTAAGTATTGTAACAAAATAAATTTCTAGAAGAAAACAGAATACATTCATTTCTTGGAAGTAGGTAAAGATTTCTTAAGCAGGAAAAAAAAGAAAAGCATGAGCCATACAGAAAAATAAATGATAAACAAGATTCCATTAGTATCAGGAAATTCTATTCACTAAGAGATTATTTTAAAAGTGCATATATAGGCTGAGTGTGGTGGCTCACCCCTGCAATCCCAGCACTTTGGGAGGCCAAGGCAGGAGAATCATTTGAGGCCAGGAGTTCGAGACCAGCCCAGGCAACGTAACAAGACCCTGTCTCTACAAAAAATTTTTAAAAAATTTAGCCAGACTTGGTGATGCATGCCTGTAGTCCCAGTTACTCAGGAGGTTGAGGCGGAAGGATCACTTCAGCCCAGGAGTTCTAGGCGGCAGTGAGCTATGATTGTGCCTCTGCACTCTAACCTGGGCAACAGAGAGAGATCCTATGTCTTAGTAAAAAAAAGAGTACATATATGAACCACAGAGTTTGGAAAGATTTAGTTATGCATTCATAAAAAGACTCACTTCGGATATGTGTATGAGTGCTTTTATATTGTGATTATGTGTGTTTATTATTTTGTGTGTGTATGTAACACACACATAAATATCATACTCCTATAAATCAATAAGAAAAAGACAAGATACCCAATTAAAAGCCGGTAAAAGGTTAAATGCATTGTGGTATCTTGGGTTGGATCCCAGAACAAACGAAGGACATTAGTAAAAAGATTCGTGAAATCATAATAAAGTATGAAGTTTAATTAGTAATAATCACTTATGATTTCTTAGTATTGACAGTTGTACCTGGTATTGTAAGATACTGTAATGAGGAGAAACTGACTGAGAGTACAAGGGAACTCTGTACTTTTTTCCACATCTATAAATCTAAAGTTATTTTTAATAAAATTATTTAAAATAGTGCTAAAATATTTTAACAGGATCTTCAGAACAACATTCTGGTGGCCAACAACCAAAATGAAAACATGTTCAATATCATTATTCCTCAGGGAAATGCAAATTAGAATCAGAAGAACCTACAGCTATAAGATCACCATAACGACTAAAATGAAGGCAAACAATAACAACAAACACAAGTGTTGATAATGATATGGAGCAGGAGGAATTTTCATACATTCCTGTAAAGAGCATAGATTGTTTCAATTACTTTAGCACTGTCTTTGGCAAAATCTGCTACAGCCAAGCATGCATCTATCCTCAAATCCAGCAATTTAACTCCTATGTGTTTATCCAAGAGAAAGGACTGTATATGTCTACCCGAAGGACATGTATAAGAATGATCACACAAGTAGTAGCTTTACTCATAATTGCCTCAAATGACAAATAACCCAAATGTCTACCAACCAAAGAATGGCAAAGGTATTGTGGTATTTTTATACAATGGAAAAATTACTGATATACTAAAAAATTTGGATGATGTTTAGAAAATTATCACATTGAGTGAAGAAATCTAGAAACAAAAGAATACATACAGCCTGATTTTATTTATACACAATCCAGGTCTAAGCATAACTAATAATCAATACTGGAACTACAGGTGTTGATTGGTAAAGGGCAGATGGCACTTTTTATGGTGCTGCAATTATTCTATCCCTTGATTTGGGATGTAGCTATAAAAGAAAATACCTATGTAAAAATTCATCAAGCTGGATTCTGAGGACTTGTGTCTTTTACTGTGTGTGAGACACTTCCTAATAAAATAAGCCTTTTGGGACTGAGGCCTAAAGGGCTAGAGTTAGGGAGGCCAACTCTAAAATTAAGTCCTGCTAACCAGGATCACGAACACCTTCTGGAGGAGTAAACCCCTATCCATATTCTCATAGCCCGCACACTACGGCATCTTTGCACATGGCTTGTTAGGCTGCAAAATATCCCCACATAACCCTACTATTGCCAATGACCCTTCCTTGTGACACGTGTGACTTCCCTCCACTTCAAGGCCTAATATATCCATGATGTACGTACCCTGTAGCCTGATGTACCAGACTCAATAATGGTCATGCAAAGATATCAGGTCCTGGAACCAGTAAATATTACCTTATTTAGAAAAAAGGTCTTTGGACATGTGGTTAAGTTAAGGTTCTTGAAGTAAGAACATTATCCTGGATTATCTGGATGAGGACTAAAAGTCATCACAAATGTCCTAATAAAGGAGAGAGAGAGGGAAGTTGGATGTAGACACATAAAGGAGAAAGTCATATGAAGATGAGGCTAAGAGAAATTTAAAGATTCTGGCTTTCGGTATTGGAATGATGTGGCCATAAGTCGAAGAATGCCAGCAACCATCAGAAGCTGGAATGAGAAAGAGATGGGTTCTACCCCAGGTTCCCCCAGACAAAATGTGGCTCTGCTTACACACTGATTACAGCCTAGTAAAGCTGATTTTGGCCTTTGGGCCTCCAGAACCATAGAGATTAAATTTTTGTTGTATTAAGCCACCAAATTAGTGGTAATTTGCTAAAGCAGCCACAGGAAACTAATACACCTGCTAATTCCATAATCATCAGTTGAAGGAAAAGAGGTTGCTCAGTTTGCAGAGTCAGGAAGTATGGCAGATTTCTTCAGCTGTCTAACTATCCTATCCTTACTCTATTTCTTTCTAGATTTATCTGCATTTTACTACAAGGTGGGGAAGATAGGACTAACTGTGGAGAAACCTTGACTTAATTGGAGCACATACAAGGCATTCCTACACTCAATTTTCTTTTTCTCTTAAATGTCTTACACAAGAGCTTTATTTGATTGAGTGTAAGAACTGCTTCCTAAAATATGGTAAGATAGATTTTTCATGTAAGAGTCAAAGCTTCTTGAGCATGGAAATCAGAATATGAAAAAGCAGCAACCTGTTTCTCAGGTTAATGACAAATCCAATGTAATTCACAGCTTTTATTTTTCTCAATTTTTCTGTTGGTGAAAGGTAAAAAATATTGTATTTACAAATAAGATTTATTTTGAGGTTTTAATTTTTATTATTTTTATTTTTGATTATGTGTACATAATAGTTGTATAGCTTTATAGGGTACATGTGATGTTTTGATACAGGCATACCATAGGAATTAATCAAATCAGGGTAATTGGAGTATCCATATCCATCACCTCAGGCATTTAACATTTCTTTGTGTTAGGAACATTCCAATTCCACTCTTTTAGTTATTTTAAAATATACCCTACCTTATTGTTGATTATAGTCACTTTGTTGTGCTATCAAATATTGTTCATTCTATCTAACTATGTAACTATATTTTTGCACCCATTAACCATCCCAACTGTATTCCCCTCCCCCACCCCACACTACCCTTCCCAGCCTCTGGTAACCATCATTCTACTCTCTGTCTCCATGAGATCAATTGTTTTAATATTTAGCTCCCACATACGAGTGAGAACATGTGAGATTTGTCTTTCTGTGCTTGGCTTATTTCACTTAACATAATGTTCTCCAGTTCCATCCATGTCATTGCAAATGGCAGGATTTCATTCTTTTTGTGGCTATATAATATTCCATTGTGTATATGTACCTCAATTTCTTTATCCATTCATCCATTAATAGACACTTAAGTTGACTCCATATCTTGGCTATTGTGAATAGTGCTGTGATAAACATGGGAGTGCAGACATCTTTTAGATATATTGAATTCCCCTGCTTTGGATATATACCCAGCAGAGGGATTGCTGGGTCATATGGTAGTTCTAATTTTAGTTTTTTGAGGAACTTCCATACTGTTTTCCATAGTGGTTGCACTAGTTGACATTCCCGCCAATGGTGTATGAGAGTTTGCCTTTCTCCACATCCTCACACATCCTCACCACCATTTGTTATTGCTTGTCTTTTTGATAAAAGCCATTTTAACTGGGGTGAGATGATATCCCATTGTAGTTCTGATTTGCATTTCTCTGATGACTAATGATACTGAGCATTTTTTCATATAGCTCTTGGCCATTTGTATGTCTTCTTCTGAGAAATGTCTATTCAGATCCTTTGCCCATTTTTTAATTGGGTTATTTGATACTTTCCTATTCAGTTGTCGGAGCCCCTTATATATCTTAGTTCTTAATCCCTTGTCAGACAGGTAGTTTACAAATATTTTCTGCCATTTGTGGGTTGTCTCTTCACTTTGTTCATTGTTTCCTTTGCTGTGCAGAAGATTTTTAGCTTACTGTGATCCCCTTTGTCCAATTTTGCTTTGGTTGTCTGTGCTTTGGGGATATTACTCAAGAAGTCCTTGCCCAGGCCAATGTCTTGACATGTTTCCCCGATGTTTTCTTTTAGTAGTTTGATAGTTTCAGGTCTTAGATTTAAGTCTTTAATCCATTTTGATTTGATTTTTGTATATGGCCAGAGATAAGGGTCTAGTTTCATTCTCCTGGATATGGATAGCCAGTTTTCCCAGCACCATGTATTGAAGAGACTGTCTTTCCCCATTGTTTGTTCTTGTTGAAGAACATTGAACATTGTATGTTCTTGTTGTAAACTTATTAAAGACAAGTTTACTATAGATGTATGGATTTATTTCTGGGTTCTCTATTCTGTTCCATAGGTCTATGTGTCTGTTTTTATGCCAGTACCATACCATGCTGTTTTGGTTACTACAGTTTTGTAGTATAATATCTTTCCATTTTTTTGTGTCCTCTTCAAATTCTTTCATCAATGTTTTATAGTTGTCATTATAGAGATCTTTCACTTCTTTGGTTAAGTTTATTCCTAGGCATTTTATTTTATTTGTAGCTATTGTAAATGGGATTACTTTCTTGGTTTTTTTTTCAGGTTGTTTATTGTCAACACATAGAAATGCTACTGATTTTTGTATGTTTTTTGTGTCCTGCAACTTTACTGAATTTTTTTGTCAGTTTTATTTTTTTTTTGTTGAGTCTTTAGGTTTCTCTAGATATGGGATCATATCATCTGCAAACAAGGATAATTTGACTTCTTCTTTTCCAATTTGGATGTTCTTTATTTCTTTCTCTTGTCTGATTGCTCTAGCTAGAAATGTCAGTACTATGTTGAATAACTGTGGTGAAAGTGGACATCCTTGTCTTGCTCTAGATCTTAGAGGAAAGCCTTTCAGTTTTTCCCCATTCAGTATGATACTATTAATAGCTGTGGAACTGTCATATATGGCTTTTATTGTGTTGAGGTAAGTTCTTTCTATACCATGGTTTTTGAGAGTTTTTATTGTTAAATTTTATTGAATGCTTTTTCAGCATCAATTGAAATGATCATATGGTTTTTGTCCTTCATTTTGTTGATACGATGCACCACATTGATTGATTTGCATGTGTTGAACCATACTTGCATCCCTAGTATGAATCCCACTTGATCATGATGAATAACCTTTTTAATGTGTTGTTGAATTCAGTTTGTTACTATTTTTGTTGAGGATTTTTGTATCTATGTTCATCAAAGCTATTGGCCTACAGTTTTTTTGTTGTTGTTGTTGTGTTTCTGTATGGTTTTGGTATAGGGGTGATTCAGGCCTTATAGAATGAGTTTGGGAGTATCCCCTCTTCCTCAAATTTTTGGAATGGGTTAAGTAGTAATTGGTATTAGAATGCTTAGTAGAATTCAGCAATGAAGTTATCAGGTCCTGGGCTTTTCTTTGTTGGGAGACTTTTTATTACTGTTTCTGTCTCATTACTTGTTACTGGTTTATTTGGGTTTTGGATTTCTTCCTGGTTCAATCTTGGTAGGCTGTGTATGTCTAGGAATTTATCCATTTCTTCTAGGTTTTCCAATTTATTGGCATATAGTTGCTCATATTAGTCTCTAATGATCTTTTGGATTTCTACAGTATCAGTTGTAATGTCTCCTTTTTCATCTCTGATTTTATTTATTTGGGTCTTCTCTCTTTCTTAGTTAGTCTGGCTAAAGGTGTGTCTATTTGTTTATCTTTTCAAAAAACCTACTTTTTGTTTCCGTCTTTTGCATTTTTTGTTTCCATTTCATTTATTTCTGCTCTGGTCTTTATTATTTCTTTTCTTCTGCTAATTTTGGGTTTGGTTTGCTCTTGTTTTTCTAGTTCTTTAAGATGCATCCTTAGGTTGTTTATTTGAAGCTTTTGTATTTTTTTTTTTTTATGTAGGCACTTATTGCTATATACTTTTCTCTTATTACTGCATTTGCTGTATCCCATAGGATTTGATATGTTGTGTGTTCATTTTCATTTGTTTTGAGAAATTATTTAGTTTTCTTCTTAATTTCTTCATTGATCCACTGGTCATTCATGAGCATATTGTTTAGTTTCCATGTGTTTGTATATTTTCCAGTGTTCCCCTTGTTATTGATTTCTAGTTTCATTCTATTGTGGTCAGAGAAAATACTTGATATGATTTCAAATTTTTTGAATTTTTTGAGACTTGTTTTGTGGCTTAACATATTGTTTATCCTTGAGAATGATCATGAGCTGAGCAGAAGAATGTGAATTCTGCTGCTGTTGGATGAAACATCCTGTAGATATCTATTAGGTCTATTTGGTCTATAGTGCAGATTAAGTCCAATGTTTCCTTACTGATTTTCTATCTGGATGATCTGTTCAATGCTGAAAGTGGAGTGTTGAGGTCTCCACCAATTATTCTATTGAAGTCTATCTCTCGTTAGCTCTGATAATATTTGTTTTAGATATCCGGATTCTCCAGTGTTAGGTACATATATATAGAATTATTATATCCTCTTGCTGAATTAACTCCTTTATCATTATATAATGACCGTCTTTGTCTCTTTTTACAGTTTTTGTCTTGAAATCTATTTTATCTGATAGAAGTATAGCTGCTCCTGCTCTTCTTTTGGTTTGCATTTGCTTTTCCATCCCTTTACTCTCAGTCTGTATGTGTCTTTATAGGTGAAGTGTGTTTTGTGCAGACAACATACAATTGGCTTTTTTAAAATCCATTTAGCCACTCTATGCCTTTGATTGGAGAGTTATTTAGTCCATTCACATTCAGTGCTATTATTGATAGGTAAATACTTACTACTGCCATGTTGTCATTTGATTTCTACTTGTTTTGTGGTCCTCTCTTTTTTTCATCCTTCCTTCCTTCCTTCCTGTCTTCCTCTGTTAAAAGTGATTTTCTCTGTAGTGTGTTTTAATTTCTTGCTTTTTATTTTTTGTGTATTTGTTGTAGGTTCTTTGATTTGAGGTTACCACGAGGCTTGCAAAAAACATTTTATAACCACTTATTTTAAACATATGACAACTCTTCTTACAAACAAACAACCAAAAAAAAAAAAAATAAGGAAAGAGAAATCTAACAGAAATTCTACACTTTAACTCCACCCCCCTTCACTTTTAAAATTTTTGTTGTTTTCATCCATATCTTTTATACTATCTATCTTTCAAAAAGTTGTTATTTTGGATAGGTTTGTCAGTTAGTCTTCCTACTCAAGAGATAAGTAGTTTATACATTGCAATTACAGCAAGAGAGTATTCTGTATTTGTGTCCTTACTGTTACCAGTGAGTTGTATACCTTCAGAAGATTTCTTATTGTTCATTAATGTTCTTTTCTTTCAGATTAAAGAACTCCTTTTAGTATTTCTTGTAGTATAGGTCTGCTGTTGATGAAATCCCTCAGCTTTTGTTTGGGAAAATCTTTATTTCTCCTTCATGTTTGAAGGATATTTTCACAGGGCATAATATTCTAGGGTTAAGGTTGTTTTTTCCTTCAGCACTTTGAATCAGTCATGCCACTTTCTCCTGGCCTGTAAGGTTTATATTGAGAAGTCTGCTTCCAGATGTATGGAGCTCCTTTATGTGTTTTTTTTTTTTTCTTTTTTCTTGCTTCCCTTAGGAACTTTTCTTTATCCATGACATTTGGGAGCTTGATTATTGGATGCCTTGAAGTAGCCTGGTTTGGGTTAAATCTGCTTGGTGTTCTATGATGTTCTTGTACCTGAATATTGATATCTTTCTCTAAGCTTGGTAAGTTCTGTGTTATTGTTTCTTTGGGTAAACTTCTTACCACATTCTCTCTCTCTACCTCCTCTTTAAGGTCAATAACTCTTATGTTTTCTCTTTAGAGGTTATTTTCTAGATCTCGTAGGCCTGCTTCATTCTTATTCATTCTTTTTTCCCTTTTTCTCTTCTGACTGTGTATTTTCAAATTGCCTGTCTTCAAGCTCACTAATTCTTTCTTCTGCTTGGTCAATTCTGCTGTAGAGACTCTGATGTAGTTCTCAGTTTTTTAGTTGAATTCTTAAGTTCTAGAATTTCTGCTTGATTTTTTAAAATTATTGCAATCTCTTTGTTAAATTTCTCTGATAGGCTTCTGAATTCCTTCTCTGTGTTCTCCTGATGTTCATTGAGCTTCTTCAGGACAGCTACTTTGAATTCTTCTTCTGAAAGGTCACCTAGCTCCATCACTCCAGGATTGGTCATTGTTACCTTATTTAGTTCATTTGTTGAGGTCATGCCTTCCTGGATGTTTTTTGATGCTTATGGATGTTCATTGATGTCAGGGCATTGAAGAGTTAGGTATTTATTTTAATCTTCACATTCTGGACTTGTTTGAACCAGTCCTTCTTGAGAAGGCTTTGCAGCTACTCAAAGGGAATTGAATTTTGTGGTCTAAGTCTTTGTTCACTGCAGCTGTATCAGCACTGGGGGTGCTTCAAGCCCAGAAATGCTTTGACTCTTACAGACTCTTGGTGGTACTGTCTTGGTGAGCTTGGATAAGATATAAGAGAATTCCCTGTATTACCACGCAAAGTCTCTCACTCTCTTCCCTCACTGTCTGTGCTGGGTTGCTGGAGTTGAGGGAGGAGGGATATGGGTACTCCCTCATGGCCACCAGTGCCAGGTCATACCTAAAGCCAGCCCAGTCTTACCCAAAGCCAGTGGTGACAGTTGCCTGGATTCCTCTGATGTTTATTCAAAGGCCCAAGGGCTTTTTAGTCAGCTGGTAGTGAGTCCTGCCAGGACTCGGTCCTTCCCTTCAAGGCAGCATGTTTCCTGCTGGCCCAGGATGGGTCCAGAAATGCCATCCAGGAACTAAGGCTTGGATTTAGGCGCCTCAGGGATCTTCTTGGTACTTTATTTTACTGTGGCTGAGCTGGTACCCAAGTTGCAAAACAAAGTCCTCTGAGCTTCTTCCTTTCCTTTCCCCAAATGAAAGAAGACACTCCCTGAGCCATTCTCCTTAAGTTGGGGGAGGGGTGACATAGGCCCTGGCTTGGCTGCAGCTGCTGATGTCTCACTGGGTCATGTGCACCCCAAGTCCATTGGTCCGAGCCAGTACAGTCAAAGGAATTGCCCGCGGACTGCAGCCCTTGTGGCCCGATAGCCTTATGGATTTAGACCAGGCCCCAGGCTGCTCTTTGTCAGTGGTGGGGCTGGCAGGAACTTGGGCTTCAGGGCAGAGAATTTTTCTCTGGTTGAGCTGGTCAAAATGCTCCCTCCATGGGCACTGGCAGAATTCTGCTTTGTGCTGTGTTCCACTGCCAGGAAGGCCCTGAGTTTCAATTTAAAGCCTCAACAATCACTTCACTCTCCCTTCCCTGGGCACACAGATTCTCTCTCTACTAGGTGTTCTGGCACAGCACTGCTGGGGCATGGGGGAGAGGTGGCATAGGCAATACAAGATTGTCTTTTCTGCCCTCTTGAGTTCCTCTTTCCTTTATATAATGTTAAAACCAGACAGTATTATTGCTCACCTGACTTTTGGTTCTTCTGAGGGTGCTTGCCTGTGTGGGTAGTTGTTACATTAGGTGCTCATGTGGAGGGACAATCATTGGAGGTTTCTATTTGGCCATCTTGCTCTGCCCCCATATATAAATAAGATTTTAAGTGCGGCTTAGTTAGACCCACATATTTTCATGCCTGTATACTCTTTTATGTGAATTATGTAAATGTTTTATACCAAATGTTTAATCCATGTGAAGAAGTAGAGATAAGGGAGTGTTAGGCACCATGTGGTCAATGTATATTATATATATTACATAATGTACAAAAATCTGAGCAGACCCTAAATGGCATCACAAGTGTCCTTATAAGGTAGAGGCAGAGAGATATTTGATCTAGACACACAAAAGAGAAGGCCATATAAAGGTGCAGCTAAGAGAGATTTGAAGATGCTGGTCATCTATCTATATGATAGATAGATGATGATGATAGATAGATAAAGGTGTATAAAGACAATAAAATCAAGATATTTCTTTATAATTATCTTTTTTCCATTTAACCATCAGTGGTGTATCTTTATACAAGTATATATTAATACATATAATTCCTATTAAGATATTCTTGTTAGTACCTTTGCTTGTAATATGATGAACTCAGTTGTACAGGTCACTATATATTCATATAATTAGTTCTAGATATTTAGAAGTTGCATTTTTGTTTCATGTGCACTAATCTTAACATTTTTTGTTTTTTTATAATTTTTTAATGTTTTTAAATTTATTTTTATTTTATTTTTTTAATTTGACAAATAATAGTTATACATATTCATGGGATACATAGTAAAGTTTTGATACATACAATGTGTAGTGATCAGATCAGAGTAATTAGCATATGCATCATCTCAAACATTTATTATTTCTTTGTGTTGGGAATGTTCAATATCCTCTTTCTACCTATTTGAAACTATATAATATATTATTGTTAACTATAGTTATCCTACAGTGGTGTAGAATACTAAAACTTATTTCCACTATATAGCAGTAATTTTGTATCCTTTAACATCCTTTAACAAATATCTCCCAGTTTGTCCTTTCCTCCTACCCTTCCCACCCTCTAGTATCCTCTGTTCTACTTTTTACTTCTATGAGATCAACTTTTTTTTAGTTTCCACGTATGAGTGAAAACATGCAGTATTTAACTTTCTGTTCCTGGCTTATTTCATTTAACATAATGCTAGTTCCATTTGTGTTGCCACAAATGACAGAATTTCATTCTTTTTTATGGCTAAAATGTTTAGCCATATTTTTTTATTCATTGGTTTGTTTTTGGACACTAAGTTGATTCTACATCTTGGCTATTGTTAATATTGCTGCAATAAATATGGGAGTACAGATGTCTCTTCAATATGATGATTTCCTTTTCTTTGGATAAATTCCCAGTAGTGGGATTGCTGAATCATGTGGTAGTTCTACTTGTAGTTTTCTGAGGAAATTCCATTCTGTTCCACATAGTGGCTGTAATAGTTCACATTCACACCAACGGTGTGTAAGAGTTCCCTTTCTCCACATCCTTGCAGCAATTGTTAATTTTTGTCTTTTTGATAATAGCTATCCTAACTGGGGTGAGATGATACCTCATTGTGGTTTTGATTTGTTTTTACCTGATGAGTAGTGATACTGAGCATTTTTTCAAATATTAGTGGATCATTTGTATGTTTTCTTTTGAGAAGTGTATGTTCAGCTCACTTGCTCATTTTTAAATCAAATTATTTGGGGTTTTTTTGCTATTGAGATGTTTGAGGTTCCCGTATATCCTGGATATTAATCCTCTGTCGGATGAATAGTTGGCAAATATTATCTCCCATTCTATAGGTTGTCTTTTCACCCTGCTGATTGTTTCCTTTGTTGTGCAGAAGCTTTTTAGTTTTACATAGTCCCATTTGTTTATGTTTGTTTTGTTGCCCTTGCTTTCAAGGTCTTACTCATAAAATCTTTTCCCAAATCAATGTCCTGAAGCATTTCCTCTATGTTTGCTTTTAGTAGTTTTATACTTTTGGGTCTTACATTCAGGTCTTTGATCCACTTTGAGTTGATTTTTGTATAGGGTGAGAGGTGGGGATCTAGTTTTATACTTCTGCATATGGATATTCAATTTTCCCAGCACCATTTATTAAACTGCCCTTTCCCCAGTAGTGTTCTTGGCACATTTGGCAAAAATATGTTGCTGTAGATATGTTTATTAATTTGGGGGTTTTCTATTCTGTTCCATTGGTCTATGTGTCTGTTTTTGTGCCAATACTATGCTGTTTTGATTACTACTGTCTTGTAGCATATTTTGAGGTCTGATAATATGATACTTCCCACTTAGTTCTATTTATGCTGTAAAGCTTTGGCCATTTGGGGTCTTTTTGTGGTTCCATACAAATTTAACAATTTTTTTCTATTTCTGTGAGGAATCTCATTGGTATTTTGATAGGTATTGCCTTGAATCCATAGATTGCTTTGGGCAGTATGGTCATTTTAGCAATATTAATTATTCTGATCCATGAGCATGGGATTCTTTCCATTTGTTTGTATCCTCTTCAGTTTCTTTCATCACTGTTTTGCAGTTCTCCTTGTAACAGTCTTTCACTTCCTTGGTTAAATTTATTCTTGTGTTTGTTTGTTTTGTTGTTTTTTTTTTTTTGTAGCTATTAAAAATGGGATTGCCTTCTTGATTTCTTTTTTAGCTATTTCATTTTTTGTGTGTAGAAATGCTGATTTTTATACATTAATTTTGTATCCTGCAATTTTACTGAATTCATTTATCAGTTCTAAGAGTTTTTGATTGAGTATTTATGGGTTTTTTAATATATAAAATCATATCATCTGCGAACAAGAACAATTTGACTACCTCCTTTCCAATTTGGTTGCACTTTTTTTCTTTTGCTAGCCTGATTGTTTTGGGCTGGGACTTTCAATACTTTGTTAAATAAGAGTGGACATTATTCTGTTGCTCCAGTTCTTAGAGAAAAAGTGTTCAGCTTTTCTTGTTCAGTAACATGTTAGCTGTGGGTTTGTCATATATGCTCTTTAATATGTTGAAGTACTTTCCTTCTATTTCTGATTTATTAAGAGTTTTCTTATAATGAAGGGATATTAAATTTTATCAAAATCTTTTTTGGCATTTATTGAGATGATCATATATGCTTAGCCCTTCATTCTATTGATGTGATGTATGATGCTTATTGACTTGCATATGTTGAATTATCCTTGCATTCCTGGGGTGAATCCCACTTGATCATGGTGTGTTACCTTTTTGATGCATTGCTCAATTCAGTTTGCTAGTATTTTGTTGAGGAAACTTACATATATGTTCATCAGGGATATTGGCCTACAGTTTTCTTTTTTTATTGTTTCCTTCCTGGTTTTGGTATTGGGTAATGCTGGCCCTGTAGAATGAGTTAAGAATTCCCTCTGCTTCAATTTTTTGGAATACTCAGAATAGTTGGTATTAATTCTTTAAAAGTTTGGTAGAATTCTGCAATGAAGCCATTTGGTCCTGGATTTTTCTTTGTTGAAAGACTTTTTATTACTGATTCAATCTCATTACTTATTAGCCTTTTCAGGTTTTCTATTTCTTCTTGGTTCAATCTTGGTAGGTTGTATGTGTCCAGGAATTTATCCATTTCCCCAGGTTTTTTATTTTACTGGAGTATAGTTGTTCTTAATAGTCTCTAATGAACTTTTGTATTTCTGTGCTTTCTGTTGTGATGTCTCATTTTTTGTTTCTGATTTTATTTATTTGGGTCTTTTCTCTTTTTCTTAATTAGTCTAACTAAAGATTTGTTAATTTTATTTATTGTTTCCAAAAATCAAGTTTTTGTTTTGTTGACCTTTTGCATTTTTTAATCTCAATTGTATTTATTTCTCCTCTGATCTTTATTGTTCTCTTCTTTCATTAATTTTGCATTTGGTTCATTCTTGTTTTTCTAGTTCCTTGAGGTGTATCTTTATGTTGTTTGTTTGAAATCTTTCTAGACTTCTGATGTTGGTATTTGTTGCTATAAACTTGTCTATTAATACTGTTCTTGCTGTTTCCCATAGCTTTTGATATGTTGTTTTTCTATTTTCATTTGTTTTAAAGAATTTTTAAATTTCATTCTTAATTTCTTCCTTCACCCATTGGTCATTTAGGAGTGTGTTGTTTTATTTCCATGTATTTGTATAGTTTCTAATGTTCCTCTTGTCATTGATGTCTACTTTTAGTGTATTGTGGTCAGACAGGATACTTAATATGATTTGGATTTTTAAAAAAATTATGAGACTTGTTTTGTGTCCTAAAAAAATGTTCCTGGAGAATGTTCAATGTGCTGATGAAAAGAATGTGTATTCTACAGCTATTGGGGGAAATGTTCTGTAACTGTCTGTTATGTACATTAGGTCTATGGTGCAGTTTTAATCCAATGGTTCTGTGTTGATTTTCTGTCTAGATAATCTGTCCAATTCTGAGAATGGGATGGTAAAATTCCCGACTATTATTGTATTGTTTAGATCTAATAATATTTACTTTATATATTTGGGATGATCTGATGTTGGGCTCTTATATATTTACAATTATATATTCTCTTGATGAATTGATCCCTTTCTTATTATACAACATTTTTCTTTTTCTTTCTTTTTTTTCTTTTTTACAGTTTTTAACTTAAAGTGTGTTTTGTCTGATGTATGTATAGCTATTCCACTCTTGGCCAGAATGTTTTGCGTGTATCTGTTAGGTCTAGGTTTTGATCTAAAGTGCATTTGATCTAAAGTGTAGTTCATGTCCAAGTATCTTTATTAATTTTCTGTCTGGATGATCTGTCCATTGTTAAAAGTGGGATATTGAAATGAGTTTCTATTTTGTAGTGCAATCTATCTCTCCATTCATTTCCATTAAAATTTGCTCTCTATATTTAGGTGCTCCAATGTTGGGTGCATATATATTTACAATTGCTATTTTCTATTAATAAATCGACCCCTTTGTCATTATATAATGATCTTTTTGTACTTTTTAAAGTTTTTGACATAAAGTCCATTCTGTATGCTAATAAGTACAGCTACCCCTGCTCTCTTTTGGTTTTCATTTGCATGATATCCCTTCATTTTCTGTCCTTGTGTGTCTTTAAAGGTGAAGTGCTTTGCTTGTAGGCAGCATATAGTTGGTTCTTGATTTTTTATCCATTCAGCCACTCTTTGTCTTTGGAGATTTTAGTTCATTTACATTGAACAAAATTATTGATAGGAAAGGACTTACAATTGCTATTTTGTTAAGTTTTCTGGTTATTTTGTGGACTCTTTGTACCTGTCTTCCTCTGTTGCTGTTTTGCTCTGTGTTGATATAACATTTTTCAGTTGTATGATTTGAATCATTTTTCAACCTTTTTGTATCTACCACAGATTTTTATTTTGTGGTTACCATGAAGTTTACATAAAACATCTTATAGTTAGAAAAAGCTATTTTAAGCTGATAACATCTAAACTTTGATCACATATGAAAACACTACACATTTACCACCCCCAACACACACTTTATATTTTTGATGTCATAGTGTAAATCTTTCATGTCATTAATCCCTTAACAAATTATTATAGCTATATTTATTTTTAATAGTTTGTCTTTAATCCTTCATACTACAGATATAAGTAATTTACACACCATCATTAGTTTTAGAGTATTGTGTATTCTACTATGTACTTAATTTTACCAGTGAGTTTTATATTTTCAGATGTTTTTATGTTACTAACCAGAATATTTTTCTTTCCCTTTGAAGAACTCCCTTTAGTATTTCTTGCAAGACAGGTCTGGTGGTGACATACTTCTCAATTTTTGCTTGTTTTGGAAAGTCTTTATCTCCCCTTCATTTCTTAAGGGCAGATTTGCTGGATATATTATTCTTGGTTAACAGGGTTTTCTTTTCTTTTTTTTCCTCCAGTACTTTTAATATATCATCCCACTCTCTCTTAGCCTGTAAGTTTTCTGCTGAGAAAAACACTTAGAGTCTCATTACATTTCCCTTGTGTGTGAAGTGCTTTTTGTCTAATGCTGTTTTCAAAATTCTCTCTTTGCTTTTATTTTTGACAGTTTGAGATGTCTTAGTGTAGTCTTATTCGGATTCAATCTGATTAGAAACTTTTGAACTTCATGTATTTGGATATTTATATATTTCCCTAGCTTTGGGAAGTTTTCAGTCATTATTTCTTTAAACTTTCTGTCCCTTCTTCCTTCTGTTCTCCTTTTTCAAATCCTATATTGTAAAAATTAGTTCTCTTAATGTTGCCCCATAAATACTACATGTTTTATTCATTCTTTTTCCCTTTTTTTCCCTCTGACTATATATTTTCAAATAACCTGTCTTTAAGTTCACAGATTTTTTTTCTGCTTAATCAATTCTGCTACTGATGCTCTTTATTACATTTTTAGTTTAGTCATTGTATTCTTCATCTCCAGAATTTCTGTTTTTTAATGATTTTATTTTTTATTAAATTGTTTTGTTTTGCTATTATTACTCTTGCTATTTAAGTTATTTCTGAAATAATTTAAATAAGCATAAGCTCGAGTAAAAATTGTGTCATAGTATGTGCAGACAAATGATTCTCTTATATAATGGTATTTCCCTAAAAGAATGTAAGGCTTGTAAGTGCAATGTTATGGTATACAATATTTTTTTTAAAATACTCTGGTTGAGATATTTTAGATTATTTTTTCCTGAACAAATTGAGATAGAGTGCCCACTTAAAGAATATTGGTTTGATGGGTGCCTGAGGTATCTTTTAAGGTAGGGTATGTGGTCTTTGTATAGGTATCCTAAAAGTAGCTGAAGGTAAAATGAAGTTTTGTGGTGACCAGGAGAGAAGGGCAAAGGAGAAGGAGGTATGACAAAGATGGGAAGATTATTTCTTTGATCTTGGCCACTAGATATTTGTCTTAAGCCTAGGGCTTACCTTATAATTTAATTTTTGCTTGATTTTGACCACAAGATATATACACAAATTTCATATATATATAGAAGTTCCTTTTTATGATTATAAAAATAATAAATACATTCTCTGGAAAGGCTATAATCTAAAAGGTAGGTAACAACAAGAGTTGGTGAGGAACTGTAAAGACAGTGGAACCTTCATACATTACTGGCAAGAATGTAAGAAGATATAGCCATGTTGGAAAAGAGTTTAATAGGTTCTTAAAAATTTCAACAAACACCTACAATATGAACCACGCTTTCTACTCCTAGGTGTTTACCCAAGGGAAATGAGAACATTGGTCCATAAAGAGACATATAATAATGTTCATAGCAGCATTTTTCAAACTAGCCAAAAAGTAGAAACAATCCCATTGTCCATAAACTAGTGAACAATATAATAATAATCAAAAGTAGTATATCACTGCAAAATGGAATACTATTCAACATTAAAAAGTAATGAACTGCGGATACATGTTGCAATGTGAGGAAGCACAAAAATATGTTAAATGAAAGAAGCAGCTACAAAAACTGCATATAGTTTCATTCCTTTTATATAAAATGTCCATAAAGAGCAAAACAAAGAGAATGGAATATAGATTAGTGGTTGCTTGGGCTTGGGGCTGGGAAGAAGAATGACCTCCAAAGGGGAAGAGGGACTTTTTTGAATTATGTAAGTACTCTAAAACTGAATGGTAGTAATGGTTGCATATCTCTGTATATTTTAAACATCATTGTATTATATCTAAAACATTAATTTTTGGTATGTAAATACCCCAATAAACTGGTTTATAAAAAGAATAAAATGTTAAGTTTTCTATTCACACTTCGTTTTTGTTACCAAAATGTCAGAGTTTAAATATCGTTAAATTTCCTGCATTTCTTTTTCCTTATGTCTAAAACATATATCTGATGTCTATTCAACATGATTGTTAGTTTTTATAACAATCTAATTTATTAGTTATAGTTATGGGAAGCTATTTCCCAGAGCTTTTGTAAAAAAGAGTTATAAAATGAAGAAGTATTTCTATTCATTAACAGATAATAACTTTAATCAGTACATTTAAATTCCTGGAGAACAATGACCATCCTTGCTTTTGCTTACCATTTTATCTCTAGCACTTGACATAGAGCCTGACACATAGTAAGCTTATATTGAATATGTTTAATTTTAAAAAACAATACATACATGACTATACCTGTGTTCACTGAAGAATTTTTTCATGCAAGTCATCTACAAAAATGGTGATGCAGTTGACTAAATGAATTTTTATACTGTAAACATTCCAATAGATATTTTTTCTGAAGAGGGATATTAGAGATTCTAAATAATTAAATAGCTTCCACACTATTACTCTTCACATGTAAAAATATTTATGGAAAAGGTTAGTATTCCTGGCATGGTATATGTTATAAATTTCTAGTTTCTTCCAACAGACAATCTATATTTCTGTCATTAAATTAAAGGTTTAAATGAGCCTTTGTGAACATAAATAAAGCCTACTTCTTGTGGCTGGAAGATGGAGACAAATAGAAAGACATTTGAACTTGGACCCAATAAAGGATGTCCTAGGTCAATGAAGTCATTTTTGTCTGCCATCCTAGGACCATTCAATTTACCTTTCAGCTGATTTGTGACCAAGAAAATGAAATATGGTAAATATTTCCCAAGCATCACAAATCTTGTATTATCTTTCTATAGGTTCTGCAATTCATTCAATTATAGACATGTCCTAGGTCTTAGAGTCTAAATCAGTATTCTCTAAGGTCCTCATCATAACACTAACCTGGGGTACTTGTTAGATTTTCAACTTCCCAGAAATCTGTTCTGGAGGTTCTGAGCCTTTAGAACAGAGGGAATCCAAAGGATCTGTACTTTTTATAACATAATTATTATATTTTAGAATATAATACCAAATAACACTCAAATAATGTGATATTTGGTCACTTTTGTAAAATATTTCTTTGATTACAGGCATAAAAGTATGCATATGTCTTAACACATTACTATTCAAATAATAAAAGGCATTTTAATAAATATAATAGCACCATTTAACATTTTATTGAGCAAAATATTTAGGAATTTACATTGCATTGAGTTTTATATTATCAAACAAAAAAATTAAGATATTAGTTTTCCAAACTGTCATTGAGTAATGAGCAAAGACAATAAAAACCCTGAAATTACAGGATCTAAGAGTCAAAAAGAATATTGAATGTTTGCTATTCCATCTTGGGTCCTATAGGAGTATTCACTTGTTCTTCTAGGAATAGAAGACTCCGATTGTGAAACTCTAATTGTCTGCAGTATACACTGCAAAATGATATCACGATAAAAGCCATAGGAATGTGTAACTCCAGCAAAAAGTCAGCACATGCCATAATGAGCAAAAGTAAATTTGCCTCCACTTTTTCTGTAAAAATAATGAGAGAGAAAGAAGAGGAAATCATTAAAAAGAACACATTGAACTCCCTAGGTAGTGCACAAAGTGCTTATAAATGAGGAGGATTTGAACTTGGGACACAATGGGTAGGCTGTGTTCCACTTCTACAAGCAGCTGGGCCCTGACTGCTCCTCAGTCCCACCCATGTCCCCACCATGGGGATATTTGATCCATTCTACTTTCTCAGTTATGACTCAGTCTTCAGACTAGACCTAAGAAAGGAGAGCATTAGGGTATGTGTTATTCCAGGTCTTCCATAAGGCAAACATAATTTTGGGCAAAGATTTTATAAGAGGAAATACTTGTGCAAGAAGATGGGAAGTAAGATAGAAACGATAGGCAAAGCCTCAGACCACAAGCTCCTTCAGGGTAAAGGAGAGAGGGAAAGGAGTTTGGGTAACGGTATCCTGGACTGCCCTATACTCTACGGAAGGTTTGAAAGACCATCATGTTTTTAGGAGACGAAGTTGACAATCACATGTGTTTCTTTCCAGCATGAATGGGCCCATTATGATGGATTTCAGAGTGGAGAACTCAGTTAATACAGGGAGTTCAATTAGGCTCCCAGGTCTGCAAGATTAATTCTCATGGCATTACAGAGATATACTGTTTTGTATCACATCTTTGGAATTACACCACACTGGCTACTAGTCTGCCATTAGTGATTCATAATTAATTTAATTAAATTAAATTAATTTTCAGAACATCCAGCATGGTTATCCTGATAGTTCAATGCTATTTTCAAAAATAATAATTTTAAGGAAAGGTAGAAGTGTGTTCCCTTGACTTTTACAGAAATAGTACAGTTATTTTTGGTATATAGTTTGCCTAAGTTATCAGAAACATGAATTTCCTATCATTTTTGTAATGATTTCTTCACTACTTTGGAAAGGCAAATATTTACTATTGTGTTCTTACCTCAATGCAAAGCAGAAAAAACATTTATTGCAATAAGTGTAGCCATTGGTTGCACAGATTGGAAAATAATCTTTTGTGCAAATATCTACAAATTTCACCGGTGTACTGCAGTCTGGCTGTAAAACACAGATAGACAACATAAATTTATTAGATAATGAACATTTGAATATAATCTTTCTAAATCTTACTATGAAATGTCATACATCCAAACTGGGATAAACATAATCTATATTTAGGTTTATAGAGAAACAATTACATACCCACAACCCAGAGAATAATAAAACATTACCAATATTTTTATAAAAGCCTTCTATTAAGAAAAGGGCCATGCAAGGGGCTGAATGAGTTTTTATAATGTAGCCACCTCACTACCACCCATGATCTTCCCCACCCATGTCATATCTTCCTTACTCCTGCCAAACTAGAGGAAATCACGAAACTGAATGTTCTGCTTATCATCCCATGCCTCTGTTTATAATTTCACTGTATGTCAATATGTTCAGCACTACCCTTATATATTTTGTATAGTTTGGGATAGCTTGGTAATTTATGCAAAGAATACAATACTATATGTATTCTTACATAACTTGTTTTACATACACCCTTGTGACCTTTATATATACTGACATTTAGAATTGTATTACATTTCTTTTCACCTCTATGTAATATTTCACTATGTGAAAATACAGAAATCATTATTATTTATCCTCCTACAAATTGATAATTGGGGTAGTATTTTATTTTCTTTTGTCTTGTCAAGATAAATAACTTCAAATAACTGCAAATGGTTAAAATTTTGGATAAGATAAACACATTACCACTTTGTATAGATAATACTAACTGGTTTTATTTTTTGCTAAATTGTGTTACTTGACCTTAGTGTAATAATACATGCATATTTTTACTTTTTAAAGAATCTGTATTTTGTACATTTTGTTTGGTCAATTTTGCTGTGATTTTAAAAACTAAAAAACAGTTACAAATTTACAGTTTTCAAATTCCTAATAAACCACTGGTAACTTACCCAATTCCTGCCAAATGATGGTTTTAAAATGGCATTCTCTGCAACCAAAGAACAGTTTAAAAAGGTAATAAGCCTATGCATACATTGGCAACAGAAATTTACGCAACTGACCTCTGAAGAAACTGCCACTAATGAGGCAAGAATTTTATGCCAGTAACAAAAATAAAAATTCTCAAATATATCTACATCTTAAAAAAACAATTAATCTCCAAATTAAGTTAGCTCTGTGAAAAATTGTGTCATATAACTAAGTTATCCTGTGTTATATTAACTATGCTAATAACTCCTAACATTTTGCCTGCTTGAAGATACCCTTTTTTAAAGTTTTAGAGAAGAGACACTTTATTGTGATGGAAGACAATGCCCTGCATGAGGTTGTTTAAATATCACCAAATTCTGCTCTAATATTGGGTTATCTAACGTAATACCTAACAGCTACTTTATTCTGAAACTCATGAACTGCTTTAAGTTTTAAGAAAGATAACTTGTCACCAAAAGTATGAATGAGTTCTTTCCTTACACAGGCCTTAATTTTGTACACTCAGCCTTGATAACTAAAAATAATTCAAAAATCAAGTTGTCAAGGAATTCTAGATCTAGAAGGGATTATTTTTTCCCCATACTTTACATTTACCATATAGGGAATCCAATTTCCAAAACATCCAAAAAACATATTAAAGTCCTTTAATTTGACAATAGACTAAATTTTACTGTACATTCTAAACCATCACTCTTGGTCCACTTCTCTAATGAAGGAAATTAGAAAAAGCAATCCACCAATGAAATATTTAAAAGGAATTTGTAACATGCTCTGTGGCATTTTATCAAGTTAAGAATTGCAAACCCAATAAAAGAGCCACACTATTCCTAAGTTACAGCAGAAAGTTTCCCTCAAGCATATATGAAGTATTCCACCAAGGACTGGAAAATTTACTCACCAGAATAAAGAACAAAGGTCAAGATGATGAAAATAGCTTTGATCCATAATGAGAATAAAGGCATTTGAGCGAGTCTGTGGAAGAAACCCTTTAGAATGTTTGTTACAATGACACATGGACCATTTCCAATGGATAGGCAAACAAAAAATTAGGGGCCCAATTTTAGAAAGTTTCTTATCTGTAAAGAACTTCTCTAACCCTCTAGATTCCTAGTTAAAGTGGACTGTTTCCTCTCTTCTTCCCCCAACCCTATCACTCAACAAGATATAACATGTTAACAAAAAGCCTTCCTAAAGATGTGTGGGAGAGGCCAGGAAAAGACCTCTGTGAAGACATGAGAAGGAGTTGATTATTCTTCCAAATATTTGGGTAAGCCCACAAGCAGTTTGCATGCACTGAAAGTGAACATGATCATTTGAAACTGTGTTTTATTAAAAAAAAATAGGAACAGCTATTTCTAAAGCAGTTTTCACAGCAGTGGTACACACCAGGGTTATCTCCCCAGATTCCCCTCGTGACCTACCTCAAAAAGAGAGATAATGGGTTGGGAGATCAACAGCCCTGGAGACTGTGGAGATCTTGTTCACCTTTCCTCCTCAGCCACGCATCTCCCTCTCTGGATAACTCTCTTTTATTGATCCGTGTGTGAGGAGCTTGGTGGGGTAAGACAGATGGCTAAGGGCAGATAAGAGATAGGCATTCTCTGTCCTCCCTGAAGGCTGTAAAGTAGATCATGACAGGTGCCTCACAAATACTTCTCAATAGATGTTTCCCTCAGCAGGAGACTTGGGGACAGTTTAATCTGATAAACCCAGAAGTAGGAGGAGGAGAGAAGGAAATACATATAGTTATAGATCCTAAGATAGAGAAAGTATGTGAACTCTTTTCAAGCAGATGACTTGGAAACGGACAAGATAATCAAGCAGGAAAAAGAAGAAAGAGTGGAAAGTTTAATTCAAAAAATGTCTAAATCCTTAGTAGTTTTAAAAACTTAATGTATATTAGAATCACTGAGAAAAATTTTAAAGCCTGTGGATGCACCAGACCACCATGAGAACTGTGAACCAATTGTTAATAGATGAGAACTGGCCATTGGTATGTTTGTAAAGTGCCTAGATGAGACTTAGGTGCAGCCAGGTATGTGAAACCCTAGAAAAGATTGTAGGATGTGAATTTCTGGGGTAGAAGAGGAAGAACACTAGGGATTAAAGTTGAGATAAGATGGAGCATTGCCCTAAATTACATGTTAAGTGATTTGATATTTACTCCAGAGGTTTGGAGACACTGAAGGATGTTGAAGTAAGGGAGAGATTTGAGTAGTCGTTTTCATCCTCATGAACCCAGTAAGCTTTATAGCCTGATTCAGTGGAAAGACTTTTGGGAGTTCAATTCAAATCCCATGTACTGCTAAATATTCTGGTCCCAACATCTCTACCTTCTAATAAACAGTTTATGTATTTTCAGTATGAAAATAATAGTTCTAGTACTATAGGTTTTTCGTAAATGTTAGAAATAAAATATCAAAACTGTTCACACATAAATTCACACATATTTGGCACTCTAAACCTACCAGTGATTTTTAGCACTAAAGAAATGCAGGATATAGAAAGAAACATCAGTGACTATGTGCTGTAAGGGTAATAGACTTCACTAAATGATTCCCATCATGCACTGAACAAATAAACAGGCCAAAAACAACAACAACAAAAAACAATAGTGCAAAGCCCCAAGAGTTTAGATACAGGGGGATCAGTATACAGATTTGCTATAAAATATTAAAATGGCCAGGTCTCAACAAAAAAATTGAGAAATACAAGATACTAGAACAAATGCCCCATATACAGAGGAAAGGGGGAAGGAAGCAGGCAATAGAAATTGCCTTTGAGGGAGCTAAGATGTTGTACCTAGCAGACAAAAAATTCAAAGCAGCTTTCAGAAACATAATTAAAGACCTAAAGAAACCATGTCTAAAGAAGTAAAGAATGGTATGATGACATTGTCTCATCAAACAGTGGATAGCATTAAAGTTACAAAATTTATTTATAAAAAGGGAATAAATAAATAAATGGGATTTCAGTTATTGAAAAGTACAATAATTGAAATAAAAAAAATACACTGGAGGGGATCAACAGTAATCTTGAGCTGACCAAATAAAGAATCAACAAATTGAGTTTAGATCAGAAGAGAATAAGAAATCTGAAGAAGAGAGTAAATAATCTCTTCACAAATAAATAATGTGATAAATTGAACAGGTCCTCAAAAAAATGTGGGAGACTATTAAATGCACGAACATATGCATAATAGGTGTAGAAGAATAATAGGAGAAAGGGAAAAGAACTGAAATATATTATCAAAGGAACAATGGCTTTTTAAAATCAACAATATATTTTGTAAATAATTTCTAAGACAAAATGATATTTTATGATGTTCATTTTACAATTTTACTATTGTTGAAAATTTATGTTGTGTTTTTTCAAGCAAAAAAACCTCTGCGTATATTTAATGCATACAATTTGTTGAGTTTGGACATATACATAACCTGAAATATTATCACCACAATCAAGGTAATAAACATATACGTAACTTTCAAAAGTTTCCTTGTGACCCTTTGGGGCTTTTTGTTTGTTTGTTTTAATTTAGTTTAGTTTTGTTTTTGATCATAAGGACACTTAATATGATATCTATCCTCTTAAATTTTTAAGTGCACAACACCGTATTGTTAACTAAAGGCACTGTGCTGTTCTGCAGATATCTAGAACTTCTTCACCTTGTATAACTGTAACTTTATACCTATTGAACAACAACTTTCCATTTCCCCCTCCTACGATCCCCTGGAAAACACCATTCTATTTTCTGCTTCTATAAATGTAACTATTTTAGGGTTTTTTTTTTTAATATAAGCAGCATGATGCAGTATTTGTCCTTCTGTGACTGACACACACTACACTTAGCATAATGTCTTCCAGGTCTATCATGTTGTCACAAATGGTAAGATTTCTTCTTTTTAAAGCTGCTGAGTGTAAGTCGTAGGTGACTACATTCTAGAAGTGGGAGCTTCCTTCTGCCCTGTTTTGTGAGCTCCCAGGTAAATTAGGATTTCAGTATTAGAGAGGCTAGCAACACTGCAGTAAGAGGAAATAATGGGGAGCTGGACATGGGGGTTTACAGTACGGTTTTCATGGGATACTTCCTTTGCCTGACAGGGGACCTAGTGCCTGGTTGTCTAATCCATGACCAGGAAGCCCCTCACACAGGAAATTGGTTATATTGGCAAATACCCTCAGGGCTCTTGTCTGACCTGTGTCCAGTTTATGCCTACCTGACCATCACTCTATCTCTGGCTGCTTGACTTGTGTTCTCCCTGGTATTCTGGGGAAAACCTAGCCCAGAGTAGCCCATAGGTCTTCAAAAGGAAGGTGAAAATTTAATACATCATGACAGTAGGAAACAAGTTCAAAGATTGATTTACTTATAGATCCTAGGAAGGAGGACACAATGACTCTGGAAGGCAGTCCTCCATCCTTGCTTCATGCTAGGCAGGAATGAAGAATCAGGCAGAGAGAGAAAAGAGCACATGTCAACCAGAAGTATATATAAGGGAATAGGGGATGGGTCACCTTAAGTTCACAGGCAAATACCTAAATAATTTGTTTAAAGGAAGTTGCAGAAAAGCAAGAAGCCCTGTCTGCCAGGTGGGAGAGATGCCACTAACTTCTTATCATTGGCTTGACCCATTTGGGTGTGTTGTGTAACTGGAAACTGCCTCAAGGGTAACTAAGTTCTGCTTCTGGTATAAGAAAGTTAAACTTATATTCAGATTAGAATCTGAGGCAACATAAAAATTATAAGAACTCACTACACACCCAACTCCCAGTTATGGAATGGAACCTCTATCTTGAGTGTGAAATATTGAGAATGCTGCATTCCTATAGCCCTCCTTCCAGGTCATGGTGTGGTGGTTCCACACCAGGAGAGGCATGTCAAGTGAGTCTCAGGTTACTGCTCCACCTCCACTGAGCACTCAGCTCCTAGAATATGGGTGTCACTCAGACAGAAGCTTGCCATGGTCCCCAAGCCCAGTTCCAAAGCCTTGAGATCCTGCCTTGATGGAGAAGCAGGCCATGAAACAGATGGCTCTTTATCTCTTACAAAAAAATTGACTTCATTTACAACAGAGTGTGAATAAATTTAATCCTGAGAGCCATGTCAAAAACAAAGGAGATTGTTGTGAAAAGAATTGGGAGAAGATTCATGAATCTAATGAAGACACAGCCTAGATTGCAGGGTAGCTAGTTTACAAGCGAGAACTCAGGAATAATATGACTGGGAGGGTCCTTTTTGGGTAAGAACAAATATCAAATACTGACCTCCCTCAGAAACTATTCCACCCAAACAGACACAATTTGGTTAGGTTAGTTTGTAGAGGAATTTATGTCCCAAAACACGGTTGTAAACAATAAAGCAATCTGGCAATTGGGGAGATTAACAGATAGATGAGTTCAGAGAAAAAAAGGAAAAGAGCCCAACCTGTACCACTGTCATTCAAAGTGACCATAGGCATACCCAAAATGCCCCCTTGAAGAGCAACATCAGAGACTTAACATTGTTGGAGTAGGGGGAAGTAGATGGCACTAAAATTATTCAGCCTGTCACTAAACAAATGAGCAATGAAATAACAACAAGAAGCCTCCTGGAGTTGAGGTAGTACTCAGAGTTGCTACAATGTATTATCTACAATGTTCAGTTTCCAACAAAAAAATTAGGAGTCATGCAAACAAACAGGAAAGTAAGACTCATAGACTGGGATAAAAGCAGGTAACAGAAACTGCATGTGACAGAGACCAGTTGTTGGATTTAATAGAAAAAGACTGCAAAGTGGTCATTATCAAGATGTTCACAAAACTAGAAAAAAAAAGCTTGATTGAAGAAATGACAAAAGATATGATGAAAATGTCATATCCAATAAAGAATATCAATAAAGAGGAAGAATTTTTTCAAAATGATGCAAATGGAAATTCTGGAATTGAAAAGTACAATACCTGAAATTAAAAAAAAATTTTTGGAGTGGTTCAATAATAGATTTGATCTTGCAGAAGAAAGAACTAGTAAATTTTAAGATAGAGCAATAGAAATTATGTGTGCCAAGTAACAGAGAGGAAGAAAGAAAGAAGAAAAATGGCACAACTTCAGAGAAGTATGGGATGCTAGTCAGAAGGCTAAAATGTGTAATGTAGAGAAATTCCTTTGGGAAGAGACCAGAGTAGAGGAGAGAGAAGGGGAGGAAAAAAGAATATTTGAAGAAATCACATCTGAAACCTTCCCAAGTTTATTGAACAACAATACCCTACACATCTAGGAAGCTCAATGAACTCTAAGTAAGAGAAGCATAATCACCCAAACATATACATCATGGTAAAACTGGTGAAAGTCAGACAAGGACAAAACTCTTGAAACAGCAAGAGGAAAATGATTTATTACTTCTAAGCAAACCCCAATAAGATTAAGAGCTAATTTCTCAACAGAAACAATTGGAACCAAAAGGCAGTGAAATAACATATACAAAGTGTTTATGAAAAAAAGAAAAACCTGTCAACCAAGAATCTTATACCAGTAAATCAATCATGAAAAAATGAAGCTGAAATAAAGACCCTTCCAGATAAGCACAAACTGAGGAATTTATTGCTAGCAGATTCATGTTCTAACAAGTACTTTCAGAAAGAGAGTAAATTACTGTAGGTGGTAATTTGAAACTATGTGAACAATAAAAAGAGCACCAGTAAAGGTAACTATGTGATTATAGTATATACAATTAGTGTGTATTTTTTAATTATGTTAGCTTATTTAATAAGCAATTGTATAAAATAAAAGGTATATAAATGTATATAATATATTGTTGTGTTTATAACATATGGAAATATATTTGTAATGTATTTGCCAATAAAAGTAGAAAGGAGGTGGGAGGGAACAAAGCCCTAATGAATCAAAAAATAATGACAGATAGTAAAAGTAATAATTATAATAATGTGTTTCTAGGTTTGTACCATTAATAGATGTAATATATAACAATAATACACCAAAAAGGAGGAAAAGGGAAGAGAGATATATATACACAAGAGCAATATTTCTGTATATTTGTGGAATTAAGCTAGTATAAATCTAAATCTGATTCTGATTAGTTAAGTTGTATATGGTAAAGCCTAGAGAAACCCATAAAAATGCAAAAAAATACTGAAAAAATTATTAATGAAATTTAAAGTTACATTACAAAATATCCACTTAATGTAAAACAACAATACAGAATAGAAGAACAAAAATACATGAGACATACAGAGAACAAAAAGTAAGATGGCATATAGAAATCCAATTACATTAATAATTACTTTGAATATGAATTGATTTAATGATCTCATTAAAAGACAGAGATGGTCAGACTGTACTAAAAATTTGATTCAAGTATATGTTATCTCCAGAAGACATATTTTATATTCAAAGAAACAAAGAGATTCAAAGTAGAAATATGGGAAAAGATAATATCATGCAAACAGCAACCACAGAGAAGCCAGAATGGCTATACTAAGATGAGACAAAATGAAGTTTAAAACAGAAAATATTACTAGAAATAAAGAGGAACATTTTATAATGTTAAAAAGTGTCAATGTATCAGGAAGACATAAAAATTATAAACATGTATGCATGTGGTAAGACAGCAACAAATTACATGAGGCAAAAACTTAGAGAAATAAGTAGAGAAACAATCAGTTCAACAATTATAGTTGGAGACTTTAATACCTGACTTTCAATACTGGATAGATCAACTAGACAAAAGCTCAATAATAAGAACTAGGATATTTGAAAAACAATATACATCACCTAGACCTAACAGACATCCAATAACAGCAGAATATACATTTTTCTCTAGCACACATAAAACATTCTCCAGTATAGGTCATGAATTAGGCCATTAAAAATTTTCAGTAAATATAAAAGGATCAAAAAATACATGTTCTCCATCCATAGTGGAATAAAGTTAGAAATGAGTGGTAAAAATTTGGAAAATCACGATATGTAAAATTTAAGCAACATACTTTTAAACAGCAAATAGGTTATACAATAAATCAAGAATGAAGTCAGAAAATACTTTGAAACAAATGAAAATCAAGACAAAAATACTAATATAAAAACTTATGGGATACAGCTAAAACAATGTTTACAGGGAAATTTATATCTTTAAATTCCTACATTAAGGTAGAAGAACATAAATAATAAGAAATAATCTAAACTTCTATATTAGGAAACTCAAAAAAGAGAAAAATAAATATAAATAAAACAGAAGGGAGGAAAAATAACAATAGGCATAGAAATTAATGAAATTGAAAAAAATACATAAAATCAATGAAACCAAAAGCGTTTTTGAAAAGATCAACAAGTTTGGCAAACTTGCAATGAGTTTGACCATCAAAAAAAGAGAGAAGACTGAATTTGTTAGAATCAGAAATAGAAAAGGAGACTTCACTATAAATCTTATAGGAATAAAGAAGATTATAAAAAAATAGTATAAGCAATTATATACCAATATATTAGATTATTTGAAATTTTAAAACTCCTAGAAATACACAAACTACTGAAACTGATTCCAGAAGAAATATATATATTAACACAATCTTACTACACCTATAATAAATGAAAAGATTGAATCAGTGATTAAAAAAAAACCAAACTACCCACAGAGGAAAATCCAGGCCCAGATGGCTTCACCTCTGAATTTAACCAAACACACAAACAATTACCACCAATCATTCATAAACTTTTCCAAAAAATAGATGAGAGAACATTTACCAAATAATTCTATGAGACCAGTAGTACCCTGATACCAAATCAGACAAAGACATTGCAACAATGGAAACTACAAATCAGTATCTCTTGTGAATATAGATGAAAAATCCTCAACAAAAATACTAGCAAAAGAAATTAGCAACATATAAAAAAATTACGCACCCTGATCAAGTTGGATTTATTTCAGTGTTGCAAGGTTGGTTTAATCTGAAACAGTTACTGCAATACATTATTTAAATAAAATAAAAGACAAAAACACATTATCATCTCAATATATGCAGGAAAAGCATTTGACAAAATCCATCACCCTTTCATGATAAAAACACTCAACAACCAAGATATAAAGGTAAACTTCCTTGACCCGATAGAGGGTGCCTATAAAAAACCCACAGCAAACTTCATATTTAGTGGTGAAAGACTGCATGTTTTCCACCTAAGATCAGGAATAAGACAATGATGTCTGCTTGTGTCTCTTCTATGAAACGTTTCCCTGCAGGTTTTAAATTGGATATTTTGGCAAGAAAATGAAATAAAAGGCATTTAATTTGAAAAGAAAGAGGTAAAACTATTTCAATTTGCACATTACATGATCTGGTATATGGAAAATCATGAAGTATTTACTAAAAAAAGCTATTAGAACTAATACTAGAACTTCTTCATCAAAGTTGCAGAATTCAAGATTAATGTAGAAAAATCATTTGTATTAGTTGCAATGAACAATCCAAAAAAGAAATTAAGAGAATAATTCTATTTACAACTCCAAAAAAAAAATACTTTGAAATAAATTTAATACAAGAAGCAAACAACTTACTGTAAGTAGTACAAACCACTAGTGAAAGAGATTAAAGAAGTTCTAAGTAAATGGAAAAATATCTCATGTTCGTTAATCAGAAGACTTACAGTTAAGATGCAAAACTTTCCAAACTAATCTGTGGATTCAGCACAATCCATATCAAAATTCCAGCTGACTTCTTTGTACAAATGGACATGGGTGATGAAAAAATTTATACGAAATTGCAAGGGGCCCAGAATTGCCAAAACAAACATGGAAAATAAGAATAAAATGGAAAAACTCACGTGCTTCAATATCCAAAGCTTCCTACAAAGCAACAATAATCAAGACAGTGTGGTGCTATGCAGGGTAGACATATAGCAAAGGCATAGAATTGAGAATCTAGAAATAAGCCCATACATCTAGAGTCCATTGATTTCCTTCTTTTTCTTTAATTGTGGTAAGAACACTTAACATGAAATCTACCCTCTTAACAAATTTTTAAGTGTACAAATACAGTATTATTAACTGTAGTCTTTTTGCTGGACGGTAGATCTCTCCACCTTAATCATATTGTGTAACTGTAACTTTATATCTTTTGGACAATAACTTTCCATTTCCCCCTCCTTCCAGCCCCTGGCAACCACTATTTTACTCACTGCTTCTATGTGTTTGGCTATTTTATATACCCCATATAAGTGGTATCATGCAACATTTCTTCTAATGTGACTAACTTATTTTCACTTAGCATAATTTCCTAAACTTTCATCCATGTCATCATATATGGCAGGATTTCCTTCTCAATTAGGGCTACGTAATATCCCATCATATGTATATACTACATTTTTAATCCATTTTCCATTGATAGACATTCATATTGCTTCTATATTTTAACTACTGTAAATCATGCTGCAAAAATATAATGGGAATAGAGATATCTTTTCAAGACTCCAATTTCAATTATTTCAGATAAATACCTAAAAGTAGAATTGCTGGAATATATGGTAGCTCTATTTTAAATTTTTTGAGCACATTCCATACTGTTTTCTACAGTGGTTACACCATTTTACATTCCCATAAACAGTATGCAAAGGTTTGAATTTTTTCACATCCTTGCCAACACTTATCTTTTTGTTTTTGATAATAGCCATTCTAACAAATATATCTCATTGTTGTTTTGATTTACAATTCCTTGACAATTAGTGATGTTGAACATTTTTTCAAATACCTGTTGGCCATTTGACTGTCTTCTCTGTAGAAATACTTTTTCAGGTCCTTTTAAAATTTTTTAATCAGGTTGTTTGGGTTTTCTTTTTTGTTTTGCTTTTTAAAAGTTTTCTCATCTTTCATATTTTTACTTTTCTTTCTCTCTGAATTATTTCTTTTGCTGTGTAGAAGCTTTTGGTTTTATGTCATCCCATTTATCTCTTTTTGTTTTCTTTGCCTGTGCTTTTGGTGTCACATCGAAGATATCATTCCCAAGAACAATGTCATGAAGGATTTTCTCTGTTTTCTTCTAGAAGTTACACAGACTCAGATTTTACTTTTATATCTTCAATTATTTTTAGTTGATTTTTGTATATGGTTTAAGACAAGAGTCCAATTTCATTCTTTTGTAAGCAGAAATCTAATTTTGTCAGTACCATTTGTTGAAGAGACTATTCTTTCCCCATTGTGTATTCTTGGGGCCTTTGTCGAAGATCAATTGACTGTATATGAATTGGTTTATTTCTGGGCTGTCTATTCTGTTCCATTGGTCTTTATGTCTCTCTTTATGCCAGTACCATACTATATTAATTACTTTGATTTTGTAATATATTTTGAATCAAGTAATGTAATTTCTAAAGCTTTTTTTCTTCTTTCTTAAGTTTATTTGGCTATTTGGAGTCCTTTATTGTTCCATATGAATTGTAGAATTTTTTTTCAAATTCTGAAAAAAAATGCTATTGGAATTTTAATAGATATTGTATTTAATCTATAGATTGCTTTGGGTAGTATGGATATTTTGACTATTTTAATTACTCTAATCTATGAAGATGGATATATTTTCATTTGTTTGTGTCTTTTGTAATTCCTTTCATCAAGGCTTTGTAGTTTCCAATGTACAATCTTTCAGTTCCTTAGTCACATTTCTTACTATTTTATTCATTTTGATGGTATACTGAATTGGATTGTTTTTTCTTAATTTTCTTTATTTTCATTTATCTTAAGATACTTTCTAATTTCACTTTTGATTTCTTCTTTGATGCATTGGTTGCTCAAGAGCATGTTATTTAATTTTCACATATTTGTTAATTTTTCAGTTTTCCTTCTACTATTGATTTGTAGTTTTATTCCATTGTGGTCAGAAAAGATACTTGTTATGATTTCAATTTTCTTAAATTTTCTAAGACTTGTTTTGTGACCTAATGTGTTGTGCTGGTCGTAAGTTTTAGGTTCATTCACTAAGTGTTGTTTGGCTGTTGGCCTATGTTAATTTTATAGTTAGTTGTTTTCAGGTTTCATTTTTATATTTGTTAAGTTCATTTCCTTTATTGAATTTGTGCCTAAATCTTTTTATACATTATTAAATCTTTTGGTTTGCATTGGTATGAAATATCTTTTTACATCCCTTTACTTTCTTTCACACTATGATCTTAAATCTAAAGTGAGTTGCTTGCAGGCAGAATATAATTGGATCTTCTTTTTATGGGTTTTTTCCCTTTTGTTTTTCATACATTCAGACATTCTATGCCTTTTCATTAGGGAGTTTAATACATTTATATTTAAAGTAACTATTTATAGGAAATAACTTACTATTGTCATTTTGTTACTATTGCCATTTTAAAAATTGTTTTCTGTCTTGTAGTCCTTTAGTCCTTTTATCCTCTCTTGTTGTCCTTCTTTTTGTTACACTATTTTTTTGTATTGATATGCTTTGATTCTTTCTCTTTTTCTTTTGTGTATCTTCTATAGCTATAATCTTTTTGGTTATGACGGGGCTTTTTTTTTTGAAAAAAACTTATAATAGTCTATTTCAAAATAATATCACCTTAACTTCAGTTACATAAAAAATAAATTCCCCCCCCACATTATATTACTGGTCTCAATATTTATATCTTTTGAACTTGTGTATCCATTAACATATTTAGGTAGTTATAGTTAATTAATACTTTCATCTTTTCATTTTTATACTAGAATTGGAAGTGCTTTTTCCAACACTGTTACAATTTTACACATTACTGTATTTGTCCATATAATTATCTTTACCATTGAGTTTTTTACTTTCATACGCTTTTATATTGCTGTTTAGAATCTTTTTATTTCAAGACAGGTATGATCTTTTTTTTAATCAAGGAAAGTCTTAAGTTATTATTTCTGAAGGGCAGTTTTGTCAGGTAGAGTACTCCTGGTTGTCAGGTTTTCCTTTTTTTTTTAACATTTTGAATATATTATACCACTCTCTCTGGCATGAAATATTTCTGCTGCAAAATCCATGGGTGGTCATATGAATTCTCTCTTGTACGTGAGAAGTGGTTTTTCTCCTGCTGCTTTCAATATTGTCTATTTGTCTTCAACTTTTGACAATTTGATTATAATATGTATTGGTTTGGATTTCTTTGAGTTCATCTTATATGGACCTTATTGAAATTCCTGGATCTGAATATTCATTTCCTCCTCAGATTTGGGAAATTTTCACCCATTATTTCTTTGAACAAGCTTTCTCTTGTAAGTTCTTCGAATAATCTTCCCTTTTCTCTCTCTGTAATTCTTCTGAGTTACCACAATGCATGTATTGGTCTACTTGATGGTATCCTTTAAGTTCTATAAGCACTATTCACTCTTTTTTTCTTTTTATTCATCTGATTGGATTATTTCCAATAACTTGCCATCAAATTCATTGATTGCAATGGTCTGGGTGTTTGCATCACCCCAAAATTCATATTGAAAGACTAACCCTTAAGGTGATGGCATTAGGAGGTGGGGCCTTGATCTATAGCCAAGAGGATAAAAACATATGTCCACACAGAAACATCTTAACAAATGTTTATAGCAGTAATATTCATAATAGACAAAGGTGGAAAAAATCCAAATGTTCATGAACCAAAGATGAATAAACACAATGTAGTATATAGATATGATGGAATATTAGTCAATCATAAAAAGGAATAAAGTGCTAATACATGCTACAATAAGATAAAATTTTAAAATATTATGCTGTGTGAGAAAAGCCAGTGACAAAAACCACATACTGTGTGATTTAATTTATATGAAAGTCCATAACAGAAAAATATATGAACACAGAAAGTAGGTTAATTTCTGTTTAGGGCAGGAGGCCAGAGGAAGAGTGGCATAGGGGTATGGGGACTTTAACTCAATCACAACTGATTGAAAAGACAATTGCATAACAGAATATATTATGTATATTTTGAGGCCCATAACACATAAAAATAGAATATATTTGGCAATAATAGCACAAAGGATGTGGGCAGTAGCAAAGCTGTGTTGGAGTATGAAAGTAATTTGAATTCAGAGAAAAAAAATTAAGAGAACTAGATACTGTGAATAAGAAATTTAATATAACAAACTATATAAATATATACTTTCTCTCCTTTCATATGTCAGTTTCTTTAAACATAAAGGATTTTATAATGTAGTAATTAAACAATGTGTGTAAGGATTGTTATACTGGATAAAAAACAAGATCCAACTATATGCTGTCTACAGGAGTCACATATTAGACTAAAAGATACAAATAGATTAAAAATAAAAAAGAAAGAAGATATACCATGCTAATTTCAACCACAAAAATATCCTAAAGACTCTACCAAAAAACCACTAGAACTCATAGATGAATTCAGTAAAGTACAGAATACAAAATCAACATACAATATCAGTAACATTCATATACACAAACAGCGAACAATCTGAAAAAAAAAGAAGAAAACAATTCTATTTATAATACCTACAAAAAATATAAAATACATAGGTATTACCCTAACCAAAGAAGTGAGAGATCTATACAAGGAAAATTTTTTAAAAAATATTGTAAAACATCAAACTACACATGCAAAAACACGGAGAGAATTGCAGGTAAATGGGTCGTTAACAGTAATAGTTTGATCTTTCAATACTCCATTTTCAATAATGGACAGAATAACTAGGAAGAAAATGAACAAGTATATACAAGGCCTGAAGAATCCTATAAACCAACTAGACCCAAGAGACATATTTATTTATTTATTGTTTTATTTTTATTTTTAAATTTCAGAATATTATGGGGGTACAAACACTTTGGTTACATATATTGCCTATGCATTACCCAAGTCAGAGCTACAACTGTGCCCATCCCCCAGACAGTGCACCTTGCACCCATTAGGTGTGAGTTTACCCACCCCCTCCATCCCCCTCCCACCTGCCCAACCCCTGATGAATATTATTTCCATGTGTGCACATAAGTATTGATCAGTTAGTACCAATTTGATGGTAAGTACCAGTGGTGCTTGTTTTTCCATTCTTGTGATACTTTGCTTCCAAGAATGGGCTCTAGCTCCATCCAGGATAATACCAGAGGTATTAATTCACCATTATTTTTTATGGCTGAGTAGTACTTCATGGTATACATATACAACATTTTATTAATCCACTCATGGATTGATGGGCACTTGGGTTGTTTCCACAGCTCTGCAATTGTGAATTGTGCTGCTATAAACATTCAAGTGCAGATGTCTTTGTTATAGATGCCTTTTTTCCCTTTGGGTAAATACCCTGTAGTGGGATTGCTGGATCAAATGGTAGTTCTACTTTTAGTTCTGTGAGGTATCTCCATATTACTTTCCATAGAGATTATACTAATTTGCAGTCCCACCAGCAGTGTGTGAGTGTTCCTACCTCTCTGCACCCCTGCCAACATTTGTTGTTTTGGGACGTTTTGATATAAGCCAATCTCACTGGAGTTAAGTGATATCTCATTGTGGTTTTGATTTGCATTTCCCTGATGATTAGAGAAGTTGAACAATTTTTTTATATGTTTGCTGGCCATTATTCTGTCTTCTTTTGAAAAGTTTCTGTTCATGTCCTTTGCCCATTTTTGGATGGGGTTGTTTGATTTTTTATTGTTGATTTTCCTAAGTTTTGTATAGATTCTGGTTATCAGCCCTTTATCAGATGTGTAGCATGCAAATATTTTCTCCTATTCTGTAGGTTGTCTGTTCACTCTAGTGATAGTTTCCTTAGCTGTGAAGAAGCTTTTTAATTTGATCTGGTCCCATTTATTTGTTTTTGTTGCTGCTGTGATTGCTTTGGGAGTCTTTTTCATAATTTCTTTGCCTAGGCCAATGTCTATAAGAGTTTTCCAATGTTTTCTTCTAGAATTCTTATAGTTTCACATCTTATATTTAAATCTGTTATCCATCGTGAGTTGATTTTTGTGAGAGATGAGAGGTGTGGATCTAGTTTCAGTCTTCTACATGTGGCTATTCAATTTTCCCTACACCATTGATTGAATAGGGATTCTTTTCCCCAGTGTATGTTTTTGTCTGCTTTGTCAAAGATCAGATGACAGTATGAGGATGGTTTTATATCTTGATTCTCAGTCCTGTTCCCAGAGACATATTTAAAACACTCCAACAAAATTAAAATATGCTTTCTTCTCAAGTGCATGTGGAAAATTCTTTTAGATAGACCCTATGTGAGGTATAAGGCCTTAATCAAAGCCCAAATATTTTGCATTGCTTTACATCTCAAACTGAGAGGGCCTCAAATGTCCTAACCACTAGGTCCACTCCACATGCTTCTCCTACAGATAAGGTTGGCAAACACCCCTCCTGATAGAGGGGACCAGGCAGAGTCCCATGAGTAGTGGGTTTTAGTTCCCAGACAGCTTATGGATTTTTTTAAATGAGTTAATCACATCCCTATGTGAGAACAAGGGGTCATTCTACCCTCTTGATGTTGTAAAGCCTCTCTCCCACAGCTCTTGGTAGTTCATTATGTTTCCATGTGAAATCCCCATATGGCCCTGCATGGTAGAGTGTTCAGTGACTCACCCCCCCCAGACTGTGACTATATTTGAATAATAAACAGCTGTTGATCTCTGTCCAGTGTTGGGAGTTATGCATGCAGCCAGTACTAACACTGGAGTAGGAATCCCTCCCCCACCAACAGTGTGAACAGGTGTCACAAACAGGATGGTTGAACCTTGACTGAGAACACTTGGTCAGCTTTAATTTTTAATAATTGCTTTTGGCTAACTAACTCATTCCATGATACAGTGAAAGCCACCCAGGATGAAACCACCAATTGCTCACAGGCTGGTGCTTTTATCTGCATGGCACTGTTTTTTTTTCTTTGGTGTTGTCATATCTTCAGACCTACCCTAATATGTTCTTATGCCCAAGACAAGAAGTTCTGTTAATTGACTCTCCCCCAGTGTGATGTGCCAGTAGGTTTGGCCTACTTAGCATGTGGTCCATAAGATCTCATCTTTAAAATCAGTGACAATACAGCACCCTAATTGTCCAGTGCTTGAATTCAGCTTACCAAGGGTAGGCTAGAACTTTCTGATTGCTGTGTGTAGGCTGATGACCATTATTGGATGTTCAGAGAAGCCCTATGGACATTCTTTGTGATTTTACAACTCCAGCACAAGACTGGAAACAACACTTTGTAATGTTTGCAGAAAAGAAGGAGAAACCACTTTAGGGAGAATTAGTACAGTACCTAGATTGCTTAACAACACTCATTTTTCAGGTAAAGTTAGTGATCTTGCCCCTATCTTCTGAGTTGCTGCTTCTGTTGCATGGGCTTACCTGACCATCAGGCTATCAAGGTGCACATACATGGCAGTCGGAGGCCGAGGTGCTGATGAGAAAAAAAAAAAAGAGCAAGAAGCATTTGGAACCAGCCCTTCCTAACACACCAGAGGAGATAACTCAAATGTTCTCTCAATGCAAAGCCTCTAACCAATGTGCTTAAACTTTGTTCAGTGCTACTGTGTTGCTGTTTACCAGAATGTCAAAGAGCTAATGGACAACAAAGAGAGAAAGAGACAGACAGAGAGGAAGAGAGAGAAAGGTTATTAAAATTAGAAATGTAAAGCTGGACATCGCTACTGAACTCTCAGAAATAAAATGATTTACACAGGCATACGATGAACAAAATATGTAAACAAATTAGATAAGATGAAATGGACAAATTCCTAAAAAGATTACAAACTAGTTAAAATGATTAAATAGGAAATAGAAAGTCTATAGAACTACAATTAAAGATATTAAATCAGTAATTGTAAAACATCCCACAAAGAAAAGTATAGGTCCAATAGCTTTATTAATGAATTCTACCAAATATACAAAGAAAAATCACCACCAAATCTCCACGAACCCTTCCTTCACAAACAAGTGTTCATATATGTGAACATTTACTAACTAATCCAAGAAGGCTGGTATTACCCTTATACCATAACTAAACAGCGACATCACAAAAAAATCGTTTATATATTTCTATGAATTGAAATACAAAAATCCACAACAAAATACTAGTTAACTAAATCCAGCAACACATAAAAAGGTGATACAACTTGACCAAGTGAGATTTATCACGTGAATTCAAGGTTAATTTAACAATCAAAAATGAATTATTGCAATACATCATATTAGTTGAACAAAGTCCCCCAAAAATCAATCATTTCAGTGGACACAGAAAGCTTTCAACAAAATCAAAATGATAAAAACACACAAAAACCTAGGAAGGGAAGGGAAGAGAAATTTCTCAATCTGATAAAATCATCTACAAAAAAGCCTAAAAGCTAACAGTCTTTCATACTAAGTGGTGATAGACTGAACGCTTTCATCCTGAGATTGTACGAGACAAGGTTGTCCATACTGCTACCTTTATTTAAGTTTTTACCAGATGTTGTATCCAGGATAATTAGGCAAAAAGAGAAAGAAGAAAGGGGGGGAAAGGGGGTAGAAGAGAAAGAAGAAAAGAAAGAGAGAAGAGAAGGAGAGAGAGAAGAGAAGGAGAGAAGGCAGGCAGGAAGGGAGAGAGAGAAAAGAGTGAGTGAGGGTGGAAGAGAGGGAGGGAGGGAGGGAGGAAAAGAAGGAACAAAAACATCCACATTAGAAAGGCAAAAAGAACCATATCTGTTCAAAGAAGACATAAACTTGTACATAGAATATCAGCATTTTCTTCACATAATTTAATGTTTTTGTATTATATTTGTATTTTTAGTTTAGTTCAGTTTTGCTTTATTGAGATATGAGATGGAAACCCTGATCGTCATTCTGTAAGTCGTTGTCTGACATAAATAGATGGAGAAAATCTTATATTCCAGAGTTCTGCATTAAAAAAATTAACTGCTTTGTACTCTAATATTAAAGGCTCCCCTATGAAGTGACTAGCGTACATCAGGTATTGATATTAATTATCATGCTTTTTCTTGTACTCTTTATCAAAATTATTAATTAAAAAATAAAAATATGAAAGATACATAAATTTATTATTTCTAAAGACACAGTCAATTTTGCTACTTATACATTTTGAATTATTTAATACTTCATAAAGATATCCAATATCAACTTTCTTGTATATTGAATACATATATAAATTGATTTTTTCTCAACTAGTTTATAATCTATATAGATAAACCCCATATTATGGCAGTTATATCTACCAGGTAAGTCTCTAATTGAATTATGCTATTTGCACTAATTTAAACTTTCTAGAAAATTTTAACGTTAACATAGAGCTATTTGTTCAGTTACAAAAGTTATTCCTGGGGCTTTAATTAAAATTGCTCAATTATGCTACTACAGAACACAATGTCTATCATTTTACTTTTAAGTTATCCCTTGTAAAAACATGGTATCTCCCCCCAATTATTCAAGTCCTATATATGTGAAAAAAATTTTACTGCCTGATTGAATTAATATCTAAGTATTTTCTTTTCTGGAAAATGAGAATTTCAAAATATAAAAATTATTTGCAAATTTACCTAACCAAAATTCCCTTTGCAAATAATATATTATCTACAAAGTTTTGTTCCATAAAATAGAAAATTGTAAAACAGTTCTGTAAAGAAGCGGTAAGTGAACCCTGAGCTCTACCCCGTCATGACTTCTTAAACCCAGCATGCTCTTGCTTGAAAATGGTGAGTTAGGAAATCACTAAGGTCTCTTCTCAAGCACTGTGAAATCTATGAGGTCTACAAAATCTTGTGAAACATTGAAGGCAAAGAACAGTCAAATTTATGAAGTTCAATAAAGAGAAAAATTGGCCATGGAATTCCACGTAGGCAGGGAATTTCCAATATTAAGGACAACGAAGAAACCATAAATCTGACAACTGGAGGCAGGCAAGGTGTAATCACATCTTCTAGCTATATACACATGGAAGACTGTACCAGGTGACAAACTCTACCTCTGATTAGGTCAGAGACAGAACTGCTCAGAACACCTCATTTTTGAAAACTTAAGTCACTACCCAAATTACTAAAGTTTAAAACACTACACTCATCAGAAAAATCAATCTGACTCATGATATTCTCTGGAAGATAGTTTATCTCACTCTCAAACTGGGCACAAGGCTGTGTTTTCCTTAAAGCATATTGCCCTTCAGGTGAAAGACAATTTCATATGTGCCATGTCAACATATTACAGGAATTACATCACTCTAAAATATAAACACAGAATTTCTATCAAAACCTTCTTTCATTTTGAATCTTCTTATTTTCAATCTTATTAATCTCTTGAGGTCCCACTAAAATTGAGGCTATACAATGGGCATAGTATGTCTGTATAACTGGGTCTTACAAGAACTAAGTTAGAAGGCATCTGTGAAACTGCACAGCTGAGCTCTTGATACTGAGTAGCTGCTCAAGGGCCCAAGTTTCCATTCACTATTGGATAATAACATGAAGTGAGCACATGGTCAATGATTTGAGGAGAGCAACTGTATCTGATTTTGCTCACCATCTTGCTGTTAGCATAATGCATAGATCCCCATGTATTGAAGGTGTTTAATAAACATGTCAACTGGCAAAGAACAAATGACTGCCTGTGTAAATATATCACTGTTTGTTAAACATCTCTTGTGCAAGATCTCTACAAGGGAACACTTGGTTCAAAGCACATCTGAGAGGCCAAGTTAAGGTTGCCCAGTAAATTTTTATTCTAATGGATAGATAAAGAATAAATACTTGAGATGTCAAATAAATAGTTTTTACATTTATCATTATTTTATTACTACAAACATTTATGGAGTAATGACCATGAAACAGATATAATAATTATGAACATTATTGTCTTCAAATATTAAATCTACATTTCTTTGGTTAAATACATTTTAAGTAACCATTTGGTCTTCTAGTTGAGCATAATTCTCATTGGCTGAGAAGTGGAGAGGAATGTACCACCATCTGTGTGGTTCCCAAAATGGAAGACTTGAATTGTGGATGGAAAGGCCTCCACCAGCCCAACTCTATCTACCCACCTAGAACCAATACCTAAAAAAGAAGTAAAATCACAAATTACTTAAGCTGTGTACTCTTTTGTGTTTTTTATTTTGGCTTAATAATATCAGTACAAATCTTCCAATTCTATCGAAACAGCTGATTATCTTCAATGCCTAAGCTCTTTAAGACTTAAAAGTCTTACAACCAGTGTTTGCAAACTAGGGCTGGTTAAATTTAGGACCAACCTTTCTTTTGAAGATTTTGATTCATTAGAACAGGGAGGATCTTGGGTATCTATACTTTTTATATACTGTAAAGGTGAGTTTGCAAATGTTATAAATAGTGTTGTCTGTATAACATATTTGTGTGACCCCACTGTGCAATCATGAAGATAAAAGTCATTTTAATAAAGTAAATACTATTGCAACATATTTACTGAGCAAAGTATTTAATGATTTAGAAGTGTCTTACATTTCATGATTTAAACACATAATTAAACTTACAATTTTTCAGATTTTCATCATATATTTGGAAATTGAGAGAGAATTAAAAATTTGAAATTACAAGATTTTGGAATTACAAGAATATCTCAATATTTTATTCTATCTTGGTTTCCAAAAAAGAATCACCTACTAATATAGGACTTTAAGGGCACTAAAGACTAATGTTCTGTAGAATCCAACATCAGAATAGGATTACAACAGGAGTTACATAGCGCCACATCACAAAGATCCGCATGGTCCGAAGTGGTTAAAAGTAACTTCACCATTACTTTGTCTGTAGAGAAAGAAAAAATTTAAGCAAAAAATGGCAATACATCAAATTGCCTCATGGTGTCCAAGGTGCTGCTCAGTGACTAGACATTTGAACAAAACGTAAGGTGGATAGCTTGGACTCTACTTCTTCAAACAGCTGTACCCTGCCACTCCCCAGACCCTGCACATGTCCACTGTCCTGCAGCGGGGCTACTTTCTCAGTCCTGATTCAGCATAGGGACACAACCAGAGCTGAGGAAGAACAGGATTAGAGAGACACAGTATATCCATCCACTATGCCACTTTACATCACATTGGTCCACTTCTAGTTATTATAAAAGGATTATATAAAGTGTGGTTAGCTAATTTGAGTAATTGAAAACAAGCCAGAATCATCATGTACATAACTCAAGTTAATCTACTTTTAGAAGCGTGGGTTCTGGGGTAAAGTTTAATGGTGTATCCTCAAGCTTTAATAGAAATAAAACAGCTCTTCACTTTGTATGAGGCTGTAGATTAAGAGAAACTCAGTATTTTTTAGCATACTAAGACTGTTATTTCAGTAAGAAGAGAAAGTATTTACTATTGTGCTCTTACCTTTGTGCCTTGCATAACATACATTCATTACCATAAGTTTTGCCATCAGATCCACAGACTGCCCTGTATTTCCTGCTGCAACCAAATGGTCGACCTAAATATTTTCTACAGTTTGGCTGTAAAATAGAGAGACAACAAAGAAGTAATCATAGAGTACATATTTGAAAACAGTGTTCTTACTACATTATTATGAAATGCCACACCTAAAAAAGAAAATAAATAATCTATATGTTTTTATTACAGGCCCATAACAAAACAAAAATTCTTATAACAAAAACCAAATTGAAAAATAAAACATTTTCATGACCGTGTAGGCCTCCCTATCAGGTGCTCCCCTCAATTCCACTCCCCTCCTATCCCAGAGGTAATCATTCAACTCAATTTTCTATTTATAATTCACTTGCTTTTCTTCATAGTTTAACCATCTATGCAGTTATTCATAAAATTGTCTAATATTTAATTTTGAAAGTTTTAGAAATTTATATGCATAAGCAGGAATGGTAATGAACTGTAAATGGGCAAATGAAATTTAATCATGGAAATAAAAATATTCTAAAAGTGAATTGTGGTGATGATTTTACTACTTGGTAAAATCATTTTAAAAAGTCATTAAATTGTCCATTTTAATTGAATGAATTATATGGTATGTGTAATATGTCTCAGTAAATTTATTAATAAAAAACACACTGACAGCAAAAACTAAAATGATATTTTAAAACATGCATTTAACTTCCAAGTCAACCATATGCGATGGGGACCACTTAAATCTCTCTGTGAATCCTCCTAAAACTATACTACCCAACAAGAAGAACTAACAAAACCACATAATGACTTGTACTCAGCACAACCAGAAGACAGAACAAAAGTACTAACTTGCCATTATCTGTATGGACAAAAACAATCATGAAATTTTGGTAGGATTTTCACTTGAACTCCCAGCGGAAGCAAAGTTCTTGCAAAGAATAGGGGGTGGGGGAATGGGGGGTTGTAGGAAGGCCACAGAAGAGTAAAAGAAAACCTAAAACAAACTATAAAGAGATAAGAGGGGAACTGAAGACCAAAGCTTAAGCCCAAATCTCCTGGAGAAAGCACATGATTTGTACAGAAAACTATAAAAGAGACCTGGACACAAGGAAATGTTTAGAGGGAAGGAAATTAAGAAATTCAAAGTAAGTGAGATTTAATGTGAAAATCTCAGAAAGGCATTACCTCCAGTGAGAAAAAAGTAAAGAAGAAGAAGGAGGAGGAGGAGGAGGAGGAGGAAGAGGAGAAGAAGATGAAGAAGGAGGAGGAGGAGGAGGAGCAGGAGAAGGAGAAGAAAGTGGTAGAGAGAAACAGAGGGGAGAGCATCCTTCAGAAACAGGGTGGTAAAAATGACAAGAAGCAAGTGGAGGACCCTTAGAATAGTGCAAAACAAAAGAGAAACAAGAGTTTCGGAAGGATAATACCACAAAAACAAACACACACACACAAACACACACACATTCACTTCTCATTGCCTCACTGAAGTAACCATGTTTTGCTACACTGACTAACGAGGGCATTTTTTTCACTAGGAACTTTGCAAACCAACTCACATTAACAGCCGACTATGTCCACAAAAATACAATAAAGGAATGTGGTCTTCATCTATACAAAACTTTTACGAGAAGGAAACAAGCAGACAAAAAGTTGAGAATCAAATAGCTGCAGTGAAACCCCCTTAACTCCAAATAGAAACCCATGAAGCAGAAGAAAACTATAGTGGAACACTCAAAACAAAATGAATTAAATAGCCTCCAGCAAACATTCGGGCAGGTTAAAACAAACTCCATGAATCCAAAGTTGAGCTCTAGAACAGAAAATGATTCTTTAAAAAAGACATAAAACAAAGTTAATTGAAAGATGGAAAGAAATAGAAGTGAATGTGAAAATATTTTAGGAATAAATATTAAGTTACAAGCTGCCCAATGAAGAACACATTTCATAAATATTAAGGCAATGAAAAATTACAATTACTCAAGCAATAATGAGCCTTTCTTTAGCATTTTACTCATGGATGAGCTTTATCCAAACAAATTACTGAGCAAAGTTTGTCAAAGGACTGATTGTGAGAATTTAATATATTTAATTTTTATTTAGTACTAAAACACAGGGGCATAAAATGTGAAAGGATATATTATAAGAAGTTAAAAAATGCAATTTATATATGGATAAAGGGAAAGATAAGGAGAGTATAATGAAATCATTACTTGTGTATAGGGAAGAGGTAAGAGGAAGCTACAAAATACTGCCAAACAAGACACTAAATAGATAAATAGATAAATATTTTTTAAAAAAGAACTGTATGCATTTAAAAAGGTAGGAATATAACACTAATTACCAGAACAAAAATGAAATCTTTCTAAATGTGAAATATTCTATAGAACACAAAAACAAAGAAAACATATCACATAGGATAGAAGCACCAATAATATAGCATAATAAACATAGTAATATTAACAATATATTATATGAGATTATTGAGACCAAAGGTATCTGTCATATTAATTAGTATGAATGGATGCAACTCTCACTAATTAAAATAAAGAGATTTTCAATTTGGCACTCATAGCGAGACCCACTATAGACTGTATATATGATATACACCCAAGACAAAGTGAATTAAAAGGTTAAAAATAAAGAGATAGGCAAATGTATGCCAAGGATAAGGATAAAATTAGAAATCATGGATTGTACTCCCACTGTCAAACAAAGTCGAGATCATGTCAAAAATCATTAAATATGACAAGGAATGATGCTTTACAAAAACTATAATTCACTAGAAAGATTTAACAGTTATGAATATCTATCCATTACATAACTAAGAAAGCACATCTATAAAACAAAAATTAAGAGATAACAGAAATAGACAAATAATCATAATAGGACACTGCAACACGCCACTTTCAGTACAAGATAGATCAATGGACCTCAAATAGGTTAGAATACAAAGACTAAAGAATATCACCATAGTAAAGATTTATGTTATACTCTGATAATAAGCATACACCTTTTTCTCAAGTACACATTGGACATCCACAAAGTTGCTCAATATTAGATCATAAAAAATAATCAGTAAACTTCATTCAGTAAAAGTTATATAAATAACACTCTGATCACAATTAAATTTTAAAAATAATAACAAAATCAAAAAACAAAATGTCCATCAAACCATGAAATGAAAAAAAATACTTTAAACAATACTTGAAAGAAAGGGACACAAACAAATTAGAGTATTCCTAAAATATAATGAAAATTATAACAATTCATATTAGAATCAATTTGATGCATTTAACACAGTGATCAAAGGAAAACTCATAGCTTTAAATACTTACAGCAACAAAAATAGAACAAAATGAAAAATGAGTTAAATTTCCAATAAAAAATGTAGAAATAAACAAATAATTAAAATGACAAAAGCAGAAAGAAGGTAATGACAAAATAGAACCACAAATGAATAAGTGGATTTTATAACTAATTAGTCAAAACCCAAGTTATTTTTCAAAAATACAAAATAAGTGAAGAAACTAAAATAATTTTAAAAAATATCACAGGCACAACAAAGCAATGTAAAATTAGAGGAAAGAGTTATTAAAATATAGTAAATTGGAAAAATTTATAAAAGACTACTTTTTATACCTCATTACAAATAAACTTGAAATTCTAGAAGAAATGGGCAAGTGTTAACAAAAACATAATTTGTCAAACTTAACCCCATTAGATGTAAAAAAACTTAAAAACACTAGGTCCCATTAAAGAAGTAAAAACTTTTACTAAGGGAAAAAGGACACACAAAAAAATCATCAGGCCCAAAGAATTTCAGAAGAGAATGCAATTCTCAAACTCAAACAGCCCACTATGTCATATAAACTGCCATAGAGAATAGAAAAATGAAGGAAAAATTCCATGTTTTAATGAAGCAAGTACAATATATGTACCTAAATTTGATATAAACAATACATTATAATTAATTTTAAGCTAATATCACATATGCTATTAAATAAAATATTGGCCAACAGAATCAAATGAAGTTTTAAAAAAGCAAGCAATGTCCAAATGAGATTTATCCCTTTCATACAAGGTTGATTCAATATTAAAAAGACATCCATATAACACACCATATTGGTAGTGCTCAGAACAAAAATCGTGCAAAAAAATAATCTCTATAAGTGCTCTAAAGGCATTTGAAAAATTCAACATATATTTCTAATAAAAATATTTAGGAATTATTGCATTTAATGTAAAATGCAACACAAAACACACACATGCACACATACACAAATCTCATTAAGTTAGCATCATACTAGAGACATTTTTGCTAAATCAAAAACATAAAAATAAAAAGTGCAGGGGTGTCCATAACTGCAATATTATTAAATAGTGTATTTATATTCAAGGTATTAGCCAATGTATTAAAAAATTCTAATGAGAGAATTCAATTAGAGGCATGAGAAAGGGAAACAAAAAGTAAAATTGCAAATTGCACATATTTGCAGATAATATGACAGTCCAACAGGGAAATCTGGGAAATCATTGAAAATTAAATCAAACAATGAAAGAATTTAGTACACAAATAGGACATAAAATTAACATGGAAAACTCAATTGCCTTTAGATATACTAAAAATATTCAATTGGAAGATATAATTAAGGCTAGTGAAAGCCCCTTTTAAATGACAACAAAAAACTGAATACCCACTGCACCACAGTCTGTGCAACACAGCCAGACACCATGACAACAATGAAGATTAAAAAATAAAGAAATGGTAAATGCCTGAAGTAATGGATACTCCAATTACCTTGATTTTATTAACTCACATTTTATCCCTGTATCAAAACATCACACATACCCTATACAACTATTATGTACCAATAATAATTAAAAATTTTAAAAACAGCTAGGAATACAATTAATAAGCAAATGTGTGAATCTTATATGAAAAATAATAAAGAATAATAAAAACAGTCCTGAAAAACACAAAAGTCCACTTGGACAATTTGAAAGATATTCCATGTTTTTGGACAAGATGATTGTATGCCTTTATCTGATGTCTATTTTAGAGCTAAAAGTAGACATTCAATAATAGGAAGATACTAGAAAAGAAAAACTATAGGCTGAATGAATTTGCTCTACTGGATGTTGAAACATTTTGTAAAACTTCTATAATTTGACTATGTGGTCCAAATCAAATAAGTAAGCACAGAAGTGGGGTAGAATAGAGAGTCAATAAATAGACCAAAGTTCCTTGGGAAATTTAATATACGATAAAGGTGGGCATCTCAAATCACTGACACAAAGTTGGACATGTTAATAAATGATCCTGGAAAAACATATTTGCCATTTGGAAAAAAAGATAAAGTTGGAGATATACCTGACACTATATTAAAAAATAAATGAGAGAGTTAAATATTAGAGAGTTAAATGTAAAAATGAAATTAGAAGTCAACAAGGGTGAATTTCTCTAAAACCAGAAGGTTGGAAGTTTTCTAACTATGACTCAATATCCATAATTTATACACCAAAAAAGACAAATTTAACCACATAAAATGTTTATGACAAACACCATAATCAAGTTACAAGACATTGATATTTTCAACACACATAGCATAAAAAAGCAATGACATCCTTCAAAACTCATAAAAAATGAGATAAAAACACCAAATGCCCAAGAGAAAAGTTTTCAAAATGTATAATCAAAAAATTTCCTATAAAACCTGAAAAAAGGGCTCTGAAATACACGAAAAGATGTTCAATTTCACTCACAATTGGAAAAATACAAATAAAATCTTCACTCTCACATACAAGGTCTACAGAAATTAAAAATCCTTGACAGCCCACCCTGTCGGCAAGGCTGTGGAGATCAAATCACCCCCGTCATTGTCAACCAGGATGCAAACTAGGACAGCCCTCACGGAGGATATATTTTTCCATATGGTAAAATTTATAGGAATATTTAACAAAATTACATATATTTTTACATTTTATCCTAACATCCTCCTAGAAATTGACTTTGAAAATACACACGCACAAGGTAATTCACTGAAGCAATGTCTATAATTGGAAAATCTTGAATACAATTTAAATGCAAAAATATAAAAGATTGAATTATCTCTAGTTTTTCTATACAATAGACTATCACACGGTTAGTAAATAAGGAGGAACGCGTGCGTGATTAAGAGTGCTTCTGAAGTGCTAGAATTGCTATATTTTCTCTTGCAGGGGGCAATAACGTAGAGTTTTACTTTATAATACATCATTCTATTGTGAGCATTTTTCCACATAACAGTTAATTTTACAATAAAAACTTTAAAACATTAAATGTTTTCAACTTCCTAAAAAATTAGAGGCAACTTACCTCTATTATGTCATCAATCGTTTTAGACACAACAGCATCTGCACAAATAAAAAAGATTAAATAACTTAATGTTTCCTGTGATAGGTGCACTTCAATTTTAAGATGACACAATGCAGGTCTTTCAATGAGGCAACGACAAGCTATGAAGTGAGCCTTCTTTGACACTGAATTGTGTAAGGGAAAAATCGATTTGCAACACTGGGAACAGTGCTGATTCATACAGTAGATCTAATTTTGTCTCAGATACACTATATTGTTTAAACCCACAACACCCTCCCCTGAAGATACAATTTCCTTTGTTACCTACATCTAATGGATGAGGAAACTGAAGCCCAAGGAGCAAAATTACTTGCATAAAGTCACTCAAATATGAAGAGAATTAATCAGAACTCAAGAGTCATGTTTCCTCCTCTATGTTCAATGCTTTTCCCAATGTCCACATAATTGCCTCGCTATGAAATTACTAGACAACTATGGGTTTGAAGGCAGATTAACTGTCCAAGAGTTATCAATGAGGACCTTCCTGATAAAATACTTTGATGTTAGAATTGATAACTAAAAATATTACTCCTGAAAGAGATTATTCTAACAAATTCCATTGGAGAATATGACCTCCAAAATAGGCAAAGGATCTAGTAGAGGTACTTTAGCTGTAGACGTGTGAAAAAGATGAATTTCCCTACCCTAGAATTCAGGGCCTTTCATGTACACTATACAATTTCTCTCTTTTTGTAGTATGGGGTGAGGGAAAATCCACCAATGTAAATTTTAAAAGTCATTTGCCCCGTGTTCTATTTGGATTACCAATTCAAGGATACTAAACCAAATGGAATAACCAATTCAATTCCCAAGTGACATCAAATCTTGCCCGCATTTTCTAGGACATGAGGAATGCTCTACCCAGGACAAGAAAATTTACTCACCGGAACAAAGACAGATTGCCAACATGATGATAAAACTGGCTTTGATCCACAAAGAGAAGTGAGCCATTTGATCTCAGTCACCCTTGAAAAACATTGTGGAGAACCTTTCAGAATAATTTTGACACACAGCCCCATGAAGCTTCAATGAACAAAATTGGAAATGAGGACCACTTCCTGTATTCTTCCACTTGAGAAATAACAGTTACAACACCAGAGTTTCTATATTCTTTTATTCTTCAATAAGTGAGACTATTCCCTTTGCTACCCCATCCCTACAGTCAATAAGAAAGAAGCATATAAACCAATATATATGGAAAAATGTCCAGAATAAACTTCTGTGTAGCACTGAAGAATATATGCATTTTTGAGGGTTCCCTTTATCCTTCATAGAAGCTGGAACAGTTATTCCCAGAAAGAGCAGATATGGAGAATTCCTGACAGCAATTCTACACATAAAAGCAACCATAATTTATTCCCCAAATTACCCACCTCAAAAAGAAGGAATGGTGCAAAGGGAAACTGGCTGTCCGTGTTCACTGTTGCCTCCTCATCGACCTCCGCTATGTTGAGGAGTCTCTTTTAAAGATCTCTGTGTAAGGAAGATAAATGAGCCAGGAGAGATAAGAAACAGAGGGGTCATGTGTCTTGGCAGGTGCTGAGAACGTGCCTCATGCAGATGTTATCCAAGCTACAGCTACAGTGGAAAGTATGGGGACAGACAATCTCGACCCAGGGGCACAAATGAACGAGAAGGGGATAAATGATAAGCCCTTTATAGATCCTAAATTAGATAAAACATGTGAAGTCTTTCCAAGGATAGGAGCTGTGTAGAGTCAAGAGAACTAAGGCAAGAAAAGTAGAATTCCAGGAACTACAGTTTACAAATATGGCTAGAACCTCAGTAGTTTCAAACCTAGAGGGATATGAAAACCAAATGGAAAGCTTCGTGAAAATATCAGTGCCTAGCTTCCTGCCCCAAGACTGGGAGTCAATTTTCTACATTAGATTCTAGTCATTCGTGTTTTTTTAAGTCTCCAAGGTGATAGTAATGTGTAAGTAGAGCCATAGAATTATCTCTGGAGCTCCACTACGCCAATCATCGATCTTAATACTTCTCTGAACTAGAGCTTTCATATTTAATGGAAATATGATTCAAACGTAGCTGTGACTACCTTCATTCACATAATATTTAAATTGTATTTTTTTCAATGTCATCATATACAAACCAATTTATTATTTCTTGGAATATTATATGAGGTATATAGTATAACACAATACTAATTAATTTAAAGACACTTATAAATGGAAATTTAGCTTGTTTCAAATTTTTGTGATTTCCCCCTCAAAAATGGAAAATAAATTACAAAATGATTATTATAGCTTATTCTTAAGCACTAAGAGTCTAGAGCTAGAAAACTGTGCTTTAATTCTTAGATTTATGGCATAACAACTGAGTGGTCTTATAAAATTGCATATATTCTCTGTGCATAAGCTGTTTCATTTGCATAAAGGAAAGGAATAAATAAAGCATGGTGCTTGTAATTCTTAAATGATTTGTTATATGCAAAATGCTTAAAATAGTGACTGACATATTACACACACTACATAAGTGTAGAACAGAGTCCTAGAAAAAGTTTGAAGTGTTATTAGGTAGTTAATGAAAACTTATTATATAAAAGGTCTGTATCATTTATTGACAGAAATATCTGCAAATAAATACATTAACATTTTTTAAAGACCATTATTAAGTAGAATTTATTACAGGAATACAAGGCTATTTCAACATCCAAAGACTAAGAAATATAATTCAGTACATTAACAGAATAAAAGAGAAAATCATATGACCATATCAATAGACAGCTATTAATGATAAAAGCATCTTGACAACTAGAAATAGCAATAGACTTATTCAGTCTGATAAAGGGCAGCATGAGTCACCTATAGCTAACATAATAGTTTATGCTGAAATTTTGATTGCTTTTCCCATAATATGAGAAGATCCCAGGCAGTAAAATAAGGGAAGAAAACAAAGCAGGGGACAGAGGAAGAGAGTGTTCAAGATTTAAAAAGAAAGTAAAATTGCCTGTATTAGCAGAAGGCTAGCTAGTATATGTAAAATCTCCTAAGAAATGTATATTTTAAAAGGCAATTACTAAAATTAAAAAGGAACTGCATTGTGATAAGGGGATATAAGATCAATATATAAAAATGAATTGTGTTTCTGTATCCCAGCAACAAAAATTGGAAAGTAAAATCTTGTAAATTGACCAGTAGAAAGCCAGACAACAATAGATAACTAAGACACGGCTTCATCAATTGGGAGAGAAAGTGCAAGCTATCTTCACTTTTTAACCCTATCCCCCCAGAAAACCAAAAGCAAATATAGAGCACCGAGATTATAACCAGCTATATCCCAGAACCCAAATATGAGGATGAGACATTTTCCAGGGCCACAGAAATGTGAAAAACTTCATATAGACCATAAGAAAATTGGATTTTTGTATCTGCTATGCTCTTCCCCCAGTCTGCCAGGCACCACCTGTGCAGAAAATTTATCTTCACCTCTATAATATATTCCACTATATGAATATACAAAACTCAATACTCTACCCCAGTGTTATGTGCCATCAGGTTTGGCCCATGTTTGGCATGTGGACCCTTGAGATCTCAACTGTAATGTCAGTGACAATACAACTCCTTAACCGGTCAGCACCTGAATTGTGCTTACCAAAGGCAGCCTAGGACTTTCTTGTCACTGTGTGTAGCAATGGTGATCATCAATGGTTGTTCAGAGCAGGCTTATGAACATTCTTTGTGATTGTAAAACTCCAGCGCAAGACTGGAGACAACTCTGCAATGTTTGCAAAAAAGAAGGAGAAACAACCTAAGGAAGGATTAAATACAGCACCTAGATTGCCTGAAAACTCTCATTTTTCAGGTAAATGCAGCAATCTTGCCCTTGTCTTCTGAGCTTCTGCTTCTATTGCATGAGCTCACCTGATCCCTAAGGCTATCAAGGTGCATGTCCATGGCATCCAGTGGCCCAAGTGCTGATGACAAAAGCAGACAAAGAGCATTTGGTACTAGCCTTTCCTAACACACTGAGGAGATAACTCAAAAGAAGGTACAAAATCCCCGTCCATGTGCTTGAGCTTTATTTAGTGCTGCTGTTTTGCTGTTTACCAGAAGATAAAAGGACTAATCAGCAAGAAAGAGAGAGAGATTACTAAAATTAGAAATGCAAGGCAGAACATCACTACTGACTTTGTGGAAATACAAAGGATTACAAGGGCATACAGGGAACAAAGTATGTCAACAAATTAGATAATAGATGTAGTGGACAAATCCCTAAAAATACACAAACTACTGAAAATGTATAAATAAGAAACACAAAGTCTAAATAGAGCTACAATTAATGATATTAAATTAATATCTTTAAAAAATCCCACAAAGAAAAGTAAAGGTCCAGTGGCTTTATTGATGATCTCTACAAAATATTCAAAGAAGAATCATCACCAATCCTTCACAATCCTTTCCAAAATATATATGCGAAGACTTCCTAATTCATTCTTTAAGGCTGGTATTATCCTGATATCAAACCAGACAAAAGCATCACAAGAAAAGAAATATCCTTTAAGTATTTCTTATGAATCTAAATGCAAAACTCCACAACAAAATACAAGACAACCAAATCTAGCAACATATAAAAAAGATTATACAACTTGACCAAGTGGCATTTATCGTAGAAATTCAAGGTGGACTTCACATTAAAAAATAAATTAATGCAATACATCATATTAATTGAATAAAGGGAAATAATAATCATCAATAGACAGAGAAAGCTTTTAAAAAATCTAATACCATTTAATGATAAAAACATGCAACAGTCTATGAATAGAAGGAAAGAGAAATTTCTCAGCCAGATAAAGACATATACCAAAAAAAAAAAAAAAAGTAAACAAAGAAAAAAGCTAACATCATACTAAGTGGTGAAAGACTGAATGCTTTTCTTTTGGGACTGGGAACAAGACAAGATATCCATCTTGCTACTTCTATTGAAGTTGTACAGGATGTTGTATCCAGAGCTACTGGGGGAAAAAAATGAAAGAAAGAAAAAAGGAAGAGAAAGAAGGAAGGGAGGGAGGAAGGAAGGAAGGAAAGAAAGATAAAGAAAGGAGGGAGGGGGAAAAGAGGGAGGGAGGGAAAGAAGAAAGAAAAGGCACCCAGATTAGAAAGCCTAAAATAAAACTATCTCTGTTCAAAGATGACGTGAACTTGTACGTAGAATATCACAATTATCTTCTCTTGATTTAATGGATTTTACACTTATGTTTATTTTTATTTTATTTAACTCTTGTTTAAGGCATGAGATGAAAACCCTATGAATCTCGTTCCATAAGTCATTCTTACATAAACATATGGAGAAAATCCTACATTTCAGAGCTATGCATTATGTCCTGTACCCTAATATTAAACCTTCCCTATGGTCGAACAACCATATATCAACTCCTAAAAAAATTATTGTATTTAATTCTGTATCTATCAAATTAAAATTATTAATAAAAAGATATAAGATATATATACATTTGTTATTTCCAAAATCACACTTTGCCACTCATGCACATAGAATAATTTATGAATTCATACACAAATCCAACTCAACTTTATTGTATATTGAATACAAATATATATATGGATTTTATTTCAACTGTTTAGAACACTGTACAGATACACATTCTATTATGACATATTAGTATATCTCCCTGGGTAAGTTTCTACTTGAATTATGCAATTTCCTCTAATTTATACTACCTAGGAAATTTTAAAATTAACTGTGAGCCATTTGTTCAGTTACAAAGGTTATTCTTGGAATTCTAATAAAATAGCTCAATAAAACTATTACAAAGCATAATCTCTGTCATTCTACTTTTAAGTGGTTCCATCTAAAAACATGATATCTCTCCCCATTTATTCAAGTCCTATATGTGTGAATAAATTATTACTATCTTATTGAATTAATATCTAGGTATCTTCACCCTAGAAAATGAGAACTTAGGAATATAAAAATGATTTACAATTTTACCTACCAACCACTATTTTCTGAAATGAAATATTCTACAGAAATTTTTGTTATATAAAACAGGAAATTGTAAAACAGTTCTGTGAAGCAGTGGTAAGCAAACCCTGAGCTCTAGCCTGTCATGACTTCTTAAACCCAGGTGCTCTTGCTTGAAAATGGTGAAGTGGGAAATCACTAAGGTCTCCTTTCAAGCACTTTGAAATCTATGAAGTCTACAAGATCCTGTGAAACACTGAAGGCGGAGAACTTAAGGTGTACACTCTTTCATGTCTGTTATAGTGGTTTAGGCTGTACCATAACAAAATACAGTAAAATTTTCCCAAATTATGTATAAATACTGCATTTCTCTCAATGCTAAGCTCATTTTAGAACTAAAAGTCTAGGTCATTGTTTGTGTAACCAGTGTATTGCTCAAAAGTATAGGCACCAGAACTTTCTCCTGAAGATGTTGATTCATTAGAACAGGTAGTGTTTTAGGTATCTGTAGTTTGTATGTACGCTAAAGGAAAGTTTGAGAAATATTGTTGTAAATATCAATGCCTATACAATGCATGTGTGTGACCCTATTGGGCAATCACTAAGGTAAAAGTCATTTTAATAAAGTAAATATCATGCAACATGTTTATTGAGAAAAGTATTTAATAATTGAGAAACGTCCTATATAACATGACTTAAACATGTAATTACTAATGATTTTTCAGGTTTTCATCAAATATTAGGACATCGACAGAGAATTAAAATTTTGGAATCATGAGATTTTGGATTTGCAAGAACATGCAATTCTTATACTCAATCCTGGCCTTCAAAACAGGATTCTGCTACTGATCTAGGACTTTAAGGTACTAAAGACTAACAATTTGTGGAATCCAACAGCAGAATAGGATTACAACAGGTGTCATATGATGTATAGCGCCACATCACACAGGTCAGCATTTGCCATCATGCTTATAAGTAATTTTACCTTTACTTTGTCTGTAGAAAGAGAAAAAAATTAATAAAAAATAATGTTAGTTTTGTTCATGTTGTCCAAAGTGCTTGTCAGAGACTGAGCATTTGAACAAGACTTAAGATGGATAACTTGGACTCTACTTCTTCAAACAGCTGTGTCGTGCTACTCCCCAGCCCCTGCACACCATCCTCTGTCCTGCTGTGGGCTACTTTCTCATTCTTGGGTCAGTCTAGGGACCCACTCAGACCCGAGGAAGGAGAGGAGGAGAGAGACACAGTTTAACCCTTGCGTCCCCCACTTTACATCCTATTGATCCACTTCTGGTAATTATAAAAGATTATATTAAATTAAGTATGGTTAACTAATTTGAATATTAGAAAACAAGCCAGCATCGTCATGTACGTAGCTCAACTTAACCTAATTTTAAAAGTGGGGTTTCCATGGTCAAGTAAAGGGCGTATCCTTAAGCTTTAATAGAAATAAAACAGCTGTTTCCTGTGTACATGATTGTAAATTAAAAGAAACCCACTAGTTCCTACCATACTGACACTGTTATTTCAAAAAGTAGGAGGAGAAAATATTTACTATTGTGCTCTTACCTGTGTGCAAAGCAAAAAGTACATTCATTACCATAGGTTTTGCCGTTGGATCCACAGACGGGAGAAAATTCCCTGGTGCAAGCAGGTGATTGGAAAGCATATTTAATACAGTTAGGCTATAAAATGCAGACACAGCAAATAAATGATCAGGGAGTATATATCTGAAAATAATGTTCTCAATATATTATTAGGAAATGACACACATGAAAAAGACAATAAAAATCTGTTTGTTTTTTAAAGGCTCATAACAAAGCTAACTAATCCTATCAACAGAAACAAAATTTAATAAATTAAACATTTCCTTAACGTTTGCAGCCCTTCCCATCAAGTTCTTGCCTCAAATTCCATTCTCTTTTTGTCTCAGAAGCAATCATTAAACTCAATTTTCTATGGAACATTCTCTTGTTTTTTCCTCATATTTTCACCACATATGCAGTTATTCATAAAATTGTGTATTATTTAATTTTGGATGTTTTTGAGATTTGTATGAATATGCAGTATAACGTATTCAGGTTTTCTAAAAATATTTCAGCAAGTATAGATTACTTTAAATGAAAGCTCTTACAATTTTTATTGAGATCATAACATTTTCTAATATTTAACACATTAATATGTTGAATTATTTTACACTACCTTCAACCAATCATAGATTGCTAGTAAAACAGACTTTGTCATATTTAGGCAACATTTTGATACATGGCTACTTTTTGCACACTAAGATTTATTTATGATGTCTGGATCTGTGTTGAAGACTGACATTGTCTTCCATTGCTAAATTTGAGGAGTTAGTTGACAAGCTAATTCTACATTCTTTGTAGATTATTGGTCTTTCTCTCATGGTACTGTTAAGACCATGGTTTTTAATTGATTTATTTATATAATAGTTTTGTTACAATCTGTTTGGATGTGGATTATTAAATAATTTTTTCTGGTTAGAATGCACTGGCACCCGTAAAGCTCTTCATAATTGCCAAAAGTGGAAACAACCCAAATGTCTATCAACTGATGAATGCATAAATAAATGAGGTATATCCTCAATCAGTGGGACATTATTCATTGATAAAAAAATGAAGTACTGTTTCATGACAAAACATGGATGAACCTTGAAAACAACATAGAAAGTGGAAGAAGAAAGTCATAAACCACATATTATATAAGACCATTTATATGAAATGTCTAGAAAAAGGTACACCGACAGAGGCAGAAAATCCATTAGTGGTTCCCTGGAGTGGGAGGTGCAGGAAATGGTGACTAAAAGTAAATGGGCAAATGGAATCTAATCATGGTAATAAAAATATCCCAAACTGAATTATGGTGTTAATTTTACTACTCAGATAATTTTAAGATATTATCAATTGGGTGAATTATATGGTATGTACTTGAGTAAATGTATTAATAAAAAAGCATGCACTGATAACTGAAACTAAAATGATATTTTAAAACATGGACTTAACTTCCAAGTAGCACAAAGGTAATAGAGACCACATAAATCTCTGTCTGAATCCTCCAAAAACTGTACTAGTTAACAAGAACTGATACAACCACATGATGACTTGCACTCAGAACAATCAGAAGATAGAACAGAAGTACTAACTTGCCATTAGCTGTATGGACAAGAGCAATCACCGAATTTTAGTGGGATTTTCACTTGACCTCCCACTCAAAACAAACTTCTTGTAAAGAATAGAGGGTGGAGGGACGGGGGAAAGGGGGTTGCAGGAAGGCCACACAAGAATAAAAGAAAATCTAAAACCAGCTACAAAGAGGGAAGAAGGGAACTGAAGACCAAAGATTCAGCTAAAATCTCCCAGAGAAAACACATCATTCATACAAAAAAAATAAAAGAAACCTGGTACACAAGGACATGTGTACCTGTACATGTGTACAGAATAATGCAATACAAAAGAGAACCAAACAGTGTGAAAGGATAAAACCACAAAAACGAACACAGATACAGACACACACACACACACACACACACACACACACACACGCTCACCTCTTATCCCCTTAGTGAAATAACTGCATTTTGCTATACTGACCGAAGAGGGCACTCTTTCACTAGGAACCTGGTAAACCCACCTACATTAACAGCCACCTATGTCCACAGAAATACAAGGGAAAAAATGTGGTCTTCATCTATGTAAGACTTCTAGAAAAAGAAAACAAACAGTAAAAATAATTAACAACAAAACAGCTGCAGCTAAAACCCTCTAGTCTCCAAAATAGAAAACTATGAAACAGAAGAAAACTTTAATGAAATGCTGAAAATAAAATGATTTATATAGCCTCCAGCAGATATTTGGGGATGTTAAAACAAAATCCTTAAATCTAAAGTCAAACTTTAGAACAGAAATTGATTGTTTTGAAAACACACGATAAATCATAAAAAGACTTATTGATATATATGAAAGGATATACTTTGATAATACCCTTATGCCTTCTTCTAAATATATATTCAACATTCTCAAAAACTGAATTGCTACATACTAGATCCCAAAAAACATCAGTAAGCTTCATTAAGAGGAGTATAAATAATACTTTGATCACAATTGAATGCAATACAAAATAAATAACAAAAGCAAAAAGCAAAAATTCCATTACATCATGAAATAAACAAATATAGTTTTAACAACACTTGAGAGAAAGGGAGTATACAAATTAAAACTAGAATATTCCTAAAATATAATGAAAATTATAACAATGCATATTAGAATCAATTTGATGCATTTAAAGCAGTGATCAAAGGAAAACTCATAGCCTTAAATACTGATTCAACAAAAATAGAACAAAATAAAAAATATGAATTAAATTTCCAGTAAAAAGCTAGAAATGAACAAAGAATTAAAACAACAAAGGCACAAAGAAGCTAATTATAAAGCTAAAACCACAAATGAATAAGTAGACTTTATAAATCAGTCAAAACCCAACTTTTTTGAAAAAACAATATAGGCAAGAAGATAAAATAATTATAAAAATATGAAAAGCACAACAATGCAATGTAAAATTAGAGAAAGGAGTTATTGAAGTTTAGTAAATCTAAAAATATATATCAGAGACTAATTTGTATCCCTCATTACAAATAAACTTGTACTTCTAGAAGAAATGGATAGATTTTTACAAAACAATATCTGTCAAATTTAACCCCATTAGAGTAGAAAACTTAAAAAGACTAATTTCTATTAATAAAGTATAAACATTTATTAGAAGAAAGATCGAACAAAAAATCAACAGGCATAAAGGATTTCAAAAGAGAATGCAACTCTCAAAAGCAGACAGACCCCTATGTCACAGAAACTGCTATAGAGAATAGAAAAATGAAGGACAATTTCCATGTTTTAATGAAGGAAGTATAATATAATACCAAAACTTGATAAAAAACCAATACATTATAATAACTTTTCAGGCTAATATCCCATATGGTATTAAATTAAATATAAGCAAACAGATTTAAAAAAATTTTAAAAAGGTAAGTGATGTTGAAGTCGGAGTTACTTCTGTCACACAAGGTTGAGTCAATATGAGAAAGGAATTCATAAAACACCCCGTATTAATCATTCTCAGGAGAAAAATCAGATGATAATTTCCTCACAGTGAAATTAAAAGAGAGTTATGCGTTTTAAATCAGACTAATTGTCCCAAGAGTTATCAATGAGGACCTTCCTGGTAAAATACTTTGATGTTAGAATTGATAATTAAAAATGTAAGAACTGAAAGAGATTATCCTGACAAATTCCAGTAGAGAATATGACCTCCAAATCAGAGGAAGGACTAATTGAAGTACTTTAGCTGTAGAGGTGGGAAAAGGATGAATTCCCTGCCCCAGAATTCAGTGGCATTCAACCCACTGTACTGTTTCTCTCCTTTTCTACTATGGGAGGAGGTGGGGAATTCACCAATGTTACTGTAAAAGGGCATTTGCCTGTGTTCTATGTGGCTTACCAATTCAAATATACTAAACCCAGTGGAGCAAACAATTCTATTCCCAGGTGATATCAAATCTTTCCTGCATATCTAGGATGTGAGAAGTATTCTACCCAGGATGAGAAAATGTACTCATCAGAAAAAAGATAAAATGCCAACATATGGTGATAAAATGGGCTTTGACCCACAATCAACAGTGAGCCATTTCACTTCCTCAGTCACCCTTGAAGAATGTAGTGGTGAAACTTTCAGAATATTTATACATACAACCCCAGAAGGCTTCAATGAACAGAACTGTAAAGAGAGACCACTTCCTGTATCCTTCCACTTGAGAAAGAACAGTTACAATCCCTGAGTTTCCATATTCCTTTACTCTTCAATAGGGAAGACTATTTTCTTTGCTCCTCCACTCCTAAAATCAACAAGAAGGAAGCATTAAACCAATATATATGGGAAAATGCTCTCAATCTTCTGCATAGCTTTTAGGAATACATGTACTTTGAAAGTTTGATTTATCCTTCACTATAGCTGGAACAGTTATACCCAGAAGCAGATATGATGAATTCCTGACAGCAAGTTTACACATAAAAGCCACCATAACTTATGCCCCAAATTTCCCACTTCATGAAGAGGGAGTGGTACAAAGGGAAACTGTGGCTGTCTTGTTCACTCTTGCCTCCTCACCTACCTCCACTCTTTTGAAGTCCCACTGAAAGGTCTCTGTGTAAGGAAGATAAATGAGCCAGGAGAGATAAGGCACAGAGGGATCCTGTGTCCTGGCAGGTGCTGAGAACTTGCCTCATTTAGATTTTATCAAAGCTATAGCTACAGCAGAAATTATGGGGACAGACAATTTCATCCAATGGGTACAAAGAAATAAGAAGAGGAGAAACTGGTGAGCCTTTTATAGATCCTAAAATAGATAAAACTTGTGAAATCTTTCTAAGGAATGGAGCTGTGTAGAGTCTAGAGAACTAAGGCAAGAAAAGTAGAATTCCAGGAACTATAATTTACAGATTTGGCTAGAACCTCAGTAGTTTTAAACCTAGATGCATGTGAAAACAACATAGAGAACTTTGTGAAAATTTAAGTGCTCAAGCTCCTTTCCCAATATTGTGAATCAATTTTCCACATTATATTCTAGTCACTGGTACTTTATTAAGTCTCCAAGATGGTAGTAATGTGCAGATAGAGCTGGGGCTGGCTAAGCAGAGTCATAGAATAATCTCTGGAGCCTCATTACATCAACCCTTACACTTCTCTAAACTAGAGCTTTCATATTTAATGGAAACATATTATAACGTGTGTGGTTAGTATCATTCATATGATATTTAAATTGCCCTTCTTTCCATGTCAACATATACAAATCAATTTATTCAGTATGGAAAATTACATGATGCATATAGTGGTATATAAAAATTAATTATTTTAAAACAATGCATAGAAATTTAGCTTGGCCAAATTTTTTGAATTCCCCTTAAAAAATTAAATATAAGCAAAAACAATTACTGCAGCTTACTCTAAAGAGGGAAAAGACCGGAACCCGACACCTCTGCTTTAAGTCTTAGATGTATGGCACAATAAGTGAGGGTCTTGTAAAATTGCATATATTCTCCATGTGTAAGTGATGTTATTTGTAGAAAGGAATAAATATAGCACACTGCTTGTGAGTATTTAATGATTTGTTACATGCAAATGCTTAAAACAATGCCTAATATAATACGTACAACATACAAGTATAGAATAGAGTCCTAGAAAGGGATTAAAGCATGTTTACATAGTTCATGAAAACTTACTATATAAAAGAGCTGCATAATTTATTGAAACATATCAGCAAATTAAATACATTAAAAAATTTTAAAGATCATTATCAAGTATAATTTACTTGAGGAATACAAGTCTATTTCAGTTTCTGAAAACTAAGAAATGTAATTCACATTAAGAAGATAAAAGAGAAAATCATATGAACCCATCAACAGTCAGCTATTAATGACTGAAGATTCTTGACAACTAGAAATAGCAATAGACTAAATTTGATAAACCATATCATGAATCACCTACAGCTAATATCATAATTCTTGCAGAAATTTTGACTACTTTTCCCATAACATGAGGAGATCCCAGGCAGTTAAATAAGGGAAGAAAAATAATGAGGGGCAGAGGGAAAGAGTGTTCAAGGTTGAAAAAAAATGATATTGTCTACATTAGCAGATGGCTAGGTGAAAAGTCTCCTAAGAAATGCACATTTAAAAAGGCAAGTACTGGAATTAAAAAGAAAATGCATCAGGGTAACAGGATATAAGGCTGAAATACAAAAAGTAATTGTATTTCTGTATCACAGCAACAAAAATTGGAAAATAAAATTTTATATATTGACCTATACAAAACCAGGCAAAAACTAAAAGAGGGAAATAGGACAAAGCTTCACTGGAGTAGAAGCAAATTGGCTTTACTGCCTCCCACAAAATACCAAGTACAAATATACAGCACTGAGATTATCACCAGCAATATCCCAGAACTCAAATATGAGGAGGGCAGTTTCTGGAACCACAGAGACGTGAAAAAACGTCATGCAGACAGTAAAATAATCAGACCTTTATATCTACAATGTTCCTCCCCCAAACTTCCCTGCACTAAGTGTGTGGAAAATTTTTTCCTGCCTCAAGATTACTACACTGGAAAAGTTAGATCAAGGTGGACAATCAGTTTCCCATCTTGGGTTCCTTGGCAGGAGATTTTTCCCTCTTTCCACCAATAGGAAGCATCACAAGTGCCTAAAGGGAGAAAAATTCCTGAGGATAGACAGAGACAAAGTGGGGACGTGAGACTAACACCCCTGGCACTGGAAACTCTGCTCTGTAACTCAGCCAGAGGAGACACTGATTCAGAGTGGCTAGTCAGCACACCACATCATAGAAGTACGTTCCCCTGCTCTCCAGGGCATGAACCCCTAGCCAGCCTTCCCACACTGCTGGGGTACCCTCTTGGGACCCTCTTCTTCTGGGATGGGCAGTGCTTTGAACATTTGCTAGAACTGAGGCAAATCTGGGCTTAAGGTACCAACTTGTGCTGAAAAAGAGCCTGTAAACTAGCAAAAGAGATACTTAATAGATTAATTGCAAAGGAATCTTTAAGCAAACAAACCCAATAAAAACCAAGGCAAGCCAAAGAATAGTGAAATAAATAACTAATCCTTCAATGCAGAGGCATACATGTACATCCACAAGAAACAACCAGCAAACAGGGAACCTGGACCTCAAAGCAAAGAGCCAGGGACTGACCCAAACAAGACAGTGATAGAAAAGCTCTCTGACCAAGAATTCAAAATAGCTGTTGTAAGGAAACTCAGTGATCTCCAAAATAACATAGAAGAGCAATACACAATTTAATATAGAGATTAATTTAAATATAGAGAAATTTAATATAGAGATTGCAATAACAAAAAAATGAAACAGAAAGCTTGGACCTTGGAAATATATTTGTTGAATTAAAATAATCATCTGAGGCTCTCAAGAGCAGAATGGATCAAACAGAAGATAAAATCATTGAGCTTGAAGACAGGCTATTTGAAAATACACAGTCAGAGGAGAGAAAAGAAGAAAAGAATGAAAAGGAATGAAGAAGCCCTAGAAGATATAGAAAATTACCACAAAGAGCAAATGCAAGAATTACTGATGTTCGAGAGGAAGCTGAACAAGAGCAAAGGGTGGAAAGCTTATTCAAAGACATAATAACAGAAAACTTTCCAAAACTAAAGGAAGATACAAAAATCCACGTCCAGGAAGGTCAGAGATCACCAAAAGATTAAAATGAAATAAGACTACCCTAAGGTACTCCCAAAGTTCAAGGACAAAGAGAAGATCCTAAAAGCAGCAAGAGAAAAGAGGAAAACACCACATAAAGGAGATCGATACATGTGGCAACAGACTTCTCAAGAGAAGCCGCACAGGCAGGGAGGGAGTGGGATGACATTGACAATGTGCTGAAATTAAACAAAAACAAAAAAAAAAACAAAAAACAAAAAGCTGCCAACTGAGAATTATACCCAATAAACTGTCCTTCAAACATGAAGAAGAGATAAAGTCCCAGCCAAACAACAGCGGAGGGAAGTCATCACTACCAGACCTGTCTTATAAGAAATTCTAAAGGGATTTCTTCAATCTAAAAGAAAAAAACACAAACCTGCAAAAAGAAAACATAACGGCATAAAACGCACTGGTAAAAGTAAGTACACAAACTCAGAATAATATGCTAGCAATGTAATTGTGTTAAGCAATCCACTCATAACTCTAACATGAAGACTAAAAGACAAATCTATCCTATACAATAACAGCTACAGCAACCTGTTAAGAGATAGGCAATATACAAATACATAATTTGAGACAACAGTATGTCAAAGTGTGGGGGAGATGGAGTTAAAGTCTAGGGCTTCTTTTTTTTTAACTTTTCTTTGTTCCATTGTTTTCTTTGTGATCCAAGGTAAGTTTTCATCTATCTAAAATAACTTGTTATATCCTTAAGATTTTTTTGTAAGCCGCATGATAACCACAAAGCAAAAATCTATAAGAAATACACTAGAAGTAATAAAAGGAACAAATTAAAACATACTACCAGAGGAAATCCTTTAACTCAAAGAAAGACAGTAAGATAGGAAGAAGACAAGAAAAGAATTACAAAACAACCCTAAAACAAATACCAAAATGGCAATAGAAACTCCTCAACTATCAATAATCTATACTAAGGTTTAAAGAAAGCACTTATGTATATACAACCCAGTGAATAAGAAAACATGTTCAATATTTTTGAAAAGAGCCCTTAAGAAAAGGGCCATGTGGGGGTTGAATGAGTTTTTACAATATTGCCTCCCCTCACCACCACCTATAAACTTCCCCACCCATGCCACATATCCCTTACTCTTGCCACACTAGAGGAAATCACCAAATTGAAAGATCTGCTTATCATTCCATGCCTTTCTTTATAATTTCACTACATGTCAATATGTACACTTACTATATTTATATATTTTGTATAGTTTTAGATACCTTGGTAATTTGCGGAAAGAAAACAATACTGTATTGTATTTTTATATGACTTGCTGTACACACACCCTTGTGACCTTTTCACATACTAACATTTAGAGCTTTGTTTATTTATTGTCACATAAATATAATAGTTCCATATGTGAACATATAGAAATTATTAGTGTTTACCCTTCTAATACTTGATGATAGGGATTCTTGATTTCCTTTTGTTTTGTTAGGATGAACAATTCTCCTCTAGAGTCATTTTACATATCTCAGTGTTGTACACAACACAAAATAACTGCCAATGACTGAAATATTGGATAATAAAGAAATTATCAACTAGTGTAGATAAAACCAACTGGTTGTGTATTGCTTGCAAGATGGTGTTATTTGACCTTGGTGTAATAACAATGTGTATATATTATTACTTTTTGAAAAATCACTATTTTATACATTTTCTTTGTTCAATTTTGCAGTGACTTTTAAAATTGAAAAACAATTAAAAATTTACATTTTTCAAATTCCAAATAAAGCAGTAGTAACTTACCAAGATCATGTTATGTGGTTTTCTTGAAATGCCAGTTTCTGCAAGCAAAGAATAGTTTAAAAAGGTAAAAAGCCCACACATACATTGGTAGCAAAAATTTATGCAAGTGACCTAGTGAAAGAAACTGCCACTGCCACTGAGGTGAGAATTTTATGCCAATATCAAAAACATAAATTACCAAAAATATCCAAATTTTAAAAAACAATTAATCTTCAAATTACCCTAGTTGGATGAAAAATAGTATCATATATTATTTTTTAATAACACCTAACACCTTGCTTGAAGATAACAATGTATAAGCTTTATAGAAGAGGAATTTTATTGTGATAGAGGACAATGCCCTGCATGAAGTTATGTAAATATGAACAAACTCTGCTGTAATAACAGGGCTTTATTCATTACCTAATAGCTACTTTTTTCTGAAATTCATGGGCTACATTGAGCTTTAAGAAAAATAACTTGTCACCAAAAGTATGAATAAATTCTTCTTTATATAAGGCCTCTATTTTGGAGACTCAGAGTAGAGAACTAAAAAGAACAAACGTTAGATTGTCAGGGAATATTAGATCAAGAAGAGATTCTTCCTTCCCTGCACTTCAAATTTAATGTCATGGAGTCTAATCTCCCTAAAACAACAACAGAAAAAAATTTAGTCAATGTCCTTTAGTTTACCAATGGCCAAAGGACTAATTTCTACCGTGTATTCTAAATCACCACTCTGAGTCCATTTCTCTAATGAGGGAAAAACAATCCACTGATGAAACATTTAAAAGGAATTTATCATATACTCTGTGTCATTTTACCAATTTAAGAATTGCAAACCCAATAAAACAGCCACACTACTGCTAAGTTACAGCAGAAAGTTTCCTGCATTTCAAGGATATGTGAAGTGTTCCACCAAGGACTGGAATTTTACTCACCAGAATAAAGCACAAAGGTCAAGATGAAAATAGCTTTGATCCATAATGAGAACAAAGGCATTTGATCGAGTCTGTGGAAGAAACCTTTTAGAATGTTTGTAACAATGGCACAGGGACACACACACCATTTCCAATGGACAGGCAAACGAAATTCGGGACCCAATTTTACAAAGTTTCTTACTTGTAAGGAATTTCTCCAACCCACTAGATTCCTAGTTAAGGTGAACTGTTTGCTCTTTTGTTCCCCCAACTTTATTATTCAACAAAACGTAACATGTCAACAAAGGGCCTTGCTAAAGCTGTGTGAGAGAGGCCAGGAAAGACCTCTGTGAAGACATGAGAAGGAGCTGCTTACTCTCTAAAACCTTTGGGTAAGCCCACAGAAGCCTGGCTGAGTTTAAAGTAACTATGATCATTTCAAATTGTGTTTCATGCAGGAAAAAAAAAAAAATAGGAATAGGAACGGCTATTTCTGGAGCAGTCCTCACAGCAAAGCTACACACCAGGGCTATCTCCCCAGATTCCCCACGTGACCTACCTCACAATGAGAGATAACAGGTTGGGAGACCAACTGCTCTGGAGACTGTGGAGATCTTGTTCACCTTTCCTCCTCAGCCACGCGTCTCCCTCCGGCTAACTCTCTTTTATTGATCTGAGAGTGAGGAGCTTGGTGGGGGTAAGGTAGATGGCCCAGCGCAGATAAGACAGAGAGGCATTCTCTGGCCTCCCTGAAGGTTGGAAAGTAGGTCATGAGAAGTACCTCGCAAATGCTTTCTCAAAAGATTATCCCTCAGCAAGGGACAATTAAATCTGATGAACCGAGAACTATGAGGAGGACAGAAAATAATAAGTTGAGCTATAGATTTTAAGATAGAGAAGATATGAGAATTCTTTCCAAGAAGAGAAGTTGGAAAGGGACAAGATAATCAAGCATGAAAAAAAGAGAAAGAGTGGAAAGTTTAATTCAAAAGATGTTTAAACCTTTTGTAGTTTTAAAAACCAAATGCATATTAGAATCGCCTACAGAAATTTTAAAGCCTGCGGAGGCACCAGGCCACCATGAGAAGTATTAAAAAAAATGTTAATAGACGAATACTGGTCATTGATAATGTTTTCGAAGCTCCTTGATGAGACTCAGGTGCAGCCAGGTATGTGGGCAGCCCTGGGAAAGAGTACAGGATATAAATTTCTGGGATAAGGACAGAGAGAAGCCTGGACATTGAAGTCCAGATTAGATGGAGCACCGCCCGAATTTACATGTTAAGTGACTTGATATTTACTTCAGAGGCAGATGAGAGACACTGAAGGATTTTGAAGAAAGGGGAAGATTTGAATAGTCATTTTCTTCTTAATGAATCAATCAGCTTTATATCCTGAATCAGTGGAAAGAGTTTTGAAGTTCAGTGCAAATCCCATCTACTGCTGAATAATCTCGCATCAATGTCTCCACTTTCTAGTAATCGTTTTACTTATTTTAAATATGAGAATCATCATTCTAGTCCCACTGGTTTGTCACAAATGTTAGAGATAAAATATTAAAACTTTCCCCACTTAAGCTGTGTGAGGACCATATTTGTCATGCTAAACTAACTAGTGATATTTAGCACTAAATAAACCCAGGATATAGTAATAAACATCAAAGACTTTGTACTGTAGGGGTAATAGACTTAACTAAATTGTTCCAGTCATGCACTGAACAAATAAGTAGGCCAAAAATAAAAAAATAAATAGCACAAGGCCCCAGGAGTATAGGTTGGGAGTAGGGGAATCAGTGTACAGATTTGCTAAATAATATTATTGAAATGCTCATGTTTCCATAAAAAAAAATTGAGGAATAAAAGACACTGAAAAGAATGTGCCATATGCAGGGGAAAGGGGAAGGGAAGCAGGCAATAGAAATTTACCCTTGAGGGAGCTAAGATGTTGTACTTTGTAGACAAAAATTCAAAGCATGTTTTAGAAATATAATTGAAGACCTGAAGAAACCATGTTCAAAGAGATAAAGAATGGTATGATGTCAATGTCTCACCAAACAGAGAATAGCTTTAAAGTTAAAAAAGTATTCATAAAGTATAAAGAAATTAATAAAAATAATTAGGATTTCTGTCATTGAAAAATACATTAATGGAAATGAAGAAATTTCACTACAGGGGTCCAATAGTAGAGCTGGGCTGGCAGAAAAAAGAATTGGTGTGTTGAGTTTAGATCAATATAGAGTAAGAAATCTGAAGAAGAGAAAAATAAATAATGTGGTAAGTTGAACAGGTCCTTAAAAGATGTAGGACACCATTAAATGCACCAATATATGTGTAATATGAGTAGCAGCAAAATAGGAGAAAGAGAAAAGAGCCAAAATACATTATCAAAGAAATAATGGCTTCCTTTTTACTCAACAATATTTCGTAAATAATTTCTAAGACAAAATGATATCCTATTGTGTTCATTTCACAATTTCCCTATTGTGGAAAATTTATTTTGTGTCTTTTAACAAAAAAAATGCAAATATTTAATGTATACAATTTAATGAGTTTGGGCATATGCATACACCTGAGATATCATCACAACAATCAAGTTAATAAACATATACATGACTTCCAAAAGTTTTCTTGTGACCTTTTGGGTTTTCTTGTTTGTTTGTGTAGATTCTTGTTTTGTTTTGTTTTTGATCATAAAAACATTTAATGTGAGATCTATCCTCTTAACAAATTTTTATGTGTACACCACCATGTTGTTAACTATAGCCACTATCTTGTCCAGAAGATATCTAGAATATAACTGTAACTTTTTGTTTTTGTTTTGTTTTCAGCTAGGGCAACCTGTGGAACTTGAAATAGGAGACAGATTTTTAAAATTTATTTTTTTTATTTATTAAATAATTTATTTAGAGTCAGGGTCTAGCCCTGTTGCCCAAGCTAGCATGTAGTGGCACTATCATAGCTCACTGCAGCCTCAAACTCCAGAGCATGGGCCATCCTCCTGCCACAGCCTCCAGAGTAGCTGGGAATACAGGTGCACAATATCACACCTAGCTAGTTTATATTTTTAAATTTTTTTTTAGACATAGGGTCTTGCTAATTTGCCCAGGTTGGTCTTGAACTCCTGGCTTCAAGCAATCCTCCTGCCTCAGCCTCTAGAAGTGCTGGGATTACAGGCATGATATGCTGCACCAGATCCATAACTGTAGCTTTATACCCAGTGAACAATAATGCTCCATTTTCCCCTCCTGCAATCTCCTGGAAACCAGTATTACTATGATACCAAATCAGATAAAGATATTGTAGCAATGATAACTACTGATCAATATCTCTTATGAATATAGATGAAAAACCCTCAACAAAAATGCTAGCAAACAGAAATCGCCAACATATTTTAAAAATGCACCATGACCAATTGGGATTTATTTGAGTGTTGCAAGATTGGTTTAACATCTGAAACAGCTGATGTTCACATATACCAATACAATAAAAAACAAAAACACATTATCATCTCAATAGATGCAGAAAAAGCATTTGACAAAACCCATCACCCTTTCATAATAAAACACTCAACAACCAAGAAACAGAAGTAAACTTCCTTGACCTGATAAAGGACGCCTATAAAAAACCTATAGCAACCTTCATACTTAGTGGTGAAACACTGCATGTTTTCCACTGAAGACCAGGAATGAAAAAACAATATCTGCTTTTGTTACTTTTATGAAACATTTTCCTTGAGGTTTTAACTCGGGAATTTTGGAAAGGAAAAAAAATAAAAGACACTTGAGTTGGGAAGAAAGAAGTGGAACTATCTGTTTGCACATTACATGATTTGGCATATGAAAAATCCTAAAGAATTTACAAAAAAAAACTATTATAACTAATAAATGAGTCCATCAAAGTTGCAGAATATAGACCAATATACAAAAATCAATTGTATTTCTATATAGTTATAATGAACAATCCAAAAAGGAAATTGAGAAAACAATTCCATTTATAATAACACCAAAATGAATAAAATACTTTGTAATAAATTTAATACAAGAAGTGGAAAACGTATACTCTATATAGTACAAAACCATTATTGAAAGAGATTAAAGATGATGTAAATAAATAGATTAATATTGATGTTCAATAATCAGACAACTTAACACAGTTGAAATGCAAAACTCTGTCAATCATTGAAAGGGAGGGAAAAAAAAAGATGCAAAACTCTCCAAACTGTTCTAGAGATTCATCAAAATCCCTGTCAAAATATTAGCTGAATTTTTTGTACAAATTGACCAGGTAATACTAAAATTTATGTGAAATTACAAGGGACACAGAATAGCTAAAACAAACCTTAAAGATAAGAATAAAATAGAAAGACTCACACACTTCAATTTCAAAAGTTCCTACAAAGCAACAGTCATCAAAACAATGTGGAACCTCGGCAAGTTAGACATGTAGATCAATGGAATAGAATTAAGAATCTATAAATAAGCCCGTACATCTATGGTCCATTGTTTTTGTTTGTTTATTGTGGAAAGAACACTTCACATGATATCCACCCACTTAACAAATTTTTATGTGTACTAATACAAAATTACTAACTATAGTCACTTTTTGTACATTAGATCTCTCCACTTTAATTACCTCACACAACTGAAACTTTATACCTTTTGAATAACAACTACCCATTTTCTATTGCTCCCAGTCCCTGGCAACCACCATTTTACTCACTGCTTCCATATGTTTGGATGTTTTATATACCACATAAAAGTGTATCATGCATCATTTCTTCTTCTGTGACTTTCTTATTTCGCTTAGCATAATTTCCTAAAGTTTCATCAGATGTGACAGGATTTCCTTCATTATTAGGGCTAAATAATATTCCATTGCATGTATACACTACATTTTTAAATTCCATTTATCCATCAATGGACATTTAGATGCTTCCATATCTTGGCTATTATAGACTATGCTGCAATGAATATGGGACTAGAAAAATCATTTCAAGACACTGATTTCAATTTTTTAAGATAAATACCAAAAAATGACATTGCTGGAATACTTGGTAGTTCTATTTTAAATTATTCAGGAGCCTCCATACTGCTTTTCATAGTGGTTACACCATTTTACATTCCTACCAACAGTATACAAAGGTTCTGATGTTTCCCCATCTTTGCCAACATTTGTTACCTTCTGTTTTTTCGATAATAGCCACCCTAACGGGTGTAAAGTTTTATCTCATTGTGGTTTTGATTTACAGTTCTCTGTTACTTAGTGATGTTGACCATTTTTTATCTACCTGTTGGCCATTTAGTTATATCAGTTCCTTATACACTTTGGATATGAACCCCTTATCATATGTACAGTTTGCAAATACTTTCTCCATTCCGTAGGTAGACTTTTCTTTCTGTAAATTGTTTTCTTTGCTGTGTGAAGCTTTTTAGTTTGATGTCATCTTACTTATCTCTTTTTGCTTTTATTTTCTGTGCTTTTGGTGTCACACCCAAAAAATATTTGCCAAGACCAATGTCATCAAAGTTTTGCTCTTTTTTCTTATAAGAGTTATAAAGTTTCAGATCTTTTAAGGCTTTGACCATTTTGAGTTGATGTTTGTATATGGTGTAAGGCAAGAATCCAATTTCATGTTTTTACAAGTGAAAATCCAATTATCCCAAGATAATGTGTTGAAGAGATTATCTTTCCCATTGTGAATTCTTTGTGCCTTTGTCAAAGATCAACTGACTGTATATAAACAAATTTCTTTCTGGGCTCTCTATTCTGTTCTGTTGGTCTATATTTTTATCTTTATGCTAGTATCATACTTTTTTAAATGCTTTAGCTTTGTAATGTATTGATTTCTACTTTTATTCCATTGTGGTAAGAAAAGATACTTGCTACTATTTGAATCTTCTTAAATTTATTAAGACTTTTTGGGTGACCTAATATGTGAGCTATGCTAGAGAATCCTCTATGTGCACTTGAGAAGAATATATATTCTGGTGCTGCTGAATAGAATTTTCTGTATAGTTCTTTTCCATTCATCTTGTCTATATTATTGTTAAAGTCCATTTTTTTCTTATGGATTTTCTGTCTAGATGCGCTATTCATTATTGAAAATGGAGCTTTTTAGTCTCCCACTGTTAATGTATTGCTATCAACTTCTCCCTTCAGTTCCAACAATGTTTGCCTTATATATTTAGGTGCTTTAGTGTTGGGTTCATATTTAATTGTTATATATAGCTTCCTGGTGAATTGACCCTTTTATCATTGTATAATGTTCTTCTTTGTCTCTTGTGACAGTTTTTGACTAAAATTCTATTTTGTCTGATATAAGTAATAGTCACCCTTGGTTTCTTTTAGTTTACATTGGCATGGAATATCTTTTTTCCATAACTCTACTTTCAGGCTATCTGTGTTCTTAAATCTAAAATGAGTTTCTTGTAGACAACAAATAGTTGAATCTTGTTTGTTGTTGCTGTTGTTGTTTTATCCATTCAGGTGTTCTATGTGTTTGTATTGGTAAGTTTAATGCATTTACAATTAAAGTAATTATTTATAGGGAAGAACTTACTATTGTCTTCTTAGAGTTTCCATTTTTTTAATTTTCTTCTCTCTTTTATTTCTCTTTTTCTCTCTTGCTGTCTTCCTTTGTGTTTCACTACTTTTTGTATTGATATGCTTGACTCCTGTTTCTTTTCTTTTGTGAATCTTTCTAGTTACAACGGGAGTTACATTGGAAAAAAACCTTATTAATAGTCTATTTCAAAGTGATAACACCTTAACTTCAGTTACATACAAAAGTATACTCCTCCCACAGCATGGTATTGATGTAAATATTTATGTTTTATATTGTGTATCCATTAACATATTTAGATAGTTATACTCATCTTAACATTTTTGTCTTTCAAATTTATGTTATATTAAAAGTGATTTTCCTAACACTGTTACAAAATTACAGTATTTTGTGTTTGTCTGGATGATTATCTTTATCACTGAGTTTTACATTTTCATATGCTCTTGTATTGCCATTTAGAATCTTTTAAATTCAACTGAATAATTTCCTACAGCATTTTTTAAAGATAGGTCTCAGTTTCTGTTTGTCAGGGAAAGTCTTTAGCTCTCTTTTCTTGAAGGACAGTTTTGCTAGGTATACTGTTCTTGGCATCAGGTTTTCTTTTTTTCTTAAGCATTTTGAATGTGTCATTCCAATCCTTTCTGTCATGAAATGCTATTGATGCAAAATCCACTGATGTTCTTGTGGCGGCTCTTCTGTATGTGACTAGTTGTTTTCCTATTACTGCTTTCCATATTGATTCTTTGTCTTTGACATTTGATAATTTTATCATAATAGTCCTGGTTTCATTTCTTTGAATTCATCTTATTTAGAGCTCCTTGAGATTCCTGGATCTGGATGTCCATCTTCTTTTTCGGATTTGGCATGGTATTTACTTTAAATAAGTTTTCATTATTTCTTTGAATGTGCTGTCCTTTTCTGTCTGTGTTCTCCTTTGGAGCTCCCATAATATGCATACATTGGTGCTCCTTACGGTATCTTCTAAGTTCCTTCAGATTTGTTCGCTCTATTTCACTCTTTCTTTTCTCATCTGATTGGATAATTTCCAATGACCTATCTTTGAATTCACTGACTGCTATGGTCTAAGTGTTTGTGTCCTCTCCAAATTCATGTTTAAACTCTATCCTCTAAGTTAATGGTATTAGGAGGTAGGCTGTTTGGGAGGTGATTAGGTCATGAGGGTAGATACCTCATGATTGAGGTTAGTGCCCTTATAAAGGAAACTCCAGAGAGTTATCATCTTTTCTGCCATGTGAAAACACAGCACAAAAACACTGTCTATGAACCAAAAAGTTAGCCTGTATCAGACATTGAATCTGCCAGTGACTTGATCTTGGATTTTCCAGCCTCCATGGTGGTTAGAAGTTAATTTCTGTTGTTAATAAGCCACCCAGTATGGTACTTTGTTATAGCAGCCCAAATGCCCTAAGACACTGATCCTGTTTTCTGTTTGATCTAGTCTGCTATTTAACCTCTCTAGTGAATATTTCAGTGAAGTGATTGTATTCTTCATCTTAATGATTTCTGTTTGCTACCTTTTTATATTTTCTATTTATTTGTTGAAACTGTCACTTTATTCATGCATTGTTCTCCTGACTTAATTGAGCATTTTTATGATAGTCATTTTGAAATCTGTCAGGTAAATCATATATCTTTATTTCATTAGGGTCAATTTCTGGAAATTTATTTTGTTCCTTTGTTTGTAATATATATCCATGATTCTTCATTTCCTTGACACTATTTTCTCATTTTCCTTGACTGTTTGTGTCAGGTTATTATCCAAACAGCCATTTCTTGCAGTCTTTCCTGACTGGCTTCATCAGCCCTTGCCAATTAGCCCAGCCAAAGATTCTAGGACTCTCTCAAATGTTTGTGTTACTTCAAACTGCTATCTTTATTTTCAGTGTCTCCCAGGTGTCTACAGAATGCCAGGTCCTGTCAGTTCTGTTCTGACAGGCAAGATAGTAGACAATGCTTCAGATGGCTCATTACAAAGTCAGAATTGTGGAGGTGTGGTCCAGTCCTTTTTTCCCCTCTGCAAGGAGAATCTAGGGGCTGGTTTTTTCCTGCTGCTCACATTATGCTAAGCAAGAGAATATGGCTGTGGCATGTGCTAGTTTGTTATTTCAAACTGTAGCATTTGTTTCCTGTATCCCCTGTATGACCATAGTGTATACCAGTCTTCAGAGACTTGTGAGACAAAAGACAGTGCCTCAGGAAGCCTGTAGTAAAATAAGAATATTATATGCATGGCCTTGTCCTTTCTGTTCTCCCCATAGAGAAACTGGGAAGTAGGAATTTCCTACAATCATTTGGAGCTGTGCTAGAGTAGGACTTTTGGGGAGAGAATGTCTTGAGCTCTCTTACTGGTTTCTATGTGGCTGCCCTGGATATAGGATCCTCTCAACTAGTTTCTGGTCTCATCTCAAAGGAGATTGGTTTGTATTATTTTGTTGCCTCTGAGAGGGTTGAGAAAGAAGGGTACAGAGCTTCATATCTGCCATCTTGAGGATGTTTTTCCACTGATTTTCAATGATGATATCAAAAACATTCAAAAAACCTTTTCATCAAATCATGCTGGGAAAACTGGAAAACCACATGAAATAAAATGAAGTTGGAACCTTACCTCATACCATATATAAAATCAACTCAAAATGGAAAAAAAGTACTCAATATTAGAGCAAAAACTGAAATACTCTTAGTAGAAAACACAGGGTAGTGTTCATGAGATCTCATTGGTAACAGAATCTTCATTATGATACCAAAAGCATAACTAGAAGAAAAAGAGAAAGAAGGAAAAAATGATAAATTGGACATCATCCAAATTAAAAATTTTTGTGTTTCAATAGACACTATTAAGAATGTGAAAGACAACCCAAATGCTTGAGTAAAATATGTGCAAATGATATACCTAATGAGAGACTTGTGTCAAGAATATATAAAGAAGTCTGAAAATGTAATAATAAAAAGACAAAAAGTCAGTTAAAAAACGCACCAAGGACCTAAATGGACACCTCTCAAAAGTACATACACCAATGGCCAATAAGAACATGAAAACAAGCTTAACATCATTAGTAATCAGGGACATGCAAACGAAAACCTCAGTGGGATACCATGTCACACCCACTTGGATGGCTAGAATCAAAAAGGCAAAAAGCAATAAGAGTTTATAAGGATGTGAAAAAATCAGGACCTTCATACATTGCTCGTGTTAGTGTAAAATGGTCTCGGTGCTTTGAAAACATCTGGCTGTTACTCAGTTAATTAAACTTTGAGTTACCATGTGATCCAGCATTTTACTCGATACATACGCAAAAGGAGTAAAAACCTGTCCACATGGACATTTGTACACAAATGTTTATTGCAGCAATTTTATAATAGACAAAGGTGGACACAATCAAATTTTCATGAACCAATGAATGAATAAGCAAAATGTGGTATATAGACAAAATGGAATATTATACAGTCATGAAAATGAATAAAGTGCTGACATGCTACTATATGGTAAAACTTGAAAATATTATGCTAAGAGAATCCAGTCATAAGAGACTACGTACTACATGATTTCATTCATATGAAAGTCCATGATAGGTAAATCAATAGAGACAGAAAGTAGATTAATTATTGCTGAAAGCAGGGGGTTTGGGGGAGGGTGGAATCCGTGTATGGGAGATTCTAACTCATTCACAACTGATTGAAAATGCAATTGTGTAACAGGATATGTATAGATATTCTGAGGCCAATAACTCATATAAATGTAATGTATTTGGCAATAATAGCCCACAAAAGATATGGGCAGAATAAAGCTGTGTTGGAGTAAGAAAGTAAATCAAATTTAGAAGGAAAAAATTCAGAAAACTAGAGATTGTGAATAGAAAAATTAATATAACAAACTGTATAAACATATACTTTTCCCCTTTCCTCCTCTAAGCTTCTCTGAACATATAAGATTTTATAATGTAATAATTAAATAATATTTGTAGGACTTGTCATACTTGATAAAAAACAAGATCCAACTATATGATGTGTACAAGATCTCACAGTAGACTGAAAGATACAAATAGGATAGAAGTGAAAAGGTAGAATAGGATATACCATGCTAACAGCAACCAGGAGAAGCTGAAGTGGCTATACTAATTAAATTCATATACTATAAGATAAAAACTGTTACTAGAGATAAGACACAACATTTTGCAACGAAAAAAAAAGTATTAATCCATTAGAGAGTATAAACATTTAATTTGGAAGCACTGAATTAAAAAAAAAAGTGAACCTTTACCATCCTTGCACTCTCCAAATTACACAAAGTAAAATGTAAGAACTGCAGGGAAAATAGGCTATTAACAATACCAGTTTGATGTTTCTCCCTCTCCCAGGCGGTTAGTGCTGAGAGTGTGGAGCATATGCTCCGGGCTTTGAACACATATATATTATTTAAAAATTAAAGGAAAAATAATCTTTAAAATCTTTTTAAAAATTTACAAAAAAAAATCCATGTTTCCCTCACCAGAGATTTTTTTTCTTCCTCTTTATAAAATAACCTAGTGAAGCAGCCGAAACTGACCTTCCCTCCTGCAGCCCCCCAGCAGCTCCAAGAAGGAACCAGGAGCTCCATGCTTTCCTGCTGTCAGGACTGGACATCACCACCCTGGTTCCCAGCCAGCAGCCCGCAGCCAGGAAGAGCAGATCAACCCCGTTCTGTGGCCGTTGAGTGGTTCTCACTTCTGGTGGGATTTGTTCCTCTGCGTTCTTCCCCTGATCCCCTCCCCTGACTCTGGTCCCTGAATGAACACTTGCCCTCCTCTTCCCACGGAAGGGTTGTGGCCTTTGGCCCTGCAAGCAGCTGTGCCAAGATGAACTCCAGCGCCCATAGCATCGCTGTTTGTGCGGGACTTACACCCCAATGTGACCGAGGATATGCTCTAGAGAAGTTCAGTCCCTCCAGGTCCATCCTTTCCACTGGGTCTGCAGGGACATGATCACCCACCACTCCTTGGACTACTTGTGTGAAGTTCAAGCAGCTGGCAGGAATGGAGAGTGCTGTGGACACCATGAATTTTGCTGTTATGAAGAGGTAGCGTAATCAACCACTTCGCAAAAGTAGAGTGGACAACATATTCATTAAAAATTTGGACAAATCCATCCATAGGAAAGCACTGTATGATACATTTTTTGTATCTGGATTTGGTAATATTCTTTCGCGTAAGGTGGTTTGTGATGAAAATGCTTCCAAGGGCTATGGATTTTGTACACTTTGAGACACAGGAAGCAACTGAAAGAGCAACTGAAAAAATGAATAGGATGCTTCTAAATGATCATGAAGTATTTGTTGGGTGATTTAAGTCGCATAAAGAACAAGAAGCTGAACTCAGAGCTTGGGCAAAAGAGTTCACTAATGTTTACAGCAAGAATTTTGGAGAAGACATGGATGATGAGGGCCTTAAGAATATCTCTGGCAAGTTTGGACCTGCCTTAAATGTGAAAGTAATGACTGATGAAAGTGGAGAATTCAAAGAATATGGATTTGTGAGCTTTGAACAAAAGGTATGAAGATGCACAGAAAGCCATGGATGAGATGAACAGAAAGGAGCTCAATGGAAAACAAATTCACGTTGAGAGAACTCGGAAAAGTGTGGAACCACAAACAGAACTTAAATGCAAATTTGAAGAGATTGAAGGATCCCCAGGCATGAGCGTGTTAACCTTTATGTGAAAAGTTTTGATGATGGTATCAATGATGAATGTCTCTGGAAAGTTTTCTCCATTTAGGACAATAGTTAGTACAAAGGTTATGATGGAGGATGGTCACAGCAAGGGGTTTGGTTTTGTTTGTTTCTTCTCCCCAGAAGAAGCCACTGAAGCAGTTACAGAAATGAACGATAGAATTGTGGCCACCAAGCCATAATATATAGCTTTAGCTCAGCGCAAAGACGAGTGCCAGGCTCACCTTACAGACTGGTATATGCAGAGAATGGCAAGTGTAGGAGCTATGCCCAACCCCATAATCAACCCCTATCAGCCAGCACCTCCTTTGGGTTACTTCATGGTGGCTATCCCACAGACTTAGAACTGTGATGCTTACTATTGTCCTAGCAATTGCTCACCTAAGACCAAGTTCTTACTGGACTTTTCAGGGTGCCAGACCTCATCCATTCCAAAATATGCCCAGTGCTATCTCCTATCCTCCTCTAGCCCACCATTTAGTACTATGAGATCAGCTTATTTACAGGTTCCACAAGTTATGTCAACATAGTTATCACATCAACACAGCCAATGGGTTCATGGCTTGCAGGTCCTGCTGCTGTAGCTACTCCTATCGTTCACATCATTCCATGTACAAATGTGCCATGGGAGTTTGCAATTCTCAATAACATTTTAATGCAGAGCCACAAGTTACCATGCAATGGCCTGCTGTTCATGTACAAGGTCAGGAAACTTTGCCTGCTTTCATATTGTCATCTGCCCCTCAAGGGCAAAAGCAAATGTTGGGTGAACAGTTGGTTCTTCTTTTGCAAGCCATATACCTACTCTTTTGGTAAAATCACTGGCATGTTGTTGGAGATTGATAATTCAGCACTTCTTCATATGCTTGTCCCCGCAGTCTCTTTGTTTTCAGGTTGATGAAGCTGCAGCTGTATTACAAGCCCACCAAGCTTAAGGAGGCTTCCCAGAAAGCAGTTAACAGTGCCCCTGTGTTCCAACTGTTCAAAATTGATCAAGGACCATGAAAAGAAACTCATGCTTGACCGCTTGACCAAAGAAAAATATTTAAGCATTGAAATACTTAAATATTATGGAAAAAATAATTGCAAAATATAAATTTTAAAAAAGGACCATAAACTTTACAACATTATGTACCAAGCAAATGCAAAGTCTACCAAACATAATGCTAATCCTAGATTACTTATTGATTTAGCAATAACAAAAAACCCCCATAAAAAATAATAAAATATAAAAACAAATTAATGTTTTATAGACCTGGGGAAAAAAATTTTCACCAAAGTACAAAAATTTAAAGCATTACTTTCTTTAATTTTGTAATTTTTCACTGTGGAATTGCTCAGAAGTCAGTTTAGTTTTAAGTATCAGAATTGATTATTGAGCAAACATAATTTGGATTATAAAATTCTTTCTTTAACAAAAATTCCTTAACAGTAAAAAGCAAAAACAAAACAATAATAGTTTGATATTTCAATATCCCATTTTCAGTTATGGACAGAAAAACTAGGCAGAAAATCAACCAGTATATACAAGGCTTGAACAACACTATAAACCAACTAGACTTAACAGACATATATAAAACACTCCATCCAACAAGATTAAAATATACTTTCTTCTCAAGTGCACATGGAAAATTCTTTGAGATCGATCCTACTTGTGGTGTAAGGCCTAAAACTAGGACCCAATATTTTGTGTTGCCTTATATTTGAAACTGAGAGGGTTTCAGATGGCCTAACCACGACTTCCACTCCACATTCTTCTACAAATAAGGTAGGCAAACAACCCTCCTGATAGAGAGGACCAGGTAGTATCCTTACTTACCATGAGTAGTGGGTTTCAGTTCCCAGCCAGCCTATGGAATTTTTTAAATGAGCCAATCACATCCCTGTGTGAGAATGAGGGGTCATTCCACCGTCTTGATATTGTAAAGCCTCCCTCCCACAGCTCTTGGTGATTCATTCTGTTTCCATGTGAAATCCCCATATGGCCCTGCATGGTAAAGTGTTCAGTGACTCACCCCCCAAACTGTGAGTATATTTGAATAATAAACAGCTGTTGATCTCTGTCGAGTGTTGGGAGTTATGCATTCAGCCAATAATAACACTAGAGTGGGAATCTCTCCCCCACCAACAGGGTGAACAGGTGTCACAAACAGGATGGTTGAACCTTGACTGAGAATACTTGGTCAGCTTTAATTAATTGCTTTTGGCTAATTAACTGGTTCCATGACACAGTGAAGGCCACTCAGGATGAAACCACCAATTGTTGGCAAGCTTGAGCTTTTGTCTACATGGTACTGTGTTGTCTTTGTTAAATATTGCCATATCTTCCTGCCAACCCTAAAATGCCCTCATCCCAAAGACAAGAAGTGCTGTTAATGTGCCATCAGTTTGGGCCTATGTTTGGCACATGATTCATGAAGCTGCCACCTGTAATGTCAGTGACAACATAGCACTAACTGGTCAGTGTTTGAATTGTGCTTGCCAAGAGTTGGTTAGAATTTTCTGGTCATCGTGTGTAGCTTGGTGACCATCATTGGCTGTTCAGAGCAGGCTTATGGACATTCTTTGTGACTGTACAACTCCAGCACAGGACTGCCGACATCCCTTGGCAATGTTTGCAAAAAGGAAGGAGAACATCACCTCAGGGAGGATTCAGTATGCCACCTAGACCTAAAAGTCATTTTTCAGGTAAAGGTACAATTTTGTCCCAATCTTCTGAGCTGCTGCTTTTGTCACACAGGCTCACCTGACCCCCAAGGCTATCAAGGTGCACATCAATGATAGGTAGTGGACCAGGTTCTGATTAAAATAAATGGACAAGGAGCATTTGGTACTCCCCTCCTAACACACCAGAGGAGGTAACTCAAGAGGAGGTAACTCCGAATGCAAAACCTCCATCCATGTGCTTGCGTTTTATTCAATGCTGCTGATTTACTGTTTACCGAAGGTCAAAAAACTAATCAGTGAGAGAGAGAGAGAGAGAGATATTACTAAATTTAGAAACACACAGCAGAACATCACTACTGACCTCACAGAAATGAAAAGGATTACAAGGGTTTACAATGAACAAAGTATGTCAACAAATTACATAATAGGTATAATGGACAAACTCCTAAAAATACACAAACTAGTGAAAAATGTGTAAACAAGAAATAGAAAATATAAATAGAACTACAATCAAAGACATTAAATTAGTAATTATAACACATCCCACAAGGAGAAGCAAAGGTTCACTGGCTTTATGGATGAATTCTACCGAATATTCAAAGAAGAATCATCACAAATCCTTCACAAAATTTTTATATATATAAAACACTTCCTAACTCATCCTATAAGGTTGGTAATACCTTGATACCAAACTGGACAAAGGCATTGTAAGAAAAGAAATATCCTTTAAATAATTCTTATGAATCTGGGTGCAGAAATTCACAACCAAGTACTAGCCAGCCAAATCTAGCAACACATACAAAAGATTATACAACTTGACCAAGTGGGATTTATAACAGAAATTCAAGGTTGATTTCACATCCAAAAATAAATTAATGCAATATGTCATATTAATTTAAAAAAAGGCAAAGGAAATCAATCATCTCAATGGACACAGAAAGCTTTAAACAAATATGCAACAGTCTAGGAATAGAAGGGAAGAGAAATTTCTCAAACTGATAAAGATATCTAGAAAAATAAACTATTATCATACTAAGTGTTGAAGGAGTGCACCCTTTCCTCTGGGACTGGGAACAAGACAAGGATGTCCATCTTGCTACTTCTGTTTGTGTTTGTACAGGATGTTGTATCCAGGGTAATTGGGAAAAAAAAGAAAGAAGGAAATGAGGAAAAAAAGAGGGAGAAAGGAAGAGAGGGATGGAGGCAGGAGGGGAAGAAAAGGGAGAAAGGGAAGGAGTGACAGAAGAAAGAAAAGGCATCCAGATTAGAGCACCTAAAATAAAACTGTCTTTGTTCAAAGAGGACATAAGCTTGAACATGAATACTAGAATTATCTCCTCATAGTTTAATAGATTTTACATTTCAATTTTTATTTATATTTTATTTGCATATTGTTTTATTAAGATATAAGATCAAAACCCCATGATTCTCATTCTAGATGTCATTCTTACGTAAATATATGGAGAAAATCCTACATTACAGAATTTAGCATTAAGAAAAGTAACTGCCTCATACCCTAATATCAAACCTTCCCTGTGGTCTAACAAGCATATACCAACTCTTAATAGAATTATTACATTTGTTTTTGTACTTGTTAAATGAAAATTATTAATAAAAAGATGTGAGAGCTATATAAATTTATTATTTCCAAAAGCATAGTCAATTCAGCCAGTGATGCAAATTAAATAACGTAGTACTTCATGTAGAAATCCAACTCAGTTTTATTGTATATTGAATACAGATATATAGAGAGAGAGATAGATTTTTTCCTCAGCTATTTAGAAAACTATATAGAGACACATCCTATTATGGCATATTAGTATATCTGCCTGAGAGAATCCCTAATTGAATTATATAATTTCCTCTAATTTATACTTTGTAGTAAATTTTAACATGCACTGTGAGCCATTTGTTCAGTTACAAAAGTTATTCTTGAAATTGTAATTAAAAGTGCTCAATCATGCTAATGCAGAGCATAATCTCTGTCCTTTTGCTTTTAAATGGTTCCATTTAAAAACATGATATCTCTCCCCATTTATTCAAGTTCTATACAAGTGAAGAAATTTTTAACACCTTATTGAGTTAATATCTAGGTATTTTCTGCCTAGAAAATGAGAACTTAGAAATATAAAAATGATTTACAATTTTACCTAAAAATAGCTCTTTTCTTAAATGAAATATTCCATGGAAAAAATTTTGTTATGTGAAATAGAAAATTGTAGAAGAGTTCTGTGAAGCAGTGGTAAGCAAAGCCTGAGCTCTAGCCTGTCATGACTTCTTAAACCCAGGTGCTCTTGCTTGAAAATGGTGAAGTGGAAAATCACTAAGCTCTCCTCTGAAGCACTTTGAAATCTGTGAAGTCTGCAAGATACTGTGAAACATTGAAAACGAGGACAGTTAAATTCATGGAGGCCAATAAAGGGAGGAGAATCGGCCATGGAATTCCACGCAGGCAGGGAATTTCCAATATTAAGGACAACAAAGAAACCATAAATCTGACAACTGGAGGCAGGCAAGGTATAATCACATCTTCTAGCTATATACAGATGGAAGACTGTGCCAGGTGATGAACTCTACCTCTGATTAGGTCAGAGATAGAACTGCTCAGAACACCTCATTTTTGAAAACATAAGTCACTACCCAAATTACTAAAGTTTAAAACACTACACTCATCAGAAAAATCAATCTGACTCATGATATTCTCTGGAAGATAGTTTATCTCACTCTTGAACTGGGCTCAAGGCTGTGTTTCCCTTCAAGCACATTGTCCTTCAGGTGAAAGACAATTTCATCTGTGCCATGTCAACACAGGGCAGGAATTACATCACTCTAAAATATAAACACAAAATTTCTATCAAAACCATCTTTCATTGTGAATCTTCCTATTTTCAGTTTTATTAATCTCTTGAGGTCACACTAAAATTGAGGCTATACATGGGCTTAGTATGTCCACACGACAAGGTCTTATAAGAACTAAGTTAGAAGGCATCTGTGAAACTGCACACAGAGCTGCTGGTACTGAGTAGCTGCTCAAGGGCCAAGTTTACATGCACTATTGGATAATAACGTGAACTGGTACACGGTCAATGCCTGGAGGAGAGCAACTATATCTGATTTTGCTCACAATCTTACTGCTAGCATAATGCATAGATCCCCATATATAGCAGCTTCTTAATAAACATATCAACTGGCAAAGAACAAATGACTGTGTAAATATATCACCATTTCATAAGCATCTGTTGTATGGGATCTCTACAAAAAGAAGGAAAAACACTTGGTCCAAAGCACATCTATGAGAGGCCAAGTTAAGGTTGCCCAGTAAATTTTCATTCTACTAAAGACATAAAATAAAGAATAAGTACTTGAGATGTCAAATAAATAATTTTAACATTTATCATTCTTTCATTATTACAAATATTTATAGAGTAATGGCCATGAGCCTGATATAGTAATTATGATACATGGTTGTCTTCAAATATTAAGTCTATGCTTCTTTATTTAAATAAATTTCACATAACCATTTGGACTTCGAGTTAAGCATAATTCTTATTGACTGAGAAGTAGAGAAGAATGGACCATCATCTGTGTGTTACCCAAAATAGAAGACTTGGATTATTGATGGCATGGCTTCCACCAGCTCAACTCTATCTACCCACTTAAAATCAATACATAAAAAAGTAAGATCACAAATTACTTAAGGTGTATACTCTTTCATGTCTTTTATATTGGCTTAGCCTATACCATAACAAATACAGTAAAATTTTCCCAAATTCTGTATAGATAATGCATTTCTTTCAATGCTAAGTTCATTTTAGAACTAAAAGTCTAGGTCATTGTTTGTGTAACCAGTGTATTGCTCAAAAGTATAGGCACCAGAACTTTCTCCTGAAGATGTTGATTCATTAGAACAGGTAGTGTTTTAAGTATCTATACTTTGTATATACGCTAAAGGTTAAGTTTGAGAAATATTGTTGTATCAATGCCTATATTATGCACGCGTGTGACCCTATTGGGCAATCACTAAGGTAAAAGTCATTTTAATAAAGTAAATATCATGCAACATGTTTATTGAGAAAGGTATTTAATGATTGAGAAATGTCTTATATATCATGATTTAAACATATAATTAAACTAAGGATTTTTCAGGTTTTCATCAAATATTTGGACATTGTCAGAGAATTAAAATTTTGGAATCATGAGACTTTGGATTTGCAAGAATATCCAATTCTTACAGTCAGTCCTGGCTTTCCAAACAAGATTCTGCTTCTTATCTAGGACTTTAAGGCACCAAAGACTCACAATTTGTGGAATCCAACAGCAGAATAGGATTATAACAGGTGTCATATGATGTATAGCGTCACATCACAAAGGTCAGCAAATGCCATCGTGCTTATAAGTAATTTTACCTTTACTTTTTCTGTAGAGAAAGAAAAAAATTAATAAAGAATAATATGTTAGTTTCGTTCATGTTGCCCAAAGTGCTTGTCAGTGACAAAGCATTTGAACAAGCCTTAAGATGGATAACTTGGACTCTACTTCTTCAAACAGCTGTGTCCTGCTACTCCCCAGCCCCTGCACACCATCCTCTGTCCTGCTGTGGGCTACCTTCTCATTCCTAGGTCAGTCTAGGGACCCACCCAGACCCGAGGAAGGAGAGGAGGAGAGAGACACAGTTTAACCCTTGCATCCTCCACTTTACATCCTATTGATCCACTTCTGGTAATTATAAAAGATTATATTAAATTAAGTATGGTTAACTAATTTGAATATTTGAAAACAAGCTAGTATTGTAATGTACATAGCTCAAGTTAACCTAATATTAGAAGTGGGGTTTCCAGGGTAAAGTTTAAGGGCATATCCTCAAATTTTAATAGAAATAAAACAGCTATTTCCTGTGTACATGGTTGTAAATTCAAAGAAACCCAGTAGTTTCTACCCTACTGACATTGTTATTTCAAAAAGTAGGAGGGGAAAATATTTACTATTGTGCTCTTACCTGTGTGCCAAGCAAAAAATACATTCGTTATTATAGGTTCTGCCATTGGATGCACAGATGGCAAGAATTTCCCCGGTACAACTAATTGGTCCGGAAGTATATCTGTTACACCTATGCTATAAAATGCAGACACAGCAAAGAAATGATCAGGAAGTACATATCTGATAATAATGTTCTTAATATATTATTAGAATATGACACACATAAAAAAGACAATAAAGAATCTATTTGATTTTTAAAGGCTCATAACAAATCTAATCCCATGAACAGAAACAAAATTTAAAAAATTAAACATTTTGGTAACCTTTATAACCCTGCCCATCAAGTGCTTGCCTCAAATTCCATTCCTTTGTATGTCAGAAGCAATCAATAAACTCAGTTTTCTATGGATCAGTCACTTGTTTTTTCCTCATATTTTCACCACATATGCAGTTATTCATAAAATTGTGTATTATTCAATTTTGGATGTTTTTGAGATTTGTATACACATGCAATATAACCTATGCAGATTTTCTAAAAATATTTTAGCAAGTATAGATTACTTTAAATGAAAGTTCTTACAATTTTTATTGAGATCATAACATTTTCAATATTTAACACATTAATATGTTGAATTATTTTACACTACCTTCAACCAATCATAGATTGCTAGTAAAACAGACTTTGTCATATTTAGGCAACATTTTGATACATGGCTATTTTTTGCACATTAAGATTTATTTAAGATGTCTGGATCTGTGTTGAAGACTGACATTGTCTTCCATTGCTAAATTTGAGGAGTTAGTTGACAAACTAATTCTATATTCTTTGCAGACTTTCTCCCATGGTACTGTTAAGACCATGGTTTTTAATTGACTTATTTATATAATAGTTTTGTTACAATCTATTTAGATGTGGATTATTAAATAATTTTTTCTGGTTAGAATGCACTGGTACCCGTAAAGCTCTTCATAATAGCCAAAAGTGGAAACAACCCAAATGTCTATCAACTGATGAATGCATAAATAAATGAGGTATATCCTCAATCAGTGAGACATTTTCATTGATAAAAAAATGAAGTACTATTTCATGACAAAACATGGATGAACCTTGAAAACAACATAGAAAGTGGAAGAAGAAAGTCACAAATCACGTATTATACAAGAACATTTATATGAAATGTCTAGAAAAAGGTACACCGACAGAGGCAGAAATTCCATTAGTGGTTCCCTGGAGTGGGAGGTGCAGGAAATGGTGGCTAAAAGTAAACAAGCAAATTGGAATCTAATCATGGTGATAAAAATATCCTAAACTGAATTATGGTGTTAATTTTACTACTCAGTAAGATAATTTTAAAATGTTTATTAATTGGGTTAATTATATGGTATGTGTAATATACTTGAGTAAATTTATTAATAAAAAAGCATGCACTGATAACTGAAACTAAAATGATATTTTAAAACATGGACTTAACTTCCAAGTAGCCCAAAGGTAATAGAGACCACATAAATCTCTGTCTGAATCCTCCAAAAACTGTACTAGTTAACAAGAACTAATAAAACCACATAATGACTTGCACTCAGCACGATCAGAAGATAGAACAGAAGTATTAACTTGCCATTAGCTGTATAGACAAGAGCAATCACCGAATTTTAGTGGGATTTTCACTTGACCTCCCACTCAAAACAAACTTCTTGTAAAGAATAAAGGGTGGGGGTATGGGGGAGGGAGGTTGCAGGAAGACCACAGAAGAATAAAAGAAAATATAAAACCAACTACAAAGAGGGAAGAGGAGAACTGAAGACCAAAGATTCAGCTAAAATCTCCCAGAGAAAACACATCATTCATACAAAAAAAATAAAAGAAACCTGGTACACAAGGACATGTCTAAAGGGAAGAACATTAAAACTTAGTGAAATTCAAGGTGGGGGTCTCAAAAAACCATATGAAAAAAGTTTTTAAAAAAGGAGGTGAGGGAGAAAGGCATCCTCCAGAGACAGGGTGGTAAAATTATAAAGAAGTACATGGAGGGCCTTCAGAATAATGCAATACAAAAGAGAACCAAACATTGTGAAAGGATAAAACTACAAAAACAAACACAGATACAGACACAGACACACACACACACACACACACACACACTCACCTCCTATCCCCTTAGTGAAATAACTACATTTTGCTATACTGACTGAAGAGGACACTCTTTCACTAGGAACCTGGTAAGCCCACCTACATTAACAGCCACCTATGTCCACAGAAATATAAGGAAAAAAGTGGTCTTCATCTATGTAAAACTTCTAGAAGAAGAAAACAAACAGGAAAAATAAGAACCAAGTAGCTGCAGCTAAAACCCTCTGGTCTCCAAAATAGAAAACTATGAAGCAGAAGAAAACTTTAATGAAATGCTAAAAATAAAATGATTAAATAGCCTCCAGCAGATATTTGGGGATGTTAAAACAAAATCCTTAAATCTAAAGTCAAACTTTAGAACAGAAATTGATTGCTTTGGAAAAGCATGAAAAACCATAAAAAGACTTATAAATACATATGAAATGATATACTTAGATAATACCCTTATGCCTTCCTCTAAATATATATTCGACACTCTCAAAAATTGAATTGCTACATATTCATCCCAAAAAACATCAGTAAGCTTCATTAAGAGGAGTATAAATAATACTTTGATCACAACTGAATGAAATACAAAATAAAAAACAAAAGCAAAAAGCAAAAATTCCATTACATCATGAAATAAACAAATATAGTTTTAACAACACTTGTGAGAAAAGGAATATACTAATTAAAACTAGACTATTCCTAAAATATAATGAAAATTATAACAATGCATATTAGAATCAATTTGATGCATTTAAAGCAGTGATCAAAGGAAAACTCATAGCCTTAAATAATGATTCAACAAAAATAGAACAAAATAAAATATATGAATTAAATTTCCAGTCAAAAAGCTAGAAATGAACAAAGAATTAAAACAACAAAAGCACAAAGAAGCTAATTATAAAGCTAAAACCACAAATGAATAAGTAGACTTTATAAATCAGTCCAAACCCAACCTTTTTGAAAAAATAACAACATAAACAAGAAGATAAAATAATTATAAAAATATGAAAAGCACAACAATGCAATGTAAAATTAGAGAAAGGAGTTATTGAAGTTTAGTAAATCTAAAAATATATATCAGAGACTAATTTGCATCCCTCATTACAAATAAACTTGTACTTCTAGAAGAAATGGATAGATTTTTACAAAACAAAATCTGTCAAATTTAACCCCATTAGATGTAGACAACTTAAAAAGACTAATTTCTGTTAATAAAGTGTACACATTTATTAGAAGAAAGTACAAACAAAAAATCAACAGGGATAAAGGGTTTCAAAAAAGAATGCAACTCTCAAAAGCAGACAGACCCCTATGTCACAGAAACTGCTATAGAGAATAGAAAAATGAAGAACAATTTCCGTGTTTTAATGAAGGAAGTATAATATACATACCAAAACTTGATTATAAAAATAATACATTATAATAAATTTTCAGGCTAATATCACACGTGGTATTAAGTTAAATATAAGTAAACAGATTAAAAAAATTTTAAAAAGGTAAGCAATGTCCAGGCTGGAGTTATTTCTGTCATACAAAGTTGATTCACTCTGAGAAAGGAATTCAAAAAACACGATACTAAAACTTCTCAGGAAAAGTCAGATGATAATTTCCTCACAGTGAAATTAAAAGAGAGTTATGAGTTTTAAAGCAGACTAATTGCCCCAGGAGTTATCAATGAGGACCTTCCTGGTAAAACACTTCCATATTAGAATTGATAACTAAAAATATCAGACATGAAAGAGATTATCCTGACAAATTCCAGTAGAGAATATGACCTCCAAATCAGAGGTAGGACTAATTGAAGTACTTTAGCTGTAGAGGTGGGAAAAGGATGAATTCCCTGCCCCAGAATTCAGTGGCATTCAATCCACTGTACTGTTTCTCTCCTTTTCTACTATGGGAGGAGGTAGGGAATTCACCAATGTTACTGTAAAAGGGCATTTGCCCTGTGTTCTATGTGGCTTACCAATTCAAATATACTAAACTCAGTGGAGCAAACAATTCTATTCCCAGGTGATATCAAATCTTTCCTGCATATCTAGGATGTGAGAAGTATTCTACTCAGGGGTGGCTGAGTAGGGTCATAGAATAATCTCTGGAGCCACAGTATATCAATCTTTATACTTCTCTAAACTAGAGCATTCAGTGGAAACATATTTTACAAACCTATGTGTGGTTACCATCATTCATATAATATTTAAATTGCCCTTCTTTCCATGTCATCATATACAAATCAATTTACTCTTTTTGGAAAATTACATGATGCATATAGTGGTACATATAAATTAATTAATTTTAAAACATTTATGAATAGAAATTTAGCTGGGTCAAATTTTTTGAATCCCTCTCAAAAATGAATAATAAAGAAAAAAGAAAATTATTATAGCTTATTCTAAAGAGGTAAGAGACTGGAGCCAAAGAACTCTGCTTTAAATCTTAGGTGTATGGCACAATAAGTGAGGGTCTTGTAGAATTGCATATATTCTATGTGTATAAGTGATCTTATTAGTAAAAAGGAATAAATACGGCATGCTGCTTATAAGTGTTCAATGATTTGTTATATGCAAAATGCTTAAAACAGTGCCTAATGTATTACACACACCATATAAGTGTAGAATACAGTCCTAGAAAGGGACTAAATCATGTTTAAGTAGTTAATGAGAAATTATTATTTTAATATATAAAAGAGCTGTATCATTTATTGAAATATATCAGCAAACTAAATACATTAAAAAATTTTCAAAGATCATTATCAAGTAGAACTTATTTTAGGAATACGAGTCTATTTCAGTTTCTGAAAACTAAGAAATGTAATTCACATTAAGAGAATAAAAGAGAAAATCACATGGACCCATCAATACTCAGCTATTAATGATTAAAGAATCTTGATAACTAGAAATAGCAATACACTAAATCTGACAAAGAATATCATAAATCACCTATAGTTAACACCATAATTCTGGCAGAAATTTTGATTACTTTTCCCATAACATAAGGAGATCCCAGGCAGTTAAATAAGGGAAGAAAAATAATGAGGGGCAGAGGGAAAGAGTGTTCAAAGTTGAAAAGGAAAAATAATACTGTCTGTATTAGCTGGTGGCTAGGTGAAAAATCTCCTAAGAAATGCACATTTAAAAAGGCAATTACTACAATTAAAAAGAAAATACATTACATTAGGGTAACAGGATATATGGTCAATATGCAAAAATTAATTGTATTTCTATATCCCACCAACAAAAATTGGAAAATAAAATTTTATAAATGGACCCATACAAAACCAGGCAAAAATTAAGAGAGAAATAGGACACAGCTGCACTGGAGTAGAGACAAGCTGGCTTCACTGTCCCCCACAGAACACCAAAAACAAATATAGAGCACTGGGATTATCATGAGCAATATCCCAGAACTGAAATATGAGGATGAGACAGTTTCTGGAACCACAGAGAAGTGAAAAACCTTCATACAGACAGTAAAATAATCAGACTTTTATATCTACAATGTCCCTCCCCCCAACTGCCCTGAACTAAGTGTGCGGAAAATTTTTTCCTGCCTCAAGGTTACTACACTGGAAAAGTTAGATCAAGGTGAACAATCAGTTTCCCATCTTGGGTTCCTTGGCAGGAGATTTTTCCCTCTTTCCACCAATAGGAAGCATCACAAGTGCTTAAAGGGAGAAAAATTCCTGAGGATAGCCAGAGACAAAGCGGGGACATGAGACTAACACCCCTGGCACTGGAAACTCTGCTCTGTAACTCAGCCAGAGGAGACACTGATTCAGAGTGGCTAGTCAGCACACCACATCATAGGATTACGTTCCCCTGCTCTCCAGGGCATGAACCCCTAGCCAGCCTTCCCACACTGCTGGGGTATTCTCTTGGGACCCTCTCCTTCTGGGATGGGCAGTGCTTTGAACGTTTGCTAAAGCTGAGACAAATCTGGGCTTAAAGTACCAACTTGTGCTGAAAAAGAGCCTGTAAACTAATAAAAATGATATTTAATAGATTAATTGCAAAGAAATCTTTAAGTAAACATATCTGATAAAAAGCAAAACAAGGCAACGAAGAGTGAAATAACTAACTAATCCTTCAATGCAAAGGTATACATGTACATCCACAAGAAACAACCAGCAAACAGGCAACCTAGACCTTCCAAATGGAAGAAAAAAGCAAAGAGCCAGGGACTGACCCAACAAGGCAGTGATAGACAAGCTCTCTGACCAAGAATTCAAAATAGCAGTTGTAAGGAAACTCAGTAATCTCCAAAATAACTCAGAAGTGCAATTCATAAATTTAATATAGAGATTGCAATAACAAAAAAATGAAACAGAAAGCTTGGACCTTGGAAATATATTTGCTGAATTAAAATAATCATCTGAGGCTCTCAAGAGCAGAATGGATCAAACAGAAGACAGAATCATTGAGCTTGAAGACAGGCTATTTGAAAATACAGTCAGAGGAGAGAAAAGAAGAAAAGAATGAAAAGGAATGAAGAAGCCCTAGAAGATATAGAAAATTACCACAAAGAGCAAATGCAAGAATTACTGATGTTCGAGAGGAAGCTGAACAAGAGCAAAGGGTGGAAAGCTATTCAAAGACATAATAACAGAAAACTTTCCAAAACTAAAGGAAGATACAAAAATCCAGGTCCAGGAAGGTCAGAGATCACCAAAAGATTAAAATGAAATAAGACTACCCTAAGGTACTCCCAAAGTTCAAGGACAAAGAGAAGATCCTAAAAGCAGCAAGAGAAAAGAGGAAAACACCACATAAAGGAGATCGATACATGTGGCAACAGACTTCTCAAGAGAAGCCGCACAGGCAGGGAGGGAGTGGGATGATATTGACAATGTGCTGAAATTAAACAAAAACAAAAAAACAAAAAACAAAAAACAAAAAGCTGCCAACTGAGAATTATACCCAATAAACTGTCCTTCAAACATGAAGAAGAGATAAAGTCCCAGCCAAACAACAGCGGAGGGAAGTCATCACTACCAGACCTGTCTTATAAGAAATTCTAAAGGGATTTCTTCAATCTAAAAGAAAAAAACACAAACCTGCAAAAAGAAAACATAACGGCATAAAACGCACTGGTACAAGTAAGTACACAAACTCAGAATAATATGCTAGCAATGTAATTGTGTTAAGCAATCCACTCATAACTCTAACATGAAGACTAAAAGACAAATCTATCCTATACAATAACAGCTACAGCAACCTGTTAAGAGATAGGCAATATACAAATACATAATTTGAGACAACAGTATGTCAAAGTGTGGGGGAGATGGAGTTAAAGTCTAGAGTTTTTTTTTTTTTACTTTTTCCTTGTTCTGTTGTTTTCTTTGTGATCCAAGGTAAGTTTTCATCTGTCTAAAATAACTTGTTATATCTTTAAGATTTTTTTTTGTAAGCCTTATGGTAACCACAAAGCAAAAATCTATAACAAATATACTAGAAATAAAAAGGAGCAAATTGAAACATACTACCAGAGAAAATCATTTACCAAAGAAATGAGAAAATCATAGAAAGTCAGTTTAAGATATGAAGAAGAGAAGGAAAGAATTACAAAACAACCATAAAACAAATACCAAAATGGCAATAGAAACTCCTTAACTATCAATGATCTTAATTTTCAGCATTTTTTAAAAGCCTTCTATTAAGAAAAGAGCCATGTGGGCCCTGAATGAGTTTTTACAATTTTGCCTCCCTTCACCACCACCTATGATCTTCCCCACCCATGCCACATATCCCTTACTCTTGCCACAGTAGAGGAAATCACCAAATTGAAAGATCTGTTTTTTTTTCCATGCCTTTCTTTATAATTTCACCACATGTCAATATGTACATTTACTACATTTACATATTTTGTGTATTTTTAGATACCTTGGTAATTTGCAGAAAGAAAACAATACTGTATTGTATTCTAATATGACTTGCTTTACACACACCCTTGTGGCCTTTTACATACTAACATTTAGAGCTATATTTCATTTATTTTCACATAAATATAATAGTTCCATATGTGAACATATAGAAATTATTAGTGTTTACCCTTCTACAAATTGATAATAGGGATGGTACTTTATTTCCTTTTGTTTCGTGAGGATGAACAATTCCACTCCAGATACACATTTACATATCTCAGTGTTGTATACAACACAAAATAACTGCCAATGATTAATTACTGCATAGATAAACAAATTATCCCTTTGTGTAGATAAAATCAACTGGTTGTGTACTGCTTGCTAGATGGTGTTACTTGACGTTGGTATAATAACAATATGTATAATAACAATATGTATATATTGTTATTTACTGAAAAGTCACTATTTTGTACATTTTGTTTGGTGAATTTTGATGTGATTTTTAAGATTGAAAAACAATTAAATATTTACATTTTTCAAAGTCCACATAAACCATTATTAACTTACCAAGAGCTTGTTATTTGATTTTCTTAACAATCCAGTCTCTGCAACCAAAGAACAGTTTAAAAACGTAAAAAGCCCACACAAACATTGGTAGCAAAAATTTATGCAAGTGACCTACTGAAGAAACTGCCACTGCCACTGAGGTGAGAATTTTATGCCAATATCAAAAACATAAACTACGAAATATATCCAAATCTTAAAAAACAATTAATCTTCATATTAATTTGGTCGTATGAAAAAGAGTATCATATATTATTTTTTAATAACTCCTAACACCTTGCTTGAAGATAACAATGTTTAAGTTTCATAGAAGAGGCGTTTCATTGTGATAGAGGACAATGCCCTGCATGAAGTTACTTAAATATGAACAAACTCTGCTCTAATAACAGGGCTTTATTCATTACCTAATAGCTACTTTTTTCTGAAATTCATGGGCTACATTGAGCTTTAAGAAAAATAACTTGTCACCAAAAGTATGAATAAATTCTTCTTTATATAAGGCCTCTATTTTGGAGACTCAGAGTAGAGAACTAAAAAGAACAAACATTAGATTGTCAAGGAATATTAGATCAAGAAGAGATTCTTCCTTCCCTGCACTTCAAATTTGATGCCATGGAGTCTAATCTCCCTAAAACAACAACAGAAAAAAATTTAGTCAACGTCCTTTAGTTTACCAATGGCCAAAGGACTAATTTCTACCGTGTATTCTAAATCACCACTCTGGGTCCATTTCTCTAATGAGGGAAAAACAATCCACTGATGAAACATTTAAAAGGAATTTATCATATACTCTGTGTCATTTTACCAATTTAAGAATTGCAAACCCAATAAAACAGCCACACTATTGCTAAGTTACAGCAGAAAATTTCCTGCATTTCAAGGATATGTGAAGTGTTCCACCAAGGACTGGAATTTTACTCACCAGAATAAAGCACAAAGGTCAAGATGAAAATAGCTTTGATCCATAATGAGAATAAAGGCATTTGATCGAGTCTGTGGAAGAAACCTTTTAGAATGTTTGTAACAATGGCACAGGGACACACACACCATTTCCAATGGACAGGCAAACGAAATTCGGGACCCAATTTTACAAAGTTTCTTACTTGTAAGGAATTTCTCCAACCCACTAGATTCCTAGTTAAGGTGAACTGTTTGCTCTTTTGTTCCCCCAACTTTATTATTCAACAAAACGTAACATGTCAACAAAAGGCCTTGCTAAAGCTGTGTGAGAGAGGCCAGGAAAGACCTCTGTGAAGACATGAGAAGGAGCTGCTTACTCTCTAAAACCTTTGGGTAAGCCCACAGAAGCCTGGCTGAGTTTAAAGTAACTATGACCATTTGAAATTGTGTTTCATGCAGAGAAAAAAAAAAAAGGAATAGGAACAGCTATTTCTGGAGCAGTCCTCATAGCAAAGCTACACACCAGGGCTATCTCCCCAGATTCCCCACGTGACCTACCTCACAATGAGAGATAACAGGTTGGGAGACCAACTGCTCTGGAGACTGTGGAGATCTTGTTCACCTTTCCTCCTCAGCCACGCGTCTCCCTCCGGCTAAATCACTTTTATTGATCTGAGAGTTAGGAGCTTGGTAGGAGTAAGGTAGATGGCCCAGCGCAGATAAGACAGAGAGGCATTCTCTGGCCTCCCTGAAGGTTGGAAAGTAGGTCATGAGAAGTACCTCGCAAATGCTTTCTCAAAAGATTATCCCTCAGCAGGAGGGCAATTTAATCTGATGAACCGAGAACTCTGAGGAGGACAGAAGGTAATAAGTAGAGCTATAGATTTTAAGATAGAGAAGATATGTGAATTCTTTCCAAGCAGATAAGTTGGAAAGGGACAACATAAGCAAGCATGAAAAAAAAAGAAAGAGTGGAAAGTTTAATTCAAAAAATGTTTAAACCTTTATTAGTTTTAAAAACCAAATGCATATTAGAATCATCTGGACAAATTTTAAAGCCTGTGGGTGCACCAGGCCACCATGAGGACCATGAACAAGTTGTTAATAGATGAATACTGCCATTGATAATGTTTTCAAAGCTCCTACATGAGACACAGGTCCAGCCACACAGAAAGCTTTTAACAGAATCAAATGCCATTTAATGATTTAAAAGCGTGCAACAGTCTAGGAATAGAAGGGAGGAGAAATTTCTCAAACTGATAAAGATATCTAGAAAAAGAAACTATTATCATACCAAGTGTTGGAAGAGTGCTTCCTTTCCTCTGGGACTGGGAACAAGACAAGGATGTCCATCTTGCTGCGTCTGTTTATGTTGTACGGGATGTTGTATCCAGGGTAACTGAGAAAAAAAGAAAGAAAGCAAGCAGGAAAGAAAAAGTGAGAAAGGAAGGGAGGGAGGGAGGGAAGGGGGAGAAAAAGATAGAGAGGGAAGGAGTAACAGAAGAAAGAAAAGTTATCCAGATTAGAGCTCCTAAAATAAAACTGTCTCTGCTCAAAGAGGACATAAGCTTGTACATGAAATACCAGAATTATCTCCTCATAGTTTAATGGATTTTACATTTTAATTTTAATTTGTATTTTATTTGCATTTTGTTTTATTAAGATATAAGATCAAAACCCCATGATTCTAATTCTGTATGTCATTCTTGCATAAATATATGGAGACAATCCTACATTATAGAATTTAGCATTAAGAAAATTAGCTACCTTGTACCCCAATGTTAAAACTTTCCCTGTGGTCCAACAACCATATACCAATTCCTAATAAAATTATTATGTTTGTTTCTGTACCTGTTAAATGAAAATTATTAATAAAAAAGATACAAGATTTATATAAATTTATTATTTCCAAAGGCATAGTCAATTTTGCCACTAATGCATATTGAATAATTTAGTACTTCATACAGAAATCCAACTCAGTTTTAGTATATTGAAACAGATATATAGAGAGAGAGAGAGTTTTTTTTCCTCAACTATTTAGAAAACTATAGATACACATACTATCATGGCATATTACTATATCTGCCTGGGAGAATTCCTAATTGAATTATGTAATTTCCTCTAATTTATACTTTCTAGGACATTTTAACATTGACTGTGAGCCATGTGTTCAGTTACAAAAGTTATTCTTGGGATTCTAATTAAAAGTACTCAATCATGCTAATGCGGAGCATAATCTCTGTCCTTTTGCTTTTAAGTGGCCCCTTTTTATTAATAAAAACATGATATCTCTCCACATTTATTCAAGTTCTATAGATGTGAAGAAATTTTTACCACCTTATTGAATTAGTATCTGGATATTTTCTGCCTAGAAAATGAGAATTTAGGATTATAAAAATGATTTACAATTTTACCTAACAATAACTCTTTCCTTAAATGAAATATTCTGTGGAAATTTTTGTTTAGAAAATTGTAGAGCAGTTCTGTGAAGCCTGTGCTCTAGCCTGTTATGACCTCTTAAACCCAGGATGCTCTTGTTTGAAAGCGGTGAAGTGGGAAATCACTAAGTTCTCCTCTCAAGCACTCTGAAATCTATGAGGTCTGCAAGATCCTGTGAAACACTGAAGGCAGAGAACAGTCAAATTCATGGAGGTCAATAAAGAGAGGAATTTCGTGTAGGCAGAGAATTTCCAATATTAAGGACAACAAAGAAACCATAAATCTGACAAGTGGAGGCAGGCAAAGTGTAATCACATCTTCCAGTTATATACAGATGGAAGACTGCACCAGGTGATGAACTTTTCTTTAGGCCAGAGACAGCCTTCTCAGAACACCTCATTTTTGAAAACATAAGTCATTACACAAGATACTAAAATTTAAAATATTACACACGTGAAAAATTGACTCATGATATTCTCTGGGAGATATTTTGTCTCACTCCCAAACTGAGCACAGGCTATTTCCCTAAAGCTCATTGTCCTTCAGGTGAAAGACAATTTCATATTCATCATGTCAACACAGTGGAGGAATTATATCAGTCTAAAAGATAAACACAGAATTTCTATCAAACCCATCTTTCATTTTGAATCTTTCTATTTTCAGCTTTATTAATCTCTTGAAGTCACACTAAAGTTGAGGCTACAAGATAGGCTTAAGTATGTTCACATATTTAGGTCTTACAAGAACTAAGGTAAAAGGCACATGTGAAACTTCACAGCAAAGTTCTTGGTACTGAGTAGTTGCTGAAGGGCACAAGTTTCCATTCACTATTAGATAATAATGTGAACTGGCATATAGTGCCTTGAGCAGAGTAATTATATCCGATTTTGTTTACCATCTTACTGCTAGCATAATGCATAGATCCTAGCATATAGTAGGTGTTTAATAAACATGTCAACCAGCAAGGAACAAATGACTACCTCTGTAAATACATTACTGTTTGCTAAAGTATCTCTTTCCCAAGATTTTCAGAAGGAAAAGGACAAACACTTAGTTCAAAGCACACATATGAGAGACCAAGTTAACCTTGCCCTATAAATTTTCATTCTAATGGATAGACAAAATAGAGAACAAACACTTGAGGTGTCAAATAGATAGTTTTTACATTTATCATTCTCTCATTACTACAAATATTTAGAGAATAATGCCCATGAACCTGAGACAATAATTATGGTACATGGTTGTCTTCGAATATTAAATCTACATTCCTTTGGTTAAATAAATTTTAAATGAGCATTTGGACTTCTAGTTAGGCATAATTCTCATTGGCTGGGAGGTGAACAGGAATGTACCACCATCTATCTGTGTGGTACCCAAAATGGAAGACTTGAATTGTGGATGGAAGGGCTTCCACTAGCTCAAGTCTATCTACCTACTCAGAACCAATACATACAAAAGAAGTAAAATCACAAATTCCTTAAGGTGCAACTCTTTTGTGTCTGTTATATTGACTTCGCCTGCACCATAACAAATACAATAAAATTCTCCCAAATTCTGTATAGAAGCTGGATTTCTCTCAATGTTAAACTCATTTTAGGACTAAAGGACTCTGTCAGTGTTTGCCTAAACTAGGGTGCTGCTCAAAATTATAGACACCAGATCTTTCTTCTAAAGATTTTGATTCATTAGAATGGGGGTGGGGTCTTAGATAGCTATACTTTTTATATACTGCAAAGGCAATATTGGAAACATTGTTGTAAGTAGTATTGCCTATATTTTACATTTGTGTGACCTCCTTGTGTAAACATGAAATTAAAAGTCATTTTAATAAAGTAAACACCATACAAGATGTTTATTAGGCAAGATATTCAATGGTTGAGAAATGTCTTTGTTGTTTTTTGTGGTTGAGTAGTACTCCATGGTATACATATACCACATTTTTTTAATCCACTCATGTATTGATGGGCATTCATCGGGTGTTGGACAGGTGGGAGGGGGAGGAAGGGACGGGTAAATTCATACCTAAAGGGTGCAGAGCACACTCTCTGAGAGATGGGCACACTTGAAGCCCTGACTCGGGCAGAGTAAAGGCAATACATGTAACCTAAATGTCTGTACCCCCATAACACTCTGAGATAAATAAGTAAATTAAAAAAAAAAAGAAATGTCTTATATTTCATGTTTTAAACATCTAATTGAAGTTATGGTTTTTCAGATTTCCATCAAGTATTTGGACATTTACAGAGAATTAAAATTTGGAAATTATAGGATTTTAGAATTGCAAGAATATTTCAATTCATATAGTCTATCCTTACTTCAAAATCAAAATTTGCCTACTAATCTAGGAATTTATGACACTAAAGAGTAACAGTTTATAGAATCCAACAGCAGAATAGGGTTACAAGAGGAGTCCTGTGATACATGTCAAAGGATCTGCCTGGGCTGTCATGGTTAAAAGTGATTTTACCATTACTTTGTCTGTAAAGAGAGAAAAATTGTTTTATGATAGCACAAAAAAGTGACCATAATCAACAATAAGTATGGTGCACTTTAAAATAACTGAAAGAGTGGAATTGGAATATTCCTAACACAAAGAAATAATAAATGGTTGAGGTGATGATACCTCAATTACCCTAATTTGATTAATTCATATTGTATGCCTGTATCAAAACATCCCATGTACCCTATAAATATATACTATTATGTACCCACAATAATTAAAAATAAAATAATTTTTAAGAAGCAATAAATCAGATTCCCTCATTGTATCCAAAGTGCTTCTCAATGACTACACATTTGAACAAAACATAAGGTGGATAGCTTGGACTCTACTTCTTCAAACAGCTGTGCCTTGCTACTCCCCAACCCTGCACATGTCCTCTGTCTTGCAGTGGGGCTATTTTCTCGGTCTTGATTTAGCATAGGGACACACCCAGAGCTGAGAAAGAAGAGGATTAGAGAGACACAGTATATCCATCCACTATGCCACTTTACATCACATTGGTCCACTTCTAGTTATTATAAAAGATTATATAAAGTATGGTTAACTAATTTGAGTATTTGAAAACAAGCCAGAATCATCATGTACATAGCTCAAGTTAATCTACTTTTAGAAATGTGGGTTCTTGGGCAAAGTTTAAGAGTGTATCCTCAAGTTTTGATAGAAATAAAACAGTTGCCTACTGTGGATATGGTTGTATATTAACAGAATCTCAGTAGTTCCTAGCATACTGACGCTGTAATTTCAATAAATAGGAAGAGAAAATATTTACTATTTTGCCCTTACCTTTGGCCCAGTAAAACATACATTCACTACCATATGTTTTGCCATTAGATCCACAGACTGGAAAAGATATCTTGATGGAAGCAAATTTTTGGACTGCGAGTTTTTTACATTTTGCCTGTAAAATGCAAAGGCAACAAAGAAATAATCAGACAGTACACATTTAAAGATAATGGTTTTAATATGTGATTATGAAATGCCATACATAAAAAAGAAAATAAAGAACCTATATATTTTATAATAGGCCCATAACAAAACAAACACCCTTGTGAACAGAAAACAAATTAAAAAATAAACAATTTTCATAACCTTGTAGCCCTCCCTACCAGGTGTTCTTCTCAAATTCCATTCCCCTGCTGTATCATACATAATCATTAAACTCAGTTTTCTAATTAGCATTCACTTACTTTTCTTTAAACTTTCTCCACATATGTAATTGTTTGTAAAATTGTGTATTATTTAATTTTGGATGTTTTCAAATTTTATATGCATAAGCATTATAACCTATTTTGGTTTTCTGAAAATATTTTAATAAGTATAGATTACTTTTATTGAAAGTTTCTGTAGTTTATTTAGATCACATATTTTCTAATATTTAACATATTAATATTGTGAATGATTGTGTACTGCTTTGAGTCAATCACAGATTGCTAGTAAAATAATATTTGTCACATGTGGGCAACATTTTTATACATTGCTATATTTTGCATTCTAAGATTTTTATCTAGAATTTTTGGATCTATGTTGTTTGGATCCATTGCTAAATTTGAGGACTTAGTGGACAATTGAATTCTACTTTCTTTGTAGATAATTGGTCTTTCTGTCTGGGTACTCTTAAGACCACCTCTTTGAATTAATTGATTTGTAATTTGGCACAAGGTATTTAAATGTGGATTCTTAAATAAATTTTTCCAGATTAGAATGTATTGGGACCCTTAAACCTATTCCCAATAGGCAAAAAGTATAAATGACCCAAATGTCTACCAACTGATGAATGGATAAATAAATGTAGTATATTATCAGTCAATGGGATATTATTCATGGATACAAAGAAATAAAGCACTGACAAATGCTAAAAAATGGATGAGCTTTGAAAATATTACACTAAGTGAAAAAAGCTAGTCACAAAACACATATTTATTATAGAATTCCACTTATATGAAATGTCTAGAAAAGGTAAATCCAAAGAGATAGTAATTACATTAGAGATTTCCTGGAGTGGGAGGCACAGGGAATGGTGATTGACAGTAAATGGGAATATGGAATCTAACTGTGGAATAAAAATGTTCTAAAATTGAATTATGTCATGATTTAATGACTTAAAAAAACTTTAAAAAGTCATTAAATTACACATTTTAATTGGTGAATTATATAGTATGTGAAATAGTCATCAGTAAGTTATTTAATAAAAATACATACACTGACAAGAGTAACTAAAATGCTATTCTAAAACATGCATTTAACTTCCAAATCACCCATATGCAGTGGGGGCCACTTAAATCTCTCTGTGAATCCTCCAAAAACTGTACTAATTACCAAGAAAAACTCATAAAACCACATAATGACTTGTACTCAGCCCAACCAGAAGACACAAAAAAAGTACTCACTTGCCATTACCTGTATAGACAAAAACAATCATAAAAATTTGGTAGGATTTTCACTTGAACTCCCAGTGGAAGCAAGCTTCTTGCAAAAAATATGGAATAGGGGAACGGGGGGTTGTAGGAAGGCCACAAAAGAGAGGGAAAAAAAAACCTAAAACGAACTATAAAGAGAGAAGGGAAGAACAGATGATTGAAGATTCAGCTAAAGTCTCCTAGAGAAAGCACATAATTCATACTAAAAAACATAAAAGAGACCTGGTACACAAGGGCATGTTTAGAGGGAAGAATATTAAAAGTAAATGAAATTCAAGGTAGAAGTCTCAGAAAGCCATGTGTTTATGAGAGAAAAAAGTAAAAGCAAAGAAAATATGGGGTGGAGAAAGGCATCTTTCGGAGACAAGGTAGTAAAAGCAAAAAGAAGCATGTGGAGAGCCTTTAGAATAATACAATACAAAAGAGAGCCAGTGCGAAAGAATAATACCACAAAAACAGAGACACACAGAAACACACACACACACACACATACACACACACTCCTCATCACCTCACTGAAGTAACTACATTTTGCTACACTGACTGATGAGGGCACTCTTTCACAAGAAACCTCCTAAACCAGTGATGGGAAACATGTGGCCTTCTAGGTCCTTAAGTGTGGCCTTTTGACTGAATCCAAATTTTACAGAATAAATCTTTTTATTTTTATTAATACATTTTTGTTTGTCTTTTATATTTTTATTTTATATTTAAAATGAACATATTGAAAATACCAAAGAATCTAATAAGTTTCAACAAAACAATTCTCCCAGATTGGCTGGCACAATTAGAATATTAGTAAGCCATAAGGGCTGACCTGATGGCTGCTACACTCATAATTTAGTTCTAACTTCTCCCACCTGACTGGCACCACTACGACATGAGGCTAGTTGGCAAGAGTTTATGGGGATTAGGTATACCACTCTGTTATCAGCTTTTGACATTGGTCTTGACTTTCCAGTCTTGTCATTTGTCTTCATAAGCTGCCTAAATGTATTGATTTAAAATGTATTATGATAATTCCAACATATAAAGTGTCTATAAATTTGTTTCTATTGTCTATCATTTCTGTTCATTCTTTTCATGTTGTCTTGTTCTATATGAAACTTATGTTGGCCCGCGGATTCCACCCTGACCCAGGACAAGAGTCCACACGACCTACTCCACAGATACTCCTGGAGTCACTTGACCTCACTGTGCACACCTTCCACCTATAGCCTTTTTCAGAGGCACCATGGAGCCTGAGAAATACATCATCCCTGTTCAGCTCAAAGTAGCTACAGAAGACGGACCCTCATCTCTAACCCCCAAAGATTTTCAGGCTCCATGTCTATCAGGGGGGGATGTTAGGTAGGGATTAAATCTGCAGGTGGTGGGTGTAGGCCAGGAGTGTGGTTCCTAGGGGCAGGGAAGACAGGGACCAATCAGGGAAGGGACTGCAGGAAAATGCAGAGCACCTGATAATCATTTGGTAACATCCCATGCCTCCTAGAAGTCCTCCCCTGGACTAGGCCAATAAAAGGAAACCACCTGGGAGTCCTCAACGTCTTTCTCCACTCGTGGAGACTGACCCGTTCCTCTCTCTGGAATGCATTTTCACTTTGGGTAGGTTCCTTCTTTACTTCACTTTGTATAGATTCTTTCTTTTCTGTAATAAACTGTTTGTGTGGGATTGCTTTGTATTTGTGATCACTCTATCATCAGCTCAACTTGGTACCAGTGCTCACTCTTCACACTGGGAACCAAGGACCAGGGAACATTGACAGAGACCTAACATTACTTTTTACTTCCATATATATAATTAGCCACACAATATTTTGTTATTTTTTCTTTAGATTGTCAATTATCTTTTTTTAAAAAAATCTGAAAATAAGAAGTATCTTTTATTTTACTCACATATTTACCATTTCTAGCGCTCTGTTTCTTACGTGTAGGTCTCCTCATACCACATTTTTAAGTTCTTGTTAGTTTGAAAATTTACCTTACCTTCATTAATATAAATAATTCACTTGATGCAGAATTCTAGGTTGACAGGTTTTGATCGGTACTTTAAAAATGTTGTTCCAGCATCTTCAGACCTGCAAAATTTCTGACTAGATACCTGCAGTCATTCTTATCTTTCTTCCTATGTCTGGAATCCATGTTTTCATTCTCTGGCCACTTTAAAACTTTTTTCTATATCTTCGGAACAATTTCTTTATGATGTATTGGGGCATGGTTGTGTTTTTTTTTTTTAGGTTTATGGGGATGTTCTTTCTATTTCTTGGATCTGTAGGTTTTACTTTTCATCAAATTTGGAAAATGAAAATAAAAGACATTCTATAATAAAGACATCTGCACTCGAATGTTTATAGCAGCACAATTCACAATTGCAAAGATGTGAAAACAACCCAAGTGCCCATCAATACATGAGTGGATTAATAAAATGTGGTATATGTATACCATGGAGTATTACTCAGCAATAAAAAACAACGGTGAATTAACACATCTGGTATTATCCTGGATCCATTCTTCGAAGTGAAGTATCTATCACAAGAATGGAAAAACAAGCACCACTGGTGCTCACCATCAAATTGGTACTAACTGATCAATACCTATGTGCACACATGGAAATAATATTCACTAGGGGTCAGGCAGGTGGGAGGGGAGTGCAGGGGATGGGAAAACTCACACCTAATGGGTGTGGGGCGCACTGTCTGGGGGATGTTCACGATTGTAGCTCTGACTTGGGCAATGCATAGGCAATCTATGTAACCAAAGTGTTTGTACCCCCATAATACTCTGAAATTTTTTAAAAAATGAAATAATTGCTTAAAATATGCAATATTAATTTCTCAAAGAATAGATCAAATTTCCCATTCACATTAATGTGGCTGATGACATTAATAATTAAAATAATGTTATTCAATTAAAAAAACAAATTTGGAAAATGTGGGGCTATTATTTCTTCAACTTTTTTTCCTGCTCCATTACCCTTCCTCTCTCTTCACTTTATGTTACTCCAATTATACTATGATAAACTGCTTGATATTGCCCACAAATCACTGTGGATCTGTTCATTTTTTTCCTATCTTTTTCTTTGTTTCAGTTTGGATATTTTCTGTTTCTATGTCTTCAATGTCAGTGATAGTTCCTTTTGAAGTGTCTAATCTTCTTAAAGCCATTCAGTGTTTTTCATTTAATTCCTATAATACTTTTTCAGCTCCAAAATTTTCATTTCTTTGTTTTTAATGTTGTTCATTTATCTTCCCATTATGCCTATACTATCATGTTTATAAAGACTTTTTAATATATAAGTCCATCACCTCTATTATTTGGGGGTTCTTTTCCATTGGCTGATTATGAGTCACATTTTCTGTCTTTTTGTATATCTAGTATCTTTCTATTGGATGCTGGACACAGTGAATGTCACTTTTTTGGTCTGGATTTTGCTTTTATCCTTTACAGAATACTGAAGTTTGGTTTGTCAAACATTTAAATAAATTGCTTGTAGATCAGCTTGATAATTTTCAGACTCATTTTTAAGATTTGTTATGGCATGTCCTGATTAGCCTTTATTCTACGGATATTTTTGTCCTACCTCTAAGGCAAGAACCTTCTGAAGTCTCTACTGAATGTCTTATATATTCAACAAGATCTCTCCAATCTCTTCAGTACCTGTATGTCTGGTAGACATGTGTGTATATTAAAGGTTGTTCAACTTACATTTCCTTGATACTTTTGCTTTGTCTGGGATCATAGCACTTCACACTACTCATGCACAGTCTAGCATTCAACTAAAGACTCATAAAGATTTCTGCAATTCTTTTTTCCCTTTACTGTAGGTCTCTGTCCTGCAAATTCCAGCTATCTCAGTGTTCCCAAATTCAATCTCCATCTCCTCATTTCATCAATACCACGATGCTATGCTTATGTTCTATGGGGTGTTTCAGAAAGCTCCTCCTGAAAAAGTGTTTAGGCAATCATAAGGCTCACTTTGTTTTTTTCCCCTTTACTCAGGAATCTCAGCTTAGTCCTATCCTCCCTGTGGCCTAATGTCTGGACATTATCACTTCATATATCTTGTCTAGTTTTCTGGCTGTTTAGAGTGCAAAGGTAAGTTCAATAACAGATACTTATCATGGTCAGAATTAGAATCCACAATCATTTGTTTAATTATATCCAGTCTACATTGGAATTCTGCTACAGTTTTCCTCTGACTTGAGGACATGTACTGTGTGTATGTATGTATGAGAAAGCAGTATTGTCAGCCACAAATATTTAATTTTATTTCTGTTTGCTTTCTATAATAGGTTTGTAGCATGTTGGGTTTCTTTTTCTGTTCATATATATAGGTATAGTATATTTCTGAATGGGGGATTGTGGTGAAAGAATTTATATGGTTTACTAGGGTTTGTAATGTAAGAGCAACCTCTTCAGTTGGCGAAGAGAAGCGCAGTTTTTTCCTTTTTTTTTTTTAATAAATGGCACTTTTTGATGGGAAAGGGTAAGGTCACAATCAATCATTAGATTCATTGATAGTACTTTTAATTTCGTCTTTTTGCTTCCTTTTATTCCTCTAACACCAAACTTCTAAGAAATATCTCTATTCAATGAGACACACTTTTCTCAGAATCAGTGCCTTCTGAAGACTGCCACCTCTCATCCCATAGATTTTCCAAGTGCCTGTCTTTCAATATCCCTACAGCCATTATTCTATTCTAACAGGTCCAAAACTGTTCTAAGTATTCTCCTACCCAGTGTAGGGTGTTCTTCTGATGTTGAACCTTGGGTGACAGCATCAATATCTTTTGGACTGCCAGAATATCTCTGCAGTCTCCTGTCTCCCACATAGCATCTGATTCCTGACTTCTGCATGGATGTTGAAGCCAATGTTGCTAATACTGGAAGTGTACTTTCCCAATTACGTGGACTACAAAGTAGGTGGTACTGTCTGTGTACTGACTCTTGGCTCACCAGAATTGAATGACAATCATTTTAACCTAAAAATATCTAAACAAACAGCAGCTAAACTTCTTTACTGACTTAAGCAGGGCCTCCTGTAAAATATAGCCACCGTAAATCTTTTTGGGAAATTGACCAGTCAAAAAGTAGACTAACCATTATCAAAGGGATGAAAGACTGCATAAATGAACATCACAAACTGTCATGTCTTCTACTTGTTTCCCTAAAAGCCCATCTGTCTTTTCTAAAAGTCTATTTTTTTTCCATAGAAGCCCTTTCTCCCCATCCCTTTCCCCTATTAATTTGGTGTATAAACCCTTTTCCCTCACTGTTTGGAGAGCCAGTTTCTGTGCTTCCATATGCATACGAATAAACTGTGTTTATTCTCCCATAAATCCTCCTGTCTTTTGTTAGTTAATTTGCAGGCCCCCAACTAATCAAACTTAAGATGGTAGAGGAAAAGTTTTCTTCCCATCAGTTTTGGCAACAAGGATAGCTGGCTTAGGACACCCTGCTCACTCCAGACTACAGCTGAGATCTCTGGATCTCTGATCAAGCAAGCAAAAATAAGCTTTTTTACCAGTCAGATTCCTGGGTCTCTGCATGGGGTCCAGTTAAGCCAGGGTGGTAAGAGACTCTCCTATCTTTTCTAAAACTTTTTCAAATTGAGATTTACAGAAGAAAATTTTGATTAGAAATAGTTCTTTAAAGAATGTGACTCTTGTTACAGAAAACCATTATCTGTCTTTTGTATTCTTGTTTTGCCCTGTGCTGTCTAAAACTGTTGTATGGCATAAGAAGAAATATAGGCTAGAATGCAGGCATAGGTTCTATAAGCCTGTTAGTCACCAATAAAACTGGATTAGTTTCTCCCTCCATTTTAATTTTGTATCCAGAAAGTTTGGATTTTGAAATCAGAGAAAGCATTTTCTTTCTGGTTTTCTGCCTGCTGGTGGGTGGATATTGTCATGTCTATATCTAGAAGTGGTCAACAGTCAGGTTGGGAACATGAGAAACACAGTGCATTATATTCCTACGGATTATCACCAGCTCTCATTGGATTGTCTAAATATAAATCCTTTCCTTTCTCAGTGACTTTGTCACGTTTGGAAACTTGGTTTCATTCTTTCCAGCTAACTTTGGGAGTGATGATGGATTAAGAAGACAGTATTTTCTGTGCTCTTTTTGGAGATGCTTCCTGTGTCCATCATTAAGCCATATAAAGGCTTATTGGTTTGAGTCATGTTTGGAATGAGTATACTCTCTGAAGCTGGACTGGAATTCCGGTCTTCTTTGTTTCAGAGATATCTTTTGGACTGGAATTTCTTTTTTCTGGTGATTTGTTTTGAGGTTTCTCTGTTTTCTCTGTTCTCTATTGCCCCTCACATGGGAAATTCTCAGTTGATTAAACCCCCTCCCTCCTCTTCTCAAACCCAGCTGACTATATACTCCAATACTGTGGCATGGTACTCACTGTCCATTTCCTTTCTTATTCACATGACTTTACTAACTTTAGACCCTCTGCCCCCTCTGGGCTCTCAAGGAACTCCTCAGGAACTCCAAAAGCAGCCACCTAGGGTTAAAGCCATGTCCTCCATAAGATTATATGTCAGGACAAAAGAAAATCTTTAAAGTCTCCTCCATAATATTGGTGAACAGCTTTAGCCCTTATATTGAACAGGGAACCTTAACTTGCTCAATCTACCAGAAACAGAATTCTGACAAAAATATAAAATGGAGAAAGATGAGGACCAACTCTTTTATAAACTAGTAAGTTTTGTGTCTCTATATCTGTGTGTAACTTATGGCTATAATTTTAAAATCAAAACTGTAAGATCTCTATTTGTGTCAGTCTGTATTTTTATGTATGTTATCTATATGTGATATTTTCCTACCTCTAAATGGTATTGCCAAATTAATTTAGAAAATCTCTTAAAGGAGCTCTATTCTAATATGATTAGAGAGAAATAAACACTTTCTCAAAACTCCCAGAAATATAGGAACTAACCCAGATATTTTTCTAGGGTATGTAATTTGAGTAAATATTTGATAAATAAGACAAGTTTGGTATCATTGGTATCATCTGAGTTATCAGCACCTAGTATAATGCAGACACACATTTTATTCTACCTGGGTTTACTAGTCAAATGTTTTATTTGCTAAATGTTGATGATTATAAAACTTAAAGTTTTTATTTTAATCAAAGTGAGTCATTATTCAGACAACTTTATTTCAATAATTGTGTTTTCAGCTAACATCATGCTCAATGTTGAAAAGTTGAAAGTTTTTCCTCTCAGATCAGAAATAATACAATGCCCACTCTGACCACTCATTTTCGACATAGTACAGGAAGTCCTAGCCAGAGCAATCAGGCAAGAAAAATAAATAAAAGGTATGCAAATAGAAAAGAAAGAAGTGAAATTGTCTCTTTTTGCTGATGACATAATTATATATATAGAAAACCCTAAAGGCACCACCAAAAAACTGTAAAAACCGATAAACTAACAACAAACTATCCAAAAAAGAAATTAAGAAAACAATCCTTGCTATTATCTGAATGTGTTGCCCAAAATTTACATATTGAAAACTTATTCCCCAGTGTAACAGTGTTGAGAGGTGGGGCCTTTGGGAGGTGTTTAGGTCATGAGGACTCCACCTTAATGAGTGGATTATTGCCACTATAAAAAGGGATTATGGGAATGGGTTCTCTCTGTTGTGCTTGCACCCTCCACCATGTGAGGACATAGTAAGAACGCCCTCACCAGATGCCAGCACCTTGATCTTGGACTTCCAAGCTTTCTGAACTGTGAGAAAATAAATTTCTGTTCTTTATAAATTTGCCAGTAAGGTATTCTGGTACAACAACACAAAACAAACTAAGGCAATCCCATTTACGATAGCATTTTAAAATGTAGGAGTAAATTTAACCAAGAAAATGAAAGACCTGTATATGGGAAACTATAAACATTGATGAAAGTAATTAAAGGAGACACTAATAGATGGAAAATATCCAGTGTTCATGGATTAGAAGAATAATGTTGTTACAAAGTCCATACTACCCCAAGTGATCTACACTTTTAATGTAATCCCTATCAAAATACCCATGTCATTCTTCAAAGAAATAGAAAAAACAATACTCAAATTTGAATGGAACCTCAAAGACCCCACATAACCAAAGCAATCTTGAGCAAAAAACAGAAAAGCTAGAGACATCACACTACCTAATTTCAAATATATTATAAAGCTAAAGTAATCAAATTATATAGCACTGGCATAAAAACAAACACATTGACCACGGAAATAGGTAGAGAGCCCAGAAATAAACACATGCATTTATGGTCAATCAATTTGCAACAAAGATGCCAAGAACACACAATGGGGAAAGGACAGTCTTTTCAGTAAGTGGTGTTGGGACAAGTGGATTCATATGCAGAAGAATGAAAGTAGATCTTTATCTCACCCCATATAAGAATCAACTCAAAATGGATTAAAAAGTTAAATGTAAGACCTGAAACTATAAAACTGCTAGGAGAAAACATAGCGGAAAAGCTCCATGACATTGGTCTGGGCAATCTCTATCACTAACCATCAGGGAAATGCAGATCAAAACCACAGTAAGTTATCATTTCACACCTGTTAGAATGACTGTTATCAAAAAGATGAAAGATAAATGTGGGTGAAGATGTGGATAAAAAAGAACCCTGTACACTCTTTGTGGGAATATAAATTAGTACATCCACTTTCAAAAATAGTATGGAGGTTCCTCAAAAACTAAAAGTAGAATTGCCATATGATCCAACAATCCCACTCTGGCTATATATTCAAAGGAATTGAAATCAGTATGTTGAAGCGATGTCCACACTCCCATGTTCCTTGCAGCATTATTCACAATAGCTATTTATTCACAAAAAAGTGCCTATGGATGGATGAATGCATAAAGAAAATGTGTCCATGTACACAATGGAATACCATTTAGCCTTTTTAAAAGAAAATTTTGTCATTTAAAACATCACGGATGCATCCAGAGGATATTATGCTAAGTGAAATACGACTGGCACAGAGAGACAAATATCACATGATCTCTGTGGAATCCAAAAGTCAAGCTCACAGAAGTAGAGAGTAGAATGGTGGTTACCAAAGGACTATGGTGGGGGGTGGGGTGAGGTAGGGGGCAGGAGTGAGAGGGCATGGATGGGGAAGGGGAGATGTTAGTCAAAGGGTACAAAGTTCAGTTAGATAGGAGGAATAAGTTCTAGTGGTCTATTGCATAGCACGTTGACTATAGTTAATCATGTACTATATATTTCAAAATTGCTAAAAGAGTAGATTTTGAATATACTCATCACAAAGTAATAATAAGTATGTGAGATGATGTATATGTTACTCAGCTTGATTTACTCATTCCACAGTGTATACATGTATTATAACATCACATTATACTCATAAGTGTATACAATTATTATTTGTCAATTAAAAATAAAATAAAATCTTAAAAAATAGTTTGGTGACTGAAGCCCTACAGTTATGCAAATTAAGTAATAGATATTCATTAAATATGTAGATAATTTCTAACTAAGAAACTACTGAAATACTCATTATTAGGCCTAAGTTTAAGCTTCTATACTTTCAGCTTCTTATTTCACAGATCAATTATATATGTGAGTCTGTTAATAAATCTGATTCTTCTGCCACATTGAAAAATTACACTTTGAAAAAGCATATATCTATAAAAATTATGGTATATTCATAAAATTTGCTGATCTGGAACACAATGCTGATATACGATAGACAATTCAAAATTCTCTACTTTCTAGTTCTCTCTGTAAAAGAAAGGTTGCGAATGGTAAAAATTATAATCAATATATGTGCATGAAACCACTAGAAATAATAAGAGCAAAGGAAACAAATTGTATGAAAAGCATGCAAGGAATGTGGGATGTGTTTTTACTGAGGGAAAAAAACAGAGCAACTTTTTCCTAAATTAAAATGAGTAAGTTGATTTTAGTTATACAAAGTAAAATATTGCTTTCTTCATATCCAAGTTTGATCACAAATAAACCCATAGTATAAGCAATGAAAAGCCAATGGAAGATTTGGAGTAAGGCAGCAAGATCAGATCTGTGTTTTACAAATATCATTCTTAAAATACTTGTATATAAAAGAGAGTGGAAAAATTACCCTGCAATTCAAAAAGAAAGCACATCATATTAATGTATGAAAAGACGGTATTATAAAGCTGTTACTTTTCCAAAATTTATGTGACTCTAATCAAAATTCCAGTAGGGTTATTTCTTGGTGGACCAGACACAATGTCTCTAAAATACATCTGGGAAGACATATTTTCAAGAATATCCAAGAACACAGTAAATAAAAAAATAGTGATGAATGGATTCTTTTCTTTCTTCTTTCTGTACATATTTCCTGAATACCTATCATGTGGCAAAAAAAAAAAAATGCTCTTCACTGTGGCTACAAGGTCAAAATTAGGTATAGGCAAGGTCTTTTCCTTCATAGAGCATACAGTCCGATTACCAAGAACACAGTATTTTGAAGAGATATCTGGCTTTGGGGGGGAAAAGATGAGATCTGATGAAGGGGAAAATAAAAAATGCTGGCCCACAAAAGCAAAATGTATCACACAAGACAGTTATGGTAAGGTTCTAAGAAGGTTGTTGGAGAATAAATTTAAGGGAACATTCATTTTCTAAGCTAAGAGATAATGTAGAGATAGCAAGTGAACATGGGCTTTGGTATTAATCCCATCTCTGCCCATGGTAGCATTGTTAGTAGCTAGTTGGTAGCTTCAGCAAATGAATTATTATCTCTTTGAATTATGCCTACCTCAGTTTCTTCTTCTCTTATACAAGATTCAGAGTATTATACAGCTCATAGAATGGTTGGGAGGAATAAATATGATAAAGAATGTAAACTACATAGCCCGATACTGACAGGAAGAAAAGAATGAATGAACGTGCAGATCCCTAGGTAAATTGATACGGAGTGAAGGCTAAAAATAGGGGGAAAAAGGTAGATGATAAAATTTCCAGAATTTTTAAATAAAGGGGAAAAAAGTGGCGCTAGTTCATCCTGAAGCTTGTTTACTCAGTAGAAAAGTGAAGTTTTCCAGGCAAAGTAATGTGGGTGACTTGGAGTCAGGTAGTAGAAAAGAGCTGGATGAAAGAAAGGAAATGGTTTGGGACAGGTGCCATAAGTAGCAATGTGACATTACGTAAGAGGTTTCCTTAGGAGTCTAAAGGGCTTAAATGAGTAGCAATGACAGCAGTTTTGTAGAGTCCATTGTATGGAATTTTTTCTATCATCCACAACCAAGGTCTGAAACAGGAAAACAAGAAGCTGAATTTGTTCCAACTTGGAAGAAGGAGGGGAGAGTAGAGAGCAGGACATCAAGAGGATGGACACGTCAAGGAGCTAAATATAAATGTGAGACTATGGGATTCAGGCTCACACAGGAACACAAAGCAAAAAAGAGTACTACCTACTCTAGGAGAGTCTAAAGTCTGCTGTGAGATAGAATTTGTCCAGATAATGGCCAATTTTTAGGCTAAGGTATACTGGAGGGCAACAAGTAGAGAAATTGGGAGGCTTGGGTACTGCAAAGATTATTGGTTGGAATGTTGGAGTTGCCTGGGCTAATAGAAAAAAAAAATCATATCCTAGAAAGACAGAACAGGTAAACTTCTGAGAATTAGGGGCAAGAGGAGTCTGGGAAGAACTGGAACCAGCCTTGAATTTGGAGAAATTCACCAAATGGTCTAGAGTGTGATAGGTCATTAATCTGCTTTGCTAATATCAGATCTTTAGGATGCTGGTACTTGTTGTCCTCGTGATCCACAACCAGAAAACAAAAGTACAGAACCTCCAGGTTTGTCCGTGCCTGCTGGAGCACGGCCCATCAGAGGGGGTGGTTCCGGAGAGGGATCAAACTCAGAAACAACCATTACAGTAAACTCATGCCAAGCAAGTGATCACTCAGCCATCCAAGCAGCTTGCTCCTCTGCAACTCATGCCCCTGGCCACAGACTCACGGAACAGCAGCTCTTCTTAAGGCTAGCTGTGACTGCAAGGTGACTACAGCAGGCTCACATTCAGCCATTGCATCCAGGTAACTTCTCTTTACCATCTCTATCCTTAGTCCAAGTCAATGCTGGGATCTCTTCAGATTTCCTCTTTGTTGTCCCCATTTTTTGGCATTGTTTTCCTGCAACACCCTCCTTTTGTTTACTTTGCACACAAAAACAGGAAAAATTTCACTCTTAATATGGTTCTCCCTTATCTCTCTACAAGCCACCTGCTACAATTTTGAGAAGAACCAGAATGGATAGAGTCAGGCATGAGAAAGTTAAGGAAAGGAACTTGGAAAGTGTCATCTCTCTGGCCTAAATATTTCAATCCCTACAAAGAAAAGTTTGGCTGAACAAGTTACCAATTTAATATATTTAAGCTCTTTACTTGTATTAATACCAGTTGATTCTCTCAACATCCTATGAAGTTCATAATGTTTCTGAGACTCATACTTCTAAGAGATGTTGAGTTTAGAATTTGAACGCCTGTATCTCTGACTCCAAACTCTATGATTTCTAGCATCTCACTCATTGCAATAAATCAATTCAAGGTGATAGATATAGATATAGATATTTATGGAGATATATATATATAGTGTGTATATATATATTATATATATGTATCAGTGTGTGTATACACACACACACACACACACACACACACACTGATTCTTGCATCAGAGAAGGTACACATAATTTTTATTATCCAGGGCAAACACTTCCATTTTTAATCAATTTTTTGTGTTTGAGCCTATGTGACTGGCCTGTCAAAGAGAAATTTACCTAGGAAGTGAAAGGCTTCAGTGTGGAAGAAACGGGTCCATCCCAGGGAATCAACAACTTGTGTTTTAGGGTGACATGTCCCAGGTTGTACAGGAGAGCCCTGTGTTTACACCAGTTATCTCAGAATTCTTATGAATTCTTTGAATGTCCATACTCACTACCAAGAATGTCCTAGTTTAGATAATAAATTCTAGGGTGAACCTATGTCTATGTAACACGCCTTGGATCAGCCCTGATGAATCTTCAGCCTAATTTCTTTTCCAGGCCAGGACTGTGATTGTAAGCTGGTTGCTGGCAGAAAAAAAAAATATTTTTATGGTTTTTCTCTCCTTTCTTAGAGCAGAAGGGCTTTCTCAAGCCTGAATTCCTAGAGACTAGGCCAGTGTGAGACCACCATAGCCAAGTGTATGGGAAGGGAACCTCCTTAGGGTATTGTGTTTTCTCATGTTTGGAAAGCCAGCTGTGCAAGAGATTAGGAATAAACCGTCTTGGGCATTTTCACAGGCCTCCCCAAGGAAGGATATCATATGAGATCAAATGGCTGCCTTTCCCCACAAAACCTTATTTTTCCTGGTATGCTCTACTTTGGCACATATTGTTTTCTCAGGTGAGCAACCTTAGAGATTTTGGGAGATACATATCTGATGTTCTTAAAGTTGTAGAAAGAAAAAAAGTCATTTGTGACTTTGTATGGGTAATGTTTTGCTGAAGTGTAAGCCTTTGGGCTTGATAATCCAAATTGCATATTATTAAGATGTATTTTCCTGCATGGAAAAATCAGACTTGTTTTCTATGCTGTGGATTATCATCCTCATTACTATTTTCTTGATCCAAAATAAAATCTTCTAGAGCAGATAAAATTGTAATGTTTCCATTGTAAGCAATACATTGTGTGAATATAATTTTTTTTCCTAAAAAAAGATATATTTTTCATCTGGGGTTTAAAAGGTTCTCTAAATATGATAATGAAGTCAATGAAGAATAAAAGGTGTTTGTGTGAATGATGTTGGGCTGATATGTTTGCCTTCATAGTTGAGTAATAAAAACCCGAAAAACATAAAGGTAAAATCCATCTTACCTGCTATTATAGATAGAATAATGGCCTCCCCAAATATCAATGTCCTAATCACCAGAACCTATGAATATGTTACCTTCCATAGCATAAGGGACTTTGCGGATGTGATTTAGTTAAGGATATTGAAATGGAAAGTTATCCTGGATTATTCAGGTGGGGCCAATATAATCACAGGGATCCCTATAAGAGAGAGGCAGGGGGGCTCAAGTCAAAGAAGGAGATGTGACAATGGTAGCAGAGGTTAGAATGACACAGGGACAGGGCCATGGGCCGAGGAATTCAGGCAGCCCATAGAAGCTGGAAAAGGTAAGGAAATGGAGTCTTCTCTGGAAACTCCAGAAGGAATGTAGCCCGGCTGAAATCTTGATTTTAGGACTTCTCACCTCCAGAAGATAATAAATTTGTGTCATTTTAAGTCACTAAGTTTGTGACAATTCCTTACAGAAGCCATAGGAAACTAGTACACCTGCAAGTAAGTTACACACTAGTAAACTGATGCTACCGTGTATCTCACTTACGTGTCCATTTTCAGATCCTCCTAAAATAAATGATACATATTGAATGCTCAGTACATGAGTTTTAAAAATGTAGCTACCATCAATTAATTATCTGTTGTGTGTAGGTTCTCTGCAATATACTTTATTATTTTAATAAGCTTCAGTTGGATAGTCTGGATTAACCACAATACTTGGTTCAATAAATACCACTGGGTCCAATCAATAAGTACCATGAACACATCCTTCTTGCAAAAATCTAGACTATTGACAAAAGTTCAAGACCATAAATTTGATCTTCAGTCATCCAGTGCCCTTGGATAAAGATAGAAAAGGGCATTGGGTCCACCATTCTAAATCTTGTGTCCATTCTTCTCTTGTTTTTCTTTTATTATAGATTTGTTACTTATACACATTGTGGAAAGTGTATTTTATAATTCTTTTAAAGTTTACACAAAGTTATATAATTTGTCATGTAGGACTTTTCACTTGATATTATATGGAGAGAGTCATGTTATCTATTGAAATGTATTTTTTCCTACATACTATATTGCTTAAATTCATACATTTTTGTGTACTGCTGTAGATTATTTAGTTTTATTGATGAGTAATATCCTAATGTGTACATATAACCTAATTTCTTTCCTCTTCTCTTGAGCATTTGGTTTGCTTACAAATGTATGATGTTGGAACCAGAGCTGGTAGAAATGTTCTTATGCATGTTTTCTGACGCACATTAACAAGTTTCTCTTGGGTACATATCTAAGAGTAGTTTTGCTATGTCACAAGGTGTGTGAATTTTTAATATTATAGGATAATGCCAGATGATTTTCCAAAGTTGTATAAACTAGTAATTTCATAAGAAAACTATAAGGTAGCCTACTAATCCACATCATATGCACATTTGATATTGTCTAATCTTTTAAAAATTTTAGCCAATCTATTCTCACTTTCATATTGATTTGCATTTCCCTGATAACCAACAAAGCTAAGAATCTTTATAGGCAACATGTGTTTCTTCTTTTGTGTTATTCTTATTCATGCCTTTTGTCATTTTTTTCTACTGGATTGCTTTAACACATCTTATAAATATCCTAGGAGATTATATATCCACCTGTCTATCTATATCACGATACAAATCCTTTGTGGGCTTTTTTGTACAAATATCTTTTCTTAGATTTTAAATTGTCTTTTCACTGCCTTAAATAAGTCTTTTAGGTAAGTATAAATTCCTAATATTGACAGAGTCAGCTTTACCAAACTTTTCATTTACAACAAGCCTTTTTTTTTGTATTTTGTTAAAGAAATTCCTCCTCTCCCTCTAAAATCTAAATATATTCATCTATGTTCTCAAATCAGAGATTTTTATAAACTGCCAAACTAAGATATATTTGACACATAAACTGTGTCAATATAATTTTACTATATTTAAAGTGTACAAGTTTTGACATATTTATACATTTGTGCAGCCATCACTACAATCAAGATAATGAATATATCCCTCATCCATAAAAAATTTTCTTGATTTGTTTTGCTGTTCCTTCTTCCCACCTTTCCCACTTCAACCTGCCCCATATTCAAACAATGATATGCCTTTTTGTCATTATAGAGTAGGTTGCATTTTCTATAAGTTTATATAAATTGAATCATGCAATATATATTATTTTAAAGTCTAGTTTCTCATACTCAGTCTTACCAGTTTAAGAATCATCAATACTGTTATATGTATCAATAGTTCATCCCTTTTTATATCTAAGAGATATTCCAGTATATGGATATACCACATTTTGTTCATCTGTTTACCTATTGACATCTGGGTTGCTTCAAATTTTGGAATTTTGCAAATAAAGATATTATGGACTTAAGTATATAGTAATGCCTTTATTTCTCTTGGGTAAATTCCTAGGAATGGCATGGCTAAATCATATTGTAAGTGATTTAAATTTTTACAAAACTGCCAAACTATTTTCCAAAGTGGTTTTACCCCACCATTTTACATACCCACTAGCAATGTATGAGAGTTCCAGTAGCTAAACATCCTCAGTAACACTTGTTCTGGTCAGTCTTTTTAATTCTAGATATTCTAATATGAATGTAGTGGTATTCCACTCCAGGTTTAGTTTGTATTTCACAAATGGCTACTAATGTTGGGCATTTTCATGTGGTTATTGGCCATACATATTTCATTTTTGGTTAAGTGTCTATTGGGCTCTTTGTTTTGCTATTACTGAGTTTCAAGAGTTCTTTACATAGTCTAGATAAAAGCACTTTATCAGATATGTGACTTGGAATTATTTATCCATCTTTGGTTAGTCTTTTCATTTTCTTAATTGTCTTTCAAAGAACAGAAGTTTTAAATTTTAATAAAGTCCAATTATCTTTTTTTAATGGATCATGCTTTTGGTGTCATATCTAGGAAATCTTTGTGGTTTTTTTATTTCAAAATATTAAAGCGGTACAAATGTTTTTGTTACATGGGTGGTTTTTATAATGCTTACGTCAGGGCTGTAAGTGTGCCCATCACCTGAATAATGCTCATTGTACCTGTTAGATAGGTTTTTATCCCTCCTCTTCTCCCCCTTGCCCCCTGCTCAATTTCCAATGACTGACTGACTTCTCTCTGTGCCCGTGTGTGCCCATCAATTAGTTCCAAATTATTAAAGGGAACGTATGGTGTTTGTTTTTCCATTCCTGAGATACTTCACTTAGGATGATGGTCTCCAGCTCCATCTACATTGCTGCAAAAGACATTAATTCATTTATTTTTATGGATGAGTTGTACTTCATGGTATATATATATATACCACATTTTGTTAATCCATTCATGAATTGATGGGCACTTAGGTTGATTCCACATCTTTGCAATTGTGAATTGTGCTGTGATGTCTTTTGGATAAAATGACTTCTTTTCCTTTGGGTAGATAGCCAGTGGTGGGATTGCTGGATTAAATGGTAAGTCTACTTTTAGGTCTTTGAGAAATTTCCATACTATTTGCATAGAGGTTGTACTAATTTGCAGTCCCACCAACAGTGTATAAGTGTTCCTTTTGCTCTGTATCCACACCAGCATCTATTGTTTTTGTATGTTTTAGTAATAGCCATTCTGACAGGGGTAAGGTGTTATCTCATTGTGGTTTTAATTTGCATTTCCCTGATGATTAGTGACATTAAGCATTTTTTCATATGTTTGTTGGCCATTTGTCCATCTTCTTTTGAAAAGGGTCTGTGTCTTTTGCCCACTTTTTAATGGGGCTGTTTGTTTTTTTCTTACTGATTTGTTTGAGTTCTTTGTAGATTCTGGATATTAGCCCTTTATCAGAAGCACAGTTTGTGAATATTTTCTCCCATTCTATAGGTTGTCTATTTGCTCTATTGATTATTTCCTTTGCTGTGAAGAAGGTTTTTGATTTAATCAAGTTCCATTTATTTTTGTTGCTGCTGTAATTGTCATTGGGGTCTTAGTCATAAATTCTTTGGCTAGGCTGATATTTAGAAGAGTTTTTCCTACATTTTCTTCTAGAATTTTTATGGTTTCATGCCTTACATTTAAGTTTTTTATCTGTTTTGAATTAACTTTTGTAAGCGGTGCAAGATAGAGGTCCTATTTCATTCTTCTGCATGTGGCTATCCAATTTTCCCAGCACCATTTATTTAATAGGGTTTCTTTTCCCCAGTGTATGTTGTTGTCTGCTTTTTTGAAGATCAGTTGGTTGTAGGTAGATGGTTTTGTATCTGGGTTTTCTGTTCTGTTCCATTGGCCTATGTCTCTATTTTTGAAACAATACCATACTGTTTTGGTTACTATAGACTTGTAGTATAGTTTGAAGTCTGGCAATGTGTGCCTTCAGATTTTTTTCTTTTTGCTTAAGATTTTTGGGGGGGGGGCTATTTGGGCTCTTTTTTGGTTCCAAATGAAGTGTAGAATTATTTTTTATAGATCTGTGAAATATGACATTGGTACTTTGATGGGGATTGCATTGAATCTGTAATGCACTTTGGACAGTATGGACATTTTAACAATTTTGATTCTACCAATCTATGAGCATGATATGTTTTTTCATTTGTTTGTGTCATCTGCAATTCCTTTCATCAGTGTTTGGTAGTTCTCCCTGTAGAGATCTTTCACCTCCTTGGTTAAGTATATTCCTAGGTATTTTATTTTCTAGGTATATTTTCTAGTATATTTCTAGGTATTTATTTGTAGCTATTGTGAATGGTATTGAGTCTTTGATTTGAATCTCAGCTTGACTGTTATTGATATGTAGAAATGCTACTGATTTGTGTTCATTGATTTTGTAACCTGAGACTTTGCTGCATTTATTTATCAATTCCAGGAGTCTCTTGGTGGAGTCTTTGGGATTTCCTAGATACAAGGTCATATCACCACTGAAAAGTGATAAATTTGACCTCCTCTTTCCCAATTTGGATACCCTTTATTTCTTCTCTTGTCTGATTGTTCTGGCTAGGACTTCCAGTACTGTGTTGAATAGAAGTTGTGACAGTAGTCCCCCTTGTCTTGTTACAGTTCTTACAGGGAATGCTTTCAACTTTTCCCCATTCAATATGATGTTGGCTGTGGGTTTGACATATATGGCTTTTATAACTTTGAGATATGTTCTTTCTATGCCTAGTTTGTTGAGGTTTTTATCATGAAAGGGTTTTAGATTTTCTCAAATGTTTTTTCTGCATCTATTGAGATGATCATATAGTCTTTGTTTTTACTTCTGTTTATGCAGTGAATTACATGTATTGATTTACGTGTATTGACCCATCCTTGCATCCCTGGGATGAAGACCACTTGTTCATGGTGGATTATTTTTTTAATATGCTGTTGAATTTGCTTTGCTAGTATTTTATTGAGGATTTTTTCATCTACAGGAATCTTTGTCTTACTCTAAGTATTTTCTGTTTTTTTTTCTAGAAATTTTTATAGTTTAAAATTTTATGTTTATGATTTATTTTGAGTTAATTTTTCTATATGGTGCAATATATAGATTGAGATTCTTTTTTTCATGCAGATACTCAATTGTTTCAGTATCATTTGTTAAAAAGATGATCATTTTCCCAGTGAATTTCCCTTTCACCTTTGTAAAAACTCACTTGTCCATAGAAGTGTACATTTAAGAATCTTTTTTTTTTTTTTTTTTAGAGACAGAGTCTTGCTGTATTGACTGGGTAGAGTGCAGTAGCATCATCATAGCTCACTGCCATGTCAAACTCCTGGGCTCAAGCTATCCTCCTGCCTCAGCCTCCCAAGTACCTGGGACTACAGGCATGCACCACCATGCCCAGCTAATTTTTTCTATTTTTAATAGAGACAGGGTCTTACTCTTGCTCATGCTGGTCTCAAACTCCTGAGCTCAAGGGGTCTTCCTGTCTCAGCCTCCCAGAATGCTAGGATTACAGGCATGAGCCACCATGCCTGGCTTTCTGAACTTTTTAGATGTGTACATTTCTGGTCTTTTTATTCTTTTCCATTGATCTATTTGTTTATTTTTATGCCAATATCATACTGTATTAATTACTGTAGCTTTTTATAGTCTTTATTTTTGGAACCATGATAATGCCTCACATACTAAAAAATAAATTGATTAATAAAATTTATAATTATGGAGGAAAAACCATAAAAATGAGTGCAACAAATAAAAACAAATGAAGTAAACCATATTTATAAAATATATATCCACATTGAAGTTGATGAAATGAAACTAATTCAAGTAATCTTTGAATATAGTATTTGAATTATATACCCTTATTCTTTTTTATTTCCCAGAGTATTACAGGGGGACAGATGTTTAGGTTACATGTATTGCCTTTGCTCTGCCTGAGTCAGATACCCTTATTCTAAAGACAAAAAAAAAAAATATTGAAATATATATTGAACTCTAATTTGTGGGCTTCTTTTTCACAGGAGCATAAAATAAGAATTCTGGAAACTATTTTATATACATTTTAAGACTGAGTAAATAAGTAAATATATTGTAGACAACAAAACATAGGTTTCTCACCACTGGGAAAGGGAGTTACTTTGAAAACTCCCCCAATATCTGAAAACTAAATAACACATAATGCATGAGTAAAGTCAAAATGGCAATTTTAAATTATTTTGAACCTAAGGAAATAAAACAAAATGAACATAAGGCTATGTTCAAAGAAGTGTCATTGCCCCCAAACCCTTTTCCTTTCCACGCCAATCTCACTGTTATCATTTATGTAACCAATCTCATTAGTCTCCATGCTTCCTGTATTTCTTTTAGCTGAAATAAATACCTACATTTTTTACCCCCACACACACTTTCTTACCTAAAAGATTACATATTATAGAGACCTGTTTGCATCTTGCTTTTTCCAATTTAAAATATATCCTGGAAATCACTACCTATCAGTTCACAGGGATCTTCCCTGTTCTTTTACACAAGCGCATAGAACTTCATTGGGTGGATGTATCAAACTTAATTTACTCACTCTTCTATGTATGAACATTTAGTTTGTTATCAATATTTTGTAATTGCAAACAGTGCTGCAAAAAATAGTCTTATGCATATATGTTTTTGTATTGTTGGAGATGTATTTTTCAGGAGAAATTCCTTGAATTGGGATTGATGAGTCAAATGTAAATGCAAATATAGTTTTATTCAATATTGCCAAATTTCACTCTATAAATATTTTGCCAATTTACATTCCCATTACTAATATATGAAAGTACCTCTTTCTCAACAGCTAACCTGATAGGTGAGAAATGACATTTCCATATAGTTTTAATTAGCATTTTTCTTATTATGAGTGAGATTGAATATCTTTTACAGATTTAAGGGCCATTTCTCTATCTTTCTTGGGTGTGTGGTTGTGTGTGAATTATATGTGCATATATATTGCCTGTTCTGCAATTAAGGCTTTTTATTTTTTTGTTCCCTCAATTTTAAAGAGTTCTTTACATGTAGGGATATTAGCCTTTTATCAAATATCTTTTTAGTTTGTGTGTTTCTTTTTTGCCATGGAGTTATTTTATTTTTATTCAATAAAATGTGTCAGTGTTTTCCATTATTGTACTTAGCTTAATGAGTCATTATTAGAAAGCCTTTCCTACCTTAAGATAACAGAGGAATTCTATCAGGTTGTATTTTCATTCTTATATGATCTCATTTATTATGCTTATATGCTGATTCATTTGGAGTTTATTTTTATGTATGATGTGCAGTATATATGTGTAATTTTATTTTATTTTTACTAGTTAAAAGCCTTTAATTTTCTTTTTTTATAACTATATCCAGTTGCTTTCATCATTAAATATTCTGGCTCCTTCGAAGGATATAACAGCATCCCATTCTTTTTATTCTCTGAAAGAATGTATACGTAATCAGCATGATCTATTCCTGGAAAAATTGGTAGGTTTGTGGTTTCCTTTGAGGGAAGATTTTTAAATATCATTCATGATTTTTCATAACTTTTGGAAAGTCTAACTTTTGGAAACTTAGAATATTCTATGATAATCTTCATGGTATTTAACAGTGAAGACATGGAAGAGCAGAACTAAAATAGATTTTTTCTTATTTTATTTTCCCACAGCCAGCTGGTCACCCTCTGTCCCCAGGGAACACCAGGACTGCCCCCCTTCACAAAACCAGTCCACAAAATCAGTCTTCCAAAAGCCAGTGAACTGCTTCAGTTTTCTTTCTTTTTTTTTTCAAAGTAGCATGTGGGTGCAAAGGTTTTCGGTTACATGGATTGCTTTTGTAATGCTTGAGTCAGGGTTAAACGTGTCCTTCAGCTTTCATATCATCACTGTGCCCTCTTTAGTTCAACATTTTGGTAGGAATTGGCCTTATACTTTACTTCTATAACATATTTAATTTTTTAACAATCTTAAAAATGCATGTAATTATCCCAACTGCAGTGAAAAGGAAACTAAAGCTGACAAAAGTCAAGTCGTTTTCTGAAAATAAAATGGTTCATAAGTCATACATACAACCCCAAACAGTTTTTACTCTTTCCTTAATGATGAAGAAAATTTATAAACAAAGTCAGAACTGTGAAAATGAAGAAAAAATAAATAAATGGATAAAGTAGTTAATAAAGGAATGTTGCCTACAAATTCTGTTGCTATAAATTATTTTGTATACTTTTGTGCAAATGATTAATTAAATTACATTTCTTTATTCAATCAGTGACTTCAGTGGATTAAATCATATCCCATGGAGAACTATGTCTTTTAACTTATTGTGTCTGTACTTTATTTGCAGCAATTTTCAAACCGTATGACAAATCTAAATGGCCTAAGGTAAATTTAAATTTCTTAGTTCTGGATTCTCATTCTAGTCTAATTATTCTCTTGACATGAGAGATCTAAAACTACATGGATGTAAAGTAGAATGGGAGGTTTCTATGTGACCCTGGGCGTGTACCTTAACTCTCCAGACTTAGTAGCCTTTATTAGAAGTTACATTATAATATAGGCTAATAAAGGCTACTATATTATAATGTAGCACAAGATAACAATAATATATTTTAGTAAAATAAACATATGTCATCAAATAAAATATATTGAGTAAATATATCTCTGAACATTGAGTGAAATAACACCTGTCACTTGCTCAAAGTCACTAAGCTAAACAATGGTAAATCCAGGATTTGTTCCCAGTCTCAATACAGAATCCTCACTCCTACCAGCTACACTTGAACCCCATCCTCCAGAAGTTCACAAACACATACATATCTCTACTCAATAACATCTTACAGTGAGTTACTGGGACTGGGACACCAAGGTTAAATGAAAACTTTGCATTTGAGCTTAAACATGTATTATAACGGTTATGACTTTAAGAGATGATGGGCAGGGTGGGGACACTGCAGTCAGGAAAAAAAACTGGCCTGATGGGAGCCAGGGCACAGGAAATCTTTAAAAAAGATCAATTGACTAGTAAAATTTGATAGTATTTCTATGTGGGGCAGAAGTGACAGGCATGGAATAGATGAGAGAGAATCTATTATTAATTATTCCCATGATATTTTATATTTGCAGCCTCCATGTCGAATGTATTACCCACTGGATCCTTTTTATGAAACAAACTGTCCTGATATAACAGCATACATTTGTGCTACAAATGGCCATACTTACCAGAATGAGTGTTTCTTTTGCGTTGATCAGTGGTAAGTTCAAATAAAATACCATTATTTTTTCTCTATACTTCTTCATAGAAATTTCAAATAATCTTAGCTAAAGAATCGGTTTTTACCAATGCATGGGGCTTTTTAAAAATGGCCTCCACTGTTCATGAAAGATTGAAGACAGACCACATATATAGTAAAGAAAAGATTTTTTAATTTAGTTAATATTCAAAGTTGACTTATTAAAAGAAGAAAGAAAGAATTACACGATATTTTGGGAGAATTGTATAGAGATCATATTTGTAGATAGTCTATAGATTATATTCAAGCAATGAATGGGAATCCATCTCTTTAAAAAAATCACTCAAATTTTCTTTCATAAGTCATATTGACAAACCTATGAATAGCACCCATTAATGTTGTTTGGTAGATATAAATATACATAGATTTAGATGTAGATACAGCCATAGATATAAAAATAAAGACATAGCCATAGTTACAGGTATAGAAAAACACATGAGTAATAAAGTGATTACGTGTTCTCATACAGATAAAAATTGACAGTCAACTCTTCATATTTTTAGCCTTTCAAATAAATTTGGTAGGAAATTTAGATTAAAAAATTAATAATATTTTTATGATATACTTTAGCCCCATTTGAAATTATTTTTACAAATCATCCCTGTGTCATGTCAGTAACTCCACCATGGCCTGTGAGATCCTCTATGTTGGGGGTCCCCAAGACTACTACCCTCAGGTTTGATGATCTGCGTTGCTAGAAGGATGCACAAAACTCAGAAAATCTGTTATAATCATGATAACTGTTTAATACAATGAAAGGATACAAATTAAAATCAACAAAGACAAAAGGTGCATAGGGTGGCATCCAGGAGCGATCAGACATAAGCTTCCAGCTGCCCTCCCCCAGAGGAGTCACACAGGCAATGCTTAATTCTCCCAGCTATGGGTGAAAACTTGTATGAAGTATTTCCATACTTATCAGGGAAGCTTACTCAAGCTTTGGTGTTCAGACATTTTAATGAAAGTCAGTCACATAGGCATAGAACAACCGCATGGCTGATCTTAACTACTTAGTCTGCAGCTTCCTTGCTCCCCATCTGAGGTCAAACTGATACAGAGTGTCTCAGGACCCTAGGCAAGTGAAAACAGGTATTCACCATAAATCACATGGTTAGTATAAACTATCTGGCAGGCCCAAGTCCTAGGTATACAAGCACACTCTTATCAGGTAGGGTATTCTAAGGGCTTGTTGGCTATCTTTGGTAGCTGGTTAGAGCACCCTAGCGTGCTGAGCCAACTCTTTATTGCATGCCTTCTTTTGAAAAGAATCCTCCTGAGCTTCCAGTGTCATGTTCCCATGCCGTAAGGATTATTGCTGAGTACTGAAGGAGGCAGGGTGTAAAAGCTAGTTTAATAAAGGAAATGCATGCTCATGTTCAGAGCAAGTACTAGCCCCAGAGGATGGTTGAAATATCCTTTAAACAAAAAGAATGAAGGCTTAAAAATGTGAATTAATCAATTCTCTACCATTGGCTTCACAGAAAGATGAATGAGAACACATTAATGTTACCAGACTGTGTAGAGTAAACTGTTATCATTCCTTTCTAATGCAGTTACTGTTGATTTCTCAAGAGCAAGCTAATTAGGAAAGAAAATGGGAAATGTCTTTTTTTGCTGTTCCTCATAAGATTTTTTCCACACTCTGTGGTATCTGGACACACACCACTAAAAAGAGCAGTGTAAGAGAGACTCTCCCACAATGGTCTGGCCTTCTGAAAGTAACATAGAGTGATGCAGAGGCACAGTGCAGACTTTGGTCCGTGGGGCTATAACCCCACAACGGCCCACAAAGATGATCCTTAGAGTCCTTTCAGCCTCACCTAGGAAACTTGAGGAAGCTGTGACTTCACAGAACAGTCTCAGCAGCTCAAAGATCACGCCTCAGATTTCTTCTGGCAAAAATGGGGAAGAGATGAAAGAAATAATTTCCTCCTTTCCTTCCTTCCTGCCTTCTTTCTTTCCTGCCTTCCTTCCCTTATAGGTCATCTCCCAGGAGCTGTTGATAATTCCTGGTATGGTGATTTCTTCCTTACTTCCTCCCTCCCTCTCTCCCTCTTTCCTTCCTTCCTTCCTTTCTGGCTTGTAACTCTGACAGATGTACTCTGACCACTCTAGCTGTTATTTCTCAATCTAATAACAAATAAAGAGCTCCTGTTGGTGAAAAGAGAAAAAAAAGGTTTAGTAACATTATAGCCAGTATGAGCAGAGTTCATATCGAACATATTTTATTCCAAAATACAGGAAATTGATGCCAATGGCAGCAGTGGTGCACTGACCTATATGTTTGCTTTAATTCTCCACGTGACTTGCATGTATAAACTTAACCTTCATGTAAAGGAAGGTTAACATGAAGGTTAAGCTATGTCTTGGAGCAAAAAGAACAGTCCTAACGCTCTTTTGAGTGATGGGAGGAGGAGAGTAATTTTTCAGTCTCTGCTCTTGGTGGTATTTTGAAGAAAAGCCCTGGCGAATTGGACTCACAGCCCAGAGAGATACCCACCACTTGTGAACAATGTAAAATCTTCGAAAAATAATGAAAAGTGCAAGTCTTGGCCAGAATTGATACAGAATCATAGTTACCGTGTTTAAAGAAATCCCTCAAGCCTAATCAGTCTAGGACCTTGATAATAACTAGTAAGAAAATAGAGAGTTGTATGAAAAAGACCCCAGATTCTTCAGAAGCTTGTGGTCTTATTTGGGAAATAGGATATATGCATAGCAAAGTTGATGAAAATAGAAAACAGCCTTGGTTTTGTTGGACCAAAATAGTATTTTTAAAAAGTTTTGAAATAGTGACAGTATTTATTTCAAAAATAAGATTTTACCCCAAAATATAGATTTCAAACATGATAGCAATACTAAGCAAGGGTTTCACATGCCATAAACAAACAATGGCTGCTTCGCATTCAAATGGAGTCCAGGTGTTCCAGATAGCTATAGCCCCACCACTCTCTTCTGTGGTGGAGGTGGTTCACATCACTTATTTACATTATCTGCATGGCTCCAAGCATTTAGTTTGCAATGCTTGAAACAGATGAGCAGATCACAAATATATCTAAGTTGAGCCCAATGATAGGGGTGAGCGAGGGGACTCTCTTGAAGAAAGAAAAGTTTAAAGGAGTTTTAAAGAAAGAAAACACAGAAAAGAAAATGGAATGGTTAATCTACACAGTACTGTTTGGGAAGACTTTTGGAATCAAGAAAGTGTGCAGCATCTTTAGGGAAATAATATAAAGATTATGCTGAAAGGAATGTTATATATTTAGGGAATAGTAACATATAAGGGTGGAAAGTTAGGTAGAGGATAGTTTTCTGTGAGACGTAAATACCAGAGTAAGAATAATAGACTATAGTCTATGGGCAGTGTGAACATAGCAAAAATTTTGAGCAGAGAGTGAATTACATAAATTATGCATAACATTATTGCTGTGGTTATCTTTTACCTAATCTCTTGATTTAAAACAAATCTGGTATTGCTGTGTTTAATGGAAAGGTATCAAGATGGGAATAGGCTAAGGGAAGAAAAACTCAATGTTGAAAAATTTCATAGAACACCTTTTGAATAATCAAGACATAGAGAAGGAATGTACAATTGTGATGGTCACAAATAGGAATGGAAAAAAAGAAGGATATCTAGGGAATTGTAAAAGCAGCTCCCTTTTCAGCATCTCATTTAGAAGATAAGAAAAAGTACATTCAAGAGCAATGCCCACTTTCCTTATGATACTAATCTATTTTTTCTCTTCTCTTTAGGGAATTTGGCCCACATATTAAATTTAAAAGACATGGAAAATGTAGTTAATGGGTAACAGGGTACCTAGACTTGCTTTTTTTTTCACTACTTAATTGTGAAGTTTATTTCTTTTGGAATCTGAGGATGTAAACTAAATAATACACCCCTATGCTGTACCCAAATTTGGAACAAAATGGGAAACAAAGATATAAAACTAATGGAAAATCAAATTTTACACTTATTACAAATTAAAAAAACAAAAGAAGAGCTGGTAGAAATCAATTTCTGTGTACTGATTGTTTGAAGTCAGCTTTCATTTGACAGGGCTAAGGTCTATTCATCAAAGGGGCTTATTAACACTCCCCTGTACTAAATTTACAACAAATTGCAGGCCTCCCTGCAGGGTCATAACCTGCCCCACTAATACCATTTAAAGACATGGAGCAAAAGAGAAAATATCTTCCCTGCAAAAAATATCCTTTGGCAGAGACCAAAGAAAGGAGTCATTCTGTTATCCCAGCCTAAGTTATCTATTTGGGGACTTTGAAAAGTTACACCTGCTGTGGTTGGAGAAGTAAAATACCAGAGGGAGATGAGGAGTGTTAGGCTAACGAATGGACGAATGGTTCCTACTCAAAGAAAGAAAGGACACTGGTATGGAAATAAGGAGACCAGAATTCTGCCCTCAGTCTTGCCACTTTTTAATTTTTGGATCACATTCACTGTCAATGTCTCTGGCCATAGTGGCTCCAAAATGTTCTTGGTTTGGCTTATTGTATTGTTTATGCAGCAGAGTAAGCCATCCACTTTAACTGGTATCTGGCCTCATATATATTGAATATCCTGATGAAAGACACTACTGTTCTTCCATTTGTTAGTAAGCAAAATTGGGGTTTTAAAATCCACTATCAGCTTATCATCAGATAGTAGAAATACTCTGCTATCAACCAACATTGTTATTAGTAGCTAGTATGGAATATAAGGAGTAATGAAGTCAAATGGAGTTGACATCTTTTGCTGCTGTCTAGATATCCAATCATACATATTCTAGAAACTAAAATCAATTACCTTTTGGATTGAGGTTGTTGACTTCATCATGGTCAGGGGTGGAACACATAACCTGGACCTCTGTAAACCTACAAATGGAAGTCTACTGACCACAGACATTAGTGCAGGTATCAGCACATGACTCAAACAGAGCCACTGATACTCTGGTCCTCACCGGGAAATGCTGAGAGATAGAACTTCATTCCTTTTTCCTGGACATGCACCTGGAAGATATTTCCTTGAACCACGGGCAGTCATCTTATAAGAACAAATGGGAGCCTGTTTTAAAGAATGAAGTCAAAATAGAGGAAGCAGAGAGAGATACAGAGAAATTATATTCCGATGACATCAACTTCCTGTCTTCAGCCATGCCTAAATCAGATCTACTCTTTGATATTTTCTTTACATGTGACAATAAATTTCTTCTTCTCTTATGGAGTTATACCAACATGTTTTCTGTTCCCTGAGTCAAACCAAATTATACGTTAAAGAACAAAGTATCTAGAAGATACATGAATCCTTGGGTTTTTTCACTTTTGCAAAGATCACTTCTCAAAGTTGATTTGTATTAGAAACCAGAGTCTTTCCCCTGATTACAAAGGCAGTATGGGCATCTAAGCCCAGGCATTTTATACACACACACACACACACATACACACATGTACATACACACACGTACACATACAAACACACACACTGTTAACTTTTATAAAAACTTTAATATTCATTGCATGGTTACAGAAAGTTATCTTCCTGCAAAAACAAAGGTTCAGAAGCTATATACTCTATTACACAGTTCATAATCAGGGCAACAGAGCCTTTTTTCCCAAGGAGATCAGAAGACCAAAAACCTGGGCAGGATTTTGGAGAGCAGCCTTGCCTCAATCAACTCTCACATTCTCTTACTATTTTGTGCTTTTTCTCCTCAGCCTTTCTTTCCATGGCTCCCTTCCCTCACACATATTTTCACTGTGTTCCCCTGATCCTTTGTTGCATGATAAGCAAGCTCACCTATGTGCTCATCCTTGTCACCAAATGTTTCTTGCACCTCCTTGCCCTGGCTGACTCTGGCGCTTCCCGCATGGACACTCCTGATGTTGGAGTAGTGGAGAGTGGAGCATGCCCCTTCTCCTGCAGGGCTGGAGGAGGAACTGGCATCTTCTTGATTTTCTGAGGCATATTCCAGCTCTTGTTTTTTTGTCCTGCTGGAAAGGCAGTGTTAAGGCACATGCCAGCTGGATCACTTACCACACCTCATCTCTGTTGCCTAGAGATGAGGTGTGGTAAGTGGTCATGCACCAAAGTAATCCAGGCCCTCTGTCCTGTAACACACAGCCTTCCTTGCCAACGTTTTTATCATTGTCCGAGGGGGTCTCCACGTTCACCTGGTTTATTCACTCACACTTTTTGCCTCCCATTTCTTCATCCCAGAATCAAGAATGGGAGGCCAAAATGTCAGGTGTGACATGCTTGAGGCTGTTTATATGTTTGTGGTACACATTTGTGTTACTCTAATTTAGGGTTCATTCCTGTTCTGAGAGTTTGTAACACGAGATTGTAAGGCACTCAACACCTCTAGTAGCAATACTGGTGGATAAATTTTATTACTGCAGGAAATGTTCTCCCCCTAACAGAATAATATGTTAGGAAAACTGTCCTGAAAATTGGAAATGATGCTATCCCATTGAGTGTTTGTGGGCACGGGAGGTTTTCTCAGTGTCAAGTGTGGCACTGTGGTGCACTGAGCTGAGGGATGGATGTGCAGCATGGAGACCCGGGTTCACTTTGTCCTGGTACTTATGTGACTTACATTCCCTGAACATCACTTTTGCCACCTTTAATGTGGGCTTTTACACCTAATGTACAGGATCCCTATAAATATTTAAAGAGAACATGTTTGGGAAAATGTCTTTTATAGAGACGAGTATGTAATTTCATTTAGTACATCACATACTGGTTGAACTGGTTTAATGCTATATATATACATATATATATATAAAATATCCATGCTAGTATTCCACTTAACTCATTTCAAAAGGATTCCGGGCTGAAATGGAATCTATATCTGACGAGGCCCTGCAATTCAGTAGCGGCAGCTCTATTTACAGGCTTACCTGAGGTGTGGAGAGCATTCTGCTCTTCTCCCATTTATATAAACAAATGCACATAAACACTTCAAGGCATTACCTGAAGTATTCTAAAGGATGTTCTGGTGGTAAGGCTACTTCCCCTAGGTGTGACAAATGTCTGATCCTTCCATGTTATGAATTCACTTGAGAAACTATAGTATAGAAGATACAAGTTTAAAAATGGCATCATTTGTGTTCACCTTGTTCAATGGTTGTGAAATTATATATTCCAAGCATTTTACTGAATGTTTTACATATGTTATTTCACTTAATCCTCACAACAAAATTATGCCGTGAGTAAATCCATTTCCACTTTGCACATTCAACATATATTTATTCATTTATTTAATGAATATTTATTAATAAACATTAAATATATGTATTAGTCTCTGACGCAGATCCAAGGGGAGATTATAGGTACTATTACTGTCCACAAGGAAGAGAAACACAAATAACCAAGAATAAGAACCTAAGAGGAGTAGCATCTCTATTTTGATTACTTTGTGGTTGAATAAATTATGAAACATCTAGGCAAAAACGCCCTGTAATTGTCTAGGTCTGTGGCTGGAATTGTGATGGAGCTGACAAAAAGTTTGGAAGTCATCAGTGTGTAGGCATTGTAGCAGAAAAGATCAAAGACCCCCACCACCACAAACACACACAGCTGTTCATAGTCTTCTAAGTCCGTCTCATAGATGAAGCTCACATTCATTAGGAGAGAAAAATGGCCACATACTGGGAGAAGGAGGGAGAAGGAGAGCCAAGCGTTCTGGGGAGCAGATGTGTTTTTGAGTGGGGGAGAGAGAGTTGATGGCATTTGACCCCCTACTTCCAACATACTTAATACTCCATCTCTTCCTTCCTGGTATATCGATCAATAAATTCTTTTACTTTTTTGCTTAATGTGATTTATAATCTGTCACTTGTAATAAAGATCTTGACTAATACAGAAGGATGAAGTCATTATTATGTTGAAGGACTGGGGCTATAAAATGTGAAAGAGTTCTCTGCCTTTGGAGTGTGCTCAGGGTCATTACCTGTTGTTACCTCTAGATGCCAGCCTCACTCTTTTAGTTTTATTTGACTCGTTCTTTATTTCACTAGAAGGGTCCAGAGAGCAATGCATATCTCTGCTTTCTTCATCACCTTTCCAGCTAATCACAAGTCCACTTCTGCTGGCAACAGGGATGCTCATCCCCTTTCCTCTTCCTCCCTCTCTTCCCCCCGTGTCCCCCTGATCAGTAGGGGCCATCAGGATGGGTCTCTGTGGAGCTGGACAGATAGAGCTCTATGTCTTTCAGGTTGTCAAAAACAAAACATCTCCTAAAATATAGGCCCTCTCTTGTTAATACTGACAATCTACTCTAGCATAGCACTATTTCATTATTTCGTCTCTGTATCTCTGCCTTAGCCAAAATAACAAAAACAAAAATGAAATCCTCTCCCCAAGACAGGGGTGGGGGGCAGCAACCCTGTATTACCACAGAAATGAAAATTGGAAATGAGTGAAAATTCTATCCTTTCCTTTTCTCTCTTCAAAAAATAGAAAGCCCACATTATTCCATTTAAGTAGGGTAACAAACATGCACAGTCTAGAAATCCTTGATTTATAAATGTGTGAAACTCCCATGCTGGTGGAGAGACAGACATGAACACAGGCATGAAAAGGAAGAAGTCCAGGGGGCACTGGGAGATGACTCTTGATGTGAGCTGAGAATGGAAATAATCATCTGAGGTTCCAGATGAGAACAGGGGTGTTCCAGGACAGGAGGGAGCAGTGACACCTGGTCACAGCCCATAGGCAGAGGTAGAGCTGTAATAATAACTAGCCCAGGTTCAGCAACCATATGTACCATGCCAGATGCCACAAGTGTGTTTTATTTGCTTTGTCTAAATGAATCCTCTATGCAGTCCTCTCATCCTGATACAATTGCCACCCCTAGTTTAAAGAAGAGGAAACTAAACTCACACAAGGTAAGTAAACTATGTAATCCTGTAGTTTATAAAGGAGGGTGAAATTTGAGCTCAAATTATCCTGCTCTTAACCACAACCTTATGTTATCAATAAACCCAAATGGAACATAATTTGTCTGTAAACATGATGGTAGCTTTCTCCCATCTTCATCTGCCCTCTGACTTTCTAGACCCTTGTTCTTCAGAGTGTGGGTCAGGGCAGCCCTGGGAGCTTGTTAAAAATGCAAAATTACAGATCTCACATCAGAAATTCTGGGTCAGATTCTTCATTTTATCAAGATCTGCAGAAGATTTTAATGCCCATTACAGTTTGAGAAGCATCAGTTTAGACTTAGAAGGGCCTTTCAAAAAAAGAAGTGTTTTTTTTTAATTGTTTTTTTTTTCCCCCCTGGGAGACACATTTACTTCCAAGACATTTTGTGGCTTGGTGTTAATGACTCTGAGCAAAGTTCACCTCAGCATCTTCAGGGGTTAGTAGTCAATGGTTAAGAAAACAAGCTTTAAAACCAAACTGCCTGAATTCAAATCTCAACTTTACCGCATATTATTTAAGTGACCTCCAGCAAGTTACTTAAGCCCTCTGTGCCTTAACCTTCTTTTGGGATAAAAACTGCGGTTGGCACATAAGGACCACACAAGCACTTGTTTTTCTTACTATCATTGTTTTACAATTATATCATCATCATTATTTATTATCACTATTATCATGATTATTCTCATCACTGTGTTCTTTTCTCCCATAAAATATTAGAAAAGTTTACATTAGTTGGAAGAATAACAGCACTAATGGGAAGTATAAATCAATTTTATTGAAAGCCATTGTGTGATAAAGTAGAGTTGCTCAGATCTCATAGAACATTCATTCTTTTCTTTGAATGTCTTATCATTTCCCTGACTCAACTATGACCTTCACGCAAATGATTTCTTGGTCGTATCTTTTCCATGACCTTAGTGCCCGTCCCAGAGCCCCAACCTCCCGCTAAACCCTATATCTGAATTTTCTACCATCATTTTATAATCTAAAGTTCCAAAAGTCAACCAAGCATCTCTCCCCACAGCCCAGCTCCTTTTCCACCTACCTCTATTTCAATTCATGGAGATTTATTTTCTGTTGTGAAGCTGAAACAGTTTATTCTTGCTCGGTCTCTCTGTGACTACAACTGTAGCTACATAGTCACAAAACTCTCTAGTGAAGTTCTTAAACAATTTGTGTTTAAGGACCAATTTTTTTAAATACCCAAGCCTTCAAAGACCAATATTTGTACAAAAGATAATAAAATGAATTACTAGCAAATGAAATGATAAAATGTCAAAGAAAGTACAAGTCCAACATTTATTATTAAATTCAGATATAAAATTAATTTTAAGTAATTCAATAAGTACAAATATAATATAGGAAAAGGAATAAACAAGAAACCCGTATGTTATAGAAAGTGTGCATATGTAGGTATTCAATATTCTTAGTTGCTATTATGTTCATAATTTTGTTTTTCTGCAGTTATAAATGTTGAGTAAAATAGCAATTTTCCACAAGAAACACCTGTATGAGCATTTTGAAAAAACATTGTTCTTGCAGCTGTTAAAGGTTTTAATAGGCTCCTTCCTTGTTAACTCATTTAATCTATTAGCAACAATGCTGCTTCAGGAAGATAATGTATATTTAAACTCTTTCTGTGTTGTTGTTTTATATAAATAACACTCATTTTTTGAAAAGCTGATCTCACAGAGAATATTTATATTAATTTCAGAAAATTTTTTTAAGCAATTTCAACAAGCTCAGAATATTCAATTTTACCTCTTATATAAATGAAGAAAGTGAGACTATGTTTTCAAAATTAATTTTCAATCCTTTTTCAGTAGCCAGTTCCAAAATTTGTTGTGTAAAATTACAGCTAACATGAAATTACATTTGAGGAAAGGAATAGACTCTGGATCCATAAATTTCCTATGTGTAAACATACTTTTGACAGAAAATAAAATTTAAATTGGAAACAAATGTATAAGGTTTTGCTGATAACTTTTCACAGATGTTCAATATCAAAATTATCACCAACTTATTGATAATTGTTGGATCATTATGTCTGTCATAACAATTTGTAGAAACTCCGTTCATCCAAGCTCTAACTTTTGTTTTTGTCCTTAGTTCACGAAAAACTGTCTACATTTTTTCCTTGAATGGAAGTACTAAAATCATTAAAAATACTGAAGCTATCAGACAAATAAGTAAGTCTGGCTAACTCATATCTTTAAAAATTTGAGGTCAGACTAGTTTCAAATCTTGCAGAAACAGTACAAGTTTGTTTAGTACTTGAAATATTTAACAGAATATTTCTCCTTAAAAACCATAAACAGGCAGTAACCATTGTTAAGATCAGCATTCATACATAATATTACATAATAAAGACAATAATAGCCAAGCGGTAATGCATTAGCCTTCTGTAATTCACAATTTTTACTGTCATTAAGAACACTGTTTACTTCGAATGATTTTCTTTTTCATAGTGAGGCTTTCTCCATGAAGGAAGAAGTAATTTACATTCTAGAACAAGTCTTTAATCTGGGGAACCACTTCAGTATGTTTTCTTGTCATTGCAGGTTCAGTATCAGAACATATGACTACGCAAAACTTCAGTATTAGAGCATATTTGCTGACAGTGTAATCTTTCAGAGTTTTAGGTAGCTCAGAGTTAGTTGCGTTTGTTGCCAAAGAGAAAAAAAAATTCTTCCTTCATATTTACATCATCACGTGTAAATTGCCCAAGTACAAGTCAAGTTACAGTGAAAGATGCTTCACCAGCTTGATTTATTCCATGAGTTAATATTTCATACCACATGCCAACATGCTATGGTATTAATGGAAAGTGATAGCTGAGCAAACATCTTTGCCAAAAATTCACCCAATATTTCCAAGTAAGTATCTTTGATCCAGTCTTTCACTGATGTCTCAGCAACTGTGCGTGTTTATTTTAGTCTTAGCAACCTGAAGTGACATTTAATAAGAAGCCCATAAAGCACTAATATGTTTATGTAAAACTTTAAACCTCTGTTTTTATAAAACTTTTAAATTCAATGAAAGAATTTACTGGTTTTTTCTTCAGAAGAATTATTTTGATTTGATCTTGTTTCTTTCTATCTTGTATGTGAATGCTACTTACATTTTAGTGTTTTCATTGCTTAATTAGCCAAAACATTCCCATAAATGATGAAACACTATGGTGTTAGCTGTTCATAATGGTTACAAAATTACACTCAATTTAGGGAACATACTGTTGAGTAAAACCAGTACAAACTGTATTCATCTTTGTTTCTTCTGAACCAGTTTCATCACCATTTTTTGTCAGTACTTCTGCTTCCCTCAGAAAAGGTATGTCTATTTCTTGAAAAAAATTTAAAAATCCGGCAAGGCTTGTTTTGCTGTATATAAATTATTGGTAAAGTAAACACAAATTTGAGTTTTCTAATTTATCTAATGAGGTTAAATAAATTTTAAAAACAGGCTTGATTAAAATTAAGATGATTATAAAATTAAAAAGCTATTAAATAAATAAATGATTACATTTTTCTCTGACTAAAATATATTTTAGGGACCAGCAATGTTGAGGGGAGAGTAGGCAAGAGCCCTGACTTGTAGCATTTACCAATTTTTGTGGTGTAAATACTCTCAAGTGACCAAATTCAAGCTACCCTTAATAATCAGTTTGTAAAATCACTAAATATTTAATAACCAATTCCCAAGGAGTGATGTAAGCTGGTTCTATGATATCATTTAAGTCAAAAAACTAACCGTAAAATATCACATATTGTATCTCATCAAAATTTAAAACTTTTTAATTCTTTCACTTTGAGGAATAACCTATTAAAAATGAAAAGACAAACTATAGTCTTCAAGAAAACATTTGTAATCCCCATATCCACAAATAACCAGTATCTAGGATATATAAACTCAATAGTAAACAAACAAACAACTCAATTGGAAAATGGGCCAAAGTCATGAACAGACATTTCACTGAAGAAAATATACAAATGGCAAAGAAGCATGTATTGAGAGAATTATAGATAAATTTTATTATATTTGTTATAAAAAAATTGATGATGATCCTGATTGCTAATTTATTATGAACTTTTATTTTATTTGTTTTATATTTTACAGAATACTTTTTAAAACTTGAACATCTTTAAAAGTAATATTTTCTAAGACTGCATGTTTATATTTATTTATATTTATTCTTTTTTCCTCCTTATAGCCAATAAACCTTATATATCCAAATATGGTTCTTCTTCCCCTTTTAAATATCTAGTATGATTCTTCTATAATTACTTTTATTTTTATAGGAGGTAATGGTGTCATGTGCCTTTATATTCTAATTCAGAACTTCTGTTGCTTATATATTTTATTTCTCTACTTAGTTTTCCATATTTGTAATCTATGTAATATAATACTATATAGCCATTTAAAGTCATTCTATACTTTTTAATTGTTATATGTAGGATATATTGTTAAGTGTAAAGTATATCTTTTTTAGATTGGGAAGAGGTAAAGCCATAGACAGATTATTATAGGTAATTTCTATTTTGCTTGGTTTTTTTTACTTTTTTGTATTTAATATTTCTCATCATGCATTTATTACTAAAAAATTAAAATAGCTTTAGATATTTGTAGAAAAGTGAAAGGAGAGGGAATAAGTCAAGACAGGTAGTTTGGAAGCGACCGCACTTGCCTAGACAAACGGAGGAACACTGTACCTTGAATATGGGGAACGAAAAAAAAATTAAAAAGAGGGACACCTGGGAGACAGAACTGGCAGGAATTAATGCCTCAACATGGAAGGTTAGACAGAGAAAGGATCCTTTTAATTCTCTAAAAAATATTTAATACAAACTTTGATGTGTTTATCAATGTGCTCTGAATTAGAGTTTCATTGGCAGGTTTTATTTGCAAAGAGGGTGCTCTCCTCACAGACCACAGAGTCTACGAGCTCACTGCAACTTCAAACTGCCAGGCTCAAGCCATCTTCCTGCCTCAGCCTCCCAAGTAGCTGGGACTACAGGCACCTGGCTAAGTTTTTTTATTTTTTCTAGATACTGGGTCTCGCTGTGTTGCTCAGGCTGGTGTCAAACCCCTGGCCTCAAGTGATCCTCCTGCCTCAGCCTCCCCAAGTGCTAGGATTATAGATAGGTGTGAGCCACTGTGCCCAGCCAATTCTACTCTTTTCTTTATTTTCTAAGCCATTAACATACCATTTTCATCTCTAATTTCTTCTTTTGCTTCCAGTTCATAGTACTCTTACTAGTGTTTGAATTGGATATTTAATTCATTTACTTTTATTTTTATTGATATACATATTCAACACTAGGGATTCTCCTTTGAGTATTGCCTTAGCTGAATGCCATATACTGATGTGTTTTCAATGGTATTGTTATCAATAAAGTTTACAGTAAAATCTACTTCACATTTTCCCATTGACCCGAGAGTTCTTAAATACCATGGTGAAAGAGACTTTTTAATTAACCATTTCTAATTTTTATCTCTTTGTGGCCAAAGAATGCTGTTTTTGATGATTTTTTAAAAATGTGAATGGGGGAAGCTGAAAAGACAAGTGCTTTTAAGTCACCTGCTGGAGTCTCCTGTGTCTTTCCTTTCTCTTCTTTCTAGCTTTATGAAACTGTTTTTTTGTCATGTTGGTTCCTTTGCTTGTTCCCATCTCTTGAACCATCCCAGGCTCCTGATACGGTCAACATAGGCTCAGCATCCCCCTACTGGCATTCCCACTGTGTTCTACCTACTCTTCACATAGTCTCATGGATGCCGTTGTTTTAGGGTCCTCATCTGATCTACTCTCTACAACAGTTACTATCGTATCTAACTCTTGATCCTTGTTACTTTCCCATCTTTCTTTAATTTTAATAATTCTTCAAACAATATTAAGTCTTCCTGTCACTTGTTTAGAGAACCTAGATGTCTCTTCTCTTCTCTGGCTCCAGTCTCTGCTGGTGCCTACCTCTTTGTCTCCTCGTACCTCCTGAACTCTGTCCAACCTTCAGACATAGCCCTTCGTGTTCTTAGGTCCCAGTAGCCTTGACTGCTTCTGTCTCTTCCACATTGCCCCCTTCCAGTCATTTCTAATTTTTTGTTGTTGTTTTTTACTCCTGAGAGGCACATATTTTTCTTTCCTTGACTCATATCTCCTAAGAATATCCCTTGGTTTATTTTTCTTCTTGGCCTTCAGTGGCCACCAGCTGCCTCATGTTCTCAGCTGTCCTGTTTCCTGTGAGTCTCTTGTCTTAGGCTTCACCCACTTTTGCAGTGACCTCAGCTTCCTGTTTTCAGCTGGACCAATCCCGCCTCCCAAGCTGCTGTCAGCATCTAGGGTGCGACCAAAGTTTTCTGCTCCTGTGCTGCCACCACCCCAGCTCCCTCCGTCCTCTGTGGCCTCTCTATTCTCCCTTTCATTTGTTCTCGCTTTATTTGTTAGTTCCATCATTCTGTCTCTTGTGTGCTTCTTATTCATTTAGCTGCTCCCTGACTTCAACTGCTTTTATTTTTGCAGTTCCCCAGTTGTCACCTTATGAGGACCTACAGTCGAGCTTCACACATGCATTGGAAATCCCGGGACTCTCAGAGACTACATCTGTCTCCAGCCTCCTGCCGTCCACTTTGTTTCCTAGCTGCTTCCATGTTGGTGGATGTCTATCCTCTCTGCTGTCTTTATTACATCAACTTCTCCCCTTTCCAAATGCTATTCTCTTCCTATAGCTGATTTTAAAAGTGCCATGCCTGCTCCGTGGCTCTCCTTGCTTTGGTGATTTAGCTCTCTTCAGTTAATCTACAATCGTCAGCTAACCTCACTGACCAGATCTGCATCCCTCCCCCAACACACATGTATATTTTTTCCTCAGCTACTCTTTACTCCCCAGTTGCTCACTGATTACAGCTGCTCCTACATATGGAACCACATCTGCCTCCTGAACTTGTCATCTCTCCTTTCCATCCTGCTCATTTCTTCAGCTTTTTTTTTAATCTCTTTCCAAGATGTTCCTGCGGCTATAATCGCTTGCCCTTGCCTATCCACCTAAGTTGTCCTGATGCTCCTACCAATTGTCAGAACTTGTCCTCAAGTGCTGCTATCTTCATAAAAAATTGATTTCCTCAGTTGCTTATTAGCCTAGCTGCCCCTTGTTCAATTATTTCAAACTTTTATTTGATTCTATACTTCAGCCCTTCTCATACTCTTAAAATTGTTCCCACCTTTTCCTGGTGATCTCCTTCTCAATGCACATTTGCTGACCTGCTCTTTCTCCTCAGAGGCTCGCCTTCCTGTTCTCTGCATCTTATTAGATGCAGATACCCACGTGCTCATTTCCTAAACTGCTCACATATCCCACATACTTCCATATCCAGTAATAATTCCTAACTGGAGTTAGCTGAACTACAAAGGTCGAGGGCATAGTCCTCCACAAGACTGCCCTCAATTCTGACACCAACTACAAATTCAGAGGTTCCTATAACCACCTTCATGTTCAATAATTTACTAGAAGGACTCACAGGACTCACTGAAAGCTATTATACTTATGCTTATCGTTTATTACAGGAAAAAGACACGGGTTAAAATCAGTCAAAGGAAGAGACATAGGACAGGGACAGGGCAAACCTTACTTGGTCCTATTCCTGTGGAGTCAGTACATATTACTTTCTGTGTGGCATCAATGTGTGACAATAAACATGGAGTATTGCCAACCAGGGAAGTTTCCTAAACCTTGGTATCCGGAGTTTTTATGAAGGATTTATTACACAAGTGTGATTGATTGACTGCCTCCATTGTTTAATTCAGTCTCCAGGTCAACTGGACTCCCCACCCTAAATCACATAGTTGGTCTTTCTGGTTTGGCTGGCCCTACCCTATACCATCAGGTGTGTCCAGCCCCACCCCAAGATCTGGTGTGGCCAGCCCGTGCTCTAAACAAAGATACTCCTTCTCAAGTGTGACATACATTACATCACAGAAGTCAAGGGCAAAGGCTAGACCCTTTTGGGCAAGGCCAAATTCTTTACTACACAATCCCACATTCTCCAATGCTACCATGTCCTGTGCAGTTTGGGGCTTAATTTAATAGTCATGTCATTAGCTCTCTCTTCTCTACATTTATGTTACTTTACATCTTTAGTTTTTGTTTTCTTCTTTGTCTTTATTTCTTAGGAATTTCCCAAATAACCTCATTTCTTTTTCATGGTTCCCATCTCATCACATACTTTAGTTTTTCATTTCCTACATAAAACTGGAATTGGAGTAGGGGGGACTTGCTTTTTAATTTAAAAAGTTACCATTACCTTTACCTATATGTTTCTAATCCTCTTGCCATGCCAGGAATGCATCTCCTGTTGTGATGCTTTTCCTTCAATATGATTCTAGGGTCCATAGAGCCTGTTTCCTTTTCTTCATGCTTTCTCTTTTTCCCCTATAAACCATCTCCTGCATCAAGCCTCTAACTCAGGATCTGTCTCGTTTCCCATTATTATTTTCTGGAAAAAAAAAATTCAATGTGGAAAAAAAACTTGATGTTTTTCATAGTTCAAAACTTTGGTCAAATTACTACAAACCCATTAAATAATAGTGTCATTAATAGCAAAGAAACAACTGAGATGTATATCATTATACGAATCTTAGCCTTAACAAGACATTTCATCCTTATTGACATACCATGGATTTTCTAGTAAAATATTTTGATTTGTGACATTTATTTGTATCTAAAATGGAGGCATTAGCTTGTCCTATTTAATAATATAAAATATCGTATTTTATCTAGGCAAGTTAAAAAGTACAACTAAATTTTAATAATTTGTCTTTAAGATGGTTTTCTTTAAGATTTTCAATATCAAAGATGAAACATGTAATAAAAATGTGTACATTTATAAAAATGTTAGGGAACTTCCATCTACCTGTGTGAGTTTAGCAGATGTAAAAACAAAAACTCTCTTAAAGAAAAATCATAACGGAAACTAACATATACCTATATATGACATGTAAGACATCATCACAAAACTTTTTATGAATAGTACACTTTCAAATTACAAATCTCCCTTAAATTAAATACAATTATATGACTAACATTTTAAAAATAAACTGGTAAAATATTTGTCACGTATTAAGTTATTCATTATAATCCTATGGCTTTCATGGTATTTTTAACATCAGTTTTTTAAAACTTATTGTTTTTTCCTGCAATATAAAAAGCATTGGGTATGTAAATGAAAGATCTCTGGCAATTTATATTCTAAATACTTTACCTGAAATTTCATAATTCCTACACATGTTTTCTTCATGTAATACAATTTTACTGCCACATAGGCTTCTTTGTTATGTAATATTCATTTCAGCCAGAAATCTCATTTTTAATTGAACCATTTTTACAAAATTCTATTGCAAATATAAAATTTTTCTACTACACTGAAAAGATCCATCTTTAAATATTCTGATTAATACAAATGTTATAAGTTCTCTCACAACTAGTTCACTCCACTTTCTCCTAGAGGAGAGTTTATTTCTAAGTCCGGTATTTATTTTGTGAAGCTGATAGGTCACGGATTGGAGAGGAGCTGTGGGTTTTCATTTCCTTGGACCGATAACCTCAGGCTTCTCTGGTGTTTGGAGGTTCTGGGGGAATAATGGTGAGATCTCACCCCCACCCCCAGTCTTCTGGAAAGACATAATCCGAGATCGTAATCCTAGATCTGGAAAGACAGACAACAGCAGAGACGTGTCTCTACAGAGAGATACAGCTCTCCCTCTCTCCTTATCCAGCATCTAATTCTGTCCAGGTTCCAAAGCCCAATCCTCATTTGCCACGCCCGCTTCTCTCTAGTCCTGCTCAACCACTCTTCAAAATCCCCTCAGTCCCACTTCTAAACGCTCCTCCAGGGAGACCCACGTCTTCCAGGGCATGAAGTGGATGAAATGTAATCATACGTTGTGGAGCTTATGGCACTGATAATGGTTCTTTCCACAGAAGGAAAATAAGGCTTATTTATGGGCCTGGTTATGCTCTCCCACATGATTGGCCAGGTAACTGAGGAAATCAATCAGGTTACTTTTTAGGAACAGAACCAGGCAAGACCTTCACCTAAGGTCAGCTTCCCAGAAATAAAGAGAAGCTGACCGCCTTCAGCACCTTACCCAAATCTACTCAATGACACAGAGCTCACTGTTAATCAGGAAGCCTGCTGCTAGACAGAGCCACACAGAATGTCTCTTCTCAGACCTCGATGACAAATATCCAACTGGAAATTGAGGTTGTATTTTGCCACCATTAAGCAGTATAGTTTGTATCACAATTTTCCATCACCATCTTCTCCCCTCTTCCCTTCTGTATGTTATATGTAAACATACCAGGTTCCCCCACTATATTATTATATAAGTATGTTGAGGGTAAGAACCGAGTCTGGTTTATTTCTGCATCATGTGTCTCCCACTAAATGCTTAATATAGAGCTATGTTCATTTTGACAGATTAATTAAACAGGGATGTCTCGAGTCCCTCCTTTGTACCTTCCTCCCATCTGCTTATGGTCTCTGGAATATTGGAGATACTTACTAGATTATGTTGATTGAATGAATTAATGAAATCCTGTAGCTAACTGCCATTACTGTCTCAGAGACTCACTCTAGCTCAGAAAAACAATTTCAAAAATTAAAAAGTGTTATAGTAGTTCCTTATGACAAGTCCTTACCTTCAGTAGGTGTCTAGTCTAATGTGGCTGGATAAAGGGAAAGAGAAAGATAAGAAATAATGATAATTTAAAATAGAGTATTATAAAGGAATTTTGACTAAAGTGCTAAGATGAAAAAGGTTGAAAACACAATGAAGGAGATAGAATTTAGACTGGCTTCAAGGATAGGTAATCTTTTTTCAGTTACATACGTCCGAAAAACATCCAGTCAGCATATACAGTATAAAAATAAAGGAAAGAAAGCTGAAGGACATTTTGAAGCAGCAGTGAGTAATTCTTTTGAAAAGCAGAAATGCAATACCAGGATAGTAAACAAGATTGATGGAGATTATAGACAGGGCAGAATTCAAACTGAGAACTCTGATCTTTACTAAGAAAATAAATGGAGTCCAATAGCATTTACAAGGAGAAATATGACATGGTCAGCTCTGTGTTTTAGACTGGATTGGGTAGATATACAGTTAAGAAAAAATGAGCTGGAAGAGTCTTGTAGTAGGTTGGTATTATAGAAGGCAGACCTGAAATGGGGCTCTGTCATGAGATCCAGAAGAGGACGAAGATTAGATTTGCCACTGACGTGAGAATCAGAGTTTACTGTAGTTTCAAGACTATTCGCTTAGGTTGTTATAGTGTCAATTTTCTTATTCTCCCCTTGGAAGAGTTTTATGTTTTATTTTGTTGTTTTTTAAACTGACATTAGTTTTTTTCTTGCATAGAATAGTATAAGGAAAACAAAAACTTGCCCATGAATACCATATCCAAATAAACCCTATTATTTCTATGTAGAGTGCAAATAATATAAATAGGTTAAAACAAAGATAAAAATTAAGAATAACAATTCTGCCATTCTCAAACTCCTAGGTCACTTGTTGATGGGAAATACAAACACGGAACTAAGAAGAAATGGATTAGTTGGTATTGCCAGGAAAAGAAGCCAGCCTGGCTGAAATAAGCAATTACCATGGCAGGAGATGGGGAAAAGAAAATAGCAAAAGTGTACTCACATCCTGGAAGTGCAAGAAGATTTGAATAAGAGAATGGCAGATTGGGGGTCACTGCTGAAAGAGGAGAGATCTGCATTGGGTGACAGTATTTATTGGGCAGCATTGGGGGTGGCGAGGATGTTATCAGAGGATTGGTTCCAAATGAGAGAAGTCATGGGAGGGAAGTCCACTAAGCTACAAAGAGGGCCAGATCTGGATATCTGGATATTTGAGGGTGTGTGCTCATGATAGCTGAGATTAGAAGGGGCTTTGCTTGTCTGGATCAAAATGGTATGTCAGAGGGCTAAGAGGAGAGGGGTCCTGGGAATGACCCAGGATCCTTCCAGTGTGACTGGCTACTCTCCTGCCCTTGATTAGGGTCCTCTGGAATTTTGAGCTCTTTAAATTAACATTTATAATCCTTCCTAATGCATGGATGAACCATTTCAAAGGTTATGATGTAAATTCCATGAATTTCTCTTTTGATGTTCACATCACTGGGGTGGGTGTACAGTACCCAATAAACAAAGGACAACATTTAAATTAGAAAGGTAAGAAAGAGTAAATTTGTGGTGGAGTCCACACTTGAAGCCAAGTTTTCTCATCACAAAAACAGAGCTTTCTCCAGTTGAGTCTACTCCTCTCTTAAGTGTCATCTTTGACAAATAATCAATATATCATCTCTGCTTGCCCACCTCTAGTAGTGCAGAGCTCAACACCTAATAGAGGATTCTATTCCATATTGGCCAGATGGAGTTATTGAAAGTCTTCATTTTAGGAAAAAAAAAACAGATTTCAGGATGATGTCTGCAGCCTCTTCCTATTGAGCCTGTTGAAGACCCCATGGAATTCAGGTTCTACATCTGCCTCCCACTGTCTTCCCTGGCATTGTGAGACAGCTCATGTCCTCCACAAGCCAGTTGTCCTAAGACTATGGGGCTACTTCTCTCACAAAACTACTGTCTAGACCCTCTCTAGCCACAAGTATCACACAGGAAGCTGGAGCCTATCCAGGAAACAGAGTAAAGAGCCAAGGCTACAATTCTTTGGGATTCAGCTGTTGATCACTTTAGCCCCTGAAAAACCTCCCCTCAGTCCCCTCTGGCCTGCCAGACTGTGGGCCTCCCTCCAACCCTTCTCTTTTCATCTTCTCTCCCTGTAGCCCTCATTCAACTTGGCATTATTCTACCCATCTGTCCCCAAAACTCTCACTATGGTTCATTTTCCCATTTGGAAAAAAAGAAACTTAGAAAAATCCCTGTGTGATTCACTTTTTCGTCTTAGATCTCATCTCCTAACCCTTCTTCTTTGCTGCCCCGGCTCTTCTTTTATAAAGGTCCCTTGTCTCCACCTCTTGTATGTCTTCTTCCCAAAGCCTTGGCTCCTGAATCCCTTCTCTCTCACACACACCCCTGACTCAGGCACTCCTTCCTAACTTATGTGCCCCTTTACTAGTCAACCTATTCAAGTATCTTCACACTCCAGTCTCCTCACCTAAGGATCTTGGGTGTCTCCTTTCAACATCATTTTCAGAACACACCCTGAGGAGCTAGCCTGGGGGTGCTCATTCAGACTAGGGAAATGGGAGAAACTCGGCCATGATTTCTGCCCGACTGCTTCTCCCTTCCCATGGTACCTGCGCACACTTCTGCCAATGATCTATCCCAACTCTGATTCCGTGTTATGGCTGTGGCCAACCCCATTATCTCTATTCAGAATTTGGGAAAATAAATCAGTATGTCGAGGAGGTGTCTGTGCTCCCATGTTCATTGCAGCATTATTCACAGTAGCCAACATATGGACTCAACCTAAGCATCCATCAATGGATGAACAGATAATGAAAACACGGTGTATATGCACAATACTGCTTAACCATAAAAAAGAATGAAATCCTGGCATTTGAGACAATATGGATGAACCTGGAAGACATTATGCTAAGTAAAATAAGCTCGGCACAGAAAAACAATTACTGCATTACCTCACTTATTTGTGAAATCTAAAAAAAGTTTAACTCATAAAAGCAGAGAGTAGAATGGTGGTTACCAGAGACAAGGAGTGAGAGGATTGGGGAGATTTTAGTCAAAGGACACAAAATTTCAGTTAGACAGGAAGAATAAGTTTAAGATACCTGTTGTACATTATAGTGACTGTAGTTAATTGTTGTAACAATATATTGTTTACTTGAGAATTGCTTAGAATAGATTTTAAGTATTATCAGGACAAAAAATGATAAGTATGTGAGGTAATACATATGTTAATTACCTTTATTTAGCCATTTCACAATATGTATATATTTCAAAACATCATATCATACACAATTAACATACACAATTTTTATTTGTCAATTAAAAAATAAAATAAGAAGAAAAAGAAGAAAGAAGCAATAAATGAGAACACTTTGAGAAGCTATGGTCCACATTCTCTGACAAGCACCCACAGAAATTGAATCTTCCAAACAGGAGCGTGGAGGCTTCTGATGTCCTCGCTAATTCCAGCATGGCAACCAGGCCAGTTGAAAGGAAAACACATGGCTGGAGAATGGTTCAGTTTTGATTGGGGTGAAACAATATCCCATGGTACTGACACAACCCTCTCCAATCCTCCAACGCTATCCTTAATATCACAGCCATTTTTACCCTTTTTCCACGAATGCTTTCTGCACTTAAAACATGAAACATTTTGGAAACCTATTCAGTCCTTTTCATTCTCATTTCAGACCCCAGTCTGGTAAGGGGGGGAGAAAAACTGACAAGGAAATGTAGGGTAAGAAGAAATGATAAGACCTTACAAGAGGGAGACAAATATATAAAAAGATTTCAGGTACATTGTCATATTGAATGAAAAAATTAGCCACAAATACTGTATTTTACAAAGCTGTTCTGCTTAACATTTACTAACACTTATTATGTGCAGTGCCCTGTACTACAGAAAACTATATACAACCCTACTCTCAGGCATCTTAAAGTCTAGGACATATTTTGGGATTAAAGAGAAGCCTCTTTGAGATTATATTAATAATATAAAGACAGAAAGTATACACATGCTCACATATACTTCAAATGATGTATAAAGTTTAAGGGAGTCTGTAGATATTCTAATGACTGTCCCTGAATTCTAATTAACAAACTTTAGATATAAAATTTCTGGATATATGTATACTTTGACCCAGAAATTTTACTATTATTGATGTACTCTACTAATATCATATTAACTGCACAAAGAGACTAAGGAAAAGTCTCTATTTCAAGGCAGAATATGATACTTTTTTTAAAGGTTGCGGAGAATGCCATGAAAGTACTGATTTTTTAAAAGTGACTATAACTGTCACGGTGCATATCACCATATCCTGGGAAGCTTCTACTAAGCCTCCTAACTTTTCTTTCTAACAATACTAAATACATTCAGCTTTTTACCAAGGCTTTTGAGTACCTACTTTGATCCATTTTTTGAACTTTGACAATAGCACATCTAACATTTTCAACTGTGCCAAAATTTTATTTTGTATTTTTCTCACTCTGAAGTTATTCATTAACCATTGGCAAAGATAAACAAAGCTGCACACTACTGAGTGGTGAGGATGACTTTTCTTCACTATGCTACTGCTATAGAGAAAAGAGTCCAGTGTGAACCAAACTCGACTTTGATTTGTACATAGAGGTGACTGGGCATTTCAAAGAGAGGATGAGTGTAGAATGGTGGGGGCTTGAGCAGAGTCTGGGAAGTGGAAGTTTACAAAGCAGGAAGGGGAAGAGTTAGTTAATGTGACCAGGCCATCTGAGTTTGTTAACTGGTGCTTATCTAGAGGGGAAACAAACTTCTTGTATCTTCATAACAGGAGCACTAATGCAAATTAAAGGGAGGCACCCACTGAAGTCAGGCCCTTATTGTCCCACAGGACTGGGAGCAAGATGAAGGATTTCCACTCTGAAGGTTTGCATTTCAAAGAGACAGATCTCAGGTCCTTGAGGAAACAGTTTCGAGTTTACCGTCAAAGGGCAGAGAAAGGATTTATAATTGCAAGCTTTCTATGGTAACCACTTTAACAAAGGGTTTAGGAATCTATCTACCTATTGCCAGATTTGGGCTGGAATAAACAGTAAATTCTCCCAGCAGTGTTGAGTTTTCTCAGGCAGATATTTTATAGGGATCTGGGGTCATCCTAGGAATGTAGCCTTGAGCTGTTATAACCTATGTTAGGGTTTGTTCAAGTCTCTTAGTGTGTTTTAGGGGAAAGGAAATGAACAAAATCAAATGTGCTAAGAGTCTGTAGTTTTTCTAGTCCAAGGCTGAGGCCTAGTAGACAAGAGAGCTCAAAGGAGCCTGACTAGAGTTTGATCAAGGAGAGAGCCTTTGTCACAACAGGCATACCTCGTTTGTGCTTCATTTTACTGTGCTTTGAAGATGTTGTGTTTTTTACAAATTGAAGGTTTGGGACAATTCTGATCAAGTAAATCTATCGGCACCATTTTTCCAACAGCACATGCTTGTTTTTTGTTTCTGTTTCGCACTTTGATAATTCTGACAATATTTCAAAATTTTCATTATTATTGTATCTGTTATGGTGATCTGTGATCTGTGGTCTTTGATACTACTGTTGTAATTGTTTTGGGGCACCATGAGCTGTACTGATATAAGACATAAAACTTAATCTACAAATATGGTGTTCTGACTGCACTACCGACCAGCTGTTCTCCAATCTCTCTCCCTCACCTTGGACCTCCCTATTCCCTGAGATACAATAATATAGAAACTAGGCCAAATAATAACCCTACTATGGCCTCTAAGTGTTCAAGTAAAAGGAAAAGTCACACACATCTCATTTTAAATCAAAAGCTAGAAATGATTAAGCTTACTGAGGAAGGCACGTAGAAAACTGATATAGGCCAAAAGCTAGGTCTCTTACACCAAACAGTTAGCCAAGTTGTCAACACAAAAGAAAAATTCTTGAAAGAAATTAACAGTGCTACTAACAATGAACACATGAATGATAAGAAAGTAAAACAGCCTTATTGCTGTTACAGAGAAAGTTTTAATGGTCTGGATAAAAGACCAAACCAGCCACAAAATTGCCTTTAGCCAAAGCCTAATCCAGAGCAAAGCCCTAACTCTCTTCAATTCTATTAAGGCTGAGAGAGGTGAGGAAGCTGCAGAAGGAAAATTTGAAGCTAGCAGAAGTTAATTCATGAAGTTTAAGGAAAGACACCCTCTCCATAAAATAAAAGTGCAAGATGAAGCAGCAAGTGCTGATGTAGAAGCTATAACAAATTATCTAGAAGATCTAAGATAATTGATGAAGATTGCTACACTAAGCAACAGATTTTCAATGTAGACAAAATAGCCATTTATTGGAAGAATAGGACATCTAGAATTTCCATAGTTAGAGAGGAGAAGTCAGTGCCTGGCTTCAAATCTTCAAAAGACAGGCTGACTCTCTTGGTAGAGAATAATGCAGCTAGTGACTTTCAGTTGAAGTCAATACTCATTTACCATTCTGAAAATCCTAGGCCCCTTAGGAATTATGCCACATCTACTCTACCTATGCTCTAGAAATGGAACAACAGGCCTGGAAGACAGCACATCTATTTATAGCATGGTTTACTGAATATTTTAAGCCTGATTTCAAAATATTACCACTCATTGGCAATGCACCTAGGCATTCAAAAGCTCTGGTGGACATGTGAGGGAGACTAAAGTTGTTTTCATCTCTGCTAACACAACATCCACTCTGCAACCCATGGATCAAGGAGTCACTCCAATCCTCAAGTCTTATTATTTAAGAAATATATTTTATAAGGCTATAGCTTCCATAGATAGCAATTCCTCTGATGAATTTGTACAAAGTAAATTGAAAACTTTCTGGAAAGGATTCACCATTCTAGATGCTATTAAGAACACTTGTGATTTATGGGAGGAGGTCAAAATATCAATATTAACAGGAATTTGGATGACTATTGCATGACTTTGATGGGTTTATGAATTCAGTGGAGAAAGTCATTGCAGATGTGATGGAAACAGCAAGAAAACTAGAATTAGAAGTAGAGCCTGAAAATGTCACTGAATTGCTGCAATCCCATGATAAAATTTTAACAAATGACAAGTTGCTTCTTAGAGATGAACAAAGGAAGTGGTTTCTTGAGATGAAATCTACTCCTGGTGAAGATACTGTGAACATTGTTGATATGACAACAAAGGGTTTAGAATATTACATAAACTTAGTTGGTAAAGCAGCAGCAAGGCTTGAGAGAATCGACTTTAATTTTGAAAGAAGTTCTACTGTGAGTAAAATGCTATCAAACAGCATCACCAGCATCACATGCTATAGCAAAATCTTTTTGGAAAAGAAGAGGTAATAGATGCAGCAAACTTTCTTATTGTTTTATTTTAAGAAATTGTCACAGCCACCCCAACCTTTTGTAGCTACCACACTGATCATTCAGCAGCCATCAACACCAAGGCAAGACCCTCCATCAGCAATAATTAAAGGACTTGCTTAAGGCTCAGATGATTGTTAGTACTCTTTAGCAACAGAAATTTTTAATTAAAGTATGTATACATATTTAGACATAATACTATTTCACACATAATAGACAATAGTATAGTGGAAATATAATTTTTGTATATACTGGGAAACCAACAAATCCATGTGACTCACTTTATTATGACAATCACTTTATTGTGGTGGTCTGGAACTGATCCTGTGATATCTCCAAGGTATGCCTATATATCAAACATGAGTAAAGTGAAGTCTCTCAAATCCAAGATATATTGAGTGGGGGCTTGATTTGGGTATAGTCACAGGCTTTCAGAGTTGGCTGAGGACTCCAAGACCATCTAAACAATCTCTGACTTCCTCCGCAAAGTTCCTAATGGGCTAACATCTTTCAGGATTTCCTACAAATAGGAAACTCACTTGGTAATGAAGCATGAACTTTGCTATAAAGGTCTAATTGTCAGGAAGTTCCACTTACCTTGAATCCCAATCCCAATATTCATTATGCTTTCAATCATCAGAGCCTCTCAAGACAAAACAGAAGGTCTTTACTTTCTCTCCCAATAAACATAGCAGGTACATACTCTCTCTTCTACTCAATTCATACTCAAATCTCTCTTCTCCAGGAAAAAAAAAAAAATACTTCAATCATTTCTCAAGTCCTGATTTTTTTTTTCTTTCTTCCCTGGGCCACCTGGTCTGGACATGCTACATTTAGGCAGTATCCGTGTTTTAATTATGTAGATACACCCTTAAATAATAAAGCCTTTTGATTAGCTCATAAATCTCTCCATAGATTATGTCTGGGCACTGCTAAGGTTGGTATATCCCTTGTATTGATGCAGTGGTGGTGGCAGCTAAAGAGGAGTAAGCAGAGGTTCTCTCTTAGTTCTAAAATGTACATTTGTCCTGTGGCTTTCTCTGCTGAACGGAACTCTGCAAACGGGTCCTTGCATACTCAGATAATAGAGTGATTTCAACTTAAAGATGATTCTGAATCATTAGGAAACAGTAGTGTAAGGGAATATGTTAAACATTTCATAGTTTCTTCTTATTATTTAAGTTGAATTCAATAAAAAATGGTTAAATTATTTTAAGTTCCTGTGAGGTAAACTTTACTTACTTTTTTTTAATTCTCTGATGTAAAACACATGATTTCTCTCAAATTCTGAATGAATTCTGTTTTACTTTACCATTTGCCTAATGATGTGGAATCTTAGGACTATTTATTCATTTAGCAATTATTTATTGAGTAGTTCCTACTCTGTGCAATGCACTGTGCCATGTGCTAGAGTAGGCAAGTAAAAAGGGCAGACAAGAACTTGTTCTTGTGGAATCTGCTTTCTAGTGATGAGAGACAAATAATATACAAATAAACGAATAAGGCATATCAGGTAGTCACTATGTCAGTAATGAACGTTGTGAAGAAATGAATTTAAAAAGTCATGTAATAAAAAGTGAGGCATATAATAAGAGTTCAATAAATAGATGTTGGATGGATGTTTGAGCCCATAAACTCCTAGACACAGACTCCAGTTGAAATCACTGGAAGGAAGACTTGTAATAGAAAATAAGAAGAGAAAAACATAGAGAAAAGGCAATTTAAAAAAAAAAATGGATGAATTTTCCAACTCAATTTCATGTAGAATTACATTGTAGAATGGTTATATCTAGCTAATGAACAAATGCATTACTTCATATAGTTATCATTTTTGTGCTAAGAGCATATAACACCCACTTTCTTTACATTTTTCAAGAATATAATATATCATCGACTGTAGTCACCTTACTGTACAATAGATTTGTTGAAATTTATTTCTCCTAACTATAATTATGTACCCTTTGATCAACATCTTCCCATGCCTCCTTCTTCCTAACCACCCCATCCTCTGATAATAACCATTCTACTATCCACTTCTATGTGATCAACATTTTTAGATTTGACGTATGAGTGAATTGATATGGTATTTATCTTTCTGTGCCTGGCTTATTTTACTTAACATAATGTCATCCAGTTCTATCCATGTTGTTGCAAATGGCAGGATTTTGTTCTTTTTGATGACTGAATAGTATACCATTGTGTATATATACTATATTTTCTTTAATCATTCATGTGTTGACAAACATTTAGATTTATTTCATATGTTGGCTATTATGAATAGTGCTGCAATAAACATGGGAGGGCAGATATCTCTTTTACATACCAATATCAATTCTTTTGAATATATGCCCAGCAGTGGAATTGTTGGATCATTTGGTAGTTCTATTTTTAATTTTTTGAGCAACCTCCATACTGTTTTCCATAATGGCTGTAATAATTTACATTCCCACCAACATTGTATAAGTGTTCCCTTTTATCCACATCCTCACCAGCATTTGTTATCATTTGTCTTTTTGATAATGGCCATTTTAATTGGAGTGAAGTGATATCTCATTGTGGTTTTGATTTACATTTCCCTGGTGATTAGTGATGTTGAGCATTTTTTCCACATACTGCTGAGCCATTTGCATGTCTTCTTTTGAGAAATGTCTGTTCAGGTCTTTTGCCCATTTTTTAATCATGTTATTTGGGTTTTTTTTTTTTTTTGCTGTTGAAATGTTTGAGTTTCTCATATATTTTTGATATTAACCCCTTGTCAGATGCATGGTTTGTAAATATTTTCTTCCATTTTGTAGGTTTTCTTTTGATCTATTATTTCCTTTGCTGTGCAGAAGATTTTTAATTTCATGTGATCCTATTCATCTATTTTTCTCTTTTGTTGCCTGTGCTTTTGAGGTATTATCAAAAAAATCCTTGCCCAGACCAATGTCATGAAGCTTTTCTTCTATGTTTTCTTCTAGTAGTTTCATAGTGTCTTTACCCCACCTTAAGTTAATTTTTGTGTATGGTGAGAGATAAGGGTCTAATTTCATTCTTGTGCATGCAGATATTCAGTTCTGCCAACACCACTTATTGAAGACACTCTCCTTTCCCCGTTGTTTTTTCTTGGTATCTTTGTTAACAATCAGATGGCTGTAATGTGTAGATTTATTTCTGGGTTCTTTTTCTTTTTCCATTGGTCTATTGTGACTGTTTTTATACTAGTACCATGCCATTTGGATTACCACAGCTTTGCAGTATACTTTGACATCAGGTAGTTTGATGCCTCCAGCTTTGTTCATTTTGCTCAAAATTGCTTTGGCTATTCAGGACCTTTTGTGTTTCAATACAAATTTTAGGTTTGATTTTTCTATTTCTGTGAAAAATGTCATTGGTATTTTGATAGGGATTGCATGGATTACTGATGCAACCTCCTTACTCATTATTGATCTGTTCAGATTTTCTATTTCTTCATAGTTCAATCTTAGTATATTGTATGTGTCCAGAAATTTTTCCATTTTTTCCTAGGTTTCTACCAATTTGTAGGCATATAACTGTTCATAATAGTCTCTTGATTCTTTGTATTTCTGTGGTATCGGTTGTAATATTTTCATTTTCATCTCTGATTTTATTTATTTGTATCCTCTCTATTTTCTTATTTAGTCTAGCTAAAGATTTGTCAGTTTTGTTTATTTTTTCAAAAAACCAATTCTTCATTTTATTAGTCTTTTCTATTTTTTTAGTCTCTATTTTATTTATGCTGTGATCTTTATTATTTCTTTTCTTCTAATTTTGAGTTTAGTTTGTTCTTGTTTTTCAAGTTTCTAGAGGTGCAATGTTAGGTTGTCCATTTGAGATTTTTCTTCTTTTTCACGTAGGTGTTTATTATTATTAATTTCCCTCTTGGAACTACTTTTGCTATGTCCTATAGGTCTTGTTTCCGTCTTCATTTGGATTAAGAAATTTTTTTTATTTCAATTTTAATTTGTTCTCTGACCCATTGATGGTTTAGGAACATGTTTAACTTCCAAGTATTTGTAAAGTTTCCAAGATTTCTCCTGTTATTCATTCCTAGTGTTATATTGATGTTTCTTTGTTTTTAGTGCTAAAAGGGGGGTATTAAAGTCCCTACTATTATTGTATGCAGTCTATTTCTCCTTATAGCTCTATTAATATTTGCTTTATATATTTAGGTGCTCTGATGTTGGATGAATGTATATTTACAATTGTTATATCCTCTTGCTGAATATCATTTACCCTTTATCATTATATAATGATTTTCTTTGTCTGTTTTTATAGTTTTTGGCTTAAAATCTATTTTAGATCACATAAGTATAGCCAGTCCTGTTCTAATTTGGTTTCCATTTGCATGAAATATCATTTTCCATTCTTTCACTTTCAGCCTGCAGGTGTCCTTTCAGGCGAAGTGAGTCTCTTGTAGGCCGTATATAGCTGGGTCTGTTTTTTTAAATCCATTTATCTACTCTATGTCTTTGGAATAGAGAATTTAATACATTTACATTGACATGTAAGGACTTGCTACTGCCATTTTGTTAACTGTTTTCTAGTTGTTTTGTATATACTTTCTTCCTGTATTTCTCTCTTACTGTCTTCCTTTGTGGTTAAGGAATTTTCTGCAGTAGTATTTTTTGATCCCTTGCTTTTTATTTTTACTGTGTCTATTATAGGTTTTTGCTTTGTGGTTACCATGGCATTTGTAAAAAATAAAACATCTTTAAACCCATGCATCTACAGTGAACTCATTTTCAACAAAGAACATACATTAGGGAAAAGACAGTCTCTTCAATAAATGGTTCTGGGGAAACTGGATATCCATATGCAGAAGAATGAAACTAGACCCTTATCTCTTGCCATATACAAAAATCCAAATCAAAGTGGATTGAAGACTTAAATCTAGGACCTGAAACTATGAAACTACTAAAATAAAACATTGGGGAAATACTCCAGGATATTGGTCTAGACAAAGATTTCTTGAGTAATACATCAAAAGCAGAGGCTACCAAAGCAAAAATGGACAAATGGGATCACATTAAGCTAAAAAGCTTCTGCACAGCAAAGGAAAAAACCAACAGAATGGAAGGAAATATTTGAAAATTATCCATCTGACAAGGAATTAATAACCAGCATATGTAAGAAGCTCAAGCAATTCAATAGGGAATAATCAAATAATTCAATTTAAAAATAGGCAAAATATTTGAATATACATTTCTCAAAAGAAGACATACAAATGGCCAATAGCTATATGGAAAAAATGCTCAACATCAATAATCATCAGGGAAATGCAAATCAAAACTACAATGAGATATCATCTCACCCTAGTTAAAATGGCCTTTATCCAAAATACAGGCAATAATAAATGCTGGAGAGGATGTGGAGAAAAGAGAACCCTCATACACTCTTGGTGGGAATGTAAATTAGTACAGCCACTGTGGAGAACAGCATGGAGACAGGAAACAAAAAATAGAACTACCATATGAAATAGAAAAAATAGAACTACCAGCAATTCCACTGCTTGGTACGTATCTAAAAGAAAAAACAATCAGTATATTGAAGAGATATCTTCCCTCTCAAGTTTATTGCAGCACTATTCACAATAGCCAAGATATGGAATCAACCTAAGCATCCACCAACAAATGAACGGATTAAAAAAGTGTATTACATATACACAAATGGAATATTATTCAGCCATAAAAAGAATGAAATCCTGTTGTTTGCAACAACATGGATAGAATTGGAAGATGTTAAGTGAAATAAGCCGGGCATATAATGACAAATTTCAGATGTTCTCACTCATATATCGTAGCTAAAAATTTCAAAAATTGAACTCATGGTGATAGAGAGTAAATTGATAGTTACTAGAGGCTGGGAAGGGAAGTGTGTGGGGGGGGTGGGGATAAAGTGGGAATGGTTAATAGCTACAAAAACACACTTAAATAGAATAAATAAGGTCTGGTATTTAGTAGCACAATAGGGTGATTATAGTTAAGAAAATTTATTGTATATTTTAAAATATTGGAATGTTCCTAACACAAAGAAATGATAAATGCTTAAGCTGATGTATACTCCAGTTATCCTGATTTGATCAGTACACATTGTATGCTTATATCAAAACATCACATTTACCCCATAATTAAAACTAAAAAAAAATTTAATTTTTTAAAAAATAAAAGAATCTTAAGGTTGTAAATGGTTATGTTAAAATAATAACAGCTGAACTTTGATCACAAAAAAGAGAAAAACTCTAATCTTTAACTCAATAGATTTTTAACTTGAAAATTTGAGGCACCAATCTAGGCTAATGACACCAGACATTGGGGAAGCAGAAAGCTCATGAAGAAAGGACTGTTCCAACATTGCTCCTTAGATACAGGTTAGAGGACAGGACAAGAACTCTTGGCTCCTAGCTCTCAGTCAACCCCTCTCCCTGTTCGGACCCTCCCTCTTTCCACATGATCCTCACACATAAAAATGCCATGCAATCTGCCCCAGTGTTCAGCTGCCTCGGCTGCTCATTTAAAACATCAGCTACTCTTCCTGACTGCTCTGATTCTGCCAGCTGTGCTCCTACTATTTCGGTGTCCAATGTGTTTCCAAATCTACCTCTTAGATCTAGATTTCGAGGCAATACACCAGAGTGATCAAAAAGCATTGGCTTTTTACCCTTAACTATCCAGTTCTCTAATTCCCCTTGTCTCAGATAAATAGCAGTCCCTATTTTATAAGATTAAAATTTAAGTCACATAATGCACACAGGAGGTATAGCACAGTTCTAGCACATAGGAAGAGCTTGATATAAGGTTGATATTCTTATTGTAACATTTCATTTCTACAACCACTATTCCATACCTGGATTACTGCCCAGCTGTGGTGCTGGCTTCCCTATTTCCCTTCAGCTAACTGATCTGGACCTCTTCATTCAGTACCTGCTCCAATTTCATTTTCTCGTCCTTCTTTAAACTTCTAATGGATCATCCCACTCTTCTAAAATCTAGTGCTAACTTTGTGTAGTGACTGTTAATCTTTACATCCATGGTTGACTATCTGACACACTCCCATCAATGTTGGTACTAAGCTACATTTCCCTTCAGCACCTCAAATCTACTAGGGAAGAAATTCCCAATAACCTCAAACTTGTATCTTCATTTTTAAAGTTTTTCTGCATTAATTTTATCCTACCTTGCTTGGAATGGACCCACTGCCATAGTGATTCTCTCTCATAAGGCCTCAAATCCCCATCCCCACCCTTAGCACCACCCTCACCTTGTAGGAATATAAGGAGGAATGAACAAACTTCCCTCAGCCCAAAATAGACTTTTTATCTTCAAAATCTTTATCTCTCATTCCAAAGTGTTTCTCCATAATTTGTCATTCTATGTCCAGCTTGAAAATTTCTTCTCCATGTAAACAGTAGCCAAAACCCAAAGCAATCCCACAACTGATCCCTTGACCTCACCTTTCCTCACCCTATTCAACAGAGAGAACTGTATTTCCACTGATCCTTCATCTATTTTATCTTTGATTGCACTCTGAGGACCATTATCTCAGCCCTACCCCTGTGACACCTAGCCTCCTAGCCACAGCCTTCATAACCAATTATTCACATTCCCCACACCTACAAAGGCCACATTTTGCCCAAACCTTGATCTCTAAACACTTAATTGCTTGTACCTTGCATAGTCCACAGAACCTTCTGGAACACTTAACTCTTATTTTAAGCCTTCTTAACAGTCTTTAGGGTCTCCTCAACTCTCTGATATACCCACTCCCTAGCCCGAAAATCACTCTTCCCCATCTCTCACTTGGTGTCCTACAAATTTTGGGAGAAATGTGCAGCATAGTACAGATTGCATCTTCTGAACTCTAGTGCTAGCTTTGTCTGGTGGCCATTGACCTGTACATCCATTGTTGACTACCGGATATTCTCCCATCGATGTCTGTACTAGGCCTTCTACCATCTTTCTCAAGTTTTCAGACCAACCCAATTCTTCCTCTGCAAAAAGCAACCGCAGCACTCAACAGCCAGAGCCCACCTTACAACGCGTTCCCTTCATTGCTGCTTCCCCAACTTTCAGAATATCTCTGTCTCTACGTTCATCCACTCTTCCTGTCTCCTGGGTCAGAGGAAATGGTGTTTCATCTGTGCTCTTAATCTTATTTTTTATCTTTGTACATACTTCTAATTAGCTACCCTCTATCACGTACCCTGATTTTCTTCTTCTTCCCTTTGGTCTTAAGACATGATCAGTCTGTCCTAGAGCTTGCTGAAGCTTCAGTGTTTTCCATTCCCCTCCTCTTTTTGACTATTGAACATCTAAAAAATCAAAAAATCTGCACCCCTATCCTTCTCTGTCATCCTGGCCACGTTTTGATGCCATTTCCACTCCTTTTTGATGAAATTGCATTTTCAGTCTGCAGTAAGGAACCTCATCTGGAAACATAATGGCCTTTTCTCGGGATTTAGTTCCTTCAAACTTGCATGGAAAACAACGCAACTTACAATTAATTCTCTTTATTAGAACCTTCACTTTGCTTCTTTTGCGTGACTGGACTCAGCAGTCTTTTCCATTAATTGATATCATTGGTATCATGATCTTAGGAAGTTTACTTAAATCTTCTGAGCCTCAACTTACTCACTGGTAAAATTAGGGTAATAAAAATTCCCTTCTTAATGAGTTGTGATGAAGATCACATTCCATATCATTAGCTACCATATATCAAGATCTAATTATGAGCTTGGCTCCCTGATACACAAACACACATATGCACACCACACAAACACACATATCCATAAGAGATTACAGATACAGTTGACCCTTGAACAACATAGGTTTGAACTGTGCAGGTCTTCTTATATGTGGCTTTTTTCCACCTCTGCCACCCCTGAGACAGCAAGCTTAACCCCTCCTCTTCCTCCTCAATCTACTCAATGTGAAGACAATGAGGATGTAACCTTTATGATGATCCACTTCTACTTAATGAATTGTAAATATATTTTCTCTTCCATATGCTTTTCTTAATAACATATTTTTATGTAGCTTATTTCATTGTAAGAATACAGTATATAATACATATAACATACAAAATATGTGTTAATTGGATGTTTATGTTATCCGTTAGCTTCTGGTCAACAGTAGGCTATTAGTAGTTAAGCTTTGAAGAAATCAAAAGTTATATGCACATTTTTCAACTGCATGGGGGGTGAGTGCCCCTAAACTCCACTTTGTTCAAGGGCCCACTATATAGATGTATGTGTGTGTGGAAAATCTCATTTAACAATCAAAATTCCCTGTGAGGTAAAGATTATTTCTGTTGTAAAGATGAGGAAACTAAAGTATCAGATGTTAACCTATATATTCAAAGGCACACAGTCAATTTTTAGAAGAAAAATTCCAAATGAAATTCACTGGACTCAATGCCTACATCCTTAACCACTAGATTATATTGCCTTCCAAACAGATGTAAGAGTCCAAATTTTAGGGGGTCATGCAGTAGCGTTTATTATTTGCTTAATATCTTTTGTAGATGTGTGTTTCAGAATGTACTAAAATAAATTTGCCAAGAAATAAACTGATGGAACAGATCCATTGCCTTCCCCCAGGTCTTTTTTTTTTTCCAGAATATTATGGGAGTACAACACTTTGGCTATATATATTGCCCATGCACTGCCCGTGTCAGAACTACAATTGTGGACATCCCCCAAACTGTGCTCCCCACATCCTCCCCAGGTCTTTATATTAATACATATGTCCTTAAGCTCAATAGAAAAAGAGTAGCCATTTGAACAATTGTGCTTGGACAATACAGTTTACAATCTAATGTCTACTATCCATAGCATTAGCTCTTGACTCATCAATAATAACAACAATCACCATAACATAATTAAAGGCACTGTGCTTTAAAACAGGCTTTTGTGTAAATGACTCCAATTATGTGAACTCTATCATGGCTAACAATAGGCCCCAGTGGACAGGGGATGAAACTCAGGCTCTGGGTTGGTCTCTGTGCTGTTTGCCAACTATTCCAGTTCTCCCCCTTCTGACCTCCAGGGACAAGGTAAGATTGATTGCACTCACTCCACACAGAGTGTCTATGGTTGGGTGAAGCCATGTGATGACTACATGACCATGAGGAGAAGTAATAACTTCTGGGCTGGAATATTTAATTGCTGAAAAGAGAACTGCTTGAGAACCCATCTGCATTTCATCTGGGCATCAATATTCTGAATAGTGACTACTCTGTCCACTTATCATCCAGGGCGAAGGCAATGCAGCACCATCAGCTGACCACCATACATGTGTAGCCTGAGTAAGAAACAAACTTATTTTATTTTAAGTCACAGAAATCTTGGGGTTATATGTTACCACAACATAACCAAGTCTTCCTGATTAATACAGTATACAGTAGATAAATTACTTATCCAAGATCATACAGGTAGAAAATGTCAAAAGTAATATGTCAATGAGCTTCCCCACTGTTCCTTCCATTAGATCCCAGCTTGTTTTATACGTTCATTGCCTCAAAAATAAAACAATAATTTCCCAGGGGATGTCCACGATTATAGCTCTGTCACAGGCAGTGCATTGGCAATATATATAGACAAAGTGTTGTACCCCCATAATATTCTGAAATAAAATTTAAAAAAAAACAAATATACACTCAATTGAGTATGAAGGAAAGCTCCATCTGACTGGCTTTATTTATTAGGACACAAATCATGTGGATCCACATACCATATGCCCTAAGAAAACAGATCTATGATGCTATGCATAGCTTCATGCATGAAGTAAGGCAGGGCCCATTAAAAAAAAAAGATATAAATATAGGTACAATCTGTCTAATCTCGGTTTAATAACTTCCATTTTGGTAAAATAAAGGAAGTTTGAAATTTTCACTTATAACTAGGCCAAGTGGTCCATCCTTAATCTCTTCTACTGTATGAAGTTTAGAATTCTAAACAATCCTCACCTATAGGACAGACAGAAAAATCCTTCTCACCTTAAATAATCAATTTGTTGGTCAAATAGGAAGTAGCAATTAACTAACCAGTACTGCAGCACCACCCAAGGAGTGACATTGTGCTTTGAGATACTCTCAGAGCCAACACTAACTCTGGATGACCTCACAGGAAAGGTGGAGAAACCAAGCCTTGCCATATAAACATGACCTTTCCTAGGCCATGGCTGATGCAGCTGTGGGGACAATCTCAGAGCAGCCTCTGCATCACAGCTATTTCCACCATGAAGATCCTCAGGGGGCTCCTTCTACTCTGTACAGTGACCCATTTCTGCAGCAGCTCTGGTGAGTTAAGGGTATTCAGTGCTCCATACAATTAAGCTTATTTTCCCAAATAATCACTCCTGGGATGTGAGCATCTGAGAGAAATGTTAGGTCACGTGAATTTAAAGTCTGCTGGTTTGTAATAGAAACAGCCCTGGCCTCAGAAAAGAGAATCTTATGTTTCAGCTGGAGTTTGAGGGATTTAGGTCTAATGTTTTCCGTTTCAGGGATTCTTATTTGCATCCATGGAACAAAAAAAAAAAAAAAAACAATCTAATTTCTGCATAAGTCTTCCATTTCATAAGGACACTGGAAGTTGTTGGTGTTATTAGATACTATTCCTCAGTGCAAAGATGCAGAAAAACTTGGATGTCTCCCCAGATCAATCCAGGAGAATCAAAACAAAACACAATTCTCCAAAGGCTGGGAGTCAACAATTAGGCTTTTATATGGTGAAAAATTACATACTTAAAATTAATTTCTAACACCTTAGAAACATTCCCATTGCATTCCTTTGCATCAATTAGGAGGGAAAAGATATCAAAGATGTTGCTTCAGTCTTGTAGGATTGGTGATTGCAATACTTCTTATTGCTACCTAACTTTGAACCATTATCGAAGAAACTATGATAATATTTCCAGAAAATGTCCCTTGGTCAATAAAAAGAGAAAATTTGGATAATTATCTTGCCTGAACCAAGTACTTACCTAACTCATTGGCTATCAACTTCCTCAGCAAACAGCTGGATTTTGCGTCAGGATGGGCAGTATGCTGAGACTCATTGCCAGAAGAAACATAGAGTCTTTAATTATAGGACAAAACTTACATTAATTAATGAGATTTCATTAATTTTCATTTGCTTTATTTTTAATAGTTCCATCTGCATTTCTCTTTCAGAAGCTGCCAGTCTGCCTTTAACAACAGTGAGTATGTTGAATAACATTTTAATTTCAATTCCTATAGACTGTCATTTAGTCAAATCCTACAAATACTAATATATAGGATTCATTCAATATGTTTAAAGGGATCAGAGATGGAGACAAACAGACGAAGAAATGGCTTCTGCTTTCCAGAGGTAGTTGAAAAAGTATGACAGAAATATAAATAACCATATCCTAATTTTTAAAAAAATTCCAGAGTTAAGGGAGAAAGAGCTGACTTCCAACTGAGAGGTTGGTGATATTTTCATGGAAGGAACAACATGTAAGAGTAAAGCAGAGTTAACTTGATTATTTGCACAGCCTCTGGATTCAAAATGAGTTGGGACTCTACCACTTGCCAGCATTAACCTTATATAAGTTATCTTTCTTTCTAAGCTTTAATTTCCCCATGTGTAAATAGTAGAACCACCCTATGTAGTTGTTCTGAAGATTAAACAGAAAATTCATGTGAGGTTTAAGTTTAATGCCTAGCACAGGAATGCTCAGAAATTTTTAACTGAGTATAGTAGTAAAAATAGAAGTAGTGTCAGGAGTACTAACATTAATCATGATGGTAACATTAGCACTTATAGAAGTAGCCACAGCAGAATCAGAATATCTGAACTGGAATTTCCTGCTCTTGTTGCCTTCCCAATAAAGGCCAGAGAAGACTAGCTTGGGGTCAGGGAGAAAAGCAGGATATTCTCTTGTGTCTCACGCAGGTGGACTGCAGCATTTACAAGAAGTACCCAGTGGTGGCCATCCCCTGCCCCATCACATACCTGCCAGTTTGTGGTTCTGACTATATCACCTATGGGAATGAATGTCATTTATGTACTGAGAGCTTGTGAGTACCTCATGGGAAGAAAAAGATATCTGGGGCCAGTGTTCTCCACTACAAACCCTTCCTCTTTCTAGGGTCAAGCTTAAATATCAATAAATTGTGCTTATTCCCACCCAGTGAAGATAGAAACCTGATTGTCGTACAGTAAGACCAGGGTTGGGCCACTTGCTCTGCCAGCTTGGAGTGGTCCCAGCCCATCACAGAACCTCCAATTCCTGTCTATCAATTGTGGGAATCCAACAGGACCATGAGTTCTCAAGCTGCAAACTCCAGAGCCCAGAGGTTTTGTACAGGAAAATCAGAAGTCACCAGAAAGGTTAAAGGGACTATTTGGGATGATCTCCAACCCCAAGTTCAGCTTTTAACTGTTTAAATAGTGGAGTTTCATATAATATCTTCTTTGAAGAAAGGGTCCTGAACTCCAAACCAAAAATAATTGAAAATCACTAATCTATGTGACTTTTAAGGTATTTAGCAGCCTTACTATAGCTTGGTTCTTAGATTGTGGCTAGAGGTTCTTTATCTTCAATTTCCTGGAGACTCTAAGTATCTGCAGCTGTAAGGGGGAATAAAGCTACCAAAATGATTGTTTTTCTTTTATCTAAAATAAGGGATGCAAGCTGTTAGTACTTGGACCAGAATCCCATGGGCATGTTTTGTTTAGGTATTTTGTTTGGCCCACACAGTGTTTTTGAAGAAATATAACTAGTCAGATGTCACTGTTCTGTGCAAGACATGCAACTTGCACTTGCTACCTCACACAGAGTCCACTGTGATCACTGTTAACTCTCTTTTAGGCCACTGGATTTTGGCCACTTATCTTAGATCTCTTGTTTTTCATCTTTGTGATTATCTTAACAAGTTAGAATATTGAGTTAGGCCCTGAGCCCAGAAGGACGTGTCTACATACTTATTCCTATTTGGAAAGTTTTACTTCACAAAAGGAAACATTCTCTAACATAGACACACACTGGGCCCTTGACCAGGAAACCTAGCTGTGTTCAAGGGACACTGACAGTCTTACTCACTAATGCAGGACCCAGCTTCATCATAGGCCTTGCTGACCAGGAAAAGCTGAGGGACAGGTCCCTCAACTTCTTTTGTCATAGTCCTCCATCTTTGTTGTTTCAAGACATTGGGTGATCAGTCTGGCTCTGGGATTACAGAAGGCAGCAGATGGAGTGGAATTATCACCAGACTAGGGAAACTCTGCTCCTGCCTCTGTCAGAAGCTGCCTGTGGCAAGGATATTCCTTTTCTGGACTCAATTTCCTCATTTGTAAAATAAAGTTCTGCCTCATAATCTCTATAGGCCCTTCCAGCTCTAATGTTATATACAATTTCTTCTAGTGTTAATGAATCTTGTTAACTATGTCTTCCCTTAGGAAAAGTCATGGAAAAATTCAGTTTCTTCATGAAGGAAATTGCTAAATTCTCCATGGACATGGGTAGACAGCAATGATATTCTTTTCATCATCTTCATCACCACCAGGCTTTGACTGACTTTCCTTCATCTTTGCTGATGTTCTGGGTGGGAGCAGAGCCAGATTCAGAGTCATCTTTATGAAATGAAGAAAGTTGTTGTGCTCCTCCTTCACACTCATGCCTCCCTGACAGACTGGCTTCTTTTTACACCTCAATAAAAGAATCTTCCCAGAAAGTTTACCCTTACTTATGTTTGTGTTTGTTTTTTAAATCAGGATGCAATATCTCAATAACAAAAAAAAATTGAGGAACATACTAAGCCTGTTGTTCAGGAGAAACTTTTAAACAAAGAATCCCAGCTTCCAAGAAACACATGCACCCCCACCCCACACACACACAGACAATACATACACACATACACACACACAATTACCAGAGAACACCTATTCTCTTGTGAAGTCTTTATCCACTGGGAACTAGTCTATAGACCATACTATTTCTCTATCTTGGTCTCTTTACCAAAGATCCTTAAAAGGGAAACTCTCTCATCCCAACAAGTCATTTCTAGAAGCAAAGTTTTCCTGCCAATTTCTTTCCAGAAAGATACCATACTTTCTCACAGGCCAGCTCTATGAGAGCACTGATGGAAAAGTCACTATTCCATGAAGTATGTCCATTGCTGTAGAGGTCTGATTGTTGGGACACTCTTCTTGTCTAGAGTTGAAAACTACATTCATGAGGCTGTCAACTGTCAGAGCCAGAGAGACCATATTACAAAGAAGTTCACTCTTTTTTCCAATTAACAGACCTTCCAATATTTGAAGATAAATATTCTCTCTCCATTGCAATTTATTTTCTCCAGGATAAAAATCTCTGGTTAACCCTTTCTCATGTCTTATTTCCCTTATGTATTTCTATCCTGTACCACATTGCCTGGATCTATTACAATTAGGTATTAGCCACCTTGAAGTGTGTTAGTCTGTTGTCCAAAAATTGACTAATCACCCCAAATTTTGTCCGACAGATGCAAAGAAATCAAAACTATCACTTCTGTATTAATCTTTTCCTTCTATTAATGCAGCCTGATGCACCAAGGACCATAGTTATTATATAGAAACATCATTAGAATGAAACCTGATACATTTGCACATAACAGACTTGCTGCATAAGAATAATGAGAAACCAGTTAAAGATGCCAGGACCCCACCCCATAAATTATAATTCAATAAAACTGACAAAAGCCCTAAGCAGTCTAAATTTTGAATCGGTATACATTCAGAATTAGAAAATTCAGAAATAGACATTCAACCTAGCTCAATACAAGAGAGTCCCTATGGGAAGCAAATCACTACCACATGAGGTTGACAAGAAACATCTCTTAGAGAAGATGAAGTTTGATCTGGGCCCAACATGGCAGAGCTGTGGTTATTCACCAGAGTCATTCTTCACAAATGGGAACTGAATCCAAACTCCACTTCTCTTGCTAATTGGCCAATAACAACCCCTCACCCCCAGCAGGCTCTTTGCAGATACACATAAATAGGTCCTCTGGTAGGAGAGTTTAGCCAGAACAATCATTCAACACAGTACCCACAGTAAAGAAACAACCTTCTCCACAATGAATATCACATCTTGCATGAGTCTCCTCACTCTCGCATTTTGGTTTTCCTTTGGTGAGTCTCTGGTCATTCATGAGCATTCCCTGTCTATTATCCATAAAATCTAGGAGCATTCTTAGGGTGAAAAAAGGTGAGTGCTAAATCATACCATAAAATTGTGTGATGGGAAATGGAAAATAGTCCTTGATATTGATTATAAATTTATAAAATCTTTTGTCTGCAAATAATTATAAAGAGAAAATTTTGGTCTTTATCTTTTTCACTTTGTTTTCCTTTTTTCTAGATCATCTTAGTGATATCAAATGTAAATTTATTTTGATCCTGTACATCAATTATATCAACCATTGTAAAAGTTGTTTTGAAGCTACTGCATCTATTTAAGTTTTTAAGTCATGTTTTCAAACATAATTTTATCTTTTATGAAACATTTTCATGAGGATTTCCTAACTTTATTTTTTGACAAATGACAGAAGTGAAGCTAGAAAGTATAAATTGAGACCCAGGACTCAACCCCACATATTCTAATTCTAAGTCCAATCCTCTTTTCACTATGCCACCCTGATTCCAACACCAATATGTTATCATTGGTTTAAAATCTAGAGAAAATAAGCTATAATTAAATTATATTTATGTCTAATATATGACCTGCATGAGCAACTATCAGTTTCAAAAAAGAATTAAAGGAGAAATTGAGATCTCTTCAAATCGTTACTTACCCATAAAGAAAAGCATTAAATATTTCCCTACTGAATGGATTAACGTAGGAAATAGTTTTCAGTGCTCAATTTATGTGAGCAAAAATAATGATATTTCCTCAAAATGATCTTACGTTACTCAGAACCCCTAGATTTTTTTTATCTAACTTTCAAATAATCCACGATAATGATAGGTAACACTTAGTGAACACCGATTTTACTCTAGAACTTGTGAAACATGCTTTATGCTTATTATTTCATTTATTCCTCTCAAACTGTGAGAAATGTCCTGTTATCCACTGAGATTTGGCAAGGGTAAAGAATTTACAGAAAACCACAAAGTTAATTAGCATTCCTATCTCGACCGTCTGACTTCACAGCCCATGTGTTATTCACTACAGTCTGCTGTCTGTACATGAAAGCTTTCTTTCTGCTAACCGATAAATTGTGGTAGATACAATGGCCATGACACAGGTAGACCCTGACACTGTGTGCCTGTCTTTACCCTTGTGTGTGGTTGAAAAAACCTGTGGCAGTCCCTGCCAACTGTACATAAAGATCAGGTGAATAAATCCATGGAACCATGATACAGAATATGGACAAAATATGGACCTCTACTTCAAGTTCTTCATTGTCAGGGATGGAAGAGAGCCAGTCAACAGCCTCACTTTATGCATGGAAACACTGCACTCCAAAACTTGGAAATGCCTCATAGCTTATGTGGAATACCAAGACAAGAACCCAGGTCTGCTGACTCCCAAGCAACCCAGGACCCAAATGCTATTTCCAGAATTTCATCCACCATATCTTATGACCCTTGGAAATAAAATTCCTTATAATTATTACCTGTGTTATTACCTGGAACATAACATCTGTGAAACACTTTATAGCTTACAAAATAACTTTCGTAGCCCCTATCTTGGTAATCCTTACACAGCATCATTAGGTAGACATTATTAACCTCACTTTTCAGCTGAAATAAAGGAAGCTCTCAAAGACTATGGACAAAATTGTAGAACTGTAAGTGGCAGATGAATCTACAGGCTCAGAATTTAACTAACATTTGTTCTACACACTTGCATAAGGAAGCTAAGGAAATATCTAGCTTCACTGGAGACCTGGGCAGTCTTGGTTCTTCAGTCTATATTACCTCCAAAGCAGACAGTAAGGTGTTGATAATGTTGACCCTTTTCTTCCAACTTACAAAAACTCACTACCTAAAAAAAATATTCCCAATCTTTCTGAAATTGAAGTCTAGATTTAGCCTACAATGAAGATAGTCCCAGAATCCTTTTAATATGTATAAGTGATGTTTAAAAATAGTTACTGCTCTTCAAATTTTAGAATCCACCTATAAGCAAATTATAGAAGGTATAAGTATGGTATACAGAAAAGAACATGCATATTTTTGATGTATGAAATGTAAAAGTAAAAATAGAGGTGATAAATCTCTAGAGAGGAAGGCTGACTGAGAGAGCTGAATACGGGCAAATGAGGTACTTACGGAGTTATGCGATATTGTCTAAAAATTATGATATAAAAATAGTGACTAAAATATATTATTTAAGGTTATAAAAGTAACAAGCAGAATTTTAAAGAAGTCATGATATGCCTATCAAAAACTGAGAAGAGGAAAAGAATGGAAAGGTAATGTAAATTAAAAACTTTTTCTTCCATAGATGTGAGTCAAAAAATAATTGATTTTAATTAATAAAACAAGAAATAGTCGTACATTATATTACCATGATATGATGGTAACAAACTAAAAATAGAAATGGTTAAAATTAGTTCTCACTGAGGTATGATGTTGATGATAAAAGATTTTTATTTTTTATCATAAACTGTTTAATGTCAATGGAATTATATGTATTTCTTACTATGACATATATTAACTTTCTTTTCTTCTTTTTTCCAAGGAAAAGTAAATATTCACTGCATGGGAAGCTACTAAATTACCATAAATATGGACATGAAGTGGATTTGTTTTTAAAATTTTACCTTTACAAGTTTCAGCCTTGGAGAAGAAATGATTTTATTCAGTTTTACTCATATCTCTGTGTAACCATCAGCATTTGATTCATTGTGGTCTTTATCAGCCTCATCATCATTGTCTTCATTAAAAATCTCCACCAAGCAGCTCAGGAGAGCACAATGGACCCTGGCACAACGGCTTGTGTGCTTACCCCAACCTGGATATTTACCAGATGGCTAGGCTTGGAGAGGTCGTTTAATGTGTGCAAGTATCTCTTTCCTTACTTATAAAACAAAGAGAATAATCATCCCAAATCTGACCCGTACATTTTAAGAGTCAGATGAGATAATGCACCTAAACATGCTTTGTGTACTATAATGTCCTATGGAAATGAAAGGGATAATTAAGATCTGCATGTCCATCCTTCTCCAATATTTACCAAGGCCTAAAAGCACACATCACATTCTTTGCAACATGCTCAGCATGTTAGAGTAAAGACATATGACCAGTAAATTTTCAGGGTTTTTTTTTCTTGTTTGAGAAATAAGAATATTTCTATTCATTATAAACGGATGTTTGAAAGTAAAAAGAATGCATAATTTGGAACATACAAAGATAACACACATTTGCTTATATAGTTTGTCCCATTTAAACATGGCCTGTTTAACTCATAGTGAGTAAGATTGGAATAAAAAAAAATGAGATACTTACAGGATCTCAAAGAGTCTCCTCCCAAAATATTTATTAATTATGAAAGGAAAACAAGTAACTTTATAATTGAGAAACCTGCCAGACACTACCTTACCCACGTGATCAAAGTTAGCATCATTAATGATAGGCAAATCAACATCACATATGCTATCTGAAAGGATACAATGTGCAGAACACAGCATAAATTCTGGATTTCCCTGCCAAAGATGTACAACCTGAATATAATCATTATCAAACATCAGACAAACTTAAATTCAGGAACATTCTAAAAAATCCTTGGTCTATAATTTTTAAAACTAAGGAAGGACTGTTTCAATGTTCTGCCTTGCAGGATACTGAAGAGCATGACAACGCGTGATACTGAACGGACTTTTACGTTACTATTATTATTATTGAGAGATAGTTCACATAGCATAAAATTCACGTTTAAAGTGTATTGTTCAGTGGTTTCTAGTCTATTAACAAAATGGTACAATCATCACCACTATCTCATTCTAGGACATTTCATCACACCGAAAGCAAACTCCATAACCATTTGCAGTTGCTCCCATTCTCCCAGCCCCATAATTATATTATATAATTATATTATCCACATATAATCTCTATAGGTAGATTTGCTCTTCTTGAGATTTTATATAAATAGAATCATATAATACGTGCCCTTTTGTGTCTGGCTTCTTTCATTTAACATAAAGTTTTCAAGGTTAATCTATGTATCAGTATTTCATTCCCTTTAATATTTGAATAATATTCCATTGTATGAATATACGGCATTCAGTCATTCATTAATTGATGGATAGTTGGGTTTTTTCCAATGTGGGGTTATTATAAATAAAGCTGCTATGTATATATAAATATATACAAGAATATATATAAAAATATATTCATGTACAAGTTTTTGTATGGACATGTGTTTTTTATCATCTTGGATAAATGCCTAAGAATGGAATTGCTAGGCCATATGGTAACCCTATGAATAACTTTTTGAGGAGCTACCAAACTGTTTTTCAAAATAGCTGACACCATTTTATGTTTACATTTACATTTACACCAGCAATGTGTAATGGTTCCAAAGTATCTACATCCTTGCCAACACCTCATCTGTCCTTGTTATTTTAGCCACCATAACATATGTGAAGTGGATCTGATTTTGGTTTTGATTTGCATTTCCCTAATAACTAATGATGTTGAGGATCTTTTTATGTGCTTATTGGCCATTTATATTTCTTTGGAGAAATGTCTATTCAAATCCTTTGCTCATTTTTTAATTGCATTGTCTGTTTTATTGTTGAGCTATAAATGTTCTTTATATACTCAAGATACTAGTCTCTTATCAGATATATGATTTGCAAATATTTTCTCCCATTTGGTAAGCTGCCCATACAGAATGAAGGACAGAAGCATAAAAAGTTTTAATTTTCATGATGGTCAATTTACCTATTTTCTCTTTTTTTTCTTGTACTCTTAGTATCATATCTAAGAAACCATTGCCCATTCAAAGGTCACGAAAATTTACACTTCAGTTTTCTTCTAAAAGTTCTACAGTTTTAGCTCTTACATTTAAGTCTCTAATCCATTTTGAGTTAATTTTTGTACATGGTTTCTTATATTATTTTGCATGTGAATATCCAGTTGTCCCAGTACCAATTTTTGAAAAGATTATTCTCCAAAGAATTGTCTTGGCAACCTTGTCAAAAATGAATTCACTATATAGCCAAAATATACAAGGAACTCAAACAATTAAATAATAATAAAACAAATAACCCTGTTTAAAAATGGACGAAATACCTGAATAGACATTTCTTGAAAGAAGACACACAACTGGCCAACAGATACATGACGAAAATGCTCAACATCTCTAAGCATCAGAGAAATGCAAATTAAAAGCACAATGAGATATCACCTCATACCTGTTAGATTGACTAGTATAAAAAAGATGAAAGATACAAGTGTCGCTGAGGATATGGAGAAAATTTACAATACCACTGTTGGTGCTATTGTAAATTAGTATAGCTATTTTGGAAAACAGTATAGAGGTTTTTCAAAAACTAAAAATAGAACTACCATATGATCCAGTAATCCTACTTCTGTGTATATATCCAAAGGAATTGAAATTAGTATGTTGAAGAGATGTCTGCATTTCCATGTTCATTTCAGCATTATTCATAATAGCTGAGATATGGAAAGAACCCGAGTGCCCATCCACAGATAAATGGATTTTAAAAATGTGATACACATATACATACACACACAGAGGAATACTATTCAGTCTTTAAAAAAAAAAGAACTGTCATTTGTGACAACATGAATGAACCTAGAGAATATTATGCTAAGTAAAATAAGCCAAGCACAGAAACACAAATACTGCATGATCTCACTTGTATGTGGAACCTAAAAAAGTCAAACTCATAGAAGTAGAGAGTAGAATGGTGGTCACCAGAGGCTGTGGGTTGGGGAGTGGAGAGGGAAGGAGGAGACATTGTTCAAAGGGTATAAAGCTTCAGAAAGAATATGTCTTGGTGATCTTTTGTACCACATGATGACTATAGTTAATAATAATATATTGTATATTTCAAAATAGCTAAAAGAGTGGATTTTAAATTCTCTCACCACAAAGCAATGATAAGTATTTAAGGTGATAAATCTCTTAATTAGCCTGATTTGGTCATTCCACAATGTATACATGTATCAAAACATCACATTGTACCCCATAAATACATGCAATTATTATTTGTTAAGTAAAAATAAAATAAAACTTTAAAAAAATCAATTCACCATAAATGTAAGAGTTTAGTTTTAGACTCTCAATTCTATTATATTGATCTATATGTTATTCTTATGCTACTACCACACTGTTTTGATTACTATAATGTTATAGTAAATATTAAAATTGGGAAGTGTAAGTCATCCAACAGTCTTCTTTTTCAAAATTATTTTGCCTATTCCATGTATCTTGTATTTCCAAAAGATATTTAGAAACAGCTTGTCCACTTTTTCAAAAACGGCCGCTGAGATTTAGATAGTAATTACATTGAATCTGTGGATCAATTTGGGGAATATTGCCATCCTAACAATATTAAGTCTTGCTGGATTGGATCATTTTACTATAAAGGCATTAGCACAGATGACAAAATTTGAATGAGGTCTTGAGATGAAGAGTACACGTGAAGTTCTTTGGTCTATTCTTACAATAGTAAATTCAATATAAAAAGTTAAAATTTAAAAATGTCTTCTCCCTGATTACAGTGCAAAGAAGGTATTAGTAACCTGATAAACCTGTTCATATGAAGGAGGCCAACCTCCAAGAAATCAAAGTCAAAGCACAGTAGTGACTTCAGAGTATTCAATACCAATGAGAATATGGAAAGGATTTACTAGACAGGCTGAGTTCTTAGGAAAATTCTCAAATAAACCACAAGGCTCTCCCCACTTTCCCCATTCCCAACCCACACTGAATATATTTCAGGATTTTTTAGGAAATGAAACCCCAATTTTATATGGTGACATTTTAAGTTTTTTAAATTTTCTTAAGTATAAACTCCAGGCTGCCAAAAAGGCCTTGCTTAGATAAGAAGGAAAGACTGCCATTGTGTTGAAAGACATACCTGAGGAGCTCAAGTGACTTTGTGTCAAGAATTCCCTGGTTCGTGGATTCTGCAACATTTCTTTTCCCACAGTTGAACACTTAAGCCTTGTATGCACATCAACAGGTCCTGGACTCTGGGGCCAGTTTTCACCAGAAGCAGAAGAAGCTTAAGCAACTGCAGTCCCACCCTGCCCAGTCCTCTGACATCCACCACAGAGTTACCTTTTTGTTAGTCCTCCTCTGACCTTGGGTCTAAAATCTTGAGATTCAGTTCTCTTCTTGGGCTTCAGTTCATATAACTCCTTTATTCCCTGACCTTGAGCATTTCCTGTTATAGCCCTGGAATTCTGTGGTACCTTGCTCCTTCTAGACCACTCTCCCTTTCTCTTCTCTTCTGCATTCATACCCTTATGACCAGAGCCAAGTGTCTGATGCTGTGATCCAGACAGCTCTCTCAAGTAGTACTTGCCTCATTGAATCTGTTTCTCTTCCTATGGCATAAAGAGTGTACCTCTTTGATGGACAGTAGATAACTGCTGTTTATCTGGCAGATATTAAGAGAACTGGTCTTGTCAGCTGGCTTATACCTCTCAGGAGAAGCATCATTATATAGGATTTTAGAACTAGGGGTTTTGAGACAAACTGCTCTGGACTCTAAAACAAATTGAGTCATTTAATTAGAAACCTTGGAAATATAATTTAACCTCTCTGAGCCTCATTTTCCCTCTGTGAAATGGAAATAGTAACACCTATAGCTTCTCGCAGAATCTGTACTAAATGAGTTTCATGACAGATGAGGAAGGGAACATTTGCAAGACTGTAATTGAAAACAGGGGTGCACAAGTAGCAGTAAATCATGGGGGCTCAAGCTCACCAGGCTTTCTATAAGATTTCTCAAGAATAAAATAATGATGTTAAACAGGCTTTCTCTTTCTTTTTATATCTGTATTTCTATTGGACTCTCCTTAAGAAATGCCATGGACTATTCTAAAGTTGTACTAAAGTGAATTTCTGGACTCACTATAGAGGGAAAAGTGGGATTGATAAGGAGGCTCCTATAAAACTCACATGACTTGAATATTTCTACTTACTCTCTGAGATGATCCCTGAAAAGGTGAGTAAAGGTCACCTTCTTTCAGGGTTAAGGAATGATAGACATTCTTAAAGTTAGAAATGGAGCATTGGAGATCACCCATACCAGTGTTTTACCTTACTTTGGAAACTTACAAAATAACAAAATTTTTTTTATGTAAAAAGAGGTCTTAAGATGTGAGTTTCTGTTGGAATTGATTTCTAATTTTATTCCGCTGTGGTCTGAAAAGATACATGGTATGATTTCTATTTTTTTGAATTTGTTTAGATCTGTTTTGTGGCCTAGGATGTGGTCAATTTTAGAGAAAGTTCCATGAGCTGATGAGAAGAATGTATATTCAGTGTTATTTGGGTGGAGTGTTCTGTAGATATCTGTTAGGCCCAAATGTTCTAGAGTCCTGTTTAGGTCTTTTGTTTCTCTATTTAATATTTGTTTGGAGGATCTCAAAAACTTGGAAACTAAACAATCTGTTGCTGAAAGACTATTGGATCAAGGAGGAGATTCAAATGGAAATCAAAAGATTCTTTGAACTAAATGATAATGGGGACACAAATTATCAAAATCTGTGGGATACAGCAAAAGCAGTCCTGAGAGGAAAACTTATTGCCTTAAATGCCCACATCCAAAAGACAGAAAGGTCACAAATCAGTAAACTAATGAATCATCTTAAGGAAATGGAAAAGGAAGAGCAAAGCAATCCTAAAGCCAGCAGAAGAAAAGAAATAACCAAGATCAGAGCAGAATTAAATGAAATTGAGAACAAAAGAACAATACAGAAGATTAATAAAATGAAAAGTTGGTTCTTTGAAAAGATAAACAAAATAGACAGGCCACTCGCCAGGTTGACCAGAAGCAGAAAGGAAAGGACTCTAATAAGCTCAATTAGAAGTAAGAAAGGAGAAGTCACAACTGATACCATGGAAATATAAAACATCATCTTCGAATACTACAAAAACCTCTATGCCCACAAACATGAAAACGTGGAGGAAATAGACAAATTCTTAGAAACATACTACCTCCCTAGGCTCAACCAGGAAGAAACAGAATTTCTAAACAGACCTAAACAGAAATTCTAAACAGAATTTCTAAATATCAAGCACTGAAATCGAAGCAGTAATAAAAAATCTTCCCACAAAAAAAGTCTTGGACCAGATGGGTTCACACCTGAATTCTACCAAGCCTACAAAGAAGAACTGGTGCCTATACTGCAGAAATTATTTGAAAATATCCAGAAGGATGGAGTCCTCCCAAACTCATTCTACGAAGCCAATATCACCTTGATACCAAAGCCAGGAAAGGATGCAACAAGAAAAGAAAACTACAGACCAATATCCCTTATGAATATAGATGCAAAAATTCTCAATAAAATCCTTGCAAACCGAATTCAAATGTACATCAAAAAAATAATTCATCACGATCAGGTGGGCTTCATTCCCGAGATGCAGGGATGGTTCAACATACGCAAATCTATAAATGTAATTCACCATATAAATAAAAGCAAGAACAAAGATTATATGATCCTTTCAATAGATGCAGAAAAGGCTTTGGACAAAATCCAGCATCCTTTTATGATAAGAACTCTTAACAATATAGGCATTGATGGCTCATACCTTGAAACTATTAAAGCCATATACGATAAACCCACAGCCAATATCATACTGAATGGGGAAAAATTGAAAGCATTCCCCCTTAAAACTGGCACCAGACAAGGGTGCCCACTATCTCCACTTCTTTTCAACATAGTGCTGGAAGTCCTGGCCACAGCAATTAGACAAGACAGAGGAATCAGGGGCATCCAGATAGGGCCAGAAGAGGTCTAACTTTTACTATTTGCAGACGATATGATATTATACATAGAAAACCCAAAGATTCAACCAAGAGATTACTGGAATTGATAAATGAATTCAGCAAAGTCTCAGGATACAAAATTAATACACACAAATCCATAGCCTTCATATATGCTAATAACAATCAAGCTGAGAAACGAATTAAAGATGCAATACCTTTCACAATAGCAACAAAGAAAATTAAATATTTAGGAACATATCTAACTAAGGAGGTCAAAGACCTATATAGAGAGAATTATGAAACACTGAGAAAAGAAATTGCAGAGGAGGTAAATAGATGGAAAACCCTACCATGTTCTTGGATAGGCAGAGTCAACATAGTAAAAATGGCTTTGCTACCTAAAGTGATTTACAGAATCAATGCAGTCCCTATCAAAATACCAACATCATTTTTTGCCGACCTAGAAAAAATAATTCTACGCTTCGTGTGGAACCAGAGAAGACCCTGTCTAGCCAAAGCAATCTTAAGCAAAAAGAACAAATTGGGAGGCATCTATCTACCAGACTTCAGACTATACTACAAGGCTATAGTAACCAAAACTGCATGGTATTGGCACAAGAACAGAGATGTAGACCAATGGAACAGGACCGAGAACCCAAATATAAAACCAACCTCATACAGTCACCTGATCTTTGACAAATTCCAAAAAAACGTACACTGGGGAAAAGATTCCCTATTCAACAAATGGTGCTGGGAAAACTGGGTGGCCATATGTAGAAGACTGAAACTGGACCCACACCTCTCACCTCTCACAAAAATCAACTCACAGTGGATAACAGATCTAAACCTAAGACATGAAACCATAAGAATTCTCGAAGAAAATGTTGGAAAAACTCTTGGGGACATTGGCCTAGGCAAAGAATTTATGAAGAAGACCCCCAAAGCAATCACAGCAGCAACAAAAATAAATACATGGGACCTGATCAAATTAAAAAGCTTCTGCACGGCCAAGGAAACTATCACTAGAGTGAACAGACAACCTACAGAATGGGAGAAAATATTTGCATGCTACACCTCTGATAAAGGGCTGATAACCAGAATCTATACAGAACTTAGGAAAATCAACAAGAAAAAACCAAACAACCCTATGAAAAAATGGGCAAAGGACATGAACAGAAACGTTTCCAAAGAAGACAGAATAATGGCCAGCAAACATATAAAAAAGTGCTCAACTTCTCTAATCATCAGGGAAATGCAAATCAAAACCACAATGAGATATCACTTAACTCCAGTGAGATTGGCTCATATTAAAAAATCCCCAAACAACAAATGTTGGCGGGGATGTGGACAGATAGGAACACTCATACACTGCTGGTGGGACTGCAAATTAGTACAACCTCTATGGAAAGTAATATGGAGATACCTCAAAGAATTAAAAGTAGAATTACCATTTGACCTAGCAATCCCACTACTGGGTATTTACCCAAAGGAAAAAAAGACATTTTATAATAAAGACATCTGCTCGCGAATGTTTATAGCAGCACAATTCACAATTGCAAAGTCGTGGAAACAACCCAGGTGCCCGTCAATACACGACTGGATTAATAAAATGTGGTATATGTACACCATGGAGTATTACTCAGCAATAAGGAACAATAGTGAATTAACACATCTGGTATTATCCTGTTTGGAGCTAGAACCGATTCTTCGAAGCGAAGTGTCACAGGAATGGAAAAACAAGCACCACTGGTACTCACCATCAAATTGGTACTAACTGATCAACACCTACATCACACAGGGCAATAATATTCATCAGGGGGCGGGCAGGCAGGAGGGGGGTGGAGGGGATGGAAAAACTCTCACTGAATGGATGCGGGATGCACAGTTTGGGGGATGTCCATGATTGTAGCTCTGACACGGGCAGTGCATGGGCAATATATATAGCCAAAGTGTTGTACCCCCATAATATTCTGAAATTAAAAAAAAATTAAAAAAAAATAAAAATAGGTCTTAAATAGGGTTCCCAAAGAAAAATAATGGGTAATAGTAAGAATTTCTCATATTTTGCCTCATAATGACAAAAACTTTATCACATCCTAATTCTGGAATTTGGGAACTTCTTATCTAGACCAGTGATCTTCAAATTACTCCAGGTATCCCAAAGGGTTCCATGAGTATGACTCAGGGGTCATCATGGAAATATGGAGACTAGGAAACAAGGCTACCACATTCCAACCCCACTTCAACTAACAGAGCACCTCTACTATATTTGATATGTTATGTTTTTATACAGCATTTTCTAACTCCACTGCTTACCCTTGTGACCTTGAACAACTTAATCTCTCTGCATCTCATTTCATTCATTTTAAAAGTCTTAGTAGTAATAATACTTGCATCATAAACTTATTGAAAATTTAAATGAGTTAATACACATACAGCAGTTACAATAGTACCTGACACATAACACGTGTTCAGTAAGTATTCTTATTGGTATTACTATTGTTGTTAAAGAAAGCATTTTGCTGTTAAAAAATAAAAGTTTAAAAATATGGATGGAGGCCATCTTCACATTCAATAAAGAAATCACCTCTGCAAGATTCCTAATAGGTATTCATCTGGCCTCCAACGGGACGCTTAAAATGATGGGTTCCTCATTACCTCCAGTTATTATCAAACATTTGTGATTATCACAAACTTCCTTTTTCTATTAAGCCAAGATCTATTATTTCTAGTAAGGCCACAAAGATACATCTACTTGCCTATTTTAAGAAAGGTCCAAAGCATTCTCTGAGCCTTTTTTCCCTCCAGATCACTGTCACCATCATCATCCCTATCATCATGATCATTGTAATAAAATGCTAGTATTTGTTGAGAGCTTACTATAAGCCAGATCCTGGATAAGTGCTTTACGTATACACTCTCATTTAAAACTCATGGCAAGCTTTTGATGATGGTGCCATTATTAACTTCATCCTGAAACTTTATTAAAGAAAAATTATTCTAACATTTGTTAAAACAGTAAGGAAGGCATTATTCAAGATTGTTATAATAGGAATATTATAATAGAGGAAAGAGATTGGGCTGAACTCTGAGCACAACAAGAATGAGAGGAGATTTATAGCCCAGGAGAAGGGTGAGGGAAACAGTGGATGGAAAATTTCTTATGAGAAGACATCAAGGATAGAGGGATTCTTGCTAAACTGACCTAATAGGATTCTTGCTAAAGGCAGGCTAAGGAAGTATGTACCAGAGGTGGGGGATAAGGAACTTAATCAAATACCAAGGGTGATCAGATATCAAGGTTGGGGGGGATGATTTAGCAGTATTCTTTGCTAAGACTGAGCAGGGAAGGCCAAGGATAGAACAGGGGCCAATGTCAAGGCCTAGTCAAGCAAAGGGTTCAGAAGAGTCTGAATGAAGTTTGGTCAAGAAGAGAGTCTTTATCAAGCTACATGAGGGCAGTCATAAAGTTTATCATTGATCATGGCATACTCAAGGTATAACATAGTCTCTAAGAGTAAATGCTCATTTATATTTATAAAGATAAAGAAACCAAGGCTTATAATGGATAAAGGTCATATAGAGAATGATGTAGCTGGCAATGAATTCAGGTCTGCAAGACTGCTAAAGTTTCAGCTCTCAGGGATATTACGAGGCTTGTCCCCAGACCATCCCAGCACGAGTTCCAGCTATTTTTATCCTTGTGAAGGGAAACAAATGTGAATTTCATCCTCTCAGCCACAGGTGCTACTTCTATTACTGGTATAAATAGTGTCTTCCAACTCTATCTACCAAAACTACAAGAGCTGCTTCCAAGGTTTTCTCATGGAGTCACTCTATTTGAAAATTGGCACATTCCAAAATCAGTGTTCTTGTAGCCTTTATCAAAGACTTCAAATGAAGCATGGTTTAACAAAAGCACAATTAAACTCATTTAAGCCATGGCCAAATGATTGGTGGCTTGTCTATTAGAAGCTATTGTAATAAATAGAAGATGTCATTAGCTATGTATTAAATATGTAATTGTGGCTGAGGGCAGGGTTACCATTTCTTTCTTGATCCATCAGCCTGGGTTTGGGGACTAGCTATTGAAATGGCATCATGTGCAATTAGCTTTCACAAGAAAAGAATACCTATGTCTAGCAGATGTTCCTGACCTCTTTCTGGAATTGTGTTACTGGAAATAGCTATTTCACAATTGAGGCAGGAACTCAAGACAATATATAAGGCAGGATGCAAGTGAACTGGGCAGATGCCAGAAGGCCACTTCTTTTGCCTACATCTGACTGCCTTTGCCCACTTCAGCACCATGAGAGCAACAGCCTTTGTCTTACTTTTGGCTCTGACATTTGCAACCATGTTCAGTGAGTATCTCTCTCATAATACTGTCCCTGCCCTGATATCAATAGCTAATGTCCTCTTCTACATCTTATGATGCTTGTCCCCAGACCATCCCAGCACAAGTTCCATAATTCTGGGATACACTCATCACATAGATAATAACGGAAGCCTTTTGAAATACATTTTTTGCCTTGACCAACAAATCACTAAATTATGTCATTTTGGAGGTGGAATGTATGTTACTTATCAATTAAGGCCAAACGTTTATTAATACAAATACTTTGTATAACTTCTTAGGGAAATGATCGTCCAGACTCTGGTTTGACCTGATATCACCATTTATGGGGATCTCATTTCTTCATAAAACATTACAATCCATTGTTTGGCAGTATGAGCTATTGTTTTTCTTTCATTATTGAGTTAAAATCTGCCTTCCTAGAATTTTCAATCACTGGTCCAACTTCTGCCGTCTATACCTGCTGGATAATAGCAGATGCTTCCTAAATATGATTCACTTGTTTCTTTTGTATTTACTGAGCTCTGAGCTCTGATTATGAAGTAGAAAAGAATAAGACAGACTTCTCATTTATCATGCAGCTTTTCCTTCTTTTTGGCTACATTCTAATTTCACTCCAAAAAAGGAAAAAAAATAATCTGTGTTAAGACCTTCAACCTTTGATCATGCTGATATACAGTTCTGAAGAGAGACTTACATTTTTATGACAAGCTGAAAGCTAAAACATAAATCAAAGATTATTTTTCTGATAAGATTAAGTTCTTCCAGAGTTTAATCTAATATTGTCTTGTTTTTGTTTTTCTTCAAGACATAGAATGTGCCATACAGAAGAAACAGGTCAGTACATCCATCTTAATATACAATTTCTACTTTTATGTGATTATATAATTTTAAAGCCAGTATCAGTAAGGAAATTTTTGATACTATATATTAATTAAATTTCTGTATGTTTGAAGATTTACTTTTTGAGTATCAAAATTGGTTTTATTTCAAAAACTGTAGACAGATCTTTCTAAAATGGAGAACAAAGTGGTGTGACACTAGCCCCAGAGTTATAGTCCTACGTTTGAATTCCACCTCTTTGATCACATGGCCATGGGCAACAGTACTTGTAAGATTATTCCAAGACTTAAAGCCATAATGTTTGAAAAGGTCTTAGCACAGTGCCTGGCACATAGTGAAACTCAATAAGGACAAGCCAGAATTCTCATCATTTTTAAATAGGTCACAAACATCTTTCTTCTCTATCTTAGAAAATGAAGATTTTAATTTAACCTTTTCTTTATGACTCAGATTAAAGTAATGATTATTGTTGAGAAAATCTAGGTGTGATAGTAAAAACCTTAAACCAGTACTCAGGCAATTTGAGTTCCGGTCTAAACTCTGTTGCTTATTAGCTGTGTGACCCTGAGGCCTGGGCAACTTCTTTCATGTCTTTGAATCTTTTTTTTTAACTATTAAAGAAAATGATAGGGTTAAGAATATAAATTTTGGAGTCAGATGGGCCTGAGTTCAAGCTGTCCTTCATGATTTAGTAAAATGAAAAGGAATAATAGGGAATAAGAGCTTGGTAGTTTCTCAGTCACATTGTGAGTGTCACATAAACCCCAGCTCTGGGGTCTGAGCAGGCAAGGAGAAGTGAGATCACATTGGCATGTATTTACCACGGGGCACTGCTATTCTATTTGGCGCACTAGCCTTTGAGATCCTCCTGCTTACCTTATGTCATGCTTAGTAGTCTTTGCTTCAGTGGCACTCAGCTCAGCCCTAAAACTTAGGAGGCGCATGGGGGCTAGCAATTGATGAATGAATTAATTAATTAATGGAGCATATTTGGAGGGAAAGATGGATTCAGCTTCAAGTTTGAGCATATTCCAAACTATCCAAGTACAGATATTTCAACATTTAGTATAATAGCATGCCTAGAACTCTGGGGCAGAATGAGCTGGAGATGGAGATCTTTTGCATAGAGCTGGAGTTTGTACAGGCCTGGAAGATAAGCCATGGGATAAAAATAATAGCTATCATTTATTCAGTATTTTCCATGCCATGTAGTGCTAAGCATTGTACACATATCTTCTCATTTAGATATTTTTTACTTCAACCTTACGATGTGGTTATTATCACCTTCATTTTGCAGGTAAAAAGCTAAAGCTTAGAGAGGTAAAATAATCGTTCCAGGGTCATATAGTCAGGATTTAAATTCAGATGTGTTTGACTTTACTGTCCACATCCTTCATTATGCTCATAGATTTTTAAAAATCTAGAAAATTTTTTCTTGGGAATTGCCTACCTGATCTCACAGGCAGCTCATCACCTTGGCTTTGCTCCAGGAATCTGGAACAGCGGTTCTCAACTACAACATTAGGATGCATTTGTCTATCTATGTGCTGATGAAGTGTATAACAAGTCAACTTGTTATCAACAACTAATGGTAAAAAGTTGTCAATGAGGTACTAGTCCTACAATATATCTCACACTTGCATTCATATTGAACCTTTTGTCACGGTCCGGTATCCACGGCTGGACTTTGAAGTTTTGCCCCAGTTCTTGGGCTCCTGGCTTGGAAGAATCGCAAGCCGGGCCCGCACGACAGAGAGAGATGACAGACACTCAGCGAGTATGCGTGAAGGATTTATTGGAAATCGTGAAGTTATAAGATAGTATAGGGAAGAAAGCACAGATGTTTCCTAAGGGGAAACGGGTCTGTCTCCACGAGTGGAGAAGACGCTAATTAACTCTAAACTTCCTCCTTTTATATGTTAGCAATTTATGTTGATGTAAAGGTTAGTAACAAGGTTAGTCATAATCACCTATGACTATACGTCACGAGGTTTGGGGACTGAATTATATGTGTGATGGAGAAAGTCACCGTTTAGGGTGTTTTTCTATTTTCTGATTGGTGGTCAGTGTTCCATGATTTAATTACCCCATTCTTTAAGACTGAAAGAACTGTTTCTCCTGGTTATTTTTCTGTAATCATTTCCTCCTTATTGTTTTTCTATAAATGCTTTCTCCTTTCTGCTTTTCTGATTTCCATTACCTCTCACTTGTTTTTCTGTCCCTAACACTTTTAAGTGAAAGAGAGAAATAGGATAATTCATACAGAAAATATATCACACTTCTGACTGCTCCCATGAGAATGGTTGTATTTGAGAATATGCCATACATTTTAAAAACTGATGCATCAATCAGTTGAGTGGAAAAAAAATCTATTTTTAAATAAATTATTATTTGGGAACCAACTACTCTAAAGATGTTTATCACTCATGATTTTATATCTGACATAAAAAATCTTTACATTTGTTATATCTCAAAGGGTTTAAATGAGGACCAACAATTGGAATAAGAAACAAATGCATTGAGAGCCCCCAACTTGCTAGGAAAATCCTAAATCCCAGAAATAAATATTTGATGGAACGAAGTAAAGTTTTTATTTTTTTTTCAGGTTGATTGCAGTCATTATGAAAAGTTACCACCAGGAGAAAAGAGATTTTGTCATGATGCCTATGAACCAATTTGTGGATCTGATGGCAAAACTTATAGCAATGATTGCTTCTTTTGTTCTGAAGTTCAGTAAGTATTTAAATATTTTCCTTTTTATATTTAAGGTAAAATTATGTGTTAAAGCAAATGTATCTTAATTAGAAGAAGTGGTTTAGGGCATAAGGAATATGTGAATCATCTCACATTGACTCTAACAAATAGAACCTTTCAATTTACAGGATTTGTGAGTCCCTGATATCGTTGTATGCCTATATATTCTGGCAGTAAAAGTGAATCAGAAAATCCTATCATCTCCAAGTTGAAAGGAAACTTAAGGTTATCTAGTTCAACTTCCACCTGGTAATCTGTTGCTTAAGCTCCCTCTGCAAAAAAGTCACCAAGCAGTCTCACAGTTCATGTTGATTATTTCCAAGGATAGGAATGTCTCCCCTCCCCGAAGCGTGCCAGTCCATGTCTGTTAGAATGAGCCACGTTTATTGTTCAGCTTCAGCAACTGAAGGATATGTTAAAGCCCCCTAATGACTGGCACAAAAGGAGAGAATACCTGAAAAACCTGAAGAACTTCTGTCTCAGAGTATGATTTCTCAACCAAACTTATGTTGAAGCTATAGTAAAAATTATATTAAAAATTTAACAGCCAAAATTAGTTTAAAGGTTATCAAGTAATCGTTTCCAAGATATATTAACATCAACTCAAAAAACGTCAAATAATGAATGATATACTAGAATGTATAGAAACATGTAGGTCCTTTTAAGTATTTTCAAAAATACATGAAATGAAAACAGCATCTAATATATGTGGCATATTGTTCTGGTTCTTTTTTTAGTAAGAAAAAAATTTACAGTTTTTAAGAAAACAGACTTCTAAATGTTTGTTTCCCTTAAATTAAAAAAATCCATTAAGAATGTTTTCAGAAATATAAACTAATCATGATGTATTTCAAGTATCATCCTTATGTAACCAGCACCAGTTTTGAAAATATTCCTAAATTGCAGCCAGTCTTTTTAAAAACATCAATAAATGGGGAAACTCGAGTGCATTTTTAGATTCATTGACAAACTCTGGATGCAATGAAATGCCTGTGGGCTCAGCATTTCTCATTTGTGGTTATTTTCTCTCCGCAGGGAAACTGATGGCAAACTTAAATTTGTACATTTTGGAAAATGTTGAATCTATCTTGTGATTCCAAAATATCTTTTAATGCACCTATTCACATGCAACATTTCTTTTCCCACATAATCTATGCCTCATTGCCTAATCTTATCACCATATGTAGATTACCTTGTAGAATAAAGTAGACATAAAGGAAATAATCATGCGTCTGACTCTTTTTGCGGGGGGCAGAATTGAATTTCTAGGTTTGTTTTACTTATGGGTAATGTCTAATAGACCATCTTAGGGAGAAAAAGGGGCCAATAATAGGAACCAGAAAACCAAAGGCCCTGAAGCTGATGCATTCTTCTTCCCCAGGCTCAAAAACACCCCATGTATACTACTTAGTTCTCGAATATTCCTGAAATGTGAATAGATAAAGAGGGAGACTTCAGGCCCAAGAATCAGAAAATACTACTTTGCTAGATGTCTCTTTTTTTATTTTTATTTTTAATTCTTTTTTTTTTTATTGTCTCAAAATATTACGGGGGTACAAATGTTTTTGGTTACATAGATTGCTTTCGTAATTTTTGAGTCAGGGTTATATGTGTGCCCATCATCCAGATAGTATTCATTGTACCTGTTAGGTAGGTTTTCACCCATGCCCTCCTCCCCCTCCCCGCTGCTTGATTTCCACTGAGTTTTACTTTCCTCTGTGCACATACATGCTCATCGGTTAGTTCCAATTTAAAAGTGAGTGCATGTAGTGTTTGTTTTTCCATTCTTTAGATACTTCACTTAGGATAATGGTCTCCAGTTCCATCCAAATTGTTGCAAAAGGCATTAATTCATCCTTCATCATGGCTGAGTAGTACTCCATGGTATATATATACCACATTTTGTTAATCCACTTATGAATTCATGAGCACTTAGGTTGATTCCACATTTTTGCAGTTGTGAATTGTGCTGCTATAAACATTTGAGTGGAGGTGTCTTTTTGATAAAATGACTTCTTTTCCTTTAGGTAAATACCCAGTAGTGGCATTGCTGGATCAAATGGTAGGTCTACATTTAGTTCTTTGAGGAATCTTCATACTGTTTTCCATAAAGGTTGTACTAATTTTCAGTCCCACCATTAGTGTATAAGCATTCCTTTCTGTCTGCATCCATGCCAGCATCTATTGTTTTTGGACTTTTTAATAAAAGCCATTCTAACTGGGGTAAGGTGATATCTCATTGTGGTTTTAGTTTGCATTTCCCTGATGCTTAGTGATGTTGAGCATTTTTTTCATATGTTTATTGGCCATTTGCCTATCTTCTTTTGAAAAGCTTCTGTTCATGTCTTTTGCCCACTTTTTAATGGGGTTGTTGTTTTTTTCTTGCTGATTTGTTTGAGTTCTTTATAGATTCTGGTTATTAGCCCTTTATCGGCTATATAGCTTGCAAATATTTTCTCCCATTCTGAAGGTTGTCTATTTCCTCTGTTGATTATTTCCTTAGCTGTGCAGAAGCTTTTTAATTTAATCAAGTCCCATTTATTTATTTTTGTTGTTGCTATGATTGCCATTAGGGTCTTCTTCATAAATTCTTTGCCTAGGCCTATATCTAGAAGAGCTTTTCCTACATTTTCTTCTAGAATTCTTATGGTTTCATGCCTCACATTTAAATCTTTCATCCATCTTGAATTAATTTTTGTGAGTGGTGAGAGGTATGGATCCTGTTTCAGTCTTTTGCATTTGGCTATCCAGCTTTCCCACCACCATTTATTGAATAGGGATTCTATTCCCCAATGTATATCATTGTCTGCTTTGCCAAAGATCAGTTGGCTGTATGTGTATGGTTTTATGTCTGGGTTCTCTATTTTGTTCCATTAGATGTCTCTATTGTTTAAGCCACTGAGAGCTGCCCTGGATTGGGACTGCTCTCCAACTGTTTCTTACCAAAGGAGATGCCTGTAAAACATGGCTGGTAAAATGTAGCTGGTAAAGTTGTACAAGTTGCCATGTATTAGTTGATGTCTCTGATGTGTTTCTATCCCTAAAGTTTGATCTCAGGTCTAGGACCTAAAACATATCTCATTCTACCATTTCATCAAATGTTTCTTAAAGAGTAGGGAATGTGCTTTGTAAATCTTTGTAATCCATTTGGGCATCTATTCAATCAACAAATATCTATTAATGCCTACTTGGTCAGTGTCAGTGTTCTGCCTTGGAGAACACAATGTTGAATAGAGTAGACTTGGACTTGCCCTCTTGGATCTTACATCCTGTGGAAGAATTTGCTATGCTTTGTATAGTATCTTTCATGGATCTGATATACAAATACGTTCAGTAAAGTCAATTTGAAATTAAGCAACGTTTTTATTGCATTATGCATGCATTTAACATATGAAAATCTAACTGTATATTATCTGCAAAGAGGGAGAAAGAGAAAATAGAGTCAGGCCATTTTTGAGCTATGTTCTGGTATTACAAATCAATCAGAGATTTAGGGACCAAGACTGTCTATTTACAATGACCCATGCTAATTTCCAAAGAATTCAAGTAGAATGGTGTTTATTTTGCTTATTTTCTTATGTTTTCTCTTTTGCTTTTTTCTGGTTTCCTAAATGTTGCAAGACCATCACTAGGATTACTTAAAAGCACTCCTCAAAAGAAATTCTTAAAAGAAATTGAAAACATTAACCTAGACTTTATTAATTCATCTTTTCACTAAATATTTATTAAATATCCATCTTTTGCCATATGCTGCTAAAAATGCATCAGTGAGCAAACAAAAAGAAAAATTAGTTCTCTCTCCACTCTTCATGGAGCTTTAAGTCTACAGAGGAAGAATTATGTTAATAATATGTCAATCTAATATATATATGTGTGTGTGTATATGTATATGTGTGTGTATATGTATATATACACATAGTAAAAACTAAACATAGACTGGGTGATCATGGAAGACTTCCCTGAAGGGGTAACTTATAAGCAGAAACCTGAATGATGGGTATAAGTTAGCAAAGGAAGATAGTTGTGTGTGTGGGGTGGGGGGTGAGTTGGAGTTGGGGGAGGTGGCCATGGGATTAAGAAATGAATAGCATCATTCCAAGCAGAGGGAACACCAGGAGACTGCAACATAGAAAACCAACACAAAGAGTATGGCCAACTATGGCCAATTCACATCTTCCTCCCTATCCTCTCTAATACCCACTCCCCACAATCCACTTTCCAATGGCCTCCAGAGTGATATTTCTAAAACATAGACCTCATTTTATCATCCCCTTTCTAAAAGTGCTTTGGAGAGTCTCACAGCCTACAACTCGTCAGTACCGGCCGCCTCACTCTCCAACCTCATCTCTCTCCATCCCACACTTTTCCCCAGACTGGTTACCACTCTCAGAACCTCCCATGGACTCTGCAATTTTGCACCTACTCGTCCCTCTTCCCACATTTCCATCTCACTGATTTCCACATCATCTTTTAACCTTAAGCTTTTAAAAGCTTCTTCTATGTATTTGGTCCTCCTAGATTAGCATTCATTATATTACATTCACATTAACTCTATAACCATCTGTCTCCTCTGCTATAGTACAACATTGTAGTTGACATTCCATAGGTATTCAATTGATGCCTTATTGACTTAAGTTAACTAAATTAAATTAAAATGAATTTAATTTGGCTCCTATCAACAAATAAGCAATGAAACCATAGTGTCTTATTCCAGATAACCCTGAAGTCAGGTGTCAACTCCTGATCCAGTTCCAACCATTAGAAGGTATAGTATCTATTTGCATTCTGCACCAACCCAAACTGCTTCTTCAAGTTCCCTATACCCACAAACACACAAACAATAGAGAGCAATGAATGCTTTTCTAGAGATTGTGGAGGAGTGACAAAAATGGCAGTTTACCTTGCACACCCCACAGCCTAAAACTCCTCATTATAATCCTGTCATCTATTGCAACACCACCTGGTAAAATCCTTGTCATTTGTAACATGAAAAGAAAATTACCATAAAATTTTAAAGATATGCAAATAAAATAAGGTAAAAACAATTAAATACATTACCAAAACCTGTTGCTAGAACTAAAGCTTACTCAAATCCTAAGAAATCTCACTCTGCTTCATTTTTAATTAGTCTTTCCTCATATTTAAGCAAGCATTACTATACCCAATAAACCGGTCTTTCTGGAACAGGTAACTCATATCTCTGTCAGTGAACAACATTAAGGTGAAGTATTGACTTCAGAATGTTAGTTAACAATAAAGGTACAGATCAAGGAAATGGAAGCCAGAGTTATAAATACATTCCTTAACAAGACATCCACATGGACAAATTCTGCACACTTTTTCAGAATTTCTTTAAAAAAAGAGCTCTGAATCTAAAGATAACAGTCAATATAAAATTAAGCTTTTTAAGATCACCTGCTTAAACACAGGAAGAGGACTACTAGAATTCTGATAGGTGCTTCTGGAGAGTTTAGGAAACTGGTGGATCATTGTCAGACTCTAAGGCTCTCCTTTCTGGAACATGAAGCATTTAATGCTCACAAATAGGTGAGGTGGTTAAAACAACAGAAGCCCCACCCAGCCCAGCCCAGTGTGACTCATCAAAGCATAAGCCTGACTTTGGGGTTCTTTCTATCCGTGTGCCCAGTTCCTGAATCTCATTCTGCCTGCATGGGAGCCCCTGTTCTCCGTGCCTGCTGCATGCCAGCCAGAGACCCTGCCTCTATCTGTAATCCGCTCAGGAGCCCAGCCCTCTGGCACTTTGCACTTCTATGCTGTGCTCCTTGCTTGTCTCTCCTCCACTTTGCCACTTCTAGAAATAGAGGCCAGTGGCAAACACCCAGAAATATTAGTAGACTTCTGCTGTGCTCCCTGGCTGCCCTACCTCTGTTTTCGCTGCCTGTCTGGGCTCCAGTTATTTTTTTATTTATCTCTGAGACCCAGAAATTGTTTGAACTACCATCTGTTTGCTGTCACACCCTTTAGATATTAATTTGTTCTCCTTGTCAGACTGAAATTATTTGTGAAGCCTATATAATATAATGACTAAGAATGGCGGGCCTTTGGAGGTAGAGCGCCCTGGGGTCAGATTTAGGTTTGCTACTTCTGAGTAACTTTGGATTAGTAGCTTAACCTCTGAGCTTGAGGTCGTGAGTTTCAAAACTGGGACAGTAGCCGTTCCTTGCAGATCAGCATAAGCCAATGTATACACAGTACTTCCTATTGTGCCTGGCGTGTAATTAGCTAACAATAAATGGTAGTTTTAAAAAATGACAACAACAAAATTTGTGCTTGTCTTAAGTTTGTGCCCTAAACACATAGGTGGTTCTAATTTAGGTCCTGGCACCCCTTAGTCTTTTCCACCTTATCACAACCACCATGCCTGCCTGAGGCTGTCCTGAGATACAACACTACAAACCTCTGTTGGAGAAGCCCATCGTTGGTACAGTCACAGCAGTCAGCAAAGTGGTTTGACTGCAACGAAATGAAACTGCGCAACCCCTCATTAGGGCCTTTGGAAGGACTTTTAAAAAATTATACTCATTTTTTGAAAAAAGCCTGTATATATCTTTTGTTTTTGAGCCCTTCAAGAACAAGGAAGGGATTGGGTCTTGTTCAGCTTTGTGTGTAAAATAAATATTTATTTGTTTCTCTACTGGCTGACACATAGTAGGTAGTCCCTGACATTTTGTATATATATGTATATGTATATATGTATATGTGTGTGTGTATATATATGTAATTTTTAAACTGTCAGGGAAAACAACATCAAAACAAACTCTAGGTTGGATGCATTTAAAGCCATACATTCAACATGCTAATGACATAAAAAGCCCCACACCGAAGTCTATACTTCCCGAAAATAACAAAAGAAACCAGTGTTATTGATATTTAGCCAAGGCCAGAGAATAGGAGAACCAGCTTAATAACTTCACAGATGGAAAAACGTTTGCATCAGTCTGTGGTTGCATGAGTGTCCTTACCAGAAGAGAGGAAGATGGAGGTAGAATTAGGTGAGAGCTGGTAGCCTGAGTAGCAGTAAAGAATGGGAGTTAGGAAAGAAGCATATAAAAGGTTTCAAAGATATAGCTCGTGTGTTATTTCTAAAACTGGGTGATAGACATAGGAACATTTGTATTATTACTATTATCATTATTATTATTTAAACTACATGTTTATTATAGATTATACATTCTTGTGTATGTGCTCAGGAATAAATTGGCCCTGAATTTGAGAAGATTTGCTAAGTGAAAAGCATCATCAATGTATTTGCCTTTAAGGCATTCTCCTCCCCTCCAATATCCACAGGCCTCTTTGATCACAGGGACTTTTTTCCCTCAAGAGTCTTACTCTTCTAAAATAGTCCTAAGTTGACAAGGAAAGCAGCCCACGTAAGGGTCCGCTTTTTAAAGTGATGCAGGCTGGAGTAGGGCATTATGTGGCTCGATTGGCCTGAATATTTGCACTTTCTCTGTGAAAGTTTCCATGAAGAGCAAAGCAAAGACTCAAGGGCATCTTCTGGCAGAAACTTTTGGTCAAAGAAGACATCTCAAATATTGAATCAGTGATTCAGAAATCCAAATATTTCTGGATATTGCAGACCAATTACATTTTTTTTTCATAAGTATTTATTGCAAAATAAAGTAAAAATCACAATAAAAATGTAAAACAAAAAAAATCATTCACAATCTTTAGAAAACCTTCTCGTCATTTTAGCCCTTATCCATGTGTAAGTACAAGTTTCACATATCTGCAATTATATCATAAATATAACTTTGTATTCCATTTTGCTTAATGTTAAAATATAAGAATATTTTGGTTTTTCCTTTCTCCCCAAATAACAACTTCTTAAAATAACTGGCACAAACAGTAACCTTAAAAAAAATTACTATCTGAAGACTAATAGTGTCATTTAAGAACCATTTATGAAGACCCAGTTGTCTTCAAATGTCATTCTAAGGAACTCTAAAATGTCCCTGAGGTTATCACAGCAGCACAATGAAGAAAAAGCAGGCCCAACAAGTCAGACTCCATTACTCCTACTTCAATTTAGAGATCCTTTTCTTTTATATGTTTTTTATATTAGGTTACAGGAAGATTCCCCAGCTTCACCACTGGCTAGCTTTGTGAACTTAGACAAGCTTTTAATTTCTCTGGTTCAGCTTCCTTCCTCACCAGTTACGTTGAGATTCTGTGTGTACCCACTTTGTAGAATTTGGGTAAGTAGTAAACAACTTGATGAATGAGAAGTGCTTATAATATTCATGATACATAATAAGTACTCAATAAGTATTATTATTACTGTCAAAAAATATAAAACAATGATGTACTATCTTCACATTCAGTACAGGAATTGCCTTTACAGGATTCCTAACAGAACAGATATTTATGTAGGTTCTTCATAAGCCCTTGAGTGAGCAGGTGCTCACTACTTCCTGAGGGAAACTTTTACTATTAATAGGGAATTTTTACTATCAAAAGTTCTCATTTTTATCAAGGTCAATCAAGTTAAATTGACCCCATATTATTTACCCCTTCATGTGTCCTAAATATAGTCTTTGGGGCCACAGAGAAAACTCTAACTGAGAACCCTTAGGGTATTTTAAGGCCTCCTGAGTTTACTAACATTAGTTGAAGAAACTTTATACCAGGTCCTGTACTAAATGCTTTACATTATGATCTCGTTTATGTCACAAAACACTCCTGTGAATACAGACCTTTTAATATCACTAGATTATAAACTTCTTGAAGACAGTTTTTACTGTGTTATACCTAACACCTCATATAGTTATGGAACATAATAGGAGTTAAAAAAAAAACAAGAGTAATAAGTTAGTGAATGAGTTTTCTTTCTCCTCATTTAAGAAAAATGAGGTTTAGTGGAGACAGATATGTGGGCCAGCACAAATAGGAAATGGTGGAGTTATGATTAACAAGGACACTGTTTAACTCCAGAACTCAAGCTCTTAAATGCTGCTGTACTGTACTTCCTAGGCAAGGTCATAATCCCTGTCCTCACTGCAGCTCATATGAACAGATTCTGGCTGTCTTTATTATTTATATGGGAATAAATGTAAACTCTCTGTCGCCCAGCCTTTTCAGGCCACGGGCGCTGTGTCCATTGGTGTTGTAGAGAGTGCTTTCCAGGCCATAAACCCAAAGGCAAGGGGAACTTCCAGTGGTCTTGTCATAGAGCCGTGGAATGGCTCTTTGAAAATACAATTTTGCATAGTCGGGGTACTTGTAGCATTTAACAAAGAACATAAGTGAAGAATGTTTTGTTAAAGTCTTGACTCATGATAACCAAGTTACTTTCTAATGTTGGGCATATTGAGAAGTGCAAATGTTTCCCTTCCTTCCTTTTTAGACAATGGCAATGCACTTGATGATCACTTGCTAAGTATGTCCCTTGAGACTGAACACAATGGAGGTCTCTGATTCTTGAACCATCAAAATGTACTTGGCCTCTTAAGGTTAGCCCTGTTTGGAGACAAGGTGATCATGGCCAAAGCATGAGGGACAGCCCAGCTTCTGAACCATTTGATTCTTAAGATATCTGCATGGATCTTCATTCTAGTGCTTGAGAATGCCAGCTATTTTCCCTCGAGGAAACTTATATTAGTAGCTTCCAACAGAGTACAGGTAGATTCGCAGATGTTCAGTGAGCTCTCTCACTGGCTTCATTCATTGCACCACCAAATTCAAGGCTCTTGAGAAAGTCATTCCCTAACAGGAGCATCGATTACTGCTCAGGCCTCGTCAAACAAGATCAGTGAATGGATTCCTCTGCTTTGTATCCAGTCTGGAACTTGACCGGGCAGGCTGCTAGTTGAAGAGGGATCTGGGTGAAGGGCAAAGGCAGCTGGTGATGACAGCCATACTGATCACTGTACCAGACTCACATGAAAATGGCATTATTATAGGAAATGAGTACTAAACCCAGGAAGCTGTTTTTAAGACTTATTTCAAACATTTACTAGTTCTGAAATTGTGAGCAAGTTATTTAACTTATCTAAGGCCCAGTTTCCTCCTCTATAAAATGGAGATGATGGTAATACCCACCTCAGACTTATATGTTAATCTAATGACATAATATATGAGAACACGCTAAGATTTGCTCATGTACCATCCAAATGTAAAGTAGCACTAATTTGGGTCATATTATGTAATCATCTAACACAGGAAATCTTTCCCATGATTCATTGAGTCTTTTAAACTTGTTCTCGGGTCCTGTTCGGGAAATAGCCATCTCTTAATAGAGACGACACACCTGGCCAGGATAGAATGCAAGCCTTAAATGGGATGAACTGAAAATAGCAGGTCATTTCTCTTGCCTCCACCTTACTGCCCTTAGCCACTTTCAGCATCGTGGAAGCAATAGGCTCTCTTGATCTCATCACCCTCATTTATCTTTTCAACTGACAGCCTGTGTCCAGCAAATCCAGGGATTCTTTCAACTCAAAGATGAGCAAGTCTGCTTTGTTTCTGTTTCAGTGTATTTTTTCTCTCTTTATCAAGAAATCACTGAATCACATAATCTCAGGATTAGACCATAAAGTTCATCTAACCCAACTTCCTACTATATAAGAAAGCATCTCATGAGATCCCCAAAAGCCGATCATCATCTAATCTCTGCTTTGATGCAAAAACTCTCTTGTCAAAAAACCCAGCCCATTATTGACGTGTTTGTATCAATAGAATATTCTTACTTTATTAAGTAGAAACCAACATGGATTCAACTTGTCATCTATGACTGACAAAAGATTTTAAAAGTTTAAAAATATATCATGCATGTGTCCATTCCATACTTATTGAGTACTAAATATGGCTTGGCATCATTTACTAAACTAATCCCTCATTATGATGATCATTTTCCTAGTCTAAGGCCCTTTTTTCTGTTTTCCATCCTCCCCCTCCTCTGCCGTCAAAGAACCACCATAGTATTTCCACTCTTGAGTGAGTCAAGACTGATCATCATTTTGGTTCAAACCCTTGACGAGAACCCTGTTGCAGTAGCACAGACTAAGAACTGATGCAAATAACTGGATTTTTTTCCAAAAATAAATAGTTTTTATTTTATTAATATTCTAGATGCAAAACGTGCTGTAAACAAAATGGTCATCCCACAACATGTGGTATAGAATTACTACATTTATGTAATCTAAAAGTTAGGATGAATTTTTCTATCTCAAAACCAAAAGCCCTCCCAAGTATCTTTAATACGCATAAGATATGATATAGAATCACTTCTCCAGAGTCATCAAAAATAAATTTGATATGCCATATAATTTTGCTATGTAGATAAGCATTTATCCCTTTGAATATCAAAGCTGGTTTTATTCAAAAAATTTTAAATTCAAATCATTATTAAATGCAGTCAGTAGAACATAATAGCCAAGTACACTGGCTTTGGAGTCAGACAGAATTCTGTTGGCTCCCAGCTTTGTCACTATGTGTCTAGAACAAATCACTTTAATTTTCTGTACCATGGTTTTCTCATTTATACAATGAAGCTAATTATAATACCTACTTCATTGAATTACTGTGAGCTTAAATGACATAATTCTTGCAAACGGCTAAACATAGCCCTTTGTGCATGGTAAGAATTGTAGGATGGCTAACTGGTATTATTATAAAATGGTCATATGTGTCTGTACCCATAAAAAAATTATTTAACCTTTCCATTTTGATTCATTGTGAAAATTATTAATATATTTTATAGAATTCTCATATAAGGTAACAAAAAGTTTCAACTAGTACGCAAGCAATCTAAGCAACTCTCTTAGTTCTCTTTGAGGCTGTGCGTCATAAGTAAAAGAGCAGAAAACTAGCATAGAAAAATATGGACTTTGGGTTCGAGTAATAGGTCCATCAATTACTATCTGTATGATCTTGGGAAACTTACTTTACATTTCTCTGTTGTGGTTTTCTTTTCTTTAGGAAAATTTATAGTATTTATCTCAAAGGATTACAAGAATTATACCATAAACCATATGTAGGGTTCTTAGAGGGTTCCTGGCAGCTAGCCCGTGTTTGATAAATGTCAGCTATTACAATTTTGCCTTCCTAAGAAGCATGCAGGCTATGAAAGGGATGACAGAAGGGTGTTTTTCAAGATTAATGGGTAAGCTGGTTTTGAAGAATAAATAAGATTTTTTTCTAAACAAGCAATGAGAGGCAGTGAATCCTGGACAATAAAGTATAATACGTGACCTTGATCTGGGAGCAGTAAGAATTTGACTGGAACTAAAGCAAAGAGGATTTGTCTGAGGGTGGTGAGTGTGGGTAGTGGGATCTCAGAGCTCTCCTAGGACTATAAAGAGCCCTAAGGTAGCCTGGGGTAGTGAAGACCAATGTGCTCAGTGTTGAGCTGTTCAGCCTCCACCTTGCAGGCACAGCCTCATAGGCAGACAGTTTCTAAGCAGGTCTGTGCTTCAGAAAAATCATTCTCCATGCGGAAGTAGTAAAAGTAATGATAGAACAGATGTTGTCCGTTCTACATGCCAGCTACTATTCTAAGTGCTTTAGGCACATAAAGTCACTCAATGCTCAAAACAACTATTTGAGGTAAGTACTACTACCCCATTTTACAGATGGAAAAAGTCACAGAAAAGTTAAGTAATTTGCCCAAGTTTAGGTGAGATTTGAACCCAGAAATTCTACTTTTAACCACTATACCACACTGCCTCTGCATAGCTGTGAGGTGAACAGATGCTGAGAAACAAAAGGAGACGACGGAGGAGAGAGAGCAGCTCTCTGCTGAACTGCAGAGGATGGAGGCTGGGTGGAACGAGGAGAGAGAGCAAAGGAGAAAAGTTCGGCGACATTTGGAAATTATAATGTGGATCTGCACAAAATTAGTGAACAGGAGAATAAAGTGGGGCATGGGTAATTGAAGACAAATTTCAGTAATAGAACCGAAAAAGAGCTGGCAAACTATCTGATATGGGTGATGAGGAAGAGTCAAAAATATTGAGGATGTTGTTGAAGTTTGGGGTTTGGACAATTGGTTACATGGTGGTGTTATTACTTCTCAGTCATCATAAAATCCATCACTTAAATTCTCTCCCTAGAAAGCCCACAAAGTTGTCTACCAGGCCACATTGAATACTTCTAGTGACAGGAAACTCCACTTCCTCTCAGTTTGCACAACACATTCCTGAACAGCTCAGACAGCTAGGAAAAGCATGGGTTTTTTGTTCGGTATGTTAAAAATTGGCAAATGGTTTAAGTGTTTTGCTAACTTAAGACAGTTTTTAAGACAGTGCTGAAATCCCCAAAGAAGGATTTGAGGAATTTATTATATAGGCTAAAATAATCTAATAGTTTCAAAGTGATCATCTTAAAAGACACATTAGTACTATATAAAGGAACAGAATAAAATGACAATCAAATCTGAAGAAATACATATCTTTCATTTTAATTATTTCCACAATGTATTATTTATTAAGGAAAACGAGCATAAAATATATCTGGCAGTTTATTCAGGTCCCCTTATCCTCTGCCAAAAAATAAAAGATTAACAATCTACAATAAAAGGAAGCTTCTAAATTATTTTTATCCCTTTGAAAATAAAAATTAATAAAATCATGACCTAAAGGATATTAGTTGAATACAGTAAATTTTGAAAGTTATTTTTCTTCAATACATTACATCAGTCACTAAGATCTTCTTGGGCTGCAGTCATTCCCATTAAAATTGTTGACAAGCAGGGACAAGTTTTCTGAGTCATAATGGTGAAGTGTAAAGCTAAGAAAATATTTACAGGCTTAGTGTTTGCCATTTGTCTTTATTTTCTGTCCATGAAGCAAGTATTAATAAATTTAACTGTTTATACTTGGGAAGGCTGAGTAGTTCTGAAATAATTTACAGTGCGTTCTGAGCACAAAAGGCAATTATTTCCTAGGAAAAACAATCTTTTTAAATTGCTTTTAAAATAAAATTGACCTAAAGGAAATTCTTTCTGAAAGTTTTGGTATGAAAATTAAATATTTGGGGTTTACTTTAGTCACATTAATGGCTAATAGAGCTTTTTTCTGCTAGAAATTTCTCTCTTGGCCGACAGTGGGAATTAGTAGCTCAAAGGGCCCAAGATACACTTTTTTCTAACCCAGACCAGGAAAATAAATCCTATGGTTTGATTAGTTCATGTATATTCTGTACTGAAACTAGAAAAAATAAAAGAAAAGTCTTCATATATAAGAAGATTGCAGGCTTGACTTCTGATAACTAGAAAATCTACTTTTACCAGGAGCTGCTGGCATCCCCTGAATTGTAGCATTGAGAACTGCCCTGGATTGGGACTCTCTGACTGTTCCCACACTTTTGAGTGGATTGAGCTAGTGTCTAGGAAGAGAATCAAGATAAAGTTGTACATGTTCCAATGGGTCATTTTTGTCCCTTCCATTACTTTTTTTTTTTAATCCCTAAAATCTGGTCTGAAATTTGCCTTATACTCCTATTTGGTTACATGATTTTTGGAGATGAAGGAGGATGCCTTGATCATCCTTGAAACCCTTCCACACATCATTGGTCAAACAAAAACTTGTTGAATTCCTAAATGCATGATACTGTGTCAAGCTCTGGGGATACAACAATGAACAAAATAGACACTGTTCCTGCTCTTACTGAGTTTTCTTTGTAGTTGCAAAGACATAATGTTGGGAAGACATGACATAAGTACACTGTCCTACATTTAATAGCCAACCAATAAATACTTCTTAAATAAATAATAACTGAGTTTAAGCAGCATTTTCATTGTGTTATTCCCTTCTTGAAAATTTCCAGTGGACACTGAGAATTCAAAGAAATGTAAGAAATGGTTCCTGACTTTACGGAGCTTGCATTTGGGCTTAGGAGACAGTTATATTATATAGAGGACATTTGCAAAAAGAAATAAATAATATAGGAATCTTCAGGATAAATACCAGATTACAGACCCTAAATATTATAGGTGATCAGAAGATAAAACAATCATTGGAAGACATGAGTCTTACCCTATAAATGTGGCTGAAGACCTCTTACCCATCCTTCAGCTAGAACTTCTTTCATGACTTATTGGCACATTCTCCTTCAACAATATTTGCTGTCTCCATTTTTGATGCTATCATTACATGTCATATATTCTTATGTTATTTGCCACATTGAAATGTAATTGTCTGCTAACAAGCAAAACCCCACCACTGGAGTACAGACTCTTGAAGGTTGGGATTGCATCTTAATTATCTTCTGCCTCCAAAGCCTAATATAGAGTCTAAATACACTTAAAGGTAATTTAATAAATAAGTGTTGAACTAATGTTAAAGATTACACTAGAAGACAGATTCTAAAATCACCACAGGACATCATTGAACCCACCTATGCATTTAGTCGCCTGATAAAATAATTCCCCTTCCTTCAGTTATGGGTTCCTAAACACCTGATGGAGTTAAAGGAATAAACATTAATTTGTTGCCGAAAGGACTGAGGGTGTAACTGTTTACTTGATTTCCCCACCAGCAAGAAATTGTTATCAGCGTCTCTGATGAGGCCTCCTTGGCTGCGGTGAATAATGCTACAATGAAAATGGGACCGTGGATATACCTCTGAGATCCAGATTTCAATTCCTTCGGATACATACCCAGAAGTGGGATTGCTGGATCAAATGGTAATTCTATCTTTGATTTTTTTTTGAGGGACCTCCATATTGTTTTCCATAGCAGCTGCACCAATTTGCATTCCTACCAACAGTACACAAAGGTTCCAATTTTTCCACATCCTTGCCAACACTTGTTATTTTTTTTTTAAATAATACCTACCCTAACGGGTGTGAGGTGATATCTCATTGTGATTTTGATTTGCATTTCTCTGATGATTAGTGATGTTGAGCACCTTTTCATATATCTATTGCCCACTTGTATGTCTTCTTTGGAAACATGTCTATTTGAATCCTTTTGCCCATTTTTCACTTGGGTTATTTGGTTTTTTTGCTATTGAGTTTTAGGAGTTTCTTACATATTTTGGCTATCAGCCCCTTATCTGATACATGGTATGCAAATATTTTCTCCCATTCTGTAGGTTCCCTTTTCATTTTGTTACTTGTTTTCTTTCTTGTACAGAAGACTTTTAATTTGATTTAATCCCACTTGTATATTTTTGTTGTTGTTGCCTGTGCTTTGGTGCCATATCCAATCAATCACTGCCCAGTCCAATGTCTAGGAGTGTCTTCCCAATGTTTTCTTCTAAGTTTTATTGTCTCATATATTACAGGTATTTAATACATTTTGAATTGATTTTTGTATATGGTATGAGATAAATGTCCAATTTCATTCTTTGCATGTGAATATCTAATTTTCCTAACACTGCACTAAAGACACTACCTTTTCCTCATTGTGTATTCTTGCCACCCTTGTCAAGGATCAATTGATTGTATATGTGTGGGTTTATTTCTGGGCTCTCTTATTCTGTTCTATTGGACATCAATAGATGGATGGATAAAGAAAATATGCTATATATCACATGCATAATGGGATATCATTCAGCCTTATAAAAGAAGAAAATATTGCCATTTTCAATAACATGGATGGGTCTGTAGGATATTGTGCTAAGTGAAATAGCCAAAGACAGAAAGACAAAAATACTTTATGATTTCGCTTATATATGGGATCAAAAATAGTCAAACTCACAGAAGCAGAGAGTAGAATGGCGGTTGTCAGGGGCTGGAAGTTGGGGGAAATGGGGAGATGTTGGTCAAAAGATACAAAGTTTCAGCTATGAAAGATAAGTAAGTTCTGAAGATCTACTGTACACACAGGGCCTATGGTTAATAATACTGTATTATATATTTAAATTTTTGCTAAGAGGGCAGATCTTATGTTAAGTGCTTTAACCACAAAGGGAAAAATAAAACAAAACAAAAAACAAAACAGAATGTGGAAGGAAACTTTTGAAGGTGCTAGGTAAGTTTATTGCATTGATTGTGATGATGGTTTCACAAGTGTATACTTATCTCCAAGCACATCAAGTTCTATACATTAAATACCTACAGATTTTTGTATGTCAATTATATCTCAATAAAGCAGTTTTTAAAAACCTAGTCTCACTTTGTGATCATAAACAAGTCACCTGGCATCTCAGAGTTGTTAACAGTTTTTAAGAGGGGGTAATAACCAGGCCCATCTTTAATATTTGTGGGGCTCCAGGCAAGAACTAAAATGGAAGCCCATGTATTGTATGTCTACAATTGATTTAGCCCAATTATTGAAAATTTATAGCTAACACACATTTAAATAAAATTCTGTCCTCATAACTTGGCCAATATAGCTTAATTGCAACATGAAAGCACAGGTTGAAATTTAAAATTCTCAAACTCCTTAGAGTTGGACTCTAGCGGCATGACAGAAGTTGGCCAAGGGCATCAGTCTCTCTCCTGGTCTACAGGTGATCTCCTCTTCTATATACTCCTGGTTCTGTTACGCCTCATGGAAAGCCTTGTGTACAGAGGCCTGCACATCAAAGCCTGCACGCCCAAGCTTCATTCAAACTCCTGCAAACATTCACCCCTAGGTCATACTTTGGAGTGAGGTTGCGCATACCAGCCACACAGCCTATCTTGGAGGAGATGACCTGAGGGAGAAGTTTACATAGTCCCTATAAGCAGGTTCAAGTCTGCTTGTAGAAGGGAATCCAGGAGTTTGGGATTCCAGGATATAAACTAGAAGGGGATTACAAGTTTGTGTAGGGCAGATGTTCTTAACCTACAAGCTCCAAGCCCTGTAGAGAGAGGCATGGCTGAAGAAGAATCAGAGGGAGGCTTTCTAAAACTTGGGGCTCCAGGGCAAAGGGGCCCCACTTGCATAGGTTTATGGATGGTACCCATGATATCTAGTTTACAGAACTATTATAAGGATTAACAGATAACATATGGAAGAAAAGTACCCAGCACTTCTGTGTGTGTGTACATGCCAGGAGCCCAAGATGCAATGATATGTAGAATAGTCCTTATCCTCAATGAATTCTTTATGTTGCACCAAAATGCTAAATAATGTAGTGGTTAAGTTGGCAAGCTCTGGAGTCAGATGTCCTAGGTTTGAATTCAGCTGATAATACTTCTTATCTCTGTGGCCTTGAGGGAATTCCCTAGCCCTTTTTACCTCAGTTTTCTCATCTGTGGAATGGAGATACTAATAGTACCTACTAACAGAGTTGGTATGAGAAATAATGTAAATGTTAGCTATTATTTATCTTATCCTCTGTCTGGAGACAGAAAATGAGCTTCTTATTCCACTTGAAAGCCCTAAGGAGCTGAAAGACACCCTCATGTCTTCCTAAATCTTTCCCTCTTCATAGTAAATTATCCCAGTTCTTTTATTCATTCACAAGACTTGGTATCCAGATCCTTCACCACCTTGGTCTCTCTACAGAGTCCCAGTCCAAGTGTGGCATCCAGAACTGAACACATTACTCCAAATATGGTCTGACTGGAGAATATTTTCCTAACTGGTCTGGACAGTAGGCCTTAGAATCTAAAACAGGACCCACGGTGTCCTCTAGGATAACTGTTTATTTCACAGGTGGGGAACTGAAGCCCTGAAATGGGGCAAAACTTATTTATCCTGTTAAGTACTGGCAGATACAGAATGAGAACCCAGGCCTCTTGACTCAATCTCTGTTTTTACTCCATTGCTCTATAGAACGAATAGTTTGTTCTAAGATAGTCCGTCTTTATTATTCAAACCCCAGTGCTGAGAAGAGCCTGGTGTCTCTGGGAAATCTGAGAACTTATTTTTTCAAAGATTTCCCTCCTTAAGAGTCAGGCCTGATTTTCTATCTTTGTCATGGTAACAATATGAACTAAGTACCATTGCATCCAGTCATAACATCACCTTCAGTGTGGAGTCACTGATTTTATAATATCTCCAAGCCCCTGCCCTGTTAGGCAAGCTAGGTGTTACAACAGAAATCATACATAATGGCCTTGAGTTTCCATGGATACTTCCGGTTATTCCTTTAAAATGTTTTATGTTAAATATAAGATAGTAGGTGCTATGTCTAGAGAGGGAGTAGTGGACATGATAGCAGCAAGGGATAAAGAGATTGCTCTACAAAGACACATCAATTGCCTTTAGGGACTAAGGGAGGAAAGGGTCCAGAAAATTAGCCCTATAGTGTAAAATTGTGGTCCCCTAACCTCTCAGTACCCAACTAGAGGTGAATCAGAATCTCCTACTCAATTTATTTATTTGTTTGTTTATTTATTTATTTATTTTTTAGAGATGGGGTCTCACTCTGTCACCCAGTCTGGAGTGCAGTGGCACAATCATAGCTCATTGCAGCCTCTAACTCCTGGTCTCAAACAATCCTTCTGCCTCAGCCTCCCAAGTAACTGAGAATATAGGTGTGGGCCATCATGCCTAGCTAATTTTTTTTATTTTTTATAAAGACAAGGCTTGATAAACTCCTGGTCTCAAGCAATCCTCCTGCCTGGGCCTTCCAAAATGCTGGGATTACAAGTGTGAGCCATGTGCCCAGCCTCAATTTAAATATATATATACAGTCATCCCTCTGCATTTGCAGTTTTACATCTGTAGATTCAACCAGCTATGAATCAAAAATATTTTAAAAACAAAAAATAACAATACAATGATAAAAATAATACAAATTTTAAAAATAGTTATTATACGTATACTCAGGGGATTGGTTCCAGGACTCCTACATATACCAAAATCCACACATAATCAAGTCCCAAAGTCAGCCCTGCAGAGCCTATGTATATAAAGTCAACCTGCTCATACTGTATTTTCAATCTGAGTTTAGTTGCAGATGCAGATGTGGAGCCAGTGGATACAGAGGACCAAATGTATTTATTGAAAACAATCCACATAAAGTGGACCCATGCAGTTCAAAACCCACATTGTTCAAGGGTCAGCTGTAATCTAGACATGATTTAAAGTATACAGAAAGATGTGTATGGATTATATGGAAATACTACACCATTGTATATGAGGGATTTGAGCATCCCCGGAGTTTAGTATTTATGGGGTTTCTCTTGGAACCAATCCCCCACTGATACTGAGGGAGGACTCTGTGTGTGTGTGTATCTGAGACACAATTTCCCTGTAGACCTATTGAGTCAGAAACTTGAAGTTGAAGGGAGATAGAAGGCAGACATGTAAGTTTTGAAAAAATTCACCAGAATTACTCATTCTAAATTAATCTTTTTCACATTTGTTTCCTCTTGCTAGTTAAAAAGCAGAATGCACTTCTATGGAACTGAATAATAATCAAGCAATCAAACAAAACAATGTTAAATCATGCTGTTATACCATGGCTCTGTAACTTGCTAAGAATGAAATATTTTCCCCTGGAAGACTTCTTGGTCTTTGATGACCTGGTGCTGTGGTTTGGATACGGTTTGTACCCACCAAAATGCATTTTGAAATTTGACCCCCTTTGTGGTGGTGTTGGGAGATGAGGCCTAATGAGAAGTGTTGTGTACCTCATAAATAGATTAATGCCTTCCCTCAGGGGTGAGTTTTCACTCTTCCAGGAATGGATTAGTTCCCTCAAGTGGTTATTAAAAAGTATGCCTCCCTGGGTTTCTCTCTATTGCTTTCTTCCTAACCACCATGTGATCTCTTTGCATACCTCCACTTTCCATGAGTGGAAGAAGCCTGATGCCCTCCCCAGAAGCTAAGCAGATGCTAACACATGCCCCTTGAATTTTCCAGCCCACAGAACTGTCAGCTAAATAAACCTCTTTTCTTTATACATTATCCAGCCTCCGGTATTCTGTTATAGCAACAAAACATGGACGAAGATACCTGGTGACTTTGCCCTTGGTGTCACATGTAAATAGATCATTTGCAAAATGACTTCATAATGGGGTCTGAGGTTCTCATAATGGGGCCAATAGCCTTCAGTTCAGCAAGAGAACTGAGCCTTTAGGAATTTGCTAGTAAACTCTTGACTGAAGAAACTCAAGTGGATGAATCACATTGTTTCTTATGAAAAAGATGAAAACTTTCTTCATGGCCATCTTGGCTACTAGCTATTTCTCATGTAAGGATTTGTCACAGAATCTTGGGGAAGGAGTAAACATTTGATCTTCCAGGGGAAATAACAAGTCAACAATAACTGCTATCTAGATGTAGAAATTTTTGAAACTTTGAGGCTTTTCTCAGGAAGAATTCATACCTCAACTAGAATGAATATCAGTGGTTGAATCCATTTTTTAATATTTCAGGAACTCTGCCATAGAGAGATTCAGACTTGAGCTATTTTAAGGAATGATCTATAAGGCTTGTAATCTATATCTGACAAATAGCTTGGCCTTCTGAGTTGATAATCAATTTTGACTCTCCCTCTGCTTCCTAATTCTTTCCCATCATACACACACACATACACTGGTATTGTGTGTGTATGTGTGTGCACACACATAAATGTATTCTGTGCAAAGTGGTGTCAGTTTTTGACCTGGCTTACTCTTAGAGCACAATGAGAGCAGATGTTATCAAACCCCAAGACAGGATTTCTAAGTAACTTCAGCAAAGTGGCACCAGTAAGGTAAGAGGTAAAACTCAATCTGCCAGCCGAATAATGTGAGTAGAGGGGAGGCAAGGAGAAGGCTCAGCTGCAGTGGCTCAAAGAAGTCAAGGCTGTCAAGTAGAACATAAAATATGAAGGTAAAAGGAACCATTAATAGTTTGAGTAAACAGACTTTGACACAGAGGTCACAAGAAAAGAGGTTTCCTTACAAGTAGGTAGAGTTTAGAGAAAGGGTGAATTCAAGATGCAATAATTGGAAACCAAGGCAGGTATCTGAGATTTCTTTCAGGAGATAGGCTGGCTATGAAGAATGAGACCTTTTTCTAAAAGAAGACTACACAGTGTTTGAGCAGCTCAGCAGTGGATGATACTGCTGAGTCCCAGAAGATGAAACTGGAGTTTAAATCCCTCCTGCCTAAGGTCAGCGGTAAACCTAGGAATGGGCTCAGGCTGAGTTCCCAAGTGGGACATTAAGTGTCCCAGGCATGAGCAGAGAAAGGAAATAGTGTTTGGCAATCAGAAATGATCAGATAAACCTCATGTAAAGGAGCCACTTTTTTTATGATTTTTATGGTTATAAATTTATATGTGATTACTTAATGAGCTAATTAGCTGTTCACATTTCAACACTGCATTGCTTTATTTGATCCTTTTTTCTAAACATTTTTATTTCAGATATTTTCAGTAATGTTCTATTTAAGGTAAGTTTGCCACTTCCTGCGTAAGGATGATTTTTCTAATCTTAACCTCATAGAATTTCTGTTGGGTTAACCCATATTAAACCATCTGCAACTGCCAATATCTAACCTTGTCAATCTATAAAATGACAATTTTATATGGTTCAATCTAAATAACTCTGTCAAAATAGATCCTGGAGAACACCAGTACTCATCTTTGACTCTTACTGCTCCCTCATTCTCTCATATACTACTGGCAATTAAAGCTTCTAATATTTGTTTTGTAATGTTTTTTCTCCTTCTGACATCATTGCTTTTGCCTAGGTCAAGTCCTCCTCACTTCTTGCCCATATTGCTGCAATAGCCATTTAATTGTCTCCTTACATTTAGTCTGATCTAGGGGTTGGCAAACTATGACCACCTGTTTTTGAAAATAGAGTTTTCTTGGAACACAGATATGCTCCTTTGTTTACATATCTATGGCTGCTTCCAGATTAGAACAACAGAGTTGAGTAGTTGCAACAGAAGCCAAATGGCCTAAAAATCATAAAATATTTACTACCTGGCTTTTAACAGGAAAAGTTTGCCAACCTCTGCTCTAATCTTCTCCACAACCTCAAGAATGGATTTTCTAAAATGCAAATCTGATTGATAGTTCTCCCTACTTAAAACAGTGACTCCCCTATGCCATAAACTTTTTGCATATTTTACAGTACCCTCCTTAACCCAGCTCTTTCTCCCTAAAAGAACTCCCCTTCTCTCACCCTAGGTTCTAGTTAACTTAAACAATTTTGGGGTCCATGCTATTCCAGTTTTGTGTCTTTGTTTATATAATTCCCTCTAATTAAATATCCTTCTTCCTATCCTTGTATCCAATTTTAAAAGTCATTTGCATCTTTTAAGAGCCCACTAAAGCATAAGTTCTTTGGCAAAGCCTTCCCAAATATATTATGTAGGCTTAATCACTAAAAGAGGAGATAAGAAACATAAACAGCATTTCCCAAAGAGTGATTTGCATACCTTCTAATAGTATTAATGATGATTTTAGGTTAATTTACCAAAGAATCTCTTTTATTTCAATAATTACAGCTTTTCTTTAATGTGTTAGAAAAAACAGAATTACAACTTCAAACCCAAGATATCATGAATAGTCGTACGTAGGATAATCTAAGGTTGGTAATAAAGTTTAAAAAGTGAGAAAATTTAAAGCAAAATATTTTAAAGAAAAATGGTGCATGAATTTGGAAGGAATCATGAACCAAGTGGCTAAAGTTTGGGAAACATTGCTGTGATGGGAGCCTCTGAAGTCATATAGACAATAGGATAACCTGATATACTGGATATACGGATACACTGTGACCTGAGCCACTGGAGAAGGAGGTTGTAGCAGCTCATTCCTAATCTGCTTATTATAATGCACAATGCTCATGAACTTTCCAAGCTTCCACCCATAGACAAATTATTCTAATATTCAAGGTCTTCTAAGACCAGCTTTCTCCAACTCTGATGATATCCAGGAAGGTAAAATAAAATGGGGAAATATTTAAACCTGGTAGCTTCTTCCCTTACTATGCCGAAATCTTAACCCCTGGAGGATAACCCTTACAGCCAATGCCAGAGTGGGACCATACAATGTGTCCTGTCCTAGGCACCACAGTTAAAGGGGGGATTTGATGAACTGAAATGATTTCAGAGGTACATAGACAGTGTTTATGGTCATTCCCAGACAGTAGTTATAGCTGTTTTTGTCACTTCTCAGAATGGTTTCTTTCTCCTCTAACAAGTTGCAGAAATGCATTACACAGCCAAGGAGCCAGGCTGCATGGCTTCACTTGCCCTACAGGATGGAAATCCCAAAGGCTCTGGCTGCTGAATTTAAGATAATATGGTTTTGATGTTTGAGGTTTAAAAGAAGATAGTTTATCGTTACCTCCTCTCTGCACAAAATAAAACACTTCAGCACTTTTATTAGAAGCCATTAAGAGATCATTGCAGGATAGAAGGTTTGACCTGTGAGTTTTGTTTTAGGACATTCAGTGTGGTCATTATCAAAAGAAGTCTGCACAACGGAAACGCATATGCTCCATAAGAGTCAGCCCATTATGTGCTTCTAATAATGTGACATATCCTAATTCCTGCGTGTACTGCTTTGCTAACATGTAAGTGAAAACATGAAACCAAAAACAGAACCTGCTTTTGAGAATCTAAAATGCAGCTACCCTGTTTACAATTTTGGAAAATGTTTGTGATCACCTCAAAATGTGATTCTGTAATCTAAAAATGATGTCACTGGAGTTTCAGTTCCACTGGCTGAACCTGAGGAGAGAAGGGGTGACAGGGAGTAAACAAATGGAACTCTGAGTCCCACCTCTACCTTCAGAAGAGAAACCTCCCTTTATCTGTTTTGAACATTAGTTTCAATACGAGATTCTGTGTGAAAAAAGGTTGTGTTCCTAAAATGTATGTAAATCATAGCTGTAATAAACATCATTCTTTTCAAAATAAGACCAAAGCAACAAGTCTCAGCACTCAAGGTCAGAAGAGCTTGAGTTGAATCTTGCTCTCGTGGTTAAGTGATATTGGGAAGTCTCATAATCCTTGCAAACCTCAAATTCCTATCTACAAATCTGAGATTATATTTATTGCTTCACTTGTTACATATGCCCCATCTACACTGACTCTTCTTTCCTGATATTTTCAAACCTACAAAGCCTTTTTCTGTTTCAGGAACTTTGGGCAAATTATCCTCTCCTGCGAGAATGTTTTCCCATGCTCTTCACAGGTCCAGTTCTTCATCACTCGGGTTTTCATCTGGATATATCTTCCCACAAGTGCCTTCCCTGACCATCCTATCTAACTAGATTCACCTCTGGTTTTTCATGTTAATCGCCTTCTCTTTCCTTTGTGATACTTGTCATAAATCCCAAATGCTTTAACATTCTGTTTCTTTATTTTTGGCCTATCACCAAATGTAAGATCCATGAGTGAGAAGGTAGCTTTCTGATTTATTCCCAGCATTTAACACAATGTCTGCACAAAGTAAAGCCCCAATAAGTACTTGCCAAATGAATGAATAAGGCTTCTTCAGCAGAATGAATGTGCGAATGGGTATAAAATTCATTTATAAACTTAAAGCATCCGTTATAGGTAATTTTTAAAATTTTTTGTCACCTGTTGTTTCAGCTCAATCTCTCCAAGTAGATTGTGTGTTTAAAAGTAAAGACTCTGATCCTAAAGACCTGAATTGGAACCTCAGCTCTTCCATTTAAACTCGATGACTTAGAGTTATTAGTTATGTTTGACCTCAGTAATTATCACAGAGGTCAGCTGTGAGGATAGAAAAAGATAATGTATAAAGAGGACTTAGCATAATGCCTTTCACATAGCAAGCCATGAGTAACCTAGTGTTGCTACCAACTAGGGGACCAAACATCCCAGTTTTTCTGGAACTGAGGGTTTTCCTGGGATGTGGGATTTTGAGTACTGAAATAGGACAATCATAGACAAGCCAGAATGTTTAGTCACCCTACCATCAACATGCCTTCATACCCAGCCCCCTAGGGCTCCTTCCACATTTACTGATTGACTCACTCAGACCATATAACCTATCCTCAACCACTTCAACAGATTTATCTCAAAACTTCATCCGATAGGCCTTCAGATTATAGTCATGATAATTCCATGGAGCACAAAGGGACTCCTTCCCCCACATTTATTATTAGCTCTCCATTTTTATCGTTTCTTCAAACCTACTGTCTCCCCCCTTCTCTGGGATCTGAAGGTTTCAGGGAGATAAAAAATAACTTCTCAGTGCTAAAAATTTATCCATAGGATTTTAATTTTAATAGCAGGGTGAATAATAAATTCACTCTTTTAAAGTATACAACTCAGTGGTCTTTAATGTATTCACAGCACTGTTCAACCATCACCACTATCTAATTTCAGAACAATTTTCATCTAGAAGAAACCCATACTCATTCTCATATCTTCCATCCCCAGTACCTGGCAATCACCAGTCTACTTTCTCCCTTTATGGATTTGCCCATTCTGGACAATTCATATAAATGGAATTATATAATATGTGGCCTTTTGTTTCTGGCTTCTTTCACTCAGTGTAAGTTTTCAAGATTCATCCATGTTGTAGAATGTATCAGTTCTTCACGCTTTTTGTGGCTGAATAATATTCCATTGTATAGATGTACCGTATTTCATTTATCCATTCATTCATTAATGGACATTGGGTTGTTTCCCCCTTGGTTAGTATGAATAATGTTGTTACGAACATTCATGTACAAGGCTTTGTGTGGACATATGTTTTTATTTTTCTTGGGTATAAACCAATGGGTGAATTGCTAGGGCACATGGTAGCTTCATGTTTAACATTTTGGGGAACTGCCAAACTGTTTTCCGAGGCAGCTGCAACATCTTACAATCCCAGTAGCAATATGAGAGAGTTCCAATTTATCTACATCCTCACCAATACTTATTATTGCTCATCTTTTCAATGATAACCATCCTAATAGGTGTGAAGTGGTATCTCATGGTTATGATTTGCATTTCCCAAAAGACTAATGATGTTAGATAGCTTTTCATGAGCTTATTAGTTATTTGTATATCTTCTTTGGAGAAATATCTGTTCAAATCCTTTGCTCACTTTTAAATAAGATTATTTATCTTTATATTGTTGAGTTGAAAGAGTTCTTTATTCTGGGTGCAAGTTCTTTAAGAGATATTGACTTGCAAATATCTTCTCCCATTACGTGAGTCGTCTTTTCATTTTATAAATGGTGTCCTTTGAAGTGCAAAAGATTTTAATTTTGATGAAGTCCAATTTACCTATGATTTCTTGTGCTCTTGGTGTCATATCCAAGAAACCATTGTTTAATCCAAGGTCACAAAGATTTACTCCTCTGTTTTCTTCCAAGAGTTTGACAGTTTTAGATCTTACATTTAAGTCCTTGGTCCATTTTATATTATTTTTGTATACGATGTGAGGTAGGCAATCCAACTTCATTGTTTTATATGTAGATATCCAGTTATCCCAGCACCATTTGTTGAAAAGATTATTCTTTCCCCATTGAATTATCTTAGAACCTTTGTTGAAAATCAATTGACCACAGCTATAAGGGTTTATTCTGGACTTTCAAGTTTATTCCATCAGTCTATATGTCTACCTTTATGTCAACACCATATTTTCCTGATTACTATAGCTTTGTGCAGTAAGCTTTGGAATCAGGAATTATGGGTTCTTCAACTTTTTTTTTTCAGATTGTTTTCACTATTCTGGGTACTGTCCTTAGAAAGAGTTAGAGGTGTTGCCAAAGAATAATGTACAGATCTGTTCAGCATAATAGTTTTAAGAGTAAAATAGTAGGCCATAAAGTAAATGTTCTAATAACAGATATTTAGTTTCAATAATTTACAGTGCATCTGTAATTAATAATTTCTGGAAAGGAGTTAGTGAAGGCAATTGTGTCACCATCTATACTAATGCTACAATTATCAATGCTCCAATGCCCACTGACTTCATTGGCAAGAAATCCAGTCTTTTCCAGGGTTTCATTTCCCAAACAGTTCTTAGCATCTTAGCATCTCCAGAGACAATATTGGGGCTACAGGGAAGTTTTCTCAGATAAAATCTACTCTTTTCCCATTGTGGTGCTACCACTTGAATATCTTTGTCCATGACACTCTCTGATGTTTACTACACCTATGCCCTACTGCCTATCTTCTTTTTATCCCAGGCCAGTTGAGAATCCGTTCTGCTTCCCATTGCCCCCCATTTCAGAGAGAGTTCACACATAAGAATTATCTGACTCCCCACCCTTCACACTTATCTCTTTTAGCCTACAGTTGCTTTCTTCTCAGATTATCAAGGCATTCTAAATGTGTGGCCAGGTCATGTTCATGATAAGGTGAGAGGGCCAACCATCCCTTTACACTAATTGTTCATATGCTTCCCTCCATCCTTCAGGCCACAGTCAGGTTCTGCCTGGTATTTTGTTTCTGCATCCCAGGGCAGTCAGAAGGTTGATCCACTTGAGCATACCAAAGATCTCTGGCTTTTTGCTTAAAGGCTCATTCTTTTTTAGCCATATAGGATAAAAAATCTTGCTAGACATTGCATATCAATTTTCTAAAAATAATCATGATGTAATGTTTAAAGTTTAAAAAGACATCAAATGATGCATAAAGTATGTTCAAACTTTTGAAAAAAATGTATATTGCATATACTCTTTAATATAAAATGTTAAAGAGAATACATAATTTGAAAGCCTATAAATACACCTGACTTTAATTTAGTGCTTATTGTATATACACCAGGCACTGTGCTTGGTGCTACATAAGAATTATCTCATTCAATATTCAAAACAATCCTACAAAGTAGGTATTGGTATTACCTTTCATTTTATAGATGATGAAACTGAGGCTTAGAGAGATTTAGAGACTTCTCCAAGATATAACTTTTCCAGATCATAAAAAGAGAAACCTAGAAACAAATCTAGGAATGTGACTACCAGAACATACAAATTTAACTTCCCATTATCTTATTTCATGATCAGAATCTTATATTTAGACAGAATTTTAGGATTTTTCAAAAAAATTTCGTGTATTTATCCATTTGTCCTATGAATGTTTAATAAATACCTAGTAAATTCCAGACACTCTATTAGGTACTGGGAAAGCAAAAGAAAAAAAAAGAGTAAGATACTATTACTCTCAGGCTATTACCACAAATAATATATGATTATTAGCCTGCTATAGTTAGAAAGTACTTTCCCAAACAGGGCCCCTTTTAGACCTATACCAATACTGCCTGGTAGGTGGGGAAGAGATTATTCATTTTACATATAAAAAGAAAAGACTCCAAAGTTAATTGCCTTGCCAATGTCAAATAGGAAGTATTTATAGAAGATGAATAATGTTTTTTTATCTTTTCCCAGTAGCTCCTATGTGGCTATTATTTAATTTTTAAAAACTAGATCACTTCAACATGAAATGTACAAGCAAAATTCTACTGACTATAATTTAGTATAAAATGCTGTAATTGGCTTGCTGTTGTTTTTACATTTCTGACAAAGAAGAGAAATATTTTTCACTTATGTTTTCCACATTCCTATGTTTATCTTGTTCTTGACCATTATGGTTTTTGCCCTAATGATTTCCTTCCCATTTGCAGTTCATACAGCACTTTTATAGCGAGCCTCAAAAAAACCTGTCTTAGTAGGTGCCCATGATTATGGTCAATTTACAGATAATTCTGATTCAGAAAAGTGAAAAGATTTTTTCGGGGTGCCTCAGCAAGCCATTGCTTTCCCCTCCTTCCACTTCTTAATACAGAGGCTTACACACTTGCTAAAAGCTGTAATAATTTTTCACCATGATTACAAATCAAAGGGGTCTCCATGGTGAAAGGGTGTATTGAGGGGAGAGGCAAATCTTTGTGGCTATGGGCTATTTGTAAGTCAGGGGTTTACAAATCAAGGTCTCTTTTCTTTTAAAATTCCTGTTATAATATAACTAGGCTAGGAGGAGGAAAGGTTATATTTCATACAAATGGTCTCTAAATATTTATATCAATTTCTCTTAGAGCTTTGGATCTCACTCTTAAAATTCAATACCAAGGAAAATGCAGAAAGGCCCGAAAATCTTGAATATCATGTGATTTTCCTTTGTTCATCATGAAAGAAAACATTTGAATTAAGCATCGTCTTTCCTTCATAAAGCAGAATTTATTACACTACTTTATTTTTTTAAAATCAATAAATCTTATCCTATGGAAAGCTCCTCTTTGACTTGAAATAAATTTAATGAGATGCGCCAGAACTGTGTTTGGTTCTAGAAATACAGAGCTGAATAGGAAGTAACCCCTGACGTTGAGCAACTCATGGTCTAATAGGCTAATTAGACAATTCAGTGATTTATTTAGTAAATATTCCTTAAGTACTTGTGAGATTGAGAAACTTGGTTACACTTTCAGTCTTCAGTGGTAATCAAAACAGGTTTGGGCAATTATGCATTTTATAATGCAGTGAAGGAGCAAGAAAACAAATGAATATTAAACAATATGATAAAATGTATGATAAAGTAAGACAACTAATAGCATCCAGGAGCTGACCTTGGCATTCGTATAGGTTGGCTTCCTACTTGCATCGGGGCCTTAATGTTCTCCTGTTTAAGATATTCAATTTCATAGAACATTTACAACTGATAAAGATATGCTGTGACTATGATGAATCAAGACAAAGACAATACCATTCCATAATCATGTCTGAACACAGCAAACATGAACATTAGCCAAGTCACAAAACACCAAACATCCCCCAATCTAGACTAACATGAGTGACTGCTGCTTCTTCACCAACTATAGCCTAGTCTTCCCTCCTTCTAAATAAGGTTTTTTGAAGATGCTCCATCACATAATTACTCCTACTTTCTGAGGAAATTCAATCCAAAGCAAAGCCTCTCTTCCTTAAACTTTTCCCCAAATTAACCTAACAATCCCAAATCCTACAATAAATCCTTTCTAATATCCTCTTACTGACATGCCGCATGGCTCCCCAGTGTGTATATTCTCCCAGGCTGCAATGAATAAACCCAACTTGTTCAATTATAGGTGTATTCCTGGTGGTTTTTGGCGGGAGGGTATGACAAATGCAAAACTTGAAAGTAACAATAATATCATCCTTGTTGCTCAAGCCCTCCTTGCCTTACTTCTCTGTCCAGGGGCATTTATGAAAATAGACGATCCATGGAATCTTAAATTATGGGGTAGGGAATATTTTATTCATTTATTTATTCATCTATTCTTTCATAAGCTACCTTGTTCCAAAAATTATTTAAGTTGGCTGATACCCTGAGAACTGTCATACAAAGATAACATTCTGACCAAAGAAACACCCAATGACAATGGAAAAGGTAGGATGGGGTACCCTAAGTGACACTGATGTTTAACGGGATACTGCTTCCCTCACAGCCCTGTTCTTAACCAGGGATGACATATTAATCACCTGCTGTCGGGTTCTACCTGGCTCCTCGTCACCATAAGCATCTTCTTCCCTTCACTGGAGACTCTGCATTTCCATCCTCATCCTCAATCCCTATCATCTACTGATGGCAAACTCAGTCTGTTTTCAGGATCTAGAAAAAAATTCCTCATTTCTTAGCCTTGAAGAATTTAAGCAGCTATAGTTCAAACCTCAGGTAAATCTAAACCAAGTCTCATAAGGGGCATTTAAACTATGTGGGGACTTGATTTTTACTTGTCACAATAACTGGAGTGGCACTGCTAGACATTCAGTGGGCTAAGGCCCTGCAATGCATGGAACGGTCCCGAGCAGGTAAGAATTAACTCACCCAAAATGCCAATAGTGCTCCTAATTGAGAAACATCTCACCTGTGGATGGCAACTGTCTATCATATACAATCCTCCTGTTACGCCCCACGCCCACACCAGGTGTCAGTAATGAATAATAGCACATGCCACTGAGTTGGATGTGGCCTCAAAATGTTTCTCAACATAGCAATCCAGGCATGCCTTGTCATCAGGTTTGACATGGAATGGAAGATAAAACTGATTTGCTATTCCTGACCTTACCTTTTTCTTTTTACAATGAAGGAAGCTTCATGGCTCTTGAAATGAAGTCTCCGCCTGGCACCTTCGTGCTGTTCCGTTTCCTCTGCCTGTAGCCATGCCTTGGTCATCTGACTGTTCTCCAAGTCCTTCTAAGACAGGGGCCCTTTCAGGGTTGTGAGTTCTGTGGCCAAGACCCTGCAGCATCCCAACAGATCTCTCTGACAGTAAATGCCTGCCAGCGTTACCTCTCTGAATATTGCTAGCTTCTAGTGCAGAGTGAGCTACACCCTCTAGTGGAGAAATCACATGTATTATATTGAACTTCTTTGGAAGAATAACACCCTCTGCCTACCACCTCCAGTACTGACCAGACTCCCCAGATTTTACAGAAAACCCAACTCAAAGTAACTGAAGTAAAAAATAAATAAATAAATAAGGAGTGGGTGGGGGATGGAGATGACAAGGAATTTTTCTATTGCTCCTATACCTGAAAAGTCCAGAGGAATCTCTGAATTCAGGAATAGCTGGATATCCGGGGTCTCTAATAATTTTGCTAGATGTTCCTCCATGTCTTGGATCCAAATACTTTCCTTAATGTTGTTATTATTCACAGACAGGCTTTCCCACCCAACCCTACCCCACTTCCATTCCCAGTGGTAGACCTGGTAGCTCTAGAGGTACAATTTCAGTGGAAGAGAGCTTTCCTTTTCCAAAACTTATAACAAAAGGCTTGATTCTTGTTATGCTAGTTGGGATAAGAGGTTTATTCCTGAACAAGTCATTATAGCTACAAGCATGTGTAACTGTCATTGAAATGGACTGGCCCTACAGGAGTCAGGAGTGGATCATGCTGACTGTATGGACTAGACGAGGATAAAGAATTGTTCCCCAAAGGAATATTGAGGCACTACTGCCAGAAGGAGAAGTTGATGCAGTTCAAGCAAACAACAGATGCTTTGACGCTACATTTGCTGTATGCCATTCTAGAGTCTAAGATAGTCCTCAGGCCAATCCCCTGCTATTTTCCTGCCCTTACCGCAGTTGTTTATTTTGCCTATTTTTGTCATAATATGTCATGACACTCCCCAGAACTGAAACACTTTTTATCTTGGTAGAAAGCATGAAAATGTCACCCAGAGATCTTGGCCTTCTGGAGCACATTCTTTCATACCCAAACAAAATGACTTGACCTCCCATTCCACAAATCATAGGAAGTCTGGTGTCCTCACAAATTCAGAGGACCCCAGGGCATTTATGTTCTTGTGGTAACTACTTGCTCTGTATCCCTAATCAGCTTAGGCTGAGCAGAAAACGTGTAGGCTCATGCAATTAGGAGGATTCAGGGTGGGTCTTAATTCAGGAACAGCTGTATCCATAGACTCAGGCATTATCAGAAATCTCAGCCTCCATCCCTGCCCTCTGATTGTCTCTGAATTCCATAAATGCTGGTTTCATCATCTCCTATACAGACCCCATCTATGTGATGAGAAAAATGGCTGCTACCACCCTAGTCATGTGTCTTTACAGCTCACCATCCAATAGGAAAAAGGTTGGGGGTAGGAATAAGAGACTCCTGGGGCCCAGCCAAACATTCTCCCAGTCAATATGCAGCTGCAGTCCCTAGATATGGTAAATAGAATGTTTTTAAATGTGATTAAGTGCCTTAAAATGTCTATGCCAAAAGATCAAATTCAAGCAAAGAAATGAGGATTAAATCACACCTATATTATTTTTCTGTGTTAAGAAATAGTCTATGGATAACTAGCATTTAAAATATTTGTCATATTTTCTTAAAATATTAAAGAATCTGATGAATGAGTCTTATGATTCAAATTTGAAATTTTTAGTTGAGCGTTGATTTAAACTTAGAATATTAAGTTGAAGAGATAAAAAGTTGAGACATGAGCCAGACTGGCAAGAACCAAAATCACCTCTAGAGTAACAGACATTCTAGTTCTTTTTTTTAAATTTACTTACAATGTCCCCCTCCTCTCACCCTCCATTTCTCCTTTCCCTTCCAAAATACACAAGGTTTGAGATTTTTTTCACATAAAACTGCCAATTTAAAAGTGTGCATCAAAGACTGCATGGCACCATGCTTCAGAAAGTCCATATAGACACTGTCTAGCTCTGATAGGCATTACAAAGACAAAGGATGCATTTACAAAGGCTTAATCTGAATTTTGTTAACATACAGCTATTGGTTTGTATGGGGCAAAGAAACCCATGAAGAGTCACATTTCAGTCTTCTCTTTGTTTTTTTAAACAAAGTCTCACTCTGTTGCTCAGGCCAGAGAACAGTGGCACAATCATAGGTCACTGCAGCCTTGAACTCCTGGGCTCAAGTGATCCTCCTGCCTCAGTCTCCCAAGTAGTTAGGACTATAGGTGCTCACCACCATACCCAGCTAATTTTTTCTATTTTTTATAGAGATGGGGTCTTGCTATGTTGCTCAGGCTGGTGTCGAACTCCTGGCCTCAAACTATCCTCCGCCTTGGCCTCGCAAAGTGCTAGGATTACAGGTGCGAGCCATCGTGCCTGGCCTATTAAGATGAAATATTATGGGCTGTTTGAGGAAACATTGACATTTGCTATATTTATATGTTTAATTTAACAGTTATAAGATTTATTTAAGTATTTAGGAAGGTGGTGTTTGTTAAACAATTGAAGTACTTAAAAAGAAAAATTGAGTATATTAGGTTTAATCATTTATTCATTAATTCCTTTAATCCCTTCATTCGACAAAACTTAACTGTGTGCCAACCTCCATCTGTTTTCTGGGTTTTTTCAGAAATTGATTTATCAATATGGTTATTTGATTGTCTGTCTCTCCCCCTACTAAACTGAAGGTAGAAACATATCCACTTCTCATCACAACTGTTTCCCTGCACCTAACAGTATTTGGTTCCAGAGCAAGCACACAGAAAATATTTGTCGAAGGAATGAATGAACAATGTGAGGCTCAAAATGTAACCAGCTTATAAAAAGCATTATTTTGTCCCTGTTACTTTTGGATCATAAGAACCATCAATTTCTGTCCCAGTATTGGGCTTATCTAGATGCGCCCAGCTCACCAGCGTCTTCTTTTTATTTTCTTACAACTGAATGAGGTTGAGCCACCTCCTGCCTAGAAAGGAGCAAGTTGTTCACTTCGTGGCTGAAGAATCAGGGGGTATGTGAAGGGAAACAGTGAGTCCTGTGTTCAGCTAAAACATGCTATTTGTGAAGGGAAATAAGATCAAAAAGGTAGGCTGCAACCAATGCATATTGGGCCATGGAAGTCTAATTAACAGGTTACAAACGTACTTAAGACTCAAAGTTTAAGCAAAAAAGAAATGTTGGAAGTTTTTTTGCACCATTTTATTAAAGTGTGATTGACATACAAAAATTGTATATATTTAATGTATACAACTTGATGAGTTTGGAGATAAATATATACTTGTGAAACTATTACCTCAATCTATGCCATAAACCTATCTGTCACCTCTAAAAGTTTTTTCCCACCTTATTTATTATTATTATTATTATTACTGTGATTAGAATACTTAACATAAGATCTACACTCTTAGCAAATTTTCTAAGTACACTCTACAGTGTTGTTAACTTCAGGCACTATGCTGTACAGTAGACCTCTAAACTTACTCATCTTGTATAACCAAAAGTTTCTATGCTTTGAGTAATACCTCCCTATTTCCACCTCCCCCCAGTCTCTGGCAACCACCATTCCACTGTCTCCTTCTTTGAGTTTTACTGTATTGTGCCTCTCCTCTGAGCTGCTCAGGCATCATGGCATTCCACTGTGCCAGGATTTCCTAAATTTTGCTGAAATGTTTAGTATTTATCTTTCTGTGCCTGACTTATTTCACTTAATATAATGTCCTCCAGGGTCATCCACATTGTTGCTGAATGACAGGATTTCATTCTTTTTTATGGCTGAATGGTATTCCATCATGTGTATATACTACATTTTCTTTATCCATCTGTTGATGGTAGGGTGAATGTGGTTGGCTATAATTTATTTTATATTTTCAAGAAGCTAGAATAGAAGATTTTGAATGTTTACAACACAAAGAAATCATAAATGGTCATGGTGATGGATATGTTAATCACCCTGATTTGATCATTATACATTGTATACACATATTGAAATATCACTCTGTATCCCATAAAAAAGTAAAATTATTGCATCTACTAAAAGTAAAAGGGAAAAGTGGCTAAAATGGTAAATTTTATGTTTTTAATCACAATTGATAATAAATGAACAGCAAATGAACAGCATAAAGGATGAATTGATAAACAAAATGTGGAATTTACATACAGTGGAATGTTACTCAGACTTAAAAAGGAATGGAATTCTGATACATGCTACAACATGAATGAAACTTGAAGAGATTATGCTAATTGAAAGAAGCCAGACACAAAAGGACGAATATTGGATGATTCCACTTACATGAGGTACCCACAGTAGTCAAAATCATAGAGACAGAAAGTAGAATGGTAGCTGCCAGAACCTGAGGGGAAGAGAGGATGGGAAGTTGTCGATTAATAAGTGTCAGTTTGGGAAGATAAAAAGGTGATGGAGATGGAGATGGATAGTGGTGATAGCTGCACAACAATATGAATGTGCTTAATGTACTCTTAAAAATGGTTAAAATGGTAAATTTTATGTTATATATATTTTACCACAACTTTAAAAAAATCGTGTATGAGATTATTCATGTGCAAACTCAAGACTATTTCTACTCGTGGGTCTATGAGCCTTTTTGATACTTGTGCTAATAAATATACATCCAAAAAATAAAAAATAACAAATGAGGTAGTGTGGTAAATTAAAGATTAAAGATGTCCCTAAAGTCTTTGCTACTACTTCAATTAAGAGAGGGGGGAGTCTTCTTCTTCTCTTGAATCCGGGCTCGCTTAGTGGCTTTTTTGATCAATATAACGCAAAGGAAGTCACTTCTGGGACTTCTGAGGTTAGATCATATAAAGTTTTGTAGCTTCTTCCTGTTTTGCTCAGAGCAGCTTATTCTCTGCACTTTCTACCTCCAAGCTCCCTAACAGAACCCGAGCACCAAGCTGTGAGAAACCCAAATCAACCATATGTAGGCACTCTGATAAATAGCTCTAGTTAAGCCCCTAGAGGTCAGCCAGCCTCAACTGCCATCAATGGAACATCCATTTGAACCTGAAATTAATTACAGCCCCAGTTGACATCTGACTGCAAATGCCTAAAAGACTCCAACCCAGAACTACCCAGCCCAGCCCAGTAAACCTACAGAATCATGACAGATCATCATAATTTTTTTAGTCAGTAAATTCTGGAGTGATTGGTTATGTAGGTACCATAATGATGTCTATTTTAACTTGACAAACCTGAGCCTTAAAGTTGAAGTGCTTGACAGTGGTATCTCTGTGGGTAAGCTGAGGAACCCACCCTTACTTAAACCAGGTCTTTCTGGTTCCAAAGCCTGCACTGCTGACTACTAAATGCACAGTTTCTCAGTCAAAACAGCTGTACTAGGATCTTTTTTCCTTCAAATAAATACTGTATTTAAACTCATAGCTGAGTTCTGCCACATAATTCAAGTTCAAAGGTAATGTGAATGACCCCAATATACATAGCCCCTTCTGCAGTTGTGCATTGCACAGGCTCCATAGGCATACAAGGTGGCCCTGAACAAACTCCAACCACTATCCCTGGCCAAAATTTCTTCTCTTGAATGTTAGACATCATTATAACAAAGGGATTATCTGTTGTCTAAGGACCTAAGAAATTTAAAGGGAGAAGAGAGGCCGATGCCAGAACCTATGAAAAAATGAGAAGAAATATTTTAGAATTTAATTAAAAAGAGGGGATTAAGAAGTAAAACAACACAGTGGTTTAGGGTCATTTAGTGCACAGCAAACTTCCTTGTAGAGCTCAGGGCTCCCATGATGATGCCACTGTACATGCAGAATACTAACTCAGGATCCTAAGGAAAACCTACATCATCAAGGAACATCTTAGAGAGGAAAGGATGCACATTACATACTCTACCTCAAAATGTTAAAACTAAACTAGTTTTAATTTTTTATTATATATAGCAGGCACTCATATCACTGAGAAAATATCTCTGTGTAGCATTTAGTACAATGATTTGTAGGTATGCTTTTATTTCATTTTTTAAACTTGAGGTGGGAAAACTATCTTATTCATGAGTATTTCTAGACCTATCACTGTACTTTTTACAAAAGTGGAAATGCTAATCAAATGAAAAACATATTCAATTGACTTAAAAAGTCAACCCAATTGCATTGAAATAAACCTTATTGAATGCCTTCTATATATTCCAGGCCCTGCATTAGACACTTTCACATATATTTCCTATTTATTCTTCAGAACAATGTAGGAAACAGAAAAATCCAAGGTCTCTTTCATTTTTTAAAGTTTAAATATAAAAGAAATTGACAGAAGCAAATAACATGGAAGTAGAATTTTATCTTCACTTACAGGAAGGAAAAATGTAATATGAAAGCTGGGATTAAGGTGAATAGTACCTGAATACGAAAAGATTTTGTTCTGTTTGTCCTCCCAAAGCAACAAATCAAGGTACATAGTTTGACACAACGGAATGGGATAGCTAGAACTGTGACTGCCTAAGACAAGCTGAAACCCAGGGTGTCAAACCATAGCAGGGAAAGAGGGGAAGAAATAGTAGGTCTTCATAGTAGGGAAAGAGGGAAAGAAACAGTAGGTCTCATATCAATCTAGAAAATATTAAGGAACAAAAGACCCCCTTAAGCCATCTTTAGTTTTTTTCTTCTCCAGCAACATAGTCTAGTAACCTGTGTTTTATATGGCTTCAGTGCACACTAACTTTCCTAAGGGTTATTTGTATCTATTTAAATCTAGGTATTTTAGCTTGTATTAGTTACATATACGTAAAGACAAGAACACGGGATTTGGAAGGTAAAAAATCCGGATTTCAGTCCAGCTGTGTGACAGAGAAGATAATTCCATATTCATTAAACAAAGAAGAAAAATGATTAAACAAAGAAAAAAGTTGATCCCTGCCTACTTGTCACAGTTGTAGGGAGACATTGATGTGAAGGTCCTTTCGGCTGTAAAATGCTATTAATTACGTGCAGAGACAATGTCCCAAAAAGGATGATTTAACAGTAATATCTTTAATTCAACTGCTCCTCCTGAAACAAAAATTCTCTGTTTTTATTTGAACGATTCTGGCAAAACCTCTATCGGAACCCATTTTTCAAATGACAAAGGTGAGGTCCAAAGGCTTATCCAAGATCACTGCGCATCAGCTGAAATACAGACCAGACACACAGTGGGGACTGGTTCCCGCGCATCAGACTCTCAGCGCTTCGGGAATGGAGCAAGAGTGTCACGTGAAGAAGGATGAGCCGCCAGGACTTCAGAAATGCCACACTTAACATGGCTGCCACGCCTCCTCGCTGCTCTCCACACCCAATATGGACACGGGGTGCCGGCCCAGCCCCGGATGACAACACTCCGGAAATGCTCGAGCAGCGGCGGAAGCGGAAGTGCCTCGGCGGTGGGGGCCGCGGGAAGTGTCGGTAGCGTTCTCCCTCCCTCTCAACCACAGTAACAGACGGAGGGCCGGCGTAGGTGAGGCGGCTGCAGAGCGGGCCTGGGGACCGGGAAGCGGGCAGCAAAGCCAAGGTTCTGTGTGGCGAGGCGGAGGCTGCTGGATGGGGGCTACGGGGGTCCCGACCGCTTAGACTCTCGGTCTCTGGCTCCCTTCGGGCCTAGACCTGGGGGGACAGGGGTTGAATTTGTGGTTCCTGGCTTCTAGGCCTTGCTTGCGGGTTTGACGCCTTGTCTCAACCCGGCCTAAAATTCCGACCCGAAGAACCCTCTCTTGGCCTCGATTTCCTCAACGAAATGGGGGGTTTGGCCTGGACAACTTCTGGAACTCCCACTCCAGGCTTCACGAATTCTACGATTTTAATGTTAAGTCGGTGTTTAGGCTAGTAAATTGAAGAAGGCCTGTAGTCAGCGTACTGAGGGGGTGTCCCTGAGCAGGAAGCAGTGAACATATCTTTGAAAGGGTGCCACGTCTGGGCATCAGGAGCCCCGAGTTCTAGTTTTACCTTCTCCACCGACTCACTGTGTGACCTTGTCCAGGTCTGTTACCTTCTTTGTGCTGCAGTTTATCTGTAACATGAACGTGTTGGATGTCTTTGATGCCCCTGCTAGCTATGTAGCTATGGAAATCAGATTCTCAACTCCCCTTTCATGGAGTCTTTTCTTAGAGACAGACCTGAAAAGCATGTCCTTCCTGCACCCTGCATAACCAGGATTTGACTAATAAGAGATGTCTACCCTGTTTCTTTCCAGACACCAAGCTGGCCAAGGGCAGCTGGGCATTTAGGAAGGTTCCTGTGCAGTGGGAAGCTCTTTCCAGAAAACTTTGTTTTATAAACCTAAACCAGCAGTGTAAATCACTCCAAAGTAGAAAATATGAGACCTTGGTTTTTGGCTTAAAGCTTCTATTAACTTGATGGTTCACTCTGGGCAAATCCCTTTCTCTCTCTGGACTTGAGATACCTCATCTGTCAAAGGAAGGTGTTGGATTAGGTCACTGGTTATTAGTCCCCTTTCTCATCTCCCCAGCACAAATGAAGGATAAAATAATGGCTGTATAAAGCCATGATTTTCTGGGGGACTAAGAAGGTGTGGTGTGAAGGGTACATATTATGTAGTCATAGATTGAAAAAAAAATCTGCTTGTAATTTTTAACTTTCATTTTTAGAATTACTGGTTTAGATCTGTAAGACTCCTTTCCTCTTTAAAGTTTGTGATGCTGTGATTCTAATGCAGAATATAGACTTTTGTGTACCTCTTTGTTTAAATGATTTTGTGCCTGGAGGTACACGCTTTAGTCAAGAAGATATTGATGCATAGCATAGGAGAAAAAGGAATAACTAGATTTCGGTAAGGTAAGGTCGCATAGTAAAATTAAATTGGTCTTGAACCAGAATTGAAGACCTGGATTGTTTCTTCAGCACTGGTACACTCTGCTTCTGTGACTTTGGGCAAGCCAGCTCACCTCTCTGGGCCTCGCTTTCCTAATACGTAAAATGAAGGTTGAACTGGATGATTCCTAGGCCTTTTTCAGCACTATTCCTGTTTTCAAACTATTCCTGTTGAATTGAAATGACTGAGGTAAGAAACTGGTGGTAGAATCTATCTCCACTCTGAGACTGTAAACTTCATGGGGAGAGAGACTTTGTTACCACCTAGTACTTACTAGATAGTAAATAAATAGCCGAGTGAGGAGATGGATGGGTGACTTGATAATAGTAGTCAAGGAAAGAAGGAGCTTTTCCAGAAAATTGCCATTGATTAGATAGAGAATGAGAAATTGATTCAGAATTATGAAAATTTTATAAAAGAAGAGGTCCCTAACTTTCTAATCAGTTGTGAGATAAGTTAGTTTATCTCTGCCTGTGAATTATGCTAATAAGAGACAAATGTGCTTCTGAGAGCCTGGTGTGATCTGAGGAAAGGAGTAATTAGTAGAATAAGTCAAGGATGAAGGGGGATGTTGACAAGATAGAACAGGTATAGAAAGATTTTTAGTTGTGACAGATTTAGAAAGGTAAAGACATGGAGGTAAGATTTTTATAGGTATCAGCAATTATCAGAATTAGGAACCATAAGTGTTAAAACCTTTATGATGGAAATAGAGGTTTAAAAGGAGAAGAACTTAATTTTGCAAGCTAGAAAATGTTGGTGCTCCCCTATAAGAAGAGAAGATAGCTTTGAGCATTAAGGGTTAAAAGATAGGGGTAATTTGGGAACAACCCAAGTGACTTAGTAGGGGTAGTATAGTTTTGTTTGGGGTGGAAAGGAGATTTGAATTGGCAGGAAAGGAGGAGAAGAGCACTTAGAGAAATTGTGTTTTTGAAGGACCCTGGCTTAAAGAATACTCCCAAACGACTCAGGTTTAAGAATGTGCTTGCGATACCAGGACAAAAGTGACATTTCCTGTGGCTAAGGTCTGCTAAGCAGACAGAATGACTAGGATACCCAAGGTGACTCTAGGCTTCTATGTGGGAACCTAAATTAGATGGACTACAAACCCTAATTTGCAAAGGAGGGTGTGGTCAGATGCATTTCTGTCAGTGCATCCAGAAGCCCATCTCCAAGCACTGGGACATAACTCTGGAATGCAGGAAGACAGCCACAGAGGCAGAGGATTGACTTGATGATAGGGTGTGTAATGTAGTCTGGGAAGTCTGAATCCCAGCCTGAGCTTTGTACACTGTATGTTCCTGGGCAAGTGACTTATCAGCTTATCCTTGCTAGTTCTGTTTGTCTATCTGAAAACTTCAGGAACTAGTCTTGGATAGGGATCTCTGGATGAGCTTCTATGTGTCTGTGAATGAACCCCCAAAATTGTATATGTATAATAATTCTGCTTGCGTGAGTCTGGGTAGAGGATGTGCCGCTTTCATCATATTCTCAGATGGGTTTGTGACCCACAAAAAATTGAGAACTGTGTGGCAAGGTAGTCTCTCGGGGCCCCTTCAACTTTTAACTTATTAGGATTCTGTAATTCTGTCAGAATGACATCTCTTTGAGGTTCAAAGTCTGAGCCTCCAGAACTTGGTAACCCTAGAAGTAACACCTGGTGCTACAAAATAGAGTCTTTACATATTATACTCACCTGTTATTTATACAGGCATACCTCAGATTTTGTAGGTTTGGTTCCAGACCACCACAATGAAGTGAATCCTGAACTTTTTGGTTTCCCAATGCATGTAAAAGTTATGTTTACGCTATAATATAGTCTATTAAGTGTGCAGTAGCATTAAAACCAACGTATATACCGCAATTTAAAAGTATTTCATTGCTAAAAAATGCTAACGATCATCTGAGCCTTCAGTGAGTCATAATGTTTTGCTGGTGGAGGGTCTTGCCTTGATATTTATGGCTGCTGACTTATCAGGGAGCAGGGTGGTTGCTGAAGGTTGGGGTGGCTGTGGCATTTAATTGAAATAAGACAGAAGTTTGCTGCTTTGATCAACTCTTCCTTCACAAATTTCTTCATAGCATGCGATGCTGTTTCATAGCATTTTACCACAGTAAAACTTCTTTCAAAATTGAAGTCAGTCCTCTCAAACCCTGCTGCTGCTTTGTCAACTAAGTTTATGTAATATTCTAAATCCATTGTTGTCATTTCAACAGTGTTCACAGCATCTTCACCAGGAGTAGATTCCATCTCAAGAAACCACTTTCTTTCCTCATCCATAAGAAGCAACTCCTCATCTATTCAAGGTTTATGATGAGATTGCAGCAATCCAGTCACATCTTCATGCTCCACTTCTAATTCTCTTGTCATTTACACTGTATCTGCAGTGACTTCCTCCACTGATGTCTTGAACACCTCAGAGTCATCCATGAGAGTTGAAATCACCTTCCACATTCTTGTTAATGTTGATATTTTGACCTTCTCCCATGACTCAAGAATGTTCTTAATGGCATCTATAATGGTGAATCCTTTCCAGAAAGTTTTCAATTAACTTTGCCCAGATGCTTGAGAAGAATCACTGTCCATGGCAGCTATAGCCTCATGAAATCTATTTCTTAAGTAAGACTTGAAAGTCAAAATTACTCCTTGATCTAGGGGCTGCAGAATGTATGTTATATTAGCAGATGTGAAAACAACATTAATCTCCTTGTACATCTCCATTAGAGCTTTTGAGTGACTAGATACATCATTAATGAGCAATAGTATTTTGAAAGGAATCTATTTTCTGAGCAGATCTTAAAAGTAAGCTTAAACAGATGTGCTGTCACTTAGGCTTTGTTTCATTTATAGAGCACAAGCAGTGTAGATTTAGCATAATTGTTAAGGGCCCTAGGATTTTCACATCTTCAGCTTGAAATCACCAGCTGCATTAGCCCCTAACAAGAGAAACTGTCCTTTGAAACCAGGTATTGACTTCTCCTCTTTAGCTAGTCCTACATAGCATCTTCTTCCATAGTAAAACTGTTTCTTCCACAGATTCAAAATCTGTTGTTTAGTGTAGCCACCTTCATCAATTATCTTAGCTAGATCTTCTGGATACTTTGGAGCTTTTCCATCAGCATTTGTAACTTCACCTTGTACTACTTTTATGTTAATAGTGATAACTTCTTTCCTTAAACCTCATGAAGCAACCTCTGCTAGCTTCCAACTTTTCTTTGTAGCTTTCTCACCTCTCTCAGCCTTCACAGAATTGAAGAGAGGGTCTTGCTGTGGATTAGGCTTTGGCTTGAGAGAATGTTGTAGCTGGTTTGAACTTCTATTCAGACCACTGAAACTTTCTCCATATCAGCAATGAGGCTGTTTTGCTTTCTTATCATTTGTGTGTTCACTAGAGTAGCACCTTTAATTTTTTTCAAGAACTTTTTCTTTGCATATACAACTTGGCTAACTGGTGCAAGAGGACAAACTTTTGGCCTATTGGTTTTCAACATGCCTTCCTCACCAAGCTTAACCATTTCTAGTTTTTGATTTAAAATGAGAGACATGTGACTCTTCCTTTCACTTGAATATTTAGAGGCTACCGTAGGGTTATTAATTGACCTAATTTCAATGTTATTGGTCCCAAGGAATAGGGGGGAGGCTCAAGGAGGGAGAGAGATGGAGGAACGATCGGCCAATTAATGGAGCAGTCAGAACACACACATTTATTAAATTTGTTGTCTTATGTGGGTATGGTTTGTGATGCCCCCCAAACAATTACAATAGTAATATCAAAGATCATAAATTATCATAAAGCATATAATAATAATGGAAAAGTTTGAAATATTCCAAGAATTAACAAAATGTGACAGAGACATGAAGTAAGCACATGCGGTTGGAAAAATGACACCAGTAGACTTGCTCGATTCAGGGTTGCCAAAAACCTTCAATTTGTTAAAAAAAAAAAAAAAAAAAAGAAAGAAAGAAAACAATATCTACAAAGTGCAGTAAAGCAAAGCAAGATAAATTAAAGTGTGCCTGTACTCACCTGTCCTTCATCCTGCATGACTTCTCAGCAAGGCCCCCTCCAATTCTCTTTCTCTACTGCTGGTAACTGGACTTGCCTTCCTCTTTCAACCTGCTCCTCCTTTGGACCTTCTTTATCTTGTTGAGTTTCTCAAGTGAAAGCAGTGTTTAGTGGCCAGTGGTGATATATTAGAGTTAGGAGTGGGAAGAGAGCAAGACAAAGAAAGCCAGTCATGACAGTTTTCTCTTCTCACTTGCTTTTGTTCCTCCTCCCACTAAAAAGAAAAGCAAGTAAGAGAGGGTGCACGTCGAAAAGAGACACCATCAGCACTTGGGACTTGGGCATGAATTGCATGGCATTTAGTGAGGAAGCTTTTTTATCTCCTGAACATTTTCAGAGACACTTAATTGGCTTGAGAGGGCTGGCGGATTTCCCCTGGCTGTAGGTTCTGACTGGTCAGCCTCCTACATGTAGGATACAGATCTTACATTTTACCCCCAATGCTCATCTCCACAAGTCCCCTCCCCCTAAAGGCTTAGGGCGGGGTAGTCACTGCCAAGTAGGTAGCTACAAGATCAATTCTTCAATTCTTGGCGTGATGTGGGAAATAAAAATACACTTTTACCTAAAATTTTGTTAGTCCTGCTAATTTAGGCTTTTTGATAGTGTTAATGTACATTGTAGGTTAAACAGATTTTCGTCAGCTTGCTGGAGACCTAGCCTCTGTAGACTGTTGTAAAACATCATTTCTGTGAGTAAATATTTTTGAGTTCTAAACAAGTGAAATTTTATAAGCTAAATGATACATGAAATACAAGCTATTTAGTCTAAAAATCTAAGTGTAGTTAGTGCACTGGGGCTACTAAATCTGATTTACACAAAATCATAGCATTCCAAAATAGTAAGGAACTATGAAAGGAGGAATCATAAAGAAAGGTGTTAAATTATTAAGTACTGTGGATTTGGTGAAGAAGAAAAAAAGAAAAAGAGCTTTGAAAGCTTTTTACTTCAGGGATGAAGAGTCAAGAGCATGGTCTCAATGAAGAGTTGTCAAGATTCTTAAATCTGAAGCATGTGCTAGAGGATTGGTCCAAACATCTAGGTGATCCATAGGTGGATTGGCTTTGTTGGTTAATAGTCCTTTTGAGGCTTTTGTATGCTACAGATTAGCTGTTTGTTATGTATATCCTTATTGGAGTAAAATCTGATTGCATTGTTGCCTGGTTTATAGACTTGTTGCTGAGATTATTGAGTGCTGTGGTATAGCAAACTCCTCATAGGAGCATTAAATGGTTCTTAGCAGCAGCCTTGAAGCTAGTGCATATGGAATAATGGAAAGACTGATGCATATTCATACATTAGACATTTGAGGATTTATTATGAGCAAGGACTTGTTATTACCTACAGTCAGTATTGAGATCCTTTTTTTTTCTGGCAGAAACATGACCAATCAAACACTACGCAGATTGCTATAGAAGCATACGTTAAGTTCCACAAGGAACTCGAATGAAGGAGGGAGTAAGTAAGAGAGCTTTCAGAGAGGGCTTAACATTTAAGCTAGATTTTGAAGGCAGATTAGTTTTCTAGGCAAAAAAGGGAAGGGACGGACATCCAAGTAAGATATCATAGCATGTTAGGAATGGTGCACCAATGTTTGTTTGGGGGAACTGAAAAGATATTGTTTCCACTGGAGTGAGTGTACTAGGGAGCAAGTGGTAAAGCTTGGAAGATGAGACTGGAAAATCTGGTGGCTTGAGACCAAATTGGAAAGATTTTATCCTCCAGGAACTAGGATTTTTTGTAGGCTGGTATTGTTTTGTTTTGCTTATTTGTTTTTTAAGAAATGTAATATACATGGCAAATCTAAAAATTTCAAACAATGGAGAGGAATATGAAGTGAAAAATGAAAGTTTTCTTTCCGCTTTCCTAAACCTCTGTTCTCACTCCCCAGAGGTAACCACTGTTAATATTTTGTCATGCGGCCTTTACAAAATGTCATATGTAAACACAAACATATTTATATTTTTTCTTTTATCCAAATTGGATCACACTTTAGACATATTCTACATTTTGCTTTTTTTCAACAATATAAAATCAGAGGAATGTTTTAAAAAGATAACTCTGGCTTCAGTGTGGAGTGTGATATGGTTAAGCATTTGTTCAGTAAATTACTGCTGGGTATACTGTGTACTGGGCTTTGTTCTAGGCCCTGGGAACACAGTGGTGGGCATCCTTTCGGAAGGCCTTGCAACAGCCCAGATGAGGGTTGAGAGTCCTGAAAGCCAGGAAGATGGGTACAAGAACAGTATTGTGATAAAATTAATAAGAACAGCTAATCAAGTGGTTGTGAGAAGTGAGTAATCAGGATATATTTGGGATGGTTTCAAGGTTTCTAATTTAGGAATTTAGTAAACCACATTAGAGAAAACAGGGATGTCTGTGTGTGTATGTATCCGTGTGTATCTGTGTTTTGGGAGGGAAGGGTTTGTGGTATGGAGGGAGTTCAGTGTGGACATAACAGTTTTGAATGGTGTTAAAGATACTGAGGCAAAGATTTCTGATAGGCAGAGGAAGTAAAAAGGTCAGAGCTCAAGAGAGGTAGGGAGAGTTGGAAATCTTTTTTTTTTTTTTTTCTTAAGTGTATTTGTAGTAGCTGAAGCCTTGGGAATAGGTACAATTGCACCCGGGGGGAGAGAGCTTGAGGGTGAATTGGCAAAGGAGACTGAGGAGTGGTCATAGAGGAATGACAGGACCGAGGGAATACCACTTTGAGAGCCAAAGGATGAGGGGTTTCAAAGAAGGAGTGGTCAGCAGTGCCCCATACTACAAATGGGTCAGATGGGGGAGCCCTGGAAAGAGACTATTGTATTTGATGACTAGAAGTTTAAAATAACCATAGAGCAGTTTCAGGAGCTTTCACAAGATGGAAAGATTGATTTGGAGGAGTGCAGTAAATACAAAAAGGTGGGCAGTGATGTAATCAGAAACAGGTGAGCACCTTTATCTTTTTTTTTGTCGGCAGTTCTGAGTATAAACTTTATTTCTGCAGAGGTCTATTAGCCAAAATTTGATGGACGACATAGAAGTAAGCTTCTGAGAAGCCAAAATAGATGTCACAAATTCAGTGTAATATAGCTCATGTACCTACTCTTTGCAGAATTTTTTAGACCTATACTACTAGGTGCCTATTGATGCTAATCCACACACAGTTCTAAAAACTTGTCTCATTTCCCAGGCCATAGCTGGTTAGAAGCAACAAATGAGCATGGTGGTGGGGTGTTTAGGGTATGGATGGGGTACAGGGAGAGGCAAGCATTCTGACACCTTCAAGAAGTAACAGCACATAACCTTTCAGTGAGGGAAGAAGACACACACACACACACACACACACACACACACACACACACAGTATGAGGATGCACTTAGTTAAGTAGTGTGCTCCCATTTACTGCTGAAGCAAAGGAACTCCACATACTTCAGAAACCTCTGCCCTCCTGGTGCCGTGCCTTTCTCCCACTCTGACATGCCTGAACTGTTAGAGTGTAGTGCACGCCTCTCATTTTTAAAACTCTAGTGGTTTCCCACTGCATTGAGGATTAAGAGCCCTACTAGCATTCAGCCTCATCTTATTCCCCTTTTCTTATCACCCTCTGTACCCTAACACCTTTGCTTTTATTTCAGTTCCTTAAAGGAGCCAAACTTCTTCCCAGAATTCAGCACATGCTGTTTGCACCTCCAAGAATGCTTTCCTTCCTTCCCTACTTCGTTATTGCACTGTTATTTCTTACTCTTCCTTCAGCTGTCAGCTCAGTTGTCCTTTCCTTAGGAAAACCATCAGTGACTCAGGCTTCCTCCTCATGTGCTGCTTTAGAACTGTCTTTACTTTCTCTATATCAGTTATCTCTATTTGTAATTCTGAGCTCATTTGGATGGTTATTTGATTATGTTTCCATTTGCCTCCAGGATCCTTTGTTCACAATGTAGACATACAGCAGGCATTCAAAATTAGTGTGTAAAGGCATGTCTGAATTAACAAGTACATGAATGAACCTCTTTTCAGCTGTCATCCTGTGCCACCTCCATCTATAATGCCATTAATACTAAGGAGACCAACATTTCATATAAACTGTTCTATATCTGGACCACCATTATTAAAATATTTATTCCCAGTGTGACAAGGTATTCCTCTAAGTGCTGATCAACAAAACAAAACAGAAAAACATCTGGGTGCTCACTCAGGCTACTTTCTCCCTCCTCCCCTTCTCCATTCCTCCTTCCCTTCTTTTCTCTTTTTCTCCTTTCCTCCCTCACCAAAGCTTATTTTAAAAACAAAGTGTACATATGATACAAAAATGAATCAACTTCTCAGTATTTACATGAGAAGGAGAAAGATTGCTTCATTCTCCCTCTGAAATTGTGCATAAACTTGTGTTTATTTTTGAGGAGAATGTCTCTAGTTTTTATCAGATTCCCAAAGGGGTCTGTGACCCACTAGTCTAATCCCCTCACTTTATAGGTGGAAGAATGAAGAATTTAAAAGCTTGGTTGCAAGTTAATAAAAGTAATTTGGGGCAGATCCAGGACTAGAATCCATGAATCCTGTCTACCTTCTGCTGTGTTAGGGGCAGTCCTAGAATCACAAGCTCCTGGAGCTGGAAGGGGTTTTGGTTACCTAGTTTAATAATCTTTCTTTACATATGAAGAAATTGACACTTGGAGAAATTGAGTGAAACAGCTAGGAGGCAACGGTGTACAAATTAGAACACAGGACTCTTGATTCCTGGGTTTTTGCTCATTCTAAATAATGCACATTTATATTCTCAACTGCTCTTCAGAGAAAGATGTTCTGTGCCTTTTGCACAGAACAAATTAATATTTTTAATAATTTGAATGTGGTATACCATTGTAACAATACTACCTTTGCCTGTCTGTATTTTACAATAAACATTGTTTTGTCTAGGTTTTAATAGAGACAATTTCTGTGTTTGGATTTGGTATTTTTTTTTTTTAGTCTACCATATTCTCTCCTTGCTTTTCAGGTGCTTTGAACTCAAATAAACAAGGAGAGATTTGCTCTTGGATACTGGAGACTACACAGCAATGGGGCCACGAAAGAAAAGTGTTAAAACCTGTCTTATGAATAATGAAATTCCAGAGGAGATGATATCAGATGAAACAAAGGACTATATGAATCAACTTTCACATGAAGTACTTTGCCATATTTTTAGGTAAGATTTTGTTTGGTTGACATTCACCTGCCTGGATGTATAAGAGCAAACCCTGGAGCAGTGCTGTCTAATATGGTAGTCACTAGCTATATGTTGCGTTTAAGTTTAAATTAGATAAAATTAAAATTCAGCTTCTCAGTTGCACTGGCTACCTTTCACTTGCTTAGTAGCCACGTATGGCTAGTTGCTACTGTATGAGACAGCACAGAATATAGGTAGAAAATATTTCTTTTGTCACAGAAAGGTCTATTGGATAGCCTTTCTCTAGACTGTTAACAATTCTTGGAATTTTTATTGGCTGATAGATTTGTTGACTTTTGTTATTACATTATAACAGTACCATGTATGTAAAATATAAGGCAGTGTTTCTGACTCTTTTTAACTACAGCCCACAGTGAGAAACACATTTTGCTCAGTGTACGCATATAGGTAAGTGATTAAAACAAAAGTTTTGTGAAATACTACCCATCATTGCTATGCGGTACACACATTAAAGTTGTTTTATGATTAACACAAGAAAGGCTTTTTTTTAAAAAACAAAAGAATTCTTCAAAAAAAATTTTTTTTACCCAAACTGCATTATAACAACAATTAAAAAATGAGAAAGAAAACTGTCATTCCAGTTTCCACTGCTCTCTTCCTTCAGTCATTGTCTTTATTTATACCATTCAAATAAACAAATTCTACAATACTTTGTCTCTGGAGTTAGAGGCCTGAGTTTGAATCATGAGTTCATCGTTTTCTAGCTCTGGACCAATGGTAGATATAAAGATGATATTATTAGGATTTAGTGAGATAATGCATAAAAGCATGTAGCACACTGCATAGTATAAATGCTTGGTAAGTGTTAATGGTTATTGTGTTCTGCCTTTTTTCATATTGCTACCTGGTCTTCACAATTACCATTTTAGTCACTGCTTACTATTCCATTGAATGTGTATGTGACATGATATTTCCCTTCTCTGACATCTGGATTTTTTCCAGTATTTCTGTTTGCTGCTATTACACTTGCAATAAACTTGTATAAGCATCTGGATTTTCTATTAGATTATTTACCTAGGAAAAATTTCCACATATGAAGTTCTTAGAACTGTTTCAGATTTTTATAAGTTATTGAATATTTGCCAATTATGAAGTTCTAAAATAGTTAAACAGAGTTATTTTAGGGGACTATAAGCATTTTATTTTTCTCTGCTAATATAAATTTGTATTAGTCTTTATCTTCTGCAGTTTTTTATTCTGTGACACAGTATAGTTTTTGTTAATTTGGCTCTGTCTGGGAATAGAAGGCCCAATTAAAATATTATATTTTTTTAACATAACAAAATGATATCAAAGTTCATCTGGCAGAAGAAAAGTCTGTCAGAATAGCCAAAATTTTTCAGAAAAAGAGTCTAGCCCTACCAGATGTTCAAATACCTTCCTACAAGTTGGTACTGGAGAAGATAACCAGATAGTTTGTGTGTTAGTCCATTTTGCATTGCTATAAAAGATTACCTAAGACTGGATAATTTATAAAGAAAATAGGTTTCTTTGCTCATAGTTCTGCAGACTGTACAAGTATAGTGCCAGCAGCTGCTTCTGGTGAGGGATTCAGGGAGCTTCTAAACAAGGTGGAAGGTGAAAGGGGAGCAGGCATGTCACATGGTGAGAGAAGGAGCAAGAGAGGGAGGAGGTGGTGCCAGGCTTCTTTGAACAACCAGCTCTGGCATGTGAACTAGTTAGACTTACTCATTATTGTGGGGAAGGCACCAGGCCATTCATGAGGGCCCGCCCCCATGACCCAAACACTTCCCACCAGGCCCCACCTCCAACACTGGGGATCAAGTTTTAGCATGAGATTGGGAGAGGCCAGATATCCAGACCATCCATATCAGTTGGTACAACAGGCAAACATAGGCTCCCTTCAAATACATGTGGGGATCTAGTTTATGATAAACTTGTATTTGCGTTAATAAGCAAAAGCTGGGTGGATTATTCAGTAATGATGTCACAATCTACAAACCATTTGGAGAAAAAAATAAAAGCATATTTTTATCTGCCATATCTTACAACTAAATTTGAAATGGATGAATGAATTAAACAATAAAGCCATTAAAATTCTAAAAGAAAGCACAGATAAATTGCTTCCAGGGATAAGTGTTAGGTGTTGGTTAGATAATACTAGGATGTATTATGAACAAATTGGGTGATATTTTAAATTGAAAGTAGATCAGATAAGGTTTTGCAGTTCAAACAATATTCAAATGAAAGAGGTGGAATCAAGTAGGATGTTACCCTGGTTGTAATGAAGAAAACACACAGCAATTGGCGGAAGGTAGGAAGAACCATGAACTAAGCTGAGTTCTTGAACTTTGTGTGAGATGTTTATTCTAAAAAATAAACAGATTAAGTTTTGTTTTATTTTTAGCCTTCCTAAGTTTTGATTTGAGGACTCATGTTGCAGTGCTGTAGTAACTACTTAGGGTGCTTTCATGAAATAAGAAAAACTATGGCCTTCCTTAAGAGAAACCTAACTTTGCTGTACCTGCTATGCTAACTATGTCTTTTCTAAAATGTCAAATATATTTGATCTGCCTTTTGAACTCCAGCTCTTTGACTATATATCTATAAAGAAAAAATATATTTCTTTTTAGGGCAAATATGATGTGAAATAATCTTGATTTTGTGATTACTGATCTGTTTGTATTTAAAGGAAGTATAATATTAACCCAGGCAAATACTTTGAATAATAATCAATGATTTAGAAAAAATATTATAATGGCTAACTTGATTTAGAAAACAAATTCATTATTTTTCATTGTTTATAAAATGTGTAGTTATGTAGTTCCTGAAAATTATTTATTCTACTTATCTCTAAATTATAGAAACTATCAGTTATAGCTAACATACGCTTTTTTTATAGAAAATTTCATTTGATTTTATTCTCTTTATGTAAATAGTTTTAAAGGGGAAGGAAGAGGGTCCAGAGATAGAATAAAATGGAACAGAGAAAAAGTTAGCAAGCACATGTGGGCTTTTCTTTTAGGATTAGCAAAAATTTTAAGTGTTAACTGTTTGTGTTAGTGTCAGACCAAACTGTGTTGACATTCCTGCCCTTCCTCTCTCTTACCTAGCCATGTGACTGTTTGCAGGTTTAACTTTTCTGAGCTAATTTCATGACTTATAAAATGGAGTAATAATAGCATTTACTATATAATGAGGATTCCAGCAGATAATAGAAGATACTCTTAGCTGGAATTTGAAGATAGTTTAATGCAGGGACTATTTACAGAGGTATAGGTAGGCTTAAGGAAACCAATAAGGGATATTGAAGAATTCCTCTAGGGGACTAGCAGCAACAGAAAAGCAGCGTTGCCACCTCTAGCCCTCCAACTGGTGCCTCCCCTTGGCCAAATTCAACCAACCATTCGCCAGAGGGCTAGCAAACACAGCTGGGCCGAGAGAGGAGGAAAAAGGACTGGGAGAGGGCTGTGTGGCAAACAGAGTAAACAGCTACTTACCTTTTAAGGTTGTTGTGAAACAATGAGTATAGTACAGTGTTTGTGACACAATACAGGCTCAATAAAGGGTAGCTCTTACTTTTTTTTTTTCCAAATTTAGTCTAGATATGTGTGGAGGAGTAAGATAGAGATGAGATTTTCTGACCTTTCAAAATATATATGGGTGTTATTGGAAACAGAACAAGACTAGAGATTAATTGAAAAGTTTCGGGAAGGAAAAGATATTAAAGAAGATTAGAAAAGAGGAAGTTGTAATTCAGATGAGATATCCTCACTTAATACTTACACAATACTTTTATCAGAGTGTATGGCCTTGAAAGTAAAAGATTTAGGAAAAGAAATTTTATACTATAAAGTTAGTATACATATTTGTTGATGGAGAAAATAGTAGAGTGTCTGAGGTAATGGGGTGGGGTTGAGGGAGCAGAGTCACTATAGAAATTGCATTTTGTAAAAGATAGGAAATAACATTGTCCATGTTCACATTGATGAGTTCTCTCCGATCTTTCTCAGGTTCCCTTATCATCATACCTTGAAATGCACTGAGATTTGTTTTTCTTCCTTCTTTTCTTTCTTTGTTTTTAGACTTTCTTTGTCCATATTAAAACTCGAAAGAAGAAGAGCAGCTTTTATCAAATGCCATATGGAGGGAGCTCAATATATTATTTGGATACTTGAGTGTTTGCTAACTTACCGGTTTTTATTAAAAAACTATATGACCTTATGCATGTGAGCCTTAAAAGCCCTGTAAACGTTAAGATTTTTATTTCATTTGAGGAGTAGGAGAATGGAGGAAAGAAAAAAATAACTTATTGATGAGAGGAAGTACTTACCCACTTGATAAATACAAGTTTCTTTCTCTCACAAAGGTACCTCCCTCTGCAGGATATCATGTGTATGGAATGTCTTTCCCGGAAGCTAAAGGAAGCAGTGACCCTGTATCTGAGAGTTGTGAGGGTTGTGGATCTCTGTGCAGGGCGGTGGTGGGAATACATGCCAAGTGGTAAGTGGATTTAGCCTGTAGTGTACAGTCGAGCCCTACTGGAGAGTAATAATAATGGTCCCATAAAATGTTATTTGTTGTCTTGAGAAAGGCAGTCTAAGTCACCTTGTGTAAGGAGGCAGAATTTTATCCAAATTATTTATGTTGGCTTTAGGTTGACAAAATGCATTTGGCCTGAGGTTTTACTCTTCTAATGGCCTACTGTTTTTGTTTCCTACTCCTTAAGAAACTGTATCAGCCTGTTTCACACAGATATGATTTAAGAATACTTATTGAGCCTTTGATTAACTAAGTATATGTGTATCACATTAGACAGTGTGTCCATTAGTCTATGATGCAGGTGTTCTGGTCAATGGTAACATTCTCCATCATAGTTTTCCTGTGCATGTTAACTGCACCCTCTAGTTAAACAAATATTTATTTTTGTAAAACTGTTCTAATAGATCACAGAAATTGCACTTCTGGAACTTTAATTTCCTTAGCACTTTTAAAAGGCCTATACTAGGTCTTGGAGATTCTCAAATAAGGCACTGACCTTGCGGGTGAAGAACTCAAGAGTTAACAGCCTAACCACAACAGGTTGTTCTCAGTTGAAGAGACCATCTAAAAAGAAAGGCGATGACTTTAGCTAAGCAAAGCACTCCTAAAAGGAAAAAAATAAAATGGAAGGCCATTCGAGGCTTCTTTTCAGTTAACACTAATCCATAATTAGTGCTCTTTGGCTACTATTGTTTAGCAGTTTTGAATCTTTTAAAATCATCCTTTTTCTGTGATATCCAGATTTGACAATATGATGGGGCTGAAGGGGACATAAAAAAAAGCCTTAATAGAAATAAAGGGCTAAGGAGATAATTGTCTTGTTCTGTTCTATAGAACTGAGCAGACTACCTCTGGAATACTGGGATATTGTGCAGTTTGTGGTGCTGCATCAAGGGTCATCAGTTAACTGATAACTATGTCAGTTGGCCAGAGTCATTATCAATATATACTTTCTTGTGAAGAACATTGCAAAGATCTGAGGCTAGAACTTAGCTTTATGGGAGGCAAACCACAGTTGTCATCAGATGCTTTAAAAGAAGCCGTTCTAGGGGAAAAGTATTTATCTTATACTAGAGATTGATTATTTATACAGGTAAGAAAAAAATTAGGGCGGTGTAGAAATGATTGTCTTATTCCTTTTGTTAGATTTGCTTTAGTAGAGATTAGACCAGCAGGAATTCTGGAGATGGGATTAGTGTACTATATAATAGAGGCAGGATAGCAGAGCTCCCAAGTGATGCAATTCTAGCATTAACGTCTCTGCCCCTTACCAAATTAGGGAAGAATATGCACATTGTTGACTTTCAGGCGATGATAAATACCTATGAGCGCAAGGCTTCCCATCTCTGCAATGAATATAAAAGAGAGTCAAAGCAAATAGTCTCTAGCCTAGGGTAAGATCACACTTATCCTTGCTCACTGATGCCACCCTGGCCTATTATCTGGAGTTTAAACCCTGATCCTTTATATAATAGTATTTTATGGTTTACATATGTGATCTCTTTGAGTTGTCACACCATTTCTATAAATAGGTATTAATAGAATTTTCCCCATTTCTTTGGTGAGAGGCAACATGTAACATATGACAACAGTATGGACGTTGGCAGTGGTCACGACTTGGTTTTGAATTCCAGCACTGCCATTTGGTAGCTCTTAAACTCTTTTAACTTCATATTTTACATTTGTAAATGGGGTGATAACCTTTTTGATTCTGGTTGTGAGAATAAATGAGAAAACATGTACAATGGTTAACAAATTGAATGGCTCAGTCAGTAAAGGTTACTATATAAGAGAGTAATAAGAACTATTATTACAATTACAGAGACCAAGTAATCTCCAAGGTCCCTTCTTACTCTTCACTTTTGTGATTCTAAAGTTAACATATCTGGACTAATCCTATACAAATAAAGCAACTTTTGAAAACTTAAGGAAGATTTAGTCATTTGGGGTTTATTTTTATTCTTGACAGTTAATATTTTAATTTGTCATTAGTGATCAGTAATAGTTGGCTTTCTGACAGGTTCCATTAAAAATAAGAAGCTCCTGTAATACATAAGATATCATCAGTATGAGACTTGTCTCCCTGCTTATTTAGCCAATAGCTGCAGCTATAGAAGTAACCTGCCTCTCTGTTTCCATCTTGTTGATTTCTACTATGTAGTGTAACTGGCCTCCTGTCAACTCAGCATCCCCTCAGTTTGGGTCACTCTTGTTCTCTTAGCTAACTTGTGTCTGTCTTTTTCGAAAGAATAAATTGTCTAAAATTTTTGGCAAGGGAGTAATAAATACCAGAACGGAGTAATTATTAGGAAATGGATAGAATAAGAGAACCTAGTTTGAGGTGGGAAATTGGTTGGAATTGTGAGGTTCCTGAAGATCAGGACTATATTTTGTTTATATTTTTAGTTATGTTTTCTACAGAGCCCTGGAATTTTTATAGACCAGAGAGCACCTTTTGTCTCTCAAAGGTGGTGATGATCAGGTGGGTAGTTCCTCTCCATCCACCAATCACGTAGGTCCAAGTCATCTGGGTTAAAAGTGTTTTTTGCTGAAGATTTCTGTGTCTTAAAAGCAACAACAAAAAAGTCAATAATAAAGTTACGAAGTATTAAATCAGAAACCTTGGAGTTTCTGACACATTTCCACTGTTTCTAAAAGAATACATTTTCTGTTGTAGCCATTTGTTCGGTTATAGTGTTAGCCTTATGAAAATTTAAAAAGGAAATCCTTTCTTTTTTTAACTTTGATAAAAATTATAAGTGCCTAGTAAATGTTAATGAACAGAAAGATTCTGGCTTTAAATACTTTTGAACTTCTCAGGCTTTACAGATTCCAGTTTTCTAACACTATTAAAGAAGATGCCAGATGTCGAACAGCTATATGGCCTTCACCCTCGATACCTTGAGAGGCGAAGAGTAAGGGGCCATGAGGCTTTTAGCATTCCAGGAGTCCTAGAAGCTTTGCAGGCATGCCCAAACTTAGTGGTGAGTGCACCTGGTTGGACATTTTGGCATCAACTGTTGATGAAATAATAGACCAAAAAATGACAGAACATGTTTACTCACATGCAAATTTCATCCATAACAAACTTTTAAGTTCCATTGTGTAGTTGGCATCTTATGATACAGAAATAGAAGCTTTAGATGCTAAATTTAAAACCTTTCTTATGCTTGCTTTGGCATTATTTTCCAGGGTGTGGAAACTTCTCATTTGGAATTGGTAGAATCCATTTGGACATATATGCCACATGTTCATATTTTGGGGAAATTTCGTAATCGTAATGGAGCATTTCCAATTCCTCCTGAAAATAAACTGAAAATTCCTATAGGAGCTAAAATTCAAACTTTACATTTAGTTGGTGAGTACATGTTTCTTGGGTCACTTGTAACTCCTTGAAATGCCATGTAACTGAATATTCATTGAAAGGGAATAATGAGAATTCTGGAGATGGCTTTGTTGATTGACGATGGCAAAAGAAATGCTTGCGAGACTTGTTTAAAAACTCAGATTTCCCATTAAAGAAAATATACTGCTTCCTATGGGGAAATATACTGCTTCCTATGTGTGCATTCTCCATTTAAATATTTTTTGAAATTATATACTAATAATTTCAACCTAAATAAATAAGGGCAGATATTTTCTCAAATTCAATTTATGTTTGGCTTAGACTTCTTAAAGGAATTTTGGGGGACCCCTGTTAATACAGTCTGACCTTTAATATTCATTTAATATTTTATTCAACATATACGTATTGAGTAGATGCTGTGTTCCAAGCATTATTCCAGATACTGGAGGTGACCTGAAGAACTGGAAATTTCTGAAACTGAGTCAGGTGATAAAGGGGATGCAGCACAGCAGAAATAAGAAGTAGATCTTAAATAAGACACATACAGTTGTGGAAGAAGAGTAAAAATCTCTAGCAACCCTTCATTTATAAGTTCAGGGAGTTGGCCAGGTGCAATGCTCACGCCTGTGATCCCAGTACTTTGGGAGGCTGATGCAGGAGGACCACTTGAGGCCAGGAGTTCAAGACCAGCCTGGACAACATAGAAGGACCCCCATCTCTACAAAAATAGAAGATCAGAAAATGATTCTAATTAGGAACTTGGATATCTACTTTGAAATTGGATTTTTAGATAATAAAGGGATTCTGTAATATCTGAAGTTTATAACATAAGTTCATTAAGGTCAAAGACTGTTTTTATATCGTTATATTTTCCACGATGCCTGTCACAGTTCATTGCAAATATAAATGCTTGGTAAGGTAAGTTTTACTGAAATGCATTAATTCATGTGATTCATTCAACAGTTTAATACTTATGGTATGATGGTAATACAAAGGTGTATAGTAAATTAACAAACATGATTGAAGGAATGGGTAATTGAGTCCTTTGTTTATAGAGTGGATTTGGGGCAAAATGTAGTTTGAGCATAGGGTGTACTGTCCTCTCTGGATTTGCCTCACCCTTGCTACCTTGAGTTTCCTAATCAGTACAATCAGTACTACCACCTTCTTGGTAGATGCTAAACTAACCTTTGTGAATTCTGCATCTTGCATCTCAATCTGTACCTCCCTTCTGCTTTTCTTCCTTTGGTCTCACCCCCAGTTTTACTTCCCAATTGTTGCCATACAATGTGTGTGCATAGTTCAAGCTAAATTTAACTTTGTTATTTTGAGAGGACTAGGTTAAGGAATAATACTTGTAGGTTACAGTAGGAACATTATGCAGAATTTAGCTTTTAAAGAACTGGCCATTCAAGTACTCCAATTTTGCTTTCTCTAGTTACTCTTGCTAGTGGGGCTTCTACTGTCTCAAGTTTAAAAGCTGTATTAAACTGCTTTTGCCCGCTACTGTTTGTTAATGCCATCAGCCTGGATCCTTGGATTTCTCTCATAAACTTGTGTGTCCCTCCCTCAGCTTTTCTCCAGCCTACAGTGTTTAGACTCTTGGGCAAGTTTCTCAAACTGCTTCCTTCCATTTAGAATTTACAAGTTATCTGTCTTTCTTCTATATGTCCTGAATTTTTCCCCCTTGTTCTACACTACTGTCCTTCTAGACCTGGTCGTCCGTGAGTATGATTCCTAGTACTATGCTACTCAGGGATCAGAGGCATAACATACCTTTATCAATTTGAAATGCTGAAATAAATGACTGTCAGATTTCTCACTTTCCCAGAACCATGCTGGCTGACTTCTACCACATATTTACAAATCCTTATGATTCATATATTTGTAGAAACAGCTTTTTAAGCTCTATCTATGTATATCTTCTAGAAACCACAATACTGACACCCAGCTAGCCTAACTTTGTGCTGAGAAATTTAGTTTTTCTACCAGTGGGGGAGTGGGCATTGATAGTCCAGTTGTAAATTTGCATGTTCCATGTCCATCTTCACAATTTTGCTTTTAGTAACCTATTTCCACCTTATATCTTCTGGGCAAATGTATCCTGGAAGAGTTGTAAGATTATGAAAGAGACTTACGTGTGTAAAAATGTAGAAATACTTTTTAAATCTCATCTTCCCATATGCCTTTTCTAAAAAATTTACAAAGTGGGCTGTTTATGGTTTGCATAAATTGTTCTTTATAAACCTGTTTAAATAAGCTGTACTTGGTAGATTTTAATTATATAATTTGTTGTGATAAAAATCTCCTTGAAGGATAAATTGTCAATTTGAAAAATAAACTCTTGAACTTATATACAGCATGTGGGGTATTTTTGTGATGTTATTGTTTGTTCTTTTTTTTGTATTTGTGTTTTAGGGGTGAATGTTCCTGAAATTCCTTGTATCCCAATGCTAAGGCACCTTTATATGAAGTGGGTAAGACTCACTAAGCCACAGCCGTTTAAAGACTTTCTTTGTATCAGCTTAAGAACTTTCGTCATGAGGAACTGTGCAGGTAATGGTACATAATTATGGTGGAATTAAACATATGCTATTCTAAAAATATCTTAAACTCCATAGCTACATTTGTAAATAAAATTATATTATGCTATTACAATTTATGTTTTATAACTTATCTTGTGACGATAAATGTACTTTTTGTTTTAAAGACATTAGAAACATGGTTTATGTTTGACCTTATCAAAAAGCAAAACAAAACAAAAAACAACAAAAATAAGTCAGAATATCTCTATGTGTTTCTTATAGGTACTTTCTACTCTTCATAAGATTGTTTTATTAGATTTCAGTCAGCTTTCTTTGTCTCTGCTCTCCTAATCATCCTACATATAAATAGTTGTCTCATCTAATCTACCTTACACATTGTTCTTATGGTATTACTATTCTGAACAGAAACCTTCAGTGTCCTTGTTGCCCTAGAGCTGCGGTCCCCAACCCCCAGGCCATGGACTGGTACTGGTCCGTGGCCTATTAGGAACCAGGCCGCACAGCAGGAGGTGAACAGCGGGCAAGCCAGCAAAGCTTCATCGGTATTTACAGCCGCTCCCCATCGCTTGCATCACCGCATAAGCTCTGCCTCCTGCCAGATTAGCAAGGCATTAGATTCTCATAGGTGTGCTAACCCTACTGTAAACTGCGCATGTGTGGGATCCAGGTTGCACGCTTCATATGAGAATCTGATGCCTGATGATCTGAGGTGGAGCTGAGGCAGTGTTGCTACTGCTGCGGAGCTGCAAATATAGATTATCATTAGCAGGGAGGTTTGACTGCACAGAGACCGTAATAAATCAGTTGCTTGCAGGCTCATATCAAAACCCTATCGGTGAGTGGCAAGTGACATCTGGTCACAGGCTTTGTAGTGGCAAGTGAGTTGATGTACTTCAATTGTACAGCTGCATCTGATGGTAGGCTTTAAGTCAGAATCCGACATCTATTTTAGTCTGTATGTGGCCCGCCCATTATTTTATTTACCACTTCTGTCCGGGCCTCTTTTCTGCACTACGCACTTGTCTCAGTCACAGTTTTGGTAATCCCACAAGCTAACCCTAGCATGAACGAGTAGAAAACAAACATCGCTGGAGAGCTTCTTTGAAAAGGGAGAAAGACCCAATGATGAGACAGCAGAAGACTCTAAGACTGCCAACAAAATGAAAGCTGCATTTCAAAGAAAATAGCAAGAGTCCTACTTAAATTACAGGTTCATTGCAACAGGTGATTCTCATTCTTCAAGCCCGCTTTGTATAATATGTGGTGACTGGCTATCCAACAAAGCCGTGAAACCTTCAAAACTGCTTTGTCACATGGAGACCAAGCACCCTGCATTAAAAGACAAGCCTTTGGAGTGTTTCAAAAGAAAAAAACATGAACACGAAGAACAGAAGCAATTATTGAAGGCCACCACTTCATCAAATGTGTCTGCACTGAGAGCATCATTCTTACTGGTTAACTGCATTGCTAAAGCTAAGAAACCCTTTACTATTGGTGAAAAGTTGATCCTGCCTGCTGCTAAGGACATTTGCCATGAACTTTTAGGAGCAGCTGCAGTTCAAAAGGTGGCACATGTTCCTCTTTGGGCTAGCACCATAACTAGATGAAATGATGAAATACCAGAAGATATTGAGGCACAATTGTTAGAGGGTTAATGAGTCACTGTGGTACGCAATCCAGGTTGGCAAATCTACTGATGTTGACAACAAGGCAACAATGCTTGTTTTAGTTTTTTGTGCAATATATTTTTCGGGAAGATGTGCGTGAGGATATGTTATATGCACTCTTGTTGCCAACCAAAACCACAGCTGCAAAACTATTCAAGTCTTTGAATGATTACATATCAGGAAAACTGAATTAGTCATTTTGTGTCAGTATATACACGGACGGAGTGGCTACCATGACTGGACAGCTTTCTGGTTTTGCTACTCAGGTCAAGGAGGTTGCTTCTGAATGTGAGTCTATGCACTGTGTCATCCATAGAGAAATGCTGGCTACCCGAAAAATGTCACCTGAACTAAACAGTGTTTTATGGGATGTGATTAAAATTATCAACCACATTAAAGTACGTTCCCTTAACTCACGTCTGTTCGCGCAGCTCTGTGAGGAGATGGACGCAGAGCACACGTGACTTCTCTTACACACAGAAATGAGATGGATTTCTAAAGGTAGATCACTGGCCAGAGTTTTTGAGTTACAAGAGCCACTCCAGAGATTTCTTTTAGAAAAACAGTCACCACTGGCAGCACATTTTAGTGACACAGAATGGATCGCAAAATTTGCTTACTTGTATGACATATTCAAGCTACTCAACGAACTCAATTTGTCACTCAGGAGAGAATGACAACTGTGTTCAAGTTGGCTTATAAAATGGCTACATTCAAAGCCAAACGGGAATTATAGAGGCAACAAGCGAACACTGGGATTTTTGACATGTTTCAAACATTAGCAGAGATTTTGAAACAGATTGAGCCAGGGCCTCTTTCTCCCAGCTGGTGCATGATCACCTATCTCAGCTTTCAAAAGAGTTTGAGCATTACTTCCCAACCACAAAAGACCCCTGAACTGAGAAGGAATGGATCCGTGACCCATTTGTGAATAAGCCAGGTGAATCAACTTTGTCTATGATAGAAGAGGATCAAGTGCTTGAGACTGCAAATGAAGGTGGCCTTAAAAGTATGTGTGAGACAACTTCAGATCTCCATACGCTCTGGATTAAAGTCAAGGCAGAATATCCTGAGATTGCCACAAAAGCACTGAAAAGCCTGCTTCCATTTCCAACATCCTGTCTTTGTGAAACAGGGTTTTCTGCAGTGACAGCAACCAAAACGAGATTATGGAGTAGACTGGACATAAGCAACACACTTCGGGTGTCACTGTCTCCCATCACCCCCAGATGGGACCGTCTAGTTGCAGTAAAACAAGCTCAGGGCTCCCACTGATTCTGCATTATGGTGAGTTGTATAACTATTTCATTATATATTACAATGTAATAATAATAGAAATAAAGTGCACAATAAATGTAATGCGCTTGAGTCATCCTGAAACCATCCCCACCCCACCACCCCTCCCCACACCCGGTCGGTGGAAACATTGTCTTCCATGAAACCGGTCCCTGGTGCCAAAAAGGTTGGGGACCGCTGCCGTAGAGCATCAAGTGGGAACTACTCTGCGTCAAGGTTCATAATAACCAGGACCCCTCTTGATGTCCTTATTCTGACTCCATTCCAATATATACTTTCTTTTAGTGCCTATTTAATGTCCCCTACACACCCATACAGCTTTCACCTCAGTGTCTTCCCTTAATACTGTATTATTGTTTCTTTATCCTGAGACACACGCTTCCTTCTTCCTCTTTACTTACATATATCCTTCAGGCTCTGCTTTTTCCAACTTACCTTCCTCTTCTCTTTCCCTTTTCTTATTTATGGAATACAGCAGATCTTATTTTTATACTTGATGCATTCTACCTTTTTATCCTTTTATAATTATTTACGTTAGTTCTATCTCCATGTTAATTACAGGCTTTTTGATGGACAGGATATCTTTTGTGATCTTCCATAGTTTCTACTACAACACTGGTCACAGAGAGATGTTTAAATGATTGAGCTGTTTACTTGAGTGGAAGATCAAATTTTCATCTTGGCTTTTTCCCCTTAGTTATTTTGAGCTCAAAACTATTGAGACTTCAAGGAATTTACAAAACATACTACATGTCTCTCCAATGGTACTGAAAAATCCTTATGCTGAATAAGTATATGGTTAACAGGCCAACTAACACTTTCATTTATAAGAATTATAGATTGTAGAGAGCCAATAATTTGGCTGTCATTTTAAGACAGAATTTATAAGTTATTCATTTCAGTCACTGACCTGAAAATTCATTTTTCAGGCATTTTATATTGTTCTAGTAAAGGTTTTTTTTTTCCAGGACCCACAAATTCCTTGAAATATGTCCCTTTAGTAACAGGCTTAGCCTCTGCCCGAAACTTGGAACATTTGGAAATGGTTCGAGTTCCTTTTCTTGGAGGTCTTATCCAACATGTAGTTGAAGACAGTTGGAGATCAGGTATTCATTTTCTTTCATTACTAAATATTTTAAAAGTCAATTTCAAAAATTTATTAAGCTTTTATTTAGCTTCCCTTATGAGTCTTTTTAAAAGAAAATGCTTTTGAGTATTGTGCTTTGTCTCTTGTGTATTTGATGGAGAATAAGTAACCATGAGCATAGGCTAGTGTTCCTTTTCTTTTTTGTGCATGTTAAACCCTCTCGAAATAAATAGTAGAGTAATAAGGCATGTCTTCTGGCTGTTTTTTACTTACTACTTGATTAATAATATCTTCTGTTATATTTGGAATCTTTCATAGAAATGATAACAGGGATTCTTGGTGACCTTTGGTGATACATGTTTCTTGACTTGGACATCCTACACCTCCAAAAGAACTCAGGCATTATTAATGCTAATATCTAACATTTGTTTACTCTTTATAGTATATAAAATGTTTTCAGACTTATCACTTGGATATTAGTTTTATCCATCAGATGATGGCTTTTAAAAGAAAAAACATTTTACTCTTTAGATCTCTTATAGATAAATAATGATAAGTAACAGAATGTGGTTTGTGTTAATTGTGTTAATCATCTCATTGCAAAAAAAAATTGAAGTTTGGCTAGATAGGTAGTTTACAGTTAAATCTAGCTGCATATCTAAAGTAAAATGGAAAATCATCAAGTACCATTGGTAACAAATAGACATTGTTATTAATACTGTTAAAATATAATGAAGAGTAAACATAACATTTTTAGACATTTTGTCAGCTAATCAAGTTTGGTATAAGTGAACTTCATTACATTGAGTCTAGGGGATGGAATAGGCTCGCTTGAGACCAACAGCATTATTTTTATTCATGGCTATAGCTAACAGGATAAAAGTCAGTAGGGAAAAGAAGGCCACAGTGGGTCCATGCACTAGAGAGAAGACCTGGAGAGAGGTGCCAAAAGATAAGAGTTTGTATAAAGGTCTCTAAAAGAGAAACAGAGACTTTCCTTCTCTAGTGAGTATTTAACGATGACCCTCAAGGAGTCAGCGTACCTCACACAAAAATTAATTCCAGATGGATCATCGATCCAAATGTGCAAAATAAAAGAATGAAGTTTTTAAAAGAAAACTTAAGAGAATGTCTTACTGATCTTGGGTAGGCAAAGATTTCTTAAATAGGACACCAAAAAGCACTTACCAAAAATAAAAAGATTGTTAAACTGGACCAAATTAAAATTAAGATTTTTTTGTTCATTAAAAGGCATGATTAGGAAGGAAAAGCCAAGTTACAGAGTGGGAGAAGCTATTTGTAATACAGATATCAGATAAATGATTTGTACTGAGAAAATGTAAAGAATTCCTGAAATTAATAAGAAAAAGGCAGGCAGCCCGATAGAAAAAAATGGGAAAAGACTTGGATAGAAAAGCCTTCACACAAGAGGCTATACATATGGCTAGTTAGCATATGAAAAAATGATTAATTTTACAAATCATTAAGGAAATGCAAATCAAAACCTCAGTGTGATACACAAACATTAAATTGACTACACCTATGCATGCCTAATATGAAAAAGATAAACAATAGTGTTGGCTAGAATGTGGAGCAACGGGGCCTTTCATATGCTCCTGGTGAGTATAAATTGAAATACTGTTTGGTAGTATCTACTAAAGTTGACTATTTGCATAACAACAGTTGCATTCCTGGCTTTAAACCCAACAGAAATGTATACATATGTTCACCAAAAGACATATTCAAGATTGTTCATAGAAGCACTGTTCCTAATAGACGCCAAGTTGAAACAACCTGAATGCCTACCAGCAATAGAGTGGGTAATTAACACATTGACTGCCATACTAGAACAAAAATTTTTTTCTTTGGGGCCACGGTGTTTTATTACAAAAATAGAATAAAAACTTCAAAAACAAATGATCCTAATTTAATGAAAAATTTATTTTTTATTGTTTTTTGTGCATGAGTTATATGCAACTTGAAAAATAGTTTACGCGGCTCCCAAGGTGAAGAGATGTGTGAGTTACATATGCTTCACAAGGCCCCGGGCTCAAAACTAGTGTGAGTTAAATACAACTCACATGGCAGTTAATGTGTTAAAATGTGGCATTTTCATATAATATAATACTATGCAATAAGAATGAACAAACTACAGCTACATGTAACAATATGGATAAATTGCATAAACAAAATGTTTAGTGAAAGAAGCCAGACACAAAAATATACATGCTTTGTGATTTTATTTATAAAAATTCAAAACAGACAAATCAATCCTTTGTGAAAATTCATTGAGCTATGCATTAATTTGTGTCCGTTTTTGTATGTAAATACAAGTTTCAAAAACATGAAAAAAAATTAGTTGAAGTTAAAGTAGTACTGGCCTTTTTCCATATGATATATTGGAGGGTCAAAATTTGGCCAGAAAAATAGCAGTGTCCCGTCTTTATAATTTCCTCATGAGAATCTGGCTTTCTGGAAATCTTTACTTAGCAGTCTAAATCTTTTGAAGTGGTTTTCAGATGCCATCAGAGTGTCTTTTCAGAATAAGGATCTGTTTTCATCTCTTTTTAGATGACTAGTACTTGTATTTCATCTTGAGATATTTAAATGTAAAAACAAAACTTAGATTTACTTTCAAACAAGTAATTATCATCTAATGTGGGTGTAAATGCTTTACTGAAAGTGTTATGGTCAAAAGAAATGCTTGTTTTTTCCTTTTCTCCATTAGGTGGTTTTAGAAATTTGCACACTATTGTTTTGGGAGCTTGCAAAAATGCTCTTGAAGTAGATCTTGGTTACCTCATCATCACTGCTGCCCGTAGGTGTGTTTCCTCTTCACATTGCATCTTTTGTCTTAATTACATGGTTTTTTTCCTGTTTTACAGAAAACGGGGGGAATGTATGTGTACATGTGTATATATGAAGTTTGATCATGCCTTGTTCAGATTTAAAATACAAAGGAGTTGTTTAAATAGCAGATGAGTATCGCGTAGTGGTCTTAATGTTATGACTGATGACCAGTTGAACTGCACTCCAGACCCAGCAAGCTCTGGAAGGGTGTGGTTTCTCATCAGTGAAAAGCAGTTGCCTATCTGGAAGTACATGAGAGTCTAACCGAAGTCAGCATTGAAGTTCTGGGGTCCGTACCCCTTTCAGGAATCATGTCTCAATCTCTGGATGATTTTCTGAATTGTTTCAGTTAGTTGGTGATAATGTTTGCTATTCAGAAATCAGTATTTTAAATCAGCTTTTTCAAAATCTGACCTTTTAACATCTTTATATTTTTAAACAACATCTTCTTATCACTTTATGCCACATTTACTATTTCCTACGTATCTAAGGTCTACCTCTACTTCTGTTTTTATAATTTTTTAAATTAAATTAACCATTTTTTCAATTTAAGCAAAACTCTCACTTTCCATCAGTAGAATATTGATTAAGAATATAAATAAAATAAAATATATTCCTAAGTTTAAGGTAGGTATTGTTACCTACTATAGAACTATACTTTTGTTAAAATTGTCCATTAACAACTAGTGTAAGAAAAATGTTAAAGAAATACCAGCACCACATGCAGATTCTCACTTTGACTTAATCAGGTATAGAAAAGCACTTAAAATGGTATGTGGTTCTTACTGTGTAGTTTACTGTTATTTAATGTATAGCTTTAGGGTACTACCTAAAATGTGCCTACACTTTGCAAATACTCCTTTAAAGGAAACATCTCTGATATGTTTTAATGGAGGAGGGAAAAGTTGTTGACATCTGTGACACTTTAGAAAAATCATAAACTTCTTTCAGAGCCTTACATTAGGAAGAATCTTTGATTCTGATGGCTGTCATTTTAACCTGATATGTTGTATCTCTGTTCATAGGTTACATGAAGTTCGGATCCAGCCTTCCCTAACCAAAGATGGTGTCTTTTCTGCCCTAAAGATGGCAGAGTTGGAGTTTCCCCAATTTGAAACCCTTCATCTGGGATATGTAGATGAGTTTTTGCTGCAGAGTAAGACTTATCCCATTTTATTTTCTATAATTGCTGTAGGGAATTACTTGACAAACTGAAATTTGAATTGAAATGTGCCATATTTTCCTGACTGTAAGACAACTTAAAATCTTAGGTGCTCTCACTTCTTGAAAAAGAAACTTTTATATTAACAACAATTATTTTTTTACATATTGCCTCTGATTTTAGCATATTATAGAAAATATAATGATTAACAGTACACCAAGAAAAAATCCTTATCTACATTTGATATTGTCTCCGCTTTACTGCCCAAGTTTCTTTCCCATTCTGCTTCATTTTTTTCACAGAATGTCATCCTTGGTTCCATTGTTGAATTTGATCTGCCACACTTCTTGAAGCTTTTGATGGTCCTCTCAGATGAGGTCCCATTCCCTGCCCATGCTCTTCATTTCCATAATAAGCCCGCTGGGGGTTCTGGATTTTCCAGATAGTGTGAGCACATAATGGTCAGTATTCATTTAATGATGATTGCTGTTGGAAGGCTTGTTCACAGCATTTTCTAGAATGCATTTACAATTGGGAACTCATTCCTTTGGGTTTGAATGCATGTCAATTCATTATTCAAACTTTTTTTCCATATGTAAGACATGGAAGAAAATTTCCAGCACCAACATGTTTTTACTTATTCAAGAATTAGTTTCTATCCCATGTAATTAGCAACAAATCTTTCTTGAACACTATCACACCAGATGACATTTTTTCTTTTAATCTAATTTACATCGTAGAACAACATAAGAAGGCTTAATTCCTCTAATCAGGACAGTCCAGGTCAAAAAATGACTATTTTCCTTTTTCATTTCTAAAGTATGTCACAATAATAGTTGTGTGTTTCTTTTCATTGTTCATAGTTCTCATTAGTACAGGTGAAGGACTACTTGAAAAAGACAAATCATCCTTTTCTAGCCAGTTTAACACAACAATCACTTTAAATCTGTATAGCTTTGAAAAAGATCAGCTTTTCTCGAAAACAGCTTTAAAATACTAAACTGGTGTAGTGATTTTATGTAAAATTAATGTATTTGATACCAAGCTTTTCTGGTTTTGAATATAATTGCTAACATTCTCTGTGCTTCTATGATATCTGTATAGTAACTTAAAATTATTAGTTTGGGAACGGTGTTCTTTCTATAATTTTATTTTGTGTTTTTTCCAAAATCTCAGAACTTGACAAATTTTGTATCTTTAGGAGGGCCACATTTAGGACTACTGAAGGATTGTCTTCAGGAGTTATTTTTATAACCAGTTATTTCCTAGTTTATCTGTCCTCAACACCCATTTTCAATAGAATAAAAACACTTTATAGCCAGGCATGGTGGCTTACACTTGTAAGCCTCGCACTTTGGGAGGCTGAAGTGGGAGGATTGCTTCAGGCCGGGAGTTTGAGACCAGCCTGAGCAACATAGTGAGACCCTGTCTCCACAAAAAATAGAAAAAATAGCCAGGTGTGGTGGCACACGCCTGTAGACCCAGCTTTTGGGAGGCTGAGACAGGAGGATCGCTTGAGCCCAGAAGTTTGAGGTTGCAGTGAGCTATGATGATGCCACTGCATTGTGACATAGTGAGACCCTGTATCAAGAAAAAAACCCAAAACTTTACCTTCTTGACTACCATTATCTCATAGTTTTCAACATAAGTTGTTTCATAGTCTCTTTCATATTTAATACTCGCTTAGTCTTGACCTTTGTACAAGCCATTCCCTTTTTAATCACTGAAGTTCAGCTCTTTTTCCCATCTATATATACTCTCCTCTGTTCCTTCAAAGAGTGCCTAGGCTTCTCTGTTTCAGAAGAGGTGCCAGGTGTCTCTAACAGACCCATCTCGAGAAGGATGAGAATTTGCTGCTCAGTCACACTCTTTGACTTAGTCTGTCTCTTCTCAGTAATTTAGGCTTGAAACATCTCTCCAGGAGTTGAGGGGTTGCCTCTGGTAAAACTTGAGTTACTTTTTTGTTACAAAGAGTCTGACAAAATAAATAGAAACATCATCTTTGTCCCCTAACATTTGTGGTACTAGTGGCAGTACTAAACTGGGGAAATGGATGTGCTAGAAAGTATTAGGATTAAAGAAAAGTGACTGTGATAGGTAAGTGGCTGACATGGGTTAAGTTGCTGATGATGTGTTTGAGAAAATCAGTGACCCAAAGATGAATCCTTAGAGAAGAGTTCTTTGTTTATGTGGATTTATGATCTCAGAGCTTAATGTGAAGGTGATAGGGAGGAAAAACTCAGTGAAAACTTCAGAAGCAGTGTAGAGGAATCTTTAGGCCTAGAGCTTTGGAGAGAGATGTAATTGAGGCCTGCCTATTATTAATCATGAGACCTTAGCAAGTGACTCCTTCTAAGTCATGTTTTCTCGTATTTTAAATGGAGATAAGATCATTTCCTGCTTTTCTCTTGGGTATCTCTAAGGAGTAAGTGAAAAAAAGTTGTATATGTTTATAAAAATCTCTGACACTCAGGAAGTATTCATTAAATGGTAGTTATTATTTTTAGGTAACCTGTGGGCTGAAAAGAGAAAAGAAACAAAAATGAATCCCAAGTGATATCATCAGGGTTTTGAGGGAGTATGGCCAGAAGGAAACCCCAAGAGTGGGAACACAGTGATAATCTCACAAGACTGAATGTAAGACATGGCTGTGTCATGTTAGGCTGCAGCATTTATGCAGATAGTGCCCAGGGAACAGGGTCAGTTCAAGATTTACCCTATCTTAAGATAAAAAGGTAAGTTTCATCTTGAGTCCAAAAGGCAGGAAAAAAGTCCTTACCAGGAGGCTAAAGAAAATAGCTCAGCTAAATTGTAAAGGTTGGATTAAGGTGAAATATGCAAGAAATGCCAGTAAATACCAAAAACAAGGACTATGGGAGAGAGACTGTGAACCAAATAAAATTAGAAGAGTTTGGAGTAGATTGATTGTTTTAAACATGTTCTGAGCTAAAGGTATAAATCACTGTGATATTCAGGGCAGCTTCACCAGAGCAGCAGTGTTTTCTTTGTACTATGTGTTGGTTGGTTACAAGGACTGTGAGAGATGTGTTTTGAGCTCTTATATCCCCAGCACTATGCTGGATAGACACTAACGGTGTAACTATGAATTAACTAGATATCATCCCTTCAAAGAGCTCTCATAGTCAAGTGTACTATCTTGGAGAGTTAGGGGCAGGCAGATGGGGGAAATGATGATGGGAGGCAAGGATGAGGTGTGATTCTGATGGTGTGATCTAGGTGGAGCATCCTCCTTTACTTACACCCATGCCCCCAGTTTGTGACCAGACAGTAGTTACCAAAGCCCAGTGGGATATGTTTGAGTTAGAAGTCCACTTTCGGGGGGATAGGTAGATAGTTACTAACCAGTACCATGGGCTCTAAAAATGAATCTTGAATTCCCAGAGTTTGCCCTTCTCTACACATGGCCACACCAGACTCCAAGAACATGATCCTTATACTGTGAGGCAGTTGCATTTTTAAGATTTTATTTTCCTTTTTAAAAGGTAAAACTAAAACTTCACCATGGTATGAAGCACTATGATATATTCCTCAGTTAATGCTTTAAGAATTTTTGCTTCTTTCTTTCCTTTTCTAAACAATTGAAAAAAAAATACTAGGTTATTAAGTATGAAATGTCTGATATCCTTAAGTACTAAGTTTGACAGTTGATATTTCTGACATTTCACTTTGACACTTCTTGTTTTATTTTTATTGTAAAGGTACATCCTCAGTCTTTCAAACACACATTTTGGCGTGTGATTATCTTTCAAAATTTTTTAGAGCAATTTTTATGAAACATGGATAAGTCAAAAATTCGTGCTATTTTCAGATATTGTTCTATTGTGGAACCAGTGCAGCACAGACGGTTCAGAACCTCAGTGAAGTGTTTAGGAAGGATGTGACTAATGAACACACAGTACGTCGATGGTTTGAGTTCTGTTCTGATGATTTTATCTTGAAAATGAGCCACATGGGCAACCTGAGACCAAGGTGGATAATGGTGAGCTGAAATCTGTAGTGGAAGCAAATCCATCTCAACCTATGTGTGAATTAGCAGCAAGATTTGACATTACTATTACACCAGTATTGACCATTTGAAACAAATTGGCAAAGTAAAGAAGCTGGATAGATGGGTTCTGCATGAATTAAACAAGCATCAGAAGAGGAATCGTCTTGAAGCTTGTCTTTCTTTGCTGTCGTGACATAAAGGCAAACCATTTCTACACCGTATTGTTACGTGTTGTGACAAATGGATTCTTATTGACAATCACAAGCATTTGGCACAATGATTGGATAAAGATGAAGTACTGAAACACAGTCCAAAACCAAATATTCAACAAAAAAAGCTAATGGTGTCTGTTTGGTGGTCCAGAGCTGGTGTTATCCACTACAGCTTCATGAAATCTGGTGGGTCAATTACAGTGAATGTCTACTGCAACCAACTGGACAAAATGATGAGGATGCTTGGGATTAAGCAGCCGAGATTGGTCAATAGAGACAGGCTCATCCTCTTGCAAGATGACGCTCAGTGACATGTCACACAAACAACACTGCTCAAACCACAGAAGCTGGACTTTGAAACTCTCTGTCATCTACCATATTCACGAGACTTTGCACCAACTGACTACCACTTCTTCCAGGCTTTGGACCACTTCTTGCAAGGAAAAATATTCAATTCTCAATAAGCTTTGGAAAACACCTTTCACAATTTCATTGCCACTCACTCTCCAGGCTTCTTCACTGCTGGCATAAGCAAGCTACCATGAAGATGGCAAAACTGTGTTGATAGTTTAGGAGCATACTTTGATGAATTGTACTGCTTCTTGTTTGAGATATAATAAAGTACACTTTTGATTTGAAACCGGACATTTCATCTTTAATGACCTAATTTTTTTCTACTGTATGTCCCTTTTAATATAAATATTTATTTTATACAAGAAGTGCTACCATGAGTACAGACTACCTAACATAATATTATACCTGCACCTGAACCTGATGATAAACATGATATAGAATGATCATAGAGACTGATCATACCAGATGCTAAGATACAATATTGGCAATACTCCGTGACACTAAAATGACGCTTAAGAATTTAATCTTTTTTTTTTTTTAATTGATTTCTCTTTTTAGGCAGAATGGCTAATGCAGATCTGGTGAAGTATGGTTTGGCTGATGTGGTGGAAAATCCTGGTATCATCACTGATATAGGGATGAAGGCGGTCAATGAAGTTTTCTCCTGTATCAAATACCTGGCAATTTATAATTGCCCCCATCTACACAACCCATACAATTGGATCTCAGGTACTGTAGACTTAGAAATACGGCTATATTTTATTGATATTGAAATAATATGTCTTTGTTTTCTGTGTATGATATGTTTGCATTCCTAATGTAAAATGTAGATTTTTTTGTGTGGATTGTTCATACAAGTCCTGGGAACCTTTGATAACCAAGTTAGAAGTATATTCAATGCCACTTTAAACTTCTGAAGTCCTCTGCCTAGAAATTTGCACTGTCCAGGTTGTGTATTCAAGCGCCCTGATCTTTATATGTACTACTTTGGGTTAGGCATGTAAAATTAAGGTTAATGTTACCTAGAACTTAGGATATTGTAGTTTTCCCTGAATTACCTTCAAAATGGCACATGATCTTAAAGGACAAAGTAGGTATGTATATCGAAAAGCTTTTAATTAGGTGACATATTAAACATTAACCCGAGATGAAATATTCTATTGGCTGGAAATCCTAGTCTGTTTCAGACCTCCCCTCCTTACCCAATCCCCTCTATATAGAAGTGTGACTTTTGCACTTGATACATTTTTCTTATGGTGGGAGTTCATTTTCCTCTCTGAGAGAGTCATTCTACTTGTTTTAAAGGCCCTTTTAAATTCTTAAATTTATAAACCTTTAAATATTCAGAGCTGGAGAGTTTTCCTTGTAACATCCACTTGTGACAAAGCCACTCACTGACACCTATAGAACAGCCTCCTTTGCTCTTGAGTCGCCTCACAGGGACCTGAATCTCCTCACAAAGCCACTGTCTAGGCCTATTTTAGGGCTCTGGAGCCTCTACTGAGATCACTTATTAAAATGGCCATGTCTCATCTACCACAAGTTAATTCTGTTCCTGGCCTAGCTGAACCAAGAAGTTGTTGGGAAATATGAACTTTAGGATGTAGCAGGCGTAGATCGCTTTTAAAAAATAACATTTATTGGGTTTTGGTTTGTTTGTTTTCTTAAATACAGAAGAGTATAAAGAAGAAAACAAAAAAATGGCCTATAATCCCATCACTAAGAACTCCTGTTAACATTTAAAAAAATAAAAGTAATACATGCACTTGATAAATTTCAAACAGTACAGAAAGGTACAAAATGAAAAGTCTCCTCTTCTCAAAGGTAACCATCATCAACAGTTTCTTGTATATTCTTCTGGACAAATTACTTTGTGCATATTGCAGCCTATATTTGTATAGCATTTAAAAATAATTATGTATACAAAAGGATCTTACTATGTATACACTGTCCTGTAGCTTGTTTTTTGCAGTAAGTATAATTTGGAGAGCTTTTCATATCAACAAGCATATTCAGCTTTCCTTCATTCTTTTGATATAGCTGCATAATGTTCTATTAAATAAACATGCCATAATTTCTTTATCCAGTGTCTTATTGTTGAAAAGTCATGTAGGTTGTTGAGTGGATCACATTTAAATCAGGGCTGACTTGATTTCAAATTGATGCTTCCCAGGCCATTTGGTTTTTACACAAAATTAAGGTGTATAAACATCATAGCTTACAGTCATCAAGTTTTAGAGATCATGAAATAAGGGACAAGTTAGTTAAAGAAAAAAGATTTGAATGTCCTTGTCACCTATAGAAAACTTCATCAATAATGGGTAAAGTGTTACATAAATTCTCCCTGGTCGTGTCATTTCTTCAACAGACCACTCAAGGTGGACTCGATTGGTTGATATCAACCTAGTGCGGTGCCATGCTTTGAAGCTGGACTCCTTTGGCCAGTTTATTGAATTATTGCCCAGCCTGGAGTTTATTTCACTGGACCAGATGTTTCGTGAACCACCCAAGGTAAGTCACATTTGAGAGAATTTCTGTTTACTTATTTTGATACTCAGGGGAAGAAAACAAAACTACCTGTGATTTTTTTTTTTTTCGTATTTAATAACATGCCTTTATAGTGTTATAGTTGGGCTTTTTACTGCCAACCTCACTGAAGGCATAAAAGTTATAATGATGCGTGGCCTCCTGTTCTTATAAATGAGTATTCAGGGGTCTCTGGGGAAGGGAAAGGAAGAAGTAAGGAAGCTGCCTCCATCAGTTCTATATAACTAAAGATAAGGTAAGGATAAGGCTGGAATTTGAGCTAAAGACAAAAATTATTACTTGGAGTAATTAGGTGGTAGATTAAATCTTTAATCAGGAACCCAAAGTATAAATAAGGATTTAGAATTTATTTGGAGAATGTTTTGCTTTGCTGCTATCTTCTCTATTAAGTTATATAAACTAGGAAATCTGATGTTGCCCAGTTGTACAAAATGTTATTTTAAAACTGCTTAAACTCTGTACTCCCAAGGTAATAAAAATTTTACTTACTTAATTCTTTAGCTAATTATGTCATCTCTTGTCAGTTATTAATGGTTATATTCCCACTGTTGAAGCAGTGCATTATAGTGGGGAAAGCTCAGGGTTTGAGGTCAGAATACTAGGTTTCAAGTACCAGCTGTACCACCTACTGGCCATGTGCTACTGGGTAAATCTCTTCCCATTGTGTACCTCACAGTCTGTAAATCAGGCTGGTAACACTTTATCTAGCTTGAAGTATTGTGAGCCTTAAATGAGCTCTTCTCTGCATGTGGGAAAGCATTTCATATATAAGTGCTTTATAAATATTAATTCTAATGTAAAGGTGAAATGATGCTCTATTAAAAATGAAGCATTTGTTCTGTACTAACCCAAATTAATAAACATGTGGTTTGGTTTTGCCTTAGGGCTGTGCTCGAGTTGGTCTGAGTGCAGGCACAGGAATTGGGGTTTCCTCAGCCCTTGTTAGCAACCAGAACTCCAACAATGACAATGATAATAATGCCCAGAATAACAATGCCAACCTCCATGACAACAATCACCATCACCCTGATGACTCAGACGAGGAGAATGACTTTCGGCAAGACCTGCAACCAGGAGAGCAGCAGTTTGCAGCCGACGGTAACCCAGATCTTTTTGTGAGCTCCAGATAGAAGTGATTTTTACTTTGGATCATATTTTTCTGACTGTATCCTGTTCCCTTTTTCCCTTGTTTCACCTTTTCACTTTCCACATTGAGGGGAGCTAATTAACAAGGCACACAAGGGGGTGGATGAAATTTTCTTGTTTCTTTGCTTGTTTCAAAACCATCTTTGTCCACAGAATCTATAAGGATGCTTAAAGAATGAAAAAGACTGATAGATGCCATGGGGATTAGGGTGCAATGGTAACCTTAGAGGCCTGACTTAACTAAGAATTAACTTTCAGGATTTAGGTAAAAGATCATCTTTTAATGTCTCCCTGACCAATAGATAGCATGAACATGGAGATCATTTTTGTATGTTCTAAGAACTGAAAAATTAATACCAACCATGTGCTAAACATTGGCACCTTTTATGTACCTTTAATCATTAAGTCTTCACAACTACCCGGCAAATTAAGTACATGAGCTAATAAAAACCCTTTCAATTTCAGTTATGTAATCATCTATTCAGTTCTTTAATATTTACTGGACACCTGCTGTGTGCCAACCTAAGTGTTAACAGCCTCCATCTGTTCCTCTATTGAGGCGCGAGGATGGAGTGAGATTCTTTCCTTACCAAGTTTTCCAGTTGACCCTTAATAACTGGAAAAGCAATTTTTTCTAGCTGTATTTTACTTGTTGCCCCTTTGCCCACTCTCTTGTACATAATAATTCTAGAGCATGTGTGGAGCATGATTTCCTTTAGGGTTGCTGTGAGTATATACAGGTCCTTACCAAAGAAGCATCTGTAGGCATTGTCATCACTTTTTCACATCACATCATCTCTATAAGGACTTTCCACTTTGGCTTTTGGCAAAGTCACCATTGACTGTCTTACCAAATCTAGGTGTAATTTCTCCAACTTTCATCTTATTTGACATTTCAACAGCATTTGATATTGTTGCCTACTTCTTCATTCTTGAAATATTTTCCTCTCTTGGCATCTCTGAATCCAATTTCCTAGTTTTTCTCCTACCTCATTTGCCCCCTCAGTTTACTTTCCTTGTACCATCTCTTTTGTTCCACTTTTATGTATGATCTCCCTTTTTCTCTACACATTTTCATTCAGTCTCATGGCTTTAGCACCACCTATGTGGTATTAAATTCCACATCTGTATTTCCAGCCTTGACTTTTTTACTTTTCTGAAGTAACTGTAGCTATATCTAGCTCCATACTTAATTTCCACATGGTACCCTTAGGCATTTCAAATTTATGGTAAAATCTCTCCCCTGACAATCTCCCCCAAAAATACAAAAAAAAAAATAAAAAGTGCAGAGCCAATACTTTCTAGTGGAGAAAGAGGGGGAGTGAGTGTCTTTTTGCTTTGTTGTCCCAAGTGCCACTGAACATTGTATAGGTCACCAGTACCATAAAGATCTGTACTTCAGAGAACATGGACCATCCGTGGGAAACTTACAGCAGCTACAATGCACAACTACCCAAATCCTACAAACCCAATTGTTGAAGTTGATGTACTGGACAGATTATAGACTCCAGTGGAAAATTACATCACCATAGGCTTCTTAGCATAGAGTGGAGAATGCCTTCCATTGTGAAATCACATATTGGTGCAGCAAGTACCAAAAATATATTCAAGGATATATTTGATTTAATTTGTATCTGTATTTGATTTAAGAGAGAACAGTGAAACTTAAATCTTAAAATTTGATTTACAAATGTAGTTTTAGTAGATGAGAGACCTGCATACAAACCAAATACTCGAGATAGAGGAAAAGCTCTTTTGAATTAAGAAGCCATAATTACTGTGAAAGGATTCAGCCTCAGCAGTTACCTAGAAGGACTATTGTCAAGTACAATATCTTCAAATGCTATCAAATACTATTAAAGGCTGAGAAGCAAAGGAATATGCAATACATAAATGCCAAGATTGAAGAATTAAACAGCTTCAATGAGAGGAAGCCTAAGAACACCAAAGGCGGTGGCAGCATTTGTAGAGAAATGAAGATTGGTATAAAACATTAAGTTTCACAGGTCTCTCCAAGGTGGCAATATATTTAGTTGTATATGTTATTATACATGTACACACACATACACATATCAGATAGATTTTTTATTTTTTATTTTATTTTTTTTACAAAATAAAGAGCTGGAGAAAGACTGGTTCTTGGTCAAAACAAAGTAGTAGTACAGGGCTTCATAATAAAAGGGATCATTGAGAAGTATGTTAATTGACATTAGTAACCTTGATGGTTCCACTCTTGAGGTGAAAACTGAACAATATTTTAAAAATTACTTTGAAACTAGTATTGACATGTTGACTGTCATTGATGTACAGTTTTCTAACTTTTTATGCATCGGCCTCTGCTTGGTTGTGGACTAACCCCAGAATGAAGCAGAGTTTCTCTTTATTGTTCTGTTGTATTTAATTAACTTCAGCAACTTGCTTGAAGTAACTATCCTTGAGAAAAGGGCATTGTATAATTTTAAAAGCCATTTAATTTGTATAAATTAACTCCAACAAAAATATGATTTTATTGTTTTGGAGTTATTTTATTAATTTACCAAAATTTTATAGTTTGGTAGGATATTATCTTTCTTAGATTTGTAGTTCCAGAAGTCTTGTGATTTAGAATATTTAATTGTGAGCTAGTTAATTGACAATATAAATTCACAAACTAAATTTTCTAGCAGTCTGAAACAGAGGAATAGATGTTCACATTTTTTAACAATTCAGATTTGCCTAACATACAAAATTGCCATGTATCAAAATCATGCTTCTTTAATTGCAAAAGCATATTGTCTAATTATTTTTACATAATTACTTTTTAAGTAATTGTAACCATAAAGCATTTAACTAATTTTCTATCTTGAACATAAATCCCAGGTACTTAATGCTTTTGAATATCATGTCATGGTATGCCTGTCCTTTACTTGCACCCCTGCCTTCCAAATTAGTCTAAATTAACCATCAGGTGAAATTGCTCTGCAGCTTTATTGACGGCAGTGGTTCTCAAACTTGAGTGTGCATCAGAATCAACTGGAGAACTTGTTAAGATATAGATTGCTGATCTTTATCCACAGGGTTTCTGACTTAGTGGGTCTGTGTGAGGCCAGAGAATTTGCATTTTTAACAAGCTCCCAGGTGATGCTGCTGGTGCTGCTGCTGCTGGTATAAGACCACACTTTGAGAACCACTGATTATGGAAAGTCTTTATTTGTGAAGCCTAAGGGTGAGCTGCAATCTGAAAAAACTCCCAGTAAATGTATTTTGGGGCAGGTAATTGTCAACCACTAAATAGTATTTCTGATACTAGAAATTGTTGTGTACAAATTATTTTGTTAAAAGCCAGTGAGTTCTCTTTTATTTTATAATATTTAATGAAGGTTATAAATTTTTAATCGGGTTTTCTATAAAAGAGACCAGCTAATATATTTATAAAAACAGCTCAAATTCATTAAGACTTACAATAATGTTTAATAACATATTTTTTACAACCAAAATAACATTTCAGCTAAACAAAACACTTAATAAATATTGATATTCGATTAAAAGTTAGCTTACATAATTTCTATAAGTTACAAAAGATATACTGCCCTAATGACAAAATATTTTAAAACAAAGAAAAAAAACATCAAAACCAAGAATCACTTGTATCTTCCCTAGACCAAAGGCACTGTCATTCAATTTAATTAATAGAGACTAAGATCAAGACATTATTCTTTTTTTACTGCCTACCTGCTCTCTACAACATTGAGTCCTTTAGCAGGTCTTGTTGAATGTCTCTAAAACATCTCCCCAGTATGCCTATATCTCGCCTTTCAAATCGTACTACCACTGTATTGTATCAGATCTTTTTCACCTAAATGTTCTAATAGCTTTCAAACTGGCCTCCCTATTTTCTCTCTTGCCCAACTAAAATTAGTTCTTAGACCAGCCAGGGCAGTCTATTTAAAACAAACCAGACAATGTTGATCTCTTACTTAAAACTCCTCAGTAGCTTCCCATTGTCTTAGAATAAAATCCAGGTTCTTGAATTGAGTCACAAAGTGATACATGATCTGGCCTGTCATCTTGTGCTGCTCCCCACCTCTCTCACCATGCTTGAGTATGCCAGCTGGCACCTACCATTGCACTAACTGCTTCCTCCATCTTTTCATGGCTGGCTTCTTGGCTCTTAGGTCTTAACTTAAACATTAATCTCAGAGATGTCTTTACTTACCACCTGATCTTAAGTAGCCACCAGTTCATTCTCTGTCACATCACGCTTTTAAAATTTTGTTACATAATACATTACTGTCTGGTATTTTTATTTAAAAAAAAAAAGTTTTTTCCTCCCCCAACTAGGTAATCCCTAAGAATAGGCATCTTGAATGTCACCTACTGCAGCTCATCACCTAAGAATGCTAGAAATTAGACTACACATTGTAGAAGGTGTTCAATAAATACTCAAATAAATGCAATGAAAAAATTGTTTAAGCAACTTATTGGTATTGTATTAAGTATTTCTGTAGGTTATTCTGGCAAACTAAAAGCAGTTGCTCAGCAGCTTTGGAAAACCTTATCACATAGATAATATGAATGTATTTCTGTTCATGCCATTCCCTGCGTAAAAACCTTCTTGTAGTTCCTCTCTGCCTACAGGAACCAATTCTAAGCCTGTTAGCAAGCCTTTCCAAGCTTTTCACAATCTGGAGCCCAGGCTACCTTTTCAGCTTTATTTTCTCTTTCACACCCTTATCACAACACAAACACCTGTTCTTTGTTATCACTGTTCTGCTCTTCTGAAAAATGTTGCATTCTTCCTGGTGTGGAAGTATATGAAATGTCACCTTATCTCAGTGAACCCTTCCCTGACCCAACGGGAGAGTTAGTTGCTACTTTTTTTTGTCTATGTTTTTCTTGTACTTTTGGACTGTTCTAGCTCTTAGCAAGTATATTCTGACCTTATTCTATGTGTCTAACACCTCTGCCAGAATGAGTATGTCCTCTTGTGAGAAGGAACTATAAATTTCCCACCTACTTATATTGCCTATAGTGTAGTAGGCTCTGGAAACACCTTGGTTTAAATCCTAACAAACTATTAACACCTCTAAGCCTCCATTTCCTCAACTGCACACATGAAGCTGGTAATAACATCCTTGTAAGATTGCTGTGAGAAATAAATAAGATAATGTATATAAAAACATGTAGCATGGAGCCTGACAACACAGTATGTACACGTTAATTACTAGCTGCCGTTTATAATTGTTAATCAGAATTGAATGAAAGAAGAAAATCGGTTGGCTTTTATCATGAAAGGTTTCCAGGCAAAATCAGTCCTCATCTTGGCACTAAATGAAATCTAGATATTGCAGGATAGAGCTGGGAAACAATTCAGAGTGGGAGATTAAACATAAGGGAAGGTGTGCTGTTGTATGTTTAAGACCAGAGCAAATTCCACCGTCTCCATGAAATCTCAAACCTCACTACTATATATTTCAGTGACATTAATCTGAATGGTGTCTTTTGGGCTTAATTATATTTTGCTTTGTTTCTTTGTTAACTATATGACTTAGTATGAGTTGGATTGACTTTCTCCACAAAGTGATCCTTTCCCATCTGTGTTTTTCTCTTCTATAGGCTAATTGGTCACTTCTTGTTAGTATCTCTACAATGAAGCACAGTTAACATGCTTTTCTTTCAGAGGGGGCCTAGTAATCAATGGGGGTGTTCAGTCCTCAGGGCTGCCACAGTTTTGCTGCTATTGTAGTTTTTTTATACCTCACTTGGTTTTTATTTGTGTTTATTTTTAAGCATTGAATGAGATGGAAGACATGGTACAAGAAGATGGAGAGGTGGTGGCTGAGAGTGGAAATAATACTCCAGCTCACAGTCAGGCAATTATTCCTGTGGATGTTGATGAGGAACAAGCAGGTAATCACGTGACTCTTCCCATATTTATCATTCTGAAAGCTGGAGCCTGGCTGTAATGAAGAACATGAGACTGAGAACAATTGCTTTCTCACCTTACAGCTAGGGATGTGTTGTATGCTGTTTATTTTTGAGGCCTGTAATATTTTGTTGGTATTCTCCTTGCTGCATATGTGTGTGTGTGTATTTGTGTGTGTGTATGTGTATTTGTGTGTGTGTATGTGTATCTTACTAAAGTTTTTTTTTTATTATTTGTAACCGCCGCAACAACTGCTTATTCTATATAACTGCAGGTGTGTGTCCATGGGTATAGAAAAAGAAAGCACTCAAATTGTTGCTGAGAAAATAAATGACCTGATTAAATATTCTGCTTGTACCCCCCGCCCCATTTCAGAGGGTAGAAGGAGCAGTGGAGAGAGAGGTTGACCTCGTTCAGTAAACAGACCAAGATTTAGTTTATGTCTCTGCATGACTTACAGCCCACTATAGAGTCATAGGCCCTTTAAAATTACACACAACCCTTTGTTTTACAGATGGGAAAACTAATATTCTTTTAAAAATGAATGTTATGCTCAATACCACCCAGCCAGTGATCAAGGGACAGAATTGAGATTAGAAGTCAAGTTTTTTTATGCCTGATTTGTTGGAATGCTACATTGTCTTTGAATTGAAAATGTCTTTACCTTGTTTTAAGTGTCTTAGGGATGCAGTTACTTATTCAACAAATATTTATTGAGTGCCTACTCTGTGCCAGGCATTGTACAATGTGATAGGAAAAAGACAGGCAAGGTTCCTTGGAGCTTACGTTTTATTGATGGAGCTAATATTAGTCACTTGTCAGAGAGAACTGGATCATAAGAGCTAAAGGTTTAAAAGCTGTACTGCCAAGCAGATAAAGCGTTTTTTATATTTGTATTCAACCCAAATGTACCATGCATCTAGCCTTCAGAATGTATCTGCTGCATCTAATGAAATAGACCTATACTCAACAAATGCAGAGAGTTGCTCACCAGTGCCATAAGTTTCTGAGGTTCATCTTCATTTGCTTTGCCTTGGCTCATACATTTGTAAATTGGAACAATATGTAGCCTAGTTTTAAAATTATTATTAAGATTATTATTTTGATTATTTTTAGAATGATTTGTGCTACTTTTTGAAATAGTGAAGGTCCTGTAGGGGGATGCCATATGATCTTCTATTTTAATTTGCCTTTAGAAATGTGTATAGTTGATTGGCATATTAATCATACTTAATGTTGACTTAACACTTTAGATGTAAAGTGCTTTCACAGTATCTCATCTCATCCAAGTGTATATTCCGTTAAAGCGAATGCTAAGGGAGGCTACACAGCAAAAAAGTATCTCTGTGATTCTAGATCCCTAGAAATAGTACTTTGCATGAGAGCGTTTCTCGGGCAAAAAAGTAACTGTTAGGCCTGTGCTTTTTGTTTTAGGTCCCAGTGGTCTTCAGCGTGTAGTAAAACCAACCCCAATTACTGTTCATGATTCAGAGAGCGATGATGAGGAAGACAGTCTAGAACTCCAGGAAGTCTGGATTCCCAAGAATGGTACTCGGCGTTACTCTGAACGTGAAGAAAAAACTGGAGAATCTGTGCAGTCCAGGGAATTGTCAGGTGAGATATTGTCTTACTCTGACCTGTTAGTGAGAGTCACTATCATAACTGACACACTTGGCCTTTATTAATGTGTCCCTATTGCAACTTACGGTACAGTTAACATCTTCCTTTTGAAATGTGATAGGAAGCTAGAAGTCAATTGCCCAAGTAAGGGGGGATCTGGGTGGTGCTATTGTGGGTAAGTGTAGCACAACAAAAATGTTGTGGAATGAGGGCTCAGGGAAGGGAAGAAGTAAGGATTATGAGTCCACAGGGGAGGCTTTATGTAGCCAAGGCATCAGGGTGTCAGAAATTAGCAAGAGGTCGGTGCCTCATGTAAAGGATGATTAGTAAGTCATCCACAGCAATGAAAAAACAGTCATCCCCCAGTTGTTAAATCTGTCCAGATGTGCTTAGTGAATATTGGTAGCTAGTTTGGTGCTTGAGGGAGTCCTAAAGTATGTTTTTATAATCCCTTGTCTCCCTTTAATTCTAGGCAACAGCCTCTGCCATTTGCCTCACCAAGAAACTAGAATTCTCTTAACATTTAGGTTCATACTTCTTGCTTGTCTTTCCTTCCCTTTTGTTTCTCAGAACCATGTGCTTACCACTTTTGGCAAAGGATGGATTTTTTAAAATTGTCCACTTGTTTTTCCTTGGGTACTCTTACTCCTTAATGTTTGAGTGTTCAGTATACATTTAACATTGTACCTGAAATATATATACCCTTCTGTGTATGGAAAGTTCAGTTCTTTGGACTTGGAATAATTTACTAATCATTGACTGATTATTTAATTTTTAATTTATTTCTTTTAAGAAATCCAGATAACTTTACACTGTGGTTGAAAGGAGCCTTTATGGAAACTGAAATTTAGGAAAAGTAATGTGACTAGCTGACTAGAAAGTTCAATTTCTAAGTTTAGCAACTGGATCCTCTGTCAGCCAGACAAAACTTTGTTTATTCCTTTATATATTCATTGAGCCTTACTGTGCCCCAGGTACTGTGTTAGGCACTGTGAGGGATACAGAGATGAATAAGTCATGGTCTGTCTTTCTTTATGGAATTTCTAGTCTAGTTGAAAAGTCAGGTCAAAAACATAGATAACAATATTACAGGGCATATACTACTGTGGCTTTGGGTGGGGGTGCAGAAGAAATTGAACAGAGGTCCAAGGGTGACAATTTGCTGGGAAGAAAGCCCTTGAGGTAGTAAAGCAGGGGTATATTGAGAGGAAAGTTGGGGATGGGGTGTGGAATGTATGTAGAGGGGATAAAATGGAAAGATATTTTGGAATCAGATCCCGGAGAGCCTTGAAGGCTATGCTAAGCAGTATAAACCGGGTAGGCACTAGGAAGCCATAGAGAATTTTTGAGCAGCTCTGTGATGTGATCAGTTATGCTTTGGGAAAATTAGTATACATTGTTTCCTGTTCCAAATTTACTCTTGCCTTTTGTCCATAATTTATACTGAAATCTTTTCTTTTCCTCGGGCCGTTCTTCTTTTTCTATAAGCAGTAAGTGGAAAAGGCAAGACTCCACTTCGAAAGAGGTACAACTCCCATCAGATGGGCCAGTCGAAGCAGTTTCCCCTCGAGGAAAGCAGCTGTGAGAAAGGCTGTCAGGTCACCAGTGAGCAGATCAAAGCCGATATGAAAGCAGCTAGGGATATTCCTGAAAAGAAAAAAAACAAGGATGTTTATCCCAGCTGCAGCAGCACCACCGCCAGCACAGTGGGAAACTCCAGCTCACACAGCACTGCTTCTCAAAGCCCCGACTTTGTAAGGACGGTGAACAGCGGCGGCTCTTCCGAGCCTAGCCCTACAGAAGTGGATGTGTCCAGGCAGTGTGTCTGCTCCCCCGGTGGGTCAGAGGACTCTGAGGCCATGGAGGAGGGAGATGCAGAGAGTTCTGTCTGCCCCAGATGCTGCTGTCACAGGCCCCAGGAATCCCAAAGGAGAACTAGCAGGTGTTCTGATGAGGAACGTCCTTCAACCAGCCGAGCCTGTGTTGTGAATGGCCCGGATGGTACGAGATCCGCCTTTTCCTTTAGGACTCTGCCACAAGGGGGGTCTTCAGGCCCAGCACATGATGAGAGGACTAATGGGAGTGGCTCTGGGGCTACAGGTGAGGACAGGAGGGGGAGCTCCCAGCCTGAGAGTTGTGACGTGCAGTCTAATGAAGACTATCCTCGGAGGCCCCTAACCAGGGCCAGGAGCAGACTGTCCCATGTACCGCTGGTATCTGAGTCAGGTATGACAATGCTCCCAGGATTAGCAATTGCAGGGCAGGGCTGGAGAAAAGCATGAGCTTATTTCATGAGTTTTCTTATAAAAACTAAATTTAGCAAATTCTGTTTTGGGATTCTGTGGATCATACAGATTTTGAACTAATTTTCAGCAATTATTTGGTGGGTGGTGTTATAAAACAGTTTGTAAAACATTCAACCTAGAAAACTCAAGTAGGTCAGCTTTTAAGAAAAATGTCACTGTATGTATTTACCCTAAATACAACACTCATTCTGATGTCTAAGCCCCAGTAGATGAACTCTGCTTCCATCACACTCAGGGAAGTCTTAACTTAGAAAAGTTTTAAACCTTAGCCAAAAGGTAAGGACTTTAAGTTGCTAGGGCTGGGGGAACATTTATCTCAGTGCAGCTTCCTGCCTCTGCGTCTGCTTCTGCAGTACTGAGTAGTATTTTTCAGAAATCAGTTTTGCTCCCAGTAAGGTTTGCCAGGAAGTAAGCAGGTAAGTAAGTAGTTTGGCTGAGAATTACTTTGGTGAAGATACTCAAAACATACATATATATTTAATTTTATTAATATTTATAATATACAGCCAAGGCATTGGGTTAAGCAAGGGTAAGCACATTCTTAATCATAATTCTGTTTCTATTTCTGATCTTATGGTCTCTTCTGCCTAAAACATTAATACTTAACAGTGAATAATAATGTATTTTAATTTTCTTCAAGTATCCCTCAATTTTATAATCTTAAAATCAGCTCCAGAACACAGGTAGAGTCAGTGCTTTCTTATATAGAGCTGGTTGAATCGTATCGCGTTAAACTAACAAAAATGAGCTTTCATGAAATAAATATGAGACCTTAATTATGTGTTAATTATCATAGTAACATAAACTCGCATTAAAGTATATGAGGTGTGGTTTTTGGGTTTGTTTTTGGTTTTTTGAGATGGGGTCTTGCTCTGCTGCCCGGGCTAAAGTGCAGTGGCATCATAGCTCTCTGCAACCTCAAACTCTTGGGCTCAAGTGATCCTCCCACCTCAGCCTCCCAATAGCTGGGATTACAGGAACGTGCTACCACGCCTGGCTAATTTTTAAACTTTTTGTAGAGATGGAGTCTTGCCATATTGGGCAGGTTGGTCTTGAACTCCTGGCCTCAAGTGATTCTCCTGCCTTGGCCTTTGAAAGCTCTGGGATTACAGGCATGAGCCACTGTGCCTGGTCTAAAATAAGAGTCTTACTTGAAGATTTCATTATGCCTTGTAAACACTAGTTATGCCATTTAGTAAAAATACTTTTCCCAGCTTGAATTTTAAATATTTTATGGGGTTTTTTGGAGGTTTTGCTGTTGTTGTTGTTGTTGAGACAGAGTCCTGGCTGTGTCGCCCTGGGTAGAGTGCAGTGGTGTCATCATAGCTCACTGCAACCTCCAACTCTTGGGCTTAATCCATCCTCTTGCCTCAGCCCTCCGAGTAGCTGGGACTATAGGCGAGTGTCACAATGCCTGCCTGATTTTTTGTTCCTATTTTTGGTAGAGATGAGGTCTCGCTCTTGCTCAGGCTGGTCTCAAACTCCTGAGCTCAAGCGATCCTCCCACCTCAGCCTCTCAGAGTGCTAGGATTACAGGCGTGAGCCACCATGTCCAGCTGGTATTTTTTTAATTGTGAAATATACATTACATAAAGTTTACCATTTTATAGTGTACAATTTAGTGGCATTAAGTACGTTCACATTGTTGTGCAACTGTCACCACCAACCATCTGAACTTTGTCATCATCCCAAACTGAATTTCTGTACCCATTAAACAGTAACTCCCCACTGTGTAATACCTTTTGTTGCATGTTTTTTCATATTTCTAAAGTCAGAATTGCATGTTTTCCTTTAAGAGTTCTTTATTTTTATGCCGTGAAAGGCTTTCTCTACACTTGGTTCAGATAAATATTCACATCTTCTCATTTCTTTATTCATCTATTTGAAAGTTCTTTAATTCTGTGGAAGTTTTATTTTAATCTGTGGAACTAATTTTGTTTTTTTTATTCCAAGTTGTCACCAGGTTGTTTCAGTACTATTTATTGACATCCATTCTCATGCTGTTATTTTGAAACGCTCTTTTATCGTGTACTAAATTCTTAGATATACTTAGGTTTATCGCTGGGTATTCTATTCTGTTCCAGTGTTCTGTCCTCTGTCATCATTATTTTTCAAAATTTCCTTGACTACTCATGCATTTGTCTTGTGTTTTTATAGACGTGCTTTGTAATAATTTTATCAAGTTCCGAAAACAAATCTCGGTTTTTGTTTGGAAGTACGTTAAATTGACAACTGAAAAGAGAATTATCATTTTTACAGCTGAGTCTTCCTGTTTAGGGACTGTCATGTCTCCCATTTTATTTGTCTTATTTCTCTTGGTAAAGTTATAGTTTTTTGTTGTTTTAATATGGATCCTTCATATTTACTTCGGGGTTTTAAAGTTTTAATTTTTTGTCCTGTGTTCTGCTTATCCCCTTTACCATTTCACTCTGACCTGTTTGATAACTATAACTTTTTCTTAGGTTAAGTAATTCCTTGGATTTAAAAAAAAAAAGAAAGAAAGAAAAGAAAAAAAATCTCATTTATGTGGTACTTTTTACTGTTACATTTATTATCTTGTGATTTTTTTTTTCAATTTGAGAAGACTTCTAATGTCTATAACTAATGTGTTTATAGTAGGTAAATTATTTCGTAATATTTTTTAAGCACCACCCAAATGTCCATTTCTTCTCAATAACAGTTTCTCTGGGTAAATGTCAAAGGGACTGACTTTAATATTAACCAAGGTTCCTTTTGGAAAGAAGAACAAGTTATTTGGGTGGCTTACAAATTATTTTTCATCTAGCATGGTTTTGATACCTATTAGCCATTCTGCTTTAAAAATTTTAAGGAGAGAAATCCAAACTACTAAAGAAACAAACTTGATTGTTATGGATTTTTTTAAAGCAGTTTAAAAAGGTAACATTTGAGCGTTTTATTTGGTTTTTGATTTGTGACCTTGCAGAGTGTTAAAGCCATGTTAGAAACTAATGTAATTATTTGTTTTGTGAATTCCTATTTTGGACATAAATACCTCTAAGTTGTTGTTCTTATCCTCACTGTATAATAATTCATAAAGTAAATATCACAGAAATAATTAATTGGGTTGTCAAAGAATAACATTTAACTCATAAAACTCATAAATATTAAACTCTTTCCCTGACAACCCCAAGACTGGATTGATCTGCTTTTCTCTGTTTCTGTAGCATCTTCAACACTAATGTGAACCACACTATATTGTAATTCTGTGTTTTATTGTCTTTCCAGTAGACTATAAGCCCCATGAGGGCAGGGATGGTGTCTGCTTTTCACCATAATATTCCCAGCTTCTGGCACCATATCTTACACATGGTATGGGGCTCAGTTAATAATTGTGAACTTAGTAACTGTAGAAACCATCATATAGGGTATTGTTGATGCTAGTGGATGTATGAAATCACTAAGAATTGTCCCTAAATAAAATTAGTTGTCCCTAAACATGGAGGGAGGCATAGAGAATAACAACAAACACAACAAACTGTTTGCCTTTTACAGTGGGAAGCCTTTGTTTTTCAAGTTCTTCTACATATAAAGTGTGATTCAGTTTTATGACTTTCCTTAAAAAGCGTAAACCACCAGTTTGGGCACGCTGGAGAGCACAAAACCTAACTTGGAACCCCATGTTCTGATTGACTAAAAGGGAGGTGAGAGCACTCCAGGAAGGTTAGAAATTTGAAAATGAGATGATGGAAGGAGAGTGCAGTAGTAGACGACCCTTGTTAGAACACTTTCATGAAGGCGTGGAAGCAGGCCTGTTTCTTGTTTCTATTTTTGTGGTACTGGGAGAGGGAACCAGGTCCTCTTAGAGGTTGTAAGAGGTGTGTGAATTTTGTTTATCAGGTGAAATATGCTGCTTTCAGGAGGTTCTGGGTCGATGAAGATAATTAGATTTTGCATGAAGTTCCCTCAGGATGCTGGAGAATGCCTATATTGGGTTGCCTGAGTCAATCATGTTTATGTTTTCTTGGAACCCTAGGATTTTGCTTGGTTTCAGGGTCCTTGGAGGAAGTTTGATGGGTAGAGCTCCTGGGCTCTTTACCCCTTCCTCCCCTCCTCCCCTCCTTCAACCAAAGTAGTCACTTTCATTTGTTTTGCTTAATAGAATTTCACAAAGATTCCAAATGGTGGAGAAAAAATTTCTTAGACTAGATCTCTAGAGTTCCCATCTAAGCCCAAGCCTTTGGGAATTTGCAATATTTGTACCTCATTTCCCTATCTTTCTTTCATGTTTGAGGTTACAGAATTAGCAAGTAGAATGTTTGTAATTAGCAGTAGTATCTGAAAGAGCAGTATGATGGGGATTTAATTCATGAAGTTTAACTGTATTTCATTCAATGTGTGCTCTGCTACAGCATGATTAAGTATCAAAAGTGAGGACAGTGACTTTTAATGCATTTTCTTAAAATTAAGTTTTAGATATGAATTTAGAACTTGTTTTTAAATAAAATCAAGATAATATTTGCTTTTATAATTGAAGTATATTGTTTTAGAACAATGCTAGTAAATAAGTTAGGGACTTACTAGCCAGGGTTTGACAAGATAAAAGATTGCAGGTTTTCTAGCTTAGTGACTGGTGCCAGGTTTCCTGGGTTTGACTCCTGGGTTGCATTTAACACCGTGGCAAGTTCTTTTATCTTCCCGTGCCTCAGTTTCCTAATATATAAAAGGAGGAGAATTACAAATTTATCTCAGAGCTATAATAAGGTATAAATAAGCTAATATAATTAAAACCCTTCAAACAGTGCCTGACACACAGTAAGTGCTCAGTAATATTTGTTATTCTGTTTATGTACCTGTGGTGCATTCATTCTGTAAATGTTGAGTGCCAGTTTATTCCATAAATGTTCATTTTAGCTCATTGATGGTGGCTGACATTGAAACAAAGATGGAAATAAGACAGTGTTGTTGCCTTTAAGGAGCTTTTAGTTCAAATGGAGAGACTAAACAAGTATACAGGAACTTCAGAACAATATATAATGTTTGGGGATCCAGAGTGATTTGTTAGAACGGGTGGTGGTGTTTGAGCTGGACCTTTCACTGATGGGTAGTATTTCAAAAAATCAAGTCAGAAAAGGTGTCCTGGGCAGAAGAAGCTAGAATAACTAATGGCTATAGAGACATTGGCAGTGAAAGAAGAGTAGAATGTGGTATGGAGTAAAATTGAGAACAGGTAGAGCTAATGCTAGCTCCAAATGTCAGGCATTGAAACGTATCACTAAGCAGCAGTCAATAATTTAAAGTCTTTTTAGCAGGAAAGTCATGAGTTTAAACCACCAATAGTATTTAGGATGGGTGAGTCAGAGAGACCAGAGACAGGAATGTTGATTAGAATGGGTCAGGTATGAAAAGGGTGTTATGTTCGATATAGATACATTTGAAGTAGTGGAGAGTGATCCTGTTTTGAAAAGGTCCGTTGGAAATATTGATCTAACTGTATTCCATTGGGAAACCCGTTGTATATTTGGGAATTGCCTTGATGGAGCTTATAGTATGCGACTGATGTGTTTGAAGGAAAGAAAGCAAGGCTAAAATTTGGATTTTCTTTTTGCCTTTTCTAGAAGTTGCCAAAACAAAGCCACGTCATGCCATGAAACGGAAGCGGACAGCAGATAAATCCACCAGTACCAGTGATCCTGTGATTGAGGATGACCATGTGCAGGTAAAGGGAAGAAATCCTCATTTATCTTTAATCACAGTTCAGTTCAGTTCAGTTCTTGAATAATGCAAAGGAACTAAAGTTTCTATCTTTATAGAGTTTCTTTGTCCTAAAGAGAAGAAATTGGTAATAGCTGCTTCTCAGTTGTACCAGTGAAAACAATTAAGCTTAAAACACAAAACAAAAAAAAGAACAGGATGATACATTCACATGTCAATTTTTAATTTTTCTCCTTGTAGGTTCTTGTATTAAAATCCAAAAATCTTGTTGGAGTCACTATGACCAATTGTGGAATCACAGATCTAGTGCTAAAAGACTGTCCCAAGATGATGTTCATCCATGGTATGTATTTGGGCCCGTATCATATAAGAGCATCATGAATAGGTTTAAAGAATTAAGAACTCATAAATACTACAATAACATTACTGTATTATTTTTTAAAAGGAAACATTGTGTTGGATTATCTCTAATTCTGTTCTTGTTCTATAGTTCTCAGATAACTTTGTAGTGTTTCTGAGGGTCCATGTGTAGAAATTTGGTTCATCTTTTAAAATAGCGTCTCCTCCAAAAGATAATTGCTGCCTGATCTGGAAGAATGGATTAACAGCATGTCTGGGCTTTGAGGTCAGATAGGCCTCAGTTTGAATGCTGGCTCAGACATTTGCTAGCCATGTAATTGGGACATGTTTTTGGGGGGAGTAGTGACTGGGCCTTAAGTGCATAACTGCTCTGTATTTGATTGAGATGATCAGTCATATTCTTAATTCACAGCACATTATCATGAGGCCAGTCCTTACTCTTCTTCTCAGTCCCATTTGTCCCTCATTGCCAAGCCCATCTGCTCCCACCATTCATACTTATGTATTGAATATGTCTTTCCAGTGTACCTTTCATGCCTTTACTTATATATGTCTGTTTCAAATATATTATTTTGTTTGAGCTTTTAAAATTTTAGATATACAGTATGTCCTGTACATGATCTGTTAATTTTTCCTTTTTCTCTCAAAATTATATTTTTGATATACATCCATGTAAAATTATGAAGATCTGACTTGTTCCTTGCTTTGGGCAAATTATATATTCTGTGTTCATTTTCTTCAGTCCGTAAACTGTGCATAACTATGTTTAGCTCATAAAGCATTTGAGAAAGTTAAATGGAGTGATTGATGTGTCTGTGTATGTGTACGTGTATGTATACAAGGCATGCCTCAGAGGTACTGCGGGTTCGATTCCAGACCGCCACAATAAAGTGAATGTTGCAATAAAGCGAGTCACACGAATTTTTTGGTTTCCCAGTGCATGTAAAAGTTATGTTTACACTATACTGTAGTCTTTTAAGTGTGCAATAGCATTATGTCTAGAAAAAAAAATGTATATACCTTAATTTAAAAATACTTTATTGCTAAAAAATGCTAACAATCATCTGAGCCTTCAGCAAGTTATAATCATTGTGTTGTTGGGGGATCTTGCCTGGCTGTTGAGAGCCTTGCCCTAGTTTAGGTTTTGGCTTAAGGGAATGTTGTGGCTGGTGTGATTTTCTATCCAGATCACTGAAGGCTTTCAATTTGCCTTTTTCACTAAGCTTAGTCATTTCTAGCTTTTGATTTAAAGTGAAAGGTGTGCTACTCTTCCTTTCACTTAAAACACTTAGAGGCCATTTTAGGGTTAGTAATTGGCCTAATTTCAATATTGTTATGTCTCAGGAAATGAGGCCCGAGGAGAAGGAGAGAGATGGGGGAACAGCCAGTGAAGCAGTCAGAGCACACACAACATTTATCGATTAAGTTTGCCATCTTTATATGGGCATGGTTTGTGGCACCCCAAAACAATTATAGTAGTAACATCAAAGATCCCTGATTACAGATCACCATAATAGATATAATAATAATGAAAAAGTTTGAAATATTGTGAAAGTGATCAAAATGTGACAGAGATACAAAGTGAACATATTCTGTTGGAAAAATGGCACCAATAGACTTGTTCGATGCAGGTTTGCCACAAACCTTCAATTTGTAAAAAAATGAATTATCTGTGAAGCACAATAAAATGAGATATGCCTGTATATATACATATACACACACATGTACCCACACACAAAGTACAGGGTCTGAACTCTAGTAAACACCAAGTAAATGTTAATTTGTATTATATTAGTATAGGTTGAGCGTCCCTAATCCAAAATTTTGAAATCTGAAATGCCACAAAATCCAAAACTTTTTGGGCATCGACATGACACTCAAAGGAAGTGTTCATTGGAGCATTTTAGATTTCAGATTTTTGGATTGGGGTGCTCAACTTGTGAGTATATAATGCAAATATTCCAAAATTTGAAAAAATCCAATATCCAAAACACTTCTGGTTCCAAGCATTTCAGATAAGAGATATTCAACCTGAATTACAAAAATAAATTATACTTCTCCTATATTAGTATAAAGTAGTAAACAAGACGAAGAAATTGCACTAAAAGGTTCTTACTGAACATTTTATTATAAACTGAGAAAATCCCAGAAAGGAGAGATGAAACAGATTCAAACACTCCCTCTCCCCTGAGTTCTACAAGAGCACTGACCTTGGGGGCCCCAGGCCCCATGGTTACTCCGAAGAGGTGGTACTTTTCTCCATCCCAATCAATGAGATCTTTGGTCCTAAAACATCAAATAAATCACTGTCTCCTGAGTTTCCTCCTAAAACAGGAAACATGACCTCCTCAAAAGCTCAGAGATCATAACAGCAGTGTTGCTCACCCTAGCCTTAGATCAGCAGTGTAAGAACTTTCAGTCTGTCAGCACTCCACCCTCCGACTCTGAACTCTGAGAATCCAAAGCTCGACCTTCAGACTCGTTTGCTTGGCGTCCCATTCCATTCCTGTCGTTACTCTGAGCTCTCTGAGAACCTGCCTGGTTTTCATCTCTTCACTTGACTTTGGTGATTCTCCTCATCCCTTCTCTAACCTAGTCATGGATCACCTGGCGTCAGGCCCAGCCTTCTGCCCTTTAACACATTGACTGCCACACTAGAAGAAAATGTTTTCCTTGGGGCCACGGTGTTTTATTATAAAAATAGAATAAAAACGTCAAAAACAAAACGATCCTTTCTAATTTAATGAAAAATGTGGTTTTTTTTATTGTTTTCTGTGCGTGAGCTATATGCAACTTGAAAAATAGTTCATGCAGCTCCCAAGATAGAGGCATATGAGTTACATATGCTTCACAAGGCCCTGGGCTCAAAACTAGTGTGAGTTAAATAAAACTCACATGGCAGTTAATGTGTTAAACCAAATTGTTTATCTGAATTTGTGGTGGGACAGAGCATCTTTGGTAATTATCTCAGTCACTAGGCACCAGCTAAGTTAATGGCAAATGGGGTGATTAAATTTGAGATTAGAACTAACCTTAGCCATGTCTGGGTTTATAGCAGGGAACCATTGGATCCTGATTGCCATGTAATCCTCTCCCTCCTTTCTCTGTTACAGAAGGAGGAAATGAGCCTGAGAGGCAGGAGACTTGCTCAGTATTTAAACATCAGAGGTAGCTACAGGGCTAGATTGCTCGGGAAAATGATGACATTTGGGTCAAGGATGTTACAGAAGATGTCTTTATGAAATGTTAAAAATATCAGGCAAAACAGCTATAGTTTTATAATCTTTTCCATTCGATCATCTCTCTTGAATTGGACCAGGTTGAAATTTGAGATGAAAAAAGGGAAGTTGGTATACTAGTGAATTAAATGTGTTTATTATATCACAGTTACTTTTCTCTGTGACCTCATGTTTTATATCTTAAACAGGAAGATTAATCATGTTTTAGACCAGCATTTTCCATAGAATTTTCTGCAGTGATTGAAACATTCTTTACAGTGTTCAATGTGGTGACCACTAGCCACATGTGACCACTGTTGAACACTTGAACTGTGACTAATGCCTAAGGAATTGAATTGTTGATTTTATTATATTTTAGTTAATTTAAATTTAAATAGCTACAGGTGGCTAGTGGCTACCATATTGGACTGTACAGCTTTAGACCAAAGTATCCAGTATTTCTGGGTCTTTCCTTTTAAGGTTCTGCTTTTATACTGATGATAAGAATTAACATCAACTCTGCTCATTTCCTGTGAGTGAATGTAAGATATATATGTGAATTATTCCAGGTTTATTTGACCATTAACCATAAAAATTTATATCATTCATTCTTTTCAATAAATATTTCCTAAACAATTCCTGTTTGGGCAAGTCATTTTCTGGGACTTGGTTTTCTTGACAGTAAAATCTTAGATGGAAAAAGGCACATTAATGTCCTTTCTAGCATGAAGATAACAACCTTCTTTTGAACTAAACGGAATCACATTTTCAAATCCTTTTGTTAACTGTCATTTATTTGTACTTTATGATAGTACTTGACCTATGTTAAAGATGTTTATAACTACAGTATTTTGTGCTAATATAAATTAGGCCGGGCCTCCCAAGATGATTCCAAGTGGGCTATACATTGCTCTGTTATTTTGTATAAATTATTTTAAAAGCTTACCATTGTTTTTATTTTGTAGCTACCAGGTGCAGGGTACTGAAACATTTAAAAGTAGAAAATGCACCAATTGTAAACCGATTTGACTATGCACAATGCAAGAAACTGAATATGGATCAGGTACTAGACCAGATACTAAGGATGCCTCCTGAGAGAAACCGTATCATATACCTACGCCCAATGCAGCAGGTAAGGAGCTTTGCTCCTTTTTGATAATACACATATTGTGATGATTTTTTTGTTTTCTTCAACCTTTTGAATTTATAGTTCATTCATTTGTTCAACCCACAGTAATGATTTTTTAGATTCTACAGATTTCTTTTAACCAAGCTAGACTGTCTTTGCCTGTCTTTTTCATTAATGCTTCTCTGCTAGATTTTGTTAAGTTTTTTAGCGAGTTATATGCTATGATGAGGGTAGTTGTTATTCAACGGATTTTTATACTTATTAAAAGTTACCTGTAGTTGAGAACACAGACTGGTTTCAGACTGCCTGATTCAAATTCTGGCTGTCTGGCTTGCAGCAGATTACTTAACTTCTTTGTCTTAGTTTCTTCATCTGTAAAATTAGAATAATAGTACTACACTTAGGGTTATTGTGGTGATTAAACTAATATATGTGAAATGCTGGAACGGTTGCTAGTATATAGTAAATAACCATGTGATAACTGCTGTTATTATCATTATTAAGAGTAAACATTGTATTTGAGACTCTGTGCTTGTTGCCAAAAGATAGTTTAAAGGAAATATTAAACCACCCTTGTAGTAAATATGTACACCTAACCTCAAAGCAGTCAGTTCAACAGATTGTTGAGTATCTCAACACTCAAAATTTGCTGGGTGCTAAAGAATACACAACAGATTATTCTTCCCTTAAGAGGTTCGCCTTCCCAAAAAGGAGGTAAACATTTATTCCACTTAGATGGCAGAGTGGGATCTCATAACTAGGGATAGGGAAGAGGACATTCCATGAGAAGAAAGTATGTGAACAAAGGCCACAAGGAGAAAGTATTTTCTATATTTAAAACTAGGCACTAGTCCAGTTTGTACAGGATGTATGGTGCTACACATTCACAGTTCTGTAATGCATTTGATACTTACACCCATAAAGAACATATCAGAAGTGGATTTTCAGTTGACTGAGATCAGGATTCTCTGGTTTAATGGGCACTTACATAACAGTGAGATAAATCTGAGAAGAATTTGCTAAGTCTTACCCCCAGCATGGCATGCTGTATTCAGGGCTGATTATGACTATTCACTTTTCAAATCAGCCAGAGATTTCAAAACTGAAGGCCCAAGGAAAAATTGTTCAACCTCTAGGAGAGAGATTTCTAAGGCTTTCTCTTTCTTGGTCCAAATACCTCTTTATGATGTCTTCCACAGGTGGACACACTAACCTTGGAGCAGAAGCTGTTTAGTGGTCCCTACCCCTATCACATCTGTATTATCCATGAATTCAGTAACCCTCCTAATGTCCGCAATAAGGTGCGCATTCGCAGCTGGATGGACACTATAGCAAACATCAATCAGTAAGTAATTCTGTGGCCCATAAACCTTTTTAGTTAATTGTTGTAGCTGGAGCTCCCAAAAGCCAATCCTAATTTTTCCTTATTTTAAATGATTCCATCTGAGCTTTTCAAGCAGGCTTATCATGAAGTTGACATATATGAAAAACTGAGGGAAGTAGAACTTAAAACTAAAAAGCATGCATGTATATTTGTAACTTTAAAACTTAGAGAAAAATTACAACAGACTGTACCTATACATTTACCTTTATTTCTTTAGCCTTGGGGCATAGAAAAGAGATCAAGTTAAAGAGATCTTAAGACTATCATGTTATCATCAGAAAATTGGAGTTTTTATGTATTTGTTATATGAATGTTGTGTTGAGGACCTTCTATACCTAAGACATTTGCATACACAATAGCTTGCTTTCTTTTGAAGATAGAGAAGATAGTGAAGAAAGTAATTTTGACCTGACTAGACTTGCATTTTATAATTTGAATGTAATGTATTTTATTTCTGTTAGGTATTTAATATTTTAAGATTTTCAGTAGAATCTGGGTCTGAAAGAATTTTGACAGTTCCTTTCTACCCCTATACCCTAATATTATTTCCAGTTTTATAATTTTTATTTTAATTTCTTGCCTCCAGAGAGCTCATTAAGTATGAATTCTTCCCTGAGGCCACTCGAAGTGAAGAAGACCTAAAGAAGTACCCCAAGTACCCCTGGGGAAGAGAAATCTATACTTTAGAAGGTGAGTATTTTCAAATGGTTGGAAAGTTAAATAGCTATTAACTAGATAGAGGGAGATGCCTTAGGGAAGACATGAGTGGGAATCTTACAACTTGTCAAAATAATGGGTGATTTGAATGCCTGCAAGAAGCAGGGGCCATATAAATATTGCTCTGCCTGTATGAGTCTTTACCATCCCTAAAATAATAAGAAGCAGTGTTGAAACACAAAAAGTAGATGCAAAAATTGAAATTAGTTTGAGAGTTGGAAATGACTTGAAGGCACCTGACTCACTCTCTTTATTTTATATTTTACATTCTGCTTACAAAATAGCGCAGAGTTTGGCCCTGTCAGTACTTCCACACCAGTAACACTATCACATGTGTCTTCTTTTAGGTGTTGTGGACGGAGCTCCGTATTCCCTGATTTCTGACTTTCCTTGGCTGAGGTCATTACGGGCAGCAGAGCCCAACAGCTTTGCCCGATACGATTTTGAAGACGATGAAGAAAGTAATTATGACCTGACTTGACTTGAATTCGCTAGTTTAAGTATATCTTACTGTGTTAGATACTTAATATTATGTTTGAGAGTTAGGAGCAGTACAGCTTTTAAATGGTTTCCCATATAAATGTTTTTATTTGCTCCCCCCACCCCCACCCAAAACAGCTCTGAATTTGTACAATAGATGATCAGTGGACGTACTGGGGATATATGAAGGCTGGTGGACAGGATTCCTACTTGACACTTTCCTACTAGATTTTTGTATTACCTAAATATTTGTAATCTTGTTACTCTTTGTTTAAGAATTTATCAACTATATTGTTTCAAAATTGTTCTAATTATGCTAATTATTCTCCTGCTACTTATGAGCTGCTTATTAGAGAACATGTGGGAACGAACTTATGATTTAGGTGTACAAATTTGGGGGGAAATTTCTGAATTTATTTCTCGAAGCTTTAGCACACTTGAATATTCATTTTTAGCCAGAGTTTTTTAAAAAATATTTTATGTGGGAATGGATTTATGAACTACATGTACATGTATATGACTTACCTCTCTGGTACATTATTTTTACCTTGGACCTTTAATCATGTATGCTGTCTTAGGCATCAAACATGGCATAAAACTAAACTGATGGTGACCCATTCCATGAGCTTTCATACATCAGTTACATTATATTACAGTTTATAGGAATATTTTATGGACGAGCTTATCAGAGTGATTTTCCAAATGATTCTGATCATCATACATGTCTCCCTTTTTCTTTCTAATTTCCAAGGCACCATTTATGCTCCTCGAAGGAAAGGGCAGCTCTCTGCAGACATCTGTATGGAAACAATAGGAGAGGAAATTTCAGAGATGCGTCAGATGAAGAAGGGTGTGTTTCAGCGAGTTGTGGCAATTTTTATCCACTATTGTGATGTCAATGGAGAACCAGTTGAAGATGACTACATTTGATTGGCCACCCTCCTTTCCAGCTATTCTGTCAGAAAGCAGCTAGGACCATCCGGCTGCCAGAATGCTCCACAGGGACTTGAGGCATGCAGTTGGGAGGCCCGGGCTCGGTTTGGTATATAGGAAATGTATAAGGAACATTGAAGTTGTATACAAAGATTTGTACATAGAGGAAATATAAAAAGACACTTCCTAAAGTTCCAACTTTATATCATATGTTTATACGATTTAATTTAAAAATTCATTTTAATGAAGGCAGATAATTTGAAAGAGTTCATTTTGTTCATTTTTCCTGACTTAGTTCATAAAGTGTCATGTTTTGACTGAGCCCCATTTACTATATTCTTAATCACTGTCATCCCCTTAAATCTGTGCCTTTTTCTTCTCGAGCGAAGCTGTTTGAGTAAATCTGTTGAAGAGTGTTTGTGTCTTGTGTGCTTTTTTTTGTTGTTATTAAAACACCAACTAAACCCTATAGTCAGATAAGGCTATATGTTTCTGTATAAAGCTGTAGTATCTTTTTCTTCTTGGTATTATAGTTACCATGTTTCTTAAAATCAAGTAAAAAGACTCATGAGCTTACAAAAAAATGAATTTGAGAGGGAAATGGAAAAGTTTCCAAAGCATTTCTAGTTATTTATTTCCACATTTAATTGTATATATGCTTTATCTTGAATATAAAAATAAAAGTTTATTAAAAACTTTATTCTTGCCTTGGACCTGGATCCCTCTTTTTGAAGAAGAGTAGCAAATACTACACAGAAAAGCAATGTATAGAGTTGTATCTAAATACAATTCCAGTGTAATCCAATTTCTGATCTCTTTTTTTTTTTTTTAAGTTCTATGGCTGTAAGATGTTCAACTCATAGAACTCTATACAACAGAATACTGGGAACAGCAGAATTCCCAAATTATCTGGTCATCAGGAGATGGCCTTTGTCCCTTCTGAAGGAGAAAAACTGCCCTGATATGGCAATGATATATGTAGTAGTGTAGTGTTAGGGTAATGAGCAAAAGTTTTAGAGCAACTGCATTCAGTACATGGCTTTGCTACTTGCCAGCTGAGTGACCTCAGCAAATTACTTAAACTGAAGATCTGTAGAAAAATTATAAACTCATTCCAAATAGACATGTGGGATTATGGTCTGTGTAAGGTGTAAAGGTCTTTTGAGATTTGTCCAACGCCTTCATTTACAGGGGATTGACTGAAGCCCAGAGAGGGAAAAATTGCTCACCCATGGTCAGGACATGGTTTAGACTAGGTAGGACAAGAATTTCCGAAGTATCTGATGTCCACTAGGCTGCCTCTGTTGTTAATGATAGAAATGCAAGGATGCCAGCAAGTCGTCCTAACACTAAATATTCTGAATGATAATTATTCTGAATGTCTCTCTTCAAAGCTCTCTCTTTTCCAAGGCTTTTAAAATTCTTCCTCTTGCATTAGGAAGAGTGATCCAATTAGGTACTGCATTTTGTCATCTTTATTACATTGTTTTTAACTCAGCTAACTTCCTTTTTAATTAGATGACTCTGTTTCACTATCCAGGTTAGAACTGTGGTCAGTAACAGGTAGGAAATAAATTACAGCATATCCTAGATGTTTCAAAATAATCTGGGATCCCCAACCCTCAGTGAAGACACAATCTAACTCCAGTTGTTCACTGTAACCGTAACCAAATTATCTAAATATGCTTCCACTGGCCACGAGAGGCCACTGCTGTGTCACTTTTCTTGGTTTATCCATCTGTCTCGCCTAACCCAAACTCTTAAATAAGAAGTATAACAGTAAAGTCATTCTAAAGATCCTAACACTGAAAAAAAAAATTTGGAAGAGGCCTGCCATGGTGAACCTTTGGTGAGTGTATATAGCATGAATGGCCTTATAGCGATTGCTCTACGACAGCAAGGGTCAGCAAACTGTGTCTTTCTATGTAGGGTGAGACAGTAAATATTTAGGCTCAGTGGGTAACAGACATTCTCTGTGGCAACTATTCAACTCTGTGGTTATGGTGTGAAAGACATAGGCAAGTGGGCATGGCTGTAGTACAATAAAACTTTTATTTTTGGACACATTTGAATTTCACATAATTTTAACATGTCACAAAATACTACTCTCTTGACTTTTTCCCCAGCCATTTAAAAAAGTAAAACACCGTCATAAAGGCTCACAGACTAGATTTGATCCCCAGGCCATGGTTTGCTCACACCTGGCCATAGAGAACTGAGTTGTCCTATTCATCCATTTAACTATGTCACCAGCTTTTGGTGCAGTGCAGTGTCTGGCACATTTTTAAAAGGCCTTAAGGAATATTTCGTGGATGATACATGATTAAATTGATGTCAGAGAGAGAATCTTGTCTCTCATGCTGCCATGAGTGTGGGTCTAACAATCTCTCTAATAATAGCTGGTACCATAGTTCTTACAGGGACTTCATATTTGGAATCAGAAGACCTGGCTTCAGGTTCTAAGTTCCTCATACAACTGCTGGATGACCTAGAGATAGTCACAGCCCCTACCCTTGAGCCTCAGTTTTCTCATCTGTAAAATAATAGCAACTAAATATACCCACTTCATAGGCCAGTGGTGAGGGTCCAATGGGATCCTCCAGGAAGCTGGACAATGTGATGCAAGTGGAGGTAGTATTTCTTCCACTATAATTCCCCTTATTATGAAAGGCTGTTTTGGGACTAATCTTTCCATAACCTGTTCCTCAGACCATATGCCAGGATGGTAGGAAGCAGAGAGAACTGGTGAGGCCATTAAGAGGAAATCATGACAGTATGAAAGCTAGTTAGTTAAAACCACTTTTAAAAAGTAATTACCAAGTGCTTTCTATACCTTATTTATAACATTTGAAGTATGTATGATCAGTATGTCCCCTGCTTTACTGATGAGAAAACCAGGATTTAGTAGGTTAAATAAATTGCTCAAAAGCACACATCTAGGAAGCGATGGGAACAGGATGCCTTCGGTCTGACTAAAGCCTGTGCAACCTGGGCAAAGTTTCTCAGTCCCTGAGTGGGAGGCCGCCCATCTAAGGGTGGGCCTTCCCCATCAGGGAAGCTGCCAAGTCAGAGTTGCTGCTGCCACTGATACTTGAAACCACTCCAGCTGACCTTCATGTGGTTAGCACGGTCCCAGAAAAACAGAGGCTGCTGATTTACTGATGCAGGCCTACATGCTCCACTCAGACATGGGAAGCAGCCAGAGCACTAAAGAAACAACACTGCAAACTATAAAATGTCTATAGCAAAGAATGCATACACAACTAGCAACTAAAAAGAAAAGAATTACACGTGTTGATGTGAAATGATGTTATCAACAGGGTACACTGTTGAAAAAGGCAAGTAGCAGATTATTATATACAACATCGTTTTATTTACATATAAGAACAAAACAAAACCGTATGTTTTTAATATGTACATTTATACATATGTAAGTGCATAGAAAATGTTCTTGAATTATATCAGCCAAGTGATAAGAGCAATTATTTCTGGGTAAGGGAGTAGGATTGAGTGGAGACAAAGGGGTATTTTGCTAAATCTATATAACTGAAAATTTTTATAGTGGGAATGGAGTACATAAATACATCATTTGTGTAACCCATAATTTGTATAGTCTAAAATGTATAATCTGTATATTTGGAAATAAATTTAAAGAGGAGGAGGAAGGAAGCACTTGGTTAGAATTGAGGAACCTGAAGTGTTTTCAGTCCTGACTTCGGCCCCATATAAGCTCTGTGTCCTTGGGCACATCACTTTTCCTGACAAAGTCTATTTTCTATAAAATACAGTCAACAGTCCCTTCCTATAAGTTGTTATGAGAGGCTTAGAGATCTCGTGAAAGTGCAGAGAAACTGCAAAGTGCCCACAGGGGTGAGCTGATGTTTACTAGGACCAATGTGAGCATAATCCAAACAGTGTTCCAGTTTTCAACCAAGAAATGTGGGGAAGTCAAACTGCCTTCTGCAGGGCCCACTCCTGGTGTGAGCAGCCTCTGTGGTGGTCCGGAATATAAAGGACCAATGCTTTCTTTGGCTCACACATCTGGTCCTCACAGTCTGTTGCTCGTTGTTCAGTAACCCCAGGCTGCTGAATGCCAGAAAGACTATGAAAGATCAGTGCAGAAGGGGCTTTCCTGCTGATCAGTCATCTACCCGAATCCCGCATTGTTTAAAAATGGAGTTGAGGGTCAGAGAGCGGAAGCAGGAGCAGAAGAAAACAATAGAACGAGTGAGTGGCAAAGTTCGACTGGAATAAGCACATCTGGAGTTCCTCTTCAGGTCCCAAGCAGATGTGAAAGGGAAAATTCTTAGACAACATGAGAAAGGGGGCCACCCGTAGCTTGTTCACAGCTCTGTCCTAGCACAGGTGCAACAGGTGAACATGGCAAAAATTAATCCCAACCATGAACACTGTTGCACACATTTAGGACTGTGGGCTTTACTTAAAATAAGACTACCATACTCTGGTTTCTCTTCAGATCACATAAATCTTTCACCTTTTAAAGTAAGACTACCTGGGTTTACATTTCAAATCCACACTTCCCAGATCTGTTACCTTGGGCTACTCACCAGATGTCTCAGCTGAGGTTTACTTATCTGTAAAATGGGGGTAATTTTGGTACATATCTTGTAAGGATTTTCTAAAGATTTAAGGAGGTAACCCATATAAAGCACTTACCACAGTGCCCAGCAGAAAGGAGCTCATTAAATGTTAGCTGCTCTGATTATTGCTATTTTATTATTCTTATCATTATTATTATTGACAGATACGTTCTGGGATGAGCTGAAAGAAAAGGTAAAGGGAAGGAGAAGCCTAATCTAAATGGAATATAACAGTAGTTAAAAATATAAGCAGTTTTGCTTTCCTCCTCTCCATGTTTCCAAAAATATGGAATGCAACTTGGAGTTAAATCACATTAAGTCCTAAAGTTTGGAAGTTCATCTCTTACAGATCCTCTTTCAACCCTCCCAGTTGGCTGAAGGAGGAGGTAGGGCACCTCTAACTGCTCTCCGACACTCCCTGGGCTCCCTCTTAAGCACAGAAGCAGAGGATAAACTCCGAACATCAGCCTCTGGTTAGAACTTAACAGCCTTCTTTTGTTTTCATGTATTTATCACTATGGCTGCTTCCTATTTATGGCAAATAATACTGATTTTCTATTTTGGGTACTGATATAATGTTGCTTCTAAAATAAATTTATGTAAGTGAAAACCTGAATTGACTTAAAGATATAAAGTAAATAACAGCATAGGCAGAACACGTATCTGGTAAAAATCCCAGTGGTGGCCCATGGATGACCCATGTTGGAACACTCACAACAGTCCTGCAAGCTCCGAACTTATCTCTTTTTTGTAGATGAGACAAGTGAGGCGAATGTGGGTAAGGCGCAAAACAACATGGTGTTCACACTCAGGCCTTCGAATCCATCCCTGAATTGTTTAAATTCAAATCAAATATTCAGCCTCAGTTTTCTCAACTGGATGGAAAAGAGGTTGCAAATTTTGGCTAGAAGAGGTAAATACATTAGTCTTATTTTTCCTCCTAGACTAGGTGTTACAGGAAGTTGACCAGAGCAAAGCAGAGTAATAGAGAAAAAGAAAAGCAACATTGATCTCTCACCGAAGAGAGATCCAACACCAAAGAGATACATGGGTAGACAGCACAGCACCAAGAAGACATTATTTTTTTCTTACTTGAAGACAATATTAAAGGCAATTTAGTTCTATCCACTCCCTAGCCCCTCCCTAGATATCCTCCCTCGCCCCCCTCCCCATTCCCTAGCTAGATGGCAGTTTGCTTCAGGACAGAGAAGGTTAGCAACATGAAGTGGAAACATTGGTGAGACGAGGTGAAATCTCAGAAAGTAAAGGTTTTCTACACACACATACTTGGATGTCAGTTGAATAAGTTGGTTTTTACTTCCTTTGCTTTCTAGCTGCTAATGAACAGGGCTGGATTGGGAGTTTTAGAGCTGGACAGTCCGTGGGCTGGAGAGTCAAATCGAGAGGAAGCACAGTGAACCCCTTTTATCCTAGGCATGGGGACAGTCTGGTTGTAGTGTCCATCTCCCCAATGATTGTCAAGGCCAATCTGGCAGATGAAGCTGCAGCCACACCCTCCACTTCCCCAGGAATGGCTCTTCTTGACATTGCAGGCTTCCTGGGAGAGGGCAGCCTTCTTATAGAAGAGGGCAAGGGATAGGTCTCTTTCTTCCTTCCGCAAGCTATAAAAGTCTTCTCCTTCTGGGTCTTCCACACACATGCTATATTATCTGGAATCTTAGGAGCCACAGATTTAACTAATGCCAGGCTAACAGTTGTCTAGGCAGAACTAACCTGGTCATGTCCTATGAATCACCAACGTGGGCATTTGATGCATCACCCACATCATACCAGCCCTAGTCCAAAGAAATAGCAAAACAAGCTCGTGTGGCCCTCTTCTGGAAAGGAGACCACTCTCTTAACAATGGCGAGAGCTACTATTCTTGCAATTGCTGCCCTTTCCCTCATCCAGGGTGCCTGTGACCTCTACAGATACCAATCACAGGCTGGCTCACAGAAGCATGTCCCAAGAATCAGGAAGAGTCCTGTGATATGGTATGATCTCATTTTCCCACCTCTGTTGTAATCTTTGCATCCCTATTGAATCCAAGTTGCCTTTTAATATTGGAAGACCTGCCACTGAGAAATAATATTTTACATAAGCAGATATGCTTGCTAAGGTCCTGGGAAGAGAAGCATTTCATAAGGAAGAAATGCTACTGTATTTACATACGTGCGTATGCACGTATGCATGAACTAGTAGATCCTATCAACATTGAGGGCATTAAAAAAAAGTTTACCAACTGCCTCAAAGCACTGAACATATTTCTCCTCATTGCAATCTGGTTCTTACTATCTCTCTCTTAGTCCTCCCCTAAGAAGTCTTTGTGCTTGGAGGAAAAGAGAGATCATGTGCAGACAGGAGAACTCTGGGCCTCTGTATTCACTAATCTCTGCCTTTTCCATGAAAAAGTGAAGACAGGGAATCAACTCTGAGGAGGAGTACTAATCCTAACACAGGGAGGTCCCATCAGTGTGGTGACCAGCCATCCTTAGTTTGCCCCGCACAGTGGGGTTTCCTGGGATGTGGGACTTCGGTGCTAAAACCAGATGGTTGGTCACTCTAGTTCTCTGTAGGGTGTGACCATCCCTTCTCACCATATCTGGGGACAGAGAGCAGAGAGAAGGTTAATGTGTCCTGCCTTCATGGATAAAATAGGGGTTTAGGAGACAATTGTGGCATCTGACATCACTTAGGGAAAAGGATCAACAGAGCAAGTAGAAGGGCAAGGAGGACTTGCAAGGTTTAAACCCCTGGCACATCTTTATCTTGCTATATGTGTTCCATATGCATGCCAACTCCCCCCCCATCCCCTGTTTACTTTGTTTCACTATAAGAACCAGCAATAGATCCTTTCAGTAGGGTTTTATCAGCAGCCAAAAAAAAAGACAGCTGAAAAAGTTTGCCCTCAGAGTTTCAACCTGGGGAGATAATTTACCCCAAGATGAAGTCAGATGGTAACAACATTGACATTGAAAGGGAAGCATCTTCTTAGGTCTGAGGGAAAGAGATGCTGAAGGGGGTAGGACACTCAGTTTCCCTCCCAAACTCTGCGCTGTAAGACCATTGTCAACCAACACTCTCTGAAAAAGGGTAATATTCTTTTCCCATTGTCACAGAAGGGAAGTGAATCAAGATTTATTCCAAATGACCTCATCACCAGTATGCCAATAAGAAAGTGGCAACTTTAAAAACACACACACACACACACACACACACACACACACACTGGACCAACTGTAAAGGTGCCTTTTGGTAATGGATCTGAAACCAAAACCTAAGCAGAGTCTGCAAAATCTATCCCTAAGAAAAAAGAAAAGAAAAACTCTCATGGCCATAAAACAAAAATCTTTTTTTTTTTTTTAAGACTGAGTCTCACTCTGTCACCCTGGGTAGAGTGCAGTGGCATCTCATAGCTCACTGCCACCTCAAACTCCTGGGCTCAAGAGATCCTCCTGCCTCAGCCTCCCGAGTAGCTGGGACTACAGTTGCGCACCACCACTCTCTGCTAAAACAAAAATGTTAATGTTTTATTTGTCAGTACTTTAGTATCTTGGCATTGATATCACCCCAACTTTATTAAAAGAGCTCTGATTAATTCACGCACCAAAGCACATCCAGAAGAAGATGGCCAGAATGGAGAGGAAACTGGAGATATTCGGTTTAGAGCGAAGACTGAAAAGTGTGAATGGCAGATCATTGTCTTCCAGTATCTAAGGGCTCTGGGGGGAGGTGGGGGTAACTGCATGGCCCCACATGGAAGCTGAAGCAGTGACAGATTTGTATTCTAACAAAGGGAAGAAGCTTCTTATAATTAAGCTTCCCTACATAGAAGGGACTGGACTAGGAGGTAGTGAGCTCCTGTCCCTAGAGGTATGCAAACAGAGACTGACCAATTTTCAGCCACAAGGAAGATGCTACTCCTGCTTTGTATGGGAGACTGAAGATGCCTGAAGTCCCTTCACAACACTGAGATCCTCAATGCTCTGGCCTCAGGCACTGTCTGACACTGTCCTCCATGTACCTTCCCTGGGCCCTCAGCCCCCAGTGCCTCGCGCCTCGCTGGTGGTGACGGGGATCAGGCGTGATGCCAGGGTGTCCCATTCACACAAACATGAGTGGGAATGAATGGCTAAGTTGTGAGCCACGTCATCAATCAGAAGCATGATTCCAGGGATTCTGGATCATTGTGTATGGGCAGTTTCTCGAGTTCCTGGTGGTGTCCACTGTGCAGAACTGTGTACCTAGGGAGGAAGGAAAGAAGGTGTGAGAATTTAACAGGCATGCTCCAGAGGCACCAAGGAGAGTTCTCCCTCCACGCCTGACTCCCTTTCTCTGTCTGCTTCCAAGGGCATGGTGATGTAGGGGTGGGGATGGGGAGGAAGGAACAAATGAACCGTATGTGGATTGCTCATGTCCAAAGTGGGGAAACTAAGTCCTGGAGGACACAACAGGCCTAGGATTATAGAGGGAGTGAGTAGCAGAGCTGGGACTAGAACCCCAAATTCTTTCCTCCCGACAGAGCCTGGTTGTTTTGTGTCACTCATAAGAATGAACCCTATGTCCACCTCAGGCTGTGCTTGAACATACTGGGTCTCCTCTGCCAGGAATAGTTTTTTATTCAGGGATATCCACATGCTGACCGAGATGAACAAACCACTCAGGGCCTGAAATGCAATGTAACTATGTTTGTTACTTTGATTCTTTTTGGTGTCATTTGGAACAACAAATCAATTAGATGAATCAAACAGCAAGTTGACTCTAAGCATCACAGTGACATTTAGTACTTGACAAGTGTTTATTATTTTTCTGCAGTGTCACACAGTCGCACTCAATATGTTAATTGCCTTTAAATGCATCTCAATAGCAGGCACATCTCATCATCTGTTACCCAGACTCCGGCACGGGGTGGTCATTCCTATGAAATGTCTACAGATTTTAGAAGCATGATCACCACTCGCTTCTCTGAGGCCAGTGTCAAGTCCATTCAGTAAGACAAACGCACACCAGTCAGTTATTTGGCATCATAGGTTGACAAAATAACTTGATGGCTTCACACACGAGTCTGAGCTCTCACAGAACCACCTACTGCGGCCGGTGCTGAGATAGAGGTGAACAGAAAGGATGTGACGTGAAAAACCAAAGGCATTTCTTACTGCTACCCGGCTAGACCAGTGCTAAGGAGAGGAATAAAATGGGGAAGGAGACAGAAAGGGCAGATCATACACAATTAACTAGGGTGGCCAGGAAAGGTCCTAGTGAGAAGTGTAAGACCTTAGGCAAGCAAGTGTTCCAGCTATTGAGTTAGAGACTCTCAGCCTCAAAAGCACCCTTCTGCACTTGGCTTTGTCATTCCGCAAACCAAATGTCTGTGTTGTTGGCTGGCTCCTTGTCAGGCTCCTCAGATAGGGGGTGTTGCAGGGGGCCTGGGAGCTGGAGGAAGGAGAGGTGCTCGCTCCTATGAGCTTCCTGTCTGCTGTGGTTCCTGTGAGCGTCACCCCTGAACACTTCTTCACCCCGGCAGAGGCAGCACCTTCCTGGAGCAGGGCCGGGTCCAGTTGACAGTCTTCCCAACTCCTGCAGAGCTGGCTTTATGGCAGCCCCTCAGGGGCACCCGCTCCATCCGGCCAGCCCCCCTTATCAGAGGTCTAAGTTTCTGCTCGGCGGGGTCCCCACTCTAAGTTTTTGTGATTATTCCCTTTATTCTGTCAGTCCTAGAGCTTCCGGCAGTTGCTAACTCCATAGGGCTTCAAGAGTGTTCTTTCAGTAGTTAACGACTATATGCCTAGTTAACATCTTTTTATGTTAAGGTGTTATTTAAATAACTGGCATGGCTATGTCTCCTGACCACACCCTATGAGACATGGTGAGAGAGGGAGGCATGTGCATACCTGGGACAGAAACATTCCGGGTAGGAGGAACAGCAAGTACAAAGGTCCTGAGGCTAGGTCCTGCCTGGCATATCTGAAGAACCCCAAAAATGTGGGGGGCTGAGGAGGAATGTAAGGAGTTGAGGTCAGCAAGGTAGCCAGGGCCACAGTGGGGTGGGGGTGGCCTTGCAGATCCCTATAAGGCTTTGGCTTTCACTACATGTGAGGACTTTGAGCACAGCATGAGGGACACAGTCTGAATGACCTCCCAGCAGGCTCCCTCGGGCTGCTCATAGATGGGATGGAAGTGGGGTGTGCACAGCGAGACCAATTAGGAGTTTACAGCAACAATCTAGGTGAGAGTAGACAGTGCCTTGGCCCAAGATGTAGCTGTAAAAGGGGGGGGGGTGTGTGGTCAGACTCTACATATGTAAATACAACCCTCAGTAGCCGGTATGTTGTTATGCTTAATTCTACAGAAGGTTTAGCCCTTACAACTTTTCTCAGACTCTTTCCTGTGTGTTTGTTTCCCTGGTCTTGTCTCACCAGCTATGCTGTGTTATGCAGCATAGTGACCAAGACCTTCACTTGAGTCAGACAGAACTAGCTGCCAATCCAGGCTCTACCACTCCCCAGCTTTGTAATATTTGGCAAGTTAATCTCTCTATGCCTCACTTTCCTCCTCTGTAACCAAGGGTAATGATACCTATCTCATAGCATTGCTGTATGGATTAAATAACATAATGTAAGGAAAACATTAGCACAGGATCTGGCACATAGTAGAAGCTCAATATATGGAAGTTAAAATAATTCTATTTACTTCTTTTTGTCAATATTTCATTTAGGTAAGAGTATGTAATAATGATGATGATAATAATAAATGTACAGCTCTTAACTATTTAGAAATATTTTCCTCCTTTATTTACAAGTAAAATCTAAAAGGCCTCAAAATATAGAAGGATCCCTGATTTTGCCATTCCCTTCTCCTTTATCAGAACCACAAGCCCTTTTTTGGCAAATATTCATACTAAAGCAGCACCAATTGATTTGCCCATCCATGGATTCCTTTTATAATCACAGGAACTCTGCAAGCCAGGCGAGCCAGGCGATAAGATCAATATTACACAGAGGAGAAAAGTGAGGCTCAGCTCAGCTGAGTGAGTATTCTGAGCATCATGGCAAGTGAGCGGCAGGACCTGGCCAGAACCACAGCCACACTCCCACCCATGCTCTTGCCCTGAGCAGCATCACTTCATAACTTCAATGTGGGCCTTCAAAAAAGGGGTCAGGACCAAACACCCCTGGGAAATGGGGCTGCACTTCGGTATCTGAGGTGCAGGGATACCCCTAAAGTAGATGGTTTGTGCAGGAGAAACTTGAATGATAATAATAAGAAATCATACACAGCTCAATTTATTGAGGAATTAGGATGTGTGCCAGTTACCATTTTTAGTAATTACATCATTTCATTTATATCATTTACTTTTCACAACCTAAGCGGCAGGTGCTCTGCTTAGACCTATCTTACAGATGAGAGAACTGAGGCCCAGGGCAGTTAAGCAGTTTATCTAAGGTCACAGGGTGCATGACTGACGCCCATGCTCTCAACCTCAAGCACACTCCCAAGCCTATGCGCTGTTCTATGGATAATAGATCACTCTCACTGGCAATCAATGGCACCTTCTCCTACATCAAGTTCACATGAAGAAGGTGTCGTCCTGGTTGAGAAGGCAAACTGATATTTGTGATCACATGAGACATGCTGCCATGGAATGCAGGCAAGCTCTACAGCAGCCAGCTTTCCACACGTCTCTCCTCGTAAGTGTCTGTTTCTCATGTGCTAATGAGTCACTTGTCAGAAACAGCTAGAAAAGAGGTGTGGGATTGCACTCGAGATTTCAAGTGGAGGTTTCCCTGTATCCAGAGGGCCATTGAAAGGCAACAGCTCTCTGTAGATATGGGAGTGAGCAGATGGGCATGTTTTCTAGCTACATTTGACCCTTGAACAATGAGAGGGTTTGGAGGACCAACCCCCAGCACAATTGAAAATTCATGTATAACTATTTACTCCCCAAAAACTTAACTACTAATAGTCTACTGTTGACTGGAAGCCTTACTGATAACATAAAGAGTTGATTAATGCATATTTTGTATTTTATATGTATTGTTTACTGTATTCTTACAATAAAGTAAGCTAAAGAAAAGAAAATGTTACTAAGAAAATCATAAGGAAGAGAAAATATATTTCTATTCATTAAGTGGAAGTGGATCATCATAAAGGTCTTCATCCTCATCGTCTTCATGTTGAGTAGGCTGAGGAGGAGGAGGAAGAGGAGGAGGTGGTCCTGCTGTCTCAGGGGTGGCAGAAGCAGAAGAAAATCTACATATAAGTGGACCCATGCATTTCAAATCCCTGTTGTTCAAGAGTCAACTGTACAACATTTGAGTGGTTTCTCTCACCATGGTATGGTGGGTGATACACACAGAAAGGAGGAACTAGTGTGAAATTTCCTTGGCAGAAGTCTAGTAGAAGCAAGTGTGTCACAAATGGAGTCTGGCTCATAGAGATAATCCCTGGGCTTGGGTATTCCCAAGTTTCCACGAGTCAAATACATTTTTAATACGGTACTTTCACTTTGATTATAAATAATGAATAATATGAGCAGATCTGGGATCATCTGTATGGCTACCTTATAAACTTACACTGCCTTGTGAATTCAGGCTTACATCTGCATTCAGGTCCACTCTGCTGTTGCTGGCTAACTTCATGCAATGTCTCTAACTAGAGCGTGCAAACCCCCAGAGATCTGTTGGCACCTTCATGAGGAGCTACACACCCTCATTCTGAGAAATATTTAGAGAAAAGAAAGCACATAGTCCTGCAGGCAAACAGAATAACATTCAAATCCCAACTCTGCCGCCTACTAGTCGTATGGCCTAGTCAAGTAAGTTAGTTGCACCTACCTGACATTTTTGTTATGACAATGAAATTAACATCTACAAATACCTTAGCAGAAGGAATGGACACACAGTGTATGCAGGAATCTTCATTGGTAAGTAAACCAAGATTCAGAAAATGTGACTTTCCTTGGGTCAAAGAAGTAAGTGTGGAGCGGTTGAGGCAGAATACCTGGGTTCACATTCTGGCTCTGCCACTTACTAGCTCTGTGAATTATTCCAAATGTTCCAGTCATTGTGGACATTAAGTAAGATAATGCAGATAAAATGCTTATTAGAATAGTGCCAGCCAAAAAGTAAGCACTCAATAAATGTCAGTATTGTTATCTGATGATCAAAGTAAGACTTGAACCCAGTACTTACTTCCTGATTCAGAGCAGAAATCCATTCCTTGGTCATTGATCAAATATTTGTTCACTTGATAATTGATCACAAAGCTAAAAGAAACCTTCAAGATGGCTTTACAGATAAAGAAACAGCCCCAGAGAGAAAGACCATCATCTGTTGGAGTGGCAAATTTCTCTCAGTTCTGTTTAGTGTAAGAGCTTACCTGCAGTCTCACGGCTGCTCTGGTGGAAAGCCAACCCCAGGTGAGTGGGTGTATCTGGGCAGTTTCGCATCCTGACAAAGAAACACTGCTGTTTCCCAAGCAACAGCAATGCACCAGGCAGCTCTCTTCAAGCTATTAATTTATTCAAACATGATGGGAGCCACATTAGGTTTGGTAATTACCTGAGTCTACAATTCATTCATTGAACAATTAGTATCTTGCTTAGAGCAGCCTGGATGTGGTAATTAGCAGCGTAATAATAGCCCCCTCTGCCTGGCCAGCCTGGTATTATCAGGAAATGATTAGACTTTATTACACGTCAGCTCTGCCCTCCTCTGCAAGGCAGTGCTCACTCACATTGGGTGGAGGGGCGTTGTTGGGGGAGGCTTGCAGGATGTTTTAATTATTAAAATATAAAGTGCCTCGGTTTAGAGATTCAACCCTAAGGCAGAGTTTCATGAAAGCTGGAGTTCTATCACCTGGAAATGAAAATTTTACAGTTGGTGTTTTCTCCGTGAACATAAATCCCAAGCAGTTCTTCATCGAGCCATTTTTTTACTTAAAAACATATTCTGAGTGGCTACCACAGTCCAGGCATGGTGCCATGCCTTGGAGATACCAGGGTGGAGACACTGTCCCTGTCCCCATGGAGCTGGCAGTGTACTGAGTGAGAAGACTCCACAGTCAGGTGCGAATCATAGCCGTGAGAGGAGTTAGGAAGGAGAGGTACTTGGTGATACTACGAAAGCATGTCATAGAGGGCAGTGACCTCGGTTAGCGTGTCAGGGTCGTGTGACTGAAGAAGTGACAGGACATGAGAATCGGAAGATGGGCAGGAGTTCACCAGGCCAAGGGGAGAGCAACGGCCTGCAATCTTGGGGCAGGCCTGTGTGGTGAGCGCAGAACCGAGCGGGCGTCAGTCTGCGAGCAGGCGCAGAGCCAGCAGAGCAGTGGGAAGCCGGCCACGGCTGCAAGCAGAGCGAGTGCATGAGGACTTTACGTTTTGCGGGAACATCCTGGCTGTGGCGTGTAGAATGGACTGGACTGAGATTGGAGTGGGAGCCCGGAGGGAAATTAGGAGGTGCATTAGCTTCCTGTTGCAGCTATAATAAACTACAGCAAACTAAGTAGCTTAAACCAACACAGATTTATTATCTTACGTTTCTGGAGCTTAGAAGCCCAAAGTGGGTCTTACAGGATTAAAATCAAAGTGTTGGCAGAGCTGCGCTCTTTCTGGAGGCTCTAGGGGAGAGTCCATTCCTTGCCTTTTCTGGGTTTTAGAGGCTGCCCATATTCCTTAACCTATGGCCTCACCGCTCCAACCTCTGCTTCCATCCTCACGTTCCCCGCCTCTGGCTCCGATCCCCCCTCTTACAAGGACCCTTGTGATCATGGTGAACCCACACAGATAATCCAGGACCATTGCCCCATCTCACGATGCTTAGCCTCATCACATCTACAAAGTCCCTTCTGCCATGTAAGTGAACATCTTCACAAGTTCTGGGAATTAAGATGTGGACCTCCTTGGGCGGCCACTATTTTGCCTACCACAGGTGATTTTTGAGGTGTCCAGAGGTGTCGGTGACTCAGAGATGTAGGATGCTAGTGGTGGAAGTGTTGAGAAGCAGTCGGATTCAGGATCTATCTTGAAGGGAGAGCCGACAGGACCTGCTGATGCACTGGACGCAGGGCCAGTGAAGGCATCCCAGGCCCAGGCCTGGGCTTGGCAATGGCGCTGCGGCAGGAAAGAGCATGGCGTGGCATGTTTCCTTGGAAGAGTGGTGAGTGTTCTAGGGCACATCTTACATGGTGAGGCTGGGAGTGCTGGGATGTGAGGCTTAAAGGAGGTGGCAGCAACATTACTGAGGGACTGAATGGCTGGGCTCAGGAGTTTGGGCTAAATCCTTAGGTGATGGAGGGTGAAATGAATGGTGGCTGCACTGTGGAGAAGGGGACAATCAAGACACTGAGACCAGTATGGAGAGAAAAGACAAGGTTATAAGCAAGAGAAGCATCATGGGTGGGAGAAGAGGAGGACCTTGTCTGGGTCGATGGGCTGGACAGCATCATTGACTTCACGTGGGGATGACTGAGAAGTGTCCAAGGCAAGTCTGAGTTTCTTGCCTGGGCAAGACAGTGGGTGTTAATGCCATTAACAACAGAGCCCCCACCCACCCTGACCCTTCTCTTCTCCAGGGGAAACACCTCCCATTCTTCAGTATTCCTCATAGAGCAGGGTTTCTGTTCTTCCTCAGCTTCCTGGTAGCTCCATTCTGGACTAGCTCATCTTTGTCTAGAAAATGGATATTCCAATAGTTAAGGGATCCTGGCCTCGGGTCCAGTCTTTGGTTATCAATGGAATAAAGACCAAAACCTACACCTTATGATGCAGCTGGGCATTTTTATACAGACATTTATAACTATTATAAAACAGAGGATGTTTCCTTTAAGGCTGCTCCTCTCCTGGGCTACACCATCCTCCTCCGAACCCTCAAGGACTCGGATCTCTCAAACATGCTTCCTCACTGTGGGGCACGTCTGCTGCATGCTTTCCCGTCCTCCCCCTGCAGGAAGCTCGACCTCCTGGCCATAGCACCATTCGGCAGGAGAGGCAAGGCCCGAGTTAGACGACCGTGCTTCTGTCACCAGGAAATATGTAACTGGGGTTTGGAGACACAATCAGGGTCTGTTGGTGCTTAAATGGAGAATGTAGGGCTGCTGAGGGGAGCCAGTTTTGGCTCCTTTTCTTATAGAAGTGGAGAAAGGTGGTCTAGAAAGACAAAGAAAGTGCAGAGAAGAGCAGGCAAGAGACTACATGGCCTCAGAGGAGTAAAAAGGGGAATTCTAGTCCCTGAGAGCAGCCCTATTCTTTATTTTAATGCTAGTGAAGACCAGTAAACTTCTAGCTTTGGGAATCCTTGAGATATCCCAGTATCTTTCCAATAAATTTGCCCTTTGTTTTTCTTTAGGAAATATGAATGGACTTACAACTTATGATAGACACTGTGAGTTACATACTTGAACACATACACGCACACTTTCTTCTTTCTTTCTGGCAGAGACTGCCTATTAGTAAAGACAAAAGTGTGAGATGCATTGCAGCTAAGGGTTTGGCCTGTGACTCTCTCTTCTCCAGTGGAATCTAAGGGTCTGCTAGGGGAATATTCTGGAAAATGATTTCCCCCTGAATAAAGGACTAGTACAAGAAGAGTTTGCTTTCTCTTCTAGCATTTGGTTGTGGTTAGGTTAGGAGGATGCAATTTTTGGAACTTTGGCAGCCATTTTGTGACCATGAGAGGATCAACTATCAGGCTGAGAATGGCAGAGTAGAAAGATAAAAAGCATATGTGTCCTCTACAGTGTTGTTGAATCACTAAATAACCAACTCTGAAACTACCAAACTCTGCACTTTATATCTTGTAAATTGATAAATGGCCTTATTGTTTAAATTAATTTTAGTTAGACATTGTAGTACTTGTCAGCCAAAGCATTCTAAGTTACATACTACCCATGATCCCTGACTTTCATGTCTACAATAACTTCCCACTTTCTGCCACATCAAAATCTTATCTACCTTTTAAGACCCAGTCCAATGCCTACCTCCTTCCAGAACACTTTCTACACTGTCCATTAGCATTTATTGTCTGTGAGAACACAAATTTTATTTGCTACTATCAGCTGTTTATTTGGGTATATGTCTGGTCTCCTGGTAATCCTGAAAAGCAGAGACCATATTTTGCCACTTTATAAGAGTTAATAATCATTCAGCCTTCTACCAGACCCTGCACTGTTTTTTAAATATTGTATTTAATGCTATAATGACTACGATGTCAGCTCTATTATTTTATATGTCTCCATTTCACAGATGAGGAAACTGAGACTCATGGAGGTTAAGACTTGCCAGAGATCACTCAGCTATTGATTGGCAGGGCTGGGTTTCAAACCTAGGCATGCCAGAATCCAGAGCCATTCATGCTATTAGTATTTCCCAACCTTATTTATTTTTAATATTTGATTTATAGCTCACAACACCTCACAGAGTGTGAAGAAAATCACAGAATCTATAGAAATATTGTTGAGTGGATAATGAATGAAACAATACTCCCCTAACATTGCCTGGCCTTTGAACTGATTACAAAAAATACTGGCAATTTCTCTTGCACAGTAAGGCTGTGTGTTGTACCTCTCAGATAATCTCTGCATTCGTGATGTTTCTTTCCATTCTTCTATGCTCAATACCACATCTTCTAGGGTGAGTGTGGGGGAGGCACTATCTCCTCCAAACACACGCATTTCAGAAACAGCCCTGATATGGGCATTTCTAGGTTTTGGTCTCTCTATGAGGAGACTGGAGAAGCCTTTCTAGCATCAAAACTCACATCATGGGCTGGGTTCATTCCCGTGGAAACACCCAGCAGAGAAGCTGGGGAATCTGAGGATGAAAAAGGGGTGTTTTTCCCTTTTTCATTCTCAGATGGAAAGGTCTCAAGGAGTCAAAGAAAGAGTGTGTATAGTGGGAGAAGGAAACAACAGTACAGATGGTAGAAGTGTGACTTTTTAATTTTAGGTCATTAATTCAGTAAAGCCTGAAGCATCAGAAGAAAATGAGCTGCCAGAGGGTGTATATATGTGGGTGCTTCAATGAATCTTTAACTACCAACACATCATTTATCCAAAAGTCAGTTATCCAGTGACTTCCACTATCCAGAAACCTGAGCTTAGTTTTTTAAAAAGGCTCTGAGTCATCAGAGTAGTTATCACAAAGGTGTGGACTTTTCCCATAGTCTTCCCCAGTTTTTCTCTCAGAGAACATTTAAGCTTAGTTTTCATAAAACTCTAGAAAGCTTGGTTCTTCCCCAACACTCAGCAGAGGAGAGAAGGGCAAGGGAGATACATAATGCTGGCAGCCAATGAGCTGATTGCAGGAAAGAATGATAGCTGATACGTGGCAAAGAGAAAAGAAACTAAGAAAGTCAACAAAAATCAACACATAGAAACTAACTGGGGCCATTTAGCCCTGAGAAAAAATATTTCAAACATGTTCCAAGGTCATTACTGTAGTATAGGATAACTTACTAATAAAAATTCAAAATGCCAACATTGAACAAAGTTATTCAAAAACTGATTCAATACTGGGAAAATTCGAATAAAGTCTACAGCTCAGTTAATAGTATTGGACCAATGCTAATGTTCTAGTTTCTATAAATGTATCATGGTCATATAAATGTTGGCATGAGGGAAAGCTGAGTGAAGTGTATGCAGAAACTCTCTGTACTATCTCTACTATCCTATAGATTTAAAATTCTTTCAAAATAATTTTTCAAAAGTTTTTTAAAAACTGGAAAAAGCAGTTTTTGGTCTGGCTTGGAAGTCATGAATCCATATTAACAATGAGTTAGGATGAACAAGCTGAAAAATCAACACTTTTTCTTAGATCTGTGCGAGAAGTGAGGTCACAGGGCAAACCGTTGCCCTGAAAATTAGAGAAACCAGTGAATAAAGAAAATCACAACTTACTGGAGCAGAAACCTCCACAGGTATCAGTACCAGAGTAGGAATACCTGGACTGTAATTAATTAATGAATTAGTAGAGGCTCTGAGTGGACAAGTGTGAGAGATAAAAATCCCAAGGGGACCCAGTAATAGCAGACCCCCACACTTTTGTGAGTTTTACCTCCAGGAGCTCAACCAAGTTCTCACAGTAAATACCAGGGGAAAAAAAATCCCTTCATGCTTCTGGCAGGGAGGAGGAGAAAAGTAACTATTTTGGAATAGTCCAGAGCATTCTGTTTTTCTTGACAAGATCTGTATTCAGGAGAAACTATTTAACAGAGCCTAAGCTATTGGAGTCACATCAGAGCCCAAACGACCTAGGGGAAAGGAAATATCCTACTCCAGCTTCCTCTAGCTTTCCGCATGGGGGAAGAGAAATATCAATTCCAGGTGCCTTAAGCCATCTAATCCCCCCTAAGCATCGGGGGAAACTGAGAAGCACATGTGAAGTTCACAGTCCAGAAGCATAGACTCACGAAAAGACAGAGAACGAATCATAAGACTATAGAATACTTCCTCTGTCCCACACTTTACCTCCACATCACTAAAGGCCTATTTGCTGAAGTGTCTTTTACCCAGGATATCATGTCTGGATATTAAGCAAAAATTATAAGGCATACTAAAAGGGGAAAAACACAGTCTGAAGAGCCAGATCAAGCATCAGAACCAGACTCAGATATCGAAGGACTGTTGGAATGATCAGACTGGGAATTTAAAACAACAATGATTAACATGCTTAGGGCTATAATGAAAAATATAGGTGACATGCAAGACAAGATGGGTAATGTAAGCAGACAGATGGAAATTCTAAGAAAGAACCAAATAGAAATGCTAGATATCAAAAATACTGTAACAAAAATGAAGACTGCCTTTGATGGACTTATTAGTAGACAGGACAGGACTGGACTGAAAAAAGAATCTCTGAGCTTAAGGATATCTCAATATAAACCTATAAAACTGAAAAGAAAAAAAACTGAAAAATAAAAGAACCAGAACAGAGTATCCAAGAACTATGGGACAACTACAAAAGGCATAACGTAAGCCTAAGAATACCAGAAGAAGGAAAAAGAGAGACAGGAACAGAAGAAATATTTGAAGAAATAACAATAGAAAAATTTCCCCCAAATTAATATCAGCCACCAAACTACAAATCCAGGAAGTTCAGAAAACACCAAGCAGGATAAATGCCAATGAAATTACACCTAGACATATTATATTCAAATTGAGGAAAATCAAAGATAAAAAATTCTGAAAAAAGCCACAGGGGGAAAAATATGGAGGAGAAAAGATAAGAATTATATCCAACTTCTCAGAAACCATGCAAACAAGAAGAGAGTGGAGTCAAATATTTAAAGTGTTGAGAGTAAAAAAAAAAAAAATCACCAACCTGGAATTCCAACCCTGAGAAATTATCCCTCAATATGTCAGTATGGTGTCTGATATATATATATAAAAAAGCTGTTTGGCATATATATATACACATACACACACACACACACACACACAAAATGCTCCTTGACTTATGATGGGGTTACATCCTGATGAACTGATAAAGTCAAAACTTTGAAAGTTGAACCATTGTAAGTTGGTGACCATCTGCATATACACTTATGTATGTTTACATATAAATGAAATAAATGAAAGCAATAATACAAGGAATGGGAGAAGGAATTAGGATTATCTGGTCATTATAAGGTACTTGCACTATGATAAAGCAGTATAGTGTTATTAGAAAGTGAACTTGGATTAGTATGCATGTATATATCAAACTCTAGGGCAACCATTAAAAAAAGTTTAAAAAGAAGTAAAACTGATATGATATAAAGGAAACAACATTAAATCATATAAAATTCCTAATTATAACCACAAAATGCAGAAAAAGAGTGAAAGCAAAAATAGCAACAAAAAACAAGGGCAACAAATTAAAAAATAAATAATCCAACTATATCAATAATCACTTTGAGTGCTAATGGTCTAAATACACCAATTAAAGGACAGAGACTGTCAGAGTGGATCAACAACAAGACCAAACTATATGTTGTCTACAAGAAACCCACTTTAAATATAAAGACGGGGACCCAGGAAAATGGTGGACTAGAAGCAGCCTGTGAGAATGCCACTGTCAAGGAAAGGAGTGTAAATTGAAGGCACATGCCTACCTATGGATAACATTACCTATGGATAAGAAGGAACATTGTGAAATCACAGAGAAGCAATGGGGAACACTCAGAGTGAAGGAGAAGGCGATGGGGAAATACATTTGACGAGATCAAAGGGATCTGTGGGGAGGCATCCACATGTGGGAAAGACTAGGTGGATAGGGTGCCACACTCACCCTGCAGGCAATGTGGCCGAGTTGTGACAGGGCTCCCTCCACCAATATAGGCCTCTGTCTGGATGGACTGGGAAGCTGCTTAGAGTCTGTGCAGAGTCATTGCACCAGGGAACAGGTACACTAAGGATCTAGTGGCAGCTGATCCCAGGTTTCTGCAGCTGATGCCATCCTGTGCTCTCAGTTGCATGGCACCAGGTCTGTACAGAACTCAGCTTTGCAGCAGTAGCCTTCACATTGCCCCTACCAGGCTGGCGAGGGAGTGGACTGAGCAGACACTCCTCTGAGCCATACCCTGTGACTGGAAGCCAAGCGCCCCTCCCCTACAACGTGGTGGGATCTGAACAGAGTAGTTACCTTGGATGCCACAGGCTCTGACCTGAGAAGCTTTGGGTGACTGCTTCAGTGGGACCTGGGAAAGTGGGGAGAACTCCATGGTCCCTAGGCCACTGAAACTGACCCCCACCCTCATGACATGGCATCCTTCAGTCCCCAAACCTGCAGAACAGCCCGCCACCTGTGTGGCCCTGCCTTTGCCCCCTCAGGTTAGAACAGCCAGTCGCCTGCCAGACCCTTCTTCTGGCTCTGAGGCTCTACTCAGAAGCCCTGCTTCTGGCTCTTCCCCGTCCTTGCTCTGAGGCTCTCATGCCACAGCCTGAGGCTCCACCCCTGTGGCTCCAGAGCTCCCACCAGGCCCAGGATACCACCCCCAAGATTCCAGAGCTGCACTTAGAACTCAGGATCCCACCTCTGAGTCTACTCCACTGCTGCAGAGCTGGTGGAACTGCTCTAAGGCCCAACTCCCCACCAGGGAAACCCCCAGCCTTGAGCTGCCATTATACCTGGATCTGGTTCGAGCAAACACCTACAGCCTGGGAACCCATGACCATTGCCTAGAGAGCCTCACCCAGCTTCCACTGTCACCCCTGCAGGGAGACCCCAGGCAGAGCAATCCCCACAGTGCCAGCCTCTGTGGAAAGGGTATTACCCAGCCTCCAACTTGAACTTACTACGATGATATGGAGAAGAACCCAACACTCTGCACAAAGATCATCCAATACAGGCTTTAACTGTGGCAATCACAGGTGAACAAGACAAATCAGAACAGCTGCACTACAGGCTTTTAATGCACATGCCCCTTCCCTGCCATGTCAACATTTCAGAGTAGGAAAAAAGTGCCATCTAGGGACCTCCCCTTCTTCTAATTAAGCAGGACAGTTCCCAGCAAAGAACAGGTGTCCTGCAAACCTATTAGTCCTCAGCAGAGAAAAGAGGTTTCAGATGAGAAGAAACCAGCAAAAGAACCCTGGCAACATGAGAAAAGAGAATAGTTTGATATTCCCAAAGAATCACAATGGAGCTACATTAGTGGACTTGAAGCACAAGGAAATTGCCAAAGTGACAGAAATGGAATTCAGAATATGGATGGCAAAGAACATAAATGGAATTGAAGAAAAAGTTGAAAACCAAAAAAAAGAAGCCAAAAAAATTTCAGGAAATTAATGAAAAAGTCACTGAAGAGCTAGACAACATAAGAGAGGATATAATAGAACTTAAAGAAATGAAAGAGTCATTTAGGGAATTTTAAAACACAGCAGAAACCTCAACAATAGACTAAACTAAAGAGAAGAAAGAATCTCAGAACTTGAAGACAAGGCTCTTGAGCTAACCCAGTCATTCAAAGAGGCAAAGTGAAGGCTGAGCAATCACTTAGAGAGACATGGGATTATGTGAGGTGAACTAACATATGAATTATAGGTATCGCTGAGGGAGGAGAAGAAGAAAGAGATAAATGCATGGAAAATCTATTTGAGGGAATTATTGAGGAAAACATCCCTGATATCACCGGACATCCAGACATCCAAATACAAGGTGGTCATCAAACACCATGAAGATTCATAGCAAATAGGACACCTCCAAGACACATAGTAATCAACCTGGCCAAAGTCAAAATGAAGGAGGAAATTCTACAAGCAGCAAAGTGAAAACAACAGCTAACCTAAAACAGAAAACCCATCAGGCTAACTGCATACTTCTCAGCAGAAACCTTACAAGCCAGAATAGGTTGGGTCCCATCTTCAATCTTCTTGAACATAACAACTGTCAACCTAGAATTTTGTATCCTACAAAACCAGGTTTCACAATTGATGGGGAAATTAAGTCTTTTCCAGACAAGCAAACACTGAGGGAATTTGTCATGACCAGACTTGCCCTGCAGGAAATACTCAGAACTGCATTATACATGAATCAGCATGACAGATACCCACCAGTGTAAAATCACCCAAAAAAGCTAAGCTCAGAAATTTTATAAAACAATAGCAAAGAGGGAAATGAAGCAATAAAGAACTACTCAATATGATGAACAGAACAGTGTCCCACATATCAATTATATCACTCAACATTAATGGTTTGAATGTTCCAATCAAAAGACATAGGCTGGCTGAATGGATGGACAAACACAACTCAAGTATCTGCTGTCTCCAGGAAACACATCTAAACCACAGGGATGCACACAGGCTCAACGTGAAAGTATGGGAAAAAATATTCCACAGAAACAGAAACCAAAAGACAGCAGGTGTAGCCATTCTAATATCAGATAAAATTGACATTAAATCAATAATGGTAAAGACAAAGATGGTCATTACCTAATGGTAAAGGGAGCAATTCAATAAGAAGACATAATAATTCTAAATATTTATACACATAACACAGGAGTTCCCAGATACATAAAGCAAATTCTACTAGAGATAAGCAAGGAAATAAATAGTAGCATCATAATTGCCAGGGACTTCAACACACCACTGTCAGAACTGGACAAATCTTCCTAGCAGAAAATAAATAAAGAAAAACTGGACTTAAATAGGACTCTAAAACAAATAGTCCCAACAGACATTCTACCCCAAAACTACTGAATATACATTCTTCTCACCAGCACATGGGAAATTCTCCAAGATCGATCATATCTTTAGGCCACAAAACATGTCTCAACAAATCAAAAAAATTGAAATCATACTGTGTATCTTCTCAGACCACAGTAGAATAAAACTAGAAATCAATTCCCAGAGAAACATTCAAATCCACACAAAGTTATAAAAATTAAACAACCTTCCACTGAATGATTACTGGGTCAATAATGAAATTAAGATGGAAATCAAAAGATTGCTTGAACTGAACGATAAAGGGGACACAGCTATCAAAATCTATGGGATTCAGAGAAAGCATTCCTAAGGGGAAAATTCATGGCCTTAAATGCCCACATCAAAAAGACAGAAAGATTACTAATTATGAAGCTAATGTCACATCCCAAGAAACTAGAAAAGGAAGAGCAAGCCAAACCCAAAGGCAGAAGAAAGAAACAAATAACAAAGATCAGAGCAGAACTAAATGAAATGAAAAACAAACAAACAAAAAAATACAAAAGATCAGTGAAACAAAAAGTTGGTTCTGGCTGGGCACAGTGGCTCATGCCTGTAATCCTAGCACTCTGGGAAGCCAAGGTGGGAGGATCACTTGAGATCAGCAGTTTGAGACCAGCCTGAGCAAGAATGAGACCCCATCTCTACTAAAAATAGAAAAAGTTAGCCAGGCGACTAAAATAGAAAAAAGTAGCCAGGTGTGGTGGCATGCACCTGTAGTCCCAGCTACTCAGGTGGCTGAGGCAGGAAGACTGCTTATGCCCAAGAGTTTGAGATTACTGGGAGGTTGGCTGACACCACAGCACTCTAGCCTGGGCAACAGAGCAAGAGTCTGTCTCAAAAAAAAAAGTTGGCTCTTTGAAAAGATAAACAAGATCAATAGACCTCTTGCTAGATTAACCAGGAATAGAAGAAGAAGGACCCAAATAAACTCAATCAGAAATGAAAAAGGAGATACTAAAACTGATATCACAGAAATACAAAACATCATTCATGAATACTATGAAAATCTCTACACACATAAACTAGAAAATGTAGAGGAAATGGACAAATTCCTAGAAACACACAACCTCCCAAGACTCAATCAGGAATAAATAGAACTCCTGAGCAGACCAATAATGAGCAGTGAGATTGAAGCAGTAATAAAAAATCAACAGCACATCAAAAAAAAAAAAAAATCCTCCATGACCAAGTGGGCTTCATGCCAGAGATGCAAGGATGGTTTGACATATGTAAATCAATAAATGTGATTCACCACATAAACAGAAGCAAAAACAAAGATCATATGATTACATCAGTAGATGCAGAAAAAGCATTCGACAAATTCCAGCACCTTTCATGATAAAAACCCTCAACAAACTAGGCATAGAAGGAACATATCTAAAAATTATAAAAGCCATATATGACAAACTCACAGCCAACATCATACTGAATGTGAAAAAATTTAAAGCATTCACCCTAAGATCTGGAACAAGACAAGGATGCTTACTGTCACACTTCTATTCAAATAATGCTGGAAGTCCTAGCCTGAGGAACCAGGCAAGAGAAATAAATAAAGGTATCCAAATCAGGAAGGAGGAGGTCAAGCTATCACTTTTTGCTGATGATATAATCTTGTACCTAGAAAATCCCAAAGGCTCCATCAAAAGACTCCTGGAATTGAAAGATAAATTCAGCAAAGTCTCAGGTTACAAAATCAATGAACACAAATCAGTAGTATTTGTATATACTAATAACAGTCAAGTTGAGAGTCAAATCAGACTCAATGCCACTCACAATAGCTACAAAGGAAATAAAATACTTATGAATAGCCTTATCCAAGGAGGTGAAAGATCGCTACAAGGCGAACTACCAAACACTGATGAAAGAAATCGTAGATGACACAAACAAATGGAAAAACATATTACGCTCATGGATTGGTAGAATCAACATTGTTAAAATGTCCATACTGCCCAAAGTGATTTACAGATGCAATGTAATCCCCATCAAAATACCAACATCATATTTCACAAATCTAGAAAAAATAATTCTATGCTTTGTTTGGAACCAGAAAAGAGCCCAAATAGACAAAGCAATTTTAAGCAAAAAGAACAAATCTGGAGGCATCACATTACCAGGCTTCAAACTATACTACAAGGCTATAGTAACCAAAACAGCATAATATTGGTATACAAATGGAGACATAGACCAACGGAACAGAACAGAGAACCCAGATATAAAACCATCCACCTAAAACCAACCGATCTTCAACAAAGCAGACAACAACACACATAAGTTCTATTCAATAAGTGGTGCTGAGAAAATTGGATAACCACATGTAGAAGAATGAAACAGGACCCCTATCTCTCACCACTTACACAAATTAATTCAAGACGGGCAAAAGATTTAATGTAAGACATGACACCATAAAAATTCTAGATGAAAATGTAGGAAAAACTTTCCTAGATATTGGCCTAGGCAAAGAATTTATGACTAAGACCCCAAAGGCAATTACAGCAACAACAAAAATAAATAAATAGAACTTGGTTAAATTAAAAATTTTCTACAAATCAAAGGAAATAATGAACAGAGCAAATAGACAACCTACAGAATGGGAGAAATGTTTGCATACTATATGTCCAGTAAAGGGCTAATATCCAGAATCTACAACAAACTCAAACAAATCATCAAAAAAAAAAGCAACCTTATTAAAAAGTGACCCAAAGACATGATCAGAAGCTTTTCAAAAGAAGAGAGACAAATGGCCAAACATGAAAAAATGCTCAATGTCACTAATCATCAGGGAAATGCAAGTTAAAACCACAATGAGATATCAACTTACTGCTGTCAGAATGGCTCTTATTAAAAGTTCAAAACCAATAGATGCAGAGAGAAAGGAATGCTTATACACTGTTGGTGGGGCTGCAAGTTAGTACAACCTCTATGGAAAACAGAGTACGGAGATTTTTCAAAGAACTAAATGTAGACCTAACATTTGTTCCAACAATCCCACTCTTGGGTATCTACACAAAGGAAAAGAAGTCATTTTACCAAAAAGACACTTGCACTCAAATGTTTATTGCAGCACAGTTGCAAAGATATGGAATCAATGTAAGTGCCCATTCAGTTCATGAGTGGATTAACAAAATGTGGTGTGTATATACACCATGGAGTACTACTCAGCCATAAAAAGGAATGAATTAATGTCTTTTGCAGCAATTTGGATGGGACTAGAGTCCATTATCCTAAGAAGTATCTCAAGAATAGAAAAACAAACACTGCATGCACTTCCTAATAATTTGGAGCTAATTGATGGGCACATATGGGCATAGAAAGAAATAAAAATCCTTGGAAATGAAGAAGGGGTTGGGAGTACAATGAACAATATTCAGGTGATGGGTACATTTATAGCCCTGACTACAGTATTATAAAGTTATCCATGTAAGAAAAACATTTGTATCCATTTAATATTTTGAAATTTAAAAAAATTAAAAAATAAATATAAAGACATATAGATTAAAAGTAAATGCATAGAGAAAGATATACCATGCTAAATCAAAAGAAAGTCAGTGTAGCTATATTAGTTTTAGACAGAGCTGACTTCAGAGCAAGAAAAGTTATGAGGGATAATGAGGGGCATTACATAATAATAAAGGGGTCAATTCTTCCAGAAGACATAGCAATCATTAATATGTATGCTCCTAACAACCGGACATCAAAATATTCAATGCAAAAACTGATAGAAGTGCAAGGAGAAATAGACAAATTCACTATTATAGTTGGAGGTTTCAATACTCCTCTATCAGAAATGAATAGATCCAGAAGGCAGAAAATTAATAAGTATATAGTTGAAGTAAATAGCACTATGAGTCAATAAAATTGACATCTATAGATTACTTTACCAAACAACATCAGAATAGATATTCTTCTCAAGCCATATGGAACATTCACCAAGATATACCATATTCTACATAAAACACACCTTAACAAATTTAAAATAATAGAAATTATACAATGTCTGCCCTCAGACCACAGTGGAGTTAAAGCAGAACTCAAGAACAGAAAGATACCTGGAAAATCCTCAAATACTTACAGATTCAACAACACACTTCTCAATAACACATACATAGGTCAAAGAAAAAATCTCAAAATAATTATAAAATATTCTGTACTAAATGAAAATGAAAACACAACTTATCAAAATTTGTGGGATGCAGTGAAAGCTGTGTTTAAAGGAATATTTATAGTACTGAAAGCATATATAGAAAAGAAGAAAGCTCTAAAATCAATAATCTAAATTTCTACTTTAGGAAACTAGAAAAAGAATAGTAAACTAAATCAAAAGTAAGTAGAATGAGAGAATTAATAAAAATTGGAGAAGAATTCAATGAAATTAAAAACAAGAAATAAATAGAGAAATTCAACAAAACTAAAAGTTCTTTGAAAAGGTCAATGAAATTGATGAATCTCTAGGTAGTCTAACTATGAAAAAAGAGAAAGGACACAAATTACTAATATAAGGCGTGAAAGAGGTGACATCACTATAGACCCCATGGACATTAAAAGGATAATCAAGGAATACCATGAATAACTCTATGCCTACAAATTTGATAAACTAGATGAAATAAACCAATTCCTTGAAAGACATATTCTGCCAAAACTAACACAAGGAGAAATAGACACTCTAAACAGGCTTATATCTCTTAAAGAAATTGAATAAAAAATTAATAATGTTCCAAAACAGAAAGTACTGGGCCCAGATGGTCTCACTGGTGAATTCTACCAAACATTGAAAGATGAAATTTTACCAATTTTCTACAACCTGTTTCAGAAGATGGAAGCAGAGGCAATACTTCCTGACTCATTCTATGAGGCCAGTACTACCCTAATACCAAAACCAGGCAAAGATATCATGAAAAAAAGAAAAAAAGAAAAGTATAAGTCAACTATAACTCTCTCATGAACATAGATGCAAAAATCCTCAAGAAAATATTAGTAAATCAAATCTAACAATGTATGAAAAGAATTGTACACCACAACAAAGGGGGATTTATCTCAGGTATGCAAGGCAAATTCAACTTTTAAAAATCAATTAATGTTATAGATCACATTAACACACTAAAAAAGAAAAATCACATGACCATATCAATAAATACATAAAAAGCATTTGACAAAATCTAACACCCATTCATGATAAAAGCTCTCAGTAAACTAGGAACAGAGGAGAATTTCCTGAACTTAATAAAAAACATCTATAAAACACCTACAGCTAACATCGTACTTAATAGAAGTATTCAAGCAGAGAAACTCAAAGCTTTGCTACCAATATCAGGAACAAGGCAAGGATGTTCCCACTCACCACTGCTTTTCAAAATCGTACTGGAACTCCTAGCTAATGCGATAAGACAAGAATAGTAAATAAAGTATATATAGATTGGAAAAGAAAAAATAAAACTGTTTTTGTTTACAGATGACATGATCTTTATTATCTATGTTGAAAATATGAAAGAATCTACAAGAAAACTCCTGAAACTTATAAGATATTATAGTAAGTTTGCGGGATATGAGGTTAATATACAAAAGTCAACTGCTTTTCTACATACTAGATAGGACAAGTAGAATTTGAAATTGAAAACATATTACCACTTATATTAGTACAAAAATGAAATATTTTGATATAACTCTAACAAAATATGTACAAGATCTATATGTACATATAGATCTATGTGGGGAAAACTACAAAACTCTCATCAAAAACATCAGAGAAGAAAGAACTACATAAATGATGATATATTTCATGCGCATGGATCAGAAGATTCAATATTGTCAAGATGTTAGTTCTTCCCAACTTGGTCTATAGATTTAATGCAATCCTGATCCAAATCCCGGCAAGTTATTTTGTTAATATCGACAAACTGATTCTAAAGTTTGTATGGACAGGTAAAGACCCTGGATAGGCAACACAATACTGAAGGAGAAGAGCAAAGCTGAAGGACTCACGCCACCTGACTTCAAGACTTCCTATAAAGCTCCAGTAAACAAGTTGATGTAGTGTTAGACAGAGAATAGACAAATAGATCAATGAAACAGCATAGAAAGTACAGAAATAGACTCACATAATCATAGTTGATTGATCATTGACAATTTGACAATTGACAAAGAAGCAAAGGCAATACAATGGAGAAAAGATGGTCTCATCAGTTTTGTCAACAAATGGTGCTGGAACTGGACATTCACATATAAAAAAGACCTTACACCCTTCACAAAAATTAACTCAAAATTCATCATAGGTCTAAATGTAAAACACAAAACTGTAAAGATCCTAGAACATAGCATAGGAAAAAATCTAGATGACTGTTGGTTTGGTGATGACTCTTTAGATACAACACCAAAGGCTCAATCCGTGAAAGAAATAATTGAGAAGGGGGACTTCATTAAACTTAAAAGTTTTGCTCTGTGAAAGACACTGTAAAGAGAATGAAAATACAGTCTACGGCTATACCACCCTCAATGTGCCCAATCTCCTCTGATCTCGGAAGCTAAGCAGGGTCGGGCTTGGTCAGTACTTGGATGGGAGAATGAAAATACAAGCCATAGACTGGGAGAAAATATGTGCAAAAGACATATCTGATAAAGGAATGTTATCTAAAGTATACAAAGAACCCTTAAAACCCAATAATAGGAAAATGAACAGTCTGACTTTGAAAATGGGCCAAAGATACCTCGCCAAAGAAGATATACAAGTGGCAAGTAAGAATATGAAAAGGTGCTCCACATATATCATCAGGGAATTGAAAATTAAAACAACAATGAGATACCACTACACACCTATTAGAATGGCCAAAATTCACAGTACTGACAACATCAAATGCTGGTAACTCACTCATTGTTGGTTAGAATGCAAAATAGTTTAGCCACTCTGGAAGACAGTTTAGCAGTTTCTAACAAAACTAAATATACTCTTACCATATAATCCAGCAATTGAACTCTTTGGTATTTACCCAAAGGGGTTGAAAACTTTGGTCCATATAAAAATCTGAGTATGGATGTTTATACCATGTTATATACCATGGTGTACTATTCAGCCATAAAAAGAAATGAATTAATGTCTTTTGCAGCAATTTGGATGGAACTGGAGACCATTATCCTAAGTGAAGTATCTCAAGAATGGAAAAACAAACACCACATGTACTCTCTAATAATTTGCTAATTGATGGGCACACATGGGTACAGAGAGAAGGAAAAAGTCATTGGAAATCAAGAAAGGAGGAGCGGGGAGGGGAGGGGTAAAAACCTACCTAACAATGAACACTATTCAGGTGATGGTCACACTAATAGCCCTGACTTAAGCATTATAAAGCTATCTATGTAACAAAAACATTTGTACCCCCTTAATATTTTGAAATATTACAATAAAAAATAAATACATAAAAAGATCAATGGTTGCCAGAGGTTGAGGGGAAGGAAGGGATGACTAGGCAGAGCACAGAGGATTTTTAGGGCAATAAAATTATTCTCTAAAATACTACAATGGTAGATACATGTCATTATACATTTTTCCAAATCCATAGAATGTATACCACCAAGAGTGAATCCTAATGTAAACTGTGGACTTTAGGTATGTAGGTTCAATGTAGGTTCATCAATTGTAACAAATGTACTACTCTGATGGGGGATGTTGAAAATGTGGGAGGCCATGCATGGGTGGGGGCAGGGGGCATATGGGAAATCCACTCAATTATGCTGTGAACCTAAAAGTGCTCTAAAAAATAAAGTCTCTTAAAAAAACTAAAAAAAACCCCAAACCTGATTTAGGATTTAGTCACAATCATTTGTTTAAGAAGTATGGAGTCCACAATTTACAGCCAAGGAGATTAAGGAAGAGCTGGGGCACTGGGGATAATCCAGATGAGAGAACATCTGAGGACCACAATTGTTATTATACTGGGTGATTTCAGCTCCATCACAGTGCTCTTCTCCCATGAATCTTGTGAAGGCCGTGCTCCCAGAACAGGGAAGAAGCCAAACACATCATTAAAAAAATTTAAAAATAGAAAATAAAATAAACATCCCAAACCATATTAATCTCTGGCCTTCAGGTCAATAGCAGTCAAGTTTTAGAAGGAATATTGGGCTTGGGGGGTCTGTGTCAATGACAGTGCACCCTCAACCTTGTCTAGTGAGGACAAAAGACCAAACAGAAACTGAGGATGTTTTGTATGAAGAAATAAATAGACACAGACGGACTCACAACAGACAGTGACAGACTTACAAAGTACGTTCAGAGTTAGACAGGAACTGGTCTATTGCAGAAGAGAAGGAGGAAGCTGGAGACAGAAGAACAGCCACTTTTAGTTGAAACAGAAAACAGCCACAGATGAGGGAGAGCCAAGCAGAAGGTGGTAAAGGAAAAAAGAAAGAAAACACAGAAGTTAGTGGACAAGTGATCTTAGCCTAAATGAGCATGCCAATATTCTTAAAGTGCATTTTGGGGAGGCTATGCAGGGGGGCACAATTATTGCACAACATGGTTATGTCACACTATGTGTCTGAAAATCACATTTACACTATCTCATTTCAGTCTCACAACTTGGGATGTTCACAGAGCTTGTTACTACCTTAATTTACCAAGTAATGAAATACAGTCCTCTTCTTTAGCTAATCTCCTATGATATGTCTATCATAGGAAGAATCTTTGAAAATATAGTTCAATATATATGGCCACTTCCTCCACACAGCCATCTCTGACTGTCTCAATATGATATTCCCCTTCTCTCTTTTCAACAAGGGGCACTTTCTGCTTCTAAAATTCATTTGACAATATAAGATGCCTTATGTCAGCCCTTGCTGTGGCTTGCTACATGCCACTGTACATGCATTGAAATAGCACATTTCCAGATAAATTATAAACCTCTTGGGGAAAAGAGCCATGACTTATTCATCCAGTACAGTTAGGTATTTCACTGACCATTAGCTAAGCAATGGTGATTGAGAGTCAAATATCCAGAATTCTAATCTTAGCTCCATTACTAAGAGCTTGCAACCTGGGACCTCTCTATGGCTCAATTTCCATATCTACAACACAGAGATAAAGACGGTACCTCCATCAGTGAGTTATGGTGAATAGTCAATGAAATAAGTCATGTTCATTATGTACACACAGTACCTGGCATAGTGCTCATAAATATCAGCTAGTTTATTATTTTAATCAAATTTTAAGTTAATTACATAATTAAATGGTGATTTGAACTTCCAATTTTTTCTTCCTTCAATGGACTCTCTCTAGTATTTTCTTAGCCTGATGGTACGCCTTGGTAACCTGAACTAACAAGCTCTCGAAGGGCCATCTGAACACCATGTCTATTTGATGAAAATTTCCAACTTCAATAATTCATATGCTAGTGTGAAAATTTAAAAAAGAAACTCAGAAATTTTCAATAGCCTCTGAATAATCAGTTGAAGATTTAAATATCTGGGTATCTGCAGGGCACACGTTTCTGAAAATCAGACTTCAAGGCAATAAGGACCTATCACTCAAACAGCAGGAGCCTTGTTGAGTTTTAGTGCACAAATGGTAGCTGAAACCACTCCTTCACTCTCTATTTCCCACAATTAAGTCGTTGAGAATATTTATGTGGGGCTGGGATTACCCATGGGATAATACTATTATAAATTATCAAAAATCATTAACACTTGGCATATATACATTATTGTGTTAGATCTTAATTAATAATTGCAATTCTAACAACTTTTACACACTTAACATATTTCCTTTTAAATTCAAGTAACAATGTCGTTTTTCTTGGATATAAAACCCTTAAGAGTATAATGACTGAACTTTTGAGAGTACAACATGTAGATAGTATGTTGACTTTCAAGTACTGAAAGTACTGAACAAATTCTGGCAAAAAATTATCTTTCCTTGTGAAAATCTCAGAAGAGGATAAAATGCTTATGAATACTTTTTTGTACTGCACTATACTTAAAAAATGGTAGATGTGATTAATATTACACATTGAAGAAAGGTTAAGATGAAATTTAAGGTATTAACATAAGATAAAAATTTAGACTTTCAGAAACTGTATAATTTTTATAACATGCCTTATCTACAGTCCCCTGTCAACCTTCCTGAATTAACAGTATAGTTTTCCTATGACCTCTGGCTGTTTGTGTTTTCACTGGCTGGAATGATCATGTAAAACCACACCTAATTTTTGGTATTTTAAAAAATGGTTAATATATTCATATATCTTCTTCCAGTTTTTTTGTTTGTACATTATATATGTATATATATGTTTCAAAATTGAGATCATAATGTATACAAAATTTTGCATCCTTTTTATTTATTTTTAAAAATTTATTTATTGTTTTATTTCAAAATATTACAGGGGTACAAACATTTAGGTTACATATATTGCCTTTCCACCACCTGAGTCAGAGCTACAAGCATGCCCTCCCCATGACAGTATGCACCACACTAATTAGGTGTGAATATACCCAACCCCTCCTCCCCTCCACAGCTGCCCTACACCCAATGAATGTTACTTTCATATGGACACATAAGTGTTGACCAATTAGTACCAATGTGATGGTGAGTATATGTAGTGCTTGTTTTTCTATTCTTGTGAAACCACACCTAGTTGAACCTATGTTTTTACATACAGACATTATCACTTACATTTGCACTGCAAACCATGATTTTACAAAGCCCTTTGAGAGCTATTATTCTATTTTCTATTCACCACAAAACCATGATGTTGGTATTGTGGAGGTTTGAACAGAAAAGGAATGTTACACATCCCCTCCCCATTCCTACATGATGTAGAAAACTTTAAATGACCACACTAGCAGCCTATGCTAACTGGTCAGTTTACCTTTCTTAAGTTCAGACATGTTTGGTATAGCTTAGCCTATCAGCCTGGGACAGAGCTGAGGTAGGTCACAGACCCAGGAAGCAGCACAAGTGACTGTTGGCTTGGTTGTTGTTTGGATAGTGATGGCCAGGGATTGGTTTGTGGTTAGCCAACTGCCTGGCAGCAGGAGTTAGGAAAATTCAAAGTCAAGAAGACAGGGCTTACGTGACAGACAAAGGGAAGAGGCTAGGCAGAAAGCTGGGATCCTAGATATTGGCTTAGAATGCTTCAAACACCTGGATTCCTCCCAGACCCCCTTAACTTTCTAAGAACCCTGGTTTTTCTTATTAATTCCATCTCCTTTACCCTTTATTCTTTGCTAATTAAAATTGGTCTTATCTACAAATGTCAAGTTATAATACATTAAAATAGTTTTCCATCACCTTAGAAGAAAGAACCAAGGGACCCATAGAGGTGACTTCCAGGGCAGGGAGGTCATCTCATCCTCTTCCTCAGACTGAGAGCTCAATGTCTCCTGGACAACAGTTGGGGAACAAGTCTCAGAGCTGTTTCTAAGCAAAACTTATTTTCATCATCAGAGTCAGAAGCCATTTGTTCACCTTGGTAAATCCCTATCTACAAAGTGCACTTCATTTATTCTGCCCTACACATCAGGGACAATGCTGAGGCTTCTTAAAGGAGGTAATTTTCATTATTTTCACAGAAACAATATCAGAAAACACAAATTTACATACTACTGAACAATAGAGTCTATTGCCTTAAAAAAAATCTGAGCTAAAGCTGGCTTAAGTACTACATGAAACTACAGGGTAATATGTGGATATAATGACTTCTTTCATAAACTAACTTTGAAATGTTAGCTATGTTTATATAAAACTCATTCTAATGCTATACCACCGTGATGCTACCAGCTTTCTTTAAGTATCACTTTGAGTGTACGTTTTACTCCAATGAGTCTTGCCATTATCTTTGGCCTGAATCAAATAAAAAAACCAGTTCTGATCTGAACCCACCAGCTCTGCTGTCAAAAACGTTCTGGCTCACCACCCGGACATTTCCCTGCTCCAGGTACCTTTGCTTGTCCCTGGTGGCAGGCTGAGGTCTGTCACATTCTGCAGCCAGCTCCGCCCTGGGTCAGCACCATTAGAAGGCTGTTGGCTGCTGTTGATGAATCTTCCTCTGCAGCATAAACAATAAGTTCCTACAGGGGGGCTGTGTTTGTTTGGCCAGGGCTTTTTCCATTAGGCTTGGTCATCAGCAGTTGGCCGGTTACAAATGCAGTCCTGAGACCAAATGGCTGGAATCCAATTATCCCAGCTTCCTGTCTGCAAAATACTGCCAGGGAGGAGCACAGTCATGTTTGCCTGCCTTGTCAGGCTCCCAGGACTCAAAGTATATCATTTGGAGAAAACTAACAAACAACAGATCCTCAGATATTTTGATGGAGAAGCAGCATGGTGTGGAAAGAGGACACGCTGGTCCAGAATGCAAAATCTCTGGTGCTACTCCACATTCTGCTTCTTCCTGGCATAGTGTTTATCCTTTCACTTCTTCAAGCTTCAGTTTCTTATTTATTGCAGGAATATCATAACACCAAACACTGGGTTGTCGGGAGCTTCTAATGAGATGATGTGTGTGAAAGAGCTTTGAAAACGTTAGTCATCGTGATGATGATGGTGATGGTGATGATAGTAACAACAATAGCTGACGTTTATTGAGTATCTACCACAGGAAGGGCACTGTCCTAGGTGTTTGATGTGATGTGCACTATCTCATTTAATACTCACAAATACCTTTTGAAGAACTGATGATGATGGTAATGGTGATATTAATAAGAACAGCTAACACTTCTTAAATATTTACCTTACCCCAGCCTCCAGTCTCAGTGTTTTGTGTATATTAACATATGTAGCCTTACATCATGTGAAATAGGTACGATTATCATCTCCACTTGACATATGAGGAAAATTAAATACAGAAGTTGGATTATTTGCTCAAGATCATGCTGCTGATAAAAGGCCACAAGGATTCTAACACAAGCAGTCTGACTTTAGAATAGGAGTTGCCAACCTTTTTTGAGAGTTGGCAAACTTTTTCTATAAAATACTAGATGTAAGTATTTTAGGCTTGAGGCCACATAAAAAAATAAAAAATAAAATATAAGATATTATAACTGAGTTAGAGATACTGTACTTTCCCCAGTCAATTCCCAACCGAATATGCTTTTTCCTCTTAGAACAGACTTGGGGACAAGAGAGCAGGCTGAAAGTGAGCAGACTCGATGCCTAGTGCAGTAGTTGATACATAGCAGGCATATAATAAATAAATTTCTATTGAATGAAATAATTCTAATTTCTAATAGAATTCAAACATTCCCCCAAATCTCAACCATTTGCCCAGATTCTTCTGGACCTTGCATTTGAATGTGCAAATGAAGACAATAAGTATTCCTTAATCTAACTTATAGGGAATCTGTAACAATTTATGAAATAATTTCCATAGAACTATTTGGAGGAAAGAAAGATGTTATGTGCAGACATATTATTCTTACAATGAATCATTCTATTAACAAAAATGGTACTAGGAGACTGTACGTATGAGTATGAAATAAATACATCCCTAATAAGAGGCAGGACCATAGGGAGGACTTTGTGACTTCACCATAAGTTAATGATGTTGTATCTATCAATACAGTCTCACGTTAAAGCAGAGATTTTTATTTTTATTTCACCTTGAGTTTTTACTTCAGGGAATAAATGAACCTCTGGAAATATATTAAAATTTTTGTGCATGTGCCTAGATTTTTAGGGAAAAGGCTACAGCTTTCATCAGATTATCAAAGGGTTTTATTACGCCTTAAATGTTGATACTACAGTGAAATTGTCTCAGTGTAGTTTACCCCTGATGAATAACATGGAAAGATGAAAGTTGCTGGTGTGTAGTGCTCAGTACTAGGTTTTCCAGATGTCCTTGTCAGGACAGCACTTTGTTATACTCTCAAGATACCCACCCATGTAAGGTCCCACAGGAATGCACTGGTTTCCCACTGACATAGGTGTCTGGGTCAGTACACCCATCTGGGAGATTAACTAGCAGTCTGGGCTGGCTGCAGTGACCAGCACTCAGGGAATTTAGGGAGGCAAATGCAGCCACACAATGTGGCAATACATATCTCATCCATTTTATCTTCAGCCCCAAGATCAGGCCCACAAAGACTGCCACAACAAGCCCTAAGTCTATTATTTTGCATTATTAGCACCCAGCATAATGCCTGGCACACAGTGGGTGTTTAATACAAATTTATTTAAATGAAAATAAGCATAATGATGAAGTCAGTTGTAATTATTCCTTACATTCCTGAGATGATTAATAAGGTTGTTTCATTTCTGTTATTTCCTGGGATACTCTATCGAGATGGAATCATGAGTATTTGTCAATTAAAGGGTGATTTTTACCTTGTACTGTTTGTTATTGGTGGTGGTGATGTTGGTATTGGTGGCATTGGTTAGTTTTATGTTGAGATAGCTAATTTGGATGTTTCTCTTTTGTGTGTGGGCCTGAGAGCATCTGTGGAGATTATGGTGGTTGCCCTCACGGAACTAGGTCCTGTGGAAAATGTATTAAATGATCAGGGTGGGCTGGATTAGGTTTCACAGACAAGGTAGTCCACGAACTCAGCTTTGGCTTTGACTGGTTAGTGGGCTACAGCCAAGTAGGGAGATGTCACATATGGCCTGACAACTGCAAAAGGGAGTGGGGGTTGGCCCAGTTTTACTCATTCCACTCTGAATTGAGCACTGTGCTGTGGGTGTAGACATGCCGATGAGCAGCTGGGAACCGCTTAAGGTTTTTGAGCTGTTGAATATGGAAAATTTTAGGGAGGATATTATTTTATTTTTTCTTTTTGTTACTTGTTGTTGTGTGTGTAGGTGTGATTTTAAAAGTAGATCAACCTGACAGTGTGTACAGATGTAGAGAGAAAAGAGGTAGAAGGTAGTGGGAGTTGTCCTCGTGTGAAGTGGTGGGGAACGAGCTCTGAGAGGGGGCCGTGAAACCAGAGAGAAAAGACCAGGTAAGTCATTTCAAAGTAAGAGAATTTGGAGACTAAATGTAAGAGACTGGAAATCTGCAGAAATCAGACATGACTTCCCACCTGGAGTATTACACAAACAATAATAATGACAGTAATATTTTGAATTTGTTGCCCAGTCCTATATATTTTAGAATACAGTATCTTAATGAACCTCATTGGACTTACCACTTTCTGGTTTTTATGACTATATATTTTCCCATCTACTAACATAGAAGCCATCAATAGCTGCTGAGCAAAATTGATTTATGTATCTCTCTTCTAACAGCACAAAAACATTTGTCAAGTGAATGAATAAAATATGGTGAGGTGTCTAGGGCATTTGTTTCATGAGAAATTTGAGACCCAGAAGAAGAAATCTGAGACTTGCCAGAATTTATCCAGCTGGCTAGTGGCAAAATGCAAGGTAAAATCAGAATTCACGTTTTTCCCCCCGCCCCCATCATTCAGGGTACCATAGTGAAACCAACAGCTGCAATAGGAAAGTCTGAATAGCAAAGAAATGCCAGGAAATTGGAGAATAAATAGAGACTGCTCTCCACTAAGAAGGCTACTATTAAATGAGACAATTCAAGAATGATTTTGACCTTGTAGCCTTACAAGGTCAGTGTTTCCAGAAGGCTCTGTGTTGAGGGGAGAAGATGCAGTAATAAGGGTGACCCTGAGAAGACTGGTCTTTTTACTAGTTCCTTCCACTGACTCACACCCCTTGACTGACTGCCCACTCTCTAGCCCGCTGGGACAAGAGGTCCCACCAGAAATGGTGCCTCAGCTCAGCCAGCCAGGGGATTTTCACTTGAAATTATGAAACCCTGGCTCGCGTTCCCTTTCACGAAGGCTTAGTAACTGATGACTCACAGTTTCCCCAGTGGCAAGTCCCTGAGGATGATAAAGACAGATTGCTATAAGGCTTTGGAGAAAGAATGTGGGGTGGAGAGGGGTGGTGGTCTGTGTTATGGCTGGCCAAGAATTTCATCATTACATAGTGGCATATGGGCCCCCATTTGGATCCTGTTGACAAGAAGACCATATACTAATGATTACCATGCTAATTCAAGGGACCGAGGATGGAATGAAATGACGTGACTGCCTAATGCCATTCAATACTGAGAAAGACTCAATTGAAATTAAATTATCTGATCTCAACTAAGTTTTTAAAAATACAGATAATGTCTGCCCTTTCATTCAAGGCTCCAGAACAATTTAAATGACTATTCATCCAGGCTACCAGACTACCCACACATATTATAAAATGTCTTCTAATATCAGAGGGAGTATTTCTTCAAAGTTTGATGGTATTGCTTCTGTCTCTGACTTTCTAGGCAGGCAGAAAAATAGAGCATGGTTTCTTAAGGTAGGCAAATCTCGGTTTGTCTGCTGATTCTGCTCATTATTACTTGTATGACCTTGGGTCAGAAACTTTGTCTCCTCAAGCCTCATTTTACTTATCCATAAAAATGGGTGTTATATAAAACAATAACAAAAATAATAGAAACTACCAGTTATCTTCCTGGCAGTGTTCTAATTGCTACGATATACATAATTTTATTTAAATTATACAACCTCATGAGTTAGGAAGTATTAACACCTCTACTTTTACCAATGAAGAAACTGAAGCTCAGAGAAATTAACTTGCCCAAAGAAACAAAACTGGCAAGTTGAGAAGCTGGGATTCAATCCAGTCAAGACTTTTTTTGAGAATTATATGATATATAAAGGGGACATATTAATATCTTAGTTTCTCAATAAAGTTGCATCCTTTTACCACCCTCTTAGGAGGTGAAATGTGACTGTCACTTATGAGACACGCGAAATGGAGAAGATCAAGAGACATTTTAGATGCTCCATAGTAAGAAACTGAATGACACCCAGACTCCATTTCCTGCCATACACATTATGTATATCTTTCTTCTCTAACTCCACAGTCAAATCCCCCACCATCTCTATCTCCTCCTGAGTCGTCTTCCTAGTTTGCCCCTTTTCGGATTAGACAGCTGGCATAGAAACAGTTGCTGCCTGCCACTTCTACCACTTCCCCACTCCTGGTTTCTCAACACTTTCCATATGACCCCACATGCTGCTTCTGAATTTCAAATGCCATGAAATCTATTAATAATAGTAATAATAGTAACAGCTACACTTCAGTGAGAGTTTACTGTATGCCAGAGACTGTGCACCACTGTTTATCCACTTTAACCCACTGAAGCCTCGTAACAGTACTCTGGTTGGGGAAGGTGCTTTCAGTATTCCTTCACAAAGAAGAAACTTAGGCTCAGAGAGTTAAGGAAGTTGTTCGTGTCACACAGTCACTACCTGGTAGAGTCTAGATCTCAACTCGTGTCATCTAATGCCAAAGCCCAAGCTCATAACCAAAGAAAGTTTCTCAATTTATAGATGGCAAAACTTAAGGCAGAAAGGGGCAGGGACATACCCAGTCATGCAGCAAGTTAGTAAGGATGCTGTGGAAGGACATTTTGTGACATCTTTTGAACATGCTTTATTACACCCCAGCCTGAGTAACTCTCACTGTGTCCATTCTACCCCCACAGCCTGCTCCACCCTTTCCTCCCTCCATGCTGCCTCAATAAATGCCATTATGGGCAAAATGGTGGTCAGTGTCCTCTAGTATCACACAACGTCAAGTAACTTACACAACTTCAGCCTGATTCATCCTATAAATGCAAAACTTTAAGCTCAAGTCCTTTTTCAATAGACAGAATGAACAAAAAAAGAAAGTAAAACTTACTATAAATCAGGGAAACCATGGTATTTTGAAACTCTAATCCTTTAGCTACTTGCAAGAAATATGATAAACACCTTGATTTTATTCAAAACTGTTGCAGAAAGATTTTCCTCTTATCAGAAGGCTGCAGCTTTTGCAGTGGGTGGAGTATTAATGGCAGACCAGCAGTGAGATTTGGGGCTGAAAGACTCAAGTGGGATAGTGCAGTGGAGATGCTGTTCACAATGAAAAGCACTGAATTCTTCTAAACAAGTAAATTCAATGAATTTATTGGATAGCTTCGGTGCACAAAAACCTGTGCTGGGCACTAGAAAAAAAAAGATGAGCAATGAGAATTGACCACCATTCTCAAGCAGCTCAAAAATCTGATAGGAAAGCTCAGAAAGGGCATAATTAATGAACCACAATGAAAAGCATACCAAAATGTCATAGGAGAAGAGAAAATAATGTGTTTGGGGTTTAGAATAGGTCAAATACCTCATGCTGTCCTGGAAGCTAAAAAAGACTTCAAGTAGAAGGTGGCATTTGAAATGCACCACTTAAGAGGTACCAGAGAAAGCATGCCCAATGGAAAGAACAGCAGGACCAGTAGCCAGAATGTGAAAATGCAAAGAGAAAGTGAGTAGAGCACAGAGCATATTGTTTGCTTTGTAGGGATGAAGAGAAAAAACTGGAGGTAGACTTAAAAAAAAATAATTGGTAGGCAATGAGGAGTCCTTGAGGGATTTTGACCTGGGAAATGGCATGCTCAATGTTGTGTTTTAGAGACTCACACCCCAGACCAGATGAAAGATAAAGTCAGTTGAAGAAGGATGATGTCAGTAAGGATGGAGATAAGGAAATTCATAAGAAAACCTACTGATTACATGACCAGATTGATTTCCCCTTATTTCTGATAAAATGAATAGTTTTAATAGGAAACCGTTTTCTGGCTGGCCAAGAATTGGTCCCTTCTTCCAGTTAGATGGTATTTGGAACTAGCTAACCTAAAATCAATGAAGAACTACTGTACAAATATATCTTTGTTTACAGACAGCCAACGCTCCCTGGAGAAACAGGGGAAGTAAAGGGGAAAAGTGTACAAGAAGAGGATCTATTCATTTCGAGGATGGTTCTTGCTGCTAAGAAAACAGGCTCCAGGTGGATCAAGTCCCCTCAGTAAATAATGTGGGGGGGAAAGGCGAGCCTTGGCAGGGCCTGGGCTGCATTTCCAGCTCCAAATAATCTCTGTGTCCTTGAGCAAATTCCAGGTTAACTTCTCTGATGTTCAGCCTTGGTTTCTTTATCCATATGATGGGAAAATGACACTTACCTTGTAGCGTTAAATAAGATAACTCACGCCAATGCTTCCCACTAGGGTTGGCACGCAGTATGTAACTGGTGAGTGGTATCTGACTCCATGGAATCATTGTCAGTCTTGACTTACTTCTCTGATCCCATCTCCTTCCACTCTTCCCACATTCACTGAGCTCCAGCCAGCCATGTCGAGCGCCTTCCTGCCCCAGTGCACGTGTATTAATATTTGCTGCTCCCTTTGTCTGATTTGACATTCCTCCAGATCAAGCATTCTTGTCCCCAGTCACAGAGATCACCTCCTCCTTTAAGCCTTTTCTCACAACCCCAGCTAACACACCCCCTTGCCCATTTCTATGTTTTATGTTCTTTATAGCACATGTCAGTATCTAAACTTGTCTAATTCATGTATGTATGTCCCCTTGTTTATTTTCTGGTTCCCGACAAAAGAGAGCAGAGACCTTTTCGGTATTGTTTAATAATAGACCTGTGGCAACAGATCCCGGCTCATAGTGGGTGTTCAAAAAATATCTGTTTCTCTGAATGCTGTAGTGCTGATGAGAGAATTAAACCATTTAACAAATAGAAACCAGCTAGCACACAGTAAGTGCCAAATCAGTGCTAGTTTTTCTCCCTTGGATGAGTCTGGAAATGGCTGCTTCAAAGTGAAAACAGGCAATTTGGAAAGAAAATTAGAAAGGGGACAGTGTCTCAAGGCTAGGTTAGTCTGGAGGCTGCTTCTGCAGGAGGTTTCTGGGGTCTGGTACTCTGCCTGGACAGAGCAGGTACTTCACAGCTGATGTAGGCTCAAACTTTCATTCTAGGAGGAAGTTGCAGGAGGTGGGGGTGCTTTCTGTATGGAGGAAGGAGTTTTGTAACGGGAGATATGATTCTGAGGAAAGGGTTGTCACCTGGCAAAAAACAGTTCGCAGCAGTATTATGAACACTGCTTCAAAAAAACTAAGAGTAGGGGGAAAAACAAGTACTACCACAGACCTTTAGAGGATATTCCCTGTCTAGCTTTTTAGGGCTTTAGGATCCCAAGAAAATTTCTCCCAGGGCATGAATTGTAATGAGCAGAGATAGGGGATCCAGACCTACCTATTCCCTATCCTGCTTGAACTTATTTTACAGTGGGATTCCACGTAAATTTGTGTATGAGAAAGGGATTCTGATTTGAAAACCTAATTCTTGTCCACTGCATTTTATATATGAGAAGACAGAGAGCCCAAGAGTTAAACAGAAGACCTTGGATTAGTCCTCTGCTCCCTGACTGCTAACAGGGGTCTTTCCACTGCCACACACTCAGAAGAGATGAGACCTGGGTTTCACTGATGCACAATCTGGACCTAAGGGAGCTGGACTCTAGGCTCCTGGGTGGTTCATGACACCAAAAACATTTTAAAAATGTTTCAGCAGAGAGGTATGTGCTTAATAACCTCAATCCAAGACCTCTGGACATAACACTGCCACGCTTCCTTGAATGGCTCCCCATGGTTTCTTCCCTGAAAGTAGCTGGGTGGATCCCCATCCTCTGCTTATGGGGTGACCATGTCTGAGAGATCTGTCCTAGTGCTTGAGGCCTTGAGGAGGGTGGCAGACAGGCAGACAAACAGATAGAATCACATTATCTAGTGGCCAGGGCTTCTGGTTTTCCTTTCAGGAAAACTTGATACTGGAGACAGAAAATTCTCCAGCTCCAAACAACCATAGCTTCTCGGGAATGCCCTGGGCTCCTGGATGTTACAGAGAAGCTCCACAGAACTGAGGCATGGGGGTATACTTTGGCATTTTATTGTATATTCAAAATTCAGTTATTAGTTTTAGCACTTAAGATTTTCTTTAATATATAATTTATACAAACATGTACAGAATGCACTCACATAAACTTATGTGCAATTTATCAATGTTTATCAATAAATAGAATTTATTAATTTAAAAAATCTATGTAGGCTCCTGTTTTTTTCCATAACACATTCCTGGGAACTGCATCAAAAAGTAGATAATCACAAAGCCAAGGGTGCTTTGAACGGAAACAAAGTTAGTGTATCCTAGTACCTTCAAAGTCTTAACTTCAAATAAATCATAGATATAACTAATAATCTCATAAAACCAAAGATACAGCCATCATCAAAATTTATAATCCTTTGAAATTATAAAATTAAGTTCCATGTTCTATATAATGGGCACACATGTATTTTATATGTTGATTACACAAGGGGACTCAGTGCATTATAAACTGTATGAGTGGCCCCATTTGTAAGTCTATTAACACATTAACTGCCATGTGAGTTGTATTTGAGCCTGGGGCCTCGTGAAGCATACGTAACTCACAAGTCTTTTCACCTTGGTAGCCGCATGAACTATTTTTCAAGTTGCATATAACTCATGCACAGAAAACAATAAAAAATAACAAATTTTTCATTAAATTAGGATCATTTTTTTTGAAGTTTTTATTCTATTTTCATAATAAAACACTGTGGCCCCAAGGAAAAAAGTTTTTTTTCTAGTGTGGCAGTCAATGTGTTAAAAATGTAAACAAAATTAAGGTGTCAGCTAAAATAACATTAAACCATAATTAGCAATCATTTACATAGACCATCAGATCAGGAAAAATCTCAAAAGTTATCTGGTTCAGTATCTTGGTAAATTCTTTATGTAATATTCTTGTTAGCTGGTCATTTGTAGTTGGTCCATGTTTGATGTTTTTGGTAGAATTTATGTATATATTGCATTTACAAAACAGAGATGATTTCAATGGCCCCAGTATTTTTTTATCCTAATACATTTTTTTCATGTCAAACAGGCATTTGAATTTATTCCATGTGACTTTAAAGTTACATGAAAAGTGAGGTTCATTCTCACCAAAATTAGCCTGTAGTCCCCACTCTCCCATCCACTCCTTTACTTTGAGAACAATAAAATCCCTTTAAATGAGAGTATTTGTGATGTATAAATTTATGTGTTGGACAACCTGGAATGATCAAATGAGGAGGGGTGGATTTGGAAGAATCAATACCCAAAGGGTGGTCCTAGGATATTATTTTTCAACACAGAAAGCTCATTCTCTAAATTGGTTCACCTTTTGGTGAATACATTCTTAGTTCTTGAATGCTCAGACATATCCACAGTAATCCAAAACATCCAACATAATAATAAACATGTAGAATGGCATTTTGTAATTTACAGAATGTTTTCACAAAAATTATCTTATTTATCTTCACAACAACTTCGTGAAGTAGGGAGGAGAGATTGTCTCTGAGGCCAGAGATGTCTAGCCATTAGTTCAATTCACCCAGCAAGTTAGTAATTGACTCAGCACGTGTGTTGCGTCTATACTTTTCACCTCCACACCAATGCTCTCGTGGAGACAGAGGGTAGAGTGTACTGGCAGCATAGCAGATTGGCCAGATCTCACCACTGGGTCCACAGCCCGGAACTGTGGGGCTCAGAAGCTTTCTGCTCCCTTCTTTGCATTAGAAAAGACCATCCTCAAAATGGGACTTGCCTCCTAATCATGGTTGCTGAGCCTAGAGAAGGCAGGGGAACAATGACTTGAAAAATCAAAGGGGATGGCTCTAGCCACAGAGTCAGGGTGCAAGTTAGAACTTAAATAAACTTTCTTCATATTTGACAAGAAATGGATTCCCAGTCAAATCTGCTCCACTGATCAGCGTGACTCCCAGCCTACACGAGGAGCATTTCAGCCTACACGAGGAGCATGTCATCATGGAGAGATATTTCTCAATGGCATCCAGGAGTTCTAAATAGAAATTCTAAATAATTTCTCTCTTAGAGCCTATTTCCTTTCCCTAAAGCATGACTTTCTCCCCGAGAAAATTAAACCTCCACCGGACACAAATTTTTTTTTTTTTTGTATTTGGACAGTTTGGGTAATCTTCTCTTCCTTATTCCAAAGTCTCTTTTCTGTTGGGTTTGATTCCAGAACTAAAGTAAACATCAATGGAAATGATAACGGACACATCATAAGCAGCAAGAAAAAAGAGTATGATAAATAGTCCTGAGATGCTATCAAACCACAGCCAAGATCAAAGTTAGAATGTCACATGGCTCTGGGAAGTGGCATTTACCTCCCTGGGACCTTTGCTCTTGAGTAGTTGGCAAGAGCCATGGACTCAGTTTTGAATGAAAGACATACAAGTTAATCTAGAGGGCAAAGCTGGCAAGGTGAGGGGTCTAGAATGCCCACATGAGAAGGGTGGTCCCTTTGAAAAAAAGCCACCAGGCAGGCAGGCCACGGCTTTTTGAGGTAGCAGACAGCTATAGCAGCAACCTGTTGTCCTAGAAATGAAAAGAAATCTTAGAGACCCCCTAGCCCAAACTTCAGTCGATAGAAGTAGAAAGGGAGGTCCAGAGATGAAAGGGCATTATTCAAGATCTCACAGCTTATTAGGAGCAGAACCAGGGTTGGAACTTGGGTCTCTGACTTCAAGTCAAGCATTGCTTTCCCATCCCCAGCAAGGCTGGGTCCTGCCCTCCTCCACCTGGGGCACTGCAGGGATTGACTGGTGAATCCACACAACGTGAACAGTTCTCTCCTTTGGGAGCAATAAGGCCAGATTGAAGGGTTTTAAATTGGTACTGTGGACTTCACCACAAGCTTGCAGAAAAGATTCCAAAGACTTTAATAAACACCTGCGATGCCGGCAGCCCTGCCCAAGGCTCTTTAGGAGACGTCGGGTTCTAGCCTGACAGGAGAATGAGCATCTCAGAGCAGACGGGCCTGCGGCCACGGCACTGGGGAGAAGCCGTCTGTCTTCGGCTTCCCTCCAGGGTAGCTGTGGAGACCATTTTCCTCCGACAGATCTCTGCCCCGTGTCGTCCATGGAAAAGAAGCGGAGCGTGTCCCGAAGAGAAGGACTGGCACCGGACAGAAGGAAGAGCAAGAGAAGTCTGTGACGGACGGGGGCCGGCCAAAGGGATGCACGTTTGGACCCAGACGCAGGGCGGAAAGCTGTCAGCGTCCAGCACAGAAGGGGATGAAGAGCAGACTGGGGTAGTTTGGACATGGCTGTGACGGACGTGACCATGCAAGTAATAGCAGCTCTTGGAACACGACTCTGACCAAGACGGGAGCAGGGAGAACGTGTTTTGACAATGTCTGCGAGCAGACACAGCAAAGAAGGCGTGTCTGGAGACACCTATGACCGAGATAGGACACAGCAAGCGATCGTGTTGGGAACACGAGGGGGACAGACCAGGCACAGCAAGGAGAACACGTCAGGGACACCAGAGACGGTGAGACAAGAGCGGAGACTCGGGCAGAGGGGGCTGGGAAGTGGAAGGTGAACGAGGAGGCCGCTCTGTCCCCGGCGCCCTCGAGCGCCACCTGCTGGAATCTCGCCGGAAAAGCCCAGGGTGCCCGCGGTGCCTGCACAGGCGGACGGAAGGCCTCGGGTGAGGAGACACCGGGTGCAGTCACGCGCCAGCAGCGGCTTAGGACCTGGCCCTCTCCCGGAGGCAAGGCTGTCTTCTGGGTCAGTGTCCCAGGGGCCTAAGTGTCACTGGGCTGAGCAGCCACCAAATGAGCTGTTGCTGGGGGGTGGCACTGACTCTCCCATTGGCCACCACACTCCACTGCATCCCTAGAGAGAGGAGAAGATCACAGAACCTCAGAGTTGGAAGTGACGTCATGGATCATCTCATGAAAGAGCCCACCCAGCGCAGGAACCCTCTTGTGCCATGCAAGTGGTGGTGGTTTGGCCTCTGCTTAGGAATCTCCAGTGACAGGCCAGCCCATATTAATTTTGAGCAGTGTTAGATATTTAAAAATAGCCTGTTACTGTTCAGCCAAAATCTGCCTCCCTACCACTTTTACCCAAGGGAAGTACGGTGCCTGCCAGGCCTACTCCAAATTCTGCCCTCTACTAATTATATCCCCCAAGTTTTCTCTTCTCCAGGGTACACATTCCTGTCTTCCTTAATAGTTCATTATATATTATGGTTTCCATATTATTTCCCATAACGAGCACTGTCCTCTGAACACAATTCATAGTATGATGATCTCTCTTCAATTATGGTACTAGGAAAGAACACAGCTCTTCACAGCCTGACTTATGTCACGTATTTTTCATCATCAATTTAGTTTACTTATATAAATGTGGTCAAATTCATTTCATTCTAACAATGGTAATAAACTATTGGCTTATATTGAATTTGAGGCCAACTTTTATCTCTTTTGAGGTTCTTTATTACATTGGTGTAGTTGATTTTATTTATTTATTTATTTGAGCCAAAATATAGTCCATTACATGTGTCCCAGTTAAACTTCATTTTATTGGTTTGGTATCATTTTAGTCAGTTGAGATCATTCTAAAGCATAACAATTTCAACATTCAAGATATGATTATTTAGCACTTACTCAAACTAGACTTTAAGGATCTTTCAAGCACACAGGAAGATCAAATAATCTACAGTGCTACTTAGATCTTTCAGTTTAGTGTCATCTGCCTTTTAGGTTTTCAGTCAAGGTAAAAAGTGTTGAGCAGGACAGGGCTAAAACAGAGAATCATGATACACCAAGACAGGCTTCCTTGTCGTCAAACACTTAACACTCAATGTGCCTGAGAATGGATTGACCCTGGCAGGCTTTTTCCAATGCCTTGCTAAAATGCCTCTGCCAAACAGAAAATCCGTCCTAGCAGACAATGAAATTATTTGGCATGAATAATTTTTTTTAATGGAACAACATTGACTCTTGCTCACAATCATTTGTGTAATAAGAGTCTCAGAATTTTGGTAAGGTTTATTTCAAGCTATGGTCTATAGTTTCTGGAGTCCAGCTTTAGTCTTTTTGAAGAATTGGGGCAATATTTACTGGTCTCTAAGCTTCCACCTATTCCCCAGTGCTACAAGAGCACCATTCAGAGGTGTTAGCAACCAATTTCTTTAGGCCCCTTTTGGCTCAGAGGCAGTTAAATACTTTCCATCAGTCGTGGACAGCAACTTTCTCCCTGTAATGTTTTCTTTCCAGTTGGAAGTCTATTCTTATTGCAGCAGAATATGCAAGATTTCTTCCCTAAATAATGAGATCTAACTATTTCTGGGTTTGCTACTTGCTCTGAACATAGCTTTTGATTCATCCTTGGTTATAATTCCTTCTTCCAGATTTTCCACAAGTCATTTTAAAGTGTAAGCTCCTTAGACAACTCAAGATGTGCCCTCATGTCTTTAAATGCTCACTCACATTTTTATCTGTCTTATTCATTGAATATATCTACTAAGAGAAAAAAAGAATAAATGGAAGAAAGAAGGAAAAGGAGAGAAAAAGGAAGGAAGGGAGGGAGGAAGAAGGAAAGAAGAATTTCTTGTCTCTCATTGACCAAATTCCCTTTGTATCATATTTGTTATTATTGTCTTTATTAGCAACAATGAAAACAGCCACCCATTAGTGTGGCACTGGTGTGCCAGGCACTGGGGTAAGTGCATTATAAACATTCATTCATGTATTTTATACCCATTTAACAGATAAGGAAACTGAGTTTCAGGGAGTTTAAATGATTTGCCCAACTGTACGCAGCTAATAAATGGCAGGGTCAAGCCTTATATTTAAGTCATTTTTGATACCAAAATCTGTGCTCTCAATTGTTCTGCTATCTAGTCACTTGTCATCTTGAGAGCTACCACTAAGTCCAGTGTTCAGGTCCTGCTGTCTCTAGCATTTCCTTGTCCCACTATGGCAGACTCCAGGGTGAAATGAATATGCACAGGGGGCATATTGTATCTGTTCCACCTAATGGAAGTCTACAGTGTGATGTGGCTTCTCCTTTTATTGCAACACAGTATGACCAGGGTGTTAACACAGGACCCTTTCCTGCTGAGCTCTCCTGCCCACTAAAGGAGAGTCATTGCCAGGTGGAATCTTATATTTTCTATGATGTAGAACTGGGAACAGTAGGTGGAAATGAGAAAAAGAACCTGCAAAGGCAGGAGGAAAGTAGGGAGGACATGGTCAGAGAGAGTGGCTAGGTGAATAAATATAATAAAGTATAAGGAGCAAGGATGGGAGACAGAGCAGAAAGATCAGGGCTGAAGAAAGCCACGAAGATGAGTGTGTGAAAGGCTCCAGGGCAGTTGGAGAGAGAGGAAGAGGTTCTTTGAGGAGTGTTTCCCGAGGGTTATATTGGCTTTCTTGTACAATTCTTCTAGAGATTCAAGTAAAGACTGAGAATACTCTAAAATTGCCATTTGATGCCTGATGCCACTGCTTTTTATTCAGGCTACATCATTATAGCCCTGGCCAGACAAAGGAGCTTTGAAGAGAGGACAATGGCCTAGCCTCTAACTCCGTGGAGGGCTTACAACCACCATCCTCTCAGCAGAGCACACGGGGGCTTGAGAATAATGACAGGGTGATCTTATGACCCGGTTGGCCCATAACAGTCTCAGTTTACATTATTGTACTGACGTAACTGTTCACAAAATTGTACTGACATAATTGTTCACTAAAGGAAATTTAGTGTCATCTTCCTTCTAGGTCTTCCTTCAAGATAAAAAATAAAAAAATTATGGTGCATGATACTGCACCCCAAGAGACATCCTTCCAGTGCAACAGATCATGCTCCGTGCGCATGACTTTGACACTCAGGGAGCCCCTGTCACTCCCAGCTACAAGGTCACCCTACTAACTCAGCAAAGGAATCAGCAGAGTATAGCAATGTCAGCAGTAAACCAGAAGACAGGGACTTGGGTTCTAATGCCTTTTTAGCTTCCAGTTGAGTGACTCTGGATGACTTAATTTCTTTCCTGTGCCTCACTTTCCTCATTTGTTAAATGAGGGGGAGGATAATCTGTTAGATCCTTTGTAGCTCTGACATTCTGATTCTATGAGTAGCAGGGATGGTGGGTGACAGATACAGGCCTTCTGACTGGGCACCAGCTGTGTGTGGGACTGTTCTCCAAAGCTGTGGGTAATTGCTTCACATTTGGCTTTTAATAATCCATTGTTAGTATCTGATACTTTATATTCCGTGTGGAGGGAAGAAGTTCCACTGGAAACACAGGGATGGTAATTTTGGGGTTTGTATTAAGGAATCTGAAAGAACTCAATTTCTGAATCTGTGAAATTACATTGCAAAGCTGTTAAACGTATCTGTGTCAGATAGGATAGGGTGGGGATGAGATGCCACAACTTAAAATGCAGCGAGATCACAACTGTCTCTCCTCAAACATATGCTTGATCAGAAACATTGGCAGAGCCACTGAAAATCCCTGATGCAAAACAACATTAAAAACGAATCTGTCTCCAACATTTTAACAGATGAGTTTTTAAAATGCAGTTTCTTCCTTTAATAGTTTTGGTAAAATCCTTTACAACTTACAAAGCATTTTCCTATCTTTTTTCACATTTAATCTTCAATACAAATCTGTAAGGAAAGAAGGTACAGAGCATTATTTGCATTTTAGAGGAGGAGGAAGTTGCAATATATGGATGTGGATTGATTGATGGGTAATGGTGGATCCAGTGCTATAAATCAGGCATTCTGCCTCCCAAAGCAGGAATTCTATTCACTGGGAAACATAGAAATCGTTTGTGCAGTGGAAAGAGTTTTATGATGAAGTTTGATATTAACAGCTAATGAAACAGACTTACAATGACCTGTATTCTAGAAGGAGGAAGAGGAAGGGGAGAAAGAGGAGAAAAATCACTAGCTAAGTCATCCTTCTCAGGTGTTTCCCAGGAGACACACCCGACCTCTGATGGGGGAGTGGGGGCAGGAGTGCAGAAATCTGCATTTTATGAAACTACTCTCAGCAACTGCTATGCACGTAGGAGTATGAGTCCCTGAGCAAGTGGAGATCCAGCTATATCACCCACACTGGAGGGAGAGCTTAGATGTAGAGACGCGGGGCAGTAGGGAGAAGGTACAGGTGAGTCAGAAGGGCCAGAGCTGGAAGTATGAGGCATTCAGTGATGCTCCAAAAGGGATAGGAATGGGAACAATGAAATGACACACAAAACATCCACTTCGGCAAAGTGGACAAGGGGGTATTTATTGGTTTTTATGACATTGAAGATAAAGAGATGAGAAAAGCCTTGGTAATAAATTATGAAAATGAGAAAGCAAAAAATGTAAGGAGACGTGCACAAAGCAGTATTTTTTAAGTGTTCTTCATGTGATGAGAAACAGAATGCTTGCGTACCATTAGCTGATAAAAACTGAGTGGTCTACAAACAGTGAGCACACAGATTTGTAACAAGTCATCAGCAAGTTTCAAAGTCAATTTCTTCATCTGTCTTTAGATTTTCTATCAACAAGAATAGAATACTGATGCTAGAAAATCAAGTGTTTCCCAAACATGGGATATATTCTGCAGGTGATACACCAGACAATGGGCACAGCGTTAAATAAGTTGAATCACAGCAAGGGGATTCACATTATTTTCTCAGTCATTCTGCTCATTTTAAAGAGACTCGGTTGGGTCCCACTCTGGCTTTAACAAATTTCTAATACCTAACAAATGGGGAGCAGGCCTCAGGCTCAGACCTTGGGCAAGTAACAGAATCAAGTTAAATTTTAACAACTTTTGTTTTCATTACATTTATTTTTTAAATCATCTTCTCTGTATAGTTTTTCATTTAAGGTCATAATACAGAGTTTTCTTTACAAATATGTTTATTTAGATTAAAAATGTATTTAAAGGCAAATAAATAATAGCATGGGTAGAATGCTGCTATGATATAAAATTGTGAAAGTAGTGTGCAAGTGACAAAAGTCCCTATTAGACAGATGAGAAAACTGAATTGCATAGAGCACACTGTATTGTCAAGGACATAAAATAAGGCATCCAAAAGGCAGAAACTCTGGGATCTCAGGCTAGTGCTCTTTCTACTATTTTGTGCTACTTGCAGAAAGGACACCAGATAGCTCATTTTGCATGGTTTGGGATGTCTAATCTTGTGGCCTCTGGACAAAATGTATTCCCAGGGGCTCTTAATGCCATCACCAGCCTCAGATATGTCCATGTTCCAATGTGCCAAAGTGCAAGATCAAATTAGGTGTGGCTGATTCTAATCCCAATGTATTTCTTTCCCTATGTCTCAATATGCAACTAAGAGGTCAAACCAATATCCTTGCGAGATTTTTTTTCATTGTCTAGCACAGTTCCTAAACGACAAATAAAAAAACTGAAACTCTGAGTCTTTGGGGGTCACACTGTCTGCCTGCCTTTTCTGCAGCATTCCAATATAAAAGAACCTAAAAATATCTAGGAGAAAATGCCTTAAAAGTACTAATTCTTAGTAAAAACAGCCAACATTTACTGAGTGTTTAGTATGTGCCAATTACTATGCTAAGCAAATCATGAATTATCTCATATAAACTTCACAAGAATCCTATCACATAGGCTTTATTATTTTCAGGCTCTAGCTGAGTGGAATGAAGTCTAGTAACTTTTCCCAGGTTGAACATCTAGAGAGTGGTAGAGCCAGGATCTGAACACAGAACTCCACTGAACCAGCATCACTAAATGTGCACCTCCACCAAATAGGAACCCCCAACCCATAGACAGTGCTCTTGAGAAGCTACCCGGGTGAGAGTTTGTCAGATGCATAAAGAATACTGAAAATACTGTGGGATGAGCTGAACTTCCAAGAGAAGGAAAAGCTGGTGGTAAGAGAACCCAGAGGAGAATGTCATTAACTATTGCTCAGGGATTGGGGGGTGGTTCAGGAAAGTTTAGAGAGCTCACACTGGAACAGTGCCTAGAGGAATATGTAGGCTTGTGCCAGGCCAGAAAGTGAGACACAGAATTTGAGGCAGCAGAAATGACCCAGAAGCAGGAGAATTCACTATTTATTTGGGGAAAGCCAACCAATCTTGTATGCTTATTGCATAAAGAGTTAGATGCAGGGAGCTGGGATGCAGGGGAGAAAGTTGAAGGAAATGAACTAGAAAACCAGTTTGGATTTGGCCAAGGATGACTTTATATGCTCTTCCCCATCTGCCCACTGCAAGTCCCACCATACCACTCAAGGTTATTCCATTATAACCCAACCCAGCTGGCATTTGTGGTTTAAAATCCCACGTGTCTGAATGGCTTTTCCATCTTCCTGAGAAACACATGTGAAACAGCTTCTCTCTCCATGGTTATATTACATATAGTCCCAAAAGAAAACCAGAGGCAGAAAAAAATTATAATTTGCAATCCTGTCAAGGAAAGAGCACCCTAAAATCACCAAAATATGTGAAATATATGAATAGTCTTGAGTTCAATTCCAGAGCTTACCCTTTTGGAAAATTATGGAAAAACTAGACTGAATGCAGAAGTTGCCCAGGTTGGTCTGATTAAAGTGTGTGTGTGTGTGTGTGTGTGTGTGTGTGTGGCTTCTAAGGGCAGGACTTGGACCATCAAAAAGAAGAGGGAAGGTAAAAGCTCCACTGTGTGCTCCTTAATGGCAGGAATCTTGCCTGTCTAGATCTCTGCTGTATCCCCATTGCCTAGAACAGTGCCTGGACCCTATTAGGCATGTAATTAAAAGGCAATGAATGAATGGATGGCTTAATGAATAAGTGAGAAGTTGGCCTAGGAGTTTTGAGATCTGGGTTCTGGTCTTTGTTCCTCTACTGATATGGCTGTATTACTTTAGCAAACTTCTTACATTCTCCGAGCCTCTATTTTCTTGTCTGTAAAATTTCAGCAATCTATTTCAGGTTACTTTTAACAAGACTTTAACAAATAACTTCATGGAGTAGTCATAGGAGACACTTGAGGGATGGGGCAATGGCCATGATTCTATGCACACATATCCCCACACCAACACCTGTTTTGATCAAAGCAGTTCTACTTTTATTGTTCACAATTCCAAGTAATATTCCATTTGAACAAAAGATTTAAACACCTGAAAAAAATGTTTGAAAACCACTGGACTGCTCAAGCTCTGGTATCACTTTCAGTTATAAATTCTAAGCTTTTATGATGCTAAGACATAGGGAGGTAAAATTTGATCAAACTTTGCAACAGCTAGGGCTGTTCACAAAATATAGTGCCTTGCCTTGGATAATAATGAGCTATCCCTCATTGGGAAAAGAGATAGACAAATACCTACCAGATAAGTTGAAGAAGAGATCACTGTATTTGTTGGGATATTTGACAGATCATTTCTGAAACCCTCTCCATGTTTAAGAATCAACATTTCTGCATTCACACAAGAGTTTTGAGTTAACTAGCAAGGGGCATAGTTTAGTGGTTAATGGCAAAGGGCTTGAAATCAGATGGGCATGTGTTAGAATTCTGGCTCTACCACTCACCAACTGTGGGAACTTGACCAAATTATTTAATCTCTCTGGGTCTCAGTTTCCCCATCAATAAAATGAGGATAACAATACCTGCTTTATAGAGTAGATTAAGGATGACATATGCAATGACATATGCTCAATGCCTGGCATATGAACTGGTGCACAGTAAATGGTAGCTGCTAAGATGATGATGAAGATGAAGATAGTGATGTCTGGATCAGGAAACCAAATTATCCCTAAAGCAACCAGTTATTATATATGACAATCATTCACATCTACATATGTATATAAACATATATGTTTATGTGTATACATGTATATATGTATACATGCACACCCACACACAAAAACACACACTCTTTTCTCCAAATCAGAAACTCAAAGCAGGCAATGCCAATTTACAAATGAAGGAGGTAATTCAATTACACCAGCCAGCCAAGGAAATGAAAACCTGAAAAGGATAAAAGGAACATGAGCAGACACCAAATATATTTGTTTGTCAGGTTTATCAAAATACGGATTCACTCATTTCTTTGAGAACAAAAAAACTCTCCAAGAGCAATTCTAACCGAAATTTTTCTGAGAACCTTGTTTAAAATAACCTGAAATAGGAAGGGGAATAAGAAAAGACAATTCAGAAATAATTTCGTGAAAAATAGGCTGTTGGCTCTTTGGTTGAATATAACCCAGAGCATACTCAGCTGTTTGTTTATATAACCAGAGCCATTTAGTCTCAGGTCTCCTGGCTCAGGGCTTGTAGATGACCTCACAGCATTTCCTGCAGGACGGCAGCTAGAACCTTCTTCATCACTCCTTGCACCACAGCTCGCCTATCTTTGCAGTTGAAATATTCTTCCTCCTTCTGAACGCGCTGCTCAGGAACTATCCTGTTCTTTTTCAAGAGGACCTTATGATGATTTTGACACTAAACCATTTCCCTTCAAACCCTATTTCCAATAATGAACCAGTTTTCCAGAATTAGGAGCCTTGTCCTACTAACACCATTCCTGCCTTTTTGCCTCATAAGATGATAATTATAATGAGAATACAGTTTATTAATAACTTACTGTGTTCCAGGCTTTATATGTACAGTATCTCATACAAGCCTTACAACAGTCTTATGAGGCAAGAACCACCTGTGCTCCCATTTTGCACAGGAAGAAACTGAGGAACCAAGAGGTCAAATAATTTGCCCAGGGTCACACAGCTTCAAAGTGGCAGGACCAGAAGTCAAACTGAGGCCCGTCAAATACCAACTTCTAGTCTATAACACTAAACTATTTCATGTGTGCCCTGGTTCCTCCTAGATTGGGATTCTGCCTTGTTCTTTCCAGAGCCTGAAGTCTTGGTCCTAACTGTCTCTATGTGAAAAAGAAAAACACACAAAAACCAGATTGAGGGGACATCTCCTTAATTCTAGCCCAGAGCTCCTTCTCCTTGAAAATCTTTAAACAACAATTTCTTTCATATTATAGCTTCAAACAACATATATTTATCCTGATGGGTGGGTATGACCAATATTTTCCTCAAATGCATTCTCGGGTGTCAAATCAGCTGTGTACCACCATGCAACGACAGAGACATTTCTCCCTTAGAAGTGTCTGAATTTTCCACCAGCCACAGATTGCTAGAAGAATCAGTAAAGAAAAACAGAATGGTCTCTGAAATTGACACTATCACCTGTGACATCTCTTCTCACTGGTAATATTTCCAGAAGTTCTCCAGTTTCAACCAAACAAGATGTTGCGCTGGCTGAAGTAGGATTTGCTCTCTCCTGTGTTTACCTGCACTGTGGGAAAGCGTCTGTGATTCTGTGACACAGAGTCACAATGGGAGGTTCTGAGAACACCTCGCTCCATCTCCTTACGTGGAAACGCCGACTGATGATTGATGATTGCAGTGACTGGTAGTCAATCAACACTTTCAAATGCCTGTGGTCATCCAGTTTTCTCCTTCTACTTTACTAAAAACTCCCTAGTAAGGCAATCCACTCCATTTTGGGCTAAAATACATATTCTTATAACCCAATCTTTTGTATCCTACTTCTCTCCCTCAGACTATGCAGAACAAGTTGAATTCCTCTTTCCCATAACAGCCTTTTAGATATATAAAAACCATGCTTATGACCTGAATCTTCTTTGCTCTAAACTCAGCATCCCCAATTCCTTCCACTGTTCTTCATATATCATGAATTCTGCAGATAAAATCATGGTATTTAACCTCTTCTGTACATAGTTTAGTTTATCAGTTCTCAGTATAAGATGAAGCTGTTAGCACTTCCACGTCCCGGCATCAATGCACTATGCACTAAACACACATTTACACGGGGGTATGGTTTTCCAGTGGATCTCTTAGTGTGCCTTGGAGGCGATTCCTTCCTGAACAGCTGCTCTGTCTAAATTGGGAGGGCTGTGTCCTCGCCAAGTACATGCTGTGAGAGAACAAGCTCATGGAGCCTGCCTCTAGCAAAGGGCTTATCTGCAAGGTTACTGTGGGCACTTTAACCACAGAAGTTCAGGACCCTTCCTCCCAGAAACAACATCAATCACCATCTACAGGGCTTTTTATTTTTATTTTTATTTTTATTTTTCCTTGTCTTGTCTTGAGAATAAAGGTGGATTAAGAGGAGTTAGATGGTGCAGGGGCTGCACCTCCTAGCATTGATGAAAGACCTCTCCTGCTGTCCCAGGCAATGGTAAGAAGGTTCTCAATTGTAAAGCTCAGAGCACTAGTTTAAAGCAGGGTTTCTCAACCTTAGCACTACCTTGAAATTTGGGCCAGATAAATATTTGCTGTGGGGGGCTCTCCTGTGCATTGTCAGATGTTTAGCGGCATCCCTCACCTCTACCCAGTAGATACCAGTAGCATTTCCCAGTTGTGACAATCCAAAATGTTTCCAGATATTGCCAAATGTTTCCTGATAAGCAAAATCATTCCTAATTGGGAATTATCCGTTCAAACTCACACAATCTTAGCAGTCTAAGACATGAAGCCAGGCCTAAACTTAAAGCATCATCCAATTCAACTTCCTCATTTTGTTGGTGCTGAGAGAGATGATGGCTGCTTGGTGATCAATAAGGGATTAGAAGGTAGACTTCCTGCTCTTTTCAGTACACCAGTGATTCTCAACCCTGCTGTACATTTGAGATCCTAAGATATATGGATTTCTGGTTTCCAACTAAACCAATTAAAATAGAATCTTTACAAGTGAAGTCCAGGCTCAGGTATTTTTAAGAGATCCCAGGTGACTGTAATGTGCAGCCAGAGTTGAGGGCCAGGGCACACTGCCTCCAGTCTTGACCTCAGATAAACCACTTTGGGCATTTCTGGAGCTGTATTGTTTTGGGGCTTGCCCTGCAGGGTGACATGAACAATTCCTCTTAATTGCGAGCACTGATTTCAGAGGGCTGGTACACAGAACCCTGACACCCTGACACACGGTGCACCTGCAGAGCAAAAGAGGAGAAGTGACCACACACAGAATGTACCTCACTTGTCCGACATGGTTAGCATGTTTTATGTTGGGTCAAAGAAATGCCTACAGGTAATTTAAAAGCCAGAAGGCATATTCAAAATAACAGTCCCAACTGTTCAGCACAGGGCATGATGTACCCAGGAAACAAGTTTTGTCTCATGTTGCTTAAACAATTATTTATAAACAGTGTGATTAATTTAATTTAATTCATCTCTGGCTTTTCTTCTAGCAGAAGGATCCCTATATCCCTTGTTTAAGGATCAGTGTTTAGAACATAGAGATTTCTATTGACTCATTTCTTAAGAAATACTTATCAGGAAGCTGAGAAGATAATTGGAGAACTGTAGAAGTCTGTTTTTACCAAGGTGTGAATGATGGTATATATACAATTATAAAAATAATTATAGCAGTTTCTATTCATTGAAAGTTTTCTTTGTAACAGGAGCTGGCTTAGCCCTGCACATATGTAATCATATTTAACCTTAGCAAAAGCCCTATGAAATGGGTTCTAATATTACCCCAATTTTACAGATGAGGAAAGAAACCCAGAGATGTTTGGTCAAATGCTCAAGGTCATATTGATACTAAATGGCAGTTCTTAGACAGGATTCCAGCCAGGATACCACACTGGATGGGATGCCCCTTCAGTTACATACCGAAGTTCACTTTTCACTAATGCAGAGGCAGAAACTTTTCTTTGACAATACAGTTCAATGGAGAGGACAATGCCTCAGCATGTTAGCCCACAAGTAGTCATCCTGGAGAGACACTTAGGCCACCTGATTAGCAAATTTCTGAAGATCAGGTACATTCTGCAAATAGAACTAACTTTTCTAATCCTAAGTATTTGGTGAGGCCAGTGGAGCTCTTTTGAAGTTGTTATTCTCACTGTTTTCCTGGTGATCTCAACAAGGCAAATGTTTTCTGAGAAGCTACTTCATGCTGGGATTGGGGCAGGATCTGGGCCAGGGTCGGCTTTGTGGATATGTGACTGGTGTAGTCATACAGAAACCCAGTGCTGGCTTTAATGCTCTGCTATCCCGTCTTGAAATGTTTAATAACTTTATCTTTGAACTTGTGAAAGTTACTAGAATGTTCACGCATCAAGAAGTGAAATAAAAACAGTTAGTTATGTTAGTTTTGTGCACTGTCGATAGAAACAAAATACATAAGTATGTATGAACTACAGAATGCAATTTGTGTAATTTTGGTGATTCTACATACAAGTCAAATGCTCTTCTATTTGCATCGTACATTATAAAGATGAATGATAAATTTTATGCTAGTAATTTGAAAACATTTTCTTTACTAGAATAAAGGTAAATAGCAAGTAAAGAAACACCAAGACAAGTTGAGAGAGAGACAGTAGATGAAAGGAAAAGGCTTTACATGTTAGCACCTTTAACAGAACTTCTTTTCCTGCCTTTTGAACAAGTGGTTTGTATTTTTACTTTGCATTGGGCCTGAAAATTATGTGGCCTTCCTTGGAGGGGGTGAAGGGAGAGGGGGCAAGGTCATCCTCATCCATTTTTGATTTGTGCATATTAAGTCTGCTTTGGCTCAAAACAATGAGGTAAATGTTGAATCCAATTGTAACCTCCAAAGTTCAAGGTAAAGGCCATAAAATGGCTTTTAAATGTCAAACAACTTTTCAACATTAGCAGAAACCTCTAAGGATCCAAAGTAAATTGAACCTAAATTATTTCCTCATCTATGGGTAAAATCTTCCCTTTCACGATGTGAAAACCTTTATTTAAAAGGGGAATTCTGGTGTGTCGAAGTTAAAATTTGACAAGTGGTTTCAGAGTGGGAAAAAAAAAACTACTTCAGTTATGGAATTAATACATATTTTTCAAAGTGGTGAAAACTTATTCTAGCATACACAGTCCAGGTAAGAAACAGAATATGGTAAGAATTTCCATTCATTAATTCAACAAATATATTAATTGAGCAATTTCTACACTGAAGGGAAACTTTAGGGAATAAAAGAGACAAGTTACCTGCCCTCATAGACTGACAGTATGGCTGGGGAGACAGATAATAAACAAGCTAACAAAAAAATACAATTTTAAATTCTGACAATTGTTATTTATAAAGGAAACAACAATAGGTAATAATCCAGAAGAATTTTTTTTCTTCTACTGTTTTTTGGGGGGAACTTCATTCTCTTTGCCTCTTTCTCATTTTGTTTCTTCTCTATCCTCATATTTTTCTCCTCTGTTGATTCCATATGTAAATCTGAATATACTAATCCTGTGCATGGAAATGTCAAAGATTTATATAGCACATCCACTAGAATTGGGTAATTTATTATTGAGCTTTGGTTGACAACAAGAGTTAGTGAGTCTGAGGGAAAGTTACATTGCCCCCTTCCAAGGAGAAGACTCAAATAGCTCCAGAGCTGTTCTGTCCAATAGAACCTTTGGCAATCATGGAAATTTTCTCCATTTGTGCTGTCTAATTCAGTAGCCACTCACCATGTGTGACTAATGAGCCCTTGGAATGTGGCTAGTGTGACCAAGGAACTGAATTTTTTATTTTATTTCATTTTAGTTAAAATAAAATGTAAATAGTCACATGTGACTAGTGGCCACTCTATCGAACAACATAGCTCTAGAGATCTCCAAGTCAATGGAAAATCTGATAATGGAGGATGATAGCCAAGAGCCAAGTTAGATACATAGTAAGTTCTTTGGAAAGTGCTTGCAGAAGTTCTCAGCCTACTTAGGAATGAGGTAAATGCCTAGGTTTGAGTAAGGTCTGAACTTGGGGAATCAAGGAAGAGATCTAAGCCTGGTGTGAGAGCAGCTAAACTTTGCATGTAATCTCTGCTTGTGTTGCCTAACTTATAAATAGTCTGTTCTTATAATTATTTCTCCCATGTGGATAGAGCTTTGCAGTTAGCAAAGCAATTTCACATCCTGTGTATCATTTGACTTTCACGATGAGGTAGTGACATAGGAGGACAGGGACTATTTACTCAAGAAGCCAAAACTGAAATCCTTAGCAGATTTCATACAGGGTTCTAAGGTTGCAATCAGCACCCTTAGTCCCTACTCTGTCCTCGATTATCTGGGCTAATAATCACAGGGACGGTGAAACAGAAGAGAAGCTAGGACAGTGGAGAAGAGACAGAACATTCATTCATCCACTTGTCAAGTCCTACAAGGTTCTAAGCACTTTACTAGGTTCTGAGGATACAGCAGTGCACAAGACTGGGAAGGTCCTTTGTTTATGCAATGGACAAAGAACTCCAGAATGAAATCCTCAAAGAACTCAAATCAAATCAATAGGCCTTGTTCCTATCACCTGCCACCTAGTTGTTGTGGTCATAGGCTATGTGGTCCTACCATGTCTCCCAAGTGAGGAGAGACACTTGGCTTAAAGCATAACTGAACTGAGGCAAGCTTCCAAAAGGAATTTTATACATATTTTACTAGTTAACCTCAGATAAAATTATTACCCTTTAAGAGATACTGTAAGAGCCTAGGAATTGTAATGTGTGTCATAACTGAAGCCATGAAGCACAAGCAATACCAGCACACACTGAACAACGCTGATTCACAAAAGTCTAGAACTATGGCTCAAAAAGTTCAATATGCATAAGATTCATCTTGGTAGAAATGTCATTTCCCTAGCCCTTCCCTGATTTAGTGACTGGGGCCCAAGAAGCTGTGTTTTCACTAAGCTACCAGGTGATTTGAATGCAAGTGGTCTGCTGATCATAGCTTTGAGTAAAAATTATCAAGAAAAATAAAAATAAAGCCTGCAAATAATGGGATATAATTATATTCTCCAAATTTTCAACAATAATGCATGGAGAGTAAAGAAAGAAATTGAGTTATTTAATCTGTAAAAGAAAAGCCTCAGAAAGGACCTGTGACTAAAATACACATAAAGCGCTGTCCCAAGGTAAAAGATATAACCTGGTTGTCTCTCACTCAAGGCAGAACTACGGCCAGTGGGTAGAAGTCACGGGGATGGAAAATTCAACGCAATATAAGGAAGACCTTTTAAACTCTAGAGCTGTCCAAGCCTTGGGCAAGCTCCTCAGGTGGCAGGCTTGTCTCACCACAGGAGTTCAAACAGATGGGGTGACCATCACCAGTGATGATGAAACTGTTGGTTAGGTAGCAATCCCGTCAGCCCCTGATAAACCTTGTGCACACCTGCAGTGGTATCCATTGTACTGTGATTAGTTGTTGGTGTATTTCTTTATTCAGGCTGTGAGCTCAGTGAGACACCAAGTCTCATTCATTTTTATATCTGCCACGTGTTGCTGGTGCATTAGGTGCTCAGTACATGATTACTGTGAATCAAACTTTAGAACCTAATAAATCAAGTTCCAGAATTTGCAAACCTGGAGTTTTGACAAGTTTCGTACAACCTCAAAAGCAAATTCGGTTTTACAGCAATCTCTTTTGCTATGCACAGTGAACCCTTAGCAATATCTCTGCTCTTGTTCTTAAGTAAAGTTTTAAAGTTTCCTTCAATGAAGCTCTTATACTTTCTTTTATGTTTTTAAGGGAACTTTAGTTATTGATTCTGGGGATGGTATTGTTTTTCCTAATTCACATTCCAATTGGTTATTTCTAGTGTATAAGAAAGTCACTGAAGTGTTATCTTATGTTTGGCCGTCCTTGTGAAATGTCTTATTAGTTTTCACAGTTTACAGCATTTTCCTTATAGATGATCATAATAGATTATAGACAATTTATAAATAGTGGCCGCTTTGCTCTCTTTTTCCAACTTCTTCATCTCATATTTCTTTTTCCTGTCAGTCGGATTTTGTACGTACAATGTTTACTACTATAGGTGATAAGGTATCACTGCCTTAGTCCTGACTTTAGTAGGAATGCAGCCAATGTTTTCTCATTAGGTCACTTCTTTCTTTCCTTCTCTGCCACTATGTTTGATGTGGGTTTCCTAGAGTGGGAAAAGTGATCCAGATGGGGAAAATATATCTGTAGAACTAGGTTAAGGATGAGACAAGGAGAAAGAAGGTAGCTCCAAATTCACTGAAAATCAATTTGCACATCTGATGAACCTTTTATAATCCCACACTGTCATTATGCCTTTTTCTAATATATGTATGCATACAAATTAAAACTGTCCCAAGAAACATTTATATGACAATAATTCATGTTTAGAAACTACATATAGAAGGCTATGTAACCTACATATCTAGACAAACTATGTCATCAGCCAACCAGATGGGATCTTCACTTCTGTTTTGATCATGGGTTAGATATTCTCGAAGAAGACACTTGTCCATCAGAAAACAACCACAGACATCTCCACTACTATGTATATTAGTTAGTACAATTTTAGTAATCTAAGTCCTCTAAGAAGGTCTTGCAAAAGCATATTTTATTCCATTGGCTACTCATTTGCTTATTTAATAATAAAATGTTATATTAACCAAAGGACTAGAAGAATAGGATCAAGCTTGGGAGACCTGTGATTCTAAATCATGGAGGCCAGACTGGTCTGTTTTTAATTCAATCTGGAAAAGTAAAATTCCATTCTTTAAGACTTTAAGAAGAAAGGTCCCACAATCTCAGAGTGTTGTCATGAACTGGCTCTCCCCAGTGTGACTGTTGTAGACTAAGTCCTCTACATTTTTTAAGATCTCAGGGAAGATTTAAAAAAAAAACAGATAATTTTTAATTTTGAGTATTTTAATCCTTCATAAACCTGAAGAGAATCAGCAAATATGCAGTGATCAGTTCATCTACTATTATGCAGAAACTATGTGAGGGACTATATGGGTCCCAGAGAACAGAAATCCATAGTTTCTACCCTCAAGGAATACTTGATCTGATAGGAGTTAAACAAGGAGTTATGTAGTCTACGGTAGTGCAAATGCCGTGAGAAATATTGATGTAAACATGCCACTGCCATCCAGAGGAAATACGGAAGAATAAATGCCCCAGTTGAAAAAATGTGAAAATAGTATGCTTTGCAAACTATAGGAAGAAGAGTTAGATATCAATGCTGAGGTGGATCCTTTTAAATTATTTATTTTAATAGTCAAGGGGTACCCAAAGATAGGAGTCAACAAGAGATTACTAAGAATAGGTCCATCTAATCTAACCTTATTTCCTTTTTAAGAAAAGAATATGAAAATGCCTGGATTTGAACAAGTTACCAGTCTTCCATGGTTTGTATGCAAGATAGAGAAATATGAGCAAAATGGTAGAGCTGATGGATTGATAAATGGCTCAACAACTTTATCCAAAGAGTCAAGGTGAACATGGGAAGTGGTAATTCTAACCCTGACTCTAAGTGGCTAGACAAGACTGAGCTTTGGAATCAGAAGGAGCTGAGTCTGAATTCCAGCTTCATCATTTACTACTTGAATGGCTTTGGGCAAGTTACTCACCCTCTCTGACCCTCAGTTTTATCACCTTTAAAATGACAATGATAATAATTTCTACCTGTTTGTGTTGTGTAAAAATTAAATGCAATGATGCATTCAAAGTTCTTAAATACAGTAACTGGAACACTCTATTCTGGAATAATGTTAGGCATCATAATCATAATTTTTAATAAAATGGAAAGCATTCTCTAGTGATATGTCTAGTTTTTAAACAGATGCCTTGATTGAGAAAAATGAAGGCACATCTATCCAAATTTTACACATGTGGCTATAAATCTGTTCAGGCATCATCCTTTGGTGATTTATGTATTGTCCCTATGGTTAGACTTTACACTTATTTTGATTTAACTCCATCTTTTCAATACCAGCTAATTGATTTTTCTTTTATAAATCTTTAAGTCTGCCCTCTAATATGTTAGTTCTCCCTCAAAGCCACAGCAAAGTCTGGATTGAGCAACATGGTAGAGGGTAATTCCATTTATGGAGATAGGGAAGACTCAAGAAATTTGTGGTGTGGGATAAGGGGAGGAGTATAGAACTAAGAATTCTGTTTTGGTTGCATTAAATTTGAGATTCCTAAGAGACACCTACAAGAGGTTGTCAAAGAAGCAAATTGGATCTCTCCTCTAGAGCTCAGAGGAGAGCTATGGCCTGGAGATATTGATCAAAGACAGAGATGACAGCATGAAGATGGTATTTAAATTTATGGATATTGAAATTATATAAAGTGAGAGCAGTTTGAGAAGAGTATTAAGAACCAAACCCTGAAGAACTCCAACAGTTAGAGGCCAGATAGAGAAGGAAGATCCAGTAAGAGAGACTGAGAAAAAGTTGCTGGTGAGTTAGGAGGAAAACCAGGAAAGTATGGTGTTTAGGAAAATTAATGTGGGAAATATTTCAAGAAGGATGCTGGGCCAACTATAAGAGGCCAAGTAAGAATGCTTTTTCAAAATTGGAAACTTCTATAAGACACAAGTAAATCAAAGTTAAAAAGAAAGCAGAAGATGGGGAGATGTATTTGCAAATTACATAACAAAAGATTAATATCCAGAATACAATAAAGAACACCCAGAAATGAAGAAGAAAAATAAAATGAGGTTGTGACAAAAAGTGCCAAACACATAAAGATGCAGTTCACATAAGGATAAGTATAAATAAATAGTCAACAACTAATTTAAGAGGTTCAACCTGACAAATCATCTGGGAAATGCAAATTAAATGAGAGATTATTTTTTAATTAACAAAATAATAAAAAATTGATACTATGCAGTGTTGGTGAGGGGAAGGAGTAAAGGATACTCTCACACTCCACTCATGAGAATGCAAATTGTTACAGTGTTCTAGGAGGTCAATTTTATGGTAAACATAAAAATTTTAAATGGGCATGGAGCAATAGAGCAATTTTACTTTTGGAAGCTATCTAGCACCAAATACTAGCACATGCACAAAGAAATGTGTTCAAGGGCATTAAAAACAGTACAGTTTATAATAGCAGAAAATTGGAAACACCTACATGCCCACTAATGGGAAATAATTAAATAAATTTTTTTGATGTGCATTTTTAGTACAGAAGATTATGGTACAGTTAAAAAGAATGAGTTAGATCCATATGTTCTGCACAGAAATGATCTTCAAAATGTATTATTAAAGGATAAAAAGCATCATGCAGAGAAATACATATAGAACAGCCCCATTTATATAAAATAAAGTGAGACAAAGCTATGATTTTGAATGTTTTATGAATGTTTATAAATACATTGAAAAGATAATCAGATTAATGTTAATTGTTGTCTCTGGGGATAGGGAAAGGGTTAGAAGGATAAAAGCTGATATTGCTTTTCATTGTTTTGGTTTTATATTTCTTGAATTCATACGAATATGCTTATGTTCTACTTGTAGGATTTTTAAGAAAAATGCAAACTTTTCTTAAATTGTATTAAAACAATTGATCTGGAGAATTAATTCTATGATTTGTTAATTTATTCATCAAGAGTTTAAGTTCCTACTATACATCAGGCAACATGTTGGATATTTGGTATATAGTAGCGGATAAAATAGGCAGAATTCCTTGAAAGACTTACCCTCTAGTGGATTCAGGTTGCAAATAGTCTTCTTTTCTCTGTATAGGCTACCCTTACTCTTATAAGATTCCCCAGCCTCCACAGAAAAATACCACAGACCAACTTCTTGTGCTTTTCATGACTTCATAAAGAAACACAAGGAATAAAGTATGGAGTATACATCCATATACCACCTTTTTTTTTTTTTTTTTTGAGATAGGGTCTCACTCTGTCGCCCAGGCTAGAATGCAGTGGCATCATAGCTCACTGCAACCTCCAACTCCTGGCTCAAGTGATCCTCCTGCCTCAGCCTCCCGAGTAGCTGGGACCAGAGTCACGCACCACCATGCCTGGCTAATTTTTCTATTTTTTTGTACAGATGGGGTCTCGCTGTTGTGCAGGCTGATCTTGAACTCCTGGCCTCAAGCGATCCTCCTGCCTCAGCCTCCCAGAGTGCTAGGATTACAGTTGTGAGTCACCGTGCCTGGCCCATATGCCATCTATGAATTGCTGTCTCTTTGCTTTATAATTATACTGTGGATTACCAAATTCAGCAGGAATTAAATAGTAAAGCATTAGTAAAACAGGCTTTCTTGGGTTGCCCTAGAAACTCACAAACTCTCTCTATGACAGTTTCTATGGGAAAACGACATCAACTTCTAAACAACTGACTTAGCAAATGTACTGCTGGAGCATACGTTGTTTGTAAGTTGTTGACAGCCTGTACTTAGGCAACTGCTAGCTTAAATAGCTAAAAACTATCTGGCACCCACACAGAAGTTCTTGTACACATACTTTATGGTTGAATTCTTTCTATGACACTCACTAAGGCATAATAATTAAGAGAGAATGTCAGCCTCTAGAAGTATCCTTTGGAGCCCTTGCACCAGCTGGAACCTCCACACTATGCTAGACTTTAGCTACAAGTTTGCCTACACTAGTAGCAGAAAATTTAATTCATGCTTCTGAGCAGCCTCTGAGGCATAGCATTTTATTTCATAGCAATTCTTCTTTTCTTTTCTTCTTTTCTTACACAGGCAAATGAAAATTCCCCAATTTTAAGCTGCCAGAACAGCTGAACACTGTCATCATCACATAAATTAAATGCTTGTCTCAAAGAGAAACTACTCTTTAGAAATTCCTGTGCATCTCGGAGCAAAGAAAAAAAATGTCGTTGACAATTCATCTTTGCTACAGGATGAATGTACTTTTCGCAAATGGCTTTTCACAGCTGAGAGCAATCCTAACCCAGGGTGACCAGAAAATTCTCAAGGTTTGGAAAGAGGCGTCATGACTAGACAGTGAACATTCAACTCCAAAGTCACTGTCACCTCCATCCACCTATGTGACCTTGGGTAAGTCACTAGAGCTTTCCATGTTCCCTCGTATTCCATTTCCTTCCTCCTACTGCTCTATCTTCCCAGAATGTCTTCCCCAATAGCTCCTCCATGTCTCAAATTCATATAAAATGCCTTCCCTGAGTTTCTTAAGCCAAATTAGCTTCCTTCTTACTCGTACCCCCATTCTAGATTGCCCATACCTCCATCAGATCATTTATCACATGACATTACTGCTGCATATTTATTATTCTATTTCTTTTAGTTTATCACATTATTTATGGTCATCTTAGGTTATTAGGCAATGTGCTATTACTACTGGTCTTACTAATATTAATAAAATTATTAGTACTATTATGAGTGCTTACTATTTGTTGGGCCCTATATGAATATATTATCTCTAATTTTCACAAAAACACTATGAGATGAGAACTACCATTTTTTAAAGTTGAGGAAAGTAAAACCAAGAGAGATTATACAGATGGCTAGTAGGAACACTGAGAGTCAAGATAAAATCTACTTCACTTTAAAGCCCATGCTTTTAACCACTACTCTAAAATATTACCTTTAATAATAATAGATAACATTTACTAAATGCTTACTAGGTATTAGGCTCTGTACTATGTGTTCTACATGCATTAGCTAATTTGATCCTCACAAAATCTCTGTGATATAGATATAGTGATTACATTCTTAAGTTTTTAAAAAATGAAATTAAAGTTAAGAGTGATTAAATGACGTTCCCAAGGTCAGAGAACTGGAGACTAGATTTGAATGCAGGTCAGTCTCCCTCCAGAGCCTGAGCCCTTATGCACTACCTATTCCATGACCAGATGATAGAATCTTCTTTAATCTTTGCAAATTCTACAAGGTTTTCAGGTATAACCCCTCTGGAAATAGAAAACTGGAGTATTACCCTTTCTGGGTAATGCAAATCAACCAAATGGATCAACTCCCTTAGTATACTCACCTTAGTACATGTGTGGATCCATTAATGGTTGTGGTTGAGCAGGGGACAGTCTGGCCCAGAATGGATGGTCTTCGATAGCGCTCATCATCACAACAGAGGATGATGAGGAAGGCACGTCTAAAAGACTTATTCAAGAAGGCGTAGAGAAAGGGGTTCAACCCAGAATTGATATAGCCAAGCCAGAGGAAAGCGGTCCACACCTGCCCAGGGACAGTGTAGTCTATGAAAGGATCCACAATATTGGTGACAAAGAATGGAGCCCAGCAGAGGCAGAAGCAACCCATGATGATGCACAGGGTCTTGGCCGCTTTGGTCTCTGTCCTCATGCGATGAGTGCTGTGCTGGTCTGCCGGCTGGGGCCTGCCCTCTGAGGGGGCTCCTGCCCGTTGTAACATCTGGATCTGGTGGGCATGTTCCTTAGCTGTGACATAGATGCGGTAATAGGCCAGCACCATGAGGAGAAACGGGATGTAGAAGGCCACTACAGAGCAGGTGACGGCGTAGGGCTTGTTGACCATGAAGATACAGTACGTAGAGTTAGAGTTGTGGTTGAACTTCCTTTTTTCTATCTGAGAGTCAGAGGGAGAGAGGGAAGGCAAAAGTGAAAAAGAAGGAGAGAAAGGGGGAGGTTGGACGATAGAAGGAAGGGGAGGGGAACAGGGAGAGATAGGAAAGGAAGAATAAAAGAAAAGAGTAAAAGGGGAAAGGAAAGAAAGAAGAAGGTTTGTCAGCAAAGTTTTAGTTTTCTTATAAGCCTAAAGTGCACAGAAGCTTGATGGCAGAAAAGGAACATGATCACATCCCAGGGCTCAGAACCTTGTCTAAACAAGAGCGGCGGAAGGCCCGGGAAAGGAGAGAAATAAAATGGGGACAGAATCATTCTTCATTCCATCTACCCAACCAGTAGTGGAGTCCTGCCTCTATTTTCCCTTTCCTGTCTGTTTGCACATAATATACCAGTGTCTCAGAACAAGATATCTGCAGATCAATAATATCAGACTCACCTGCATTGCGTATTATAAGTGCAGATTTCTCCCCCCACCCCCAAGTTACTGAATCTAAATCTCTGGGCAGTAAGGCCAAGATATTTGCATTTTTAGTAAGCTTCTTATGAATAATTCTGAAACTCATTAATATTTGAGAACCATTGTTCTGTACCATTCTAAACCCAGCTCTCTGGGGGATGCCATGGGGCACTTTACTAAACTCATTTCTCCACTTACTGAGTGCCCTCCTGGAGGTTTTTCTCATTTAGATAATATAGTATTCAAAGTATTGATATAGAGTGACAGCCAAGAGGGGCCTTAGGGCTTAGGAGAAAGAAAGGGTAGATATTTTAGAATCATGGGAGAAAAAAATATATAGATTATGTAGGGCAAGATCATGAGGGACCTTGGAACCCAATCTGGGTCAGAACCTAGGCAGTACTCACTGTCTCAACTTGCTCTCCTCCCACACTCTCTGAGCCCACTCCATCAGGTGTTCCTCCTAACCACTCCATTGAAACCACTCTGGTCAAGGTTGCCAGTGACCTCTGCGTTGCCATGTCCAGCACTCATTTAAAACGAGCCACCTACAGCTTTCACACATCTGAACCCCCCCTCCTTCTCCTCTTTTGGATATTTCATTGAAGTGAAATACATATAAAGTTCATAAATATTAAATGTATATACAGATGGACAATTATTAAAAAGTAAACATACCTGTGTAATCATTATTCAAATCAATCTATAGAATATTTCCAGCCACCCAGCAGCCTCTTGAAGGCCTTCTGCCAGTCATTACTATGCCCAAGGATAGCCACTAATCTTTGTCACCATAGATTGATCTTATTTGTTTTCCAATTTAGTATCAAATTAATAATAAAACATGTACTATATGTATCTTCTTTAATTTAATATTGTGTCACTTATATTATTGCATGTATTGGTAATTTATTCTTTTTCATTGTAGTATAATATTGCATTGCAGGAATAAACCACAATTCTTATTCATTCCACTATTGACAGACATTTGAGTCATTTTTAGGTTTTGGATATTCTGAATAAAACTGTTATGAATATTCTTGTACACGTTTGTATGTGTGTGTGCATGTGTACATATATTTTCATTTCTCTTAGGTATAAACTGAAGACGGAAATTGCTGTGTCATAGGGTAAATTCAGCTTTTGTAGATACAGCCAAATGGTTCCCAAAGGGATTGTATCAATTTACATTCCCACCACTAGGGTAGAAGAGTTCCAGTTACTCCACATTGACCAACACTTGGTATTGTCAGAGTGTTGTGGTATCTCATTGTGGGTTTGTGGTTAATGGTTGTAACATTTATTTGATTACATTAGTAAAATACTCCATGAGTCCTTGACTCTCTTTCCAATGGGTTTACATTAGGATTTGTCTTATACTTTTTAACCAAAAAGTGTCCTGGGCATCCATATCCATGTTATTACAGTCCACTGACATCACTCCTTTCAGAAGGTGTGTGAGACTGAGTTTCAGCTTCTGTTTCCTGATTAGCACTCTGGTTCCCTCACTGGGACCAAAGCGTTTCCCTCAGAATGGTGAAATATTGCCTAGTTCTTGTCAGTCCTAATTCTTCTTGCAACTGCATTCTCAGTTTCAATCCAGGTAAATCATCTCAAAATCTCAGTGTGCCCTGCTCTCTGCATCTCTGTTCCATGTTTACCATGACCTACCTATCTGATTGGAATTTTGAAGTATATCAAATAAACTTGAATCAAATCTAAGTTCATCATGACCCTTCAGATTCTTACTGTGGTTTTACTGTACATTTCCTGATAACTAATGATGTTAATCACTGTTTTGCCATTTGGAAATCCTCTCTTGTAAAGTTATTATTCAGGTATTTTCTCATTTACAAAATTGGGTTGTGCCCCTCTTTTTGATTTTTAAAAGTTCTTTTATATTCTGGATATGTCTTTTGTCAGGTTTATGTGTTGCAAGTATCTCCCATCACTTTGTGGCATGGCTTTTCACTCTCATGCCAGTATCTTATAATAGAAGATCTTAATTTTAAGAACCTCAACTTTTGGTTGGTACTTTTTATGTCTTGTTTAAGAAATTTTTATTTGTCCTTAAATACAATGACATTATCATATCTAATCTTTTAAAGACATTCTCCTATGTTGTCTCTTAGTGTATCTTTATTGTGTTAATTTTTACATTTAATTTTTCTACCTATCTGGAATTAGTTTTTCTGTATGGTGTGATGTAGAAGACAAGATAAAACTTTTACCTTATGGATATCCAACTGACCGAGCAGCATTTATTGAAAAGACCACCCTTCCCAGGTACACTGTAGTATATAACCTTGGTCATAAGTCAGGGGACTATATATGCATGGCTCTCTGGGTTTTCTATTGTGTTCCCTTGAGTTGTCTATCTATGCATCACACTGTTTTAACTTCTGTAACTTTATTAATCTTGGATTTTTGGGTATCTGGTAGTAAAAGTCTTTGAACGGTTCAGCTTCTTGCACACCATCTTGAATATTCTTATATCTCAGTATTTCCATATAAAATTTAAATTAGTTAATCAATTTCCATAAAAATCTTCTAGGAATTTGATTGGACTCAGAATAGAATAATTGAAGAAAACTGACATCTTTATAAAGTTAAGTCTTCCAATTCATGAACACGGTAATTCTTTCCCTTTATTTGCTTTTTAAGTTTATTTCAGTAATATTTTGTAATTTTATGTGTAAATGTCTTGCACAGCCTTTGTTACATGTATTACTATTTTATGTTTTTATTCTATTTTAAATCATACCATGCTAAAATTCTTATTCCTAATTGTTTGCTGCTGATATGTAGAACTCAGCGAGGATTTTTTGTGTATTGGCTATGTATCCAGCAATTTTGCTAAGTTAGTTATTAACTAATATTTTACCTCTAGATTCTTTTGAATTTTCTCCATGAATACTCATGTGATCTGAAAATAATAACACTTACATATTTTTCTTTCCAATCTTAATACCATTTTTTCTTACTTTAGTGAACTTGATAAAACCTCCAGTCTAGTTTTGAATAAAAGTGATAATAGTTGACAACCTATTTCATTTCCTGTTTTAGGGTGAGAGCCCTAAATATTTTACTATTAAGTATGATACTTGCTGTAAGTTTTATGTCAACACCCTCAACTTGATTCAGGAAATTCCCTTCTAATCTTAGTATGATGAGATTATTTAAAAATCATAAATGGATATTGAATTTTGTTAATGCATTTTTGGCAATAACGAGATGATCATGAGGGTTTTCTCCCCTTTCTTTTATTAATGCAGTGAATTACATTGATTGCATTACATTCCCAGAATAAACTTCACTTTTACTGGATACTGTGATACACTGAATTCTTTTTATTTATTTATTTATTTATTTTTAAATTTCAGAATATTATGGGGGTACAACACTTTGGTTATATATATTGCCCATGCACTGCCCGTGTCAGAGCTACAATCGATGGAGGGGATGGGAAAAACTCTCACTGAATGGATGCGGGGAGCACAGTTTGAGGGATGACCTCGATTGTAGCACTGAATTCTTTTTAAGGATTGAAAGAATTTTCCACCAACTATAAACACTGCCTGCTGACAACTCTTAGTCATCACCCTTCTCCAGGAATAGCCCTTGATTGAAGAGAGCAGCTTAACCCAAAGTTACTTCCCCTTCTTGGGGTCAGCCTGCATCCAATGTGAATACACATGAATAAAGATATGGAAAATATACATATATATGCACACAGATATGTTACTTTATTAGTTGTGTACACATTTAGTATCTTGTTTTATAATATATTATAAGGTTATAGTATATTTTCCTCTTGAATTGATATTTTGATCATTATGAAATATCTCTATCTCTAGTAATATTACTTGCCTTAAATTTTATTTTATCACCTACACTAGTAGAGGTACACCAGCTTCCTTTGGAGTAGTACTTGCACAGTGTATCTTTTTCCATTATTTTATTAATATTTTCAATGTTTCTGTTACTTTATATTTAATTGGCCTCTCTTGTAATCAGCATATATTTGTATTTTGTTTTGATTCAGTCTGACAATCTGTCTTCTCACATATTTTCTTCGAAGAATTAATCATTTAATATTTACTATAATCACAGATTAATTTAGATTTAAGTCTGCCATCTCACTGTTTTCTATTTATCTCTTTTGTTTTCTGCTCCCCTCTTTCCTTCCTTATTACTTATTTTTTAAATAATGTATTTTTTATATTATCACATTATTTTTCTATCTTTTAGCTTATGGGTTATACATTCTTTTATTAAACTCACAAGGCATTAATATTATTTTTATTTGAATAGTCAATGTTCTTTTGTATTACCCACATATTATCATTTCTAGTGCTCTGCATTGTTTCCTGTTGTGTGGTGTTTCCATCTGTGATCATCTTCCTTTTGACAGAAAAATTTGTTAAAGTAACATTTGGTACAAACTTGCTGCTGAAAAATTCCCTCAGTTTTTGTTTGCCTGAAAGTGCCTTTAGTTCATGTTAATTTTTGAACAATATTTTCACTGGGTATAGAATTCTAAGTTGTAATTTTTTCCATCATTTTAAAGATGTCATTCCATTGTCTTCTTGCTTTCATAATTTCATTGCACAATCAAGTGTCTTATTTTCCCCCTTTAAATTTAATTTATCTTTTTTCTCTAATTATTTTTGAGATTTATCTGTTTGTCTTTGATTTTTAGCAGTTTTTAAAAATGAACTTTCTAGATATAGTTTTATTTTTTATTTAACCTGTGGGATTTTATAAAATTTTTTGAATCTGTGACTGAATCATCAGTTTTGAAAAATTCTTAGCTGGTATTTCTTCAAATATTACTTCTTCCCCCATTCTCTCTCTCTCTCTTTCTTCTCCTTCTAGAATACCAATTATATAAATGTTAGAACTTTTGTGTATGATACATATATATATCTCTCACAATTGTCTGTAATTTTTATTTATTTATCTCAATCTGGATATTTCTACACACCTAAATTATAGTTTACTATAGGTATTCTCTAGAGAGAATTTAATTTTCTTCTGCCAGGCAGATAGAATCTAGAAAGAAAACCTCAATCACATTTAGATTGTGTGTAATGCATTTTGAAAGCTAGTCTTTTTCCAGTTTTCTCCTTTTTCTATGGGACAGCCTCTCAGGTGTTTCAGTGAGAGCACCAAGGGTGCTTACCAGGGCCCTCTGCCCTCGTAAGCCTTCAGATTCAATTAATCTGTCTCCCCAGCATTGTCAGACTGCTAAAATCTCTGCCTATTTTTGTTTGTTTGTTTTTTTGTTTGTTTGCCAGCAGTTGTTTCCAGCTTAATTTCTTGTTTGTTTTTGTTTTTTTATGTCTAGCCCCATGTATCCTCAGTTTAGGAGTAAGCAAATGCTCCAAAAAAAATTATATGCTAAATTTTAAGTTCACATGTCTCTAAAGTTTACACCTGTCTGGGATCTTAGTCGCTGGAGTTCCAGGCACCTTGGAATCCTCAAACTCCAAACTCTGTTCTCTCAGTTCAGTGAGACAGCCACAAGTCCAAGGCTCTTGCTTTCCACTCAGCCTTTATCTCTCGACCCATGAGTCAGAAAAGGCCCCCAACGAAAACAGTAGAGGCCTTCTTTTACTCTTTGAGATCATAGCTACTCAATTCTTCCTTTGGTTACTTTCCAATGCCTTCACAAAGTATTTTATTTTATTTTCATATTTTGTATTTAATTCAGTGTATTTTATTCAGCTTTGATAGTCATGGTTATGATAGCTCTCATTATATCTAGAAACATTATTCTTCCTCCTTCCTTATAATATGTTTTTAACTTGGCTTCCAAGACAATTTTCTCTGTTTTCTTCTTCCCTGGCTGTTCCTTCCAACCTCCTTTATGAGCTCTTTATTCCACAGACCTCTTCTCTTCTCTATCTACCATCATTCCCCAAATAATCTTTTTTTTTTTGAGACAGGGTCTTGCTCTGTTGCCTGGGCTAGAGTGCAGTGACATCATCGTAGCTCACTGCAGCCTCCAACTCTTGGTCTCAAACAATCCTCCTGCCTCAGCCTCCAGGACTATTTCAATTCTTTCATAAATGTTGTCATTATTTCCTGCCACTCCACAATCATTCTCTGAGCAGCCAGAATGATTCTTTCAAAACACAGGGCAGATAATGTCACTCCTCTACCCCAAACCCTCCAAAGCTCCTTCCATCACTCAGAGTAAAAGCCATAATCTGGCCTCAGACTACCTTTATGACCTCTTCTCTTCTTATCATCTTCCTCCTTGCTCACTGCCCTCAATGAGCTTCTAGGCCATGCCTGGAACTAACCACACAGGTTCCTACCTCCAGGGCCTTTGACTTTATTGTAATTTTGGCCTGGAACACTTTTTCTCTAAATATTTACTGGATTAGTCCCTCCCTTCCTGCAGGACTCTGCTTTAGCAATATCTTATCAAAAAGTGAATTTCACATATAAAATAATAACATCTTCTAGTCAGTTGCTATGTTTTTACTTGGTTTTTTTTTGTTTTCTTTAAATAAAATTTAACACTTAAAATATATTTTAGTCTCTCTTCACTAGATTTTAAGTGTCATAAGAGCTGGAATTTTTTTCACCATTGATTTCTTGGGTACCTATAAAAGATGGTGGGCATTCAATTACATTTTTTGAATGAATAAATGAATGAATAGTGCTTCTGAGCTTAGATTTTGAAGTCATAAGATTTCCTTTATAAAGTGAATAGTAAATATTGGAATATTGTCTTCATTAGATGATATTAAAACATGAAGGATTTTAGTATATTGTCTATAAATATTTAACAAATGGTAGTAATTTTGAAGAAGAAAAATGATATTATTAAGCAGAGTCTAGGTTTAGGAACATAGCTGAGAAACAGCATGAAAATTATTATATGAACACTTAACTGTGAATTTTTAGGGAGTTTCTTTCACATTATGTTAATAGTCTTGCAGTGGGTTGGTGTGGTTGCTAATTTATAAAATATGGGGATAAAGTAAAGGATTTCTAGCAAGTCTAGCTTTAAAAGCAAAGGAGTTTCCATTGAGCAAAGGAAGAAAGTCCCTGGAGTAGGTTCCCACCCTGGGCATTATCTATATATACATGTGTGTTCAGGTTTACACCTGTAGGTGTACAGTTGGTCCTCATTATTCATGGATTCCATATTTGTGAATTTACCTAGTCACTAAAATTTATTTTTAAACCCCTAAATCCTCCAAATCAATACTTGGGGTACTTTCACAGTCATTTGCAGACATGCATGTACACATTTGAGTTGCCTGATAGGCACGTTCCCAGCTGAAGTCAAACAGAGCAATGCTCTACCTTCTTGCTTCATTTCAACAAGTGTCCTTTTTGCTATTTGCTGCCACATATTTTGCACTTTTGTGTTTTTTATTGGTGATTTCACAGTTTAAAGTGGGCCCTACATGTAGTGCTGAAGTACTATCTAGTGATCCTCAGTACAAGAAGGCTTTGCTGTGCCTAACAGAGGAAATTCATGTGTTAGATAAGCTTCATTCTTATCTAATGAATTAAAGTGCCTTGGCATGAGCAATAGTGCCTTGGCCACGAGTTCAATGTTAACAAATCAACAATACAAATTAAGTAATTGTCTTTAAACAGAAACACACATAAAATAAGGTTATATATTAATTGGTTGATGAAAATGTTATGACCAGAGCCTCTCAGGAACCTATCCCTGTATCTCCCCTAGGAGCAAAGATTCAGTATTTGCTAATTCAGTATTTGCAGTGACTTTATAAAACTTGATTGCCACGAGTGAGAATCAGCTGCATATGTATCATGACCAAGTAGGTTGTGCTGGCTTCTTTCTAGGCAGGTTCAATGGGCAAAGGAGTGGACAGATGTGGACATTAGGCATGTTCATACTAAGCAGATGCCCCATTCCGCAGTTAGGTAAAGTAAATAAAAGATGTTTCTATCTCACACTAAGTGAACAAAAACTTTCTGGTTATTTCCCTTGGAAATTATACATCAGAAGGTAAAAGTGCTGAGCCCTCATTAGAATTCCCCAACGCACAAAAACATATGGTTCCAAAGATCTTCTCTATTAGGGAGTAAGTTTGGCATAAAAATTAATAGCATAGAATCTGGAGTCCAGTAAGCCTGTGCTCAGATATGGTCACCATCACTTCCTACAAATGACTTTAGCTATGACCTTAACCTCTCTGATCCTCAGTTTCCTAATTTATATAATAAGGAAAATAACAGGATCTACTTCATAGTGTTGGTGTGAGGCCTGAGCAAGGTTCACAGCAACAGTGATTAACACGTGGCTTGATACATAGTCAGTGTTCAACATCTTTTGCCATTATTGTTATTATTCTTGGAATAATAGTTGTTGGAAACTCGGATTTCATTTGCCCCAAGAATGATAAAACTGGACAGTTTGGGATAGGATTCAAGAAAATATCGACACAGTCTTCCTTCTGCTTCTTCATTCTGCCACCTCCAGCATTTCTTTCAGAAGCCCAAGGAGCTCTTGTTCTGACACACCACATGCAAATCCTGGCCCAGGCCTTGGTTTGGACGTCCTTGCCTTGAGAAAAACCAGGCAGGACTAAGAGCTAGGACAGGGGTGGAGGGAAAAAGGGGACACTCCCTCTCCTGCTGGTACTGTTGGGCCACAGCACAATCCAAATCTCTCCTCTCCATTCCCCTTGCTACCTGTAGAGGGATCCTGGTACCAATTGTAAAGTGACTGCCTAACAACTTCCTTAGAGAATATATGTCTCTGCTAATGAATCCAGACCCTAGATTTTGATTTTGATTGTAATTTTAGTTTTTCAAAGCTGGAAGACTCTTAAAGATTATCTACATAGGTAAGATAGTTAATTTTATTCGTCAACTTGACTGGGCCACAGGGTTCCCAGACATTTTGTGAAACATTATTCTGAGTGTGTCTGTGAGGATATTTTAGGATGAGACTAACATTTGTATTGGCAGACTAAGTAAAGCACGTTGTCCTCCATGATGTGGGTGGGCCCCATCCAATTGTTGAAGGCCTGAATAGAACAAAAAGGTGAATAAGAGGAAACTCTTGCCATCTTATTGCCTTCAAGCTGGGATATCAATTTTTTTCCTGCATTGGACTCAAACTAAAACATTGGCTTTTCCTGGGTCTCCAGTTTGCCTGCATTTAGACTGGAACTACACTGGTGGCTGTCCTGGGGCTCCAGCTTGCTGACTAAAGATCTTGGGACTGGTCAACTTCTATAAACATGTGTGCCAATTCCTTAAAATTATCTCTCTCTCTCTCCCTCTCTCTCTCACTATAGGTAGATGGATAGATAGATAGATAAACACATACACATCCTATTGGTTCTGTTTCTCAGGGGAACCAACATTCAGGGGTTGGCCAATACCTGGCATATGTGCCACCTGCCCTCCCACACCCCTGGCAGACATGCTTCTCCACTGAGGACTGATGGATCTTCTCATCAAAGCCCTTCAGGAAGGGATACAGTGTCAGAGCTGGGCTCAGGGCTTAGTTCTTGACTTTTGCCAAGGTTCTCTTCATTCCCCAGCAGCCTCCACCCACAGGATATGTTTTCTCTGGGTTAATGTAGGCCTTAGAGACTCTCAGGGTGAAGTGGATGGAGGCCTCTTGGGACACATGATGTACCTCAGGCCCTGGAATTTAAGCCTTGAATACCTGTTCTGTTATTTACAAGCTGTGTGACATGGGGCATATTACTTAACCTCGTGAGCCTGAGTTTTCTCATGTGTGAAATAGGGAAATAATTATACTTTTGCCAAGAGGATGTTGTTAGAATTATATGTAAAGTATTTAGCATGCTGTCTGGCATACAGTTATGTTAAAGAAAAAATTATTTATGACACTTGTTAAAGCATAAGGCAGACTTTATTCAGGATTATGGCAATAGATTACAGGGACTACCACAATGGGTTTTTGCAGAAGGGGAGACAGATGAAGCTCAACTCTGAATACAATAAGGAAAAGTGGGAATTTATAGCCAAACAGCATGGTGGGTGGGGGTCAGTGGATGGAAAATTACTAAGGGGAAACATCAGGAGTAAGGGAGGATTCTGGCTAAACCAACCTAGCATGATTCTTGCTAAAGATAGGCCCAGGTGATCAGACATCATCTGGGGGATGGTGGTGGATAAGGAACCTGACCAGATATCAAGGGCAGGGGATTTTGGCTAACCCAACTTAGCAAGATTCTTGCTAAAATTGGGGAATGCAAAGACATACACGGAATTCCAAAAGTTGAGGCCTACTTGGGAAGAGGATTGAAAGGAACCTAATTACTATTTGGTCCAAGAGAGACTCTTTGTTAATAAACCACCAAAGATGCTAGCCTTTAAAAAATGGTCACTCAGAACACTATCAGAACCTTTGTTAGACTATCCACCCAATCTAATATTATCTGTGTCTTTAGAATCCCAAGCCAAGTTGTTCAGACAGTAAAACAGCGGGGTCTGTGTGGGTACTCACCAGATCAATTATGCCAATGTTATTCCAGCCTTGCATTATAGGGAGGAAAGAAATAAACATGGGGATGACCCAGCAGCCTCCCAGCATTAATGCGATGCGCAGAGGGGTCATCTTGTTCCTATAGACCAAAGGCTGGCAGCAGATGGCATAATACCTGGAGAGAGAGCAGAGGGCATGGGCCAGGGCAAGGAGGAAGGGGAAGGAGAGCATGGAGAACAACAGAAGAGAGAAGAGGAGGAAAGAGGGAATGGAGCAAGGGATGGAGAGGAGGAAACAGTGAGGAGAGGAGAAGAATTGGAGCGGGGAACAGAGAACAAAAATGAGGAAGAAAAGAGAACAAAGAGGAAAAGGGGCAGAGCAGGCAGAAGAAGAAGGGAAAGAAAGGAAGAGAAAGGGAGGAAAGAATAGAGGAAAGACAAAAGCAATTATGCAATAAAATACGTTATATTGACCCATGAGATTTTGATAACATAAACATATACTTTAGGTCACATCTGAAAATCATTGCCTGGAGGCGGTCACAGCCCTCTCCATCTCCCAGTGTCTGCAGGAGCTCCACACACTCCGGACAGTCTTCTCTGTCCCAGGCACATTCTAACACTACCCTGCTGCCTGGGCATCCCGGAGCTCCCGTCCAGCCCTCTGGGCCTCAGTGCGCAGGTGCCTGCAGCCTATCTGATTACAACCTGAGCATGCCAGGCATGCCCTACCTCTGGGCTCTAATCACTGTATCTCACATTTGTCCCCTTCCTCTTCATCACCTGCCTGTGCTGAGGTGGGGCCCCAGGTCAGTGTTTTTTAAATTGAGGTGCAGGTATTTCCCTCCATCTCCCCTGCCCCAGCCTCCTGCATCAGACTCACCCAAGGAAGCCTTTTTAAAATGCAGATCCCAAGGATCTCCTGAATCAGAGCCTGTTGGGCAGCAACCTGCAGCCTGCGTTTTGACAAGTGGGAGTCCTTACTGCTGCTGGCTAAGCATGCCTTGTTCCCCGCTTCCAGGCATGTGCACACTTCCCGGCCTCCTTATGGTTGGGTGGGATCAAGTAACTGGTCCTGGCCAGTAAGTCATGAACAGAATTGACGCATATCACTTCTGGGACAGAGCATTTGACTATTTCTCTGATGCCAAGAATGTAAAATTTCTGGTATTTCCTGCTCCATGATTTCCTATCTACTGTTTGAGACCCTCCATTATCCATTTATCAGGGTCTCATCTCCCTCATGGGATTCACCGCTCACCCTCTTTTGAGTCCATGTTCTGCCTATGGTACTAGCTTTCTTCCTACCTCCAGATAGAGACGCAATCTGCCCACTCAACGGTCTAGCCTCTAAAGCCTTGGAGATCATCCCTTCTATGCCCAGGCATGGCATGGAATTTAACAATATGCAAAATACTACAGTAGGTCTATCAGCTATTACTCTCCGAAAAAGTAAAAAAAAAAAAAAAAAGTACAAAAAGAGCCTGGAGGCTAAGTCTATTCTTCAAGATTTTATACCATTTAGTGATGAACCACCCCCTTACACCCTTCATTTTATGCAGTTCACTTTGTTAATTTTTCCCACCTCTTCTTTTCTTTTCTTAATTCAAAGCATAACTAATATAACAATGGCTATATTGTTTGAAGAGGTGGTGGTAGGATGGGTTGAGAAGAGGGTGGGATGAGAAGGAGAGCCCAGCATTGGAGCATGAGAAGTGGGTGCCTCAGGAGCTGGGAGGGAAGAATTATCCCCTTTCCTCCAAGGAATTGAGGAGCAGCTGGCCACACAGTGCTGGGAAGCTCCTCTGGCTGGCAAGCCCAGTGGGGTGTCCAGAGCTGGACCAGAGTGCAAGGAACAAAAGAGCAAAGAACGGGAGAGGGGCTTGCTCAGGAATCCATTGCCTACACTATAAAGCTGACATGGCTGTAAAACCTAACTAATGCTAACTCAGTAGTGGAAATGATCATGATTAGCTGGATTCCCTCCATACCCTTGACCTATAAGAAAGGCAAATTTTATCTGAGTGGCAAATTTTTCTGAATGGTGATAATAATCATCAGAGGTTTATTAACCACAAAGAGTTAACGATAAATTTGGAGTGGATAAAGTATACTCCCCCCCACCACCAAATTTTGTTCTCTTTCTCATATCCTGCAAGGGGGCAGGTTTTTCCCATTTAATATCCTTCCTTCTTTCTCTTAGTAACAGGATCTCAAATCTGTTGGAAGTTATCTCTTTGCTGTTGCTGTAGTGTTATTGGGAAAGTAAACGATGGGACTCTGAGTTTTCTAGCTGAGGAGTGACCCAATCAGACTTTCTCCTGGGACTCAACATCATGCAGAGTAATGCAAAGATGGGAATATCAGCAGAGGGCCCTTTATTCCAGCAGTTGCCTCCGGGCAGGGTTGGGTTTTAGCTCCTGCCCCTTAGATCTTTGAGCAGTCATGCTCTTGCCCCTCAAGCCCTCATTCCTTAGCTTTTCCTTCCATTAAATGAGCCACCTCATGTCTTTTCAGTAAATTCTCCATCTACTTATGCTGGTGTTATGGGTTGAATTGTGTCCTCCCCACTCCAAAAGGGTAAGTTGAAGTCCCAACCCTCAGTACTTTGGAACGTGACTTTATTTAGAAATAGGGTTTTTACAGAGGCAACCAAATTAAAATGAGGTCATTAGGGTGAGCCCTAATCCAATGTGACTGATGTCCTCCTAAAAAGGAAACTTTGGACACAGAGACCAATATAAATGGAAGGAGGATGGCCACGTGAAGACAGAGGATTGGAATGATGCATCTATAAGCCAAGAAACACCAAAGATTGCCAGCAACCACAAGAAGCCAGGAAGAGACAAGGAGGAATCCTTCCCCTACAAGTTTCAGAGGGAGCATGGCTCTACTGACACCTTAATTAGAACTGGCAGGCAACAAATGTACATTGTTCCAAGCCATCCAGTTTGTAGTACTTGTTATGACAGCTCTAGCAAACTAATACAGTTGACTAAAGGCAGTCACTGTTGCTTGCAACCAAAGTAACCTACCTTATACAGAGCATTAAAAGTGGTTTTGAATGCCAGATACATCCTTCATAGATACACTATTTTTTCTAAGTAAGCATATCTTTGTTTTATTCAATATGCTTCCAGATCATAGCTCAAGTTATAGCACCTCTTCATCTACCACCCCAAAGAAGGCAACAAAAGCCTAGAAGAAGAATAGATGCTGCTCTATCTTTGTTGTGTAATCATATAATTTCTGAGCTTTAGATTCAGGAGCCAGATTTCAAGAATTTTGATTGGATCTTCAATGTCACAGAAATCTAAAAGTTCAAACAGACAAGGCCAAATTAAATATCCTCCAGGACAAAAAGTAAGTTTGAGGAATCAGGATGTCTTCCTTGAGAAGATTCTTTTGATTTCCATAAGTGGATGTGGATGTTTAGAGGGTTATGTTGGAAAGATAATAGAATTCACAGAAGAGGACTTTAGAACATATGGTTATATTGGTGCTCATAACATTTTTATGAAAGCCTTTCTTTCTAAGTCTAGCTTGGCCAGAATATTGCCATATTCTCATGGCATGATGAATAGCCCATGAACAATAAGATCTCCCCATATCTGCTGTCCAAATGTTCTATGCTTTAATTTGCATTACCCCAGATTACTCGGAGCTGCTGCTACAGAGAAATAAATAGTGGTAAAAGGTTTCCATTTGAAATTCAACTTCAAGAGGGATACTGTGGCTGTAGTATATATTTTATCCATCCCTTGTACATTTTACACATACAATCAGTTTCCTGGACAATAAGTGCCTGAAATAAAGAAGCCTGGAGGGCTAGCTCATTCTGTAAGGAGCTAAGGTGGGACACACCCACGGTCCCTTGCACAGACAGTTGTAGAAAGTTACTTTTGCATGATCTGAGGTGACTAAGTAAGGCTTAGAAAATCCTTTATTTTCTTTTCTAAAAATTAGCAGTAAGTAAAGGGGGAAAATAATTTTATTTTATTTTTTAAATTAGGTTGGCTAAATTTTGAGTGACAGGTAAGAAAAATGTATAAGAAAAATATTGAATTATGTATATGTATATGCTTTACTTAAATTTTGTCTTCTATATCTTCTTCAGTCTGATCCTCTGTCTTACAGTAAACATAATTTGATTTTTAAATGGCATGGAGAATATAAGCTTCTTATCTGGAGCTAAAATTATGGCATCCACTTAACTTTATGTGCTCAGGATTCTTACCAAGGCTGTGGCACCTTTGAGGCAGCAGCCCTAAATAAGTCACCTCATATCCTTCCAAATCTTTCCAATCTTTGCTTTCAAGCAAAGAATCTAGAAAAATAAACATCCTCTGAAGGCTGCACCCAAGAATGTAAATTAAGTAGGTGACAATAAACATTACTAAATAAAATGATTAATAAAAATGAGCTCTATAGTTAACTGACTAATGGAGCTTCTTTAAAATTCTAATATTTGTCTATAGATCAAGGACTAGATAGAAATCTGGTAACTTTAATCCATCGTGGTTGCTTTTTAATTCCTACATTTGGATTATATTGACTCTGTTAATAACAAAACCAATTTGGTCTATCATGAACTGCCCCTGCAACACACATGCAACACCATTAGACAGAAGTAGTTAATTAAATTTGCAAGTTCTTTGGAGATCAGGCAAAGTGCACTGGCTGATTTAATAATAATAGCTACTATTTTGCCTGCTTTGTCAAAGATCAGATGGCAATATGAGGATGGTTTTACATGTGAGTTCTCTGTTCTGATCCATTGGTCTATACCTCTGTTCTTGTGCCAGTACCATGTTGTTTTGGTTACTATAGCCTTGTAGTATAGCCTGAAGTCTGGTAAATTGATGCCTCCCAATTTGTTCTTTTTGCTTAAGGTTGCTTTGGCTAGTTGGACTCTTTTCTGGTTCCATATGAAGCATAGAATTATACCATGGAGTACTACTACTGGGTATTTACCCAAAAGAATCTGTATTTAATAAATGGTGCTGGGAAAATTGGATAGCCACATATAGAAGACTGAAACAGGATCTGTACCTCCCACCACTCATAAAAATTAATTCACGATGGATAACTGACTTAAACCTAAGGCATGAAACTATAAGAATTCTAGAAAAAGAGATTGGAAAAACTCTTATAGATATCAGCCTAGACAAAGAATTTATGAAGAAGACCTCAAAGGCAATCACAGCAACAACAAAAATAAATAAATGGGACCTGATTAAATTAAAAAGCTTCTGCACAGCCAAGGAAACAATCCATAGAGCAAATAGACAACCTAGAGAATGGGAGAAAATATTTGCATGCTACATATCTGATAACGGACTAATAACCAGAATCTACAAAGAACTCAAGAAAATAAGCAAGAAAACGCCAAACAACCCCATTAAAAAGTGGGCAAAAAACATGAACAGGACCTTTCAAAAGAATGGCTTTTTATCAAAAAGTCCCAAAACAACAAAGGTTGGGGTAGAAGCAGAGAGAAAGGAACACTTATACACTGTTGGTGGGACTGCAAACAAGTTCAACCCCTATGGAAAGTAGTATGGAGATATTTCAAAGAACTAAAAGTAGACCTACTATTTGATTCAGCAATCCCACTACTGGGTATTTACCCAAAGGAAAAAAGACATTTAACAAAAAAGACACTCGCACTCGAATGTTTATAGCAGCACAATTCACAATTGCAAAGTTGTGGAAGCAACCCAAATGCCCATCAATACATGAGTGGATTAATAAAATGAGGTATATGTATACCATGGAGTACTACTGAGCCATAAAAAAAATGGTGAACTAATACCTTTTGTAATAACCTGGATGGAACTGGAGACCATCCTCCTAAGTGAAGTATCACAAGAATGGGAAAACAAACACCACATGTACTCACTATTAAACTGGAACTAAATGTTCAACACTCATGTGTACATATGGTAATAAAATTCAACAGAAATCAAGCAGGTGGGAGGGGGGAGGAAGGGATGGGTTAATTCATACCTAATGGGTAAAATGCACACTATCTGGGTGATGGACACACTTATAACTTCGACTCAAACTATACAAAAGTAATTCATGTAACCAAAACATTTGTACCCCCATAATATTCTAAAAAAAATTATTAAAAAAATAGCTACTATTTAATTGCTTACCAAGGGCTTTACTTGTATAATCTCATTTAATCCTCACAACCACTTTTGAGACAGGAACTATAAATGCATCCATTTCACAGATGAGGAAAGGGAAACACAGAAGGGTCAAAAACTTGCCCAAAGTCCTGCAGGTGGTAAGAGTTGAGCTGACATCTAGCCCAGGCAGCCTGACTCAAGGGCCAGGACATTAACCTCGTAACATCACTTCACTCTGCTGCCTCTCCTAAATCCCCAAAGGATTTATTTTAATTCTTTAAAAGCCACTTTAGAAACAATCAAAGCATGAAAAGAGTGAATCTCAGAACTTGAAGGATGTTCAGGATCATAAAATTCCCAAATCCCTTTAAAATGAAGTGTGTTTCCAAGCCTGTTTGAATATGCTAGGGACTAGGAATTCACCACTTCCTACCATAGCACATTCTAAATTTAAGTGTATCCCGAAGTTAAGAAAATTTCCTCTAACATCAATTTCCTGTAACTTCCAGTTTTACCCTCTGGCTTAATTTAAAATTCCTATCTCTAATTCTTTTTCTACATGGTGGTCCTAAAGACATCTGAAGACAGCTTTAACATTCCTCTAAAGTTTACTTTCTGCAGGTAAAAATATTCCCAGTGGCTTTCGACCAAGGGTGATTTTGCTTGCCAGGGAACATTTGGCAAAGTCTGGAGACATTTTTGGCTTGTTGTTACAACTGGGTCATCCAGTGGGTAGAAGTCAGGAATGCTACTAAACATCCTACAGTGCACAGGGCAGCCCCCCGCACAAAAAAGAATTACCTGGTCTATAACGTCAATAGTGCCAAGATAAGAACTCCTGGTTTAGACAAGTGATTTTCACCAATAACGGGCTCCTTGTCCTCTATATGTGCTATAGTGTATCATTACCTTTTAAAAGTGGGGTGCCACAAAGAGAGTACTATACTCTGGTGCATCTTATACAGACCAAAGAAAGAAGGCTACTCTGTTGCCTTCTACCCTGCCCACCATAACTTACTATAGCCTAGGGCATACCCAGAAGTGCAGGACACCTGTGCTCCCTCAAAGAGCTTATGATCTAGGACAGGAGAGGGCAGAGATGTTTGCCATGTTTACTGTTGTATCCCCAATGTCTAGTACAATGCCAGAGAGATTGTGGATGATCACAGACTGGATTAAATAAATAATAAACTCTCAATCACTACCAACTAAAATAAATTCCAATAAAATGTGTTATCAAGTTTGGAGATGTGAAAGGTCATATCTAGCAGAGGAATGGGGAAAGACTTTCTTTGGCAAATATCTTTTAGGTTGGATTTTAGAGACTGGGTAAGGATGGCGAAGGAGAAAGTGTATTCCAGGTGCTGTAGACAGCAAAGACAAAGGCTCGGAGAGAGAAATTATATATATGAAAGACATATCCACAAATATATATCCCTATAACCACATAGCTCTATAAACATAAAAGAATACAAGTTAACTGGATCATAGGGTATTTGTAGGGAAATAGAAGGAAATAAGCCTAAAAACGCTGGCTGGGGCAGGTCTCAGAGCAGTGGTTCTCCAACCTTATTGTCAGAATGGCCTAGAACTGTGGTCCCCAAACCCCAGGCCACATAGCTCTGCCCTCCGACTCCTGTTCGTGTCTTCCATGAAACTTAGGAAGGAGGGAGGCACACAGCAGGAAGTGAGCAGCGGGGTGAGAGAGGGAAGCTTCATCTGTAATTTACAGCTGCTCCCCATCGCTTGTGTCACCGCTCAGCTCCGCGCCCCCTGACCCCGGCTGTGCGTGGAAAAATTCTCTTCCATGAAACTGGTCCCTGGTGCCAAAAAGGTTAAGGACTGCTGACCTAAAAGATTTGTTGAAATACAGATTTCTGGTAGGTCTGGAGTGAGGCCTAAAAATTTGCTTTTCTGATATGTTTCCAGGTGATGCTGTTGCCAGTGGATTGGGGACTACACTTTGAGAACCATTGTCTTAGAGGTTTTGAATCCTAGGCTAGGAGAAGTCATCAAAAGTTTTTTGAACTGGAAAATGTCCACCACAATGAAATACTGCTGCATGCTCTACTAAAAAAGCTGAATTACAATAAATTCAAGAAAAGAGGCTGTTGATTCACAGGTTAGATGGGCAATATTCAGCAGGTAAAATGATTCTGTCTCATCTCAGGAATAGATGAATCTGTATGGTCTGTTCTCTAGGATATTCCATTGGACATTTCCCATTCTTCCTTAACTAGAAAACTTTTACTAAGTGATTAAATGAATGTTTAAATGACAAGTGAGGTTCCAGATGGCCAGGATTAACTAAAATGTAGCGAAGGTATTTACAAAGTAATTTCTTATGCAAAACATTTCAAAAGTATTGCTCATAAAGCTCCATTAAAATCCCCTTTGGTAAACCAGCCACCAGCTTCTCCAACTGCAGCCATGTGCAAATGTGTGATCAAATTGCTTTTAAATGTCTCTGGGGACACAATTTACTTTGACAACTTTTAGAAGACAGCCGTGTATTTTAAGCTCCATGCTAATCCCTTCCCCACTCCTCCTGCAATTAAAGAAAATTCTACCTCCTCACTTCCTGCCCTCCCAACCACAGGAAAGGCAGAAGAAACAAAAATGAATAACTTGGAATCCTAGACTTTCAGAATTGGCAAAGATCTTTGCAGACAACTTTACTTCTTCACAATTGGGTACCGACTCTCCCTGCCTTAACCACGTATTAGCTCTACGGTCAGAGTCAGTTACTTAACCTCTCTAAAACCCAGTTTCCTTATCTGTAAAGGGGGGATAATCATGTCTACCTCCTTTGTTGTAAGAACTGATGAAATAATATGTTTAAAACATAGAAAGTTCCTGGCACATCAATACCTGTTTAATACATATTATAATAATTCAAATACATTTTGGAACTATGAGCTCTAAATTATTTAACAAATAATATCAAAGTCACTTGGTTCAACATCTTTCACAAGCAGTTGATTCAGTTTATAAAAGTGGAACTATAAAAAAAATTAAAAATAAAAAGGTGAATGAGTTGGTCCCTAAAGTTCAATGGAAGCTCTGAGACCATATTTGTTATGTGCAATAGAATTGATTACATGTAAGATCTAATGATCATACATTGTTGTTCAAGCCAGTAAGTTTTGGGGTAGATGTTACATGGCAAAGGATAACCACAGTGAGGGTAAAGAGGTGATATAGAGCTTGAGATAGCTGTGGGGTTCACGGGCTGGGTAGCGGTTCTCTTTCCAGGAGGTGGTCTAAAAAATTTCTATGGCAGAGCTCTGGATGAAAAGACTTGTCTTCCTGCTTTTAGAAATTGGTTTTGTTAAACTGTAGTTCCTCTGGTTCCCCTTTCAGGAGGTGAAGAAAGAAAAGCAGCAGTAGCTTTAAGAAAGAACTAAAGGCTTCTTCCCTGTGGTCCCCAGGCCTGGCAAGTTGCCAGTCACCTGGGGGATCAGTGAGGAAGACCCAGCAGGGATATTAACCAGGAGCCAGGGACAGGAAGGGGGGCTGAGAACATAGCCAAGAGCAGAGGCAGAACTGTGGATTCCAGGAAGGAAAGATTGTTGGGGTAGGAGACAAGGAGAGACTCCTTTCTGTTAGTGATCTGGAAGACATCACATCAGGCCTTTGCAGGAATCATAATCCCATGTGCAATCTGCAGATTAATGTTTACTATGTTCCTGTCTGTTAAATATTCTTCTGCACTTTCATGATAAGAAAACTTGGAAGAAAGGGAGTATCAGCAGTCTAAGGTGTCTTTCTGAATTATCACAGACTAAAGGAAAAAGGATACTCTGCCAAAAACATCATCTGAAAACATTTTGGCAGGGGCTTACTGGACACACACAGAGTTACCAAGGTATACAACTGTATGAATTGATCAACCTGCCAGCAGACACTGGCTGCTTGTCCCACTGACTCTTCCAGACTCAACTCAAGGGACACATCTTCTGAAAAGTCCTCACTGGTCCCCCAAACCAGTGGATGGTTCCTTATGTCTGCTTTGGTTTTTTATAGCACTTTGTATATATCTAATCTGTGACACAGCATTTTTCTAATTTTATTGTAATTGTCCACTTTCTTCTCTACTGCTACAACTACTACTATTCCTGCTACACATGTCACCCATTTATGGAGGGCACACTATGTGGCATGAAGTGAGTTCAGTGTTATATTTAATCCTGTAACAACTCTGCAGGGCAGCACTCATCATCTTCATTTCAAATATGAAGAAACTGAGGCTTAGAGAGTTGAATCCACTTGCCCAAGATCATACAACTAGGTTATGGTAGAACTGGGTCTTAAACCCACATCTGCCGAGGTCCATGCCCTGGTAACATTGGTAAGTGGAGCAAGGACAGACAAAAGCTTCCCTATGCAGGAAGAACGAGAATATGCAGTGCCCTAGAAGCTTTTTGAGCTGAAGACACACAGAAAAAAAGGTATTTAAAGATGAACCTCACAGATATGATAATATACAGGAATGACTAAGGAGCTCATGCAGTAATTCAGAAATGGGATGGGAAAAAGGAATAAAGAGGAAGATGATCTATTTGAAGATATTTGCAAAAATATAGCTATGATGTGGTATGCAGCTGATCATGGTAGATAAGTAAAAGATGACCTCAAAGAAATGCATTTAAGTGACTAAAAGATGAGTAATAGATGTACCTTTGATGTACAAAGCGGAAGAGGATATAGTATTAGTTTACAATGGAAATTTCCACCTTGAGCACATTGGGTTTGAGAAAACAGAAAGAGGCTTAAGGCAAGATGTTGAACAGGCAGGTAAAGACAGGACCCCAGAGCCCAGCATGAGACAAGATTGAAGGAGAGACAAGAGCAGAGGGGCAGACGAAGCCACAGGATAGATGAGGTCTCCAAAGGAAAGACGGGAGATACTCAGGGATGGATGGGCTGAGGATCTAACCTTCAAGGACACTCAGCCATGAGGCAGGATGGAAAAGATGACTATCAGTGCCTGGGAAGACACTCGAAACAGCCACGAGGAATTCACATTTGGAGAGGAAAACAATAATGGAATAATACCTTTGGCTGACATTAATTGAATGCTTACTAGGTACCATGCACTGGTCTATTGTAGTATTCAGTTTACTAACTGAATAATAAACACTCATTTATTCCTCACAAATCCCAAAGGGAAGGCACTATTATTTACACAATTTTACAGATAAGAAGAAACCCAGAAAATGTAAGTAATTTCTCTAAGATCACACAATTGATAACTGTTCAAGCTGGGATTGAATCCAGGCAGTCTAGCATCCCAGGCCTCATTCTCAACCACTTTCTATACTGAGAGTTCTAAGGGAATAGAGAAACTAACACCAAAGTCGTAGCAAACAACCACAAGTCATATCTCAGCATTCTATGCTCAGCCAAAAGTGCATGGAGCAGCCACTATGTGCCCGTAATAAAAACACAAGAATGGACGTGACAAAGGCCTGCTCTCAAGGAGCTCATACTCTAGAATGGGACAGACAAGTAAACCAATCATTAAGATGAGTGATAACGGCGATGCTTATATTCAACGCACTACGGGAGCTCAGTGGAAGAAATGACAAATTTGGGGGAATGAAGCCCAGTCGGTCATCGGAGGTGAAACATCTTACCTGAGTATTGGAAGGGTGGGTGTTCACCAGGAAAAGAGAAGAAACTCAAGGTGCAGGTAGCAATATGGAGTTATGAGGAGACACATCATACTCAGGGAATAACATCACTCATGGGTGGGAGCTGAGGTAGGAAAACCAGATGGAGGACACGTTGGGAAAAGCACTGAAAGCCAAGCTAAGAATTTAGCCTTTAGTTAACAAGGGCTTTTCTGGGGCTTCTCACATGAGTTTTCTGGAACTGTCACACACCAGCCCCATGCCTCACCCCCTTCCCTTTCTGACAGCCACATCATCTGCAGGTCCCAGCTTCAGCACCTTCTCAGGAGCCATCCCTGCTCAGAGACAGCATCTTGGCATGCTCCAACAACTTTTTTGACTTCTCCCTATTCTATTTCAAAGGTCACCAATTCTATTATAATTACCTATTTACTATCCGTATTCCCCACTAGACTAAAAGCTCTGTGATTCAGAGCTTTTTCTGACTATTCACCATTATATTTCCAGTGTCCAGAACATCTCCTAGAAATTAGTAAGCACTCTATAAATATTTGATCAAATGAACATAAAAATAACAGTTCATATCCTCTGGCATGACATTCAACTCAACAAATATTATTATTATGTATAAAGCATGAACCTGCCCTCAAAGTGTATGTAAGAGGGGCAAACTTTTAATACACTTTCCTTGCAAAATGCATTTCAATCATGTTGGGAAAAGAAATGTAATTGTGTGACACAAGTTCACAATGACAGACACTTTTCATTTACACACTACAAAATTGAGTTATGCCCCAGGGAGATCATTAAGAAATGCAGAAACAGTTACCTCCAGCACAGGATTAAACATGCAACCTTGGAGTCAGAATTGTATGTTTTACAAGTAAACATGTTTAAAAGAGGATCTGTGACTGAGAAACTATTAACAGACTTTGCAGATAAAACACATCAAGTTTCCAGGCTGTGCAAGGAAAGGGTGACAATTCAATTGGACATATCAAAAATAAAATCTTGCAATGCTATAGAGAATGGTAGCCTCAATGAAGTGAAATAGATTTTTAAAGGGAATTACGTTTGATGCCAAATATAGGGCAAAGTACAGCATGTTCAGAAAAAAAGGACCAGAATGGTTAAAAGTCTGAAAAGTATGGCTTACAAGGTCAGTGGAAGGATCGAGGGATATTTGGCCTAATATGGGGAAGATGTGGGGATGACATAGCTCCGTTTTGTTGTGGAAGCTCCACAAAGATAACCTCTAGTCCCGCTGGACACCTAAGAGAAGTTGGTATCTGCTCTTCCTGCCTGCGCAAGACCCTTCTTTCCAGTGGGAACTGTCACTTTCTCACACCATATGCTTCTGATAAAGCTGGCAGTCATGGTGCCTGACCTCTGCCCAGTGACCAGGCTGTGTCATTCCCACACCACAGTAACTGGTCAAAGAGAGAGCATCTGACTCAGGCAAAGCCATCCAAAGTTCTTCCATGAGAAATGGCATTTAGGTTTCTCTTCCTATGGACTCATGTTTTAAGGATGGTTTAAGACTTATGTTGCTTGAGGCTACTTTTCTTTCCTGGCAGAAGAACCCAGGCTGACAATGAATCCAACAAGAAATCAGAGCTGAGGGACAGCACAGGGACAAAGAGTGACAGACATAAAGAGGACAGACATAGAGAAACAGAGGGAGACAGGGAGAAAGAGAAGTCAAGTTGGAGACCGAGAGAGGGAGACAGAGTTAGAGAGAAACAGAGTTAGACTAGACAACATTGTTCAAGTCCTTGAGAGATGCCATGTCTGAAGCCAGACTTTTCGGTTAATTGAACCAATTGATTTATTTTCTGTCACATGTTGCTGAAAGAGACTTTACTAATGTTTCATTCAATACGCAAGTTGGTGAGAACATTACATTCAGGCAATTCATCAGCATATATACAGTAAACACCTTCTTCAAAGGCTTATTTAAAACATAAATTCAAAATATATTCACACAAGTTGCTTATTGCACATGAAATGACTGGAATTTACAGGGGCTTACTATTTATAGTGGTTACTTAAGGGCATGCAGCAGTGGAGGTGCAGAGGGAGAACTGGGGACATTTTTATGTTTTACATGTGAACTGACGGCATTTTAAAAAGTGTTCAGTTATTACTGTTATGATTTTTTAAAAATCTGTGATGATTAGAAAAGAGACTGTTGGAATAGATCAATCACAAGGCCATGAACTGGGATGAGGTCAACCAAGATCAATGTGAGAAACAATCTGCCAATAAGAGATGGTGAGTGCTCCTTCAGAAGATGAACTGGAGGTATCTTATGAGGAACACACTGGTCGGAAAGATTCCCACGCTCCCCACCTTGCTGTGACCTCACAGCAACGCTCAGCACTGAAGCAGAATGTTCTCAGCAAGTTGAGGAATGTGACATCCCAGGAACACTTTCAGCTAAAAGGCTATTGTGGATGAGCTTGCATTTGAGAAGGTTACCTCCTAGCAAAGCAAAAATTTAAGTTCAAAATGTATATTTCAGAAATTAGTAAATGTGAAGGCTTTCAATCAATCCAACTGCCCATCCAGTCTGGTCTGCAACATGCCCTGTGCCCACCACGTGACCAACTGTTAATGGTTTGGTAAAAATTCATATATTTTTCTTTTTCATTCCCAACCTTTCTCTCTCACCCCACACACAATCATGTATACCCAGCTACATACATCTACATACTTATTTTACAAAAGCAAAATTATGCTAAACATTAAGGTCTGAAGCTTGCTTTTTTCCCCACATAATACACCAGTGATATTTTCTAGGACAAAACATATAACTATTTCTCATAATTTTTAATGGCTGCATTATAGTCTACTTTAAAAACCAGTACTCTGTTATGGCTACTTGGTTGGTTTTCATTCAGCACAGAACTTTATTTAAAAAAAAAAAATCAACTGTACTACAAAGCTTTTAATGCAGTTTGGATCTCCCATGACCCATACCATATAATGCATTTATTTTAATTATGCTTTGGAAATTATTTTTAAGGAGGCATTAAACTTTCATTAACAGAATTCAATTACCAAGGCACCAGGAAGCACAGTGAGTTGAGAATGGTGGTTGGTAAAATGCAATTTATAATACTAAAGGAGTTCTGCATTTTAGTTTGATCCAGTAGCCTGCCATCTGGGGGGAATTAGGAATTGAAGTGAGCATTCTTACTCAAAAGGCTCTCCCCTGTATCAGTCATCCCAGAAGACTCAAACGGCAGCTCTCAGGAGGACAAGGCATCTTGCCAGGAATCACATGGCTAGCGGTGACATCGCACCTCACTGAGACACTCACTCTGTGCTTTGGCCCATCCCGGCTGAGCTCAACTGTCAGGCTAGGAAGGACACAGCAAAAATAGAAGCTAGATGATAAATAAAACCATACATTTCCAGGCTAAAGTATTGTTCTGTAATATTCAGAATGGACCCTCCAGCCCAATGAAACTATCACTTTGGGGACAGGGAAAGCTGGAGACAAGCTGGAGGCAAGTTGCCCAAGCTTCCAGAGGAAAACAGAACCAAACAAAACCATCTGATATCTTACTTATGCTACTGGAGTTTTTGACATCCATTACCGAGAAAGAAATGGAATTATTGGCCCCAGTGTTCATAAAGAGAATATGCTGACCACTCCATTTGTTCCATAATGTTTACCAAATACCTAAATAAGTATTTATGCAATTACTGGTTGATTGTTAATCTCCCCATTAAAATGCAAGTTCCATGAGGGCAGGGACCTTGTCCTTGTTCATAGTCTTGAGCTTTCTCCCACTGGGGACGAAAGAGACATTTAAGAAGAAATTACAGAGTTGATTTCAATCACTGTTGCAATGAGTTTTACAAAGGAGAAAGATGGGTTCGATGAGGTCAGAGAAGAATTCTGCAAGGAAGAAAGGATTGAGCTAAAATGCAAAGGACACACAGAAGAGGAGGGGGCAGAGGAACTTTCCAGGCAGAGGGAGGAGGCAAGGCTCTGAGGCTGCTGAGCACAGAGTACTAGAGAAAGAGAAAGTAGGTGAGGGCAGCTGGGCCCCAGGATGAGGCTGGGAAGGGCATGCAGCGAGGTGGAGGCTGTAGATGTGCAACAGACAGTGAAAAACCCTCCAGGAGTTTGGTCTTGATCCTCAGTGCAGTGAATAGCCATTGAAGGGTCTTAAGCAAATTAAGCAAAGGAGCAACAGGATCAGAGCAGCATTTTTAAAAGTTGGCTATTTCATCTTGTGAATGGCAAATGGATTGGAGGGGGATAACACAGATTTGGAGAGAACATTTAGGAGGATGTTGCAGTGATTTATGCAAGAGATGATATTAGTTTGGACTACGATGATAGAGATGGAGAGAAACAGACTAGATCTATTAAGGAAGGAAAATCAATAGGACTTGTCATTTAAATGTCAGAGATAAGAAAGACTGTGTTAAGAATAACTACTGGGTTTCTGGATGATGCAGCCGTTGGAGCAGCTATTCACTGAGGAGGTCCAAGTCTGGGAAGATAATGGATATGGATAGTTAAGGGAAACTGAAATTGACAACAACATCCACTAACATGGAATGCTGTGCCAACCTGACCCAAAACATGCCCTAAATGGATTATCTAATTTATTCCTAACTGCAACACTATAAAATAGGTGCTATCTCCCCCAATTTTAGAGACAAGAAAACTCAAACTCAGAAAGGTTTAGTAGTAACTTATTGCCATTTTTAGAGCTAGAAGTTGGAAGAGCTGCAATTTGAACCCAAATCTCTTCAGTTCTAGAGCAGAGGGTTCTTAATGAACAACTCATCCTGCTTCATGACAACTCAGGCCTACTCAGGGAAAGTTTCCTGATTTCAAAAGAATGTGAGCATAAATCTGGAATTCTGAGGCCAAACCTTCCTAGGGAAACTCCAGACCTTCTATCAGGGCTGCCCGGAGTAAAGTCTCCACACTAGACAGATGACTCTGTACCTTCCCCCACTCTTTACTCCTATCTGGCTTTCCTTCCCTTGCTTTTACCCAGACCTCAAGGTCACCTCCAGCTGCCCTGTCTTTCCAGCCTTGCCTTCTCCAAGTTCCTACAATACTTCCTACCTCACCACTCATTTTCCCAACAACCATATGCAGGTTACCCAGCAGGATTTCCATAGATTTTCTACTTCCTTAAATTTTATTTTCTGTAATGTGAACTTTCATACAGTGTATACTAATTGTCTTAGAAAGTCTTTTATGTACTGAAGTCAGATTATTGTAAACAAGCTAATAAACATGACTTTCAAACTATGACATGTGATGGGTCTGGCTACTGGCCAACAGTTAGATTTTATCAGTGTGATTATCTCTAGCTATGTAATGGAGTCTCATTATACATGCATTTAATTTAAGCACATTCAACTATATGTTCTTGGCAAAGTTAATGAGAAAGAACAATTTAAACACAGGAGGCCATGACACCTGCCATTCCAATCAATGCACATATGTCCCAAAGATAGGAGGAGATGAATCCATTGTCCTATCAGCTGGTTTCAGTTTGTAAGCACCTCTCCCAGTGTGAGTGATTCTCTAGGAAGACTATATTTTTAGTGTTTAAAGGTACGTATTTTAGACATACCAAAATCTCTAATTTCTCTCATCTACTTTTCCTAGTCCTCAGTTAAAGAAACAAAGATCTACCCCAAGACTAGAGGAAATTGTGGGTCTGTTGGACTGCTAAAGAGACAGTAAGAAATCATCCCTGCTAATTCTGATAACATGTAATCTGCACCGCACACTTTCTCTTGGCAACTATCCCCTAAGATATGACTACACTGACAGCAGCATATGTTCGTGTAATCATCTGACTTTTAAATTGCATTCTTCCTGCATTATTGAATACAAATGAGCAGGAATTGGAAAATGAAAAATGCTGATACAAGTAATAAACACACGTCTCCAACAAATGAGGCAAAGATGGAAATCATTAAACCTCTCAAAGTTAAATAAAAAGAAAAAGAGTAAAATTATGCAATATGAATGAAATTCTAGACCTGAGTCCCAAAACCATGCAATTATTGGAAATTTTATTAACATCTGTAACTTTCTGGAAAAGAATCTCCACAATGACATGCACATACCTAAACGTGTATATAGAATTATTACCTACACATATTTTCAGGAAAAGGTCATGTTCAAACATAGGGCACTATCATTCTGAACCATCCCTGCTGCCCTCTGGGCAGATATATTAATTCTCGCCACTTGGCTCCCTCAGAATTGTGTTCATGCCATCAGTATAAACTTTAGAGCTCTTTAGTAAACCTGATTGTTGGTATCTATCGCTATTTAGACTGTAAGCTCCTTGTAGGCAGGTTCTAGGTCTTACTAATCTGTATTTCTACAGTGCCTTAGAGAGGGACTGACTAAAAAGGGGCCCTCTGCAAAGGCTGGAGAGTGAATGAACAACTGAATTATCAAATTTACCTCTCTGAGATTCATTTCATCTAATGAATTAGAGAAGAAAGAAAGACCCTGCACAATATCCATCAGGTCATGGTCTCCAGCACAGAGCTCACTGTGCACTGTCCTTACCTATCCAGGGAAATGCAGCACAGGTGAAAAATCGATGCTGTTGTAAGCAGAACGTCTAGAGATGTCCGGACGAGGCAAAACATCTCCCCATAAATCCAGACGTCTTGAACCAGCTCAATGGCACCAAAGGGCATCACCAGCACGGAAACCAACAGATCCGCAAAAGCAAGAGATACAATGAAATAATTGGTTTTTATTTTCCTGTGAGTGAAAGGGTGCAAGAGAGGAGGCAGGGAAGGGAGGGAGGAGAGAGCAAGAGAGGAAAGGGGGGAAATGGAAGCAAACAAAGAAGGAGAGAAGGGAGGGAGGAAAAGGAAAGAAAAGTCACATGTTTAGCGTATCCTGTGGGATTCAGTTTCCCCTTCTGTAACATGGCTGAGAAGACCTTGTGTGGTCCGGCCTCTTCTGACTTCTCCAGCCCCACCTTATGCCAAAAGCCCTCTCTTCCTCTCCCTTCTGGCCACCCCGGCCTGATCTGAGTTCCCTGAGCACATAGCTCCCTCCCGAGTGCCTTCGTACAGGTGCGCCGTCCTCCAACCACTGGTCCAGTTTTCAGTACATGCCACCCGCCCCTGCGTCTTTGGGCGTTCTCAGGGAACCCTGCCAAGGAGCTCCCCTTACAAACAGTATTCACATTTCACCGTTTTACACTCTTAGACTGACTATTGTGTGCCTCATATTTGTGAAACTGGTCAGAACTGCACTTTTATACTTAATTTGCATCAGCATTGGATTAGTGTGTGTCTGGCTTAGAGAGGAGCTGCTTCCTTTATCCCTTTTTATGGCCCAGTGGCTCTCATCCCAGGCTGCACACTAGAATCACCTGAGGAATTTCAATAAATATTGATACCCAGGTCTTGCCGCAGATCAATTAGTTCAGGAACCCTGGAAGATGAACACCCTGCTCCTCAAAGATTGCCAGATAAAATATAGTATGCCTGATTAAATTTGAACTTTAACAATGCATAATTTTTTTTTGTATAAGTATGTCCAAAATATTGCATGGAACATACTGATACTACATAGTGGTATGTTTTAAAAGTGCTTCAGGTGATTCTAAGTGTAGTCAAGGTTGAGACTGATGAAGTAGAAAGAGGAGAAGACCTGGGTTTAATTTCTAGTTCAGTCTCTTGTCAACCATCCCTTCCCTGAATGATTGATAAAACAGAGAGGTTGGATTAGATGTGTCTCAACAATTATATGTACAGTGATCACAACTATTAAAAAAACAAATATGACATCGAGAAAAAGACAGGATGGACGTACATGGAAGTGCTTATGCCGGTTATGTGAGAGTTGCAAGATCATGTGTGATCACTTTTTCCCTCCTCTGTTTTTCAAATACTGTTTTTCCCATGAATGTTTTCCTGCTTAATTACAAATTATAATGAAATGTTCAGACTCAAGTCTTGAGGGAGAGCCTGGAACTCCACCCACATTATCTCAAGAGGGTCCCCCGTGCTGCTCACCTGAGCTGCCGGTCCCTGCACACAGCCACCATCACCAGCAAGTTCCCCAGGATGGCCATCAGGATAACCGCCGAGAGAAACGTGAGCAGCACAACCTTCTCCGCTGACCCGAAACCCTCCTCGGAACTGGAAGACACGCACACACACAAGCACAGAGGACTGAAGGACACTCGGAGACACGGGAAAGAAAAGTCACCTTTTCCTCCTTGACCTTCAGGAAGGAAACTTCACCAACAGCAGCTGCAACACACATTTATCGTGCACAAGGTAGGAACTCATCACTTTACGTGTTACCCTGGTTAACTCCTACATAATGAAGAGGAAGAAGCTCAGAGAGGTGAATTAACTAGCCTGGGATGGCACAGTTGCCCTCCATCCGAGAACCTGTGGCTTTTCTTCAGAGCACTCAGCTCAGTTTGTACTCAGACATTTGGTTGATTCCTGTTCTGCGCACGTACCCAACTACATTGTAAACACTGCATGAATGGCAGTAAATTGAACCAGGGTTCACAGGAAGGCAAAGCCATCCTGTCTTCAGTGTCCCATTCCAGCACGTGCAGAAGCTGCTGTTTACAGGTGTGCTGCCCCAGGGAGACATTACGGCTTGTGATCAATCTTTTATCAGTTCACCTGGACAAACTGATCTCAGTTTGTCTATGAAGTCCACCGGAAAGATAGCGGCCAATGAATATGCTCAGTGACTCCTTTCACTGACATGAACCACATTTCTTTTGGTGCCCAACACATGTCATTGTTTTCACAGTTCAAATTTGTGTACTTGTCAATTTTAGCATCTGATCCGATTCTACAAATGTTGCCCTCCCCTGTGTACTCTCAGCATTTTGTTTTATTAACTTGGAAGTGAAGGTCCTCTATCAATGACAGCATAACATCTGAGGTTATTCAGAAGCTATAGGAAAATTTTTTTCTTTTTTATAGTGTAATAAAATGTTCTTTAAAAAACGAAGTTTCAAAGGATCTTAAAACTCCCAAACCCAAATTTCAATATGGGAAAACGAGGGCCCATAAAGGGGACCTGAATTGTCAGAGCATGTTAATGGCTAGTCTGGGAGAGGCTTCTATCCTGTGAGTCCACCACTGAGAACACGGGGTCCCAGAAGTCAAGAATTATCTGTCTTTCCTGAGCTTCTAGGAGTAATAGATAATAAATGCTCGATTATTTGCTGATTGAGTAAAAGAGAGGCATGTTGTGCTCATAATAGTAAGGTTTATTATTCAATGTCTCTGAAGACTGGTTCAAAGTACAGAGGAGATTTTACCTAGAGAAGAGAAGACCCAGGGATGAGACACAAAAGCTATTTTTAACTATCTGAAGGGCTGTCATTTGAAATAAGAATATATTTATGCATTCATTCATTCAACAATATTTTCTGAGCACTCTGAACACCTAATATGTTGTATGTCCTAGAGAAACAGAAATAAGCAAAACAGAGAGCAGACAACAAATAGATACATAAGAAAATATGTAAGGCGTCAGCTGGTAATACACTCTATGGCAAAAATCTATGAAGATAAGGAGTACAGGACTGCCAGTGGCCAGGAGGAAGGCTGGCTATTTAATATGGATGTCAGAGAAGGTTCAGTGATAAGGTTATCACACCTTATGTTGCACAGGTTACGCGAATAAGTAGGAATAGCCGGTAGGCTTTAAGCAGTGGTCCCCAACCTTAGCTGCATATTGAAATTGCCTGAGGAGCCTTTAAAAATACTGATGCTGGGACTCCACCCTCAGAGATGCTGATTCAATTGATCTGGGTTGCACCTCGAATTTTTTAAGTTCCCAAGTGATTTTGGTGTGCAACCAAGGTTGAAAATCACTGCCAGAGGGAGGCAAGATTTAGTACTTGATAATAAGAACCTTCTAACAACTAAAGAAGATCTGCAACAGAATTCTGGTGTTGTTTTGGGCTCTCTGGCACAGGAAGTATTTAGGAATACCTGGATGACAATGAGATACAACTTTACATCCATCAGGATGGCTACTATTAAAACAAATAAAACAAACAAAAGACAACAAAAAATAAGTATTGGCATGAATGTGAGAAAAGTGGGACTCTTGTGCATTGCAGGTAGGAATATAAAATGGTGCAGCCACTATGGAAAACAGTTTGGTGATTTCTCATAAGGTTAAACATGGAATGATCATATGATCTAGCAATTCAATCCCAAGTATACCCAAAAGAACTGAGATCAGGGATACAAACAGATGCTCGTGTACTAATGTTCTACAGCAGCATTATTCACAATAGCCCAAAGACAGACACAATCCAAGTGTCCATCAGTAGACAAGTGAATAAATAGAATGTGGTATATACATACTATGGAATTTTATTTCTCCATAAAAAGGAATAAAGTTCTGATACATGCTGCAACATGTATGAACCTTGAAAACACTACTCTAAGTGAAATAAACCACACACAAAAGAACAAATAGTATATAACTCCACTTATATGAGGATCTTAGAATAGACAAATTCATAGAGATGGAAAATAGAATAGTAGTTATCAGGGACTGGGGCTAGAGGGGAATGGGGAGTTATTTAATGGGTACAGAGTTTCTGTTTGGGATGATGAAAAAATTCTGGAAATGGATAGTGGCACACCATTGTGAATGTTCTTAGTATCACTTAATTGTACACTTAAAATGATTATTTTATATATTAATGGTAAATGTTATTATTTATATTTTATCACAATAAAAAAAATACATGAGTGACCACATACCAGGATACTGTACAGGGCTCCTGTATTGGGAACAAGCTGGCCTGGCTGATTTTAGGTCTCTTTTTTGTCTATGGTCTATGATTTAAACATATCCTAGAACATGGATTCTTCATCAACCACACTCTTACCATTAGAACCATCTCTCCTGTACTGCCTTTTCTCTTATAGGAGAAGAAAACATATTCAGAGTGTCTGTGAGGAACAATTGCTGGCTCCAGAGAACATATATTTCAAACCAAGTGGGCATGAGGGTCAGAAAGCACCAAGTTCAATGTTACAGTTCATTCACAGTATGACAACTAAGAGCTAGAAATAGCTAAACTTTAAACTTTGAGTGATGAGCAAAATTTAACCACAGAAGCTTTTTTAATTAGGCAGAACTGTCCATTGAACTAAATGTAAGTCCAGTAATGATAATTAAAATAAACTAGGAACTACTTCTGCAAAATTCATGTTAGAGACTTGGGTTGCCTCTGATACCCTCCAGGAATACTGTCAACCACTACCAGATGGTTCTCATCTGGCCAAGGAGCTGTCCACTCCACCGAATTGGTTCTTTGACAGCTATTCTTATGAGAAATTTTACTTTCTCTTTCTTTTTGCTTTTTCAGTGATCTTTTGATCTATTAATAAAGAAACTCCACAAACTTGTGGGCTATATTTGCCATTTTCTCTGAGTTTATGAAAGAAAACATAAAGACACTAATTCTGGGTAAATTTCCATATAGGTTATTATATGTAAAAGTGGATTATAAGTGATAAAGTATAAAACAAATAAGTAATTATTGTTATTACTATCAGAAGCCCATACAGGGACAACAGCAAAGGAAGTCTTAGGTTATGTTTTGTTACACACACACACACACACACACACACACTCTCTCTCTCTCTAATACTTTTTGAGAGTCAAGAATATGTTTTTTATTGGTTTTGTGCTGGTTTTGTTAATAACCAGCTGTGTGACTTCAAAAATATACTTGCCTCCTCTAAGCCTCAGTTTCTTCATGGATCAATTGAGAAAGTTAGATTAAATTTCTCATTCATCAAATGTGTACTGAGTGACAACTATATGCCAAGCACTGTGCTCAGTATTGGATACAACAGTAAAGAAGATGGACAAAATCCCTGCCCTCATGGAGTTCACACTATGAATGGCAACAGAAAATAAGCAAGTGTATAATTAAAGAAACAAATATAGCTTGTGATCAGTGATTCAAAGTCATACTTCTCCAACTTTAACGTTTACATTAATCCACTGAGGATCGTATTAAAATGCAGATTCTGATTCTTTAGGTCTGGGGCAGAGTCTGGGGTTCTTTATTTCTAACAAGCCCCTAGGCATTGCTGATGCTGCTGGTTCCTCAATCACACCTGGAGTAGCAAGACTATAAAAGCCATAAACATGACAGTGTGATAGAGAATACACTGGGTTAGAAGGAAATGTTACCTAGTCAGAGAACACTGGAGGTAGCATTCAGCTGGGTTCTAACACATGCAGAGGACTCAGAAGTTAGAGGAACCAGGAGGGGTGCATTCATTCATAAGGAAGTGCAAAGGCCCTGGGACAGGAAGGACTTAGTGTTCACTATCAAAGGGGAATGAGGAAGGGATAAAGCACTTGCGATGAACTCAGAAAAGTCATCAGGAGCCAAACCCTGAAGGCTTTTGCTATTCTCTGGGAAGAAGTGAATGTTCTATTGGAAGATAAATCAGAAGACACAGAAGTGATGTAAGCAGAGCAGTGACATAAGGGATGAAAACGTGAGAGCAAGTGAGTAAACCTGCCAGGGGTCCCTGCAGGATTCCAGGTAAGGGAGGACAGTGGCTTAGAGTAAGATGGTGGCTGGGGACATGGAGAAGTGGGTGGAGGTATATTTGGGGAGGAGAAGGATAGATAAGAGCAATAGAGTCCATGTGTGGGCGTGGAGAAGCAAAAATGAAAGCCGTATTTAAGATTTGCATATCTGGATAAATGTTTAGTACAATTTAATGAGATGGGAAAAACATGCTAAGTATGAAATACCTACAAGACATTCAGGTGGAGATGTCAAGTTGACAAATGGATGTATGCATCTGCAGCTCAGAAGGAATGACTGGGCAGGAGATACACACTTGGGACTGCCACCATTTCTATGGGATTTAGATCCTGGAGGAGGGAAGTGATCACCCAAGAAGAGGGGCAGGGTCATGATGAACTGCAATATTGAGACTTGCAACAGAGAGGAAGGAACCAGCCAAGGAGATGGATGAGGACTACACAGGATGTTTTAGGGACACCAGGTGAGTGCGGTATTGTGAAACCCTAGAGCAAAGAAAATTTCAAGTGAAAAGAAAAATTGTCTTCCTTGACAGTCCCCTGGAACTACTGCAGGGCCACCTCTGGGAATGACAGGACGCAAGGAGGCACAGCAACTAGAGCAATTCTTTTATCTTTTGAACTTTGCAATAAAATTATGTTAGACAAGAGGGCTCCACCATTGCATCAGTGATCTCTGCAGAACGTGCCTACTCTTCCACCTGATATGAGTGCCACAGCACATCCACAAAAGATCCCATTACTCCTTGTACAAGTGCTTTATTCCCCCATCATGCCCAGGACTGCACAGTCCTTTGTGAAAGAATTACATGTAAATTAGAGAAAACAGTGTTTCATTTTCTTACCAATCAACAGTCAGTGAGAAAAATGCAAAGGCATTCTGACTTCAAAGACAGAACCTGCTAAAATTGTATCTTTCTCTACTGTAAATCTTATTAACCTTTAATGTAAGGTCCCCGTGTTTTCTATACCCATACAAGATTGGGTACTGACCAAAACACCGTCAGGTTCTGCTCAACTTGACTAAACTTCAGACAGGCTTTTTCCTGATCCTAGGTGCCAAACTCCCTTTTCTTAGAGCATTTACTTTAGAAAATTTGTAATCATAAATTCTCTCTCTGACTCTTTGAGATGTCAGTCAAAGCCACTCACCAGTTTTACAAGCTAGGACTCTTTCTCAAGGACTTGGGAGCCATCCCTTTGAAATGAATCCATCAAGGGATGTAGTGCCCCTGTCTTTCAGACTCTGGGAGCGCAGAAGCCTAGCTTTAGTGGACACCTTGCTCCAAGTTGTAAAACTACCTCCTGTCATGAAGATATGAAAAAGTTTGCTTTTCCTTTGGATAAGGCCAATTAGCAAACACGGATGGCCTATAATCCCCTCCCCCCAACAACTACATTTCTTAAAATCTTTCCTGCCCTTCATTATAGTGAAGTTGGGTTCAGACTTCTGTTCTGGTCTCTCTCCCTACTGCAATAGCCTTGAAAAAAGTCACCTTTATTTGTTTAACTTTGTCCAGGGTTATTTTTGTTTTGACAGTATATATCATTTTTATGCTTCTAGACTTACAATAGGGTTGTATCCCAATAAACTCATGTAAGTTGACAATATTGTAAATGGAAAATGCATTTAATACACCTAAACTACTGAACATCATAACTTAGCCTAGCCTATTTCAAATGTGCTCAGAAAGCTTACATTGGCCTACAGTTGGCCAAAGTCTTCTGGCAACAGAGTACACTGTAGAGTATCAGTTGTTTGCACTTGTGACTGTGCGGCTGACTAGCAGCTGCAGCTCAATGCTGCTGCCCAGAGAGTACCGCATATCGCTAGCCTGGGAAAAGACCAAAATTGAAAATTGGACGTAAGATTTCTACTGAATGCATATCATTTTCCCACCATCATAAAGTCAAAAAATCATTAAGTCAAAACCATCGTAAGTCATTAGTCAGGGGCCATCGTGATTGTGTTATGTGCATACTTTCTTCATTATCGTTATTACTTGCCATAAACAAAATCCATGACAGTTGGAGTGCATACAGGAGAGTTAAACTCAGATAATATTTGCATTGGTAATATGTCTTATGTAAATTAATTTTTTAAATACCTTTTTAATTAAAGTAGAAATAGTAGAGTTCATCAATATGGTTATTTTCCCTGTAACCAATTAGAGCAATACTGTAACTGTAACCTTTTAAAAGTGTATGTCATTTCCTTTAAATACATGCATTTTTTTCCCCTAAGTTCCTTGAGAGACTAAACATACAAATGGACAATGGCCAGATCACATGTAACAATAAAACTCTGCCTGACAATCTCTGTATCAGCCAGCCCAGAATGCTCAGGACTTATTCAACCTCTGCTGGCTTCCTTATTTTTTCTGTTCTACCTGCTTTCAAGTCAAGACAAACCATAGAACTCCAAATATGCTCCCCAAACCAACTACATAAGATGCCCCCCTTCTTGTTAGTGCACCTCCTGCTTCTCTGTGACAAAACCTTCGATCACAGCATATCTGAAGTTTTTTTTTTTTTTGCCACTATAAAGCTTTTCTACTCCCCTGCCTGTCTTTGAGTCTTTGTTAAATGCAAGGAGATGGTGACTGATCCTCTTGCTATATCATGCTCTGAATAAATTGCTTCTGTTTTTTCTCACTGGTGTGGCCTTCATTTATTTCCACATTCCAGATATGTACTAGATGTTATACTTATTTGGAATTCTATATTTTCAAATTTTCCAGGGGAGAGAATATTTCTTATGGTTTGGCTTATGTTAGTGTGGGTTCTTACAGTAAGTTTTCAGGTCTCCCGGCTAACTTTTTTTCTTTCACAGAATGCTTATTTTAACAAAAAGGAGTAAATAATCTAATTTGTATAACATTGTTCCATAATAAGAGGCATCAGAACAGCAGAGTTTCAGAATCACCAGCCAACATTAGGATCACCTGGAGGGCGTGGTTAAAACACAGATTGCTGGACCCACCCACAGTTTCTAATTCAGTGCATCTGGGATGAGGACCAAAATTTTGCATTTTTAGCAAGTTCCCAGGTAACGCTGATGCTGATGCTGGTCTAGGGACCATATTTTGAGGACAACTGACCTGGAGCCTTGTAAGCGATGCCCTTAATCTTAACTTTCATTCCTCCACTGCAAATTACTTTCTTTTGCTCCTCAGTTTGGAACTTACTCCTTAGAAGTGGGTTAATTTTGACATTGACACACCTACCATATGGCAAATAATGTACCTAGGAGATTTTTGAAGTTGGCTCATTTAATCTTCACACTTATCATGTGATCTAATATCATAATGTCCCTTTTTCACAAGAAGAGACCAGAGCTCAGCGTGGTTAAGAGACTTAATATCCCACAACTATTAAATGGTAGAGCTGGGACTTAAGCCCGTACATTCTGATTATAAGTTCAGTGCTTTTCCCACTAAATTTTAAACATGCTCATTTCAAATTGAGTAAGTTTCCTTTAAAAAAATAGACACACTAAAGTTTTGTTATTTGTCTAGAAACTTAAGATCCAAAATGTTAATGATGACAGCTTAATATGTCTTATAAAAATATGCTGGATATAGAAAACAGTAGGAGAAAAAGGAATAAATCCTATAGGATGGAAATTATACATAATGAGGTTTCTATGTGATTCTAAAAGAATTCTTTTTAATTGTTTTTGAAGACCCTACAGACAAGAGAAGGAGGGTAGGGAGGTGGTTGGTGTGCAGCTGGTAAAGGTTAGGTATTTTTGAACAGCTAACATGTGGAGTAAAATTCTTGTGGCAAACTCTTAATAGGCTTTTCGAGGACCTCAAAGATCATGTATATTGGGCATGAGAAAAACTTCAAAGCCCAAAGAGTATTTGTCTGTGTAGAGTATAATGGAGTTAAAAGCTGCAAGGAATACAAAGGATATCCGATCAAAGACAGTATTCTCTGAGGCCATGCTAAATGTAAAGCCAAGCCATAACAGATATGATAAGGTGAGATCTACATTTGGGAAGATTCTCACTGCTGCACAGCATGTTAACTACCAGGGATTTCATCCTTCTTGAAAATGAAATGCTACATGATAGTGCCAGTAAGTTAGACCTTAGAGGTGGATGGATCTCACCTTAAGAAAGCCCATTCTTCCAAAATTAAAACTGAGCAAACAGTTACAGAGATAGATTTTTTTCTTTATAATATCATTTCTTCTTTATATGTTGATTCAGTGTAGGGTCTCTAGTTTGTTTTGCAACATTTCTTTACCCACAATTGTTCAGGAACATGGTCGTGAGGCACAGAAGTATCTTTCTTTGGACTAAAACACATGGCATGTTTTCAGCATTTGGCTGATCATTTCCTCGAAATTATTCCTGTGATTATGAGAAATTCAGCACAGGGAAAATGTGGACCACATGTGCTCTCTCCACTGTGGTCAATCATTTACCCCAAGGATAAGCACTCAAGGAAAAGTGGAATTTCCCATACTCTCATATCCACTGGCTGTCTATCCCTTTGCAACAGCTGGCCTCAGACACAGGGCCCAAGTGCTAATGGATCTAGTGCTGCATGTTTTGCCAGTATCTTGGCTTGATGTTGCAAATATGGTTTCTCCTCTCACCACTGTCTCTGACAGTATAAAAATTCTATGCCCAGAGCAAGGAAGAAACTGCTTAATGTTATTCTATCACAGAAGTAGCCAAACAGCAGCTAGTAAGCCAAATCCAGCCCACTGTCTGTTTCTATAAAGTTTCATTAGAACACAGCCACACTCAATCATTTGTGTGTTTTCTCCTGCTGCTTTGACACTACAAAGGCAGAGTTGGGTAATATGACAAAAACTGTATGTCCTGCTAAAACTGAAACTATTTACTCTCTCAACCTTTATGAAGAAGAAGTTTGATGACCCCTGCTTTTGTGGAACCAGCGGTAAGTTTGGTCTAAAGAAGAATATGGTATAGAAACATTAAGACCTATAAAAGCCTACTAAAAGGAGCCTATTCAACTCCTTCCTCTGGATTCTCTCACTAAGTGGAAAGCAACACCATTCCAGTTGACCAAGCCAGAAACTTGACATCTTACTCAATTTTTTCTTCTTCTTTACCGAAGTCCTTATCTATTTTGAGGATCTCTTAAATCTCTTCACTTCTCTCCCATCTGCTGTCAATACCCCAACAAAGGTCTTTCTTTTATCTTTGCCTAGCCTATAACAAGCACTCCTACCCTACTGCCTGCTCTGCCTTTAGTTATTAGCCTATTCTACAGCTTCAGTTGAGCATGTCCAAAGTTGACCTCTTGATTTCCCTCACCTCCAATCTGCTTCCCATCTCGATAAGTAGCAAATCTATTTTCCAGTTGCTCAGGCCAACAGTTGTCGTCCTTAGCAAGCCTATTTCTCTCACACCTCACGTACAGCAACAAACCCCGTTAGCTCTACCTTTGAAATGTCTCCTGATTCTGGCCCTTTACCAGCTCCTCTACCGCTGCCACCCTAGCTTTAACTACATCACCGGGGTGATTACCAAGACCTCCCAACTGGTGTTCCTGCTCCCATTGTTTTCCACATACAATCTACTCTTCACCCACTAGATGGAATGTGCTTTGTGAAATACTCAGTTTGGGACGTATCACATCTGTGCTCACTGGCCTTGAGATGGCTCGCCATGCCCCCGACAGTGATACCCACAGCCCTCCTGAGGGTCTGAGAGAGCTTGCAAGGCTGGCTGCCAACTGCTTCTGTGAATTCAGCTCCCGCCACTCTCCCCTTTCCTGTACTGCGCTAGCTAAGAAGACTGCCAGACTTCCTCACTGTTCCCAGAAGCAGCCAACCACACACCCACCTCAGGGTCTCTCACCCCACGCTACCCACAACAGGATCTTTTCATTCCATGTGACCAGAACAGCTCACCCCTCACTTCCTTCAGGCCTCCACTTAGATTCACCTCCGCAGAGAGAACTGTCCTGACCACCCACATTTAAAATAGAACATCCCCTGACTCTCTATTTTCTCATCTCATATTAGTGATTTTCACAGCTGTTACCTGGTATGCGCCCACACACATTAGAATGATGTGAACGTAAAATCACTGGAAGCAGGAACTTGCTCTGTTACGTTTACCAACGTATTTCTAGCACCTGAATGAGTACCTGGCACATACAAGTGCTAAAAAAGTACATTTGGCCCTCAGTGTCTGTGGATTCCACATCCATAGATTCAACCAAGAAGGACTGAAAATATTTGGGGAAAAAATCACATCTTTATTGAACATGTACAGACTTTTTTCCTATCATTATTCCCTAAAAAATATGGTATAACAACTATTTACATATCATTTACATTGTATTAGGTATTATAGGTAACCTAGAGATGATTTAAAGAAAATGTGGTATATATACACAATGCAATTCTATTCAGCCATAAAAAAGATTTAAACCAGGTTTTTTGCAGCAACATGCATGGAACTGGAGGCCATTATCTTAGGTGAAACAACTCAGACATAGAAAGACAAATACCATATGTTCACACTTACAAGTAGGAGCTAAATAATGTGCGCATACAGAAGCACAGTGTGGAATGGTGGACCATGGAGATTCAGAGGGGTGGAGGGCTCAGGGGGGCTGGATGATGGGAGGTTGCTTGTGGGTCAATGTGTGTTGCTCCAGTGATGGATGCACTGAAGGCTCTGACTTCACCATAATGCAATGTATCCATGTAGCAAAATTGCACTTGTACCTCATGAATAGATACAAGTTAAAAACACAGAAAAAAATTTTAAAGAATTTCCACATAAAAAGTGAAAAAAACTAAAAGTTTGTTATAACTATTACAGGAAAAAAAATTTTGAAAAAGTATATGGGAGGATGTGCGTAGGTTATATGAAAATACTGTGCCATTTTGTATCAGGGACTTGAGTGCCCTTGGATTTTCGTAGCTGAGGGAGGTCCTGGAACCAAACCCCTATGGGTACCGAGGGACAAATGTATTTGTGGGATGAATGAATGAATGAGTTACTTCTTAATTTGTCATCTAATCATCAATGCCTTGACTCTTACTCTTCAACCATTTTCAGCACTAAAGTCAAAATATGTTGTTGTTGTTTTTCTCAGAGGGAATTAGCTCATCTCTCCCCTTTGTTCAAAATCCTGCAATGTCTCCCTATTGTAATTTTGATAAAATAGCAAATCTTGACCTGGTTTAACATGGTGCATGCTTACCTCTCCAGCTTTATTTTTGACACTGCTCCATAACAAACCCTACCACAGAGAAGTACCCACATTCTCACTCAGGGAGATGAGACACACTTGTTAAGCCTCTTCTTTTCCTTCCCCTTCTTTACTGGCAAACCCTTGCATGTCCTTTGGTCCTCAGTTTAAACATCTTATTCTCTGGGAACCCATCCCTGACCCCAATATTGTCCTTGTCCTATATGCTTTTATAGCACCCTATAATCACATATCATAGCTTTTACCACACTATATTAATTATTCATTTAAATATCTGTCCCTCTAAGCACACTGCCTTACTCATTTTTGTGTCCACAGTGCCTAGCACAACAAATACATTTTAGACAAGTAAAATGACGTACAAGTTAGCCCTTGCCTGAAACAAGCTTAAACTCTAGTCATCAACATAAAGAGATTTTTTTCCCTTTCTTCAACTCAACAGTTCTATTTAATCTATTTAATCCTGTGTCTAAACCACTCCCTGAGTCAGGTGCATCAGGGCCACCAATCATCCCTTTAAGTTACAACTTATAGTTGTTGACATCATGTACAGACCTCTAAAGAGTTATTAGTCTGCAGTAACTAGTTTCTACAGAGAATATCAGAAGCCTTTCCCAGGTTGTACTCTGAAGGTTAACAATCCTTGTAAGCCTATTTCTAGTCATCTTCTGGGAACTGAAGTTGTTGTGAGGATTAAGGAAATACATATAAAACACTTAGAATATTGCCTGGTGTGCGGTATGTGCTCTCTAAATGCTAGCTATTATTATTTATCTTTTCTGTTCATTTCAAATACACACAAATGACACTCACATTTGTCCTGGTCCTCTAGCTCACAGTGCAGCAAGCAACTCAGCCTGGTCAATGACTGATCATTATGACAGCCTGTTGTAATTTGGCTTGGAGCTTTTGAAATGACAAGTATAAATAGCACCCAGAAAAAAGAGATGGTGAGTAGGAATATATTGGAGGTTTTCCAGACATAACTGGTAGAAGTGCAAATGTGAGAGAGCAGAGGGGGAAAAAGTGCTGAAAGTTCACAGGAGCGGAGATGGAGTTTAGGTGGTGGTTCGCAAATGTGAGGGGTTAGAGTTTGGGAGCATATGGAGCTGCCCTGAGCATAAGAGAAGTAGGGAGTATCTAGTAGCTTGATGGGGCATGAGGATTTTGAAGAGAAAGGTTCTCCATTCTAGTTCACCATCAACATGTGTACACTCCCTCACACCTATAACCCCACCACGCACACGATCCACAAGAGAAGGCTGGGGAGTGCTGGGGATGGAGGAAGGCGGAGAACAATGGTGCGGCTGCCCAAGGATAGTCAGATTGAAGTTCAGATTCTCTACCCGGATCAGACTCTTCACTTACACCTTCTCCTCCTGCCCCATGCTACTAGGCATTCCTGGAGCCAAAGACAGAGTTGTATAAAGTAGGCTCATTTAAAAATGCCTGCTGTGGCATTCCAGCCAGGCAAACCCAAAAACTGTGTTATAGTACTACATAAATGCATATACAGCCAGTGCTTGTGACCAACGTTGAAAGAGCCTTAAAAACACTTATCTTCCAAAAATTCCACTTCTAAGTATTTGTCTTAAGGAAATAAATCCTTAGGGCTGTTCTTAAAAATTTCTGTATATTATTACTCATAATCATGTTGTTTATAATTGGGAAAATTAGAAACAACCTAAAAGCCTAAATTTGAGTATTGATTATATAAACAATGAACACAGCCATTGAAATCCAGGTTTAAGAGGATATACAATGACAGGGCAAAGTTCTCATTAATACAGTTCAATGCTAAAAGCAGGTATGAAACAGTAAAGCACAAGCTTGATTTTTTAATAAAAATGTATATTTATAGATGGTGCATATCTGTAGTCCTAAATACTCTGGAGGCTGAGGTGGGAAGGTCACTTGAAGCCAGGGGTTCAAGTCTGTAGTGTGCTATGATTATGCCTGTGAATAGCCACTGCACTCCAGCCTGGGCAATATTTTTAAAAAATTTTTTAATAAAAAATATATATTTATATATGGGTCAAGAAAAAAATATTTAGAGATTAACTTGTACCTTTTTCTTAAAATCACAAAAAGACTAGAAGGAATGAGTAGTTATTTTGCTCCTCCATCTCAAGAACACAACTAAGGTTTATATTCTGAACTCTCAGTAACTTTGGTTATAGGTTTTTCAAGTTGCAGGGCTAAAGGCAGAAGTTTCTGGCACCAGAGCAAAATCACCTGACCTAAAGTCTGAATTAGCCAACTAGGATATAAGGAGGGAGGTTTGCAGAAGGCAGGGGTTTGCAGATTACAAGAATAGCAAGAAGGAACACCACACTCACTCTCAGTGCCCACAGAGACCAACCGCTAGGATGGAAGACCCCAGTGTCAAGCTTGACATGGAAGCAGCAGAGCCCCCTGCCTTCAGGGGACCTGTAGAGGAGGTGGTGATCAGTGTGAACAGAAAAACAAAAGCTCCAGTTTGACTCAGAAAGAAGAAGAGGTCCACAAAATGTCTGAGGTTGAATTTCCCCTTAAAACCTAGCTTGAATAGCTCATAGAAAAGTTAACTAATTTAGAGATTAAAAGAAATGTGGCATTTCTTACACCTGAATATTGCAGAGTAAAATTCAAATGCAAGCCTGGTATATGTATGTGTGTACAGATACATACATACTTACATATACACAAATATATATGTATAGGTAAATGATATATATGCAGTACCTAATATTTATACATATAATATACCAATATTTTTTACACATAACTCCATAGATTAACATTATATACATCCAACATAGTTACTGCTAGTTGATGTTATTCTAGAAAAATTTGAATTACTTATTTATACTTTTTTACCTTTCCCCAATATTTCCCATCAAATGTGTATTGCATTCCTAATGCACAAAAGTTATTTTTTCAAAATGCATTGCCTGGATTTGCTCATAAAATTGCCTTGCTAAGTATATTAAATCTGCACATATTGTTTCTCCAACCAGTTATTAAACTTACTAATTGGTGCACTTGATTTAAAAAAGTCTCTAATTGCAAATGTAGCTATAAGCTGTGGAGCTTAAAGGAACAGATTTTCTCCTAGTTTTTGCCCATCCACCTGAAGCTGCTATAAAGAAAGAATAACTTTAATATTTTTACAAATTCTTCTATCCTTCTATGGATGTTTTGGAGTTTCAACTTCATCCTAAATATGACCACTTCTCATCAGTGGCACCACTAATATTAGTCTAAGCCACCATCATCTCTAACTTATTCCTTACAAGTTTATTTCTTGCAGTAAACTCCTGTCTTCAATTCCCAGCCCTTATGACATATTTTTTACCCAAAAGCCAGAGTTATATCTCTGAAACCCAAGGCAGACAACATGTGTTTCCTGCTCAAAATTCTTCAATGGCTTCCCAGCTCATGCAGACTATCCCAAGTTCCTACCATGACTTCCAAAGGTGTACAGAATCTGACACCAGCAGCCCCTTTGACCTCAATTTCTACCGTTTCTCCTCACTCTGCTCCAGTCACTAGAGCTTCCTTCATATTTCTCCAGTATGTCGACTGCACTCTGATCTTTACACCTGTTTTGTTTTCTTTCTGGACTATGCACCCCAAAATATCTATTATGTTCCTTCCTTGTCTTTAATTAGGTCTCTGATCAAAGGTAGCCTCATCAAAGAGCATTTTCCTAACCATCCTAACTAATGTAGCACACCTTGGCATCCTCAGATTCCCTATGCCACTTTATTTTTCTTCATGGTATTTATCTAACATATTCATATGTTCCTTTGTTTTTTAGTGTCTATTAACTGCCTCCTCCCAATAGATTATAAGTGTCATGAAAACCAAGGCTTTGCCAGTTTTCTTGACACATAATAGGTACTCAACAAATATTTGTTTGAAGGAGTTAAGCAATGACTGGTGTCATTATAGACTATCTTGGAAATATGGTTATATCATCTGCTATAATAACATGTGGTTATTTATCCATTTTGATCAAAATACTGCTTTTAGATACTTCAATTATCTTTCAAATCAAACTCTATCTTTTCCACAAGACTTTACATACATTACATCCAACAGAGGCTACAACAAGTCTGTCCTTTCTAGCTCTGTTGTCCTTTTTCAAAACTCAGTTGAATTGGTTTGTTTTCAAAGTTTAGGGTTCTCAACCACCCTTAGTCCTATTTTTATGTTCTTCCATAAGACTTACTCCATTACAAGACTCATTTTTTTCACTAATTATTTCTAGTTCAGATTCTCTTATCCCTTTAGAGAATTTTTTAAAGTATAAATGAGAGTTTGGTGATCAATTATTCTATAAACCAATCAACTAACCAACCAACCAATATTTATTACTTATTTACCTTGCTTAGCTTTGGGGCCCACAGTAGAGAATGAAACAGATATGGCCCCTGTCCTCATAGAGCCTGTGGTATAATATATATCATAAAGTCGCTCTTATTTTTTACAAATTGTCCATACATAAGCTTACCTAAAAATGTACACATTTACAAGTATTTAGGAAAATGTAACCTCAAACCATGAGATATAATTTCTATCCATCAGATTGGAAAAACACTAAATTGGTAATCTTTTGAGTTGATGAGGATGTCCTGAAAGGGCACTCTCTGGCCTAGCTGTGGGAGGACACATTGGCAAAGCTTTTTGGATGCTAATTTGGCGATATGTTTAAAATTTTTGATATTTTCCACATATCTATTCTAGGGAAATGCTCCAACACTTGCTTAGGTGTCTAAAGATGCATGTGGAGGGATATGAGTTGCTATATTGTTTGCAAAAATGAACACTTGGAAGCAGTATAAATACCCACAAATCTGTGAGTGATTAATTAAATCGTGACACACTGATACCTATAAATATCTGCAGATGTTAAAAAGAATGAGAAGGGATACACATATATGTAATAAGAAGCATAAAGACATGCACTGGGTTGATAAACAACAAAACCAGGGAAGTAGTTATGAAGTCAGAGAAGAGAGAAGAAAAGGTTTTTTAATCAGGAGGAAATTTGATTTTCATTGGGAAGAGATTTGATCGGGAGGAAATTTCAACAATATTTGTAATATTTTATATCTTAAGCTGGGTCATAGGCACACAGGTGGCCTTTCATTTTTTTCTCAGTACCTTTTGTTATATTCCAAATATTTCATTTTTAAAATAAAAGAATTATATATATATACACACACACATACATACATAATAAAGTAATAAAATGTGTCTGAGATGCATAGGTAGATAAAAAAATCATAGATCAATACATATAATACTATAGGGGTTTGAAAGAAAATAAAAACTGAAAGAGGGAGACAGGTGTGCATATGTATGCATTTATGTATATACATTTACATATGTGTAAATCCAGAGGCTATGACCATAAGAATGCACACTCAACTTTTACACAAATCACAAATATTTTGGGCAGGAAAGTAGAAGCTAATAAGAGACTTTTTCATATGGAGTATTACTGGAACTTTAAACTACAAAAATTTGATGTTTATGGATTACTTGTTCAACTGGAGAATATGAAGACTATTCCCTCACCCGTGAATCCCATCTTCTCTTGCACTTCTGGCACACTCACAAGTCTTCTCACTGTACACTAGAAGGTTAACGTATTGTTCTTGCCAAATAGGTCATACACAAGAGCATGAATTTCTCCAGGCACCTAGGCTTAAGCTCTATTCCAAGCAGAAAACAAACAAACTCACTGATTCAAAAAGAGGTTTGGCCAAGAAGTGTCAGATTAGCTATAGGCATATGTTGTCCATTTGTTCATTCAACCATTCCTTCATCAACTCAATCATGTGTATATGCACTCAACAGAATACTTGAGAATCCACTCTGTTTCAGGCACTGAGAAGAGAAAGCAGGCATAGCTCCTTCCCTGAGGGAGCTCAGAGGCTACCGGAGGAGATAGAGGAGAATCCAATAACCGTATGTCTACATGTAAAATTACAGCTACAGTGGATGCTGTAGGGGAGATACACATGGTGACATTGACCCTGATGGGAGATCAGAAAATACTTCCCTGAGGAACTGATAATTGAGCTACAATTTAAAGGACGAATCAGAGTTGACCAAAGAAAGGCAGGAAACACTGGGGACCAAGGCTGGAAGTGCAACTGTGAGAACTACATGATTCGTGACTTAGTCCAGCAGTTGAAAGAAGATCAACATAAGTGGAGTGCAGAGAGTGAGGGGAAGACCTGTGTCAGATGAGGCCTGCAAGGGTCAGCTCTGGAGGTGATCAGAGGCTGTGCTGAGTATACAGGTGTCGTCATCAATTCAGTGGGGAGTCACAAGTTGTTTCAAGAAGACTGGCATTGGGGGTGACACAATCAGATTTGCATTTTGACCTGTCTGGAGTGTAGAACGTAGTGGCCAACAGTGAGTTTGTTTGTTTGTTTGTTTTTGAGGATGGCCTTAATAACTTAAAAACATATTCTTTGTATGTATGCCAGTCAAGAACATGGTTCTTAGCGGAAGGGGTATCACCCCCTGGCGGTTGTCTGAAATATCTGTGGGACATCAGGTTGTAGCTATGATTGGGGAGTACACCAGAAATTTAGAAGAAGGACAGGGGACACACTATCATATGAGGAACAATCCATCATAAGAAAAATATATCCCACATTCTCCATGATTTTAGAACATCCTATCAGCCATTTGTATAAGTGAAAAATTTGTTTATAATTACCTAACCTAGAACTTAACTCCTTTTACATATAAATACAAAGAATTTTTGCATGGTAATTTGTATACACTAAATGAAGGGAAGATTATGTTTTCATGTTGTTCAGAACAAGTATTCACTATATGTCACCTACAGCCACTCATGATATTGGAGTTGCCAACACAACACACCTGTATTGGATTTTGTTGGTAGTTGTCACATCCATGGTGATTTAACGTACAAGTGCACATATCTGACAAGTGCTTTATTATGTTTTCTACTCTAGATGAGCCTGAGCATTTATATAACGAAATATATAATATTTCACCATGTGTATAATATATATTATTCTGTTACAAATTACTCTTTTTATTATTTCTTTGTATTCTAGCAAGGCATTATATTGATAATTTTAAATTGTGTATAGATAGGTTATATTACTCATAGATTTCATTTCAGTATAATAAATGGGTATTACAAAATATTTGTTTTAAAAAAGAGGAGGGTAGTGGTTGATCTGAGGTGATTGAGAATCACTGGTCTAGAAAAATATAATGACTTTCAAGAGCTAGGCTAGTTTCTTAGACAAGACACACTTCAGGTGTCTAGTCTAAATGAATGCACTGGAGTGTTCCTGATTTATCACTCCTGGACATATGCAGTTGAAGAAGCTCAGTGAATGTCAAGGGTTGGAGAGAACAGTGCAACCGCAGAGGCAGCACACTACTTGCCTATCAGGAAAATTACCAAGATCTGCTCCAGCTCTAAGCTTTTCTCACAGTCCTGAAGGATTTTTAACAGCTGCAATACACATCTTCCATAAAAAACTGTATTTCATTATCTTATGAATATCTAATTTGACAATATTTGCAAATCAAGTTTGTGGAATTCTGGTGTGTTTGTGTGAGTGTGTGTGTGTTGTTTTTCAGAATAATTAATGGGGTAGAAATGTTTCTATGTGCTAGAAACTGCTGAGATAGAAAAATTAATTTTGTGGTTAGCTTGAAAATAAATACTGGGCTGTAATACGCAACGTAATGTAAGATAATGTAATAAGGGTGTCCCCTTAGGGTTGACTGTGGCAGCTTTCCAAGCCTTCAGGCCTCTTTGGCTTCTCTGCTCTGATGATAATGGAATAAAGAATAGTTATTCTCATTAAGTGCTACTATGTGCCAGGAAGAGTGCTGTTTTTCATGCATTAACTCATTTGTATTGTCACAACAGCCTACGGAGATAGGTATTACTACTACATCCAATTTACAGATGGGGAAACTGAGGCTCAGAGACTTGAACTGATGTACCCAAGGTCGCATAGCTGGTAAGTAGTAAATTCAGGATTGGAACCTAGTTCTTCCTAACTCCAGAATCTGAGCTCTTAATCCATATAATGTACTAATTTAATAATAATTGAATCATAAGTGGCATAATTTATGAAGATAATCTAGAGGTTAAAATACATAATCTGGAATACAGATGAATGTAACGCTTGCCTCTTAAAAAAATCATTTATAACTCCTTTGAGAACTGAACCTGCTCTCCTCCAGTGAGCTTGTGCTCCATACATCCTCAGTTACTGTCATGTTCCAACCTTGAACTTGTCATTACCAATGGTCGTAACTACCAATAATTTCTATTTAAGGTATCCCACTCTCCAACCATCATTTCCTTTCTTTAGAGACCTTGTCTTTAGCACGTTGACTCCAGTGATTCTTTGATCTTCTCAGGATATTCAATCTATTGATCCTAACATTTTTTCACTGTCCCTGACCCTCCTCACTTAGAATATGACACACCCCAAGCAGGTTATGAGCTCATAAAGATTTCATGAACATTAAAGGTGCTAGAAGGCTAAGGATGCCATGAGAATTGTCCTGGATAATGCTAATCCAGAGATACTCAAAAATATCTAGACAGTTAACCAGAACAGCAAAGGTTTTAGAATTATTCCCTGCATCACAAGCAGAGCAGTTGAGGCAATGGAGATCTCAGCCTGGAGACCAAAGATCTCAGAGGTGCTGAGGCAGTCAACTCCAATCTCGGAAACACTGTCATGTAGTTCTAAAGAGCGTGACTGGGTCCAGTCAGGGAGGATACCAGAAGGTAGAATTCAGCTCAAACTAAGAGAAAATGACAAGTACTTTCCTTCTCACATCACAGCTACAATCCAATTATATAGCTGAATACTGTATTGAGAAGATTTCTGAGCATGAGTTCTTGGTCATCACTGTATCAGTCAGAATGGGCTGGATTAACTCTGGTAACAAAGAACCCCTAATAGTAGTTTAAACAACAAAGGTTTACTCTTCACTCACTGTATATGTCCGTGTGGGTTGTCAGGGAGGCTCTGCTCATCATACTCACTCAGGGACCCAGAGGGACGGATGGCATGGCCACCATCTTACTTGCTGCCAGTTGCCATGTTAAAGGGAAACAGAATTTGGGGGGTAGAGGTGGGAGAGCATGTGTGTCACAAACTGGTAATAAAATGCTTCAGCCTGGAAGTGACTAATACCACTTCCACTCAACAACTCATTGGCCAGAACTAGCCAGAAGGCCCCACCCAACCGTAAGGGAGCCAGGATGTCCAAACCTACAATGAGTCCCTCAGGAGAGAGCAGTGAACAGCATAATGAGCACCGCACGCAGCAGAGAGAGCAGTGGTGGGTGTGCTTGGCCCGGGTAAGCTGTTCCAGCACTTACATTGGTACTGCTCATCCTGGCCCTAGTTACCACAGCTTCCCTGCAAAGCCTCACAGTGTACTGAGCTTCCCAGTACCAGAGGGGTACAAGGGAAGGTTAGAGGAGTGTAGACAAATGACACCAGAGACTAAAGGAGCAACAGGGAGCCCACAGCTAAATCTCCACATGGGTCCCTCACTACCATGAAATAAACAGAATTAGGCATTGTGAAATCCTTCACTGAGTGCACCAGACATCTAGAGAAATATAACCCGTTCTCAGACCAATTAACTGGCCAAGTACCGGGGTAAATTTTACTCATCTAAAATAGACCGAAACATGAACTGAGCATTGCAGTTGCACCATTGTTGCTCTTCCCACAGGAGAGCTGATCACATTAACCCTCTCCCCAGCAAGAGACGATGATCAGAAAAATCCAACACAAAGCAAGGCAAGCAACAAATTTCCACTGGGAGAAACCCCTATAGCAAAACTTGTGGTGCTAAATATTTCTTTGTAAAAACCAGAACCTTACTATCTACCTTGCTATTCAGTTACAGATAGTACACCAAATCGTTGCGTGAGAAAATGCATTGCTATTTGCCCATGATCATTAGCAGCCAGTTAGACTAATTAGCAATGGATAAAACATCTGAAAACACCTGAGAAAAGGGCAAATACTCTGTAAAGTCTGTCCCTCTCTCTCTCTCACACACACACACACACATACGCACAAGGATAGATTTTAAATATTAACCTTTGAATTCAGCCTTCAGTTAACAAAAGCTTTCCTGACTATTCCTGTTTAATCCACACAATTGAGAAAGGTTAGGATCATGATTATTAGAACTGATATTGTCAGATAAAGAAACAGATTCAAAAAGATTCATTTCATTCATTCCTTATCTAAATGGGTGTGTATCTGTGGTCCACAGGAAACACCCTAATGGATGTAAGTCAATTACTGACTTCTTAATCTTTCGAAGTTGATGTCATCACACCACCACCCCTTGCCAGTGTTGGTGATGGAATTTCGGGTTTGGGAGACCATGGTTCCTGTAATCCATGATACTTCCTGCATTCTCAGGGAAATTATTTATCTTTGACATTCAACAATAAGTCATATTGTCACCCACCACAGAATTCATTTTATCTTTCATCTTGTCAAGTGACATAAAATAATTTTCTCTGGTTTCTACTGCTAAAATATCCCTATAGTGGAGCTGATTATAACAACCCAAGAGGAAGCAAGCATTACAGGATAGCAAATGAGTATGTCCACATAAAAGTCAACCTCCAAGCGCTCTGGAAGATGAGCCAAACCATCTGTGGGTAAAGTGGCTGACTGGCTGATTAAATGATGCCTCGCTGGGCCGGCGGAGAAGAGCTTCTGGGTGCATCTCCTCTTTGCTTCCTGCTTCTACTTGTCTTTTCTCCCCAACATAGAGCTACTAAGGCTTCTCTCAACCTCCAGTTCTGGGGCTAGTATTATCCTTAATAAAAGGTGAGGTAAGCAGCCCCTGGACAATTAAAAAGAGGTCTACTCCTCACCTTGGCCTTCCTGGAAGTCCAGCGGACCTATCCAAACATTGAAGTTGCATAGCATGCTAGTTCAGCAACCGGATTCCCTTCTTTTCCTTTTCCTGATTTCTTTTTTCTCCCTTACTCTCCTCTCCCCACCCTCCCCTCCCTCCCCCTCTTCTCCCTTTCTTTCTTTTTAATTACATGAGTAAAACATGAACACATTCTTATTGTTAACAAAATTGGATTAGCAATAATTAATGTCTGGCATGCTCATGTGTTGACAGAGATCTGGAACAATGGGGCTTCTGATGAACTGCTCGTAGGATCATAACCACATTGGAGAGGATTTTGGCACTACCTAGTAAAGTAGAGATATACCCACCTTACGGCCCACTCCTAGGCACAGAACCTAAAGAAACTCACACACATACTCAAGGTGACAAGATTATTTAGGGAATAATTTTCTATAATTGCAAAGCACTGGAAATTTATCTAAATGTTCATCAATAGGAGACTCAAAAAACAAATCAGTCATAAAGTTGACTACTACACAGGAGTGAAAAAGTTTAAACTAACTAGATAAACATATCAATATTAATACATTTCATACATATAATACTGAGTTTTTATAAATCAAGTTATAGAATAATATATGCAATATATTACTTATGTAGAATTAAAAATATAAAAATATTAAATATCATTTTGGAATACATGCTTAATGTACTGAAACATATTAAACAAATGCATGGGAATAATAGACTCCAAAATCTGGGTGGCAATTACCTCAGTGGGGGGAAGCGAGGGGATGCAAACAGAGAGGGGTAAACTGCATTGGTCATACTTTATATCCTAAACTGGAGGATGGGGATTTGCTCCATCATACTCTTGCTATTTTGTTAGTCTGACCTATTTTTTTGTAATAAATCATAAACACTCTAGAAAAATATTCAAACATTTCAAATAAACTCCACCTTTATCACTACCCAACACCTAGTCCCGGGCACACTCCAGAGGTATTTACTGTTCTTAATTATTAGTTCTTTTCTACTTAATATATAATATATAGAGCATTGTTTGAGCAAGTCCATCTCTTTCCTTTTTATATAAATGATAGCGTAACATGTATACTTTCATTTAACATCATGTCTTAATCATGTAAATGTACCTCCCTCTTTAATAAAAATAAACTTTTCTAGAACTTGAGCATTTTCTTTTCCAGGCAGAGGTGTATAGTGGCTAAGAGCACAGCCTCTAGAGACAAACTGCTTGGGTTTCAATCCTACAGTCAATGCTTAATTTGAGGAAATTTATGTAAAGCACTCAGAGAACTGGCTGTCACAGAGTGAGTCCTTGATAAATATTATTTTTTGTAGCTACAGTCTATGCCTTATGAGCAAGGGCCCTTGCAATGACATCCTTACACCAAGCCCGACTCATGGCCACTCCATAGAAGAATTATGATGTTCCTAATTGTGCTAGGCTTTAGAAATCAGTTATCCTTAAAAACACTGTGGAACAAGTGGCAAAGTCCAGGCTTCTGGTTCCTGCACACCAGGTTCTATTTATCCAAATTCCAGGCATTCTTTTCTTACGGGAGAATTTCTTCAGCTCACTCATAGCTGTCATAGTTCCTGCCAAGTTAATTTGACAACTAAAGAAATATACGTAAGTGTTTACATGTCATCATTCTTTCTTTAAATTGAGTCTGTGGGTGTGGGCAACCTTAATCCTTTTTCACGTTAATTCTAATAATATTTTATGTTGAGTTGCACTCAGAATATGTAACTTTCAGGCAATTAATTTTTCTCATAATTCTCAAGGTTTATTCCAAATTTATCACATCATCTACGTGTACTTTATATTTGCAATTGGCAATTTAAAATATCTGAGTTTATTTCTCACCTAATATCAAATTTGGGATTTGCATAATCCCCCAGTATAAGAGAGATTCAGAACAAAAGCTTTAGAGTCAGCCAGGCTGAGTTCAAATCCTAGCTCTGCCATGGGTTATCCATGTGCCCCAAGGTAAATGTATTAGTTTTCTATAGCTAGATGACAAATTACTGCAAATTAGAGGCTTAATATTAAAACACAACACCCATTCATTAGCTCACAGTTCTACAGTCAGAAGTCTGAGCATGGTGAGTGGGTTCTCTGCTCAAGTTTAAAATTAAGGTGTAGGTGGGGCTCACTGCTGATCTCATCTGGAGCTCAGGGTCCCCTTTCAGCTCATATGGTTGTGGGCAGAATTCCGTTTCTTGCAGTTGCAGGACAAAAGCTCCCATTCTCTTGCTGCTGTCAGCTGGAGCCACTCTCAGCTCCTAGAAGCTGCTCACATTCCTTGCCACATGGTCCCCTCCACCTTCAGAGTCAGCAAGGCTCACATCAAATCCCTCTAATGCTCCCCCGTACCTTTCCTTTTGACTCAGATTTAAAGGGCTCAAGTGATGGGGTCAGGCCAACCTGGATAATCTCCCTATTTTAAGGTCAGCTGATCTGGGACCTTAATTATATCTGCAGAATCCCTTCACAGCAGTACCTGGATCAGTGTTTGATTGAACGCCTAGGGAAAGAAGTGTATACTCCAGGGAGCAGGACATCTTGGGGAGCATCTTAGAATCCTGCCACTCATAGCAAATCACTTTGGCTTCACAAAACTCAGCCATAAAATGGGCACAATGGTACCCACTGCAGAGAAAAAGTCAGTGGGATACAGTGAAACAATAAAAGCTTCCATGTACTGACTATGCTCAGGATTAGGCTGTCTGTTTTTATTATTTCATTTTCCAAGTAATCTTTTTCCCCCCTGGTTTTATTGAGATACTGTTGTTATACCAAAAACTGTACATAAGTAATGTATACAATTTGGTGAGTTTTGACATACATTTACACTCATGTTACTATCGCTACAATCCAGGCAATAAATATATCTATCACCTCCAAAAGTCCCTTTGTTTTCTTTTCTAGTAAGATCTATCCTATTAACAAATGTGTAAGTACACTATACTTTATTGTTAACTGTAGGCACTGTTTTGTACAGCAGATCTCTAGTACTTACTCATCTTACATAACTAACTTTATACTCATTGAACAACAACTCCTCCATAACTTCCTCCCCCATCCCCTGGAAACCATGATTCTATTGTTTACTTCTACAGCTTTGATTATTTTAGATGTCTCATATAAGAGGAATCATGCAATATTGGTCTTTGATGGGCTTATTTCACTTAACATAACGTCTTTCAGGTTCATCCATGTTGTCACAAATGTTAGGGTTTCCTTCTTTTTTAAAGCTGAATAATATTCCATTGCATATGTATATCACATTTTCTTTATCCACTCATCTGCTGATGGACATTTGGGTCATTTCCATATTTTGGCTATTGTGAATAACATTGCTATGAACATGAGAGTGCAGATCTCTCTTCGAGATCCTCATTTCAATTCTTTGGGATATATACCCAGACATGAGATTGCTGGATCATATGGTAATTCTATTTTTAATTTTTTGAGGAACTTCCATACTGTTTTCCATAGCAGCTGTACCATTTTACATTTTTAAGAGTTCCTATTTCTCCACAACCTCACCAACATTTTTTATCTCTTGGTTTTTTTTTTTAATAACAACCATCCTAACAGGTATGAGATGATATCTCAATGTGGTTTTGACTTGCATTTCCCTGATGATTAGCAGCATTAATCATCTCTTTTATATACCTGTTTTTCATTTGTATGTCTTCTTTGGAGAAACGTCTATTCAGATCCTTTGCCCATTTTTAAATGAGGTTATACGGTTTTTTGCTATTGAGTTGTAGGAGTGCCTTATATGTTTTGGAAATTAACACATTATCATGGCTTCCATGATATATGGAAAAAACATATATGGCTTCCAAATCTCCCATTCCATAGGTTGCCTTTCCACTCCATTGATTGTTTTCATTGTTATGCAGAAGCTTTCTAGTTTGATGTGGTCTTACTTATTAATTTTTGCTTTTGTTGCCAATGCTTTTGGTGCCATATTCAAGAAATCATTGCTGAGATCAATGTCAAGAAGGTTTTTCCCTCTGTTTTCTTCCAGGAGTTTTAAGGGTTCAGATCTTATGTTTAAATCTTTAATCCATTTTGAGTTAATTTTTGTATATGGTGAATGATAGAATTTCATTATTTTGGATAAGAATATCCAGTTTTCCCAAAAACCTTTATTGAAGAGACTATCCCTTCACTATTATATATTATGGGTACCCTTATTAAAGATTAGTTGACCGTATATGTGTGGGTTTATTTCTGGGCTTTCTATTCTGTTCCATTGATCTGTATGTCTATTTTTATGCCAGTCCCATAATATTTATAATTTTCAGTGTACAAATAAGTCTTTCACCTCCTTGGTTAGACTTATTCCTAAGTATTTTATTCTTTTTGGTGCTATTATAAATGAGATTATTTTCTTAATTTTCTTTTGGGATAGCTCATTATTGATGTATAGAAATACAACTGATTTTTGTATGTTGATTTTGTCTCCTGCAGCTTTATTTTGTAGCCTGAATTTGTTTATACATTCTAACCATTTCTTTTGTGGAGTCTTTAGGGTTTTCTACATATAATATCATGTCATCCCCAGCAGCCCTGTTGAAATGAGCCTAATAGAGAGTCTCCTTTGGTGACTGGTGCTGATTAGGCACCCTGTAATTATTCGTTATGTGAAAGAATGATGCAGAGACTATTATTACCCACATTTTATAGATGAAGAAACAGAGACTTAGATGTCTCTACAGATACTATCTCCTATCTATAAAGCAGTTATCACAAGCTCTGGCACATAGGGAACACTCATAAATACTAATTGCCATCATCATTACCATCTTCGTCATTTTACATTGAAAAGGAGAAACCCAAAAGTCTCCAGTGGCATCTACTACACACCCACTCCTCACATAGGCCTTGCACAAACCATGGAGATCACAAGCACTTTGCAAGGCATTTCTGGAGAGTTGCTCTTCTCTGGGAAGCTGTCCGGTCATTTTTCCACTGCTTTTTTAATACCCCAGGGAGGGTTATTGTGGAAGCTCTAGTCCTGGAACTGACAATGCCAGAATCCAAAATCTTCCAGTTTCTTTTAACACCAACTTGATGGTGGAATTTGCATTGCCTAGTGCAAAATGCAGCCCTTTTAACATTTACATTTGATCTTTATCTTCTGGTTATACATATTCCTTTCTCTAATTTTACCTGTTATTTGTTTTAAAGCTTTTCACCCATCTTACCCAACTTTTAGTGGAGACAGGTAGTATTCAAAAGCTCCCTCAAACCTTATAACAGCATGTAAAACATTTTATGCCTATGAAACTAATACCTTTCATTCTTTCCAAATGTCAACCCATAATCAACATAAATAGGGTCAGGGAAAGGTGGTACTCAAAGAGGTTTTAGATTTTATCTGGTACAAACACCTCATTTTACTACAGAAAAATTGAGGTTTGCAGCAAGGAAAGGATTTGCTTAAAATCATGAGGTGCAGGCAGAGCCAGGACCAGATGGACATCAGGAGCCCAGTCACCCACGCAGCACCTTCTCCAATTATATGACTCCACTTGGGGTCTGGTTTATAATCCCTGAAGCTCTGGGTAGTGACTACTTTTATTCTGTGTGCGTTTATATATAAAAAACCCAAACAAACAATTATAAAGTGAAAATGGCTCATCATAGCTTTAAAGTACTCTTCAGTAATCAGAGATTTGGTGGAAGTTCAATGACCAGGCTATTCTATCAGGTATGGCAGACACTACTAGCTACCTTCCCAGTAGCCATTCTCCCCCTCTTCCTAGGTGACAGAACCCCAATTTTGTTTGGGGGCATCAATATGCCCAACTCCATTATGCTACTCTTTTCTCCAACCTTTTCTGCCACCAAGGGTGACAAACATAGTTTTGGCAAATGAATTATAAGCAAAAGATGACCCAGGGTTTGGGGAAGACTTTTGTTCTCGTAAGTAAAAGGATGGACATTGCTGGTCTCACCCCTTCCTTTTTCTTCCCCTTGAACCTGAACTTGATGTCTAGAGCAACAGCAGCCATCCAGAAGCCATACATAGTGACAAGAAAATGGAAAGCTATAAGATGCATAGATCCTTGACATCACTGGCCTGCTGCACCAGCCCTGAACTATTTGGATATCTTATTCAGGACAAGGACCAATAATTCAGAAAGCAATATGTTATAGAGCCTAAAGGCACTCCCTGAGACAGATATGGATGTCAGTCATAGCTAGCTCCATGACATTGAGAAAGTTACCTAACTTCTCTGAGTGCCAGTTTTCCCAACTCACAGGATTGATTTAAAGATTAAATACAATAATACATATAAAGTGCTTATAATCACGCCAGGCACATTGCAAGCTTTCAGTATATGGTAGCCTGGTTAAATTCAGGAATCTATCTCTGAAATTATTTTATTATCATCCAATGTGTATCCAGGAGATGTATGCAGAGTCTGTCTAATTGATCAGCTAACAAGATGCATTACACTCACAACTTTATACCTAGATTGGTCATGGAAGGCAGAAATTATCAAAACAAAGCTAATGAATATTCATTAAAGATTGCCTTAGAATTCTAGAATGCTAAAGCTAGAAAGATACCTTGATCTTCATCCAATAAATATTTATTGAGTGCCAAATATATGTTCAGAACCATGCTAGTCACTGTGGATATTTGAGTATGTATGTGAAAAAAGATCCCTGTCCTCATAGTGTTTATCTTCTAGTGGGGCATTCCCTAAAGTGTATCCAAAATGACCATCTCATTTTACAGCTGAGGAAAATGAAGCCCAGAGAGGTTAAATGACTTGCAAACATACCTAGATGACACAGCAGTTAGTGGCAGATACTGCAGTAAAATTCAAGCCTCCCGACTCCTATTGGGTTGGTCTTTTGTCTATATCCTGATACTCCTGATTTGAATTTTGTATACATACCATCACAAGGTGTCCCTTGCTGTCTACCGTGATTACTGAGAAGTGAAATCTGATCCTGGTGTTCCCTTCATTTCCTACCACCTCTCTCATTACACTTGCTCCAGAAAGTGTAGTCTTGGTCTTATTTCCTCAAACATGTCAAACTTGTTCCTGCTTCAAGACTTTTACACTAGTTATCCCCTCTGGTGGTTCTTCATCCCTAGTTTTATTTGTATGGTATCCTTTCATTGTGTAAGTTTCAGCTTAAATGCTGCTTGTACTGACCACCCCAAGAAAGATATCATTCCCCACCTTACCATTTTCTTTCAGCTCATATAACCAGCTGAAATTATCTTACTAATATTTTTTTTCTCACATGTGTGTTTCTAGGCCGCATGAGGGGAGAAAGCTTATCTGTCTTGCTCACTGCTGCAGCCCAGAAGCCCCCAGCTGGTGCCAATAAACATTTATCAAGTGAATCTATGTGCTGTTAGCTCTAGAATTCTAGGCTCCTGAGGCAAACTTTCATGAATATTTGTGAGCTATGCTTGGCAATTTATGTTGAATGAATGAATGAATCCCAAAGCCATTTCACATTCAGCTTTATAAGATATTAGATCCTGAAGGGACCTTGGAACAAATTACTCCAATGCTTTCATATAAAACAGGAGGGAAGTGAAGTCCAGTGTTTGCCTTAAGACCCAGTTGGCTGAATTCCACTGATGTGCATGTTGGGTGAGGCTGGGGGTGAAATCTATCACAGGCTACCTCTCTAAAAAACTACATGAATATTGAATGAGGCAGCAAATGATGGTTTGACTATGAGATGCCCCTACCTCTCTCACCCCTTTACTCCCTGCTGCCCCGATCCTTTTAAACCTCCTAGGATGGATGCCTGAGATTCCATCACAGATTTCCCTGTCTTTTATCCGGGGCTGCACATTGGTGGCCCTTGGCAGCACAGTTTTTCTGAAACATCTGCATGTGCATGACTTTGGGTGAGGCAGATACTTTCCATTTCCCCTGCACCCTCACTGCTCCCTATCATCTCACATCTGGCTGCTGGAGAAACTTATGCTATCTCCTGGTCCTTGGAAGCATCTGGGTTTGCCACTTTTGTATTAGGGCTAAAATGTAATTTTTCCAGTTACCATGAATAGATAACACCTGACCATGAGTGAATGACCCAGAGCTAATCTTGTGGCATAGAGGACAATATTTTGAAGATATTTATAGCTGCACAGGATATCAGAGGTAAAAGAAATTTAGAAATAGTCTGGTCTCACATTTTTCATTTGAGAATGAAGAAACCGAGGCTTTGAAAAGATAGATGACTTGCACAAGGTCACAGAGCAAGTAGTGGCAGATCTGGGACTGGCACTTTCACTTTGTTGCATCACATCCACCTGGTCTGGTACAGCACAGAGATGCTCTGAGGTACCAGGGGTGGGAGGAAGCTGGGGTGGTGGTGGGTGGAAGAATTTCAGAGCACCGTCAAGATTCTGCCTGGGCCGAGCCCACCTTTCTCAGGCTTTCCCCCCCCCCGGCAGAACTCTGAAAGGTGGGAGGCTTGCTCCTCCCGCATAATCATACACTTATGCCTTCATCCTCCTTCACTAATTTGTATCTGTATCTTTTCTGTCACTTTATATAACTAATTACTGTTTACTGTTTCTAAGCAGGTTGTGTGGGGATCCAAACTGTGGGAGAGAATGATGTTCCTTTAAGGAAGCCTTTAAAGAAACAAGACAATCTGGAACAAAGGGAAACTCAATCTGCAGAATTTTCTTCTCTTTTCTTGCTCTGGCCCCACATCCTCCCACCTGGGTTCCAGGGAAAGTCCTATCTAGACAGTCAGTAACTCAGACTCAACATCTCTCAGCAGACATCAAAGCTGTGTCCGGAAGGCACCCAGTTACTTGTCTCTGGCACGGTTCCTTCACCCCCAAACTTCCTCTCCTGGCCACGCCGGCCTTAGCAGGGTGATGACTGACTGTCCTCAGCTTTTCCTCTCCTTGCTACCCTTGTAACTTGATTTAGGGACCTCTGAAGCAATTTTAACCACATAGGGAAACGGTATGGTCAAGTGGAAGAAATGAAAACACCAAGACCCATAAGATTGGGATCTAGTCCTGCTCTGCCACCAACCAGCTCCGAGTCTCCCCTGCTGAACCTTGAATCAGCTCTGGGATTACAGGACCAACAGACTTTTCTCAGCACTGGTCTGATTTAATTTCTGCAACACTTGCATTGTTGTTCAAGCTCTTCTTTAAAAATTTTTAGAACAATTTCTAATTATTGAACATTTCAAACATTCCAAAAAGTACAGAAAATAATATATTATGTTGAGCAAACAGGATGGAATGACCATACAGCCAGACCTGAGCAATGATTATTGAAGAAAAGCTCAGCTGGCCTAAAGTTAAACTCTGGGAGGGTTTTAGTCTTTGGGGATGAGGGAAGAACCAGGTATGACTAAAGTCTCCATTCCTTCAACCTCCCTCCTCAGAAGTCACCACTACACAAAAAGTCAGTGTATATCAGTCACAGCTATGTTTTAGTCCTTTTATTATACATGTGTATTAATAAGTAAATATAATATACATAAACAGTATAAATATACTATTTTATATGTTTATGGATTTCATGTTTATGTGAATAATGGTGTCATGCTGATGGTATCCTTTTGAAAGCTGCTTTTTTATTCAATGTCATGCTTTTGAGATTATCTGTAGTATACACATAAACTGAGTTAATTAATCTTAACTGGTACTCCACTACCTGAATAGACTACAGTCTATTGATTTTTCTCCTATGAGAGACAGATAATTTGTTTCCACTATTTTTGCTATCACAAGCAAGCTGCAATGAACGTTGTGCACAAATTCAAGAGTTGTTTTTCTAGGGCAGAAATCTAGAAGGGGAATTGCTAAATTATGGGATATGTGCTCCTTCATTCTAATGTTCTCCAAAATAGTTAGACTAAAATTTTGTTAAATAATTAGATGAAAATTTTGCCAAATTGCTCTTCAAAATAATTATACCACTTAACTCTACCATGAATAAAAGTTCCTGTTTCCTTATATCCTGCCAACACTTGGTGTCTTTGATTTATTCATTTTTGCCAGTATAATGGGTATCATATGGTATCTAATTGTGTGATAGCTAGCATTTCCCTACTTTCTTGTGAGACTGTGGAGTTTTCATTCATTTATTGGTCATTCTGTTTTCTTCCTCTAAGAATTGCTTGTTTCTCATTTTCTGGTTGGGTTGTTTTTTTTCTCTTAGTGTTTTGTAGGAACTCTTTTTATATCTTGGGTGCTAATAAATTATTGATTATATGGTTTATAAATAATTTCCCTAGTTTGGCTTGTTTTCTCACTTTGTTTTTGGCATATTTTGCTATACAGAAGCTTTAATTTAGTTTAATTTTCCCCCAAGCTTTATGGAAGTATAACTTACAAATAAAAATGATATATATTTATGATGTATTTATCATGTTTGACATTTTGATGTATATATATATACACACACACACATTGTGAAATAATTAAATCAAGCTAATTAACATATCTATCGCCTCATATGCTTATAGTTTTTTCTGAATAGAACATTTAAGATGTTGTCTCTTAGCAATTATCAAGTATACAATTCATTATTATTAACTGTAGTCACTATGCTGTACAATGGATGTCCAGAACTACTTATTCATCCTGTCTAACTCAAACTTGGTACCCTTTGACCAATATCTCCCTATTCCTACTGTCCTCAGCCTCTGGCAACCACCATTTCACTCTCTGCTTTTATGAGTCTAACTTTCAGAAGATTTCATTTTAATGCAAACATAACAATCTTTTATTTTTCATTATGATTTTTCTGTTTCATTAAAGGTGTTTTTCCTACCCTAATACCATACTAGGACCTTGTAATAGCCCTCTAATCTAAAATGGTATTTTTCCCCAGGATTTTAGTTCTACCTTGTTTCTATTATCTCAAATTATTGGTATTGGTATTTATTTTATTTTATTTTTATAGAATAGAAGAACAAATACTTGCTAGCATTATCCACATGTTCATCAAATTTTTCATTTAATATTGCTTCTTGCATTGTATTTCTACTCGCTGGCTCAATTTCCTTCTTCCTAAATTTCACCTTTAATATTTGGTCATTAAACATGAAATGTCTGATTTCAAATCAAAAGTGTAGTTTATTATATCTCAAACAAGAAGCAGTACAATTAATCAAATTATGCTCCTAAACTACCAACACAGTTTTGCCATCTTAAGGGTAGCTTGTTTATGCCAGCAGCAAAGAACCCTGGAGGGCGAGTGGTGATGAAATCACAAAAGGCATTTTCCAAAGCTTGTTGAGAACTGAATATTTTTCCTGGCAAGAAGAAGTCCAAAGCCTGGAAGAAGTGGTAGTCAGTTGGTGCAAGGTCTGGTGAATACAGTGGATGACAGAGAGTTTCCAAGTCCAACCTCTGTAGTTTGAGCAGCATTGTTTGTGCGACATGTGGTGGAGTGTTGTCTTGCAAGAGGATTGGCCTGTCTCTATTGACCAATCTCGGCTGCTTAGTCACAAGCATCCTCATCATTTCATCCAGTTGGTTGCAGTACACATCCGCTGTAATCAACTGACCAGGTTTCATGAAGCTGTGGTGGATAACACCAGCACTGGGCCACCAAACAGACACCATTAGCTTTTTTTGATGAATATTTGGTTTTGGACTGTGTTTCCGCACTTCATCTTTATCCAACCATTGTGCTGAACGCTTGTGATTGTCAAAAAGAATCCATTTTTCATCACATGTAACGATACGATGTAGAAATGGTTTGCCTTTATGTCGTGACAGGAAAGAAGGCAAGCTTCGAGATGATTTCTCTTCTGACGCTCGTTTAATTCATGCGGAACACCTTGGAGATTTACTTCAAATGGTCCAATATTGTTGGAAAAGTAACGTCAAACCTTACTGCTAATTCACACACAGGTTGAGGTGGATTTGCTTCCACTACAGCTTTCAGCTCCTCATTATCCACGTTGGTCTCAGTCGCCCACGTGGTTTCATAATTAAAATCACCAGAAGGGAACTTCTCAAACCTTCGATGTACTGGGTGTTCATTAACCACATCCTTCCCAACACTTCGCTGATATTTTGAGCTGTCTGTGCTGCATCGGTTCCATGACAGAACTCATATCCGAAAATAACACAACTTTGTTTTTCACAAAGATTATGGGTAATTTTTACTTACTATTTTATTGCAATTATTTAGTTTTAAATTTTTTACAATAAGTATGACATGTTTGTATAATTTTGATTGGTATAAAATATTATTAATAATTAACAAAAGGTCTTAACAAGTACTTAAAACTTGAAGAAGTTTATTTATTTATTTATCCATTAATTCATTCCTTCATTTAACGAGCCCTTCTATGTTGCCTACCATGTGCTGGGCATTGTTCTCAACTCTGTAAAAAGTATTATCCAAATTAATCCTCAGAACAAACTCTATGAGGTAGATCCTAGTATTGTGCAATTTCACAAAAATTGCTCTAAAAAATATTTGAAAGATAATCACAAGCAAAAGTGTGCATTTGAAAGACTGAGAATGTACCTTCACAATAAAAATAAAACAAGAACTGTCAAAGTGAAATGTCAGAGATAGCCATTGTCAAAGTTAGTACTTAGGGAAATTGGACATTTCATACTTAATAACCTAATACTTAAGTGAGAAACTGACACATAAATGCTTTCAATCTTGTTTGAAAATGTCTTTGTTTAAACATAGATATTGAAATATTTTTGACTGGGTATAAATGCCCAAACAAATAATTATATCCTCTCAGCTTTTTGAGGATGATAGTCCTGTGTCTTCTGGTCTCTATTGTTGCTCCAAGTTTGTAGTTGCTCTGCAGATAAGCAGGTTCTTCCCTTTGATAATTTTTTGTCTTCTATGTCTTTGATATTATGCAGCTTCATCAATATGTGCTTATATATGTATTTACTTTCATTTAGTCTACTTAGGACTCATTGTGATTCTTATACACTAATATTCATCTCTTTCATCAATTCTGGACAAATTTCAGCCATCCTGTTTTAAACATTGCCTCTCCCTCGTTCATCTGATTAGCTTTTTTGTATCTCATATTAAACACATATTAATCTTTCCCTCTGTCCTCTATGTCCTTTAAACTTTCTAATAATATCTATCTCTGTTCTACAACTTTGCTAATTTCCTCACTTCAGTCTTTCATTTCATTAATTCCCCCTTCAGCTGTAGTTTATTTCACATTTGATCTTCCTTTGAGGATTTTTTATTTTGATTACTATATTTTTCTTTTTAGAACTTCTATTTGGTTTCATTGGTTTATCTTTTATCATAGTGAGTCATGATTGTCTTATGGTTTCAATGTCTTCCTTTAATTCTTTATTAATTTTAAATAATTATTTTGTAATCTCTATCAAATTATTCTACTATCTGAAGTGCTTGTAATTAAAATCCTGCTAATTTGTGGGTCTGCTGACTCTCACTAACAGCAGCTTTTTCCCTCTTATATTTTTAAATTTTTGATTGTGAGTTCATCGTTGCTGGGACTTTACCTCTGACAGTTCTGGACAACCTGGAATCCACATGGGTCCTTCCAGAGGAGTTCTGAATTTTCTTCAGGCAGGTGACCTGCCAGGTACAGTTTTATGATATTTTCTTGGATTTTGAGTTCCCAGATCATGAGAGTAGTATAAATTTGAACTCCACATCTACATTACAAAAAAGGACTTTTCATCATTTGTTCTTAAAACTTCTCTTCCTTCTGATTTTGTTCCAGTTAGCTGACCAAGAAAGGAACACAGCTTCATCCTTAATGTCTCACATTCCCTTACTCCCTTCTCCAAATATGGGAGTCCTGTGGCTTCTATCTTTTTACTTTTTTCTGAAATACATCAACTTCTCTCCACCTTTAATGCTACAAACTTAGTTCTTCAATCTCACACCTGAAATAAACCTTCTAATTACTACTTCCACAAGACTTGACCTCCTCTGATTCATTATCTATATTGCAGCCAGATTGAAATTCAAATCTAATCACGTCATACTATATGGCTTTCCTGCACCTCCACTGCCTTTAAAATAAAGCCCAAAATCCTAAGATGAAATTCAAGGCCATCGACAATCTGATCTTTGCTTTTGGCTTTTATCTTTTGCCAAGTTCCCCTCAATGCCTCCTTAATCGTAATTTTCAATCTGCTTAAATTCCCAGAAAATATTTTGAGCATGCTAGAAAAATCAATATGCTGATCCATAAAGTGCAGGTGAAAGCTGCTCAGCATGAATTATTATCATGCCTGTCCTGATGATGAAATTGTCACTCTTCATTATACATAGTAATGAAGGCACATTAGATTGTAGTCAGCAACAACATTCCATTTTTTATATACTGGTGGAATACTTGCATTTCAGTACATTCAGTATGTATTTCAGTCACAGTAAAACATATATTCCTTTAAACATACTGTTGATGGCAAACATAATAATAGAATTCTCATAGACTGATAAATGCTTAAGACAAGTGAGCTCTTAAAGGGGAACTGGGCTGTTAGATTATCTAACTATAATTAGAAATTATAAGAATAAAAAGTTGAGGTAAAAATGATTTTTTCCAGTTCAAAACTCTGTAACTCTGTGTTCCATATGCGTGTGTGAGTGTGCCTGTACGTGTGCATGTGCATGTAAAGCTACCTACTTAGTATTACAATAAGTGTAATTCAGTGGGAAAAGCATTGAAATCATAGAATATTAGGGCTGATAAGGACCTTAAAGATAATTAGTTTAATGGTTTCTCAAATTTATTACTAGCCAGGAAATTGTTTCAAAGACAAATTTTGAAATCCAACATGTGAGACAGATACATGAGAATCTCCTCTGGCTTAATTTAGGGTATAGGACACTGCAGCCCTAGGCACATGTAATCCTTTTCCCCTCTGCCAACAACACAGAAGCTACATAGAGCTACATTTAAAAATCACTGATCTACCCCAACCCTTTCATTGTTCAAATAATAAATTGGAAGCCCAGAAAGGCAATGATGTACTCAAAGTCACACAACTAGTTGGGGGACAAAGCTGGCCCTAAACGTATCTTGGAAGTCTCCATGAAGTACTACAACTATGACTCTTATTTTTTTTAATAATAATTTCAACCCAATCTCAGAAAGCCAAGAGGATCTCTCATTTCTCATGTTCCATAAACGGATTAATGCTATAAAGTAACAAGTTTCTCCATATATTTACTCCCTAGAAGCTTTGACATAAGAAATAGTTGCTCATGGTGGAAAATTTCAAAAATAAAGAAAAGCAAACGCATAAAAGAGAAATCTTCAGAAATCCCACCTGGCAGAAAGAACCAACATTATATTCTTTTCTATGCAAACAAACTTTATTTTAACCAAATGGGATCATACAGAGGGTATCAGTCAGCATTCCTAGTTGCAAATAGCAAAATCGTCTTTAGCTAATTTAGACGGAGGAGACACTTATTAAAGGACATCAGGCAGTTCCAGAATCTCTAGGAAGGTCAGAGAGTCAGAGTTGTAGTCAATCCAACCAGAAAAAACACTCCATCAACATTATGGGACTGCTGCAGAGAAAATTCCAGCACCACTACCACCACTGGCACAGATGCCACAGCTCACACTCTGGACTCTGGTGTAGGCACCAAAGCCAACACCACTTCAAAGTTATATCCTCCACTGCCTCCCACAAACCAGAAAATGGATTTCTCATGGAACTGTGTCATCACGTATTTTTTCTTCCAAACATGAGCCTCCCTAAGGTGGATCTGACTGACAGCACCCAGACACAGGGCACACTCTACCAACAAAAAGCAAACAATGCCCCTTGTGTAGGAAGGGTATTCAAAGATCCTACAAGGCAATGACATCTGTAACAGGAGAAGTCTTCATATATTTTTATTGTTTTAATTTATACTAACATCATTATATTAATTATTGACCTGACAAGATTGACACATTGGCCATTGTATACAAATCATCTTGACAAAAGCAATTTATATGGATTCTAAATGTAAGGAATAACTGAATTTGTCCTTTCTCATTCCTTTATGTGAGATATGAGAGGTAATTTTTAGGTTTTCAATAACCCCTCCCCACCCCACTCTCCAGTATCCACCAAAAAATTATTTAAAAATATTTTCCAATTTAAATGATACAAATTCTAAAATGATACAACCAATTTATAGGGAGGAATATCTATAAAACTGTGGGCTGCAGGAGGAGTTAGAGTAGTGACACACTTATTTACTCCCATGACTAATAATCACTGCAACATCATGTTTTGATCTCTCCAAGTTAGTTAAAAATATAGTACAGATGATCAGTTACTTCAGACACCAATCAACAACCCACAGACTTCCGATCAAAGTCTGTGGCTGCAAATCAATTGCAGCATATGGCATTGTGCTTCTATTACAACCTGGAGCAGTAGCTGAGAACATAGTAATTAAGCAAATGCTAATGAACTGTCTAATAATCCACAAATGTATGAATGCATGGATTGTAGTTATTTGGCACCCATTTTAAGGGACAAGCACAACTTATGTAAAAATGTACTTGTAAAACCCTTAGGATGTGATGATAATGGCTTACTACTAGTCTCTGAATGTGTCCTGGGAATCTCTCTCTTTTTTGAAATTAAAATGGTACAATTATCACTAACTCACTAACAAGAAATCCTGCTTCATTTTCCTGAAGCAAACCTCAAATGTGGTCACTCCCCAGCTTCAACTCTTGATCAGCTCTCATTATGTACTGTTCAAAGCTCACAGTACTAACCTGGGTATTCAAAACTCTCTATTAATTCACCTGGAGCCATTTTTCTGTTTATTATCCCCCTATTCCCCTTGTCACTGGCCTATGGTTTCCCAATCTTGGCATCATTTGGGGCTGAATTTTTTTTTTATTGTGGATGGCTGACCTATGCATTATAGAATGTTTCACAGCATCCCTGGCCTATAACCATTAGATGCCAGCAGCATCACCATCTCTCCCTGGTTCTGATAACCAAAAAATGTCTCTAGATATTGCCAAATGTCCCTGCTTGTAAGGAGGGATTTGGGTGGTGACATGCCCTAACTAAGAACCACTATTCTAGCAAAACTGAATTACTCACTCTTTTCTAAATAAATTCCCATTTTTTTCTGCCCCTGTGTCAATCATTCATTCATTTAGAAAATATTTATTGAGCATTCACTCTATGAAAGGCACTCTGCTAGATGCTATAAATTCAGCAGTGAACAAGATGGCTAGGCCCCTGACTTCCTGGAGCTAATGGCCTTGTTTAATAAGGCAGATCAAGTGTAATAAGCCAAGAATGCAGAGATGAGTAAGCTGACCATGAATAGGTAGAATGAGAAGTGCTCTGAGGGCAGAAGCCTTCACTCACCTAACTAAAATGTCCTTTCCAGAACTCAGTGTGTATAAATTCCACCCATTCCATGAGGACCAGCTCAGATGCTGCCTTTATTCAGCCTTCTCTGATAGCTTCATGAAGAAGCAAGCCCCATCCTCTGAACCCCACACCAGTGAACTGTCAGGGCAGACAACCCCTATGGTACTTGGCACCCTGCTCTGTCTTGGTTATTATTTACTGCTCTTTTATTGCAGATGTCTCTCTGATTGCACATGAACCTCTTAAGTACAGGATCCATGTCAGATTCATTTCTGATTTAGTCACAAGTCCAATTCTTTGCACAAAAAGAAGAGCTAAATGTACATCCACTCTAGGCCCCAACCAAACTCTTCTCCAAAGAGCAGTGAAAGTAATCCATTCAAAATGTAATACTGATCGTGTCATACACTACCTTAAAACCCAGCTTGAAACAGCTTCTCATCACCCTTAGAGTCAAGAGTGAAGACCTGAACGTAGCTACTAAAAGTTCCTAATGCCTGTCTCATGCTGCTTCTCCAGCTCTCTCTCTTACCACTTTGCCCTTCTCTGTCTGTGCTCCAGCCATACTCACTCCCTTTCAGTTGCTTCAAGGTGCCATGTTCTGTCCTGAAGCAGGGCCTTCACACATGCTCTTCTCGCTGCCTGGAATGCTCCCCTACCACATTGCATATCTTCTGCATTACACCTTTCAACTGCCCCTTTCCAGGGTAGCTTTACCTGACCCTCCAGTCCACATGTGGTTCTTCTGAAACATGCTGTAGAATCAACTTCCTTTCCTGCATGCCTCATTCAGTCTATAACATATCCTTATCTGTATGATTTATTAGGGCTCATCTCCTTCACTATATCATAAGCTCAATGACAACAAAAACCTCCTACACCCAAAAGAGTGACAGACCCATAGAAGGAGTTCAACAAAGCATTTTGTTAAGTTGATGAACAAATGGATTTTTAAAAGGGGTTAAAGTTCTGATGAAGATGTCTGTAATTGAACATCCAACCTTCCAAGCACAGTTCTGCTACGGGAGACGAAGTACCTTAATTTCAGAATGTTGGAGACAGAGGAAGGTTTATCTGGGATTACTAAAATATCTATCAGGCCTGAGTCCGGAGAATCCTGAGAGAAGACTCTGAGATGAAGAGGAAAGAGTAGGACCATAAAAAGTATATTTGGGTTAAAAGAGTCCGAAGGAATGAGGAGAAATTGAGGAAAGGACAGAGTGGGAGGGAAGAGGTGAAGAAATGGAATAGGAAGGTGATGCTCAGAAGGCCAGTAGCAGAGATCAGAAAAAGTAAAATCAGTGAAGGTCAGTAGTCAGTGTGACCTTCAAACTATGTAGTTTAGAACCTTAAAAAGTGCCTTGACACATAGTAGGTACTAAATAAACATTTATTGAATAAATTCTGACCAAATCCTCTTCTATTTAAAATAAACTTACTCTTTAGTAGTGTTCCAGACTTCTTCATAATTGCCTGACTACTAGCCTGTTTCTGGCAACAAAATTTATGTTTAATGGATCACTGGTGAGTTATCCAGACACTGAGATTATTATACAAGAAATAAACTTTAAAATAACTGTAATTAATATGTTCAAGAAAATAGATGACAAGATGGACAGAATTTCACAAGACAATTTTAAAATATTTTTAAAATTTAAATGTAAATCCTAGAAATTTAAAATACAAGTATTGAAATTAAGAATTTAGTGTTACAGCTTTTAGAATTTGTCTAGCAGGTTTTCCAGTTCTCACTGTAAGGTCCCCACACAATTAAAAAAAAAAAAGAAGCAGCAGCAGCTAATGGGTGGATTTAAGAGAAGGATGGATATGGATGAAGAGAACACTAAAAAACAGGAAAATAGGTTAAGTAGAAAAATATTGACTGAATCACAGAGATAAAAAAAGAATGGAAAATACAAAAACAGAATGGAAAATTGTTGATAGTTGGGACACACTAAAAAGGTCTAAGTCATATGCAATTAATATTCTAGAAAGAGAGGAGAAGGAAGGGGCAAAAGCAGTATTCAAAGAAATTTCTAAAATTGCCAAAATACATCAAATCACAAATTTGAGAAATACTATGTGCCCAACCAAGATCAATACAAAGTAAAAAAAATATCTGGGCACAAAATAAAAAATAAAACCTGTTTAAAACTCAAATACAAATGAAAATTTTAAAAGTGGCATTGCAGAAGAAGACATAAACACATTCCTTTAAGAGAGCAAAAAGACATCTGACTTCTCAACAGTAAGTATGGAAGTCAAAGATAATGGAATAAAATCTTTACATTACTGAAAGAAAACAACATGTTCAACCTGAAAATTTTATATCCATTGAGAATATTCTTGAAAAGTGAAAGAAAGATGAAAACACTTTGAGGCAAATAAAAACCGAGAGAATCTGTCATCATCATACCTAGTAAAGGTAATGTTAAAGAAAGTTTACCTTGTGAAGGAAAGTTTACCTTGTGAAGTTTACCTTGTGACCCCAGAAAAAAATATGGGGATGCAGTTAGAAATTAAAAACAATGAAGAGGGTAAATATATGAGTAAATCTAACTTATTTCTTACCGTACAAACAAAATGTTTTGTGCAGTTTAAAACATATATAGATTTTAAATGCAAAACAAAAGAAGGGAAGATGATGAATGAAGTCAGAGTGTTTGAGGGCTTAACACCATCTGGGAAGTAGTAAAAGTACAATTTATATTAAACTCTAATAGCATGGGTGCATATTTAAATCTCTATGGTAACCATTAAAAGAATATAGTTCTAACAAAACAATAAAAGAGAAAATGCAATAAATTATTAGTCCAAAATAAGGCAGAAAAGCATACAAAATAATTATAAAACAGAGGACAACTAGAAAATAAAAATTAATACACTAGACATAAATCCAAATATATTTGAATGTAAATAGTTTAAATACATCAATAAAAAGGAAAGGATTTTTAACTGGGTTAAAAAATATGTGCTGCTAATAATAAAGCTAGTTTAAATATAAGAACAAAAGTATAATATAAATATATTTCTTCACTATATATATATGTAAAATTATTGGAGGCCTAATCAGCACCAGTTACCAAAGGAGGCTCCATACTAGGCTTATTTCAAAAGGACAGTTGGGGATGACATGATTTTATTTGTGCAAAACCATAAAGAATCCAGAAAAAAAAAACTTTTAGAAATGAAAAAGGAATTCAGGATACAAAGTAAAATTGCAGGATAAAAAAAATCAACACTCAAAAATCAGTTGCATTTCTATATACTAGCAATGAACTATTCAAAGAAGAAATTAAGAAAACAATCCCATTTACAATAACATCAAAAGTACAAAATATTTAGGAATAAATTTAGTAAAAGAGTTTGTGAAAGATCTGTACACTGAAAATATAAAACAGTGAAGAAATTGAAAAAGACACAAATAAACCAAGATAGCCCATGTTCATAGATTGAAAGAATTAATATTGTTAAAATGTCCACACTACCCAAAATGATCTACAGATTCAATGCAATCCCCACCAAAATCCATCCTAAACATATTTTTCACAGAAATAGAATAAAAAATTCTAAAATTATTATGGAACTACAAAAGATCCCAAATAGCCAAAGCAATTGAGCAAGAAGAACAAAGCTGGAGGCATCATACTCCCTGATTTCAAATTATATTACAAAATTATAGTAATCAAAACAGTATGGTACAGATACATAAAAACAGACACATGAGCCAATGGAACAGAATAAAGAACCCAGAAATAAACCCACACATATACAGTCAAATGACCTTCACAGGGGCATCAAGAATATAAAATGGGGAAAGGATAGTGTTGGAAAACATGCGAAAGAATGAAATTGGACCCACATCTTACAACATACATAAAAATCAACTCAAAATTGATTAAAGACTTAAACATAAGACCTGGAACAATAAAACTCCTAGAAAAGAAACATAGGGAAAAAAGCTCCTTGACTTTAGTCCTGGCAATAATTTTTTTTGGATATGACACCAAAAGCATAGGCAGCAAAAGCAAAACTAAACAAATGGAATGGCATCAAACTAAAAAGCTTCTCCACAGTAAAGGAAACAGCCAACAGAATGAAAAGGCAACCTACAGAATGAGAGAAAATATTTGCAAATCTGATAAGGGGTTAATATCCAAAATATATAAGGAACTCCTAAAACTCAGTAGCAAAAAGCAAGAACAAACAAACAAAAAACACATGTAACCCAATTAAAAATTGGGCAAATAGGCATTTCTCCAAAGAAGACATACAAATAGCCAACAGGTATACAAAAAGATGCTCAGCATCACTATCATCAGGGAAATGCAAATCAAAACCACAATGAGATAACACTTCACACCTGTAAGAATGGCTATTATTAAAAAAAAAAAGATAAGTATTAGCAAGCACGTGGAGAAAAGGAACACCTGATACACCGTTGATGGGAATGTAAATTGGCACAGCATTATGGAAGACAGTAGGGAGGTTCCTTAAAATAGTAAAAATTTAACTATCATATGATCCAACAATCCTACTTTTTGGGGCATTTATTCAAAGGAATTGAAATCAGGATCTCAAAGAGATACCTGCACTCCTATGTTCACTGCAGCACTATTCCAATAGCCAAGGCATGGAAACAACCTAAATGTCCATTAATGGATGAATGGATAAAGAAAATATGGCATATACCATACAATGGAATATTATTCAGCCTTAAAAATGAAGGGAATTCTACCATTTGTGACAATATGGATGAACCTGGAGGACAATAATGTGAAGTAAGCTAAGTGAAATAAGCCAGATGCAGAAAGACAAACACTGTATGATCTCACCTATATGTGGAATCTAGATTAGCCAAACTCAGAAGCAGAGAGTAGAATGATGGTTGCCAGGGGCTGTGGGAGGAGGAAATGGGGAGGTGATGTTCTAAGGGTACAAAGTTTCAGTTATGCAAGATAAATAAGTTCTGGAGATCTATACAGAGCATAGTGCCTATCTATAGGTAACACAGGCACTGTATTGTATACTTAAAATTTGCTAAGAGGGTAGCTCTAATGTTAAGGGTAGCTCTAATGTTATTTTTAACACAAAATAATAATAATAATAGTAATAATAGTAAAGAGAGTTGGAGAGAAACTTTGGGAGGTAATGGAGATGCCTGGGCTAGAGTACAGTGGTGAGATCACAGCTCAATGCAACCTCAAACTCTTGGGCTCAAGCAATTCTCCCACATCAGCCTCCTGAGTAGCAGCAGGTAGGTCTACAGGCATGCACACCATGCCTGGCTAATTTTTTTTATTTTTAATTTTTTTGTAGAGCTAGGGTCTCAGTATGTTGCCCGGGCTATTCTGGAACTCTTGGCCTCAATAATCCTCCTGCCTTGGCCTCCCAAAATGCTAGGATTACTGGTGTGAGCCACTTTGCCTGGCCAGTTTTTATTTTATTTATCAGCAATATTTAGTTTCTTCATCTGTACAATGGTGATTAAGATCAGTTACATGATGCTGACTTCAGGGCTGTAGATAATTTGTCCTGGAGTGGACCCCTGACCCACTCTGTACTTCAGTATACATGATATAATAACTATGGAATGTGAGGATCCAGAGCATGTTTTCCCCCATGGAGGGAAATGTAATCTGTGGTAGCAGAGAAAGAATCAAATGAATAAAGAAAAGCAGAGACCCAAGAGACCGAGCAGGAGAGTACCTTGGCCATATCGGAGCCCTGATTCCAGCTGACCCTGATAGCCAACTGCGCTAACAGCAGCTGTATTGTGGTTACGTGAGACATACCAGTCAGTTCCCATAGTGTCTAAGCTATAGAATGCAATAGGTATAGTGATAACTTATTTTATATACAAGACACTGATGAAAGAAATTGCAGATGACACAAACAAATGGAAAAACATCATGCTCATGGATCGGTAGAATCAACACTGCTGAAATGTCCATAGTACCCAAAAGGATTTACAGATTCAATGTTTCAAAATATCAAATGGATTTGAAATATGAAAAGGACTTTTAAAGGCAGCGATGGGGAATGACAGCAGTCTTGGGACAGGGCAGAAAATGAACAAATTAGAGTTGGGAGAACACAGGAAGAATTCGGGGAGTTGTAGTTTCCATGATACAGCCAGGACACCTAGTATTATAGGCAGGTGTAAATATGAGGTATAACAAGACCGGAGATAGACTGACACACTTTGAATGCCAGTATGAGGAATCATAATTTTCATGTGAACACAACTGAAGATTTTAATGCAATATCACAATGGTTAGGAAAAATGGAGCCATGTCCATATTTGAATTTCATTTACTAGCTGTCTGACCTTAGGCAAGTTGATTAACTTCACCCAAGCCTCAGGCTCCTCATCTGTAAAAGGGACACAATAATAGCGTCTACTTCACGGGGCTGCTGTGAGCATTAAATGAGGCAATGCAGGAACATTTAGCACAATGTCCAGTATATAATAAATGCTCAGCAAAGATTAGTTGCCATTGTTATTGTTTCTATGAAGGAGAATGAAATATTCAAGTCTCTATTCAAGGATGTTAAAAAGGTATTGCGGGGAAAACACTGGCTTTGGAGTTAGCCTAATCTACATTAGAGTCTCAATTCTTTTCCTTCTGCTTTATCTTCAGAGAAGTTGTTTAACTTAGACTTCTAATTCCTCTACCTGTAAAATGAGATAAAGACACTTATATTCTTAATACAGTGCCTGGACACATGATAATGACTTCTTTTCCATGTTCTCAGGCCACAACACAAACACTGTGCAGGAAAAAAAAAAAAAAAAGCAGTGGGCACAGACCGGAGCAGAGAACATGACATACTTTTCATGCTTTAATGTTGACTTGGCCTGTCCATTCTCTGACATAGGCAGCAATAATGAGTGCTGTACAGGTGCCATGAATTGACTGAAGATAGTTGAAGAAACTAAAATTAGTCATTTTTGATGGGTCTTTGTTATTTCTATACCCCTCTCCCCAGCATCCTTCCCCACCCCCCATTATTCTCTAATGAGGCCCTAAATCAGCTTTGACGAACCTCTCCACTCTCACTAACAGTTCAAGTGGCCTGGATGGGCACCATTTGCCCCCAGAGATGGAGCGTGTGACCCAGTCCTAGCCAATTAGAGAACCAAATTTCTCTGGCCACGGTGATTAGTTCATCACTGGACACATGATCCAAGTTGGTCTAATCATAAGAATAAGGAGATCTGTGTAGGAGCTATCAGCAGATTCTCTTTTCCCTCTTTTCTACTGGGTTTGAATAATTAGAAACCAAAAAATAATTTAAGTTCCATGGACTAAGTCCCATCTTACTCACTGACTAGTTTTTAGGCAAGTCAATGTGAAAATGCAGAAATCATGGAAATTATTTATTTAGACTTTCAAAGTTAACTTGGAAAAATTCTACACTGCAAAACATCTGATCCCTAGAGGATCCCAATCAGAATACTAGGTGGTAACAACTAAGATGAGGAATGGTCCAGAAGCTTAGACCCTTATCTGGACTGTCAAACTGCAACTGGAAACTTAAGTAGTATGGAGCATACCCCAAGATTTGTAGTCCACCCAAAAATACAGTCTTGTCTAGATGAAGAGCTGTCTTATCAAGAGGTAACTGAGGCTATTTTGGAGCCAAAAGTGTAAACCTGACTTACTTTTGCATTCTTTCAGCTAATATTTATTAAGTACATACTATGCTAAGAAATTGGGTAAAATAAGATAGTACCTGCCTTCATGTGTCTTAAAGTCTTGCAGGGGAAACAAACAAACCAATAGGCAATTATCACATAATATCATAAGTACTATGATGAGAGGTGTATATAAAATACTATGGGGACATTTTAGAGGGGCAGCTAATCCAGGTTTGAGTGGTCCATGAAAACTTCCTGGAGGAAGTGACATCTAAGCTGAGACTTGGAGAATGTGATATAACTATCCAGGTGAAGAGATGAAGAAGAATGCTCTCAGTGTTAAAAGAAATTTATGCAATTTATGGAAAAATGGAAGTAATGCACTAAGACTGGAATACAGTCAGTAAAGCAGAAAGTGGTATGATAAAGACAGACCAGGGGCCAAATCACACAAGTCCTTAACAGCCATGTTAAGAAGTTAGGATTTTAATCTGAAAACAAAGGAGAACTGCTGAAGGCTCTTAAGCAGGAAAGTGGCATAAGAAGATTCACATTTTTGAAGCATCACTTCAGACGTAGTATGCAGAATAGATTGGAGGGTGAATAAAGAGAACATTTCTATCAGCCCCTCAGTGTGACCAACAAGGAAGATGTTGCAGTAACCAGGGTGAGAGATGACAGTGTTCTGAACCAAGCCATAGTCAGAGAGAAGTAAAAGAATTTCAGAAGGATTAAGGAGGCAGAAGTGGTAGGACTTAATATTTTATTGGTTCTTGAGCTTGCCTGATCTTCAACTCCCAGATGGCTAATCAGGATGATATATATTCTATCAGGAATGTTAATACAGAAAAGATTCTTACACCAGGATCCCTTTCAAGTCTGTAGTACTTTGGTTCTGTGCTGAAGACAGGGAATAAGAATGAATAAATTTTTATTTGCTGATTTCTTAAATGATAGGAGTAGGGACTGTCTTGTTGCCTAAAAATTGGTAAGATATTGGAAATAAAAAATAAGGCACTACTTATAATGATGTTGCACTGTACATCCAGTTAATCCACTCCAAGAGAGAAAGAGAAGAACCAAATGACTAGTTCAGGCAATTCTGCTCACTGTTCCACTGAATGATCACATGCCTCCAAATAAGCACGAGATGGGAACTGGGTATCTGCTGTTCCTTCAGGCAACTCTGTTCCCACTGTCCTTCACTGAGCACAAACCTTAGCGCTCTGCTTATAATTCTGGTGATCAAAGATATGCATTTTTAAATTTTCAAACATCATGATTCCCCAAAACATAAGCCAACTACTTCATACAATGCTCAAGAGGATCTATTCCAACACTAGAAAAATGATGATGTGGATTTATTGAGAGAGAGCATATTAGTCCCCACTTTTGTATACTGTACGTTATTCATACAGTGTAAGGAATTTTTAAAGGTATTTGACTAGGTGAAAATTCACCTTAGGTGTTAATCTTAGAAATTTTTGAGGGAGATTTGGCTCTAGGAAAGATTAAGTTAATGGAATTTACTATCCCAGAAGTTATAGGACCTGAAAATACAAATTTTATAAGTTCCAGGGGGATTATGGGAAGCCAGAGGAGTGTCAGAACAACCCTAATGTGATGCTGCCCTTCCAAAAAAACATTGCTCATCACAACTATCTGAGAAAAAGAGTAAGGGCTTTCTTCAGCCCCTGTAGCCATATGGCTGGAAGGTTCCTGAAGGTGCAGTTAAGTGGTTAAGTTCCTGGGACCTCCTTTCTCACAGACTACTCAAGTGAAATGCTGACTCACAACTTTCACTTGTCAATAAATTCCTCAGGTGGGATCAAATATATTTTTTGAAAAATGTTCACCTGCCTGAATTTATTCAGATGCTGTGATTTAATTTGCAACTGGAAGATACACAGTCTGGGCATTTTCTTTCTCACTTTGTTTTCCATGGTCTTTCTCTCCTGCTCCTCTATTTTTTGATATAAAATAAAGGACAAGACTTTACACTGATTAAGAAGCACACACAGCAATTCCACTAATGTTGCTAGGCAACAAGGGCCATATACATGAGCTCAATGAATGGATTCCGGGCATCTGCACGAAGGAGAAATACAAGGAGCTGGAAAATGAACTGTCCCAGTAACCACAGGGGTTAGTGCTTTTTGACACACATGGTCCTGCATATGCCTAAGAAGGGGAAAAGGCACACTTATTTTAAACCTTTCTGGTGGTTTATTTTTCCAAAACGTGTTTAGAATTCTCATTGATGGAAAGTTGACATCGTTTGCTATAACGATCACTATCTCAAGAGGGGAAAGTAGGTTAAAATGGCCCTATTTCTGTGTCCCTAGTTTGGGGCTGCATTCCCTATAGCCTGGGCTATTGTAACACTCTCCTGCCTAATCCTAGCAGCATGCTCTCTCCCCCTCCCCGACCAGTGCATCCACTCGGCTGATTAATTACAAGGGTATTTTCTATCTCCTAGTCAGCAACTCTCCTCCCCTGTGATCAGCATTTACCCTCTTTAGTTACTGTGAAAAATATAACATTGTTGACTATAATACGTCTTTTATTTTGTTGTCATTACAAAGCAATGCATGATCATTAACAAAAAAGCAGAGAAATACAGACACATTAGCAAACATTAATACCCGTTATCCTCTTTAGCAGAGACAAGCAATGTAAATACCTCAGTGCATATTACTCTAGATTATTTTCTGTACGTACATAGACAGAGTTTTCTTTCTTACAGATTTTCTTCTTGTATTACCAGTATGCATAAGGTTATAACTTGCCTTATAAACTCAACAGTAGCCAATATGGTTTTTAATGACTTCCACACCAGAATTATTTAACTTTTTCCATGACACTTGAAAGAGTAATTAACAGGATAAATGATCAGGTACAAGATAATTCTACTAATCTGATTGCATCTTCTTGTTCATCCCCTGAACCTAACTGTAGCTAGCTTTATTAATTTCCCAGTCTTACATCATTATTTTCTTTCCATTTCTACTAGTATTATTCTAGTTCAAGTCTCTTACCTGGCCTCTTATGGTAATAAATTAAGCAGGACTCTGGTTTCAAACATCAGAAACCCCAACTCAAAGTGGCTTATGCAAAAGTCAATGTATAGCTGCATTGCTAAAAGTTCCAGTAGGAGGGGCTAGCCAAATGTATAGTGAGAGCCACAGACCCAAATAAGGTCAGTGAGACTCAGCTTCACTCCCTCCGTCTCTCAGCAATTCCATCTTCTGAGATGGCTTCATTCTTGGGCAGCCTCTCCATCAAATGTGACAAGATGGCTGTCAGCACCTCTAGGTCTTTATGTTCTCAGGAACTCTAAGGGCAAAAGCATTTCTCTGATTCGGTCCTGGAAGTCTCTCTGATTGCACCCATCTAAACAAATCACTGTGGCCAGGGGCTAGGTGCTCTGAGTCGGGCCATGTCTAGAGAACACGTCCACTCTGGATCCAGGTGACAAGGTTCACCCCACCCAAACTCAAGAACCCAAGAGTCAAGGAGAAGTCATTCCCTAAAGCAAAATCAGGGTGCTGTCTCCAGAGAAAGAGGAAATCGATACTGGGCAGTCATTTTGTGTATTCCATCTGCTCTTTCGGATCCATTCTCCACCCTTCTCCACCTGGCCTCAGTGTATGGACCATATCAATCAGCTCCCTTTCCCTCTGGCTTCCAGAGGGTTTTGTCAACAGGAAGCATTATCAGGAGAGTGAAGTAAGAGTATTTCTTTATCTCCCTCCCTGGTGGGTTACAGGTTGACAGCAGCTGCGTTCCTGTACTGAAGACCACTGCTCCTGATGGGTGAACTTCTACAACCAACTACAGATTTCTCTTGGGGTTCTGGTAATAACTCTCCCCTCTTGCCCCTTCAGGTACTAACTACTACTGTTGTGAGCTCCGGGGTACTCCACCATCCTTTGTGGATTTTAACCTTGTGCACACCTTTACCACATTTGTGTGCACTTTCTCGTTCCTAGGGGACCATCACAGCTTCAGCCTCCTAGCAGGCTGCTCAACTTATCAGTGTTCCTTTATATCAACCCCAAATCTGGTTAACCATTAAAGTCCTCATTCAAAAAAATGGATGTGCACATTGAAAGTTTAAGGATCAGGGCCACTATCAATTTAATACAAATTACTGGTCACTATTACCTAGGCTTTGGTGACCACAGATGTATACTGAGGATTATAACACACACTAGTGAATCCAACTGCTTTCATGTGGGTTGATTTAATAGGGTACATCTGGAATATACTCTGTGAAGGTTATATTTTAGTGCAGATTCATCCAGATTCTCTAGTAATTGAAAAGAAAATGAAGGAAGAAAGGAATGAAGTAAGAAAAGAAGGGAGAAAAGGAGGAAGAGAGGGAAGGAAGGAAGGAAGAAAAAAAGAAAAAGGATACAGAAACAGAGTCTTGCTTTGCCTATGACTCATTGTAGGTGGCCTTGGGATGTGTCCCCTTTTCACTGGGCCTCATTGTCCTGATCTGTAAAATACTGGGATTGGGCCAGATCATCTTTAAGGTCCCTTCCAGTTTTTATAATCTAGTAAATTCTGATGAACTACAATTAATGATGCTTGCAAAAAAAAAAAATTCATTTATAAACACAGCCAGTTCAAAGAAAATAAAGATATTTTACTAAATTGGATAAAAATGTTTCTTCTGACCAAGAAAGCAAATTCTTTTTGAAAACTAGGCAATCATTTAAGTTAATAATGGAATGAAAACCTAAGGCACTGCCCTCAATTCAAAACAAAATTGTTTTTGTTCACTCTTGCTGCAGACCAAATTTTATGTACAGACAATGTGGGGCTATCAATAGGGATCTGCAGTGAAGCCCAAGAAAAGCACTAATGAAGCCAGCGGGAGCCCATAAGCCTGGCCATCGACGCAGCGCAAGATTGGAAATACGACTGAAAATTCGCAGAGGAGGAAGTCCCCACACTTCTTTGTGTGGTTTGCCTGGTCCAGCCAAGATCGTGGAAGCTGTAGGAGGAAGATCAAAAAAAAGGCTAAAGCAGGAAATGAGCTGTAACTTGACAAAGTCACAAAAGAAAACAGAAAAGCATGAAACATATCAGGTCCAAAGGAGCTTGGAAAATAGAGCCTGTTTATTCTGAAGTGAGGCAAATGATAATATTAAAAAGGATCCCAAAACAAATTAAAAGCTCACGCTAAAAATACTCATTATAAATAGCCGGGGTACATGAACAGGCAACTGACACACTGAGTTTGGGAAACTAAATGTGTTGATATATTGGAGGGAAAGAGAGAACATGAGCGAGAGAGACTCTGTTCCCACGGGCTTGATGTTCACTTAGGGCAAGGTCAGGCAAGGGCAGAGCACCTGCACCAGACCCAGTGAGAGCTTAGCAGTCTCAACAAAGAAGGTAAAAGAATATGTAGGGAAAGTCAGAGGTTGACTATCTGTGCTAGCAAAATGGTTTTAAGCTGCTTGCCAAGTAACTGATCAGTCGGTGATGACTGCCTCAAACACTGTGTTGAGAAGGACGGTGAAGTCACAGAAGAACCAGGTACAGGAAGAAAGAGTGATAGACTAGCAGTGTTTGCGGGGGGGGTGGGGGTGGGAGTAGGAATGGAAAATGGTGGCCCTGTTGAGTAATTTCCTGACTTTGGAACTTATGTTCTAGGACTGCATTGTCCAGTCTGGTAGCCACTAGCCTTGTGTAGTTATTGAACATTTGAAATGTGCCTGGTCCAAATTCAGCTGTGCCTGTAAATGGAAAATACATGCTGGGTTTTGAAAACCTAAGTACACAAAAAATGTGTTATCCCAATTATCTCAATAATTTTTATATTGATTATATGCAGAAATAATATTTTGGATATGTTGGGTTAAATAGAATAACTTATCACAATTAGTTATAATTAGTTTCACCTGTCTCTTTTTACTTATTTTTAACATAGTTACTAGAAAATTTAAAATCACATATGTGGCTCATATTTGTGGCTTGCATTATATCTCTACTGGACAGAGCTGGTCTGTAAAGTCTCTTTCTCTCTCTCCAGGCTTCTGTGAGTTATGATATTTAGGAAGATTTGACTTAGCCCTCACTGTCCTCTCCATCTCAAGCAGAGCCTGGTCTCAGAATAACCAAAAGAAAACCACATTGAAACTCAGCAGCTGCTGTATCCACACAACTCACGCCCACTTGGGAAGATACACTTACTTAGAAGATCAGTCACCACCACCTCTTCACATGTACATGCATTTACCATCTATGTACACAACCATATTTGTGTGTGTCAGAATAACATCCATAAATGGGAAGTAATATTAGCAGAATCATTTGTTACAGTAAAATTTACATTTCTACTGTCAACTGTAATCATTTGTTTGAATTAGGGAGACTCATTAGTACTTGTTAATAAGAAGAGGTTCTTTGAAATTCAAAAGAGTATTTGAACTTCACATCTTGTATTTCCCAACAAGTAACAAGTTCACTGAAAGGTGATTCCAGCATAAGGCTTCCACCTATAATCAAGATTCCAGGGCTGCCCATGCATAAGAGAGAGTAAAAAGTAAGCTCTTGCCTTGGGATGTAACCACCAAATGGGAGATGTTATCTCCCAAATCCAGCACAGCTGGATTCCACTCTCAGCTGTCTTCTCTGGACTTCTACTTTTTCCAAACCCTAAGAGCTGCCTGATCCATCCAGCCTTGTCAATTCCACTGGAACCTACTACCTAGCACACCTATCTCTCAGTACCTGCTAGTCACATCAAACTCCTGGTCCAGACACTATTTGGTCAGACCCTGGCAGAATAAAAAGAGACCAATTCTAATGACCTTGTCTGAGGCCCTGGTCCAGCAAGTTGTATTCTCGAACTTTTCAATTAGGTGAGCTAATAAATTCTCATTGTTTCTTAAGTCACTTTGAATTTAGTTTCTCTTGCTTAAAATTAGAAGAATCCTGACTAACAGCACTCTTCAAACATTTAGCCACTCCAGGAATAATCTATATTTTTCCTGTACTTCAAGGGGCAGCTTCTCATGAAGTCTCTCCTGATGATATGATTTCACCCTGAAATTTCCTTTGCCTTTGTTCTTTTCAAAAAATGGTCTGTAGGGCAATGATTATCATTATTAGGACTTGCCTTAGAGATGTGATCCATCCATAATCAAGGGAATCCAAAGGTCATTTGAATACTTCATGCTGAGTTACTGATAATACTCAACATCAAGTCACCCTTGCTGCTCATTTTGATTATATCCCAGCTCTTGGCTTCTGTATGGATCCTGAGACCCAGACACCAATTTGCATTCCAGCTATACCTGGTATCCAAATGCATCCTGATGTTTCTGCCTCTTATAATAATTGCTCCAAGTCCAGTCACTTCGAGATTAGGGGTCTACCTAATCATTCCTCCCAATCTAGGAACTGTAGATTGGTCTCTAGTATATTTTAGGAAACTTCTCCAAGGAAACTAAGAATCTTCTCTATGGTTTAAAATTGTCAACTTCCAGATTACCCATCACTGTGGTCTGAATATTACCACTTACTGAATTTGCTTGGTGCTAACTGCTTGTTATAACATTGCTTTATGGACTAGTCTTCTTTCCATGATGTACTTGTTATGTTACCCCATAACCAACCTTATCCTGATGGACAAATTTGTTTTCAGATCCCAGCCACTTGTCACCAAACTTCAGCCAACCTTTCCATATATCCCAGCCTAGAACAAACACCATAAAACCAGCATACCTCTCTACCTATATTTTGTCATCTTATGACATCACTGTTGTCATGCTGATACACTTCTGATGCTCCTGTATTCACTTACTGCGACATGTATAATAAGAAAACACTGGGATAAGAATCAAAACATCCAGATTCTAATCTGCATTCTGTTATTTATTGGCAGTATGGCTTTAAGCTCAAAAAACATCTCTTTCACAACCTCTCAAATTTTCATTTTCTTTAAGTTGGGTTAATAATACTTACCCTATTTTGCTGGGTGTTGTGAGAATTAGACAACAATGCAGGTGAAAGCACATTGAAGTACCATACAAATAAATTACTAATGGGAGGCTTTATCACTAGCCAGAACTGTTGTCTCATACATTAATCACTTTTTAATCACAAACAGCCATACACATTACGGATAGTTGGTGAATGCTTGTCAATTCATAAACATATATGCAAGTACTCCTAAAAATCTGTCAGTAAAGCAAAAGGGAAACGTCTGCCAAGGAACCAAGTGAGGGGCTAGGGGGGTAAAGATGTTGAAGAAAGAGAAGAGGTCGGAAAATGAGGGTCGTGAATGTAAATGAGAGTAGGAGCGTTGGGCAGAGTGGGAAGGCAGGGGAGAAAGAGAACCAGGGAAGACAAGGCAAGTAGGATGCAAGGTGATTATAATGCAATGTACAAGAGGAAGAGGAGGAAAAGACAGCAAGGAACAGAAAAAAGCATCAGTCATTCTAAAACCAGAGTTATTTGCTTAGGAAACGTTCAGGGATTGAGATGGAAAGGAGCTCCTTGCTCCCCCGTGGTTTTCAGTTAGGTGGGAAAAAACTGGCCATTTGAACTCGTCTTAAGGAAAGCCCAGCCAGCCCAGCCGCGAGTCAGTAGCCGAACCTTCCCCCCAGGGGCAGACAATGCCTGCTCTGTGGGAGGAGATGGGGACAGCAATTGCACAAATGACAAACTAGGGTGTTTAACAACAGCAGAGAAAGCGAGAGGAGTAAAAGGGCAGAGGACGAACTTAACGGTCTGTACAACAAAACCTGACTACTTAAAATAGTGCATAATTTGACATGATCTCACTGTTGTTGCTTTCCTTCACCGAAATAGCTAATAATCTGGGTTTAGCTGACCGTTAAGTCCGATTTAAACAATTACCTGGACATACTTAAAAAGAGCACTGGAATTGTCAAGCCCAAGCAGGGTGGCTACTTTCTAGGATGCTGCAGTGGGAATTCGGATGTGTAGGAAGGGTTCAACCCCCCCAGGACAGTTCTTGTGCTAACATTCTAGGTCCTCAGTCACCTCTGAGGATGGTAAAAGAGGAAAGAGGTAACAGCAGATGAAGGATTTCTGATTAGAGATAAGTGAGAATTTCTGGAGAATAAGTCGGTTCAAGGGAAGCAGAAAGGCTATTGAAAGGGGACCCCCACATCTTCCTCAGGGGTCTTGAATCTCAGAGCACACACCTCATCCACCTGGGACAGTGCAGGTGTTCTTCCTCAGATGTATTGCTAACGCAGGGACACAAGGGACTGTCTGTAAAGCTATTAGCACAGTACCTGGAACAAACAAAGTCTTAGGAACTTAGTAGAGACAGGAGACATAAAATAAAAGTAATAGCTGTGGTAATAGCAGCAGTTGTAGAAGTAAGGTGAGTAGTGCTGATCTTAGGACTTGGTATAATAATAATTTACGGATCCTACAGTAGTATAGTATAGGGGTCTGAGCTCTGGAATCAGACCTCTTTGGTTTGGCTCCTGGGTGCCATCAGATAGTTAACCTTTCTGTACCTCAATATAAAACGCAGGTAATAAGAGCACCCCCTTCATAGAGTTGTTATATGGAGTGAATGAGAAAATACTTGTAGAGAGCGTAGCATAGCACCTACCCTTATTGAGTACTCAATACCTGTTAGCTAGTAATAGCAGGGGTGTGGGTGGCAGCTCTGGCAAAGAATGGACCCCATCTAAGCAATACAAAATAAAGGGCACTCTGACCCTGTCCCTAGAGATCCCATGCCATGAAATCTGAAAACAGCACCAAAGAAGGGGCCTTTTCAACTTCAAATAGACAACTTGTGTTCTTTCCATCCTCCCATCTCCTGTCCAATCCCATAGCCCAGAGTCCAGGGCTACAAGTGAAATTCAGTGTGTGGGGGTGTGTGTGTGTGCTGGGGGTCAGGGAGAGGTGATGGTTATTAATATCCACTGGGCACAAACCTTTCCATGATGAGCCTTCAATGACGATGAGATATTGCCTAAAGAGTAAAAAAATGAAATAAAGGCATTCTCAATTTTAGTTAAATTCCTCCAACACCATAAGATGTCAGATAGTTTATAAATACTGGGCACAGGAAGTCCAGCGGATGAGGTAGACATGTCAAACAAATTATTACAAACAACTGTGACAGTTACATACAATGGATAACAGCAATTTTTACAGAGAGCTCTGGGAGCGTAGAGGGGAGGTAGGGAGGCTTGGGGGTCGGGCAGGTGATAATGACTTCAGACCTGAGGTGTGAGGAGGGGGCTGGCAGAAGAACTAGGGAATGGGCATGCTGGGACTCAGGCTGAAGGAAGATGGGCATCCTCTGGCTGCTAACTGGACTGGAGGTGGGGAGGTCTGTAGCCAAGAGAGGAGTTTGGAGACAATGCCAATCACTCAGAAAAGAGATGGTGAAGCCTAGAGACAGCAATGACAGGAAGGGGAGAGAGGGTGGCAGAGCCAAGGTTACATAATTCTAAATAAAACACTTGCTAAAATTAAGCTGGTGTAAAAAGGTTACTAGTTTTTTTTTTCCCTACAGAGTAAAACCTCATCCGTTCAACATAATTGGATAGAACCATGTCAAAATTAATCAAATATGAATTACAGATTTTTAAAAAAATATATGACTAACTGCTTAGGATTTTTTTCATTAGATGAGATATTTTTAATACCTTTCAACTTCCCCGCTCTTAATTAGTGCCATCAATGTTCCTGCAAACAAAGTGAGGTTCTTAGAAGTAAAGTTTTTTCTGAAGTGGATCGAACCTTTCCCTTTTCTGATTTTGTTCACACAAATGAGCTTCATGAATTCCAAAGCTGGTCTCTCTTTCACTAGTGCAGAAAGTCACAACCCTGACCTCAGGCTTGACTGTCCAGTGAACAGGTCTGAAAGACCTATAAAATCTCTCAGTCATAGAAGACTGGTTGGCTGACATCCCCCCCCCCCAGATAGGGGTGGCAAACTGGATGATCCCAGCCCGTCAGGAACACAGGCACAGAAAACAAACGTATAAAGTTACAAACAGAAATCAGCCACAATTTTCCTGATTCTCAGGATTCCCTGGGATGACTCAATTTGTTTTGCAAAACTTCTGTCAGTGGTGCAATGATAAAATTCAGTTCAATCTCAGGACAAGCCATCAAAACATTCCCTTTTACAGAGGGGATTCTATCTTACCCTCTACTAAAGTACTAAATTAGTTGAAACCCTTAATTATCACAGCTTGTCTAAAACTCATACTAACTCAATGTACTGTTTATTTTCTAAATACTTGTACATCACAACCCTCACGAGTCATAAAGACTTTACTATTAGACTCAATTCTCACAATCACATCGACTTGAAATGAAAGTACAAAAGAAATAACTCAGTAATTCCCAGATTACCTATGGATGTGCAACAGGTAATTTGCTCCCATAAGCTTTCTGAGTTTAGATCAGAAGGGTCATAGTTTTAACTTTAACACACATCCTAATTGTGCAAAATGTCCTTAGTCCTTGCAAGAGGGAGAATAAAATGATCCCTGAAGCCTCAATAAGGCAGAGGCTCCACGTAAGGGCAGTGTTCTTGATATTACTATTTGGAAAGCTATGTTTATCTTTCACTGGTCTAGAAGATCATTAACACTTTTTGGAATCCATTTCTATTCTGTTTAATCCACCATACAGCAAGTGTGATCACAATCTTCCCCAAAACATCTCCCCACTGAGATCCACACTAATTTAGCCAACTTTCTATTGGATTTTTTTTCTTTTCCTTGAATGTCCCACAGGTTTCTCCATCTCTGTCAGCTCCAAACTAAGTTCTGTCTCCCTATATGCACCCTGCTCCTTCTCCAAGGTCATTTTCAAAATGTCTTTCTCTTTCTTCTCATGCAATTGGTCACCTTCTACCAGAAATGCTACTTCACAAATTCATCTACAATCTGTCCTTTCCTTTACCCTCAGTCCCTCAATCTTTCGTCTGGTCCTTATCCTACGTCCCTGGACTAGTGGCACAGCCTCCTAACTGAGTCCCCCGGACACATCCTCCTGTCACCCCTGTACCTCCACCTGCACTCAGCCCCGGTTATCCTTCCAACATGCCTGACATGACTTTTCCCTCTTCTGTGCAGACTGAACACATTTCTGGACCTTCCATATCTAGTTTTCTATAATTCCTCTGTATTTACTATTACCAACATTTTTTGAGTAGCTAGAAGTTAAGAAGTTTGTGGGGTTTTTTTCGTATCTAAAAAATGACCTTCTAGTTTTATGTATCAATCTACACATACACTCTTCCTGGAATTCATCTTTTGAGGGTTTGAACTACAGTAATTACATATAATGAACAATGGTGGCATTTGAGATAAGGTGAGCCTAGAAATGTCAGTTACACTGTTGACAGAGAGAGCTTAATACAAATATGCATCTATATCTGATATGCACAAAGGCATGACAGTATTGAACATTCAAAGATGAGTACTTTGTATAAAACCTTTTGCAAGCACTGAAATTAATAAAGTCATTATAAGTTAAGGAGCAAGTGAGTGGGCACAGAAGGAAAAAAAAGATTATTCTTGCAGTTCTTTAGAAATGCAAATAAGAACATTGCCTGAACATCATTACCTGACTGATAATGGTAATCACTTAACAGGTATTTATTTAGAAACCTGTTCCAACTGAAAAAAAGGTCTTATATTCAGCACAACCCTATTTGCTAAATGGTAATAAAACAGATTTCCAGGGAGAAAATAGCATGTACTAAATGTCATAATATGGTTCTATAAACTTGGAGATAATTCTTAGCACTGTTTTGGAAATTTAAGTGATAATGAAAAAAGCCCTCAGGGGCCAGGCGGACAGATGGCACACTCTGACCAACTGTATGCTGGAGCTATGGAAGGTAATGGAATAGTTCGAAACAGAGTCTTTTCAGACAAGTGGGACTCAAAGTTATTACTCTGGTAAATTGGAGAGTGCCTAGCTTTCCCTAAAAGGATTTTAATCAATTTTTTAAAACCCCGGACAGGCCAAATGAACGTATCTGCCAGGCCTTCACCTTGGGAATCCAAGTCTAAAATGTCAAAGGACAGACCCTCTAAAACATAGAAACCTTTAGAAAAGCAAACCTTAAGTTCAAAGGATAGATTCTGACATCAAGCAAACTTGGGTGAAAATACTGGCTTCACTTCTTCCTAGAAATGTGACTTTGGGCAAAGTAATGATCCCTCTCTGCCTCAGTTATCTCATATGTAATACGGGGGCTACTATCGATAAGGAACACACAAAGTTGTCAGAATGAAATGCGTTCCTGCAGGCCACACATTCGGAGGGGTGTCTGAACCACTGCAAGCTGTTATCAGAAGTTCAAGGCGGCAAATAACAAGTGATTTGATATTTTCCTTTTGTTGTCCAAATCCATTTTTTTCAGACTGAGTCATGATTAAGGAACATTTTAATTTAATTATATACACTTTATAATATAGTCTGTCTTTGGATAGTTGAAAGATAATTCAAAAAAAAAGTGGTGATTTTGGAAGCAAAGATTTGGACTTTAGTCTTAGTTAATCACTTGTTAGCTGTGTGGGCTTAGGAAAAATCACTTAGCCTCTCTGAAACCCTTTTTATTTCTTTTGTGTCCTGTGCATACTGTAAGAAGCTACAAGCCATAGGCAAGGCTCCAAATTATGAAAAGGATCTTGGAAGGAATTTTCAAATAATTCTCAGCATCAGTCATATGCTTCTTGACTCTTATAACAGTCTGTTCTTATAAAGAGGGACAAAATGACCTAGTCTTACTGGAATCCAGGTGATCCTTCAGTATGAGCCATACTCTAATCCTATAATATGTATTTTCACCAGTATTCATCAAACTAATCCTATTAAGTTTAGAGGAAATTGTGACTGGGCTGAAACTGAAAAATCATATAGATCTTATAGAATTTTTTGTAAAATTAGTCAATATCTCTATCCCCACCAAGTTATTTGCACCCACTGATTTACATAGGTCTTGAGAAACTAGAAAAATCTTATTGAAATTTGACATTTGAAGAAAGATTGGTGATGGCCAGCAGGGCTCCAAAAGAACCAAACTACGGGGAGGGATGACAAGGTGTCATAAGAAAAGGAGTCAGATACACTAGGGTTGACTGAACTGTAACAGACCTAGAATGATGCACGTCAGTGGTAGTTCTGAGAACGTGTAACCATCGATACCAAAATTCATCAAACCCAACCCTTCTGTGTGCTCCAAGAAAAAGATTCCAAGTCTGAGAACTGGAAATGCTGCACTGCTGGTTTCTGAAATATTTCTATGTCAAGAAATTTTAATATGGGACCCACTTTGATGAAGTATTACACAGAAGGCAGACTCTTCTCACTTCATGTGTGAAATGACATGTATTTTCACGGTCAAGAAGCTCCTGCTTTACTAGCATCAAGGTGCAACCTTTGAAGCCTAGGGACTGGTCATTCAGCAGGCAACAACTCAAGGTGTGCCTCAGTGAAACTGACAGACCTAGAGGCTGCAGAAGCTCAGCTTGGCAAGCAGTACAAACTCAGTGACACTTGTCTGGTAGTAATCAAATTACCCGAAACACGTGCATAAGGTGACCTGGGCTAAAGACTGAGCTTCCTGCAGTCTAGCAGATTGAGATTCAAATGTTCATGTGAATGTGACCTCATGTGCACTCTCAGGCCTGTGCAGCCCAGTGCATCAGCTTCCACAGCTGTAAGTGCCAGGAGGAACCAAGGTTATACAGTGAAGAAGCTGCATCTGCTATTTGCTACTCTTTTCATGCATTCATCTCAATTGGAGAAGGCTAGAAGCCTGAAAACTACATTTTTCAGACTTTCTTACCCACTGGCTTCTGGTTATGTTCTCCAGATGAGAGACTCAGTTTGGAAAATTGAATGGCGAGAGAGGAAAAAAGAAATATTTTTCTTCTGCGACTTCAGCAGTGAGAGCAGCAGCAAATGGTTCCAGAAGCAACGACTGTGGCAATGGCAGTGCCTGCAGCAGACCCAAGGCAGCAGGGGCTCCTGAGGCTCCCTGGTTAACATTTCCTTTTCCCTGCTCTTCCAGGGAGCTTTGTGACCAATTCCTCGCATTAAATCTCCCTTTGCTTGAAGTACATGCAATAGTTTCCATTTCCCTAACCGGACACTGACAAATAGAAAAGCAAAAAGAAACAAGTCAGAGGTATTTTCCTCTGAACAGAGCTCATCAACCAAGATATTAATTGCACATAAAGGAGAGCTGGCTATATTGAATACAGCTCAAAACCAGGCGTCAAAAAGACACATTATTTACTCCTAGATCCTCCAATTCCCAAACAAAAATATGCCCAAGTTCATAGGAGCTGCAGTGTAGAGAGCAAATGGTACTAAATAAGGTATGAAAGATAAGTAGTCTCATCCCAACTAAGCCACTTAGTCCCAATATTGAGGTTCTTCTATCACCTTTGGGAGGTTCAGTTTCCTCACAAGATAATGGGCAAAATCAGGGTCAAATATTCAAAAATTTAACAACTGATTAATAAGGTTAGCCAGGTAAACAAATAGATACTAAGGAGTAATAAATACCTACATCTCATGATATTTGTGATGACTAAAGACACATTTGTTATTATTCTATACGTACTATGTGGGAGATACTATGCTAAGAGTTTTACCTATGTTACCTATAATCCTCACAAAAATTCCATTTTCAGATGCCAAAACTGACAGCTCAGTGAGATTAAATAACTTGTTCAAGGCCATATAGCCAGTAAGTGGGAAAGTCAAGACTTGATCCCCTATCGTTCTGTTTCTATAAACCCCACTCTTCCAGCATCCCATGGTGCTGCTAGTTAAGTGTTAAGGGAGGAGTACTTTGGAAGCTGTATAGCATCACATGCATGTAGAGGAGTGCTAGGCTTAATTCCACAACCAGCAAATTTCACACATTACAAGAGACCCCTGCTTTAGAAATACAAATGTGTCATCCTCCCTCTGGTAGTTTGTGATGTCTTTAGCTTGAGGTCCCCTGTGACCCATGAGGCACAGGGATTTTCAGCACAGGATGAGTTCCAGCACACATTCAGTATACTCCTGATCTAATCAGAGGACTAACTGAATAATAACCACTTTGTCAGTCAAGTAATAAAGTTGAGTATTATTCTCATTTACATTTCTAAAGCAACATAAAAATAACCCCTTTTAAGTGGTACCCACTCACTTTCTCCTTATATGCTAATTCATGTCACAATTTCAGAGCCTGAAGGGAGATTTCCTGCAAAACATCTTATTGCCTTAAAGTTGCACATGTTCTCAATTCTGATTGCCAGGTTACAAACATGAATTAACTCTGGTTCCAAATCAATTCCGTATTGATAAGTCTGTAGGGCAGACAACTATACACATTCATTTTAAATCCTATGAATTATTTCAAAGCTTTAGAATATTTTGCATTAAAAATTCTAGCCTCATTCTCAGACTTTAGTGAAGCATAATATGTATTTTCACCAGTATTAATCAAACCAAAAATCAACTCCCCTATTTAAAAGTTTGCTGTCCTTTTCTCTTTGCTAAGATTGGGTAATTTCAGTTAATTCTTGTAGTCGCATCGCTATCTGATATGGTTTGGATGTTTGGCCCCTTCAAATCTCATGTTGAAATTTGATCCCCAGTGTTGAAGGTGGGGCCTGGTGGGAGGTGTTTGGGTCATGGGGGTTGATCCCTCATGAATGGCTTGGTGTCCTCCTCAAGATAATGAGTTCTTGCTTTACTAGTTCACTCAAGAGCTGGTTGTTTTAAAGGAGCCTGGCACCGCCTCCTCCCACTCTCTTGCTCCTTCTCTCACCATGTGACACACCTGCTCCCCCTTTGCCTTCAGCTTTGATTGGAAGCTCCCTGAAGCCTTCACCAGAAGCAGATGCTGGTGCAAAGCTTCTCACACAGCCCTCAGAACCTTGAGCCGAATAAACCTCTTTTCTTTATAATTACCCAGCCTCAGGTATTTCTTTTATCAAAGTGCAAAATGGATTAATACAATATCCAATTAATTTAATTTCTTGATTTGAAGTAATGAATTGCAACTTAGTGCCATGACATAATTAAGACAACTGGGTAATTAATTTGCAGCCAGCCACTCACCTTTGTTATAGTTTTTAATTAATGTTGTCACATGTGTAAATCAGGTGGCTGCTTTTACATAAAGATTATGTATTTTATATTTAAAGTATTCATCATTTGGTATTTATTCAGACTTTCTGTGTTATATATAAAAGTTTGCCATTTTGATCTAAAAATATTTAGTGGCTCCCTGGTACATAGCATCACGTCCTACCAAAGGAAGAAGAAAAGAAGATTTTCTCCCTGGAAAAATGATTCCTTCTTGGATTCCTTTCTCCCTTTCTTTCTTTTCTTTCTTTCCTTCCTTAAAGTAGCTTACAAAAATGATCGATGTAAGATATTGTTAAGAAAGCAAAGGAAACAAGATAAAGAGACAAAAAGAGTCAGAAAAATGAAATAAAGGCATGTTAGAGCCATAGTACCTACCTAGAGATCTTCCACACTTGCTAGTGGTGATTATAAATTTGGCTATCAGTCTCCTAGAAACTCAAGCAAAGGTAGGAAAACGCTACTTTCATATGATTCGTAATTCCTATAAGATGCTTTATTGCTTACTAAAAAGAAACATTAATAAGAAAGTACAACAGTTCTTTTGTAGAGGAGAAATAGAATTTTAAACGAGGGTATTCTTATTAAAGAAGGAAGAAGCCTCAGAGACTCCAGGGGCAGTGAAGCAGAAAAGTGTAGAGAGCCCATTGGGCAAGGAAGTGTGTCAAGGGTGGGAGAAAGCTACAATTAAAAAGAATCATGATATAAAATAAACTTTTTCTGTGCTCGAAGTCTGGGATCATTATCTCGAGAAACTTCAAAGTGCAAGTTTATATACATATCTATGGACTTTCCTCCACCTATTCATCTCCTGCCTGAACCCTATACTTTCTATAACTAGAAATTGATAGAAAAAAATTCTTAGAAAGCAGAAACTTTTTCATTGTAATAAATGGCAAGAAAAAAAAGGATGGAAACCTGGGTTGCTTTTAGGGATCACACCTGGGCTGAGGAAAACCACATATCAGTGGGAAGAATGTGGTAGTTAAACAAAACAAAAAGCATGGCTGTCTCTGAAGCCAGGCAGTAAGTGTTTTAGGGCTGAGTTGAGTGGCTTCATGGGCTCAGCGTTAGTGCTGGCATAAGGCACCAGCAGGCTCATTCACCAAATGCAAGCTGATGACATTCTATAAAGAATAACCACTGCAAAATCACCAAAGCCACTGTTTCCATTTTTCTTTCTTCAGCCCTTCAAAAAGAATGCAGCTGTCTCCTCTGGAGCCCCAACAAGGAGCAAACAGACCAAAAATAGCAATCAGGTAGGTGTCAGATTGTCTGGGAAGAGCTGCCTGCTGACTGCTAGGTTTGTGAGACACTATTTACCAAAGGACAGGACTCCTCAGGAACTTGCTTCTCCAACGAGGACCTTGTTCACTGCCGGCTTTTCAGCATGAGTCAGTTCATCCTGCATCAACTGCCTTCTCTACAATGGAGGCACTTGAGAGGAAAATGCTTACAATGCTTCTGACACTTCTAAAATCAAGACCTAGCATTTCTTTTCTTTAGTCTCACCTTCGAGTTCACAAAGAACATAGCTCATTGTATAGCTCACTATTAGGATTCTTTTATCGTATTAAATTCTCTCTTTGCATGATTATCTTCTAGCTAGACCAGGAACTTGTCTTACTCTTCCTGACACAAAGTTTGGTGCTTAATTAATATATAGTAAACAAATGAAGGCAATGCATGGACCACTTCTCCTTGTGGTTGGCCATTGTTCCACTTCCTAACTCTCCTGGAATTCCCAAAGTTCTCGTTTATATCCAAACCTGGCCCTCCAGCATTTTTCACCTTAATTCTTAGAGCCTGTATACTCTACCTGCCCAAAATTACCTTTGATTATGTTAGCCAGAGTTAGTTTCTGATTCTTCTAGCCAAGAATGCTGACAGATATATAATGGCAAGGACTAAGCTGAATTAGCAAACTCAATTAAATGAAGCCAAACAAACAAAAAGTGATCCCTATGACCTGACAAAATTCTTAAATGTAAGACATTTTGTTTAACCCTAAATGTCAATTAGGACCTCTCAGTCTCTTGATATCTGGAGAAAATGGACTGGAACCCCTCAATTCTATAGCCTGTGGAAGTCTAAAGCCTTCTCTCAGATTTCTAAAATTTCCCAAGGGCATTTCTTATCTCCTGCCAACCTGTTTCTTTTGGGTGTCCATTCTCATACATGCACTCTTTCTTCCAAGCCCCATTTACCAAGACAGGCATGTCAGCCATCTCACCAATTTATAAGCACACACAAACACACACACACACACACACACACGCACATACATACTGACATAAAATATTTATTGTATAAGAGGAGGCAGTGTAGTTATATGACCTTGAGCAGGTTATTTATCCTCTTTGTGTCTTAGTTGCCACACCTTATAGAATGGGGACAATAATGGTGCATGCCTAATAGGATTATTTGAAAAATTAAAGGGGATAATACAGGTCAATTTCATAGCTCATGATACCTCACACATTCAACATAGGAAACATTCAACACTCAATTCATAGCCAAGCTAGAAAATTTTCCTGAAGGACTGGGTCCTCGGAGAGGTGAGCACACACATTATGTTAATTAAAAAAAAAAAAAGCTGTGCAATCTAAGTGCTCTCAAAGTTCCTTAAACCACCATCCCATGGGATGCGTTGCCCCTTCCCAAGCAGAGCCCAGACTCTCCTCTTCTCTGAATCTTCTCTCTTCTCCAAGCTTCTCCCTCTTCTGTTCATTTTCCTCTATCTTCAGAGCAAGTAAAAGGATTCCACCCCTGGGCCAGGGACCCAGGCCCTTGTCTCTCACCTTTTATAGGCACTTTCCCAAGTGAAGACATTCCCTTACCAAAGAAGAATTTCTGGTCCTTGCTTTTAAAATGATAAAATGTGTCTAGTTACACCTAGAACATTGGTTTCTAGACCCTAGTCATTTGCATAGTACCCTTGTGATTTTTTTCACATTCAAGGAATATAAAAAATACACATTTTTCTTTAAATAAACTTAATTTGAAATTTTAAACAAATTTATCTTAAAAGGAAATTTTATTTCACTACTCTAAGTGGCAAAATAGTATAACTTGTCATGATGAGAAGGCAACCTCAAATATTTAACTTTAAAATAAAAAAGTTGTTGGTATACTACCTAAATTCATTATGTATTACTAACAATGTATGCATCACAATTTGGTAAGTGTGAGCTTAAAAACGTCTTTTATTATGAACACTCAGAGGCTGTACTAAAAGGAAATGAGTGGAAAGTCTGTGATATTTGTCTGTTATTAATATTGTGGGTAGAGAGGGGGAGTGGGTGAGGAGGAACATATGTTGATGGGATCCGGTTAGAAAACTAACAGAGAGGATGGTCCAGAGACAAGATTCAGGGGCATGATATCACCTCATATCCCACAGTGTTCCACAGCACCCGGGAGAATGGCTAATGTCCATTTAATTGAATTGTGTTCTGCTGTTAGAATCTAATGCTGCTATAAATAAATGTTTAAAAGCCAGAAATGTTAAGGATCATAATATCTGAACTATACCCCAAAAAGTGCATTTTAACCAACTGATCCAGTTTGATACAGTGTCTGAAATTTAAAACAATTTCATAATGTGTCACCATTGGTATTGCTCAGTCTGGCCTTTTAATTAACAAGAATAAAATTGAGATTCTCTGGATCTCACTGTGCTTTCTCTGCACAAAAAATTTCACAAACTTTTAGAGGAAAATTGAACACACAGCACCAGCCTAAAAATCTATGTTAAGGTCCTAAGACTCTGCACCCAGTCAGTGTGTCCAGTAAATAACAAAGTCCACAAGCTTTCTATTGAGAGTGTAAAATGCTTTATGGTGAAAAATACAGAGTCTTTTTGTATATCTAGATGCACTAGAACAGCAGTCCCCAACCATTTTGGCACCAGAGACCAGTTTCATGGAAGATAATTTTTCCACGGACCAGGGTGGAGGATGGTTTCGGGATGATTCAAGCACATTACATTTATTGTGTAGTCAAACCTCTCTCTAATGATAGTCTGTATTTGCAGCCGCTTCCCAGAGCTAGCATCACCACCTCAGCTCCACCTCAGATCATCAGGCATTAGATTCTCATAAGGAGCACGCAACCTAGATCTCTTTCATGTGCAGTTTACAATAGGGTTCCCACTACTATGAGAATCTAATGCCCCCACGGATCTGACAGGAGGCAGAGCTTATGCGGTGATGTGAGTGAAGGGGAGTGGCTATGAATACAGATGAAGCTTTGCTTGCTCCCCTACCACTCACCTCCTGCTGTGCAGCCTGGTTCCTAACAGGCCATAGATGGGTGCTATGTTAAGGTCCCCTATGCGGGGGGTGGGGAACTGCAGCACTAAAACACAACACTATTTGAAATATATATAGTACAGCAGTGACAAGCTGATCAACAACTCTTTATCAAACACCCACCGCACAGGAATTATGCCAGGCATCACGAGACACAGTCTACCCTAAAGGAATTCCCTTGGCTGGGTGATAGTACATCTTTGCAATTCAAGTCATACTGCACTAGAGTTTCTGTCAAGATATTTGACAGCTCCCTTTTGTCACAGCTTTCTACTACATCAAATATAGAGACACACGGCCCCTGATCTATACCTGAAACATACTTTTCTACAGGTCTTAAGTGAAAGAAAAACAGCTCCTGTGATTGCACCAGGGATGTATTTTTTAAGGATGTCTTCCAGCTACTGATATCTAGGAATAATGCTCAACCTCAAATACCAATTCATTATTGAATACAATTTTCTCTGCACTATTTGATTGTGTCAAATAAAATGGAGTAAGCCTTTAAGAAAAAACTTCCGTAGAAGTCATCCTATTATATTATCTTCAAGGTTTGCAGAAAATTACAGGAAAACAAAACAAAACCAAAATCATTTAGCTTTATGTAACTATACCATACAACCTATCATGTCACATAATTGATTGACCTGGTTGCACAAAGAAGTGGACAAACTAGAACCTGCTATAAAAAGCTACCTGAATTTAAATCTAAAGCTTAGACGTACAGATAGATATCCTTAAGCTATTTTTATTCCCATTTAAGTACATCTGTCTTCCTATTACAGAGATGAATACCTATTTTCAAACATCATCTCCATAATGCAGACTTTTAGTATAGGCAGCTGGAAACATTTACAGCCATATTACATTAATCATTTAAATAGAAATGATAAAATGCTAACAGTCAAACAGCACAACGCTCATGATTATATATGAAACATCAAAGAAAATCTACATCTATTAGCTTTGTAACTCTACAACAACAGCTTTTTCAGAGACCTCATAGCACAAATGTCCACAATTTGCAGCACAATATGTACAGAAGTGTAACATACCTCACATTAGCATCAAGTTTGTCCATTACAGGAAATAGACATGGATGAGCTGGATTTCAGTGTCCACAGGGTCCTACAACGGGAGAATAAAAAAGATATTAGACAGGAAAACAACATAGGAAAATAAGAGTCATTGTTAAGGGAAAAAATGCCAAATAATCATTGTTTCCTATTTATTAAGACTTGTTTCGTAGAAATATTTAATAAACAATACTATAGCAAAAAGCTGCGAAGGTTTCTTTACATCCTGCTGGTTTCCTGGTGATTAAAACACATGGGCATTTCTTTTTACTCTACATCACTCCATTTATTTGTTATTTTTTGTTCTTTCCAGAAGCACGACTTATTTCTGTGATCTGCATTAGGACACCAGCTAGTGAAAGTAGGTAACTACATTCTTATGATTAAAATAGTACATTGTCTAAAATGGTCGGTCATTTTGCTTCCTATGAGGATTTTCAAATTTCTTTTTTTTTTTTTGAACCATTTTGAGAGTGGGTAATCATAGATCCCTTCAAGAATATAGTAACTTTGGAGAACTCTTCCCAGAAAAAAAAAAAAATATGCATGCACATACACACCCACTTTCTAGGGAGCCCATGGTTCCTTGAACCCAGGAATCCTGGAACCCCAGGTCCATCCAGAAACCCCAGGCTAAGAACTCCCAATCGAAGGGGAGTTAACCTTCAAATAACCAAAAGTTCCTCTAGCACAGATGCTCAGAGGACCTTATACTCTTAATGGATGTGCATTCACTGATCCCAACCAAATCAAGTCTCTAACTGTGCAGTTTCATTTTTGCAAAAGAATTTCTATATTTTTCATCACATTTGTGCTAGAAGTTGATGAATCAGAGAATGTAGGGGTGGGGCCCGGCTGTCTCTTCCAGGGTTACCTTGAACAAGTCCCGTTTTCTTCTGTGTACAATCATTTACTTCTCAGTAAATGGAAGAGATTAGAAGAAATAATCTCTGGGTTCACTCCCAGCTCTGATATTCAAAAGTTCCATCTGCTGGTTTTCTAATTGAATCTCACCAAGAAGAAACTCTAAATCTGTTTATCTACATAACAGAACCATGAACTCAGCCTGGGCCCTTGGATACCTTGGCCAGGGTGGACTAAACCCATGTGGCCGGCAGCCAGGAAGAGAATGGCAGACCACCAGAGCTGGAAAGGACAAAGGAGACTCGCTGTGTTTTTCAATGTTTGTTTTTTAGAGTCTGCAAACCTAACATGAGCTCCCGTGGGGATATCTAGGGTGGGGGCAGGTGTGGGGAAGAATCTGCCTGGTGGTCTCTGAGCCCTCTATCCTAGCTTCAAGCAAAGTAGCTCTGACTTCTACTTATTTTACATTTTGAATTTAGAATAATATTTTATTTGAAATACACAAGTACAAAGTTCTAACTATGGAAGTGGCAGGGCTCGATCCTCTCTCCTCCTCTATCTAAAATCATTCCTGAGGTGACCACATCCTTCCCATGGCTTAAAATACAGCCTACTCACAGAATACTCTCAAAATTTTATCTCTAGCCTAGTCTGTTCCTGGACTCGTACTGCCCACCTGACATCTCGAGTTGGATGATTAAAAAGCATTTCACACTGAACTCTTCCTTTCCCACCCCCAGCACAAAAACCTGCTCCTCCCCCAGAGTTCTCCATCTCAGTAAACGATCTCAGCATTTACCCAGTTACTCAAACCAAAAGACTTCCTTTTCTCACATGCTACCACCAAACCATCAGCAAACTCATTCTCTCTACTTTGAAAATGATTCCTTCACCTGATCTTTCTCATCATCTCCGGAGCCAGCACCTGAATGGAAGCCACCATCTTCTTTCCCTGGAATACTGCCACCTGCCCCCCACCACCAACTGGAGCCCTGCTTGCACTACTATCATCTCCTCTCCCCATGGCAGCCAGAATGTGACCTTTAAAATATAAGTCGGGTCATTTCTTGCCTGCATAAAATCTTAGTGGCTTCCTGTCACACTTAAAATAAAATCCAAACTCCTTATCATGGCCAGCCAGGCCCTACGTGATCTGGCCCCATCTCCTATCCAAATTCAACTTTAGCCATGTTCCACCCCCTCTCTTCCCACTAGCTGAGTTTGCTACTTACTTTGACCATCACAGCAGTAAAATGGCTCTCACTCTAGAGCCGTTTTACTTGTCTCCTTTCCCTGAAATGCTACCATATAGATCATCCCTTACTTCCTTAGGGGTGCTGTTCAGATATCACTTCCTCAGGGAAGTCTCTCTCACCACCTAACTAAAATTTCAGACCTCATTTTCTAAAAATGTCTATCCTCTTTATCTGCTCTATTTCTTCTTTCTAATATATACATATATATATGGCCAATTGCTTCTTTATTGGTGATCTATCTCCCTCACTAGAAGATAAGATTCAAGAGGGCACAGGACATTGTCTCGATCACTGTTACATCCTCAGTACCTAGAAAAATGCCTGGTATATTGTATTTTCTTCATAGATACTTGTTGAGTCAATTAAGTAGTTCACTAGCTTTGTAAATGAACAAACTGAGGCTTGGGAATTTGTGACTTTCACACTTGGAGGTACTATGTAGACCATCCCAGAGTACAATATTATAAGAAAAAAGTAGCAAAAAACATTTTATCTTAATTAATTACCCTCTACTAAGTGTTAACAAGTGCCACACATTGTCCTTTTCCTCCTCCTCCAACCTCTGAGCCTTTATCTCCGTTCTATAGATGAAGAGATGGAAGGTCAGAGAGGTTAATCGACTTGCCAAAGTCACACAGCTAGCACTTGACAAACCTGGGAATAGAATACAGATCTGTGAATTCCAAAGATCAAGGTTTTCCTTACGTAGTTCTTATCATATCATACTACCTCCCACTGGAGCAAGGGAGTTTCTTGATGAAAGTGGACATTTGCTATAAATTTCTGCTGACCATCTGTTTTATCTTTCTCTGAGAACAGTGTCTTGGTTTTTCTTAGTTGAACCAACCCTCTCCTGCCTCAATCCCTAGCTCCAGTGATGAATACATGAGCAGGGCTGGCCAGTCAGACCAGTCCATTACTGGCCACAAGGATTCCTTAGCTCACTGGCTGGATCAGTGAAAATCAGCCACGAGATTTTTGCTAGAAAGAGTCTCTCTTTCCCCGGATGTTACTAAATAGTTTGAAGCTGCTGGTGGCCATCATTGCCACCTCATGGGAAAAACCTGTCTAAGAATAAAACTAACCTAAAGGAAAGCAGAGGTGCAACATAGGGAATGTCAGTGTCCTGATTATATAATTTGAGGCTTAAGATCCAGCAGTGCCTTAAGACAGTTTTACACTTGAACATGCTAATTATATAAGCCAACAAATTCCTTTTTTCCTCCTTAAGCCAGTCTGAGTTGGGATCCAGCCATTATTTGAAACCAAAAGAATCCTGAGTAATATACAGGAAAATCAATATTGTATTGTTATACAGATTAAAAGGAAGAAAAACTGGAATTAAGAAAACCAGTTAAAAACTACATAAAGTTCATCTCATTCAAGCTGAATTTGAAAATATAACACAAGAAAAATCTTATATATTCATAGCAATATACATTGTTATATTTTGCTCCCTGAAGCCCAATGAACAAATTTACAATGATTGCCGTTGAATAAACCAGTGAGCATGCATTTTGTTAGAGAGAAAGGAACAGTGACAAAAGAGGAGTTGGTGATTAGTACCTACCCTGATTTGATTAATTGATTATGGTCCACTATTTTCTGCAGTGCTCACCAGGGAAAACTAATCAGTGCTGTGATTACAGAAGCATCTCTTCTTGGGAAGACTGCATAGGGAAAGGGGAATGTGGAAGGAACCAGTCCTTTTATCTTGCATACTTATATTTCTAGCTCCTTAACAAAACACTACCTAGTTAATTAAAAACACAATGAACCCAGAGCATCTCCTATGCTCAGGTGCAAGTTGTGTCACTTCTAAAAGTTCTGCCAACTCTTAATTCAATAAAACCTTGTGTTGATGTGTGTGTGGATGTGAGTGTATTTTAATGACAGTCACACTGTACCCAATCACCTGGTCTAAGGGACAAGAAATGATTCCCTCTACTAGTGGTCTCCTTTAGAGAAGCAGTACTACATCATCAGAAAAAGAGCGTGGCAAGTTTTGGAAAAGGGATGAGCGAATGAGTCAAACAAACCCTTCTACCATGTGAGGTACAGATGAGTGTCTCAGTATTCTCTCATAGCCATGGCAAGCTCAAACCACTACAATTACTCAAAATGTTTTATCTGTCATAAAAGTGAAACTATGGCAACATAAAACTCTATAAGATTCCTTTGAGCTTCTTTTCCTTGATAGATATATTCAGACTTGATCTTTCCTTAAAAGAGTAAGAGGAGGAAGAAGAGATCATCTTGTTTATGCCACCCAAAGCTGATTCCAAACCCTCATTTTCTGGCTTACAAATTTTAAGGGCCAACACAAAAGGTAAGTGCATCCCATCTTTACCCTTGTGTTTTGATTCAGAATACTCTGAAATATTGCTGTGGAACAGTCGTTAATGGTTAACAGAAGGTGTGTAGTTGCATCTCTATTATAAGAAGTATAAGCACAGGGCTCACCTGTAAATAGTCCCCACCTATTGGAATGAAATATCGATGTGGCTTGGTATAGTGCCAACATCTGCCAACCTGGAGCTATGTCATAACCTCAGCTTGCTTTGCTGTGCTTTGTTTTGTTTTCTTTGCTTTTGGTTGCATGGACAGATATTCATGCATAACTATGCTTGGATTGACCACGTTTCTTTATAGAGTATGCCTACATGGGTTAAATTTCTACATCAAAGGGCATACCCCAATACCTTTGTTTTGGACAAGTGTCAGGAATAAGTAAAACATTATTTATCTTAATAGCCAAATCAAGAGTGGGAGCCTAACATAATGGAAGGAGCACTGGATGAAGAGTCACCAGACCTAGGTACTCAGCCTGACCCTGTTGCTAACTCACCGTTCTTATTCCTAAGCACATCCATTCACCAGTCTTGGTCTCAATTTCCCCAACTGTAGAATGAAATGGGCAGAGGGAGTTGGGCAGGGTGAACAAAGGGAGAAATTTCAAGTAATTAGAGCATCTCAAAAGTTAAAGGAAATTCACATACTGTCTCAAATGGTTTCATCTACTGAGCAGGTAGAACAAAAGTAAGAGCAACATATAAGTTATTTGGTAAGAATGAATTGTTCAAATGCTTGTTCTTGGCCTCATCTCCTCATCTCCTGTCCTAACCTATTACCAGCCATATGCACCAAAACACACAATCCTACCAGGATCACACAAACAAGCAACCCCAAAACAGTTTTATAAATTCCATGACGATTGTGATTTCCTAGTACCCCAAGCTCTCCTGACCTTCGCTGTAAAAAAAATTATTAGATTATATGAAAAATCGCAACTGAGCAAAAACTCTCACTAAGTGGAAGAAAAATTTCCTCTCCTTGGCTATTTGATTAGACTTTTCTTTTTCTGGGAAACATTTGGAATTTATAGGATGCTGTCTTGGCAATTTTTTTTAACCTCAATCAGCTGAAACATGTTTTGTAAAGGATTTCTATCTATAAATTAGTATCCCCCACAAAACCATATTATGTGTTTATCTAGCCATCTAAATTGCAGCGTACAGGTAAAAATGCATACAACTCCTTTTAAAAAAAACAGCCCATGTTCCATAAGCTGGATCTTTTTAGTGCTGATAGTCAAAATGCCATTTGAGCAAAGTCATCTAGAAAGATTTAATCCTAAATATTATAAAAAGCTTCTAGCCATTCCATTTCAATAACTGAAAATCCTATACAGAAGCCAATTCAGTTATACTTGAAGTACCCTTATGCAGATATGTACAATTAGGATGCAAAATGGCTTTTAACTTTTCCAAAATAACTAAGGAAAATATTCATCCTGGGTAAATAAACATTTCTCAGCTGGTAAGTTTAGCATCTTTGTCAAAAAAGTGATATTTAAAACAGCCCTTAACTAATGAAAGAATATTTAAGTGGCATACTCAATCTACCTTCTGGGGGAAAAATGGATTATAGGACAAATGAAGGAGAAACGTGGACTTCCATTTCGTGTAGCAATGAATGGAACATATCTAAAGTGTTTCTAGAAATCAGATTTTTTTAAAAGGCAGAGATTTTTTTCCCCCAAAGAACTAAGAGAGTGAGGTTACAAGAAATCAGATCAAAGTAAGTGTGCATCTGGGAATTTCATGAAGAAAAAGAGAAGATTCAGAGTCATTTGTTTATGTATTTTTGGGATCACTTGATTACTGCCTCACTTTCTGTTTGACCACAGATTCTATGAGGAAAAGAGACACAGTACATGACCAACAAACATTTGTTGAATGAAAGGCATGACACGATCTGAAAGTTCTACTTGATAATTAGAGAAGGAATTAGCCTTGTCTTTATGGCTCCAGAGGAGAGGCGGGTAGAAGGCTAAAGAGAAGTTTAAGACTCACTGTGAGGTAGATCATCCCAATAAGCAGAGCTGCCCAGTTATCGACCTGTGTGCCTTGGCAAGCGACAGGATCTGCCTCAGTGGGTGGCTCAAACAGAGGCCAGAAAGCCATCCTTCAGTCACATTTGAGGGAGGAAGCAAGTCTTGGATGATTCTGAATTCTGATGAAATCCAGGAATGCAATGAGAGCAGAACTAAGTAAGAGGCTGTTTATCTTATGGGAGAGCAGTGATTTTCAAGTTTATGCATGCGTAAGAATCACCTGGAGGCTTGTTAAAACAAAAATGCTGGGCCCACCCCCAAGTTTTTTATTTAGTAGGTTTAGAGTGGAGAATCTGCATTCTATCAAGTTCACAGGTTCTGCTGATGCTTCTGGTCCAGAGACCACTCTGAGAACCATGACAACAAAACACTGATTTCCCAAGTGTGGCTTCTCATCCCACTGGAGAAAGAATGTGATATCAGACAGTAAGTAGCTGGAGCATTAAGTACTATCAGATCATATGGTGAAAAATGTGTTCTCTTTTCATTTTCTATTTTAATCACTTTTGTTTACATAGATGAAAAGGACTCAAAAAGGTGCTAGCAAACCTTTGAAAACCTTCCTATTCTTTGCTAATCTCTCTGTTATAGTAAAGAAGATGTCTCAGGCTCACAATCTTTTTCAAGAAACACTATTGTCTTAACTGGTCTACCCCAAGAAGCAGATCTTGAGGTGAGGACTAAATGCACATAGTTAATTTGGCAGACGCAGATACACTAGCAGGGGAATGATGGTACAAGAAAAGGAACAAGAATTAGCCAATGAATCTGTCTACCAGACTTCAAACTATACTACAAGGCTATAGTAACCAAAACTGCATGGTATTGGCACAAGAACAGAGACGTAGACCAATGGAACAGGACTGAGAACCCAAATATAAAACCAACCTCATACAGTCACCTGATCTTTGACAAATTCCAGAAAAACGTACACTGGGGAAAAGATTCCCTATTCAACAAATGGTGCTGGGAAAACTGGATGGCCATATGTAGAAGACTGAAAGTGGACCCACACCTCTCACCTCTCACAAAAATCAATTCACAATGGATAACAGATCTAAACCTAAGACATGAAACCATAAGAATTCTCAAAGAAAACGTTGGAAAAACTCTTATGGACACTGGCCTAGGCAAAGAATTTATGAAGAAGACCCCCAAAGCAATCACAGCAGCAACAAAAATAAATACATGGGACCTGATCAAATTGAAAAGCTTCTGCACAGCCAAGGAAACTATCACTAGAGTGAACAGACAACCTACAGAATGGGAGAAAATATTTGCAGGCTACACCTCTGATAAAGGGCTGATAACCAGAATCTATACAGAACTTAGGAAAATCAACAAGAAAAAATCAACAACCCCAAAATGCAGCCTACAAACTTTCCAAGAAACAAATGGGCCAACAATAAAGTGCTCAATCTAATCAGAAGCATCAACCCCAATGGAATCACTAACTCCAGTGAGATTGGCTATATCAAAACCAAATAACAAATGTGGCGGTGTGCAGATGAACACTCATACACGCGTGGACTGCATATACAACCTCTATGGAACAGAAATGAGATACCTCAAAGAATAAAGTAGAATTACCATTACCGCAATCCACTCTGGTATTGATCCAAAAAAAAAGACATTATAATAAAGGGCCTGCCTCGAATGTTCATAGCAGCACAATTCACAATGCAAAGTTGTGGGAACAACCAAGTGCCATCATACCCATGGATCATAAATATGGGTATATGATACCAGAGTATTACACAATAGGAAACCCTGAATTACACCATCTGGTATTATCCGGTTGGACAGAGACCCATTTTCGAAGCGAAGTGCACACGTTGAATACAAGCACCACTGTATCACCATCAAAGGTACTAACTGATGACACTTACATCACACAGGGCATAATCATTCATCTGAGGTGGCAGCGAGGGTGGAAAGGATGGAAAATACTCACTGATGGATTGGAGCACAGTTGGAGATGACCACGATGTGCTCTGACCACTGGCAGAACATCAATTATGCCAAAGTGTTGTACCCCCATGATATTCTGAAATTAAAAAAATAAAAAAAAAAAAAAAAAGAATTAGCCAATGAACAGTGTGTTATGAAGCCATTGAAGCTTAATCCCACAGGTAAGATCTGGGAAATGGCATGTAAAACATATGCCTCAGAATTGTCCCAGACAAGGGGGGAAGGGGACTGGGGTATTGATATTCCCACATTCATCATTTTTTAGTTAGACCTATCCACAGGGGGACATGGATTCCCAGGCACCACCAATTCATTGTGTTTGCATAAAGAGGATTCCAGTAGTCTGAGGGCAGCCCTCCTAAAATGATACAGGTTCATCACAGGAAGTCAGATGCTTACACAGAAATGGTTAGGAGATATGTAAGAAAATGACAGGAACACCAACATTGTCTGTTCCAGCTATTTAGCTGAAACCTAATATATTGTTTGGTGTGTGTTGCATTTGTTTTTATAGTTCTTCTATTTCTTGCAATTAGTACTGGTTTCCACATACATTTTTGTTCCTTTATAAAATAAATTTATTTAAGGAAAATTAATTGATCTAAAGAAAAATGCCATGCAGATAATGCTCCAGATGGTATGAAAAAGGTGGGAAGAATCACAAAGGGGTAGAACTCAAATGTTTGAAGTTTGAGGAATACTGGCATAGTGGCTTAAAGCAGGGGTCAGCATGTTTTGGGGTTTTTTTTTTCTGTAAAGGGCTACTTAGCAAATATTTTAGGCTTTTCAGGGCATAAAGTCATGGTCAAAACTACTCAACTCTGCTGTGTAGTGTGAAAACAACCATAAAGAATACATAAATGATGGGCCTGGCTATGTTCCAATAAAACTAAATACATAGACACTGAAATTTGAATTTCATATAATTCACACTTGTCACAAAATATTACTCGCCTTTTGATTTTTTCCCAACAATTTAAAAATGTAAACATCATTTTTATTTGCAGGCCACACAAATACAGGGAGTGGGCCAGATAGTTTGCCAACCCCTGATTCAAAGCATAGCCCTGGAATCTGTCCTAGTTCCATCAATTACCAATATGACTTTGGGCAAATTATTTAACTTTTCTTCGCCTCAGCAGCCTCATCTGTATAATGGGGATAAACATAATATCAACCTCACAAAGTTTATGCAAAAAAATAAACGAAAATGAATACTTATAAAGTAGGTACTCAGTGCATCCATAATATGATGCTAGCCAGCTGTTAGCCAGTCCACAAGGTGGACTCCAGCTTGCCAGTGTCCCAATCATTGGAGGCTGAATGTTTCCTACTCTGCTTCTCCACAAAGGCAGCTATGCATCTGGGGGCCCATCTCTTATACTTTGGGATGTGGTTACAGAAACTATTCCTCTTCTCTCTAGGATGGCCCCTGAAGGCTGGGCCTGAGAATGCCCAAAAGGTCTTGTCACCACTGATTTCAGAGGACTGGAATTGGGAGCAGGTCAAACCAACATTTGTGTTCCATATAAATTAAGTGTTTAAAATTAGTGTTTTAAACTTGTAAAATTATGCTGTTGACAGCAGTGGTTCCCAAATATTAGTATACCTAAAAATCACTTGCAAAACTGCAGATTCAGAAAGGCAACTCACTCAAAGCATTTCTGAATCAGTAGGTTCTGGAATCTGCATTTTAACAAACATCCCAGTGATTCTGATGAAGATGATTCCTGGAGAGCAGTGTGGGAGATGCTACAAGGATGAAGTACAACCCACCCAGGTGAGCACACCCTTCTGAAATCCTCTTTAATATTTTTCCATATCTGTTTAAATGCCTTATTGGCTGAGAAACCTGGCTTATAGTATTTGCTGGGCATGCCAAGAGAAAGGTCTCTGCCAGCATATGTACCTCTTCTATGCTCACTCTGCTATTTCTTCTGAACCTCCTTGATTAGGAAATAGTTTATACAGAATTCTCTACTTCAGATATCACATGATGATTATCATATCCAATTAAACATGCCAGTGTAATCTCAAAGGACACAGGCTATTTACAGTTTCTTAGGTGGAAATTCTTGAGCAAAATCTGCATCTTTCCTAGACTAATAAAATGTCACCTCCCAAAAGGCTGCTGCCCACAATCTCCTCCTAATAGTTTCTAAACAACCCCCGGGAGGGAAAAAGATAAAACTATGTCCATAGATTTTAGAGGGGCCCACTTAAGACAGAAGAGGGGGCTCCTGGGAAAGACACAGGAGAGGTAATGGCACGTTTTTTACAACTGAGACTAAGTACCAAACCCTTCACACGCATTGCCTCGTTTCATCTTCATATCGCGCTATGAGGGGGTACTGCACTTCTCCTCACTTCACAAATGGAGAAACTGAGGCATAGAAAGGCAGAGCTGCCCAAGCCCACTCAGGCAGTGGCTCAGAGCCAGAGCTTTAACCACTAAGCTACCCCACAAAGGACCCAGGTCTCAATGGTCCCCTATTCAGTGGTCCCCAACCTTTTTGACACCAGGGACCAGTTTCACGAAAGACAATTTTTCCACAGGTGGGGGGTGGGGAGTGAAGGGAAGGAAGAAGTTTAGCTCAGACAGTAACGCGAGCCATGGGGAGCGGCTGTAGCTGGGCTGTAAATACAGATGAAGCTTTGCTTGCTGTCCTGGCCACTCACCTCCTGCTATGTGGCCCAGTTCCTAAGTTTCATGGAAGACAATTTTTCTCAAGTGGTAATGCATGGTCAGTTCCTAACAGGCCACAGACTGGTACTGGGCTGTGGCCTGGGGGTTGGGGACCATAGCCCTATACCAATTCTCCCAGCTTAATTTTATTAACTAGTGTTTATGTAGCTCTTCAAAAACCTCTGGAATGTCTACCAGCACTTGAAAGAGTTTTTAACCAAACCCCAACTTTGCTCTTAGCATCATGTGACTTCAAGTTCCTCACTTTATGTCTATAGACCCCAGGTTTCCAGCCATTCCATGTGGTTAGGACACCCAGCCCACCTGTCTTGCAGATCTGCTGCTACTCATGAAGTTCAAATAATATAACATATGTGAAAGTCCTCTGAACATTGCCAAAAGTTATCTAAAATGGTAACTTCCCAGCCTGTCATTTTTCATAAATTATTTTTAAATGTTGAGAAGGAAGAACGAGTGTATTATTTTTATGAAATCATCTGTGTCAAAAATTAGATTTTCCAGAGGTCTGAGGTAGGTTGAAAGTACCAAATCTGAAGATCTTTGGGGCGTGAGGCAACATTACCTATACTTGGAAGGTGGACTATTTATCATGGCTCAATGTAATAGAGATTGTGGGAATTTGAGAATTAGATGACCTGGGCACTGGCCATTGCCCTGCCACTACCTGAACTTTAGTGAGTCTTTCCCTCCCCCCTTTCAAGGGAGAAACAGCTGTGTGGTGATTAAGAAAGTGTTTGGGGGAGTCAGACTGCCAGTGTTAAGTCCCAGCCCAATCACTTCCTCATAATTGACCTTGGGCAAGTCATATCACCTGTCTTGGTTTTGGTTTCCCCATTATGAAAATCAGAATAAGAAATAGTAATAGCTAGAAATACGACAAAGCAACTATAGTAAAATGTTAGTTGTAGAACCTACTTGGTGAGTATATGGGTGTTCACTGTATAATTCTTTCAACTTTTCCCCGAAACATGTATTTTCATAATAAAATATTGGGAAATAAACTTTTAAAAAAAGGGCAACAACAGGGTTTTTAGAAAAGTTAGATGAGATACAGGGCTCTCAGCAATGTTTGTGGTGCTTGGCATGCATTAGCAAGGATTATTTACTGTACAGGCAGAAGATGGGACAAGGTGATGGGTCTCTCCAGCTCTTACAATTTGTGAGTCAGAGCCGTGCTAGGTGAGCCAGAGATGTGACATGCATGAGCAGAATGAGAAGCCAGGCCACATGACACAGAAACCAGATGAACAGAGATGAGCCAGGGTGTGCCCACTGATGTGTCAGAATCCGAGAGATATGCACAAATGGAAGGATTAGGACCCTTCCATCAGGAATGTCTAATGTGGGGGAACCTTGAAAATAAAGGCAGATTGTCTTTATTACATGCCACATCATGTGTTTCTCCATCAGACATCCCTTTGGGAGAAGAAAAACATTGGCTTTGGCGTCAAACCTGAGTCCAAATCCTATCTTTGCCACACTAGTTGTGTGACAGCAGGGGACATTCATTCAAGCATCCATTAGACCCCTTGTCACTGGGAAAATCTACTACCACCACAAGGTGAATCCAGGGCAATTACACTTCTGCTGTGACATCCTGGCCATAAATGATTGAGCCAATCAGATTCTCTTTCTTGAGAACTTGAACTGAGAAGGACAAACTCTTGGAAACATGCTCCACTAATGGCAGAGCAATGGGGAACTGGTCATGAACTCCTGGAGCTGAGTTCTCTGGAGATGACCCCATCCTTCCTGGAGTCTAGTTCCTTAAATCCATAAGAAAAGCCCCATCATCCTTCCAATAAATTCCAATTTTTGCTTAAACAAGCCCGTGTTGGCTTTTATTATGTATAATCAAAAAATATATTTACTAATACAACTAGCCTTCTAACTAACACAAGAGTTTGTCTTAGTTTCTAGGCCTTAGTTTTCTCAATTGTAAATGAGAGAAACAATACTTCTCTCAAGGGTTGTTAGAAAAATCAAAGAACACTAGGTGTATAAAACTCCACAGCATATGGCAAACATTCAATAAATATTATTTAAATTGATTCTGAGTTTCAGAATAGCTAGATCTTTCTGAGCAAGTACTTGGCACCTTGGTTGGATGGAGGATGTGTGGTCATACAAAAAACAAAACAAAACAAAAAAATGCTGATTGTCAAGAAGGAAGGAGTTGATTGAGTTTGAAATTTGGTTTTAAAAGAAACTTTCTGATTGAGATTTCAAAAATTTAATCAGTTATACATAAGTGTACAGACTTGAATTTCTGTTGGGTTTCTCCATTGTGCTAATAATGTGGATTTGAAAGGGGAAAAAGTACAAAGCAACTGCACAAGAAAAAAAAGCTGGATGGGCAGATAATACATCTTCCTTAACTTCAGAGAGACTCATCAGAATTTGTCGGGCAGTAGACAAGATATTAAAGGACTTTTGATTTGGATTATCCTGTGAGTAATGAGGGATTTTATCATCCAAATTAAGGCTGCGGTGGGGGTGGGGGGAGACAGGGAACATGACAAGATCTAAGATGAAAATTAATCCAACCTAGAAGTACAATTGTTCAGAAAAAGCAAAGGTTTTTCTTAAACTGAAAGTGAGAGGCAAAGCTTAGATGCTTAGTGAGAGACGTCAATTCACACCTAGCAGTTATTGTTCTTTCCGTCTTGCTCCACTTACTGTTTCTCACTTGCTCGCTTATTGTTAATTGAAATGTTTAGTTATCTTAAAAATAAAATATATTTTCAGTTTAAAAAATCCGGGTGTCTGGATTGTAAGCTTTATTTTAGTTACCCAGGTCTTAACCCAGTGGTTCTCAAATAGTGGTCCTAAGACCACCAGTAGCAGCAGCACCTGAGAACCCATTAGAAATGTAAATTGTCAGACGCCAACCCAGATGCAGTAAATCAGAAATTTTAGAAGTGGGGACCAGCAATTTGTATTTTAACAGACCCTGCAGATTATTCTATTGCTCACCAAAGTCTGAGAACCACTGTCTTAACCAAATCACAAGGCGCGTAAAGCCAGGACTCTGCCATTTATTCACCGGCAGGTACCAAACCTGTGGATTTTTTGATGTAGGGTCTTAAAGAAAATAGTCAACCTTCTTAGGCTTGCCTGGGGTTTTCAAGTGCATTAGTAATTGGTACGGTAGTCATTCTTACTCTGATTATATTTAAGGCTACTCTATCAATAAGCCTGTTTGGTAGCCATTTACACTGTACTTTTATAGAATGTGTACCACTTCCTACTGCCTCCCTAGTATAAGAAGTCAACAGCATGCAGAACGGAAGAATCAAAGGGCAAGCCAAGAAGAATAAGGAGAGAGTTGATAAAAACATGGAAACTTTAATTTTGGTGAGAGAAGAAATAGCTAAAGTTTGGAAAGATGGTGAGGAAGAGTTAATGCAAAAAGAAATGAGAGAAATCACAACTCACAACCTCGTAGTCTCATAGGCAGACTCAGTTCTACAACTGGGCTTGAGGATATAGAAGATCTTTTCCACCCTGTAATGCTGAAATCCCGTTCATACAAGATAGTACAGTGTGGGGCGTTCGGAGCATGAACTCTGGAGTCAGACAACACAAAATCCAACCCCAGCTCTCCCACTCAATAGCTGAGAGAAACTTGGCATGTTATTTCAAAGTTTGAGCTACCTTTTTTTTTTTTGAGACAGTCTCACTCTGTCACCCCAGGTAGAGTGCAGTGGTGTCATCATAGCTCACCGCAACGTCAAACTCCTGGGCTCAAGCGATCCTCCTGCCTCAGCCTCCCCAGTAGCTGGGACTACAGGTACATGCAATGATGCTCGGCTAATTTTTCTGTTTTTAGTAGAGATGGGATCTCGCTCTTGCTTAGTCTGGTCTTCAACTCCTGAGCTCAAGCAGTCCTCCCACCTCAGCCTCCCAGAGTGCTAGGATTACAGACGTGAGCCACTGCGCCCAGCCGAGCTACCTCATTTTTTAAATGAGGGTAATAGAAGTATCTCTCCCACAGGAATCTTAATGAAGATTAAATAAGAACCCATGTAAAGCATTTAGAACTGTGCCTGGCACATATCAAGGGCTGGATTAATGTGAGCTCCTAAGGTTCTTATTATTAATATATTGCTTCTGAAATGATTCTCAGCCTCCAGCAGCAACTTGAGCATTTCCAGGCATAGCAACAAGGCAGTGAAAAACCAGGAGAGATCAAGGTAAATGTGTGAGGGTGACGAAGCTGGAAGCGGGTGGAGAGGCAGCTAGCAACACAGCAATTCATCTACTTATTAAAAATTTTTGTTGTGAGATGTTTCTGTACAAAGCTGTAAGACTTATGTTTGAATTACAGAAGTGGTTCTCAACTGCAGTTGAGGGGGGGAGTTTTGCCACCCCCAGGGACATCTAGTAATCCCTGGAGACATTTCTGGTTGTCATAAGGAGGGGTTGCTACTGGCATCTAACAGGTGCCAGGGATGCTGTTGAATATTCTAGGATGCACAGGACAGTCCCCACAACAAAGAATTATCTAGCCCAAAATGTCAATAGTGCCAAGAAACTCTGAATTATAGCACAGTGTGGAGTTATCTTAATAAGGCTTGGCACACTTTTTCAATTTTCAAGAAGGCAATAGTATGGAAGATTCTGGCACTTGATGGGAGGTGAGAATGGGTGACCTGTAAAATTCCTCTAATTCTAAAGCTTAATTAAGGTATGCAGCTGACCTTCAACCCCAAACTCAAGTCGATAGTGCATTTCACTCTTTTCCCCTTTGCCTTTTTCCTTTCCCTAATGACAAACTGCATTTTTAAGGAAGATGGTTAAATATCAGAAAGTAACCATCAGGCATTAGGTGAAGTGTTTCTTGCTAAAACGAAGAACTTCAATGGCAATCAAAGAATTTTAGAACTAGGAAAATCCCTAGAAACGATCTAGCAACTGGATTCCAGTTGAAATCATTCATCACATTTCACAGGTGAAGAAACTGTGACTCAGAAAGGCAAAGAGACTTGACCTAGGTCACATCATGCTACAACCATCATCCAAATTCTTCTTCCAAAGAATTCAGTTAACTTCTTAGATGGTGATAATATCAAGGGTCTCCTCTTCATGCATTTTCTTCACATTTTTTCAGTGATCAAAGTCTATATCTGCTCCTACCCTGAATATGTTCTCACCTGATAAGGTGGGGACAGTGGGAATAAAAAGGGAAGAAAAAATTAGATTTAAGATTTATTAAGGGAAAACAGATAAAACCTGCCTATTGATGAAGCTGTGGCAGCTACCAATGAAGGAAGAGGAGAAATAAAAAGGTGGCTTCAGTCCCCAGCCTGGGTGCCTCAGAGGATGGCGGTGGGAGAATCAGGCAGTGGTTTGCGGTAGCAGGTTCTTTATGTTGGGTGTCAGGTGTTGTATTTTAGTCTGTGAAGTTGAGGAAGAAGATGAGGGAATGAACAGACTCAGGGTGGCCCAGGAGAATGAGTGCAGAAGAAAACACATTTGATTTGTTGACTGCAAGGCTGCTGTAGCCCCTAGAAGGGCTAGCATCAGAAGTGAAATCCACATAACTCAGAGGAATCCAGGGCACGACTGCCCTCTGGGCCCAGGGACCTCTGTCTGCTCCATAAGGGCTGGACTAAACACTCCCTGAAGCGCCTGCTAGCTTTCACGTGCTACAATTCTCCTAGAGTTGAAATGACAATTTTTGCTCTACTGTATAATAATAATTATAATAAATATATTTCCCATGCTGGGAAAGGATGCAAACATAAGAGAGAATTTAGGATAAGAATACACGAGGAAAATAAACATAAGATTAAAAAATGACTTGAGAATGCTGCAAAACCTGTTTACTTTTTACTAATTTTTCTTCCCATACTTATATATTTCCTAAGTGAGAGCTCTTTCTCAGAACTCCGTGGGTCTCATCCCCGTCTTGACTTTTTCCTTGTTTCTAGGGTACCACATCTGTCACCAGTATCCTTTTCCTTCACCAACTGTGCTCGCCAGCAGCACACAGCAACTTCTCCCTCGGTCACTGACGCTTAAGTTCCATTCAGGGGACTAGGCAAACGTCAACTACTGCCTACCAGGGTCACCCACAGCTTTATGACCCAGCAAAAGACAACAGGGAGGGCCACTTTACATCAGTGCCCTTCCATCAAAGGCCATCTTTGGTTCATGCCAAACCTGTACCCTAAGAAACATTTTCTCTTCATTTTAATGGACTAAATGGGAATCAAGCCAAGATTTTCTACTAACATTGAACTCCAGGAAGATGAGCTCACACCTCTGATTTTTTCACCTCTGCCAGCTGCCACTTCGCTTCCCTGTATCAACAGCCACTTCTTCCAAAGGCAATTAACAGCACAGTGCCACACGCACGGTAGCAAGCTGAGAGGAAATGCATCTTAAATTGGGACTGGGACTCTGCGAAAGGCAACTGCAGGATGATTGCTAGAACTGGCAGTGACCGTGACAGCTTCATGCAGCACAGTACCCACACATTCACAGCCACGTACACGCACAGGTAGACGCTCAGGACACACTATCTTGTCACACACACACAGCACCCTCTTTCTGTTACACATCCTGGACCATCTGTAGAGTCCACACATGCATCCAGTTACACACATGGCTATGGACGCACAGCCTATGTTATCTCTCTCTCTCATACACACACACACTCTTTACACACACAATCTCAGATAGTCAGTGAACACACATGCAGTTTCACAAGTACTTACATGTACAGTGGTCCCACGCTGGAAACACGTCCTACACAACCAGCCAGCCCACCTACACCCTGAGCCACCAGGCAGCCCACTCTGCGGCAAAGACGGGTCTCCCCAGTCCGGAGCCCATGAGCCCCCACCCCGTCGTGCCGCCCGCCCCCGCCGCGTCCCCCCTGACACATGTGGGGCTCCCGGGGTCCTGACCCCTGGGCTCACTTGTCGCACCTACCCGCTGCCCGGGGCGAGGGAGCGAGGCGCCCTGGCTGATTGGAGCGGCCACCTCCAGCCGCGGAGCCGAGCTTCTGCCGCCGCCGCCGCTGCGCTCCCAGCCGCTGCCTGCGCCCTCCCCGCCGCCCCCTCGGGTGCCGGCTCCAGCCCCCGCGCTGGGGGGCCGGCGGGCGCCAGGCGCGAGGCACGCACGGGGGCTGCGGGCGCAGGACCCAGCCCGGCTCACCTGGGTGCGCCGTGCATCGTCCTTCTCCCCGACCGAGCCGGGCTGCGCGGGCTCAACAGCCCCCAGTCCGGGCGGTCCCCGCTGCCCCGCCCGCTACCGCCCCCACCGGGCGCCGAGGACGGCGCGGGTGCAGCGCTGGCAGCCCGGCGCGCAGGGGAGTGGGCGCAGGGGCGGGCTGCGGGATCTCGCCCGCTCTGGGCCGGCCAGCGCGCGCCCTCCCTGGCCAGAGCGCTGCCCATCCGATGGAGGCGGGGAGGGAGCCCTGGGCTCACTGCAGGTTCCTGGGTGACCTTGGGCAAGTTGGTCAACCTAAGTGCCCGCTTCCTCTATTCAAAGATACTATAATAAATATGAAAGGGTTTGTGGTGTCTGTGCCAGGGAAAATCCTACTTTGTAGCTTACTTCCTTCTTATGACTCCGACTCCGCCAGGGCAGGGTTAGCTTGGGAGCAAGGTTCAGGGTGAGCTCCTTCGCGCCCAAGTTTTCCAGAAGCAATGTTTCCATTTGCCTGAAGTCTTCCTCAGTGATCCTGACCATATTTGTTAGTCCACTATTTCCTTCCCTGGCCCCGAATTAGCCTGTTCTCCCAGCTTTGACCACCTGTGACCTTGAGCCTGTGATTAGACTGGAGCCAAGCCTCAATGCTCCCATCTGTAAGATGGGTGTAAACTCGCAGTTGTGTTGCAGCTTACAAAAGCTCCTGCCTGTGTGTCACTTAGTAAGTTGCAATGTCTGTGAGGAACTGTGACAGAATGAAAAACGTTTTTCCTCAACACATCTGACGAAGGCCTGAAATTCCAAGGATAAAACAATTCAAAAGTTGAGTCGTGTTGGGAAACAATGGGGGAGAGCAGAGCCTTCCTTCATACCGCAGGTAAGGGGGCCACAGGGCCTACTGGGAGAATCCTTCACCCCTCAAGGAGCACGAAGGCCTCCTGGAGCCTAGACAACCAGGCAAGCTGTGGACAGTGATTAACTTCTGAAAGCAAATAAATCTTCCAAGACAATCTTAAAAATTATTAACTTACAATTGTGAGCACAACTCAAGTGACCGGGAAATTTAAATTGACAAACTCATTCATGCCAGAAGCCTCTGAGTTGGTTCCTTTCTCAGTTTCTCTTTTGAAATTCCTGTCTCTCATTCCCCCCTTCTTTTGCCAGCTCCGTCCATTCTTCCTCGTGGTCTGCTTTTCTTCCCCATCTTACTCCTACTCTTTCTCTCTTCTTTCCCTGTCTTTCCACCTCAGTCCCTCCCCATCCTACACATCTGTTCTTTACCATCTTTGTGCCCAGTCTCTGTGTCACCTCTCGCTCTCGGCCATTCCCACCTCTTACTTGTCTCCCTGGTGTGTGTGTATCCTGAGCCTGTGTTCGTCTTGTACCCCAGTGAAAGGGCACCATGATCCTCACACTCGTACGTGCTCCAAGCTGGAGTTGTCTTGGACACCCCCACCTCTGGCTCCCCTCCTGCCTCTCTCCACGCAACCATTTGCCAGTTCCCGGGAAATCTGTCCCCGCCCGCCATTTGCATCCGTCCCTTCCTTCTTATTCCCACTGGGCCTAATCATATTTTTTCTGGAATCATGAAAGATCTTCTAACTGGTCCCTTTCCCTCCAGTCCGTCCTCCTCACTGATGTCAGCATAGTCTTCCTCAGGCAGATCCCCAAGAGTGCCACTCTTTTCTCTAAAACCCTAATGCCCATGGGTTTGGGGGAGCAAAAAAGAGCTCCCCAAAGATATCCACGTCCTAATCCCAAGAACCTGTGGCTATGTTACCTTACAGAGTAAAAAGGACCTTGCAGATGTGATCAAGAACCTTAAGATGGGGAGATTATTGTGTGTCATACAGGTGGGTCCTTGAAAATAGAAGAAAGAGGCAGAGAGGAGACCAGAGTGGTAGGACATGAGAAGGACTTGACCAGCTGCTGCTGGCTTTGAAGAAGGGACCATGAGCCAAGGAATGCAGATGGTCTCCGGGAGCCGGGGAAGGCAAGGAAACAGGTTCTCCCCTGGTCTCCAGAAAGAAATGCAGCACCCAGATGCCTTGAGTTTAGTGTAGTGAGATCTAGGTCAGATTTCTGATCTAGAGAATTGTAAGATAATAAATTTGTGTTGTTTCAAGCCACCAAGCGGTCATATGTTGCAGCAGTGAAAGATAACTAATACAATGCCTTTCTTTTACTGATGGGGTTACACACAAATGCCTTCTGTTGTTATTAACAGCAATTAAGATAGCCCAGACTTTCAGCCATCATGCTATATCCAAACCTTGTATTTCAAGCAGTCTGCTCTGCAAACTTCTTTTCTTCCCTCCTCTGGGCCAGTGCTCACAATGCTCTCCCCTCCAGATCACCCCCTCCAGATGATGCCAGTCCTACCACTCGCCAACGCCCATGACTCCTCGGAGTTGTTCCTGACCTCTTCCCTCTTTGGTTCCCCAGAACCCTTTGTTTGTGTTTCTCGAGGCATATCTCATATTCCCATTTTAAATGGTGCTTTCTAATGGTGGAGAAGGGAACTAAAGGACTTTAAATGCATAGGTTGAAAACACTCCTGGCTCTCTGGTCCCCAAACACTGTGTTCATACCTGTCCTGTAGCAGTGACTGCCACACGATGTTGTCTGTGAGGTGTTTACAGGTCTGTGCGGCCACTGGATTATGAGTGCCTCAAAACTGGAGACCAGACCTCACCTCCCTTTTACAGGCACCAGCCCCTAGAACCACGCTGGACATATAGTAGGGACTCTACAAAGGTTTTTTGAATAAATGGATGAAGAACGCAGGTGCAATTTATGGTTGTATTGAACAGACAAGGCTATTAATAAAATTTTCTTGCACCATCTGTTTCTATTTAGTTGAACTGGTCAATGGAAGCAACTCAGTTAATGCAATGTGGTTTTAAATAGTGCTGCCTTGATGCATAGCTTGAAGCATAGGCTTTTCTTTGCTTTTGTTTGTTTTGTTTTCTTTTTACTAAAGAACAGAACCACAATAAAAGGGTTAGTATCCTTTAGTAAGGGCTATTCTTGTGAGTAAAAGCATTATAAACATGCAAACTCTTTGGCCCAACAATTCTACTTCTTGAAATACATCCTAAGGGTAATTAAGCATACGCATGCAAGGATTTACCTAAGAGAATTTTCACTGAAGGATCTTTTATAAAAGTGAATAACTGGAAAGAACCCAAATATCTAACAATAAGGGATTAGCTGCACAAACTATATCATCCCTCCCATGAGATACCACTCAAGTATCAAACAATGATTTTGTCCATAGATATTATATAGAAAAATGTTTATGAATATATTTATATTCTTTTTTATGCTTATCTAAATTTTTCTAACTACCATACAATAAACATATAATTAAAAGTTAGTTTTAATTATTTTTAAAAACCAGTTTTGTTTCCAAGAGAGAGCTATATAAAACTTTCATATTTATGCAAGTTTCAAGAAAACCCATCTGTAGATGAGATTGAATTCTTCGATTATGACAAAAGAAGTGAAAAGTCATAAAAGGCTTGCAATATAATCTAGGGCTATCTTCATTCCATTAATTCATTCACTGCAGGAACATTTATTGTATCATCTCAATTAAGGCCTTTGATAGCAAACAACAGGAACAGACTCTGGCTGACTCAAGCAAAAGAAAAGTACTGGCATGACAGGGGTTACAGAACCACTGAGATGCTAGAAGCCAGGTTTGGAGAAGCAGGTACCAGGAGAGATCTAGAGAACTGAAAAGCAGAAAGTACAGCAAGTGGCTCACAGGCAAACTCAATCAAGACTCTGCACCATCACTCCTGACACAGTGAATGGCCTCCACCACTTCTCCTTTCTTGAGTGGGTCACTCTCCCAAATTCAAAGTCCCTGGAGAACACACCAGATGTCCAAGGTTAGCTATGTGTCTCCCTCATCCTTCGTTCTGAACCCGAGGAAAGGGGGTAGAGGTTTTGCCTGGTTTTGCCACCAAGCCTACCCCCAATGGGGATGATTTTATCCTCCCAGTAAATCAGGGATGCTGTTAGGAAGCTAACAGGGAAGCTGGCAGCCTAGAAGTACTAAATCCCCCACACACATCCCCACAGTGTGCCAGATACTGTGCCGCTCAGGCTATAGGCCCAACTTCCCTGCCAGAAACTCTTCAGTATGCCTAGCTACCAGGCCAGAAACACTACTCAGAAGAGATGGAATTCTTTGATTATATTATTTCATTTATAAGCTTGAATATGTTAAGGTTTTCTGTTGCTAATTTCTTCTCATCTTCAGAAACAAATACTATTTTTCTGTTTGGGTTGTCTACACTTGGCTCAACTGATACAAATATCCTGTTATGTACTTATTACATAGCAGCCTGCCAGACTGAAGCATATTATCAGCACCACACCATAGGGGTTATCTTAAAAATCCCAAAGCTTGTTTTAAGCTTATTTTATTTAGGGTGCTTTAGCTACAGAAGAGAGCTGTGTGTGTGTCTGCGTGTGCATGTGTGTGTGTGCGTGTGTGTGTGTGTGTGAGAGAGAGAGAGAGAGAGAGAAAGAGACAGAGAGAGAGAGTAGGCAGAGAACAAAGAGAAAGGAACAAAGAAGATGGAAATTAAATTCCAAATCCAGATTGCTGAAATAAATCAGTGCTTCTCTTGAACTCACAAACTTGAAGCCTGCATACCTTCCATCCACTTAAGAGCTGCTAAAAATTTAAACAGTTAGACAAAGAGTTTTAATGCAGCTGCAAAAGGCACAGAAACCAAACTGTGAATTCCTTTCCTATAATAAACTCCACAGAATAAATAAGATCTCCTAAGACAAGACACTGTGTCATGGGCACATGGGTCATTCACAGCTGTCTCAGTTTACCTTATAGACAATCATTCTACATCAGGAAACAACTTCCAGCAAAACCTCCTCCAAATAAAGTTGTAAATGGAGAAATCTTTGCGATTTATCGTTTGTAAGAGCCAACTCCAGCGCAGAGGGCCATATTTATCTTTATTTTGCTACACGTCCTGGAGTGTATGATTATCTCCCACTCCCTGTAACCCAAATCAGACCTAACGAGCAAGTCTTGTTGCTCAGACTACTACTCTCTCTCAGCCTCCAGGGTGTTTTGGACCCTGCTTCCTCTCCCACCTGGGCTCACAGAGCTCTCCTCTCCTGCTGTGCCCAAGCCATGCTGGCCTTTAGGTTTCTAGTTACACACAGCTAGCTCTTCCTGGTCTCAGGACCTTGGCATTTACTGTTTCCTAGACCTGAAATGCTCTTTCCTTTGGTTCATCTGAAATACCTCTTTTTACGGAGAGGTTTCCCTGAACCACTTATCCCCCCACCACCATTATTTTCTGTTCTAGCCTTCTGTTCACGTCACTCATGTCTCTTATCCCACTCTATACCTAACTCATTGATGTATTTTTCACTTACTTTCTCTCTGCCACCCATACTAGAACATAAGCTGCTGAAGGTAAGAGACGACATACTTCATGATGAGCCTGGCTTACCATGGACACCCGGTAGGAGTTGAGTGGGTAGAAATATGAACACAATTGGACAATTGGAGGACAATCAGATCATCTGTCCTCACCAGGGGGTCACTGTTGCCCAGGAACCAAGGACCCTAGGAGGCCAAAGGAAAACTGCATCCGTGTGGATGAAAGGATGACTGCTCATTCCTATGAGAGGATATGGCTCGGGAAGAAACAGACTCGTGTGCAGGAGGGATTGTAAAACAGAACAGGTGGTTCAGAGTCAGTGACATCATATATCCGCACCTGAAAAATGAGTGAGGAGCCGCAGAAGGAGGAAAGAGGCTTCAGGCTGCCTCTAAAGAGTAAAAAGCTGCCCAGAAGTCAGTCTATCCCAAGAAGAATTAACAGAATTGAGCAAGAGAGCATGAGATCACATCAATTCAAGATAGGGTGTTCTTAATCACTTCCTATCCGGCAAAGTCTGTATTAACCTGCTGTTTGAACACTGAAAAGCCGACTGCCTGAAGCAGCAGAGAATAGGGGCAGATAAAGGGCTGCAAAGCAGAGTTATCGCAGCCCTGATAAGAGCCTCCTGGCCCCTTTCTCTGCTAGCTGTTCTTTGTCCTCTAGTCTTCCTGATATTGTTTGGTTTAATCTATCTACATTTGAAAAGGCAGTTAACTAATTCATGTTTTATTATCAATAAATATCAAATAAATGAGTATTTACTCTATCAGAAAGGAAACCTAGAAAATAAAGTCTTCCAAGTCAGCTCTTTCAGACAAGAGCAGCCAAATCAATGAGACAGACATCATGAGCGTGACACACCAGGAAAAAACCTGACATAACTGAAATTTTATAATTTGTTTTTAAATTTATGTTTAGTAAAATTCACTGGTTTTTGGTGTACAGTTCTGTGAATTTTGACAAATTTATAGAGTTGTGAAACCACTGCCACATTCAGGATACAGCAAAAGTGAGCTTTAACATGGACAAATGTATTTAAGGATGAATTTCAAATAATGTATTTAATGGGTTGTCATTCAACAAGTCCCTCCTTGGTACTGCCCAATGCCCCTTTGCCACATCAGCTGACTCCATTCAGAAACCCAGAAGCTTTTGTACCCTAGGAAAGGAAGCTCTGAGGAGGGAGGGGCTTCTGTGGGGAGAAAAGTGGGCAGATAGAGAATGGCCTCTGGCCCCAGAAGATTCCTTGAACTGGTTTGAGCTATCAAGAGAAGCAGTTAGAAGCAAAGATCACCAGGAGTGTTCAAGAGGGGCTCAGGGCACAAGTCAGCACTCTGTGTTCAGGGCCCAAGAGAAGCAGAGCTAGACTCAGGGAGGAGGCCCTGTCCTTGGACCTGAGAGGCAGGTCTTCAGGCCACTCCAAGCTGGACTCCTCGGCACAGACACTGGTGCTCTTATGATGGGCAGGGGAGCAGGGATCCACTTCCAGGCAGCACTGCGGGCAGTGGAGATGGTCAGAGCAGAAAGGGGCAAGGTGGGTGTGGCTGACATATTTGGGTTGTGGGTGCATGTGGATCCCTTTAGCAGGAACTTACAATATGATGGTTAGTGGACGATTCAAGCTGTCATTCAATGTTGAAAGAAGAGCAATCTTGGTAGCTAGGGGCTTGGCAAGTATTAGTTCCACAAACATTTCATTAGTTTTCTTCATGGTAGGCCCTGTGCTCAACCCTGAAGAATATGATGAATAAGAAGATGGGACCCCTTTTTTCAAAGCACTAAGAGCCAACTAAAGGATATAGGGGTGGACACAGATAATTTCAACACACTGTGATGGTTAATCAGGTAAGCAGAGGTGGCAAATGGAGCTCGTTATTATTATTATTATTATTGTCATTATTTTATTGTTACATAGCAAACATTTATTGAGCACATATTATTTACTAGGTCACTGTGATAAGCACTTTTCATGCATTATCTCAGTTGAGCTTCATAGCAACTCTATGAAGAAGATTCTATTATTATTACAACTTTACAAAGGAAAAAGAAACAAAGCACAGAAAGATTAAGGAACTTGATATTGAGATGACACGACTGGAAAGGAGCACAGCCAAAATTAGAATTCAGGCTGTCTGACATTAAAGCTTTTGCTGCGAGCAACCATGAAATAAAAGTCATAACAGTAACAACAATGCAAAAACAACATTAATGGTTGATTGCATTAAATGTATTGGGCACTTAACTATCTCAGACAATTTGGAGAGCTATTATGCAGAGGGAAACAATACAGTCAGGCTGGATTTCTGGTGCATGTGAATGTGGAACAGGGACCAAGATATTACAGAGGAACGGAATTCAGCTTAGTGGAAGGTTGTCTCAACATTTGGTCTAGCACTATAGGTACCAAAGCACAGGCTGGATGCCATCTGGAAGGAATGCTGAAGCAAGAACCCCTGTTCCAGGTGTGAGATTCAACATCACCTCTGCTGCTCCCCCAACTCATTGATTCTCTGATGCTAAGATTTGAAAAGCTTAGTCTCTTTTGCCAGCTCCTTCTCCAGGTAGCACTTAAATGTCAAAGCCTTTCCTCTTCTCCTTTTACTCTCTATAGTTTCCCAGGCTATTTCATCCACAAGGCTTACTTTAATCATCATTTGTATGTTAACAAGTCCTAAATTTTGCACCCCAGCCCAGAATTCTTTTTTAAGCCCTGGATCTACCTCTTGGAAGTAAGATATCCATGTCACTCGTCTCAGGAATACTTGATCTAATCTGGCCTGGATGACAATGAAAGAAAGGTCTCTAAGGGCAAAGAAAATGATAAGAAGTGAATTACTTTGACTGAGATCTTGGAAAACTTACAGAAATTGTAAAGGTATTTGGTAGTGGTTAGAAACAGAGAAGCCATTTGAACTGGAGTGGTGCAGATATATGTCTTTAAACACCTAGAAGGGAAGTGTAAACATCTGGGTCTTTAGGGAAAAATATTTACACTGTCACAATGATTTAAATGTTGTTTTCTGATTTTAAACTTTTAGAATCAACCTATGGATGTTTGGAAAGACTTAACCAGTGTAATAGAACAGAATGTATATTTTTCAATCTCAACATTATAAAAATACAACTGGCAAAGTAATTAGGAAGTAGAGGTGGGAAGGTGTCATGAATGGATAAAGAAACTTTAATGTCCTCATTATACAAAATGGAAGTCAATAGATGTCCATCCCCTGTGGTTAATGGAATAAGCAATAAAATAAAGGATTAATTGTGCTATATACAGTTGCAGAGATGACTAGAGAAGGAAATAATATGATATTGGGAGGTCACTAAACAACAAGTGAAGAAATAGCTATATAAGCATATTACATAGAAAGAGGGAGGTAATTTTCAGAAGAGCTATAGTGAACACTGGTTTCTCTAGGTAACTGCACCCATTTTTATGTGCAGTAATCTTATCTTCCCAATCCAACCAATCTGTGTTTTAGGAAAACTAACCTCATTGCCAGTCCTAGAGATGACCTTGACTGACCTAAACCAATCAGTATATTTTGTCTACCCAATCATAATGATTGATTCAGGCATAAGCAAGTGGTCCAGTTGGGCTAGTGAAACACAAAGAGCCTTTGCTCAGGATTCTGGGAAGAAAATATTCTTGCCCTCCTGTCAGAGGTCTCAGAATGTATGTCTCCCTCCTTCTCTGAACAGTGAGGGATAAGGATGCTCTATCATGAAATGCTACAGCTATCTCTGCCATCCTAGAAAGAGCCAGTCTAGAGGTAAAAACAACACATGAGGAAAATGAGCCAGAGAATCTCTGAAAAATGGGACCGAAGTCCTGATAATGTTGTCATAAGTTGGATCAAACTGCACCTGAAGCTATAAAGAACTCTTGAACTGTTCAGTTATGTGAAACAATATATTGCCTGATTGCCTACCCAGTATTTTTCATTTTATTCCATGGGTAATAAAACCTCAATCTTTTTCAGTGGTAAATTACCACATTCCCAGTGTCCCAGCACTTGACTGAGCTCTGACCAGTGAAATTTAAGTAGATTTGCTGTATGGATCTTCCAGGAAGACTCCATCAAGCTTCCTGGTATGACTAGTGCATGCCATCTTTACTTTGCTTCCGTACTCCTTCCTGCTGTGTAGACTGAGGAGTTCCAGCAGCGGGCACTTTGAAACCTTGAGAATGGAAGCCATGGGGGAGAAGAAAACAACCAGAGCCTGGCTCCCTGACAGAGCTTACGTAGCAAAAATTGACTGCATGTCTTCAGGCTTCTTTTGCCTGAGAAAATCAATGATAAAGAGTTTAAGCCACTATTAATTTACATATTCCATTATATGCAGTAAACCTACTCCTAACTAATACAGCTGGTTTTGCTGTAATTTTCAAAATTGAACATGACAGATGAACTCAACCAAAAACTTTTCTCCTCTGGAGATAACTGATTCTTGGGTGGTAAACAGATAGATGACTTTTCATCTTTTCCTATAAGCACTGAATTACCAGATTTAAAAAAAAAAAATTTGATGTAAAGAATAAAATGTGAAGAAAATGTAATTAGGCATGAGGAAGCTCCAGAGTAGAGTAAAACATCAAAATACATGGTTTGTAGTAACTCTAGGCCTACCACAAATAGGAGATTAATGTTTACAAGAATACTGGATAGTTTTCTAAGGGCAATTTTAAATTATGGACAGTATCACTGGGAAGCATTGTGTATAAGTACACACAAACACATGAACATATCCAAATGTGGTCTCATAGACTATTTAAATAATATGGGGAAATATTCACAAAATATTATTAAGAGAAAAAGTAGAATGCCTAACAGCACATTTAATAGCATCCCAATTGTAGAAATGCTTGTGGTACAGGATTAAAAATCTATGAGGAATCTCATAAAATATTAGCAGTTGTCATCTAATATTTTGGGCAGAATCAGAGTTAATACTTGCTGCTTTTTCTTATTTATACTTTCCAGTGTTTGTCAAATTCTCTACATTGAGTGTATTTTAATTTATAATCAGAAAAAAAGCAATATACTTTCTTTAAAATGTTTTAAAAATATTTTCTAATTTAAAAAAGAATCCTGGACATTGACAACATAGCTATTTGGGAGCACCATTTGGCATCAGCTATGTTGAGGGGAGACCAGAACAGGGGATGTCACTACACCTGGGCTCAGAGCAGTGGGAAATGGAGCAGCACAGCTCCAGGTAAAAGCTGGACTGGCCTCACAGTCATCCCAAGGGCCACACTCTCGGGGCTCAGGGCAGCAGGTGGAGCCTGAGACCAAATCTGCTAAAGCAGAGAGTGTGTCCCTCACCATCTAAACCTCTGTGCCCATAGGAACTCACCTCAATGTATGGTAACTAGACTTCAGGCACCCAGGTTTTGCTCTGGTTTCATCCATCCTCTATCCTGGGATGAACCCAGGAGAGTGGAGCAGAGAAAAAGGAGGAGCCTGTGATGGGCCATGAGGTGGAGCACACTCGGGGCAAGTGCCCTTCTGCACACTGAGGTAATAACAAAACCTGGCTTTGTGCGAGCTTTACAACTTCCAGTATCTTTCTGATCCAGAAGGCAGCCTGGGTCATAAAGTGCCCTGAGGAGAGAAAATGGAAGAAGGTACAAAGTTGATATAGATAAAGTCTCTCATGTTGGCACCAGTAAATATAATAAAATTCCAGATTAAGAAGATAAAGTCAGAGACACCTTTGAAATGAGTTAGCCAATTAGCTTTTAAAAACAAAGGGAAAAAGTCGTGATCTTAGGGGAGAGAAAAACAAACCAAAAAAGAGAAAGGTAAACATTTACTTGGAAAATAAACTGGAAATTTGATGGCCCTTCTCTGAGCTTCAGCTTATAGCTTTAAAAAATGAGATGGTTTGACAAAATCAATGATTTTAAACTCAGGAAATATACACAGTGAAACTGCCAGAGAGCAGGATTGCAGGATAAAAGTCACACTAGTTCATTAACAGATTAGATCTCTTGTTTGTGTTTGTTCCATGCAATTTAATACAGAGATGTTTTACAAGACAAAAATGCAACAGTTTGCCATTCTAGCTTCCAACTCTTTTCTACTCAAGTACCCAAAATATCTGTTTCAAAACTTCTCCATAGTTCAGACCTATTTTTACTCTGCTACATTGTCTATGCAGTGGGACCCACCAGACCAAGAGGTTCTGAAATTTTTTTTGACATTCCTTTTTCTCCTAGCCTCTTTCTCCTCCTTTTTCTAATGATAGTAATAGTGATAATGAAAATAATAATAAGATAAAATGTAAAATATTCATATGACCCCTTAGGAACAAAACCCATAATACCCCTGGGCATTTTTTTTTTTTTTAGATGAGCAAATATATAAAATTTCTGAGTGGCTGAAGGACAGGGATGGTCTCTTAATTCATCTCTGATTCCTCAGCACCTGGGACAGCATCTGGCACATAGAGGACACCCAGTTACTGTTCTAAGAGTAAATGAATGAACTCATGAATTCTTCAAGCCCAGCAAAGACAAATAGTCACACCCTGCATCACAAACCTCCCTTTAAGGACCCTCATACGTGACAGACTCATAAAAAACTAATGTTATTTACTAGAGGGACCGGGAGGTTAAGAGTATAGTGGAGTAACATGCATTTTCACATAACTTGCAAAAGTTCACTTTTACATGTTTGTCAAAACATATAAAGAAAAATAATTAAATAGTAGGGACAATTATGTCCTCCATTCCATTCAGTAACTATAAAACCTAGAGTTACCATATGGGAGGAGTAAATTTCATTTCCCAGTTTTCATGCACCTCTCCTGAAAGGAGCATCTCACTGGGCTAAGTGTGATTTTAGTGTCTCAGGTAATGCACTTTTCATATAACATGTCCCCTAAATACAAACAAGCAATATCATCTGATGCTCAAGTAAAGAGACAACAATCCATTGTAAGCTGGAAAAGAAATCAAATGGCCAAATTGGATTTATTCTAAAATGGCACAATGGTTTCCAATGCTGTCCTTTATAAGGAAATTTATTGACACTGTAATTTTTGTCCATATGTTATTTTTACCATTCAACTAACTTTTGAGATCAAGTCTGAGATACAAATGCACAGTAAATATCTACAGAGTCTAGGAAGAGTGATCTTCTGTGTGTGTGTGTGTGTTGACATGACAAGAATATATCTTTAGGCAGAATGAGAAGTCACTTTTCATCACAGAGCTTCACATTTTACCACTTTCCTCTGCCTTTGTAGTTAAGAAAATAGATTTTGCTATAATAGTAGAGGCCCCTGCTCCATGGAAATGACTTTCCCATTAAATTGTGCATAGGTTTATTTCAAAGAGAAAAGGAGATCTAAATCCAGAGCAAGGGTACTTGAGGTGTAAATCCATGGTATTGTTGCTACCAGAGAAAAGTGAATTCAGTGAGAGAGAATCAGGGAGCCATACACAGGAGCCATCTATGTCTTGGAAAGTACTTGTGTATTCCATCATTTACAGGAATTGATGCTATGCAGGGCATCTAAGTTACCAGCTATGTAACACTGAACAAACTACTTCACCTCTACAGATCTCATCTCTATAATGGGCATAACTATGGTATCTACCTCATAGGCTTGTGGTAACGATTAAGTGAGATAACACGTGTGAAGTGCTAGGGCACAGGATCAGGCGTGAAAACTCACTTAATAAACATCCCCTATTATTATCACTTCTTCATTCATAAAACGAGGTATGGAATTAGACAGTTCCTCCCAGCACTGTCTAATAGAAATATGCATGCTACATGCACAGCACTGTCCAATAGAAATATGCATGCTACGTGTGTAATTTTAGATTTTCTAATAGACACAGTTTAAAAAGTAAAAAGAAACAGGTAAGTTTCATTTGTCTAATATATTTTATTTAATTATATACATATAAAATATTATCATTTCAACACATAAAAAATCATTAATGAAGTATTGTGTGCTCCTTTTCTTGTAAAGTCTTTGAAGTTGAGTGTATGTTACACACACAGTACATCTCAATTCGAACTAGCTGTGTTTCTTGTGCCCAATAGCCACATATGGCTGTTGGCCACTATATCAAACAGCATAGCTCTAGAATAACCAGTTTGGTTTTAAATACTTAATTTTCTTTGGCAGAATGATATCTAAAAAGTAATGCCTCAAAAGCGCTTGAAAGTTAAGCACTGAGACCTTGGGTGAGAGATCTGGGCTAGTAATGGAGATGAAGGAGCTATTTTCATTATTAATGCCATGAGAATGGGTGGCCACCACCAGGCCTGGTATCTTTCCTAGGGAGCCATCATTGGGTTAAGGCAGTATCGTCCACAAAGGAATTATGGAAAATATATTACCTTGAATGATGGTTGCTATCACCATTCAGATCTCTTCATGGACCAATGAGAGGGCAAGAGAAATAACATTATGCTTGTGTTTCTGACTAAAGCCCAGTTCATGAATAGTGACCATAGTCTTATATATAACAATATTAAAAGTTAATGGACAAGCAGAGTTGTAATGATCATTAAAATAATAAAGAATGTAAAGATAGTTTTATGCTAGCAATTGATGCAAGACACTATACTAGAAATGAATTGTGGAGCAAGAGGAAAATTATGCTTGTGTGTGTGTGTGCGTGCATATGCACACGTGTGCATGTGACCAGTGAGCCATGTGACCTAATAAGGAAGCATTGGTTTAACTGTTGCTCCAAAAACCCAAAAAGATTCTGAGCAGACACACTCTGGAGTAAAGGAAGGAACTAGCAGATAGAATGGCAGGGCAGGAATTGATAAGATATTATTAATAAAACTGTCACAGGTGGCACTTTTGGTTGATCTACCTCAGCCATGTTGTCTAACAAACCTCCTCACAGCCCTGCGAGAGTTCACTGAAATTAAATGCTTTTCATGGCTGTACATAACAATGGAAGCTGCTCTTTCTCATTGTGTTCATCTAGAACACCTAGACGGTGGAAATGAAGGTGTAAAATGACTACACCTTTGAATCAATTGATTTTGATGAGTATAATGGAGAGAATGAGAGCTCAGACTTTAATTCTACCATACCTGGGTGTGGATACTGGCTCCCCTATGTGCCACATGACCTGCAACCTAACCTCTCCCAATCTCCACTTACCTATGAAGTGGAAACATAGAGTCGCCTCATTTGCAAGAATGTTGCAAGGCTTAAGCGAGAGATGCATGCAAACCTCTGGGCTCAGTGGCCAGCACCTCACTATCATCAGCATTTGTTGTAAACTCTCTCCTTGCAGATTTAGCTTTGTGAAAAGCATGTTTTCGATTTGGCAGATCAAAATCAAGAAAAGGTGTTTGGATGATTTCATACATTTTGCTCCATATTATGGGTTTAATTATTTTGGGTAATTGGGGAAAGAATCAATTAAAATGCCAATAAGAAAGGCAATTTTTTAAAATGTTGTTACCATATTTTAAACATAAAAATAGAAGGGAAAAGTTTTATCCCAGCTTCATGAGGAGAATCTTTAAAGTAGATTGTCATCCCACTGTGACATACTAGAACTCTTCTGGAGATGAGAATTCAATAGAAGAAAATTAAGTTCTGAGCCTCATTCAAGGGAGTTTAGCGATTGAAATATGAACATACTGCCTTACTCTTCAGACTGTTCCTGGCACGGAGAAGCTGCTCTGGCCTCCTTTCTCTGGACCTTAGATCTCTAATGTGTAAAGTGAGAGCATTGCACTAAGATACCTGATTTCCTTCTGCTTTTCATATTCCAGGATTCTATATCTGTAGCAAAATTGGGTCCCAGCAATTCTATTAATGAGTATGTAACAAAATTAAAATAATTAGCTTTTGATAGTCCTCCCTCAGCCTAGAAGGGGGAGTCTTCCCTATATTCTTGGAATCCTAAGAATCCAATTCTTAGGATTGTAGGAGTCAGGATCAAGACGAAATGATGTGAGGGTAATAAAAAAGGACATGAGGATTTAAGGAGAGAGTTAAAGGGCAGAGAAACTTAAGGGAGCAGCACAAATGGAGAGGCAGGTAAGGAAAAGCGGGAGAGAGAGTTTGAGTGTTCCTGGGAATTATGTTTCATCTTCATGTTGTTGAGACATACAGAAGATTTGGGTTATTTTGAAATGGCTGTAGGTTTATGGACTGTGGGTTTTTTTTTTTATGAAAACACCATACTTAGACCAACCAGGTGGGCTGTGGCATTATCAGTGCCCCTACTGGCTGCAGAGATGCCAATCCTCCGCGTGGTCAAGCTTACTCCCTTTCAGATTGGTACCCTTCTTCCCCCATCCACCGCCCTAAGGAAATCTCTTACATGGGACCATTGAGTGTATCCCAAAGGTGACTGTTTTACCTTTTTTACTTGGGAAAACCCAAGATGACAAATGGGTAGGAATTTCCTTTTCTTCCATAGTCACAATTTTATTTAGCTATAAACACTTCCATCCTTCCCAGACATAACTGTGTTTTTTACTTTTCTGAGGTTGAATTCCTCTTTCATGTTTTTCTCTTTTATGTTTTAAATTTCTTTATGATTTTGAATTGAAAGAGGAAGTTAATTGACCATAGTTTTCTTCCCACTCTTCCTTCCCCTCTCTCATTTGGCTAACTCCAGAACAATTTAGGCACTGTCTCTCCAGAAAGGTTTCTTGACCTCTCTCTTTAACCCCTTGTGCAAAGCTTCTCACCTCACTGATCACACTGTACTGAAACGATTCATTTATGTGGCCGCCTCTCCTCCATGGTAAGCGCTGTGTCTCATTCACCTCCTCCTTTTCCACAATGCTGAGCACAGCATCTGACACAGAGCCCGTCTCCAGCAAGCGTTTGTTGTGTTAAACCACCTGATGAATAGCAAATTTTGAAGCCACTCTGGAAGATTCCTTTATGGTCCATTTTCCTTTGCTGAAGCCCAGAGTGGTGGGAAAAATAGGGAAAGTCCTTCCCTAGGTTCCCATGGGAACTGAAATAAATACAGCAGCAATTAGAGGAGAAATGATTGCACTAAAAATAACATTTTACAAAGTAAAAGAGTGTCACCACTTCAAGTATTCACATTATACCTGCTGCCCTTTCTTTCCTCTAGGAGAATGTTTAAAACAGCTTTATAAAATGATGGTTCTTTGTTAATTACAAAGCTTACTCATCGATCCTAATTACATATATATCTCTCCAGCATCTAGATCTACCTATGATCCTCTCTCTTCCTTTCATTTATTTATTCAGTCAGTTTTTACTGAGTAACAACAACAATGTACCAGACACCATGCTAGGCTCCAGAGACACAGCCATGATCAAAGGGAGCCAAGATAGTCTTTATCCCTCATGGAGAACACGGTCTAGCAGGAGAAATAAATAACTTAAAAAACAAGCAAACAAATAAATGCAGTCTTACAAACTACAAGTGGCACACAGGAACTAGCAAGGTGCCATCATGGAGACTAACAGAGGGGTCGTTGGACGTGGCATCTTTCAGGAAGAGGTACCTAACACGAGAACTAGAGGAAGAGAAGGGACTGGGCTGTGAAGATGGTTTCAGGTCAGAAGAATTTCAGGTACAGAGAACCCAAGGCAGAGAGAGTCCGGAGTGTGAGGAATGGGGAGAAGGCCATGCAGCTGCAGCAGAGCTGAACAGGGGGAGATTGACTATGTATAGTGGGGAGGAATTTAGATTTTGCTCAAAGTGTAATGGGAAGTCACTGAAGCATTTTAAGCAGGGGTGTGCTGTAATTCAATATGCATTTCAAAGATCACTGTGGTTGCTGCAAGAGAACAGTTTTGAGGGGATGAATAAGAAAAAGTGAAAGCCAAGAATGAGATTCTCCAGAAGCTGAGCAACAGATGATAGTGGTGTAGACAAGAACGGTGGTAGTAGAGACAGGAAGACGGGAATGTGCTTGAGAAATATTTTGAAAGTAGACATGCCAGGACTTCTTGTGTCATTTCTCTGCTCACAACCTGTTGATGGTTCCTCTTATCCTAAGAGTCCCCTTCCCTCACCACTCTGCCCTCATCTCCACTCCTGCCCTTTCACTGTGCTCCAGTCACACTGACCTCCTTCCTGTTCCTTGAATACACAAGCTGTGTTCTCAGCTCTTCTGTTCCCTTTGCCTGAAATAATTTTCCCCACCATTTTGGATTGCCTCATGGTTCACCCCTTCAACTCTTTAAATCTTTGCTCAAATGTATCTCCTAGCCATGCTCTTTAAAATTGCATGCCCCCATCCAAAAATCCCTATAACCCTTCCTGCCTTAGTGTTCTTCTCAGCACCTACCACCTCCTAACATGGCTGTAATTTAGTTTTATGTTTTGCTCATTGTCCAACTCTCTACACTAGCGTGGGAGAAGCTCACATGAGAGCCTCAGAATGTAGAATAGAGTCTGGTATGTAGTAGGGAACCAGCAAATTTTCTTTTATGAATAGAGGGGGTCAAGAAAGGAATTAAGGATGATTCCCGGGTTTCAGATATCAACAATTGGGTTATGTTTTTTAATGAGATGAGAAAAACTGGGAGAGAAACCATTTTTATTCTCTGATAGAATAAAAACAAGCTAAACCCATTTTATTCTGTGATAAAAATCAGTGTTTAAAATAAAATGAGGTTGAACTTGTTTTGTCAGGAAAGTGAGAAATATCGATTTTGAGGAAACTGTGAGGGACTAAAGCAGAACAGCAAAAGAGAGAGCTGGATGCTCGCTTGCTTTCTCCCTCCTCCTTCCCTCCTCCCACCTTTCCTCCCTCCACCACGTGTCTCGTCCTGCACACATCCTTGGGCCCTCCTCATTCTGAAACAACCTCCACCTTGCTCCACGGTGAGCTCTACATCCTCTCTCTCCCCCTTGGTGCCCACCAACGCTCTTGCGTTTGCTTATAGCTGTCGCTATAATCTAGCCTCCGATTCCCCTAAAAACAAAAACAGAGACCTTATCATATGATAGAATAAGTCCTTTTACTGATTTTCCTCAACTCGCACTTCAAAACTACTCATGCACTACATGAACCATGCTCTGGGCTAATAATTCTGGACCAAACATACACCACTCTCCACATACTTGTTCAGGCCTTTCCCTCCTTAGTAGGCTCACCTTATTCCTCTCCATCATCTTTTATAATTAAACTTGGATTTAAGCTGCAGTGACATGGGATAGCAAGCATCTTGCCTTTGGACCATGAAGGCTGCTAGGAAGTCTTTGGTGAATAAAATAAACATGAGCATTTCATTGCAGAGCCATGAACTGATAATAAAAATGCATTTTTAATTGCTCCCTTCACACTTTCATCCTGACGCTAAGCATCCTGCTCTGGGCTGACCTGTTAGAAGAGACTCTTTTAATTTTCTGTTTGAATAAGATACTGTTGTAGAGAGGATTAAAAGGGCTAACACATGCAGAGCAATTAGGACCGTGCCCAGCATCTAACAGAAGCTCGGTAAATGGTAGCTGTCCTGAACTATAAGAGCCCTCTCTCCCTGCCTGTTATCTGGGGCTTGCTCAAAGAAAAGTCCCCCAAAAGGATCCTCAAAATCAGGGTGAATCCTTCTCCTTTGCAAGAATTTCATTGCCATTTCATACCTTACAGCCTGTTCATCTTCAGCTGTTTTCAGTCAGAGAGACTCTTTGCAGGGACTCATCCTGTGCGTGTGTGTTTTTTTGTTTGAAATATTGAAAAGTTAAGTTTCACAAGACAGATGATTATTAAACTGGTAACTGTGGATTTTAGTGTTTGCCATGGCTCCCCAACCACAGGCATACGGCAACAAGAAGAATGTGAGGATGTGAGCACGGAGAAAGACCTTAGACATCATTTATCCAATTTTTTCATTTTCTTTTTCTTATAGGAAGTTAAGATCCAGAGGGAGAAAAGCAATTTGCCGAGGGTTATGTAGAGAGTTTGTGGCTGAGCCAGGATGGGCCCAGGGTTCCAACTCCCAGTTCAGTGTCCTTCAGATGTCCTTCCTTTACTGGCAGGGGATTCCTCATATAGACTTGGGGCCAAATCTTATTGTTGGGGTCTCATTCCATATGGGGACAGAGAAGAGGGGACCTCAGGATGTGGAGAACCCAAGGCACAGACAGTATCCCTCACTCACGCTGACTTCTCAGGGCACAGAGAGAGGGCCAGAAACCAGTGCAAACTCCCTCATTGTCCATTGGCTCCTTGGATTAGTCCAGACTTGACCTAAACCAAATGCCGGTTTGCAGAATCAAGAGCGAGGAAAAGAAGGCACAGGGATGGGGAAGGGAAGGGTTATGAGCACTCCACATCGTGCTTCTTTCAGGCAAGGACCGTATTTTTGCAATCTTGCATTTCTCGATAAATATTTGTTGAATAAATGAATAAATTCTCAGCCTTTGGCATTACGTTTAAACAATATGTTAAACATGTACATAGATTCTAAACTACTGTCAGAGCATCAGATATAGTTATTAAATATATTAATCTGAAAAATGCAAGAACCAGATAAAATTAAGAGCTAAAAAAAAACTAGACCAAAACCTGTGCTCCAAATAAATGCACCTACTGGACTCATTTTCCAGTTCATTTACCTTATCTAATGCAATTTCTGAGTTCTATGTCTGTCTTAAAAGTCTTATTTTGACAATTTTTAAATAAAATATACATAGCCACTCTAGTCATGGAGGGAAGACAGAGAGTAATCAAATGATCCCACAAACAAACATATAACTGTGGTGAGTAGTGTGAAATAGGTGAACTGTGAGCAACCATGACCTAATTAATAGAGGTCTATCTTTCAGAACATGGGAGATGATGGTCTATCACAACTTTTGCTCTTCTCCAGGTTTGAGTTCTGAGTTCAGTTCCTACTAGCTGCCCCTCGTAAGAAATTCTCCTACTGCCTCCATAGTTAGTCTGATTTTTTAGGTGCCACTTTCTTAGGGGCTCTGCTTCCCTTCAGAGCAAGAACAAAAACAGACAAAAGGAAACTAGATTTCTTTCACTCATGAAAGATTTATGGAGCCCCTGCTATGTGCCAGGCACTTCACCAGAGCTGGGGATGCAGCAGATGGAGAAAGGAACCTGGTTTCTGCTTTCCTGGGGCTTGCAGTTTTTTAGGAAAGGTGGACGATAATCACATGATTATACAAATAAAGGTGTAAATACAAACAATAAGTACCAAGAAGTACAGGAAACTATGAAAAAACATAATGTAATTCCAATTAAGTTTCTTGAAAGGCTTTTTCTAAGGATTGAAATTCACATTGATATTTAAAGACTGTGTAATAATTAACAAAGCAGAATGGGTAATATCCTGGAATAAATACTAGAAAAACACTACTATCAGGCCAGGTTGTCCCTGGTAAATCATGTGACCTGATGTTTTAAAGTATGAATTGGAGAGAATTGAGTATTCCAGAGTAACAAGTTAAATTGCTAGGGCCCATGAGCCAAATTTAGCCCTACTGCCTGTTTTTGTACAGCTTAAAAGATAGGGTTGGTTTTTACATTTTAAATGGATGAAAAAAAATTTAAAAAGAATAATATTTCACGACATACGAAAATTACGTGAAACATGGGTAAATTCCAGTGCCCATAAATAAAGTTTCCTTGCAACACAGATGCAGCCACTCCTTTACATACTGCCTGTGGCTCCCTTTGTGCCACAGCTGCAGAATTGAACTTTGCAACACAGCCTCGCAAAGCCTACAATATTTGCTATCTGGTCCTTTATGGAAAAAGTTTACAGACCTCTGGATTATAAGAAAGTGTTTCTTTTGAGAAGATAAAATTGTCAGTGTTGAACTTGCTGCTTAAGGAAAGGGCTTAAAATGTTTAGAGTAATGGAATTATATTGGTTCCAAGAAACATGTCTTCAACATTTATAAAAGGGATTGACCTGCTCTCTGGCCCCAGGTGTCCCTAAGAGATAACTGAGGCTTCAGTGGAAGCCTTCACTTCCATATAATACAGCCACTTTGCCCCTACTAAGACAAGCCAGTCACTTGCAAGGGTGGGAGGAGTTGAGTTCCGGTTGCAGCGCCCCATCTATTTAAACACACACACACACACACACACACACACACACAACACAAGCCTATGGGACCTTCCGTCTTCTGAGTCAGTAGCAGACACCCAGCATCTGATGACATCAAGGCTGCCAGGGTCTGTGATCCTCATTTCTCTCCTCCTGCTGCGTGGACACAGGAAGATTAAAAATGTGATTGTACTATTTAGCCTGCTAAAATTCTCTCTAACCTTCTCCTATGGTCAGTGGCTCAGAGATACAGGGTGTGAGCAATAAAGAGTATACATGCTTGGCTTGGATGCCTGTTTTCTCCATGCTAATCTGAAGCTTGCAGAAGCAGGGCCAAGGAGTTTAAAATGGAAAATATTCCTGCTTCGATCTTCCCTTTGGGAGGAACAATGCAAAGAGGAGAAGAGTATTCCAGGCAGAGGGAGCAGCCTGCTTGAAGAGTCCAAAATGACAAAGAGGTTGACATGTTCAGGAATAGAAAGGAGGCTGGTGTGGCTGAAGCTTAGAGAGCAAAGGAGAGGGATGAGGCAGAGAAAAGCTGGAGTCAGGCCATGCGGGGCCATGGCAGGATATTGGACGTGTCAGGATGATCAGAAATCACTGAAGAGTTTTAAGGTCTGAATTGATGTTGCTTGGAGGTGTAGCCCATCATATTTTCCAAAGACGGCCACACCAAATATCCCATGCCACACACTCTTCTTTAAATATGAAAAAGAAACTCCTCCCTTGACACATGGAGCCTGTGTTTCCTCCCCTTGAAGCTGGCAGAACTGAGACTAGAAGTGATACCACATGCCTTCCAGGCTACACCATGAGAAGAGAAGCAGCTTCCGCCTGGTTCTTTTAGGATGCTTGTTCTTGGAACCCAATCATCCTACTGTAAAGGAGCAGAGAGGCCATGTAAAATGTTCCTGCCAACAGCCCCCACCACCAAGGCCCCACTGGACAGAAGGTGTTAACCTCCAGACAGGTGAGTGACAATGTACAGAGGTAATCCCGGCCCCCAGACGTTGGGTCACCTCAAGACTTCAGTGTTCCCAGCTGAAGAACAAGACATTGTGAGGCAAAGGCAAGTTTCTCCTGACATCTTGACCCACAGAATCTATGAGCATAATAAAATGGCTGGTGCTGTTTTATGCCACTAGTTTGAAGAGGTCCAGGAATTGGGGTACACAGCAACAGATACTCAAAACAAGAGGCTAAAAACTCCAAAGTCTAGGTTTCCTAAAACTTATTCTTATCAATTCCCTTCCCTTTTTATTTTTTAGAACACCTACTAGTAATATTTCCCCTTGGGTATTTAATCTAACTCTATATAGGACTCTCTCCAGACCTTACCCAAGGCCTCTCCCCTCCAACCAATTCTGTGGCAATGGCCTCAGCTCACAAGTTGAATTCCTTTACAGAACCTATAACCTCAGAGTATAACCTGAGAGGGCATTTGAACAAGACATTTTAACAGAATTTGTAATTTTATCTTGCTTCTCTCCAGAGGTATGATTCGCAATTCAATCTGCTTGGAAATTTGATCAGAACACTGCTTTCTTACTCATCATAACCTGTTTTCTTGGAAACAGATCCCTCCTGGGACAGCCGGAAGTTTGACGTCAATTTTAAGATTTCCCCAAGTGCTGGCGGGGACTTGCTCTATGGGTGTCTTCTGCCAGCCACAGACTTCCTTGCCCACCACCTGCCAAGTCTATTCTTCGTGCTCAGAGACCACAAGGAGGAAGCTAAGAGAAAGGAAAGGAAAGGAAAGGAAGAGGAACAAATAGATGGTGTGAGCTCTGGTGACTGCGTTTTCCCCCTGGAAGGGAGTGATGACCCTCAGAGGGGAAAGCAACTTGCTCTGCTTTGGACAAGATCTTCTGCTGCTCTTTTAAGCACTGTTTGATTTAAATATAATAGTGAGCCTTGTGGATCGAATACTTCTCATTTCTAAGAGCATATCAATTCCAGTTTACTTCTGAAATTTTGTTTTCATGAAGTAACTTACTTTGTGATCTTATGGGATTCTGACCTGTATAGCAGACTTTATTGAGCTGTTGTAGATTGATGAGGTGTGTCTGTGAAGGGGTTTTGGGAAGCCTAAAGAGCCACGTTAAGGGAAGAAGAATCTAGCTGACTCCGTACCACTAATATTTTTGAGCACTCATCAGGTGCCAGGCAACTATGCTAAACACTGTTCACAAAGGACCATAGTTTGTTTAATTCTCCCACTTTTAGGAGGTTGGAAATAAAATTGTCACTGTTTTACAGATGAGGAAACTAAGGCTTGGAGACGTAAAGCAACCTTCACATGGTCGCACAGCTGGGTGGTGGCAAAGCTGGGATCCAACCCACGTCAAACAGCTCCAGGGCCAGTACTTATGGGAAGCCACACTTGACGCTGACGTGGAGCCAAGTTTGAGAACTGACGGGTGAAGGCTTCCAGGCTTCATTCAGTTCTAATCAGGCAGCAGATCAGCCACACACAACACGGTTTTGCAGGAAGTCTGATCTCAGTTGATGAATGATAATCACTGCCCACAATGTTTGCAATTTTTCTTTTTGACTGTCTGGATGTCGTTGTTTTTAAAAACCCTTGAGAAAGTGCTTAACACCTAAAAATACTCCAGTGAGCTATGTACTATAGTTAATAATTTGAACTTGCCTAGAATGGAATGCACAGTGATCATGATATCAAAAATAAGGGCTGCCCAGGATTGGAGCTGGGAGGTCCAGGTTGTGATCCCTACTCGGCCCAGATTTGCTGGGCAGCTTTGGGCAAGGCTCCTCTCCACTCTGGACCCTACTTTCCCCACTTGTGAAATGAGTGACTGGTAGTAGGATAATGGCTTTTAAGCTTTATACCTCAGAGATGCTTGTGGGGCCACCTCCAGGAGGTGGACAGAGGAACAGTAAGCCAAATTCAGGTTCTCCATCAGCATACAACGCAGAACACCTCCACTGTTATTATTTTATATATTGAGGCATTAGTTACATTGTCAATTGAAGAAACAGCCAAATGTCGCTTTTGCCTAGCCACCATTAATTTCCTCCCCTCTGCACAGTCTACTTTCTTCTCATAGTGCTCCTTAATTTTTCTTTAGAAAACTACCCTTGTCCCCACTTTTCATGGTTTCGGTGGGGTTATTGGGAGTCCCAAGCACTCTGAACCTAGCAGTAGGTCCATATTCCAAGTCAGGGTAGACAGATTCTCTGGGAACACAAGTTCAAAGCATGGGAGCCAAGAACAAAATTGGAGCAGATCCATCTCCCCAAATGACACTTGAAAAGGTTGGTGTTATGGACTGAATTGTTTCTGTCACTTCAATTCATACGTTGAAGCCCTAACTCCTGATGTGATTATATTTAGAGATAGGGCCTTTAAGAAGGTAATTAAAGTTAAATGGGGTCATGAGAATGGGTCCCTAATCCAATAGGACTGGTGACCTTATAAGAAGAGGAAGAGACACCAGGAGTGAGCACACACGGAAGAGGCCACATGAGGACACAGTAAGAAGACAGCTGTCTTCAAGCCAATAAGAGAGGCCTCACCAGAAATCAACCCTGCCAGCACCTTGATCTTGGTCTTCTAGACTCCAGAACTGTGAGAAAATAAATTCCTGTTATTTAAGCCACCCAGTCTGTGGTATTCTGTTATGGCAGCCCTAGCTGACTGACAAAATTGAGCCATAGACATTTGCTCCCTAGATGTTTGGACCTGCCCTTTCTAAGGCCTGGTATGTCAACTTTATTTGGGATGCGTGAGTTACCCCAGATCTTCCCAATAAATTTTTCATTGGAAAACATTATGCAGAGCGGGTTTTTGTTCCTTATAACCAAATATCCTGGCACAGTGCTTTGTACAACAAAAAAAAATCAAAACCACACCCTAGATGGTCCCTAAAATCTCCTCCAATCCTAGCACTTTGTAGTTTTCACGTCACTGTCACTCTAGGATTTAAAGATGTTTCTCTGCCATAGAAAACTTTCAAATTGAGGCTGCAAAGGAAGAAAACAAATCAGGCAATTTGGCATTTATCCTACAAATGTGGCAAAATGATGTAAGGTATTAAATTATGTTTTATTCCACTTTTACCTTCCATAAACCCCCATTAACTCAGATGCATGTGCATAAAAAACCTCACACATATACATACATAGATCTCTAAAACATAGCCAGGCCCTTTGTGCCTCTTTGACTTAGGGCCAAAAGGAGATGCCCTCAAAACAAAACCTCCTGTAGGCCCTGTTTGCTCATATTCTGAGCTCTAGAGTGATTTGTGCTGGGGAGGTGGATACTAAAAGGAGAGTTCTTAATATGGGCAAGAGGACACAGGTCTGTGTGTTCCACAAATAGCAGGAAGCTGGGCCCTGATTCCCAGAGCCACATCCAAGGTGGGGCCAGGACCTCACAGGGCTCTCTCAAAGGGAAAGTCTGGTCTCAGCAAAGATTCTCCCACTAAGCTCAGCATGTAAGGCACCTTGCTGCCCGGTTAAGGAACTATGCAAGCATGCACAGAATGACTATCAGTGGCCACCATGGAAGACTGGGGTCAGAGGATTTGTTGTGAGACTCTAGGGAGGGAAAAAGAAAACCCTAAAATGATGGGAACTGAATTTCTGTCCTGCTGTCAAGATGGAGACTCAAAAGTCAGATTTCATTTCACTCAAGAAAAACAATTTGACATTTCTTGCACACTCAAGTGTGTGGAATGAGATTCATATGGGTTAGCTACATGAGGCAGGCAGTTCATATCTCTTAAATTTTGCAAGTGTCAAATGAGATGATTTGAGGCTAATGACATATTACTTTCCACATAAGTGGAAAGTGTTAATGAGCTGGGAATGTGTAGATTAGTATCATATTTGCTGGTGTCTCCCCTGGTGCAGCCTTGGCCATTGCATTCCTGGGGAAAATGTTGGGGAGAAAAGAGCCAGAATAAGCTAGTGGCTTTGTATTCAGGATGTATTTTTGCATCCTCTCTGCAGTACTGCCTTGTGCAAAGCTCCCTGTCTTTTCATGCCATTTCATTATCATCATCACCATTGCTGTTGTCTCTATTATCATCATGGTCATCACCATTTTCATTGTCATTGTTGTCACCGTCATAGCAGCTACTTACTTTGTTGCAGATACTATTCTAAACACTCAAATGTATTATCTTATTTACTCCACACAACAATCCTTTGAACAAACTTCTTTTATTATCCCCATTTCACAGATGAGAAAACCAAGATTTAGTGAGAGTAAGTAACTTGCAAAGTTAAGTGGCAGAGCAGCTTCCACTAATGTAGTGAATTGCTAGACCTCATAAAAATACCTTAATCACATATTTAAATATATTTTTATGAAAATGTGTTTAATTCAAAACAAAATGTAATATACCAATTTACATGTAATGATAAGCCCTTAGATCAAATGTGAAAAATAAATGACAAAATTCTAAATTGTGGGATTATTGCCCATATGCTACTAACCAGTGATTGCCTAATCCACAGGGTGGACCTAGGGTATTGCTAGGTTTATTATGGGTCCCCATTTTTTATGTCATCTTATGGAGCTAAATCCCTTCATGGTACCTTTCTGCTTTCCTTTTAAGATTTCTTCTTGATTTTTTGTGATAAACCAATCAAATGGGGTTTTCTTTTGGAAATTGACAAGAAATATATTTTATTGTTTTTTCTGACTATAGAAGCAATATTAGCTTATTATTTAAAATGAAAACATAATAGGCCTACATTTCCCAGAAAGTTGATGTCTCTGAAATCTCTCACACTGGAAGGACAAACATAACCAATAATTTCACTCAACTATTCCTTCAATATATTTTCTTCTGCATATATATACACTCATATATTAACAAATTTATAATGTAATTATGTATATATGAATATGTACATGTATATTAACTTACAAAATTGGAATCATGCAATATATAATATTTGTCACTTTTAATTAACAATATAGTTTGAATCCTTTTCATAGCAGTATGTATAAACCTGCCTAATTACTTTCTAGTAGAAGTAGTATATCCTCATGGTTAAACAAATTCCATATATAAAATGTATAAAACAAAGAGTAAAAATATCTCACCCTGTTGCAGAAGTAACTTCTCAGAATTAATCACCATTTATCATTTCACATGTATCCCTTTGAAAATTTTAACATATGAGAACATATCTTATGTCTACCTTTAATTAGTCTTAACCAAGATCAGTTATTGTGGTCCCAATTTCTTCTCTTTCCTCTCTCCATGTGGTCATCTGAACTGTCTATCAACCTACAGACCCTATAGTCTGATTTCTAAGCCATTCCCCATGTAGAAGAGTTGTTAGAAATAGACTCCAGTAAAAGGTTTCTATTTCTTAAAGAGCAAGATTTTTATCTTCTAAATCTTTTCTGAAGCCATAAATAACAGACAATGGTTAAAACATGAATAGACAGGCTACTAAACAAAACACATATAATATTTTAGTGTGATCTAGTTTTAAAAATAGGCCATAAACAGCTTTCTTCAACAAGCCCCACAGACTTACTCTCAATAATGATGATTCCAAGTCCAATTTTCATGCTTACAAACCCACAATGGAATAGATTTTCTAGCCTGTTTATTTAACACATCCCTCATTTATCATGTGGCAACTCTGCTAGTCCCAGTTATCCAAGCCAAAAGTAATTCAGAAACCTAAATAGCTGCTAATGACCAATGGAATTTTGAAAAAAAAAATTTTAAACATTTTGATTACATATCTAGTCTTCTCTCTATTCCCTATAACCATTCCTCATCTGTGGAAGAATCTTGATCATGTCAAGAGCTTAGCTCAAGACCACAGTGCATTAAGTCCCACGTGACACTACAATCATTTGTTTGGTCACACAAATCTTAGTATTGCCCCTAAAAGGAACTCGCTCAAATGCCACAGAGAAGAATGTGAACTTCTGTAGGTATCAGGTAGTTATCAGAAATTTTCAAGCAAGGAAATGGCATACATGGGTCTGACTTTTGGAAAGGTGGCTTTAGAAGTTTCAGGAAGAGGTATTTAAGTGACTGGAAGCTAGAAGTGATGCTCAACCTCTGGTGCAGGCAAGACACAATGAAGACCCAAATCAGGGAAGTCTCAAGGGGATGAAGTTGGCTAGGAAGATCCAAGGAGATAAAATCAGTAGGATTCATTGACACTATGCTAAGTAAAAGGATGAGAAGAGTCAAAAACAACCTTAAGTTTGCAGCTCTTTAATGATAGCAAATAGAGATAATGTAAATAGAGATGCCTTGGAATTGAGCTCTAATGCTGGGGGAGGAGTACTCTGGAGGGTGAAAACCAGCCAGAAGGAGTTCCATTAAGGAAAGCTGAGGTTGGCAGGTCTGCTGGGTATCCTCCATTTCAAGTATAAAGGAAGTAAGAAAAATAACCCATCATAGAAATCAAGACTATGGTAGGAGCAGTAATGGCAAAGAGGGGCATTATATGATAGATGTTGCCAAGATGTAAAGGAACACAGAGGACTCTCTCCACAAGTTTAGTTCCCAGGGTCACAGGACTCATTTTTACCCCAATTTGTTTGTTACATTTAGCAAAGAAATTAATGGTGAAATCTATCAGCTGATCCCAGAGGGACTCCCGGGGCTTATGCTACTACACTTCAGCTCCCTACAAATATCCAAAAGATGCCAGGGACAAAGGCTTCCCCTTCTGAGAAGAAACTTAAGAGCTAGCTTTCTCCCTCTGCCTTCCAGATGGCATTACACATGTCGATTAGAAATGTTCAGGAAGTGCTTTCTCTTTGCAACCAAGAGAAACATTTTCCTTCTTTGGAGACTGTTCCCACAGTCTCTCTCTCCTTAAATGGAATCTGATGTGGTTTTCTTCTCCAAAGTATCCATGACTTGTCCCTTGCACTGTTTGTGCTCTTGGTAGATACTCTGGAGTAGGTAGATAAGGATGGGGCTTGTGACGTATATTTCTCTACTGGTTTCCTTAGCAATGCCCCAGCAGGCTTCCAGCTCCCCTACAAACCTGCCTCTGAGTCAGCCTGCTTTCGGCTACAGTCCAGGCTCTGCCAGAATATCACTGTTAAAACAATAATAACTCCTTTTCCTCCGTGGCACTTTACAGTTTATAAAAATCTTTTGCAGCCTTTATTTCATTTTATCTCCACAGCACAATATCACAGAGAAGATATGATCAATGAAAGCATTTTACAGGTAAAGACATAGAGGCTATCAAAAGTTTAGTGACTTGACTAGATTGCATAGCAATAAGTCAATAGAAGAGAATGACCTTGGAAACAGGGGCTTGTGGAGTTGGTTCCTTGAGCAATAGTGACCACTGAGTCATAGCCAGACTTCCTCATGTAGTCTGAAGACTTCAGAGAGGGATTATTCTAGCCAAAAATGAAATAGGGAACAGGTCTTCCCTGTGAATTAAGACATGTTCAAGATCTACTGATATAAATTCTATTACATGGATGGTAATGATAAAAGACTTCCTAAATCAGCTGCCAGCTTGTCCCAGGTAGCATTAGTGACCAAAATACAACAGTTTTTATAGAGCTCATCATATAACAGTTGTGCTATGGACTCATCTCAGGTGTACCCCTACAGTTGGTCAACATACAAATTTAATTTTGCTTTAACTATTGATGTACACTGTTGTAGCAAAGTTTATCAGGTATAACATTGAATGGAGTGGATCATAGAAATGATGTAGAGTTGGTAGAACTTGTGAATAATTGGTATATGTTAATATCAAGCTGGCAGGTAGGAGAGAGCATATGCTTGCTGGCACATGGCCATGTGTGTGTAGGTATAGGAGGAGCTGGAAAGGGCAGTCAGGGCTCTCCTCAAGGAGCCCACAGTGCTGGTGAATGATGAAGCTTTGCGTACACAGCAATAAATGCGTCTATAGAATCCCTAAGATGCCAATACACAGGCTTAATATTTGCGTTGTAATTATTGTTTCATGCTCTTTTGAATGTCTTAGTATCTTGAGGGGAGCTCCGAATTTCTAATGTCTGAATGTGAGCCACATACTTAAAAACCTGAGAACTGCTGTTCTAACTTCTATTTCTGGTAAAATCAAGATTAATATTTAAGATATTTGATTTTAAAAAGTCCTTAAAAGGTTATTAGAAAAAAATAAAAACCATTGAGTTAAACTGCCCATCCAAATGGACAGACTCTGTTTGCAAGGAGGTATTCCACCCATCCCACCCGATCCATTGACAGGAGCCTCACTGCCTCACAAGGCAGTCTGATTTTTCTATCATATACTACCATATTTCTAACAAATTATTCTGGAGTCTTATTTAGGATCCATACCAATGACTTGCAGTTCACAGATTCCCTCTTCTTTTTGGACAGAGGATCACAAGCCTCTATTTGGGTCCTTCTAGCACCTCCTGACGTGCTATTATTCCTAATATTTTTCTTTTTGTTGATTAATATTGTGCCTTATTATGGCTTCCAGGAGAGACAATTAAGCAAAAAAAGATAAGGTCTTAGATTTTGAAGTCAGGTAACCTACATTTAAGTGCCAACTGTGCCACTCCTGTTTCTGCAACTTGGGATGAGTTATTTAGTACTTTCGAGTGTCAGTGTCTCAATCTATAAACATGAGAGAATAAAAATAATAATATCTAACTCTCATGACTGTGATAAAAATTCACTGCAATGATGTATATAATGCTTGTATAACACAGTACAAGCATGTGTCATGTAGTAATTTAATTTAATAGCTGCTATTAAAATTCTATACCTTGGTCTTACCTGGCATGTTCTTACGCAGTCATGTGAAATAGGTCAGTGAGCTCTTCCACATGTGAGCTTTCTCGTATATTTGAAAACTTTTCTCCCATTGACACCCATGTCTTCTCTTAAGGTAATGGGTCATACGTAACATTTCAAAGTAAGGACAAACTACTCCTGTCCCCACAAAGTCACATGACTACTCCAATATCTTCAGTTGCAGAAGACAGGAAATGAAACATATGCAAAACTGCTCTGAGGAACACAGAACATACAGGCACTAAATTGGTTGATTTTATTTCTAGGCCCCCAAAATTTTGATACCCAATTAGTATTCTCAGTCTAGGTAGTTGACTAAAGCTTTTCAGCAGATAGTTATGATGGCTTCTTTAACTAGTTAGTCTCCCTGCTTCCAGTCCATCCCTGAAAATCTAGTTCTAATCATGTGCTCAGAATCCAATAGAGAATATTAAAAGACTAATAATTATGCATCAAAGTCTACAGGAAATAGTCAAAACAATATTTAGAAAAAAGTTTATAGCTTTACTTGTCTTCCTTCTTAAAAAAGAAAATAAAATTAACCAACCTCTCACCTTACCATATAAGACAAGGAAATGAGGAAAAAACTATAGTGGAACAGGAAACTATACACAGATAAAATTAAAAAATTGATTAAAGAATAAAGAAAACTAAAAGAAGTGATTAATATGACCAAAGATTACTTTTTGAAAGAAGACTAACAAATGGCCAAGAAACAGCAAAATCTAATAAGAAACAGCAAAATCTAATAAAAAAACTAATAAAATTAGAAATAAGGCAGATAGAGGACCCAGAATAATAGAAAAAATGTATAAAGAAATACTTTGCACAGTTTAATGCTAATACATTTTAAATACTGTGTGAAATAAATTATTTTCTCAAAAGTAAAGGATTTATCACTTACTGGGTACTGACCATGTACCTTGTCACAGTGCTGAGTGTTTTATGTGCATGCTTTCTTTTGTTAGTATGATAACTCATGAGATAAATATTTGTTCTCCTTTTACAGATAGGAACTGAAGCTTAAAGAGATGAAGTTATATGTCCAAGGTCACCCAGCTACTAAGAGATGCAGCTGGAATTCAAATTCAGATCTGCAAGTCCTATACTATTTATACTCTTTCAATTTTTCACCCTAAAAATATAAAACATCAAAATGGTCATAATAAGGAAGAAGAAATTTGAATATCCAGCTAAATATATTGAAAAAGTGTTCACACAACATTATCAAAATAAGACTTGGGCATACTTGTTTAGATCAAAATTTCTCCAAACTTTCAAGTAGCAAATATTAATAATAACTTAACTACCCATTTCATTCCCCAAAAGAGAAAATAATAGCAAACTACTTAAACTATTATAAAAGGAAAAAAATTAGTCTTAATTCTAATTGTGATTAGGGGATACACAGACAACTATTGTGAGCTTTCCTCTTATAGGTATGAATTTTTCAGTAAAAAAACAAGCACATTCAATAAAGCAATAAATTAAAGTAATTCCATGCTAGAAGGTGCTAGCAGAATACAGGCATGCTGGAAGAATGTAGCAAAAGGAAAATATATTCTACTTAAAATTTTCATTTCAAAAGCTTATTCACAACAAAATCACATCAATAGAAGCAATAAATCATTTGACAGAATCTAAGACCCATTCCTAATTTTTTGAAGGTTTACAAAGAGTAGAGCAGCATGACAGCATAAGGAGCTCGATAGACACACAACATCAGAGGCTGAACACCGTGGGGAAGGGAAATAGACATCACTAAAATAATCCAGCCAGTCACTAAGCAAATAGCAATAAAGAGCCATGAGGGAGGAAGGGAAGAATCCAGAGTTGCTACAATATATTATTTAAAATGTCCAGTTTCCAATAAAACTGCAAAGACATGCAAAAAAACAGGAAAATATGACATAAACTGTGGGAACAAAATATGCAGAAAAAACTGCCTGTGAGAGCAACCAGATGCCAAATTTAACAAAGCACTAAAAGTAGTTATTAGAAATATGTCCAAAGAACTGAAGAAAACTATGATTAAAGAAGTAAAGAAAGGCATGATGACAATATTGCCTGAAACAGAAAAAAAAATAATATCCATATTAGTAAGGAGATAAAGGTTATATTTTAAAAAAATGGAAATTCTGGAGTTGAAGGTACAATAAAAGAAATGAAAAATTTACTAGAGGAGCTCAACAGTAGATTTGAACTGGGAGAAGAAAGACTTAGCCTACATGAAGATTAAGCTACAGAGATTATCCAATCCAAATAACACAGAGAAAAAAGAATGAAGAATAAACAGAGCCTCAGGAATGTGGGACACTACTCAGCACACCAACATATATGTAGAATAAGTGGGATAAATGCAAGGAGATCTACAGACACATCATCATCAAAACACTGACATCAAAGACAAGAAGAAAATCTTAAGCAGAAAAAGAAAAATGACTCATCACGTAAAAGACAACCCAAATAATACTGACAGATGACGTCTCATCAGAAACAAAGAGAGTAGAAGACAGTGGGATTATATATTAAAAGTGCTCGGGAAAAAAAAAGTTACCAACCAAGGATCTTCTATGCAAAAAAAACTATATTTCAAAAATTAAAGTGAAAAAGATGTTTCCAGGTAAACTGAAAAAAAAATTGCTGTTTGCAGACCATTTTACAAGCAATAATAAAAGAAGTTTTTCAGGCTGAAGGCAAGTGACCCCAGACAGTAATTTGAATCTATGCACACACACAAAAAAACCCAGAAAGCATCAATAAAGATAATTATGTAATTATAAGACAGAGTATAAATATAAATGCACATTTCTTCTCCTTTCTTCTTTCAGCTTGTATAAAACAATATGGATAGCATGTACTGTTTGGCCTATAAAATATAGAAATATGATACATCTCCCAATAAACAGCACAAAGGAGATAGATGGGATTAAAGCTGTATTGAGTTAAGGGAATGACTATACGTGCTAACTTGAATCCACAAGAACAAATAAAGAGAAGCAGAAATGGTAAGTAAGAAGGATACTATTAACAAAAGCTGTAAATATATACGTGCCTCCCTTATTCTATCAGCTTCTTTAAAAGACATAAAGTTATATAAAGTAATAATTATAAAAATATGTTGCTGGGTTTATAACATTTATAGATGCAATATCTATAACAATAATACCACAAGAAGGAGGGGAAAGGAATAGAGCTCTATAGAAGTAATGTTTCCGTATCTCACTGGAATTAAATTGATTATAGATCTGAAGCTGTTTCTGATAAGTTAACATGTATATGATAAGCTCTAATGCAAACACCAAGGAACTAACTCAAAAAAATAAATGAATGAAGAATCATTAAAGATGTTTAAATACTACATTAGAAAATATTCACTTCATGCAAAGAAAACAGCAAAGAAAAAATAGAGGAACAAAAAAGACATGAGTCATCTAGAAAACAAAATATAAAATGGCAGACATAATCCAGTTGTATCAATAACAACATTAAGTGTGAATAGATTAAACAATCCCACCAAATCAAAAGGCAGAGATTGTCAGACTGGATTTAAAAATGAGACTCACAATACCCTTTCTACAAGAGACACATTTTACATAAAAGATATATCATGCAAACAGAAATCACAAGAATTCTAGAGTGGCTATACTGATATCAGACCAAATGGACTTGAATACAAAATGTTACTAGAAGTAATGAGAGACATTTTATCATGATAAAAGAATCAATCCATCAGGAAGATATAGCAATTATAAATGTATGCAACTAATAACTGGGCACCAAAATACATGAAGTAAAAACTAACAAAAATTAAGGAAGAAATACACAATTTAATAATAATAATTGTAGACTTTCATACCCCATTTTCAACAATAAATACAATAACTAAGTGGAAGATCAACATAGAAATAGAAGACTTGAACTACACTATAAACCAACTAAACTTAATAGATATCTATAGCACATGGAACATTCTCTAAGATAGATTATGTGCTAGGAAAAAAAATAGACTTCAATAAATTTAAATGAATATAAATAATAAAGAATATATTCTTTCTGACCATAATGGCATAAAATTCAAAATCAATAGCAAGAAAAAAATTGGGAAACTCACAAATACATGGAAGTCAAAACAACATATTCCTAAATAAGTAATGGATAAATTTCTTATGAATAAATCAAAATGGAAATCATAAAATATTTTGAGATGAAAGAAATTTAAGATACAATATTCCAAAACTTATGAGATATAACTAAAGAAGTTTTAATGGGGAAATATAGCTGTTTATGCTTATATTGGCATTATAAGAAGAATGATCTCAAATCAAGAATCCAGCCCTTTCACCTTAAGACACAGAAAAAGAAGGGTAAACTAAGCCTAAAGCCAGCAGAAGGAAAGAAATAATAAACATTATAGTGGAAATTAATAAAATAGAGGATATATAAACAATAGAGAAAATCAATAAAATCAAAAGCAGGTTCTTTTAAATGATCAGCAAAATTGGCAAACCTTTATTTAGCTAATTTGGCCAAAAAAGAGAGAGAAGGCTCAAATTACTAGAAATGAAAGAAGGGACATTACTACTTATCTTACAGAAATAAAAAGGGTTGCAGAGAATTACTATGATTGCTTATATGTCAATAAAATAAATAATTTAGATGAAATAGACAAATTTCTGGAAAGACACAAACTACCAAACTAACACAGGAAGAAATAGACAATATTAGACAATATGAATAGACCTACAAGTGAAAAAATTGAATTAATAATTTATTTGTTTTCTTTTTAGAAACAGTGTCTTGCTCTTTTCCCAGGCTGGAGTGCAGTGGTGTCATCATAGCTCACTACAACCTCAAACTCCTGGGCTCAAGCAATCCTCCTGCCTCGGCCTCCCAAAGTTCTGGGATTACGGTCGTGAGCCACCATGCTTGGCCTGAATTAGCAGTTTTTAAAAAATATCCACAAAAAGCTCAAGCCCAGATAGCTTCACCACTGAATTCCACAACACCTAAAGAAAAATCCTCCAAAAAATAGAAGAGAAGGGAGTACTTTTTAATTCACTCTATGAGGCCACTATTACACTGACTCCTAAATCAGACAAAGATATCACAAGAAAAAAAAGCTATAGACCAATATCTCTAATAAATATGGTTGCAAAATCTGCAAAATACTTGCAAACCTAATCCAGCAATATTGTTAAAGAATTATACACCATGATCAAGTGGGATTTATTCCAGGAATGCAAGTTTGGTTTAATATCTGAAAATCAATTAATGTAATATAGCATATTGAAAAAAACAAAAACCACATGATAATTTCAGTGATAGAAACAAAGCATTTGACATAATCCAGTATACTTTTATGATTTAAAAAAACAATCAGCAAACTAGGAACACAAGGGAACTTCCTTCACCTCATAAAGTTCATTTATGAAAAAACCCATAGCTGATATCATATTTAATGGTGAAAGACTAAATGCTTTCACCCTAAGATCAGGAAAAAGACAAGAATGTCTGCTCTTGCCACTTTTTGTCAACATTTTACTGGAGGTCCTAGTTCAAGCAATTAGGCAAGAAAAAGACGTAAACGACATCCAGATCAGAAAGGAAGAATTAAAACTATCTCTATAGTTTCAAAATTCTATATATAATTTTGTACATAAAAAACTCTAAGAAATTCACTAAAAAACTATTAAAACTAATATGCACATTCAGCAAATTTGAGGATACAAGATCAACACACAAAAATCAATTGTATTTTTGTACACTTGCAATGAAGAATTCAAAAATAAAATTGAAAAAGAAATTCAATTTGCAATATAGTCAAAAAGAATAAAATAGGAACAAATTTAACAAAAGACATGTAAATTTATGAAAACTATAAAACACTTTTGAAAGAAATTTTAGAAGGTCTTAATGAATTGTAAACATCCCATGTTCATTAATCAGAAGACTTAATATTTTAAGATGGCAAAACTTTGCAAATTCATCTATGGATCAACATAATCTTTGCTAGAATCTCTCCTAACTTCTTTGTTGATATTGACAAGCTGATTCTAAAATTCTTATGCAAGTGTGATGGACCCAGAATATTCAAAACAATATTGAAAAAGAAGAACAAAGTAGGGGGACACAGCCTACTTTATTTTAAAACTTACTACAAAACAATGATAAATCAAGACAGTATGGTACTGGCATACAGATAGACCATATAGATCAATAGAATAGAATTGAAAGCCAGAAATGAGCTCCTATTTGTGGTCAACTGATTTTAGACCAGAGTGCCAAAATCATTCAATGTAGGAAAGAATAGTCTTTTCAACAAATGGTGCTGGAACATCTGGATAGCCAAATGCAAATGAATGAACCTGGATGCTTACCTCATGCCATACACAAAAATGAACTCAAAATGGATTAAAGGCCTAAATTTAAAAACTAAAACTATAAAACTCTTAGAAGAAAATGTAAAGATAAATCTTTATGACCTCAGATTTGGAAATAGATTTTTAAAGATGACACTAACATCTCAAGCAATAAAAGAAAAATAGATAGGTTGGACTTTATTAAAATTAAAAACTTTTGTGCTGCAAATGACAATCAAAAAAGTGAAAAGACAACCCACAGAATGGGAAGAAATATTTGCAAATCAAACATCTGATTAGGAACTTGTATACAGAATATATAAAGAAGTCTTACAACTCAATAATAAAAAGACAAATAACCCAGTTAAAAATGGGTAAAGGATTTGAACAGACATTTCTTCAAGGAAGATATACTGATGTTCATACCATATGAAAAGATAGTTGGCAGCATCTCTTATCAGGGAAATGCAAATCAAAACCACAGTGGAATTCCACTTCACACCCACTAAGAAGGCTACAATCAAAATGTCAGATCATAACAAATGTAGGTGAGGATGTGGAGAAATTAAACTCCCATACACTGCTGGTGGGAATGTAAAATGGTACAGCCACTTTGGAAAATAGTGTGGGAGTCCCTCAAACAGTTTATCATAGTGTTACCTTATGACTCAGAAATTCCGCTCTTAGGTATGCAGTCATGCACCACATACAATATTTTGGTCAATGATAGACTGTTTATACAAAGGTGATCTCATACAATTATGACACCATATTTTCACTGTACTTTTTCTATGTTTAGATACACAAATGCTTACCATTGTGTTACAGTTTCTTACAGTATTCAGTATGGTAACATGCTACACAGGTTTGTAGCCTAGGAGCAATAGGCTATACCATATAGTGTAGGTGTGTTGTGGGCTACATACTCTAGGTTTATGTAAATATACTCTATGATGTTCACACAACAATGAAATCACCTGATGACCAATTTCTCAGAATGTTTCTCCTTCATTAAGCAACACATGACTGAATATCTGAGAGAATGAAAACATGTGTCCACACAAAAGCTTGTACAGTTTATAGTAGAATTATTTATAATAGCCAAAAGGTGAAAACAATGCAAATATCTATCAACTGGCAAATGGATAAATAAAATGTGGTACATCCCTACGAGGGATATTGTTAGCCCATGATAAATAATGAAGTACTATACATGGTACAACGTGGATGAATCTTGAAAACATGGTAAGTGAAAGAAGTCAGTCACAAAATACCATATATTATATAATATTTTTATATGAAATTTCCAGAATAGGAAAATCTATGAGAGACAGAAGTAGACTAGTGGTGGTTGAGGGATGGGGTAGATGGGGAGGATAAGAGGTGGTAATAGTTAAAGGGTATGGGGCTTCTTTTTGAGGTAATGAAATTGTTCTAAAATTAACTGTGGTGATGGTTGCACATATCAATGTATATATTAATATTAAAAACCATCTCTATTAGTTTTATCAGGTTGCTGTAACAAAATACCACAGACCAGGTGGTCTAAACAACAGAAATTTATTTTCTCACAGTTCTGGAGGCTGGAAGCCCAAGATCAAGGTGCTGGCAGTGCTGGTTTCCTCTGAGTCTTCTCTCAATTTGCAGATGGCTACCTTCTTGCCACGTGGGCTTCACATGCTTGTCCCTCTGTGCAGTCAGGCGACTGGTGTCTCTTCCTCCTCTTAGAAGAATACCAGTCATATTGGATTAGGGCCCCATCCTACTGGCCTTGTTCTAACCTAATCACCTCTTTATAGACTCTATTGACAAATACAGTTACATTCTGAAGTCCTAGGGATTAGAACTTCAACATATAAATTTACAGGGACATAAATTCACCTTATACAATAACACCGTTGAATCACATACTTTAAATGGGTGAATTGTATGATCTGTAAATTATATCTCAATAAATATGTTTAAAAATAGTATAAGAGTGTTCTCTTAACATGAAAAAACCCTTTTACTAAAAGCCAGAGTTAAACTTATTAGAGAAACATCAATCATTCTCCTTAAAAACAAAGCCCTGATATTGTAGAACATTTAGAATGAAGGATATATGGATAGCAGATAGGACGAGAGAAGAAAGAGGTAATCACTAACTCTTGGAGAAAAAGAAAACTGAAAAAAGGAGATGACTCGCCATAATACTACACTTGGCCCTACAGAGTGTCACATTAAGTCACCATATTGACTCATTCATTTGCCCAGTTCCTTTTGAGCAGCTATTATGTGCTAGGCAAGAATGCGACATGCCTTTGTAAACAAGATAAGGATCCTGCTTTTTGGGGCTTGTGCTTCAGTAGGAGTAGGGATGTAGACAATAAACTGCAGACATAATAAATAAGTAAAGTCAGTATGTTAGGATGTGATAAGTGCCATTGAAATCAATAAAAAGTTTAACAGAATGAGGGGCAGGAGGACAGGTTGAGAGAGAGCAAAGGTGTTGGCCGTATAGGTGCCTGGGAGAAGAGTGTTTCAATCTGATGCAACAGCCCCCGTAGGGAAAAGTATGTCTGAGCCGCTTAACAAATAGCGAGAAGATCAACAGGGCTGAAAGGATGTGGGCAGAGGAGAGAGTTGTAGGAGACCAGATCAGACTGTAATGAGGACCAGAGCATACAGAGCATACAGGCCTTGACAGACACTGCAAGGACTTGGACTTTTACTCTGAGTAAGATGAAGAACCATTCATTGCAAGGCTGCGATCAGAGAAGTGACATTTTCCTCACATTTTAGAAGAAGCCCCTCTGGCTGCTCTGTTGACACTAGAATGTAGGGAGGCAAAGGCAGAAGCAAGGAGACTTTGGGGGTATTTCATGCAAAAGTGAAAAAGACCAGAGATGGATTTTATGTTGAAAATAGTGGTATATACTGCATCTATTGGGAGGATGGGGGGAGGAAGGGAAGCAGGGATGGAATAAGAGAGTTGAACCGCCATTTACCATACCAAGGAGTCAAGTAGGTAATCACTAAAATTAATAGATAAAGAAAAAGCAGTAAAATTAAAGCATTTAAAAATATTAAATTAATTATTAATAAAATAAGATATAGCTAAAATAGTTTGAAATGATTGCCACTAGAGAGAGAAACTGGGGAAGAGGGACAAGGGACAGTTGTTTTCTGTTGTGAGCCTTCCATGTCATTTTTTTAACCATATGAATATATTGCTTTGATAATTTTTTTAAAAGGACAAGACAGAACAAGAGTGGCATTTAACTTCATAATTAATGTTGGGTTGGGGAATTGTGCAATTGCAATAAGTTACAAAGGGAGAAAAGAAGTCTAACTATTGGGACAGTATATGTAAAATATTATTTGCAGATGGCAAAATGCCTAGTTAAAACAAGAGAGTCACCTAAAATATTTCAGTAAAATGATCAGATAAAGAGGCAGTTTTTTAACCTACTGGTTAGTATAATGTCTTGTTTAATAAATGTTTCTCTTACGTGCAATGGAATTGTCTTCACTACTACAAGTTCAGCACAAATTCAGTACTCGACTATAGTTAATGATTAATATCCTAGTGGCTTGCTCTTTCTAATTCCTAAACACTAAATGACCATTCAGCTTTATCTGTGTTTTAATATTATTTACTACTTGGAGTTCCTCTAAGAAGGAAAAAAAAAGTTGTATCCTTTCCTCCTGGATATTTTTGGTTTAGAAGCATTTGCTGAGCAGGCTAACACGCTATGTTCCAATCAAGTGTCAAGGGCAAGTCACCACAAATGGCTTTTAACATCTGCTTCCCTCTCTTCTGGAAAGGGGGAGTAGAAAGTGGTTTCCACCTGAGTTCAAGTCAACAGATCATGCATTTGCCCATCTACCCATCCACTCATTCATTCATCCATTCATTCAGATCCTTGCTGAGCAAGAGAACACGGGCATTGTGTCAGGAACAAATTTAGAGGACAATTAGAATACACTGCAGTAAGAATGAAGAGAAGAGAGAGGTTTGCCTAGGGCAGGGGTGGGGAACCTGTGGCCTTCTAGGTCCTTAAGTACAGCCTTTTGACTGAATCCAAATTTTACAGAACAAATCCTTTTATTTTTATTAATATATTTTTGTTCATCTTTTATATTTTTATTTTATCTTTAAAATGAATGTATTTAAAATACCAAAGAATAAAATAAGTTTCAACAAAATAATCCTCCCAGATTGACTGGCACAATTAGAACATTAGTAAGCCATAAGGGCTAAGGTGATGGCTGCTATGCTCAGGATTTAGTTCTAAGTTCCCCCACCTGACTGGCACTACTACCGCACAAGGCTGGTTGGCGAGAGTTTATGGGGGTCAAGTACATAAGTCTGTTATCAGCTTTTGACAACAGTGCACTGTTTCTGTTTGAAGTGGAATTTGTGAATAGTTGCACAGCTTGACAGGATTTTTTAATTCTGTCTGCTTAACAGCCCATCATGTCAAAGAAGACCAAGAGGATGCTGAAGGACAAAAACAGATTTTTTAATGAGGCTCAGGAATTGCAATATTATCTTGTTTCTGCTAAAGATAAAATGATTTGCTTGCTTTGTGACACTGCAATATCAACATTAAAGAAATTCAATGCTCATTAGCATTATAACACTCACAAGGACCACAAATATTTTAAATTAGAGGAAGAGGTGCTAAAGATTGTATTGCAGAAATTAAAAAGATGAAAAGCAAAGCGAAGACAATTCTTTGAAGCAGCAATAAAACCTGTAAATAATGCCACTGAAGCAATTTATAAAGTAGCTTATATACTCGGGAAAAAAGGGAAGCCATTCAGTGATACAGAAATTGTGAAAGAATGCATTGTCAAAGTTGTAGGTTGCTTACACTCTGATAACATTTCAAAGTACAAACAACTGCCTCTTTCAAGGAGAACCATAACTGATTGGCAGCATGAATTAGCCTTCAACTTAACAGAACAACTTCATGCAATACTTCAAAAGGAAAATATATATTATTCAATCATTTTGGATGAATCAACTGATACTACTGACTCAGTGCAGGTTTTATACTTCATTCAGGTCATAACAGAAGATTTTCTTTGCTACGAAGAGTTACTCACTTTGGGCACTCTTGCGAGCAGAACACAGGGAATAGATATCTTCAACAACTTTCAAGATAAATGTCGTGAAGTTGTATTGAACTTGGTAAATTTAGTGAGTGTATGAACAGGCAATGCACCTTCCATGACAGGAAAACATGAAGGGTTTACTGCACAGATAAAAAAAGTATTAATAGATCCCTCTGTTAATACTCTCATTTCTCCTATGCTCTCACTTCTTTTCATTGTCTCTGGCATCAGCAAAATCTCTGTGCTAAAGCTACTATTTTAAGTAACACTTTGCAAAAAGTTATAAGTATTGTTAACTATATTTGTGCAAATGCAAGACAGCATCATCAGTTTCATAACATACTAACGTTGAACGATGAGGTATTCAGTGTGGATTTGCCGTATCATTCTAAAGTGTGTTGGCTATCACAGGGACAGGTGTAAGCCAAAATTTTATCTCTGTGAAAACAGATAGTTAAATTTTATGAAGAACATAATCAGCAATGTGAATTATTGAAAGAAGAATTCTATAGGAATGCAGAATTTCTGTGTGATATCATGTCAAATCAAAGTGACTTGAATATTCTTTGCAAAAAACTAAGTCTATATATGGCATGTGGCAAAAAAAAATCCAAGCATTTCAAAAATGCTATCTTTTATCAAAACACTTCTTCTTCAAAAGGAAATTTTGGATGAACATTTTCCATAGTTAGCAAAGGTCATTGATGAGCAGGATGATATATGTGAATCATGTGAAGAATAAGCAGATGTTATAGACCTATTAATTGGAGAATACAATGAAAAATTTACTGACTTTGAGAATCATGACATAACACTCAAATTAGCGTTTCAGCCTCACCTAGTTGATATCACCAAGGCACCTAAAGAACTATAGGTAGAATTGATTGAGCTCTCAGTAGATGACATTTTGAAGTCATTGTTTGATGCTAAGAAAGATCCAATTGAAATATGGAAAAATGCAGTAGAATACCCATGCCTTCAGCAACATGCCCCAAAAATGCTTTTTTGCTTTTCAACCACTTATTGCTGCAAATCTGCATTCTCTTGTCTAACCCAAATAAAGATGCCCTTAAGGTCACAAATGACTGATACCCATCTAGACTGAGGATCAGCTGAAACTGCAGAACTCCATGCTGCAACCAAATATTCAAATGCTTTCCAACAAAAAGCAGACACAATGAAGTCATTAAAAGTTTAGTTAACTTTAAAATTAACAAATAATTTTCATTTTTTGAAATTATTAAGTATATAGTAGTTAGATTTTTACAAAATAATGTACATTTTAAAGTATATCTAATTGAAGTTTCTTGAATGTGGCCTTATTTGATTACAGCTAAATTAATGTGGCCTTCCAACATGAAAACGTTCTCCAGCCCTGGCCTAGGGTGCTAGTAAAGACAGACCCAGAGTTAGCAGGGATGGAAAGTGTTGGGAGGAGGGAGTGATAGAGAGGCAGGAAAGGAGGTGGATTGAATTGGTTGAGTAAAAATGATAGAAAGGACAACTGAGCAACTGAGAAGGGAGAAAATGGCCATATAGTATTTTGGAGGAACTACAGAAAGAGAGATCTGTACAGTGGCCCTAACCTCAAATGGCCACAGGAGCCACGCAGGTTTTATAAATGAGTGGAATGGGCTGAGTCCAGGGAGAGACAAGAGAGAGTAATACAGACTGTGTTGAACTGAGGTATGGAGGGGTTGCCCCTTTGATCGGGCAGATAGTCAGAACCCAGGGTTCCGTATCTTCTGATTTTTCAACAGAAGTTCAGTTTTGTATTGGGGGTGTGTGTATGGAATCAATTATTAGTGAATTCAAATATTTTTAAATAATAATAATAAAATCTACTGTGCTCTCCCCTCCCCTCCAAAAAAAAATCTGTGGCTAGTTTCAAAGTGAAAGCTATTAGTTTTCTACCCCTGCTATAGTGGTTAAGTTCCTCTGCCACATATAACTTTAAATAAATCACTGAAATGATTTTAAGCCCCAGTTTCCTCATCTGCAATAGTAACATTATTAAATTTAATTCATTTAAATCACAGGATTTTGGTGGGAACTAAATAAGGAAGTTAATATACAGCTGTGCCCTATTTAAAGATGATGTTTTACTATAAAGTTGTCTTTGAGATATTTTTGTTAAAAATATACTGTATATACATATAAATCATTACAGTACACTACATATATTAGATGCATTGCAGTACTCTAAACGTACTTGCTCAAGAACAGATTGCACGGAGGGTATTCATCAAGGTGTGTAGTTTAGTGAGCTTTTTTCCTGCCATTTATTTTGCATTCTGTAAAGCAGTGTTGACCCATAACAGCTGACCAAGATTGGGTAGGTAACGGTTACAGACCTCCCTAAAGGAAACAAAGGGAAGATGTCAACCCGCATACTGAAATACAAGTGTCACCATGGCTTCAGGGGCTCCAAGGAAATGGCTGTTTAGCTCAGAGGATACACACGGGGGGCCTTCAATCAGGAGTTGATTGCAGACCTGGGACAGTGTGAAGGACATTCCTGCAGCCTAGGAGGATCAAACACACATTGCATTAAGGGAAATTGGCAGAAACTGTGACTAAAGATGCTTGATGGTCTCAATAAATTTGAAAAGAAAGGAATAGCAATTGCCAATGAACAATGGACACAAGCATTTATAGGGAGCATGCCCCACGGATCTTAATTCAGTCAGCAATACCATTTCCAGAAATTCCTACTTTGAACTAAGTGGGGTTTATGGTAAAGTGTATAGTGGCTGGCTCAAAAATGTGGCTTTCGTTTTTATGTGCTTGATATGGCTATATTATAAGGTACATGGTGGTAAAATATGAGGCTGAAAAGGTAGATAACCAGAGCAGAGATCACGAAAGGTCTTGGAGGCTATGCTAGGGAGTTTGTAATTTCTCCAAAGAGTTGGAGATGTAGTAAAGGATTCTAAGCAAAGTATTAATTGCCTACGTTAAACACGGTATGGAACAAATGGCTTACTATTTGCCCTCAGATATGGGCTGAATGACATGAAGCTGAAATACATTTAGTGGATTTTTCAGTTTTCTCCAGTGTGACAATGCACACACCAGGTACAATCTTTAGAATCTGCCTTTAATTAACAACATATGTCCCTCGGGAGAAATAAAATTTAGGTTCCATATGCTCTCCCCAAACAATGATACTCCTTCTGAACTTTGCATACTGGTGGCTGCTCTAAGACAACATCAGCAGAAGACAAGGACAAAGAGACCTCATTGGGAAAATGACAACTCCTCAAGCTTGAACCACAACCTCTTAAATAGACACCAGAAGTGAATCAAAGGGTGTGTTAGTTCTGCTTCCTGCTCTCTGAAAACAACAGCTGATGGAACCAAGACAGGGCAAGAAGTGGGTGGTAGGAGAGGAGGAAGCTGCATTTTGCTAATGGAAATAGTTTCTGGATAAGATCTAACCCGCAAATACTAAATGGTCAGTCCCAAAAAGATGGCAGAGGAAAAGTGTTCTGATCTGTGGTATGAAAAGGATCTCAGCAATTTTGTCTCATTTTTTTCTCATTATTTCTGGATGATGGCACAAAAACTAGTGGAGTTGAAATGCCTTTGTGAATTTATATCCCTGGCAGTTCCTAAACTTCTTAGGCCCAGTATCACAAAAGGCACAGGAAACTAATATTGGTTGAACACCTGCTAAGCTGCTATTTACCAGGCATTTTCCTTACATTGAAAATTGTCCAGTCTTTTCCCACCTGTCTCTTCCCTACACTGCCCCCCCCAACCATCTGTCATTATCTTCCTAAGGCAGAAAGATTTTGAAAATATTCAGTGGCCAAATAGTTGCACAAAGAGTATCTCTTGTTTTGTTGTTGTCATTGTTGTTGCTCCAAGTTTAGAATCCCACTGTGGCCTCCTGTGTCCCCTATTAGGATGTAGTTCAATTTACATCTAACACATTAAGCAACTCTCCCTTAAAAATACACTGCTGATAATACTGTAGGTAACATAAATCCAACTGGAAGAGCAAGAGATTGGACAGGGCCTTTAGACAAGATGCACCAATCCCTTCTGCTCCAGAGTAATTGCAGGTGAACCTACAAGAAGGAGTCTGGAAAAGTTAGTGTAATGTTTCCAGCTTATTAAAGTGTTTGAAAAGCCTTCTGCCTCTGCATCTATTTTAGATGGGTCATTGTCAGGTACCATGTGGCAAATAAATATTTCTTAATAGTCTTCCAGATAAAATGACCTCTGTGTTCTCTTCAGTCACCCAACCCCAACAGTCATGACTACTGGGGGGAGCATAGTGTTTGACAACCTAATGCACTATACAAATATTAGTAACTATTCTGACTTAAGGATTATTAAGACATACTGGTCAGCAATGCTGTGTGACAAAAGCTGATAATTGTCTACTTCTTACCCACTGTCTCTTCTTCCTTAATAACAGAAAACCTGATCTTGTCAGGGTCATCAATGTGCATTGATACAAAAAAACTTTTTCCAGCCTCACTTTAAGATAGGGGTGGCCACGTAACTAAGTTCTGGATAAGGCTTTCAGGGAGGGTGCTAATCCAGTTAGGAGGCTCTTTTGCCTTCTTCCCTTTCCTTTTTCTTCCTGCCTGGAATAAAGACTTGATGTCTGGAACTACATTGGCCACCTTGCTCCTTGAAGATGGAATCTACATGTTAATTGTAACCAAGCAAAAAGATAGAAGTCTAGGGCATAGATGGTTTCATACAACTATAGTAACAACTGCAGAAAGTCAGCTTCCAGATTGCCTATATATGAGAGAAAATAAACCTTCATCTTGTTGAATCATGTTATTTCAGGTTTCTTAGCCCCCAAATGAAGTTCCTAACTGATTCATTCTCTGTGTGGCAAAATAAGAAAAGCAGGACAAAAAATATTTGATCAAGGTATGAAGAAAAGAACACAACATTTAAATTATCTGATTATCAAGGAACAGTGCATTATCTGTGAGGAGGGGTTACTAGGCAGGGACCATGGGAAAACCGAGTTGTCCAAGTTGGCAAGGGGAAGGAGATTTCTTGTAAGAGAAAGCTGTAAGAATCCAGGAATTTTCATCTGTGATTTCAAACACTTTGCCCTTGTGGCAATTATAAAACTGCATTATTTATCAACATTGAATTTGCTTAGTCTATAGGAGAAATGACTGATCCTTATAAAGTGTTTGTGGGAGGTTTTGGAATCTATTTAATGAAAAATGAAATGAAGCAGGATAACAAGTTTACATTCATTCAAGACAATATTAATGCCTATTTCTCCAGAAGCAGGAAAAGAGACCAGCAGAGAGGAAGGTAATAAAAAAGCTTTTGGCTCTGCTTTCCTAATTACCTCTAATCCACTAAAGAGCTAGAAACATCTTACAAATGCTAATTAATTAAGCCCCCTACCAGTCAAGTGATGGCTCTTGGAAAAGGCCTCTCTGTGAGAGGTATGGACTGTGAGAGAACACAGTGGGCTGGGAATGGACATCTAGTTAAGTAGGCAGGAGTGGAAGTCCTGCAAGGCAAGGTCGGCCAAGGCAGAGAGAAGCACTAACCAGAGCTGTAAAAACAAGAAGAGAACAGAATTGAGAACTTGGGAGAAAGCGTGTGTGAAACCAGTGATGACCTCTTCATCCTATCCCCATGCTGTTTTCAACTCCCACCTCACAGGGTAATAACCACATTGCACCCTAATCTCAGAATTCTTTATCTTCAGGAACACTTCCAAGTTTCACCTCTCTGCTCTTTCAATTACCCATTAGCACATAACACTTGCCAGAAGTTATTATTTCATGGTGTTGTCCTGTTTTTATGCTTCCTAAATTGTGTTCTGCTGATCACTTTGTGGAAGACATTTGAATCAGCCATGATGCTTTTGGCTGTAATTAGAAGAAAATTCAACTCAAAGTGGCTTAAACTATAAAGGGAATTTATTGTTTCTGGTTCACTTAACTGAAGAGTTCAAAGGTATCTCAGCTTCAGGCATTGATTCAAGATTAGGGCATTGGCTCCATTTCTCTGCAGTTATCTTGGTGTTATTCTCACCTGTTTTCTCCTTCCTCTAATGGATTTCTGTCACAGTAACAAAATGCTACTGCATTTAGAAAAGTGTCTGGTGACACTACTCTATATCACAGCATCCAAAGAAAGACAGTGTCTCTGTGCTCAGATATTAAACAAATACTTTGAGCTTCATCCCTAACAGACAAAATTAGGTTAGGCACCTACTCTTGAAAAATGTTTACTCTGTCCCAAGGAATGTTGTATGAGTCAGGTTAGGCTAAGCTATAAGGTGGTAACAAATACCCCAAATTGTCAGTGGCTTGCAAAGCAACAAAGGTTTATTTCTCATTCAACTTGCATGTTGGCAGTTGTAGATCAGCTGAGACTTGAACCATATCCTCTTCGTTTTGGGACAAAGATTGAAGAAGAAGCCACTTTCTAGGACGTATTAATCTTGTAGCAGAGGTAAAAGAATGATGGCAGAATCATACAGTGGTCTTTAGAACTTCCACTTGAAAATGGCACACGTAACTTCCACTCACATTTTATAGGGCAAAGAAAGTCATTGTCTAAGCTTGTCAATAGGATGAAAAATAAAATACTTCTCTAAAAGAATCCAGGTGGTATGAGTTTGAAATATCTTAAACATAATACAATCTACTGCAAATGCTATGTGTTGATTGGCTTAAACCAGGTTGCTCATCCCTTAACCAATTACCAGGTAAGAGAGATGGGATTATACTTTTGGGTGTATATCAATCAAGGTCTATCCCTCTAAGTGAAAATGGAATCAGTCATACCTGGACCACATGGTCTAAACTTTACCCACCAATAAATAGGGCAGATTGGATCCTCATTTTACAGATGAGAAAACTAAAACTTAAAGGATTATACCTGTTCAGGACTTTAGAGCCAGAATTCAAAGCCAGGTCATTTAAAATGATATTTAATTCTTTCCATTGTACTAAAGACTTTGAAGTTGGCACTACAAGATCTAAGAACAATCTCCTTACCTAACTCATTTGACCAACAAACTTAACTAACATGGATAGAAATAATATTGGAAATTCACTATTCTTAGACAGTTGCCATCTATAAAATAATTCATAGGTTCCAAATTTGAAAAGCCACATAATTTAGAGACAAAGTAAGAAAAAACATATTTCATCTAGGAAAACAGACATTCTCATAAAATGCAGTTCAGAATATACATTGTAAAAACTTCCTAAAGATCAGTGTGATGGTACTATATCATTTAAAGCAAAGTCCTTTAAATGTGTTCATAGATTGACCCAGCAATCCCACATTTGGGAACTTATCTTATGAAAATAACCATGGATGAGTGGAAAAATAATAAAAATAAAAATAAACTACAAGAGTGTTCAATGAAGGAAAATGTTTAAGCAATCTAAATATCCAAAAACATGGGATTTGTTAAGTAAACCAAGGAATATGCTTTCAACAAATACCACATAGCTATTAAAAAAAGAATCTCATGCCTCGATACTTAATTACATGGTGTTAACTTAAAAGTCACACAACCTATACATCTGGAAAGGAGAGCTTTATTTCTTGAGAAGAGTTATAGCCTGCAAGGTGGCCATCCTCTTAAGATGGGAAGTGCAGCCTCCAGCAGGCACTTTGAAGAAGGGAAGAGTAAGATGGGAATTTATATTGAACAGGTTGGCCAAGAATACATATTCAACAGGTTATAAGAGGAGCTATGAACATTCATAAAGGTGATCCTAATGTATGTATATTGAATAAACATGCATGTTACATTCTACCCCTGTTCACCTTGGGGTGGAGACTTAACATTTAAATGTATTACAAATAGACCGTATACGTCAAAAGGTGAAGCCGGGACACAAGGCACCCAAGTGCACAGCCTTTGTAAAACCAAGCAGCACCAGTCCGTGGTTGGTGGTCTCTTTTCAGAAGAAAGTCACTAAAATCAGTCTCTTGTCCAATCAAAGTTGTAGTTATGGTTTGTGGAACAGGGGGTGGGGGTCAGCATCTGGGGGTAGATGAGCTGCAAATTGTTTTAATATTGCTTATCTCAAGGCTAGTGCTTGTTTAGCTGCTAGAGGAAAAGAAAAACCTTGTGTCAGTTAGAGCACAGTTTATTCTTTAAGTGTAGGGGTGCATGACTTAACTCTTGCCTGGCATGGCCGTTGTTCCTGTTTATAATTTGATATCTTATTGCCACAGTCTATTCTGGTCAGTCTTATGATCTTTATTTTAATATTAATGCCAGTTAGTTCTGTCTAAACCACAAAAGAAAGGGGTATAATGAGGCGTGTCTGTCCTTCCATCCCATCATGGCTGGGAACTCAGTTTTTAAGGTTCCTCTGGGGTCCCCTTGGCCAACAGGGGGTCCATTTAATCAGTTGAGGGGGACTTAGGATTTTATTTTTAGTTTACAATTGGAAGAGTTTTTAAATTGTTCTGGCAAAAGTGAGTTATTAAATGGTATGCAATATATTTCCTTTTGTTTTTATGGAATTATAGAAGATTTGGAGTTTTTTTCTTTTTGTTTATGTTTATATTCAAAGTTTCTACATCAAATGTGTACGACTTTTCTACTAAGAAAATAAACAATGAGTTTAATGAGTCACCCTCCTAAACTAAAGCCAAGAGAACCATGTGAAGCAGATGAGATTACCATCTGTAGAAGGAATAAACTCTAAGAATATATTACTGATTAGACTAAGGTGTCTCTCAAAGATGACAGAGGAAATTAAAATATAACCCAAGCAATATATGATATGTAGTTTTGTGATAGCCCAATGAAAATGGGTCTATAAAAATGGGAAATTCTGATTAAAAATGGTCAACGTGACTCTAGTACTGTCCAATGTGAAGGGTTATAATTTTAATCACCCTTGTCAGAGAGTAAGGCAGAGTTTTACCCAGACAGAAGATGGCCATTCATCCAAATGTTCCAGCTTGGTGATTAAAAATGCCAAGTTTCTTTCATTTTAATCCTTCACTGACCCAGCTACCTTCTGTCTGGATATTCTCTCTCATCAATAAGCAAAGTCCCAAGTCAATGACACATGATACTTGTCCTGATTGGTAGAATTCCCATTGAACATGGCTAGGTAAGAATTCTGGTCTATAAGCTGGCTTGGGGAAAAATTTAATCAGGGTCATTGTGTTTGCCAAACTCATTGTCAATTAAGGATGAGTTAATCCCACCAAATGGAGGACAGCCAACTAACTGGCTTCTTTCTCTTTATTAACATTTACACTTACCCTTCTACTTGCAAAATTCCCAGTGCAATCAGATGTGTCGGCCAATGTTTCCAAAATTTCATCCTTGAGTTCCTTAAAACTCATGTGTAGGTGTTGCCTATGCTCAGTAATTTATTTAAAATATTTTATTTAGCACTATATGAAAGAAAATTAGAAGTGTGCCTCCTCCATAATCTGACCATACTTCTACCTACTATTTCAATGATAAATCTCCTTTCCTATAGCCATGGTGCCTGGGCACATATTGCACCACCATATTATTGTGCCTTTATTCATACTCTTTTTTAAGTCTTGAACCCGTCCTATACTACATGTCAAAATCCTTCTCAACCACCAACTCCCAGATGGAAAAAAAGAAAAAAACTCTCTTTTCCTGTACCCCTTAACACTAGAATTCTAGTATCATTAAGAAAGAATGTCAGTTCTACAAAGGCAGATACTTTATTTTGTTCATTTCTTTATGTACATTACTTATTGAAAAGTGTTTTGTGCTGGTAGGGAATGGAAATTGCAAGAATTAATGCAGCTGTCTTATTTCTAGCTTCTCCCCTCTCTACTGAGCTCATTGGAGCATAAATGAGTCATCTGAATCTCTCCATGATTGACACATGCCATTTACTTTCTGATGTTTAACATTCGATAGAAATAGCTCCATCCAAATAATCATTTGTTTAACTGCTTCCATACTCAACAATGAAAATCTTGAGCAATTCAAAAATTCATTTATGCATGAACCAAGGATAGAGCAATCTCAGGGTATAAAATCAAATTTGTATCCTGAGTGTTACATTCCTCACTTAAATGCCCAAACTTTCAATGTTTTCAAGTCCAGGTTCTAATTTAATGGATCAATTCAATTAAACTCTCAAAATGTCACTTGGAGAATGGAATTAGCAAATAACATTTCTTGCTGAAGCATAATACATCAGTATCAGAGACATAACTGGTACTAGTTTCTAACATTTGTTTCATAAATGCCACATCCTAAGGCTTTTCATGATGATAGCTGAGCTTGCTGCATTTTTTTCCCAAGAAAAGTAAAAAATGCGATAGAAGCATCAAGACTTTGCCAGAACATACTTATTCAAGAACATCTTTTTAAAGAAAAATGGAGTGAAAAAATAAAAGTAAGCCTATGCCTCCAGATTCCTCTACATCATTGAGCCACAAAGGAATTCACGCTTAAAAACACTCCTGAAGTATCGTTGACATTTGCTCCATCTCTACAATATAGAAACTTATTTTTAAAATAATAATACATTCTAGAGTTCAACAAGGGATAATAGAATCTCATAGTTGAAAATAATATAAACAATTTGAACTGGGACCAAGAAAACAGGAAATACAAGCCAAGAACAGTCAATAAAGGGAAGTGTCCTAGGTCAGACAAGGAGTTGCTTCCCCAGAAGTGGGCAGAAGGCTTGTAGCTAATTCAACCCAGCCTCAGCAAGCTCAGATATCCAAGGTGGCTGATGCAGAGAGTAGGGGACTATAGCAGGAATCTGGTGCAGAGACTATTTTATGTCATGAGAATGGTAGCAACACAGTCCAAAATAGGTCTATTTAGTTTGAAGCAGGACTCCAGTAGAATAACATGAGACAAATGTAGGAGGAATAAGCATCACAGACAGATTAGAACTCACTTCCAGGCTTCGGGTCTTTTAAGGATAAAATAATAAGCTCAAAAAATCAAGGCACAAATACAGTCCTGAGAACTCAAAAATCATGACCAGTGTGAACAAGAAATGCCCATTCACATCATTCCCTTTGGCACAGGGTACAAGACTACTTTGAGCCCACACAGCCGGTGAGGATGGAGTCCCTGTTACAGTGAGAGGCTGGGACCGGGGCACTCATTAGGGGTGGACAGGGAGAGCCACAGTAATAATAGCTAACACCTCCAGAGTGCCTACTATGTGCCAGACTGTGCACTGGATCTTTGTATGCATTACCTTTTCCTGCTAACATTATCGCCACTACTCCATGAAACATTTACTGAGCACACGTTATGTGCCAAGTATTGTTCTATATGTGTTTTACACAGATTATCTAATTTAGTCCTCATAACCAATGATACTAAATACTAAATACTTTGTATCTCTATTCTTATATAAAGAAATTGGAATAAAGAACTAACTTTCCCCTGGTTCAATAACTTGCTCCCAGGTCACACAGATCAGCAGGTGACAGGGCTGGGATTTTAGTCCAAGCACGCTGAGTCTAGAGTTCCAATCCCTGCCTCATGATCTCATTTAACTCCCAAGAGTAGCTCTTGCTATGTGCAATTTGCAGTTGATGAAATAGACTCACTGAGGCTCCATTGTTTTCCAAGGACATGCAGGACCTTCTGGTGTCCTCATTTTATAGGCCCAGAAAGGCTTTGCCTTGGGTCATTCATTAAGCAAGTGGCAAGGGCACAGTGAAGATGTGTGTCCCCCTCACAAATGCTGAGTTTGAGATATTTACATTAAAAAGCTTCCTCATATGCTGCCTGAGCCCCTCAGTCTTTTTCTCTGGTTATCTGTTTCCTTTCCTAGCCATCTTCCAAAATCTGGAACACAACTTTTTCTGTCATTCTTCTTTTCTTCTCTCTCTTTCATTATCGGCAAGTGAAGCTCCTCACATATAAATCCTGACCCAGAGAGACACTCCCAGAAACTTGATGAAGTCAGCCTGGAAGGTTTCTGGAAGCCAGTAATGGCACATGAATCTCTAAATTTCTGGTATTAGTCAAATGCCTCCTAAATCTCCCCACTTCATTCCTTTCCCACACGACCACATCTGCTCAGAGCCAACTCCTTTCCTTGGCGCAATTCTTGACACCTGCTATTCTTAGAATTGCTTGATCTGAGACATAATAAGTTACTGGTCTGCTACAGAAGAAGAGGTGGCATTTAATGAGTGAAAGGAAAAAGGGATAGGCGTAGTGACCTGGCACTAAGTCGTGGGGCCCCAAATTGGACTTGATGTGGCTGGAGGAAGGCAGGAAGGAAAAGTGCAGAAAGCACAGGAAACAGGAGTCACCATAGGCTTCAAAGTGAATAAATATTAGACCAGCTCCCTAAGGATACAGTTGGTGACTTTTGTCATTTCTCAGTGTATGGACCATCAAGTACGCTGAGCAAGTCCCCTATGAGAGGTTCAAGGTGCTACAGTGGAAATACTCTCACCATTTTACAAGTAGCCCAGAGTGTGCTGGTGCTGTGCATGCATGGTCTCATTCCATACTCACAAGAGCACTGCCAGGGTGGTTCCTAAGTAAAAACGACACAAAAAGCTATGCAATGAGAAGTACCCCTCCTATTTTTGTCCTTGTCTAACCCCATTCCCATTCTTAACCCTGACGGGTAGTCACTTTGATTATCCTAGGTTTATTCTTCTGGTTTTTGTTTTTTGGGATTTTGTTTAGTTTGGTTAGTTTTGGTTTTTGCAGACACAAACAAATGAAACTATATATTCTTAGATCCACCCAAGGGAAGTAGTGTTGCTCACACTCCTTACACACAAAGAAGCCAAAGTTCAGAGAAATTGACCGATTCTTTCTCTGGGCGGGTCTTTGGCTTGTAAAAAACCCACCTACTCCTAGAGTCATTGTTGGCAACAGGATCCAGCCTGAAGATCAAGGGTCAAAGGACACAGCTGAGAGTCACTGAGTTAGCAGATTTGAAGGCTTGAAAAATGCCATAGCCTTGTCCTATGGTCTTAAGAAAGCAAGGATATAAGCCTTTGCACCACTAATGCCTGAAGCTGGAGGTTTTCATGGATCGGTCAGTGGGGGTCCTTATGCAAGCTTCCTGGGAAAAAAAGGCTGAGATATGTGTGCTTGGGATAAGGCTGTCAGATAAAATACAGGATTTCTACTTGAATTTGAATTTCAGATAAATAACAAATAATTTTTTTTACTGCAAGAACTAAAAGTAGACCTACCATTTGATCCAGCAATCCCACTACTGGGTATTTACCCAAAGGAAAAAAGGACATTTTATAAAAAAGACACCTGCACTCGAATGTTTATAGCACCACAATTCATAATTGCAAAGCTGTGGAAATAACCCAAGTGCCCATCAGTACATGAGTGGATTAATAAAATGTGGTATATGTATACCATGGTGTACTACTCAGCCATAAAAAAATGGTAAACTAATATTCTTGTATTAACCTGGATGGAACTGGAGACCATTCTTCTAAGTGAAGTATCACAAAATGGAAAAACAAACACCACATGTACTCACTATTAAACTGGAACTAATCAAACAACACTTAAATGTTCACGTATGGAAATAAAACTCATCGGAAATCAAGCAGGTAGGAGCCGGGAGGAGGGTATGAGTAAATTCACACCTAACGGGCACAATGCACACTATCTGAGTGATGGACACATTTGTAACTTTGACTGAAACTATACAAAAGCAATTTATGTAACCAAAACATTTGTACCCCCGTAATACTCAGAAATAAAATAAAATTTTTTTAAAAACGGACCAAAAAACTATACCCTGCATAATATTTAAATGATTTTGTGATTATTATTAGTATTAGCTAAATCTGGCAGCCCTAGCACAGGAAGGTGTTGACTTGGGCCCTTAGTCCTATAAAGCACAGCTGACCTTAGGTCTGAAGAGCTGAAGGGATTCCTGAAGATTGGGATAAATTGGGACCTACCCCTTTATATTAATAAGTTCTAAAACTAGAAATCGTGAGTTCTAGCTTTCATAGACCTTAAGAATAGAGAAGACCACCTTGGTTATTATTTTGGGAACTATAGCTTTTCTCAATCCCTATTAAACTGCTACCAGAAGAGCCTAAGAATAGTATAATAGCTGCAGCCTAACCTAACCAGTGCAGTGTTGGCATTTCTTTGAATCTTTTGTCACCATTAAGTTAGCAGGTGTAATATGATTAAGCAACCTTAATGTTGCTTTACTTTTCATTTTCTTCATTTCACATAACATTCTCTTATGTGTTTTTTTTAACTATTTGTATTTCCCTTTATGTAAAAAAAACTTTTATCCATTTATGTTAAAAATCTAAATGAACTCATCACAGATTATTATAGATATTAGACTATCTGTCATATTTGATAAAAACATTTGCTGTTTTGCTCCTTATCCTTTAATTTTAATTTTTAATTTACAAATATTGTGATGTTTATTCACATGATTCTATCAATGTTTTTTCCTTTGTAGTTGCTTCTGCTTACTTCAAAGCAATAGAAAGTAGCCATCCCTCTATTCATCTCATAAATATTTTATTTTCTGCTCATTTTTCTAAGTTTAAAAATAACAGTTAACTCTTTTTAATCTAATAATTCTCAAAGAGTGGTTTAAGAATTACCTGCACCAGATTACTTGTTTTGTTTGTTTGTTTTAATGTCCATTCCCAATATCCTTTCCAGATCTAATTAATCAAAACTGCTCTCAAAGGGCAATGGAAATATGTTTTTTAATCACCCCTTTAGTGATTCTTTTACACCTGAAGCTTGAAAGTCAATTCTTTAAGCCATTAAAATTTATTATACATCTTTGTTTTTAGGAAATATATTGACTTGGGATAATTTAAGTAAAAAGGACATTTGTTGGAAAGATTGGGGAGAGTTCACAGAAGTGAAATAAAACCTGATGAGCTTGGCTTGGAGAGGAGAAGACCAGGCGTCTCTGGGGACCTGGGAAGGAGAAACCACTCAACAGACCTGAAAGGAATATAGCAGCAAAATAAAGGAACACTCACTGTCCTCTTCCCATCCCATCCCCTCCTCAGAATGTAAGCCCCATGAGGGCAGGGATCTTTGCCTGGCACATGGTAGGTGCTCAGCAAGTGTTTTCTCTTCTTGTTGCTCCATTCACAGACCCTCAAGACATATTCCAGTTGTCCTGACTTGGGTGACAGCCATCCCTTGACAAGAAAAGGGCAGGGAACCTTGATTTATAGTTCCACCCACACTGCACACACAGGAGGAAAGGTTATTCCCCAAAAGGAAGCTAAAATTTATTGCCACAGGAAGGGAAAATATATTCTGAGTGGGTTAAAAACGATTAACTAGTATATCATGGTATAAAGTATGGCTGTAGGATCATTTTTTCCCAAATGGTTTGCCAATTATTCCCAACATCATATATTTATTCATCAATCTTTCCAATCTTCCTTATATTGAATACTTTATTTAAACTTGGTTACATTGCTACACTCAGCTACATTTATATTGAGAATTGTATTTTATTCTGTAGACCTAGAACTCTATGTTTATAACACTAAATTCATTACTATTTAAGACAGAGTTTTCCCATCATTTTTAGACACCACAAAGAGATTAAATAGGCTGTTCTTTGTGCTACCTACTTGGTTTCATTTACTGAAAATATGTTTCTAGTTTTAATTATCTTATTTTTTGACATGTAAACATCTTGCATTTCCCTCTAGAACTAAAAATATGTTTGCTTAGCAATGGTTCCCACTCTGTTTTTCCTTTAGGTATGATCCAGCCAGAAGTTAATCATAAGATGAAATGTTTTCTTCTTTGAATTTCTCTCAATCTTCTTCATTTGAGTTTATTTTAGGAGATATAAAGCCATGGGCAACCAAACAGGACAGCCCTGGCAATATGTACCCCTTTTGCATAAGAGCCAACTAATTTTATTTGAGCCCCTATTCTACATTTTATCTCTTTATTATACAATATCCATATTTTATTTGGGGACTCTTCTTCTTTATTATTGCTGAGAATCCACAGGGAATAGTTCCACATCGTAACAAATCCACCTTGATTATCATATGCCATCTCTTACCCTGGACCACTGCTCTGGGCTCCTCTGCTGGGCACTTCTTGTCATCTCACAACTGCTTCCCAGGCTCTCTGCAAGGACAGAGGCCTAAGGATATGGCACCTGTCTCAGCATGGCCCATGCCAGGAGGACACAGCTCCTGTCCTAATTCTCCACAGCCCAATGCAAGCTAGGCCACAATGTCTGATGTCTACTGAAATCTTGAGAATAATGCAAGGACAAGGAAAATTGAAAAGTAGATATCAGGTAGCACAACTCCTAAAATCCTTAGGTAGAGGAATGTTTTCCCTCCTCCCTACACTTAGTCATAGTTAAAGGGCTGGCTCACTTCCCCCATGAAAGCTTTGTTTATTTTACTCTTTTGCCCCTTGAGTCCAAGTTCTTACTCCCTTCAGCCCCAGAGAAATGAACAAGCAAAGTCACCCCGCTCCCCTAATCCAAGGCTCAATTTATTTCTTCAATAGGATGAATCACAATAAGAATATACCCCTCCCACTATGCCAGGATCCAAATAAGGCCACTAGAAAGTACAGTTCTCCACCTATGTTGATATTGTTGATATAGTCTTAAAGGATGTATGTGGGGGGACACTGAACACTTTAATCCACAATGAAGTAAACCACACCAGCTACAGATCATATTTACACCTCCACCTGAAGGGAACATCAGGCCTGCCTGCTGCCCATTGGGAAGGATTGGGTCTTGTGATAATCTAACAACAACGTTTAAGCCAAGAGAAATACAACATTACTTCCCAAGAGAAAATAATGATTTTCTGGAATAACCCAAATTAAATATACATGAAAAAAATAATATGCCTCTTCTTTGTAAGGACACAGTCCTACTAATGGTACTCCCAATTTGTGCTCCTGAAGGAGTACTTTATATCCCAATCTGAAATCTTTGGCAGGGTTTGACTGACTTTGTGGTTTCATAGCTTCCCCAAGTATGGTGATGAGCAGGAATTTGTCCTACATATATATGATTAAATGTCTCACCAAAGACCTGAGGCTAAGAATGCAGTCCAAGACGGAAAAACAAGCCTCGAAGTCCCTGGCGAAGCAGGATGAGAAGGAGAAATTTGGTGAGCAACAGGCTGAAAGTCCATGCTGGCAAATGGTACTTTTAGCAGCAAGACTCAGTCTGAGAGACAAATGGAACACCCTTGGCGGTAAAAGTAGGTTTCTATTATCTCTGTTGTAAAGAGGCTTATCCTTGGGCTACAAAAGACTTTGTACAGAGTAATGATTCAGAATGCCATAGGGAGCTGCCAACAGCTAGGGGTAAAGGGAGGACTTTGATTTATTTCTTGCTGGCATTGATTCTCCTGTGGCTGGAAACAAACTATCAGTAGCAAGCGCTCACTCTCTTGGAGAGGTCTGCAGAAAACAGAAGCCCTCAAGGTAATGGGCTCCATTTCAGGTCTTCACAATTTATAAGCTGGGTGGCTGTAACTCTGGGAAAGTCATTTCATCTTTCCATGTACCAGATGCAAAACCGCACAGTCAACTGAGGATTGGGGTGTGCTTCAATAGTTTTCATGTATGGACAACTTGGGGGCATTAACAAAAGTGAGCTCCTAACTGGGGGTGGATACAGATGGCAAGAGGAAGAAACACGGGACCCCTCTTACAAATAAGCAGCCCCCAGCTGCCAGGTAATCCTAGCTCCGTTTTCCTTACAGTTGGTCCTTTTTACACTTTTTGTAAAAGTTTAAATGAGCTCCAGTATAATTCATTTGACAACAGTAGCTATTTACTGTATTATGGGACTACTTCAATTGTGGCCAAGATCTGACCTCTACTGGTCTGAAAATTAAAACACCTCTTATTATTTAATATTAAATTGTTCCCGAACTTTATGAGAATTTTCAATGGTGTGCGACCCCTGCTGTCATATTAGTCACATCTCAGATGTACAGCTGAAAGGGACTGCAAAAATTATCTAATATGTCTTTTTTCATAACTTAATCCTTCCAAAAATGTACCTGGCTCTTGAATCAACACCTAACCCCCACCTATAGGGAGCAGAGTAAAACAAGATCACAGAAACTTCTTCCCACACCTGATGACATGGTTATTTTTTTTTAAGGTGAGTAATTCACTGGCAGCAACCAGAGAGGAAAGGAATTCTACTTGAATCATAAGGTTTGGCAGGTGTGAAAATAAAGAGATTCTGTTATGACAAGCACAACTCCTGAGGCCAGCCCCATCTCCCAAAAGCAGAGGCAGTCAACAAAATACTGAGAATTCAAAATAATATTCTTTAATTGAAAAATGAATAGAAAGCTACCACAGCTCTCAAAGCAATACCTTGATGAAAGGAAGACAAAATAGTTCCAGATAAAGCGGGAAGAGGATTAAGGAGAACCCATCTACGCCATTTCAGAGAAACTATAAACAAAGCTGCTCCCTGTTCAACATTAGCAAAATGAAAAAAAAAAATTGTACAAAAATTTGGCAAATCTACTACTACAAAAAAGAGTAATATATTAAGTAAGAAAGAGACAAAATGAAAACAAACAAAACCCCTCAGGAAGAAAATAAAACTCAAGGGTGAAATGTAAGTTCTTTTTGAATGCTTCATTTTAGTGAAGAGTTCATTAAGAATATGAACTCGATAAACAAGACCTCTAAAAGAAATTATAAAACAATTGGCGAAGACAAAAGAAGAGATTGCAGAGCTAAGAAAAATTAAGAAACCAAACAGCAGTGTTACAGATCTAGTAAATTATAAACGGTAAAGGAGAGGAAGATGGAGCTAAAAAGCCTGGAAAGAGAGCTGGGATAATCATAGAAAACGCAGGATAAAAGAACAAAGTGAGTAAAATAAAGAAAAAAGATACAGACAGAAAAAAATTGTCCTACATGAAGACAATTGGCATCCTTAAAGTAGAGCATAAGGGAAAAAAAAAAGAAGAAAGAATTCAAAGATATAACCTAAGAAAAATTTCCTGAAAGAACAGTATTCACAGATTAAAAGGGTACAATTTATGCCAAGAAAAATTGATACAGAATGACTTAAATTGAGAAATTTCCTGGTTAAACTTAAATGTTAAGGATAAAGAAAAAAAAATCTTTCGACATTCAGGCAGAAAAAGGCAAGTCAGCGGCTAGAGGGGAAAAAGTCAGGTAGTTTCAAGGTTTTGCATGGCAACTTTAGTGCACAGAGACAATGGAGCAAGACCACAAATTTCTGAGGGAAACAGTGTGATCTAAAAATATTATACCAAGCCAGGGTGTCATCAAGTATGGAGATAGAAGGCAGACATTTTCAGACATGGAGGAACTCGGGAAATATAACAGTCATGAACTTTTTTAAAAACAAAACCAAGCTAAACAGAATTGACAAATAATCCAATTGAACAAGAGACGAATGTTAATAAAGAACACATGGGTGAAAAAGAAAAGCTATGATGAAAAGAACGGGTTTGGAACACCATGTTTATTTAATTTTACAGCTAAAGCTAATCCTGTGTGGTCATGAAGGTAGTATAAAAGAATTTATCACAAGTCCTGACAAAGTGAAAATAATATAAGCAAAACCTGGAGAAGAGTGAGGGAGACGGAAGAGGAGGCATGGTAATTCTCTTATCTTTTGCGACAGTGGTCAGCGAACTATGGCCTGTGGGCAAAATCTGGCCCACCTTCTATTTTTGTAAATAAAGATTTATTGGAACACAACCACACGTATTCATTTGTAGATTGTCTCTGGCCACTTCCATGCTGCAATAGCAGAGTTGAATAGTTACAGTGAAGACCTTTTGGCTTACAAAGCCTAAAACTATTTACTATCTCACCCTTTCCAGAAAACGTTTGCCAATCCCTATTTTATAACACTGAAAGAATTCATAATATCTAAAATTAAAATGTGTGGCTTAAAAAAATGAGTCTGTCTTTTAAATTGCTTTAGTAATTTCTTTTTTAACTGTAGAGTTATCTCTATTGAGGACATTTTTATCCAATATATGTATGCACAAAAAGATGTCTAAAGTAATGTTCATTGAATGTTAATACTTTTTACTTCTGAATGGTGAGATCTGCAGTACTTTGTTGCTTTTTTGTTTGTATATTGACTGAATTTTTTTGTAATGAGTATGTATAATTTTTTTTTTAGAAAACTGTAAAATAGTGATTAATTACTCTTAAAAATAAAAGGGCTAATTTATTTCATCTTCAAGCCAGCTTTCCTGAGAACACTCAATCTGTTACTTGGGAGCTTATTCATGTTCCCTTCCCTTCACCTCAAAATGTTGGTACATAGTTGGAAAATGTGCTTGCAGAATTTCTGTATATTCTATAATCAAGAGCTGAGAAGTTTCTTTCCTCACTTTCTAGATCTGCCATCCAATGGGGTTAAGAAGGACTTGGAACACCAGAGGGCACCCTCCTCCATGTTTGCTGGATTGTGATGCGACGTCTGTACCTGCCCAGTCCTGCCACTTGGAAGTTGTGTGAACAGCAGCCCGTCATTGAACACCTGCAGCAGTGGGAGTTTCTCCATCTCCCACTCCTTCCCTGTGCCAACCCACCATCCATACTGCACAGCAGAGTTTGCCACCCTCCTGCCAACCCTTCTGTGACTTCCCACTGCACTCAGAATAAATTCCAAACTCATTAACCAGGCTGACAAGGCCCCACACGATCCCGGTCCTGCCATCTCACTCCGTGTACTACATTAGGCTCAATATCCCAACCAAACTGGCGTTTAGTCACTATCTACCACATACTGAGCTCTTCTCACCTTTGGGCCTTTGCGCTTGCCATTTCCTCTGCTGAGCCCTTTCCTCTTCCAAGCTCTTTGCATTAAGAAATCCTTCTCAATGTTTAAACCAGGTTAACTACCACCTCCTCAGAAAGACGCTCCCAGATGACCCTATCGAAAATCTCACCCAATTAGTTTTCTATCACAGCACTAGGTGTATTGCTTTAGTTGTACTTCCCACAGTCTGTGATTGTTTAATTTGTTTGTTTTTTGTCTGTCTTCCCCACTAGCACCTCATTTCCATACAGTAGGGAGCTTGCCCGTCTTCATCACTACATATTCGGCATCTAGCCCAGTGCTTGGCAATTAGTAAATACCCAGTAAATATCTGTTGGATTAATGAATGAATGGGCTTGCAAAATGTGAGTACTGGCTGCTCCTTCAAGGCTATTATTTTTTTAAAAAAGGTGTGAAAGTCCTTGTTATTGACTGACTTGTGTCTCTCCCCAAATTCATATGTTAAAGTCCTAACCCCCAGTAGCTCAGAATGTGACTGTATTTGAAGATAGGGCTTTTAAAGAAGTGATTAGGGTTAAATGAGATCATATTGGTGGACCTTAATCCAATCCGACTGGTGTCCTTTAAGAAGAGGAAATTCGGACACACCGGAGAGACACCAAGAATGCACAAGCATAGAGGAAAGACTATGTGAGGACACATGGAGAATCTGGGTGTCCATAAACCAAGAAATAAAGCCTCAGAAGAAACCAAACCTGCCAACACTTTGATCTTGGACTTACAGCCTCCAAAACTGTGAGGAAATAAATTTCTGTCATTTAAGCCACCCACTCTGTGGTATTTTGTTATTGTAGCCCCAGCAAACTAATATAGACCATTATAAATTAAATGAAAGTAACAATATTTGAAAGTAAAATGGTTAGGCACTAATGCTGCATCAAATTGGCAAGTGTGTTCAAGCTATTTCATTGAAGCAACAGAATTTGAGAAGCTAAATACTGAGGCCAGCAAGGCAGGGATGACTGTATAATTTGGAAAGCCCAGGGCAAAATCAAAATGTGGGATCCCTTGTTCAAAAAGCAGGAAAAAAAATGCCATTAAAGAAACTGAAATATAAAGTTTTCCCTTTTTTCCATGGCTTATGGTGGGTTTTTTTTACTTACTGTTTAATGTCAATCCAAGAAAAATGAACACTTAAATTATTAGCATGAATTTTACCATTCATTTTTGTGCTCTACAATGTTAGTTTTAAGAGCAAATGTAAGAGCATTCAACTTGATGCAGAATCGCTGAAATCACACAATTTGTATTTTGTAGCTCACACATGCATAGGAATTTCCTCCTTACCAGAACAGTGCAAATGCTGCAAAAACTCAACTTTTCTTATTTCACTTCTTTTTTTCTTTTTTTTAGGGAGGCAGGGTCTCACTCTGTCACCCAGACTGGAGTGCAGTGGCCTCATCATAGCTCACTGCAAACTCAAACTCTTGGGCTCAATCCAGCTGCCTCAGCCTCCCAAGTAGCTGGGACTACAGGTGTGCACCATCATGCCTGGCTAATTTTTTTAATTTTTTTTTTTTTGTAGAGATGGTCTCACTATGTTGCCCAGGCTGGTCTCAAACTCCTGGGGTCAAAAGATCCTCCCACTTTGGCCTCCCAAAGTGCTAGGATTACAGGTGTGAGCCACCACACCTGGCCTACTTCATTTCCTGAATTGTGTACATTCTACTGACACTCTCAACCTTCAGCTTACTGAGGAGTGAGGAAGGACCACTGAAAGAGAAGAAACTATGGGTTTCCTGCCTTTCCCTTTCCTTCTACATGATCATTTCAACCTCAGGTGGTGGCTAACATAGGGAAGTAACATGAGTAAGAAAGGATATGACAGGGATCCTTGGTAATTTATGTTTCTCAGAATGCCATTGAACAGAAAGCATGGCCTCTTGGGGCTGCCATTTACTCAGTGGTAGATGTGACACACTTACCTTGTCCTCACTGTGATTCTCACTGCACTCCACGCGTCAGGGAGGGCACAGTTGAATTCTGTGCTCCTGTGGCATCGTGAACACTATAGGCGGCAAGGAATGGCAGGGGACACTAGATCATGTGTCTCATCTGCTCACATGTGTGCTCCGTGGTCCCATTGGACCTCACCTACAAAACACAAATTCAGAGATAATGCTATTCAGAATCTCAAGATGGCCTCAGCAGAGTATTAAACTACACATGTGACCCTCTGAGTGTGGGTCCCTGTGCAACTGCACAAATCACAAGCCCTTGAAGCCAGCCCTAAAGAAAAGTGAAGCTATTTTTCAAAAAGCAAAGAAATTAATTGGGCCCCAGACTGACTACAGGCTTATTCCCAAAGAATAAGCGTCCTGTGGAGTCCCTAAAGCCTTCCTATAAAGAAATGCCAAAGCGAAGTTCAATATCCAGCCTTAAGAGTAGAGGCAGGAATTAACAATCCTGTGTTACTAATTTGCACTATGGTGTGTATATCTCAGGTTCAGTGAGCTTTGTGAGTGAGACTGAGAACCTATAAAGATACAAAACCATCTTTCTAAGGGAATTGTATTTCTGAATTTCCAAAGAACAACTTGCAAATCTTTGGGAGCCCACCTTATTTCTAAGGTAAAAACTACTGGCACCTGTAAGTCCTTGGAGACCATTTGGCTCTTTAGCAAGGCAGAAGCCAGTTATGCACTTTGTTGGGACTCTTAAGAGGTACCGTGGAGGCAACCAGGTACAGTGGGACCCCTGGGCTGGAAGTCGGGAGACCTGGGTGGGACCATCAACTCTGATAAGAAGTGTGTGATCTTAATAAACTCACTTCCAAACACTGAGCCTCATTTCTCTCTCTTTTGCAAAACAAGAGAGTTGGATTTGATAATCCCCAAGGGCCTGTACTGGGCTAAAAATAACCAAAACCAGCAAAACATTGTGACAGAGAAGGCAGAGAGAGAAGAATGACAGTCACTTGGACTAACTCAACAGTGAATAATGAGCTGAAGATGCTTTTAGAATCTACTGTGGGCTGGTTCCCTTCATACGTCTTCCAAGTCACCTGGCCCTTCCTGTCTGATGTCTGCCAGGCCAGGGCAGTGTGGGCTGGGGCAGGGTGTCCAGCAGCTTCTCTGGCTTGCTGGCCCTCCTGCCTGCCAGCCTGGGCAGTGCCTCTTCCCTGTTCCTCTCTAGTCAACTTTGGCCAGCTGGTGACCCTGGGCCAAAGGAAGATCCTGAATGACTTGGGACCCCTCTGATGTTTTTATCACCACTATTCCTTTTATTAACCCATTGCTGGCCTCTGACCCCTTATCTCTGGGAATATTGGGAGAAAAAAGCAAACAAGTGGCTCTAAGGTATGGAAGAAAGTAAGGTGGAGTGAACACCTGAGATCTAGCTCTGGCCTGATACTAACAAGCTGACCTCAAACAGGTCCTGTCTTCCTGAGATTATTTTGGTTTTTCCTCCTCAGCATCTCTTCATGGGTGACAGCGCCCTGTTTTTCACTTGCAGATATATACCCAACCTCTGTTATGAAATCCTACTGTTTAGTTGGAATTGGCCCTTTTCTCAGCTCTACCAGTGGCCAGTAGGCTCTTCCTGTACCAATCCAATTGGCAGGTTCTATCTCTCTGGCCACTGTGATGGATCAGGGCTGAGAACTGGACCAGATTAAAGCCAATGAGAAGACTTGAGACCTGTAACAGGGCTTCTGAGAGAGAAAGGTTATTTGTTCATTAGATTCCAGGGCATGAGCCCATGAAGCTTGGAGCTGCTGTAACCATCTTTCTATCTTGAAACAGCCAGCCTCGGAGTAAAGCCAATAAATGCATGGAGAAAAGTAGAACATACAGAAAAGTAGAGATATTGTGTTTCAATGACATTTTCTGAGCCTCTGGATCAAATTGTGCCTAACACCGAAAATCACCCCTGGATTTAAGCCAATAAATTCCTCTGTTTACTTAAGCTGGTTTTAACAGGGATTTTGGTCACTTGCAAGGATAATAATTATAGCTAATATACTTCACCTCTCTGGACCTCAATTTCCTTTACTGTAAAACAGCAATTTTTTGGACAGTGTTTAGCATGAGCCAGCATAATAGTATTTATTATCTCTTTCAGGAGTGGCCATACTCCAGGATGGTAGCAAAGACAATTTTTCAAAATGCCAAGAAATGGTTTCTTCTTTGGTCACTAAGCATCAAATTTCACAGCATCTTGTACATCTTACAAGACAGTCGATCTTTAATATATAAAATTATCATTGTTTGCATATGATTCTGTATTTCCAGCTAAGGTCTCTCTTCTGAGCCTCAGATCCCATGTCCAACTGGACACTCGATACCTCCACCTAGATGTTTTACAGTCATCTCAACCTGGCAGGTCCAAAACTGAACGTGGATCCTCCAGCCCAATCCCACTCCCCTATCATGTTCCCAATAGAAATTAATGCCACCACCATTTATCCAGCTGCCCAGGCCTGAAACCCACAAGTTGCCCTTTCCTCCTTCTCTCTCTTTCTTCATAATTCATTCCCTCTACAAGCCTTGATAAGCCTGTCTTCAAAATAGCTCTCGTGTTTTCATCTTTCCCTCCAACTCTCCTGCCACTTCTATATTAGGGCCTCCATTACCTCTTGCCCAACCACGGAAAAAGATTTCTAAAATATCTGGATATGGCTCTCTCCTTCTGTTCTGGGTGTAGTTCCCTCCCCTCATCCCTTGGGGCCTAGAAGTGGTAACAGCTCTGTTGCTACTACCCTTGGGTAACTGAACAAGCCTTTGTAAAGTTCCTTTTTGCAAATAAACTTTCCCTGAATTGTTCTAATTTGAGGGTCCCATCTGTTTCCCACTGGGACCCCCAACCCCCCACATCCTCCCATGAACACTTCCCTCCCTATAGGCTGGCTCCTATAATGACTTCTCCTCCCCTCTCCTCCTTTCCTAGACTTCTGCTTGCATAGCCTGGAAAGAAGGAGAGAGGAAGAATCTGCAAGGCCCATGGTAGCAGGGCCAGTTTTGACTTTTAGGAAGCCCTGGGGATTTGTGGGGAAAACAGTGTTCTGGCCCCGAAGGTTGCCGGCAATCTTTACAATGTGGCACTAGGTCCTCTTTGTCCATTGTTTGGGGTGCTACTTGTCAATGCTGGAGTAATAGGAAAACCATGATAGACCATCCTGTTACATATGGCCTTCTGCTGTAGGATTTATTGAAGCTTTCAAATACACAAAGGCTTTGTCGCCATAGAGTTTTCTAATGCCAATCGATATTTTCTAGTTATTGAGTCACTTACTAAAGCTTTGCCTTGAGTGTTTATGGGTGGGCAATACTCAGGTACCTAAGTGGAGGCAAGACAGGTGCGGGAAGCAGAACAAACACACCCAATCTGACCCAGTTGGTAGTGAATTTTCCGCATCTGAGAATGTTATATTTGTGTAGCACGTTACAGTTTAACAAGAGCTTTCATCCCCCAGTGGCTGGCTCATGGCTGAGTAGTCAATAAATGTTTCGTAAATGATTGAATGAATCTAGAGAGTCATTTTCTCCTCCTCAAAAACAACCCTGTGAAGTAGACAGAATGGGGATTATCACTCCCACTGTTCAGAGAAGGAAACTAGGGCCCAAAGAAGTGGAATAAGTTTCCTGAGCTTACATAGCCAGGGACTGTAGCCGCTCAGACCAGAACCCAGGTGTATTGGACACCTGCACGAGTTCAAGAGGAGACTGACTGACACGCTGTCAGGAAGAGAGGAAAAACCTTCTTGAAAAGTAGGGGATTAGATCAAGTGCTTAAGTGTCTTCTCAGTCCTAAGTCTCTATCCTTAGCCTTCCTCAACGGTCTCAGGGCATGGTGCGGAGCTGCCATAGGGAGTGAAGTGGTAGGCAGAAGTTCAGGCTGCTAACCAGCTGGGAATTGAGCAAAAGGAACAAGAGAAAGACCTTCCAGTGCCAAGACTCCAAAGAAATGTTTGTTGACTTTTTGCTTCATATTGACTACTTCCAACTAGGCTTTGAAGCTGACTTTTTGATAGAAGGGCTCCCTGGGGTGGGTGGGGAGTTCACAACCTTGCTGGTGTGGTTCTCCAGGCAACCGCAAACCCTCGGCAGCTCCAGGAAAGATGCCTGAATTACGTGGAAAGTGGGAGGGAACTACGGAGAAAACAGAGAGAACTACAGGGAAAGCGAAACAAGAACAACAAGAATTTAGAAGGCAAAACAAGAGGCCACAGGGGCAGGGCAACAGCCATCACAGCTGTGCCTTGAGGATGTTAAAGGTGCCTCTCCTGGAGTCCTTCACAACAAAATTTTCCCATATAAAATTGAACTAGGAGGTGGCCAAAGGAACCAGAGCCCTAGCTGTCAGTCAAGTCTCTTAAAATGGATTTTAAGAGATGGTGTTATCTCTGAAAATGTAGACCTGAACATTTGCTCCCTCGCTCATAAGCTCTCGTTGCTCTCCATCACTCTCAGATAAAGTCTGTGCTCCTCTGCAGAGCTCACGGACACTGTTGAATTTTTCTCTCCACGCCCAACAACTCTCTTGAATCTGGTCTGAGTATCTGTGCAGGATTCTCCCTCCTTGGCTAATTCTTGCAGTCAAGCTTCAATGTCACTTTCTCCAGGAACACTCCCCTGACCCTGTTCCTCCTATATGCTCCTGGGCATCAGGGATCTTTGGTAATGGTCACGCCACTAGTGCCACGAGGGGCATGTGTCTCCTCCTCGGCTACATCTCCCACATGAAGCAGATGTCCTGGCACTTAAACAGTGTCCTTTAAATATCCATCGAACAAATAAGAGGGAGAAATGGTCAACATCTCTAAAAGAGCCTTTCTCTCACCAAATAAGGAGGGAAAGGGAAATAACTAAGTGTGGGGGTTTAAGCAAAGAGATTATTTTTAAGTTGAACAGAAACCCAGAGAAATAAATTCCTCTTAATTTATCTAAGTTTCATCAGGAAGCATATTATCCACTTAATAATTGTGCAGTTATAATTGCCTCTGCTGGAAAGAGGGCCTTGTTGGGAGAAAGATTGGGGAGATTTGGAGATGTCCTTCCTGAAGAAAAAACATGGAGAATCAAAATCCACCGAATTTCTGGATATCTCAGGAAAGAGACCAAACTCGATGAGTGAGTGCTCAGGACAGCCAATATGGGTGTGACAGTGTAGCCCCCTCAGGAGGAGCTGCTCCTCAGCGACAGCCAGTTGCTGAAATGCAGGAATGCAGGCTGAGACCTTATGAATGTCCCAGAGAACCCCCAGGTCCATGTGTTTGTATGTGTGTGTGTGTGTGTTTGTGAAATCTTATGATTTTTAAATCTCCCCAACTTGTTTATATTTTTTGTAGTTACTGATCAGGCCAGAAAACAACTTGTGTGAGGCCTAGAGATGTTTGACCTTTGCACCAAGAAACCTGATCTCCCATGGGTCTGTTTATCTAAATCTGTCGACATCAAACTGTGAGCACCAAAGCTCCAAACAACATGAACCCATAGAAAGTGTTCAATACATGAACGACGGAATGAAGACAGAGGTTTTTCTGGGTTGATTATTGGCACATAGTAAGTGGGTGGCCAATAAATAGCTATTGAGTGGGAGAAAGAATAAATTGATAATGAATGTATGTCTGTAGTTCAAAGTTTCTACCACTAGATGGTGAAATTTGTTTTTTCTGCAGATGTAAGCACCAAGAAATAAAATCTTTATTAAGATAGTTTTATGGGCACATCTACAAGCCATGAGTACTTAGCTTGGACATCCCATAAATACTAATAGCTGTTTTCACATCATCTTTGCTATCCCCCCTCACATCCCACCCCAGTCAGCTCTGGATACAAATAAAGTCATTAAAAGGAGATGGTTTTCCTTAACTTCAGTGGAAAAAGAGGATGAGCGCTAGATGATGTATGTATGGGATGGAGGAGGGCGGGCTGGGTATTCAAGAAGCTCCCCGTCTTGTGGGGCAAAGAGAGCTTCAACCCAGTTGCAACGCGTTGTATTTGATACTATAACGGTGGTGTGTAGGTGATGTTTTGTGGACCCAGAGGAGAGACTGACTATCCTGTCTTGGTTGAAGAGGATGCAGGAAGTCTTCTTGGAAGAGCAGCTCATGGGCTGGATGGACTTTGAAGGATGAGTAGGAATCCACCAGGGTACAAGGGCAAGAAGAACATTCACTCATTCATCATATATCAGCTGAGCACCTATGTGTGCCCAGCACTCTGCTGGCCACTGGAGATATAGCAGTGAACACACAAGGGCTCTTTCCTCCAGGAACTCACAATGTCACGGGAAAGACATAAAATAATCAAGAGAAGAAATTTACATTTAAAAAAATTACAGTGTGTGGTAAGGACTAGGAAGGAAGGGGGCAGGATGCTGTGAGAGGAAATAGGAGACAAGACCCATACTTTATAGGGTGATCCAGGTGGCCCTCTCTGCAGAGGTGGCATTGCGGCTGCAACTGAAGGATGAGACGGTGCTAGAAGAAAGGGCTGAAACGGGAGCAGGAGCCAGGGATACTCCCAGCAGAGAGCGTAGCAAATGATCTCCAGGAGGAAGACCCAGCATTTGTGAAACCATTTGTGGAAAGTTGGGAAACCTCCCAGTGTATTTGAGGAACTGTAAAAAGTTCCTGTTATGTTTAGATGTGTGATGGAAAAGGGGAAATGAATATGGTGGGAGCTGAGGCCAAAGAGACGGGCAGTGACCCATCAGGGAAGGGCCTCAGACTTTAGCTTAAAGTTCAAAATTTCCCAAACAAGTGTTACACCCGTAGCAACCTCACCATTTCTGCCATGTCCTCATTCCATCAAGACTATTATTTCCTTATTTCTTTAAATAAATTTACTTTTTTACTTAAACTATTTTTCAGGGAAACAATATTATCACTGTGTTACATATCGAAAAAACAGTAATATTTGCCATTAATAGCAGGTAACCAGAAAAAAATAAATACAAAACTAATAAAATTAAAACATATCTCACATGCCTCCTAAAATCTTCTTGAGTGGTTCACATAGTATACTTGAGGATGTGCGGATGGAGGACATTGAGGGATTTTAATTAGGGGACTGAGGAGACAAGATTGAATTTCAGAAATCAGTGCTGAAAGCTCTATTCCATTTATATCTCCTACTAAAAAGTGATGATGATCCTGGCAGGCAAAAAAAGGGATATTTCCAGACAAAAACTTCTCTCCCAAGGGGCTTTCCAGTGGAGAGTTACATGACGCCAATTTTGAAAGCCCTGGTGAATAGCAGGCTACTACACGAACACTCAGAAAGAGACTAGTTAAGGACAATCTATTCACCAAATTCTCAAGTTTAGTATCATTTCCTTCAGCCTGAGGAGGATTGCTTAGCTTCTTGGCAGCTGGTGAGTAAAGAGATTTAGATAAAGCTCCTGGAAATGAGGAACTAGCTCATAATTCTTGACTGGGGAAAGCCACAATATAAAATCTAATAGACTCTTTTGTTCTTCTTATGAACTTGTATCTGGCAGCTTAGGGAAAGAAGCGAATTGAGGCACCATCTCCTGGAGTAGTTTAGCCTTTGGTTTCACCATTTGACAAATATTTATGAAACACCTATAAAAAGCAGATACTGTGTAGAAAGCAAAAGCGCTTAATGGGGTTACAAATTCAAATGTCTAACAGGTGCCGGGAGGAACATGCGAATGATGAAGCAGCCCAGTGTAAGACAATAGTGAGTTGTGGAAACTGTAGTGGACTGAGGAACGCAACCTCCATTTGAAAGGGGAAACGGCTGTTCAGCTGCAGTTGATAGCAGCAATGCAGGAATGCCGGGTCCCTGTTGCCGGGTCTTCAGATATTTCAACTGAAAAACTGTTGCACAATGGACACTATATTTAGGGGGGAAGTTGGGGTTGGGGGAATATCTCCCAATATTTAAAAACTGGCAAATATCAGAAAAGTTTTAAACATGCTACAGGCCAAATAAAATATGTCTGCAGGCTGGATGCGATCCAAAGGCCCCCATGGGTGACCTCTAGATGTCACAGAGTCTCAGCCTTTTAGGGGCTTGTGTGTTGGGAGATAAGACATGTTCATAAATAACTGCAATACAGAACACAGTGATAAGAGTTGTGTGAGCAAGACAAAGTGCTAAAGGAATTCAGAGGAGGGAGGGATGACTGAGCAGTGAGTTCCTAAGGAGGGAGAAGGAGTGTCTCAAAAAGCTATTTCTAACCACATATTGAGAAACCTGATGAACTCAATGAGGAAAGGAAGAAGAGGTATCCAATGATCTCAATAAGCTGGTCAGGGAAATAACTAATGAAATCAGGACTGAGCATTGGCATATCCCGAGGAGCATTTTCAAGATGTGCCTATCTAGCCCTTAGCCCAGACATCCTAAATAGGAATTCCTTGGGTTGAGGACCACACACCCAAATTTAAAAATGTCTCTTCAGTCATTTTCTCATACAGGTCCTTCCTTAAGAACCTCTGCTTTAAGGAGATGACCCCTAAAACGCTGACTAAAGCAACAAATATGGCTCTTTTGCCCCTTCTATTTCCCCCAATTCAAACAAAGGAGGATTCACAGGTTGTCAGGTTTTCACTCTGTGAGTGCATCTTCTGTGCCTGTACATGGGATCCCATCCAGGGCCAGCTCTGAGCCTTGGGAAAGCACTGCCTTAGCCCAGAGGAGATGACACCTTCTTGTACTTGTCCGCTTCGAGTAGGTGCCATTGTTATTCCTACAAATGCACTCTGTGCTATGGCAGCCTGCAGATTGCATAGGAATTGATGGATTACCAAACCATCTTTCTCTAAACATTATCTAATTAAAATTATGGGTTATGGGTTATACAGAAAATTCTGCCAAAAGTATATATTGAATTTGCTTGGCACTGAGTATGGAGTTGATATTCAACACAGTTATAAAAATCCAGGAAATTCACCTACATTTTTCCAACTTATAACTCAAAAGTCTCATCAGAACCTCTCCATATATGTCTTAGTTGTCAACTTTTTTCAGGAATACCCAGGCTCAGTTTTCATATCAAAGAAACCCAGCAAGCAGGCCCTATTGTTTCACTATTATTGTTACCACACAAGAGCTTTTTCTGGGCTCCAAATCTGCTGCCCCTCTCACCCACTGACCATCCCTCCTGAAAGGTTGCTTATCAAAATGCCAATCTACCCTAACAAATCTTGCTTCGAACTGTGCACTGTCCCAAAGAAGACACTCAAGGAATGCAGCGTTCTTTGGTTGTTTGAATCATACATATTTCAAAATCAGGGAAGCTTTCAATAAGCAGTTGTTTGCTTTCTTGGCCCCTCCTCTTTCGAGCTACAACCGTTCTCTTCCATTCTAGATTCCAGTAAAAATGCAAGTTTTACATGCCTTCTAAGCTTGCAAAGTGAAAGAAGACTTTGGATAATGGGAAAGCCTTATTATCACAAAAATTAATGATTCCATAAAGTTCTAGCAGCAGTCATTAAAATGAGGAATATTTGCATTTTGTGAACAATGTGTGCTACCCAGAATAAAATGAAGGGAATACTCTTGAATCCTGCAGGAGGAACTGATCCCAGGAAATTCAAAGTTGCAGTCAGTACAGTGGAAACTGCCTATTCAGCTTGATTATACTCTTGTGCACTTGAGCAGGGGATGATAAAGGGCCCTTTAAACAATAATACTTGATGTTGTTTTGATTTTGTAGTATAGAAACATTTTTATATCCACTACCTCATTTGATTCTCACAGCAATCTTGAGAGGGGGCAAAGAAGGATTATTATAATCACTTTACAAAAACTCTGGGGCCTAGAAGAATGTGTAGTGGATATGTGATGCTGTCACTGACAAATGCCCCTTTACCTTTCTCCTGGTTCCCCTGTGGGAACACCCACCCTCATTTGGAGTCCATGTGCTTTTGGAAGATATAACAACACAATTCATCATTCTATGGATGGGGCATGTGAATCAGAACATTAGACTCTTTAAATCTCACAAACTTCTTCAGGGATGGGCCTATAGACTTGGTTAGAACTAATGAGATGCAAGAAGACTTTTATTTGTTGGTAGAGAGATTTGTCCACTTTCCTTCTTACCACCACGTGGTGTCTTGGAATGAAGCAAACATAAAGGAGAGTAGAACCACCAGAAAGAGAAAGGCTTGGTCCAGGTGAAATCATTGAATTTTCAATCTTAAAGCAATTTTTTTTTTTTTTTTTTTTTTTTGCTTACACTAACTTGAGCTAGGTTTATTGGCACATGCAACTGAAGGGTGATCCAAAATGTCCATGGTGTCCATGGCCCCATATTTCTCTTCGTTCATGGGTGACATAGCGCTCTAGGCCCCATTTAGTGTCACCTTTCTGCATTTGTGTGTGTTCCCTCCATATTTCGGGAAGAAAAGTGAGAGGGTGGAAATATTGCCAACTCCTTTTTTGCATCTAAAAATTTCTGGCCACTAACCAGACAGTGGATTGCATACCCATGGCTCAAGTGCACCCTCCCTTCCTGACCCAACCCATGGCGGCCAGAATGGGAGGCCAGAAGGGTGGGGGTGGAGAAAGGCCAGTGGGTGATAAGGCACAGGATATGGCCACTTAAGCAGCAGGAGCTGGAAAGGTCAGCTCCCTTCGAAAGAGGCTGTAGGCACAGTGAAGCTTTCTACAGCACCAGTGCTTCTCAATGGAGTCTCAGAGATCCACAAATTCTTGGGCATCCTATCATAATGTTATGATTTTGCATTTGAATTTCATCGTGCAAATATTTTTTATACTTGGGTCACCTGCATGACTATTTTGTGAGATTTCAGTGTTTGCATTCATTATGTTTATAAGCGAATTGGCCCCAAGTAATTCCCTCAGTAGTCATGAGTTAATGAAAACAAACAGAGGCATCTTAATGAGTAAGTGATGCATTTGCATCAAGTGAAAGCCAAATGACATCACAGATCCTCAGGGAACAAAAGTTTTGCAACAATGCAAATAGAAAAACTATGTTGGGAGAACTGAGGCTCAAGGGAGTCTAGACAAGTCAAACTCCAAAGAACCTTGCCAGAATAGGTGTAAGCAGAGAATTCCTTTCAGCCAAACAGGATTATCTATCACAGTTAATTTGGCCATTTAAATTTTAGTTGTTTTTATAACTTTTTTACAGTACATTTAATTAATAACTTTTTAATGCTGTTTTGGTTTTGTACAAAAATAAAATGAGCAATTTATTCTTACTTTTATGTTTGTGTATATGTAAATAACATAATAAAAGAAACATGTCAACACTGGGGACCCTGAAAATTCCTTTTTTTCCTGTAAAGGGGCTAGTCAGTGTTTCAAGCTTGAAAACCACAATGATATAGTGTCTCTCCCAGGGCTACCTGTCTGCTCCTGGCTCCCTCCTTGTGGTTTTAGCCTTACAATATCTTTCTTCTTTTTTAAAAAATCACTTTATTGATGTATGATTGACATACAAAAAGCTGCACATATTTAATGCATACAACTTGATGAGTTTTGAGATAACTATACACCAAAAGTTTCCTCCTACCCTCTTATATATTATTTGTTGTGTGTGTGTGTGTTGAGAGAGAAAGAGAGAGAGAGAGAGAGAGAGAGAAGTACATTTAACATAAGATCTACACTTTTAGCAAATTTTTAAGCATACAATACAGTTAAACTACAGGCACTATGTTATATAGTAAACGTTTAGGACTTATTCATTATGTATAACTAAAGCTTTGAACCTGTTGACTAATACCTCCCAATTTCCCCTTCTCCCCAGCCCCTGGCAACCACCATTGTCTGTGTCTATGAGTTTGACTATTTTATATTTATCATATAAGTAGTATCAAGTAGTATTTGTCCTACTGTGTGTGGCTTATTTCATTTAGCATATCTTCCAGGTACACTCATGTTGTCACCAATGGCAAGATCGCCTTCTTTTTTTTAAGGCTGAATTATATTCCATTATATGCATATACCACATTGTTTTAATATAATTCATCTGTCAATGGACATTTAGGTTGCTTCCATGTCTTGGCAACTGTGAGTAATAATGCAATGAACATGGGAGTGCAGATATCTCTTCAAGATCTCTTGCAAATCCTTTGGACGTATACCTAGAAATGGGATTGCTAAATCATACGGTAGTTTCATTTTTAATTTTTTGAGGAACCTTTATATTGTTTTCCATGGTGCCTTCACCAACAGTGTTGAAAGTTCCTGTTATCCACATGCTTGCCAACATAAGTTATCTTTTGGTTTTTTGATAATAGCCATCCTAACTGGTGTGCAATAATATCTTATTGTGGTTTTGATTTGCATTTCCCTGATGATTAGCAATATTTAACATTTTTTTCATATATCTGCTGTCTATTTGTATGTCTTCTTTATAGAAATGTCTATTCTGGCACTTTGTCCAATTTTTAATTGGGTTATTTTGGAGGTTTTGGGGGATTTTTTTTGTTTTTTGCTATTGAGTTGTAGGAGTTCCTTATATATTTTTGATATTAACCCTTTATCAGATACATGGTTTGCAAATATTTTCTCCCATTCTGTAGGTTACATTTCTTCTTGTTGATTATTTACTTTTCTGTGCAGAGCTTTCCAGTTTTATGTAATCCCACTTGTCTATTTTTGCTTTTATTGGCTGTGCTTTTAGTGTCATATACAAGAAATCATTACCAAGACCAATAACCAGAAGCTTTTTCCCTATGTTTTCTTCTAGTAGTTTTTTGTCTTCAGGTCTTATATTTAAGTCTTTGATCCATTTTGAGTTGACTTTTGTCTATGGCATAAGACAAGAGTCCAATTTCATTCTTTTTTATGTGGATGTTCAATTTACCCTGCAAAATTTATTAAAGAGATCAACATTTTCCATTGTATATTCTTGGCACCTTTGTCAAAGATCAGTTGATCATATATGTACAGGTTTATTTCTGGGCTCTCTATTCTGTTCCATTAGTCTAGATGTTTTTTATGCTAGTACCATACTGCTGTGATTACTATAGCTTTGTAACATAGTTTGAAATCAGGAACTGCAATGCTTCCAGCTCTTTTCTTGCTCAAAATTGCTTTGGCTATTCAGGTCTTTTCTGGTTCCATATGAATTTTAGAATTATTTTTTCTATTTCTCTGAAAAATGTCATTGGAGTTTTGATGGATCTGTGGATCACTTTGAATAGTATAAACATTTTAACAATATTAATTCTTCCAATCCAAGAACATGGGATGCCTTTCCATTTATTTGTGTCTACTTTAATTTCTTTCATCAGTGTTTTATGGTTTTCAGTATACAAGTCTTTCATTTCCTCAGTTAAATTTATTCCTGAGTATTAAATTATTTTTGATGTTATTGTAAATGAGTTTTTCTTAATTCCTTTTTGGATAATTCATTGTTAGTGTAGAGAAATGCAACTTATTTTTGTGTGTTGATTTTGTATTCTTCAACTTAGCCAAATTGCTTATTGGTTCTAATAGTTTTTTAAATTTTTTTGGTGTATTACATAAGTTTTTCTACATATAAGATCACATCATCTGCAAACAGAGTTAATTTTACATCTTTCCTTGTGATTTGGACATGTTTTATTACTGTTTCTTGCCTAATTGCTCTGGCTGGAACTTCCAGTACTATATTGAATAGAAGAGGTGAGAATGGGCACCCTTCCTTCATTCCTGATTTTAGAGAAAAAGCTTTCAGTTTTTCACCATTGAGTATGATGTTAGCTGTGGGCTTTTCATATGTGGACTTTTTTGTACTGAGGTAAGTTCCTTCTATACCTAATATATTGAGCATTTTCATCATGAAAGGATGCTGAAGTTTGTCAAATGATTTTTCTGCATTTAATGAGATAGTCATGTGATTTTTGTCTTTTATCCTGTTAATGTGGTGTATAGCATTATTTTATTTGCATACATTGAAACATCCTTGTATTTCAGGGATATTTCCCACTTGGTCACACTGTATGATTTATTTAATATGCTGAAGAATTTTGTTTGCTATTATTTTTTAAGGACTTTTGCATCCATGTTCATCAAGGATATTGCTCTGTAGTTTTTTTTTTTATGTGATGTCTTTGTTTGCTTTGATATCAGAGTGATACTAGCCTCATAAAGAGTTTGGAAATGTTCCTTCTATGTCTATTTTTTGAAGGAGTTTAAAGAGGGTTGGTATTAATTTTTTTAATATGTGGTAGAATTCATCATAAAGCCATCTAGTCCTGGGCTTTCTTTATTGAAAAGCTTTGATTACTGATTCAATCTTCTTATTAGTTATTGGTCCATTCAGGCTTCCTATTTCTTCTTGATTCAGTCTTGGTAGGTTACATGTTTCTAGGAATTTATCCATTTCTTCTAGGTTGTCCAATTTATTGGTGTATAACTGTTCATAACAGTCCCTTATGATCTTTTTTATTTCTGTGACATCAGTTGTAATATCTCCTCTTCCACTTCTGATGCTATTTATTTGTTTTATCTCTTTTTTTTTCCTTTTAGTCTAGCAAAGGGTTTGTTGATTTTGCTTATCTTTTCAAAGAAGCAACTTTTAGTTTTATCATTTTTTTCTATTGTTTTTCTACATTCTATTTCATTTATTTCTGCTCTAATCTTTATTATTTCCTTCCTTCTGCTAACTTTGGGTTTAGTTTGTTCTTTTTCTGGTTCCTTGGTATGTAACATTAGGTTTTTTATTTGAGATCTTTCTTCTTTTTTAATGTAGGTATTTATCACTGTAAATTTTCCTCTTATTATGATTTTGTCATAGGTTTTGGCATGTTGTGCTTCCATTTTCATTTGTCTCAACATATTATCTAATTTAGCTTTTAATTTCTTCTTTAACCCAATGGTTCTTCAAGAGTGTGTTTTTTAATTTGCATGTACTTGTGAATTTTCAATTTTCCTTTTGTTGTTGATTTCTATTTTCATTCCATTGTGGTTGGAAAAGATACTTGAAATAATTTTAATCTTCTTAAGTTTTTAAAGATTTTTTGTGACATAGCATGTGATCTATCCTACAGAATGTTCCATATGCACTTGAGAAGAATGTGTATTCTGCTGCTACTGGGTGGAATGTTCTGTATATGTCTGTTAAGTCCATTTGATCTATCATATTGTTCAATTCTGTTGTTTCCTTATTGATTTTCTGTCTAAATGATTTGTCCATTATTGTAAGTGGGGTCTTGGAGTCTCTTACTATTATCGTATTGCTGCCTGTTTCTCCCTTCAGATCTGTCAGTGTTCACTTTTTATGTTTAGTTGCTCTGATGTTGGGTTCATATATATTTATAATTGTTATATCTTCCTGTTGAAATGACACTTTTATTATGCAATGAGCTTCTTTGTCTTTTGTGACAGTTTTTGACTTAAAGTCCTTTATGTCTAAGTATAGCCACCTCTGCTTTCTTTTGGTTACCATTTGCATGTATATCTTTTCCATCCCTTCACTTTCAGCCTACGTATGTCCTTAAATCTAAAATGCGTCTCTCACAGACAACATATTGTTGGATCTTGTTGTAGTTGTCATTTTTAATCCATTCAACCACTCTCTGTCTTTTGATTGGTGAGTTTAATCCATTTACATTTAAAGTAAATATGGGTAAAGTCTTACTATTGCCATTTTGTTGATTATTTTGTCTGTTTTATAGTTCTTTTGTTCATTTCTTCTCTTCCTGTTTTCCTTTGCAATTTGATTATTTTTTTATAGTGATATACTTTGACTCTTTTCTCTTTATCACTTTTGTATCTGCTGTAAGTTTGTCCTTGTTACCATGAGGTTCGTATAAAACTTCTTATTGTTATACAGAGTTTTATTGAGCTGATAACAACTTGAATCACATATAAAAACTACATTTTTACTCCACCCACACACACTTTATGTTATTGATGTCAGAATTTTTATATTGTATATTCATTAAATTTTTTTGTTTTTATAGTTACTCTTAACCCTTTTGTCTTTTAACTTTTTTCCTAGGGTTAAAAGTGATTTATGTACCACCATTACAGCATTACCTTATTGTATATTGTCTATATCTTGACCTTTTCCAATGAGATTTATACTTTCACATGCTTTTGTATCATTGTTTAGTGTTCTCTCATTTCAACTTGAAGAACTCCATTTAGCATTTTCTGTAAGGCAGGTCTAGTGGTGACACACCTTCAATTTTTATTTCTCTAGGAAAGTCTTTATCTCTTCTTCATTTTTAAATGACAGTTTTTCTGGGTATAGTATTCTTGGTTGGCAGTCTTTTTTCTTTCAGCATTTTTAATATATCACTGCACTCCTTCCTGGCCTGCAAGGTTTCTGTTGAGAAAACCACTAATAGTCTCATAAAAGTTTCCTTGTATGGGACAAGTCACTCTTCTTTTGTTGCTTTAAAATTCTTTTTTTGCCTTTGACTTTTGACAATTTGATTATAATATGTCTCAGTGTAGACATCTTTAGTTTCAACCTACTTTGGATTCTTTGAACTTTATGAATTTGAAAGTTGATTTTCCTCCCCAGATTTGTGAAGTTTTCAGCCATTATTTCTTTAAACAAACTTTCTTCTTTCTCTTTCCCTTCTCCTTCTTAAAGTACCATCATGCATACATAGTTCCATCTGATGATGTCCCGTAAGTCCTGTAGGCTTTTTTTTTACTCACTTATTTTCTTTCTTTCTTTCTTTCTTGTTACTCCGACAGGGTTATTTCAAATAACCTGTCTTTAAACTCAGTGAATCTTTCTTCTTCTGCTTGATTGAGTCTGATATTAAATTTTTCAGTTCAGTCATTGTGTTCTTTAGCTCCAAAATTTCTGTTTTGTTCTTTTTTATGGTTTCTATCTCTTTGTTCAACTTCCCATTTGTTCATGTATTGTTTTCCTGACTATATTTAGTTGTCTATCTTTTGCAGCCCACTGAACTTCAAGATGATTATTTTTAATTCTTCAGCAGGCAATACATAGATCTCCATTTCTTTAGGTCCAGTTACTGGAGTTTTACTTTTTCCTTTGTTGTTATCATAGTTTCCCGATTCTTCATGATCTTCGTAGCCTTGCTTTGGTGTCTGTGCCTTTGAAGAAGTATTCACCTTTTCCAGTCTTTATAGATTGGCTCCAACAAAAAAAGCCCCTTTAACCAGTCAGCCTAGCCAGAGATTCTGAGCAGGCCAACTAGCAAGGTCCATGTGTGGGCAGACCTACTGCCAGAGTCCATGGATAAGCCTATTGCCAGAGTCTCTGAAGACTGGCAGGTGTGGTGCCTGAGCCCATGGGCAGGTGGGCCTGGTACTGGGGTCCCTAGGAAAGTGGGCCTAATGTCTATGTCCAAGGGTAGGCCTGGTGCCAGGGTTTGTGACAAAGTCAGATGCTTATATCACATTCCCTTTCCCTGTGAAAGAACTCATAGGCTGAGGGACTCTCCCTCAGCACTGTGCTATGTCAAGTTGGAGGAGTGATATGGGTAGAGAGCAACTATACCTCTTACCCTCTGCAATGCATCCTGTCTTGTTTCTGTCCTTCACCTGGGTGCTATAATGTCACACCTGGAATCCAGAGCTCTTGGGAAGGTACTTTTGTCCATGAATGGGTGTTAAATCTGTGTTTCTGTGGAGGGATGAGGACTGGAACCTTCTATTCAACCATCTTGCTGATGTCATTCTCTAATACCCTTCTAATAGGCCTTCCTGTTTGTGGTTGTTTTAGCCTGTAATCAACCAAACTCAGAACTAATCTTATTTACATATTTTCTTTATGTCAGTCCTAAATTTGAGAACTTCCAATAGTTTCTATATGGCTATCAAATATAAGTCAAATATCTCTTTCTGGCATTGCAGGTCCTGAGACTAGCCTATTACACCTGTTTGTATTCCTCACTCACAGTCTGCACTCTAGTCCTTTGGATTCTCTTATTGTGTCCCAGAGCACACACACCCTGTGCCTTCCTGCTCTTCCATCTCCACCCATGCTCTTGACACTGCCTCTCTATTTTTATTTAAATTATTCTCAACTACTTCAAGTCATATTTCCATTGTCTAATTCTCTTTAAAAATCCAGCCAGTAATTCCAGTCCACAGCAATCCCTATTCCAATTCTCTACCCATTATACTTACTAGGAGTTCTCCATATTTTCATACTTGATTGTCTTCAATTTGTATGTTGCCTGCTAAAGTTATCTAATGTTTCAACTACAATTTCTGTTCTAAAAAGTCTAAAATTTTCCCTTGGGTATTTTACTTATGAGTAAAGTAGGCAGGGATGCTTTTCTTTCAGCTTTATTGTCCAGATGGAGAGAGTTCCTGAAGGTACAGTTAACCAAAAATAAGATAATATGTTTTTATTGAGTGGGTACATGTGTGCATTTGCTAACATGCCATAACCATTAAAAACAAAAAAGGTTGTCTTAAGAAACAAAATATTTAAGAAAGTAAATACATGAGGCACACTTTTTGCTTCTCTCTAGACTTAACTGTCATCAATTGCTACTGAGAAAAAAATAAAAACAAAATGTGATTTTATTCTTTGTCTTTTGTGGTTGGATGAGACATTCATTGAGTCTTCCTTCATCTTAGAGTAAAAAGCTTTTCCTTGAACATACTTAAATCTGATACCTTAAGGATCTAAGCCAGTGTGTTGCTAGACCAACTCACTTTCTTCCTTCCTTCCTTTCTTCCTTCAAGAAATATTTATTGAACAATTGCTGTATTTCCAGCTGTGTACTAGGTACTGTTGATACAACAGCAAGCCTGTCAGATATGACCCCTCTCCTAACGAACTCATAGTCAAATAAGCACCCCTGTTGAGAAACCTGCCTACAAGCTTTGACCAATCAGAACTTCAGTGATTTTTATTTTCAGCTAAAAAGGGAAAAAAGCTGTTGAGAGAAAAAAATATATGTCTCCAAAATATCTCCCAACTTATAGCAATTTATGCTTATTTATCCTGACCTTCAAAAAAAGAAATGAAAGAAAGAAAGAATTTTAGATCAACATATGTCATGCGTTTATAAGAAGTTAGCAGTGCCCTGATCAACAGTGCTGAAAAATGTGCAATGGGTCCCTCTTGAATGGAACTATTATTGTAAGAAACTAATTATGTGATTTGCATCACCTGATTCAGGTGGGTCTACTAGTCGCAGTAGTCTTCTCATGCCAGCACAGAGGTCAGTGGGTAACCCAGACATTACCACACATTTTTTCCTATATCTTGACCACAGTTATTGTTTTACAGGAGTGCATGTAACCTCTGCTGAATCAATCAGACTCTGTCTCTGAGATTTTCTGCTTTGGAGAAGAATGAGGGTCTACTTTACCCTCTAGGTTTGAGGGGCAGAAAAAAATGTGAACACAAATTTGCTTGCTGCCTTATTGCCCAAGAGATGAAAGATGACCACTATGTTTGGAAGAATGAAATCAACCAACAGAAAAAAAGAGATCTAAAAGAAGAGGAGAAAAGGAGTGTCTTGATGACATCATCTGAGGCCCTCAATATGGCTGTGCTTAAACCAAGACCTAATAAATTGCTCTCTTTTGCATAAACTAGATTGAGTTGGATCTTATGTCATTTGCAATTGACAGAATCTTGATTTCTAACAGATTCCAAGGATTGTTAATTGTTACTTGTGAAAGTTCAGTAAAAGATATTTTTCCTAATGCTTACTTATTATTTAAAAGAAAATATATATGTTTGCATGTATATGTATATAAGTATATGTATACACATGTGTTTTCTTCTGAGCACATTAGAAGCAAGTGAGAAAAGAGTCTGAGGGGAGGTATAAGCCTTGAAAAGTATGGATTCATCATAGGTAAACAGATTGAAGCAAGTGAATTCATCTACTTAAAGAACATTTATGGATCAGTTATCTTTTAGTTTCTTTAGTTTACTGAAATAAACTTGCCAAATTTTTTCCTTTTTTACACAAAAGGACACATACCATGCATGATGTTTAGAATTTTTTCCTAGTCATTTAACAATATATCTTAGAGTTACAACAAAACTCTACTTCATTCTTCATTTATAGCTTCACACTTTACTACTACATAGAAGTTCCATTTTTAATAGTTGTCTATTAATGGAAAACTAATCTTTCTCAGTTTCTTGCTACTACAAAAAAAGTATTATAATAAATGATCATGTACATACATCTATACTTTCCAAAGAGATGGGCATTTAGAAGTTTGGAAGATTTTGCCAAACTCCTGTTCAAAGAAGTTTTATCAAATTATACTCTCACCCACAGTGTATGAAGGAGAATCTCTGAACTCCTGGCTGTGCTATGTTGTCATTTTTTTAAATCTTCACCCATCTTATAGGTGGAAAAATGGTATTTCAATGTTTTCATTTACATTTTTTAAATATGAATAAGGACTATCATATTTGTAAAGTGGAAAGCCATTTTACATATATTTCTGTGAATCACTTGTTCATATTATTTATCCAATTTCATTTTCTTCTAAATTTATCATACCTCTTTAATATTGAAAAAATAGTCCCTTTTCTTTCTTATGTGTTGCAATTTGTTCTTGCAATTTTACCATGTATATGGTTTATTTTTCTACACAGCAGTTTTTAATTTTTGTATGGGTAAATTTATCACTCTTTTTATAGCTGCTAAGTTTTGTGTCTTGCTTTGAAAAAATTTCCTAAGTCCAAGCAAGATTTAAAATATATGCAGTATATTCACATTTTATTTTAGTACTTTTGTTATTCCATTTTTATATTTAAATTTTCATCATCATGGAATTTGCATGATGTCTTAGTCCATTTTGTGTTGCTATAAAGGAATACTTGAGGCTGGACAATTTATAAAGAAAAGAGGTTTATTTGGCTAATGGTTCTGCAGGCTGTACAAGAAGCATAGCACCAGCATCTGCTTCTGGTGAGGGCCTCAGGAAGCCTCCTCTCAAAGGGGAAGGGAAAGGGGAGCAGCATCACAGGGTAAGAGAAAGGAACCAAGAGAGAGGGGAGGAGGTGCAAGGTTCTTTTCAACAGAATGACACCAAGCCATTCATGAGGGATCTGTCCCCATGACAAAAACACCTCCCACCAGGCCTTACCTCCAACACTTAGGACCAAATTTCAACATGAGATTTAAAGGTGACAAATACTCAAACCATAGCATATGGATAAGAAGAGAATTAAGCTTTTGTGTCTCCCCAAACTGTTCATTTTCCATTGATTTTAAATACTGATTTTATTGTATATTTAATTCCTATGTATTGGGGTATATGATTTACTGGTTTGCTATTCAACATTGTACTCTCATTCATGAAGGGAGTGTAGAAAATACCAAAGTGAAACATACAAGCTATTTAATATTGCTTCAAGCTCCGTTAAAGTGGAAAAACAAATTTTTAAAATGTAATTTATATTTTTTCCTTACATTTTTCTTCTTGGTTATCATCACTGTCATGCTTATCCAGCACTGCACTATTTCACATCTATTTTCTCATTTTATCTTAGGTCTGTAGAAAAGGTGCTTCTACTTCTCTACTTTACAGATGAGAGCAATGGGTCTCAGAGAGGCCATATGTTATGTTCCAGAGTATCCTGCAGGTAGGTGACAGAGTTGGGAGTTAAAGTGAGATTTTCTGACCTCAGGTCTCCTATTGAATTCCAAAATTCCTTTGAGAAAGCAGACATCAAATAAATTACTCATGAATGACATTAGGTCTCCCAATCTGTTCCTCTTTGTACTATACCTGGCATTTGTTAAAGAGAATTTCCTTACAAGATTCTCAATCGGGCATTATTTTTCACCTGAGGAAAAAAAATAAATGTTGAGTGGTCACAGTCAATATTCAATAAATAGCTGCTAAATGAATTAGTCATTCAGTTCACCTCTCAGGTTTTATGAAAAAACTGTATCTTCAGTGGGGACTCATCAATTAGGAGTTGTTTTCAAGAGAAGAGATCCCCAGGGTACTAAAATAAGTCTCTAAGCATGAATATTTAAATATCATTTGAGAAAAATTTAGAGAACTTTGGTTCACAAAAGGATCCCTTGCCCTCATTCTTATGCCATGAAACTTTTGAACTTGGTTGGAGACTTTGTACTTTTCCCTGCAGTTGAAATCCCCTAAGATTCAAAATTGATCATGTGATCAAAGTATTTATTATTAGCTTTTCAATAGCCATATCTCACAGCAAAAGCCAGCGTTACCCACCAAATCCTGGAGGACCTCCTTACGCAACACTCAGAGTTTGCCTAGGTTTGCATGTAAAGAAACAGAATTTATTTTCTTGACAAGTAGATTTGTGCAATTTCAACATGAGGAATTATCCAATTCAGCTTTTAGACCTTGTCTTTCCACACATGTCAGGGAGTTACGAAAAAAATTACAAACCCAAAATGTTGAAAATTTTCTGGCAAGTAGAACAACAACAAATATGAAATATAGTCAGATTTATCACAAGAAGTCATCAAGACGACCCCCAGGATCTGGAGGAGCTGTTCTACAGAAAGCATGCATTCACTCACTCATTCAGGCATTTCAGATAAATTATACCAAAAATGAACATGATTTTTGCCTATATGGAGCCTACATTCTGTTGGAGATTTGGGCCTACCATTTTACAATTTATTTTATGTTTGTTCCATAATTTTTTTGTTCTATTTTTCTTTCCCTGCTATCTTTTGGGTTAATTTAATATTTTCTTAGAATTCCATTTTAATTTATCAATTGGTGTTTTAGCTGTATCCCTTTGCATTATTACTGTTGTTGTTATTCAAGCAGTAGCTATAGGGAAATTGCAGCATACATTTTTAACATTGCAGTATCCTTAGAGTTAATATTGTGCCACTTTATGTTAAATGAAAAAACCTTGCAACCATATAAGTTCATTTACCCCCAACATTGGTCCTTTATGCTATAGCTGTCATGCTCTTTACATATAGAAATGTTACAAACCCCACAATTCATTCTTATAGTACCTTTTCTCTCTCTCACTGTCTCTCTCATTTTACTTTCAGCACTTTCAAGAAACAGTTTCACACTCTTCTGACATCCGCTATTTCTAATGAGAAGTCAGAGGAAATTCACAGTGTTATTGTTCTCCTATGAAATGTGCCATTTTTCTCAGGCTAATTTCAAAATTTTATTTTCAGTTCTCAGCAGTTTGACTATGATGTGCCTAGATAAGGTTTTATTTGTATTTATTCCACTTGGGGTTCACTGTTCTTAAGTCTGAAATTTATCTGTAAATTTGTTTCTTCAAGGATTTGTTTCTGTTACAATCTCTCACTCCTTTCTTCCTGGGATTCCAATTATGCATTTGCTCATCTTTTTTATATAGTCCCACAAGTCATAGAGATTGTATTCAATTATTTTTAGTCTTTTCCACTCTCTTTTCTTTAGATTGGATTGTTTTTATTGCTCTATCTTCAAGTTCACTGGCTGTTCCTTCTGTCATCTCTCATCTGCTAAGTCCATCCAGTAATTTTTCAAATTTAAGATATTGTATTTTTTTGCTCTAGAATTTCCAGTTTTTCATGGTTTGTTTTTCTTTTGTGAGATTCTTTATTTGTTTATTCATTACAACAATTATTTTCCTTTACATCCCTGAGCATGGGTAGCTTTAACATTTTTGTCTACTGATTCCAACATTTGGGTCATCTTGGAGTCAGTCTGCTTTGATTGGCTTTTCTTTCCACTATGAGTCACAGTTTCCTGCTTCTTGGTATATCTAGTAATTTTTATTGGATCTAGAATATTGTGAGTGACACATTGTTGTGACTCTGGATTCTGTTATGAACCCCTGTTGAGTACTGATTTTTAATCTTAATAGCCAATACATTTGTATAAACTCAGACTTTAAATTCTGTCCTTCCAGTAGTGGGCAGCAGTTTCAATTTCTAATCTGTTAATTTAGGTTTAGTCTTGCATATGCACATTTCAGGCCCAACCAGAGATGAGGACAATGTTTTTACACAAAACTTAGTGTTCTCTGTGGTGCTCCCTTTCCCAAATTTTCTCTTACTTCTAACTCCTGTGGTAATGCCAATCTCTGTCCTATAGTTCTGCAAGCCATCAAGATTACAATGGTTTTTTGTTTTTTTTTTTAGTTTTAGCTATCTAGTTTCTGCCCATTTGAGCCTGCCCTCAGGAAAAAGTCTTAAAAATTGGGTAGCTCATCCAGTGCCCTTCTCTTCTCCCACGTGTAGATTCCTTCTCAGTTTCTATCTGCTTGTGTTTACTCTCTAGTGTTTTCAGGTACTATTTTGTCTTGAGTTTGGCAATGTTATCTGTAGGAGGGTTGGTCTAATAGGAATTATTAATATTTCTCAATTACCCCAAACCGGTTGAAGCCTCATTCTGGTGGCAAAGACAAGCATAAATTAAATAATTATTCAGATAAAGATGAAGTTGCAATTATGCTGAAGTGCTAAGAAAGAGAGGTACATGGTGTTGATAAGAGTCTAACTATTGATGTAGTCAGTCAATTCTTCACTGAGTTGCTTCAATAATAAAATGAATAAATGCACGTAAGACTCTTAAAAGTACCTGGAACATAGTAAGCACTCAATAAATGTTAGCTATTATATTATTATTTATTATTATTATTAGGAAGATCAGGGATGGCTTCTCTGAGGAAGGGGTGCCTGAACTTAGATCTGAAGAGAAGGAGGAATTAAGGAGTTAAGGGGAAGGGAGGGGTTTTCCAGGTATAGAGAACAGCACGTGCAGAGTATGTGCTGTAGCTGAGAACAGAGAGCAAAGGAGACACTAAAGGCCAGTGTGGTCAGATGGAGAGAGTGAGGGGGCGCATGGTGAAGAAGAAAGCTAGGAGGAGGTAGAGGCCAGACCACTGGGGGATTGTAGGCCATGGTAAAGAGCTTAGCCTTTATCTCAAGAGTAATGGGAAGCCATTGAAGTACTTTAAGGAAAAAAGTAAAATGATCATATTTTTGTTCCAGAAAGAAGTTTCTGTCCACTGTGAGTAGATGTGGGTGGAGCGGTTAGGAAACTGCTGCAGGAGTCCACATGTTATTAACATTTCCTAAAGTGTGGCAGTGCAAAGTTGGAATTAGGTAGAACAGGTTGGAATGAGAAACCTGAACGAAACTTAGAGACAGACTGCCTATGGGGCCACATTCTCCTAGAGGATCCACAGGCATCTTTTACTCAACAGGTCAAAACGGAATACCACTCGCCAACTTTCAGTGCGAGAAATATCAATAATTTTTGATGCTTCCTGCTTTTTACTCCCAATAATCAACTTGCTCCCAAGTCCTAGCAATTCTTCCCTTAAGCTGTCCTTCATTTCTCTGCTACCACTGATTGCAGAGCCTTGCGCTTGCTCACTCAAATGAGTGAAACAACTTTCTAACAGATATCTCTATTTCCAGTCCCAACTTTTTCTTATTTGTCTTCTACCCAGATCCCATAGCCATCTTTTCTAAAGACTCAATTTAATATGTTATTTATGCTTAACAATCTTTCAGAGCCCCTATTCGGTATAGAAGAAAGTTCAAATTCCATAGAATGGCATATATTTCTCATGATATATGGATCTTTCCTTTTATCCTTTCAGCAAATACTTTTGTGCACCTAGTATTTGCTGGAGAAAAAAGAGGAAATGTTGACTGAAACCCTTGTCCTAGTGTTATCAATAGTCTAATGCGGGAGACAGAGACCAGTTTCAAATTCATCTTGCTCTACTTCCTTCTCTACCCTCATTGCTCTTCTTAGACTTTCTCCAGCACACAGAAATTTTTGCCATCATTGACTGCTCTGTTCTATGCCCTGATACCTTTAAGCCTTTGCACCTGCCGTTTGCTCTTCTTTACTTCCCTCCTTCTCATCTTGTTAAAAAGACTTAATTCAACTACTTTTTCTAACTCCCCCATACACTTGATACAGACATTTTCCTACTTATTCATTCAAATTTCTATCAGGAATCTGCCGCTTGGTGAGTAGATACTTCTATAACACTGCTTATAACTTCATATTTAACTAATGTCCCTCCTGTCTCTTGCAGTAGATGATAGAATCTCTGAGAGCAGGAAGCTGATGTAATTCATTTTTTTTCCTACCACCTACAACACTGCCCAGCCCCGAGTCAGCAATCAGTTGTTTATTGACTTCTTTATATTCTTCTCATTCTACAAATGGGGAAATAAAAATCCAGAGAGGGGAAGTGACAAGTCTTGCAAAAGGTCTTAGAGTTGTTTTAAGGTCATTGTTTTTAAGTAGGAAGTGTTCAATATTTCTCTGAGCAACATACTAGAAGATTTCATGGAAGTGACAGGATTTAGGATGAGCTGACAAGTTTAAGTAGAATTTGGGATTGTGGATATACAAGTGGAAGCTGGTAGAAGTTGGGTTGGGGCTGAGGAATTTGATCAGTAGTTTCGTGACCTCTTCCAGCTCAATCTATGAACACAGATTGCAAAATGGAAAGCAAAGGGGCTGTAGTGAAAGAGTGTTAACAAGCAAGGGGAAAAAACCTGAATTCTATTCATAGTGCACACCTCACTGAGTGGTCCTGGACAAGTCTTATGTTCTTCCTGGGCACTAACTTCTACTAATAAAATATACAATATCAACAATAATAATTACCACTTATATTTATTAAACCCTTACTATTTTCCCAGTATTATTCTAAAACCTTTATGTTTTATAGATGAGGATACCTACTTTCAGAGAGTTGAAGTAACTTTGCTAAGGTTACATAGCTAGTTAGTGATGAAGCTAGGAATCTTGCTCCTGAATGTTGGACTAAACAATCTAAATTCCAACTTGACTATCAAGACTTTAAAGGAGTTTCTGTCACAACAAACCTTGGACATCCTAGGGTTATTGCAAGAGTAACTCTCTCTCTCTCTCTTTCTCTGTTAAAATAGGCTATGTACCCAGCTCCCTCTCAGCTGGAGAGAATTTCTCACCTGGGAAGCCCAGGGATTATCTCTGGTTTGCACACACAAGAGAAACATGGACCATTTGAGATTCCGAATTCACTGTGATGGGAAATCATTATTTTTAAAAATAGTTTTAGCACACAGAAGTCTTATCTGCATGATTCTATATTTCACTGCTATTTTCCATCTTTAAATATTATTAATCATACCAGCAAGTTAGCAAAGCACTTCCGCACATCTTACTCAGTCAACACAACTGCTTGTTTTGAATGAGGACACAGACACTTACCCAGTGATTTTCCCAAAAGCACACAGACAATAAGTGGTGACATTGGTGTTTGAATTCCAAATGCCCTTTTTTGCTATCTTCACCTCTAGAAGTGGTTGGCCACAGATCCAGGTAAATTTGTGTGAATCACTAAGTGATAGGGATCCTGACTTCCTTTCACTGACTACTTTGTTGCACTTCAGAAGCTCCAGGTGGAAAGTTTCCTAAAGGATCCTCAGGCTCCCCATTCCTCTGCTCACTTCAACAGTTTCACTCTCCAGTTTTTGAAATATCCCCCAATAGGTGGTAGTCCAGTCTCCAAAGGCAGCTGTGATAGTTAATTTTATGTGTCAACTTGTCTGGGCCATGGGATGCCCATACAGCTGGCTAAACATTATTTCTGGGTGTGCCTGTGAGGGTGTTTCTGGAAGAGATTGGCATTTGGATCCTCGCACTGAGTAAAGCAGATGGCCTCCCTAGTGTGGGTGGGCACCACGCAATCTGTGGAGGGCCTGAAGAGAACAAAAAGGAGGAGGAGGGTTGAATTCCCTCTGCCTGGCTGCTTGGGACATCAGTCTTCTACTGCCTTCCTTCAGCACGCCTGCTTCTCAGGCCTTCAGACCCAGATTGGAGCCTACGCCACTGGCTCTCTGGCTCTCAGGCCTTTGAACTACACCTCTGGATTTTCTGAGTCTCCAGCTTACAGAGAGCAGAGCGTGAGGCTTATCAGCCTCCATAATCATGTGAGCTAATATCTTATAATATTTACAAGATATACTATAATACCTTATAATATTAATAGCTATATTTTATCTATATTATAATAATGTATTATCAATATTCAATATAACATTGTTAAAAGAATATGTTACAATAATATTGATAATATAATATCAACATATTATAATAAATTTCATTATGAATAAACATATATATTTATCTTAGCCTACATATAAAATATATATGTATATATCTCCTATTGGTTCTGTTTCTCTGGAGAGCCCTGACTAGTACGGTAGCCCACCTTATCTCTGAACAGCTGCGAAGGTCACTAGGAAGGTTAATAACCTTCTTTTATTGAGTGAAATCTGCCTCCCACTGTTACTACTCTTTGGTGCTAGTTGAGCCTTTTGCCTCGTCTCTCTAACAGCCCCTCAGACAATTTATTTCAGATCTTATCATCTTTGAGTCTTTTTATTTCTTCTGTGGACTTGCCTGGGTCTCAGTTTTCTTACCTACAAAATGAGTAGCTGGACAGTTTTGTGTGACCTCCATAAAGCTTTCATCCTGTGATCCTATAATATTTTAAATGTCTGAAAAATTGTACCCCAAAACAGAAAAGCTTGCTTGCTGCCAGGAACTCCAAAAGGCAAATGTTCCCTAACATTTTGCCCATTGTGTCTTTTCCTTCCTTCCATTTTGCTTGTGTTTTTCTGGAGATGGAGAAGATAGTCCAGAGAAGGTGGAGTGGGTGCCGGCCTCATTGTTGATGCTGCCATGCACTCAAGCTGGGAAGAGATTTGCAGTGGTTAGGGATGCTGAAAGCCCAAAGAAGCCCCACCCTTTCCCACCTTGGCTTCCAGCTTCATTTCCAAATTACAGGGTGGTTTCCAGATAAAAATCCTGATTGACTGGCATTCACCCAGGGTCTCACACAGCCTCCTCTCTGGAACCTTCTCATAGATTTGTCATGCACCCAAGTATGTCTGTGACTTCTACTCCAAAATATCCTCTGAGGAAGGAATTAAGCCTTTCTGCAACGTTTCTGAAAATGCAGAGAGAACCAAATGTTTAGAAAGCCCGTACAGATGCACATGCTGACCAGCGTGTGAAACAGTAACCATAAAAGCAATAACAAATAATTATTTAACAGCAAATATGTTCCAGCACTAGGCTAAGATCTGTATGTGTTTTTATCCTATTTAATTCTCACAATAACAATATGAAATTGGCATTATTTTCATCACTGTTTTGTAGATAATGCAACTAAATTTAAAGAGAATACACGTATCACTGGCCCAGTGTCACACATTGATCAATGGGGGAGCCCAAGTTTGTCAAAAGCTAATGCCTGAACACATCGCACTATATAACACAACCTTATTTTTTAACTGATGTTTTATAATTTTTGCATCTGTGTATCACTTCTTCCCTGACACACTCTAGGATGCCCCCTAAATGAGATTTAGAGCTCTTCACTGTGTTTCATTGTATTCTATGCATGCTGTTATGCTAATGCTTAGCACACTGTTTAAAATCTTCCTTTTGTCTTTCTTTCATTCTGGTCCACAGGCTACTCGAAGGCAAGGGCTATGTGTTTTTTTCTTGTTTATATTCTTTTCTCCCAGCATATCTTTCTTCTCAAAGATAAAACTTTAGAGTATTCTGTGAACTATCATCTAGGCCATGAGAAAAAAAAAATTTTTTTAGAGCATTCTTGCTCTAGAGGATTGTCAATAGCTTTTGGTTTTATGGCCAAAATCAAGATCAAAAGTTGCTGGATGAGGGGATGGAAACCTCACCCAGCCCTTTCTAGGTATCAAGTGGATTCCTTTGGGTATTCCCAGAAGGGACAGAGCTTGGGTACTAGATTAAAGAGAGGGCATGGTCCAACCTGAGAGGTAGAATCCATGAGATAAAGTAGTATAGTGGCATTTCAAGACTTTTACAGAAAACTTTCTGGAGTATTGACTTCTTAATGTCTATGGATAGTGGAAAAGCAGGAGAGTCTCTGTAGCTGAGCTTGGATTCAGTGCAGAGGAAGGGTATGAGGACCCTCTCTGAGCCCTGCTGGAGGGCCAGCGATGCCAGCAGCATCCTGCAGCAGGAAAAGCAGTCATGTTGATGGTGAGTATCTTGGCCTTTAATCAGGAGCCAGCTTTCCCCATTTTCCATACCCTTTAAGCTCCTAAGAGTCTCACACCACCCTAAGGAAGGTAAATCCCTCAAGCATAACAGATTTCATTTATTATCAACCTTCATATTTGGAGGCCGAAATTTTTATTATGCCAAAATCATGGAGCAAATTCATACCTGTTGCAATTACACATGTATGTCAATGTAGGTACATGAAGAGTTTCTGGGAGAACATGCAAGAAACTGCTGAAGGTGGTTGCCTCAAGGTAGTGGAATTAAGGATCTATGGGATAGGGGAGGAATGTTTTTTATTAGAAATGTTTTTATATCATATAAATGTTATCTCCTGTGTATCATTTGTATAATAATATAAATAAGTTAATTTATGGGACAAATGTGATAAAATGTATTTTAAAATATTTGGCTCAAATTCTAAATAATTAGAATTTGAATCAGTTCTCTGTAGAGACCCAGCTTGAGCTTAAGCTGTGTTTTATTTTGGATTCCAGAAGAGGGATTGAGGGGCAGGTCTACCAGAAATTTATTTACGTGGAACACTAAAAAGTCTCCTGAGAACTGGACCAGAGAAGGATGGAGGCAGTGATTCAGAATAATAGTAGTAATAAGAGAAATAGCTAACACATAATGAAGGCAAAGTACTAAACTCTTTACGTGGATCATCTCATTTAAACAGTCCAATGAAGCAGGTACCATTATTATCCCTGTGGAAACTGAGGCCCTGAGAATTTGAATAACTAGCAAATGGTAAAGCTAAGATTTGATTGCAGGCAACCCAAAACCAAGCCCTAGTTCTTTACTTGTGCATTCCAACTCCATGTGAGCAGGGCACACTCTCTGATATGCAGGTTCTCTTTCCAGCCCAGCCTTCTTGGTAGCATAAGTGCCTCCAGCAGGGACAGCAGCCACCAGACATCAACCCAGCAAGAAAATTGGAAGATCCTGCTTGGTCACATGGACAGCCAATCTTTGGATTTCATGTGAGACACTTCTTGGGGACACCCAAAACTATCTGGAAAGAATTGGGAGTAACTGGTGCTTCCACAAAGAGAACAGAGGGAGCCAGAGAAATACTGTCTTGTGGTTGCTACCAGGACCCTATTTTCACTCCCTGTGACCCGGATAATACAGTTTTACAACATGATGTTTAAAGGAAATAGGAAATGTCAAAACCAGGACTCCCTTCCCCAAGCCATGAGAATAGGATTATCTCAATGCCTACAAAAAAGTATTACCTGACATTTAACTGTGGAAGAAAAAAAAAACTCATTTTCTGCAGATGTTTTCAGTCTGTTGGTGCTGATGTCACCTAGAATAAAAAGAAGTGGGGTTAGAAGAGGACAGCCAACATCCTAGTGCTCTGCAGTCTCCCCTCTTTAATGGTGGAATGGAAAGTTAGCTCCCTGTCCCCTGAGACTTTGCAAATAGCGGTGTAAATGACTGTACTTTCGCTCACTTATAGATCTGAAGACTGAGCCCCACAGGGACTGAACACATTGAATGTGAAACTCTCTGAACTGGAGCTAGGAAGGAACTTGAAGTTCATCTCGTTCAGAGGTTTTCTTTTTCTTTTTCTTTCTCTCTTTTTTTTTTTTTTTTTTTTGGTTATCTTTATAAGGATCGGAATCCTCCTTTTCTTTTTCCAAATAAGATCTTATGTAGGACCCTACCATACAAAGCAGATAAAAGTATAACTGTTCTGAATGAAACACAAGGCTCCTAAGCAGTGTCTGCTCATGTTCCCTAATGCCCAATCCCTGCACCTACACCTTGTTTTGAGATGGCTGCAAGTAAAAGAGTAGTATAATCTATTACCAAAACTGGGACACTTTTGATCATGTAAGAAGACCCTGTTAATAACTATGCTGTGACAACAGGTGTAAACTGGGACTGTCCTGGGCAAATCAGGAAGAATGGAACCTTACTTTTAAGGAATATAGTATGAAAACTGTTGGCTGAGCTCAAACTATGCAGACAGGGGATGAAGACTCTAGGGGAAAGAACTTGCCCAGAGTCACGTAGTGACTTAGTGCCAAAGCCAGGGCCAGAACTCAGGGCTCCTGAGTTGGAGGACAGCACTTCATCCTGTGGCCCCTCTACTAACTAGACAACTGGGTTAGCCCCCGTGACTTGCTCCAGTAGGGGAAATCATGGCCTGACAAGAATTAGGAAACTCCAAAGCAGATGATCCATCACCTCTGTCTAATCTACTGGCTCTGGATCCAGATGTTCCACCCCAAAATAAATAAACTAGGAAATGACCGAATGTTTTTTCCAAAAATTAAATTAGTTTTGGGCATCCCAAACCTCAAGTTGTTTCAGTACTACTTTTGTGCTTTTTGCCATAATTATGTGCTGTCTATACTATAATTTATTTCTCATTGTTCTTCAAATCAACTCACTTCTTACTCTCAAATATCTACTTTAGACTCACACAAAGCAATACGATTTGTGATGTCATGGAGCTTGTGTGTTAGCTGTATTTTTTCTAATACGTGTTAAAATACACAAATAACTATTAAAATGTTTATCTGTTTCCCTCTAAAATTATCAATATTCCACCTGTAGTATGCCTACCATATTTTGGAAAGCACTCACATTTAATAAACAGAACTTTCTAAATTTTAAGAATCAATTATTTTAAACTGTTAACTCCTACAATTCTGGTGTCTATTAGAATCGAGTATAAGTTGACATCTGATTCAGTATAGCTTGTATGTTTTTCATTTTAAGTGTAACATAGCAATGTGCAATTCTGGTCCATGAAACACACTAAGATTTCCAGGAACTCCATTGCCTAAGCAAGATAGTCACTTTGCTCCATTCAGTTCAGGCTTCCTAATAGGGGCCTCTGGCTCTATTTTAATGTTGCCTTTTGTCTTTTACATATTTAATTGATAATTATTGTACTATTTGGTTGTGCAGAAGATTCCTGCCAGTTATTTTTGAAAAGGTACATCTCATGTGTCAGAAATAAAGCCAGTGGCATTAAATGATCCTATAAATATTTATTGAGCACTTGCCATGTGCCAAGTTCTATCTAAGGATTGAAAAGTGGGAGTCCTGGCTTCAGGATCTTTCGTGTTAGCAGGGAAGAAAGGCAAGTAAGCAGACACGAGGTGCCAAGTGCTATTTGAAGGAAGGATTTGGCAGGTCTCTTCTGCTGATTAGTTTAGGGAAAGGGAAGACCTGTTTGGAGCAGGTATTAAAATTATACAGTAAACGCTCACTTAGCATCGTGGCTAGGTTCTTGGAAATGGCGACTTTAAGTGAAACCATGTATAATGAAACCAGTTTTACCATAGGCTAATTGATATACACAAGAGTTAAGTTCCTGTGGCATATTTCTGGTCATAAAAACATCACCAAACTTCTAAATAAAGACCCAAACCTCTAATATTAAACACTGAAATAAATGTGAGCTATACATACATTTCAAGAAGATGAATAAAACCAAGGAAGACAATTATTTATGTGATGATTCCAGCTCAGGTTCAGGGGCGGCCAGAGCCTATCCCAGCAGTTCAGTGCACAAGGAGGGCACCAGCCCTGGACAGGATGCCATCCCTCTGCAAGGTGCACTCACACACTGACCCACACGCACTCACGCTGAGACCATGTAGACACTCCAATTCACCTAACGTGCACATCTTTGGGATGTAGAAGGAAGCTGGAATACCCAGAGAAACCCCATGCAGACACGGGGAGAATGTGCAAGCTCCACACAGACAGCGGCCTGCTGGAAAGTGATTTTTCTTCTTCATCAGAGTTACAATAAAATGATTTTATTCAAGGACCTGCTGTGCTCCACAAATCAGGAGGGCAGAACTGGATATTTCTGTATTTTTCTAAAAGAACTCCATTTTTTTCCCTGAGTCCTCCTCTCCTCCCCTTCCCCCCAAAAATAGTTGCAGAAATTCAGTTAATTTTGGTTTAAAACTTAGGCTCCTCCCTCCAAGGAATAAACTGAAGCAAAGTGTAATTCAAACTCCGTGTCAGGACCCTTCTGCCCCCTCCACCTTCTCCACCCCACCTCACCCTGCAGTGGCCTCTGGGGCAGGGGGAAGCAAGCGTGGCATCACTAGGCTGGGCACAGAGGAGTGTCAGATCCACGGCGGGGCTCCAAGACCTCGCTGACCTCCTCACCCCGACTCCAGACGCCTTCCATTGGCATCAGCTGGATGTGACTCCGCGTGGACCTAAGTTTGAGGGTGTGACACTGACATCTACTGCTGACGCCCACTGACTGCAGACTCTAGTTACAGGGTGTCTGCCGTCTAGGACCTCCTCAGCCCAACCACAGTCCCTCTGGTCCTACCACACCTCTCAGCTCTTTCACACCTCTTTTTGGGGCCAGGGAACTTTCACCACACAGGTGTTGCCAGGGTCTCCCCACTGCCACCCCAACCCCCACAAGCACCTCCCTTGGGCATTACTCCTCCTCTGCCCTCCTGTTGTACTGGCAGCAGTGCCACGAACCACGCCAAATAGGAAGCTTACAATGTTCCCATGCTTGGGAGTATCTCCAAACCTTTTGGGGTGCTACCACATGCCCCCCACCCTTACCCCAGGCTTTGATGTAGTGCCCCCAGTCTTGCAGGAGTCACCCTTATTTCATATCCTCATCATTTCTCAATCCGTGGTTGATATAAAATGTGTTTTGGTTTTTTAAATGTAAAGCCCAGATTGAATAAATCTTTTTTCCTCTCAATGAGATTTGTGTGTGTGTGTGTGTGTGTAAATCAATAGTATTTGACTATGTATTATTTAACTCTGGGCTACAAAAACTCTAAGAGCTATTAGGGGTTACTTGGAAGAAAACAACTGGTGTAATATTTTTCAAAATATTATTGCTACAAAACATTTAATATCAGGGTAGTTTTTCTCAGAGATCTGAGTCATTCAAACTCTTCCAGCCTGTCTCTAAGAGAAAAGGCAGAGATAGGTGAATTAACATTTATTGAGTGTTAACAATGCCAAGGCACAGTACTATGTGTTTTATATTCTTCACTTTCTTTAGTCTTCTTAACACATCGTTCATGTAGATATAAATCCCATCTTACAGAGGAGGAAATCAAGTCTCAGAAGAGATTATATAACTTTCCCAAATGATCTTCACACCCAGATCTACATGGTCCCCAAACTCATTTGCTTTCTCCTTTTCCACAGTAAGCAAAAAGTCAGTCATTGAATATTAGTCTAATAGCATAGTTAATTTTCACATCCTGTATATGTTGTTTATAGCATATAATGTCCCTGGCAAAAATCAGTGGATATATATTTACGACTGTTTTCCTAGTTTGGGGAGTAAGCATGATGTACTAACCTTGAATGTTAGTGGTGGTTGAGAGCTGTACCTTTGGTTTTCAGACCTATTTTTGGTACTACTTTGACTGGTTTGATGTGGAATCCTTGGTTACCAACACAGAATCAATGATAACATAATTGGGAAAATTAAACCTGCTGTTTGACAATCTGCTTTTTAACAGTTTCTGGGAGAGAATTCTAGTGAAGAGAGGAACTGCCTGTACATGTAAATACAGCTCTCCTGAGTGGTCCTGAGTCAAAGGAGAGGTTACCAAGCCGCAGCAAGAGCAGAGTTCTTAGCTGAGCAAGAGAAAGCCTCTATGTAGCACACAGAAAAAGAGTCATAACCGACATCCTTGCAATTGAGCCCTGAATGTCCCCAGGTAGCAAAAGTAAATATAACTTTCTCACCATGAAAATTCTCTCAGGCCCTTCAGGGAAGACTATGACACAAATCACCCCAACAAAAGTAACAGCATCAGTGAAACATATCCTAAAGATTCAGGAGCTGACACTCCCCAAACTGTAGGTGAAATGATCAACCCAGAATTGAGACACAACTTACCTATTTCCAAAAAAGAATTTGCATGGCTCGTAACAATAAAAGTAAAGAACTGGGATTATATAAAATGTGTTCTTCATGTATAGGTGCAATCTGAAATTTAAATTGATTCATATTTTATAAAATTTACTTTAATAATTTGTTATATATCATATATGTGTAGATATAAATATAGACATATGTGTGTGCATATAGTTGGCCCTCCAAATCTGCAGCTTCTGTATTGGTGGATCCAACAAACTGTGGATTAAAATTATTTTTAAAAATACAACAATAAAAATACAAATAAAAACATAGTGTAACAACTATTTACATAGCATTTACATTATATTAGGTCTTATAAGTAATCTAGAGATGATTTAATATATATAGGAGGATGTGTGTAGATAATACGCAAATACCATAGCATTTTATATAAGGGACTTGAGTGTTCATGGGTTTTGGTATCCAAGAGGTCCTGAAACCAATCCTCCAAGAATACCAAGGGACAACTATATAAATATGTGTGTGTGTGTGTGTGTGTGTGTGTGTGTGTGTTATGAGTGTTGGTATAGTTTAGAAAAGAGCACTGACCTAGGATTCAGATTTAGAGTATAATCCTGGCTTTTCTAACAGCACACTGCAAGTCATTGAGCTTTTCTGGGCCTCAATTTCTTCAGCTTTGAAACAAAAAGTGTTAGACTTCCTTTAGTGTCATCTGATACATATTAAGCATAATATATGCCACCTGTTTTTACGATAAGCGACTACCTTCAGTCCTCCCTGAAAACTAGGTCAGATTGGCCTTTCAAATGTTCCCGCTGCTCCTCCCTTCATAACACGTGTTGTAGGTAGAGTAAAATAATAATTTCTATAATTTTGTTGGTCAGTATTTGTTTCTTTGAAAATCCTTTAAGCTCCAAGAGGACAGGGACTGTGCCTTTCTTGTTCTTCATTGTACCTGTGCACCTGGCTCAGTGCTAGCTAATGTTTTTTGAATGAAGAACTAGATAATAAACGACAATAACCTGTGAGGAAGGTACAGCATTAGTTCGAAGATTCTGCAAAGATGACACTTTCACACAGGACCTCTGATTTGCAGCACTCTCACCAGAGGCTTCCAAACTCCAATGTCAGTCCTGCTCCTTTTGGTCCCCTCTGCAGTATCCACGGCTGACCAGCCCTTTCCTCTGGGATGTTCTCCTCTTGGCCTCAGTGACAACACCCTTTCATAATCCTTTCCCTGTACCCTGTCCACTCCTCTGTTTCCTTCCTCAACTACCCCTCAGGCTTCCTCCACATACAGTATCTCCTCCTTGCCCTTCTTAATTAGGCATCCTAGACTGTGAGCATATTGCGGTAAATATATCTACTTCATCTCAATATTTACAAGATATGCACCAAAACGGAGTTCAAGTGTTTAGGGGGTGAATATTTGTTGAATGGGTGATCCTATAAATATCTATGGCTTCAACCTTCACCTCAATATTCCTGTCTACATTGCCAGCTCTCTACCTCTTCTATACTCCAGATTGATACATTTATTAGTTTCCTATAGCTGTCATGATAAATTACCACAAAATAGGTGGCTTAAAATAACAAAAATTTATTCTTTCACTGTTCAGGAGGCCTGAAGTCCAAAATCAAGGTGTTAGCAGAGTTGGTTTATTTTGGAGGCTTTGGGGGCAGAATCCCACGTCCCTCTCCTGGTATTCACCAGCAATCTCTGATGTTTCTTGGCTTGCAGATGCATCGCTCCAATCTCTGCCTCCAGCTTCACTTTACCTTCTATGTGCCTTCTTTTGTGTCTCTTGTAAGAAAATCTCATTGGATTTAGGGCTCACTTTAATCCAGTATACTCTCATCTCAGTCCTCAGCTTAACTATATCTTCTGAAAACCTTTATTCCACTTAAAGTCATTCTGAGCTTCCAGGTGGACATGAATTTGGAGGGGACACTATTCAACCCACTGCAGTTTACCTTCACATCCATCCCACAAGCAAGATACATTCACCCCATCCCAACATCACCTAAAGTCTTAATCCATTCCAGCATCAACCTTGTGTCTCAAATCTCATATAAACATCATCAGCTTGAAAAGTCCCAGATCTCATTGTCTAAATCATCTAAATCAGGTATGTGTGATACTCTGGGTTTCATCCATTCTAGGGCAAAATTCCTCTCCATCTGTGGCCCTGTGAAGCTAAAAAGCAAGTTGTCTGCTTCCAAAACGCAGGCCAGACATAGGAGAGATAGACAATTCTCATTCCCAAAGTGAGAAGTAGGAAGGAATTCGGGGGTCTCTGGTTCCAAGCAAGTTTAAAACCCTGAGCAAGGGGTGGGAGGAATTCTACTGTGTTTCAAGGCCTGGGAATAATCTTCTGTGGTTTGAAGTTTGATAAATTTGACTATATGAAAATAAAAATGTCTGCATAGGAAAAGAACCATAAGCAAAATTAAAGACAGACCATACTCTGGGAAAAATGCAACTCATATAATAAACCATATGCTGTTTCCTTAAAATGTAAAGAGCCTCTGAAAAATGATAAAATAAGATCAACATCCATTAGCAAAATGGGTAAAGCATAGATAAGATATTCACAGAAAAGGAAATTCAAGTAGCTCTTAAATGTATAAAAAGATGATCAACAGAATAACGAGGGAAACATACATTAAAACTTCTCTAAGAGGAGCAACACAAATTGGACAACTTTTTTGGAGGGCAATTTGACAATAATATCTAACAAAATTAGAAGTTCACATGCTCTTTGACCCAGAATTACACTTCCGAGAATTTATCCTATAGGTCAGTTAACAGATATGCAAAATGGCAAAGAAAAAGTTTAATTACAAAATATTAGAAAATATGAGTGACTATTAACAGAGAACTATTTAAATAAACCATGGTATATTATACAGACACTAAAAAATGAAAAAGCTCTTTATATATAAACAGAAGGAATGTTCTCCAAAATATATTACGTGAGAAAAAAGTGTACATAACTCTGTGTATAGTGGGGCAAAAATAATATGCATATGAATTTGTACATATAGGCATAATATATCTCTGGAAGGCTTCCAGAAACTGTTGACATTGGTTGCAGAGAACTATTTGGCCAGGGATCATGGTAGAAGAGAATGTTCTCACTTAAAACATTTCGTACATTTTGAATTTTGAACACTGAAAATATTTTACCTATCATGAGTCATCCATTCATTCTCTGAATTCTTTAAAAAGTTATTAGAAACTACCAGTTAAGCATGCAAGTTGTAAATATGATTTATCTCTGCTCCTTCCTGAAATCCACAAAATAGACAATAAAGAATATTTTTTTAAAAAGTCATAAGTTAACAAGGACAAAAAAAAAAAAGAACATAGAAAACAGTCTCAGACGTGTGATGCCAAGAATATCTTGGAAGGAGGGGGAAGATGTAGAACCACCCACTGAGGAACTGGGGCCCCAGAATTTCTGAGAGTGCGGCACAAGGCAGAGCCAAAACACAGGCAGATTACTTCAGATTACTTTTAAAAGCATAAACAGGCTATTCAGAAATATCAAGATAAGTAATAGATCATACAGTTGGCTAAGATAGGGAGGAGTGAGCATTTTTTATTATGTATTATAATTCAAATTTTTAAACTATATACATGTATTACTCTGAGAATGCCTTTAAAAGTTATTATTTATAGTGTCATGCTAACACACTTGAATTTTTTGTGACATGGATGAGCCTTTGCAAAACTATAAATGACCAAAATTGGTCCAAAAAGAAAGATGTAAATTGACTAATGAACCAAAGAAAAAATTGGGAAAATTTTAAAAGAACTATTATTATTGCCACAAAGATAATTAGTATTACAGATAACTTCTTAAATTTTTGCCCAAAAAACCTCTGTTTTTAAATAACAAGAAAAATTTTATATGCTTAGTAATTTGTTTTATTATAGCATTAGTCTAAGAATCTAAGCAAATAGAATTCATCCATATACTAAGAGAATTATTCTCTGTGACTAAACACAGAGAACAATTTGGTTTTACTATTGAAAAACTGGAAAAATTCAAAAGAAATCTCTCACAATAAACAAAAGTAAAAACCATTAAAAAAGATTTTTAATAAAATTCTCTATCAACCTTTGACTGAAATCAGACTAATATTAAGAATACAAAGACATGAAATGTGTGTCCTGTCCTCTAGGAATTCACAGTATAATATTTTTCATATTAAAAAGGGGTAGAAGGGATTCTTATTTAACATGCAAATGTTGACCAAAAATAATGATTATTTAAATCATCCATTGACTGAGCAAAAATCTTTGGAATGTCTGTGAGACAGCTCTCTTGGGTAGTGGGCTGCATAAAGATGAGTAAGACACTGACCATGAATTCAAGAATAATCACAATCTTGATCATGGTCATTATCACAATACATGACATTTCTTGAGTACTCCTTATATAACAAAACTGGAAACCTTACATAGTAATAATGAAGGAGCAGAGAATCCCAGGTTTGGCACCAAAGATGTCCGGGTGGGAGTCTGCCCTCAGTTCTTGGTGTGCTCTTGGCTGAACAATGACCAGACACACCAAAGTGTCAAGTCCAGACTACTATTCCGGTCCTCTGACTCCTTTCTTGGAAAAATCACCAGCAAGATCAATATGACAGAATAACCTCAAGTAGGGAGCAGTTTCACAAGAGCAGCTCTTTATTGTAGAATAAAACTGGTCTGTCTCCATGAGTGGAGAGAGACAGACCAACTCACTCACTGACTGACACACTCACTTCCTACTTACTTCTCAGATTGTTTCCTTTTATTAGCCCAGTTTGGAGGCAGTCTCTGGGGAGGTGTAGGATGATCAACGGGGGTCCTCAACTCCATCTGCATATATATATATACAAGGTCCCTCTAATAAAGCCCAGGGGTGGTTGCAGGGGTGGTGAACCACAATGCAGATTCAAGCTAATGGCATATTAATTACCCTTAGGTTACTCTAGGTTACTTTCTAAATCTTATTATGCCTGGGCTGGGGAATTCCTAGATTGATAAAGAATTCTTTCTTTCCCCAGCTGTAGCAGTTGCTAGGGAGAGGATTAAGGGTAGGGCAACACCAAAATTGAGGGCCTACCCTTATCCTTCTTCCCAGGTAGAGCGATTGCTCGAAAACAGCACCAAAACAGGGCACCCTTGTCCCGAGAAGAGCTGGAGGTCCTAACCATCTACCTAACACCTGGAATATCCACGGTGTCAACAAGTGTTTGAAGCAGGAAGAAAGTCTAGCAATCTAGACCATTGAATTTTAAATTCTGTCCCACAGAGATGGCTCAGGGATCACCTTTTGGGATAAAGGGGTGAAAAGGTGGGCAAGTAAGCACAATTCCTTTGTCTGTCCTGCACACTCCCCACCGGAGCTCCAAGCACACAAACAATTCAACCAGAGCAACTTTGCTGAAATATCTGCTTCATAAGTTGGTGTTTCCCAACATGGCAGCAGATAAAAATCAAATGAAAAGTCTTTAAAACATTGAGTCCTAGGCCCCACACCAGATCTACTGAAACAGCATCTCTAATAATGGAGTCCAGCAATCAGTATCAGTTTAAAGCTCCTCCTTTAACTCTGATGCAATCCAAATACAGAAACCTTTCTACAGAGCACTGGAAGAAAGAGATATGTGGCCTTTGATGGAATGCTTCCAATAATGGGAGTTCTCCCCCGCAGAAGGCATTTTTAATTACCAAAAGAGAATACACTGTCCATGGAGCTGATCCAGCTCTCTTTGCCCTCATATGCTACCCAACACCAGTGAGCTCTCTCATTCCCAGGACAGGCCAGGGGGACCAAAGCTGGGTGGGTGCCCCCTCACCATAGAGCTTCACCCTTTCTTCTGTTAACCAGCTTCATCCACCTTGCCACAGTGGTCAACAAGATTCAAGGTCAATCATGTTTCCTCAGCTTCTAGCTAGAGTTTGTGACCCAAGCCAATCCAATCAGAGTACTTCTTCAGAACTTTTTAAAACTCAAGCAGGAATGGAGAATCTTTTTTCTTTGAAGTCATAAAGCTAGATAAATATAAATCTAGGGCCCCTAGTGGCCATGTCTTCTGCTTATTGTAGTGGCTGCTATGATGGGCCACCAGATGCGCCACCAGATCAGGACCGATGCACTGACAGACACTGACACCTCCAGATGCCACAGTGTTGCCTGCTGGAGGCTCACAGCTGAGTCTTTCCCCAGGGCTAAGGGAGCTGCCTTGCCCATGGTTATGCCCTTTCTGGGTATAGCCACCCCACATTAAGTTACTGGTTAATATAGAGATATGAAGACCTGACTCCTCTGCCTCAATTCGGGACAACCTTGAAGCGCTAGCCCAGCTCAGAGCTCCCCATGAGACAGGCTGTAAGGCGATTGTCACGAGGGCACTGCAGCCCACCATCTCCCTCCACCCTCACCTGCTCCCTTATGCTCTCACAGCTGTTGTTCCTAAGAGCACTCCAAGCAGATCTCCATGTAAGGGTCTGTTTTTCCAGGGAACCTAACCTATGTCACTATGGAGGAATCCCATTTGCTGAAGGAAGAAATGGGGCGGAGCAGAGACAACAGAGAAGAGCAACACCCAGATGGAATCCTGACATCACCTGGGTTCCCCAGTTCTCCTCTTCTCCCAAATCTTCCGACTGCGCATGATTACACATGGTTCCAAACACCTCAGCATCCTGATCCTGTGATGGTCAGACCTGAATATAATTGCCCATGGGTGGGCCTGCTAGACTCGAATATGGAGAGATTTTACACTCATTGTACTTCTATTAATTTGGCTGAAGATTAGGTCAGCCTTTGAGAAGCCCAAAAACCCTGTTGGTTTATTGGAGCTTGTGTTCAACAAAGACTCCTACATTTCTTTCTGTCGAGCCAGCTCCCTCTCCCTGCTTCCAAACATCACTTACTCTTCTCAAAGAACTGCCTACACTTTATGGCTGGCAGTATTTCTTAGCCCTTTTAAACACATGAACCAAATATGAGCAAAGATCTGGAAGGGGCTGGAGGGAAGGAGAGGTGGGAGGTTGTTTTTTGCCATTTATAATATGAAAACAATAAGTACATATGGAACACACTTTTTCCCAAAACTGCACACACTGTTCACCCATCCTATGTTCAGCTCCTTTAAGAACTGTAGAAGACATCATTTTTATGGTGGCTTGGAGTTCTCATAGTTCTTATTTAGAACTTTTAATGAGACCTAATGTGTGTTTTGTGTAACAAAAGCCCCAGAGACATTCACTTTGCCAATAATGTGGCTGTTTGAAAATTAGATTCCATGGTGATTAAGGCGCACTGAGAAAATTTGAAGTGGTGACAGATTTCAGCAAGTTTATTTTCTTTAATTTCTAACCATGAAATGGCTGGACAGGACTTTAGAGATCACCTAGTGCCAGAATGGGGGACACTCCCCACTCCCCTGCTGCCTCCCTCCCTGAGAGCCCTGGGCAGACATCACTAGTCGAATTCAGCATTCTTCTCACAGAGCTCCAGTGCCACTCCCAGAGGGTGTTCTTCCCCAGGGCACAAACGATGCCCCGTAATTCTCAGCACACTTACTCAGACAGCCACTACCAATTAATTGGCTGGCAGTATTTCCTAGCCCTTTTAAACAAAAGGGCAAAATAGATGAACTTTAGTTTCTTTTCCTATCCCGATTGCCCTATTCTCCTAAAGGGGTGAAATCATTGATCCAAATTTGTATCATGACTAGTAATTGATTCCCAATTCAGTGCTCTCTCCATCTGCCCTCTTCTGAAAAAAACCCAATTGTTTCAACCATTATAAGCCCACAAACTGGTCAGGTCTGCAGAATTCTGGGCCCAACTTCACAGGTGTGTCCTCTACTACATAATGACAACGTAGTTATCACTCATGCTGCTTATGACATATCTAGGAGCACGGAGACCATCTGAAGGACGACAGGCGGGCAACCTCGGGCTCCAGCACCCACAGGGCCTTAGACACTTCAATAATAATAATAAAATGCTACAACAAATAGAAACATGCCCTGTACCCAGTGACTCATAGCTTTAAGCTAATCCCACAATGGCCCCACCTCACTATTATAAATGAGAGAGAGAGAGAGAGAGAGAAATACAATTCCATGTCTGTCTGTTTGGTAACCACAACAACCAGCCATAAAAGGGAAGTGACTCCTGACAAATGGTTTTGTTTGAAGTTGAGACCAGCTCTCTGGCTTCTGAGCTGTCACCTGAGGCTTTGAAGAAGCAAGTGGCCCTTGGGCTTTTTGGGCCCCATTAAAGTGCTAAGTGTCTCTAGCACCAGCACCACCATTTTTCTTGTGCCTGGAGGATGGCAGTGCTGTAGACAGGATGGAAAACAACCGGCTGGCATCAGGTGCCCCAGGAGCCAGTCAGAAATTACAGGATGATGTGTCAGGATCCAGGAAATGATGGATGTGATGAGTTGGTCATTCTTTCTCCTTCATACAAAAGAACACACCTGGCACTCCAGCTTCCATCCTAGAGGGTCTGAACACCAAAGCAGAATGAACCCAAGAGACACCAGACACAAACTCACCACTTAATAGATTATTAGAAGGAGGACCAGAGAGGAAAGAGACATGGCCAAGGTCACATGGCAAATACGACTGATGTTTCCAAGAGTAGATTCTTTGAGGAATAAAAAGAAAGGAGCTGGAAGCATGTAAACATCAGGAGCAATGATAAACTGAAGTAATTCATCATCCAGTGAAACACCACTTGTTCTTTACAGAGCCCCCTTTTTATCCAGCTCTGACTCTTACTAAAGCAAAAACACTAGCTACAAAGTGACTCACTTTGGAAACAGACTTTGTGACTCAACTTCTGCTCTCTAACCACTAGACTAAGTTCCTCTAGACTTGAGGTTTTACTACATCTATCAGCAAGCCGACAAGAGAGGGGTTCTCCTTGCATTAAGGCATGCTTGTAGCTCTGCTTAGATGGTGTAAAGGCAATTTATGTAACCAAAGCACTTGTACCCCTGTAATATTCTGAAATAAAAAAATAATAATAAAAAAGATAAATAGGTGGTTTATGGATCAGTGATAAATTGCATGAAATAAAAGACAAAGTAATTCATAATTAATTCAATATGTATCAAACCAGGATTAATGCCAGATGTATTATCCTTTTTTGTCCCCATAACAACCCAATGGGTAAAGATTATTACCCGACGTTTTTAGAAGCTAAGGGTCAGAGGCGATAAGCAACAGAAATGAGGTTTGGGAGAGGTCAGGTGACTTACCCAAGTGGACACAGCCAGGATTCAAAGTCAAGTTGTCCTGGTTTCCTCTGCCTCTCACCCTTGCTTCCCCAACCTTACACCCCTCTGCCTCATTTCTCATGTGGTCAAGGCACAGCCACCTCTGTTATTTAATCAACACAACAATTCTGTGGAGGATTGGCAGAGTATTTGTCACATTTTTAAGAAAAGAGATAGCCTTTGGAGGTAGAAAACCCACGTGGCCTTGAGGCAATCACATCCTATGTATGAGCCTCAGTCTTACTCATCTGTAATATGGGGTAATAAGAGCATCTACCCAATAGGTTTGCTTTCAAGATGAAATGAGACAATGTAAATGAAAAGTACTTTATGTAAACTGCTAAGTGTCATTCAGTGAAGAGTGAATAAGCTCATGGAGAATGAGAGAGACGGCAAAAGGAAAAGAAAGATGCCAACCCAATGAGCTGCGTTTAGTGTAAAATCATGACTTGCTTCATAGCAAGAAGTAATAGTCATATATTATATCTACATGATGCCTCCAGCTTTATAGCTTATATAGAATGTTTTAGAACACAACTCTTGTCAATAACCAATAGCCACAGTTTGACTCTCTTTTTTCTTTATTCAACATAACCATTTACATTTGTCAAGTGATAATATATATGTTGGGTAAGTTGTACCAGCCTATGTTAGAAATTATATATAATCCTAACAAAACTCTTCTGAAGTAGGTGCTGCTCCACACCTAGTAAGTAGGGAAGCTAAGCTTTGACCCTAGGTCTGGCCTGACTCTCAGACCCACAATGAACACCACTTTCCCAGAGCTCCACAACTTCACTGCGCTCTTCGCAGGCACCAGGGCACAATGTTACCCACTCAGGAAAGAGCCATGTTCAGCCCACAGGAGGGAGATGTGGAAACTCCTTCCCAGAGCTCGAAAGGGCTACCCTGGTGAGGAGGACATCAGCGTTGCTGTGTGTCTGCAGGGTTCACCTCACACAACTTTCTCTAGCCCTTGCAAACAGCTACCCATGCAGCTCTGAGTCAGGCCTGTTGTTTCTTTCCCGTTTTTCTCCCTAACATATTTTCCCACAGTGCTTTTTTTGAACTTCTTCTTTCCTTAAATCCTCAATTCACCCCGAAGGACCCTGCCCTCTCCTTTCTCCCTAACCCCACTTCCCAATTGTCTTCTAAGCCTGGGATTCATCCCATGAGTTAGCTGGGAAGGGTGGCCCCAGCCTCACTCCTGCGTGTGGTGGCCCTCCCGGCCCTTAGACGACGGGGCAGCATACAGGTGCAGAGAATGGGTCCTAGAGCCCGACTCACTGGGTCTAAATCCAGGCTCTGCTCCAAGGGGCTGTGTGACCCTGGCCAAGCAAGTTGGTCTTTAAATAAGATTCAAAAAGACCACCTGTCTCAAAGAGCCACAATGGGGAATAGAGGAGATTATGCCTAACAAGGGCATGTTACAGAATATCTATTATCATGAGTGCACTTGTACACACGACTAATTCGGTCACTGGTTATTACCCTTCTCCCATCCCACCTCCCATCGCTGGGAAAGCACCTCTCTTCTTTAGCCAAACCCTCCACTTACTCATCCCTTCTGTGCTGCCCCAGGAACCTAGACTCAGGGCTATTCTTCCTCTCCATGGCATTGTCTACTTCTTCCTCCACCCCTACCTATGCCTCCTCTTGCACTCCCATCTCTGTTACAGTCACTGCCACACCTGACAGTCGGTCTTTTTCCTTTGCCTCTATGCCATCTACTCGTGCTCACTGCGACCCATGAATTCTTCCCTGGCTTCACCTCTCCTTGCCACAGGTCACTGTCCTCTTTGTTGCCAGTCCCATGCCCTTCCTCACCACACCACTCCCTTCCCAGCCTTGACCCTCTGTTCCCTGTGCCCCTTCCTTGGAAAGCCCTTTCCTTTCCCTGCATGGCAGGTAGTACTTATCCTTCCAAGCACAACTTATCCAGACATCTCTCCTCATTTCCAGTCAGTTTTCAATTCTCCTAGTCTGCCCAGTTTTCAAATTATATTATTATACATTTCTGCTTTGTCCCTAACTGAGTTATAAGCGTCTCAAGCACATAACTCACATGTCTGTGTATCCCCTTACAAGCCTAATGGGTGCCCAATACAGTAGAGGGCCTCAGAAAATATGCATTGATCAGTTGAGAAAGATTTAGTTTGTAAGCTTTAGGAAAAAGGAGATATCAGAGTTAAGGATTATGTTAGCTAACATTTACTCAGTTGTTACCATGTGCACGCTTTCATCACTAAGTCACAGTGGACTTAGTGATGAAAAAAAATAAAATGAAAGAGTAGTATCTATCACTGTGCCAACCCTCTTGCGTGCATTGTTTATTTAATCTTCACGACAGCTATATGCAGGAAGTACCATCATTATGCCCACTTTGCAATCTCACTTATTATTAATAAAAAAATTAGCTCTGTGGGAAAGGAACATAACTAGAGGCTCGGTTATTCTGCTAAATTATGCAAACAGCCAGAATTTGAACATTGATTCAATATTTTTTTCACTTATTCAATATTTCTTGAATTCCTACCATGTGCCAGCATTCTTCCAGGCTCTGGGGATATACTGGTGAAGAAGACAAGCAAATTCCATTCCCTCTGGGGCCTTATATTCTGCTAGGGGAGGCAAACAAGAAATAAGTAATCTAACAAATATATAACAATGTAGGTTGTGATAAGACTATGGAATAAATGCAGGAGCATATGGGGTCAGAAAGTAGCTGGTGGAGAAAGTGGGGACTTGAGGTCCAGAGGTCTAAGAAGACCTTGCTGGGAAGGTGATAAGTGAGAGACTTGAGTGAGGAGAGGGGTAAGTCACAGGAGGATCTAGTCTAAGAGCATTCCCAGTGAAGGGGAGAGCATATGCAAAGGCCCTGCAGCAGGAATGAGCGTGGTGTCTTTGGGGAAGGTATTATAAATAGAAAGGCCAGCAAGGGGTGGAGTGGCAGGAAATTATGCTGAGAAAGCAGAAGGGGAAGATCACTGGGCCTAATAGTCTATCTTTTTTCTGCATGTTTTGGGAAGCCATTGGAGGGTGCTAAGCAGAGGAATAATACATATGATTTGTACTTTTGCAAGACTACTGTCTGATTGTTACACAGAGCTGTTCATGAGAGACCCAGTGGTTTCTGAAACAACTGGAGTTTTATGGCTAGTCATGGTTCATCTGGGATGATTTCATTAAGGGGTGAATGTGGATCTGAGTGAAGAGGAGAGAATTTGGCTCCCAGGAAGGGGGAAGCCATTCTTGGTGATGGTAAGTACATACCATGTAGGATGATGTAGGCAGAAGTCAGGAAGTTGTGTAAATTAGCATTTCCTAAAGTATCTTCTACTAACACTAGTTTCAAGGTGTATGAATAATGTTATACAATGAAGAGTTGAGTTAGTGTGGGAAATGCTCTGTTCAGCAAAGGTAACCAGGCCTCTTTATTGGAGGACTTCTCAGAATATTCGGGGTGCTCATTTGCACCCGGTCTCTTCAAGATGGGGCTGAAGTTGGCAGGGTTCTCCAACCTTATTTGACCGCAAGACTCTTTTCACATAAAACACACATTGGGAAACCCCAGTGTGGGGACTTCAGCTTAAAACCAGCTAAGACCTAGTAAGAGATGAAAACAGGGATGTAATGAGTAATAGACCTTGACGCCAGGTATCAGGCATTTTTGGTTAATATGAGGCCAATGTGAATTTACCAGTTTGATAAATTTCATAGCAAATAAAAACATGAGAAGGTCACCTTTGTTGTTCTGTTTAGAACAGTAGGATAAAGTAGAAGTCTCCAGACATTCTAGGGACTTTGTAAGATGGAGTGTGAGAAGGAAATATTATGATGTCTGTTTATATTTATATTGTTTCCAAAAAAAAAAGAAATTAATATTCTAATATTTAGAAACATAGATTGAAACTTGCGCATGAATATGATATATATATGTATGTATATATACTTGAATGTTCAAAAATGTTATGGGTAGGAATGTATGATCAAGAAAAGCTTGGAGATTGCTGGATTAGATGACCTGGAGAAGGAAGTGTCTGGTGCATGCACCAAGGTTATGGTTGTGGACATGTAGAGAAGGGACTAAAATCAGGAACCTGATGGGAGCAGGGTTTGGGGGGACAGGGTGTTGAGGAGCAGGAGGTGGTCACAAGCAGCAACTGTGACAAAATGTCTTTGGAGTGGAATGAATGATGACTCCAAGGCTAGGAGGTCTGGAGAAGGTTGAAGTTTGCTGCTGACTATATAGGGGAAATTAAGAAGGAACAGAACAAGGGGCCAAGCAATTATTATGCACCCGCATTGCAGCACTAATTGTAGTATGTAGCCCAGTGTCTGGGACATAACAGGTATTCAATAAATGTTTTCAAGATTAATGAATGAGTAAGTGAACAAATCAATGAATGAATAAATGCAGAGGGTTCAGCAAAGCAATATAGAGTAGGAAAATTTGGACAAAATGAAAATGACTTTCCTGACCAAGATTCCACAAAATACCATTTCCTAAAAATAAAAATAGTAACTATAACAACCCTTGATATTAGTTCATTTGTTTTTGACATGAGATCAATAATATTTCAGAGGAGCAATTTCTTGGATGTATCCACACATGTTTTTATGACAGCCTTTAAAATACACTATGTCATATATGTTCATTGTGGAAAAATCAGAAAATGCAAATAGGCAAAAAAAAAAGTAAAAAAGAAATCTTACATACCACCACCCAGCAACAACATAGGCATATATTTACAAAAATACACTATTTTGTAATTTTATATACTATTTTGTAATTTTCACTCAATGATGTTTTGAGCATTTATCCATGTCAATAAACATGCTTCTATGAAGTCATTTTCAACATATGCGTAATATTCCATCAAATGTAGGTATTACAATATACTCAACCAATCCTCTATTATTGCACCATCAAACTGATGTTTGGTTTATTTGTTTTTATTATAAAAGTACTGCAATAAATATACTGGCAACTACATCTTTGTCCATATTCTTACTTAACACCCCAGGCTTAAAACCTGAAAGTTGAATTGCTGAGTCATTTTAAAGGCCTTTGATATGCATTCTCAAATTGCCCTTAAGTAATTTTTGAATTAGATTACATAACATATGTAAACCCTTTGGTTTAAATGGCACTTTCACTTATGCTCATACCTTACTTGATTTCCACAACAACTCCATGAGCAGGCCTCCTTGTCTTTATTTCACAGGTGAAAAAGAATTCCAAAGAAGTTATAAGCCTTTCTCAGTTGTACAGTTTCACTGACACTGAGCTACCATGAGGGCTTTTTCCAGCTCACTGGATGGAATGCCAACATGTCAATGAAAAATACTCTGATCCACGCTTTTTTTCAACAACAAAATACATAAGCTCAAGTTTCTAATGAGGGTGTTTCAAAATTAAACAAGTTAGATATTGCCTGTTTGACATTGAATTCTCTTTCCTCGGAAAGAAGGCTTCCTGACATCTTGCCAAATTATTAACTTTGTTCTTAAGTCCCTTTGTTAAAATGTGGTTGCCTATAACTGGCACCTGGCTATAGTACTATTTATGGTATTTGGATATTCTTTTTGCCTTCAAGCAGAAAAAGAATCAGAGGCATACAGAGTTCAAAAGAACTTTGCAGGTTATTTCAATTTCACCCCAGCTAGTGGAGATAATGAAGCTTTTCTGCATCTAATTGGGACATGACTTGCACACAGTGAATGGCAAAGGTAGCCTCAGATGGGAAGTCTCCTGACCGCTATCTAGAACTCTGATTAGTATCACAGAGTCTTGTAACTCATTTGTACTTTAAAAACACGGAGTTTATCCACATAATTTTGCATTTGGAGAAACTGTGGTCAAAGAAGAGGAAGTAACTTAATAATGCACAGGTAATTAATAGTAGAGCTTAGATGAGGACTCAGGCATCCTGACTCACAGCTCTGAGGCTGGTTCCCCAGATGCCACTCTGCCCCACCAGAATCCACACCAAAAGGCTAGAAGTAGTGTTGAGTGAGTTTGCACTCAAGTGAAAAACTTACGGTGTGGCTAAGGTAAATAATATCTAAATGCAATATTTAAAAAATCAAAATTAATACAAAACCTCCAGAAAGAGTATCCGACCCTGCACCTGTATGACTTTGCTCACTCACCTCAACCTAATCCTGGCCCCATCAGATCCTGTCTTTATTTAAAACTTTGGTATTTTTCTCATCATAGATATTTTTGCATTAAGTTTTGCACTCAAGACAAGTGCCTTACTTACCTCACTCTGACCCCAGCCCTGTCCAAGGCCCTGCAGTGCCTGGGCCTGAGGAGATCTTATCAGTAAGGTGCCAAGGATGGGGCAAGTTGCTCACAAGGAGCCACAAGCAAAAGGCCTGTCCATGCTTATGACTAATGGGGCCGACCACTGGACAGACTAGCCCTCCAACTGGGTGCTGGGGCCATAGAGAAATGGCAACTGAAGAAATTGTTCATGGACCTAAAGTTGTTAATAAGTCAGTTCTCATGATACCAACTTGAGCCGTTCAACGATTAATCATTTAGGAATCCATGTATTGCTCGGTACTTAGTTTCATAAATTCAGATTTTCAAGCACTGGATGGATGAACTGGTTTGTCAACTAATGTGAAAAAAATTTGAGCTTTCTAATTGACAACAAGCTTAACATGAGCCCATGATGAGAAGTGGCCGACAGAAACACAATGGAATCTTGGGCTGTACTTACGAGCTTATGGTATTCAGGAGCTGTGAGCCTAATTCCACAGGAAGCCAGGGCCAAGAGAACATATTCAGACTTCTCTGTAGGGAAGGCTCATGGTTGTTATTTGTATTCACTATAACTCATGCCCTTACAAAAAGGGGAAATTTAGCACAGGGAAATGCACACACACAGGGAGAGCGCCCTGTGAAGGTGAAGGCAGAGATCAAGGTGATGCATTTACAAGCCAAGAAACACTGAAGACGGCCAGCAAACCACCAGAAGCTAGGAAAGAGGCATGGAACAGATTGTCTCTTGCAGTCCTTAGAAGGAATCAACCCTGCTGACACCTTGAGTTTGGATCTAATACAGTTCTCCAGAGAGCATTTGGCCCAGAAGCACCTACCTGTGCCTGAAACAAACAGAGATAACCCATCTACTCAGACTGTCATAGACAAAACCATCCCTGTGCCTATTATGGGGCCTCGCACATAGTAGACTCGCAGTGACTACTCATTTAAGAAAGAAATGAATTTCAAAGCTATCCACTACAGTCAGGGAAAAAAGAAGAGGTAGACACTCCTGATTACCCTCCTTCAACTCGTCCCTTATTCTAAGCATGAGCCATTTTAATCTCATTCTATTTTCAGGGATGAATCATAGGATGTCAGACATAGACAGCATCACAGAGATTATGAGTTCAACCATCCACTCTACAGATGAGGAAAATGGGACTTCATGAGGAAGGGGACAGGTTCTTTCCATATGTGTGTCTCCCTCTCATCAAGGCGAGCCCTTTCCCCTTTTTTTATTATATATTAACTAATATACCTCCTATAACTTTGATGTCATCCATAGCTTAAAACATAAATGAGAAATTATTCCAGCCTACCAGAAGTCAAGAAAGATATGAAAACTGCTGGTGGTTCTCATGAAGGAATAGAAGTATTTAATATTTATAATTAATTTATTTCCATGCCTCCTACACAAAGCACTTCAACTGAATGTTCATCTCATTTAAAGCTCACAGAAATGCTACTAGGTAGGTTTTATGCTATCCTTGTTTTAGAGGCGAGCTAAAGCAGGTTCAGAGAAGTAAAGTAAAACTCCACCCCGGTGGTAAAGTTCAGATTTAAATCCAAGTCTGATGGTTTCTGAACTCTACGTTCTTAATCCACTCTGCTGTGCTGAGATTGGACAGGTTTGAGAGGCCACGTGAAGCAGGGAAATGACGTCTGGGCTGGAAACTGGGGAACTTGGGTACCATCTGGCCCTAACCACCAACCTGCTCTGAGACCTTGAGCAAATTTCTTTACCCACCACCAAGGTTTTTCCTTGTCTGCAAATTGAAGTGGCCAGAGAGCATGGATATTAAAGTTTTTCAATAGTGGACCACAGTTTCATTCGTTCCTTCCATGAATATTTATAGAGTACCTATTGTGAGCCACGCACCATTCCAGACACTGAGAATAACCAATATGAACAAAGTCCCTGCATTCATGGATCTTGTATTTTAGGGGTGGTGGGGGTAGAGAATATGGAATAAACACGTTAAAATTGTCCAAAAGACATAAACCCCATGAAGAAAATAAAGCAAGCTAGAGACTGAGACCGACACGTGTGTAGGATGGTGACCATTCCAGATAAGGGGGTCAGGAAAGGCCACTCTGAAGAGGGGTCCTTTGGCAAAGAATGGAATTATGAGAAGGGAGGTGTAAGAAATGAACATTCACAGGATACGTGGAATCAGTACTAAAGGCACTAATTCCTCAAGAGGGTCCACAGCTAGTAAATAATTATCGAAAATGATTCGAATATGTCAGATGCATATGGAAGCTTTGTTTAAGCACACTCACCTCCACCACTTTTTACAGAAAATCTTTCATCAGGAGCCCAATTTAATGATGTAGCCTCAAAATTACATAATTCGCTCAGGTTCGACTGTAATTACGCATTGTTCCAAGCCTAACGGAGTGACTCCTGGCTAAAGCAGGTTACAGAGAAAGAGCTGCAATTGGGGATCACACGTTATTGATGGTATATCACCAAATCAGGATTTTTTTAAAGTCTTTGCTTAAAGATTTCAGATGATCTGGGATTTATTCAGATTGAGTTTGACTCATGCTTATATATTAACAGTAGAAACATCAAGAAACAATGGTTCCTAAGGTCCACAGCTTCCACCTCTCCCAGAGCTCTCCCAGCTGTTCCTGTTTCCCTGTGTCCATCTGTGTCCACCCCTACTGCTCAGGTCCAGGCCGACACCATCTTCCATGGCCATCTTCACACTTGGCCCCTTCCAACCCATCCTCCATACTGTAGCCAGGATGGTAGTTCTAAAATGAGAATTGTACCATGTCACTGCTCTCCTGAAAACCTTCCAATGGTGGTGATTATGCAACTCATGATGGTGGTGTAGTTCCATGGATTTTGACAAACCATATGCATTTGTCAAAATCTAGAGAACTACACACCTACATAGTGCTGCACACCTAAAGAGTAAACTTTACTCTTTGTAAATTATATCTCAATAAACCTGACTTTTAAAAAAATCTCCAGTGATAGGCATTGTTCCCAAGATAAAAATCCAAACTTTCACAAAGTAGTGGTATTATGTTTATTCTTAGCCCAGATTCAAAGCCCAGCTTCACATCCCTTATTAAATGGATAACATTGACCAACTCATCTAAACTCTCTGCACTCATTCTTTTTATTTGTAAAGATAATAATAGTACCTAAATCTTAGAGTTGTCATGAATATTAAATAAGCTAATACCTTTAAAGCACCTAGAGCCTAGTGTTTATTAAGTGCTCATTAAATGTACAGTATTACTAACAAGGCTTAGCATACCCTTCATGATCAGTCCCTGTATTAGTTTGCTAGTTTGTACTAGTTGCTGCCATAACCAAGTACCAAAAACTGGGTGGCTTCAATGACAAAAGTATATTACCTCACAATTCTGGAGCCTGGAAGTTTGAGATCCAAGATGACATAAGGGTTGGTTCCTTCTGAGGGCTGTGAAGGAGCATATAGTAAGTTCCATGCCTTTCTCCTTGCTTCTGGTGGTTTGCTGGCAATCTTTGGTGTTCTTTGCCTTGTAGATGCATCACTTTGATCTTGTCCTCATCTCCACATGGTCTTCTCCCTGTGTGCGTCTGTCTCCCCTTTTTTATAGGGACGCAAGTCATATTGGTTTAGGGGCCTACCCTACTCCAATACGACCTCATCTTAACTAATTACATCTACAACAACCATATTTCCAAATAAGGTCACATTCTGAGATAGGATTTCAACATATAAATTTGGTGGGAGGGTGGACATAACTCCACCTGTGACATGCTCTGACAGTTTCTCATACCATCGCTGCTCATAATATGTCTTCTAGAAACCTCCCATAACCACCAATTTGTTTGGCAAACTAACTTTTACTCTCCCTCCAGGTTTAAGTTAGATCTTACTTTCTAGGGGAAGTGCTCCCTAATGTTTTGCCCCCTCACCATTTTAGGTTAGGGGCCCATCTCATGTTCTCCCCACGTCCCATGTACTTACACCTCTCATAATACTTTTCACATTGCTCTATGTTTGCCCGTTACTGACCTGTCTCCCCCCACGACTTCAAACTCCTTGTAGACAAGAACTGCTTAATGTTGTGTTTCAGAACCCACATGGATCCTAAGTAAATATTTGTTGAACGAATGAATGTTAAGTCTCCTCGCATATTCTGGACCTCACCTCTTTTATGATTTTATGAATGTTTAGAAGTAGAAAACTGCAAAAATTAGAAAGCACAAGTTTTTAAGTAACATATCACTTAGAGTTTAGTTTGAAGATGAAAAATCATGCTAGATGTTTCAAATAAGAGGTATTTAATACAGGGAATTGATTGCACGGTTGTTGAAAGGCTCTACAAACAAAACGAAAATGCTGAGAAAACCTAGGTATGAGTAACTGCAGGAAGCAGCTACCACCCACAGGACTGAGAGAACAGAAAGGAAATGGAAAGGTTACCAGAAACTAGAAGTTCAGAGGAGGATCCCATGCTTGTCTAATGCTTAGATCTCAGAAGGAGGAGGGACCACGTGGCTGGAGCTCAGACTTCTCAGTTGGGACAACCTACAGCTTATAGCAGGGGTGCCGAAAGGAGCTGGAGGTAGGGCACTAGCTGTCCTTTGCTGCCAGAAGGAAACATCAAGGTACCCAGCGAGAAATTCTAGGAAATGTAGTTTGTAGACTTCCAGCACCAGCACCACAGAACAGAGATAGGAAGGTGGGGTAAGAGCCGAGAGGCAATAGGTACCTAACCAGCACGAGCAAAGAACCTGATATAAAAATGTACAAATTTCACATAATTAAGAAAGAGTCCTGCCAGTGAGTTTTTAGCCCTGGCTCTGTAAAAGGTTGACTATGTCCTTAGGCAAACATCTTTCCTCCTCTGAGTGTCAGATTCCCCATCCATGGCAGGGAGAAGGAACTATTATAGATGATCTAAGGGCCTTTTCAAGTTCGAGCCAGGATTTGACAGGAAAAGCATCAAAGAGTTACTGGGGACTTCTGAATGATGTTGTCACTCTAGAGGCTCCTATCTCAGGCTTTAGCCATCAAGTGAATAGGGCATTTCCTGTTTCCAGTTCTGCAGCTACTGTTTACATGCTCCAATAAAGCAAAGGAAGGAAGCCAGGGCAAATTTCTCCAACACGGTGACTCTCTTGGCCAAAATGATTCCAAAATGAGCCACTAAGGGGAATGTTTCACTGTAAATTTTAAGCAATAAATGGACAAATAACCAAAATGGCAGTGGGAGGAGGAGGGGGTGGAAGAGCAGGAGGAGCAGCTTGGAAGGTGAGTGAAGAGAGCAGGTCCTGAATTTGCTGTGATCTGATTTACAGCAGCAATGTCTTCTCCAGCCCTCTCCTCCTGGCATTGCCTCTCCACCTCCCACAACCCTGTCAGGAGTTCGGGTATAATGTGGGGAGGCTGGGTTCAAGTCTCAGCTCAGCCACACACTAGCTGGGAGACGTAAAGCAAGGCATTTATTTTTGCCTCCTGTCAGCCTCAGCTTCCTCATCTGTGATTCTGCCTGCCTTTCAAGACCATGAGGATCAAATAAGTCTGGGTACTATTTACAGAAGTGTAGTCATTTTATGAAAATATATAAGAGCATTAAAATGCATTTATAAAAATGCATTACATATACTTGAGATTTTTGCACTTATTTATATGTGTTATACTTCAATAAAATAATTATCAAAAAAAGGCAAAACTAAGAGAAGGAGAAGTGAAATGTGAATTAAATTTATTTCATTTGTGAACAGTGATAGTACCATGTAATAAGAAGTGACCTACTTAGACAACAGAGCCAATAGTATGTGTAAATATGTAAAGGGGAGCAAAGTACTCCATTATTTTATATACATAGCTGAAATTCTGTAGGTATATCCTTTACTTAAATTCTAGCTTTGCAAAGGGAAAGTATGTTTATTGTAGAAATTTTGGGATCTATAAGAAAGCACAAAGAAGAAAATTTTAAAATTACCATAATTTCAGCCTACACACAAAAAAATAAAGTTGATCTGTGAACTAGAAGTGCTACTCAACAAATGATGAAAATACTGTTTCTTCAATTTATATTTCTTCCTCTTCTGCTTCTTGACATGCTGAGAAGTTGAGAATTCTTATAAGCCAGATAGAGGTAGCAACACAAGGGCCTGCAGAAGGCAGGAAGGTAGTACAAACAAGTGGACCAGTGGGATGAGTCACTGCAAGTGCAATGACAAACGGCAGCTGGCCATCGAGCCTGAAAGCTGGGAGACCTTAGGGAGTGGTGGAAACTGGCAAACCCAAGACCATGTGTCCCAAGGGAGCAGCCTCTACTCAGCTCCAACTGGCTATTTTCATATTTCCAGTGTGGATGGATCATTGATATTTTTAAAAGAAACTGGGCAACTGGAATTTCATGTGAAAATCTCCAATTTTTAAATGTTAGAGCCTAACTAATTTTTTAAACTCTGTGGGCCACACCAAAGACATCTGTAGGCCAGATGGGAACTCTGGGTGCCAATTTGCAACCACTGCTAAAGGCAAAGGCGGTAGGGAAGAGTTCACTGAAGGTCTTAGGCAGGGAAGTAACAGGAGCAGATCTGTAGTTCAGAAAATTCCTGAGGCAGCTGGTGTAAGGGGGGGACTGGAGTGGGGAGAGACTGAAGGTGATGGAAATATAATATTCCAAGTGAGCGACTATGGTTGCCCCAATGGGGTGGTGGAGAAGGAAGTTGAAAGGGAGAGGAGGGGATGTAGTGTTGGCGAGTTGGGGGGGGGGCGGGAGGCTGAGGGGGCTGCCCATGTTGCCAGGAGCCCTGGGGACCCACACTTTAAGTTTGAGGAAGAAGTGCCTTGTTTGATAACAGACAACTGTAGAGGAGGAACTGCTTGGTATTGGAGACGCTTCCTCCCAAAATAGAAAAAAGACTAAACAAGCCACTGACTGTGGGGCATGAGGGCAGAGCCCTGAAGGTGGCTGGGAGGGAAGGGGATTTGGGCTGAGCGGCATCAACCAGAGGTCAGTGGAAGGGAAGGGAACAAAGTCAAAACCAAGTGCTATACCTTGAAGGGCCTTGAGCCGTTTAGTCCAAGGAAGAAAAGACACATGGAAAACTAGAGCTTGCGTGTTTGCTTGCAAAAATTATTTATTGAGCATCAACATGTTCAAGAGTTCCAGCTCAAACAAACCATTTATTCAGTTTGTCTCGTGAATCCACACAATAGTCTCAGGAGGTAAGTGATCCCCTTACCTATTGCTGTGTAACAATCCTGGAAGATCTAGGGGCTGGAGTGGGTGGGCAAGTCGCTCTCCATGTGGCTGCTCCATTGCATGGCCTGTTGGTGCTTTTTCATAGCATGGAGGTCTCTGGGCAGTATACGTCTTACATAGTGGAACTGCTTGCTTCTCACAGAGCAAGCAGTTCAGGAAAGACAGATGGAAATTGCCATCCCCTAAGACTAGCTCCAGAATTGGCAGTGTCCTTCCATTGTATTCATTGGTCACAGCAGTCACAATTCAGACCAGATTCAAGGGGGGTGGAAGAATAAACTCCACCTCATGATGGGGTGTTCCGGCGATGGCATGTGCATGCAGGAGGGAAGGAGTCAATTGATGATGGCCATCTTGGAGATAAGCCAGGGTAGTAATTACAATTACTGTCCTCATTTTACAGATGAAGGAATCTAGGTTAAAAGACAAACTTGCCCAAGATCATGAAGTCAGCCGCAAGTGGCAGAACTGAGATGCAAACTCAGTTCAACTCCAAAACATCCTGCATTTAGCTAATATGATGTTCCTTTCACTGGGTAGGATGCAGCCATGGGGAAAGTCCTGGCTAAGAGTCCTGGGATCTGATCCCAGCACTGCCTCTAACTTGACCTAAGACATTAGTAAGCTGCTTCCCACCTGTGACCACAGGCTTCTCGTCTGTGCAGGGAGGGCAGGGCTCCGTGATCGTGCAGGACAGTCCTGGGTCTTGCATTCTGGGGTTCTGAGGGTCTGTGCTGCACCCTCTGGGTTCCTTGGTCACTGACTGACTGCTTCCCCTACTTAGGGCATCAGCATGTCAGCTCCCTGCAGGGGCAGGAGCCTCTGCTCTTCCTCTTTCCCTTTCCTCTTAGCAACGCTCTGCTTTGCTCCCCCAGCTGCTCTGTTTACCCAGGCTGTCCTCCACTTTCCAGTAACCTGCAAGCAGAGCCTTAGATCTCTCCCTGCAACAGGCTCCCTGGAGTGCTGCTGTCACTCTTGATTCTGAACTTCACAGAGGCTGAGACGAACATCTTTTTAATCGAGACAGTGCACATCATGCTTTGCTGAGCTTTGCAAACATATTGGTAGCAAACCAGTAGCTCACAACAGTGCATCAAATGAGCGTGTGTGGTGAATCCATGCTCTTGTTTTGTACAAACTACACACTAGACTGCAAACCACTGAGGACAGGAATTGTCTGACTTACCCATTACTCTATCAACAGCACCTTACCAAAGTGACTGATCCAGAGGAGGTAATCAAACCACCATATTTTGGAGTTGCACCAGCAAAATTTGTTTAACTCTCTGCCATTCAATTCTTTAAATTTCCATTTTATGGTTCAATTCACCCATGAAAATATTTGAGCACAATTCTCCTCTTCTGTCTTTTCTAGTCACTGATATTTTTTCTCCTTATTGGTTTTTGTGAGTCTCCTATTTTTTTCTTTCCTAAGAATATTCCTTTTTCCACTTAAGCCATTGAAATTTAAACTTGCCTTCAGGCCTTTTCCAGCTCAACTAAAAGGTAAGAACAAAAAGCAGGAAGAGAGATTGAGAGGTCAGGAGCCCTAGGTTCTAGATCCATTCCTCCCACTATTCCTCTGATGTTTCTCAAATTCCTTCTCTGAGAATCTTTTTCCCTGTTTGTACTGAGAAAGGGTTGGAATATCAGTGGGTATTTTTTAGCAGTGGAAGATTTGCACAAATACAATTTTATGCAGAAGCAGGACAGAGAAAGCAGCTGGAAGTAGCAGCACTGGCTGGGGGGGGTGGGGGGTGTTCCCAAGGCCTCCCAGCCCCTCTTGGTGTCTGTGGCTGTCTCTGAGGCCCCTCTGTGGTAGTGGGGCTCTGCTCAGCAAGGTAGTCCCTAAAGGCACTCCAGCTCTGAGACAGAGTGATTTATAGCCCTGTTAATCCACGGCAGCAGGCGCACACAGAGATACACATCCACATACGCCCAGGACAGAAAATAGGCCCCAGAAATTGCTTGAGCAAGCTCAGTCTTTTCTCTAATAGCTTCCTCATTTGTTCAAGTGTTTGCCATCTTTATTTTCATTTCCTGGTTTCTTCTCACATCCTTCCTCTTTTCTCCTCCAAAGGGGTTACTAAAAATTCTAACTATTTCTACTTTCACCTCTTGGCTGCTGTCTGTTGCACATCCCCTCCCCGCCCCCACCCCTGGTCTCCACAGTCACAGATTTATTATTGAGTTTGTTAACTTTTGCTTAAATTGCATCTCAATTTCTCCACCAAAATAGGGGAGCAGCCATGACAGTAAAATCTAGAATCCTGTGGGGCATTATTTCTTTTTTTTATTAAATTGCACTTTTTAGTAGTACTCATAGTAAAAATTCAAGCAGACCAGATGAGTACTAAAATGAAAGTAAAAGTAACTCTCTGGTCCACCCCACAGGTCCCATCTCCCAATCCTAGTCCAGTGCGGTATACAGACACTGTCAACTGTTTCTGAGTATCTTTCCAAAATATGTTTGTGAAAATAGAAATATATGTTACATATACTTAAAGGTGATATACATAGCTTTGTTTCAACCTTTTGCACTTGAAATCTTGGAGATCTTTATGAATCAGCACATATATGTAGCTCATTCTTTTGAACTGCAGCATAAACCTCCATTCTACAGTTATACTAATGTATTCAATTTATTTACACATATTCCTATGATGGGCATTTATGTTGGGTAGATGCCACACACAATCGTTTGTTTACACAAATGGGAACATACTACTCACACTTCTATAATTAGCAATTTTACTTTATGATATATCTTGGATATTGTTTTATATCAGCTAGTATGGAGCTACCTTTTAAAAAAAAATAATAGACTTTATTTTTTTGAGCAGTTTTAGGTTCACTCTAACACTTAGGAAGTATTTCCCATATACCCACTGCCCTCATACTCACACAGCCAACCTACTGTCAACATCTCACAGCAGAGAAGTTACAACTGATGAACCTACGTCCCTCCCTCTCCTCAACCCCTGGCAACCACCAATCTTTTTACTGTATCCATAATTTTTCCTTTTCCAGAAGGCCATATACAGTCATGTGTCACTTAACAACAGGGATACGTTCTGAGAAATGTGTCATTAGGCAATTTCATCATTGTGTGAACATAATGGTGTACTCACACAAACCTAGATAGTATAGTGTACTATACACCTAGGTTATATGGTATAGCCTATTGTTCCTGGGCTACAAACCTGTACAGCATGTTACTGTTTTGAATACGCAGGCAATTGTAACACAATGGTCAGTATTTGTGTATCTAAACATAGAAAAGCTTCAATGAAAATACAGTATAAAAGATTAAAAATGGTAGACCTATATAGGTGGAGTATGGTAGGACCAGAAGTTGCTCTGGGTTAGTTAGTGAGTGGATGTGAAGGTCTAGGACACAACTGTACACTATTGTAGACTTTACAAACAGTGTACACATAGTCTACATTAAATTTATTAAAAAATTTCTTTCTTCAATAATAAATTAGCCTTAACTTAGTATAATTTTTTTACTTTATAAACTTTTTAAATTTTAAAAATTCTTTGACTTTTTGGTAATAACAGTTAGCTTAAAACACAAACACATTGTACAGCTGTATAAAAACATTTTCTTTCTTTGTATCCTTATTCTATAAGCTTTTATCTATTTTTATTTTACTTTTTACTTTTTAAACTTTTTTGTTAAAAACTAAGACACAAGCACACACATTATCCCAGGCTTACACAGGGTCAGGATCATTGATGTCACTGTCTTCTACCTCCACATCTTGTCCCACTAGAATGTCTTCAGGAACAATAACACATATGAAGCTGTCACCTCCTATGACAACAATGCCTTCTTCTGGAATTCCTCCTGAAAGACCTGCCTGAGGCTCTTCTTGAAGAGGTTTCACTCTTTTCAGAAATATGTCCGTGGCGATTTGCTTGTTTTGTTTCTTTTTTCATCATAGATTTGCTTGTAAGCAGATAATGCACCACCCTCTTTACTTAGGAAAAACTTTTGATGTTGAGGTCCACGTTTTCAAACTTTTTAAGGAGCTTGTTGAAGTCTTCAAAAGCTTCAGCTGAATGCTTCACTGTGAAATTTCTTGAGGTTTTTCTTTTGCTTCTGCAGTTTCTTTTTCTCTGGCTTCTTCTTCAGCTCTGCATTCCTGTTCCAGTCCCAACAGCTCCTCATGAGTCAATTCCTCAGGAACCACCTCTGGGAGCTCCTCAATGTCATCCTCATCCACATCCAGGTTGAAGGTGTTTGCCTTCTCAACCACAGCCTTATTGAATTTTGCAACCTCCTCATCCTGGCAAATCCTTTGACATCATAGACGAACCTCTTGAATGTCTTCTTCCAGATGCCATTCATACACTCCTTGGTGACATCACCCCAAGTCCAAGCAAGGTTCTCCATGCAGTCATAAATGTTGTTATCCTTCCAGAATCGCATCAGTGGCTTTTCAGGGTCTTCCTCATTTGCAGCAACGGCCTAGGCAAAGGTCTTCCTCAGGTGGTAAGTAGGCCTTAAAAGCTGTTATAACTCCTTGATCCATTGATTGGATCAAAGACGTGGTGTTTGGGGGGAAAAACACCACTTTGATATTGAGATGAAGGTCACCAATAAAAGGAGGATATTCAGGAGCATCCTCAAAAATAAGCAAACTCTTGAAAGGTATGTTATTCTCTCTAAACAGCACTGCTCCATTTCTCTGGCATAGCAATTCAGAAAGCATCTTGGAAAAGGAGCTGGGTCATCCATGACTTCTTATTGCTCCTGTAGTACACTGGCCAGGTGTGCTAATTGATATGCTTGAAGTCCCTGGCGTTCTCACTGTGCCAGATCTCAAAAGAATTCAATTTGTAGCCTGCAACATTACCTCCAAGCAAGACTGTTATCTTGTCCTTAGAAGCCTTGAAACTTGGCATTGACTTGGTCTGCTTGTGGATGAAAGTCCATTCGGGCATTCGTTTGTAGAATGAGGAGGTTTCATTCATATTTAAGATTTGCTCTGGCAAGTAATTTTGCTCCACAATCATCTTATCTAGAGTTTCCAGAAATTCTTCAGCTGCTTTCACATCAGTGCTTGCAGACTCACCATGTACTTTCACGTTATATAAAAAATAACAATTCTTGAATCATTTAAAAGACCCAGATCTAGCAATAAATTCAATGTCATAGGTGGGTGCAACCTTTTCTTTCAACATTGCATACAAACTTTTACTTTGGCAGTGACGTCATGGTGCTGAAAGGGATACACTTCTGTGTCTACTCTTCAATCCAGGTCATTAGAAGTTCCTCCATATCTGATATAGGCCCTTCTCGAATTTTTACTAGTCTTGATGCCCTTAATGAAGTAGATCCCTTAACAGCTTCCATCACTTTGTTCTTGTTCTTCAAGATCATTGCTATGGTGGAATGGGACATGCCTGACTGGCAAGGAGTAACCATCACTGATTTTCTACCTTTGCAGTCCTTAATCACTTTTAATTTTATTTCCAGGTCGATCACTCAATGTGGCCTCTTACTGGCACATATTAGCCATGGATTTTGTAGGTTTTAGGGGCCATAATGAACAAAATGACAAAAGATAAAATCAAGCACACAAGAAAATGAAACAATTAAGAGATGCAGTAAACACAAGATATACAAGGCTGCTGTTGGTGTAACAGCATACTGAATACAGTAAGCTATTTTTTTTAATAAATAGAAAGAGTATACTCTATCTAAAATAAAGATTAAAAGTATAGTGTAGTAAATGCATAAATCAGTAATAGTCATTTATTATCATTATCAAGTATTATGCACTGTACATAATTGCATGTGCTATATTTTTATATCACTGACAGCACAGTAGGTTTGTTTACACAAACATCACCACAAACACGTGAGTAATGCATTGTGCTACAAAGTTATGATGGCTACAAAGTCTCTAGGGGATAGGAAGTTTTCATCTCTATTATAATTTTGTAGGACCACTGCCACATATGCATGCCACCGTTTACTAAAACATCATGATGTGGCACATGACTGTAGTTGGAATAGTACAGTAACACGGCCTTTCAGATTGGCTTCTTTCACTTAGTAACATGCACTTAAAGGGGCCTCCATGTCTTTTCATGGCTTGACAGCTCATTTCTTTTTAGTCATGAATATATTCCATTATCTGGATGTGCCACAGTTTACTTATCTATTCTCCTACTGAAGCAGGCATCTTGATTCCTTCTAAGTTTTGGCAAGTGTGAATACAGCTACCATAAACACCTATAGTATGTCATAATAACCCATAGTATGTCAATACATTAATTTATTTAGCTATTCTCCTTTGACAAACATTTAGGTCAGTCCCAGTTTGGGTTATTTTTGTTGTTGCTGGTATGTCAAACAATACTGCAATGAACATCCTTTATGAATCTGTGTGCATACGTCCACAGGAGAAATTCCTAGCAGTGGAATTGCTGAGTCAAAAGGTATGTGCATTTTAAATTTTCATGGAACACTTATAGGGTCTACCAGTGTCTGGTTATAACTTTAAGTTTTTATAATGCATTAAATTTTGCCATGTGGCAGATTAAAAAAAGATTTCTTCTTGTTGTTTCTTGATTTTACATGTTGATCCATCCCTTCTTTTCATTCCTCATGGCCCAGATGACCACTCCATATGCTCCCACAGCTTGCCACACACCCCTCCTGAAGCTCCATTTGCCTGAGATCTGTCCTATATTTTTTTGCAGCAATAACCACAATCCCCCCTAGGAATGCAGCCCTTCTCCTGCAGTCAGCCCCAAAGTCACACATACATTTGTTCATTTGACTCTCACCACCAATCTGGGAGCAGGCACAAGAGGAGTAAAATTCTGCTTTACAAATGAGGAAACAAAGACCTGGCACACGGCACAGGCCCCCGGGAGCAGCACCACGTCTCTCCTCTTGCCAAATTCGTTTCTTTCCTCATCCGCTCGTTTGGCACAGGGCTGCTGAGCACAGCTCTGTGAAATAGCCTCATTTATTGAGGCTAACTGTTGGCTTTTTTCCAGACTGAAGCTTTCCAATGGCCGATGCCACCTCCTTCCATGATTTCTCAACTCCCCATCTCAGCATTCAGGGGCTTTCAAAATACAGAGCCCAATTCGCATGCTACCGTTCCCCCCCTCACACACCTGGTGCCCTAGCACTCCTGCAGTACTTGCTGTTTCTTCTCCCTGGCATCCCCTCCTTCTGCGCCTGCCTACCAAAATCCCACGCCTCCCTCAAGCCCAGGTTGACAGCCACCAACTGAATGAAACTTTTTATGATGTCTCTTCATCTCCCTTAACACAACGAGCAAAACTTGCCCTCTACTGAGTGTAGATCTCTTCTTATGCCTCTTTTAGAGCCTTTATCCCGTACCTGTCATAGCATAATTATCCTTCTTATCTTTGCCATGTTACCGTAAATCTTTGAGAAGCAGCACCACATGGAATTCCTAATGATGCTCCCTAGAGCTTACAGCGGGACCTAGAAGTAGTGACTTAGTGGTACCCCAAAACTCTTATACATATGTTTTTCTAACGAAACAAAAACGGAATTGTTTTATATCATCTGGTATGCAACTTGCTCTTTTATTTTAATGATAAAGCTAGGACGACTTCCTGAGTCAGTGCATTTAGGTCAATTTAATTCTCTTTTAATAACTACACATCACAATATATGGGTTTCTTCTCATTTATTTAGCCATTTTTCCCTTTCTGAACAATTAGTTTTTCTTAACCTTTCTTTACTACAAACAAAATTGAAATAATATCTTTATACACACACCTGAATTTAAGGAACAAATTCCTAGCAATGGAATTTCTAGGTGAAAAGACATATGCATTTTACATTTTAATAAATTTTGCCACATTACTCTCCAAAGAACCGTGCCAATATATTTTCTTTTTAGCAATCCCATTAGTCTCTTGGCTGAAGATTCCATGTTACTCAAAGCTCACCTGCTATTCTTGGAAGCCTTCCCCAGGCCTCCTCTCCAGTGTTTACATGGGGAGATGGGGTACTAAATTAGTCCTCTGATGCCCATAAAATCAAGTTCCTAGCTCTATCATAGCATTTACTACATTACATGGAAGTTAAGTTTGCAAGACCCCTGCCTCCTTGTTCCTTTCTTTACGTCCCTTAGCCCCTCACATGGTACTTTTTTAGAAGTGTGTATATGTTTGAGTGTGCATACATGTATAGTACTTGCTTTCTGTATTCTGGACCCTGTGTTGGGGTGTTGGGGATACAAAGATGCATAAAGTTGTATTAGCAAGCAGATTGTGGAATAATGATAATATAAAAACACAGGATAAATGGTACTGCAAGGCAAGGGTATGGGGCAATACAAAAGCACATGGAAGAGGCATCTAACCCAGCCGCACAGTTGGCAAGTCTTCTTGAAGGAAGCTGATCAAGTGTGAGTGTGTGTGTGAGTGTGTGTGTGTACTGGGGGTGAGGACCAGTGCAGGAGACGAGGGGAGAAGAAAATGAGGTGGCCTGGGAAGAATGCTGTGAGTGGGGGAAGGGGCATGGGTGAAGCCCAGAGGCTCATGGCCAATGACTTCCAAGATCTAACATCCTCCCTCTCTTTTTAGAAATCGTGACCAGGGTGCTTGGCCCCAAATCTTGGCCATTTGGCCTTTTTCCCATATGTGATTGGAAAATGCTGCCTCTTTGCTTTAGTAGTCTGGTAAAACTCAGCTATAAGACCCTGACAACCAGGGCACTTCCTTCTCAGCAGCCTGAACGCTCACCCTTTTCTTGAGCCTGGGCTGTTGCATCTCAATCTTGTGTTGGTGGTGCAGAGTGAGGCTTGTTCAGACAGAGCTGTGTTTGAAGCCCTTCTCCTCCTATTGTCTGTAACCTGGAACAGACTGCTTAATTTCTTTAAACCTCAGTTTTCTCATCTGTATAATGGGAATAACTGTGCCTCTCTTGTAAGGTTGTACAGAAATGAGAATAAAAGCAGAGAGTGTGTATATAAGGTGCCAGGCCCAGGTTCTGTTAAATAATACACACATAATAAACAAAAAACACACTTCTTGTCTTTCAAACCCCTTAACAACCACCAGTTGACTATGATGTGGCAGGAACTGATCTTAAAGACCACTTGATTAGACTTTATCACTGTACAGATGAGGAAACTGAGGCCCAGAGAAAGGCAGTCACACAGTAGGTGGGAGGACCAGGACAGGGCTCTCCTTCCTCCAGGCCCAGGGTACATTCCACCGCCCTGCAGTGATTAGCTTTAGGCGGGCACCTCAACCTCCTTTCCTTGACCCAGTGAGATCGTCCCTTTGCACCCCTTCAGCAGAAGGCACTGCTTTGGGGAAAGACTGCCCTGTTTCCCTTCCCTCTTTTGTCCATTTGCAGCTGTCATCCATCTTATCTGCTCCCATTACCTCCCATTCAGCCCTGCCTCTTGACCTCCTCTTCTCCGGCAGACACTGCTAGATGCCCAGTTCCACCACTTGTTTCCTCCAGGGCCCACAAAACACTGCACATTTTTTTTTTCTTTTTTTGTGCTCCAGCTTTGGACAGTTTGCACTTTGGAATTCTTCTGTCCAAGAGGTTGCATGCAAAATCCCTTCCCTGTGGGAGGTTTCCTGAGTACCATAGCTGGGAGAATTTTCCATGGCTCCTCTAGGTTTACTATCAATAATTAATTGAGCACTAACTATGTGCCAGGCCAGTTCTAACCACTTCACAGATATTAACTTTTTTGATCTTGCTAACAACCCTATGAGGTTGTGAGATAATATAAACGGCCCCAATTTACAGATAAGAAAAGTGAGACACAGGAAGATCAAGTAATGTGATTAGGGTTTTACAGCTAAGAACTGAAGGCAGGACTTCAGACCAAGAAGCTGGCTCCAGGGTTGCTCTAGAGCTGCTCCCAGAATCAGACTATCTCTCGGTCTTTGCCTTTGCTTCTTTCCCTCTCTGTGCTGCTTCTCCTACTTCCTGACTGGTTTCTTTTGGGAGCTTTCCTTCCTCAATCACTTGCACACAAATCTTCATCTCAGAGGCAGCTGCTAGAGAATCCAACATAAGATATCCCCCCAAATCCACTCCAAAGGTTACCACTGTTAGTATTTTGATATATACACAGGATTTTTTCCCTTTTGGATTGATTTATTTATTCACTTGAAAGACTACTCTTAGAGAAACTAATATAATTTCCAGAAATTGAAGCTGTCCTAGAAAATCGAAGATTATGATAATGATGATGATGATGATGACAATAATAAACACTTTTTCAAAACACTGTGGTAAGTTCCTTAAACACATTGTTTCCTTTAACAATCTGAAACATCCTCTGAGAGTGCTGCTATTCAGGGAACGCTCCTACCGTAATGATGACCACCCATAGACACATCACTCCAAATCTATTTATCTCTTAATCATTATGATATTTTTAGCTTCCATTTTGATGTCTAACCAAAACGTCAAATTCAATATGGTCATATCTGCACTCATCACCCCTTCTTGTCCTATAGCCACACTCAGACCCCTGCTTACTTTGTATCCTGTTTGGTAAAGGCTCCAGTCCTTTGACTCACCCTTCAGCCAATCCAAGTTATGCTGATTTGTTTGTTTTTGTGTTGGTTCTCTCCCTTCTTTTCCAACCTAGTTTTTCATACATTCCTTCTATTCCTTCCACAATCATCCAAGGCATTTTATCCTCATTTTACACCTGTACCCTCTGAGGCCCAGAAGGCTAAAGCATGTTGCCTGAAGCACACAGCTGGTTAAGGACAGAGTCATGATCAGAACTCAGATCCATTCAGCTCCAAATCCCATGCTCTTTCCATCACAGCAGTGTATCCCATTAGTTCAAGTCCAAGGCTGAAATACTTGTAGGTGTAATAAGAAATTATTTTAAATGATTCGGTAACAGTACATGAAATAACAGTGTACTACTTAGGAGTCATTCCATCTTCAATTTTCTTTCTATCTTTTAAAATAGATGGAGAAATTCCCATTTGGTGCTAGAATACCATTAATATCTCCCTAGCACTTGCTAATCTTCCTTTTCAATAAAAAGAGGGAAAGCCTTAGGCTCAGAATTTTGGCAGGCAACAAAATCTAGCTAGAATTTACTAACATTGTTTTGTTTTCATGGTTACTTTCTATTTATGGCAAATGACACCAGTTTTCCATGTGTGGCAGTGATATAAAATTTTCTTTAAAAATAAATGTACTTGAGTTTCAAAAGTGAATCAATAATTTAGAAAATCATAGTACGCCTACTATTTAGAATAGCAGAAATCATGATGATGAAATGTGAATAGCCAATATATGGGGGGAAAAAACATAATCAAGTTGTTTTACAGGATATTGGCAATTTTTGCTTGCCAACTGCACAGTAGCTCTTCAGAATCAGAACTCATCTCCTCAATGGCCCTCAAGGCACTTCCCTCCCACTACAGGTTTGTTCAGTTTAAAATAGGAAGGCCCTTTAGATGTCACCAAGCCCAACCTTCCATTTCATAGATGAAGATTGAGGCCCCAAGAAATGTGACTTGTTTGAGGTCACCCACAACATGATAGCAATTCTGGGACTAGAACCTAGGTCTCCTAATCCCCCATCATGCACTCTTCTCTGCACCAAACTGATCCTATCACATACGTGTGGTATATCAGACACATTCATCATCACACACTGTTCATTACTATACCTAAAGGAGACTCCAAGCAATACCTCTCAGATTCAGCAAAAGAATTAAGCACTGTGCCCTAAGGCATCCATTGCATCATATGCAATGACTTAATTTCTCTCTTATGTCCCTAGGAGGGGAAAAGCCTATGTCCTATCCTTGGAAGAACTGGGAAGAATAGTCACTCAAATAATTTTCTGTAGGGTTTAATTCTCTTTCAAAATCCCAATTGAGAAAAACTGCTAGAGTTTAGCCCCTTTGAATGATTGATTCTCTTCAGACCAAGGAGTCCTTTATATGACCAACTGAAGTCTCCCCTGCTTTAATTTAATTCCATCTCCCTTTGCTCAGTGCCCCTAAGATGTAGAGAATTTATCAGCATGTCTCATAAAACTCTAGCATAGCAGGAAATTAAATTCATCTGGTATAATCAGCTATTTGGAAAGCGTTGCTGGTTGCTCTGCTCTACTTTATGGTTGCCAAGGTAATTGCAAATGGATTGTTCGATGACTTGTTCTAGGATCTTTCCAGGTATTGATGTTAAGTTTAGACATCAACAAACCCAAGCATGAATAAAAGAGGTTTGCCATGATGGTAAAGGGGACTCTAGACCCAAGGGAACAAGGAATATTTAACCTGAAAACTCAGAACTTCAAGGGATTCTCCCAAAAGCTCAAAGACAGTCAGAGAAGAGAGAGGAGACTTATTTTGAGTGGCCTCAAGGGGGCAGACTTAAGATCCCTGGGTAAAAGTTGTAAGAAGATGGATTTCAGTTAACTATCTGGATAGTCAAGAGAAATACACATCTACAAAAGGGACTGGGGAGCTTGCCTTCACTAGAGATGGCTCTCCGAGAGTTTTGGTGGATGCAATGTGTAAAGAGCTGACTAGATTGCGAGATGCTTCATTCAAAACCCACAGACATCCCATCTAGCTATATAACTCATGATAATGGTCATTTTCAGAATCATTCTTCTTTCTAAGGAACCATGTTTTGTTCCTTTTTTTGATTATTTTTCACAGAAATTCAAATTAAAAATAAATTATTAATCCATGTTCGAAGGGTCTTTTCACACATATGATTTGATAAGATAAATGTACATTGTATATATACATTTTTATTCAAAAATAAGATAATAACAGTAAGCTGTCTCTTTTCCAAGACAACACGCTAAGTACTTTACACGCTTTCAATCTCTTTTAATTCATTTAATTTAAGTTTAATGAGATAATGCTGTACAGAAATATTATTAAAGACAAGCATTTTAAACCATCATTTAGAAAGAAAACTATAGATGTTTCTTTGCTTGAAGATTATAAAGATGGAAGGACTCTTGACTAAGCCAAGACCCAAGATAAGATTTTCCTAACTTGTCCAGCTACTGGTGCAAAGGCATTCTCTAGCACCATGGAGCTTTACTCATATTTAAACATTCATTAGGTAAATCCAAATGTGGGTTTTTTCCTGTTTGGCAGGCAGGAAACGACAAATCAGTGTCTTAAGGGATTGACAAAATATGTAATTAGACGCTATCAATCACCATAAAAGAGCCTGCTTTTCTTATATCAGGTAAAGGTGTATTTAGTCTACTAAGAACTTTCCAGTTCAACTGAAGCATTAACTCTCCAAGGTCACAAAGACAGTAAGCAGTGCTACCCAAACTCCTCTGCTAGAAAATGAAATAACAGTGTTGCCCAGGGAAAACTCGCGAAGCCAAGAGACAGATCTGGACTCCTAATTTTCCCTGCCGCCTCGGACTGAGCACTTCTTGTTTTTTCACTTCAGTTTCCTCATTTGCAAACTGGGGGGAATATACTAAATGATCTATTAAACTCTTTCTCAGTCTAACTTTCTCTAACCCTATAATTCTAAAAGGAGGTCAGGAGAAAAGACCCTTGGTGAGAATACAACATCTTGAAATTTCTGCCAGCTTGGTGATGCCGCAGAGAGAATGGGAGTGTGTCCATTTGTCAAGGCTGGTGGGCAAAGGCCCAGAACTTCCTGGTTGACATAAGTAAGCAGTTTTCCCTTCTTGACTAAATGCTTGTGGGGTTTTTAAAAAGGTGTTCCCCAAAATATTAAGTTAAACTTTTAAGTGACTTGGGTAAATATCTAAATAAATGATCAATTAATGTTTGTCCTACAAGAGTTTTCTCTTTCTTTTTTTGTTATGGGAAGGTTGAACAATATGCTTATTTATTCCATAGCTTCACAAACAGGAAGGAGCTTTTAAATGGTTTAGTTCCACAATTCCTTGTAGATGTGTATTTAAAGAAACGTTGTTGCATAACAGACACTGCCTCTTCCTAAAATGCACCATACCAGAGCCAATTTTGGAAAGCACAAATATGGGGTGGGTATATTTTGAAAACTATGGGAACATAATAGATCCTTAATTAATATTTATAGCTTTTATGGGAAATATTTGTTTTTTAAGGCGACCGTCTTGCAAAAAGACAGTTTCTGCTATTGAAGGAAGTCAAAGGGTACATGTAGGTTAAATATTGTTTCTGAGCTTTACTTCTAGAGTAAACATCCGAATTACTTTTGTCCTAAAGTATTTTATTGTTCTAGTAGAGAACACTAACAATATATTCTAAATTACTAAGTAATTCATATCAACTTGACTTATAATGCACATTTGTGTGACATTTACATGTGCAAAAGCACTTTCACGCTTATTATTATATCATTTGATTCTCCCTAGCCCCAATGGAAGTGACTTTATTCCTCCTTTAGAGATGGAGGAAATTAGGCTCCCTCTTTATGATTTCCCCAAAAAAAAAGTGAACTAGAAAGCTCCAAGTCAGGTGAGTCAGGAACCTGGCTATTGCAATGCCAGTTGTAGTGCTGCTTCTCTAACTTTCAGTCCTTTCGGCATGTAATGATGCAGTACATCAAAAAAATTAAAAGATGGGTCTTAGAGTCAGGCAGACCTGGGTTCAAATCCAGCTTCTGGCACTGCCTGGCCATTGCCACTGGGCAAGCTATTTTCCTCTTTGAGCCCCATTTGTGAATTAAGCTAAAAATAATTGCCCCTCATGGGACTGTGGGAAGGATTAAATAGAATAATGCATGAAAAGTACATAGCAGAATGTTCCCTAAATGTTAGCCATTGTTATATTATTATGTAATCTACAAAGTATGTTTAGTTACACTGCATAAAATACTTTCAGTTTTTCAGACACCACTAATACATGGGAAATCAAACCCTGATAATTAACTTCTTTTTAGCAGTGAAGTCATATGCCAGATGCAAAGGATAGTATTTCATGAACAAAGACCTTAGTTTTAAGGCTTGGTCTTACTTTTTCTTGAAAGACTTATCTTTTGCTTCCTGTAGTTTCAAAATATTCTTAATGTTGACACATTCTTAATAACCTGAACCGTATGAAATTTGCCATTTTTGTAAGTCAGAGACACCAAACAGTAACAATTTCATATGGTTCAACACAACAGATTAACAAACTCCAGCAGATGAAAGGAATTTTTTTAGTTGCAACAGGGTCACTAAAGAAATTGTGTTTCAAAGGAAAATTATCCCCTTTTCACTGCCTCTCCGGTCCAACAAGTAACAAGTGATGCCACACTCCCAAGAATGAAAAACGAAAGCATACAACTTTCTCTCTCCCTCCCAAGTCCCAAAATACATACATGCATACCCCAGGTCCGAATGAAATCCAAAGGGTAAGATTATCTGTCCGATGCCTGCTAATTCCCAAGGAGGGCACCAAAAGTACTTGACAGTGAGTGTGCTGAGGAAATCATTGGCAGCTGTTGAAGTCACCTCCTGTGGTCTTGCCAAATATTTGAAAGGGAATATACCGGGTTACTGGGAGGGGGCAGTGGCCGGCATTTATGAGCGCTTGGGTGAGGGAGGTTGTGAGTACCTGGATGGGGACATCGTGTCTGTGTGTCTCTGCATGCCTCCGAGTGAGCGTCTGTATGTGTTTACTTCCTTCTTCGTGTGTCACCATGCCTTTGTGCTTCTCGGTGCTTCTGTGTTTGTTTCTGGCCGCATCTCTGTGTTGGACAGGGGTGACTTTGTGCCTATTGGGTTCTGTGTGAGCGCGCGCGAGTGTGCATGTCAGTGCACCGGGCGGGTGTGTCTCAGTGTCTGTGGCTGTGGTTCCGCATAAGTCTGAGCATGTCTGTCGGGGTGCATTTGTGCCTGTATGTGCGTGTCCCGGTGGGCACTCTCTTCTTTTCTTTCCGAATGTGGGGAAGTGTCCGTGCGCTGCGCTCTGCCCTGAGACCTCAGGCCGCACAGCCTCCCAGGACAGACAGGTAGCAGCCGCAGAAGAGCCAAGAGCTCCCGGGTTGGCTGGTGAGCACGCTCGCCCCAGCTTTAGCCCTCTGGGGCCAGCCAGGGTAGCCTGGAGGGAGTGGTGGCCCGCCCGCCAGGAGCAGCTGGGCCCCGCCCGGGCCAGCCCCAGAAGGGGGAAGAGGGGGATGGGAGGGAAGGGGAGGGGTGCCTCTCCCCTTCGGGGCTGCAGGCGCCGCATTGGCCGAAAGTTCCTGTACGTCACCGAGAGGGCAGGTCCCCTAAAGTCCTGTGCACATAACGGGCAGAGCGCACTCCGAGGCGGCTTCTCCAGAGCGCAGGCAGGAACCAGCGGGCACGGCGAGCCCAGAGCACCCCACAAGCTGAGTGTGCAGGACGCGCCCCCAACACACCCACCGCACGGCCGCTGAATGAGGCTTCCAGGCGTCCGCTCGCGGCCCGCAGCGCCGCGCCCGAGGTCCGCTCGCTGAGGCGCCGGCAGCCAGGGTGCTCACCTGCCAGCCTGCGCGCCATGGGGCAGCCCGGGAACGGCAGCGTCCTCTTGCTGGCGCCCAACGGAAGCCACGCGCCGGACCACGACGTCACGCAGGAACGGGACGAGGCGTGGGTGGTGGGCATGGGCATCGTCATGTCGCTCATCGTCCTGGCCATCGTGTTTGGCAACGTGCTGGTCATCACAGCCATTGCCAGGTTCGAGCGTCTGCAGACAGTCACCAATTACTTCATCACTTCTCTGGCCTGCGCTGACCTGGTCATGGGCCTGGCAGTGGTGCCCTTTGGGGCCAGCCATATCCTCATGAAAATGTGGACTTTTGGCAACTTCTGGTGCGAGTTTTGGACTTCCATTGATGTGCTGTGCGTCACGGCCAGCATTGAGACCCTGTGTGTGATCGCAGTGGATCGCTACTTTGCCATCACATCACCTTTCAAGTATCAGAGCCTGCTGACCAAGAATAAGGCCCGGGTGGTCATTTTGATGGTATGGATCGTGTCAGGTCTTACCTCCTTCTTGCCCATCCAGATGCACTGGTACCGGGCCACCCACCAGGAAGCCATCAACTGCTATGCCAAGGAGACCTGCTGTGACTTCTTTACGAACCAAGCCTATGCCATTGCCTCTTCCATCGTGTCCTTCTACGTGCCCCTGGTGATTATGGTCTTCGTCTACTCCAGGGTCTTCCGGGTGGCCAAAAGGCAGCTCCAGAAGATTGACAAATCTGAGGGTCGCTTCCATGCGCAGAACCTCAGCCAGGTTGAGCAGGATGGGCGGAGCGGGCATGGACTCCGCAGGACCTCCAAGTTCTGCTTGAAGGAACACAAAGCCCTCAAGACATTAGGCATCATTATGGGCACTTTCACCCTCTGCTGGCTGCCCTTCTTCATCGTCAACATTGTGCATGTAATCCAGGATAACCTCATCCCTAAGGAAGTTTACATCCTCCTGAACTGGGTGGGCTATGTCAATTCTGCTTTCAATCCCCTTATCTACTGCCGGAGCCCAGATTTCAGGATTGCCTTCCAGGAGCTTCTGTGCCTGCGCAGGTCTTCTTCGAAGGCCTATGGGAATGGCTACTCCAACAACAGCAATGGCAAAGCTGACTACTCAGGGGAGCAGAGTGCCTATCACGTGGAGCAGGAGAAAGAAAGCGAACTGCTGTGCGAGGATCCCCCAGGCACGGAAGACTTTGTGAAGTGTCAAGGTACTGTGCCTAACGATAGCATTGATTCACAAGGGAGGAATTGTAGTACAAATGACTCACTGCTGTAAAGCAGTTTTTCTACTTTTTAAGATCCCCCCCAAAAGAACACTAAATAGACTATTTAACTTGAGTGTAATAAATTTAGAATTAAATTCTATAGAGATATGCAGGAGGAAGGGCATCCTTTTGCCTTTTTTTATTTTTTTAAGCTATAAAAAAAGAGAAAACGTATTTGAGTGATTATTTGTTTCTTGTACAGTTCAGTTCCTCTTTGCACAGAACTTGTAAGTTTATGTCTGAAGAGCTTTAGTCCTCGAGGACCTGGGTCTGCTATGTTTTGATGACTTTTCCATGTATCTACCTCACTGGTCAAGTATTAGGGGTAATATATTGCTGCTGATAGTTTGTATCTGAAGGGGATTTTCCTTCCTGCACCCTTGGACTTGAGGCTCTTAAGTATCTCGGACCTCTCATCTGTGAACCTGGACTCTCCCCTACTCCTCTTATTTGCTCAAACGGGGTGCTGTAGGCAGGGATTTGAGGGGCAGCTTCAGTTGTTTTCCTGAGCAAAGTCTGAAGTTTACAGTAAATAAATTGTTTGACTATGTCTGCATTGCACCTGTTTCTCCAAAACCCCTTGACTGGAGTGTCGTTGCCTCCCCCACTGGAAACCGCAGGTAACTATTTGTAATAACTGCCCAATGACTTAATGTGGAATGATACAAGAATGACATGCACTGATTGCTTAACCCTTTCATTTGCTCTTGAATCTGCTGCTGCAAACCTGCATCTCTCCTGAAACTTGTGCCCCAAATCAGTTCTGCCTTCTCTCAGTATAACTCGGCTCGCCCCACAGTTATTGTTCTGTGTTGTTACCGCAGAAACACTGACTCATAGAAACGGAGTTATGGGCATATGTTTTGTCCCTCCATGCGCCCCCACCACCCACCTTCCAGTTCTACTTGTTTCATAACTGCTTATAATTATCTTTGCCATGTCTTATAGTGGAGCTCTTTGTACTGCATCAAGGCTTGGCATTTTAAGGATAAGGAAGATGTTCTTGGGAAAAAGCTGCTCAAACACAGCCTTGTAATTCCAAGGAAAAGTAAAAGGGCATTGGTCATAGGGAGAAAAGCCGGGAAACACATAACTGATGAATACTTCATGACCTAGGAACAGGGCTTCAGCCCCTGCTCCTCCTTTCCTTCCGTCCCTTTCTTCCTCTGTGGTTGACTCTTCTCACTTCAGTACAAACCAAGGTTTCTCAATTTCGGCACTGTTAGCATTTAGGACCAGATAACTCTTTGTTGTGGGGGGCCATCCCGCGCATTGTCAGATGTTTACCACCATCCCTGTCCTCTACCCATTAGATGCCAATGGCACCCCCGAGTTATAACAACTAAAATTGTCTCTAGATATTGCCAAATACACCCTGTGGGGTGAAATAGCCCCTGGTTGAGAGCCACAAACTTTAAAAATCTAAACAGATTTTTTAGCTTTTGTCTAATTCAAGTGCTTTATTTTGCAGTGCCTCAGAGGATTTTTCACAGTTCACCCAGTCAGTGACAGACCCTAGGCCAGTGCTCTTTCCAGTCCATCATGTTGCCTTCTAAACTTACTCTCCAGCTGCCCAGATAGTGACCATGAGACATTAAGAAAGCTTTCGGAGTGAATTGTTGGGGAGGGCTTATCAATGGAGGGGGCCTGTGGGCCATGGCTGCCTGTTTGTGGAGAGATTATAACACTATTAAGAGGCACATTAGGGGAAATCACAAAAGTAAACACATTTCTTCTCCCAGCCCCTTTCTATTTTTGCCTGTGTGTCTGAGCCAGAGCTTGGCCCAGGTCTGATGGAGTGGATCGTCCTCCTTGGCAACGCCAGGCTGGAGAGGATCAGCCTGCAGGGTTCATTGCCATTTCACTGGCTCCTGAAGCTGACTCCAATCCTCTCTTCCCTTCTGTCCCAGCCAAGGTCCCCAACCAGAAAAGCAATGTCCTTCTCTGCTTCCTGTCAGCTCGGTGGTAGGGCGTCTGGACGAGCACTGAGGTCCTAGGAGAATGTTAGGCACCATGTTTTTGGAATGTGCCATGCCAAATTGGAGAGTGTGTGTCATTCAGCACTTTTACTTTTTCACCAAGAGTTTTCATACCTATTATCACATTCTCTTTCTACTGCTCTGGGCCCCACACCCAGAGATTTGGGCAGCTTCTCCAGCTAATCCTCACACTCCCAGTAGCCTCATGGGATCTCGGACACGGAAGAGCCCATAGAAAGCATTTGACATCTGAAGAGACCAAAAGCCTGTGAGGGGGGAATGACCTGCCCAAGGTAAGCAGCCAAGGATGTCAGAGCAGGGCTCAAGCCAGGGAACCCGAATGCCGTTCCAGGAACTGCTGTGTTCTCTCTACCACATAGGCATGAATTCTGCCCTCACCTGCAATTATGGAAGCTTTTTCTGGGGCTGTAGCATAACAAATTCATTTCAGCAGGTGGTTTTTTTCTTTTGGGTCCTTAACACAAAATTCAAGGAATAAGGCAATAATCTGCAGAAGGGATAAGAGAAAGAATTGTTCATTTTTCTCACCAAGAATCCAGTAGGATATCCTCTGCATTTAGGGAAGCTGAGAGATGCCTTAACTCTTTATGATGTGCCAGGAATTTCAAACCACTCCAGGTAGAAATTTCCTGTGGTCTTGTTTCAAAAAAAATAGTTGGAAACTTGTCTGTCATCATTTGTAAGTCCCATGGACAATAAATGTCATTAATAAACAATGTCAATGTTACACATACACTCTTTTGGCTAAAGGAGCAGCTGACATAATTTCAGTTAAAAATTCAGCTATGAATGTTAATTTGGATTCCCAGCTGTAAGGGGAATTTAGCTATATTCAGGTCCCTTTAGGAATACTTTAAATAGAAGAACTTTGATCAGCTTTAAGGATCTTGAATATTCTAGGCATATCCTAATCCCTTGCTTCTTTGCTTTCCAAGAAAAAGCTTTATTGTTTCTTTGTTTCTTTTGGGGGGCAGGATTTTGTCAGTGTCCCTTTGTCCATCTCTTTGCTGACATGCAGTTTAGCTAAGGTTTCTGTTGGATTCATCATCATGCAGTTTTTTTGTTTTCTGGGTTTTTTTTCCCCCCTGGACAGCAAGTTCTTAGAGTCTGTCAAATGAGAACTTTATCCTGAGATGCAAGCTGACAGGTGTGAACAGTGGCAGGACAGGGTGGGCCTCCCCACTAAGATAATTAATGGGAGAAAGAATCTGGGAAAAAGGGAGCTTGGGAATAGGAACTGTCCCTACATGATGCTTAGAGTGTTTCTTATGAAGAACCTACTGCCAAATGGAGACGAGATCAGAATCAGTCAGCGGGTATTTATGGAGCACCTTCTGTGTACAGTATGGGAAAAGTATAGGTTTCAGTCTCTGCCTTCTGGAGCATAATATTAATAATACTAAACAGATGCCTTTTATGGAATCTTATTAAACATTAGAGACTATGTTAGGCACCTGTTAGCATTATGTTGTCTTTATAAACATATGATATAAGGAGCATAATTGTCCTCATCTAACAGGGAACTGAGGTTCAGAAAAGTTAAGTAACTTTCCAAATCCACACAACCAATTGGTTGCAGAGTCAGGACCAGAACCCGGGTCTATGTGGCTCCAGTGTCCATGGAGCCTAACACCCAGGCACACCAGGAAGCAGCACGAGGCAGCTTATACTCTGTGCCAGAACAAGTATAAGAGTTGGCAATGCAATACCTTGCTGAGAAGAGGGAGGTTGCTGTGGGTCGGGGGGGAGGGATGTTCCCTTCCAAGCGTGGGACTGGAGGGTTATTGGGGACTGAGACAGGAACCAAATCGCTGAAGTGCACAGTTTGCTTCTCTGAGTTTTTGCTTTGTCTTTTCATCAGAGAATCAGGCCAAACTGGAAAGAGGATATGAAACTCTCAAATGAACACAGCAGGGTAAAGCAGAAACACTGGCTGCCCTATGTCCTGGCAAATTCATTCTCAGTCCTAGAATTGGGAAGTTCTCCTAAACTGAGGGATAGCTGGACCTTATGGAAATTTGGTAGGTATGTGTGGTCCTAGAGGTGCACTGTCCATTTTGAGGTGGCATTCTAGAACAAAGGAGATGATTTCCGACAGCAGAGAGTAGCGAAGGTTAATACACTTTGAATGATACTTTTCATTGACAGTATAACCTCTACTAAATTCAGCTCTGTGCTAATCCCTACTTCACTAACAGTGCAAATATAATTTGAAGGAGGAATTTTTGAAATACCTAAGAGAACAAACTTCCCAAGCACTTTTAAGAACTTGAGAAATGCTGGTGTCTTATGAATAATGAGAGGCAGGGTGAGTTGAAAGAGCCCTGGATTGGGGTTCATATAGCTAGAGTCCTGGTCTCAACCCAGCCTGTCTCTCTCTCTTTTTCTCACTAAAATTGGGTAAGCCAGCTTTCTTCAATGGACCCTAAAAGTGAGCAAAGGCTCATCTGTAAATTAATGAGGCCAGCGCACGTGGCATCTAATCTCCACTCAGCTCTGAATTTATATAGATGTTAATTTAGAGGCTATTTATAAATAGCCATTTATATTTTAGTTCAGAGTTGATGACATTTGTAACATAAGTAATGGTTGAATATCCTGGGTGCAGTCAGCCTGCAGAAGAGTATGCTGTCAGTGACTATTTGGTGCATGATAACTGCTTTCAGATATTTGAGGACCATCTGGGAGAAAAAGGAGCTACCAGTTCTATATGAACAACAGAAGGCAAGAAGAACCTTCCCAGCTCAGGGGAAGGAAGACTTTTCTAAGAGTAAAATAGGTTATCAGAATAGAGAGCATCCTGTCTTTGGAGGCATTCAAGAGAAGCCCAGATGAGGCTCTGTGGGGGATGAAGCACAGGAGTTCCTACACTGAGCAAGAGCCTGGACTAGGCTCTTTCTAAATCTGTGATCCTATATCCCTGAAAACAATAGATCTGAATGTCCTTAAAAAGTATTCAGACTGTTCCCTAATTCCGGCTGGCCTTCTCCCCAATTCCTCTAGATTTCAGAGGTTTCACTGCATTCCTAAACAGGAAACCTCCCAGGGAAATCAGAATCCCAACAGTCCTTGGCCGTGGGGGAAAATCCAGAAATAGAGCAATAAGGTTAAGCAGTTTTCCAAACTATTAGACCTTTTCATCAGCTGCTCTTCCCATGCCTTTTGCAAATGACCTACTAACTCCCAGAGAGAGAATAGTGAGAGCTGCAAAGTCCTCTCTGCAAAGGCTATTACAGTCTTCTCCACCCTCAGAACCATTGTGCTTCCTGTGATCTCTCCGTCACCCAAACAGGGCGGGAAGGAAGGGAGGCAGGTCCCTGGCCAGTGCCGCAGCACTTCAAAGCCTTCTGGCCCCAAAGCCTGGAGACCTGGGGAGTATGGTAGCCACTAATAGTCTGCATAACCTCAGGCAGGCCACTTCCTTTCTCCAGACCCGTTTCATCATCTCTCCAAAGAGATGCTTTGGTTTATATGAGTCCTCTGTTTCCTTTTTTCTCCAAAATTCTGTCAGATTTTAGGAAGCCTTCCGTTTCACAGATCTGACTACATTGCTTTTATTTTAAAAGCACATTTTTTTTCTTTAAAAGGGTAATGGGTACTTTTTATGGAACATTTAGAAGTATATGAAAGGGCTTGGCACAGTGGCTCGTGCCTGTAATCCCAGCACTTTGGGAGGCTGATGCATGAGGATTGCTTGAGGCCAGGAGTTTAAGACAGGCTGGGCAACATAGTGAGACCCCATCTCTACAAAAAGTTGAAAAATTAGCCTGGCATGCTGACATGTGCCTGTAGTCCCAGCTACTCGGGAGGCTGAGGCAGGAGGATTGCTTGAGCCCGGGAGTTTGAGGATGCAGTGATCTATGATGACGCCACTGCACTCCAACCTGGGAGACAGAGCAAGACCCTGTCTCAGAAAAAAAAAAAAGTATGTGAAAGTACAAAATGAGATAAATCACACATAATGTTACTACCTAGCAATAGCCATTGTTAAATTTGATGATGTATATGCTTCCAGTCTTTTGTTCTAAGCATGACTATACAAATGTGTATAAATATATTTTTTAATAAAAATAGAATTAAATTATTCTTACTGTTTTGGATCCACTGCTAATACTTTCACAAATGCCCCCTTGGATATATTTTTATGTATGCTGTGATCCAGATATTATAATTCCTGCTGGTCAATTGGCCTGGTAATATAGAGTGGTCAGCAGTTCTCAAACTTTAGGGTGCAAAAGAATACCCAATCCTAAAGAGTCCAAATCTGGAGATCTGATTTGGGGCCCAAGAATCCGAATTTTAGTAAGTTCCCCCGGGTTTTTCCAACATAGTTGATCCATGGACCACATTTTGAGAAACAAGCTTACTAAGGTATAAACTTTGCAAATTAAACAGAATGCCCCCTCCCCCTTGCTGGTGGATGAAAAAGATGTTTCCATACACACCTTGTTGAAAACATGCTTTCTGCACCTGGGCTCTAATCTGCTTTCAGAGCATGGGAAACTAACCACTGAACTCCCAGGACAGAGTTCTGGCATTGTTGAATGCCTCCAACCCAGCCTGTTGACTTGTGTTAAAATAAGTCTATTCAGGTCACATAGTGACCAATACCTGCTATTTGAATAGAGCAACAATAGCTTCCTATTCCAAAGGAGTGGAGCACCTCTTGTGATAATAGCAACGCTGTAGCTACAGAATGCTTCCTATGAGCCGCGCACTATGTTTGGCAACTTTTGTGCATGGTCTCATTTAGAACTCACAGCAACTCTACGAAATAGTGCTATTATGTTTGTTGTCATTTTATAAATAAGGACACTGAGACTTGAGGAGGTTAATTAAGTTGCCCAAGATCACACAGCCCACTGGAGGGAAACCCGGGTATTCTTTACCAGAGATGGTGTGTTTTGCTACTAGAATAGGCTGTCTTTACCCTGTTGAGGACAAGGGGACAGAGAAGGAGGGAGAAGATTATCAGAAGAAAGTTTTAATTTTGTTTTAATCCTCCAGGGATTCTTTTCCAAGGGGCCTGATTAATTTCTAACCCTTGAAACTAAGGGGCAAGCCCATGCTATCTATTATTAGGTAGGTTGTGACTAAGTATAGACTAGGAAACCAGATTGCACGTAGAGCCAGCATCACTGTCTTTCACTATTGTTCAGGCACAGTTTGAGTGAGCTGCCCCTGCCAGGTGGGAGGGCTAAGGGAGGGGCCTGGTGACAGCACATTGGTTTGCGCTGAGTCAAAGCACCGCTTTCGGTTGAGGAAGCCCTTGACATCTGGAAATCGGGTGCTTTTCTCTTTCTTCTGCCCAGGTCTGTGTCAGCATCTGCGGTTTCTCATTAGAGAATATGAGGGCAGGACGGGCCATGGCAGAGCCCGTTAACCCCTTGGTGCACTGGCTGCAAAACCCAGGCTTAAAGTGGCCAGAGTCACTGGGCAAAGTAATACGGGACCCAAGAGAGGACTGCCTCTTCTGGCTTGTTTCATTATTTTTTTCCAGTGCTGTGAGGGGAAGACTAGAGTTTCTAAATGTGTTCATTTATCCAGGAAGAGAAAACAGTTTTTAAAATCATAACGGCAACACTCATGACAAAGCAAAAGGGGAACCCTAGGGAAGTCCTGCTTTCTTTTCTACCACACCGTATTGATTTTGCCACCTAAGGACTGTGCCCAAAACCTGTAACTGCCTTTGTCTGAGGATTTTCCTTCATTATCCCAATTCTGTCTCTATTCTACTGCCTAGTTTTTCTCTTTATTAAAAAACCCTTTAGATATTTCTAAATATTGCAGACAACCCTGACAATCTGGTGAGTTGTTTTGTTTAGTTTTGTTTTGTTGAGAGGCACTCAGCCGTTCTCCTGAGGTGTACTGCAACAAGTCTGTTCTCACATTGTTGCTCACGAACGTTCAGACTTTGTTTCTTGCTTCATTTCCCACACTGTCTCTCTATAAATCCAAATCCTCACCCAAAAGGATGGAGGGTTAACCTCAAGGACAGAAGTGTTCCAGCCTTAGAAATCTCTTTTTATAAATCGTGGAAGGGCTAGTGGTATCAGTTTAGGTGTGAGTTTCTTAAAGTTGTTTTATTTTATTGCATTGGGTCCCAAATCTTACAGAGCACAAAAATAATTTAGGGAAACTTCCAAAAAAAAAAATGCACAGTCCTGAAACACGTCCCTGAGATCTAACAGGGCTGTAATTGGAAGCCAGAAATCTGTGTTTTGCCACTACTTCCCCAGAGGCTTGTGAAGCAGGTGCTCCAAGCATTACAGTTTGGAGCCCTGGAGATCACCCTGTCTTCTTCTCCCCTTCCTGTTCTAGAGCACAGAATATAGCCATGTAAAAACTGACTCTATAAGGCTGCATGCATTCACCCAAATAACCATTCTGTCAAATAAACAGAATCTTAATTTCCCTGTGCTACCAAATAAAATAATGTAGAAGAAAACAATTTGTAAATGCTAAGACATTACCATAAAAGAGGAATATGGTAACAAATACCTGAAGCAACTTGGCACTTAATTAAAAATGTGTTTTGTCGTGACATGGCTCTATACGGTCGTACCCTCCAATAGCCTCATTGTCACCTAGTCCCCGACCATCTACATGTAGATGGAGAGGTGGTAGCTCAGGAAATAAAAAGAATTTTGCCCCATTGATAGGCTCCTAGTCCAGTGCTCCTTCCCTCACAACACCCTGCCTTGGGTTAAGTCAAATCATACAAAGGTCTATATGAATCAGTTTGCCTAATGTACATAAACCCTCCTACTTAGAAATCTGAAGGAGGACCCACCCAGCTACAGAGAACAGTATGACTCACCCATATAACCCCTACATCTACAGATGTATACACCCAAATAAACACACACACACAGACTTTTACATTGATGTCTACACCCATATCAACACAAATGCATACACATGCATTTTCACACAGACACATGTACACAGCTAGGTTCTTTTGTGTGTACTGCCATGTGAATATGTGCGTACATGCAGAACACAGACATACTCAGACCTAAACACTATCCCTTAGATATATACAGAAATAGGGACTCCTAAGCACACTTCTGTGTGCTTTAAGTGAGCAAACATGCCATGTCATGTAATCACGGTCACACTGATACATAAGTACCCACAGATTCGTATGCTGAACCCTCTCCCTATTAAGTACATACACCCTTGATTCAGTACATGTCTATTGAGTTCTCATTATGTGCCAGGAACTGTTAGGTGCTGAAGATGAGCAAGTGAACAAAGATAATGTATATTTGCCCTCAGTAAGTTTGCATGCAATGGAAGAGACAAATTTTTTAAATGCATACAAAATGGTAACCGTGGTAGGTGCTATGAAGGAGACATAGAGTGTCTTGAGGGAATCTAACTAATTCTGAGAGGTCAGTAAACATTCCCACAAAGGAGTAAAGTTTCAGCTGATAGCTGAAGGATAACTAGCTAACTCATAGAAAAAGACAAGAGAGAAGAACACGCCACTTGGGGAGAAAAGCATGTGCAAATGTCCTGTGCTGATAGGAAACCTCATGCATAAGAAAGACTGAGTGAAGGTCAGTGTAGCTAGTGTACACAAAGAGGGAGGGCACATTGGGTTGCAGGATGGGGGTGTAGGATGAGCCTGCAGGAGGCAGGCAGGGGCCACACTCTGAAGGCCTTTTTAGGCCGCATTAAGGATTTGGGTCTTTATCCTAAGAGCATTTAGAAGCCATTGATATATTTTCAGATCAGATTTGTATTTTGAAAGACTATCTCTGAAGATATGCCTTCTCATACAAAAGCATTCTTACATAGATACATGCACACATATGGGCTCAGATTTACACTTGTGAGTGTTTTCTTAGAAATGCATATTTACATATAGGTATTCACTCACAAACTCTGCCCTCAGAACACACCCCTGTGTATTTGTATGCACAGCATATATAAACCCAGTGGGTGTTGGGATGCGGGGAAAACCCTCCTCACTGGGCACCATCAGGCCTGAGTCAGTCCTTGGGGCAGGGTGGTGCGGGGACTAGGGAAGTGGTGCATGCAACAGGAGCCCTCTGCTTCGGAGCTTGCTCTGGGCTTTGCTGCTTGGCCTCATGCGTGTGCTGCCAGCTCTGCTCCCCCTCCTCTTGGCTCAGAGCACCTAGTGACAAGGTGGGATTTCTTCCAGAACATGATCATTGACTATTCTTGGCCTGGGCAAGGAGTAGAGGATGGGCAGGTCGGGTTGCACAAAGATTGTCTTGTGCCCTGTCAGAGTTATAAGCAGAGCCTTTGCCCAGCTCCAAGAGACTGGAACACTCTTTGCATACAGTTGGCAATACCAAGAAGTAAACATAACCATGGGGGACATCTGAGGTCTTCAGTTCCTGGTGGGGACTGGGGTGGGACTAGGAGTAGTGCATCCCATAAGCAACCAGTGCATGAAATGTGACACTGGAGCAAGACACAGACAAAGCTAGGTGGGAAAGCCTATTCAAGGCAAAATGTCTGTCTGTGTTCCTTACTGCCTTGGCACAGAAAACACATGTACACACACACACATATTTACACATTAGCGAATTTTCCTCCAGTGGGTGTAGCATCTCACAGCAGAGGAAGTAGCAAGTAATTTATCAGCCACAACATTCTGAATTATTTTTCCTCCAACAAAATAGAACTATTCTTGTGTACATTTTGCTCCTGTTTACCAACAAAGTGGGCAAGGGGCCTTGGCCAGAGCCAGTGACAGGCTCCAAAGAGATAAACAGAAACACTCATGCAGAATTGAAGGCTCACGTCAAGCCTTACATCTTGGTCTGTAAGGATGTTCCCAAGTGATTTTTTGTTATTCTAAATATTTCTACCCACTGATATTTTATGTTTTACAACATGAGGTTGGAAAATGTTTTCTTCCATAATTAAAAGGAATTCTCTATTGTAAGTTGAAGTCCTTTTCATTTCACTTCAAACTATATAGGGGACACACTTCATTTCCCCCAATTGGGTGCTCTTTTATGCTGTCATGGTGGCAAATGACCAGATCCATCAAGCTGCTGAAGACCATAGTGCTCAAGCGGACACTGTCTAATGACAATTTATCATAGTGAACAGCATTTAGCAGTTTACAAAAAGTTTTTATATCTGCTATCCTTTTTTACTATTATTTTTAGGGATGAGGTCTTGCTATGTCTCCCAGGCTGGTCTCAAACTCCTGGGCTCAAGCAATCCTCCCACCTCAGCCCCCCAAGTAGCTGGGACTACCAGCACACACCACCATGCCCAGCTCAATATTTGCCATTTTGTCCAATCCTCACAACAACTCTGAGGTCAGCATGGTTGTTCCCATTTCAGAGGTACAAAGACTGAGGTTAAAAGACTTTCTTAAGGACGTGAATCTAATGTATGGCAGGGTTGAAACTTGGATTCAGGTCTTCATGCTCATACTTGGAAAACAACACAAGTTTTACTACACTCTGCTACCCTGCTAAGACCCGGGGCTCTTCTTATTGTAATTCTCTGATTTCTGATGTATTTTTTAATGTATAAAAGGCAAATTATTTACTCAAATGATGCAGAAGAACTTTGTACCTTTATAAAGTAACGAGGAGAACACCATATGACTGACAGATTTGACCACAGAAAATTTATAAATTTTCATACATACCCCTAATATCTTTATGCATACATAAAATAACTAAATGGTAAACAGCAAAGGTGGTGAAAAACTCCAATTCTTTTGTTTGACAGAATGCAATCAGAAACAGGAATAAAAACACTATGAACCCACTGTACAAAAGCAAAGAACTCACACAGAAAATTTGCAAAAGCAAAAGCAAATGTCTAACAAACTCACAAATGTATTGAGACCCAGCAGCAAGGAAATAATTGCAAATAAAGCTCATTAGTATACCCTTTTTCACCTAGTAAATAATTTTTTTTATCTGAATACCTAGCATGAGGGAAGATAACTGCAAAATGTATGCCTCCTGAACTGTTGTTACAAGGTAGTGTTAGCAAGCAATCACAATCCATTGGTCTGGATCTGTCTCATCAACGTGGATGCACGCTCAGATATGCCCCATCTTAAAAATAAAAAAGAAATGCCCTCACTTCAGTCTATAACCCTCCTCAGCTGATACTCTATTTGTCTACTTCCCGTAATCACAAAGATCCTTGAGCATTTGTTCTACCTCTACTTGGACGACTTTACACCTATAATTTCCTCGTCTAATTAGGCTTCCATCACTTAATGTCAACAATGACCAGTGTATTGCTCAGTTCAATGGACACTTTTTAGCATTGCAAATAAAAACCTTAATCAATCAATCAATCAAACAACCACTGCCATCTCTGGGGTCTGGGCTAGGCAGGTTAGGCTCTCAGGTGACCTCGAGTAAACGTTCTCTGCTTCCATTCTCTCTGAAGCTTTCTTGCAGTACCTGCTGGTCTCTCAGACTCACATAGACGGGATCTCTCAGAGGAAGGTCTTTCTGTGGAAATTCTTCTTTTTTTTCAGATTTTCAAATGTATAATATTTTAATAGTAGTACCTATTTTATTGAGTTTTTGTGAGAATTAAATGAAGTAATATATAAGAAATTACATATTTCTGGGCATTAGCATAGTGACTAACACATACATAAGAATTATACAATTTTTGGCTATTATCATTATTTAGAGAGAGAAAAGTGGCTAGGGAAGGTTTATTTTGTCATTAAAAGTCTAAAACTCTCCCTTTCTACAGTAATCTTTGGCTTAATAGTAAAAGAAATAATTTTAAGTAGAAACTTCATGTTAGTGGAAAGCCTAATACTTATGAACTTTGAGTCTACAGTATCAATGAACTGATACACATGAACAATAAAAAAGTAATGTAACATCTACAGTGAACCAGAAAGCTGGACAGATAAAAATATTAAATGTTAATAATGGTTAACAATTAATTGTTTCTATGTATAGCATGAGAAGAATCTTTGGTCCTCTTTTTCTCCTAGAACTGATGCATTTTTATCTTACAAAGTCAGGGTTAACACTCTCCAGCACTGAAGCCACAGCTGCCAAGCTGCAGATAAGCAGTTGACTGCTCCAGGGGCAGTCCCTAGGATACTTTCGATATTGGCAAGCCCCAAGCTTGGGTGCACTCACGCTGGGGGTGGGCAATGGTGAGCTCTATCAACTGTGACTTAGAGCAAAAGTTCTGCACCTTTCCTGGTCTTTGTGCCACTCTCCACATGCACTATCACCAAGTCCAAGCTATGGTTCATATGTCCTGCTTCCCATACCTGTCCTGCTGGCAGCTCAGGCTCTTCTGAGGCTGTTCTTGTTCACTTTACTTAGTTCCTCTTGGATCAAGATGTTTCTGTGGGAAGATCCAGTGTGATTTGCCCCAATCCCACACCCACTGGCTAAGGCCCAGCCTGTTTTAAGGGCCAAGTTCCACACCTCAGTAAAAATTGCAAGCTCTGGGAAGTAATTCAACTTTTTGAAAACAGCTTGTGTTTGGTCGAAATGTTTTATTTTAGTCATAGCAATTAGATGTTCTTGTTTTGCACACACATCTTCCAACAGAATTGCCTTCAGCACAGGTGAACAGTATATAATGGGTTTGGGAGAGCTTGGGGTGGATGACAAATCCTAACCATGAGGAAAGATTCCATTGGCAGTCTGTTCAGCTCATCTGGTTTACTTAGCTTTCCAAGCAATGTTGTGACTCATTCATTCATTCCTTAAAAAATTTGTGAACATGTATATATGCCAGAACCTATGCTAACTATCAGGGATATGGTAGTGACCAATATAGACGTGGGTGGTCCTTGCCTTTGAGTTTCTTATAGTCTATTGGAGAAAACAGGCAATGAAACGGGAATTATGAATAGCATTTGGATCTTGTTCCCTAATACTAACATTAGGGGAAACTTAAATATGCTTATCAGCAGGGTGAGGGATGGGAAATTGGCTTCTGGATTTTGCCAGTATATTCAGAAAGCTATCTGGTATCTGTCAGCCTTGAGCTTGCCTCTAACCATCCCTAAAAGTATGATTATCTTCCTTTTAAAAATGCTCAGGGAAAACGGAGTTGAAAGTGGCTCCTGAGATTCTCAATGTCTCAGACATGGTCTACTGCTGGAGTATTGTGTTCAATTCTGAGGGTCACATTTTTCAAGGGAAAAGAGCATTTGAAGCCATTTTAGGGCTGCCAGATTTAGCAAAGAAAAATACAGGACACTCAGTTAAACTTGAATTTCTGATAAGCAATGAATACTTTTTTCATATAACTATGTCCCAAATATTGTATGGGACATATCTATACAAAAATTATTCTTTGTTTATCTGAAATTTAAATTTAACTGGGCATCCTATATTTTAATCTGAAAGCTCAAGTAGAGAATCATAGCGAAAATAGTGAGAAAACCTCAAAATTATGTTTCAAAATGAATAGTTGGGAGGAGCCTGGTTTTTTAGCTTGGGAATGACAACAGTAAGGACTTAGATTTGTGTAGGAAAGCATTTCTCAAACACTGTTTCTAATGACACATTAGAAAATAGTAAAAAGGTACACTTGGAGAAAAAAAGATTTTGAGGTCAAAAGTTAGGGAGATCAAGAGTTTGGGAAACATTGCATATCCAATATTTCCCTTTTACAGTTCATACTATGCAGTAGCATCATAAAAGTTGTGAGAAGTCTTGCAGGAAACATACCTGGTTGACCTGGTTTAACCTGGCTTGCCCACAGAATGCTATTTATGGGTTTTTGTCTGTTTGGTTTGGTATGTTTGTTTTATAAGGACACCTAGTAACATTGTGCAAACTTACTATGCTCAGCACACTTTGGGGAATACTGGTAGAAAATGAAAAAAAAATGAAAGTTATCTTCAAAAATCCGGAATGCTGCTGGGTAGGGAGGTAGTGTACTTGATCTTTGTAAACCAAAGGGCAGATTTGGACCCAAGGCATGGACACAGCCCAGAGGCAGACTGTAGGTCAACATGAAGACTAGAACTTTTTAAGAATTAGAATAATCTGAAAGGTGATGAGCTCTCTGTTCCTGTAGATGTTAAAACAGAAATGGGGCTGGGTGCAACAGTTCATGCCTGCCATCCCAGCACTTTGGGAGGCTGAGGTGGGAGGATCACTTGTGGCCAGGAGTTTGAGACCAGCCTGGGCAACATAGTGAGATCCCATCTCTACAAAAATTCTTTTAAAAATTAGTCGGGCATGGAAGTGTATGCCTGTAATCCCAGCTACTCAAGAAGCTGAGGTTAGAGAATAGATTCAGCCCAGGAGTTCAAGGCTGCAGTAAGCTATGATGGCACCACTGCACCCCAGCCTGGGTGACAGACCGAGACCCTGTGTCAAACAAACAAACAAAAACCCAGAAACAGAATGCCATTAGGGACACTGGAAGAAATTCTCACAACCTAAATCTACCTCTCCTTTGTCCACCCTTAATATGTTTCCTTCACATCTAGATTAGTCTTCAAAAGTGAATGATCTTTTCTCTGATCAGGGCCTTTTTATAGCCTAGCCCAGCTACCTTGGGTCCCCCATCCTGAGTCTCTGGGAGTGGCTCATAAACCTCAGATGTAACCTAGAGGTCAGAGCAGAGCTCAGCAGCCCGGAAGAGCAGGTGGTCCAGAAAAATCCAGCCCCACACAGTGTCCGTGGTAGATTACAAGATCACTAGACATCTGAGGCACACAGCATAGTGGGATCCAACAAAGGGTCAAATCCCACCTCTGCCCCTTCCAGAGTCTGTGGCCTGGAGAAAGTTTCTTAGCCTCCCTGAACTTTATTTCTCTCTGGGAAAAAAAAGGGAATGGTGATACCTGCATCATAGCATAATAAAAATTAGAAGAGATAAAAAGTACATAAAGGACCCAGCAGAGTGCCCAGTACATAGTGGACATTCAGAAAATGTTTGTCTAATGGATGACTGTGATTCTTATCATCATCATGGTAGCAAACAACCAAAGAAGTTAAAAAAAGACTTCTTTAGAAATTCACTAATTCGTGTGCCAAGGTTTTAGGCCCCAGCCAAAATAATAAGTTGGAAATTGTCTAGATCTCTAACATTTTCCTTTTCATAATATGTGCTTGAGAACAGAAACTAGTGCGTATGTATTAAAGAACATAGTTTTCCTTTCTGCCATCTAGACAGAGCACTGAGATTGGGGACAGGTTACTTCAGGTCTTGGTTTAAGTAACTCTGCAACCTCATCCATTCCAGACTCCAGTGCTCATGTGAAATGAAGCAGTTGGATTTGGGTTGTTCTGGGTCCCATGAGCTGTGCCTTTGAATTGAGCAGTAAATGAAGATATTTAGTAATGCCATTGATCCACAGTGCCTAGTGAAGGAAAGACCTCACCAAACCTGAAGCTCTGTGTGTGTGTGTGTGTGTGTGTATGTACATGGCAACACGAAGTATGCACAAGATATTTGAAACCACTGTGTCCCCCTGCTCTCGTTCCTGTCCATAGATTTGGCAAGTAAAGAGTTAGATCCAGAATTAGTTGTGAGGGAGATGACCACTGACTTGCAATGGGGAGAACTGGATTTGAGTCCCAATCCTGACTCTGCTGGCAAAGCTTGATTTCTGTCTCCGGGGGTGGGGGCAGGACACTTGTTTCCTTCCCCACCTTTGCCTCCCCATCTTTGATGGAAGGGGTTTGGTACAGGATCCTCAAGCTCTGTGTCTCTTGGGAAAGTGTTCTGATCTATTTTCATTTGAATTTGCATGATCTCCACATGGATGATCATCTGGCTGACTCAAGTTTTGCTTACTTCTTTTGTTTGATCTGCTCTGGTTTCATAACACAAACTCTACAGTCAACTTTAGCCTTTCTTGGATTATGAGAGTATCAAAATTAAGGTATCGGAGAGTTTGTCATGGTTTCTGCCAAGGATATTTGTCCCCCCGCCCCGCCCCCCCCACCGCCCCACCTCCTTGCGCCTTTCCACTTTGGCACAAGCAAAACCCCTCCCCCTCCCTAGATGACTCCCTCAGTGGAGTCTGGTTTTCACATTAGTTGAGAGGAGGCCCTAAAGTCAGAAATCCTCAGCACATGAGTCACTTTGTCTCTTTGTGCCTCATTTCCCTCAACTATAAATAAGCAGAGTCTAGCACTTTCTCATCTCCTGGTGTTGGAGGGCCCACCGTGGAGGTGGTTTTGTGAAGATCAAGAGCTTCCTCACTGGCAAGTCTCTGCCTTTGCAGGTGGGCCTCTCTTGAATAGCATGACCCAGGGGGATTCTCTAATAAGACAAAGTGCCTTTCTATCTCCCTGCTTCCACTCCTGGCCAGCTCCAAACCACCTTCATTACTGCCTGAGTGAACTTTCTAAAACGCAGAAGCCAGCCTTTGCTAAAAAGCTTGCAACGGCTCCCTATCCTTCACAATAAAGTCCTCAGCAGGTGAGTTCACAAGGAAGCACTGCGAAAATTCACACCCGAACATATACCGGCATACAGCATACTCATTTATGTGGACCTGTAAAGTGCAAGGTAGTGTGCTGGGAATGAAAAGAGGGATGAACTTGGCCCCTGTGTCCTAGAAGCTTACATGCTTTTAGAAAGATAAGTGCACAAAGATAATAATGTTTTTATTTTTTAAGTACTGGAAGTGCCTTAGAAATCATTGACTTTGCCCAAGTGCCCATTTTACAGTTATAGAAACAGGTCAAAGAATCAGGAAATTACTTTTTCTTTAAAAAGTGTTTCCTAATACATCTCCCTGCTTCCACTCTGCCTCCACTGCCAGGAGCCTCTGCACCGAGAGTCATCTTTCCACGGGGCATGTAGTCTTGTCACTCCTCACATGAAATCTTTCTGTGAATTCTTCCCAGGCCTGTGATGCCTGCATGGTCAGGTCCCTGCAATCTCGGCTTGTCCTCCTGGCACACTGTGCTTCAGCTACCCTGGCTTTCTCTCTGCTGTGTAAACACACTAAGCCTTAAGCTTTGCCATTTCTGCAGAGGGGAAAAGTCTTCTCCCAGATCTTCAGGCTTTTTTGTGTCATTCAGTCTCAAAGAGCACCTCCTTAGGGCTGCCCTCCAGCCCACACATGCAAGGTAGATGCATGACCCTTGTTACTCTTTCTCATCACCCTGTTTGGACGCCACCATCTGCATCACTGCTTGTTTATTCATTGTTCTTGTTTATTGTCTGTGTCTACTCACTAGAAAGTAAGCTGCAGGAGGGCTGGGATTTGTCTCTATTTCCAGTGTCTAGAACACAATTGGCTCATGACATAAGAAACATTTGCTGAATGTCCAAACAAACAAAAAAATGAATACATATTGCAGGAAATTTGAAAATGCAGGAGAGCATAAAGAAACAAATAAAAGTCACCATACTTCCTTTTTCTGGATTTTACTTCTGTTAACATTGTGGAATATTTCTTTTTTTCAGGTCTTTTTTTCATATGTGTATATACGATATACAGTATAATTTAATAAAATTGAGATTATGATAAATTATGGTTTGTATCCTTTTTTTCTACTTATCATATTGTATTTCCACATGTTGTGAAATAATGTTTTTAAATGCTATTTTAAGTACAGCAGAATATTTCATATGAATTTATCAAAATTATGCATTTACCTATTTTTGTACACTGATAACTTGATTTCTTTTTCTAATTGATCTGTCTTGTATACAAAACATTCTAATAGAACTTGACTTTTGAGATCCTTGTGGTAACAGTGCCTAACTGTGCATAGTTGGGTAAAATACATTACTTTCTTTCCAGGAAATATCAACAGACCCATCCTTAATTTTGTATGTTGTCTGTGATTTCTTTCAGTTGATGACCTAGTCATTAAGTCAAAGATTTGTGGTTAGTGAAGAGTTGCATTTCTAACACTTCCTGATTGAAAGATAATCCATCGTGAAAGGAGGAATAGAGACAGGTCCCAATCACATCTAATGCAGAATTTTAACCCAGGAGCGTTTTGCTGTTGAAATTAATTAATACTCAGTGATGGAAAATTTGAGAGGTTCCAAATACTCATAGACATAAAATTTTAGTGAACTGAAAGAATTAACTACCTAACTCCCTCACTTTAAGAAGGAAACAGAAACTCAGAGGGGGCACCGTCTTGCCCAGGGTCCCAGAAGAGCCAGCAAAGCTCTTCACACATTGGGCTGGAGTAATTTCCATGCAGATGAACTGAGATCCTGATGCATCATGAGTTTCAGGCTATAGGTGACCAAGTTAAAAGAGATTTGAATTACAATGTTTTAGAGAAATCTATTAAGGAAGCGTTGTAGTTGATTGCCCAATCGTTAAGCTCACTTAATTGGGGTCTAGATCCTAGACTCCAAACTTTTCTGAAGATGCACCCTCATCAGTAAAACTTTGTTAGCACACCCTTAATATGTGTATTTGTATTGTGCACAGAACATACACATACTATTGTAATAATATACTATGTCTATTTAAAAACGTATATAAAAATAAACATTTTACCAGAATGAAAGAAAAACAATACAAATTAGTTGTTTTATTATTTTTCGTTCATCTCAGTAAGTTGTCTTTTGTGCTCCCTGAGGGGCCTGCAATACATTCTGGAAACTGCTGCTCGTGATCATTATTTTTCACATGAAGGGACATGACTTATAAGTGAACCATGAAATCAAATCAGCAAGTTTCAGCTACAATATTTTATATGAGCTATAATACAACAGACAGAAAATAATGACTGGATTGCAGGTGTTAAGGGTAACTATTGTTTAGTGGCACATTTTTTCAATTACAATCAAGCACCACTTAATGACAGGGATACATTGTGCACACATTACAGAATGTACTTACACAAACCTAGATGGTACGGCCTACTACACACCTCAACTATGTGCTATAGCCTATCGCTGCTAGGCTACAAACCTGTACAGCATGCTACTGTACTGAATATTGTGGGCAATTGTAACACAATGGTAAGTATTTGTGTAGTTAAACATACCTAAACATAGAAAAGGCACAGTAAAAATATAGAATAAAAGATAAAAACTGGTATATCTGTATAGGCTACTTACCATGAGTGGAGCTTACAGGATTGGAAGTTGCTCTGGGTGAGTCGGTAAGTGAGTGGTGAGTGAATGTGAAGGCCTAGGACATAACTGGACACTACTATAGACTATATAAACATTGTACACTTAGGCTACACTAAGTTTATTAAAAATATTTTTCTTTCTTCAATAATAAATTAACCTTTGCTTACTGTAACATTTTTACTTTATAAACTTTTCAACTTTTTAAAACTTTTTGACTCTTTGGTAATAACACTTAGCTTAAAACACAAACACATGGTACAGTTGTACAAAAATATTTTCTTTATATCCTTATTCTATAAACTTTTTTCTATTTCTAATTTTTTAAAAACGTTTTAAGCTTTTTTGTTAAAAACTAAGACACAACCACACACATCCGGGGTGGGGGACCTGCAGTCTCGGGGCCACATGTGGCCTTCTGGATCCTTGAGTGAGGCCTTTTGACTGAATCTAAATTTTACACAACAAATCAGGATTTGTCCTGTGAGGTTTGGCTTTGGTTGCAGCACCGCACTTGGGAGATCTGGACAAGGTAAGGATCATCAAGATGTCATTAGGCAATAGCAATTTTTCAGCTGCGTTATAGTCTTATGGGACCGCCATCATATATGCAGTCTGTTGTTGACCAAGATGTCATTATGCAGTGCATGACTGTATTTGTGCGAATGAATGTATGTGTGGTTTGGGGGAGGAGTTTGGGGCATACTGGCTGGGTCTGTAAAGTGTGACTCCATGCACATCAGCAGTTTGATGTTTACACGAGCATCCCCATATTATTCCACAATCTGTAACCTCACTCCCTACTTTCAAATTTAATCCACACAACATCCCTGTGATACAGATATTATTGCCCCCATTATGTACATGATCAAACTGTGGTGCAGAGAGGTGAAATAACTTGTCTAAGTTTGCTTAGCCTGGTGCAGCCAGGATCCAGGCAGCTGAAGCCACAGGCTGCTGCCAAACCACCAGGAGGCCTGCTGCTCCAGCAACTGCAAAGGGAGAACCGAGGGAAGAGCGAGACCACAGGCAGGGTCCCACCTGCCAACCCAGTTCATTAGCTCACTCTTCCTTCCTTCCTTCTTTCTTTTCTGCCCTTGGCTGCCAATATTCTTCAACCTACCTCTTTCTTCTCCCTCCTTCCCTGCTTCTGTCCCTTCCTTCCTCCTTCCAAAATTAGTTTTTCATGAACTAGGTTTCAGGAAAGATTTCACAGAGCTGGAAGGGATCTTAGAGATGAACTACTCCAACCTCTTCATTTCTGAAGATGAGGAAATGGAGGTCCAGACAGGGGAAGGGCGTTGCAGCAGGTCATCACCAGCTTGCGGCGGGGCTGAGGTGAGAACCCACTTCCTCTTCCTCCTCATCCCTCAGTCTTTCCACTCCCCAGCTTCATGCGGCCTGTAAACAGTCAACACCTAGCAGAGTCTGTGCTTGGGCTCTCTTGAGCGCTAAGAAGTCATGTTAACCCACATAGAGTACTGAGAGATTGTAGCCTTCAACAAAAGCTGACCAACATTTACAGAGTATTGTGCCTGGGATAAAACAATAATACATACACCAGAACAGCCCTTTCTTACCACCAACTGCCCCCACCCAGCTTCACTCACTCTCAGAGCACAGGGACTCCTTCTTCCTTGCTCTTACCACATTGACTTGCGTCATCTTTTGGTTGTCAGTCTCTCCCACTAGACTACAAGCTTCTGGAGAGCAGAAGCCCTTTTTCTTTCTTTGTTTTGTCAGCACTCTATAGCCTGTTGCACAAATCAGGGCTTGGCATACAATAGATGCTCCATAAATATTTGTTGCATGAGTGAATAAATACATAGTCCCTGTATTAGTTTGCTAAGGCTGCCATAACAAAATACCACAGACTGTGTGGCTTAAACAAGGGAATTTTATTTTCTCACAGTTTTGGAGGCTGGAAGTCCAAGATCAAGGTGTCTGCAGGGTTGCTGTCCTCTGAGGCCTCTCTCCTTCACTTACAAATGTCAGCCCTCTTGCTGCCTCTTCACATGGCTTTTTCTCTGTGTGCACACAATCCTGGTATCTCTCTGTGTAACCTAATTTCTTCTTATAAGGACACCAGTCACACTGGATTAGAGACCGCCCTAACAGCTTCATTTTAACTTAATTACATCTTTAAAAGCCTTATCTCCAAATGCAGTTACATTTTGAAATACTGGGGGTTAGGGCTTCAACATATGACAGTCCATCCTAGTCTCCTGGCCTTGACTAGCTCATAGTTTAATTAAAGTGATGTATACACAAAAATATAATGAAAAGACAACATAATAACTGCTTTAACAAGAAAGTACAAAGCCTTATGGGACACAAATAATGGTTAATAATCATAATAGCTGCATCACCAAGCATTGCCTGTGCCACGTACTGTTCTAGGCACAGAATGTATTATCTAATTTAATCCTGGCCAGGATTAAATGTCGGCAAACACTTACTAGTACCTGCCATGTCAGTCATGGTGCAAAATCCTAGACAGCCAAAAATATATAAGCTTAGATCATAGTGGAAAGACTCTCACTGTTTAATAGGAAAGTGCACGTGCACGTGTGCACACACACACACACACACCCCCCAGCGGTATGTTGTCGCTATCCATTTCTGCCATGTTTATGCCTCCCATAATAGCTATTCCCCGGCCAGTAATTCAGTATGTGTCCAACCATGAAAATGGGAATTATTCTAGGTCTTTCATCATAAGAAATTTAATAGAGATACTATTAATATCAACACTTTGCAGATGAAGAAGCTGAGGCATAGCCAGTAAGTAATTTGCCCTATGTCACGCAGCTAGTAGATTGCTGGCCCTGGGCTTAAACTCATCATTCTTGCTCTAAAGTCCACTCTCTTAACCGGAACCCCATACTGCCTCTCAATAAGGAGCCTTATTGTTTTTATCCCAACAGGAGGGGGAATTTGAGACCATTGCAGAAAGGAGAGAAATTAAGCAGAGCCACAAAGTGGAATAAAGAGAACAAAGAAGAGAAATAGAGAAAACAGGATTGCAGAGGTCCAGGTTTATAAGCAGCTGGCTGTGCAGGTGGCGTAGAGGGCTGGTGAGTGGGATGAGCTGGCGAGAAAGGTGAGGCTGGAAAGGTAAGCTGGGGCCAGAGTAGGTGAGGTCTCATCTAATGTGATAATAACTCTGGGCTTGATTCTCTAGACACTGACAAGCTGTTGGATCTTTTAGTGAGAGACCATTTAATTTTACCCCCCCCCATTTTACCAGTGAGGAAACTAAGGGCCAGAGAGAATTGACTTGCCCAAGACCACACAGCAAGTTAGTGGCAAAACTCAAGCTAGCAACCACGCCTCCCAAACCCAGTCCACTGTCCAACTCTGTTAAATTCTTTGTGCATAAGTATATGAAAATGGAAATGATTTAAAAGAATGCTTCTTTCCATGTATTCTTATCCAGTTTTCACCCAGTTTCTTTTTTTAGGCAATTGTACCTATCCCCAATTTTTCAACTAATTAATATCTTCCCATCTCAAATAACTCCTATGGTTCAAAGCCACAATGATCCTATAGAAATCGCTAGTGATGGAGTTTCCCTGTATGGCTCTGTAGCATGTGGCAGAATGGCTCACAAGTATATTTTATAGACTGGAAGGACCTGTATTTCTTCTATCTAAGTCTAATAGATACTTAGAGATATAGAGATTAACTAAACATCCACTCTGGCTGGGTTTGTTTTATCAAACAAACGTGTTGAGTCAGAAAACATTTACTGGTACCTGCTATATGCCAGGCACTGCTAGAACCTCAAGAGCCAAAGATATAGAAGTTCAGCTCCAGATGAAAAGGCTCTGACTGTTTAATGGGAAAATGCACATCCATCCACTTACACACATATGTGGTATGTTGTCTTGGTCCATTTCTGCCACCTTATGTCTCCGCAGGACAGTAATTCCCCAGCCAGGTGATTCAGTCTGGGTCTAACCAGGAAAGAGAAAACCACTCCAGGTCTTTCAAACTAAGAAATTGAATATAAGGACTTGGATGCACAGGTGATGAAAAAGCTGAGAAGCCAAACAGGGGCTGGGGAAGCACCACAGATATTAGCAACAGAAGGAAGATGCTACTGCTCCTGAGACTGGAGAAGGAATACAGAAGAAGGTGGTGTTAGCACATTGGGAAAGCCAGGACATTTGTCAGGGGCTGGAGGCACTGAGTGCATGAAGCCATTGCTGGAGATGCCACTGGAGGCAGAGAGAGAAGAGAAAACACCTGGCTTCTCCCCTCCTCTCCTTCAGTCTTCTGTCATTGACTCCCATTAGCCAAACCTGCCTTGAAGGAACAGGGTAAAGGATCCTAGAGCATGCAGGTCCCTGGGACACCGAGCAGAGCAGGAGGAGCATGAGGAAGGGAGCTGAGAGCAAATGGCAACTGAATGGCAGCTGAATGGCACCAAGGTGACCTTGGGCAAATCACTTAGTCTCTCAGAGCCTTAGTTTCCTTGTTGGTAATTTGAGAAGAAGGACACCTCTCAGGTTCTTTGTAAGATCTATGTGAAATAAAGAATGTGAAAGCATTTCATAAGCTTCAAAAAGCGTGTATATGAACATAAGGGCTTTTATTCTTGGTTTTAATCCAATGTTTTGGACTTTGGGCTCTGGGGGAAAAAAAAGAAGTGGAGGGTGTCCGGGTGTCATCAGGAACTTCATAATGCCTAATAATTACCTACGTAAAGGGAAGTGGCTTTTAACTTCACTGCTTGTTATCTCATTCTGTCACTCTGGCCCATCAGCCTTTGAAAACCACTGGCTGATTTTGAAGAAATTGACACCTAACTGAAAGGAGGTCAGAGTATGCTCTCAGTTCTATTTTAGGATCAGTCTGTGGTTTTGAGTCAAAAAGTGACAAATAAATAGGATTCTAGAAATTACTTTAAGACCACTTATTCCATCCTTTTCATTTTACAGAGGACCAGAAAGGAGAAGGGATTTTGGCACATGGCATGAGCACGGTCCATCTCTGTTGCAGGAGTTCACACAACGCTGCACACCAAATTCTCGGCAGAGAGACACAGAGCCCTGGAGGACCCTCACTGCTTCCACGACTAGTCCTCTCTTCCTTGGACCTTGGGATTTCAAATTAGTCTCATATAATAGCTTATACTTTCAACTTTTCCCTTTTCCTTTTTCATCATCCTTATGCCTCCTTTCTTTCCTTTTACTCTTTTATCTCTTCTTTCTAATAATCTTTGATACTCAATTTCATGGACTTTTTCCTATACTATGCTGATGGACAGTAACAGTTCAACATTAAACCATATCTATTTTAATTTGAGAGGGTGTAAGATTTTCCGGAGTAACTCACTTCCCCTTTGATATCAGATCAAAACGTATCACAAACTCTTTGAGACCACCTCTTCTGCCAACGCCAGGGCTTACAGTGAAAATCATAAAGTACGATCCCTTCCTTTCTACTGCCAAAAGGTACAGGCTGCAGCCAAAACTTTTGACTAAGCACCGGGGTACTCACACCTGGCCCATGAGAATAGCCATATTTTTACCAAAGACACAAGGTGATTTGACCCTCCTGCGGTCCCCAACCCCCAGGCCGTGACCCAGTACCAGTCCATGGCCTGTTAGGAAACCGGCCGTGTATCACCACCTGTCCCCCACCCACGACACCACTCCCCCCACCGTCAGTCCATGGAAAAGTTGTCTTCCACGAAACTGGTCCCTGGTGCCAAAAAGGTTGGGGACCATTGCAAGCAATCCTATCTCCTTTAACTTTTAATGTGTTTCAGTGGCGATTGTTAAGTGAAGGATAAAGTTAAAGGCTGTATTCCCCACTTGTCAAATGAAGAGACTGTGCTTTGATCGTCTCTAAGTTTCCTTCTAGCTCTGACATTTGAGAAATCAGCATCATTCCACCAAAGAAGGCCTATTATGGTCACAGAGGCACTAAGATAGTAATAATCCCCTGAGTGACTCATGGAATTCCCAGTGGCCCACTGTGAATTGACATTTTACGGGTACAGAGCTTGTGGCATCTTAAAATGTCAGAGCTGGAAGAGCATCAGTCATCATCTGCTACGAGTGCACTGAGGAGCCTGGGACCTGAAGCTTATCAGTATCCAGTCACCAATTCCTTCGGCAGAGACTTACTGGGCTCATGTCATGTGCCAAGCACTGTACTAAGTCCCGAGGTACAGAATAAGACAGATGAGGTACCTGACCTCACATATACTGGTGGGACCAGATGCATGATAACAAGGAAACTAATAAATAAGCAAGATAATTACTGTTTTTAGTAATTGCTTAAAAGATATAAATAATGTAATGGGATTTATTCACTTTATTCAATGGATTGTGAAGAACTTGTGAGTGGGGGAGGGATGATTGTCTGCAAAAGTAGCACTTAAGGTGACACCTGAATCTTGAGAAGAAACCAGCTGTGGAAACCAGGGTGTTAAAAAAAAACATAGTCAGAGGAAATGGAATATGCAAAGGCCCTGAGGCAGGAAAGTGTTTGGTGTACTTAAGGAGTGGAAAGGCAGCCAATCTGGCTGGAATTAAATAAGGGTAAAGTAGTATAAGGAGTGGCTGGGGGAGGTGGCTGGGGCCAGATCAGCCTCATAGGCCCTAGTGAGGAGTTTTGGTTTCATTCTAAGAACAGGAAGACTTTGAAGGTTCTTATGCAGGAAAGTGACATGATCTGGCTTACATTTCTTAAAGAGCCCTCTAAGTGCAGTAAGGAGAATGGATTTTAGAAGAGAAAATGAGGCTATTGCCATAGTCCAGACCAAAAAAAAAAAAAAAACCAGGCAAAATTGGAATCACTGCAGATGGAAAGAAGTGGAGGGGTTTGAGCTATGTGGATATAATATACGAGATATATGAGGTATATGAGGTATGTACAGGAGGTAGAGTCCATAGACGTGCTGATCACGTAGATATATAAACTGAGAGGACCAGAGGAATAAAGAATACTTCTCGATTTTTGAGCACATTATGGATGTGGTAATGAACATTAGAGGTGAGAGGGACCAAAGAGGTCTATTCCTCGTGAAGGGAAATGGGAATCCGGGTGGGGCACGGCAGGGGCGTGTGCAGATATGTCGGTGGCATGAGAACGAGAATATTAGCACATCTCATCCATACCTTGAAAGAATGTGAAACCTTGAATTACTTTATTATGTGTTTACTTTATTTATTAAATGAGTGGATTTGCCTCTGTGGCAGAGGCTGGTAGGAGACGGCGAATTATGGGGCTTGCAGAGTTTTCCTGTGAGTGGGACTGAGGCTCCAAGAGAGGCATCTGAGCCCTCTGGGACCGTGGTAGAGCAGAACATTGATTGAATCCAGTTAGCAAGCACTGAAGCCAGCGGGAGGCCGGGTGCATGTGCTGCCCAGCAAGAACTCACTAACCGAGTGAGAGGATGGATGGGGATGTGTCTGGGCAATATCGGGGGTTTCCAGGGGAAGAGGAGAAGGCTGGGAATCCTCAGGGGCATGAGAGAGGGAACAGGAACTCCTCCATGAATTTGGGCTTTCAGGGGCAGGTTTCTAAACTAAGATCCTCTAGAGTCTGCTGGTTCTCACAGTGTGACATGTGTGCCTGTCCACTAACATCATCATGTGGTGTGATTTAAAAAGTACTAATACAAAAATAAAATAAAATAAAATAGTACCTAATACTGTACTAGGCCCCACCCCTGGAAACAGTGATTAAAGTAGTCTGGCTTAGGGCCCCAGCACTCAATTTTAAAAGGTCCTCCAGGTATTCTGGGTTGAAAACTACTGATCTAATCCAAGTATTGCATAATTCTATGCCTACGGGGCCAGGCAAGTAGAGGAAAATAGGGACAAGGGAGGCCCTGCCGAAGTACCTTGTTCAGCTGTTGCCGACTCTTGCCTTGTAGAAATTTAGGCTCAGTGTTGCCAAATCTTCCTGTCCTCTTGTTTTTGTTTCTTAGTTTTTTGTTTCTTTTTTATTTTGAGAAGCCTAAAATTCAGGTTTTCTTAATGCTAGCTCCAAATATTTTAAAACCCCATGCCTAACAAAACATGTCTGCAGAACATGTTGGGCCTCCGAGTTGTCATTTAGCAACCTCTGATCCAGTCCAGTGGTTTTCACACTCCTTTTAACCACAGGAGGTTTTCTCCAAACAAGTTATTTTGTGAAACTGTTACAGATTAAATAAATCTAAGCAGAACTGTGGTCAGAGCAGGGCAGAGACACCCTCAGCCCTTCCTTCCAGCCCAAGGCAGTTCTTAAGGCTGCCCCGAGACTCCTCTGGTTCTGGGGAACCTCTCTGGTCTATTTGCCAGATGAGACAACTGAAACCTTCAGACCACAGTTGTGGAGCAGAACTTGTCCCACAGGGCAATTTGGAAATGTGTGGGGATGTTTGGAGTTGTCACAGTGACAAAGTGGGCACTGCTGGCATTCAGTGGCTGGGAGCCAGGAATGCTAAACTTCTTGCAATGTCCATGACAATAAAGAATCACCCCACACAAAATGCCAGCAGCTCCCCACTGGGAAACACCAGATGAGGAAGCGGAGACCCAGAGAGGTGACTTGACATTGTGTAATATCCAAGCATGTGATAAGATCATGGCAAGTGCCCCATAGAACTTTGGCCTCTGCAGCATAGGCCTGAGAACGTTCATCCTTACCCATAAGAACAGGTCAACAGCTGGGCTGGGTTGGGTTGGCCATACTCCAAAACACAGGGGAGAAAGGAATATTTTAAATCAAAGCCAAGGAGCTTCTTGATGTAGGACAGCTGCTATGTAAAAAGCTAAGTGCTAGGTTTTGAGAAGCAACTTGGAAGGAGGTGAGAACTGCAGTATCTCTTTAGCCTGGGCTGGGGCCAGTGGTCAGTGCTGGAGGGGCAGACCAGCTGCTGCCAGGAGCAGAGGTGCCGGGAAATGCTGGGCAGGGTGGCTGCCCAGGTTTGTTGGCTCCATTGGGTCATCCAATCCCTAGGCCAAAATATGCCAAGTTCAAAAATAGGATGTGGGAGCAAAAGGTGAAAGGAGGGTGTCCCCAGCACTCTGAGGAAAATAGAGCCAAAAGAGAGATCATCCTCCTATTTTTGTCATCACAATGCCACACATTGTACAGTTTCACCGCTTGTAAAATCATTACTACAGGATCACCTTCTCAATAACCACCAGGCGAGGGGAAAATTATTCCCATTTTACAGGCAAGGAAATGGGGCCTCAGAGTCATGTTTACGTGGCATCCACCCTGCCAAGATGTGACTTTGTTTATGCTCACTTTCTTCATCCTCCTGCAGAAGGTCAAGGGAGGGATTCCTATTCCCAGTTTGTAGTTTATACCAGCCGTGCTCAAACTGTGGTGGGTACCAGGGTCTCCTAGGAAAGCTGGTAAAAACACAGCAGGCACTATCCACCTGGAAGGAGCCTGGATCTCCTTCAGCCCATTAGCACTCACTCCAGGTGGTTCTGATCATCACCAGCACCCGACTGGTCTAGCACACATCAATAAGACAAGACCACTTATCACATGCTTGGATATTACACAATGTCCAGTTACTATATGTTTCTAAACACTTATTCATTCAGCTGGTGATGGAGATGAGACAACATCCAGTGGTTTGCTAGTAAGCCAGCTCTCAATGAGGCGGGAGTCTTTGATTTGTGGTGTTTGCCTATTTCCATGGTGTAAATACTGGTATCGTGGCTGATTTCAAAGTACCAACATGACATCACTGAATGTGGAGTTGAGAAGAGATGCACACAGTCAGCTCTTTTGAGACAGTCTCAGCCAGCTTCGGTACACATCACTTGTGTCCTGTCTCCAAAGTTGGGGATCTTTCCCCCTAAAATATCCAGAGCTGGGAGGTGGGACAGGCTCATGAGGGTAACAAGGAGTCCATGTTCTATAACAACATCACTTTCAGGAGCAAGCATACTGATTACTGCTATTCTACCATTATCTTTGAAGAGCAGTAGACATGACTTTGAATCTCAACTTTGTGACTCTTGGTTGTGTGACCTTGGACAAGTCTCAAACCTCTCTGGGCCTCATGTTCCTCATATCTAAACCAGAAACAATGATACATTCCTCAAAGGGAAACCATAAAGGCTGAAGGAGACTATGTACGTGAAATATGTAAGACACTACTTGGCAACTGGTTGTACATGATGAAAGTTTGTATTGTTCTCCTCCCCTCCTACATCCCTCACATTTTTAAACCGAGGAAGTATCTCATAACTCTTCCTACCTAGATGCCTTGCTGGGGAATCAGGGACTCAAGGAAGGCAATTGCTTTGCTCAACAAATCACAGACAGCTGGCGTGGGAGCCACCCTGCATCAAAACATTTGCACTAGGCTATAGTCTTCTTTCCACAGACCCACCTGGAAGCCAGGAGGTGGAAATTCTGCATGTTTGCCTTGGAATGATTTTGTCACAGTCACTCTCTGTGCAAAAGTTTTGACAGAAAAATGTGGAGGCATTTTGCTTAAGCAGCCTGGGCTTTGGGATTGGGCTTGCCCTGCAGAAGGTCGCTTTCACCCTTCTGCTGCAGATGACGGAAACATTTAAAGCTATGGATTGTGTCTCTGCATCCTCTTCCCTTCACACCAGCTAATGTGTTTTTCATTTCTCTTGGCTGTCTCAATTTCCCACATGTTCTCCCAAGCTCTTCCTCTCAGCTCCCCAGGGCTTCCCACAACAAACCTGCGTGCTTTGGCGTCCTAGTAGGAGGGGGTGCTGAAATGCACCGGATGTGCCCTTAGCTGTGTTTATCAGCCCCAGCCAGGCTCCCTTGGCTAAAGGTGGCCCCAAGCATAGGGCTTCAGCTGTTCAGGTGGCCCCAGCCTGCCTGCACCCTGCCCCTGAAAGCAACCTGCCCACCCAGTCTGAGGAGACAGAAACTTTCAGCTCCGCCATTTGTTCGGGGCCAGGGCAAAGACCTTCCCTTCTGCACTTCAGTTTCCTCATCTCTGAAAATAACAACAGTAATAGTTTCTTTGTTTACATGGAACACTTTGCATTTTACAATAGTCCCTTTGCATGCAGCTTCCTGTTTAATCCCCATTACAACCTATGAAGCAAGGGATACCACAACAGGTAAACAGTGGATAGAGCTAGGACTATGGCCCTACCCCATTAGCTGTCTCATTTAAATGAGGAGGCGGGGCTGTCACATCAAGTTTGCTGTTCTCCTTCCCTGTGTAGGACCTGCTGCTTCAAGTCCTTTGCTAATGTGTCCTCATTTCCTCTCTCCCCCTCTCTTCCTGTGAAAGTAGCTTTGCTCTCTGAGAGCTCTGGGGGTAGCTGGGCACACACAGAGGGCTAATCAGAAAGCATTCACTCTGTAAACTTCCCATTTGAATTCGCCGTTAGAAAAGGCACCTGCTCTTTTGTGGTCTTATCTTTGTCCTTTATCTGTGCACTTGTGTCCTGCTACCAAGTACTCCTTTTTGGACACTTCAGCTGAAACACTGGCTCTTCCTGGGTCTCGAGCCTACCAACTTTTGGACCAGAACTATATGGATGTACGTACGTATTTGGTGTTTTGTGTTTTTTTGGGTTTTTTTTTCCGGTTTCTTTTGGTAGAAAGGTCAGGCAGAACATAAAGTAATTATGGAATCCATCAGTTCCACAGATGTTTTATAGGCTGAATGAGAACCACAGACAGAACTTGCTTGTCCCGTTTAACTGTTGCTTAGGAATGTAAAGAGGACAGCACTTAGAATCCAGAAAACATTTTGAGAGGATTTCCCAATACACCCAGGAATGTCCCTACTCTGCGCCCCACTTTTTCCACCAGTCAAAGCCTTCTCTGTCTCTCCAGTTGGAATTAACTTCTTTCTCAATGCAAACCCTACCTTGCAGCCCAGCGGCCATGCTTCTGTTGAGCACTTCATCCTTCTCTATGTCACTGATCCGGTTCTCTTGGTGGTTTGTAAATTCTTCTATTATAAAAACCATTTCTTAACCATATTTTTTTGTGTGTTCACCATTGTAGCTTCCACCACCACAATGTAATATCTAATAATGATAACAGCTTCTATTTATTAAGTGTTTTTTTCTTTGTCAGAGACTATTCGAATAATGTCTTATTTAATCTTGCATCAGCCTTTTGAGGTATGTAGTTTTACTATTTCCATTTAAGTAATTTTCCAAGTAAGAGAAGAAAGTGGGATTTCCAACCTAGGTTTGTCAAATTCTCTAATTCCAAAGCTTGTGTTCCCAAGTTCTGTGATATTCTGCCTCACACGGTGGCTGGGGGAATGGGCCCTCCACAAGGAAATTCCAATCTTGCCCTACTAAGAGTCAGCACTATCTGAACAGAAGAAACACTTACAAGGTCATTTCATCCCACCCTCTCATTTCACTGATGAAGGAATTAAAGCTAAAAAGGGGAAAGTGCGTCAATCTAAGTCACCTGAGCAGTCAGTAGCTCAGCATAACACCCGGCCTCACGCCATTTCCCTGCTGCCTGCAACCTCTTGGCCTCTTGCTTTCCTAGAGTTTCCATGGGACAGGAATTGCACAGTATTGGAAAGCTTAGGCAGGAAGAGGGTGTGGGCACAAATGTATGTCATGCTTCGTGATCACACTGTATAGGACACCAGGGACACACAGCTTCCCTGAAGCTTTACTTTCCTGAAAAATTGTGCTTAGATCAAATGCTTGCTTTCCCATTCCAGTAAGTCAGCCTCTAGGGTGTGTGAGTCAGTTTGGCTGGTGGCTGGGAGTCTGTGCCATACTTTGTCTCTGTGCTGATTGTCAGTTGATTGTATGTATATGGACTCTAGGATATACAAGATCATGTGTACATATTATTGCTTACTGTTTAGCCTACTATTGGCATTTTATACCAGATAATTCTTTGTTGTGGGCCTTCCCTGTGAACTGTAGAGTATTTAGCAACCTCCCTGGCTTCTATCCACTAGATGCCAGTAGCACCTCCCTTCCCTCAATTGTGACAACTGAAAATATTTCTAGACATTGCAAAATGTCCCCGGGGCAAAATTACCCCTAGTTGATTTAACCTCATGTCTCCCTGAGTCCTGTGGTGGGGAGGAAGGTGCTAATTGGTGAGGACAGCAAATATCCAAAACTCCAGCTAGAATCTATATCCTGAGGATGCTCTGACTTAGATTTCAAAATACTTTTATGGTTTCCATGTATGGCATACTTGCTTTGTGCCCATTGTGCCCAACAATGGCTAAGTGATTTAACTCACTTATTCCTCCCAAGGTGTGCTGTCGGGTAGCTATTATTGTTCCCACGTGTATTAGTCAGGGTCCTCCAGAGAAGCAAAACCAGTAAGATATGTGTGTGTGTGCATATATGTATGTATTTTTCTAAGTGATTTATTATAGAGAATTGGCTTATGCAATTACAGAGGCTGACAAGTCCCAAGATCAGCAGTCAGCAAGCTGGAGACCCAGAAGAACTGGTGGTGTAATTCCAGTCCAAAAGTCGGCAGGCTCAAGATCCAGGAAGAGCCAACGTTTCAGTTCCAGTCTGAAGGCAGGAAAAAACCGATGTTCCTGCTCAAAGACAGTCAAGCATAGGCATTCTCTATTATTAAAAGGCTGAGGAAGATCAGCCTTTTTTTCTATTCAGGTCTCCAGTGGACTTGATGAGGGCCACTCACATTAGGGAGGGCAATCTGCTTTATTTAGTCTACAGACTCAAATGTTAATCTCATCCAGAAGCACCTTCGCAGACACATCCAGAATAACGTTTGACCAAATATCTGGGTACCCCATGGTGTAGTCAAGTTGACACATGAAATTACAGATGAATAAACTGAGTCTCAGTGTGGGTTGTTCAAAGAGTCCCACAGCTAGCAAGCTGCAGGAGAAAATGTCAAGACCAGGTTTGTGCTCTTAGCCTCTACATGAGTGTTTCTCAACCCAGTAGATTCATGCTGGGTGTGTATTGTACCCTTTTGGTTTCATGGGGCAGAAATAAAGCTTAAGAACTTCTGCTCTGTGCACGGCCCATCATTGGTTGGCTGTCCTAGAATCACCAAATATCAGGGTTAGAAGAGGCCATTAGGAAATCGAACCCAGTGAGACATTAATATGATGATCACACAAATAAATCAATAGTGCAACTATCGTGAGCATTCTGATGGAATACTGTGTATTACCACGGAATAGACCTTACCTAGGGTCAGGAGAGGCTTGCCCAGGGAGTAGAAGAGTAAGGGTTACATAGGTAGAGAAAGTAGGAAGGCATTCAAAGCAGAGAGAACCCTGGGGTGGCAGGGAAGGGGCAACTTGACCCAGACTGGCTCTGCAGAGTGAGTTCTTAGGGTTGGTAGAAACACACTACAGAAAGCCACACTGGGTGTAAGGACTTGGAACTCCTGTAGGAGTGAGTTGAGGGTGAGGAGGGGTGACTGCTACAAAATCACAGAACCCTCCAATTCCATGTCTTATTATGTAGGGGAGCAAAGAGGCCCAAAGAAGTCCCTCGTTCAAGGGAATGCAGAGGTAGAGTTAAAACTCAGATTTCCTGCTTCCGTATCAATGACATTCCCAATTACCATGCCATCTCTGCATGTTCTCTGGAATTGCCTGGCTCTTCCTTTACCCCATAGGGAGCCTCCCAACTCTTGGAGCTTCAGAGTTCTTATTCTTACGTCTCACACTCCCCCTAAAGAGTGGTAAAAATGCTCTCCTGAGTCCCCGTGTACCCTGAGCCCTGAGCACATCACCATACCACAGGAACTGCCACACAAGAAAGGGGGAAACCACATGTGGGCTCAAGTACTGGATCGGCAACTGGGAATGCTAAAATAACTCATGACCCATAGGGGCGTAAGTTACAAACTGGTAGTCTGTAGGCTGGATTTGGCCACATGATGTTTTCAAATGTGTTTAAAATCTATTGCCACTGTTAAATAATCAGATTTTACATAAAAAATCAAATTTCTAGCCTGCATTCCTGCATGACAACAATTCCCTGGAGCTCCTGCCTTCCCCTCCTCACAGTTCCCGGGTGTCTAACTGCCCACTCTGTTTCCGACCTCTGAGGTGGCAGGTGGTGTCTGTAGCCCAGGGTTCTGCAGACATGCAGCGTAGCCTGCCTGCCCTGCTCTGACCCCTGACAGCCCTTCAAAAAGCTGCAAACATTGACCTTGGGATGGCCCCTCCTTCTGTCTGCAGGCCAGCCAACACCAGTTCCTTCAGCTGCTGCTCCCCTGATGGGGCTGTGGTCTCCTCCTGTCCTGTCACCCTCTTTCCGGACACAGTCCCCTATGTCTGAGTCCCTATGAAAGGGATGCATTCAGAATCAAGCACTGTGCTCCCCAGATGGGCTGACCCATGTGGAAGATTTTTAAAAAGACTTTATATACCATTTTTTTTCAACTTGGCAACCAGATCAGTAAGCACAATGTCACCCCAAATCAAAAGAAGCCTCATAACATAAAGGTTGATTCTCTCTTATGACTCTAGCTAAGTAGAATAAACTCCCATGGGAGAACTTCAATTCATTTCCTGAGACTATACACAGGCAGATCTCTAACAATGTGGGAGGAATGACAAGCATCTTGAAAAAATTTTTTTCTGTTTATAAGTATAAGTAGTGAAAAGAGTCTAAGGAAAATACTTGTAAGAGTCCTTGTAAAATGACAGCAAGCTAACTGGTTACATGAAGTTATTGCTCTTTCTCTCTGCTCCCAGAATGAACCCAAATGAACTCTTCTTCTTTATTTTATTTGTTTATTTATGTATGCATGTATTTATTTATTTTGCCCTTTGAGGTTAAAATTGCATAGGTAGAAAGCAAGAAAACTAATGGTATTGCAAGAAGAGGAAAAGGAAAAAAACCTCTGGCCTAGGACCTAGGAATAGTCCCTGGGGACTTTCCTCCAATCTGCTCTGACTATTGGGAGCTCTTAGGTCACTTAACACTCTGTGCCTCAGTTTCCTCATTGTGCAATTTGATTGTTGAATCAGATTAGAGATTCCACAAATGAGAGCAGTGCATCCAAAGCATCACTCACTTGTGTAAAGCCTTTTCTAGAGAGCCCCTGAACCATTGATCATTTACTTCATGCTCTTCTTAAGAATGACCTCAGACCAGGCATGGTGGCTCATGCCTGTAATCCCAGAAATTTGGGAGGCCAAGGCAGAAGGATCTCTTGAGGCCAGGAGCTTGAGACCAGCCTAGGCAACATAGCAAGACCCTGTCTCTACAAAAATATTCCAAAATTAGCTAGGTATGTCAGGAGGTTGAGAGGTTTGCACAAAGGCAAGGATCACTTGAGCCCAGAAATCCGACGCTACAGTGAGCTATGATCGCACCACTGCACTCCAGCCTGGGTGACAGAGCAAGACCCTGTCATTAAAATAAATAAATAAATAAAAATAATAATAAAGAATGATTTCAATTCCAGTCATAATTTTAAGGTTAGCCTCATCCAAAGCAGAAACATTAACAAGCTCACAGATGCAATGTGTTAATTATGATTTTATTAATAGTACTATTAAAATAAATACTCAGGAATTAAAATTAAAAACAATATTCACCCATGTGCTACCTAAAATTATCTTGCTTGCATATACCACTTTGGGAACACCCAATTTTGGGTTCATGGATGCACTTCAGGAAGACTTTGAATATTTTAAAATTGTATACTAAGTTGTGTGTGTGTATGCGTGTGTGTATTTTTGAGAGGTTGTATAGATTTCCTGTGATTCTCAAAGGTCCACCTCATCCATTCAAAAGCTGAAAAGTATTACTTCCAAGGGGCTTTCTAAGAACCTGCCAGACCTGTCTTGGGAAGGGACTGAGCAAAAGGACTACAGTGTCCAAATAGCCTGCAAGGGCTCTTTTCAGCAAATTTCCTCCCACCCCTAGTGTTAAACGTCTCCTAAATGGCTAAGGAAATAACGTCCAGTTCCTCAGTGGGGTGGAAATGAGGAGTTCCTCTTCTGAACTGAGCCTGAGAGTTCAACGGGGCACAGCCTAACCTTGGCTCCTTCTGTGTTTCAGGCAAGTGAGTCTTGGAGGTGCTGGGATGACAGTACCCTGGGGAGAGAAGTAACATTTTACTTAAAGTGACCTCATAAACACTTGGCAAAAGCCCCCAACACCAGAATGATACAGAGTTCAGCTTAAGCAGATTCCTTCCTTTTTCTTAGGAGGACTCAGAAGTTCATCTCTACAGGATTGCTGCAGAGAAAGGGGCAAGAATTAGAAACGTAATATCTCCCCCCAGCGCTGCTTTGCCTGGTGGAACTCCCTGCCACTTCACCTGCTTGTTTTGCAGCTTGCTGAATTTCCATATGTCTGACCTGAATTGTTAATGGTTTTCGTTGTCTGACTATAGGAAAAGACCTGTGACTTTCTCAGGCTCTGGGAGTGATGGTGACCACTCTGCAAGCAGATGTAAGTATGAACACACCAGACATACCAAATGGTAGCCTTGATCTTGCCCTGCAGTAACTGGACAGGGAGCTTCCCAAAAGGGGCAGAGTTATTCTTCCCGGAGCCCAGTCCAGAGAGGTGCTCAAAGAGCAGCTAGTGGCTATGCAACAAATGTTGAACGAATGGCAATTACTGCTCAGGCCAGTCATGTGTACCCTACACAGACATGAAAAAGTAATCAAGGAAAGCTTCATGGTACAGGTGATATTTGAACAAGGTCTTGGGGTCAGATAAAATTTTAACAGCATAGGAGCTGTTAAAATTTTAAACACACAGGAGCTCTGGAGTCTGGCATATGATTAGGTTTGAATTCCAACACCCCCACGGACTAGGCGTGCCTTTGTGCAAACTTCTTAACTTCTCTAAGCCTGATAGTCCTCACCTATAAAGTGAGGATGATGCCAGTACCTACCTCAAGCACTGTGTGTGAGCATTAAATGAGAAAAACTGCAGAGCCTCAGTGAATGGTCCTCGTGGTGGTGGCGGTCGTCGTCATCACCATTATCGTCCTCATCATCAAGAAGAGTGGGGAGGACGTTCCACAGAGTGGAACCTGAGGGAGTGGAGCACCGGGGAGGCAGCCAGTTTGCTGTGATTTCCACAGCATGATCTACTCACCTGAGCTATCCTCAGGTAACATATGCAATCCTGCTAATAGACTTTTAGAAGGATCCATCATGCCCTCGCCCTCCTTAGCAGTCTCTGTTCTGATTGGCTGCACTGCCCCACGCTCCCAGTGCTCTGGCAATGCATTTTGTCCTCTAACAGTGGGGGCACTGGGCTGCTGGACAGAGTCTCCAGGGTGCAGCCACAGGGAGCTCCTGCATCTGCAGGCCCTGGAAGGAGATCCTCCTCACGGCTACATTTCCCTTGGAGAGAACTTGACAAGGAGGCCCAGCAACATCAAAGAAGGAGTCAGGATGCAGGAGGAGCCACAGAATTGCCCAAGGCTCTTGCTGAACTTTTGCTGCTCGGTGGGGCCAGTTAGGCCTGCACATCTCTGGAGCAGACACCCCTCAATGCCATGGGTCCTGGTGGGCCCTACTCATCCCTCACACGTTTGTTACCCCTCCTATGAATCAGACTCAGCTGCTTTATATTTTCTTCATTGTACTTACCACTACCTAATATTACACTATGGTAGTGAGCATTGTATCTTTTGTATTAAGACAGTGCCTGCCACATAGTAAGCAATTAGTATTTGCCACAAGTTGTAAAAATAAATGAATTAGTATCCACAGTGCCTGGCACATAACAGATATTCCATAAATAGTTATCAAATAGTGAGAGTCTGCCTGTCTGCCTGGGGAACAGGGATGAAGGTGGTGCGGGATGGGCAGGATTTTGTCCAGGGAGGCCTTCCTGGAGGCGGCATTTGAGCTAGACCTTAAAAGACAGGGTGAAATTCCACAAGACAGGGTGAGCATTGGGGCATTTGAAACAAAAAGGACAAGTGTTTGGATATGGAAAACCCTGGGAACATTTGAGACATTGGGGATAGTTCAGTTTGGCTGGAGGGCTGGAAATGTAAAGAGGAATTACAGGAAGCTATGCCTGCAGAAGTTTCCCCTATATTATAGAGGGTCTCAAAGGCCATGCCAAAGAATAGGGCCCACCTCCCTCAGGCAGTAGAAAGTCAATGATGGCCTTTAGGAAGGGAAGTGCTATGATCTGACCAATGCTTTAGGAAGATCAGTGGATTTGAGGTGGGATTTGAGGTGGGAGACAGAAAACAAAGATCTGAAGCCAGAAACATGGTAAAAGCATAAACAAGGCTCGGTATACCACTGGATGTTGACTTAACACAATAAGCAGGGACGGGGAGAATCAGAGATGAATTTAAGTGCCGACCTGGCTTACTGAAATAGCGATGATGCGGCTGCAGCCTGAGCAGAGAGGCAAGAGGAGGTACAGAGGGACTTGGGGGGATGGGAAGGAGAATAACGCAAAGTCTGACCTTGTCGTGACTCGGATTCCCCGTTTGGTGAAGGCTGTGGACATGCAAGTGGCAAAGTCCCACTGACTGCAGGAAACAGAGACTGAAATTCCAAATGCAGACATGGGCTGGAGAAATGTTGAGAGTCGCCTCCATGGAAGTCATCGCCATCAAGGCATCTGCCTAGGCCTTGGAGTCCGCGTAGTTTCTGCAGTTGGGTAAATCTGGCTTCTGATCCTGGCTCTTCTAATCGTGGGTGCCCTTTTGGAAGACAGAACTGCCACTTCCTCCTCCAACCTCTCCCACATGTAAAAAGACAGGCTTGTGTTGAACAATGCAATGTCCTCCAGCCCCACAGTTCCAACATCTCTAGTGTCTGAGGATGTGGAGTCTGGCCTTGATGGCATTGCAGAGACGAGTCCTAACAGTGATCCAGGGCTGGGTGAGCTGGCCAGGGAGGCCAGGCCTGGCTGTATCCTTGTATGCTGCAGCCGGGAGAAGCCCGTGGTTATTAATCTGCTTGTGGATAAAACAAGCAAGAGAGGTGTCAAAGATAGCTAGAGATGAGAAGCAGGCCATTTGACCAGACTAGTTAAACCACTTTACTAAGAACTACAGCTGAACCAAACCAAGTCTGAGTCTGAGTCTATGTGTGCTTGTACGTGTGTGTGTGAGAGTGTACTGCCCACCCAAGCTGGGAAGGCAGAGGGGAAAAACAGGTCTGAGTGTATATCTGCTTCATCTGTTTGCTTTTCTCAAGTTTGTTCCTGTATGAACGGACGTTTCTAATCCCTTGTACTCACAGAGAAGGAAATATCAGCTGTAGTTCTGTTTCCAGAAACCTTCACAGCACCACCCCCACCTCACCCCACCCCCAGAACACTTACCCCAAGGTCTCCAGGGTCAGAATCTGCAGCCAGACCTCTGGGTTCTAGAACCTAGAGTGGAGATGTAGAGAATCCTACAGGTAAGCCCGAATGTTAGAGCCGCCAGTAGGCTCAGACCTCCTGCCAAGGGATAGCTGGTATTTCAGGGGCTGCATTGCAAAGATGGGCAGGTCAATGCATGCCCAGCAGGAACAGAAGAAGCACTGCCATTGTCCCAGCTGATCGAGGTGGGCATGCTGGGAAGGTGCTTGGTAAGCCCAAGGTGAATATTTGGTTTCCTCTACTTCGCTGGGATATTTAACTTTGAGTCATAATTACTTTCTGCCTCTGAAAAGATGTATCCTGTGGCTCTGCGACATTTTAGGAAAAGAGATTTCCAATTTAGCAGCAGAACTCTTTCTTTAAAATGACATCTTGCACGAAACCCCAATACATAAAACATATTTTGTAATTGAGTGATTAGCATGTTCTTTAGTCAGTTTGAATTGTTATTCTTGGTGACAAAGACCTCATTATTTTCAAAATCTCAGAAGTGCTTAACAGGAAACTCTGGAGCATGCTGTGAGAACCACTGATATAGTCCTCACTTTCTGGGGTGTTGGGATTCTGAGTGATGAGAAGTCACACTTCATCTTTTACAAAGTGAAATTAAGATGACAGAAGGGAATTATAGCATTTCACGGCATTTTACTGATTAAATTTGAATAGGAGGTAACCAGCCTTGTATAATAGGTTGGAAAGAGAAAGGGTCATGCGGAAAAAAGTCAGGGCCCTGTGTTTGGGCTCTAGAGAGTGTTGGCTCTAGTGTTTTGAGAGTGACATTGGAGAAGGCCTTTCTTGTCTGTGGACTCAGATTCTCCATTTATGGGTGACACTTCACCTGAGGGTCTAGGATCTGGCTGCTGCTCCATGTGTTGGCGCAGATGCTACGTTGTCACAAAATCATACAGACATACCCAGGTTGCCACAAAATAGACCCATCCCCTCTACACACCCAAATTGACATATTGACACTAAGTTCTACGGGGTGATTCCATACACAGCAATAGAAATGAACTGCTAGAAGGTTTCCAGTGAGTACTTGAGCTGCAGAAGAGTAGCAAATGAGGCCACAGTTACAAGCACCAGCCCTGGAGCCAGCCCTAGATTTTAGTCCTGACTATATCAATTACTAGCTGTGTGATCCTGGGCAAGCCACTTACTTACCTTCTTGCTTTCCCCATCCATAAAATGGAAACAGCATGGCACCTCCCGCCCAGGGTTGCTGGGTTGGTTGGTGTTATACAACACAGTGGGGAAGCCCTCTGACTTTGACTGCACCAAAACCTGGATTCAAGTTCCTTCTCTTCCACTAATAAGCTTAGTGACTTTGTAAACCTCAGTTTGCTCATTTGCCAAATAGGGATAATGATTAAATCCAATAGTTGGTAAGACACTATAGTTGGAATGTTGTGAACACCCAGGAAAAAAAAATGATGTGGCCAACTGTAAGGAAACTTTGGAGGAAACGGTGCCAGTTATAGATAAAGGATGGGGATGGTTGTATGATGTACTGGGAAGAGCTCAGCCCTGGGCATGAGGACTGGGCTGTCACCGTGGCTATGTCCCATTTCCTGGGTGACCACCAGAAGGGCTCTTCTCTTTCTGGGCTACATTCACTCCTTCTGTATGAGGAAGAAGTTGCACTCCACAATCAGATTCCAATATTCTCTGGGTTTTTTGTTGAACTGCTTCTGGTTATAGCCCCATGGAGGGATCTGGGAATCTGTGTCCTGCACCCCAGCTCAAATGCCTTTAGGATCAGGCACACATCAGGCATGAGTAAAGTGAGCCATCTTGAGTTGTGTTTTTCTTAAGATAGTTACAAAGTTGACCTATTAAACGTGATGGAATATTCTTCATATCCACAAAGAAATTTGCTCACTCCCATTTTGCTTGAACCACTGACAGCCTCAAATTTGGAGAGACTATTAGAAGGAGGGGGCCCCCGAAGTAAAAAAGGCACTCAAGCCCCATCTAAAGATGGCGTCTGTGTTCGGTAACAGTTGATTGTTGCCAAACACAATGAAGGCCCAGCGGGCTAATGAATCTCCCGGATTTTCTAGAGAAGTTAGAAATCAGATTTTTTTGTGTGTGAAATCTTCTGATCATTAAGAGTTGGAAAATAACCCAAAATCCTTTAAAAAACAATACTTCTGCAATCTGCAGATTCAATTCATGGCGGGTATTTTGCATTTTCAGGTGTAACCAGTTCCTAATACCTATCAGCAGGTGTTGCCTGCTGTGGGTCAATGTTCTCTACCTCCACCCCCGCAAAAAGGAGGGTTCACCAGGCAAAGCCTTAGACCAAAAGAACACAGGCTCTTCAACCTGTATTATGCATGCTCACCACATATAGTAGGACCTGGAGTCCCGAAAGCAGCTCTCTATGGCCGTTGTTTTCAAACTTTTAAGATTCATAAAAATCACTTGGGAATAAAATTGCCTGGGGAGTTTGGGTAAGATGTCTCAGGCTCCACTCACAGAAATTCTGATCCAGCAGGTCTGAAGTGGGCCTCAGAAATCTGCCCAGACAGTTCTTCAGCCTCCCTTTGGGAAACTGATCTCGGGTCTAGCCAGGCACCAGTAACTGTGGAAGTTCTGCCCAACATGGATGCTCAGTGCTGGAGGGGTGATCAGCTGAGCTAACTGCTGCACCTAAAGGGGGACAGACAGAAGAGGGTTGATTTGCCTCTTCCAGGGAGCATGGACAGAGACCCGTTCATGTTACTTATTTACTAGAAGTTTATTTTAAGGACTCATGGAGAAGTAAGGAAGCTGCAGAGTCAAAGCCTATGGAGGCCAGAATATTGTTCCACCACTAGAATGTTTTTCCACTCTTATCTCATCTGTCCATAAGCACTAGGCATCTGTTGCTGCCTCCTCTGATTATAAGCATTACTCTATGCCTTACCTATCTCACTGTTCTCCAAGAGAAAAGGCCTGATTGGTTCAGCTAGTCACCAGCCAGAGCACAGTGCTCCTGTGGACAGAACACTCACTCCTTATAGGCTGCTGCCCAGCCCATAGCTAGTAGTCTTTGGATCAAGCCATCATTTCATATTGCATCCCATGTGGCCAGGATGCCAAGGTCAGGTGATGCTAAGCATGTCAACCTATGAGTCAGGAATCTCCGAGGGAATGGCCAGGTCATGGTAGGCTTCTTGCATGGCCCACCTGCTATGATAATGGCAGTGAGGAAAAATAACCAAAATAGCCAAAGAGATAGAGGCTCCACAAGTCTGAAGGGACACGTGCCCCAATAGGAGCCCTCTACCCTGACTGGTGACAGATGCTAGACATGGACAGCAGACTAGCCTGGTGGGTGAGTCTGCAGACTCTGCGTTCATATTCCAGCTCCACCGTTCTCTTGCTGTGTGACTTTGGGTAAGTTACTCAACCTCTCTGAACTTGAGCTTCCCAGTGTTTCAATAAGAATGAAAAGTTATTCAGACCCACTTCAGACCTGCTGGATCAGAATTTCTGTGAGCGGAGCCTGAGACATCTTACCCAAACTCCCCAGGCAACAACCCTTTTGTGAGGGTTAAATGAAATACTGAGTATAAGTCCTTCAGCACAGAGCCTGGCATAAAGCAAAAGATAATATTTAGTTTAAAAGAAAAAAAGAAACCTACAGAGAGTTTCCCTTCTCAGAAAACATCCTCAGAGAAGAACAGAACAACATTGCAAGAGGAAACCCAAGTTCTGGGGAAACATGAGCTATTATTATTACTCTCCAAGTATATAAAATAGATGTGGATTAAAGGTGACATGTGGTGTGGTGGGAGGTAGAAGGAAAAAGAGCACAGGATCAGTAGGACACTTGGGCATGTGTCCCCACTCTGCCACTTTTGTAACTAACTCTGTAACCAGCCAAAACCACGGCCCTTCCTATGCCTGGGCTTTACTTTTCCTATTTGTAAAATGAGGGGTTTGGGCCATCTGACCTCAGAGGGCACTTCCAGCTCTAAAGCTCTGGAATCTTGTGAGGATTAAGCATGGCAGAAGAAGAACCAAAGACTTAGCCAACTGACCCCAGATTCTAGAAGGGCTGGGGTTTTTGTTTTGTTTCTGTTCTTTAAAGTAAATTGAAAGGTAACTTTAGGCTGAAATAACAGTCATACTTACTGGGATAAGAAGGCTTGGGTTGGGACCTAAGAATGGCCTTCAAGAATGTGGAGGATGGCTGGGTGTGGTGGCTCACGCCTATAATCCCAGCACCTTGGAAAGCTGAGGCAGGAGGATCACTTGAGGACAGGAGATCGAGACCAGGCTGGGCAAAAGAGCGAGACTCTGTCTCTACAAAAAATAAGAAAAATTACCTGGGTGTGGTGGTGCACACCTGTAGTCCCAGCCACTCAGGAGGCTGAGGCAGGAGGATCGCTTGAGCCTAGGAGTTCGAGGCTGCAGTGAGCTATGATGATGCCACTGCAGTCCAGCCTGGGAGACAGAGCTTTCTCTCCAAAAAAAAAAAAGAACATGGAAGAGACCTGCACTTGCTGCACTCGACAGCAGGGTTAAGCGGGTCCTGTGTGATCTGAGGTTGGAAAGTAGCACCACTCTATTTTAGGGGTAAACATTTTGACAAGTAGAGGAGTCTTTTCCCAGATACTTCAGGACACATTCTCTAGCTTAATTCAGGTTTCTATTCAAATATCACCTCCTCAGGTCTCTACTCCAACCCCGGTCCTAACTCGAAGTCCATCTCTAACTACCCCGTCTAAAATGCCACTTCTGTCACTTTCTAGGCCCTTAACCTGTGTTTGCTTACACATAGGCTGATAGCCCATTATACATTGTCTGAATCCCCCAGAGGCACATCAGCTGCACCAGAGCAGAGAATTTGTTTGCTTCATTCACTGCTGAATCCCCAGCTCTTAAAACAGGGCTTTGAACATAGCAGATTCTCAATAAATATTTGTGGACCAAAAAAAAAAGACGACGAAGACAAAGAAGAAAAATATAATGTTGTTTTTTGTCCTGGTGAACAAAATCTGAAGTTAATGAATTAATTCCTAATTGTTAAAATCCAGAACTCAGCCCGTTGATGAGGAAAGGAACTAGAGGAACAGGTGATCTTCCCTCTTATTACTGAAAAATGTCCCCATACAGTTCCCCATGTGGAAGACCAGCAAGGTTACTGCCTGGGCAAGGGAGGCCATGTGGGGATTCCAAGTTCAGAGCATGCATTTTCCTCTGCAGCAGACTCTGACTTGTAGGATCTCCCCCTTTTATTCTGGAGGCCATATGCTGGCCTTGAAGGGGGTTTTGAAGGCCTCACCATTCAGGAACTGTCCTGAAATTTCCCCTCTTCCGCATCCAGGAGGCCTGCAACTTTCAGGAACTGTTGATTGTCTAGGGAACATAAACAAAAGAACAAAGGCAAAATTGACTCATTGGAAGACAAGAAATCTCAGATTGAACTGAACATATAACCCATTGGAAATTTAAACACCCAGAGTGGTATGCAGAAGGAACATGATTACAAACCCTGAGGAGGGGTCCCGAGAAGCCAAAGAAATTCCATCCTGGTTCTCAGCCCCTGTTCACAAAAATTTCATAGAAGGGGAACAAGTCTCCAGAGCCTGTGCATCTTGTGAAGCGACCCTGACTGCCAGTTGCCTGTTTGCTCTAAGAGACCAGAGGGATTCTCCAGCAAGCTGGCTTTGATTTATCCGAATATGGCCTCTTTGCTGAGAGTACTGTGAATCAAGCACCAGGGGCCTGGGGCCAGCGCGGCATTTGGCATTGTTACTTTACAGGCTGTGTGACTTTTGGCAAGTTCCTTCCCCTCTGCAGGACTCAGTTTCTCCCTCTGTCAAGAAAGAAATCCAGGCTGCATTTGATCTCCGTTTTCTCTGCTCCTTCAAACCTCATTGTTAGCAGCCCCCAAGGCGTCAGTGTGCTTTTCTGGACTGTTTGCTTCGTCCCCTGCCCCCACGCCTCCTTTTCTGTTGGCAGATAAGCTGTTTCCGGCTTCACGTGGAATTGCACCCCCAGAATGGGAAACAGCTTTGAGTCTCAGTCACAGACACTCAGGCAAGGAGGACTCTTACTGCTGGCCAGACTAGTGCCTGGACCTCAGGTCGCTGTTCCTCTGTGGCACAAGGGATCATGGACCTGCCCTTCCCCCCCACCTCTCTCTCTCTCTCTCTTTCTCTCTCTCTCTCTCTCTCTCTCTCTCTCTCTCTCTCCCCCCACCTCACTGTCTGTTTTGCCAAGTTCCCCTCCATGGCATGTGACAGCATGACACCCCAAGGGGGAAAAGCTGCCAAGCCGGGCCCTGAGTCCTTGGCGTTGGGTGAGAAGGTGGAGCTCTCCCAGCTATGACTCTGAGGCTGCAAGGGGATTCTTGTCTGCTAAGCAGCATCAGTTTCCTTACCTAGGAAATGGAAATAAGAAGAACTCTGACCAGACATGTCAGAGGACTTTTTTGAGAATCAGATGAGAAAAGAGAGTTGGGGGAAACCTTTGATCCGCTACTTAGATCATTGGGTCCCAGACTCTCAGCCTCCATTTTGACCTCCTACCTCTCCAGCATGCTGTCTCTTCACTTCACCCACCCTGTTAGCCTCTCCAGCAATAACACAGCAGCTCAGAGCATGGGCTCTGGAGTAGACTGCTGAGAGTTTCCTATGGGTTCTACTGCCTACCAGCTGTGTGATCTTAGGCACGTTAACTCACCTCTCTGATTCTCAATTTCCTCATCTGAAAGTGGGGATAAAACAGAACCTACTTCAAGGGTCACTGTGAGATAATGTATGAAAAGCACTTGGCACAGCACCTAAGACATGTTCGTTCCTGCTGTAATTAGTGTTATCTCTTTGAAGCCCACAACCTGTTATCACTGACAGCATCAGTGGAAGACTTAATAGAATTGGTGTGACTAATGGGCATCCTGCATCCTGGCAGTTCTGGAGATGCAGTCCACAGACCTTTGGCAGTCCTCCAAATCCTTTCAAGGGGTCCAAAAACTCAAAAACTATTTTTAGAATAATACTCCTTTGCCTTTTTCACTGTGTTGACATTTACACGGATGGTGCAAAAGCAATAGCGTGACCCAAGACAGTGGCGCCCAACTGTGCAAGCCTTCATTGTATTCTTTACTGCTGTGCATGCCCAGTTTCACTTAACAATGTCTTTTATTAGGCAGTAAATATTGTTACTTTTATTAACTCTTGACCCCCTTTTTACTTGAAAGAATGACTGACTGACAAAACTATGGTTATTCAGATGTGGGCAGACATTTTCTCAGGAATGAATGAAGTAAGCCTATCACTTCAAGGAAAAACACTACCAATGTTTGTTGCCAATGATAAAATTCAAGCTTTCAAGTGAAGTTTGCAAAACTTATTTCTGCCACTATGAACTTGTCAGCTTCCCAATACTTAGAAAGACTTTTTGAATGAGATTGATGGTAAGATTAATAAATGTGATTTTTTTGTATCGTAGAATGGAATGTCTCAACATTTGGAGGATCTGCTTAACTCAGTGAACTCATATTTTCCCAATGATTAATGCATGATATTACAAAATCATACAAGGGTAAAAGATCCATTAAAAGGGTGAGTTAGACCAATGAATTATGTATAATAAAGTATAAAAAGTTTATTGATATGGTTTCAGAGTCCATATTGCAACTAATCTTTCAGAAACTACCACTTGGAAGTTTTAGTGTACTATCAAAGAAGAATATTCACAACTGTCTGAAAAGGCCATTAAAATAGTCCTCATTTTTTTCAACTATGGACCTGAGTGGGGCCAGATTTTACTCATATACTTCAACAAAACAGCACATTGCAACAGAGTAAATGCAGAATCAGATATGAGAATCAAGCTATCCTCTATTAAGCCAGATGTTGAAGAGTTATGCAAAAGCATAAAACGATGCCATTTTCTCAAAACTATTTTTTGCTTTGGAAAATTTTTCCTAAAAATATGTAAATTATGTCACCATGTAGTGGGTTTATTTTTTTATTGTTAAATAAATTAATAAATCAATATTTTAAAATTTCATGTTTTAATTTATTATGTGGTGAATATCACTAGATAGAATCTACATAAACAAAATCTATTTGTAGTGTTCAGTCATTTTTTTAAGAGGGTAAAGAGGTCTAAGATCAAGAAGCTTTAGAACCACTGCTGTAAATGTGTTAGAGAGAGACAGACAGCAAAAGAGAGCAAAGAGAAGTTCCACATGCCCAGCACAGGAAGTGACAGCCCTGTCGTGTGCTCTGTTCAGCAGCCCACACCAGGAGCACTCTGGACTTCCCTGTCCAACTCACAGCTGCGTGTTTTAATAGGGATACTGACATACCTAACATCACTCCAGAAAGGGTAACTGGACTATTTAAGAGTATGAAAATTATGTCCCCAGAGGAACAATAGAAATAATTAGGTAAATTTACCCTAGAGAAAAGCAAAAATCAAAAATGAAAATAAAACTTACAGAATCATAACACTTCTTCAAATCTCTGAAGGGTTGTCAGAAAAAAATTAAACCAAAGGCTATACAAGAATGGCCCCAAATATGTATTTTGCTACACCGAGATTTTGCTGTATTTTTTCTTCTGTTTTCTCCCTCTTTCATTCTCTAATTATTCTTCCTACCTTTAAATGTTGTTTCTGGTCTTATATCATTCCTTTCTATTTTTCTTTCTTTTTCTAGCTCTACTTCTTTGGCTCCATCTCTCCCCTTTCTCTCCTTCCTTTCCTTTCATTGTATTTCTCCCTTCATTACTCACAATATGTAATAAATATATTTTCATTTTTTTCAAAAAGTTTTGTTTCCTTTCTTTCCTTAAAAAGGTGTGAGGAGGAGCAGGAAGGGGAGGGGGAAGAGGAGGAAGAGGAGAGGAAGGGGCAGGGGCAAGGGAGGAGGGAGGAGACCAGAAAGGAAGGCGGAAGAAGAATAACAAATAATCATCTATGTTTCTTACGCCTCTGTAACCTGATGTATTTAATAAGACAAAGGTATAGATGTTGGTGGCTCCTAGTGTAGGAGCAGGAACGTCTCCTCTCACCGTGGAGAGCCGGATGAGTAAGGCTGAGCTCTGAGCTTTGAGTGTTATTAATATTTATCCCAAGCTCATCAGAGAGAAAGGAAAAGTCACAAAATAGTAATGTTTTACAGGCAATGCAAGGGAAATAGAATAGAAAATTCCAGAACATTTTCCAAAGAAGAGTTTTAACAAGAAGATTCCTCTTCTAGGAAAGGACCTAAGGAAATGATCTAAGAGGTAGGCATAAAATTATGTACAAGAATGTTTTTCACAATATTAATTAAAATAATGAAGAATTGACATGTCCTAAATGTCCAAATATATACAGTTAAATCATTTCTGAGACATTTATGTAATAGACTATTAAGCAATCAATAAAAAAATTAATGGAGAAATAATAGCACAGAGAAATAATAGCACAGAGAAATACAAGATGATGTTAAAATTTTAAAAATATTCAAGATGCTAAATCATATCTAGTAGTTTAGTTAATATATTTTTACTGAGCTGCTGTCCGCACTATGGCAGATATTGGACATTTAGTGGTGGGCATAATCCCTGCCTTTATACAGCTTAAATCCAAATAAGAAATATAGATTTTAAACAATTAATTAGACAAATAATTAGTTACATGCCTTTTAAGCCCTATTTCAGCGATGAAACATCAATTTATGAAAAGCTACAAGGAAATATAAAATATTAATGGCAGGTTTTTTTGAATGATAAAACTATAGGTGTTTTATATATTCTTTGTAAGTTATGTATTTTCCAAATTTCCTAAAATAAGAATTATTACTTTTAAAATCATTTAAAATTTTTATGATAAATAGTTGAGGAAAAAATTCTAAGGAACATACTCTTTCAATTAATTTCTAACCCTCAGCCACTCTTCCTTTCTCTTTTCCATCATTAGGCACCAATGATGCCTTCTGCCTCTATGACCTACCTAGAAAACCAAAATAAGAAGAGGCCTTCATTCTTTCTTCAAACAGTACTGGACAGACAGAGTGTCAGGTATACAACAGGGCACAAGACTGACTAGCCCTATTCTTATGGAGCTTAAAGCATGATGATAGGAACAGACAGGTAACTGGTGCAACAGGTACTGGGCACTCCATGTGCATCATCTCATTTATTCTTTACTACAAATCTGTAGAATAGGTTCTGTTATTAGACCCATTTTACAGATGAAGAAACTGAGGCTCACTGAAGTTAAATAATAGCTAATGATGGCAGGGCTGAAATTCAGACCTCCATGGCCTGACTCCAAAGACCAAGCTCTAAATAAATCACCAGGAAGGAGACTGAGCTGTGAGTGGAGCTGTGCAAGGCCCCAGGGAGAGGACCTAGCCCAGACCTGTGTATGAGAGAAATCTTCCTGGACCTCTACCTGAGGCCTAAAGAATGAGCTGCAGTTATCTGAGAAGAGGGTTTCAGAAAAGGGGCTCGGGATCATTTCTGGGAATTGAAAGATCAATACGACTAGCATGTGGAATACTGCAGGGGATCGAGGAAAGGCAGAAATGAGGCCAGAGGGTAAGCAAGGAACTGATCATATAGGGCCTTGAAAGCTCAGTGAGGACCTTTCAACTTCATCCTGAAAAATAGTGGAAATCAATAAAGACTTTTAAGCATGAAAGCATCAGGGTCCGTTTTCTACTTACAAAATATAACTCTAGCAACTTGGTGGAGAATAATTTAGGTGAACCAAGACTGAAGGCCAAGGAGCCAATTAGGAGGCCTTAGTAGTCAATCGGTAGAAAGATGTTGGTGGCCGAAACCAGGATAGAAGCAACAAGGAGAGAGAAAAAAATGTCTGGTCCCAGAGATATTTTGGAAGTAAAGTTGGCAGATGAAGAGGAGGTGAGAGAAAGGCAGAAATAGGATGCCAGGATGATTCTCAAATATTGTGCCAATTGAGGTACCAGTCATTGAGAGAGGGAACATGGGGGGAGGCTGTCATTCTGCGGAGGGAGATAAGTTCACTTTAAGACAACCTGGGTGTGAAACACCTTTGTGACATTTAAGAGGGAATTCCCAGTAAGGAGGTAGATATAGGAGTCTGAAGCTCAGGAGAAAAAGCTGGGCTGGAGGTCCATTTACCTGAAGATTGAGCCTTGGAAATGGATGAAATTCCCCTGGGAGAGGTATGTAGCGAGAACACAAGAAAGCTTAGGATAGAACCTGAAGAACACCAACTTGTAACAGCTGGGCAAAAGAATAAGTCTGAAAAAAGTAAAAAATACTGGGAAATAAGCAGCATTCAGAAAGGTACAAAAGCAAATGCTTTTTGGAAACATGTAATGCCATGGAAGTCTTCAAAGAGAATGATTTTAGAAGGTGGAAGTGGCCAGCAGGCAAGGAGATGTTAATTGGAATTAGATGCAAAGAAGTTGTTGGTCACCTTTGGGAAGCCAGCTTCAGTGGCAAGGTGAGGGCAGAAGCCAGATTGTAGGGTAGCTGTCCAGCAGGCCAGTAGGAGGGAAGAAATGGAGATAGCACATGGAGGCACATGGCAGCATGGCCGTAAAGACAAGCAGAAAGGGCAAGTGGTAGCTGGTGGAGAAGCTGGGTTAAATATTGGTTCCTTCCCACTTCACAGTTACCATGATTTGACAGATGAACTAGACCAATTTCTCCTTACATGCACTAGACATGCTAAGTGATGCTACTATTATTAATCAGGAACCACAGAGCTTCTAAATAAATCGTCTGATTTCTCCAAGACGAAGATACTAAAAATACAGATCATGGAGAACCGCACAACATTTGATTTGGATGCCAAGGAGCTTGCAATTAACCTTTTGATTCTATATAATGATAAAAGTTATTACTATTTTGATTGTAGTAATATCAGCTAACATTTGCTGGCCACTCACTATGTGCTGTGCACTGTTCTAAAGACTATACATATAGCCAATTTAATCCTCACAGCCCCATGAGATAAATCATTATCCACATTTTACAGATGCAAAAACTAAGAGGCAGAGAGTTGAAGTAACTTGTCCACATTTACACGGCAAGTAAGTATTGGAATCAGGCTACTGTAGGGGTATTTCTTCCTGATTTGTCCCAGGGACAGAGGAGAAAAAAAAATTGAAAGGGTCTGGGGCAGAAAAGGTGAAATAATTCTGAGGTTGCCAGGATACTTCCGTTCCAGAAAAGTCCTGGCATGGAAGAAGAACAAACTGGTCTGTAGGTACTCTCAGTTCCTTTTCCCTAGCGGGTCAGAAGCAAACAATGGTATTTCCTGAGCCAAATGCTCTAGGACTTGCTGGCACCAACCACATAAACATGTTCTTTGAAATTCTAGTTGTCTGAAGACTGGAGCATGGAGGTGAACTGAATATCTCAGAGGACTACTGAAGAGTAGAAAGTGAAAAGTCCTTCTTGTAAACGGTCTTCCCTATTTGATTCCATAGTTGCACAGGTTTATACCATTTACTGAGTGCCTTAATGCTAATTATCTCATTTAATCTCCATGTCAAGCCAAAGGTAGACAAAGCCTAAGGAGGGGTTGTGACATCTGGATCTTTGCACATCCTTTTCCTTCCTCTTGAAACATTCTTTCTCCTCTCTCCTTTTCTTATGCTATTGCTTAGTCATCTGGCTGATCATTTCCTTTGTTTTGTTCTACTGAGTTAAAGGGAAGGAGACTAGTCATAATCTCAAACAAATATCTTTGTTTGGTTTTGGGCTAAATGAGATGACGATCTATGTCTCTCCTTGGAGGGAAGCAACACTAGTATCTTTTCTGGGACAGAAAGACATCCCTTCTTTGACTGCCTGCGCACACCAGAAACACTCAAGGATAAGTGAAATCCAAGCTGTTTAGAAGATTATGAGCCTTATATCAGTCAGATTCAGTCAGGGGTTGTTATGGAATAAGAGAGTTATGATATGAACTAGATACTACACAATTATGGGGAAACTAGTGAAGTGAAACTCTGGAAGGGACATTTGAAGGATCAGAAAATGAGTCACAGTTAATCTGTAAAGTCAAGCACATACAGACATCGAAGTGGGCTCACAAAGTAATAGTACATGAAGAGGTCTGTGGGAAACCATTACCTCTCAGAGGCTATTGCCTCTGGGTGAACCAGATGAGACGGTAAGGCCAGAGTGGTTAGTCGTCAAGAGGAAGAGCTGGAAGAGCTGGAACCTACCAGGTATCTCTGTGCCTGTAACTCCCTCTGACCACATGACTTTCAGTGAGTAATAAAGGTTGCTGCTTTACTTCTGCCTTCCACGTCTTATGCAAGTGCCTCTTTTGCACAGCTCTGGCCTGGGACCATAAAGGAAACCATACATAGTTCCCAACTAAACCAAGTTGACACAGTAAAATCCAACACACACCTATGAGAAGTAAAAGACAAACTAAAGTAAGGGTGAATTAACATGGGGAGGGATGTCAACTTAGAGCCACCTTGCCTCCTCTTACACCTTCCACACACCCAGTGTGTCATCACATTCCATAACACTTTACCATTATCTCCAAGGTGACATGCTCACTTATCCCCTCTTCTCTATCCCCATTGTCATCGCCCAGTTCAGATTCTTCTTACTTCTCGTCGAGAAGACCCAATGTCTTTCAAATCCTCCACTCGCCTTGCTGTCTCTGGCCTATGTATCTTTTGCACTTGGCATTGCTTCTGCCTGGAGTGCTTTTCCCCTCCTTTATACTCCAGATCTCAGTTTAAACATCACTTCCTTCTGGAAGCAGTTTTGGGTCCCTCCAAAAATCTGAGTTAGGTACTACACTGATGTGCTTCTCTAGTCTAGTACTTACTACATTTTACGTCTTATTTAATCATCTATCTTCCTTTCCATCCTCACCAACTAGTGCCTGGCACATAGGGGCTCAATAATTGTTAGTTGATTGACAGAATGAATAAACGAATGGATGGGTGAATAAGTCTCTCCATTTCCAGGGCGTCTTCTCTCTAATGTCTTCTATATCCTACATGGAAATTACCTTTCTGAGAGCCTGACCTTCTTCAGTGGTTTATTATTGTCAGCGGGACAAGATGCAAAATCCCCATGTGTGCATTCAAGAACCACCACATGTAGACCAGACTATCTTTTCTAACTACCTCCCAGTATTACTCTACAAGTTTCCCCTACACTCCAACCAAACTGATCAACAGATTATTCCCTGAAAAAGAGGAATTATTTGTAACAAATCCAAAAAAAACCTTTTATTTATTGAGTATACATTATACGCCAGGCATTGTGGGACACATTTTATATATTTTATCTTATTGAATCATCACAATAATTTTGTGAAGTTCTCTTCCCTTCTCTTACCCTTATTTTAGAGATGAGAAAAATAAAGTTCAGAAAAGAGAAGTCATATTTCCAAGGTCACATAGCTGGTAGATGATGAAACCAGTATTTAAACTCACGTATTATCTGACTATAGTAAGACCAAAGTCAAGACTATAACCACTCCTCTGTACCATATCCTTCTGTAAGAAGTCCTCAATAATTGTTTGTTGAATTATTTACTTAATTAGGTGCTTATTTCCTATAACCTAAATACTTTTTATATCTTATCTCATTAGAATTCGCAAAACAGCTTTCTGAGGGAAGAACTACTATTATTCCCAGATTGCAGGTAATAAAAGTGAGACCCAAAGAGGTGAAGTAGCTTGCCCTAGGTCACACAGCTCAAAAGCGGCAGAACTGGGGAATGAACCCTGGTCTGTTTGCCTCCAGAGCAGGAGCAACTAACCACTATGCTACACCACTCCTGATCGGAATTATCAACTGCTGGAGCTGGACTGGCCCCAAGTTACCGTCCTGTCTCAGAGCCCTCAACTGATGGATAAGAAGAACAATTCCCAGGAAGGGTAAGTGACAGCACCTGATGGTGGTAGACCAGGACTCTGGCTTGCTGTCCTCTGTGTTTCCATTATAAAATCTGTCTCCTTTTCTGACCAGAAATGTATCCCAGGCCACGGCACGATGAGAGCCAAGTCTTTCCCATTGAACAGCAGGGAGCACACCCAGCCTACTCAGTCCTTGCTTATACTGTACTCTCTGCCCGTTAAAATTCAACTTCTCTGCTGGTCCTGAGAACATCTGTTTCCTGTTCTCTAAGAATATAAAGAATTGTGAGTCAGAGAAACATCATGCCTACCTTCCAAGAGCTTCAAAACAAATAGCGACATTACTGATAGGAACACTGTGACCATTAGACAAAGGTTCCATGAAAACAAGCTCTCAAGACTTTTCATTTATACAAGCACTGGAGCCAGTGAGTCCTGAAAATGGAATGTTTATCCTTGGTGGATCCTAGAGAATTGCCACCTTCCTGGAGGAGATAGAATTTCAAGAAGAGCTGAAATGCGGCAAGAGCTGGAGCCCATCCACCTCGAGCCTAGAAGTTGAGTAGGGCTGGGGTATGGCACAAGAAGGTATGGAGGTGGGAAAGGAGTTTCAGACTGAAGGGACAATGAATTATCTGACTCATTCAATGATTTCTTTTGTCAAAACATATGTATGATGCAACTACTGTGAGCCAGGCTTTGTATGACAACTTAAAACAGAAGGGCTTAACTGAGACTAGCAGTGGGAGAAGACTTTTCTGCTGAGATCTGGTGCTAAGGGATTGGGTAAAGACAGGGAAAGCATTCCAGGCAGGTGCAAAAAGCAGGTAATCGCCTGAGGTGAGCAAGAACATAATACCCTGGAGGAACTGGAGGAAGGCCATTGTGCATAGGGAAATATAATGAAATGGGATAATGGATTATGGAAAGCCTTTTAGTTCCTCCTATGGATTTCCATAGTTAGGAGTTGGCAGCTTTAAAACTTGATCCAAAATTCTTTGATACTCCTCCCATTAAGAGGAGCCCTCTGTACTTTCCCTTGAATCTGGCAAGACTTGAGTCTGGGCTCAGGTCTTAAGAAATGGCACCTTCTACTTCCTGGCTTTTGGGACATTTTTAGAACCTAGCCACCATGTTGCGAAGAAGCCCAACCAGCCTGTGGAGAAGCCCTCATGGAGAGGCCATGTGGACAGGAACTGAGGTCCCTGACTCTAAGCCCCAGCTGACCTTGTAGGCAATAGCCAGCACTAACTTGTCAACCATAGGAGTGAACCATCTTGGAAGTGGATTCTCCATCCTCTAGACAAGCCACTTCAGCTGATGCTGTAAGGAGTAGAGATAAGCCTTACCTGCTGAACCCTGCCTAAATTGTAGATTCTTAATGTAAATAAATGATTGCTATTGTTTTCAAGACAATGAAGCTGAGTAGTTTTTTACATAGTAATAGACATCAGGAATACAGATAAATGAAAAGCCATTGAAGAATGCTGAGTATTAAGAAGTTTGTTTCTAAATATTAATAGTTTAGTTTTCTCTTCTATATAATGAGAACTATCAGTTATTTAGTTCATAGACTTGCTCTGAGAACTGAAGGAGATAGTTAAAGTAAATGGTTTTGCATAGTGTTGGGTATTTAGTAAGCTCTCAAGAAGTGTTACCTACTATTGTTATTTTTAGAATTTAGAGAAAAGGATGCAAGAAAACTATTTCAAAGGTCAAAAGATGAGTTATTGATCCCTTGTACCAGAATGGTGACAGTAGTGATAAAGTGGATGGATTGGGGAGCCATTTAGGATGTAGAATTGGTGGGCAGTCATAACTGATGGCTGAGGGAGAAGGAAAACTCAAGAATAACTAAAGGTTTCCAGCCTTGGAACTGGATCAACAAGTGTAGTAGATAACTGCTGAATTTGCTTTCCAGCATCTTTTCCCCCTCGAGGTAATTTTACCCCAATATACTTCTGAGAAATGAACCTGCTTCCATTCTTAATCCACTTGGTTTGAGCAGGGCTGACCCATTCCACCTCCTCCTTCAGGTTAGACACATTACCCAGGCCTTAGCTAATCTCTCAGGCAAGTGGTTCCAGGATTGGCACATGACCCAAACAGGCCAATCAGAGCCAACAAGACTCAATTTGGGGCTTCTTATTTATTTGAGTTTGGAGAAGGAGTCTGTCTCTTTACTTTGGAACTTGAACCTATAACTAGAAAAACTGGAACTATTGCAGTCATTTTACATCTGATCGCAGAGCCAACACAGTGCATGGAAAGAGAAAAACCAGAAAGTGATGACATCATTTGAGCTCTGAATCAAGCTATACCTAAGATATACCACGAGAACTTTGTGTTATGTGAGCTAGAGAATTTCTTTTTTTTTTTCTTTTTTTTTTGTTTTCTTTTCACGTAAGCCAGTTTGATTTGGGTTTATGGACACTTGCATTTGAAGGAGCCCAGACAGATACATTAGAGATGCTAGGGAAAACTGGAAGAGGACAGGTATTGTGTTACAGCTGACTGGGATATGGGTGACTTTAGAGAGAGTAACGTTAGTGGAGAAGTTAGGGTCTAACATGAAATGTAGTGAATTGAGGGGCAATCAGAAGGGGGAGAAATAGCCGTGAAATGCCTAAACTAGTCAAAAATATGTGGTCATCCCCCACTTTATTAGTCATCAGAGAAATGCAACTTATATCACAACATGATACCATCACACACACCCCAAATGACTAGAATGACAAAAAATAGACAATTTCAAGTACTGGCAAGGATGTGGACCAATTAGAACTTTCACACACTGCTGGTAGGAATATAAATCTATGCAACCATTTTGGAAAATTGATTGGCAGTATCAGTTTACTACTCAAGCTGAATGTATGCATACCCTGTGATCCTAGACTTATACCTAATAGAAATACATACATGTAAGCACCATAAGTCACAGTCAAGAACTTTCATAACAGGTCTATTTGTTAATAGCTTCAAACTGGAAACTACCCAAATCCCCTTTAACCATAGAAAAAATTGTGGTGTATTTTCTCAATAAAATACTGTATTATAATGAAAATTAGTGAACTGCAAAGCTCAAAACCAGGCAGAACAAATCTATGGTGATCTAAGTCAGGGTATTGATTAGCCTTGGGGAGGGAAGTTACTGGAAGGAACAATGGGGGAGTCTCTGGGATGCTGGTAATTTTCTATTTCTTAATCTGAGTTCTGATTACACAAGTGTGATCACTTTGGAAAACTTCACTTACAATTTGTATACTTTTCTGAATATTTGCTATACTCCACTAAAGCTCAAAATATAAAAGTGTAGGCATGAGGAGCCATAAAGCAATGGAGTAAAGTTGGGAAGGAAGCTGGTGAGCTGAAAGTGGGCAAAATGTTTGGATTTGTGTCTGGTATCTTCAAATCTTGGAATTCCAGAAACAGGAGGGACTAAATCAATCTAGACATGGGTGGTCTTCACTAATCAAGAGATGCCATTTCTGGGTATTGGAGAGCCTAATGTTGCGTCTTCCCAATAGAACAAAGAAAGACCAATCCAGTGGAGCTGCCGTTGCCCTCTGTAAGAGGCAGACCATTGTCCTACAGTTGGGAACTGTGGCAGCTTCAGCCTTGGTGATCTGATAGGCTGGGATCCCCACTAGGAGTGGAGATTGGCTTTTGGGAATTGTTTCACTGCCTGCCTTGGAAAATCTGTCACCCCTCCCTGCCTTCTTTCAGTTGCTGGCTTCAAATAAGCAATTCAGTGAGGTCGTGTCCTCAGAGGCCAAGGCACACTGGTTTGCTGCACTCCTCATTTGAGACTTACTTTAAACACTGACATACTTACTGCCTAATGATTCTGGGCATTTTGCCACACTGGGAGTTGGGACAGGGGTAGAGGTGGTCAAGAATTATGCTGTTTAAAAGGGTGATTTCCCATTGGTACTGTGAGGCATGCAACATTCTTCAGAAATGCAGTATCCCATATGCATTGTTTCATTTGTGTCTGGCTAGGAGGGCCATTACAGGGGTTGGACTAAACATTAAAACAATGTGTCAGTTGTTTCTAAGTAGAGACAATACTGTTGTACAGCCTTCCCAATAAATGACAAAATCTATGTTTGAATCCAGAACTATCCTACTTACTTAATGCTCCACCCTACTTTATTGAATGCTGACAGTGGCTCTAACTATCTGCTTCTCTAGTAGTGGCCCAGGAACAGGTCCTAAGGCATTGCTTTCCATGTCCTAGTGCACTTCCTTTATGCCCGGAGCCTTCCCTGTGGATCCTGGTCCCTCAGGGCGCACCATACAAGGCTCGCCCTCCTCCCTAACATCTGGGTCTTGCACATGGTTAGGCAGGTTTCCCATCCCCCAACTGCCTGTTGGCAAATGCACAGCACTCCACTCCACCCAGGAAATTCTTAGCAGGGAGAGAGGATGTCACCACATCCAGAGTCCCTGTGAAGATGACACAATGACTTGGCCAAGGTCATCCTGTGATGAAACTAAAAATGAAACTCAGGTTTGGTGTCTGTCTACTGGCATCTGTGGAGGGCCCACTGGGTTCAGAACTTGACTTGGATGCCTTAGGGGTGGCAGAGTCACAACATACTGAGCAGCTTAGCTGAAACGGTTTTCTCTTTCCTCCCTCTTCTCTTGGAGGAGTGTGATCTGGCTAGGGATGAACGGCTATTTCCTGGGCATTCAAGTTTGGGTTGGTTTCTTTCTGGTGCACAGGGTAGGGAAGGCCAGGAGACCCAACTAGGATACCCCATCCTGCTAATAGGAATAGAATTAGGAGGCATCCAGTTTTCCGCTGAGCAGCGGACTGACTGACACAAAGCCTAGAAGGAACACAGGTCATGAAAGTGGCAAGGATGATGAAGATGATGATGATGACAAAGAAAATAACATAATAATAGTCCCTGCAGCTAGCATTTATTGAAACTTGACTTCATGGCAGGCATTGTAATAAGTATTTTCCATCCATTGGCTTATTTAACCTAATCCAATATTATTATTCCTATCACATGTATACATTTGTGGAAATAGAGGCACAGAGTGATTCATTCACTTGCCCTAAGTCATATAGCTCGAAGGTAGCAGAGTTCAAAATCTGATGCCTGACATTAATAGCTAACTTTAAGGGTATTCTTTTAAACAGCAGAAATATTTTTTTCCAAATGCAATCTGACCTAATACCTAGATGCCTAGATGCCGGTCTATGAAATGGAAGAAACTAGAAACTACCCTGGTTGGAGAGGAAAATGGCAAGGGGTGGGTGCTGAAGCCCCACACTCTTGGCCCCTCACCCCTGGTGGGGAAGGGGAGATTCTATGGAACACAGTTTGTAAACCACCGGTCCATCATCAACACCACTCTTTTATTTTCAATGGGTACATATATTTTGACATATTCAAACACCAAGAGTACACAGCAAAGAAAAAGATCTACTATTGCTACATGAAATAACAAGAATGAATTTCACAGATATAACATTGAGTCAAAAAGCTGGATATAAAAGAATATCTAATGTTTGTTTTCATTTACAGGAATTTCAGAAACTGGCAAACCCAATCTATGCTGACAGAGGACACAAGGGTGCCTGTCTAACTGTGGGAGAATCTCTCATTTTAAAAAGTAAGAAAACAAAAGTCTGATAAAGGCAATGGCTTGATATGTGATTTATAGTCAAGTGGAATTCAAGGCTTCCATCTCCTAGAGCAGTTTTACAAATAGCTAATTTCTTGCAAATATTTATTGAAAACTTCCTGTGTGCCAGCTGCTCTTTTAGACCCTGATCATACAACAGTAAACAAGACAAGCCCATGTTCTCACATTGTCTAAATTCTGGCTAAGGGATACCAGCCCTAAGAAAATGAATGAACATGTGAATGAATCAATGAAGAAAATGCCAGATGGTGATAGTGATATGTAGAGAATTATAATGAATGATAGATTACAAGTGACTGGGTGGCTAGTTCAGATTAAGTGGTCAGGAAAGGTCTCTCTAAAAAGGTGACCTTCAAGCTAAGACCTGAGGGACAAGAAGTGGTCAGCCACATGACAAGGAAAAGGTATTCCAGGCAGAGGGTTCTGCCAAGCCCTGAGGTAAGAAGGAACTTGTTCTGTCTGAGGAAGAGCACTTGGTCAGTATGGTGGAGCGGAGTGGGCCAAAGAGAGTGGTACAAGTCAAAGTCAGAGTGGTACTCAGGAGCCAGAACATGCAGGGCTTGCCAAACTCTGGGAAGAAGTTTGAGATTTTTTCTAAGTTGAGTAGGAAAGCCATTAGAAGATTTTTTTTAAGCAGGTGGGAATAGTGCATGACCTGATTATGCTTTGAGAAAGTCACCCTGCCTGCTGTGAAGAGAATGGATTATGGCAGAGCAAGTGTGGAAGCAAGGAGGTCAGTTAGAAAACTGGTGCCTAAATCCAGGCAAGAGATAACAGTGGCATGAACTAGGGAAAACTGAGTGTATTAAGGATACAATTTAGAGGGATTCGCTTACAGATCAGATACAGAGGAATAAGGGAAAGAGGACTCTATGACAACTCCAAGTCTTTTTATTTGAACAAGTGAGGGAATGTGGAACGGGAGGAAAGAGCATTTGAGGTGGGAAGATGGAAGCAAGGAGTGCCATTTTGGCAGGTCAGATTTATGATAGTCATTAGATATGCATGAGGAGTTGAGTATCCAATTGGATATAAATGCTGTTCAGGGGAGAAGTTAAGTTTAGGGTTAATTTTAGGGATTCTCACATATGGATGACAATGAAAACCATGGAGCCATATGAGGACACCTGGGTAAAGAGAGGAGACAGAGAAGCTGAACGGAGACCCAGAGCATTCAAACATCAAGAGAGAGAGTGGCAAAGAAGCTAGCATGGCCAGAGATGTAAAAGGAAACCAGAAGAGCATGATTTCATAGCAGCCAGAAGAACATGTTTCCAAAAGGGAATCATGATCCGTGATAAGTGCTACTAAGGGGTCAGTAAGATTTGGATTTAGCAGCATGAGAAGAGCCTGCCCAGTGGCAGATGGGGACAGAAGCCTGGGCAAGGCGGATGGAGGAGCAAATGTGAGATGAGGAAGTAGAGAAAGATTATAGACGACCCTTTCAAGAAGCTGGAAGGTGGGAGAAAGAGGAGGAATTAGATGCTAAGCTAGAGGAAGACGCAAAGTCAAGGAAGTTCTTGTTTCTGTTTTATATTGCTTTTAACTGGACGCACTTGTGCTTGCTTTTATGTTTATTGGATTGATCCAATAGAGAAGGGAAAAATGGAGATCAGGAGGGAAAGGGAATAATCTGGGGGGAAAAAATGTCCTTGAGAAGACAGGAGTGGATGGAATCCAGAGTGGAAGTGGAAGAGGCTCCATTTTCCTTAATGGGTGAACTAATATTTTGGGTAAAAAAATTTCACATTGTGCAAGACTGTTCCAAGAGTCCCTCATCCTGTCAGTCCCCCCTTCCCCCAGTCATGTGACAACAACAAAAAAAATCCCTACATGCTTCCAAATACTCCATGACATGATGCCAAGCCATTGAGAACCAACTAACAATTTCCTATTTGTTCCCTCTTCCTTGCCGGTCCCCGACACAGGAGACCCAAGTCTCAGGGCCAGGTAAAAAGATTCTTAAGCTGAGAAAGGGACAGGGCAGTCTGGGGAAGGGTGATACAGCAAAGTTCTGGGGACCCTGGGATCAGAACCAACAGCCAGCAAAGTCCAGTGGTTAGCTACTCTGAAGACCTCCTGAGAACATTTATAACTCCCTGTTCATCACCTAGCCTTCAAGATTCAATGGCCCATTACTCTGCTTCTGTCTGTGATAGAACAGCTTGCAGCTTCCACAAGAACAACTAGAATGCTGGATAAAATACAAAATTTAAAAATCTGTTTGAAGCCATCCAAGAGCAAGTAGGACTTAAGGGACAAGATCCTAAAGAGGAGATGAAGCCCGTTTCTGTTTTTCTTCTCAGAGAATCCACTGAGACTTCAACTGTCAGACCAAGAGGCTAAAAAACCAAACAGAAAGTGTTTGAAGAGCTCAGCAGAGGTTTTAGCAGTCTCACCACGCTGCAGAAACAAAAATTGGAATCTAGGAGCCACCAAGTCAGAAAGTGTCCTGATAAACACCTCCAGCTCTCACTTAGAACCTCTGGGGGAATATCTGCTCAGCGTGGAGATGGGGCAGAGGTAGACTGACCCTAACAAAGGCTGAAATCTAGCCTTGACTCAGACAACTCCTAATTGGATTGCAATTAATCTAACTGCCTGCCAGAAATGAAAATGAATCTGTCATTTTCCGTATACCACATACAAACACCTTACATACCAAGAAACAGGACCAAGAGGAAAAACAGACAATAGGAACCAATCCAGTTATATTCCAAATATTAGAGTTACCAGACATAGACTTTCAAATGACTATGATAAATATGTTCAAGAAAGTAGATGACAAGCTGGAAAATTTCACTACAGAATTGAAATCTACAAAATGAAATCAAAAGCAGCATATTCTAGAACTGAATGTCCAACAACAGAAAGGCCTCATTGATCTGTGACCACATTCCCTCAATGTCTATGCTCGGCAGGGGCATCCACTCCAAGTGGGGAGGAGAAAGAAAGAAAGAAGAAGAAATTCTGGCCCAGGTTTGCAAGGTGCTCCAAATACTGGCTTTCTCCTCTGCCCTCCCAATGTCGCATTGGAGCCCTGGTCATAAGGTCTCCCGGATCTGTCATTAATTCTGGGATTACTGGTGATAAGAAAGTCAACCCGCTTTCTTGGGCCAGTTTCTCTGTCTATAAAGGGAGAACATTGGACCAGCTCCCAAAAGGCCCTTCCAGCTTCCTGTTCTGTCCTCCTGCACTAGGGAGCCCTACATCAGCTAGGCCCCGGGCAGCAAGGCAGAGAGACACCAGGGCCCTGAGCCACGGTGCTGTGTTGGCAGCACTGGCAGATCTGGCTGCCAGCCTCTCACTGTGAGTCCACTGTCTGCCTGCCTGGGAGACCTGCTGGGAACTTGCGGGAACATTCTGAGGAAACGCAAACTTCACTCTTCAGCAACAGGGAGCCTGTGTGCAAGGAAGCTTGGGGTGTTGCCTGGGGATATATGTTTGAAGCCAAGTCCCAGATAAATATGGCTTCAGTTCTGTGGGCCTATGGAGCCAGTTCTTCCCAAGGAAAGGCCTAATATCTTAAATGCACAGCCACTGGCTCCAAGCACAGCATTTCCTAACCCCTGTGGGATTCCATTTTATCGGTACTTGGCCTCATAGTAGCCTAAACAAGTTTAGAACAAGCTGTCTGCCTCCAGGTCTGAAACTTTAAACAGGACGAAAGATGTGGCAGATGGAAGTGTATCACTCTGGGAAACACAAGGCTCAAGTTCTACACCTGCCTCTGCAAATAACTAACCCATAATGTGACTCTGAGGATGGCCCTCCCCCTCTGGGCCTCAGTTTCCACACCTGTGAAATGGGGGTGTTCTCCGATAGTCCTCTGGCTCTACATTCTCAGATTCTTTGACAACTTGAAGGTGGTCCCTGACCACCCAAAGGAATCGTGATAATGGTAATACTTCCATCTTCACCTTGCGTTATAGTTAATTTATAGTTCTCTTTCACCATTGTCTGAATTGAGCCTCCAAAAGGCCTGTGAGATCAATTAGGGGACACATAGAATAAACCATTTAGTTTCTGGTTTTTAGAGGGATATAAAACATTTGGCTTCCAAGCTTTTAAGACAAGGTCAGAGAACATAAGACTGTATTTAATAAGTACAATGTACTAAAAATGTCCTTTACTGAGACAGATTGATGAAATTAAAAGGGCACCAGCTTAAGGATCAGGAAGCCAGATGCTGTCCTCTGCTCACGTAAACCCTGAGCCTCAATCATGTGGCCTTGGGCAGGCACCTCCACAACCCGATCACAGTTTTGCCATCTGTACAATGGTATCTCTAAGCTCTTCTTGGCTCTGCTATTCTGGAATTTTCTTATGTAGAATAAGTCTACCCAAACATGTGTGGGGCTTTCCCTGGTAGATTTGAGTGGGCTTTTTTGTTTGTTTGATTGTTTGTTTTTTGCTTTGTTTTGTTGTTTGCTTATCCTGCTACTGCCAGTGCAGTCAGCACTACAAGCAGACAGCAAGCCGGGAAACATCCCTCATCAGTCAGTCAGACTCAAGTCTCATCAGGTGGGACAGGTGGTCACTTTTATTAGGAGGTCGGGAGGCCAATGCTGAGGAAGCCTTGTAGAGTGGTCTGAGTTCCTGTTGCTCTTCCCTGAGGGCTGAGGACAGGATCAACATCCTGCTCACGTCTCCTAACTGATGGCCAATTCCATCTTCCAAATCGGAGACGGACCCCACAAAGAGTCTGAGATCTAGATGGCATCACCCTAAATACTTACCAGGAAAGTCATCATTTATTACCCCACTTCCTAAATCATACAAGGAGAAAATAAGACCCAGGGGTATATGGGCTTTTATGAGGTTGAGAATGCCAGATTCTGAGGTTTACAAGCCTTGGAGGCAGGCTCTTAACAAGCAAGGCTGAGTGATTACACCTGTGCCCTGCAAATGAGGGTCAGTGTCAACATCACTTACAAGGAAGTTTTAAAAAAAGGAGAGGCTGATTAGAGAAAAAGTGGGGAAGGAAGTAAGAATGTAGAAGATAAAGAAAGGAAGAATTAGAGGGAGACTATGGAACATTTAGAATACCTAAAATGAGTCTCTGAATAAAGAGAATAAATTGTTCAATGTCCAAATAAGTTTGGACAATGCTGACTACTTTATCTCTCCTCTTGGAAATTTATAGTCTACAAAAGCATGTTAAAATCCTCGTAAAGTTCTTATTTTAAAAATACTATTTAAGTTTAACCTAGTCCTAGACAAACTTTTTGATCACAGAATCCAGTTTTATTGTAATGCTTATTAGCATTCCTGGACTATATAGTCAGAAAAACTGGTCTAAAGGAATCCAGGATGCTGGAGTGAAGAGGTGCAAGGGGGCACTGATCCCTGTTTGTAAGGAGCTTACAAAAGAGTGGGAAAGACTTTCCTAGGTGCAGAATTTTATAAGATTTAAAGAACAGTTGAAGATAATTGGAAAGGATCATTACTCTCCAGGTAAGTAGTACAGATAGAACCTTTTGGGCATTCATTGGTTTATCTGCAAGTTTCTGGGGCCCCTACTATATACAGACACCATGCTGGGCCCTGGGATATGCTGGTGAGCAAGGCAGACCAACCTCTCCACCTCTGTGGCTCAACTTCTAGTGGGAAGAGATAGAGAAAGACAAAAACTAAGTGTAGATGTAAGTAAATATAAAATTGCACATTGTGAAGAGTACTCTGAAGGCAATGAGCAGGGTTCTCTAGTAAAGTAATGGGGACACCTGCTTGCTCTGGAGTCAACAGTGAAGGCCTTTCCAAGGAAATTGCATTTAAGTTTCAGCTTGAAAGATGAGAAAAAAAAACAGGCATGATGCAAATGGGGGAAAAGGACCAAAACACACTTCATGGAGCAAGTTGGGGATGTGGGCTGGGCCTCAGAGCATAAGTAGGTTTAGAGAGGGAAACAAGGGTACTCAGTCATTTCTTAATTTAAGCAATGTGGTATTGAGTCTCTAACGTGAGCCATCAAGCTAAGGATGCATCAGTGAGAAGGCTGACAGGCTTTGGCTTTTCTAGAGCATTCTAGTGGGGAAGACACAGAAACAACACAAGCAAATAAAGGAATGAGGTCATTTCAGACAGTGAACAATGTCATGAAGAAAATAAAGTAGAGCAATATGATAGAGAGTGGGGTGCAGGGAAGAGGCAGTGTTTGAAAAGTTGATCAGAGAAGGCCTCTGTGAGCATTTGATACTTGAACGGAGATTTGAATGACAAAAAGGAAAGGGCTGTATGAAAAGCTGTCTGGGAAGAACACATCCCAGAAAGAGGAAGAGTCAAGAACGCTGAGGTGGGGAATGAAACCCCCACATTCCAGGAACCCAAAGAAGGTCTCTAAGTGAAGGGAACAACATGATAAAAGACGGGGAGGGAAGAAAGTTAAGTTTTCTTTAAGCATCCTTTGGCTAAAATAGAGCCCTCAAGTACAGAAGTGACGGTGAAATATTTGGAAAAGCAGGCTGTCGCCACGTGGTAGAGAAACTTGAATGTCAGCGTAAAGAGTCAAGACAAGTTCTCAGCCTATTTTCCAATGCCACCTGCAAGACATTTTTCCCAGGCACAGCACACTACTACTGACACACCCATGCTTTTATCATCACCCACCAAAATGCTGCAACGGGTAAGAAACTACCAGAGTTTGTGAATAACTATTAGTAACACTTCAGTAGTGGCTAATATGACAGAAATTGTTGCTTGTCCTCCAATATCTACTCTTTCCTTCTTCCTCAGTAATATGGCCACCAAATTTTAGGTCAGAACATGACTACATTTCCCAGGATTCCTTGCAGCTAGGCTCAGCCACGGGACTAAGTTATAGCCAATGGGATGCAAGCAGAAGTAGTGAAGTCAAGTTCTGGGATGTATTCTTAAGGGAGGGGGCATGTCCTTTCTTCTCTTCCTCCTCCCCCTTGCTCTCTGGATTGCGGATCTCATGGTTGAATTTCCATTCTGGATGGTGAGGACGTGGGCCGCCCCTAAGAATAGTGGACAGAGAACTGGAAGAAGCCTGGGGCCCAGATGACTGTGGAAGCTCCATACCAACCATGAACTGCCTCAATGAAGAGTTTTACTTGGCAGAGAAATAGACTTGCCTCTTGTATAAGCCATTGGTCTTGTGGGTCTTTGTTATACACATCTAAAGCTGGATGCTAACTAATACTTCCACTTACTATAAGTTGTAGCAATGGATAAGATAAGCCTATTGGAATGTAAGTGAATGAGGATGTGTGTATTTATAAAGCTAGAACTTGTTCTACATAGATATTTATTTTTTAAGACAAATCTTTCATAACTATTAGTACTTTCCCAACACAGCTCACAACAGATCATAACATCATTTGTGTGATGATACTAAGGTAGAAAGCACCATGTAAAATTTGGTTTGGTGAGTCCCTGAAACGGGACAGCCACCTCTCCAGAACAGCTGGAACTGGGGTCCAATTAGAAATCATGTGATTCCCATGAAAAGCAATGTGGCCTGTGGATAAATTTTGGTTTCTTACAAAGTTAAACATAATCTTCACCATATGATCCAGCAATTCCACTACTAGGTATTTGCCCAAAGGAAATGAAAACATTTGTCCAAACAAAGACTTGTACCTAAATGTTCAGAGAACTTTATTCAAGTAGCCAAAAACTGGAAATAGCCCAGATGTCTATCACCAGGAGAGTGGATAAACAAATTGTGCTACGGTACATGCAATGGAATGCTTCTCAGCAATTAAAAGGATTGAACTACTGATACATACAACATTGTGGATGAATCTCAATAACATTATGGTGAGTAAAAGCAGCTAGACATCAGAGTACATTCTGGATGATCCCATTTATAGGATATTCTAGAAAAAGCCAAACCAATCTATAGAAACAGAAAGCAGATCAGTTGTTGCCTGTGGCTGCAGGTGGAGGTGGGGATTGACTGAAGAGGGTCACAAAGGAACTTTCTAGAGTGATAGAATTGTTCTGTATCCTAATTGTGGTGGTGATCTAACAAGTGCCTACCTTGGTCAAAACTCATCAAATTGTACAGTGAATATAAGTATACTTTATTGTATATAATTTTTATTTCAACAAGGTTGATTTTTTAAATTTTTAGAAAAATTACCAAGCTAATCATAAAAAAAAAATGCTTTAGAGAAAGAAGGTAAATAGTGATTTAAAATATGAGTCCCAATTTAATGTCAAAGGGTGGTGTTCTGGATTGCAGGTATATTTTTAAAGCAAGCTGCTTCTCACATGAACACTCTGGATAGCCATGCTCCAGGAAGAGAAGCAGTAGGGATTGATTCCCAAAAAAGCAGCTCCTGGAGCTGCCAGGGGGTAACAGGGAGCTGAGGCGGGAATGCAGAGGGGCCAGACTTGATTGAGTATGAGACACCCTAGGACAGTGTTTCTCAAATGATCTATAACGGGCCAGGTGCCTTCTGTTGTTTGTTTGTTTGTTTTGCAAAATAAAAAAATCATATCTGCTAGAGGTCAAAGAAACATCAAATTGCTATGAAAGTTCAACTTACTCTCAATGTCTGTGCTGACCCCATCTCAGACTGTTGGCAATGTGCGCAAATGGGCACTGGTGCACAGGGCAGCCTTTCAGCAGCACTGCCCCAGGGGTTCCTGGGACTACTTAGGGTGCACTTTGGAAGGAAGAGACTGAGCTCCCATGTAAGCAGACAGAGGCAGAAGGCAATGACAACTGGGCCATGCATATGAATGTTGTCCTGTTTGTACACAGTGGATGGTTAAGTATGAAGAAATGCGCTCACAAAGATTTCAGAAGAGGTGCATGAGTTTGACAAAACACTAATTGGGGAAGATTCATCTGGCAGCACACCAAGGATGGGGAGGCACTGACAGACAGCCCTGAACCACAGGGACTGATGAGAAGGTTGTGGCAACCAACCAGGTGGGATGTGGCTGGGCCCTGAACCATGATGGAGCCTGAGCCGGTGGGAACTAGGGAATGGGGGCCGGAGATGGGGGGAGGAGGAATCGGATGCCTGATTGTTCAGGGGCCTGGGGGATGGAGATGGGGGTGGGGGCTGGGGGGAGTGTAAGAGCTGGGCCTTTGACACAGGACAAAGCAGGCAGGCAAAGAAGGGGGAAAAACTTGTGTCTGGGGCTTCCATCTGCCCAGGGAAATGGGAAGTAGGCTCCCGGGTGTGCCAGTGCTCCCTCGGCCTGGTGGCTCCTGAAGGCTGACTCCACCTGCCTTGGCCTCCTGCCCCGCAACCCCTGACCTACTGCTGCCCACAGTGCCACCCACAGCAGGTGACAAAGGGAGACAAACAGGTGCCTTTGTACATGCCATTTCCCGTGCCTGACATGGCGGCTTCCTCCCACCCATGCTCCACCTGTAACTGCTCCTCACCTTCCAGGCCCAGCCCAGATGTCACCCGGGCAGAAGGAATCAGCCCCTGCTTTATGCTGCCCTGGCACTCAAAGGTGTCCCAGCACACATCACAGGAAAGCTGCTCGCGTGTCGGTCTGCCCCACCATACTGCCGGGTCACTGTAGAGACTGGATCCAGCTTCTGTTTCACCAACCTTTAGCACAGTGCCTGATGCAAGTCGTCATGCTCAGGAAGCCACATAAACAAATGAGGAGAGAACATACCGGAGGAAGGACAAAGACAGGCAGGAGGTCATGTGAAATGCGTTCAGCAGGTGTGGAGGTGAATGGGAACCAGAGGTCATATGAGCTTTGCTGTCTTCTGTCCTGTGATACATATACATTGACCACTTTTTGAGACTTTGGATTTCCTCAATCCCAAACACTTTAGGGGCTCCTCTCTGATTGAAAACACAATCGACAGCCTGTCAGCGTATACGTTATTCTCTGGATGTGGTCAGGTTGCTCAAAGCAGTCTCACCGGTAAAAACCATACGAAATTGGACTGAGGCTGGAAGTGACCATTGAACTGGGGAGTGACCACCTTTGGTCTGAGAACAAGAATCAGAAGAGAAGCTGGAAAATCTTTCAGTTCTACTGGTGCTGGAGCTATCGGTGTCACTGTAGAAAGAGGAGGGGCTATCACAGACCCGGAGATGGAAGCCCAGTTTCAATGTTGCCCACGCCTGGGGGGAGGAGTTTCTGGAACTCCCAGATGGTCTGGGGTTTATGCCTAATCTGTTCTGATGGGTTTACGCCCTTACCGTAGAGGATGTTAATGTCCTGAGTATCACCTCTGCCCACAGCCCTTTAGCAGAAGGATTTATCACAACCATTTCCAAATCCAGAGAAAAGGCTTCTGCAGCACAGAGAAGAAAGTGATTAATCCCAGGGGGAAGTTACTAGAACAATCAGGAAGGGAAGTTTTTTATTGGAAGCAAGGACATGAGACTTTCAGTACTGAAACCAGGAAGGTCTTGGGTAAACTGGGATGGTTGGTCAGCCTAGTTGGAAAGGACCTTACAGATCATTGCCCAACCCCCTCTTTCATAAAATACAGCCTCAGAAAGAGCAAGCAACTTAGCCAAATTCACACAGAAGCCAGTGATAAGGCTGTAGCAGATGCCCAGGTCTCTGACTACCCCTGCAGGGCCTCTTCCCTTGATGGCATTTTCCTTCAGCATTCTCTGGATGCTTGCCTTCTTCATTTCCATAACTACAGCAGTTTTGGGGGTACTGCCCCAAGCAGGGAATTTTCCAACAGCTAATTGTTAGATAGGAGGGGTGCCAATGTTCCCCACACTCCTGCTTCTGTGGACAGGAGGGGAGTCCTGGTGAAGAGAGACCCCTCAGGGAGCCATCACTGACCCACAGTCCCTCCTTTCCTGCCTGAGGCAGGCAGTGACTCCAAATTCTTTTGACTTGCTCTCTGGCAGCCCCCACAATCTGTTGGAGTAAAGGAATGCTCTCACCCCAAGCCTGCACCCATAAGTCCACTTCTCTCTCTTTGCCCTGGACCCCGAACAGGCACAAACAAAGTCCCCAAATGCATAAAATCCCCTTCTTGTGCTGCCTTTATCCCAACTGGGCGAGAGGGGAGGCAGATCGTGCAGAGCTCCTCCACCCACCTGCAGAAAGCACCTCTACTTTTGCTCTCTTCTCATTCCTTGCAGGGCCGAGACGTTAAGTCAGCAAGTGATTCCTGACCCAACCCTACTGGAACCAGTGGTCTGAGGGTGCGAGGCGCCGGCGTGAGGTGTCCGCAGGCGTGTGGAAATGCATGCTTCACGAGGGACGATAAGATCGGGGTGATGGACAGATAGCTACACCTCCACAGGCTTTCAAAACAAGTGCACAGAAAATGAGCGACTTCTCCTGCCTCTCCTATGCCCCAGGCTGTCTGTTTACAAATGTTCTCTCTTCTCTCTTCTCATGCCTGAATCTGTTCAGGAATGTCACATTCCAGCCTTTCTGGGACGACCACAAGTCACAGTGGCATCCATTATAATGCCTCACATCCTGGAATGTGGCATCTCTGAATGAGCCAGGCAGGAGGGCTGGCGGTTACAGGGCCTTGTGCTGCTTCAGCCTGGCATCATAGGGCTTGGACCATTAGATGGTGTATTTCAAGATTCTTGAAGGCAACGTGCAATTTACTGTCCATTCTGGTGAAGGAGAAAAACAGAGAAGTGATGATGATTCCACTGTCATCACTTCCTAATCTGTAAAGTCCATTCATAGCTACGTTCTCAATTGAGCCCTACAATACATATCCTGGTGAGGAAGGCAAAGTGGGTAAAGTTCAGAGGGTGGAAATGCCTCGGGTCGTGTGCTGAGGGGCAGACAGCACCAGAAACTGAGCTGGTGGTGCCATACGCACTTCAGGGCTTTTCCCACAACACGGTGCAATGTCTGCATACGCCATCCTTCCTTCAGAAGTGGACATGCTGGTTAATCTGTAACACGAACTGACAAACTCACGGGGGCTGTTCTGAAAGGCTGGGGCTGAGCTATTGCACGGGGCAGTCAAAGGCACACAGGTGAGGGTTGAGCCGACCCCAGTCAGCCCTAGCCCTGCCATCAGTGACCTTGACCAAGTGATGCTACTTAAACTCTGACCCTCAATGTCCAGTTATAAGATGGGAACAATAATGCCTACCTGGTAGATTTTTATGTGAGGATTAGATAAACTAAGATCTGGAAGACAGTAGAGTAAGGTGGCTGAGAGTTGCACCCTTGGCATCAGTAGTCCTGGAATCAAGCCCCAGGGTTGCCCCTGGCTAGCAAGGAGACGTCACGTAAGTCCATCACCTCTCTGAGTTTGTTTCCTCATCTGTGAAAGAGATAAAATTCATACTTGCTTCATAGAACTGTGAGAATTAAATGTGATAATATATGCAAAATAGTTTAGCACAGGGTGTGGCACAAAATAGACACTTGATAAATATTTGCTGACCGACGAACTGAGATGATTAGCAAAGCAGGAATAAAAAAGACAGGCCGACTGACTCCAGAGCCGGGCGCTTAACTTTTATGAAACGCTTGTTCCCAAACACACCAAGCACCCCCACCAGACAGCTGGAGTAAGAGGCATTCTCGAAATAGCTGGGTGATTCTCCTCAAAGCCCTTTCCAATCCTCAAGCATCCATGCGCTCACCTGTTTTCTTGGAAACATCCCAAAGCCTTCGAAGAGAAGGAACTTGGGAAGGGAATGTAACCTCCATACTAGCGCTGTGTCTCCACACGAGGGAAGTGGGCTACCACAAAAACCTGGGTAGATCTGGCTCTGTCCTACAACCAAGATGAGAGGTTTCTATCTTCAGGGCTTGGGGTCATGGAGCGCCAGGGCAGAAAGAGACCACCAAGAGATACTGCTCTATGAGAACACTGAGGCCCAGAGGGGTGAAGCAACTTGCTCAAGGGTGCACAGCCAGGGAGTGGCAAAGCCGGAACTGGAACCCAAATCTCCTGACTTCAGCCCCAGGCACCCTGCCACTGCCTCGATAATCACACAGGCTTTCAAAATCATTAGGGCACAGAATTAGTTCAGCACTAAGCTTTCAAAATCCACATGGGCCCTCCCACAGTTCCTCTTGAGGACAAAATCACTCAAGGAGAAAAATGTATTAAGAAGTCTTTTGAAATGGCAGAGGAAGGTGTTCCCTCAGACAAGAGCTCCTAAGAGCACCAGAGTTGAAACACTGATTTGATCAGCAGATCATCTGGGCTCCACCTCTTGTGCAATTTTTATCTTTTTCAGTGTTCAGATGGTGGTAGTGTCAGGTTTCAGAGCCAATGCTCTCTGACAAGTGCATTCCAAATGCCTCCGCAGCCCTGCCAGAGGAGTGGCAGGCCCCTATCAGTCCTCGCCAGAGGTTTAGAGAAACAGGTTGCTCCGATCCCAAACCAAGTTTCTTAGGCGGTGCCCCACCCAACGTGTCTGTGAATTCCAAACAACGGCCCCATTCTCACTACTGTCCTTCCCAACTAGGTTACTGGCCTAGCTGGACAGGGGATTCTGGAACCCAAGAATGTCAGAGCTGGGCAGTGGCTCAGACGTGCTCTGATGAAATTCTATACGTCTCGGCCGAGGGAACTGAGACCCAAGGAGGGGAAGGGGCTTGTCACAATGTGGGCTCAAGGTGAGAGTTTTGACCCTTTGACCCATAATGTCCTTTGACCCAGCTTTGGCCCAAGCAGTTCAGATAACAGAGCATGTGACAAAGAAGCCAGAGCTCTAGGACAGAGAGGAAACAGAAGAAGCACCCAGCAGCCCCCCGGGCAACTGAGATTCTGGGAGTGCTTGGCACCCAGGAGGCATTGTCCCCTGACAGTGCAGGTATTCTAGTGCATGCAGTCAGATGCTTACATAACGTGAAGCCACACCTACTTCAGACACGTAATTCACCAGAAAGAGAAGTGAGCCTTTCTCCTCTTCATTTCCTGCATAGATATGTCAGCTGGAGAAGGAACAGCTTAATTTGCAACTGGAGACGTGTAAGTTAGATGTAGGAAAAGACAATCCCAAATTTTGTAGCTGAGTAGCATTACAAAGGAATTTCCTCCTTTTGAGATAATTGAATTAAAATGCTAGGCATGGTTCTCTGAGAACATATAGTTCCAGATTAAATAATCTATAAATTAAGTCCAAAAAGTTTTGCTTGTACTGAGTCATTTGCTTTTGTTGGTTGAGTTGGGGCTGGAGGATTTCTTGTTCATTTATTTTTGTTTTGTTTGCCAGGGGTGGGGTCCTACCCTAATAGAGCCCTTGGAAAGATCCAGTTAAGCACAAACAAAACAACAAACCCTCCTCCCAAAAAATTATTACTTGGATGTGGGTAGGAACTGTGCACAGAATAGCAAAACAAATGCTGTTTCCTAAAGTCACCTTCAGGAGCTGCTGATGTAGGAAAGCTTTTTGTCTGAAAGAACAAAGATAGCACAGGCACCTTATGAATCAGACTCCAGAAGGTACCTACCCATTCCTTCATGCATCAAGGTACAAAATCTTCAGACTTTTGTGTTGTTTGAAAACATTTTTAAAACAAATCCTTGAGATTTAAAAAGAAAATGAAGGTGTGTTTTCCAGAGAATCATGTAACGTTCTAAACAGCAAAAGGCAGGAAAATGTTGCCTTCCCCTGGGCTCTAACAAAAGCAAGCTTATTCTTCCTATTGTAGACTCCCCACGACAGGTGAAGGACCAATCAGGTGCTGCCAGGAAAGAGTGGTACACAGAAGCACTCAATAAATGTTAGTTTTACAAAACAAGGGAAAGACAGAGAAGTTTTTGTGGCAATTTAAACTAAAAAGTCATCCTAGTCAAAGCTTTGGAAAGGAGTAGGGGAAATGAATGCCTTAGCTAAATTGGCTTTGAACAAAGACTGAAAGTGGCTACTACTGATCCTAAGGACAATAATCAACTAATATTAGACACTGTTTACAAGGCACTGTGCTAAGTGCTTCAACTTAACTACCTTATTTAATCCTCAGAATAACCCTATGAGCAGGTAATTGTCATCAACTCCATATTACTGGTGAGGGAATTAAGGATTATGAAACTTGAATAACTTGCCTAATAAGTAGTAGAGCTGGGATCAAAACCTAGGCTGTCCAACTTCAGAGCCTGTGTTTCTTAAATCATTATGTTCTACTGTCTGCCAATCTAAAGAGCTTCTTGTAATTTAGTTAATTGAGGTATTGGGAGGAGGGGGTATTTTGTTTTCATGAACTAGCAAAAAATAAACTCCAAGCTCATCATGTGTTGTTGAGTGATAAAATTTGGCTCTCAATCTGGTACAGAGAGTACTGGCATTCTTCATCCAGCAAACATAGATAGGTTCATTCATTCAAATCAATATCAGCAGCCAGGATATGACAGGTTCTGTACTAAATACAGAAATACAGAAAGAAAAGACACAGAGTCTGCCCCCAGGGAGTTCCCTGTCTAGTCGAGGGAAACAGACTCATTAATAAGTTACCACTATTCAATTTGGTAGGTGCTGTAGTAGGTACCTATGCAAGGTCCTGTGAGTACCAGAGCCAAAGGAATAATATATAATAACATGATGGTTATTTAAATTCATGGATTATACAGTAAAACATGCCTGAGACTGAATCCTGGCTCCTTCGTTCAACTGGCTGGGTGACCTGGACAAGTTCCTTAACTTTCTGAGCTTCAGTTTTTATCACTTTTAAAATGCCGACATCAATATAGTTTATACCTCGCCCCACTGTTACAGGATGGAACACTATAAGGTCTGCTTCAGCACATGGCCTAGCAGCGAGTAAGTGCTACACAAATGGAAGCCATTAGGGAAGACCTGTCTGGGGAATCAGAGAGGGCTCTACACAAAACTTGGGCAGGAGGGTAAGCTGGAAGTGATCATTTCAGGAAACACTCTGGACAGAAGCAAAGAGTGAACGTGCATCTGCCTCTCTGTGCTCAGGGAAGGCAGTGGTTTGCTAGGGCAGAAGAGAACCAAGACAGAAGCTGGAGATGTAAGAAGCGCAAAAGAAAAAAAAAACAAGAGTGATTAGCCGTGTCCAGTACTTGCAGCACAGGTACGCAAAGAAATATGTACGAGGGATTCAGCGCAGCCTTGTTTGTAATGGAAACAAACGAATATGTGAATGAATATACAAATATATAGAAACAATCTCAATGTTTATCAAAACTAAATTGGCTAAATAAATTAAGACACGGCCATATGATGGAATGAGGCTATTTGGACATTTTTTAAACGAGGTATAGCTATTTAGACTTCCACGGAAAGACATCTGCAACATAGTGTTAAGTGAAAATGCCAGGTGCAGAAGGGGATGTTGAAATGATCCCAAATTTGTAAATTCACAAGCAACAGTAGAGAGGAATTTTTACCAAACTGTTTATAGTGATTACCCCTGGGGTAATCCAATGTTTGGATTCTTTATGATAAGAGGCATTTGGGGCATTATTTTATAACAGAAATTTTTAAAAATTTTAATGTCCCAAAGGAATTGAATAGGATATAAAAGAAGAGCCTATTGGGAGGTCATGGGTTACCTATCTAAATGCAGCCTCAGTGGCAGAGTGGTGGCACAGAGGAGGTAAGCAAAGGAGCTAGGGCAAAGGGAGTCAGCAAGTGGCAGCTCTTCTGTGTCTACGTATCAGGTGTAAGAGAAGGAGCCAGAGGAGGAAGACATTGAGGGGCTCTTCAGAAGCCCTTGAAGGGAGGTCCAGGGAGGGATAAGGGAAGAATACAATCAATCCAGTGTAAGGGACACTTTTAAAGGGGAAGGAAGGGAGGGAAGGACGGAGGGAGGAAGGAAGGATGGAAGGATGGAAGGAAGGAAGGAAAAGAGATGATGGGTGACAATGTGGAGAGTTCTGAGAGAACAGTGGGTGGCCTCAGACTTATCAAGAAAGTGGGGTTTTCCTGAATTAGGTGACATGGAATGGGCTGGTGGTGGGTTTGGGCTGGAGGCTGGAGGAGTTTGGAGGGCCTGAATTCCAACTGTGCTCAGAAGGGGTTGAAGGGAGTTCCTTCTCCTTATTAGCCCCCAGCTAAAGCCCTTCCAGCTAGCAGAACTGGGCAGCCCTCCTGTTCCTGGACTCCCCATTCCAGGTTTCCAAGCTCCCTTGTGCCAACCACCCTGGGCTCTCTCCAGCCACAGCTCTTTGTTTTGTAGAGCATCCCTGGGGATGTGAAGGTGAGGAAGGGCAAGAGGGTGGGTGGCCTGTGGCTGTAGCTACTAACAATGCCGCTTCCGGGTATTTTGTCCCTGGTGCAATAGGATTTTTTGTTGGGGGGGAGAATGGGTGAGGCTCAGTAGAGTATGCTAGAAGTGCCTACAGATCCTCAGGGCCCGTCCTCCCTTGCACCCTGAGTTAGCTGGAGATTGTCAAGCCATCTGTCCTGGTTTTTCTATCTGCAACTAATCAGCAACTCACAAGTACTGATGATTTCATTACTGCTGAAATTATCCTTAGCAAATGGTTCTTGGAAAGTGGAAGGAGAGAGAGGAGGAGGGGAAAGAAATGGGCCCAGGGAAGAAGGTGAGTCTCCAAATCTCAGAAGGAAGTAAAGGGGGGCAGGTGATAAAACAGAACATGTGCCCTGGAGACAAACGGAGGGTTTAGAATACTGGGTGAAGCACTTTAGTTATTTTTTTAGGTAATGAGAAGTGGTAGGATCCTCAAGTTTCCACTACTAGGGACCCATCTTCTTCCTTTCGTACCTGGAGGCTGGCTCAAGAGATGACTGACCTGCACACAGTTCCCGCTCCACTCTAGCCCAGACTGTTAAGGTACACTTGTGTTCAGAAGGAGCATCTGGCCCTATCTGGGAAAGTGAGTCAGGATAACTCTGATAGGCTGTGAAGATAACGTCTACACCAGATGAAATTTGGTCAGAAGCAGATCAACACCCGATGACAGGGACACTGAAACTTTGCTACTGCTGTTTTAAGAATCAGAAGGCTCCGGGCCAGCCTGCAACAAGAAGGAAAGACCCTGAAGGCTTCGTGTCTAAGACTAGAGCTGAAAGGAATCTTAAAAATTGTCCAGACAGAATTTATCACTTCCTTCTCTCTGTCTCTGCAGCACTTTTTGCAGATAGCATGCTGTATTATAATCGATTGTCATGTATCTATCAAGAAAACACATTTTATCCACTATTACATTATCAAAGCATGGCATCTAGCACAGAATAGGTTTAGTGAATGTTTGTGTTTGTTTCATCCCATCGTACACCTTCATTTTACCAATGAGAGAAAAATAGTCCAAGAAACTGAAGAGACATCCCAAGCTACTAACTTGCTGGGCTAGTGATATACTGGCCAAAGGGTTAGCTCAGCCTCTAGTGTTCAGGTGAAAACATGAAGTCTTTCCACAGTATCCAGTGAGATGGACAGAAATCAGTTCCAACCACTTCCAATACACAGTGTGTCTGTCACAGGCAGGGGCAACCCGGAAGGTACATTTTGGAAACAACATTGTAAGCAAAAGAGATTAACAAGAGTATCTGCCTAAGGAGGCTAAGTTCCCAAAAGATGCTCTAACCTATCTGTAAAGTATATGATTCACCCTTTTTTCTTTTTGCATTAAGAAGTGTCCCTATCTCCTCCCTAAGGGGAGTAATGAGCCCTTTGAGCCTTCTCAGGCTGTCTATATAACAGTCTCTAGACTTTTCTCAGACAAAAAGAGAGAAGGTGAAATCCTTCTGGAACAGTATTTGCTAAAATGTTTCCTCAGAATACTAGTCCCCGCATATATTCTTGGAAAGAAAAACATGGCTCTGTGGCCAAGAAAGATGGATGAATCTTACACTCCAAATCCCCTCTAGGGGACTTGCCATATTTAGCACACTAAAGGCCCTGAGAAATCCTGCACTAGGGAAACAAGTTGAACTTTGTTCAACTCAGTATTGCACAAAATTATGTCACCAGGAAACACTTTGTTTCATGTCACACTTAGGACTATGGCTCTCAGCCTTTTTTGTTCATAGTACATTTTCAAATTCTGGAATCTAGGGTCATATACTTGAAATTAGTAATATATGCATAATGTGCACAGACCTACTGTTTAACAAGGTCTCTCTATAGGATAGTCTGAAAGATGTGGTTTGCTCAGTGCCCTACAGTCCTGGTGGAAAGTTGACTTGAACCTGGTTTTTCCCCGGCGATGCTTTTTTATAAACTCCCAAATCCAATTTGCCACCTATTCCAGAAAAATTCTCCTCTTCCTTGGAATGCCTTGGCATCACAACACACCTGCAGCCATCTGACCGTACTCTGCAAGACATCATGCCGTCCACTCAGCTCAGAGCTCTCCCCAGCAGGCATCACAGCAATTGTGAGATCTTCAGCCGAAGCGAAAATAAATTTTACACACACTGAGAAAAGCTTGGCAGCACATTTGTAAATGATTTAAAGCACACAGGTTGAGAACACCGGCCCTGGAACTGGTATTCCAGGAAGTAAAGTAGGAGGACTGTTGAGAAGAGGGATTCCTATGAGGTTATCTCAGGGCCAGTCCTTACTTCTCAAAAGGCATGGAGGGGCCAGGGGACAGAGGGGTGCAGGGCCACTGGGCCCCTGGGAGTCAGTGTCCAAAATCCTCTGAAACACAGAGATAGAAAGTAGTTTATAAATCCCATCCTCTTGTTTTCAATTATCTAAACAACAAATTTTATTGAAATGAGAAAGTGTTTATTTAATTACATGCTTGTTTTTTTAACCACTTTATTGATGTATGATTGACATACAAAAAGCTGTACATATTTAGTGCATACAACTTGATGAGTTTGGAGATAAGTATACACCCATGAAACCATCACTACAATGTATGTCATAAACCTATCCATCGCCCCCCTCAAAAAGTCTCCTCCCTATCTATTTTGTGTGTGTGTGATAAGATCACAACATAAGCTCTACCCTCTTTGTAAATTTTTAAATATACAACACAGTATTGTTAACTATAGGCACTATACTGTACAGCAGATATCTAGGACTTATTCATCTTGTGTAACTGAATTATTGTACATTTTAACCAATTCTCTCCATTTCCTCTTCCCTCCAGCCCCTGGAAACCACCATTCCCCTCTCTGCTTCTATGAGTTTGACTGTTTTAGATGCATCACATAAGTGGTATCATGTAGTATTTTTCTTTATGTGTCTAGCTTATTTCTCTACCATCGTGTCCTCCAGGTTCCTTCACATTGTTGCAAATGACAGGATATTCTTTTGTAAGACTGAATAATATCCCATTCTATGTATATACCACATGTTCTTTATCCATTCATCAGTCTATAGACATTTAGGTTGCTTCCATATCTTGGCCATTATGAATAATGCTGCAATGAACATAAAAGTGTAGATCTCTTTGAGATCTTGATTTTAATCCCTTTGGATATATACCCAGAAGTGGGATCGTGGGATGATATGGTAGTTCTATTTTTAAATTTTGAGGAACCTCCATACTGCTTTCCATACTGGCTGCCCCAATTTACATTCCCACTAACAGTATACAAAAGTTCCTTTTTTTCCACACCCTTGCCAACATTTGCTATCTTAATTTTTTTGATAACAGCCATCCCTAACAGGTGTGAGATGATATCTCACTGTGGTTTTGATTTGCATTTCCCTGATGATTAATGATGTTGAGCACCTTTTCATATACCTGTTGGCCATGTGTCTTCATTACAGAAATGTCTATTCAGTTCTGTCTTAGTCCATTTTGCATTGCTACAACAGAATATCACAGACTGGATAATTTATAAAGAAAAGAAATTTATTTCTTACAGTTCTGGAGCCTGGAAAGTCTAAGATCAGGCAGCTGCATCTGGTTAGCTTCTGGTGAAGGTCTCATGCTATGTCACGACATGGCAGAAGGCATCGCTAGGTGAGAGGTGCGCACTGAGAGCCAAACAGGCTTTTATATCAGACCCACTTTAATAGTAACCCTTTAATCCATTCACCCATGAATGGATTAATCCATTTGTGAGGGCAAAGCCCTCATGATTTAATTACCTCTTAAAGACCCCACCTCTCAATACTGTTACACTAAACATTACATTTCAGCGTGAGTTTCAGAAGGGACAAACATTGAAATTGTAGCAAGTTCCTTTGCCCATTTTTTAATCATGTTATTTATTTTTTTGCTATTGAGTTGTAGGACTTCTTATATATTTTGGATATTAATTCTTTATCAGATATATGGTTTGCAAATACTCTCTCCCATTCTGTAGGCTGCCTTCTCATTTTGTTGGTTGTTTCCTTTGCTGTGCAGAAGTTTTCAGTTTAATGTAATCCTACTTGTGTAGTTTTGCTTTTGTTGCTTATATTTTGGTGTCATATCCAAGAAATCATTGCCAAGGCATTTGGGTTTTTTCAAGTAATCTATCAGAAAAATAAAATAACCCTTAGTTAATACTCATTAGAGAAATCATGGTGGATGAAAAGACATCAGACAAGAGTAAAGACCCCTGGATCCTATTCCTGGCTATTCCACTAGATGAGCCCTGAGGCTCAATTTCCTTAGGAGTTAAAAAAATGGGTTAGATTTGGTAACCTGTAGAACCCTTTCAATGCAGATACTATTCTGATTTGTAAAGGATGCAAGAAATGGTCCTAACCGTCCTAAAATTAATACATAAAAAATAAGTGAAGAATTCTGAACAAGATATTTAATAATTACTTACCCTTAAGATTTATTGGAAATATAACAATGTGCCAGACATTTTTCCAAGCACTTTACTTTTGTTATCTATTTAGTTTTACAGCATCCCTATAGGCTAGGCATTATTATTACCTTATTTTATAGATAAGAACACTAAAATTTACAAAGATTAAATGGCTTGGCCAAGACAGCATTGATAGTAAATAATGGAGCTGGGATTTGAATCCAGCAGTCTGACTCTACAGCCACTAAGCTGTTGATTTTCCAAAGTGCTACACTTAAAAAAGTTTTGTAACAGATGCTGGGGTGTGTTACCTTTTTATGGTATGAAATGTATGTGAAATACAAATCTGGGAAAGAAAACACAAATATCTAAAGGGGGAAGATTTCTAAAGGGGCTGGTATAAATAACAAAACTAAATTGTTCAGCCAGATCACAGACTGGAAACTATTTCTTGCATGGCCCAGCAGCCTGACATGTGGGTCCCAGGGTTAGTAAGTTGGCACAGCAAGGTTCTGGAGCTGGGTTCAGGAAGGAATGAGGTAAGCTGCAGGGTGAGCCCCAGAGGGAGGAAGCGGCAGGCATCCAAGGGAAGGTGGTGTGAGCCTGACAATGGAAAGAGAATCCTTGCATCTCTGAGCTATTCAGAAGCCTGGAGGTCACTCCATCAAACCTCCCACCCAAAGAAGGCATTCCCTTTATCACACCCTTGTGGGTATTTATCTAATCTTTTCCTGAACACTTCCAGAAATAGAGGAGACAGAGTTTGCTCTACTTACCAGACAGCCTGTTCATTCATTTTAACTAGACAAAATATGCCTTATGGTGATTTCTACCACAGGCCCAGGTTCTACAGTTAGGGAAACCAAAAATGACATTTGATCCCCTTTCCTATCACAGGCTTCAGAAATTAGAAGGCTCACTGGGCCTTTCAGCATCAAGCTAAAAAGACTGGCTCCTGCAGATGTTCCTCGTGGGACAGGTTTTATCCCTTTACCATCTTAGTCACCATCCTGTTGGCATTGTCATACTGACCAAAGCCCACAACTTTCTCACCAGGGCCTACCACACAGTAGGAGGCACAATGTGATTATTTGAATTAAACTGAACAAAGAAACTGCAAGAGGAAAACGTGGCAAAAATTGAGAGCCTGGGTCCTTGATGGCATTGCTTAGACAGCCTCAAGATCCACCTCTTGATCTGGATGGAGCCCTTTTCCAGATCCTCTGTAGATGGAGATATTTTGCCCACATGCTATAGTTGGGGTATGGGGCACAGATCTCTGCCCAAGCCTTGAAAGAGGTATTTTGGAGATCACCATTATGACCTCAGTGCCTAGCCAAGGCCTGGCCCACAATAGCTACCAGATAAACACTGAACAAATGAATAAGCAAGAGTAGTTTATTGTGCACCTACTATGTGCCAAGTTCTTAAGTGTGTTCCCTATATTAGCTTATTCAAACCATGAATATACCCATTTTACAGATAAGGTAACTGAAAATCTGAGATGACAGTTAAAAAACTTGCCCAAAGTGACTCAGCTAGTAAATGGAAAAGCCAGGATTCAAACCCAGGCTTGCCTTTCTCTAAAGCCCATGCTTTTAACTACATCATACTACCTCCTGAAGGTAAAAAGGAAAGGCAGGCAGATGGAAAGACAGACAGGAAAAAGAAAGAGCATGTAAGCTTTGTGAACTGTGAAACTTCCTACTAAAGGAAGAACCAGGGCGTGTGTAGGAGAATGGCCCTCTAGGCCAGTCCCATCCGGGCACCCTGGCTTCCTGGCATCCCCTCCTCTATGGCAAGCATTTCTTCAAGGCCCTGCCTGCTTCCACTGTGTCCTTCAAACACTAGCAAGGATGTCAGTGTCTGGCTTTTGTCCCAATGCAGATTGCAAGGCTTTACAGGGCATGTATCCTATGCCCAGCTTTGTGCTTAAGACCTGCCCTAAAAGAAATCACAGCTGGAATCCAATATCCTAGGTGTGTGCGCACTAATGAGGGACGCTGAGCCACAGAGGCTGCCCTGGACCGGTAAGGAGCCAGTGTCTACATCAGAACTGTGCTCACCAGCCTGTTCTTTTCAAGGCAGCCACAGACATCTCACTTAAAAACAAACCAAATCTCATCACGTCCTATTCTGCTTGAAACTCTCATAGCTCTCCACTACATTTAGAATATAATCTAAATTCCTCTGAGTCCCACAAGATCTCCTTCCCACCTTCCCCGCCTCACTTCGTGCCTTCTTCCTCCTACACAGACCAATTTTCAGAGCCTCAAGCCCTTGCTCCTGTCTCAGGCACACTGGCTGGTCTCTCCGCCCAGAACACGCTCTCTCCTGCTGCTCCCCAGACCAGTGCCTTCAGAGAAGCCATCCCTCAGCCCCAGGCCAGGTTATGGCCCCTGGTTATAAGCCCACAAAGCACCTCTATTCCTTCACTACGGCACTTTTAATCATTTGTTCAAAGTCAACCTTCCCTGATAGAATCTAAGCTCCAGGAAGGCATGGACTGTATTTGATGTGCTCATCATCCTCTCCCCAGAGCTGTAGTAGCAATGGAAGAAATGCTCGAGGATTATGCAGGCGTTCCAGCCCAGATACTTGGTCTAGTTGGCTGTGCGCCTCAGGCAACTCCCTCCTGATCTCTAGGCCTCAGTTTCCCCAGTGGTAAAATAAGGCAGCTGGGCTGCGTAAACTCCGAGGTCTCTCGTGACTCTAATGTTCTAGGTTCAACAACTTGAGAACATTTACAGTGTATCTTCAGCCCACAGCAAAATAATTTTAGAGCAATACCACCCGTGAAGGAAGACCCTGGGAATATAACCCCCTCCCTTGGTGTGGGCTGTGTTTACACAACAAACCCAAGAAATCATCATAAATCATTCCAAGTGGAGCTGCCTGGGTTGAAGCAACAAGACAAAAATACCTCTGGGCACTGCTCCTCTGGGCCCCCACCCAACTTAAGAGAAACAGGGTCAGCCAGTGCTGTGCCCTCTGAAGAGTCAGTTGCCAGAATTTTCTTTCTGTATTAGGCCCCTCAAAGGGGCCTTCCCTCCTCCCCTTCTGGTTTCTAATCTCTTCTAATAACTTTCAGTTTTCAGGTAGAAACGGCCTGAGAAGACAAAGGGCTGAGTTCTAGGTCAGCTGCTATGGAGATGTGTGTAACTCTCCATAAATATTTCCTTCGTTATGATCTATATTCTTGGCTCTGTCACATACAGGTTATAACATGTGTTCTAATGACCTTGAAAAAACAGAGGGGAAGCATTTCTAAAACCTTAAAGTGCTATACAAACGCAAAGTTTACTTCTGGCCTTTACTTCTGAATTGCTCACTAACTAAACCCCACCCTAAGTGTTACACAGATGGCCACCCAGAGTCCCAGCATTTTATCTCTAACTGGAGAATGAAAAAAGCTTGGTCCCCAGGTCAAAGAATCTCAAGCATCTGGGTAGCAGGTGGTTGAATCACCCTAGACTGGCTCAGCTTGCCCTAAAGGTAGATCTAATTCAAGACGTCTAGGATGTCCCTGAGTTGGGGTCAGGGGCCCTAGCTCTAAGCCAGACCTAGTCCCAAGAGCTGCTGCTGGGTGGGTGCAAGGAAGCCCGGGTCCCTGTGACCCCAGGAGGTTTAAAGTCACAGTGTAGCTGAGGGGTTCAGGGAATGTACTTTGATGCCAGACAGGCCTTAGTCAAGTTTCTCTCTGCACTTACCAGCTGTGTGGGTTTCTGTTTCCTCTTCAAAGAAACAGAGAGAGTTAACTGATCTCAATATTAAAAGAGATGATGCATGTAAGGCATTTAGCTTAGTGTACTTGTCACATACGACACATTCAAACAGTAATGTTATTACAATTGTCCTTTTTACTCCAGGGCCTGAAGCCTGTCTACCTTGGTAGATCCACCCGTCTACCTAGCCTGGTCCAAATTCCCTGAGTCCTCTTGCCACTTCCTGCCTTGTCGAACCTTTGCCTTGCCCTTCTTCTTTTCCTCTCTCTAACAACTCTACCACACTTCCAAAGTTTCCATATAACTTACCTTACTTTACTCAGTATTGCTCAGGAAACAAAAGTTCTGGAAAAAGGAGCCTCTTGGTCAATATGTACACCAAATTCAAGTGCCATTATGGAGACAGCTGGGCATCCAGGCAACATGGCACAAGAAATAGATGCCTGGACTATTTGCAATTGAGATTTTTAGAACTGTCTTTGCAACTGATGACAATTGTCAAGTTATTTAACATCCCCCAAACCTCAGTCTTCCTAGCTGTAGAACTAAAACATCAATTTTGTTTTTATTTATAAGTCTTTTATTCTACCTAGATAAAACACTTTCCCTCTAATAAACCGAATATATAAAATATTTAACAGAATATGATCTGCTGTGGATATGGGGGGCGATTATCTAATGTCCTTCCTCACCTTCACGTGGTCTTGCCTCTGCCCCTCATCCCCGGGGCAGCCTAGGAGCTCCCTCGCAGATCCTTAAAGCTTCATAGAGTTCTACTTATGTGACCTCTTTGTACTTCAGTTTTGTCTGTTGAGAGGGGATTATAACTAGTTCTACCTCAAAGGGTTGGTTGTGAAAATTAAATGAGTTAATACAGATAAAGCTGTTGGCACAGTGCCTGGCCTAAAGTAAGTGCTCAGTAACTGTTAAGCGTCACTATTATTCCTACTGCCACTTGCTTGTTAAGGAGTTTGCCAGCCAGGAGCAGCAGGAATCTGTGATCCAGTAGCAGCATCATGAAAGTGCATCACATATGGGGATTGACACTTACCCCGCTCCTTCCCCTCCCCCTCCCCGTCTTCACGGACACAGAAAGAGATACGATGTTATTTCACAACATGGGCTAGTTCTGTTTCTACTGAAAGCATGTGTTTTATAAAACAATATTTCTGTCACTCCAAGATTTATTTGACATTTACAGAGCTCCCATTCTGCGTGCCAGGGTTGAGGCTAGGAGTGTAAACTGGAGAGACAGGTATAAGAAGAAAGAACTTGAATTAATAATACCAGCCAGGCTAGTGACCCATGCAGTTATTTGTCTGACAAATATTTATTGTCACCTACTATAAGCCAGGCAGTATGCTGAGGGCACAGCAACCATAAAGGAAAACCAAGCCCCAGCCCTGTGGAGCTCACCTTCTATGGAGTAGAGCTAGGAAGAGCTACAGGAATTACATGGAAAGAAAGATCCACAGGAGCTAAGGGTGAGGGAGGTGTTGTGGAGCATGGAAAGGCAACAAGGGCACAGACAGTAAGACTTCAGCAGAGCCGGAGTCAAGAGAAGAGCAAGGGTAGAACCCCAGGTGAGGTGGGGCTCAAGGGAACAGCACGTACCAAATTATTTATCCAAGGGATTTCCAAGAACACTGCTGTTTGCTTCTATTATTAATAATTTACTCCTGAGAGGACACATACTACTTTTTTGGGAACCAACTTTTTTTTCCTTTAATAAGGTCTTTTATAAACAATTATTGAAGGGACATTTGACATAAGCAAACCCTCAACTGACCCTAGCATTAATCTTCTCTTCATGATTAATAGGCCAGAGGCTTGTTTCACAGAACTTTTTATTCTGGGAAGTTAATTTGAAAAACATTTAATTTCATTTAAGGGAAACTGAGCATGACTTTGAGTATGGTACAAGGGAAAGAGCTAAAGATTTGAAATAAGAAGACCCACGTTTGAATCCTAACTTCTTACTAATTGAGCTTCCTCTCTGTGAGCTGGTTTCATCTTTCGTAAAACCGGGGGTCTGACACCCACCACAAAACAAGGACATCCCATGAAACAACAGATGGGAAGGTGATCTGCAGATGCTAAAGCATACAGAAGGCATTTGTATTTATTTTAATTACTTCCTTTCCTAATTCCTTTATTTTTCTTGCCCCCAAGCATAATGAAATGATAGTAATTGGATCATTTCTGTGGCTCCTGTTTGTTTCACTTTAAGAAGGAAGGATAAATATCTAACAATGGCATTACAAATCTCTGGGGGCTCAGAGTGTCACTAAGGAATCTTCAGTGCAATCAGTCAACAAAACCCATTCAAAGAGCCTCCTTGGGCTGCCCTAAGATCTGAAGTGAGCAGCTGGGCTCTCCCCTGCTTAAAGACAGCCATTCTGAGCTACAGTCCCGCCGCCAGGACAGCATTGGCTGCCTTCAGACACCCAGGAGCTTTGAGTTTATTCCAATGGACCCCATGATAGACCCGCTGCCCCTCTCTGTCCTTCCTACTGTCCTCTCCTCCTCCCCACCCCCACCAGGCACCTTCTTTCTCATCTGAATCCACCATGCCTTACCTGTGTGTCCTTAGTCCTATTGGTTAAGGTCTCTGTCCCTTGGATTCTTTTTTTAAAATTTTTTATTGATACATAATATTTGTACATAAATATTTTGTTACATGCACAGATTGTATATTGGTCAATCTGGGTATTTGGGGTGTCCATCACCTCAAGTATTTATCATTTCTACGTGTTGGCAACATTTCAAGTCCTCGGCTATTCTGACATATACAATATGTTGTTGTTTAACCACAGTCATCCTACTCTGCAAACGTCAGAACTTGTTCCTTCTATCTAACTGTATGTTTGTACTAGGGGTTTTTTAAATCCACGAAAAAGACATGACCAAAGAATCTGCCCCATAGGATTGTTTTCAGGATTAAAGGTGATTATTCATTTTAAGGACTTCGTACAATTGGAGGCAATTATAAATAGGAAGTATTTCTTAGCATTAAAATTACTCATGTTTCCTTCCTTCCTCCTTCCCTCCTTTTTTTCTCTCTCTTCCTCCCTCCTTTATTCCCTCCCTCCCTTTCTCCTTCTCTCTCCCTCCCTCCATCCTGCTCTTGCTTCCTTTCTCCCTATCGGTCGCTAGCCCTTCCTTCCTCCTTCCCTCTCATTCCCCCTTCCTCTGTCTCCCCTCTCCCCTTGTCCTTGCCCTGTGTGCCTCAGCCCCTGCCCCCCCACCAGCGTCCCCAGCCCCACATCGTGGGAGCTCCCAGGCTGGCTCCCGGCAGAGGCAGCACAGGCCCTGGCCAGGATCTGCCCAATGCAGCCAACCTGGTACTTGACTTTAGGGTACTTCTAGGACTTGAATTCGCATTTGTGGAGCTACTGGCCATTATTTTGGGGGACTATAAGAGGCCCAAAATCCCTGAGGACTGGGCAAAGATAAATGTTGTGTTGCCCATCTCTGCTAAAAAGGCAGGAAGATTGGTTCTGGTCATTTTAAGCTGTTCTTTTAATATCTGTGCAATTCTTCATTAAGTCCTCTCTCGATCCACAAGTGCTGGGACTTGGCTAAGCCCTGAAGTTCTTCCCATCCTTCTTCTGTCCCTTATTTCTTTCCCAGTCTGAATTTGACATCACATCCTGACACCCATAGATTTTTTTCTCTCTCCTCTGCTGGACTCTGGGCTCTCCAGGGACAGAGATAGGGCCTGTTCACAATGCTCTCCCAGTTACTCTAAATTGCCTTAACCCTGTGGCGTGGGGCCTAGGAGCAGAGGATGTAGATTCAGGAAGACTCAGGATTCAATACTGTCTTTGTCCCTTTGTTCTTGTGACTTTGCACAGATTGTTTAACTTCTCTGTGTCCATTTTCCCATTTACTCATTCAACACATACTCATTGAGCATCTACTGCATCTCAGGTGCTATGCAAGGTGCTAGGGATGGAGTGGTGAACAAGGCAGGAACAGTCTTTGCCTGAAATCAGCTTAGAGTAGGGGAGATAGCTAACAATTGAAATCACAAGCAAACAAACCAAAATAAGAAGTTGTGATGAGCACTGTGAATAAAGCACTCAGGAGCAGAGCTAAGCAATGGCAAGGTGGGGAAAGTAGAGAGACCTATTTCAATACAGTGAACAGAGATGATTTAGAGCTGCGTTTCTCGGCCTCAGTCAACACTGTTGATGTCCTGGGCCCAATAATATAGTTATTGCTGCTGATACCATCATCATTACATATCTGCCTCTCCAGCTGGCCGCTGGACCCTTGGGGACAGGAACTAGCTCATAATCACATCCATAACCCCAGCTCACAGGACAGGAGCCAAGACTCCTTACAAGCCTCTGCAGCACAAATCTAAGAAGTCCCGGCACAGACAGGACAGACAGAGAAGACATCAATGCCATATAAATGACTATGGCTTTGATTTGACCTCAGGTAGTCCCAGTCATCAAAGAGTTGATATCTGATTAGAATTAGGTTCTTGGAGTGAAGAAAGAGGTAGCCCCTTGCTGCCCTCCTACGAGAAGTCTGTATGAAAGCTCACTCCCTACGGAGAATGGCTGATGAGAGACAATATTGCCTTTGGTCTTCCTCCTCTCCCTGGAACAACTGAAGGAGCCTTTCCTCTTCCCATTTGGCTGGTTTGAGGCCCCTGATTCTCTTTTCCATGTCAGATCTCACTTCTGTGCAGCCTTTGTGGCCTGGCCAGCAGATCGAGGGGTATTTGTTTTCAGATTTCTATGCAGCTCTGGAGTGAGCAAGTTGGCACCTTGCTGCCTCTCTGGTTCTTCCTGAGCACTTTGTAGGACTAATTTCTATTCCCATAGAACTGGGTGCAAGGGGAGTGACAGTGTCAACTTTCTCCAGCCCCCTTGTTCTTCTTTCTCCCCACCTGTCCCCACGTCATCACCCTCAAAGTCCTTATAGATCTAATAGTCCAGGATCCGTGTATCTTTATAAAGCCCTGAGTAATTCCTCCATGGGATAGATAAAAGCAAATCAAGAAGGGCGTCTACCTTAGCAATTTCCTGTCCTAAGAAATTATTTCAAATACCTTCCAAGACCTTGCTTGCCCCTGCGGCCTGGCAATACCTGCTCAAGTCCCCTACTGCTTCCAGATCCTGTGTTGAAGCAATTTTGGCAAGAGAAGATAGGCTCTGATTTGAAAAACAGTATTTCCTGAGAAAGTATAACGTACAAGATTCTGTTCTGGGCACTCTGGAGGCTACGAAAATGAGCAAGGCCCACTTCTCCATGAGTTCCTACAATACCTGCACAAAAGTGATGGACAGATGGTTGTTTGTTGAATGAGGATGTGGCCCTAACTGGGGAGATAAGAAGACAAGAATCTACTGAACACCTGCCATGTACCAGGGCCTTATGGAGACAGGTCTGTCCACAGAAAATTTAATGGCATTGGGAATTGTGCATGCAGGGGGTGGTACTGAGCCCAGCCTGGCTTTCATGGAAACCTTCCAGGAGGAGATAATGCCTGAGCTGAGTCATGAAAAATGAGAATGAGTTAGCAAAAACGATTTTCTAGACAGCAACCATGGGCATGAAAAGGCATGCAATCTGCCGGGAACTACAGGCAATTGGGCATGACTAAAACGGCAAGGAAATGTAGGAAGTGGCAAAGGAGGATGCAGCAGATGCCGTCAGGGGCTGGGAGCTGGAGGCCTGCGTGGCAGACGCGGGGAGGAGCTGCCAGGCCCTGCTGCCCACATGCCACTCCTTCAGGGTCTGCCTCAGTGGCAGAGAACCACCTGGCCCAGCCCTAGTCCCCTCCAGCGACTGAGGGAGGCAGTGTCAGAAGGCCTGGCTGTTTTGGCCCGCTGTGGGGTGACACTGAAGGGCAATACTCGCTCCCCACTGGGTTGTGTGAGGGTTTGTCAGGTCTGCTCCAACCTCTTCATCTGCCCAGTCCCGCGTCCTCCCCGTTCCTTTCATAGGTATCGATTCCTATAAACATCTTACACCCCAAACCCCACCTCCATCCACGTCTGCTCCCATGAACCCAGCCTACACCAGCCTGGGATGCTACGCTGGAGGTTGTGCTCATTTTGTCACCAACAATATTTAATCATTTTTCCTTTGCAACACAGACATTCCACATATGGTTTACCCAGACTCTGCCATTCTGCAGTGTGTACAGGCTACCTGGGCCACGGACTGTGAGCCATTCCCAGAGAACCGGCTGGAACAGGTTACACGATATATTCCTTCATCGCTCCTCGCTCACTCTTAGGGAAGAACTCATCTTCCTCATTACCTGTATTTCCAGGTGGGAGGACCTCATCTAGAAAACACTCTTGACATCTCTCTCCCAATAGACCTCTTCACAGGAGAAAGAGGAGCTTGTCTGACTGGTCGGTTTAGAAGAAGAGATTCGGGGTTCTTGGCACCCCCCCTTCTCTCAGGATGGGCTACCAGAAGAAAGGGGACCACCATGCAGTCTGTGCTCAGGGCCGTGCAGAAGCTTGGGGGGGGGGCAATACTGTGCCTTCTGGGAAGCCTTTGGTGGCCCTGCCTTCCAGGGCCTGCGTGGGGAGCGTTTCCAAGACCATTATGCTCCACAGCCAAGCAACATCCCCCAATCTAGCTTTAATCAGCAACAATGATGACATTTTGCTCTCCATCTATCCGACTCCACCACCTGACTCAGTTAGTTCTGAACACTGGCAGGGAAAGGGATGTTATTTTTCAAGCCCTCTAAAATACCCCAACACTCACAATCCTACAGCTTAAAATGTCTTAATGTAACGATTTCTCAGTACTCAAAGAATACCAGTAACCACTATTGAAAAAATAAATGCATATTGCTCTATTTAAAAGATATCCCACCAACAGAAATTATGTCCTTATAATTCTATGGACGGTTTCACTCAGGCCCACCAGGAATGATGGACAGAAGCCATGGGCATGAGTCCATGGACAGAGTGATTTAATAGCTGCTTTAGACTGCATGAAAGAATATTGCCTTAGTGGTAAGCCACAGCATGTTTATACAAGAGAGAAACTGGTGAACTTAACCTCTAAGTTTTTGCGTTAGGAATTCAGCTGAATATTTTGAGTGTGAGGGCTACAAGACACTTCTAAAAAGATTAAAATGTCTTTTCCTCTAATGTAGGTTTAAAAAAATCAAACAAGTATCTTTCTTAGATCATATACTGGAAGTTAAACAAAGTGGTAGTGTGTCATGGCTTAAAGAGCCACAGACTTTGTTCCTGACACAATGTACCAACACTGACTGGCTAAACAACCTCACTCCATTCATTTTAACTCTCTCAACTTCAGTCTCCACATCTGTCAAATGGCTGTGATAATACCTTACATGCTCTGCTCACAAGAGGTCTTATGAGGATCAAGTATGAAGTTTTATTATAAATCATACTGAGTGATGCCATTTATTGGTGCTGTGTCATGAAAACATTGCTAAGCACTTTCCATGGATTTTCACACTTGATCTTTCACCCTATGAGGCCCATGCTATTATCCCCATTTAACAGATGAGGAAACCGAGGTGCACAGAGTGTAAGTAATTTTCCCAGGTTCTCACAACAAGTAAGGGTGAGCTAGATCTTGAATCCAGATCCCCCACCTGTCTGACCCCAATTCCATGCTTTTAACCACTCTGCTATAGGCCTTATAGACTGAAAACAGTGTGATAGAGTGAAAGGAATACTGAGCATTAGATATATTCCTAGCCTCAGGTGAGTCATTAACACTCTCTGGGATCCCATGTGTGAAAGATAGAATAATGGCCCCAAAGATATCCATGTCCTAATGTCTAGAACCTATGAATATGGCGTGATGCATGCCAAAGGGGAATTAAAGTTGCTAGTCAGCTGACTTTAAGATAGAAAGAGTATCCTAGGTTATCCAGGTGGGCCCAGTGTAATCACGGGGGTCCTTAAAAGTGCAAGAGGGAGGCAGAAGAGGAGGTCAGAGAGATGTGATGTGGAAAGGACTCCCCATCTCTGGCTTTGAAGGTGGAAAAAAGGGCCATGAGCCCAGGAATGTGGGCAGCCTCTAGAAGGGAAGGCAGCCCCGCTGGCATCTTGACTTTAGTCCAATGAGACCCATATTGGATTTCTAATCTACAGAGCTGCAATATAATAAATGTGTGTTGTTTCAAGCCATTAGTTTGTGATAACACGTTAGAGCAGCCATAGAAAATGAATACACCATGCACCTGTTTGTAAAATAGAGGTGTTGGGATTGAAGCTGATTTCTACGGCTTTTCTACCCCTGACATCCTCCCAGTTTGTACTCTGTACTAATAAATAGTTCCTTCTAAAGCATGGGAAGGAGTACAGAAATAAATGACAAGAAGTTACTGTCCCTGGAATATAACAGAGCCCAGAGCCAAAATCTCAGTGCATGTCTACCCCAACGGAGACAAAACCGCTTTCCATTGCCCTCAGCTCCCCAGCACCAGTCACTTCCCCAGGCCCCCCTCCTCAGGCTGCTGGGTGGCTCATGGGCCTGGAGTCCACTGCAGGCTGGAAGCTTTGAGCCTAACACCTTTTGTGCCTGCAAAGCTGCCTCGTTGATGCTGCTTGACAGACATTGATCCAAAGTGGCCAGTTATTTTAACATATGAGAAATGGGAAGAAACACGAAGCACTGAGAGCAAGAGGCGAGGTCCCCCCCACCCCCCACCCCCGCCACCATGCCCCGCTCTTGCTCCCTCTATCTGCCAAAACAACACATGAGCCTCTTCTGTCCAAAGTGTGCTTCCATATCATATTTTCAGGAGCCGGGAAGACTTGGAAAGGAGTCAGCCAGGTGTGGAGGCTGCTGTTGACTAGCATGAGGCCATTACCTGGGAAACAAAAGTACTTAATCATCCTTTGTTTTTTCCCCAAAGTCTCGAGATGGACAACTAAAGGAGGGCTATGGGGAGGGGGACAGAGAACTATGGTCTCTGAGCAGAGAAGAGAGGGGATGTGAGGCCAGCATCCCTCCAGGCTGGACCTCTAGGGAAGCTTGGGCAGGAGCACCTGGCAGCAGCAAGTGGCTTGAAGATCTCTGCAGGATGGTTCCTACAGTCTTTGTCACTGAATATGACAGTTCAGTAGAAGTATAGGATGAAAGACCTTTCCAGCTATTTTCATACCACTTTCTATTTGTGCCGTAAGCATATACCCTCTCTACCATTCTTTACATTAAATTTTTCTTTAAATGCCTTTTTGCTTCAAGAAATTTATTTTTTAAAGGAAATTTTCAATCATTACTTGTGATTAAAATGTCCAGCTTTACATTAGATTTCTAGAATAGGTTCCTGGTGACCACCCTTTTCAGTCCTCTGAAAACATGGAAGGAGTACAATTCCCTCCTGCCCCCACCACACACACTGCCTTGAGTTGGATGGGGCCTCATCATGGTTCTGGCCAATGGGTTGTGGAAAGAAGTGATGTGTGTCACTTCCTGGCCAGAACATTTAGTCACCACTGGGAATCTTTCCAGTGCTCCTTCATATGACAAGGAGGCTGTGTGTTCCTGGTGGAGACACTCAAGGATTCACCTTGAACCTGGATTGCTGAGTCACCAGATGAGAGCAGTTGCCCTAGAGCTGTGGTTTTTTAAAGTGTGGTTCCCAGATCAACAGCATCAGCATCACCTGGGAACTTGTTACAAATGCAAATTCTCTGGCCCCACCCCAGACCTAATGAATCAGAAAATCTGGAGGTGGAACCAGTAGTCTGTGTTTGAACAAGACCTCCAGAGGATTCTGGTGAAAGCTAAAGTTTGAGAATCAATGTCATATAGACCAGCGGTCCCCAACCTTTTTGGCACCAGGGACTGGTTTCATGGAAGACGATTTTTCCACAGACTGGGGGTGGGGGGTTGGGTGGAGAAGCATAGCTCAAGTGGTGATGCAAGCAATGGGCAGCTGCTGTAAATACAGATGAAGCTTCACTCACTCACCCTGCCCCCTGTTCCTAAGTTTCATAGAAGACAATTTTTCCACAGACAGTGGGGCAAGGGATGAAACTCTGTGGCCCAGTCCCTAAAAGGCTGTGGACTGGTACCAGTCTGCAGCCCAGGGATTGGGGACCACAGTCATAAACTTTGTAAGGCCTGTAGAGTAGTCTGGACCCACAGCTGCCTTTGCATGAACAAGAAAAAACTTTGTGTATTAAGCCATTGAGATAATTGAGTTGTTTGTTACCAGGATGTAATTTAGCTTATCCTGACTGATATACTACTATAAATGTAAAACAAGTATACTTTGCCAAAAATAAAAGGTAACTGTAAAGTATAAACATAATAAAAACAGTTTTATGAAATTTGGCTATTAATACATGCTAAATGCTTTCAGCTTGAGTAAAAGGAGAGATTAGCACATTTTAAAGAGAGGTTAAAGAAATATTAGCGTCAAACTGAGACTTTTTGCTTGAGGAAGCACTGACTCAGAATTGGAAAAGGAATAATTCTGACTCTGCAATTCAGTCAGTGCTATTTAATGACTTGTCATTTTACTACCTGAAATCATCTCAGGTAACACTAGCGTTATATGATCCACCCTTTGGGAAACACTGATCTAATCTCTTTGTTTTGTACTTGGGGAAAGCTGTGGTCCAGAAATGTGAATGTCCTTGCCCAAGGTCACACAGTAAATTAGAGGCAAAACTGAGATGAGAACCCAGGCCTGGTCGTGGGCACTTCTCTTCCTAACACCCAAAAATCTTCACTCTTTCAGTAGCCATAGAACACACGTCTCCAATTCAGCCCCAAGTCTTACTGCAGAGACCCAGACAGTTAAAGTGAAATACAGAGAGTTGCTGAAAGGAAATGTCCAGGCTGGATCCTGAGGTCAGGGGAGCCAAAGGCAAATTCAAAGCCCACTCTAACCTCATCTGTGCAGAGGACCAAGGAAGTGGTTAGTTAGGAAAATGTAAAGAAGCAGCTAGTGTAGCGAATGAGAAACTAGGAGACAGAGAATGCATTAGTTCTGTGGCTGCTTTAACATATTACCACAAACTTGGTAGCTTAAAACAACACAAATTTATTCTATTAAGGTTTTGGAGTTCAGAAATCCGAAATCAGTATCACTTTGTTGGCAGAGCTCATTCAAGGGGAGAATCCCTTCCTTGCCTCTTCCAGCTTCTGGTAGCTGTCAGCCTTCTTTGATCTGTGGCTCCTTCTCTCCAGTCTCTGCTTCTGTGGTCACATTTCCTCTGTAACAGAGGGAATGTCCTGAAAAAAGGTAAAATGTTTTATGAGTCATCTCTTTAAACCCCACAACTACCCTTTTTGGGAATTAAAACCTGCATTCCTGCCCAAGGCCAGCAATCAAAGAGGCAGGTGAGTGTTCTTTGTTTTTTTGTACCACAGGAGACGGCTCAACGGAATTGTCCGGGCAGAGATCACAAGATCGTCTTCACCAGAGATGCTATAATTAAACAGCAATAGCCTGAAGTGGAAAACTCCCTTTAAAAGTTCTGTATTTCTGCTTATAGATAGGACAATGGTACTTTAAGATGAGAGTCTGCCATTCTCCTTATTTGCCGGCAAATTAATAAACTTCTCTTTCCTTTTCCTCAAACCATTTGTACTTGTTATTCTGATGCGGCCTCGGGGAAAAGTGCCAGGTAACACCTCCTCCTCTTTTGTCTGTAATCTCCCTCTGCCTCCTCCCTTTTAAAAGGACACTGGGATGGCATTTAAGGCCCACCTGGATAATCTAAAATAATCTCTTCATCTGCAAATCCTTAATATAATCACATCTACAAAGACTATTTTTCCAAATAAGGCAACATTTACAGGCTCCAGAGAATATCTTTGGAGAGAGAGGAGCATTATTCAACCTACCATGGAGACTCTATCTCAAACTATACTGCCAGCTCTGCTGACCTCTTAGGGAGGCCCATTATCCTCTCGGAACCTCAGATTTCTCTCTTGTAAAATGAGAGGGTCAAGACCAATTCCCTGCATTAAATCCCCTCTGTTTAAGTAACTAAGGAGGTTTTCTATTTTCCTGACTGGACCCTAACTGGACTCTGACTGATAACAGTATTTGTTATAGCATTATTTATAGTAGCAAAAAGTTCGAGCAATAGTACAGAATAATATGCAGCAATTTTTAAAGTTCATATTGTGGGGGTGAGAGGAAACTTTCCCTTTCCCATGAAAGTTTGCTGAAAAATCAACTCACAATTAAGGCAGATTAATAAGGGGAAGAAGCTGGGTGCAGTAGCTCACACCTGTAATCCTAGCACTCTGGGAGGCTGAGGCAGGAGGATCACTTGAGATCAGGAGTTTGAGACCAGCTTGTGCAAAAGTGAGACCCTGTCTCTACTAAAAATAGAAAAAATTAACCAAGCATGGTGGTGCACACCTGCAGACCCAGCTACTCAGGAGGCTGATCGCTTGAGCCCAGGAGTTTGAAGTTGCTGTGAGCTATGATGACGCCACTGCACTCTAGCCGGGATGACAGAGCGAGACTCTGTCTCAAAAATTTACCATGCACACGGGGAGAATCACAGAGTGATTATCCAATGTCCCAGTGGGATCCAGATATTTTTATACCCACCTTTTAGAGGGGAGGATGAGAGGAGTAGTATAGGTAATCTTGTTTATGGGCAATAAATTGTCGCTAGGGAGGATGAATAGATACTTGGCAGAATGAATGGATGGGGAAAACAGATTGACTTGTAAATTAACCTGAGAAACAGGTATTAGGTTTAAAATGATTGGGGCCAGGTCTGGTTGCATTCTTGATTTTCTTTCCTGTAATATAATGAGATAACAGGGAAGGGGCGTCCATTGTTCTTTTGATGGGTCCGTCTGGTTATGCGGATAGAGGGAAAGTCCCTTTCAAGGACCTGTTGATCTCTAAGGTCCTTTAATTCAAAATAGTCTTTACACCAAGGAGTCATATTTTGGGGTGAAATTTCCTGAGCTCCTTCAATAAAATCTATATGTACCAACATGAAAGACATACTGTTGATGTAAAAAAGGAAGTCACAGAACTATATGTACTGTAAGGCATGACTTATATTTATTAATAAAACATAAAACAATTTGATACATTTTCTACAGTTTTATACAATCTTTAGGCTTATATATAAGTCTGTAGATTTATAGAAATGTCTGGAAGATTCACAGCAAATTGACTGCATCATTACCTCTGGGAAGCACCTGAGATAGAAGTGGGGTAGAGGGACAGTGGTAAGAGAAAAACTTTAAATTTACCATGTTGTTTTAAGTTTTTACAAGGTAAATATATTTATGTATTACTTGTGTAGGTAAAATTTAGTTTTAAAGTAGACAGCAAAACAAAAACAGGAAATAGAACAGGAAAGTTATGTTGGAAGTGTATTTTGAAGCATCTGAAGGACCAAGCTAAGAGTTTGTGCTTTGTTCTACAGGCAGCCAGAAGGTAACAAAGACGTGTGAATAGTCACAACATGGCCTGATCTCCTGTGGTTATCTCGTCATGAGGATTGCATAAGTAAACATAAATAAAGCACCAGAACAGCGTCTGGTATACAGTGAGCGCTTCGTGTTAGCTCCTGTTATCATTCCCCTCACTTTGCTCTGGCCATATTGGCCTTTCCCATTCTCAGGAACATGCCACATTCTTTGGGGACTCAAAGTTTTCATACACGCTGTTCCTTCTTCCTATTTTTCCTTTCTTCCCTCTCTTTCACATCCTTCACTGTTCAACTTACATATTACCAGCTCAGTGAGCCCTTCCCTGACCTGCCCTTCTAAGTGGTTTCCCCACCCACTGTGTGTGTCTCTGTCAAAGCATCCTGTTGGCTTTCTCAGAACACTTGCCATAATCTATAATCAAGTCTGTGGTGAATAGTAATAGCTACTATTTATTGAACCCTTGCTATGTGCAGATATGTTTTTATGGGCCTTACCTATATTAACTCATTCAAACATCTTAATAATCCTTTTAAGTGGGCATTAATATTATACCCATTGTACAGATTAAGAAACTGAGGAATAAGAGAGATTAAGAAACTTGACAGCTGGTGTCAGAGCTGTACCCATTAGTATACCATAAATACTTATTGAATGATGAATTAATTATTAACACAATGCTGCTTGATGCTATTCTTGATGTCCTCATGTTCCAATTAATCCTATAAACAGTGAAATTTGTTTTAGAATAAATGGGAATGATTAGCCTAATTGATAATGTCCATAGGGAGGCCATAGCCCTTAGGAGGAGAAAGCAGCTATTTTCTATTGAGAGATAGTAAATGGAGTTTTGTGTAACTGGGCTGATGGCAGAGTTGCAAAAGAGGAGCAGAGTCTGCTGGCAGAGATGTGGGAAACTCACCACACTCCAGACCACATTACCTGGTTCTTCAGAGACCGCTCCCTGCCAAGCCCAGTCATGGCCAGAGTTCCAAGAAAGGAGTTCTGGGAGCAGCGGAGAACTGGCTGCCCTGAGGATGATGCCAAAGAAGTGAGAAATAAACAGCCCCTGACTCAGGCCAGGGAGATTTCTGTTTAGTCCTGGCCTTTAGAAGCAAGACCTTCCAGAAAGCCACACCTTTCCCTGAGTCCCTGTTAGGTGAATCCCAACAGCAGCAAGCCATGACTCTGTGTATGCAGATGTCAGGAGGAAAAGGAATCATAACATAAAGGCAGCTAAATTCACTGTGTTCTCATCATGTGCCAGGCTCTGTGTGAGGGGCTTTTGATAAACGATCTCCTTTAATTCTCATAACAATCCTGGGGATTCCTCCAACATTCATTTGGTCAATAGCTATTTATCAAGCACGCACTCTGTTGGATGAAGTAAGTACTATTTTTAACTCTGTTTTACAGATGAGGAAAAGGAGGCTTAGAGCAATTAAGTAACTTGCCCGAGTTAGACATTGGCAGTGCTCGGACTTGAACTCAAGTCTGCCTGCTCCAGCCCCCTCTTTCCCTCTGCTCTAAATTGCCTTCCACCATTTGTTTCTATTTATGTGTCTGGGACTGTACTGTAATCATAATTAGGAATTATTCAATGAGATAATGGTACCTGGCCCATAATCAATGCTCAGTAAAGATTAGTTTGCATTTTCTATACATCATACGTTTACACATTGTGGTGGTTAATTTTATGTATTAGCTTGTCGAAGCCACAGTTCCCTGGTATCTGGTCAAACACATCTGGATGTTGCTATGAAGGTGTTCTATAGATAAGATCAACATTTAAATCTGTAGACTTTGAGCGAAACAGATTACTGCTCCTAACCTAAATGGGCTCCATCAAATCAGCCGAAGGCCTTAAGACAAGAAGGCTGAGGTCCGCCAAGGAAGAGGGAATTCTGCCCGCAGACTGCCTTGGGACTCAAACTGCTATACGGACACTTCCCTGGGTCTCCAGCCTGCCTGCCTACCCTGTAGATTTTGGATTTGCCAACTCCACAATTATGTGACCCAATTCCTTAAAATCTCTCTCTGTGCATATATAGAGAGATCTGTGAATATACATCCTATTGGTTCTGTAGTCGGAGGCCAGACTGCTACAGATATGTATTCATTATAATAATAATAATAATTAGATGAGCAGATGAAAGTTAGGGGAGGTCTGTGTTAGGGGGAAATAATGTACACTTTCTGAATTCTTCTAGAAATACAGCTCCTAATGAAGAATGTGGCCTACAACTGTCATAGACACCTCCACTTGTATGAAAAGAGCAGATTTCCCTAATTTGGTCAGAAGACCCCTATTCTAATCCTGGCTCTACCCATTCTCTTCTCCCTCCAGGTGTGTTTCCCTGACAAATGCAGGAGTGAAGGAGGAGTCCACTGACGGAGCCCTCCCTTCACCACCCCTCAGCCCAAGCAGGCTGGCTGGGGGCCCTGGAGGTGCTGCAGAAGGAGACCCAGTGTGCCCCTCACCAGCGGGGTGACCTGCTGTAGATCTCTTTCACAGTCTAGACTTTAGTTTCCTCCTTATTAAGAGAGTAATGATAATGGTTATTCTAAGGGTAGTCGTAAAGATCAAGATGAAATCCCGCATGTGATAGTATCGGCAGTAGTGGCAGTTTTTTACTCGAAGAAGGAGCAGCCCAGGCCGTGGAGTAAACATGAGCAGCTTCCGGGCTCAGCGTGGAGCAGGGCCCACCGTGGCAGCGCCGTGGGGCAGCCAGGCTGGTTTACAGTCACACCCTTGGGCCTCATCACTGCCGACAGGGAGGGCGCTGATCGACAACAACCCCTTCAACAGCAGAGGCTTTTCAGCTTCTAAAGTGCTCAGTCTCAGTTTCTTTTCAGAATAGCCCTATAAGAGAGACAGCCCAGGGAGAAAGGGACTACCCATGGCCACACAGGGAGCTGGAGGCACAGCAGAGCCCCATCCCGACTTGAAACCCAGTGTCCATCCTTCACACCACCAGAGAAGGGCGGCTGATGCTCAGAACTGAACCTTCTGATCCAGCAGAGCAAAAGGACATCAACCACAAATTGTCCCTCCAAAGCCGAGTCTCTCTCACCACAGCAGGGGGACTGGCAGACAGATGAAGACCGGAAATAGAAATTAATTTGACAAACCAGGAAAGCACCAGCAAGATTGTAATCAGAGAATCGGGCCGCCAGCAGAACCACCAGTCGTTTATCGAATGCCTCCTGGAACCCAGACTGATTGCATCGCTTATCCCTTATCTTAGGATTTGGGGAAATGAAATACATTTTTTATATGACTAAACTCAGTCACTAGCTCACCCCGTGACACTGAGCAAGTCAGTGAGTCTGTCTGAGTTTTCTCTTCTACAAAACAACAAAGTTGTAAAAAATCAGAGTTTTCCAAATTTCAGGCGTGACATTTCTGGGATCATGATTTTGCCATACATAAGCACCACAGCTACTACTGTTGACCTAATATTGTTCCTTATATGTATTATTTATTTAAAAAGGAAATGTATTACCTCATACATGTAAAACTGCAGCCTTTGGGGTTAATAATTTATAACGAATACATAATGGTTAAAATTGGAGAAACTCTTACATGCCAGGTGCCCACAAGCATCCCTCAGACTGCCTTTGGGCAGCACTGGCTGAGATGGTCCCTCAAGGCCCTCCAGCCTGGCATTCACTGTGAATAACCTTGATCTCTGGTAGCGTGGCTAACTCCTGGGGAAGCCTTCTCATCGCCTACATTAGCCTAGTTCCCCCGCATGTTCCTATGCAGGCATTTATTGTGCTTTTCTGCAATCCTGGTAAAGCCTGCCTTCCCTGCTAACATTAGCGGCTGAGCATATCGGCCAGCACTGGGTCCGAGTACTGGTGATTGCAAGCCACACATACTTGGTCATGTTACTTGACAGCGTTACTTTACATCCCCAAGACCCAGTTCCTTTGTCCAGAAAATGAGGTTAATTTTTCTTCAGTAAATGGAATCTCAAAAAAAACCACAAACGAAACAAAGTCAGCAGTAATTCGGCGGGGAAGACAGAAGAGACATAAGATGGTGGCACCGAAGGGTGGAAGTCAAAGGAAGAATTTGTCAATTGGAAGAGAAAGGAGCATGTTTAAAAGCAGAAGGAAAGAAGCCACTCTATTCATGGCACTCAGTATAATGGCCACAAGAGATGTTTATTTAGAGGCTACTGTTGAGTTAAGTGCTTTTTAAGCTTGATTTCACTTAATCCTCACAGCTATTACTATTCCCACTTTACACATGAGGAAATTACAGGTCAGTGAGGTGACATGTCTTGTCTAAGAACACAACTAGAAAGTGGCAGAGCAGGGACTTGAACTCAAGTCTGCCTGACTCCAGGGCCCGTGTTCTCCCCGATGGCACCATGGTCACTACTCCCGCAGGACCGAGCTGACTGCCCACTCTGCTCCGCAGGCTCTGTTGCTGGACCTGTGTCCAACGGAATAGGATTCCATGGATTGCAAGAGGACACTTGCAACAGAGCTACCTCCTTTCCTACCTCCTTCTGCTCTCCCCTCCTGTCTCTTCTTTGCTGATCCTTCCTGCATTCGTCACCAGACTAATGCACCCTAAGCACGGCCTCCTTCTTGCTGCAGGAAGCCAGTGCACCTCTTCTCCCACCAAGCAGTGGCAGTGGCTTTGGGTGGCCTGTGCCAAAAGCACCGGCAAACTTGGTAGCTTCTAAATGGAGTTCCACAGAGGAGTCTCAAGGAGAGAGCTACACCGAGTGTGGGTCTTCTTCATCTTTATTATATAATTGCTCCCCGCATAAAACGTTGTTTGAGTGAGGCTAAACTTGTAAAACTCACTAATGGAACAGCATTAGGCATAGAGTTCAGAGACCCAAATTTTTGATTATGCCAGTCTCCTCTGGGCCTGTCTCCTCATTGGTAATATGGAAACAACCAGCCTGTCTTACAGCTCTGGTGGGGATCAAAGGAGAGATAGTGAATATTTGTGTACACATATGAAGTATGCATGAAGTGCACATGTCAACAAAATTCATGTGCACGAGAAGAATTACATTAAAAACAATGCCTCTCTCTAGCATTTATAACAACTTCTTTTCCCTTCTTCTTTTCCGTGGGTCCTTGCTTCTATGAATACTAATCTCCTGTTCCTGCCAATTTTATTTTGTCTTCCAAGTGCCTCTGAATGCCATCTCCTCTCTCTCCACGAGTGCAAATTACAGTCTCGAGGCCTTAAATCCAGTTGATCATCCTCTCTCATCCAACAGCCTGGGCCACTGATTTGGCATGACTTAGAGTAGCCCCAAGAATAAAGAAACCTGTCACCTTTGTGCTTGTTTACCTTTGCCTTGGTCAAGAGCTGGTTCTCATTACCTCCTTTTCTCTCCCCCAGAGATCCTGGGCCATCCTGGGACAGGCGAAGGTTGAATGGGTCAACATCTCCATTGTTAGTCCTCTGCTCAGGGGCTCTCTGACCAGGCAGCCACATGAGGGTGGCCCCAGCTCCAAGGACCACTGCCCACAGTCAGGTCTGCTCTGGGCCAGCCTGGTTACTGCTGCGACTGTCCCACAAATGGGAAAATGATGGACAAGCCACGAGACTGGAGCAACAGGTCAAGGAGATAAGGGTTCTGAATGAAATATTCCTTGCTAACGGCCAAGACTTCTTTGTGATGTGAAACATCTCTGCCTGAGCCCTTTTAAAGTCCAGAATGAAGGGATCAGAGTATTCCCAGCCCCATAAATGGTCATCCTGGGCAGGAGCAGTGGGATAGGTGCCTCCTCAGCAATGGCAAATTCAAGGGCATCAGGCTTTTAGCTGCATTCAGGGGACACTGGGCTAAGGCTCACCTGTCCCAGGTGGGCAGTGATTATAAATCTGACAGTAAATAAATGCTTTATCCTAAAGGAGCTTAACTCTGGGCTTTGAAATTTAATTCTTTGTGCCTCTCCCACAAACCTTCTCCTCTCCCCGCTCTCTGGAAATGAATACTATATATCTGCCACAAAACTGAATATAGGTGTTTTTAATTCATTATTTAATTAATTAGCCTGTGAAGCATATATAGTTTGCTGTGCCCATCATTTAGGAAAATTAACACACAAGAAAGAACTCCAATGGTGTAGAAATTCACATTACAAATGAGGCCTTTTTAAGGTGTGATTCTAAATATATTTAGGTTATGATTTGAATTACAAAATGTTCAGTTTAGCCACAATTTGTCCAACTCGAAGGCTGGGTGTCACAAATCCTTTCTGCAGGAAGATCAGGGTAATGGTTCCCAGACCTCAATATGCAGCAGGGTCACCTGGAGAGCTCATTAACATGTAATTCCTGGGAACTCCTTCAGATCTACCTTATCACTATCTGTGGGGGCGGGATGGGAATCTGCATATTTAACCAGCTCCCCAGGTGACTGGCTGCAGACAGTCTAAGAGCCATACCTGGGGAGGCCCTGTGCTAGGTCTTAAAGCTGCACCACTCTTATGCCTAGAACAAAGCTGCCCCTCAGCTCCTGGCTCATTGCTCAGCGGGAGGCCATCAATGTGGAAGCCTCATTTCTCCCAAGAGTTGGACCACAGACTCCTATGACACCAACTACAAAGCCCACATACCAGCAGCCCCAGATATCTAAGGTCCAAGCCCCTTCTAATCAAAAGCTCAGGCTTGAGCTGCTTACACAATTATACAGATGGAGAAACAGAAGGCCACAGAGGAGAGGGGACTTGCTCAGCAGCAGTGGGCAAGCTAGGCAGGCACATGGGGCAGAAGGCCTGGGCTTCTCTGCCAGCCCCGCTCAGCTTCCAGGTTTCTACTAGCTAGCCCTTCCTCCAAGAATGAGCCTCCTCCAAGAAGAGGTATCCCTGCTACATTCTGTCCCCAGACTCTGCCTTTCTCCTTCACACCAATCACAGTTGGTAACCATATATTATTTGTTGATGTCTGTCTTCTCAACTAGATGGTGGACTCCTTGAGACAGAGGCCTGTTTTGTATACCAGAATTTCTGGCACCTGACACAGAGCCTAGCACGTAGCAGAAAGTCCATAAATACGTACTGGATGGATGGACAGACAGAAGTTACGGTGGTCTCTCCCACATAATGGAAAATAGGGACACTGAAAAAGAGATGGGTTTGCCCACGGCTAGGAACAAGTCTGTGCCACGAGGTGAGTGGAGGCAGAGGGAACTTGGTCTCCCTCCGGCCTCAGTGTCCAGGATTGGATTGAACAGGCTCTAGCATACCCCCAACTCATAACAGTCTAGATATTTTTTAATTTTATTCAATCACTCTAGGGAATGGAGTGCCTGAACATTAGATTTTCACCTCTCAAAAGCGGGGGTGGGGGGGGGGGGTGCCTCGAGGCCACCCAGCTTTATGGTTTCACATCGCCCTCTAGTGGCCATGGCAAGGGGTCACTATAATTTCGTGATGGTCTTTGCTTATTAAACTCAACTTAAATAAGTTTATAGGTCTGGAATGAATTTAATTAAAAACTGACATATGTATGAAACATATTAAATCCATTGATATTGTCATTTATTAATTCAACAACTAATCACCTAGTGCCTAACATGCCCGGGACGGTGCCAGGTGAAAGGACATGACAATGAGCATGTCAGACATGTCCCCTGCCCATGGTGCTTGTATCCCAAAGAGGGAATGGGGCACTCAGTAAATCCACAAAAGTGGGCTAAACACCGCCAGGATGAGGGTTAGCAAGAGAATGTACAGTGCATTAATATCAAATACAAGTGATGGACCCTCTTCAGAAAGGCTTCTCTGAAGAAATAATGTTTAAACTTGGGTTTGAAAGACGAAAAAGAATTGGCAAGGCAAAAGGGGGCAGAGGGGTGGGAAGGAAGGAAAGGGCAAGGATATCTAGGCAAGAAAGAGCTCTTCGAGCTTGAGGTAGGGAGGGTGGGCCAGGGTTGCCTGGGCAGACAGTGGTGTAAGAGGAGGCTGAAGAAGTCGGTGGTATTATCATCCCCCTCAGTTTCTCATTAATGTGGAAACTGAGGCCCAGAGATGTGCTATGAGCTGGTTACAGTGACACAGCCCCTGGGTACCGATAAAGACCAGGAAGTGGAGTGGATAGCACGGGGTGGAAAGTGCAGGGCAGGGAGGTGGAGGAATGGGTGGTCTGGGGAGGGAGGGAAGCACAGGGCTCCCCAGACTGATGAGTGCTTGGGCAGCAGAACTGGGAAGGACTTGACAGGCCACCTCAGCCTCCCTGTCATTTGACAGGAAAGAAAACAGACCCAGAGAATGCACTGTCTTATAGCTAATGAGGAGCAAAATTCCCCAGTATCCGGGTCTGCAGGAGCTGGGTCCTCCTTAATGTCCTCCAGAGAAGCTCCAGCTAGGCTCCCCCAGCCTCAGGCACAGCCCCAGTCCCTGCAAGCACCTCCACCTCTCGTCCCAACTGTCCTCTCTCAGCTATGGGTACTTGAGTCCTAGGGTCTATTGCTATCACCTGGGGGTCTTCAAGGTCCTCAGGGGTGAGCTGTGCATCCCCTGGACCCTGTCTTCCTTGTCCCCACCCCCATCCCACTGCTACGGTGCTGAGCTCCTACCATGTCTCCCTTTGGGGCCTGCTCACTAACTGTTCCCTCCCCTCAAACCACTCTTCCCCACCCCCCCCCCAAGAGCTCCTCTTCTGCACATCCCCATTGGAGCACTGATCACACCTCACGTTGGTTGTCTGTCTATTTCCTGTCTACCTCTCCGGCTAGATCTGAGCACCCCGAGGCCAAGAACTATGCCTATCTCACTTTCTCCTGTATCCCCAGCAGCTAATACAGTCTGGCGCCTAGAAAGTGCCCACAACTATTTACTAATAAATTAATGAGGAAATGAAAATCAATAACTCTAACCTGAGCAGCCTGCTTTTTACCACCAAGCATCGTGTTTCTCATCCCCCCTCACCCGTCAGCCTCTGCCCTCTTTGTAGCTGACAGGGGCCTGCCTACTGCTATAGGAGAAAGAAAACAGTCCCTCCCAGCCTGAACAGTGACTCATCAACCTTATTACTCGTGGCAGTTGCCGGTGTCCCCTAACCTCCCAGGGGAAAGTGGAATGAGAGGTAATAAGGAGCTGTCTGCATTTCAGACTTCTTAGACATTCTCTCCCCCGAAACTTGTTTTCCTGGTGACTAGGACTTCATTTGAAATTCATATTTTCTTTCTTACCAATTTTTACAGCATTCTGAAGCTTCTCTCTGAGTAAGCCTACAAATCATCACAGACTCCAAAGCCAAAACTCCTGTACAAGGCATCTCGCTCAGGGTAACCCCAGTATGAATCAGCCTGTTCCCCAGCTTGCTTGCAAAAGGGATCCAGGTGGTCCTGTTGCATCAATGGCATCTATGCATTGAAGAAGCGCTACATGCCAGGCTGTGTCAAGTGATTTTGATCAGTGGAGAACAGTCGGGTTTATCCCTACCTTCCAGAGAACTAACATTCTAACAGGAAGTGCAGAATTAAGCAACTTATTGCAATTATTCAATGACAACTGAGGTGCACACTGAGGAGGAAAAGTGCTAGGTGCCAAGAGAGCTCAGCTTGGGTGACCTGGCTGGGAGGTCAGGGTGGCTGACCTGAGGCTGTGACCTTTGGTCTGAGAGCTGAAGACTAAGGATGTGTTAACTAAGCTAAGGAGGGGAAGGATTGTGTGCATGTGGAATGTGTGTGTGTGTGAGCATGTGTATGCCACAAGTGTATTGTGTATGTATATCTGTGAGTGCATGTGGGTGTACATGTGCGCACATGTGTGACAGCATACATATGCCACAAGTGTATTGTGCATGCACGTGTGTGCACATGTGTTCTACAAGTGCACGTGTGCATAGGTTGTAGGTGTATATGTGAGAACATGTGTATGCCACAAGTATATTGCGCATATGTGTGCACATGTGTGAGCATATACAAGTGCATGTGTGAAAGCATGTATATACCACAGTATATTGTGTGTGTATATGTGTGCACATGTGTATGAATGTGTATGCCACAGGTGTGTGTGCACGGGTTGCAGGTGCATGTGTGTGTGTGTGTGTCCCACGTGCATGTGTGTCTCATGGAGTCCCACTCTTCAGTCTCTGGGTCTCTTTCCCATCACAGGTCAGTCAGTCATGGTGAGGCAGATTTCAAGCCTCCTCCACATTGTACAGTGGTTCCAAGCCTCTTTCGGCTCATGGGTAATTTCAGTTAGCAATAAAAATAACAAAGCTACTCCATGTTAACTGTGTAGCAGTCATTGTGCCAGACATTTTATGTGTGTTCTCTCATGTACTTCTCCAGCAACCCCAGGAGGCAGGCATGCCTCCAGCTCCTGGTTATTGTCCCATTCTGCAGAAGAGAAAACAGAGGTTCAGGGAGAGGAAGGCTCTTTCCCAAGATTGTCCAGCAAGTTCGTTTTGCAGCTGTGATTTGAACACAGGTCTGTATGATCCAAAGTGTATGCTCTAATCCACTAAACTCTTTTTCCTGTCACTAGAGTAAGGAACATAGTAGATCGGCCATATGGCAGGTCCCCTCCCACTGTTACTGCACCAACACCCTCCCCACAGTGAATGAAAAGTCTTCAGTGAAGCCCTGTCCCAGTTCAACCACCAATTCACTGTACAGCCTTAGTAAAGTTCCCCTCTCTTTCTTGCCCTGGAGAGTTTGCTGAGCTCTGTCATTCTACATTAAGTATCTTAGCTCCACCACCCAGACTCCAGGCAGATTATACAGTCTTGCAAAAGCTCTGTTTCCGTGTCGCTAAAATGGAGCTAGTAATGGTAACTCCTCATAGTACTGTGTTAACTGAGCTCATGTGTGAAGAATGCTCAGCCCCGTGACTGCCTCATCATGTATGCTCAATAAATTGTAGCTGTCACTGATGCTGAGGACACTGGAAAGCCAGACAGCTGAGAGCACCAGCTTGGGAATCAGGCAGAACTGGGCTCAAATACTCGCTTTGCTTTCTAATGGCCATGTGACCTTGGCAAAAGTTATTTTGCTGTCAAATTTTCCTCACTTGTAAAACAGGAATTAAAATAGCACCTATTTCATAGGTTTGTTTGAGGAATAAATAAAATAGTGCACTTAGCACAAAGTGATTGCCTTACAAATGTTAGCTAACATTATTATTATTTATACATATTGAGTAATATTATAAAAAAGGATTCTTTGTGGTCTAACTTTGTTCTAATTCAAGGTTTTAGAAAAAAGAAAGGAAGCATCTGATTTGATCAGGTTTACTAGATAGTGGAATGTTTGTAAAATTTTTTAAAAGAAAAAAAAAAAAAAGGACCTGGCTCATATGTCAGTGGAAAGTCAGTTTCCCTTCGGCTCTGAGGCTGGCAGTTCAATGCAGTTTATTTTAGTGCTGGCTGATGGTTTGGTTAAGTTCAAGGCCATGACCATGAGTAAGTGATTCACTCTTGCCAAAAACTATAATCATGGTCATATTCTAAATATTTATACTACAAGAAACCAAACCTGCCCAACCTTCAAGGATCACAGGAGCCATGCCATTACACCCTGGAGTCCATTCATTCATCTAGCTCAGGATTATTGACCATCCACCTCGTGCCAGGCACTGGGCACTTGTCATGCTGGTAGATAATGGGATGAAAACCTGTGGGCAGCTTTGGTCAATTTTTGTGAAACAGCTGAATCAGGGCCTTCAGCTGCCCCTGGGCTATGCAGAGTCCTAGAGAGAATGCAGGCCCATATGTTTGATGCAAATCACAAGGTGGTCTGTTCCAGCTGTGACAGGCTGAGACAGGAAGAGTCTCAGGCAACAAACACACTTCTCAGGTGGGGAAATGGAAGCCCAGAGAGAAAGGAAGCCACTGTGATCACAAAGCCCTGCTGCGATCCTGCTTTCCTGACACCTAGGTCAGCACCTCTCCTGGGGGCCCCTCCCTCACTCCGAAATGCCTCCAAATTTCACCCACTTCATACAGAGCAACTGATTCTCCAGAAATTTTAGCCCACAAACCACCATAAACATAGTGATAGTAAGATTAAAAAAGCAATATCACTAATAACATATCTATCACTTACTGGGTGATTTCTTGGTGCTGAGTACTTTGTTAAACATTTTATATGCATATCTCATTTAATATTTAAAACAACCTCATTGTGTAGGTCATTATTATCCCATTTTACACTGAGGCTCAGAGAAGGGAAGGGATTTTCCCATGGTAACACAGCCTGTTAGAAGTTGCAGAGCCGTAATTGAACTTAACTCTGCCTGACTCCAAACCCAGTGCATGTGACCACCATGCAATATCCCCTCAGTGGGACACAGAGCATAGGGGACCCGCCCTTCTACATCCTCCTCCTGTTTGCACCCAGCCAGCAATGGTCTGATGCCTGCAGCTAGGAGGGAGGAATAAAGAGCAGCAGGTGGGCAGCAGAGAGGCTTCAAATCTAGCCCTCGGCATGAGCACTCACTAAGCTCCAGGATTATGACAAGCCCAAGGGTGATGATGAAGGTGCCCAGCAGTGGAGAGCTCACTGTCTGGTGAGGAGAAGGATGGGTGGATATACAGACTGCTCCAGTGCCCATCCCAGATGAAGGGTAGCACCAGGTGCCACAAGACCTGTGTCATGTGATATGGGCAAACCATTTCTTCTCTACAACAGAGGGAGCACAGTATACTGATTAAGCCCATGGCCTCTGAAGCCAGACTGCCCAGGGTGAAATCTTAGCTCTGCCTCTTGCCAAGTATGTGACTTCATACAGTATCATTCTAGCATGTACTGGGTGTCAGTTTCCTCTTCTCTAAAATGGGCATAAAAATGCCTATTTCACAGTATCATTATGAGAACTAAATGAGTTACTATGTGGAAGGCACTCAGAACAGTACCTAACACATAGTAAGAACTATATACATTTTTGCTACATTTTTTAAATTATGTAAACTAGAGGTAATAGTACCTGATTGTTTGAATTAAGTTGCTTTTGGCTACAAAGTAACAGAATACCTAATCCAAAGTGGTTTTAACAAGAGTTTATTAGTATCTTCCATAATAAGAATCATCTGAACGGAGATGGTTCCAGGTTCAGGGATGTCCCTAGGAACTCAGGATCTTCTGGTCCCCCCTCCCACCATCCTCCACAAATCATTGATGTCTCCCCTCACGTCCCAAAGTGGCTGCAGCAGATTCAAGCATCACATCCTCACAAAGCCACACCCAGAAACAGAAAGGAAAAGACAAGGGAATCTCTCTTGCATCTATTATTCTCTTATGAAGGAGAAAATATTTCCTAGAAGACTCTCAGAAGACTGACCTTTTCTGTCATTAGCCAGAACAGGGCCATGTGACCACCTCCAGCCACTGTCGAGGGCTAGCAAAGCAAGATTTTGGCATTTTCTGTCACTATCTATGACACTGTGCTGGGCTCCACAGCAAAGAAGATGGGAGGAAGAAGGGTGGTTGGGTAGGCAATCAGCATGCCTCGCAGGATAATCTCGAGAAGGAAATATGAGAAAAGGTGCAGGAATACTGTGAAAGATTTAACTGCTTCCATTGCACCTATGTAAGATATTGTTCTCAGAAATAACAACATCCATAGCAATGCTAATCCCTATAGGACAGAGATAGAGTCTACAGAAGTTCAGGATGCCAATAATTCCAGGCTGTCCTGTTCTTTCCCCATGGATATGGCAGGCAAGGGAAAAATAAAGGGAAACTGACTGCTACATGGCCTGGACCATGAAAACTGATTACAGCCTCATAATCACACAGGCCTGGAAAACAATAGGTCACCCAGCTTCCATTGGTGGGCTATAAATAAAGCCCGGAGGGAAAGTAATGAAGTTCAGTTAAGAACAGTGGGAAAATTCTTCTGAGAGAAGAAAGGTTTTGTTTAGAAAATACTTTGATGGGCCACTCTGTAGTGAAAAGTCAGCCCTCTGGCCATGCTCTAGATCAGAGATCAGCAACTTTTTCTGTAAAGGACCAGAGAGTAAATATTTTTGGATTTTTAGGCAATATGTTCCCTGTTGCAACTACTCCACTCTAAGTAGTATAAAAGCAGCCATGGACAATGTGTCGACAAATGAGTGTGGCTGTGTTCTAACAAAATTTTATTTATGCAGTTAGAGGGCCAGGTTTGGCCCACAGGCAGTAGTTTGCCAACCCTTGTTCTACATGGCAAGTTACATAACACAACAACCTAAGCCAAGGGACTCAAATTCTACTATCCGTGGGGCTTGACAGTTAAAGTAAAGAAGTGCAGCAGGCTGGGTGGGGACTGTGGCATGTGGAGAACATATGACTCACGGAAAAGGGGCAGTTGCAAAAACCAATGTTATCAGATCCTCCGGTATTTCAAGAAAACCAGAAATGCAAATATTGATGGCATCTTCTAATTTTGAAATGTTGGCAAGCAATTCAAAATCTTAAATCTGGTGCAGATCAAATTAAAAAATATCTGGGGGCCAGAACAGCTTGGGGGCAGCCAGTGTGTGACCTCTGGCCTACAAGATCATCCTTCCTGAGCAAGATGCTATGACAACCAAGTACACATGACACATTTGAGTGGCATGATCCAGGAAATTTAGCACAAAGCCAGTCTGACCTATTGCTAATGGAATGCACAACTGTGGCCGCCCCGCCTGGTGGCCAGGCACATGTGGGAAGCCATTCACATAAATGACTGCAATGAGCCTCATGTGCATGGTCACACCAAGTCTGGACCCTAATTCTCTTCCTGCCTTACCAGTGCTCTGCTTTCTGCAAGCATTGCTGGCATCATCAGTACTCTGTGACATCAGGTGTTGTGTAATATTCGTCATACAGACCTTCCTGCCATACTTCAGAGAAGCAATAGATCATGCAAAAGGTTCTTTACAAACCACAAAACCACATAAACATCAACTGGACTGGTTTCTGGCTTCCCCAGCCCCAAACCCTAACTTGAAGCCTCCAATAATGAGTATATTCTTTAGAGAGAGTATACTCTAAAAAACCCTTGCAGCATAACAAGCAGAAGAGACACAAAGGACCCTCAGCCAGATTTCCTCCTGATACAAAGGCCCTTAAGCTGTGTCCAACACTGTTTTGAGGGAGTCCAGGCACCACTGAAATGCCCTGGGCTGCAGACAGCTCAGCATGTGACACTCTGTTCTTGTCTGTCTTTTAGCCAGTGTCCTCACCTGCTCACTGATTTCTTTGCCGTTCCCACCAGTTCTTGTGAATCTACAACATCCTGAGTGTTTTCCTGGAGTTCCTCTCTCACCCGGCTCAGCTCTGCATCTTCCAGCCTTCTGCCCTGCTATTTCCTGGATCCTCAGCCTTAAAGGATGAATTGACCTGCCTTTTCTGATCTCTCTGGATGTACTCCACCTTCAGACCCTCTGCTTTGCCAGGCCCACCACCCAGCCTGTGCACGGCCAGTTTGATGTCTGTTCCTCTTGCCAAGGACTCTAAGCCCATGTCTGTAATTTGCTGGGGAAAACACCTACCTAGGTGCCACCCACCTATTTTGGTCACAAAGATTCCCTCTCACCTAGCCCCTGAAGATCACTGAAAACCATCCTTTTGATTCCCTCAGCTATATTTGGGGGCAGAACTGGAGAGAAAGATGCAAAAAAGAGAGAGAGAGAAAGAGAGAGAAAACAACGCAACTTCCTACCACAGACGTTGTTCATTCCCACGTCCACTGAATCCAATTCAGTTAAAACTGAGTGTTAGGTCAGAGTTTTCCAGTGGTTCCTCAAATCCTGTGATTCCTCAGAACTGCCTCAGGGACCGAGGTAGGAAGGTTAGGGGGGATGCTGCAGATCAGAGGTGACTTCAACAGAGAAGTTCTGCCTTATCTTTTCTGTATATAAAGTTGAAAACTCCTATGCTAGCCACTGTGACTAGGCACAGATGGAGAGAGGCAAGTCCCACAATGAAGAAGCCTATAGGACAGCTTGAGGTAGGCAATATTTTTGGCAAAGGGCAATTTGGGAAATATTGGGCTAAATTTTTGTTCGTAATAAAAAATTGCTTTATTGAGTCTCATATTGGAAGTGTCTTTTCATACTATTTAAATGATCTCCTTTGCTGAATAGAAGAATAACATCGAGGAAACAAGTACTACCTTTTAGCTGCTTAAATATGAACATCTGTTTCTATTTGCCTAGTGGTGATACGGGGGGATATTTCTAATCTTTCTTTCTGAACTTAGATCATGGACCTTTTCTCAACGCTGTCACAAGGTCCTGCCCATCACTTGCTTAGTGCAGGGACACTGGGGGCCACCTGCAGGGATTGTCAGCAGAACAAAAACTCTTAAAGCGGGTCCCAGTTCCGTTCCTCTTCAACTCATTGTTCAAGTTGAGATTTCACCCGTGGGGTTTGCAGATTTCTCCCAAGGGATGGTAAGCCCTGAACAGGCTTAGGGACAAGCGAGCAGAATACGCTGGCAGTGGCTGAAGGACGTGGAGCCTGCGGGGAGAGCGTGGGTGGGAGTAAAGGGACGTGTTCTGTCAGCTGAGCTCTAAGTCTAAACTCCCTCGCACACCCTGCTGCTGACTCAGCCACAGCCCAGGCAGACAGCTAATTTGGGAAGGAGATTTGCAGGTGTGAACACTGATGAGCTCTGGAAGAATACAAAAGGAATTAATCATATCATCTTAGAACTGCACATTCTCAGACTCTCAGAATCAGAGCCTCTTAGAACCTCAGGCCTGGGAGGAAACAGAGAGGCCCCAAGGTTGCACGATGGTTAAGTTCATAGGCTAGGGAGTCAGACAGACCTGAACTGAAGACCACTCAAAGACTCTGGCTAAAAGGAAATGTACTGGAGGGCATGGAACAGCTCAGAAGAGGGAAGAAAAGGCTTAGAACAAACTCGAAGCAGGAAGCAAAAGTTGCTGGGCGATCTGGTCCAGGAACCAGGGCTATAATCAGTAAGTCCTGAGGATTTCTTCTGCTTTCACATGGTAAGTTCAGGATTCCAAGTCCTGGGAAAAAGACCGCAATCATTCCCCTTGCCTCCCCAAGAAAGTTTCTGGCACTGTAGTGGAAAGAGAAGACACTTTGGTTTACCAGGCCAACAAAACCCTAAACACTGAGGGTGAGACTGCCAATGGGAAACAAGAGGTTCTGGGGAGGTGGAGCTGGCTGCCTGGGGCCATAAACATCAGGCGTCTCCTACCGTACTCCTGCCACAGGGGTGCTCAGAGGACTGGCAGAAACAACCCACATCAAGGCCTTAGCATATTTTTGCACATGGAAAGCCCTCCATAAATATGAGTACCTTCATTTACAACTCACACTGCTGCGTGGAGCTAGATCACCTCTACAGCAAGCCTGTTGAAGCAATTGCCACTAACTGAGACTCCTTCCCCTTTGTAATCATGGTTCCTAAGGTAACCTGAATGTAGAGAACATTTGCCTGGAGAACTTCAGGAGATTTTACTGATCACATGTATAGCCCATGCCATCGGGGGTCCAAAAATAAATATCTGGGACCAAGCCTGGCTCACAAAAAGACTTTCACAAGGATTTTATTCACTTCCCTATCCCAATGTCTTAAATGATGTTCCCCTCCAATTTTTTCAGACTGAGTATAGTTTTGGGTTCTGGAAGTTTAGCTTCACCCACGTCCTTAGGTCGGGAGAGAAAATACAGAAGATGCAGCCTCAGAGATCTGATCTCTTCTTAATATTCCACTAGGTCAGGAGCAGCCTCCTTGGACACCCAGGACAAACTTCTAAAACTCTAAAAATGTGTGCCAAGTAGGAGGACACCCTCCTGTGGCCCTATTAAAGGGCTGCTGCAAAAATCTAGGGTCTGAAGGCTTGTTTGCTTAGTCTGAGGTGTAGTCTAACTTGCAAGTCAACTATGCAGAAAGGAGAGGGTCAATGGAAAGTCAGTCTGCAGTTGTCTGGCCAGCCAAAGCCACCCTGCCCTAAAGGACAGGAGCTGGGCTGATAGGGGCAGATCTACAGCACTGTCTCTGAGCACATGTCCATCTCGACTTTGATGTTAGGTGGGAGTATCAAAACCACAGCTCAGTAACGCTCATCCACGCATCTTCAACTTGCACACCTCCAGCTTCCTCCGCCTAAGGCAGCCACTCCCATCGACTGCTCATTGGACAAACATACTGAGGCCCAGGAGGAGCCAGGAGTTAATAATAATAACAGATGTTGTTATTTATGGAGGGCCTCCTACAGGCGGGACACAGCTTCCGATGCTTTGACCGTGTTGTCTCAATTCATCGCCACAGCAGCCCTGCCACGTTCCTCTTTTTGTAATAAGTATTCATGCTGCTTGAGTCACTAGAAAGTTTTTTATTACGTTATACAGAATTCTACTTCCATTTTTGTTTTCCTTGATTGTCCTTTGCCCTTCAGAAAAGGCTAATAAATGAAGCCAGATGACTGGAGTTGGAGGAGGAGGCAGGGCAGGGCCTGTCAGAAAGATGGTATCAAACCCCTTCTTCTTCCCCCATCCAAGGACAAGCCTTCACCTGAAACACGAAGTGAGGGTTATGAGAAAGTCTGGTCTCTGTCTCTCTGTTTCACCAACTCCAGTTCCAGAGGCAGCAGCTCCCAGCTACTACTGGAAATCAGAGCCAACTAGAGCCCCAGGGGAAGAAGGAAAGAGAACACAGAGATCCATCTGGATGCGGGTCAGGAATGGCTCCCCCTGAGCCTAGCAGTCTCCCTTGGACCTGAAGAGACCACCTGGCCCCTCAGGTCCCCCCACAGGGGCAGGGATGCTCTGGCCAGGGCATTGTTTCTGTGGAATCTTCCCACCAAGTCTCCCGGCAGGACCAGCTGTTTGGCTGTATTTAAACTGTCACCCAGCCAAGGCAGCTTGGTGGCACACCCAAACTGCAACCCAGTAAGCACAACAGGTCTAGGGCTCGCGCCAAAACTTGTTTAAAACATCATTTGAACCAAACAGCCAGTAAATTTAAAAATACTCCAAGCAGAGAGCCAATGAGATTTGAAAACAAGGAAGACTGAAAATAAAAGGTGAGATATTAATATTAATTTATTTATTCACTCATTTGTTTGTTTATTATTTAAACCTTGCCTTTTTTCCTGAGAGGATCTAAGATGGCAAGAGCCAAATTATCGTTTTAAATGAAACAGTATTACATATGTTCTGTAAATTTCAGTGATGTCACAAAAATTCAACTTGGGTTAACATTCAAAACATAAAGAGTGTGTGTGTGTGTGTGTGTGTGTGTGTGTGGTTTAACAGACAGGGAAACTAAAGCTCAGGGAGATTAAGACACTTGCCAGGGTCACACATCAGTGAATGGTGGCATAAGAACTGCCCCAAGTCCTCTGCTACATATTCATGTGTGTGTGTGTGTGTGTGTGTGTGTGTCCACCTGTACCTGTTCAGGTCCTACTCCACAGGGTCTGAAATGCACAGGTTTCTTTCTCTTTTGCTCCTAAACATAAAAAAGATATCACATCCCAGTATTTTCCACTTGAGTCATGCATTTGTTCCTTCAGAATCATTTATAGAAGTCCAATCATATGCCACCCACTGAACCAGACACTTCAGATTGTATGTGGCCAGAAAGCCACATACAATCGCTGTACACATGAAGCTTACATTTTGGACACTTGGAGGCCAGCAACATGTGCTCTGTGCTGAAACTGGGACGTTCATACTTGCATGCCATCAGAGCTGGAAAGGCACTTAGAGGTCACCTAGACCAGGGTTTTTTAAAGTCCAGCCATTTAGGTACCAACCTCACAGTTTTTATTATATGCCAATACCACCTCATATGTTTCTTTAAATATTCTCATCTACATAAACACATTTATTTGAAGAGGAAATCCTAAATCACTTCTGTAAACAGAAAACTAGAATCATTCATCAAAAATAAAAGGTAACCATAAAAATAAATGCAACAAAAAATAAAACAACGTGATTAAATTGTCATCTAGAAGGATACTCGTAGCCCAAGAAAGACTGAAACTGAAACCTGTTCTCATTTTGTAAAAAAGTAAGATCAGGAGGTGTTAAAAAGTTGTTGAAGATACTTTAACTCTACATTGAGACTTTCTTCTTTACTTTAACAAAAGGATTACACCTCTTGTTTAAGTAAAGAAGAAAGTAAAGAATCCAATCAGGCAAATTTGCTACTGTGTGATTTGTTTTTAATGTTGTATTAAATAGTCATGTGATTTAGGAAATCATGATCTAATCCAATCCTCTCATTTTTCAAAGGATACTGCAGCCCAGAGACAGGCAGCTACTGAACCAAGGTCACACAGCAAGTGAATGGCAGGAAAAAAAAAAAAAAAAAACTATCTCTGTGTTCCTACCAGACCAGTATGTTTGGCTAGGCTGCAGATCACAAAATTAACATCTGAATAAATTCTTATATTTGCTCTTTACCACAAGTGAAGACTGATCTTGATCCACTTTATTTTTGGGTGGGAAGAAACCATACCCCATCTCAAAGTGACAGGTGTGGAGAGCCCCTTCATTAGCAAACAGGGAAGTTCTCCATTCTTTTTTTGTTGTTTTCTCTATCCACTCATTTTCCATGGGTCATAGAAGGTCTCATAATAGAAATATCCACTGAGATCCCAAATAAAACCTAGAAAGTTTGTGGAAACTTCCGAATACCCCAAAGTTTAAATAAGATTCTTAGATAACCCACTGTGATTTGGAATTCAGGGGGAAAAAATATCCAGCTCCACCCCATAAGGACTTTTTGTCCTATAAAATCGTCAGTGTGTGCATCCTGTACTCAGCAACCCTCACCACATATCGGCTATAACTCTTTAAATCAGGCCTAGGAGACAGAGGAGGGGAAACCCTCTCTCGCCCACTGAGGCCACCTGTGGTTTGCCTGCCCCCGGTCACCCTCAGAGGGCAGCTGTCAGCAATGGTCCCTGGGAAATCAGTGACTGTCAGAGCACACAGAAGCTGTCAGCCTATAATAAAAGAGGGCACATTCTGGAGTCCCTGCTCGTGGATTCCCTCTGGGAAAGACGGGGTTCAATGTTCCTCTCCCACGTAAGAAGGAAAGAAAAGAGGAAGTCGACAGTGAATAAACTCTGGCCACTTTTTCCTCTTTCCTTTGGAGCTGACACAGGAATACTTTAGGGTTCCTCAGAGGGACTGAAATCCATGCTTTATGGAAATAACTCAAGTTCAGCTTTTCCCTGCCTGAGGGAAGGCAGCCTGCTTAACCTCCCAGGTCAGACTGTACCAATCTACCTTAGCCGAGCAGCAGAATAACCCTGTGCCCTCCAGAGCTGGTGCCGTGTGAGCACCCAAAAGCAAAGAGAAGTGACTCTTGTTCCTAATGTGGAAAGAGCAGGACTTCCTATGATGCAGCTGGTGTTTCCTGAAATAGAACAGGATTTGAGCAAATGGTTTTCACTAGGCAGGCAGGAAAAGCCACGTGTGGCTCGATGTTTCCTCAGTGGTGACTCAGACCCTCACTCCTGGCTGCTCGCTCATTCTGGTTGGGACTGACTGTTTTCTAGTTATCAAGCTCAGCCATCAGGTTCCCTCTCCCAGGGCCCTCTTTGCCAGTGAGCTTTGTCCCACCAGCCTATTCTAGTTCAGGGGAGGCCACGTCTCTGTCTTTCCTCTTATGTCATTTATACTCAGCTCCAGTTTCTATTTTGAAATTGATTAGGTCTTGATCAACAGCTCATGTTTGTATCCAGAACACCTCCTGTCTGGTTTTGCTTCCTTCCAGGAGAGATGATGATTTATGTTTATCTCAACCAGAGGCAGGAGGCTTCTTTCAAATTTGAAATTTGGAACTGTTTTCAAATTCTGGGCATATGCCCAGTTACTACCAGAATTAGTTGGAGAAAAGTGTATTAAAGGTTCTGATTCAGCAAAGACTGCCTTAGTCATGCTGCATCACCCAGAATCCATTCCCAAACTCTCCAGCCCTGTCTCAAATTGGCTCCTATTCAATCAACGTTTACTGAGTCCTGACTATGATCCAGGCAGTGCACTTGGGCTACAGACACAAAAAAGCCAGGCCCCTGATGCACTGATCATACTCCAATGTGGACAGGACTACAACAGAGTCATCTCAAAGCACTGGGAGAGTTTCACAGTGAGGCAGGATCGCCCCGCCCCGCCCCTGCCTGCCTCTCCAGCTCACGATCCCCTAACCTTCCTCACTCTGCTGGGCCTCACTGCCCTGCATTCTGCTCCTGTCTGCCCTGCTCCTCCCTCTGCCTGGAATGGTCTATTCCTTTCTCCTCACTTGGCTATAAGCCAGCCTCGGCTTAGATACCCTCTTCAGAGAGGTCTTCCCCACCCATCTTGTCATCCCCTGTAGCTTCCCCACACACACCCCAGCAGTCTCTATCACATTACCTTCCCCCAACCCGAAGCATTTTTCACTGACATTAGTTTATTTATTTGTATATTGCATATTGCCTGTTTCCCCAAAACAGAATGTAACCTTCACAAGGGCAGGGACTTTGAACCTGTGTTCATCACTTTGCCCTCAGTGCCGTGAACAGGCTTGGCACGTATTAGGTTTGCCAGCAGTAAATACTTGATGATTGAGTGAATGAACACTCTACCCAGGGGAGTCAGGAAAGGCTTCACAAGGGTGTGACTTTAGGAGGCTGCCAAGTGAGCAGTTATACAAGTGAGCATCTCTTGCCATACAAAGGCACGATTGTTGGGGAATGGCAGGCAGGTACTGCACGGCAGGATAAGCAATCTAAATGGAGGCTGAAAAAGCAAGTGGAGCCTCTGTTGTGATGATCTTTGGATGCCAACATCAGGAGTTTTCATTTTTTTTCCGCTAGGGCAGAGATGAGTTCACTTGTCAACTAAACCTGAAGGAGGCAGCTAATCGTATTTCACAGGGGTTCTTTGCCCACTCACATGAAGGAATCGGGGTTCATGCTGTGAAATCACCCAGGCTCTAGTCCAGCACCCCTATTAATACTATCACTACCACTAACTAACATTCACCGTGTGTCAAGCACTCCACTGGCACCATCTTATTTAATCCTCACAACATCCTTTGAAGAGATCTTATCGTCCCCATTTGGCAGATAAAAAGAGAAGTGATTTTCTCAGAATCTGCTAAGTGGCAGAGCTGGGATTTGAACCCAGATATTCTGACACTAGAGCCCATACTCCACTGCCTTCCATTCCTTCAGACTGGAAAAGGCTTCCAGATTTTGCATGAAAAGGTGGCCAAAATGGAGCATTCCAGATTCTTTGCTGTCCTCATTTTCAGGCCTGGGTGCCCATGATATAAGTCATTCACCACCCTGTTTAGAATGTTGGCATTTTGCCTACAATCCCATGCTGCTGCATTCTGCAGACATTCACTGAGGACAGCATGTGTGGCAGGATCTTGACTGAGTCACTCGGCTCAAACTTAGTTTCTTTGGGTCTCACTCCACTAAAGACTTGATCTCTATCTTCAAGGATGTCCCAGGGAAGTAGGAGAGGAAGGCAAGGATAAAAAGGCAGACTAGGGGTAGCGCTAAGGGAGTTTCTAAGCAAAACACACAATCTCCAAGCCCTTCAGTTGGCTGGACAGTAACTATTAGGGTAAAAGCAAAGGTCCTTGTCAGGGCCTGTGGGTCATTCTCCAAATCCCAGCTCAGTGGCTTCATAGAAGCCTTCTCTTTCGTGTCAAATCCCCCTCTATTAGGCTGTCAGAGCAACATTACCTCTTTCTTGGGTCTTATCACGGCAGCACCATTGTATTTATCTGGGTGCTTATTTGAATAATGTCAGTCTTCCCCATTAGAAGTTGAGCTCCATGAAAGCAGGGACTAGTCTGCTTTTCCTCAGTATTCTGTTCCCAGGGCCCAGCACAGGGCCTACTGGCTGCTCAGTAAATATAGGTTGAATAAATGAACTCGGAGTTGGAAGGCAATTCCTGCATGAGTGATAGAGAGTGAGTTACTTAATCTCTTTAGTTTTCTCATTTGCAATTTGGATAATATCTGTTTTATGTCCTTTTCAAGACCATGAAATAAAAAAGTGTTTTATAAATCATTAAGTGCTCTACAGATTGTTTCTATTTAGGAACTACAGACTGAGTATATCCCCAAGATTTAGAGCACTTTTAGAAATGTCAACATCTAAAACAGTGAGTGGAAGCATGACATGCTGTCTTTTTTAAAACTGAGATGGCCACAGGCTTGTAACTTCAGTCATCATTGTGTCACCGGAGGCCAACATGGGATCTGGGCATCTCTTCGAGATGCCTGGAATAGCACAGGTGCTGTGGTCTTAGCAGTTGAACCCTGATGGGTCTGAGGTCATGGTTGTTGTCAGAACAGACAGGCTGTGCGAGCATGTGGTTTAGAGGGGAAAAAGGAGAGACCAACAGACGTGTCTGTGTGTCTCCAGCATAGTCTGAGGCAGGGGAAGCTCTGATGTGTAACCAGCTCCAAGTTACAAATATCCTCACAGTCAGAGACGTGAACTCATCACACTCCCAAGGGAATTCCGCCAACCGACTGCACCCATATTCGATTATTGCTAAATATTTTCCTATCTAACATCATCCTCTAGCTGAGCTGACCTCTGGTTTCTACTAACCTGGCAGGAAGAACACCGGCTTTGGAGGCTGAAAACCAAAACTCAAGTTCTAGAAAATAGACAAGCTACCAAATATTGAGTCCTTGCCATGTGCCAAACACTGTGCTAAGCACATGACATTTCATTTACTCTCCCGAGCAGTTCGCTACTTCAGGGAGTAGTTCCATCGTCCCCACCCCACAGATGACGAAACGAGCCTAGCGGCCTGCCCAAGGTCACACCACTCAAACGTCAGCTGTGTAAGTCTCAGTTTCCTGGTCCACCTCATGAGAATAAGCATCTCCCAACAGGGCAATCATGAAAATCAAGGGGACTGTTGGAGGTAAGTGTCATGTAAAGCTTAGGTCCCAGGACCAACTACATCAACATAACCTTAAAGCTTGTTAGGGATGCAGAATTTGGGGTCCCATTCCAAACCTATTGAACCAGAATCTGCATTTTAACAAGATACCCAGTTGGTTTGTATGCACTTTAAAAGTTTTGAGCAGCTCTGATGTAAGGTCATTAGCCCCCACTATAAATTGCTGAGCTAGCATCTGACTCATTACTGTCTTCCCACTTCGGTTAGTGAGAGTCTAGCACACTCTACCTTGATTACTTCTAGGCCAGTTTAATGTAAATACATATCAACTGGGGATTTTGATTAAATGCAAATTCTCATTCAGTCGATCTGGGGTGAGCCCCAGAGGCTGCATTTCTAATGTGCTCCCAAGTGATGCCACAGAGGGCTGTGGATCACACTCTTGATAACAGGGACTAGAGGAACCAGACAGAACAAATATCTGGATCTGCAAAGTGGGAAACCAGACCTTGCACTTCGCTGACTTCGTTCCGGGCAAGGCATCTTCGCTAGGGCATTCACATCTAGAGGGCAGGGAGCATCTCTCATCCTCTGTGTGTCCTCAGCACCTAGCTCCCTGTCTGTCACAGAGAGGCACATGTCATCACTGGATGAATGGATGGACACCACTTCACTGCTTAACATTGTCCAGTGGCTTCCTATACACATGTAACCCCACGTTACTCACCATGGCTCACAAAGCCTGCCCTGGCCTGGCACCCACCTGCCTCCCTGACCCTTTCTTACCTCTCCCCCACCACTGAATCCCCACCACACCAGCCTTTCTCCTGTTTCCCAAACTCACCAAGCTTTTTCCTGCCTCAGGGTCTTGGCACCTGCTCTCCCCTCGACCTGGAATGCCCTCCCTCCAGCTCTTTCAATAGCTGGCTCCTTCTTGTCATTCATACCTCAGCTCAAATTTCACCTCCTCAGCGAGGCTGTCCCTGCCTGACCTGTCTAACCTGGTATGTACCCACACCCCACCCTAAAACTCTCTATCATGTGTTTTATTTTTTTTTTCAGCCTTTATCAACTTGAAAATATTTCATTTGTTTATTTACTTATTTATTGCTGTTTTTTCCCCTGATTCTTGTGAAAGCAGAGACCTTGTCCACACGCCTGGTGCATAGTAGGTGCTCAGTAAATTGTGAAATTAACAAATGAATAGTCTAACCCACCTCAAGGAACCATAATTTGCTTCTGTCTCTGCAGGAAGGGAAAAGGAGACTGAGCACTATGGGAGGCCAGAAGAGGAATGAGCATTCCCTCTGGATGAGGAAGCGGGGGTGGCAATCAGGGCAGGCTCCCTGAAGGAAGTTGTGTTTAAACTTTACCTTGATGAGTGGAAAGGATTTTGACAGGCAATAGTAAGTGGAAACAGCCACCCCAGGCAAAAAGAACAGCTTGTGCAGAGGTGCAGAGGCTAGCAAGTGGGGAGGGTTTTTAGGGAATAGGGCATACTACTGAGGGGTGGAGACTGAGGACCTCCCCTGTTCCTGCCCAGCCCATGACTCTAGGCAGAGATAGCCCTCTCTGTAGGAGTGACACAGCCTGGCAGGGCTCCCTCCTGTAGGTCTCAGCCAAGATGACAGAGCCCAGCCTTCTGAGGAGGCAAGACAAGGCATTAGGAGGGGACAGGTGGGCCTAGAGGTCAAGGTCCAGCTCCATCCCGCTCCCACTTCGCTCCAGCAAGTAGCTCTGAGGCCCACCTGGCTCCTATCCTCTTGTCTCCATGGTTCTTTCAGTCCAAGAGTCAGCAAACCCTTTCTGTAAAAGTTCATATAGTAAATATTTTAGGCACATAGGCCAGATGGTCTCTGTTGCAACTACTCAGCTCTGCTGTTGTGGCATGGAAGCAGCCACAGACAAGACATAAGCAAATGGGTGGTCCAACAAAACTTTGTTTACTAAAAGAAGTAGGAGGCTTATGTTTTGATTTATGGAACTCCTGCCACTTTTGAGAGCCCAAAGGCCCTGCATCTCTGGCCTATTCCCACATCTATAGCCTCCCCCTCTCACCGACCCTGGATTGTTTCCACCCAGGCTCTCTGGGTCTTTGAGGGCTTCTGCAAATACGTGGCACTCTCTTGCTCTCTGGCTCTCTCTCTTTCTCTTCTGCTCCTTCACACCTGGCTCCTCCCTTCTCTCCAGTGAGTGCCTAATAATCCCAACTCCTCCTCACTTAACAGTCAGGCTGTCAGGAAAACCTATGGCTCCTCCAGATGTGCCCCTATATTCCCCCTTCATAGGTCTTTGCACATTGCAATTGTTTCACTAACTTCATGTGATCATTTGTCCCAGGTCCCTGCTTATCTCTAAGTCCAAATGGGAAGGAACCTCATTGATCAGCCTTATTCACTATTCTATTCCCTGAGCCAAGGACAAGAAGCCTGGCACATAGAAGGTCCTCAATAAACATTTGTTGACTGTTATTAGGTCATGGCCCAAAAGATTCATTCATTCATGACTATTGATCAAGCACCTACTATATGCTGAGCATTGTGCTATTCAGTAAGGATACAGGAGTGACACATGGCACAGAAAGTCTCTGTCCTCTCAAGGAGCTCACATTGTATTTGGTGGGCAACACATTCTAGAGACAAGATTCTGTCCATCTCACTGTGTGACCTTAACAAGCCACTAATTTTCTGAGCTGCCTAGAAGATAGAAGGGGTAAACTAAATCACCTAGTTTAGAGTTTTGAACTAAATTTTGAGGAATCCTAGAGTTTTTTAGTGCTTCCTAGGTTCAGCAAACAATGATGCCTTTCTCTCCAGGAAGATTTAAATAATCTAAAGAAGCTATTTGTTGTTGTTGTTGCTGTTGTTGCTGTTTTCTGGTTTGGGGTTCCACTGAAAAGTTCACATGTAAAATAGGTTCCACTGCTAAAGAAGAAGTTGGAAGCCACTTGCCTAATCCAACTTCACTGCAGCCATGGTATTAATATTAACGTAGGGATAAGGCAGAAAAGGAAGGTTGAGAGAGCCTGAGTGCAGGCATTTTGACCGATACCAGCCCCTAACCACCATGAACAAGGAAGTTGCCAGCGAGTCACCTGCCCGGGACCACCCGAAGATGGATGAATTACTAAGCTGGATGCCTTACAAACTGTCTGTGTTTACCTTTTTGTGACAGCAGTTTATGATTAACCTTTACGGCCTGACTTTAAGACAATGCTGGTCATGTATGGCTGTTTCCCCACAGGGTTTTTGAACATTTAAAAATGTTACCATTGCCCCATAGGGAGTCCCCCTCCTTCTCAGGAGAGGACCCCTACTCTGTCTGTAGAGTAGGATCTGTCTCTCTCAATAAACTTTCTGTCTCTAGTTGGCTCACTCTTCAGTTCCTTCCTGAAGCCAAGAACCCACTTGGTGAGTTTGGGGGGCTTTCCTCCCCTCATTGGGACACTGCCTGCATCAGTATGGGCCAGAGTGAGGGAAGGTAGAAACTAGACATGCCTCCAAATTGGGGGAAGGAGAAGCAGGCCAGATGTCAGTGGTAGAAGGGAATTCTGGGAAACAGAAGGTGGTGTCCAGTGAAGTGCAGTGAGGGGGTGTCAGCCAGAGACAGAGAGCAGCCCAACAGAGGTCCAACAGGATGATATGGAGACAGATACTCCCTAGGTCTTGGGGACATGGGACAGCATGCCTGGTCACTGGCAGTGGTCAGAGGCCTGGCCAGGCAAAATGAAGTTTCTTGGAGGTCTGAGAGCAGGTAACAGGGCCAGAGCCTTAGGGAAAAATAGGTGGAACATAAGCAAGGTCTCAGTCTTGGAGAAGCTGGTACTTAAATACAACAAGTCAAGACTTATACCAGAACTGAAGTCCAAGGTCGAGGTCTTGTTGGTTTCTGAAAGAGGAACCATGACTGTGACAAATCAGTCACAGTCACAACTGCAGCAAGCTGACTTTATCAGGCTACCTTTAGCAAGCTTCCAATCAGGCTACCTGTCCAGAAGGATTTAAGTCTCCCACTATATCTTGTCCAAAGTCACCTGGTCAGCAAGAGGTAAGAATCAGAAACACTCAATCGGAAAGGCTCAAAGGATCATTTTACTTGATCCTTTGAGCAGCGCTCTTCCCACTACCTGACCCATGTGATGCAAACTGAGTTAGATTCCTAATCCAAATGGGATTTTCTAAACCTGCACTGGACAATGAGTTGTTTATTGAGTGCTTAGTGAAAGGGAGAAGATAATTTACTCTTAACTGAGTTCTGGCTCATTTCCTTGAGAACTAGACTGACATTTGTGTTTTTAGCACCAGCCCATTAGGGGAACTGGAATGGCTTTCTCTGTCTCTAGCTGAGTGTCTCTAGAGCAGTCTTAATGGTGATCTTAAAGTTTTGTCTACATAATACCAAAGCAACAGGTCAGTTCAGGCCAAAAACAATAAGTAAAAAATTACTACTATTAATAGTAAGTTTGAGAGAACACTTCGCTCACTTTACACATTGTCCTATTTGCTCCTAAAGATCATGGTTCTTGGGGAGGAAGTGGTGGAGCGGGTTGTTCTGTCTCCACTTCTGTCCCCTCTCTTATATCACCCTGTGTTATCTTCAAAACACTTAAGACTCTTTTAAATGATAGTCTATTTGTCTATTTTTAAATGTCTCCCCAATTCGAATATAAGCCCCATGAGACAAGAAATGTGTCTGTCTTGTCCAGGGCTTTATCTCCAGGGCCAAAAATCTGATAAATGCTCAGGAAATATCTATTGCATGAAGGAATGTAGCAGATCTATATGTTCTGAATAATGTCAATGATGTCTTTTGAATTAAAAAAAAGTACAAATATGTGTGATGATATCACTATCATCAGAGTGATAATAGAAATTATCCTGGAAACAGGATTCAGAAGAAATGAATACAGGAGATTCAGATATTAATTTTTTTATTTCTATATTTTGAATTTAAAAAAATTGAGATACCATCCCACTACCATAGAATATGCAAAGACACAAAATTTGGTAACAGGCTCTGTTGGAGAGGACCTGGGGAAAGACACACTCTTAAACATTGTGGGAGAACACATTGATACAACATTGCAGAGGGCAATTAAGCAACACCTATCAAAACAGCAAACGCACATACCCTTAGGATTCTGTTTTCTCACTTTTGTGGAATTTATCCTACGTATATAATCACAAACACATGAAATGACATATGTATAAAGTTATTTGTTGCAGCATTGTTTATAATAGCAAAGTATCAGAAACAATCAAAACTGCCACCACTAGAGGACCAGCTAAATAAACCATGATGCCCATCATGCAATGGAAATGTTTGCAGCTGTAAAAACGAATGAGGATACTGTTTGTATATTCACATGAAAGGTTTTCCAAGATAAACCTCTGAGTTAAAAAAGCAAGGTGCTAAGCAGAGTGCATCATATGCTATACTATTAAAAATGGTGGGCGGGTATGTCATTGAATTGTTTGTACACACACAAAATATTCCTGGAAGAATACACAAGAACAAATTTTAAAAATGTGGCCTATGGTAAGGAAAATGAGGCTAGGGGAGGGTTGGAGGTTTTTCATGCCATTCCCTATTTAATTTCTGATTTGGGAATCATGAGAATTCATTATCTGTTCATGTTTCTAAAATAAAAATGAGCTGTTTCAACATGTGTGGACCTTATGAAAGACTACTTTAGGAGGTTGAAGCAGTAGAGGCATCATGTCTGGAACCAGAAGATGTTGGTCCTAAGCCCATCTCTGATATTGACATTGACACTGACATTGATGATGATGTTAACATTAGATTAAGTCATTCCTTCTCCTGGGCCTCGGTGCCCCACCTATAGGATAATGAGGGTGAACTAGCAAATTTTTAAAATATTCCTTGCTGTTCTGACCTTCTGGGATCTAATCTGTGGTTAGGTTTCACTTAATTTGACTTAAACCACATGCTCTATAAAATATGTCCTGTTAAAGCATTTTGAGTACTGTATTTTATGTTACTTTGTTTCTTTTTTCTTTTTTTTTAAATTGCCACTTACCTTTTTTAGTATAAATTCCTTTTGAAAACTTTCACCTTGTCTCTGCTGAAGAGGGGCACTTGGGTGTCATGAAGACACCTGTGGCCAGGGATATAGCAGTGGAGGGGACAAGCCAGGTTCTGATTGGATGAAGATGACTCAAAAGGAGACAGAGAGCAAGGAGCACCAAGAAAAAAAAATTCACGGGGGGAGGAGCATCCTGTCAGATGCCTGCTGAACCTGTGGACTCAGTTTATCCAGGTGGTTGTTCCAAGAAATGAAATGCAGCGCCCATATTCATACTTCCACATACCTGTGAGCTGAATTGCTCTGAGTAACCAGAGTTTTAGATGAGGTAAGATGTTTCATCTTGCTCAAGTGCACATTCTCCTTCCAGTAACAACACTCTAGTTTCCTGTTTAGGGGGGTTCCTGCCCCTCCCCACTGGCCCCGGTCCGTGTGCTCTATCCCTGTGTCCAGGTGTCCCTGGCTAGCCAAACAGCAGAACTCTACCCACCTGGCACAATAGTCATCAGGTCCAGGGCTTTCGTCCAAAGCGATGGAGACCAAGATTCTCTGTTTCCTGTTTCCGTCAAACCCAGGGCAGGGACGATGTAAGAGGTGGAGCTGCTGGTCACCACTCGGAACCACATGGAACTTAGGAATGAAGAAGGAAACCACAGCCAAGAGATGGCCACATCTCTGAGGCACTGTCAGCCTGCTCCTGGAACCAGCTTGGTTTTTAAGTCACATGAACTAGTTCATTTTTTTTAATTACTTAAGCCAGTTTGGGTAACCTGAATACAACTTCTTGTACCTGGATGTTCATATATTTCTCCAGATTTGGGAAGTTTTCAGCCATTATTTCTTTAAATAGGCTTTTTGTCCCGGTATCTCTCTCTCCTCCTTCTGAAACTTCCATTATATGAATATCAGCTCTCTTGACAGTGTTCCATGGATCCCACACATAGGCTTTCTTCACATTTTTCTTTCTTTTTTCTTTTTGCTGCTCTGACTGGATAATTTCAAATGTCCTATCTTCAAGCTCATTGATTCTTCTTTTGCTTGATCAAGTCTGCTATTGAAGCTTTCTATTAAATGTTTCAGTTCAGTCATTGTACCCCATAAATACATACAATTATTGTTTGTCAATTAAAAATAAATTTTAAAAAGAACCTACATGTCAATGCCAACTTCAATTGACTTATAGTGACTTTCTGAAGAACTATATTGAGAAGAACCCTGGGGCCTTATCTGGGCTCATGACTCACGAGAAAGTTATACCAGAAGAGGGAAAAGATGATGTGAAATTGGTGCATCCCTTGACTAAGACGAAACCCCTGACTCAGTCCTCTGCCTCACTCTGGACTGGGCAGTGCTTCTCTAAGGCTTGGTCTTTCAGGTTGGGATATGGGAAGGAATTTGTCGGCATGTATCCCTGAAACATAAATGTCCACAGTTGCTTAGAGGTTGAGTGGGTGTTCCAGCTGTGCTTGGTGCCATAAGTAAATTTTTTCCCTCAAAGAACTTAGACTCTGAAGGAGAAATCTGCTTCCTGCCTGACCTTGAAGGCTCTGTTCTCCCTTCAGTTCTCTGACCTCAGTTTGTAATCTGTAAATAGTCAAAGGCAGTGATGATGCCAAAAGCATAATGGATTATAGAAGTATGATGTTAAAAGTTTACAAAACAGAGGTGAGGAAATGAGTCCTAGGGATTGATTACTCTGATTATTTCTAATATGGTTTTCATGTTTCCTCCAACTGAGGCAAGCTGACCTGGGTAACTGAGACTCTTCTTGATGGAACATTTATTGGTTCTGAGCCACTTGATACTCTCAGAAAATAAACACTGAATAAGAATGGAGTACTCTTCCGGGGAGAAAAAGCTATTCACTCAAAACATTCAATATAAAAGCACATGCAAATATATCCTATTACTTTTTTGAGAGAATCAGATTATGAAGGTATAAATTATATATAATAAAATTTATCCTTTTATAGTTGCATAGTCCTATGAGTTTTGACAAATACATTCAGTTGTGTCACCACTGCCACGATCAAGATACAGAACAATTCCATCACTTCAAACAATTCCCTTGTGTCCCTTTAGCACCAATCCTTACTCCAACTCACAGCACCTGGCAACCACAGATCTGCTTTCTGATCCTATAGGTTTCTAAAATGCCATATGGAGGGAATCATACAGTATGTAGCATTTTGAGTCTGGCTTTTGTCAGTTAGCATAATCATTTGATATAAATCCAAGTTGTTGCATATATTGGGAGTTTGTTTCTTTTTATTACTGAGTAGTATTCCATTGTATGAATATACTACAGTTTGTTTACCCATTCCCAGTTGGAGGACATTTTGGTGTTCCAGTTTTTGGCAACTATGAATAAAGCCACTATAAACATTTGTGTATAGGTTCTTGTGTTCATAAATTTTCATTTCTCTTGTATAAATAGCTAGGAGTGGAATTTCTAGGTCAATTGGTAAATGTATTTTTAATTTATAAGAAACTGCTAAGGATTTTCCAAGGTGGATGTTCCATTTTGTATTCCCAGCAGCAATGTAGCCACCTTCATTTTTAAATGGGTAGAATATAATTTTATATAAGTGTAGCACACTGTCATATCTCCATTAAGGCTCAAGGAACTTCATGTCTGTGCTAGGGGCAACATAACCTACAGATGTCACTCAATCATTTTTTTGACCTGAGACAGAGTATCAGCTCTAGGGTGGTTTTTGAAAAACACACAATGCAAAAAGGAAATTAGATCTCACTAGTTCAACATCATTGAGTAGGGCGGTTTTGATCAATCATAATCAATTATTACTCACTAAGACCATGCTATGTTTACTGTGAAATTGGATGTGTTACCTAACTGCTTTAAACCTCAGTTTCTTCATCTCTCCAGGGCTTTTGTGAAGATCAGGAGAAAAAAAATGTATGAGAAAGAGCTCTGAAATTAGAAAGCAATTAAACATTAGGTGTGTATAAGAAAACAGACATTGCTAGTGAGTGTTCTTAAAACTCAATAGCACAGATAATGTAATTATTTAATGTTAGAACTAAAAGAACCTTAGAGATCTTCCATCAAGTCCCAGCTCTTAATGATAGTCTTAGTAAGAAAACAGAGGCTCTGAAAAGCCAAGGTCACACAAAGTTACTAATTGCAAAGTTATTTAGAGAATTCAGAACTTCTGAAACTCTGCCCAGTTCTCTCATTATCCTGCACAACCCTCTCCTAAACGCTGGTTTGAACAACAGACACAACCAACTTTTAAACAGTTACACTAGGTCAGTCCCCACCAAAGCGGAATGACCACCCAACTTAAAGTAATCACTCCCTATCACCTTTCCCATCTTACCTTCACCATAGCACTAGTTCTCACCTGCACTCATTTGTTCCACCGTCTCTCTGCTCCATTGGGAGTTAAGCTCTGCCAGGGTAGCGACCTCTATTATCTATATTGCCTGGAACACAATAGGTCCTTAATAAATGTTTGTTGACTGATGATTAGAAAAATGGACTTTAATCAAATTATTCACACTCAACAGTTTTGACTAAATGACAGATACCTTTTTTGACAAATTTTTAAGCCACTTGTTTGGATGACTTATAGGTGTCACAGGCCAAATCAGAGCATGAGAATTGCTCAGTCAACCAAATGTGAGGAGCCTAAATCCCATGCCCATGCTGTAATCTCCCAGTCCTGTTCTGTCTTGCTCCTCCAAGGGACACGTTGTATAAACAGCATCAAGTGTTAACTTGTTAAAACAGTTACACCCAAAAATGTTGAGATTATTTAACAATGCAATAATATGAGGTCATATCAAGAATTCCAAGGAGAGGCAGAGTTCTTAAAGACTCTAGTTCAATGCCAGGGAGCTATTGTTTTTGAAATGATTTTCAGAAAATGAAATACTAATTCACTAGCTAATTTATTTTATGGTAGTTCATTGTGCCTAATTCTCTAATTTGAAATTTTTTATTTTAGATCCATTGAAAAATCATCTTATTAGTTTTACTTTTTAGGAAAAATGTGGAAAGCAAATGTTTCTAAATTTTATTTAATTTAAATAAGATTTTAACCACTGTAACCCATTGGTGTAGGGGGGAAACACATATTTGCCAACCGTCTTTGCTCTGAACAAAGATTGGTTCTATTTGCCACCAGTGGAAATATTCTCGCTGGATTCTCAGCTCCAAGAAGACAAGGACTTCATGAGTTTTGTTCATTGGTCTATTTCTAGAGCCTGAGTCAGTGCCAGGCACATAGAAGGAATCTAATACCTATTTACTGAGTGCATAAGTAAACCTCGGGAGATAAGGAATTGAAACCCTCCCGTGACTTAGTAGGGAAAGATCAGGCAGGCCTTCCAGCTAACAGCTCTATCGCAGAGCAGACCTGTGTGGTCTTTACATCTATAGTCCTGGGCATATTCCATAAGACCCTTGTTTATTTGGCTGGGTTTCCCACTCAAACTAATTTATGCTGTTCTTCTGAGAGCCTCACTATGTACAAACACTGAAATAACTAAGTGCCAGGAACGACTACAAAAACAAGGGGAAACCTGATAATGACAGAGGTGTAGTGGTTTGGTGAGGATCATCAGATTAAGATTTAGAACAAAGTTCTGGTTACTCCCATACCACTTGGCTGGTATGGGAAGCTCACCAAGTCACGTCCTCACTCCAAGCCTCATCCAAACACTGGAGTGGGGGGCAGTCTTTAGATCATGGGATTTCTCATCTAAAAGTCTCCAGTCTGGCCCAGAGAAAGTTTATATAGTGAGTGTACCCAAAGGTGTGCCCCCCCAAAGGTGAGCCCATCTCTGCTTAGGCCATTCCTCCAGATGCCCCAAAGGAAGTGCTGAGAATGCTATTGACCTGCCTCTGGCCGGGGACAGAGAGTTGTATCTGTCCACTTGGAGACAAAGAAGTTGACTTACCTAATTTCTTAGAGACAAGGGTGGGTTCTTTTGGCCTCACTGGGTAATGAAAACTCTATGCGTGCATGCTAGAAGCTGCATGATGGAAGGTTCAAAGGAACCAGCTGGATTTTACAAAAAGCAGGTGACAAAACATCTTTACTCCTTTTGTCATGTAAATAAAAATAATTTTTAAAAATTCCACCCTAGATGGGGCACTATCTGGTCTCATAAGGCGGCCTTTGGTATCTAGTCCCCAAGATGGCACCCAAGTGAACCAAACTTCTCAGTATTTATGCCATTGAGTAGTCCCTTCTTCTATCAATTCTGGGCTGGCCCGGAAGTGACACTGTGTGACTTCTGAGGCTAGGTCATAAGAAGCCTGGCAGCTTCTACTTTAGTCCCCTGGAATGCTAGTTCTTGGAATGCTCTCTCTTAGAACTCAGTCACCATGTTGTAAGAAACCCAAGCCACATAGAGGGGCCATGTCTCAGTGCTCCAGTTGACCACAGCACCAGCTGAACTCCCAACTGACAGCCAGCATGAACTGCCAGCCCAGGGAAGCCATCTTGGATGCCCAGCCCCGGGGAGCCTTCAGATGACTCCAGCCCCCACCATCTGACTGCACCACAGTGAGAACTGCCCAATGAGCCCAATCAACTCATCACACCAAGAGATAATAATAAGCTGTTGTTTCAAGTCACAAAGTTTTGAGGTGGTTTTTCATGCGGCAATAAATAATTGGAACACTGCTTCAAATTCCTTCACAATGACTCTGAGCCATTTATACTCACAAATGCAAGACTTTGCTCTTTGTAACAAAGCTCACAAATAGCCTATTTTGTTTTAAATACTTCAAAATTAAAATTTGAAGTTAAGGTATTTTTCCTATTGAATTTGAAAGGTTTGCACTGGAAATAACGCACTGAAACAATGAAATTGAGCTTTTAAAAATATAAAACTATTCATTGGCTCCAAATACATATCTGTGACTATGGTTCTATAGATCTTGTGGTCATGTTTTTGAAAATTATCCTGATTTTAAATAATCTTCCACATAAACCACAGGAATTTTTTGGAAGTTGCAATTCTGCATCCAACTACCTCTTGTAAGCTGCCTCTCACACCAAAGAGGAACACAGAAATCCTAGGTTAGGTCACTCGTTCCATCTTATGGTTCAAAATCATGATCTCCATGACTCTAATGTTTAAGAATTGTCACTTTGCTTTCTTCTTTGGATTCGAGATGCTGATTATCTGGTCTAGTTATGCCCTACTGAGCTCAAACATGAGGAAAATGAAAACAACCACCAACCACACACATATAAACACACACAACACACACAAGACAATGTCTTGTGTTGTGGAAGAATTTGCTGTGGTTGTTTTATGACTTATTTTCTTTATACTTCTCTGGGTTCTTTTTGAACTCATTGAATTCCCTTTTAGAGTCTTTTTCCCAGAGCACAGACTTAAGTCATAGGCTCAAAAATAGCCATAATATATTAACTACTTATTATATTCCATCCACCATGTTAAGTTTTTTAGACACAATAACTCATTAACTTCATAAGACCTTACAATATGGGTATTTATTATCCCCAATTTACAGTTGAAAGAGCTATGGCTCAGAACAGTGAAGTGATTTGTTAATGCCTCACGGGTACTAAGTACTTTGAGACAAGATTAGAAGCTGGGTCTACCTTGAAGCAGGATAAACATAGCTGAGGAACATCTCTGAATTCTTACACCTCCATAAATCACAGTGTAATTGTTGAATCATTGGGCAAGAGCTATAGCTTGATCAGCAGAACTGTGTACTCTTGAAAATCACCCTGAAGGAAGGGCTTACATCTGAGTTTTGGGGATTCAAAGTATTGACATTTTCAGACTGCCTATTTATATTGGTGCAGTCTAATTCTGTATTGGCCAGATTGCACTGTTGATAAAACAGTCTGATAAGATCTCGTGCCATCCTTCTAGGGCATGAATGTCAGGATCACCCATTCAGGGTAATTTGGGCAGGGCCCCAGGAGACAGTTACAGAGATCCAAGAGGTTCAACAATCTGGAACTCAGAGGCAGCTGGAATTAACTGGAACAGAAAAACTCAGTAGCAACCAGGACATTTAGGAACTGTCACTATGGATAAATCCATCTGCACTGGGGAGAGAATGGGATACATAACAGAAAAAAATGAGTTATTGGAGTGGGTGGGTGGAGTATAATTGCTATTAATATTCAATTCTCAAAATATTTATGCCATAGAGACAGGGAAACAAGGCTCAGAGAGGCTGTCTGCCTTGCTCAGGACCCTACAGGAATGGTGATGGAACTGGCGCTCTATCCACAACCACCTGCCTGTGTCTGAAACCAACAGAGCACAGAAGGTGCTTACAGGTAGATAATGTACACCCCTTGCTGTGCTCTAAAGAAGAGAGTCCATTGCTTTCTAGAGAGTAGCAACACAAACCATTCCACCAACTATTAAATCCACAGTTCCCCCAACAACAAAGCTAACCCCAGCCATACAGGACCATCTTATATTTCCTAGTGCCCAGGAGTCTTTGGAAGCTTCTTGAGTGAGCTTAGCTTTTGCTTTGATTTGGATAATAAGATGGTTATATGTGACCGGTTTCCCACAGAGGCTCCAGTTCTTTTAGTGGTGGTGACATTAAGCAGTCTTCAGACATTGCAGTTGGGTGGTTGAAATGCCTTCCCTGGGAGGGGCAGCCAGTCAGCTGGGGTCACAAAAGCCTTATAATTAGAATTAGTGTGACTAATTTCCAGGTAGAATCAGAAGCTCTTGCAAATTACTTTTGTAGAAATTATACTCACTGATGTCCAACGTGCCCTGAATCACTCTATACTCACAGCAAAAATAGCTGGTGTCAGAGAACTCCATAAATACTGCAAACCTCACGTGGGCTTGATCCATGGAGACGAGCCTCCTCTTGTATTAAAAAGTGGTATGCTGATGATGTCATGGTAGTTGCCAAACTTTCCTGATGTCTAAGGAGAGTGTCAGAGAACTACCCTAACATGGATGAGTCAGGTGACCCCAGGTAAGGTGTTCCCTTTTCTGGCTCTCCTTTTATAAAATGACACAGCTGAGCTAGAGGGTCTCCAAAGCCCACCAGTTGTAACCACTTTGTATGACATAAAATGATCTGAACATTTGTTCAGTTAAGAGGTAACATGAGGTAACAATTGATTATTTAGCTGTTTCCTCCAACAGCCCTATGAAGTTAGTACCATTGACATTCCCATGCAGATGCACAAATGGAAGCCCAGAGTGGTTAAGTGACTTGCCCAAGATCATGCACAGAGTGGGGATTTTAATCCAGGCAGCATAACCCCAAGGTCTATGCCCTTAGCCATTAATAATATTAATGAAAACACTAATAAACCAACCACACATACTAAGAGTTCCAGACCCTACTTTTCTGGATATCTCCATTTTTTATCCATAAACAGTGTGTGTGTCAGTTCTCAGGCATCACCTGGTGGATATATATATAACACCTGCCTAAGTCCTAGCATGTCAACCCTGGACAGGTCCTGACAGATCACCTAGGCTGAGGGTTCTTAACTCATCATCCCTGGGCACGCATTAAAGGGTCCATGAGCCCTCTGAAATTATGTGCAAGTAGGGGTGTGTGTACATAATTCTGAGGGAAGATTTCATTGATTTTTTCCAGATTGTCAAAGGGGTCTATGAACTTTTACAGACCAATCTATCTTTTGACAGTTGGTAAAACTGAGACCTTGGGTGATAAATGGACTTGCCCAAGTACAAGCAACAAGGAGTTACAGAACTGGGTTCAGACCCCAGACTATAAGCCCACGCCTCTTTGGCTGCATCCCACTGAGCTAATTCAGATCCCTCCAATGTATGCTGAGGGTCTGCCAGGGTTGAGATGCTGGAGTGGGGATAACACACACAGCTCACAAGCTTTGGGTATGGTTTAGATAACGGTCATGCTTCACATGTATCTTTGCATTTAACCTTGGGCCTCTGCATGTCTTCATTTCTTTGACGTTCTTATCATTGATAATTACCACTGATCTGCCTCTCTGCTTATCTACTATGAATGAAAACTTAACTCACAGCACTTCACTTAGAGCTGGTCCAGTCTGCCTTTATCTGGCCCAATTCCTGGCCTCCATAGATGATGAAGGTAGTTGGACATTTGTCCCCCACTGTTTTGGTTGAAATAATCAGTCCAAAATCAAACTGACAACAGCTAAACTACACAAAGCAAAATGTGTTAATGTCTAAACATTAACAGAGGAATCAAATTCTTCCAACAAAATTCAGATCAACCATACCTGAACCAGGAAAACTTGATTTAGTAGAAATAAAGCCACAATAAAAAATTCACAGTGGCAGAAGCTTAAATTTGACATAGATAAATCACAATCAATAAATTAAGCCATTCTTTACACAGGCAAAAGAATTAATCTCTATAAAATGACTTTGATAAAATAAAAAGGAAGATAAAGCAGAAATGGTCTAACTGCAGTATATTGAACATTGATCCCGAAGTGAAAACAGCTTAATGAGCATTAATTAAGAAAAATACTTTCTTGACTTCTGGTTCCAAAATGGCAGCATAGAGGCAAGCTGGCTTATTTCCTCTCCCTTCCCACAAAAGACCAAAACCAAATATATAGCACGGATATCTTCTCTGGCAATAATGCGGGGCTCAAGTATGAGAATGAGACAGTTCCCAGGGCCACTAAGAAGTGGGAAAACTCTAAGAAGACAGTAGGAAAACTGGACTTTCATATCCATGATGCTGCCCCCCCACCATCATTGGAAAAAGTGAAATTGAGGTAGTCAACCAGCTTCCCCACCTTCTCGGGCTCCCTAGCGGGATACCTGTCCTTGCCTTAACCCACGGGTAGCATTGTGACTGCCTGAAGAAAGAAATATCCCTGAGGACAGGCAGAGACAAATGGGGAAGGCAGGACTGCCATCCCCAGCCCAGAAACTCTGCTCTGGATCTTGGCCAAAGAAGATAGCAAATAAGAGCGGCTGTAGGAGTTACGTCCCCCAGGTCCCCTGAACACTAACCCACTAACCCCTAGCCACTGCCAGGTTATCCCACACTGCTGGGATAATCCCTTTGGGACCGCCCCCATTTGGGACAGGCAGTGCGCTAGCCATTTACTAGAGCTGAGGTGAACCTGGGCTTAAGGCACCACCTAGAGCTGAAAGGAGGCAGCGATCTAGCACTGAAGATTCACTAAGCAAAGATATTCAATAAAAACCAAAACAAGCTGGACAGAGAAAACTGGAATAAATGCCTAATCCATCCATGCAAAGACATAGACATATCCCACAAGAAACATCAGCAAACAGGGAACCATGTTCTCCCCAAAAGGACAAAGCAAAAACCCAGTGACTGACCCTAATAAGATGGCAATTTGTGAGCTCTCTGACCAAGAATTCAAAATAGCAGTTTTAAGGAAACTCGGTGATCTCCAAGATAACACAGAAGAGCAATTCAGAAATTTATCAGAGATATTTAACAAAGATATTTAAATAATAAAAAATAAACAGAAATGTTGGAACTGTGAAGCATATTTGCTGAACTGAGAAACTCTTTAGAGGCTCTCAACAGCAGAATGAACCAAGCAGAGGAAAGAATCAATGAATTCAAAGACCAGCTATTTGAAAACATAGTCAGAGGAGAAAAAAGCAGAAAGAATGGAAAGGAACAAAGACTGCCTACAAAATAGAGAAAATTGCCTCAGAAGACCAAATCTAAGAATTACTCGTGTTCAAGAGGGAGCTGAGCGAGAGCAAGGGGATAGAAAGCTCATTCAAAGAAATAACAAAAAACTTTCCAAAACTTGAGAGAGATATAAATATCCAGGTATAGGAAGGTCTTAGAACACCAAACATATTCAACTCAAATAAGGCATTTAATAATCAAACTCTCAAAAGTCAAGGACAAAGAGAAAATCCTAAAAGCAGTGAGAGATAAGAAGCTAATAACATATAAAGGAGCTCTAATTCGTCTGGCAACAGACTTCTCAGTGGAAAACTTATAGGCCAGGAGGGAGTGAAACAACATTTTCAAAGTACTTAAAGAAAAAAACTGCAACCCACGGATATCCTATCCTGCAAATTTGTCATTCAAATTTGAAGGACAGATAAAGTCTTTCACGGCCAAACAAAAGCTGAGAGAATTCATTACCATCAAACCCATCTTACAAGAAATGCTAAAGGGAGTTGTTCAATCTGAAAGAAAAAAAACAGTAATATGCAAAAGAAAACTTTTCCAGGTATAAAATCCACTGGTAAAATTAAGTACATGGACAAAGAGTACTCTATTACTGTATTTGTGGTGTGCAATCCACCCATAGCTCTAGTACAAAGACCAAAAAAAAACCTATCAAAAACAATAACAGCTGCTGCAACCTGTTAAGAGAGAGGTAATATAAAAATACATAAACTGAGACAACTAAGAGCCAAAATGTGGGGGGGAATGGAGTTAAAGTGTAGAATTTTTTGTGTGTTTTTTGCCTTTGTTTCTATTCTTTTATTTGTGTTCTAAGATAAGTTTTCATCTATTTAAAATAACTTGTTTATATCTACAAAACGTTTTTCATAAGCCTCACGGTAATCACAACACAAAAACCTATAATAGAGTCACGAAAAATAAAAAGCAACAAATTAAAACATACTACCAGAGACATTCACTAACTACAAAGGAAGACGGTAAGAAAGGAAGAAAGGAAAAGAGGAGTCTCAAAACAACCAGAAAACAAGCAACAATGGCAGCAGTAAGTCTTTACTTGCCAATAATAACACTGAATGCAAATGGTCTCAATTCTCTAATTAAAAGGCACAGAGTGGCTGAACAGATAAAGAAATAAGTGGGTTTCTTGCTGCCTTCAAGAAACCCACTTCATCTATAAAGACAAACATAGACTGAAAGTAAAAGGGTAGAAAAAGATATCTATGCACATGGAAACCACAAAAGAGCAAGAGTAGCTACACACTAATCGGATAAAATAGAATACAAATCAAAGACTGTTGAAAAAGACAAGAAAAGCTACTATAATTATAAACAGGTCAATTCAGCAAGAGGATATAACAATTACAAATATCTATGCACCCAACATTGGAGCTCCCAAATATACAAAGGAAACATTGATAAACCTAAAGAGAAAGAGAGACTGAAATACAATAATAGTGGGGGACTTTAACACCCCACTCTCAGTGATGGACAGATCATCCAGACAGAAAATCAACAAAGAAATAGCTGAGTTAAACTAAACACTAGATCTAACAGGCCTAACTGACATTTACAGAACATTTCATTTATCAGCTACAGAATACACATTCTTCTCATCAGTACATGGAACATTTTCCAGAATAGATCATATCTTAGGCCACAAAACAAATTCAAAAAAATAGAAATCATAGCAGGCATCTTCTCTGACCACAGTGGAATAAAACTAGAAATCAATAACAAGAGGAACCTTGGAAAATACACAAACACATGGAAATTAAACAACATGTTCCTGAATAACCAATGGGTCAGTGAAGAAACTAAGAAATTTAAAAGTTTCTTGAAACAAATGAAAATGGAAACACAGCATACCAAAATCTATGGGATATGGTAAAAATAGTACCAAGACAGAAGTTTATAACAATAAACATCTATATCAAAAAAGTAGAAAGATTTCAAATTAACAACCGAATGATGCAAGGAATGATTCAAAAAACTTGAAAAGCAAGAAAAAACCAAACCCAAAATTAGTAGAAGGAAAGAAATAATAAATATCAGAGCAGAAATAAATGAAATAAAGACCAAAAAAATACAGAATATTAACAAAATGAAAAGTTGGTTTTTGGAAAAAAATAAACAAAATCAACAAATCTTTAGCTAGACTAAGAAAAAAAAGAGAGAAGACCCAAATAAATTAAATCAGAAATGAAAAAGGAGACATAACAACTGAGACCTTAGAAATGCAAAGAATCATTAGAGACTATCATGAACAACTATATGTCACCAAACCAGAAAACCTAGAAGAAATGAATTTATCCAAGATTAAACCATGAAGAGATAGAAAACACCAACAAACCAGTAAGGAGTAATGAGGTTGAAGCTGTAATAATAATAAATTTTAAAAGCCCAGAACCTGATGGATTGACTGCTGAATTCTACCAAACATTTAAAGAACTAACACCAATCCTACTCAAACTCTTCAAAAGAACTGAAGAGGAGGGAATACTTCTAAACTCATTCTATAAGGCCAGCATTACCCTGATACCAAAACCAGACAAGGACATAGCAAAAAAACAAAACTACATCAGGCCAATGTCACTGATGAACATAGATGCAAAAATCTTCAACAAAATACTAGCAAACCAAATGCAGCAACATATTAAAAAGATCATTCACCATGATCAAGTGGGATTCATCTCAGGGATGCAAGGATGGTTCAACATATGCAAATCAATAAACACAATACACCACATAAACAGAATCAAGAACAAAAACTATATGATTATTTCAATAGATGCCAAAAAAAATTTGATAAAATTCAACATCCCTTTATGATAAAAATAACCCTCATAAAAATGGGTATAGAAGGAACATACCTTAAAATAATAAAGGCCTTCTATGACAAACCCACAGCTAACATCATACTGAATGGGGAAAAATTGAAGGCCTTTCCTCTAAACACTGGAACAAGACAATCACACCTACTCTCATTACTATTTTTCAACATAATACTGGAAGTCCTGGCCAGAGCAATTAGGCAACAAAAGGAAATAAAGGGCATCTAAATTGGAAAGCAAGACATCAAACTGGCCTTGTTCACAGACGACATGATCTTATACCTAGAAAAACCTAAAAATTCCCCCAAAAAACTGTAAGAACTGATAAACGAATTCAGTAAAGTTGCAGGATACAAAATCAACATACAAAAATCAGTAGCATTTATATACGCCAACAGTAAGAAATCTGAAAAAGAAATCAAGAAAGTAATCCCATTTATGGTAGCCACATTTATGTTTAAAACATAAAATACCTAGGAATCAGTCTAACCAAAGAAGTGAAAGATCTATACAAGGAAAACTATAAAACTTTGATGAAATAAATAGAAGAGGACACAAAAAAAATTGAAAGGTATTACATGCTTATGGATTGGAAGAATTGATATTGTTAAAATGACAATACTACCCAAAGCAATTTACAGATTCAATGCAATCCCTGTCAAATTACCAATCACATTCTTCACAGAAATAGAAAGAAAATCCTAAAATTTATATGGAACCACAAAAAAACCCAAATAACCAAAGCAATCCTGAGCAAAAAGAAGAAAGCTGGAGGCATTACACAACCTGACTTAGAAATTTATTACAAAGCTATAGTAACCAAAATAGCATGGTACTGGCATAAAAACAGGCACACAGACCAATGGAACAGAATAGAGAACCCAGATATAAATCCACACGTTTACAAACTCATCTTCAACAGAGGTGCCAAGAACTTACAATGGGGAAAGGACAGTTTTTTCAATAAATGGTGTGGGGAAAACTGGATAACATATGCAGAATAATGAAACTAGACCCCTACTTCTCACCATACACAAAAATCAAGTCAAAATGAATTAAAACTGGAATCTAAAACCTGAAACTATGAAACTACGAGAATAAAACATTGGAGAAATGCTCTAGGACATTGGTCTGGGCAAAGATTTCTTGTGTAAGACCTCAAAGCACAGGCAACCAAAGAAAAATGGATAATTGGGATCACATCAAACTAAAAAGCTTCTGCACAGCAAATGAAATAATTAACAAAATGAATAGACAACCCACAGAATGGGAGAAAATATTTGCCATCTATCCATTCGACAAGGGATTAATTACCAGAATATATAAGGAGCTCAAATGACTCAATAGCCAAAAAATAAATAATCCACTTTAAAAATGGGCAAAAGATCTGAACAAACTTTCTCAAAAGAAGACATAGAAATAGCCAACAAACACATGAAAAAATGTTCAACATCACTAATCAATCATCAGAGAAATGCAAATCAAAACCACAATGCAATATCATCTCACCCCAGTTAAAATTGTTTTTACCAAAAAGACAGGCAATAACAGATGCTGGCAAGGATGTGGAGAGAGTGGAACCCTCATACACTGTTGGTGGGAATGTAAATTAGAACAGCCACTATGGAGAACAGTATGACGTTTCCTCAGAAAACTAATAGAACTTCCAGGTGATCCAGTAATTCCACCACTGGATATATTTTATTTCCAAAAGAAAGGAAATCAATATATTAAAGAGACACCTACACTCCCATGTTTATTGCAGCACTATTCACAATAGCCAAAATATGGAATCAATCTAAGTGCGCATCAACGGATGAATGGATAGAGAAAATGTGGGCTATATACACAGTGGAACATTATTCAGCCATAGAAAAGAATGAAATCCTGTCATTTGCAGCAACATGGATGGAACTGTAGGCATTATGTTAAGTGAAATAAGTCAGGCATAGAAAGACAGATCCCACATGTTCTCACTCATATGCAGGAGCTAAAAAAAGTGGATCTCATGAAAATGACACTAGATTAGCGGTGACCAGAGGCTGGGGAAAGGGAGAGAGGGGGCAGAGAGGAATGGGAAAAAGAATATAAAGGTATCTATTACCACTGATCTATACATTTAAAAATGGAAAAGATGGTAAATTATATATTTTACCTCAATTTAAAAAGTTTTAAAAAGAAAAATACCTTCTTGACAAAAATTTGGCTATTGTTGGTGCTTTCAACGTTGGGGTTATGAGCATGAAGTTAAAGCATCCTCAGTGAGAAATCCAGAGGTCAAAACATCTGTCAGGTTAAACAGTAGGTTCAAAATGACAGCACCAACAAAGGAAGTCAAAACTTTCTCTTCCTGTGCCTGGTAAGTGACAGAGGCATCCCACTTGCAGACAATGCTCTGACAAGGGAGGCAGACAGAGATAATCGCTGCCTGATAAGCTCGCTTGAACAGCCAGGCAACTAGCCCAGACTACATTTCTCCAGGCGTGCCTTAACCCCACAAGTTCAACGAAGAAGTGAAACACCAAGGAGTAAAAGTTATGGGTGTCAGGTGAAGAATTTCCCAAAGCTACAGGAGGGTTCCTGGAAAGTTCCCTTCACTTCCTGAGCAAAAGTGTTCTCTTTCCTCTTTGCCTTCCATTTCTGGTGGGTCCCAGGAGTTACTCGCCCCATGTCATCTCCAGTGCTAGGTACTGGCTCATCTACGAGACCTAGGGCCTTGTGCCTACTCACTCTCTTGACCTCATCTTCTTTGACTGAGCTGGGGCCAGTGGTGTGCTACAGCCCACTCATACCTGCTCCTGAGAGCTAGCTGTTAAGTTTTCAGGAATTTCGAGAGGGGGTTATTAAACATGGCCATTATTAAAAGTTAAATTATACAAAGAATGTAAATTTATAATTAAATATATCACATTAAAAAGAGATAATAAATATTCAAAACTCATCTCCTAATCAGTTTAATAGATTTTGCTATCTTCTGTGCTCTTGGGATTATTTACACCTATGGTATCTGTATGGTAGAAACACTGTAGAGTGCTGTGCTCCTGCATATCTCTCCCAGCCCCATATTCAGTGATGTCTCCTTAGCAGCTTGAATCAGTCAAATTGGGAGGATTTACACCACAGAAATTTGCAAATTCTACAAATCAGGGCTTAATTTACAGTTTTTTTTTTTACTACACTTAAAGTTATGCTAATAATGCAGATTATACTTAAAACTATGTCAACTCTGTAGCTGTTCATTGGGATAAGCACAAAAAACTGAGGTAATATTCTTTTGGATTCAGCAAAAAAAGTTGCTAACATTGTTGCCAAATCCCTTTCATCTTTCACTTTCATCTTTCTTGTTAACAAAAATGTCAACCAACATTCATTGCAAACCTACACTTGTTATCTAATTGCAACCATAGTTGGTTCTAGATACAAGAGTTCCACATAAATCAATGAATGCATTGTCTGAGAATCAATTGACTGTATAGCATTTATAATAGACAATATTGATATTTTAGTGTTATTTTTTATTGTGTGCTATGCATCCTTTATGAAAGTAAAATTTATAATAAACTTGAGTATATGTATACATGCACACATTTTGTTTTCAGAGAGCAAGTTGTTAGACATTTACCTCTGACTTCCTTCAGAAGCTTCTCCATCTCTTCCCACAAGATCACCAGGACCTGCCACCACCACCAAGTCTTTAGGCCAAGTGAGGTCATGGTGGGCCCAGGGAAGTGCCTGGAAGCTTCAGGCCAGGGGAGAGGAAGGCCAGTGTTTACAGTGAGTGCTGGCTTCAGAATGGCTTTTGTCTGTGCAGGGTCTTTATTTATTTTTACACCAGCCTAAGGCCTTTGACCCCAGTTTGAAGTCAAAGGACAGGAAGAAAGGTCCCTTGCTTTCATAGAGATTGGTCACTAGTTGGCTGGGGAAGAACTTCAGGATGCTGTGAAGGCCTAGCCCAGGACATCCCTGAGCCCTGGAAAGACAGCTCATGCTGGAACTGGAAAGAGAAAGAACCCCCTACTTCTTCTGGAAGCTACACGTCCTGTGAGTCTGCTAGAAGCCCACATTCACACACTTAAATCTCTATTTCAGGTGGCACTGGTATCCTATAGGGGGCATATTTATTATTTCATTATTTTATCCATGTATATTTAACCATAAATAATGTCTACAGTCCATTCATTCATTAATTTTCCAATAAATAAATATTGAGTGCCTTCCATAGGTCAGGCACTGCCCTAGTGCTATGGGTGCAGTGGTGACCCAGGCAGACCCTCTCTGACCTCATGGCACATAAGGTCAAGTGGAAAATATGTATGTTAAACTGGTTTCACATCCAGCTGGATGCTTGCTCTACATGTTCCAAGCTGAATCCATTATCTTCTTCACCCAAACAAACACTCTTCTGAAATGTCTGTCAATACAACAACAATAGCAATAATATCCAACATTTATAAAACATGTACCAGGCACTTTACATATATTAACCTTAACTCATTTGAGCCACATAACAATCCCATGAGATAAGTACTAGTATCACCCCCATTCTACCAGTGATAAATGTGAAGCACCAAGAGCTTAACAACTTGCCTGAGGTCACACATTTGATAAGTAGTGGAGTTGTTCAGTGGTACCACCATTCATCCTGGACAGGATGCCCAAGTGAACAAGATCTATATAGCTGCACTTGCATGAAATTTAGTACAAGTCCAGCTTAAGCTTTACACAATACTTTCAATATGGACAAGGCTTGGATTGGTATCCTGACTCTGCCACTTTCACCTACAGGACTTTGGGTAAAAGTAAATCCCTTACTTAACCTCTCTGAACTTGTTTCTTCACATGTGCTATATGAACAATTATACAATGCAATTACTTTTTAGGGATGGGGAAGAAGTTAAGAGGAGTCAGTGATATAATAGGAGTACTACGTTTAGCACAGTGTCTGGGGTGTAAGTGCTCAAATCTAAGCTGCGATGGTGAGAATGATAGAGAAATTCATCAGAGGACTCTGGCCTCCCCCAGTGCCCATAGGCTTCATAAGGCAGGAGCTGTCATTACCTGGCTCACTGGAGTGTGAGCCCAGCACATAAGAGGCATTGAATATTTGTTAATTGGTTGGTTGGTTAATTAGTTAATTGGTTGGATGGATAGATGGATGAATAGACAGATGAATGAATGGGTGGATGGATGGACAGACGGATGGATGAATGGATGAATAGATGGATGACTCCCTTCTTCCTCTGTCCCACAGGAGCTAAACTCAGCCTCTTTCTCCTAGTGCTTCTTACACATGCATCCAGTCTTCTCCAAGCAGACAGACAGATACTCAAGGACAGGGACCAGGTCTTTTATCCTGCATCCCACCACACCCTCAACTTATGATTCCCCAAGGAAGGAGACTCGGGACTCTGAAACAACACTCTGACCACTTAGACCCCAAGATACCCTAAAGGTGTCACCTATGTCTCGGTACCCTTTATTCCATAGAACATTCATCACTGAAGTGATTTCCTGGGGTGTTTGGTACAATAATGCTTATATAAACCAAAATCCCTGCCCCCTAGATTTTCTGGTCATCCCTCCTTTTTAAGACAAAGGGAAACTATCAAATGTTCACAAGGTAAATATTTCTCTTCAAGATTCTAAGTTCTGAAAGAGAAAATGTATAACCAGAATTCGATATTTATTAAAAGCACTGATTTTCAGGTCAGACAGAACTGGTTTGGAATATTTGCAAATGTCTTACTTCTACTTTGAGCCTTGATTCCTTCATCTGAAAAGGGGAACTAATGACACCTTCTTTGTAGGGTCACTTGGAGGATCAAATCCTATACTGCGAGTGAACTACTTAACACAATGCCTGGTACAGATTCAGCAAAAGACCATGATAATCCCTAGTCATAACTACTACCTGTTTGAAAACTAGGAAAAGACCCACCACATCTATAGAAACTCACTCTAAACAAATTAAAATTATGCTTATTGTTCTCAAAAACTTTTACTGAGTACCTGCTATGTGTGTGAACAGCCCTATCACCTGATTTCCCAATCACTCATGAGCAATAAACAGTTATATTATGGTTTTAATACTTTCTCCCTCTCATAAGTGGTCAAAACCTGAATTCAAAGTTTCATTCATTCATTTCTTTATTCACTCATTCAACAAATCTTTGTTGAGAGTCTGCCATGTGTCAGACACTGGGCTGGGCTCTGGAAATTTAGAGGTGAGTGACCCAGACCAGGTTCCTGCTCTCAATCTAGGTAGAGCACACAGATTATTTATTTAAAAAAAAAAAAACTAAGCCACACAAAGTATAATTTTTAACTATGATAAGTGCTCTGAAGGAAAAGTACAAGGATCGGCCAGGTGTGGTAGCTCATGCCTGTAATCTTAGCACTTTGGGAGGCCAAGGCAGGAGAATCATTTGAGGCCAGGAGTTCAAGACCAGCAACACAGTGAGACCCCGCCTTTACAAAAACATTAAAAATTAGCCAGGCACGGTGGCGTGTGCCTATAGTCCCAGCTACTCAGGAGGCTGAGGCAGGAGGATCGCTTGAGCCCAGGAGTTTGAGGCTGCAGTGAGCTATGATGACACCACTGCACTCTAGCCCTAGAAACACAGCGAGACCCTGTCTCCAAAAAAAAAGGAAAAGAAAAGAAAATTACAAGGATTAGTGATCACGTGCAAAAAGGAGAATCAATCAAAACTAAGGACATGAGGAAAAAGGAAGAGACACACTTGGAAAGAAAGAAAGGAACACCACAGGGCTTGGAAGAGGGTCAGAATATCAGCTTATATAATCCATTAGGACTTTAAAACGACCTAAAATGTGAATCCTCCAAGTCATCTCTCTGCCGGGCTAGCCTTCCTTCCGCCCACTAGAGTCCCAAAGCTGCATGTTCTAGGACAGACAAAAGTCAGTTCTGTTTTGTTTTATGAATAAGTAGTTGTTTGGTCACCAGGATTACCGTGCAGCTGTTATTTCAGCCTGGTCTGTGGCAGCTCCCCTGAGGAGGATAGCAGATGTAGCTAGTGTCGCTGCTGTCTGGTACAATGTTCAGAGAATTCAGGGACATTCCTATGAACACCTCTATGAAGCAGATGTCCAGTGTATCCCCATATGAACAAACGTCAAAAGTTCTCAATTTCTAAGTACAATTACAAAAAAGTCACCTTCATAACATAATATTTGGACCATGCGAGAAAGGTAAAGTAGTTGAGAGTTATTCACATCATGTGTAAATGCAGTACTCTAGATCTAAGAGGTTAAAATAAAAGACAGAAGAGATCATCTATTTTCAAAATCCTCTTCATAGATAATGGTAAAATTTCCAACCCCAAATAAAAATACAGTAAAATGGAAGTTTAAGAGAATAGATAATTAAGCACTCCTGAATACTCTGAGTAAAAAATGTGTGTCTCCCACTATGTATGCATAAGAAGTAAAGCATCTCTACAGGCTGTTTGTTTCACAAGACACATTTGGAGGGGGAGGATGTCCCTGAGAGCTTTTCCATGATGTCACAAGTAGGTTATTCTCTCATGTTGGTGATCTCCTTCCAGCTGCTGCCGTTCAAGCTGCAGGCACCATGATGAGTGAAGCCCACAAAACTCCACCTGCTGCCTCCCTTTCTCAGGTGTCCAGAGTCTTCTGTTATTGGCTCTGGGGTCCCCTGCAAGTTCCTTTTGTTCACCTCACTCCCCATCTGGAATCTTCTCCCAAATCTAATTTATAGATCTTATCATTTATTTTGGCCTATTGCCACTATTCCATTTTCCATTTGGGAAATACGGTTTATCATTTTTTCTATGCTAAATTACCTGACTGTGGCCAACTATAACCCCAGTACTTTTTTTCAAAACCTCCTGGAAAATCAGGTCTCCCCAGTCCCCTTCTGGAGTAATCAACTTTTGACCTACCAGAATCACTGTGTTGATTTCAGCCCAATATTCCAGACTGCAGAAACAAGTTTTAATCTAGCTTCTATTCATGATCATATTAGTAATAGCATCTCTCTCAGAGATGCGTCACCTGACATAGACACAGGATATAATATAATGATTTAGTTTTCTAGTTCCATCATCAGAGAGACATGGGTTCGAATCTCACCTCCACCACTTACTAACTGTGGACTTAGACAAGTCACTTGCATTCTCTACACCTCAGTGGAGATAAAAATAATAGTATCTACCTCAAAGTGTTGTTGGATTACATGAGCAAGTCATCACGAAGGTTTTACGTAGGACCTAATACATAACACACATTCAACATCAACCATTGTTTTTATTTTGAGATGTATACATTCTCTGGCCTCAAAAAGTGGTCCATTAAATGATATATAAAAAAGAACAGGAGGCCGGGCTCAGTGGCTCATGCCTGTAATCCTAGCACTTTGGGAGACTGAGACAGGACTGCTTGAGGCCAGGAGTTCAAGACCAGCCTAAGCAAGAGAAGACCCCATCTCTAGAAAAATAGAAAAAAATTAGCCAGGCGTGGTGGTGCACACCTATAGTCCCAGCTACTTGGGAGGCCGAGGCAGGAGGATCTCTTGAGCCCAGAAGTTTGAGGTTGCAGTGAGCTATAATGACACCACTGCACTCTAGCCAGGGCGACAGAGCGAGACTTTGTCTCAAAAAAAACAAAATGTAAGGAATAAGCCGTTTTTTGTCAAACATTTATTATTCGTATATCTGTGTATATACATTCTGGGATATAATGTAAAATGCATTCCTTATTATGGGTCACAGTAAAAAAAAGGTTTGAAAGCCACTGCTCTAGGCTAATCCAGAGCTATTATTAATAAATACATTCTTTTGGTAAAGATATACTACTTAGGAAAGACATTACTGCCCCCTACTGGGACTCTTGATTTCTCATAGAGAAAGACAATCAGACTAGCCCTCCTCTTTACCCACGTGCCCTCAGGCATCCTCCCCACACCTACCCTGACTGAACACTCACCTCCAAGGGACTCATCCCTCAAGCTGGCTTGATGCCCTGGACAATGAGTCAAAGGCAGCACTAGGAATGGGAGCTGGAGTTTAAAATAATTTTGAAAAAACAGTGTCCTTCCCTCCCTCCTGCCTCCTGCAGTCTCTCCTGGGAAAGAAAGCTGAGCTGAGCAGCTGCACTATGGAATCTCAGCCATACATGTTACTTTTGGTTCCACCTCTGTCCCATCACAACAGAGTCCCCACCCCCTAAGCAGCCACCTGTCTCTGCTCCCCTGGGGAGAAGACAGCCCTTAGAGGAAGGCAAACCAAATGCATGTGCTCAGAGCAAGAACTTCCAGCAGTCCCCACGCTCTAGTCCCCTGAGTTCTAGAATAAGTGATAGGATTGGGGGAGTGGGAAGGTACATACCAGAAAAGACATGCTGTCCCACCCAGGTGGTAAGACTGCCAAGGGAAAGGCCCAGGAGCAAAGAGCGCCCCAACACACACATCCACTTGAGGTTTGGGCCAAGGACCAGACGGGCTTACTAAGAATCTACTTTAGTCTGCTTCATTATGACAGCTGCCACAACTTGGGTGCTGGTACCAAGTCATCCACACATCATCTCAATTAAAATTCCAAGCAGAGAAATAATTGAGGCTTAAAGAGGTAAAGTAAGTAACTTGCTCAGGTCACTCAGTGAGGAAGAGGCAGAGGCCAGCTTCAGACCCAAGTGTCCCTGAATGCAGGACCAGAGTGCCCAGCTCTAGTTTTGGCTGCACTTCTCAATGTCAAGGCTTACATTGAGAAAGAAATAAAACATGACTGAATTGTAAAGTGGCAGATAAAACATAGTATTAGGCCAGGTATGGTGGCTCACGCCTATAATCCTAGCACTATGGGAGGCCGAGGCGGGAGGATCGCTTGAGCTCAGGAGTTCGAGACTAGCCTGAGCAAAAGCGAGACCTCATCTCTACAAAAAATAGAAAAATTAGCCAGGCATGGTGGTGTGCGCCTGTAGTCCCAGCTACTCAGGAGGGTGAGGCAGGAGAATGGCTTGAGCCCAGGAGTCTGAGGTTGCTGTGAGCTATGATGATGCCACTACACTCTAGCCAGGGCGACAGAGGGAGACCCTGTCTCAAAAAAAAAAAAATGTAAGGAATAAATAGTATTAAAAAAAAGTTTAAAGATTAATTTTAAAATAAACTATGGGTGGAATTATAGAAGGCATTTTTTAGAATATAAACCATTTTATTAACTCCCTTTAAAAATATCCTCTTTTTTCTTTGATCCCTGAATTAGGTTTCTTCCTTGGGTAAAGGCTTGTCCCCAAAGATAGGCTTCAGCCACTTCCTTGTCTATGACATAAAGAAGGTAAACACATCACATCTTTATGAGATCATCTAGCTATATGTGACAGGCACTGTGTGTGCTCAGCAATTTTGTGGGTGCTATCTGCTAGCACTGGGCTCAGAGAATTTAATTCATTTGCTGAAGGTCACACAGCTAGTAAGAAGCAGATTCTAACCCAGGTATGCCCAACTCCAAAACCCACTCCTTTGCTGCCACCTGACCTGCCACCTGGGTAAGCACAGAGCCCATTCCCTTGAATTTCTTCCTCCTTTGCCACTTGTTCACACATCTCAATTGGAGCAACTGTCACAAGGAAACGAGGCCAAAACTGTGAAGGTCACGAAAAACAAGGAAAGGAAAGACTGAGAAATTGTCAAAGACCACAGATGGCTACGAAAACATGACAACTAAATGCAATGTGGCACTCTGGGATCAGAAAAAGTACATTAGTAGAGAAACTGGTGACATCCGAATAAAGGCTGGAGTGTGTCGTTGCAATAGGCAGTTCATAGTGGGTCTCCCACCTTCCCTCCTGCTGCCCTGTAATCCATTCTTATACTTCCAGAATCATCTTTCCAAAGCCCAAATCTGACCATATTTCTCTCTCCTGCTTATAACCCTTCCGTAGCTCCCTTCACCCTCAGGATGAAGTCCAAACTCTACTTCCCTGACTCTGCTCCAGCCTCGCTGCCCTTGCTGCTGCTCTCAGAATATGTCATGCCCTCTCCACCCTCTGCACCTTTGCTTGACACATACCCTGTCTGTCAACACCAACCTGCTGGCCTGTGGTTAGAATTAAGTAGATCTCTCTTTCGGGACTCAGCTTGGATCGTAAGGAAACCCTCCAGGAAATCCCCCCTGACGCCCTCACTCCCACACCTGGGTAAAGTCCCCTCCCAGAGTGCCTGTAACACCCTGTAATCAACGCTCATCACAATGCTTCTGATTCTGAATCATATTACGTAACATACCACTTGCCACTTTCCTCTCACCTCGCTGCACCCCTGCTTCCCTGAAGGGGGAGCGTGTGCTCAGACCTGGTATTGGATGTCACTGACTCTCCTTGTGAGCGCAGTCCCCTTCGCTGCTTTCTCTGTTTCTCTGAGCACTGAAGGAAAAAGTGGTTAGTGCTAGTCTGTTCTACACTCCCTGCTACTTGTTAATCTATTTTCAAACAATACCAGATCAAGTCTAGGCTGGGTGCTTGCAGTAAGCAACAGGTTGAATTTAGTGCAGTTTTGTTTTCATTGTATTTGTTATTATTTAAGGAAATCTATTTCTGGAAAGCAATATGTTTTGCTTCTATATAGACTAGTCATCCATTATAAAATAAATTTATATGAATAAAGGAAGTAAATCAATTTAGCGAAAGTTTGGTAAATGGTTCTTCAGGTGGTGCATATGATGATAAATGCATGCATACACACACATGTGCATACATACACAGGTGCATATATATACACATACAATTGTGAAGGCAGCCTTCAACGGCAGAAATCCTGTCATTTGTGCAACTAAGTCCTTAGGTCATGAGACCCCTAGTACTGCTTGCTGTCTTTGCCACTAACTACCTATGTGTCTGGGAGAAAATTACTTTTCTGTTTACTCACCTGTAAAAAGAAGAGAATAAAATTTGGCTATAAAAATATATGATTTCATCTTTCAAATAACATTTCTCATCTAGCTTCTACGGTATGGAAATAACATTGCTGAAAAGGAACCCAGAGGTGAACTTCTTATGTTAGAGATCAAAGAGCCGTGGTGTGTGGAGGTTAAGTGACTTGCCCAAAGCCACACTGCAATTTAACGTCAAAATCAAGACCAACATCCAGGTTCCCTCTGGTGATCTGCCCCCCAATCCTGACACCCTCCACCCCTGCATACTCCCTTCCCCAAGTAAACTTTTGTCAAATCAGTTTCATTATATTTACAAAGCACAGCAAATGCACATACACACATACAATATAAAGGCATTTTAAAATAATAGAGAAGCAAGTAAGAAAAGGATAAAAGCCATATTAGATTTCAGCGTTAATACCATGGAGAGGGAAATAGTGTACCTGAAAGCTGAGAAAACACGTTACAGGGTTTTCCACAATGTTGCAATTCCTTCCTTGTTCTTTATTTGGATTAGATGCATGGAGCCAGGAGCCATGCAACCCCCGCAAGTTTGGGGGGGAGGATGAGAATAAAGAGAGGAACCAATTCATCTTTGGCTATGATATATGCATAGTAAAACCTGCTTAAATAGAGACCAGATCCAATCACCACTCTCTGTGGATCATGAAAAAAGCAGCATCAAAAGGTTTCCAAGGGGAATAGTTAGCTCACATTTTTAAAATGAGAATTTCAAACACTTTTTAAAGACTATTTTAGCAAGCAACTTACATATAGGATGTAGTGGTAGCAATTATATAGTACAATGTTTTTCTCATTTAAAAAACATAATCTCTACCCTTGCCTTTGGAAGCATGCTAAGTATTTTTATAATGGACCTGGTTAGAGGCAAACTTACCAGATTTACGGGTGAATCAAAGTGCACAGAATCAGAGAATTTTAACCAAAACTTCCAATGAAATGCAAAATGGATAGATACAATGTCCTTCACATGCATATGTGTGTGTGCATGTGTATGCTTATGTCTATGTATATTTGTAGCAATTGAGAAAGATCTAGCCAAACAGCAGTTCCTGTCAGAAGATGTAGAGGTTTCAATTGATTATTAAGCTCAATGTGAGCCCAGGTAAGATGTGGCTGCTGGGGAGAAGAAAAACCTCAATACAAAGATAAAGTACAACATTAAGTTACATTAAGTACAGGAATGTCCCTCCATACTCTTCACCCCCCAGCCAGTATCAAAGTCCTGGTGCAGTTATGAGAACTGCCCTCTCAGAGGAGCAGAAACAAATCTGGCCAAAGGAGAAAGATCTGTAGGTAGGAAAAGGGAGGGAACGTGTAACCCGAGCCAGACAGGGAATGGCATGGGTTCCAGGGCCACGAGAGCCTTCCTCAAATATAAGATGTGTAATTGTTCTGGAATGAGTGTGCCCCTGACGGTCTCCTGGGAACGCTGTTGAAAGGTTTCTGCATGGGCAATTAGACTGGTAGCCTCAACCACAACATCCATTCCAGCTTGGGGACTTTATAGCTTGCTGTGGGAATAAAACCACATCTATTTTACATGGTAGTGGTTAGATCACTTCATTTCCTTCCTGGGCAAGAATACTCTCTAAGGTAGAGAGTATTTGACAACCAACCAAGCCCCTAAGAGAAAATATGTGCTGATGTATAGACAATCTTGGTGCCTAGAAGATGCCATGGTGACTCAACTCACCACTTGCACCCCACGTCACCACACAACCAACCATCTGGTCAGCCCAAGAAGCTAGAAACTAGGAGCAGATGGTCTGACAGTACAATCTGAGCTGATGGGTGTCAGGTGAAGTGACTGTGTGTTCGCACACTTCAGAGCAAATGTGAACAACCTGAATCAGGAGGACCTGAGTTGCTTGCTAACATGCATGTTCCTGGGTTGTATCCCAGACCTACTGAATCAGAATCATTAGGGGTAGGAACCAAAAAGTTCATGTTCCACAAGGTCCCCAGGTTATTCTTACACATGCTAACTGGGAACCCCTAGAGCAGTATTTCCCATACTTTAGAGTGCATTAGAACCACCTGGAGGCTTGGTAGAGCAAGGGTTCTGGGCTCCAGAGAATCTGACTCAGATACTGCAGGTGAAGCCTCAGAATTTTCATTTCAAGCAATCTCACAGATGATTCTGATGCTGCTGGTCAGTGGACCATACTGAGTTCACTGCCTTAGGGGATTCTGATTCCATCATCAAAGAACTTGGATGCTATGGCAGGTAGCTTCTGCAATGATCCCCAGTGATTCCCCTCCTCCTGGTTTTCATGTCCTTGGTAAGCACCTCCCCTTTTGTGGGGGCCAGACCTAGAGACTCACTTATTATGAATAGAATAGGCAAAACAAAGGGGTTGTCACTTCTGCAATTAGGTTATAAAAGTCAGTGACTTTCTTCTCTCTTGTTTGCTCACTCTGAAGAAGCATGCTGCCATGCTGTGAGCTGCTCCATGGAAAGGCCCACATGGCAAGCAACTGTGGGTGGCCTCTGGCTGATGGCCAGCAAGGAACCAGCCAGCGACTCTGTGAGTGAGCTTGGAAGCGGATCCTTCTCTAGTTGGACTTGAGATGACTGCAGTCGCAGCTGACACCTTGATTTCAGCCTTGAGAACCACCCAGAGCCCCAGGACCCAGCAAAGTCATGCTTAGATTCCTGCCCAACAGAAACTGTGAGATATATGTTGTTTCAAGCCACTCAGTGTTATGCACTGACAGGTAACTAACAGAAGTGCTTTGTAAAGGAACTTCCCTGAGATCAGTAATACCCTTGGTATACTAACCCACCCTTCAAGTCTCCCATCTCATCTGTCCCTATCATGCAGGAGACAAGACGTGTGTGTAAATGTACATGGACAATATTTACTGATATACACTATTTACATGTAACTTATGGCATAATTTTCTTAACGCTCAATTTCCAAGCCTTAGCCCTTGGAAAGCTTCCCTGGAGTTTCTGGGAGGTGAGGAGGCACCACAGCCTTGTGGCAGGATTGAGTCGGGGAATCCAAGTCAGGCCGCAATGCCCCGTGTGCTCCATCTGTCCGTGCTGGGGCTGTGTCTTTTGAGCTAAGAGCCTGATGAATTCTCTCCAGCCAGTCCTCATGAGCATGAGGAGTGGCACCTACTTTGGTTCTGAAGAAAGAAAAAAAAGAAACTATGGGTTCCTCCGCTGACAAGGGGAGGGGTCTTTCCCTGAGAAAATCGGTGAAGGGCACGAAGTCTGATCTGCTTGCCTTTTTCCCAGTGCAGAGCCTGATTTCCTCACTGGGGGAAGGAAGGAAGGAAGGTAGAAAGGAAGGTCCCCAGGGGCAAGGTTTCTCATCTTCTCCAGAATTATGTGTCGAGAAAGTGCATTTCAGAGGCTATTGTGTGGGAGGGCCACAGTCAACTGGAAGAGGTTCGAGATGCAAAGCCCGGAGCTAGGATTTCCAATCGCCACTCCATCATCAACTCCTGCGTGACCTGGAATGAGCCCTTCTTTCTCTGGACTTGGTTCTTCTCTTTGTAACATGAGGGGGCTGGGCCAGGTGGTGACTTGGACCTTCCCTGTTAGTATCTACGAGCCTAAGGCAGCAAGGCAGTGCCTGGCCATGGCACTGTTCAGAGATGGGACAGCTCAACTCACAGGGCCAGGCCCCCACCACTCAGCCAGCGCGCCCTCTCAGAGGAGCACCCAGAGGTGCTGCTGTGCCATAGTGGGCTCCGGCAGATGCTGTCCAGCCTGCTCCTAATGGTGGCCTGCAGCTCCTCATCACCCAGCAGGACCGCTGCTGCCAGGGCCATCAGGAAGTACTCAGTGGCATCGTGGGCATCCTAACCCCATGGTATGGGGGCAGAGAAGAGACAGCATTAGCAAACGCTCCAGGACAGGCTCTAGGCAGTGCTGGCAACTCCAGCTTTTTTCTGCCCAGCATCCCATCCCCACTCCTGGGTCTTTAGGGGAGCTCCTGTCCCACTCCTCTGTGGTCCTCCTGGCATTTCTCATCACAGCGCCCTCCTTCCAGGCATGGGGGAGGCACCTTACCCAGGCTCAGCCAGTCATGAAGCCCCATTGCCCTGGGCACAGTGCTTAAGGGGTATGTGCATGACCCAAACCTGACGTATCTGTCACTCCCTGGGACTTTTCAGTGTGTGGAGGGGAAAAAGGTCAGAAAACAAAGCAAAGTAGAAAGATAGAGATACAGAGAGGGGTGGGGAAATCCATAATGACATTTAAGTACTGGGATCCAGAACTACCTGCAACTAAATCTATACCTCAACTTTCCAGTTCTTTGAGCCAATAAGTTGCCTGTTTTGCTTAAGGTGGTTTGACTTGAGTTCTTCCCTTTGCAAGCCCTGGAGCCCTTGGCTGATACAATCAGATCACACACACTTTGTCCCTGGACCACTTCCTGGGAGCTGTGGGGCAGAGGCAAGATGGCCAGGGAGCCCCTCACTACCCCTGTCCCTCCCCACATGGTAAAGAAAGGAACAGATGCTTCTTTGGGTGAGACTCAAAAGTCTGGTTTCCATTAACCTTCAATAATTAATTCAGGCCAGAAGTAAACTCTGGCAAATAAGAAAAGGACAGCAAAGCTGCCCGGAGAGTCCCATGGGGGCCAAACACAGGGTGACTCAGAAGCCACTGTATTAAGAGATTAAGGCTTGTGCTGGAGAGGACATGGACTTCTGGTAAAAGGGAACCAAACCTGAGACATGGTTTGAGGGTCACAGTTGTAGCAGAATTGCAGACCACCAACACAATTTTAGAAGTGACTAGAAAAATAAGAATTTCTGGTTTCAACTCCAGCCCGGCAAGCAGCATCAGGGCTAAAATCTTCCTAGGATCTAGGCACACTTACATTCAAAGGCACCACATCTCATTGTCTCAAACATTAATGTACATTCACATTTCTCACAAAATGTAGTTTTATATAACTTTATAAGAAATGAGTTGCAGTTGACTAGTTGACCTGTAACATTTTATGGACATAGAACTAAGTATTAATTTTGATTTTAACTTTGGGACTTACAGTTCTTTTTGGGGGCGATCTTATATATTTTCATAGGCCCTTGAGGGATTCACAGGCACTAGGCAATGTGCCCATAGTACCTGATAAAGCAGCCACAGAAATTATAGCAGGACAAGGAGAAAAAGGAGCTATGATCTGTCTCCTCAGCAGAGACAGGAACACCTTTGAGGTCCCCAGTGGGGCTAAGTGGGAAGAGACACTGTGACCCCTGTGGAGCCACTCCCCACCCTATGAAATAAGACTCTGATCTTGGCTCTCTGGTCCTCTCAACTGCACCCTAAAGCTTCCCCACCATCTTTTGATGAAGAAAGAAAGAGTGTGGCTGGATGTTAGCTCTCATTTAGCCTTGGAAGTTATGTGAGAGGCTCTTACCTTCAGCTGGTAGAATGTGAGTCGGCCCAGGCGATAATACACCTTGGCATAGTATAGGGCCTCCTTGGGACTCTGCAGCCAGGGCGGGCAGAGGGACAGAGTCCTCAAGTAGCAGTCCTCAGCCATCTCATACATATGCAGGGAGTAGTACACCGTAGCCAAGCGGTGAAAGGCCACCAGCTCCTGCTTTTGATCTCCTAAGAATTAGAAGACCGAGAGAGATATCCTGTGGCCAATACTGCGTCATTCATTCACTCCCTCATTCCGTAAAACTTTTAGAAGGTCTATTGGATGTCAGCCACTGTGCCTGGGACATAAGGAACAAAACAGAAGAGGTCCCTGCTCCCATGAAGCTTATTGTCTCAGAGAATGCAGACATTCCTTAAATAATCCCACAAACAAATGTACAATTACACCTGCAATAAGGGCTACAAAAGAAAACACAGGGCTCCTCGACGAGAGGGATTGAGTATAGTAGTGTGCTAGTCAAGGTTTTCTGGATGATTCCCTTAAGAAAATGTTCTCCTTATTGCAGATGTCAATACAACACTGGATTCTGGGAATGAATTATTTCTAAATCCCTGTAATGGGACATGATGACAAGACTAGCTTGACTGAGTAGCTAAGAATTCCTTACAGTGAATAACTCTAACAAATGTCTTCCCCGCATAAAAGTCTCTCTCTTTAGAAAGTTCTCCTGGCCTGCCACCAAGTAGCAGTCACTCCCCAGCCCTTTACCAACTCTCGGTCTCAGATAAGCTACAGAGATCTGTTCACTTTTAAGCCATGCTTTAGAATGTTGGTTCCTAATGGCTCTATTACTTGTTGTTTGGGGTTTGGGTAGGTTTGTTGTTTTAATAACAAATCATTTTAACTCAGAGTGACCTTTTACAGGGAACAAAAGCTTATAATCCTGTCTTTGGAATATCTGCAAGGTGGCTGTTTGAGGTCATATAAAATCGTTGCTTTTAAGCTTCAAAGGGTCAAAAGCCAAGATTAAAAGAAAAAGTTCAAGGGAAAGAACATTCTGTGATATGGAAAAATCCAGTCATGGGGAAGTACATGTATAAAGGATGTGTGTAGCTTCCTTTCAGCTTCTGTGCAGGAGGGGATAAAAAGTGCTCCAAGAGCTACCTGGGGCCACGAAGGCCTTTCCTGAGATTAGCAGACAGGTGCTCAGAAGAGGCTTTCTGCAGTAAAGAAAAAGGTAGGAAAAAGAGAGAGCTGTCAAGTGTGATGAGACACAATAAAGTCTGGTACGAGCCACATTGCATGCCCTTGAAAATGCCCAGAAGTCCCTTCTAGAATCATCACAGAAGATCCCATTTACCCCTACATCTAATCAAGCCTTCTCTAATCAAACCTGTTTTTCCTCAAGCACCAACATTCAAGACGAGGGATTTTTTTTTTATTCTGCCTTTTTTCTGTTTTAATGACATATCGTTTCCCATTAGCTTTTGCTATAAATGCAAGGTATTTCAGCTATGTTGTGAGTTAGGTTAATGGAAACCTGACCTTTATTTACATTTATATTCCATAGAAAAATAAGCTTTTGACTAACAGTCAACCAATTAAAAAATCTGGGCACAGTCCTTTTCTAATGGGGACATCGCCTGTGCATAGGATAAAATACCATTTGCCTTACACTGGGGAACAATAGCAAATGTCATATAATTACTGTGGCATAAGCAACACTTACCAAGGACTTATTATGTACCTAGCACTGTGCTGCAGCCTTTAGGTGGATAATCATTGGTCTTCATAACAACTGCATGAGGTGTGTGCTATTTTTAATCCTGATTTGGCAATGACAAACTTGAAGCTTATAGAAGTAAAGCAGATTGCTTAATTAAAGTCTCCCTGACAGTGGGACCTAGGGTTTGAACCCATGCAGCCTAACTCCAGTGCCCATGCTGCTATTGCTTTGTTGTCCATCCTTGAGTAGCCACCCTTCCCGTTCAATGTGCCTGACAGAAGGGACCACCGACCTGTGACTGTGCTGAGCCTGGCAGCCAGGGTGGCAAATTCCAAAGCCTTCTCATAGCCTTCAAGGCTGATCTGTAGCTCCGTCAGCTTGTTGAAAATCCGGAGCTCAGTTCTCACCACCTTCATCCTCCTTGCTAAGGGAACAGCCCCAGCCTGGGAACAGAGGCACAAGAAACCTTAGTCCAGCTAAGAACCATCAGTACATACCATATGCCAGGAGGCTTATATTCTAGCAGCAGGGCTTGGGGGATGGCAGTAGGCTAAAACGGGGGTGGGGGGGCGCAGCTTCGTTTCCTTGAGTGCCTTTTCTCAGCTCGCTCTCCTGCTCTTTGTTCTTGGTGTTTTGCCCAAATCTTAGAGGTGGAAGAACTGGAGGTCATCAGGCTTCCTAATATTGGGGAAAGGGGAGGTGGCTTTTCCCAAGGCCACGTGGGAAGTTAGTTGCCTCTCAGCTATGTGCTCCCTTAGCACCCACAGAGCTAATTTATGAAGTGCACAAACAAGTGTGCACATAGTGTCTGAACGTGCTCACTCAATGGTCATTTCTAGTTTTTTTTGTTATGATAGAATTTTAGGCAGGTCACTTCATCTCTCAAAGCCTTAGTTTTCTCATCTGCAAAATGCATATAAAAATAAGCCCCTCTACAATCAGGGAGGTGTTTCTTCTTCTCCTCATTCTTAGCTTAATGCCTAGCACAGATTGAGTGCTTGCCAATGTTTGATGACTGAATAAACAGCTGAACAAACACATGAATGAATAACTAAATAAATGAAATTTTAGGATCAAATAAGATAATGTGAGTTGCCAAATGTCAGTCAGTGATGAACAACAATCACAATTTTTAACATATCTGTTTAATCTCTGGACATTTATTTAATTTGTTTGTTTGAGACAGAGTCTTGCTCTGTCACCGTGGGTAGAGTGCAGTGGTGTCATCACAGCTCACTGCAACCTCAAACTCCTGGGCTCAAGCGATCCTCTTGCCTCAGCCTCCCAAGTAGCTGGGACTACAGGCATGCATCACCATGCCCAGCTAATTTTTCTATTTTTTGTAGAGACGGAGTCTCACTCTTGCTCAGGCTGATCTTGAACTCCTGTCCTCAAGTGATCCTCCCACCTTGGCCTCCCAGAGTGCTAGGATTACAGGCGTCAGCCACCGTGCCTGAGCATTTATTTAATTTGTGTTATTTTTTAAATCAACTCTTTTATTTTCTTGCCTCATCTTTTGCAATAATATCTGTGAACTTACAGTTTGATGAGCTGGTACTATACATTTTTAATTTTTAAAAAATATATTTTAATACATGCTTGATAAAAACATAATAAAACAAAAGTGTTCATCTATGTACCCCTTTAAATAATCTCCCACCATGCCACCAGTAGTAAATGGGGAATACTGGTAAGCATGGAAGTGTGCTATAAACTATAAAGTACCATGCCTTCAAGAGATGTAATTATTGTGGTGTATTATCCCAGGAAGGATAACTTATCAAGCCTGACAATGACTGAGTTTATCATATCCTTCCCTGAGCACCTGCTAGATTGATGAGAAGGTGAGTAGGTGGGTGCCGGACAAGGAAAGGAGGAAAAAGAAATACCAGCAAGAGAGGGGAGGAGGGACCCTCAGACTGAAGTCCAGCGGTGCCCTGCCCATGTTTGTGCAGTGACTTACTCGGTAATACTCCACTGCATGATGCCTGTGGCGGGTCCCATTGAAGAACACGTCACCCGCTTCTTCGTAAAGCTTGAGAGCCAGGGAGGGCTCCTCTGACTTCAGGGCTGTCTGGATGGCTGCCTGGGTGGGACAGAGATGGCTGTTAAAGGTAAAGAGAAGGGCCTCCAGACCTCCACAGGACTGGCAGAACCAAGAGGCAGACCACCTTGCTAACCCTCCGCTAAAGCCCTCCAAATCCTGAATTGTCCTGCACACTCATAGTGCTGGAAAGAAGACAGAGATTCTCGAGTCTGGCATTTCCCCATCATGGTATGAGAGTTTACTTCTGGTGGCTAGAGGGTTTTTTTAGCAGTATATAGATAAACATTTTATGTTTTCATAGTTAAGTATTTATTTTAATGTGTTTTAGAAAAAAAGACTAATAATGCATCAAACCTGTGATTTCAGATAGCATTGTGTAAGATAAGGCTAAGTGTAAAAAGCTAAGTTGATCTGAAGTTGAGTCAAAGAAAAATAAGTACATAATGGTATAAAAGGTACCTGGATATAGCAAAACCTTGAGCTGAACTTACAAATGACTAAAATTGAAAAACAGGGATCTAATCCAACACCTACACTTTCCACATGGAGAGAGTGAGGCTCAGAAGGAAGATGGAACCTCCCCAAGTTCACACCAATAATTAGTGACGAACAAATGCCGGTGTCTTCCATCCTAATACCCTTCGCCTAGCCCCCACAACCTCTTTATCTCTAGCAAGCTACTTCAAATTGCATCTAAACCAAATGTGATGAAGTTAAAAAGTGAAGAAAATACTGCTGCATCTGCAGCATAGTTAGAGGACCTCAAATAGCCTCAGGTAGAGAATGATTCACTTCATTGGGAGTGACCTTGAGGAATGTCAGTTAGGTGTCAGCCTGGGCTTGTGTGGGGCCTGGGACCAGTTCTGACCAGTGAACGTCTAATCGCTGGGGCAGGACCCTGCAGTTACTGTTTTTGCATGGGCAGCTACACCAAGAGAGAGGAGCAATATGATGCAGTCCTGGAGTCAGCAGGCTTTGCCATCAATACAATTAACAACCTGAACCCTCTGGGTCTCAGTCTCCTAGAGCATGAAAGGAGAAGAGTGGAATGTCCACTCTCTGAAAACCCTTCCAGCTCTAAAATCCCAAGGCAGAATAGTATAGGGGCTGAGAGTGAAGGCGCTAAGTCAGACTGTCTGTGTGCAGTTCTCAGCTCCACCACTTACCAGCTGTACCACCTTGGGCAAATTACTCAGCCTCTCTGAGCCTCATCTGCAAAATGCGAATTAGCATATAAACTCCTACTGTACTTGTAATGAGGATTAAACTACACCGTGTAGGTGAAGTGTTTAGCAAAGTTTCCTGTCCTTAGGAAGCACGAAGTCAATGTTATGCAGCCTGAGTCTCAGTAGAAGTGAGTTCGTGCAAGTTTACATAATAGTATAAGGGCAAGCAGAAAGACAGAAAATAAAACATGGGAAAGAAGAAAAGACAATTGGGGCCGGGCACGGTGGCTCATGCCTATAATCCAGGCAATCTGGGAGGCCAAGGCAGAAGGATCACTTGAGCTCAGGAGTTCGAGACCAGCCTATGCAAGATCGAGACCCCATCTTTATTAGAAACAGAAAAACTAGCCGGGTGTCGTGGTGCACACCTGTAGTCCCAGCTACTCAGGAGGCTGAGGCAGGAGGATTGCTTGAGCCCCAGGCATTTGAGGTTGCAGTGAGCTACAATAACACCACTGCACTCTACCCAGGGCAACAGAGCAAGACTCCATCTCAAAAAAAAGTAAAATAATTGGCATATTTTTGATGGAATAAAACATCTTACATACCATCATACTATTTAATGCCAGTATATACAGATACTAGTAATAATAATAAATAACAAAATACAATTTATTAAGCATTTACTAAGTCCTGACCACTTTGTAAATAATTACTATGCATTTACTACTATGCAAGTGAGAGACATATATAATAAATAATAATATATAATATGTTATATATCATATAGTATATAGTATAATAATATAATAAAATATAAATAAATATATTTTATATAAATAATATATATATACTTTTTTTAATCCTCATGCCAAGAAATGGGGTACCCCCATGAAGAAATTGAGGCCAGAGAGCTCATGTAGCAAGCTCAGAGTCACACAGTCCATAATCATTTCCCTTGTGGTTTGATTCCTGGCTTTTCTCTCTTCAAAGCCAAGGCTTTTAACCACTACACTATACCACATCTCAGATATTAAGAGTATGTAAACAAAAAACAAAAGAAAAAAAGAACAATAATGTTAATTCCCCACATTCACCAATCTTGCCTCGAATTGCAGTAAAACCCTGAAGCCAAGATGTATGCTGAGCTCTGGAAAGATGGATATACTTAATGTGACAGGTGATATTACAGGTGACATGTGAGGACAGTCTCTCCTTACATTCTCCCAGGGCACACACATGCATATGGGACCCAGGGACTGGCCCTTTGCTGCCTGTACTTAGCCGGCCAGGCCACCCTGGTTTCCATCATGTGTCCAGGGAGCAGCACACTGTTGACCCTCCCTCCGAGGGCTTGTCGTGGACATCACCCCTCTCTAGCTCCAGCTGGTCAATTTGTAGGATGCCGCTGCCTCCCCAAGTGACCCAAGTCAGCAGATCCCAGAGAGTTGTGCAGGAGGCCTACCTGCAGGTACAGCTCCACCAGTTCGTCCTCCTGCAGGAGGTAATGGAGTCGCCCCGCCCCAAGCCATGCCTCTGCGGCCTTGTCTCTCTCCCCCAGGTCAATGAAGATCCGCAGACTCTCCTTGATGCACATGAGGGACTTCCTGAGGGACCTGGGGGACAGACAGGACTTGTGAGGTGTGAAGGCTCAAAGGGGCCTTGGAGTTCAATCAGCACAGAATGAAACTGAGGTTCTGAGAGGGAATAGCCATGTCCCAGATCACACAGAGAGGTCGGGGCCTGATTCAAATCCCACCTCTGCCCCAGTTAGCTGCATGACCTTGAGCAAGTAGAGAATCTCCCTGTGCCTTGGTTTCTCTATCTGTAAAATAGAACTATAATTGCCTGAGAGAACAATTAAAACATAATAAAGCTAAGCTAGAGTGCTTACAGCAGTGCTTATCACATGGTAAGCACGTAATGAATGTTTAAATATTAGTTGTTATCATTATTATTACTGACCCATGGTCCATCAGTCTTTCCACTGCACTATAACATTTTTTTCATAAGCACATCACACACAGCAGATACCAAATGCGTATTTAGTGAGTGAATGCATGCATTGGTGACCATAGAGGTAACTTTAAATCATCAAAAAGATTTTGATGTTTTGTTTAAAAAGAGAAATCCAAGTAGGGTGAACATTTTAAAAGGTTGGCGCTTAATGGAGCACTCTTTAATTATTTGGAAAAATACATTATGTAGAAAACTCTTCCCCTGTGACAGGTATTAAAGAAGAAATGAGGCCTAGGTAATATATTGTCACACAGATTCAGAATTTGAGAATGGGAAAGAAGAGCGAGCATCACCTAGATAGTAATTCTCAACCCTAGCAGCAATTAGAGTCACCCAGAAGCTTTCCAAACATGCACACACAGCCAGACTCTCCCCCAGTGTGCTGAAATGTCACGCTAGCCCATGCCCTGGACTCTGGGAGAGTGGTTCAGGTACCAGCTCTGGGTCAAAGCTCCCCAAATGATTCCCTCGTGCAGCTCGGACTTGCTGATCTAGTCCAACCCCCTTATTTTATAGAGGAAACAGGCCCAGAAATGGGAAATGACTCACACAAGGTTACACAGCACATTGCGGGGGAGCTTATTAAAAACACAGACCCCCCCAGAGCTACCTCAGACTGGCTGAATCAGAATCATTACAGTTGCAATCCAGGAAGCAGAATTTCTAAGACACACCCAGGTTACGCTCACGCACACCAAAGTTTGAGAACGACTGCACCAAATTATGCAACTCCTTCTAGAAACACTGATCAGCATCAACCACATCTGTGAACACTTAGGTGAAAAATCCTCATCAAACGTGGCTACTACCTCATCATGAACAACCCAGCCGCAGGCCCCCTGTGCAGAGATGGGCGCAAGCATTGCCTTTGACTCATGAGGTCCTTCCTGATCCTTACTGACAATGAGGCAGCTCTTAGCCTTCCAGATATTTGGCCCTTATAAGAACTGGGAAGAAAGAACTCAAGCTTTCCCCACTGCCCTGCCCTTGATATGAGATTTATTGACACCCAGGATAGGCACTGCCCACCCTCTCACAAGTATTAGAATGTCAAACTTCTCAAAATTCTCAGCAGCGAGAATGTGCTGTGAGCTGAGGAACTCCACACTGTGCTGAGGTGATCACCAACCTCCCTGGTTGAGCTACAATAACCACAGGCCTCTTTCACTATAGGAAGCCCTGTCCTTCTCTCCCCTACTCCATACCCCTGACCCTCAACAGGGTTAAGAGACTGGGCAGGCCTGGCCTCTGCGGCTCTCCCCATCCTTACTGCAACAGTGGATGAAGACAAGAGCCATAAATCTCATCCTGATCATATTTCCTGCTGTGTTTTTGTTTATTACTATTTGCTGTCCTTGGGCTATAGTTGTTTTCTCCAGACCCTCAGGGAGCAAGATTTAGGTTATCACAGAGAGGCCGAATCACAGAGCCAGCATTTGCTCTCTCTGAGTTCATTATGACTGTGAAAGAGAGGAGATTGCTATTTCTCTCCAAGAAACACGCCATCGGGGAAAGGCAAGACTTGAAGAGACCTGGCTACTCACACAGCACCATGGCACTGCTTGCAAATGGAGGATTTCCCAAAGACAACTGCCTCTCCAAACCTGATCCATGATCTCCAGTAAAAAACAAGTGTTTTGTGGTCTAGAATTGGGAGGCAGCTTTCAGCTTCCTTGGTTCTTTCCTATCACCATTCACCCCCTCATTATTTTACCTCTGCCAGTGGCTGTGTGGTATCACCCACCAGCTGAGCCACTGGCTTGGCCTGGAATGGTCCAGCAGTCCAATTCCTCCTGGACACCACCTGCAGGCTCTGGGTCTGGTTCAGAGTCCAAAGCAAAGAAGTAAGGAGCACCGCTGGTGAGCCAGCATGCAGTCAGCCTTGTACACCTCTGGGTCCCCTGTGCCTGTGCCCTGCCATGGGATCTCCTCTCCTTTCCAGTCTTGATTCTTCTCTTTTTCTCCTTTTTCCTGTCCCCAAGTTCAGTCTCTGGGGCTCTTTGTTTCTTCTTTCCTGGCTGACACACAGCCATGGGCCTGTGGCCAAATGACCCCAATATACCTGCATTCCTGGACTTCCTCCTACCAACCCCTGCTGGGGCTTCCCAGGTCCCTGCCTTGCCTGGATGAGTCTGTCTGACCTCTGGCCAAAGCCCAACCTCCACTAATTGGCCTTGTCTTTTTTTGATAATAAGAACTCACTGAGGGCTGACCCTGTGCCAGGTGTTGGGATACACATTTTCAGTATACATTATCTCCTTTAATCCCCATAGGAACCCTAAGCCCATTTTGCAAATAGAGAAACCCAGTGGGGTGGGTTTTTTTTAAAACTTATCTAAGTTTCCCTGCACATTTCTAAAGCTTTATTTTGAGCTCTCTGCTGCTTTTTCTTATAATAGTAACAATGGCAGTATTGTTACCTGACATTTATTGAGCATTTAATGTGAACTAGGTACTTTACGTGCATAATCTCATTTAATCACCATAGTAGCCCCAAGAGATCAGTACTATTATTATATCCATTTTATAGGTGCAAAAAATAAGGCTGGGAAAGAGTAATTTGGACCAAGTAATAAACCCTGTTTAAACTGGGATCTAACCCTAGGAGTCTGACCCTAGAACCCCCACACTCACACCCTCAAGTCTTAATTTCTGACTCACATATCAGCATGTGGGAAAACTTTTGCTTTCTTTTACCACTTTAAAAACTCTGACGTTTTTAAGGACATATGCTATTTTAAAACTTGAACAAAATTTTTTCATCTGCAAAGCTGGGATGGTAATGTACATCATAGCCTTGTGACCAAATGAGGAAGTATCATGAAAGCAATTCTTTCCTTATTTAGGATTATAAAAGTGTTAAGGATTAGAATATTAGTTATATTATTATACAAAACCAAATACTGAAGCATTTTTTTCAGTTCCATAGAAGTAAGAAGCATAAATATAATAAAAGCCAGGGCCAGGCATGGTGACTCATGCACTCTGGGAGGCCGAGGCGGAAGGATCACTTGAGCTCAGGAGTTCGAGACCAGCCTGAGCAAGAGCGAGACCCGGTCTCTACTAAAAATAGAAAAAATTAGCCGGGTATGGTGGCATGTGCCTATAGTCCCAGCTACTCGGGAGGCTGAGGCAGGAGGATCGCTTGAGCCCAGGAGTTTGGGTTGCTGTGAGCTAGGCTGAGGCACTCTAGCCTGGGCAACAGAGTGAGACTCTGTCTAAAAAAAAAAAAAAAAAAGGAATAAAAGCCAGGAATAATGGCTTCTAGGCTACTATTGTATTCACATGCAAAGGATCAATCATTATTTCGTGAGGACCTATTACATGCAGGGCATTCATTCTTTCTCATAATATTATTATGCACATCCTTTGTGGCACGTACCACAAGGTATATGATACCTTTGGTGACTATATAATGTTTATTACCTGAACTATTCTGTTAGGATCGTGAGCTCAGGACTCACAAAGGGCTACATCTCCTTTGTGCAGTTTTTAGCACAGTGTCAACAGGCCATAGTCAATGCTCAGTAAATGTTTGTTGAATTGATTCAATAGAGCCACAAAGTTCTCATGGACCCCACCTGGTTCAGCTCTAGAACAAGGTGCCAGTCTGTGTTGTATCACCTGAAGACAGAAGACAAGACCCCCAAAGATCCTTCCCATTCAGAAATTAAAAAACTTTATCAAACTAGATTCTGTACTTGTTATCTGGAAAGCAGAGAGGGCATGATCCTGAAGGTATTAGACAAGGGAACAGCAAAGTGTCCCAAGGCAAAAATCTGAAGGCAGGGACAAAGTTTTCAATAACTACTTGCCCTCCTCCACCATCCCCACCTCTAAACCTCAGAGAAAACCTTTTAAATAGGAGGAATTAAAATCAGTAAAAAGACAGCATGGGGTAGTAAAAACCACCTTAAGTTGAGGAGTCAAGGATCTGAGCTAACACCGGTGAAACCAAGTGGCGTAATCAATCTAGACTCTGTAGCAGGCAGGAGTCAGACCTGATAAAAAATGAGCCAATCTCATCCATACAATTCCATGAGGTTTCACTACATAGCCATCCACACCTAGTGTCGATCTAGGGTGAGAATTATTGTCTGGGTAGGCAGAATACATACAGAGTACTTAAGAATATGCATTAAAAAATCCCCAAACAACAAATGTTGGCGGGGATGTGGACAGATAGGAACACTTACACACTGCTGGTGGGACTGCAAATTAGTACAACCTCTATGGAAAGTAATATGGAGATACCTCAAAGAATTAAAAGTAGAATTACCATTTGACCCAGCGATCCCACTACTGGCTATTTACCCAAAGGAAAAAAAGTCATTTTATAATAAAGACATCTGTTCACGAATGTTTATAGCAGCACAATTCACAATTGCAAAGATGTGGAAATAACCCAGGTGCCCATCAATACACGAATGGATTAATAAAATGTGGTATATGTATACCATGGAGTATTACTCAGCAATAAGGAACAATAGTGAATTAACACATCTGGTATTATCCTGGTTGGAGCTAGAACCCATTCTTCGAAGCGAAGTATCACAAGAATGGAAAAACAAGCGCCACTGGTACTCACCATCAAATTGGCACTAATTGATCAATACTTATGTCACACATGGCAATAATATTCATCAGGGGGCAGGCAGGTGGGAGGGGGGTGGAGGGGATGGGAAAACTCTCACTGAGTGGGTGCGGGGAGCACAGTTTGGGGGATGACTACGATTGTAGCTCTGACACGGGCAGTGCATGGGCAATATATATAGCCAAAGTGTTGTACCCCCATAATATTCTGAAATTAAAAAAATAAAATAAAAATAAAAGCAAAAAAGAATATGCATTCTAGATGAGGAGTTGGCAAAATGTGGTCTGTGAGCCAAATACAGCCTGCCACCTGCTTTTATAAATAAAGTTTTATTGGAACACAGCCACACTCATTCATTTATGTATTGTCTATGGCTGTTTTTGTACTACAACTGCAGAGTGGAGCAGTTGTGACAGATCATACGGCCCATGAAGCCTCAAACATTTACTCTCTGATCCTTTATTAAAAAGTTTGCTAACCCTGCTCTAGACTCAGACTGTTGGGGTTTCAGTCCCTGCTGCGTGGCCTCATACAAGTTGTTTGGCTTCTTTAGTTCTCAATTCCCACAACTCTTTCTACCTCCTGAGGTTATCCTGAGATTCACATATTGCTTGGTAAACAATGCATGCTCACTGAATGCTTTCTGTTACCATTATGAGCACCATTTTCATGACAGATGTTCACTGTGTGAGTCCGGAAGCCACCCCCATGCCCACTCAACCTCCGTATTCCCCTCCTATGTGACAGATTTGAGACTTCTTTCTACCCGTATCTAGTTGATCACCAAAATCTGTCTGCCAAATCTACAAAATGTCTCTCAAATATGTCCCCACCTCTCCATGGCTACTGCTGTTCCTTGCATCTGAAATGATATTCTCTACCCTTCTCCACTTTTCAGAATCTTACTTATCCTTCAAGGGCCTCCTCAAATGCTGCCACTTTCATGAAGTCTTCCCTAACAGATCAGCCCCCTACTTTGCTGAAAGCATGGTGTCCTTTCCCTCCCAACCTGCCCCTACAGAAGCCTGCCACTTCTTCCATGAACACTTCCTGCCTTTGCTTGCTATGCCTTTGAGCTTTGTGAGAATGCAAATCCCTTGAAGGGAATTTAGTTGAAGAAATCTGTCCATTACATCAAGACCCACTTAATAAATTCCTCCCAGAAATCAGTGCCAGGAAAATATTTGTTCTGACAGATACGTTTGTTTATGTTCTTTTATCAGACAGTGAGAACCTCATGCAGCATCCCCCTTTTTACCTCAGCTACCAGGAAGCTTAGCACTAAGTTACAGTAATCACCCCTGGGTGCCTGGAAACACTTGTTTGTCTGTGTCTATAGCTGGTCTTTTTCTTTGTTCTTTTTTTTTCTTTATTTTTTTTTCTACAGTGCTATGTAGGAGTATGTGATTTACATACACCAAATAAATATAATATTACAGCACATTCCCTTTGATGAACTAGCTATTCTGCAAAGGGACAATGACCTTATGTTTGCAGGGGTTTTCTCCGACACCTAAAGTATTTCCCAATCTTCTGCTGATATCACTCATATTGGTGGTAAAGCAGAAATGGATATTTATTTCCTTCCAATTGTATGAATAAGAATGTCAGAGTTTAGAGCTATAGAATATTAAAACTAAAAATTCTATGCTAGATCAACTTCTAAAACTACAGAGTAAAGGACCTCCAAAATTCTGCTCTTCCATAAAAGCTATAAGAACACTGGCAAAAATCATCCAAATAAAATTTTTCAGAACTCTGAAAATTAACCAAAGGTTTGCAAGGAGCATTTATTCAGAAAAAGGGCTGAATCTTATCAAAAATCGTAAGCTTTGCTGCTTTACAACTTGCCCTAGGACCATCCTGCTTGTACCAGCTGTGTGGTATCCTTAAAAACAAACAGCCTCAAAATGGTAACTTGAAAAACCAGCAGCCACTGCAAGAGACTATGAGCTTGGAATCCCCCAAAGTTCCATCCCCGGAGAACTGTCACTATTTGATCTGTCTGGAAGTTCCCTGAAAGCCTCCACTCACAGGGCTTGTTTTTATTTCACCTGACTCAGAGCTCACTCAATACAGAGCACCTTTTTCCCTGAAGTGTTTGTCAAAAACAATTAGTATCAATTGTTTAACACTGTCACTACCTTAGGTGGTGAAACCATTTGAGGCAAAAAAGAAGCCAACAAAAAAAAAAACCTAAAAGGAAAAGTTGGAGAATGAGAATGTCCATAAGCAGCTCTGAGAAGCTCTGAACTATTCCTAGGAACCTAGATGACCACATGCATGTACGGGGCTGTGTACATGTTCAGGAAATACCTGAGATTGTCATAAGTTAAGATGTTAGTTCTAATCCCCAGGGTAACCACTAAGAAAATAACTGAAAGAAATACAGTACAAAAAATGACAATGGTACATTAGAATGGTATATCATAAAATATCTGTTTAACACAAAAGAATGCGGTAATGGAGGAACAGAAAACAAAAAAGATATAGGATATAGAGAAAGCAAATAGCAAAATGATAGACATAAATTGTATCTTACCTGTAATTAATTAAATTTAAATGTATTAAACACTCCAGTCAAAAGACAGAGATTGGAGGAATGGAGTTTAAAAAATTGTTTCTACTATATGCTGTCTGTAAGAGATATACTTTAGATTCAAAGACACAAAGAGACTAAAAGTATGGAAAAAGATATATCATGTGAACAGTACCCAAAGACAGCTAGAGTTGCTATACTATTATAATATCAGATAAAAAGACCAAAATTGTCACCAAAGACAATGAAGGACACTTTTTGATGATAAAAGACTCAATCCATCCAGAAGACATAATTAAAAACATATATGTACATAATAGCAGAGCCCCAAAATACAGGTAGGAAAAGCTGACAGAATTGAAGGGAAAAATAGATAATTCAGAAATAATTGGAGATTTTAATAACCCACTTGGATAGAACTAGACATAACAACAAAGAAATGAAAGACTTTAACTATAATTAGACCTAACAGATACTACAGAACACTACACCAAGCAAAACAGAACACACATTCTTCTCAAGTGCCCATGGAACATCCTCCAGAATAGATCATATGTTAGGCCATAAACAAGTCTCAATAAATTTAAAAGGAATGAAATTATACAAAGTACATTTTCCCACCACAATGGAATGAAATTAGAAATCAGTAACAGAAGGAAATTTGGAAAATTCACAAATATGTGGCAATTAAACAACATATTCCTAAATAGCCAGTGAGTCAAAAAAGAAATCACAAAGGATATTAGAAAATACTTTGAAATGAATGAAAACAAAAACACAGCATACCAAAACTTATAGAATGGAATAAAAGCAATACTCACAAGAACATTTATAGCTATAAATGCTTATATTAAAAAAGAAAAATATCTCAAACCAATAACGTAACATTCCACCTTAAAATACTAGATAAAGAGGAGCAAAGTAATCCCAAAGAAAACAGAAGAAAGGAATTAATAAAGATTAGAGCCAAAACAAATGACATAGAGAACAGAAAAACAATAGAGAAAAATCAATAAAACCAAAAGTTTGTTTGTTTAAAAGATTTTTTAAAAATGGCAGATCTTTGGCTAGTCTGATCAAGAATAAAAAAGAGAGAGAGACTCAGGAATTAAAATGGAGAGTACTACCAACCTTACAGAAATAAAAATGATTATAAGGGAACACTGTAAGCAATTGTATACCAACAAATTAGATAATTTAGATGAAGTAGACAAACTCCCAGAAAGACAAAAACTACTGAAATTGCTCAAGAAAAAATAGAAAATCTAAATAAACCTGTAACAACTAAAGAGATTGAATTAGTAATCAAAAAACCCCTTACAAAGAAAAGCCCAGGCCTAGATGGCTTCACTGGTGAATTCTACCACGTTTAAAGAAGAATTAACACCAATTCTTCACAAACACCCTCAAAAAATAGAAGAAGAGGGAACATTTTCCAACTTACTCTATGAGAGATCAAGAAGTGAAAAGACAACACATGGGCTGGGAGAAAATATTTGTAAATCACATATCTGATAAGAGACTTGTATCCAGAATACATAAAGAATTTTTACAACTCAACAATAAAAAGGCATCTAAAACAGGAGCTCCCAGATACCTAAAATAAATTCTACTAGAGCTAAGCAAGGAAATAAATAATAGCATCGTAATTGCCAGGGACTTCAACACCCCACTATCAGAGCTGGACAGATCATCAAAGCAGAAAACAAATAAAGAAACACTGGACTTAAATGGGACCCTAGAGCAAATGGACCTAACAGATATTTACAGAACATTCTACCCAAATTCTACTGAATATACATTCTTCTCATCAGCACATGGGACATGCTCCAAGATTGATCATATCTTAGGCCACAAAACACGTTTCGACAAATTTTAAAAAATCAAAATCACACCATGTACCTTCTCAGACCATAGTGGATTAAAACTAGAAATCAATTCTAAGAGTAACACTCAATTCTACACAAAGTCATAGAAATTAAACAACTTCCTGCTGAACGATTACTGGGTCGATAATGAAATTAAGATGGAAATCAAAAGATTCCTTGAACTGAACAATAAAGGAAACATAAGCTATCAACAATAAAAAGCCAAAAAATCCAAAAAAATGGACAAATGGCTTGAATAGACATTTCTCCAAACATATACAAAGGGCCAGTAAACACATGAAACAATGGGCAACATCTTTAGTCATTACGGAAATGTAAATCAAAACCACAATGAGATACAATTTCACACCCACTAGGATGGCTAAAATAAAAAAGACAAACATTAACAATTATTGGTGTGAGGATGTGGAGACACTAGAACCCTCATATATTGCTAATGGGAATGTAAAATTGTGCAGTCATTTTGGAAAACAGTCTGGCAGTTCCGCAAAAGTTTAAACATAGAATTACCATATGAGTCTATAATTCTGTTCCTATATACCCAAGAAAATTGAAAACACATCTTCACACAAAAACTTGTGCACAAAGTGTTCATGCCAGCATTATTCATAATAGCCACAAAATGTAAACACTCCAAATGCCCATCTACTGATGCATGATTAAACAAATATGCTAAATCCACACAATGGAATATTATTTGGCCATAAAAAGTAATGAAGTAGTCATACATGTGACAACATGGATGAACCTTGAAAACATTATGCTAAGTGAAAGAAGCCAGACACAAAAGGACAAATATCATATGATTCCATTCATATCAAATGTCCAGAATAGGCAAATCCATAGAGATAGAAAGTAAATAAGTGGGTTGCAGGGTTGGAATGGGGGTGGGTAATGAGGAGTGACTGTTAATGAGCTTTCTTTTAGGGGCCATGAAAATGTTCTGAAATTGGATAGTGGTGATGGTTACACAACTCTGTGAATATACTAAAAACTGACTTGCACACTTTAAAGGCTGAATTTTGTAGTGTGTGATTAGACCTCAATAAAGCTGTTATTAAGAAGATCCAGATCTGACTCAATGCAAGAAACTTTTCTATAAGATTTCTGGATAATCAGCCTCTGCTTGAATACATGTAAGGACAACTGCTGACTCCCACACAGAATAGATCATTCCATTTGTGGATAGTTTGTTTGGATTTTTTTTTTTTTCCTAATCATTGAATTCCCCAACACCTACCACAGTGCCTGTCACATCAGAAGGGCTCCCATAGTGTGATAAAATGCTGGATCAACATTTCATAGTGACATTTTTAAATGAAAAAAATCAAGTAACAGAACAGTATATTATGTAACAGAAATTTTATCATGATCCCACTTATGTAACTAAAACATAAGCATATTCTATTTAATATATATGAGATATATATTCTCTATATTAAATAAATATTTGATATTCATATACATGAAATATTTCTTGAGGGATGCTTAAAAGTTTTTAATTCGTTACTTCAGGAGTCTTGTGGAAAAGGAAGTTTGGAGGGGGCCTTTATTTTTCAACTTTTAACCTTCAATAATGGCTTAATTAATGTTTTTTACCTTAAGCAACTATTTAACTTTAGAAGAACTGCTTTCCTCATTTGGGTGCAAATCCCTGACATTCAAATTCACTATATGTGATCTGGTTCCTTATCAGTAAAGACTCCCTAAGACAAGACCCCATGTGTTCTGTGGCTAGTACTATCTAGAACAGTATTCTCAAAGGGCTGTTACAATGGACATCTGAGGTTCCATTTATGGCACTCTGACTGCTGTACTTGTCACTAAAGGCCTGCTCCAAGCTGTAAGCACTTTTCTTTCCATGCCTGAGTCCTGAGCAAAGGAGCCAGGGACTCCCCCAGGCTCTGCCATTCTCCATGTCAATCAGCAGCAGCCCAGTCAGCACATTAGCTGCAGCTCAAGGGCCGTGAGCTGGTGAAATTATAACTAATTAGCCACTTGGCTGCCCCACACATACATACTGTACGTCTCCTCTGTGTCCACCTCTGTGCTAGACCTAATGTCTGCCCCCAAGAACTTCTGAACATACTGTAGAGTCTTTCAAACCCCGAAAGCTGAGGTCTTTGATCTCAAAGGCCCCCTAGAAAACCCACGACTTTCAGCATCTGCCCCCCAAATTCAAAACTCTTCAGAGGCAGCAGGAATTCTGGTACTAACATCCAGTGAAGCTAGCTGGTCCCAGACTCAACATTTTAGAACTGGAAGTTCTAAATGATTCGATTTAACTTTATAAACGGTGCAACCAAGAAGAAAAGTGACTTGTTTCAGGACACGTTAGTAGGTCATGGCAGAATCAGGTTTCCTGGCTCCTCTCCCAGCTCTCTGGCTGCCAACTTCCTCCAGTGTCTTATTGGGCCCTCTGCAGCCCCACTCCTGACCTCCTCGCCATCACCCCTACCACCTAAGAAGGACAGTGACTCTGCACACTGCCTTAAATAAGGCCTCTGCAGTCTGTGTCGACAGTGTCCAGGGCTTTCTCTCTGGCTTCCCCCTTAGGATTTCAAAGGTTTTAGACAACTGGTGTAGTGGGCGCTGGTGAGCAAAGGATGGCAGTGGGGTGGGTAATGGCTGAAAGAGTATTCAAGACTGAGTTTGCAGAGCAGCAAGAGGTGGCAATAAGCCTGACACATACGTGCCACCCTTGCTCCAGTCCCTTAGAATCCAACTTTCTCAAAGCCCAGTCCTACACAATGCCTCACCATGAGCATATGACTATGTCATCTCTATGGTTAATTCAGCCTTCCTTTTAGATCTGCTCTAGAAACATCCAACTCTCTGCCCTGGAATAGAAGCAGAGTGGGGCTAGAACCTCCTGTCCCCTCACATGCTGCAAGGATCCAAAACTCCCCCCCTGGGACTAAAGGCAAAAACAGTGAAAGGTTTGGAGGACACCTGCTTCTTGTAAGAGAAGGAAGAATAGAGAGAGAGAGAGAAAGAGAGAATTTGTGATCTGATTATTCATTATCTGATTGTTCAGGTGCCCAATTACCATGTTGCCTAGAAAAGTAAAAAATGTCATTTAATTAGGCTCTCCTCAACCACCTCTCTCTGCTCAACAGTACCAATTATCCCTGCTCTATTTTAGAAGCCATTCATAATTGTGAATACAATACTACAATGCAAATCTGTTGCAATGAAATTGAAAATCTTGCAAACGATGCAGGATTTAATGGAATCAATTTAAGGCTTGTTAAAGAGCAGAACTATAGGCTGCCCACTGGCAAATGAGGATTAAGCAGTATTAGACCAGTGAAGAGACAAAGAAGAGAAAATCAACAGGACATGGCAAGGTACTTTAAGTGAAAATAATTTGAATGTCAAAGGGTTAAAAGAGGCCTTTTGGTTACACGGTTACATTTTGGTATATTTTCGCAAAAATGAGGCTTTTTGAGACACTGCTGAAAAGCCAATCACAAAACAAAGAATGTCTCATTGTACTATTATACAATTTTGTCAACACAATTAAGCCAAAAAGTCAACACTCCTTTCTTTTATTGTATGTTTATTCTAAGACTTGGTGCACAGATGCAATTATAATTTGAGTATTACTAACTAAAAGGTGAAATTAAATGTCATTCCATAATCTCCAGTTTCCTTTTAAAGGTAAGGTCTCAAATGAACTATTTTTACCATGAAATTTTACACCCCACCTTTCAGTGGATTTATTTAGGTTAAGTGTCCTTTCTTTAAAATCAATTGTCTTTAGGTAGCAAAGACCCCCTGAAGATGCCTCAGTCCCAGGCCTAACTGCCACCTCTCTCAATATGCACCCTCAGCTGTGGTCATGTGAGGGATAGTGTGGAAACACACAAGTAACAGTGACACAGTTAACATTACTGAGCCCTTTCTACATATTGGGCACTGTTCCAAGGGTTCCATGAGCATTAATTCACTTATTCCTCACAATAACACTACAGGATAGATGCCATTATCAGCCTCCGTTCACTGATGAAGAAACTGAAGCATGAAGAACTTAACTTGCCCAAGGCTGCACAGCTAATAAGTGATGGATATCACTATGTGGTGGCCGCAGAGCCCCTGCTTTTTTGTACAATGCCATGCCTGTACCATATGCATTTGGACTTAACTTCCAAAGGGAAAGAACCCTGTTGCTCCTTGAGGGAGGAAAGCTGCTTCTAGGATGGTCCCTGAGCCCGGACTCACCTGGCCGTGTTTAGATTCCGATAGAGCTGCCCGAGGGATGCCAGCAGCCTTCCCTCCATCTCCCGGTCCCTGAGCTGCTGGGCCAGCACCAGCCAGTGCTCATGGTAGGTGATGCATGCCTCAGGATTTGGGGACACGGAGCTGTAGAAATGGCAGAGGGATTTGGTGACCTGAAGCTGACCTGAACATAAAGCAGGGACATGAATGAGACGACCTGACGTAGGAGATGGGCAAAGCTTGCTCCAACACTTTTCTCTACAGCTTTTCAGCAGCGTGGGATATACTCACTCTTCAGGTGTTGATGTCTTAAGCCAAACAGCAATGCCATTTCATAACAAAGGCGGCCATGGGCCAGCTGGCGTCCAGAAACCAGAACTTGGGCCAACCAAAGAAGCACCTGTACTAACTCCATGTCCGTCTCCTTGCTGGTTTGGAGTTCAGAATAGAGTCGGACAGCCTGTAGGAGATAGTCCCTGGCAGGCTGCTGAGTCCGGGACTTAAGAGTCAGGTGGCCAAGATTGGCCATAGTCACTGCCTGGTTACGCACATCTCCCGTCTCCCGGGCTCTATTCAAGGCCCGGAGATAACTCTTGACGGCCCTGTTCACCCGGCCTTCACCCTGAAGTGCAAGTCCCAGGAGGTTATGGACCACTCCCTTTTGGGTAACACTCTCTGTCTCCTTCAGGGAGCATAACAGTGGCTCGAGGATATCCAAAGCCTTCTTCGCCTGGCTGGCTAAGAGATAGGCCCACGCCAGGCAGAGGGAAGACTCAAAGGCTTCCTGCTCACCCAGCAGCTGCCCTAGCACCAAGGCCTGGCTCAGGTAGTGTATGGCACCATCAGGAGACCTGTACTGGAGGTACATTTTGGACAGGATAAGGCACAGGGCCCTCTGGGTACTCCAGTCTGCCTTTTCCTCACAGCTGGCCAGCGCCTGCCTGAGTGTCGGGCAGGCCAGGGTGGAAACATCACCCCAGCTTGGGGAGGGAACACCAAGGAGTTTGGCAGTATTCTGGAGGACCAAATGGACCTGCCAAATAGGAAGAGATACCCCTTGGGCACTCTGGGTACCACACTGCCGGACAGAGGCCACAGCAAGGTGTGGAAGATATTTCTTATCATATAGAAAACTCAAGATGTTGGCCGCAGCCTCTGAGGCAGGAGGGTGTCCAGAGAGGAGCTGCAGGCGCTCGGCAAAGGGCAGGACCTCCTCATGCCGGCCCAGGCTTAGGAGCAATCGAACGGCCAGAAAGCAGGCCCTGGCCTCTAGGGGGCTGCTGCCTGCCACAATCCCCTGGCGCAGCACATAAGCCACCACGTCAAGCTCATTCTTGGCACTGCACTCCCGGTCCGGCAGGCAGACCAGCAGGGCACCTGCCTTTTCCAGCAGGGCTGAGCCTTTGTGCCTCAGCCTCTGCTTCAGATAGATGGCAGCCAAATTGACGTACAGAGCAGCCACTAAGGATAGGTCCTCAAACGCCCCGCTGAGAATGTGGATGGCCTCCTCAAAGTACACCCTGGCCTGAGAGAGTTTGACCTTCCTGACGCTCAGCCGGCCCAGGAGGAAGCAGAGCCGGGCATGGGCCCAGGTCATGTGGCTCCTCTTGGCCCACTTCCTCGAGGCCTCCAGGTAGGTCACAAGCTCGTCCTCCTCGGAGAAGCTATACACAGAAGAAGTGAGGAAAGGGAAGGAGAAATCATAGAGGCTCTTAAAGTGGTCGGCGTAACCCTCATGATCCAGAAAAGCCAATATGGGGGCAAAGTTCTCAGCCTCCTCCTCCTCCTGACCAGTGCTTAGGTCCACGAGCAGTTCCGGGTCGTCGAGGTCATCAGGCCCGGGCAGGTGGTAGCTGTCTGAGGCAGCTGAGAGGAGCTCCTCCTCCTCCGGGCTGGAGTCCTCGGAGGTGCTGGACTGTCTGGAGCCCACGGCCAGACGCTCCTCCCGGGCTCTGCCAGACCTGGCCTCCTTGAAGCCTTCGGGCTGGGATGCTGTAAGAACAGGCAAAGTTGAGCAACCCCGAGCTCCTGCAGCTAAGACGGCCGCTCTCAGCAAGAGGACAGGAGTGCTGTCCTCAGTGACTGGAGGTCAGGTTCAGCATGATCTCTACTCACCACTCACGTCGTTTGGAAGATTCTGGATGGATTCAAACCCACCTGGGCAGAGATGAAGAACAGACCTGGCATTAGGTCAGAATGGGCCACCATGCCTCTACCCCCAGGTGTCTCCCAGACCAGTGAGTGGCCCCTGAGGGTCACCATTAAGGAACAGGGCCCAGTCATCCCATTTAATCCATGCACTTCACAGCTGGGGACTGAGGTAGAAACAAAACCCAGAGTCAGAGGAGAAACGCTGGAAACATAAGCTCTATGCCCAGAGGCCTGCGTATAGGGGGATGACAGGATCTGAAGGCCCAAGAGACATGGCTCCCGAAGCTCTCGGTGAGGTCACGACAGAGCCAGGACGGAGCTCCGAGGGCAGGGCTCGCAGCGGCGTTGGCGCAGCCCCCCGTTTCCCCTCCCTCCCTCCATTCATGCTTCATCCATCCACTCAGCGGACGTTAGTTCAGCGGCCGGTACACGCGCTGGACACTGCGCCTTGTAAAAATGGCAGGGCCGAGGGGCCAGAAGTGAAGGGTGAAGAAAAAAGAGCGAAGATGCACCTGAGGTCCCAGTGTCATTCCCTGAACTAACTCAATGGGAGGAGGGGAAAGAAGGGGGTCTGGAGCACAGTTTTTAGACATTTTGAGTTAGAGGGACCTGCAGGAGCAGAGAAAGAAATCAGTCCGGAGCCGAGGAGAAAAGCCGAGACTTTCAGATACAGCTTTGTGACCCGCAGCTGGTCGCAAGGGGCTGGGCAAAGTCCCAGGACAAAACGTGATCACACAGGTGAAGCATTTGGAAGAAGAGAAAAGCCATAGGGGAGCGGGGAGGGGGGATTTGTTAACACCCTGGAAGAACGTGGCTTTCCTGGCAGACAGTGGCCAGTGAGGGACACTGGAAAAACACAGTCAGAGAGAAACACAGAGTCACAGTGGCCAAGGTGACTACAGCACAGCCACCCAACACCACCAAAATGAAATTGAACTAGCTTAGAACCAAGAAGACACCTTGGGTTTGGCAGTGAAGAAGTGACTGGCCCTTGGCTAAAGCAGCCACTGTGGAACAGCAGAGGTGAAGGCCAGAGTCGCAAACCACGGTATGGCAGCTGCTGGGAGAAGATTCTACCTCCTCCTGGCAGAGAAGCAACAGCTGTCTGTGCCCCTACTCTGGGTTCTCCAGTGAACTTTGAGGACAAGCAGACCCCTCACCAAGTCAAACCTTTTCCTGCTATTCTCTGGGGAGGGCTTCTTCTGTGATTGTCATTGCAGATACTCAAGATTGGCTCAGACGAGCTATTCATGTGTCCTGGCCTCTCTGACATTGAGGGGCACATGCCAATATTACTGCCACCATTTCTCTCCAGGCCAGGATACCAAGAGCACAAATGGAGCACAGGTTACAAAATGGCACCCCCTCTGGGAGGAAGAATTAAAGGGGCATTCCTTCCCCAGGGCTAGGCCTGGGGGTGGCTAGAATTTATCAATAAGATGCCTTCTCTACTGGCTGCCTTGGTGCTGGGGCAGCCTGCACCCAGCAGTGCTGCAATGTGCTACCTGGGCCCTGATCTTGGATCTCTTCCAACCATTGGACCAACAGTTGGCAGAAATCTTTGATCCAAGTCTGCCACCCAGCAGACCTCAGCTCCCACCTGATGGTCACTTCCTTCAACTTTAGCTTCCTGTCTCAGCCACATGGAGCAATGTGATCTGCTGTGGCAAGAAAGCTCCGCTGGGGCTGGGTGCTGATGCCTGGGGCAGGTGCTCTCATGAATGCTCCTTATGCACGGACAAAGCCTCCAACTCCCCTCTCTGCTTTTGGGCGGTGGCCTGAGAATCCTTTCTGCACAATCTCTGGCTGTACCCATGAAATGTGGCCCCTCGAATCTGGCCACATGGTAGTAGACGTAATATCATCATACTTAAGAGATGGGAGAAACAAAACTCCTTCCTCAAACCACTGTCAGTGAATGAATGTGCTTCCTGACACACAGCAGTGGGCCTTTCATAAAGCAAAAGAAATGAGTATCATTCATTCATTCACTCAATCCTTCAGACATTGCTGAAAACTGTGCTGCACACTGAGGACCCCTCACCCACCCAAGGCTGATGCACCCAACAGCTCAATGACATTATGTGTTGGGGGCAGTGTGGTGAAGTGGATTGCCCTGACTAGCAGTTAGGGGAGGGCAGTTCTTATCCTAGCTCAGGCACTAATTCACTTGGGGTTTGGTTTCCCAATCTGTAAAGTGAGGTGGGAAATCATCTCTTAGGCCCTTCCAGCTGTAACATTCTACAACCCCACTTTCATCATTGGGGACCTATTTCAGCCCTAGGAGGGACCTCAGCCACAACTTAGGAAGTTCTTCTTCCCCCAAATTAGGATGGAAGGCCCAATACAGCTGACCACCCATGGTATAAGTGAGTTGATCTCATCATATCTTATAGTTTCTAGGCAACAAGTCCCATGTAACCCAAGAATTATCTGAAATCTAAAGCAAAATGTTGCTAATCAAATATGATCCAGGTCATCTACTGAATTGTGGCCATGGCCTCAAATTCATGAATGGGATTAGAATTTAGAGGTATTTTATTCCCGGTTAGGGACACCCTCTTCATCTTGAGGATCCTGAGAAAAGCTTTCAAGGGAGTTTGAGGACGACACTCACTGAGCCGGTAGACAGATGTGATATCAGTACGAGCGAGGGTGTGGAGAAAGCTGGCACACTCAGCCTTCCTGTCGCTTCCCAGGGCCCACAGAGAGCATCTTTCCTCATCACTGAGAAAGGCGGAGTTCCTGCTCCTGCAAAAGACATAGAGACTGATCAGTGCAAGGCTTCAGACCCAATCCCTTCTTCTTTCTACACTAGGATGTAGTGAAGGACATAGAGAAGCCATCAACCCATTTGCTCACAGTTGAAATCGGACCCCTCATATCACTCTTGCACTGTACTTACACTGCCAAGGAAGAAAAGTTACTAGCACCTCATGCATGGAGAACTGAGTAGGGTGGTTGCCACGTAGGTCAAAGTGGGGATGAAAACACCCCTCCTATTAAAACTCCATCTCCCAAGAGAAAACAAAGCCCCTTCTCTCAACCCTTACCCATTCTTTGGGAATACATGGTACCCATTTTCAATAGAAGAAAGAGGAATTGGTTGCCCTAAATATAAGGGTTGAAGAGGGACCATTAAAAGAAGTTTCTTTGTCCTTAGGTTATTTCAAGGAAAAGTTATGGATAGGTGACACAATCTAAAGGAACAATGAAGAAAGCTTGACTATGGTCAGAAGAAAACTTTCACAATTGTTGAGATGTTATTCTATGACATAGAACATAGTTTATATAACATTAAGAGAGGATTATAAATTGCTAAGGGATAGGAAGTGGATAGAAGGAGGGTCGGGGGGCTGGAAGAAATGATTATAAATAATAGAGATCTTTATACTCACCTTCTTTTATAAACTAATTGTTAAAATTAATTTGCTTACTGGAGATTTGTTATAGAATTAAATAATTTGAAAACTAGGAGTGCCTTAGAAACTAGAAGTTCAGATATATAAAATCCAGTATCTATCTGAACATTATTTTAAGATCACTTTCAGTTCTAAATAGAGATTATTTTATGTCAGAATCCATTTTTTAAAACAAAATTAGTTTGGAAGCCCAAGAGTTAATAAGAGCTAATACTTTGGGGATGTTTGTGATGAATCAGACACTGTTATCTCAGTTAATCCATGCAATTGCTGTATGAGGCAGGCACTATTCTTATCCCCTTTTTACAGGTGAATAAACTGAGGCACAGAAAAATGAAGTCAGTGTTTAGGGAGTGGTAGAGCAGGACATAAGAAGAGCTTCTCTAAAAGCAGGGTTCAGGGAAGGGATGGGACAGGGATGCTATGGTCAGCCACTTACCATTTGTCCCCAAAGTTCAGAAAAACACAGTTTGAAAGCCAATGATGAGAAAACTAGCAGCTTATACAAACTGCTCAAGGTCACACCACTAATTAGTGGCTTAAGTGGCAATAGAGCCATGTCCTGCCATCTGGCCCAGGGCTCTTCCCGCCACATTTACTGAGCCCCCACCTCTCTGGCCTGATGTCCAGATTCTTCCCAGCACTGTGAAAGCTTTCAGCCTCAAAACAGCATGTAATTGAAATCTACAACTAAATTCAGTTGGGATTAAAAAAATTTAACATATGATCCCAAATATTTGTAGAACTCTTAAATTTTAGAAAGTGTTCCTAGATGTACTATATCATTTACTCTATATAACAACCCTATGATGTGAATTTTTAAAATCCATGTTTGTAGATGAAGAAATCAGTTCAGAAAGGTTCACTGACATGCTCAGAATTGCACAGCTAGAAAGCGGTAAAGCTGAGACCGAAACAGGAGGTCTTCTACCTTTGTGACCATTGCCTCACAGCTGATTTGCTAACGTCCTAAGTTCCAGATTTTTAGAGAGAGTCTAAGAAGCTGGACAGGTTACATGAGGGATTTCCAAACATGAAAATTGGGTTAGAAGAATATGGCAAAGCTCCTGGCAATATGGCAGGCTGAAGTGCTCTAAAGGAGCTACTCTCCCCAATATCCACAGAAAAATCCTGGATTAAATGTAACAAAGATGAATATTTTAATACATACTTTCACTTTAAAGAAAGGAAGGGAAATCCCTGGGAGCCGGAAACAAAAGGAGAAACCAAATTCAGGTTGATAGGTGAGAGCAAATGGTCCAAAGATCCTGGCAGTTTCATCTGGGACACTGGCCCTCAGAGCTGGGACGGACCTTGTAATGCCTCCCAGGGACAGGAGAGGTGATCTTGGATCTGTGTGAAGCAGGGAGCTGAATTAAGCTCCCTACATAAAGCCTGGAGTCTGAAGAGGCTGAAACTCTCATAAAGAGGGGATTGGGAAACCTCTTCCTACTTGCTCAGAACACATTTTACATCTATCTGAGTCCCTGGGGGGGAAAAAAAATCAAACACCTAGGCCTACAGCTTTGGGAGGGGTGGGATCTGAATTTACACTGCACAGTGTAGACACCACATTCAACAAACGTAACATTAAAGTCAGTCCTGGTTGGCCTAGGCAAAGAATTTATGAAGAAGACCCCCAAAGCAATCACAGCAGCAACAAAAATAAATAAATGGGACCTGATAAAATTAAAAAGCTTCTGCACAGCCAAGGAAACTATCACTAGAGTGAACAGACAACCTACAGAATGGGAGAAAATATTTGCATGCTACATATCTGATAAAGGGCTGATAACCAGAATTTATACAGAACTTAGGAAAATCAACAAGAAAAAAACAAATAGCCCCATTAAAAAACGGGCAAAGGATATGAACAGAAACTTTGCAAAAGAAGACAGAATAATGGCCCGCAAACAAATAAAAATTGCTCAACTTCTGTAATCATCAGGGAAATGCAAATCAAAACCACAATGAGATATCACTTAACTCCAGAGAGATTGGCTCATATCAAAAAGCCCCAAAACAACAAATGTTGGTGGGGATGCGGACAGATAGGAACACTCGTACACTGCTGGTGGGACTGCAAATTAGTACAACCTCTATGGAAAATAATATAGAGATACCTGAAAGAACTAAAAGTAGAACTACCATTTGATCCAGCAATCCCACTACTGGGTATTTACCCAAAGGAAAAAAAGACATTCTATAATAAAGACATCTGCGCACAAATGTTTATAGCAGCACAGTTCACAATTGCAAAGATGTGGAAATAACCCAGGTGCCCATCAATACACGAGTGGATTAATAAAATGTGGTATATGTATACCATGGAGTGTTACTCAGCAATAAAAAACAATGGTGAATTAACGCATCTGGTATTATCCTGGATGGAGCTAGAGCCCATTCTCTGAAGCGAAGTATCACAAGATTGGAAAAACAAGCGCCACTGGTACTCACCTTCAAATTGGTACTAATTGATCAATACTTATGTCACACATGGCAATAATATTCATCAGGGGGCGGGCAGGCGGGAGGGGGGTGGAGGGGATGGGAAAACTCTCACTGAATGGGTGCGGGGAGCACAGTTTGGGGGATGTCCATGATTGTAGCTCTGACATGGGCGGTGCATGGGCAATATATATAGCCAAAGTGTTGTACCCCCATAATATTCTGAAATAAAAGGAATAAATAAATAAATAAATAAATAATCAGTCCTGGATCATAAGTTCCTAAGATTCCAGGAAAAGCAAATGAAAACCTACTCTGCAGGGAGGTTTTCTTCAGTCCAGGATTCATGCAAAGTCCATCTTCTAAAATGATGAAAATTATTTCACATAACAAAAACTACAAACTGCACAAAAAAATGAGCTACTCACAAAGAGAACCTGCAGATGCACAAATTGGTAAATGAGCACTACAAAAACTAGAAATGACAGTAATCTGAAGAATAACTTATAATAAGCATGGTTAAAACAATGAAATAAAAAGAATAAATAGAAGCTACAATGAAAAGATGAAACATTGTGAGGGGAAACAACCATATCTGAAAAATAGCAAAATACAAAGTCTAGAAATGAAAAACAAAAGCATGGAAATTAAAAACTACATGGGTAGGTTAAACAGCAGTTTAGTCATAGCAGAGGAGAGAATTAATGAAACTGAAGATCATGTTGAGAAAAACAACCAGAATGTATCCTAGAGTGACAAAAAGATTGAGGATAGAATAAGTCCAACATACCTCTAATAGGAATTCCAGAAGAGAGACTAAAAAGAATAAGAGAGAGGCAATATTCAAAGGAAGAATGACTGAGAATTTTCCAGAATTGAAGAAAGACATGAGTCTTCAGATTGAAGAAGCACACCAAGTCCTGAGCAAAATAAACAAAAATATCATTTTTAACAAAATGTCCATTTGTTTAATGTTATAGGTGTTAAAAGTTGTCTACTTCTCCTAATCCTTCTTTCTAGGTCCAATTATCCATTATTTAACTGTTCAATTTCATGGGATGAAAGAATTAAATATAAAAGATAAGGACACAAATTAACAAAATAAAAACAAAAAAGTAGAAGGAAATAATCAAGGTAAATGCCATAATTAATGAAATATCATTATAGAAAATAAAGAAACAATAAAGATGGTCAACAAAAGAAAAACTGATTCTCTGAAAAGACTAATAAAATGGACAAATCCCTGACAAAATGGATTTGCAATTTCATATTAATAGTGATTTTCCCTCCACACTTTGAAGATATTACTCTATACCTAGCTAAATTATAATTCAAGAATATATTTTAAGTATATTTAAGACAAACAAGGATGAGGACAGAGTATTTATAACCCACAGATCTCCACTGAAATAACTGCTAAATGATATACTTTATGAAGAAGGAAGTGGACAATTTGCTATAAATATCTAATGAATATATCACGTCTGGACATATAACGGTACAATTGTAAAACATCAATGACAAAAAGAAAATCTTTAAAAAAACACCCAGTAAGAAAAAAACTGCCTACCTGCAAAGAGATGACTATGAGACTAACAACAAAATTCTCATCAGCAAAAATAGATGCCCACAAGAAATTAAGTTATAAAGAAGACACAGATAAACAATATAAAGAATAAAAGAGGGATGTAACAAAAAAGATGTGATTTTTAAAATTTTAGTACTATAAAATACTGGCTTTTCTCCTATGTTCTTTTTGCTGGTTTAAGTGCATTAATTTATCAATATTACTTATTTTTTAACTTGGGTATTTAAATATATACACACACACACTTTAGGGAGTCATATACCAGCGCAAGGAGAGAACTTACAGGAAGAGCATGGGGATTCAGCAAATGCTGAGACCTTCAGAAACGCAATACCAAACGAACATAGGTTAAGCGTGCCCCCCAGTGGTCAGACAAGGGAATAGTGCATAGACTTCCGGGTCGGCTGTCATTCTTTTGAGCTCAAAATCTATACCCTAATTGCTGTGTTTCGGGGATGCCTACTACCTAGAGAGTGTTCTGAGGGGTATAAAAGGAGCCAGTTCTCCTCTCTTCTCCTTCTTTGACCCCTTCCTGTTTCCTGGCTCGTCTTCCCCTTCTGCACCAGATGTGCAATCTCTGAGTGCATTTGGTCCCACAGCCGACCAGGTGCAGCCCAGCAGATGACACTGTGGAAATAAGGAGAAAGTCGTACTGCCACCTCAAGTGATACAGGGGATGCTGTTCGTCAGTGTGACAATGTACCTCCTTACTACTAAGCCAGCTGAAATGTGGTAATTAATTTAGTGGTACTGAGTTGTTATCATTTGGGGCAAGGTGTGAGGTGCAGAAGTCTTTTATGAAATCTGACACTTGACCCCAATATCCTATTAAAACTGCCTCTCAAAGATGACCATACACAACAATGACAAGAACAAGAACAGTAAGAGCTAATGCATATTGATCATAAACACACACATTGTGCCAAGCACCATTCTAAGTGCACAGGCTTTCTACTGTTTGCTGTCCCCGTGCCGGAAGCCCACCTCAGGGAGACTGGGCAATACTCCCATGCCCTGCCCCTCCATGACGGGGGGGTGGGACAAGCTGGCCATCTGCTGCTGATTGGCCAGGCCCACAGGTCTGCTCCTCGGAACAAGCCCTTCCGTATTCCAGGCAGAAAAGAGTAAAAGAAGCACTCTGCTCTCCTAGCCAACACGGACTAACACGGACTAACACATTAAGCTTTTAGCCTGAAAATCACATAAGTGAAGACCTACATGAGACAAACCCCCCAGCCCCACGTGGAAGGGGAATGTCCGCTCACTGAGCTGGTAATCTATTGCTCCCTGTGCGTGTCCTTTCCTTGATGGGGCCCCTTGGTTGGATAGGGTGAGAGGCAGGATCCAAGAACCAAGACTGCACCCTCAGTGCCTGACAGTTATGCTTCTCTCCTTGCACAGAGGAAGGCCTCAATGGCAACCTGTTGCAATGAACTGAACTGACCCATTCCCTGATCACTCACCCCCCTTCCTATCCCTCTCTGTGTCAATCTTGGCTGTCAAAATGTACTTCTCTGGCCCCGTGTTACCAAGGCACCCCTGAAGACCACCTGCAGATTTGCTCAGAATGGGAAGTGGGGAGGGACCTCTGGGGAAGGCAGCCCAGCTCCACAACATACTCACTGTCACACTCACATTGGGGAATAAGAATCAGGATCTACATTCCTGGTGGGAACAAAGCCCAATTCTCCTGAGCTCATTGACTTTCCAATGAACCACTGAAGTCCAGGTATGATAAAGCCAATGATCTCGATGCTTTCTCCCCGGCGGAAACTCAGCTCATCCTTTTCTTCCGGCTCATAATCCTTCAAGGCCTTACATCGTCCTCTGCCTGTGGGAAAGAGCACACAGGTCAACCACATAAGGCATAAACAGCTGAGCCTTCCACTGCCTTCCAATGTAACATGAAATGAGGGGTCCCCAGACATTAGAATTTCAAAGACCAGTAAAGTTTCACACACACAACCTCCCGAAAAATTGGCAGAAATGACACAAGGCAACTGACTTTTCATTTTGGCAAACTAGAACCTTTTAAAAAGAATTACAATGCACTTTCCATTGTTTTATAAAGACAAGATGTTTTAACAAATGTAAGAAAGATATTCTCAGAATGCCGGCTATGCCTTAAAACTGAATAAACATAGCTTATGGAAAAGTGGAAAGCTCACTATATTGTCCCAGCTTGTCTGACTTTGCCACTGTTATGTAAACATTTTGTCATGGTTGGCACAAATCCATAAACCAGCATGTGCCAGTCATTATACCGGAGGATCTCTACGTTTTCTTACAGCTCCTTTGGCCACTCTGACCCTCAGTCTCCTCAACTGTAAAATGGGGATAATAAGAATAACTGATGCTTATAAATATTAGGAAGAATCAAAAAGATAAAGTGCACAATGCCTGGTACCTAGTCAACCCTCAATAAATGTTAGCCTCATTATCACTGGTGGAATAAAAAGCCACTGACGACCCAGAAGGATCTGAAAGACTCTCCTCCTGACTGTGGTGATTATTGTTTGCTATGTTGCCTAACTCGGATCTAGTAATGACCTTTTTATGTGTGTTGTACTGTCCAGCTTACAAAGCACATTTATATCCACTGTCTCAGATCTTCCCAAGAGCCCCCAAGGGCAGGGATAGCAGAACCCCCTTCTCATAGATCAGACAGTGGAGGCACAGGGAGGGTACATGGTTTGTCTAAGGAGCTTATATGTGGCTAAACTGGGTGGAGGACTTAACTTTTCTGACTGCTAATTAACCCCTCTTTCCACTAATCCTGCTCTGGTGGAAATAATGACTTTTATGTGCTTTGGTTTCCTAATTTGCTTTTGCTTCTCTGCTAAAGCTACTGGCTTATTTTTTTTTTTTTTCTGACATTTTTGTCAAGTTTCTATTGATTGTGTCTTCAAGATCAGAAATTCCCATTGCTTTGTGGGTTAATAGGATCGACCATGTGTTAAATATCTACCATGTGCAAGAAACTGCACCAAGTGATTTACAAATGTCATTTTATTTAGTTCTCATGAAAACATAGAAGTTGGTTTTATTGTATCATTTTACTAATGAGGAAGTTGTGGCACAGTGAGGGCAGGTGGATTGGCCAAGGTCACACTGGTTTTAAGTTGTGGAGTCAGAATTTGAACCCAAAACAGATTTCAAAGCCCCATGTTCCTAACTACAAGACTGTACTGCCTCAGGAAGCTGAAAGACTTGTCATCAATAATTAATTAGATCTAATGTCTGGGTTTCGTAATTCCTTCTATTTCTATTTTTAAGTGTTATTTGGACTCAGAACTTGTAAAATTATGCTAGGGATGTATGGCAGGAGGTGAGGGGGAACTCTAAAGATGAAGATGAAAGGAAGGTATATTATAGATATCTAAAACACATTGGACTTTATTATCCAGTAGATACATATACATGGTACTTACAGATATGTATATATGTATACACACATACAGATAGAGATTACCTAAATTATACGTGGATTTGTGTGTATATTTCATTCATTTATTCAGCAAATATTTCCTGAGTACCCACTATGTGCCAGGCATTCCTACTCTTCCTAAATTCAGGGTTAATTTCACAAAACTCCAAGGGAAATTAGAAAATGTTTTGACCAGAGATTGAAAACAGGCAGCCTGCAGGCCACATTTGGCTCAAAAAACATTTAATTTGGCCCACACCAGTCTTTTTTTTTTTTTTTTTTACCCATACATCTTTAAATCCCTGTCATCCCTGCCATTCCACGCATCTGTGTGTCCTGCCTACCCTGCATTTGTATCTGCAGCCCTGGAATGAGACCTGTCATGTCCCTGGCAGGGAAACCCATGCATACAGACAGAAACTGGCTTCCTGAAATCCAGTCAGTAGCAGAGGTGAGACAGGAATTCACATCAACTGACTCCAAACCTGCAGATAAAATTAGGAGGCAGGACAACATTATCTTCCTAACAATACTATGTTTTCAACTCAGCCGTACCGATCTGATAGGAGCCTGTCCAATCCCTCTTCCTGGAAAGGCCACAGCTTCCTGGATAATTCTTTAGGAACCATCTGCCAATGGAAACATTGGGTTTGCAAACACGGATTTCAAAAAGTTACAGCAATGAACAGAATAGTCTGTTAGAATGATCATGATGATAAGTATTGTTATTTCTCTTATTTTAATAATGGCAAACATTTATTGAGAACTTACTTTATACCAAGCACTGTGAAAAGGAGAGAAGTTCAGCAGACCTGGGATGTTTTCTGGCTCTGCAATTAGTTTGTCGGTTAAATAACTAACAAACAGTCAGATTCTCTGCCAGAACCACGCACAGCATCCACAGCCTGAGATAATGTTCATTGTCACACTATATTTTGGAATTTAAAATATCTTCCAGCAGGGATTCTTAAACTTTAGTGTAAAAAACATTCCCTAGGGTGCTTATTTAAAATACATATTCCTGGACCTAACCCTAAAAGAGCCTGAGGAGGGCCAGGGAGTCTAAACTTATAGTAAAATGCCCAGTTGATGCTGACACAACTGGTCCCCAGTCCACTCATTGAGAAATAATACATTAGAGGACAGGTGGTATATTTCCTCCTAGGTGCGATATGCACCTGAAATTTAGAGTTGTCCCCAATTTCGTTGTGCAAAGCTTGACTGTTAAAAAAAAAAATACAGAAAGACAAAAAGCCACCCAGATTCTGTTCACTTCCCCGCACTGCGGATGCCACATCTGAAAGCATGCCTACTCTGTTCTATGCAGACCTCAGTCTGCTCTGAGACCCTTCCCAGGAGACAGGTGGCTACTCACTGGTGGAAAGGGAGAGGCAGAGGCTCCAAGGCTGACACTGTCACCAGGCCCCGCTGACCGGTCACCAAGGACACACCTTCCCACTCAGACCCTCCTTCAGCTGTCTTCACCAAGATCAACTCGTCCTTGCAAAGTGTCAAACACTCCCCTTCCTTCTCAGCTGGCTGAGCCACTGAGAACATGGCTCTGCAGAAGAACTGGCCTGCAGATAGTGAGAAAAGCAGCAGCTTTCTGAGGAGTAGCAGGAAGTGAAAAGGGATTATCACACAATGCAACGTTCCTATCCAGAGCCTGAATACTTTTCTTCCTGGAAGTAAAGTGAACAGTCTAGGGGAAGGCACTGCAAGAGGTCCTTGTGATCCCAGGAAAACTGGTACAAAGAATAAAGCCACTGAAAGGGAATTCACTTAAAATAGACACCAAAATTTCTGAGTAATTTGTGAGAATAAGGCTTAATTGGTACTGTACCTTGAGAAAGAGATAAAATAAAAACTTACCAAAATGTATTTATATTTAACAGAACTTCCTTTATAATTGCAAACTTGTGCTTAATCTTAGAACCAATGAAAAATAAACTAAGTTAACTTGGGTGAATATAATTACTCCAACAAAGTTTTATTATAGCACAATATGAAATTCTTTTCTTCATATGTGATTCATGTAATGCAATCATAATCATTTTTGCAAAAATACCATATGCAAATCTGGCTCTTTCAATGTGTCTGTTATTTCATCAGGCTTGTTCACCTCAGTTGTTAACTGGTAGGTGGTGACCTTGATAGGATCCTCACTTGTAAACAGATCAGGGGGTGCTTCAAGGGGTTCCTCAACATCACTTTCCTCAATTTCATGAAATACTTCAAGTTTTGCAAGATTTGCATGCTTATTTTACAATCAAAACATATCACATGTTTAGAAAAGTGTTTCTCAATCCTAGATACGTATTAGAATTATATGGGAAATTTTCCAAAACATGCCAATGCCTGGTCCCCCACCCCCAGAGAGTTAATGGGCCTAGGTATTAAGCCGCATAGGCATCTGGCATGGGCATCTTTGTAAAACTCCCCAAGCACGGGCATCTTTGTAAAATTTTCTATCCTCACTCAATGAAACCGACTAACACAGCTGTTTATGTGATGTCAGTGTTGAACTGAGAGAAATATTCAGAGTACTATTACGATAGGTGGGTTCATTGGTGACAATTTCATATTTGAATGACCTTTGCCTCCCTTTGTATCCTGCTTATTTCAGGGCCTCTGATAGCAAATATCCAGACAAAACCCCATCCCCAGCCCTACACCATGCTCACCTTCCTGTATCAGGAGTCCCAGGTTGATGGTTTCCAGATGTTTATCATCTACGGACACTTGGATCTCTGTATCCTCCACCAATCTGCAGTTGAGCCAGTACTTGTGGTCAAAGAGGAGATGCTCCAGACATATGGATACGTAGCCTAAGAAGTCAAGCCAACAAAATTCCTGAACAAAATGATCCCCACCATGCTGAGCATGGAAGAGAGTGAGCAAGTTCCCTCCTGAACCCCAGGAGGGACAGATCCCCAACCTGCCATTTAACTGGAAGCAGAACAGCATAAGAGGGGTAGCTAGACATTTTCTAGAATGAATTCTTTCTTCTCAGCATCTGTTGGGAAATATAAGTCATTTTTAAATGATATTTACCATTTTCAACATACTGTGGGTCTCCATAAATGCATAATGAGATGACCAAACCCAATTGCCTCCATCCATGGAGGTCTCCAAGTTTACTATGTTGACTCTGTGGGTCCTAGTCCCCCTTCAAGTTCCCCTGACCTGAGGTTCAAATTCCTGTGCCCCTTATGATGCAGTGGCTGAGAAGGGCTCCAAGGGCCCACAAAGGAATCAGGACTTGCTTCCTTGTACACACTCTGCCCCTGCCCCTCCTGCAACACCAGTAAGCTCTCTCCTGTTAAAAGCAGACTAAAAACTATGTAAATTGTAAAATGGTAATAATTATGTATAGTATTTTAAACTTGCCTATAAACATGAATTATGGTAAAATGCTTCTTCTTTTGAGGCTTCCTCTTTTCCTTATGATGCAAAAACCTGTCTCTTTCCATTCTGACTGTCCATTGTGCTGATTTAAGCCTTGTGTATCTTCTATAATCATACTTCTTGAACTTTAATGTGTACACAAATCACCTGGAGATCTTATTAAAATACAGATACTGATTCAGTAGGTTTGGGGTAGGGCTTGAGATTCTACCTTTTTAGCAGGGCCTATACAATGCCCATGCAGTTGGTCCGTGGAGCAGAGTTTGAATAGTGGGGATCTCTAATGGTCCAGAAGGAGATATACAGTGTGTAGAGCAGAAAATCCCCAAGACCATAAGAGAAGAAGTTACACCTTCCAGCTTTGAGCCACCTTGCCCCTCCAGCCCTGCACAACATACCTCCCTGTGTACAATTACATGGAGCCCAGTGTTTTCAGGGAGATGTACAATGAGCATCAAATCAGGTGGCCTCCTGCTTGGCTTGGCTTTGCTTTGTAACTGTAGCTTCCCTCTCAGGAGTTGTTCTCTCTGGAGAAGGCAAGTGAGCCATTTCCCACCACCATGGTACTGATGCTGTGTCCCAGTGTCCTTCTTTACCTTCTAGAAAACCCTGCCACCTGAGGCTGCTATAAGCAGATAATTTCATTTCTTTCTTTGACTCTTTTCCAAATACATGGGATAAAGCATCTGGAGCTTTACTATTTCAAGCACCTACTTTGATCTTACTCAAGACTAGTTCCTATTTTTAAAAAAAACCAATTTCACATCTATCTCAGTATTTTGGATTTAGTAGATGACCAATAACTCTTTGCCAATTGATTGATTACCTAATAAAGAAGGATCTCCCTGGGCGCAAAGAAGTGAACTTCTTCATATGGCATTTTAGAATAAGAGTTAATATTTGCTTTATATTTAGTTTCAGGCAGTTTGTGATATTCCAGAAGCTAACCATCACACTTAGGGCTCTACCTCTTTTAATTATCAGAGCCAGACCAATTCCTTAATGTCAAGCCCTACAAATTGGCTGAACTGTGAAGTAGATCCTCCTCCACCTGCCTGCTTTGTGTCATACCTAAATTAAGGTAGGTGGAGAACTTCCAGATTTCCTCCATGGTCTTGAAGGTGATGAGGAACTGGGCCCTCTGGGACTGGATACTGACCAGCCTTGCGGAGAGGTCCTGCATAAAGAGAACGAGTTAGCCCAGGATGACAGAAGTGTCCCGTTGACAAGCTCACACGTGCACCAAATGCTTTGTAGGAGCTTCTTGATTATGGCATTGATTTTTACATCAGCATACACACACACACAAATGGAAACAACCTAAATATTCATCAACAGGAAACTGGTTAAAAGGGAGTACAATTTATCCATACAGTGAAATATTATGGTATTATGCAGCCACAAAAAAAGAATGAAGAAGTTCTCTGTGCGGATACAGGCTCCAAATATAACACTGCTATACAACTACAGCAACAAAAGAAGCCAGGGTGCAGAACTATGCACAGAGAATGCTACTTTTTGTGGGGGGAAAAAAGTGTGTGGGGGAGAGTCGAGGATGATTCACAGAAGGCATCTTGGAAACAAATTTGATTGTGAATCTGTGTCTAATGATTATTTTTATAAAGCTGGCAAACAGAAGAACCAAAGTACATAAAAATAAAAAATCATCCCAAATCCCTCCTCGCAAAGATCAACAATGTTAACACCTTCACGTATTAACTTTGAGTCTTTTTTCCTACACAAGCTTCCATGTAACTATTTTATATAAATAGAATCATATTATATAAGTTATTTTGCAATCCTCTTTTGTTCTAAAAAAGTATTTTATGAACCATCTCCCATGTCATTAAGTAGTCTATATTATTTTTAATGGCTGCATTTGCCATTTTTGCACTCAACGTAATTGATTCTGATTTCCTTACGGTTTCGCATTTGGACAGTTTTACATTTTTAAACATCCTAAATGGCACTGTGATAAACATCCTTAAGCTAAATCTTTGTGCACAGCCTTAATTGTTTTGACAAAAGTGATTCTGAGAAGTACAATTACAAACACAAGGATATGCACATTTCCAATCCTAAAATGCAGGCACCCTGCTGCCCTCCAGAGAAGTGTTCCAATTTATATGCTCACAAGCAGAGCAAGAGGAGGCTGAAAGCCTCTTTTTAAAAAAAATAAATAAATAAATACCTGAAAAAACAGGCCTGAATCACTGCCGGACTGGTTTTCCCCTAAATCTCTGTTGCTTGTCCAAGCACCTGGAGTTGACTATTACTAGAGATGGTGAGAGCATCCCTCCCCCAGGCCAGGTCCTGCCATCAATACCAGCCCCTGGAGCGCTATCAGGAGGGAACCTTAGGGGAAGAAGAAGAGAGTATAAGAAGCCAAAGGATGAGCCCCTAGTTCAGCAAAGTCAGAACTCTGGGGTTCTGCCATCCCAGACCCCAGGAGGCCCCAGATCCTTGGAGGATGTAGATCCCATAATCAGAGAAGGGGTGGGTGCTAGGTGAAAATTGATTTACAGAGAATTTATTACATACCAGGCACTTCACCAAGAGCTTTATGAGCAATACCTCATTTAACTCCCACAATAGCCCCATGAAGAGAACGCAATGACAGTATTTAATCCATTCTAAGATGTGCTTTTATCACACTTAACCACTTCTGAAATAAAAAATAAGGAAGCATGGCATCATTCTTAATTGGCAGCATTTGTTTTCTTTCTTGGAGTTACATAAAATAATGGCACATTTTATAATCAATGGCATCTTAGATCTAATGAAAAATGTCTTTGTCCCTGTTTTGCGTTCAAGAAGGTCAAGGCTCAGACAGGTTAAGTAACTGGCCCAAGGTCACCTGCCGAGTAAGATGATTAGATCTCAGAGCCAGCCTACTCCAGGCCTCAGCTTCAACCCACAAGCTTGCCCAGCTCATGCCTCAGCCCAGCAGGCCCGCTGTCGCACTCAGCCCTACTCCTGCCATACCAAAGGTGACGCACGATAAAGGAAAATCTATGGCACCAATTAGCAGCCAATGTCTCCAAGTTCCTGAATTCCGGGGATTAAAAAAAATAAAATAAAACTTAAAAACCCTTAGTTACTATTTATGGAGTGCATACCACCGCCCAAAAACCATGCCAAGCTCTGTACAGATACTTTCTCATTTTCTCCTCCTGCAAAACCAGACACAATCGTTTTTGCTGCATGACATTTAGAGTACTTTTCTTCTTTGAATTTGTACCAGATTAACGCAGAGACTGTAAAAATAACCAGAACATATGTAAAGCAATATTCTCCTTCCTCTACCTCTAGTTGCAACAACTTTCACCCATTTCTGATTTTACTCCTCCTAGTTAGTACCTTCTAAATTGTAAATAATTTGATCTTACCTTTTTTCCTTGGTTTAACAGTTGAAAATATCATCTACCCACTATGAAAGGTAAGGAATTGGTTTAGTTACTTTATTGTCCTTTCCTCCTCTCATCCTAACATTTATAGTTATTGCTTTTTGATTGACATTTTGGTACTTTAAAAAAATATACTTAGTGGTTACCAGAGGTAGGGGAGAGGGGATTCTGGAGAGTTCTTTTTCCATGAGGAGAGTTTCAGTTTGGAATGATGAAAAATTCTGGAGATGGATAAGCTGTGAATGTACTTAATGCCATAGTGAATTGTACACTTTTTAAATGATTAGAATTTTGTTATGTATATTCTATCCCAGTAAAAAATAAAATAAAATTGAAAATTATCCCATCAGGAAAAAAGTGTACATAATGAGGTAATGCTATAACGATTTCCATTTTACAGAGGTTAAGTAACTCGCCAAAGGTCACACAACTAATAGTAGCAGATTTGAAACCAACTTTTCTCTGACTCAGCAAATCCAGGTTGCCCCATTCTGAGTTCCTGCCCCTTCCTGCTAAGCAGAGAATGTGTATATAATCATTCATTCAGTCGGTCTATCTGGCAGTCAGATGTTTTCTTGAGGGCTCACTTTGTCCCAGGTGCTGTCTTAGGTGCCAGGGTGGACACAAGCCCTGTGTGCAGACTTCTACTGGCTGCCAATGCTCACCTTAAACAGCGCTCGCACCTCCTGGTCCTCATTCTCCAGCGCCCAGAGGCGCCTGCGCGCTGCTTCGTGCAAGGGTCCGTTTACACACCTCCTGGAGCGGCTCCTCACACAGAAAGAGAGCGTCAGATCTTAAAGAGAACAGAGGGAGAAGGATCAGGCTGGAAACAATAAAAAGGAAGAAAGAATTAGATAAATCCCCAAAGTTCCCCCTACATGTGTACCTAAACCCTAGATTTGTGTCCTCATTAATTACAGATTAGAATGGTCTTAACATTCCTCTGAGTGCCCCTTTAAACTGTTTTCCCCAGAAGGGGGGAAAAAAAATACTGACACCCAGGGTGGCTCCGGAATCGCAGGGGGTGATGCACTCACATCGGTTATTTCTGCTTTGCACAGGGTTTATTCCTACACTGCCTGGCACTGATATAATGATGCTGACACAGAACCAGCTAGTACGATTATTGCTTCTGGTAGATGATCTGTGAAAGTTTTGAGTGAATACTACTTTACCCATATTTAAGTAAATGTATTTATATGTTAAATTTATAACATGTAATAGACATATATTTTATGAATTATACATATAACACATACATTTTCTCTAACCAGTTTCTAATACTGCATTTATTAATGTTTGGCAAGGTACTTAGTGTATCAAAGTCTATCCTTAAGTTCTTCAAAATGCACATTCACTTAACAAATACTTATTGAGGGCCTCCCATGAGCCAGCAGCTGTTTTAGGTGCTGAGGATACAGCAGAGAACAAGATAGACCTGGTCCCTGTTCTCATGGAGCTTGTATTCTACTTGGCAAGTAATTCCATAAATGCAATAGTTTCAGATGGAGAAAAGTGCTATTTAAAAAAGCTTCATAGGGTTAGGAGACAGAAGGATGGAGTAGCTGGGGGATCGGGTATGACTTTGGATAGTGTTGTCAGGAAAGGCCACACTGAGGAGGTTTATCTTACAATTGCACTTTGCAATGTGTCTTCTTTAGATAGTAAGTAGCAACCTGTTAATAATTATCCAACACAATAAACCAAGAAGACACTGGACCTGACAATCGCAAAGGTCTCTCTTCCAGCCCCAACTTGCCAGGACATTTATAAGTTCCTGAGCACATTAGAGACGGCTTGTATCATGCTGGGTGGGGTCCCCAAGGCAGCCCTGAACTCCTACCTTTAAAAGGCCTGTCTTTAACCTAGAAGTCCTGAAAATGCTGTGGCTACAGACCAGCTCCTATATGACATACCCAAATGACCTGACTTTGATGTGAACTTCGGGTGGATGTTTGTTCTACTCAGTTCCTCCCCGGTCTGTGTTCCAATTTCATGCAACCCCTCCACTTTCAGCAATCCCCGTCCAGTCCTCCATCTGGTAGCCTCACGGTATGCTGATCACTAGGATGAGGCACAGCATAAAGATGATGCCCAGGGAGGACTCACACAGACTTGGGCTTAATGCTTCACTCTACCGCTCAATAACTGCCAACCGGAACAGTTAATTGCCTCTCTATGTTTGACTTTCCCCATTAGCAAAATCTGCAGGGGTTCTAAGAGGCTTACTAAATGATATTGTGCATATAAACATATTTGCTCAGTGCCTGGTACATATTAAATGTTCAGTAAACACATTAAACATTAGCAGTTGCCCTACCCCCACTCCAGCAATTACTGCTCACGGCTGCCCTCATTTGGTTCTTTCCACCAAACCCCATCTCTCCTGTCCTTCCAAAACCTGATCCAGACTCCCTCTAGAATCTCTCTCGGAATAGCCCCTGCTGACTGATAGCCCCTTCAGTATGAATCTCCTTGCCATATATATGGAACTCAAAAGACCTGGACTTAAATAAGCCAACAGCTTTTGATATCTCAAACAGTGAGAACTGATACTCAAAGCAAAACATCTGTGACTCAGAGCAAAATGTCTGTGCCCACCATGGGATCCTACAGTGCTCTGTATCACCAGAGTAAGGAGTAAAGCAAGTTCACTCTAGTTTTAGTGTGAAGTATATTGTGTCATATTTTAATCCTTCTGGAACCCTGCCCTGTAATCATGATAATGTATCTGATGGATTCTGTCTGTGACTGTTCTGCAAAGGAGAGGTTGGCAGCTGGTGCCGAGTCTCCTCTCCTCACCCTGTGACCTTCCTAGAAACATCATCAGGGTGGGAAATGCTGAAGGACAGATAAGTTAAGCCTGAGGTCGGTTCAGTTTCACCCACAGATACCCTTTGTTCATTGGCCTTCATGCATTGATAAGGCAAAATGCTGACTCCACTAAGTTCATGAAACAGCAGATGGTAATTCAGGTCTTTTCAGGGATGGCCCAACCTGACAGGCAGATAAGCAGATTGACACAAAAGCAAGAAACAAAGGGCAAGCTTCTTCTCATTGTCACCCAAGCAGTTTGACAGTTTTGAATTTGAAATTGGGAAAAGAAAGAACCTGGTATGACATTTATACAATATCTAGTATATGATTTATATTCTTTAAATATTCAAAATGTAAATCTTTTTCACAAATCTATATTTTGCATCCCAGGAAGAGGGATATTTTTGGAGGACAAAGGAGCACTGTGGTTATGAATAAGGACCTTCCTCATCACATATTAACTGTGTGGCAGTGAAGTCATTTCCCCCTCTGAGACTGTTTCCCACCTGCTAAATGGGGATTTTGGTGCCTCCACCTAGAGGTGAACAGGTAAGTATGAGAAGAATAGGTCAGGATCGCTGGGCACGTGGTTTGCCCTCAAATCAATGGTCACTGCTACTGTACAATATAAACCAACTCTTCCATAGGTTTGTCCTCAGAGTTTCTGGTACAGGGTTCAGCCCAGGTGTAGCTTTCTCTGATGACAATTTTCTCTTTTCAGGCTTCATCAAGGTCTCTTAAAGGGGACTTTGTGAGAGACATATTTTAAGAATAGGATTTTTTTCACATTAATTTCAAAATCTTTTTCTGTTTCTGCAAGTTTCATACGGATGCCCTCCTTCTCAGCCAATCTCACCCTGCGTATTCAACCCTTCATTCACTTATTTATTTATTTAATAAATATTTATTCAGAACATACTACAATAAGGTACTGTTAGGTATTATATAGAATATAGATGTGACCACCACATATTCATTCAACAATTCATATATTTATTTATCAAACATTTTCTGAGTACCAACTATGTACAAACAAAAATTACCCCTGCCCCCCAGTACCTTAAAATCTAATTTATGACATACTTTCTTTAACACAGGAAATATGTACGGACCTCCTAATGTGTGCCAGATTGCAAAGAGATTTGAGTACCAGACTGAGGCAGTTTGAATTAATCTCATAGGCCATGAAGTACAATGGAGGATTTGTGAGCAAATGAATATCATAATTAAAGTCCTGCTTACAAAGGTACATCTGGTGGTGGCTCTTGGAAAGGGTGAGAGGGAGGGAGTCTGCAGATAAGGAGGTTACTGCAATATTCTATATGGAAGGTATTTTTTAAATAGAGCTTTGTCTTTGGGATTTGGATACCTGGAGTCATGTTCTGTGGCAGGAAACATTTTTCCTTGTATTCAGATGAGGATATACACTCACTCGATATGGTTGGATCCTTGGAAGGAGTTTCTTTACCTGGAGAAGATAAAATGAAAAATCATTCATGAAAGCGTGAGAAAGTTATAAGCAAAGGCTGCAAGTTTTTGTAGAGTGACAGTTTTTTCCAGGACTGGTGGCATGGAAGAATTCTAATAGTAATCACCATTGCCTTACAATTATTTTGCACTCAGCTGTTATCAAAGAACTGCCATGCTTGTATCTCAATCCTGCAGCAGGCTGGGTGTCCCCATCTTATTAAAAACGTGGATTCCCACCCACAAGTGAAAGCCAGTTCCGTGGCTTAGTACACTGAAGGTGCTCAATATACATTGAGCCTACACAGGTCACCATGGGTCTGACTACAGCAAGGCTTAGGGTCAATGGGGGGATAACAGAAGAGCTGGAGTGGAGACGGAGATTGGCATCACTAGGGAGATGACCTGGGCATGGCTGTAATGTCCCTAAAATGTATGATTGTCCCCAGCTGTCTTTCTGTCTGCCCCTTATTTATAAGGTCCTACTGGGGACCAATCTCCTCCCAGCTCTCCAAAAAGTTCTTGTCTTTACAGCTGTAGAAGTGGCATGAAAAGAAGAAAGAAGGTCAGAACACAGGCTAGGGCTGCGGAGAAGGTTACTCTGATGGCAGAGTGTTGAAAAGAGAGAAGATGGTACAGCTGTAAAGCATAAAGAAGTAGATACAGGAGAAATTTCACAAGTATTGCCATAGAATGTGGCCCTCCTTTATGGTATCTTCAAAATACAAGGGAACTCGAGTCCTTAACACATTAATTTTGGTTGCTGGATTCTGGTTTTTCTTTCCATGAAATTGCTTAAGAACTATACCATAAGGTCAGAATATTATAAGCTTTACCTGGTCCTGGAAAGAAGGGTTAGGAATCTTGGCTCAACCACTATTTGTGAGTCACTCATTTGATCCTCCCAGTTTCTTGTAAAATTGTGGTTCAGAGTTAAGCAGGCCTACCAGGTTTTGCATTTGGGATCAGTGCTTCTAATGACACAGTCCAAGAGTGCAACAGGGATGGAGCAGTCACCTCACTGCTAATTAGCACGAACCTAGATTCTCATATTGCTGCCAACAGCCTGTGTCTCCATTCTGTGCCTATGCAGGGGTATTTTGACACCCAAGTTGAGGACCTTCCTTTTCTTCATAGCAGGAGCAGTTATCACTGTTTGGGGTGATGTACAAGGAGAATGAAATAGATTTCAGCTTGAATAGGCAGAAGGAGGGGCCCACCAGCTCACAGCTCTTCATCTGGTAAATATTGTTAGCTGTTCAGTGCTGAAAGCTAAGCAGCTTAGCTGAAAAGCTGGAGGTAATGAGCTATAGTCAAACAGGATCATTTTGTAGTTCTGCCCCTAGGAACCAAAAGCAACTACAGCTAAAAGGCACTGGCTTGGGAATCATGAGATATGATAATGGGCACTAATCAAATTCTCCCATGCAGGGGTTACATGACCTTGGGCAAGGCACTTCACCTGTCCACTTTTTGAGATTTCACTTTCCCCATTTATAAATGAAGGGTTGATCTAAATTAGTGCTTCTGAACCCTGGCTGCGTATTTGAATAGGCAGGTTGCTTTTTTAAATTACTGTTTCATCCCCAGAGATTCTGATTTTGGGGGTCCATAGTGCAGCCACAGGTATTTTTTTAAGTTCCCCATATGATTCCAATTTGAGCCAGTGTTGAGAACCACAAGTCTAAATAGGTGCTTCTCAAACTTTAATGTGCATATGAATCACCTGGGGATATTGATAAAATACAGATTCTGCCTCAGTAGCTGAAAGCTGAGGTTCTGCATGTCTAATGTGTTCCCAGGTGATGCTCATGCCACTGGGACCACACTTGGAGTAGCAGATGTCTATACAAAAAAAAAAGCAAACAAACTTGTAGAAAATATAGAATATCTACATGACTTGAGGTTGCCAGTGATTTCCTAAACAGAATGGAAAAAGTGCTACCTTCAAAAGAAATAATGGATAAATTGTAATACATTAAAATTAGGAACATTTGTTAATCAAAAATGCAATTAAGAGTGAAAAGTAATTGACAGAGTAAAAGAAAATACTGATAATATGTATAGTCATCAAAGAACTCAAACCTAGAATATATAAAGAATGCTAAAAATCTGTAAGAAATAGGTAGGCAACCCACTAGAAAAATGGGCAGAAGGTTTGAATAAGCATTTCACTAAAGATAATATCCAAACAACTAACAGATATATGAAAATTTGCCCAACCTCATCAGGGAAATCAAAATTAAAACCACACTGGAACACAACTACACTGACTGGCTAAAATGAAAAAGACAGATAAAGCCAAGTGTTTGTAAGGATCTAGAGCAACTGGAACTTCCATATACTGCAAGTGTTGGAATAAAATTTGAAAATTTTCTCTTTGGAAAACTGGCAATGTCAATTCAAGCTGAAAATATGTATGCGCTAAGACCAAATGACATCTCCTAAAATATTCAGAGAAGCACTATTCATGACAGCCAAAACCTGGCAACAACTCAAATGTCCATCTACACTAGAATGGATAAGTAAATGATGGTATATATAATTAAATCCAATGCAACAATGAGAATAAATGAATTACCACTGCATGAAACAACATAGATGGGTATATTCACCTTGTGAAAAGTTACCACACTGTACACATGATTTCATGCACAATTTTGTATGAATGTTACACTTTAATAAAAAGGTGAATTTTAAAATATTCTTGGAGCCTTCTCTACCTACTCTACCTTGAAAAATCTAGGGGTAGAGTCTAGAGGTGTGCATTTTAAATTAGCACCTTGGGTATTTCTGATGTCCCCTAGCATGTTGGAACGCTCAAGCCAATTTGCCAGAGGCCTCAGAACCCACAAGCCAGAAGGGTACCTCCTTGAGAAACAATAAGGAAGCTGGAAAATTAGAGTGAGCTCTATAATAGGAAAACAGGTAATAGTTGCACAGGGATTTACAGTTTCCAGAGCTCTTTTACACATGGACTTATATTTCAACATAAAGGAATTTGAAACTCAAGCTGAGCCTTGAGAACCAAGGACAATTCAAAGCAATAAAAACTGTCATATAGAATCAATTACCTTAGGAAAAATATATGATTTTTTTTAATGACTAAAAGAAAATAAGCCACCTTATTTTCTGGTAGTTATTCCTCAGTCATTTTCAACAATTTTTTCTATACTTTTGTCCACTTTCCAAATACTCTACTTTTCAAATATTCTGTAATGGGCATACATTTGTTTTCTAACACTGAAGGCACATAGAGAAGTGGCTAGGAACAGGTGGCAATCAGACAGTCCTGGACTCAAATCCTGGCTTCATCATTAGCCATGTGACCTATGTGAACCAAGTCTATATGGTTCATGAAGGTTCGGCTCCATCCCTAGCTCCCAAAGTGGGCACATGACCCAAGCATAGTCCAATTGCTGTGCCATGGCCAAGTGACCAAAGTTAAGTCAATGAGAATTAGTCCTAGGATGTTCATCATTGCTCTTAGGGAAGAGATGATTTCTTTCCACGGCTCTTGAAGCTGTGAATATGACAGCCTGGAGCTTTGGGGCCCGCAGCAGGGAGAAAGCCTGCCTGAGGTTGATTCCAATCCAGTACAAACAGAGCTTAGGAATGATAGCTTCCTGATAACATCATTTGGGTGCCTTGATCTAGCCATACCTGAAGCAAAACAAAAAACCAAACAAACAAACAAAAAAAAACCTTGGACTTTGATTTACGAGGGTTGTCCAGAAACTATCCAGCCATTGTTAATACACTTTTTCATATTACATGGCTGGATACTTTCTGGACAACCCTCATATTAATGAATAAATTACTTCCAACGTAAGCTAGTTTCATTTTTATTATCATTGATCAGAAAAAGTCACTAACACTCAATTCAAAAAAGCATTGAGATTTATTTTAAAACTGCCAAACTGGTTTCCAAAGTGGCTATACCATTTTTTATTCCCATTAAAAATGTATGAGAGCTCTAGTTGCTCCACGTCCTCACCAACACTTAATATTATCAGTCTTTTTAATTTTACCCATTCTAAGTAGGCATACAGTTTTATCTCATTGTTTCAATTTGCATTTTCCTAATAATTTATGATAGTTAAGCATTTTTTCATGTGCTTATTTGCCATCCATGTATTTTCCATATGGAAGTGTTGGTACAAACAGTTTGCACAGTTTTTATTGGGTTATGCTCTCATTATGGAGTTATAAGAGTTTATACATATATGTATGTATGTACATATATGTTTTGGATACAAGTATCAAATGTGTGTTTTGCAAATATTTTATTCTCCTGTCTGTGGCTTGCTTTTTATTTTCTTGGCAGATTCTTATTGGGGGGAGGGGGAAGCAGGATTATCAGTAAAGAGATCAGCAGGATAGGCAGGCATGAGCTTTGCACACACATGAGACAGTAGAGGCCAGCCTGTGCATACTGGAGGGGTGGGAGATCATGGGACTAAAATTGATAAGGATGGGCGGGTCAGGATGGGGGAGCACTTTAGGGTAGGTAGAGGTGTTTAGAATGGATACGGTAAGAAATGAGGAGCTGTGAAACACTCTTGAGCATAGAAGTGGCATAATAAAAGTGAAACCTCTACTTATGGTGAAACAGGGAGGACAGGTAGAGGGAAGCACGAGAGGCAGGAGGGCCAGCCAAAAAGCTGCTATGGAAATCCAGGGATGTGGGTAGGAGAATGTGGACTGTGATCTTGACAATGAAAAGTGAGGAAATAGAATAAATGATGCTATATTTTAAAGTAAGAAAAGAGAAGGCATCTTTACATACCGAATATGAGGAATAAAGACGGGGAAGAGGCAATAATTAAAGAAAACGAATGTTGGAAGGGATTTAAGAGATCATTTAGTTCCACTCCAAATTTTACTGTTGAGAAACTAAGGCCCAGAGTGAAGTGGTGATTTTACCAAGGTCACACAGCAAGTTAGCAAAAGAGTCAGTCATCCAAATCAATGCATACAGACTTTTGCTGTTTCCACTACATTAACCTGCCCTCAGAACTCTGAGGTCTAAGGGCTCTGATCGGGGAAACATCTCACACACGACAACTTGCTGAAAATGAGAAGTCACTTTCATCTTTCCCCTCTCAGCTTCTCTTTGCTGCTCACCCACCACCACCCTCGACTTTAAGAAGAAACTAGACAGCAAATATTTCCTTGAGTGCTTTTTCCCTCCACCCACATTTTCTTTCTTTTTGACCTCACAAACATATCATCAGCAGTTTTTAATGATGTAAAACCATTTTCTCCTTGTGGAGACAAATATCAAATTAGAACTACAGCTACATCTATCCACATGGATATATCTCAGATCATAATGTTGAGCAAAAAAAAAAAAAGTTGCATAATGCTATCATTTTTTTTAAGTTTAAAAATCTACAAAATAATTATTTGTGATGATTGTGGGTTCATGGATATGTAGTAAAAACACAAAACCACTGAATTCATGAAAGTGATTAACTTTGTGGAGAGAGCAGAGGAAAGAGCTATCCAGGGAACCCTAAGTGTATTTGTGATGTTTTATTTTTTCAAAAAGTAAGAGAAAGAAATAAATAAGCTCTGAAGATAATACAGCATAAAGTAAAAATTTATTACACTAAATGGTGGGCTTATTATTCTAATATTCTCTATTATTGGTATGTTCAAAATACTTTATAAGTCTTTTAAAATTCAAAAGTGAAGCATCATTTACTATTGTCAGCATTCACCTCCCCCCGCCCGCCGCAATCTCCTATTATTATACTGATGATTCACATTTACCAAAAAGGTTGAAGGAAAGTTACAAACACCAGTGATCAATGTAGGCAAATGTATCCCTCCCACATCTTCTCTTTTTTTATTATTTTTTGTAGGGATGGGGTCTTGCTATGTTGCTCAGGCTGGTCTCAAACTCCTGGCCTCAAGCAATCCTCCCTGTCTTGGCCTCTCAAAGTGCTGGGATTACAGGTGTGAGCCACCACATCCGACCTACATCTTCTCTTTAAGTTTGCAAATCTGCCAAATTTCTCCAAAAAGGTGTTGAAGAGAAGGAAGAAGTTCTAGCAGCTTTCAGACCAACGAACTTTGACATGACTTTGTCTGTGATCCAAAGTGATCAACAGAGAACAATGAGAACATCAGAGAACATCAACAATGGCGAGAACCTCATAGGTGGGGAAGTCACAAATGATGGCAATTAACCAAAAACCTACCCTCTCACCATGTGCAATCAGGGGATTTCTGTGAGCAAATGAGAAACGTCACAGGAACAGAAGCTGCAGGCAGAGTCCACGTGTAAGAATGTGGACGCTTGGTATAGTCAGAGGCGACATTCATTATTGTGTCATGCAAACCAGTTGGGCAGCTGTCCAGTGCTCAGTGCTATCAAAAGCCTTCTCCTTTCCTGCCTCCCTTATCCTGGAGGACTCACTGTTTGGTCTTCACTGTTAACTCCCACTTCAAAAGACACAAAGACAGAAGCAGCCAAAGAAACATGAGCACAGAATACTCCTCCAGGAAAGTGAGGAATTAGAAAGAAGGGATATGGGAGTGGTCCACATTAGCTAACAATAAAACACCCCAGAATTACTGAGGTGTTATCAGAAGCCAGACCCTGTGCTAAGTCCATAAGATGAATTATCTGATTTAATCCCCACAAAAGTTCCATGTGATGGATAATATCAGTAGATCCAATTCATAGCCAGGAAAACTGACCTTCAAAAAACATGAAAGACTTGCCCAAGGTCACACAACTATTAAGTCGCTCCTGAATGGGTCTCATACTTTGTTCCCTTTCTCTAGGATAAATAGGGACATCCAGAATGGGGATGTTTTTATTAACTGGCCTCAGACCTACAACACCCATATCAATCTCCCTAGGGAAAGGCCATGACACATGTGGGCAGGAAAAGCCATTGCAATAGAAAACCATGGCAGGGTGAGTCTGGGGCACCAACCAGTTGTCAATGGCAAAAAATAGTTGAAAGAATAAAATAATTGAATGATAGTATCAGGAAAAAATCGAGGATGCCTTCTTCAATATCGGTTTCTTTGTTTTGAGCTGCATAACTCTGTTCTACAGCAAATCTTTGGCTGAAGGACAAATGTCAAACAGAAACAGAGCTGCTCTGGCTGAGGGTCAGGGAGCAGGGGCAGTCCTCTCTAAGACACATCCACATAGCCGTTTACAACGCCCAGATTTTATAGATGACCAAATGGAGGCCCAGAGAGAGAATGAGATACGCTGGGGTCATAGAGATGTAATTAACAATGGCTACCATTTGTGTTTAATTAACTGCATGCCCGGCTGTTTTAAGTGTTTCAGATGCAGACTGAATCCCCACCTCAACCCTATGAGGAAGGCATAATCACTTCATAAAAGCTAAAGATGAGGAAACCAAAACACAGAAAGGTTAAGTAAACTGCTCAAAGCAAGTAAAAGAACCAAGATCAAACTCAGACACTTTGGCCTCCAAGACCAGATTAGCCATGATGAAACCTGCCTAATTGGAGGTAGACTGAGTCATATCCAGAACCCAGGTCTCTGACTTGCACGCCAGTGGTCCTGCGTGTCTCCCGTCCATGCCGTGTCTGCTCCCGAGGGGTACAATGACAATAGGATTTAGGGAGATGGACTGAAAATTTATAAATCCCAGAAATCTGGAGAAGCAAAATGTTTCATAGGTAAGCTTTTACCTTCTGTGCCAAGGGCATTGTTTGGGGTTTGTTTGCTTATAGTTTTGGGTCCAGGGTGCCCTTTGTCTGGGAGGAACTCCCTGCTGTAGTGCCAAGGTGCCCAGGCCAGGACCTCAAGCAGAGGAAGCAGAATCTGGCTGCTTCAGGTTCCCTTTAAGGACTTCAACTTCTTCAGAAATTAGAAAAATAAATAAATAAATAAGGACCTCGAGTGCCTTCTACAAGCCCAGCTCACAAGACTATACGGGGAAGTCATCTGTAAGAGTAGAAAGCCCTCAGCTCGGGGTGTTCTGTGGCTGCCCATCTCAGGAACCATGGTAGTGCTCCCAGAAGACATGCAATCCTAACAAGATTAGGAATGATTCCTTGGAGTAATTCTCCTCTGTCTCCCAAATGAGTCCTCCCCCCCAATCCACCCCCACATTCCCCCAAAGCCACCACTCATGCTGATAAATATACAAGAAAACACAGGGCCCCGCCTTGGTTCTGCTCTGAAAAGAAGCAAGGAGCTTGCATTGGGGTGATCAACCATCCTGGTTTGCCTAGGGCTATCCAGGTTTTAGCACTGACTGCATCCCAGGGAAGTAAGTGCCAGGCAACCCAGAACGGTTGGTCACCCCAAGTCAAATCTCAGATGATTTGACAACTCCTTAGAGCAACAACTCTCCATGGCCTCAAATTGACATTCCCCTCAAAAAATCACACTATAATAGGTAGAGGCAGGAAACTGCCTGTTTTTCTCTAGTAACAGTAACCCTGACAAAAATAGGCTTGAGCAACTGAGACCAAATTTATAACCACCCGTAGGCCACAGAGGAACTCACTGACTGAAATTTCTTCCTGTCCTAGGGAATCTTGGGAAGAAAGGAAGGAAGGGCTTAGTCACACCCCGGAGTGGCAGCCAAGAGCAGCACTCAGCTCCTCGGCAGGGAGAGCTCAAAGCCTCTTTCTTCAGGAAAAGTAGATGCTTCTCAGGCTTTACGTTTGTTTTACAAAGCCAAAATGACAAATACTGAACCGGGGAGTGGGGAGAAAGCACAAGCATCTCCCCATCTTTGGAAGAGCAGCTTCCCCAAGCCAGCAGGTCCCTGAGCCTTCACTGGATCAATGACCTCTGCCAAGCCACAGGCCAGGACCCCCAGGAAACTCACCTGGGCCCCAGGTCAGACTCCGCTCCCCGGGGATGCAGAAGCAGCCACCCATGTGTGCACCATCCTACCCTGGGCGAGGCCCCTGGGAACACCAGCCAGAAGAGTGCTAGGAGGGGATAGCCTCCCAACAGTGTCCCTCCTCCCGCCTCCTCCCTGGCACAGGAGGGACCAAGGCCCTCTCAATGCACAATGCAGCCTTTGATATCCTGGCTGCAAGCAGGAGGCCCAGGGAGGGTGGGAGGGGCAGCCCAGCCCACAGGCCCACAGCTCTTGCTCTGTCAGCCTCTGCCTGGGGAGCAGGGCTCCTCCCTGCTTCTCTGCAGATCACTTCATGCCTATCAGGCTGCAGCACATTCCTCGCATTCTAGGACTGAGATACACAGTTTGGTTCTTGTGGGGGTGGCCAGGGTGGGGAAGGAGGCCAGAGAGCACCCAGGAATCAAGACTGCTGGGCTCGCCCCCTCCCTGACTGCCTTGGCCCACACTGGCTGGCCTGCCATCCCTTGGAAGGTGATGCCCACCCAGCCTCTTTCTGCAAACACCTCCTTGGCTACCTGATAAAGCTGGAGCTGTGGGTGCAGCATCTCATCTCAACCCGGGCAGCATCAATTAGCAACTCCTGGCTGGTGAATATGCAAACCCGGCTACTGGTGGGAAGGAATCCAGGAAATTGTTTGATGTAGCCCAGCATTTTACAAGCAAGGGGATGGGGGACAAATACATCAGGGGATGGGGAGAGGCTGGTCAACAGGCACAAAGCTACAGTTAGACAGGAATAAGTTCTGTTCTATTGCACAGTAGGGTGACTGGAGTTAACAGTAATTTACTGTATATTTCAGAATAGTTAGAAAAGAACATTCTGAATGTTCTCACCACAAAAATATGATAAATGTTTGAGGTGATGAATATTCTAATCACCCTGATTTGATCATTACACAATGTATAAATGTATTGAAACATCACGCTATCCTCCATAAATATGTACAATTAGTATGCATCAATTAAAAATAAAACTAAAAAAAAAATGTTAAGACTACAGGTGTGCATGAAAAACTGGTCCCACCAGACTTACCACTCTACTGTTTCAGACAGGAAGGGGAGCGGGGAAATACAGTTAACATAGTGTGGCTAAATTTCAAAAAACTTCCCAAGAGATCTTGCAAAGGAGATAGAGAAAATATGGCTGATTGCCAGTGAGGTTGGACAGAGGCATGGCTGCTATAACAAGCTCAAGGATCACTGACCCCTCAATGTTTCCTTCATGCCTAGAGCAAAGGTCCATGGCAAGGGGTCCAAAGACAAGACGGAGTGGGCCGGGAGAGGGCTGGGTCCTGATGGGCCTGTGTCGCAGGCTACCTGCAGATGGAACTCGAGGTCAGTCTCATAAGCATGTTAAGGAGGGCAGTGGCCTGATCAAGTTCATATTCTGGGAGGAGCACTTGGGGTGACTATGTAAAGAATGGCAGAGGGCTCAGTCTCCCTGGAAAGGTCAGGAGTGTCCACTGCACACACCAGCCCACCCCAGGTGACAGGGTCTTGAGCTTGTCTCTGAAGTATGGCTTCAGTTTCCATGCTGACTCATCGTGAGCTGCAGTCACTGAATGTTTACTGCAGGCCAGGCACTCGTAAATTACTTTATTTAAATCCTATAGTAGCCCCATAATGTAGGCAATTTCATTTCTATACTATAAGTGAAGAGGAGTGTATAAGTTGTCCAAACCCCCCACCCCTGTTTATGAATGTCAGGTTCAGGACTTGAGCCAGGTCTAGTTGATTCCACAGCCCAGAAGCATCACCCTTCTGATGCACAGACTCCTTCTGTGACAACTAGGACACACAATGAGGAAGGACTAGGTGATCTGACACTGGAACCTCTGGAGCCAGCTGACCTTTTAAGGAAGGCTGAGAAGAGGAGGGCTAGGGCAGGGGGACACAGAGTACAGGGGGACAGGGACTCTCTGACCACATTGCCACCATGGAGGGCATTTTCTGTGTGCACATCTACTTAAAGTATCCACTTCCCATAATGTGTCCCATCCCCTTCCCTCACCAAAGCACAATGTTTTGAGTATGAATTAGCATGTTTTCTTGGGCCCAAGATGAAAGGACAAGGACTCCTTTACAAAGCAGCCACCCCAAACTGGGAGGTTCATGAGAATGAGACCGTGAAGAGAAGCTATGCTCTAACTTGCACACGCCGACAGATGCGTGGACTCATCATTTTCCCTTGACTTGTCTGCACACCACTCTTACGCAGGTACAGCAACAATCAGAAACTGTAAATGATTAAGACCAACCATCAGAAGTTATCCCAGGCTATCTGTCACAGATGATACCCTGAGGCAGTTGGTTGAGACACACATTTTGGCAAGTCTGAAATAGACAGTCCATTTTGGATGAAGTCATTTCATCTCTTCCCTTGAGATGTAAGAAACTAGTGTTATTCCGTTCATGGGTAGCTCAGAGGAATTTATCAGAACAAAAAGATTTCCAGGCAGAGAGAGCAGCAGGAGCAAAGGCCCTGAGGCAGGAGCTTGCTTGGTATGTGAAAGAAAGAGCATGCATGGCTTCAGGGTAGTGAGGCAGGGGAGGGCATAGAGATGAGGTCAGAGAAAGTAACAGGACACCCAACAGTGTAAGGCCTTGAAGGCCATCCAAGGATTTCAGCTTTTACTCTGAATATGGTAGGAGCCATTGGAGGACACTAAATAGAGGAGTAGCATGCTTGACTTATAATTGTAAAGGGTCACCCTGGCTGCTCCATGGAAAATAGGCTGTAGATGAAACTCCAGATATGCAGCAATTGTAAAATTCAGCAGAGAGATGGTGATGTCTTGAACCACAGTGATATTGGTGGAGGTGAAGAAAAGGGCTTAAGTATTAGACATATTTTGAAAAAACAGGGTATTAGTCAACGTTGTTCAGAGAAACAGAACCAATAGGAGATGACAGAGAGAGAGAGAACGAGGGAGAGAGAGAAATTTTAAAGGAATCAGGCTCACAAAACTGTGAGGGTTGGCAAATCTGAAATCCACAGGGCAGGCCAGAAGGCTGGAGACCCAGGTAAGAGCTGATATTGCAGTCTTGAGTCCAAATTCCACAGAGCATCTGGCTAGAAACTCAGGCAGGGTTTCCATGTTCTAGTCTTAAGGAGAATTTCTTCTTGTTTAGGAAACTTTAGTCTCTGGTCTTAAGGCCTTCAACTGATTGGATGACACCCACCCACATTATGGACAGTAATCTGCTTTATTCAAAGTCTACTGATTCAAATGTTAATCACATCTAAAAAAATACCTTCACAGTAACATCTATTTTGGCATCTGACCAAACAACTGGGCACCATGGCCTAGCCAAGCTGACACATACAATTAACCACTACAAAGAGCCATGAGGATATATTGACATATTGAATGTATGAGAGAAAAAAAAATCCCATCCAGGGTAATTCTAAGTTTTTTGACCTGAACAACTGGATACGTATCAAATAAATTTGATATATATTGAAATGTTGAATAACGGGAGAGGAGAAGCTTTGTGGATTGAAACCAGGAGTTTGGTTTTGTACATGTGAAGTTCAAGAGTCCTTTAACCATCCAAGCAGAAATAGATGAAGGAGTCTGGAGTTCAAGGGGATCTTACAAGCTGAAGGTAAACATTTGGGAGTTGTCAGTGTGTAGAGGATATTTAAGTCACAAGATTGGATGAGATCTCCTATGGGAAGAAGTGGAGGATAGAATATAGAGTATACATCAGAAATGAGCCCTGCAAGCACACCAGTTTTATTTATTTATTCAATTTTTTTTTTTAAACAGATGGAGTCGCTCTGTCTCCCAGGCTGAAGTGCAGTAGCGCAATCACACCTCACTGCAGCCTCGAATTTCTGGGCTCAAGCAATCCTCCTGCCTAAGCCTTCTGAGTATCTAGGCTCGAGCCACCACCAGGCTACAATTTTTATAGAAATAAGAAAGGAGGGAAAACCAGCAAACGAGATTGAGAAGGAGTGGCCAGTGGGAGGACATACATCAAGAGAGTGTAGTGGTACAGAATTCAAGTGAAAAAAGTATTTCGAGAGCAGAAGGTGATCGACTATATCAAATGCTGCTAGTAAGTCAGATGTGGACAGAGAACTTACCACTGGACATCTTGGTGGAGCAGTGGGGACACCTCAAAGAACTAAAAATAGAACTACCATTTGATTCAGCAATCCCACTACTGGGTATTTACCCAAAGGAAAAAAAGACATTCTGTAAAAAAGACACCTGCACTTATAGCAGCACAATTCACGATTGCAAAGATGTGGAAACAACCCAAGTGCCCATCAATACATGAGTGGATTAATAGAATGTGGTATATGTATACCATGGAGTACTACTCAGCCATAAAAAAGAGGTGAACTAATACCTCTTGTATTAACCTGGATGAAACTGGAGACCATTCTTCTAAGTGAAGTATCACAAGAATGGAAAAACAAACACCACATGTACTCACCACTAAATTGGAACTAAGCAATCAACAATTATGTGCACATATGGAAATAACATTCATCGGCAATCAAGCAAGTAAGTGGGAGGGAGGAGGGGATGGGTAAATTCACACCCAACAGGTACAATGCACACTATCTGGGGGATGGGCACACTTATAACTTTGACTCAAATGGTACAAAAGCAATTTATGTAACCAAAACGTTTGTACCCCATAATATTCTGAAATAAAAAGAAAAGCTTGATTGGGGAACATTCAAGAGTATATGGTAAAAGGTGGAGATCCAACCTACATATCAATTCACAACCATCACAGTCATCATTATCATCACCAAATATCTGTCGTTCCCTTGATAAGCACTTGGTGCTCAGGGATTGCAAACTCATACGTCTACAAGAGCCAGGCAGCTGATAGAGGTGAATGAAGCTGGCCAGGTGACACGTGACAGCTGACCCCAGCATCAGGGTTGGGGCAATAGCGGGGAAACGTGTCAGTGTGGGGCACAGAGGGCACTACCCCATCTGAGACGCCTGTGCTAGGCTCTGGGCAATGAGGAACACATGCAAGACAGGCCCGTGTGACCAGACGTTCTGATTTGTCATGGAAACCAAAAATCCAGATTTGTAGGCTAAGTTTCCTAACTTGTAAATGTTTACAAACTAATTCAAAAAATCTTTCAAAGCACCGTGTGGGCCAGTACTTCAGGTAGATAGATGAGCATGCCTGTGAACCAAATCCAGCCCAAGAGCCATTGGTTTGCCAGTTCAGATATAAAATTGAATGTTTTTTTCTTGAAAAACTTATAATCTGCTTGGAGTAATAGTGACTTAGGTACTATAATTCTAGGGATAAACTGAAAATATCCTGTTACGGGTTGAATTGTTTCCCCCCAAAAAAGATATGTTGAAGTCCTAATCCCCAGTACCTCAGAATGTGACTTTATTCAAAAATAGAGTTGTTGTGCATGTAATTATTTAAGTCAAGATGAGGTCATGCTAGAATAGAGTAGGCCTTAAATCTGATATGACTGGTGTTCTTATTAAAATATACATGTATATACACCATGTGAAGAGATAGACACACAAGAAACACTCCATGTGACAATAAAGGCAGAGATTGGAGCCATGCAACTGCAAGCCAAAGAATACCAAGGATGGCCAGCAAACCACCAGAAGCTAGCAAAAGGCAAGGAAAGATTCTTCCTACAGGTTTCAGGGCGAGTGTGGCCCTGCTGACACCTTGATTTGGGACTTCTAGCCTCCAGACCCATAAGACAACACATCTCTGTTGTTTTAAGCCACCCAGTTTGTGGTACTTTGTTAGGGCAGTCCTAGGAAACTAATACAGATCTCATGAGAGGTGACAGCATGCATGGATTCAACACATTATTCAGTGAGCAGATGTTTATTGAGCACCTGCTATATCTAGGCATTGATCTAAGTTGTGAGGACACGGCAGTGAACAAAAAAGACAAAAGTCTCTACTTCATACATCTTACATACTAATGAGGGGAGAAAGATAGGACACATAATAAATATGTAAATTATATAGTGTGTTAGACGGTGGAAAGTGTTACGAAAAAAAAAATGGGCCTGCCAGAGTAGAGGGGCTGCAGTTTTCAAAAAGGCAGAGAGAGAAGTTGTCACTGAGAAAATGACAACTGAGCAAAGACTGAAAGGACATGAGGGAGGGATCCAGGGGCAGCCAGGAGAGGAGCATGCCAGGAAAAGGGAAGAGCCAGCACAAAGACCCTGAGGCAGGAGTGTGCCCTGCATGTTAGAGGAAGAGCAGCAGAGAGTGTGACTTGAGCAGAGTGAGAAGGGGGCAGGAAGAAGAGGACGCCCTCAAAGGAGTAATTAAAGAGAGAATAAAGAAGAGGCGATTTGCAGAAGTGTAGGCAGGGTTAAAGTAAACCAGCAAGTATGATCAGGCACCCTGGGCTAGGAATAATAAGAAGCCATGACATCTCCAGGCCTGAAGGCGCGAGCGGAGGGAGTGGCTAGCGGAACCCAGCAAGAGCTGGCTGCAGCCAAGGGCTGAGGGGCGGGAGCTGCGTCTTTGATAGAAGAACATAGCCATGGCCTAGCCAAGGCCATGAATGGAAAGGGAGCAGAGGAATAAAGACTCAGTCCTCTCACCTCCTATCTTCCCATCAACTGCATATAACTGGAAGCCAAAGAGGAAGGGAGCTTTGTTGGGGAAGCCTGAAGACGCCAGCCTCCTGGAGGCACAGAGCAGGGTCGGGAAGAGTGGACAGTGGATTTCAAAGGACAACCGAAGATTACCCAGCACAGACAGCGTAGTAGGAGATGAAGTCAGGGAGGTAACAGGGGCCTGGCATGGAACACTTACTGGACCGTTTTAAGGATGGTGGCTTTCACTCTGAGTGCAATGGCAGCCATTGGAGAGTTTTGAGCAGGAGAGTAATATGACCTATAATTTGAAAGAATCATTCCAGCTGCTGTGTTGAAAATAGACTAGCAGGGAGGACAGGAGTGTAGCAGGAGACCAGTAAAATCTATTGCAGTGATGCAAGTGTTGGGGCTCAGAAAACAGTTTTCTGTTTCAAAAGGACACTTCTTTCTCAGAAGCAAATGTTTTTCTCTGACCTTCTCCCGCCCTCCTGCCTTTTAGTCCCATTGTTCCCTGGGGCGAGCCATAGAAGCTGGAAGGCCTCTTCCCCAAGGTGGGTCATAAAAGCCAGAACCCCTTTTCCTGAAAGCTAGCTATAAAACCTAAAATTATTCTGTATAAAAACTGGCCATAGAGAAATTATCTGACCTACCTTGTTTGCTGTAGCTCCTAAGACCCCCATTCCAGTGAGGGTCCTGCCCCACGCCCAGAAGGAAGGAATGCATGCTCAGAGAGGCCAAGAAGAATCTAGACAGACAAGCCCTGCTGGGTTTCCCCTCTCGGTCTATTAAAATTAGATCACACCCTTGTCCAATCATGTTTCTACACGGCTGTTCTTAATTTGTTGAACTTAAGCATAAAAATGGAAAATTTCCCCTATATCTTTGGGTCTTCATTCTGAAGGCTCCCATGTATACATGTTAAATAAATATGTATGCCATTTCCCCTATTAATCCATTTGCTTCTTGTCAGTGATTTTTCCAGCAAACTTTAGGTATCCAAGGGCCTTGGTCCCTACACAAGCAGGAGACAAGTATGGCTGGACTAGGGTGTCAACATGAAGGAAAACAAAACTGAGGCAAACTTAACATAAGTAGAGAGTTTATTTGGGCCAAGTTTAAGGACTGCAACCCGTGAGCATAGATTCAAATTGCCCAGAAAATACGCTCTGATTAAAAGCATTTACAAATGAGTTTTTAAAGGAAAAGAATAGGCTGTTCCTAAATTGTTTACCAAGAATTTACATTAAAATAATATAAGCTATTGATTGTACATCATTCTTTGCATCACAAATGTCAGGAACAGGAAGCTAATGAGTGAGGCAGCTAGTCAGGGACAAAATGCCTTTAAACAATTGCTTCCCTCCACCATGGCTGCTGGCGGAGGCTTGTGACTGAAGTCCCATATTCATGTCTCTCTGGGCCTGACTGCTCTGAGTTATTTTTCTTTTCTAAGGGATAGCCATAAACTGGTGGGGTTGTGATGTTGTGATATAATAAGAAATATACAGCTGGTCTCTATCCCTGGTTCCTGAGACAGAGCTCCTAAAACCTTTGTGATTTCCTGAGTGAAGGGATCATCTGACACGGAGTTCCTAAATCCCTTGGAATTTCCTGGGTGATAGGAGCATCTTTTGTTTAGAGGCCACTCTTGGTGGGCTCCCGGCTAGCCTCAGAATGGACGCTGGTTGCCAGGGGAACCAGCTCTGTAATTAGAGGGCTGGAACTTTCAGCCCCACCCCCTGACCTTTGCGAAGTTGATCATCGATGGCCAATGATTTAATCAATCATGTCTATGTAATAAAGCCTCCATAAAATCCCAAAAGGACAGGGTTCAGAGAGCTTCCTGGTTGCTGAATACATGCAGATACCTGGAGGGTGGCCCCCCTAGAGAGGGCATGAAAGCTCCACACCCCTTCCCATATATCTTGCCCTGTGCATCTCTTCCATCTGGCTGTTCATCTGTATCCTCTGTAATATCATGATAATAAATGGGTAAATCTGAGTACAGCCTTTCTCTGAGTTCTGTGAGCTGCTCTAGCAAATTAATCAAACTAGAAGAGGGGCTTGTGGCAAGCCCTGATTTATAGCCAGCTGGTCAGAAATACAGGTCACAACCTGGGACTTGTGACTGACATCTGAAGTGGAGGGTGATTTTGTGGGACTGAGCCCTTAAACTGTGGGCTCTGACACTATCTTCAGGTAGATAGTGTCCAGAATTGAATTGAATTGTAGGACACCCAGTTGGGTCTGCTGGAGAACAGCTTGGTGTGTGGGTAAAACCTACACACATTTTCATCACCATAAGTATAATATTCTGTGCTGTGTTGAGTGTTGTATTGTGTGTGAGAGCAGGAAAAACAGTTTGATTTTTCCTATCTCTTACAACTGGCATTTTATCTATCTCATGGTTGGGGCGGAGGTGGGTGTGGGAAGAGGCCCGTCAAGGGAGCAGGCTTGGCTGAGTGGGTGGCTGGGGTGGACATGTTGGGTTTGAGAATTCTATTCAACACCCGCCTGAAGATGTTGAATAGGTAGGAGATTACACAAGTCTGGCATTCAGAGGAAAGGTTTCTACTGGAAATATAAACTTGGGAATCATCAGTATGTAAAGATACATTGGAGATATGAGAAGGAAGTTAGCATTTCTCAATGGGAAGAACAAAGAAAGCTTCATGGAGGAGGTGGCATGTGATTGGGGGCCTTGAAGGATAGAATTTTGACAGGCAGAAATAGATGGGAAGACAATCTCAGATTGAGGAAAGGCCATTAGCAAAAGTGCTAGGATTGGCAATGGGGCTAGTTTAGTGAACAATCTTCAGTTTGAATGAGCTGTAGGACTGATTTTGGAGGAAGCCAGCAGCAGAAATGTGACCAGAATGTAAGCCCCTTAACTTCCAGTTCACCCATGCATTTGTCCATTTATTCATCAAACATCATCGGCTACCTTAAAGGCTGTGTTTGTTGTGGACATTAATAATAATAATAAATGCTTATTGAGCTCTTATGATGTACTCATGTGAAAAATCCACATTTAATCTTCATCCCACCTACTTAAAAATAAGGAACCTAAGAGTCTGAGTGATTTGCTTCACCTCACTCAGCCAACAGGATTGGAAGCCTGCAGTGTGACCCACTGCCTTTGTCCTTGCTGCTCTGCTTTACTGCTCTGTCAGAAAGACCAAACCAGGCATCTGTGGGGGTGCAGCCCAGCAGCCATCAGAAATACAGATTACTGAACCATGGGTGAGGGGTTCTCCAGACTTTCTTCTGCAGGGTACATGAAACGTGCCCTCTCCAAGGGTCAGCTGAGGAACGGGCAGCAGCAGCTCCAGGAGAGGGAGTGTGGCTGCTGACTGGGACAGAGGTCATCAAGCTGCTGGCTCTGACTCACCCAGGAAAGCTGACTGCTCCTTCCTAAGCACCAGCTCCCCATTTCTTGTCTCCAACAGCAAATCTGGGGTGAAAAGAAAGCAACCAAAGCCTTACCCTAGAAGGTTAACACTGAAGGTGCCCTTGAACAGTAACGTGTCTACTCTTCTACTTCTGTCTCCTCCAAACGCATTTTAAGGATGGAGAAACTGAAGACCGTGGAGGCTATGTCATGTGTCCTACATTTTCTTGGAATGTTTGTGAGAAATCCTACACTAGAACTCAAATCTCAGGATTCTCGGTTCAGCGTGCTCCCACAAAACATGCCAACGCCAATCAATTCATGTTTTAAAATTTGGTTCCCAGCCAGGTGTGATGGCTCATGCCTGTAATCCCAGCACTTTGGGAGGAGGAGGCAAGAGGATTGCTTGAGGCCAGGAGTACAAGACCAGCCTGGGCAACATAGCAAGACCCCATCTCTAAAAAAATAAATAAATAAGTAAATTAATTTAAAAAAATAAGATTTGGTCCTCTAGTGAGAAGGCTGGGATAGGATCGCATGTGTGTGTTTGCCAAGTTCATGATACAAGCCCAGGACTGACACTCCCTACCACTTCCAGGGAAAGGAATTTCTCCTGAGTTCAGCTTATCTTTCAGGGAAATTCAGATTTTAGGCATCTGACCCAATAAACAGGATAGGTAGGAGGAGCCCTTTTAGTCAGTGAGTCCTGCTCAGGTGTCTTTCCTGGAGCAACACTTGCACCTGGGCACCAAGAGGCCTGTGCAAGGAGGCCTACAGCAGCAGCATCACTAGAAATATCAAGAAATGGAAGCAACTTAAATGTCCATCAACACCAGAGTGATGGTGCAGCAGTTAAAAAGAATGAAGTAGGTCTTCACAGAGTCAAGGAAAGATCCTGAAGACATTATTACACAAAGAAGGAGGAGGAGGAGGAGGAGAAGGAGAAGGAAAGGAAACTGGTAGTACAATACATACAGCATGATCCCATTTATGTAAAAAAAAACCCAACCGTGTGTGTGTGTGTGTGTGTGTGTGTGTGTGCGTGTGCTGTGTGTATAGAAGAAGCATCACCTTAGCCTGATGACTTCAATGCATTTATTCCCTCCACAAATGTGTACTGAGTGACCTCTGCACACCAGCACTGTTGCATGTGGGGTGGGGAGGGGGGCCAGCAGTGAGCAGAGCAGGCATCATCCCTGCCCTCGCCCGCTGGGAAAGGGGACAGAGATGGTATAGGGGATAAGGGGAAAAGGGACACTCTTCTAATTTTATAAACTTCTGCGTTATCAGAAGTTTTTCAACTCAAATGTTTCATGACGGTGTCATTATGAATACAAAAATACATAAACACACCGCAATCAGCAACGCAGCAGTGCCCACTCAGTGCCTGGACCAACCCAGTGCTCCACCCCCAGGAATCAGAGCTTTGGCCTAGGGCAGCAGCTGTGACTCTGACAACCAAGTCCACGCAGCACTCTGTCTAGTGGAGAAATCAGGCCTGAGCCAGTGGAGCAGCTGAGCCCCCCACAGCATGAACCAACCTGGTATCTCATTCCCCAGAATCAGAGCATCAACCCAGGAGAGCAGCTGCACCCTCTGGCACCTGAGCTGATATGGTGCCCAACCCCTAGGGAAACAGAGCCTTGGCTGTGCTCTGCCACCCACAGCACCCTGCCTCTTTGGATCTGAACCAGCCTTCTGGAGTCTGAGCTGCTGAGGTGTTCCACCTCCCTGGGAGTAGAGCCGTGATTTCACTGCTCCCCAACCACAAAGCCCAAGCCACAGCTGCACCCTTCTAATCCTAGACCCTTGCTGCCACTGCACCCAGACTCACAGAGCCTGGGCCGCTGCTGTGTTTCACCACTCCACAGAGTCACCATGATGTGGTACTCCCTCTTCTGGCACCTGAGTTGCCTCTGTGCCCCATTGGCTCTGGAACCTCTACTAAAAATAGAAAAATCAGCCAGGCATCGTGGTGTGCACCTGCAGTCCCAGCTACTCCAGAGGCTGAAGCAGGAGGATCGCTTGAGCCCAGGAGTTTGAGGTTGCTGTGAGCTATGATGACGCCATTACACTCTAGCCCAGGTAACAGAGCAAGACTCTGTCTCAAAAAAAAAAAAAATTTCTGAACTTGAAGACAGCTCTTTTGAAATAACCCAGTCAGAGGTAAAAAAAGAAAAGAGAACAGAAAAGAGTGAAAAAAGTCTGTGGGACTTATGGGACACCATTCAGTGAACAAATGTTCATATTTTGAGCTTCAGAGGGAGAAAAGATGGAGAAAGGCACACAAAGTTTATTTAATGAAATAATTGCTGAAAGCTTCCTATGTCTTGGGAGAGCTATGTACATCTAGATCCATGAATCTGAAAAATCATCAAACAGGTTCAACCCAAAGAGGGCTTCACCAAGACACACTATAATCAAAATTTTAAAAGTCACACACAAAGAGAGAATTTTAAAAGCAGCAAGAGAAAGGTGGCAAGTGACATAAAGGAAATTTCCATTAGACTATCAGTGAATGTCTCAGCACCTTGCAGTTCAGGAGAGAATGGGATGACATATTCAAAGTGCTGAAAGAAAAAAACTGCCAGCCAAGAAAACTACACCAGCTAAGTCAGTCTTCAGAAATAAAGGAGAAATAAAGTCTTTCCCACATCATTACTGTAATGGTGGTGTGTAAACCTTTCAGATCTCTAGTATGAAGGTTCAAAGTCAAAACAATAAAAAATAACTATAGCTAACAACTATAAGTTGTTAAGGAATACACAGTATAAAACGTTGTAAATTTTGAAGCAAAACTATAAACTTGGGGAAAGTATAAAAGTCTAGGGTATTTCTATGCAACTGAAGTTAAGTTGTTATCAGCTTAAAATAGTCTATTATAACTATAAGATGTTTTATGTAAGCTCCATGGTAACCACAAAGTAAAAAGCTACAGCAGATACACAAATGAGAAAGAAATCAAAGGTTAACACCACAGCAAATCATCAGATCCCAAAGGTAGACAACAAGAAAGGAAGAAAGGAACAAAAGTTCTGAAAAAACAAAAAAACAGAAAACAATTAACAAAGTGGCAGAAGTAAGTCCTTACCTACCAGTAATAACCTTGAATGTAAATGGATTAAACTCAGCAATCAAAAGACATAGAGTGGCTAAATGAGAGGAAAAAAAAAAACAAGATCAATTATATGCTGCTTACAAGAGACCCATTTTATTAATAGCTTTAGGGACACATACACGCTGAAAGCAAAGGATTGGAGGAAAATATTCCACACAAATAGTAACCAAAAGAAAGCAGCAGTGCCCATACTTATAGGAGATAAAACAGACTTCAAGTCAAAAACTGTTACAAGAAACAAAGATCATTATTTAATGATAAAGGGGTCAATTCATCAAGAGGACACAACAATATAAATATACATTCACCTAACATTGGAGCACCTAAATATACAAAGCAAATATTAATGAACATGAAGGAAGAAATAGATAACAATACAATAATAATAGGTAACTTCAATATCCAAGTTTCAACAATGGATAAATCAACCAGACATAAAATTAAAAAGGAAACATTGGATTTGAACTGCACCTTAGACCCAATGGACCTAATAGACATATATGGAACTTTCTATCCAACAGCAGCAGAATATACATTCTTCTCTAGCACACATGGAACATTCTCCAGGATAGACCATATGCTAGCCACAAAACAAGTCTTAACAAATTCAGGAAGACTGAAATCATATCTAGTATTGTCTCTGACAATAAGAGTATGAAACTAGAAATCAATAACAGGAAATTAAACAACACACTCCTAAACAACCAGCGGGTCAAAGAAGAAATCAAAAGGGAAAATTAAAAATATCTTGAGACAAATAACAATGGAAATACAACATATCAAAGCCTATGTGATACAACAAAAGAAATTCTAAGAGGGAAGTTTAACAATACATACCTACAATAAAAAAGAAGAAAGATTCCAAATAAATAACCTAACATTGCACCTCAAGGAGCTAGAAAAAGAAAAACAAACTAAACTCAAAATTAGCAGAAGGAAATAAATAATAAAGATAAGAATAGAAATAAATCAAATAGAGAACAGAAAAACCATGTAAAAATCAATAAAACCAAGAGTTGGTTCTTTAAAAAAAAAAAGTAAACAAAATTGACAAACCCGTAGCTAGACTAAGAAAAAAAAGAGAGGAGACTTAAATAAATAAAAACAGAAATGAAAGTGGAGACATTATGACAGATGCCTCAGAAATAAAAAAGGTCATAGGGACTATTATGAGCAATTACATGCCAACCAATGAATAACCTTAAGGAAATGGAAAAATTCCTAGAAATATATAACCTGTTAAGATTGAACCGGGAAGAAATAGAAAGCTTGAACAGACCAGTGACAAATAGAGATTGAAGAAGTAATTAAAAACCTTCCAACAACAACAACAAAAAAACCCAAGACCAGATGGCTTCATAGCTGAATTCTACCAAAGTCAAAGAAGAATTAATGCCAATACTTATGAAATTCTTTCAAAAAATAGAGCTATAGGAAATACTTCTGAACACATTATATGAGGCCAGCATCACCTTCATACCTAAGCTGGATAAAGACACCACAAGAAAACTACACACCAATATCTTTAATGAACATTGATGCAAAAATCCTCAGCAAAATAGCAGCAAACCAAATTCAACAACACATCAGAAAGATTATACTAATACATTATGACCAAGTGAGATTTATCCTTGGCATGTAGGGCTGATTTAACACACAAAAATCAATCAAGATGATATATCACATTAACACAATGAAAGAGAAAAACCACATGATCATCTCAATTGACGCAGAAAAAGCATTTGACAAAGTTCAGCATGCTTTCTTGGCAAACACTCTTACTAGTTTAGGTATAGAAGGTATAGAAGGAAAGGTATAGAAGGAAAGTTCCTCAACATAATAAAAGACATTTATGAAAAACCCACAGCTAACATCATAATCAGTCAGGAACAACTAAAATCTTTTCCACTGAGTTCCAGTACAAGGCAGGGATGCCCACTTCTGTTCAACATGGTACTGGAAGTATTAGCAAGAGCAACCAGACAAGAAGAAGAAATTAAAAGCCTCCAAATCATAAAGGAATAAGTAAAATTATCTTTATTTTCGGATGACATGATCCTGTATATGGAAACCCCAGAGATTCTACACAGAAAAAAACCGTGTAACTAATAAATAAATTCAGTAAAGTTGCAGAATAAGCAACATATAAAAATCAGTAACATGTCTAGACACAAATACAGACCTAGCCAAAAAAAAAAAATTAAGAAGACAATCCCATTTACAATAGCATCAAAAAAACAAAATATTTAGAAATAAATTTAACTAAGGAGGTGAAAGCTCTGTACTCTGAAAATAGCTTCACTATGGTAACCATTTTACTATATGTATCCCATACCATCATGTTGTAAACCTCAAATATACACAATAAAATTTTTTTTTTTAAATATGTGGAAAAAAAGAAGATGAAGAAGGTGACAAAAGAAGAGAAGGAGGACAAGAAATTCATGTGCGAGCATGGCGTGTCAGCGTGCTCATGGAGGGAGGTCTGGGGCATCTCCTAGGCTGTTGTACTCTTGACCTGACTTGAATAATGGTCTCTCATACTGAGCATCACAGAAGACACCAATTCCCAATGCCAAACACAATGTCCACAGCATCCTGGAAGGAAGAAGAAGCAAAATCAAGAAACGTTTTCTGTAAGAGGCACGTTGCAGTAACTAAAGGTCCCTCACCTCCCCAGTTTCTTGATGGCCTTCATAGAGCACTGCCTGTAGTTGGTTATAGCACCATGGAGGAGGCAACTTTTTAGTGCCAAGATCTTCTGGAGCAGATGTCATGCAAACAGCTGTATTATTTTCCATGAATGTGACCACCCTCCATATATGACCTATACTGTCCTCTCCCTGATCAAGTGCCTCCATTTGCCCAGCAACCTGTTTAGAAGGTCCCCCTCTTACTTGGAGCCCTCAGTAATAGCAGAGTAAGGCTCCTCTCTTCTTGAAGATGCCACACCTCTGCTCATCCAGCCTAACAGAGAGCAGACTGCAGAGTTACATGGATTACATGGAAAGACACACCCTTCCTGCCCTAGCAGCTCCCAGTCCTTGGGCTTGTCTTCTCTGGGCAGAGGAATCTGCTAGACAAGCTATTGTTCAATAGGGTAACAGAAATCTTAACCACCACTTGGATGTGTTTTCACCTCTCAGTGGTCACTTTGGGCATTAGATTTGTGGTCAGAAGACCTGATTTCAAATCCAGGCTCTGCTCTTTGGTATATTTCCTCTTCGTAAATGACATTTCCTCCTTTGTAAATAACAACAATAATAACAATTAAATGGAAATAACAAAAAATTTCTACCTCACAAAATAGTTGTGAGGATTTAAAAAGGTGTTTATGGGTTTTTGTCTTTTACTTGCACAAATCTTGTGAGTGTATGTGTGTGTCTGTGAGTGCACAATCACTGCTCTGTCTTAGGTGTGTTCTTCAAGCATCTTGCAGGACTGTGAGGAGGAAGAAGATCCAGAGGAGCAGAATGTGCCAAGCAGTCACAACAGAGACTAAAATCTTGGTTCCAACCAGAAAGTACACACAGAAATATATCCAAGTAAAACCAGACCCACCTGTCCTTGGGGATAATCAGAAAGATTCCTTTCAGATTTCTGACATTCAGAATTGTAAGATAATAAATTTGTGTTGTTTTAAGCACTAAGTTCATGGCAAGTTATTACAGCAGCCATAGGATATAAACGTACCAGGGAGCTGGTAAAGTGTAGATTCTCATCCTGAGGGGCTAGGCAGGGGCCAGAAGCTCTGTGTTTGTAACTGGAGCTGCCCATGGTGCCTGTGCCACTGGTCTACAGACCACACCTGGAGCAGCAAAGCCACAGGCAACTCCACCTGCAGTCCTTTTGTCAATGTCTGGAGGCCTCCAGTTAGTGTGGGATGGGAGCAGTGACCCTGCAGAGCCCTTACTTCCTTGCCTTTGACTGCCAAGCATCTCTGTCGCTGAAATGAGCATGGATCTCTCAGCCTCGCTTTTAACGTCACCCCTCCTGAGACATTATCTCCTTTATTCCCTACTGCTGCCCTGTTTATTTACTTCACAGATTGTAATAAAAAATCTGGGTCCCCTCCTCATGTTTCTGCCCCCTGCCTCCACTGCGCAGCAAGTGTCTGGCACAGAATAGGCACTTCTATGTAAATGAATGAATAAATGGACAAAAGAATGAAGGAATCCCTTAGTTTTTTTTGTCCGAATAAAACGTGTGCCAATATCTCTCGCATCTTGTGTTTGTACGATTGGATTTTTTTTTAAAGCTGCATAATCCAAAAGTTTACATTGATCCAAAGAGCTTTATCTCTTCAAACTGGGCTCAGTGTTCCAAACAGAGGAAATCAATGTGGACATTGATCCTTCCCATTCATGTTCAAGCCATCTTTCCAGGTTTGAAAAGCCTGCTGCAGTAGGACAGTTCCCTAGAAGTAGACCCTGAGAGGAAGAGTGCAGGCGGGAAAGTTTATGGGGATGTGCTCTTGGGAGCCACACCAGGCAGGGGAGTGAGGGAAACAAGATAGGACAGAGGGTGATACAGACCCAACAGAGCCCTCAGCTGGTTCCTATAGAGAGCTGTAGGTGGGCACGACCTTCAGAGTTGTCCTGAATTGAGGTAAGGGGGCCTGGCCTTTACACCCCTGTAACAGCCAGTCATTGGAGAAAGGCTGCCTCAGAAAGGGGCACGACCAGGATGCAGTTCCTTCCAGTTCTAGGTGAGCCCTAGAGAGGGACTCAGCTGAGAGCTGTCAACTCATTCCCTGGGGGAATGAGTGTGTCAGTCCTGCAGGGTGGGCATGTAGGCAGACCCCACAGCATTCACTATGCATGCCTCTACCTTTTCAGCCACTGGGGGGAGGGGACTATTAAATGAACTAAGCCCAGGATAGAGCTCCATGTCACAGCAGTATGAACAAGAGAGAAATAGACTAAGGATGCAAGAGAGAAGAAAAATGCTGATGTAGAAGAGTCCAGAGGAAGGATAACGGGGATAGACTTGAGGGTATGTATAGTCTGTCTTGGAGACAGGGTTCTTCTGAGGTGGTCCAGGAGGAGAATATGATGCATGCAAATGTCAAAAGTTTGGATAAGGAAGTAAGCACTTGGGGCAGTTCATGGGTAAAGGTCTCAGCGTGTGCAATATAAACAGGGAGAAGGGAAAGGGAGAGGTGCATGGGGGCAGGTAATAGGAAGTCAATTAGGAAGGAATAAGAGGATTGCTTGGGGCAGAGTGAGTGGTGAGCTGAGCTGGCTGCTAGGAGTTTGCAGGGAACCCAACCATGGGGGTTTATGGCTTTCTTCCAGCAGCCTTGAAACGAAGCAGGGACAGCAGATGGTTCAGAGCTGGCAAAGCAGGTGTGGTCAGGGGATAATGGGTGAAAGAATCCAGGGGGCTGTTGAGAGTGTCTCTGAGATGGGCAACCCCACAGTCAGGCTGGATGGGGAAGCCAAGGAGGGTGACCAGGGGAGTGAGAGCAAGGATGGCCCCTGACATGAAGTCATAAGAAGACTGTCCAGCAGATTGGGAGGATTCAAGGCACGGGAGAGCACCCATGGTGAAGAAGCAGAGGGGAATGTCAGAGATCGTGTATGTAATGGTGCAGGTCCAAAAGGAGCCCTACCCCCTGCAGAGGGTGGTGAGGGACGTTCTATCCTGCAGGAAAGCCAGGTCCCAGAACCACCAAATTTATTCTGTTTAAAATGGTGTTAGTACAGTAGTCATACATGCATTGCAGGGGAGGGGGGCGTTCAAACTATATAGTGAATAAAAAAGGGAGACTCCTTTCAAACCACTATACCCCTAACCAAAGCTCAGCCCCCTCTCTGAAGGCAACCAGTGGTAATTTGGAGTGTCCTTCCAGAACTTTGGCTCTGCATTCTAGACACGTGTGCATGTGATCCCATTTCTGGAAGAAAGATTTTACATATTATACATATATTTTTAAAAATTCCTAAATAAGATCATATTATATATATTATAGTTATATATATGATATATAACTATATATTATGATACACATATTATATATAATATATATGATATATAATTACATATATTATAGTTATATATATGATATATAATTATATATTATGGTTACATATATGATATATAATTGTATATATTAGTTACATATGTTATATATAATTATATAGTATAGTTACATATATTATATAATTATATATAAAATATATATAGTTATATACATTTATATATAAATTTGCTCATTGCTTCACTCTTGACACTGGAACTACCTACCACACATTGTGAAAATGGCAACTCTGACTTTGCCTGTTTAACTTGACTTGTCTCTGGATCTTTCAAGTAAGAAAAATGGGAGCTCTTTGTGGAGAAGAGAACCTTACCAAAGGCAGCCCAGGCGGCAGCCTGTGCAGGGTGAGGCAACGGCCATGGGTGAAGCTGGCCCAGAAAGCTTTCCTCTTTCCCCTTGATAAAGGCAAAAAAGTTGTGTCCCAATGGTTTTAGCACATGGTTTTCCAACATCTAGGAATGTTTTCCTTTTTCCAGGTGGGAGTTATCTCCTTCCTGGAATCTGAACAAGTCCAAAACAAACTTCTAAACAAAGCTCCTCTGCTCCATGGTTTGCAACTTCAATTCTTTGAGAGGCACGAGCCAAGATTCTACTCTCCTGATGACTTTCCCAGCTGAGCCCCACAGAGAATCCCACCCCAGCCTTCCTCTCGCACCTTCCCAGTGGCCACCGATTGTTGTGGACATCCTCATGGGTGTAGCATTTTAAGTCTATGGACCCCTTTCTTCATGTCCTCATAATTATACAGGGAAAAGAAGATCGTTTTCCTGATAGAAGTTATTTGGGGCTTTTCAATGACCCAAGATTGAATGGTCTCTCCTAAGAGCTGAATTGATCACCACCCAGCTGGACGAGGTGAAAAGAATCCTAGACAAAGAATGTGAGAGGGCCCACATCCAACCACACTGCCAGTTAGAAAGACCCTTGAGGGTCTTGGGTCTTGAGGAGCCTGGGTCTTCAAAAGATATTAGGAACATACAGTCAGCTGGTAGGCAGATGCTATATGGATATATGAGCATCACGCAGGGTAGATGACACACTCTAATTCCCTGTCACTTCCCTGAACCAAAGAGAGTATCTTACCCTGTCACTGAAAATAGTAGAGTTCCTGCAGCTGAGTTAAGGCCAAGGGGGAAAAAAAGTTCGGTGCAAAGTCTGAGACCTGTCATCATCCGCTCTTCACACTGTGACAAGGTGAAATCACAGGAGACCATCAACCCTCATTGCTCACCACCAGATCCTGACTCATTCGTAACGCAGTCACGCTCCCAAGTCAGAGGAGCCAGCACCAGCTCATCAATGGAGAATTGGGCTGAACAACTGCTGAGTAGGTTGAAGAGGGAGTAAAAATGCCTCTCCCATAGCACCTTCTCTCATGAAGCAAAGCAAAGCCCTTCCCCAAACTTCCGTCCTTTCCGTGAGACTACACGGTCCCCGCTTTCATGGGAAATATAGAAGAGGTTGCCGTAAACGTAAAGGTTAGAGAGCGACCATTAGATAAAACTACTTTACAGTTAGGTGATTTCAGCAAAAAATCTAGGGACAGGGAACAAGGAAGGATCCAGGAAGCAAGGTTGACTTCGGTCAGAAAGAAGCTTGTACAACCATTAAGACCTGATTCCATGACTTACAACAAGTACATTGTGAATCATTAAGAAAAAAATATAATTGCTAAAGGATGGGAAGTGGGGCTAAAGGAATGTCAGGGGGCTGGAAGAAAATGATTATAAACAATAGAGATCTTTATACCCACCCTGTTAGGTTTCAAGCTTGGCTAAAACGAACTTTCCAAGTAAAGAATTTTCAAACTAGAAGGTCTTTTAGAAAGTATCCAGTCTAGAAAGTATTGAGTTTGTAAAGCTATTTCTAGATCTAAAAAGACATTGTTTTTTAGTTCTGAATCATTTTTAAAAGAAATATAACTTGGAGCTCAATAATTAACCACAACGATCACCTACTGCTTGTTTATTTATTTACTTATTTTTTGGGTGCTCATTTGTTACAGCGTGCTTCTTATGTTGAACCAGACAGTAATCTGAGTGCTCTGCATATATTATCTCACTTAATCCCGACAACACTTCTGTGAGGCAGGAACTACCATTGTCCCCTTTCTACAGGTGGAGAAACAGAGGCACCAAGAGATGAAGTACTTGCCAGGGTCACACAGCTGGGCTGTTATAGAGCAGGACACAGGAAGAGTTGCCCTGTTTAAAGCAGAGGAGAGGGCAGAGGTCTGCCGTCCTGCCACCGACCCTTCTCCCCGTGGCACAGATGACCCCGCTTGAAAACCACTGATAAGAAGCACAGAAAATAAATTGAATTGCTCAAGGTCAACATAGGATAATATGTGACAAGGATAAATATTTTAATACATATTTAGCTTTCAAGAAAGAAAGGAAAAGCCCTGGGAGCCAGGGAAAAAAGCAGACATCAAAGCCCTGCAGGTAGGTAGGAGCAGATGCCATCTAGGCCCTGGGGCTCCTCAGAGCTGGGGGCTAATCTTTTGATGCCCCCCAGATACTAGTGATGACCTTGGGCCTGTGTGAAGTCGGGCAGTTGGAAATTTGCTCCCTGCATAAAGCCTGAAGCCTGGAAGTGTTGCTATTGCATCAAAAATGAATTAAGACTTCTTCCACCTTCCAAGGATACCCTGAAGAAGCTTTGCATCTGTCTGAGGCCTTATGTGGAAAAATCAAACACCCAGGCCTGTACCTTGAGAAAGTGTAGGATCTGAACTTACCCTGCACTGTGCAGGAATCCCTTTCAGGGCAGTTAGTGACAAAAACTGGTCCCTGGATATTGAGTCTCTAAGAATACAACAGAAACAATGGCAAAAACTACTCTCTAAGGATACTCTCACAGTGCAGATTTCATGTGAAGCCCATGTTTTTAAAACACTGAAGAGCACAATCATGTACCACATAAAGACATTTTGGTCAACGATGGACCACACATATGACAGTGGTCCCATAAGATTACAATGGAGCTGAAAAATTCCTGTCACCTAGTGACATCTTGATGATCTTCATCCTGTGTAGGCCTAGGCTAATGTGTGTGTTTGTGTCTTAGCTTTTAACAAAAAAAAGTTTAAAAAGTAAATAAATAAATAAATAAATAAATAAAGCTTACAGAATAAGGATACAAAGAAAGAAAAATATATATATATGTATATTTAGAGATAGGGTCTTGGGGTCTCACTCTGTCACCCAGGCTGGAGTGCAGTGACACAATCATAGCTCACTGCAGCCTTGAACTCTTCTTGGGCTCAAGCAATCCTCCCACCTCAGCCTCCCAAGTAGCTGGGATTACAGGCATACACCACCACCCCCAGCTAATTTTTTTCATTTTTTTGGAGATGAGATCTTGCTATGTTGCCCAGGCTGGTCTCAAACTCCTGGCCTCAAGCAGTCCTCCCACCTTGGCCTCCCAAGTCGCTGGGATTACAGGCATGAGCCAGCACACCCCGCTAAGAAAGAAAATATTTTGTACAGCTGTCCAACATGTTTATGTGTTAAACTAAGTGTTATTACAAAAGATTCAAAAAGCTTTAAAAATTTACAAGTTTATAAAGTAAGAGACTTACAATAAGCTAAGGTTAATTTATTATTGAAGAAAAAATATTTTTTAATAATTTAGTATAGCCTAAGTGTACAGTGTTTATAACATCTGCAATAGTGTACAATAATGTCCTAGCCTTCACATTCACTCACCACTCACTTACTGACTCAGCCAGAGCAACTTCCAGTCTTGCAAGCTCCATTCATGCTAGATATGTTTACACACACAAATACTTGTCATTGTGTTACAGTTGCCTACAATATTCAGTACAGTAACATGCTGTCTAGGTTTGTAGCCTAGAAGCAACAGGCTACAGCATATAGCCTAGGTGTGTAGCAGGCTATACCATCTAGGTTTGTGTAAGTACACTCCATGATGTTCCCACAAAAAAATCTCCTAACCGTGCATTTCTCAGAAAGTACCCCCATCCTTAAGTGATGCATGACTATAGTTCAAAGTAGTTAATAGTTAAACAAATACAAATCTAACAGGGAAATTGAATACCAAGAGAAAAATAACAGAAGATGCAACTAACTGGTGAATCAGCACTGCAAGAGTGGGAAACAGAAGAACTAGAAAAGAAAGAGTTAGAATAAGCATGTTAAATCATTAAAGGGGTGGATCTTATATTAAGTGTTCTTATCACAACTTAAAGAAAAAACAGACTAACAGCAAAGAAATAACTATTAGACAGCAAAATTCTAATCAGCAAAAATAGAAATAAGAAGAGAATGAAATTATGAAGACAGCACAAGTAAACAGTATAGGTAACCATTTTTGTAAACATTTTTAAATGCACAAAACCATACTATTAACTATTTGTGAACATGTACATACTTAATAAGATGATCGAAATGTGGGCTGGAGAGATACCCACCCATGTCAGAAGAGAGAACGCCTCTAGGGTGGCGGTAAGGAAAATGGGATCGAGGAGGCATAGAGGGGACCTCAACGGTGTCTGAAATCTGCTATTTCCTTTAAAAAAAAGTATACGCACCCACACACGCATACACAGAGACACACAGACACATATGCATATCTAATGTTTTTAAATGTCAATATGTAAAAGCAAGTTCTGTCACCTTCAAATGATCTAAGATCTCCATAGCCACCTTGGCCAAATTCAATACCTTATCTACTTGATCAGAATATCTGCTGGATGCTTGGAAGCGCTCGTTTTCAAGCTGCTGTTGCTGTAGAATTAGTTACTAGTGCTGGAATTTCCTTACTTCCATGACAAGCTGGCTAGCTTTCCATGTATGGATCAGAAGTCAGTTTTCTGGGGTGGTTTCACTCTCAATATACTGCCTATGTGGTCGGTAACAGCTTCTAGGGGTAACATATCTAATACCACATGGGGGGGACCCATGCGAAAGAGGACGGAGACTTCAGCAAATGCTGCATGTTTTCAGAAACCTGACACCAAATGAACACAGAAACAGTGACATCCAGCGGCCAAACCACCAGCATGGTGCACATACCCAGGAGATTTCCACACCCTGGCTGCTGCTGGCGTCCAGGTTGTTTGGCTTTTATTCCTCTGAGCTCAAAATCCATCCCAGTTGTTGTGGTTCAAGGGTGTCTGTAATCTGGACAGTGCTTTGGAGGGCACACAAGGAGCCGGCTCTCCTCTTCTCCTTCTTCCACCCCTCCCTGTCTCCTGGCTCACCTTCCCTTTCCATACCAGATGTGTAATCTCTGGTGCATTGGGTCCCAGAGCTGACCGGGAGCAGGCCAGCAGATGACATTGCGGAAATAAGGAGAAAGTCATGCTGCCACCCCACGTGACACAGGAGATGCTGTTCCTCAATGTGACAGTGTACCCCCTTACCACCAAGCCAGCTAAAATGTGATAATTAAATTAACTTAGTGATACCGAGTTCTTGAAATTCAGGGCAGGGTATAAGACACAGAGTGCCAGTGTAGCGAATTGTTCCGTTGCAGCAGGTATATGCAAATCTACCCCTAAAGGCCAGGGGAGCTGAGAGGCCAAGGAGAGGCTGACAAATCCAGTTTCTCGGAAAGAAACATTTCACAGGGACTTACGAACAAAAGCTATGACTCGGGTGGCCTTGCAGTGGATCCCCGCATCTGCCCTGTAGAAAGTATTCTTTATATAGCAAGCTATTTTTGGTAAAACGTGCAGCTTGTCATGTCTCAGACCCCCTTGTGAAATTCGTGACCACTAGGGAGGTTAGACAAGCATCTTTATAAGGGGTTATCTATGCCATGGGAACACATTGGTCATCATGGCAGTTACGCTTCAAGATGGAGTCGCTCTTGCCATGCAACAGACTGCTCTCCTGCACCAATCCATCTCATCACAAAAAGGCCCCAGTGAAACTAGACCTGGTTAGGTCAGCCACACTTCTGCAAACAGGGCTGCAGGTATGTTTCTAAACTCTCTAGCAACAGCCAACTTGGAGATTATTCTAAGGAAATTCTGGTTGAGATGCAGAGGCCCATAAGAAAATTATAAAATCTGACACCTCTTCTACCATCCAGTGAAAATTCTCTCTCAAAGGTCACCACCAATAACGACAACAATAATAAGAGCTAATACATATTGATCATACACACACACACACACACACACACACAATGCCAGGCACCATTCTAAGGCTTTTACATGTATTATTATCTTGTTTAAAATCATGACCCATTAGGCAGGTGTTAATATTATACACATTTTACGGTTGAGAAAACTGAGGCATAGAGAGATAAATTAATGTGTCCAAAGTCACAGAACTGGTAAGCTGATGGAGACACTGGATGCATTCACATGGTCACAAATGCCTTCTGGGCAGTCTGATTCCAGAACTCCAGGAACCATTTATCTATGCTGCCTCCCAAAGACCTCCCAAAGACCAGTCCCAAAGGCCTTTCCTCAGCTGGCCCTGCTTTTCCTCTGTGAGGAAAGCAGCAGAGCTGACCAGCCCCGGCCTCCCCTGGCTGGTTTCTTCCTCTCTGTGGGCTCCTCTGTCTCCTTTGCTACATTCTCTCTTCCTCTGCTCTGTAAATGGAGGCATCTCCAGTGTTCTTCCCCTCTAACCCTATTTTCCTTTCTTTCTACTCTTTCTGCCTTTCATCAGGACCTCTCACCAGGACCCATTGGATTTAAGGTGCGGAATCTGAGGTTCCAGACCCAAGGCCTTGTGTTCAGCCCCTTCCCTCCGGGGTCCTCACTTTCCCCTGCGGTAAAGTGAGGGGGAGGTTTAGAGTTCTGCTTCTCACCTTGGCTGCCCACTAGCCCCACCTGGGGAGCTTTTACAGATATCCATGCTGAGGCCCTGCCCAGACCAGTCAGACAAGAGCCTCTGGGGCAGAGCATGGGGACCCATACTTGTCCGGCTTCTGGAATCTTCGACTTCCTGTGGATTGGTCCTCAGCTGTGGCCTCTCCTCTCCATACCCACCCCTTCCTATGCGCCACCTCGGCCTTCTCGCTGGTCTCCTGCCTCCAGGTCCCCCTGGTGATGCATGCCTCCCCCTAAGCCAGGTCTAGCCTCCTAGAGGAAAGTTCCAGTCCTATCACTTGCCACCCTTGCTCACAGACATTCAGTGTCTCCCCATTCTCCTCATTCTCTGTTAAGGACAGGTCCCTGGCGGGGGCATTCCCAGGCATCCACATCATGGCCCACTAAGCCTATTGCTGCACCCGTGCCCTCCTGGTAATTTCCCTCCCAAAAACATGAGTTGTTCATCAGGCATCGCCTCACTGTCCTACTTGTGACCTCTTTTCTCCATTTACATCTGTTGGAATATTTTACATCGTGCAAAGCTTAACTGAAATGTCACCCTGAGCAGTAATCGTGAGCTCTGAGCTTCCCATGGCAAGGTGGGTGGAGCAGGCTGGCCATCTGTGGCCGATTGCTCAGGTAGATAGGTCTGCTTCTCAGAACCAGCTCTTCTGGATTCAAGGCAGAGAAGAATCAAATGTCTCTCTTTGGTTTTCTGGCCCATGCTGACTTCACACATTAAGCTTTCCAGAGGCAGACCAGCATCAGTGAGTAATGTCCCCTCACCAAGCTGGTAATCTGGCAGTTTCTGTGTGTGCACTTCCCCCAGTGGGGACCCTTCATGGGAAAAGGGGTGTCAGAATGCCAGCAACATAGCAGAGCACTGAGTGCCTAACAACAAGGTCTCTCCCGAGAGGCAGCCACAGTCACTCACTAGGGGAGGGAAGCCCCAGGGGCTCCGGTGCTGTCACTAGTGCCAGGACCTGTCCCCCTCCCAGACCTCAATCCCAGCCTGACCCCACTTATCTGGGCTTGGAAAAACACAATAAAGTTGGGCGTTGGAGGACAGCTGGAAAATTTCTAGAATGAATATGCTTTTTTTAAGCATCAGTATGGCCATATAAGTTGTTTTAAAATTATCTTTACATTTATCAACATATTGTGGGTCTCCTTAACTGAATAATGTGATGTCCAAAACAAATTCACTCTCTTCTAAAACATCCATGATGGAAACCCTCCAAACTTAGAAAGTTGAGTGCAGTTTCCTGGTTCCTTCCTTAAGTCCTCCTGCCTTGGGCTCAAATTCCCATACACTGGACAACACACAGCCCATAAAGGAGCCAGGATCTACTTTAACACCCACACCCATACCTACCCTCTTTCTTACCCTGTGCCAATAAAGTCTTTATTGTAAAAAGTGAACTGAAAACAATGAAATTCTAATAAGTTGTAGTTTTTAAGCATACTTTTAAACATAATTTATGTATATTGATATTTGCCCCTGTCTAGCCATACTCTCTAAGAAGCAAACACCTGTCTCTTGCTGTTATGACTGGTTATTGTCCTGACTTGGCACTTGGGTGTGTATTATGATAGTGCCTCTTCACTATCTTCACATACTTTCACATACTTCACATACGTTCATGTGCAAATGAATTGTCTGAAACCTTGTTAAATGCAGGGTTCCATTTTGGTAGTTCTGGGATAGAGCCTTAAATCCTATTATTTCTAGCAATCTCCCAGGTGTTGCTGAGGTTTCTGATATATGAACCCACCTTAAATAAAGAGAGTTTAGAACTTCTGCACAAGGAGAAGGTTAGTGTAGAGACCAGAAGATCACTAAGACTACAAGTAGAAAAATGACTCCCTTATTCCTTCCAACCATGAAGCATCTTGCTCCTCCACCCCTGCACAACATCTCTCCCTGTGTACAACTGCATGGAGCCCAGCATTTTCTGTGAGATGTAAAATGTGTCAACTCAAATGGCATTTCTTGGCTTAGCTTGGCTTTGCTTTGTAACTATAGCTTCCTTATCATGAGTTAATCTCCCTGGAGAAGACAGGGGCGCCATTTCCCACCAGAGTGGTACTGATGCTTTGTCCCAACATCATACTTTACCTTGTGGAAAACCCTGCAGGCTGGTATAAGCAGATAATTTCCAAAGCTTTTTCTCAAAGCTATGGCATAGAGTAACTGAAACTTTTACACTTTGAACTGCTACTCTGCTTACTCAAGACTAGTTCCTTATTTTTTAGAAAACCAACAATTCCACATCTATCTCAGTATCTTGCATTTTAGCAGGTGACCAATAGCTGTTTGCCAGTTTTGATTGCTCATCTAATAAAAAAAAATAGTGTCTCTCTGAAGATAAAGGAGACAAATTCTTCACATAGCATTTTAGAGCAGTGGTCAACATTTGTTTTAGATTTATTTACAGGCAGTTTCAGATATTTCAAAATACAACCATCCACACCCTCTTCAGGGCTGTATTTTTTGTAATTTTTAGGGCCAGATTAATTCCTTAATGTCAAATCCTACAAATGGCTGAGCTGGGAAGTGGCTGCCTCTCTGCTTGCTTCATGCTTGCCCAAACCTCTCTTTCAACTGTAACTGGCCATGGTGCAAATGTTCCTTCTCCTCAAGGCCAAGTCATTTCATCAAGGATCAGCCAACAGGACCAGTGTGTGACAGGTGACATAGAAACCCAGTTCAGTGTAGCTCAGCAAACGGAGACCCTCCAGCCTCAGTGATCAGAGGAGACATCGTGAAGGAAAAGATAACTGACCTGAACTTTGGAGGATGGAGAAGCTCCTGAGCACAGGTCTGAGGAAGGACATAAAAAGCAATGGGGAAGAACTGGATGGACTTGAAAGTCAAATGCCCAATGTACGTCTGGTAGACAATACAAAGTATATATCAACTATGGCAAAAGAAGAAATTGCATGGAAAGGAATATTGTGAGGAATGAAGATGATAGTGGAAAATGGCAGCCAGGCTGGGAAGAGTTCTGCATGTCCACTTCAAAAGAAATAAATTAACCTGGTAGGCAATGGAGAGTGATCAAAGATTTGTAAGCAAGTAAATGTCATCATTAAAGTAATGCCCTTAAAAAGATGCATTTGCTTGTGGTGTCTGGACCATCCACAGGTGAGTTATGGGTTTGAGCATGGGTCATATTCTCCTACAAGTCTGGCCTATCTTGATAAATAAACCATATGCACATGTTCTACAAATACCAGTTATGTCAAGTTGATTGAGTGCTATTCAGATCATCTATGTTGTTACTGATTCTTTTTGCTGCCCAGTTGTTCTTTCACTTGCTGAGAGAAGGTGTTAAAATCCTTAACTGTGATTGTGGAATTTCTATCTCTCCCTTTAATTCTCTCAGTTGCTTCTGTATGTATTTTGAAGATCTATTATTCAGCACACACATTTATGATTATATGTCTTTTTGCACATTAATATTAGCCATACCAGACTTCTTATGCTTATAGGTTACATGATATATCTTTTTCAATCCATTTGCTTTTAACCTATTTTTATATTTAAATTATATTTCTTAAGAAGAGTATATAACTGGATCTTACTTTTTTTAAAGCAATTCTGATAACCTATCACTTTTAATTACAATGCTGTTTCATACTCTTCTGGTCTCCATGATTTCTGATGAGAAGTCAGAGGTCTTTGGAATTGATATTCTACTTTATGTAATAAATCTTTTTCCTTCGCTCTTTTAATATTTTCTCTTTACCTTTGGTTTTGACACTATAACTGTGATGTGAACAGATGTGGTTTTCTTCTCATTTATCCTAAACTACTTAGGGTTTACTGAGATTCTCAAATTTGTACCTTTGAGAAAACCATCTACCTCATTCTCTCTCTCCTCCCATGTTGGGGCTCCAGTTACACAATGTCACCATGTTAGAGCTATTGTTATTTTCTCACAAATCCCTGAGTCTCCACTCATTTTTTAAAATCATTTTTCTTTTTCTTTTTCAGATTGGATAATTTCCACTGATCCATCTCCAAGCTCACTGACTCTCTCCTCTGTTAGCCCTATTCTGCTTATAAATTATCCTGTGAATTTTATTTCAGATAATTTTTCATTCTAAAACCCCCACTTGGTTCATTTTTATAGTTTTATGGTTTCTGTTTCTCTATTTTTTAAATATATTTTTATTCATTGCAAGCATATTTTTCTTTACTTCATTCAACATAGTTATAATAGTTGTTTTAAAATTCATTTCTGCTAATTCTAGCTTACAGGTCACATCGGGATTCATCTCAGTTGATTTCCTTTTCTCTTGAGATTTTCCTGACCTTCCTGTATCAAATCATTTTTTTCATTTGTTTGTTTCTTTGTTTTTTTGTTTGTTTGCTAAGTTGCCCAGCCTGGTCTCAAACTCCTGGCCTCAAGAGATCCTCCTGCCTCAGCCTCCCATGCCTGGGATTACAGGCATGAGCCACCGTGCCCGGCCATCAGATCATTTTGGATTGTATCCTGGATATTGTGAATGTTATGCTGTAGAGACTGTTGATTCTGTTATATCCCTCTGAAGAGTTGTTTATGTTTTTCTTTCATCAGGAAATTAACTTGGTTGGACTCAAACTGTAAGCACAACCAACAAATGGAGAAACAAAATGTGGTATAGCATTGGAATGGAATATTATTCAACAATAGAAAGAAATGAAGTACTGATACATGCTGTAATAAGGATGAATCTGGAAAACATTATGCAAAATGAAAGAAGCCATTTATAGAAGACATTATTGTATGATCCCATTTATATGAAAAGTCCAGCATAGGCAAATCCATAGAGACAGGAAGTAGATTAGTGTTGCCTAGGGCTGGAAGGGATGGTTGATTTGGGGAGGGTGACAGCTAAGTGGTGAAAGGTTTCTTTTGGTGGTAATGAAAACACTCTTAAATTGATTGTGGTGATGGATGTACAACTCTGTGAATATACTAAAATTCCTTAAATTATACACTTTAAAAGGGTGAATTGTATGGTATAAGAATTATAACACAATAAAACTGTTTTTACAAACTGGCGTTCTAAAGTTAAAAAAAGTGGTTTAAAACAGACTTAGAAGTAAAATGTATTACAGCAATAACACAAAAGATGGGAGAGAGAAAATGGAAGATTATTCTTGTAAGGTGCCTATATCCTATATGTAAAGTGGTATGATATTCTATGAAGGTGGCCTCTGATAAGTTAAAGTTGTATGTTTTAAACCTTAGAACAACCACTTAAAAAAACCATAAACCAAAATAGTATATATAATATTAAATGCAATCGTTTAAAAATACTTAAATGCAGAAGACAGGAAAAGAAGAAAACGAAACAAAGAACAAACGGAACAAAGAAATAATAAGATAGCAGATTTAAGCCCAACCAAATAATAATTACATTAAATAAAAATGGCCTAAATTCTCCATTTAAAATTCAGGGATTGTCAGATTGAATAAGGAAATCCAAAAATATAAACATAAATATAAAGACATAACTAGGTTAAAAGTAAAAGGATGGAGAAAGAAATGCCATTCAAACACCAATCAAAAGAAAGCTGGCATGGCTATACTACTATCAGATAAAGTAAACTTCAGAGCAAGGAATATGACTTGGGGAATAAATAGGGATGCTATCTGATTATAAAGGGGTTAATTAATTAAAAAGTCATAAAAATCTTAGAAGTGCATGCAGCTAACATAACAGATTAAAACAAATGAAACAATAAGTAATAGAATTGAAAGAACCAGAAAAATCCACCATTTTAGTTGGATATTTCAACACTACTCTCTCAGTAACTAACAGACCACGTAGACCAAAAAAAAAAAAAATCAATTATCGGTGAGAAGACTTGAACAACACTTTTAATCAACTTGACCTAATTGACACTTATATAATACTCACTGAAATACAGTAGAACAGACCTTCTTTTCAAGTGCATATGGAACATTCACCAAGATAGAACATATTCTGGGACAAAAAGCAAATGTCAAGAAATTTAAAAGGATTAAAGCCATGCAAAGTATGTTCTCTAACCACAAAGGAATTAAATTAGAAATCAATAAAAGAGATGTTTCTGGAAAATCCCCAAATATGTTCAAATTAAACAAAAGCTCCTAAATAACTCAGAAGACAAAGGAGAAATCACAAGGGAAATTAGAAAATAGCTTGAATGCAATGAAATCAAAACACAAAATATCAAAATTTGGGGGATGCAGCAAAAGCAGTGTTTAAAGGAAACTTTATAGCATTAAATGTTTACATTAGAAAAGAAAAGACTCTCAAATTAATGATCTAAGCAGACCAAATTAAACCCAGAATAAGGAGAAGAAAGAAAGGAAATAATAAAGGTAAGAGAAGTAAAATAGAAACTGAACAAAGAAGTAAAGAACATCAATGAAACCAAAGAGCAGCTTCTTTGAAAGGATTAGTAAAACTCCTCCAGTCCCCAGGGTAGATTCTGCATCCCCAGATGCAGAAACAGCCACTTATGTTAGCACCATCCTTCCAGGGTCGAGAGACCAAAGAACGTGGGCCAGCACAGTGTCCCTCCTCCCACCTCCTACTAGAACACTAGGGACCAAGGCCCTCTCAATGCACAATGCAGCCTTTGATATCCTGGCTGCAAGCAGGAGACCCAGGGAGGGTGGCAGGGGCAGCCCACCCCACAGGCCCACAGCTCTTGCTCTGTCAGCCTCTGCCTGGGGAGCAGGGCTCCTCCCTGCTTCTCTGCAGATCACTTCATGCCTATCAGGCTGCAGCACATTCCTCACATTCTAGGACTGAAATACACAATTTGGTTCTTGTGGGGGCGGCCAGGGCTGGGAAGGAGGCCAGAGAGCACCCAGGAATCAAGACTGCTGGGCTCGCCCCCTCCCTGACTGCCTTGGCCCACACTGGCTGGCCTGCCACCCCTTAGAAAGTGATGCCCACCCAGCCTCTCTCTGCAAACGCCTCCTTGGCTACCTGATAAAGCTAGAGCTGTGGGTGCAGCATCTCACCTCAACTCTGGCAGCATCAGTGAGCCAACTCCTCGCTTCTGAACGTGCAAACCCCGGCTGCTGATGGGAAGGAATCCATGAAATTGTTTGATGTGGCACAGAATTTTACAAGCAAGGGGATAGGGGACAAAATACGTTAAGGCTACAGGTAAGTGTGAAATTTAGTCACACAAAACCGACCTTATTTGCTTTTAAGGTAAGCAGCAGAGCAGGGGCATGCAGCTGACATAGTGAGCTGAACTCTAGAAAGCCTCCCACGAGATCCCACAAATGAGATGGAAGGAAATATGGGCTGAATACAAATAAGGTAAGACAGATTGATGACTGATTTAAAGACCACTAATAAATTACTTAATGCTTCCTTGGATGCTATTTTCTTTGCAATTTCTTAGTTTTAGCTTGCATCCCATTCCAGGCCAAAATATAATAAAATCTTGGATGAAGGCACAAATCACTCTTTCAAATGATATTGAATAAGCATCTACTCTGTACTGGGCACTAGTGACTGTGTTGACTGTAAACAGAGCCCCTGGCCTCATAGAACCTACAAGCCACTGGGGACTTAGAGGTCAAATCATATAGCCACACAAATAGCTGTGCAGTATGGGCTCTGACAAAGGGAAAGGTAGTGCTATCAGAGCATATACAATGGGAATTTCACCTAGGTGGGGAAATCGAGGAAAGCCTCCTACAGAAGTGACTCTCAAGCTAATATCTGAAAGATAAGTAGGAGTTACATAGACAAAGATGGGAGAGAAAAGAATTCCAGAGAGAGGGCCCAGCACGTCCCTTAGAGGCCCCGTATCAGGAGAGGATATGGCTAGTGTGAGGGATGAAAGGCCAAGGAGTGCAGGGTGCAGGTCCACATCTGCTAAAATGCAAGCCCCCTGAGGGCAGAGAATTTGTATTGTTTTCCTTACTGCTGTATCCTCAGTGCCTAGAACTGTGCCTGGCACATAGTAGGCACTCAGAAATATTGAATGAATGAATGTGAATATTGAAATATTGAATGGTGAATGTATGAAGCTGGTAGAGTACAAAGGGAAGAATATGTGAGCAACAGAAATTTTGTAGGTTTTTAGGCAATGGGATGCTGTGAACAGGTTTCTCTGTTTTATAAGGATTATGGTAGCAAAAAGACTTGAGGGTCAGGAATAGAAAAAAGTATGCGGGGCCAGCTAAGACGAGAATTCCATTTCTGGATGAAGGTAGCTTAAACTAAGCTGTGGTGCTGCAGACAGAGCGAGGTGGAGAGAATTGAGAGATGTTTAAGGGACTCGGGGAGGGACTCCTAGACATGAGCTCATCAAAGTCATTGGCAAGGAGGGGTTAGAGGAACATAGGAAAATAGAATTAGAATTCACCGTTATCTCAAAAGGCTTGAAGGAAATGCCCCAGTAAGATAAAAAACAAACAAAATAAATGTTATCTCACTTATTAGCTCAAAATACACCCAGAAATACAATGACACAAGTACAGGTGGGGAAAATAGCTAAAAACAACACATATAAGAAACACTTCAGGGTTTGAGGCACCCTCAAGCTCCAAACATGAATTATTTGTATATGAGGCTACTAAACATTAATGCAATTCAGGCCACATGAGGAGACTTTCTGTGTTGAGAAAACAAGATGACAAATCATGCTGTACGTGTACTTTGGGCCAGCCGATGGCACCATGCATTCAGCTCTAGGTGCTAGATATTGAAATAAACATTATCAACTGGAACTCACTGAGAAAAGGGCAACTAGTAGCACAGTAAAGGAAGCCAGTATATCAAGGAATACCTAAGTTATGAGAGGACATAGTAAACATGAGAAAAATCTCAGAGGCATTTAAGTATTTAAAGGCTCTCAAGAAAGTGAGTGATTGTTCTTCTGTGGTCTCTGGGATCCTAACTGAGGGTGGCCATTGCAGGAACAAAGATTGCCGCTTAGTAATAGAAAGAGTTTTCTAAAATAAATCTGTCACCAAATGAAAGCCTTCAACAAGTGTGAAGCTCCCTTGGGGAAAGTAAATATGAAGGCCGGGAGAAGGCAGAGTCAGGTCATGACGGCCCTGTGTTTCTCATGAGCATTTGAAGGAGGGCAGCGGCCTGATTCTCTTTAAATTCTGGGATGACCACTCCAGTGTTGAGTTCAGCCTGGGGTCTGGGCTCACCAAGTGGTCAGGATTGTCGACAGTACACACCAGTTCACACCAGTTCACACCCAGTGCTGATACTTTGATTGGGACTGCATTGAATCTATAGATCAATTTGGGGAGAATTGACATCTTGACAATATCGAGTCTTCCAATTCATGAACACACTATGTCTCTCTGTTTCATTAGATCTAGCTGGATTTTCTCTCATCAACATTTTGTGTCTCATCAGCATATAAATCTTACATATATTTTATTAGACTTATGTCTATGTATTTCATGTTGTTGGTGCTGTTGTAAATGGTATTGTTTGTAGATTCTTTAGGATTTCCTAAACAGATAATCATGTCATCTGCAAATAAAGACAATTTTTATTTCTTCCTTTCCAATCTGTATGCCACTTATTTCTTGTTCTTTTCTTCCACACAATTTTGAATAGGAGTAGTGAGAGTGGATATCCTTGTCTCATTCCTGATCTTAGGGATGAAGCATTCAGGCTTTCAACATTAAGTATGATGTTAGCTATACATTTTTATAGCTGACCTATATTAGGTTGAAGAAGCTCCCTCTTACTCCTAGTTTCTTGAGAGATTCTATTATGAACGGATATTGACTTTTGCTAAAATGCTTTTTCTGAATTTAATGAGATAATTGTGAGGGTTTTTTCTTTTCTTATCTGTTGATGTAGTGAGTTACAATGATTGATTTTCAAACGTTGAACCAACTTTGCATTTCTGGGGTAAACCCATTTGGTCATTATGTGTTATCCTTTTAATATATTGCTGGATTTGATTTGCAATATTTTGCCAAGGACTTTTGTATCCACATTCATGATGGCTATTCAGGCTGTAGATTTCTTTTCATGTAATGTCTTTGTCTTGTTTTGGTATCAGGTTAATATTGGCCTCATAAAATGGGTTGGGATGTGTTTCACTCTCTTCTGCTTTTTGGAAAAATTTCTGTACAATTGATATTATTTCTTCCTTAAGTGTTTGGTAAAATTCACCACCAAACTCATATGGGCCAGGAGTTTTCTTTGTCAAAAAGATTTAGCTAAAAATTTAATTTTTTCAATAGACATAACATTGTTCAAGCTATTTCTTCTTTAATTTCCTTTGCAAGTTTGGGTCTTTCAAACAATTTGTCCATCTCATGTAAGTTCTCATATTTACTGGCATAAAGTTGTTTATAATACCCCTCATTATTCTTTTATTTTCTGTCGTATCTGTAGTGAAGTCTTCTGTTCCATTTCTGATACTGATAATTGTTGTCTTCCTTCTTTAGTTTTTGATCAGATGGTCAGGAATCTGTAAGTTATACTTTCATTGATTTTCTTAATTATTTTTCTGTTTTCTATTTCATTGATTCCTGCTCTTTTCTTTATTTCCCTCTGTCTGCTTGATTCGTGTTTAATTTGCTTTCCTTTTTGTAATTTCTTAAGTTGGAAGCTAAGATCATAGTTTTGAGATTTTTATTCTTTTATAAGTAATGACTGATATATATTTTTCTGTTTCTTTAGCTATAGCACATTCATTTTTATATGCTGTGTTTTTATTCATTTAACTCAAAATGGTTTTGAATTTCCTTTCAAAATTCTTTCTTTCTTTGACCCATGGGTTATTTAGAAGTGTGTGTTTTTTTTTAATTTCCAATCATTTAGAGTTTTTCCTTCTATCTTTCTCTCCTTCATCTCTAGTTTAATTCTATCATGGCCAGAGAAGAGAACATGCTTTGTATTATTTCAGTCCTTATAAATTTGTACAGATTAGTTTTATAGCCAGATTATGATTTATCTTGGTGAATGTTCCCTGTATGCTTGAAAAGAATGTTTATTCTGCTATTAAGTAGACTGTTCTATGCGTGTTAATTAAGTCAATATGGTTGATAGCATCCTTTGGGTCTATAACCACAAGTTGCTTGATTATGTCTTCAGTGTCCTTCAGCTCCTTCAGTGCCTCAAGGTCTTCTTCAGGATTCATACAATCTTAAATATGTGTGTACCTCAGAATAGAGTTTGAGAATACATAAAGCAAAACTGATATAACTAAAAAAAGAAATAGACAAATCCTCAATTAATTTTGGAGACTTCAACACTGATTGATAGAACAAGTAAAGAAGTTACAAGAGAAAAGAGTAAAAGAAGTAGAAATTCAGCTTATATTTCTCCATCATCAACATCACATCATCACCCTCATCATCAAATATTTATTGCTCCCTGGTATATGCTTGGCCGTCAGAGGTTGCAAACTCTGATGTCTACAAGAGCCAAGCAGGTGAGTAAATAGGTGGAGTTGGCAGGGTGATAACCAGATTTAGAGGGGTCAGGGAAACAACAGGAAGATATAGCCCTAATGCCCAGCAGGGAATATGCCCAGTCTAAGACGGAAGGCCCCGCTCATCTTATAGAGAAAGAGAAATATGACATAAAATATGACCAGATCTTCTGATTTGCCATGAAAAACAGAAATTCACATCTTTAAGTAAAATATCTCCATTTTTTAATGTTGGAAAGTTAAATCAAAATAATATTTGGAATTGTGTGTGGGTCAATACTTTAGGGCAAACAAATTTGCCTGTGGCCCAAGTCCAGCCTAATGACTTCCACTTTACAATCTCAGGTGTAAACACTGGTTCTTCCCTCTTGGAGACCTCACAACCTAGTTCAGGTAATGAGATGTGTATTTGGGGTCTACATTTCAAGGGACAATGTGGTGGGATCCTCTGAGAGATAATAACAAAGTACAATATATTCAAACTTGTACTTATTCAGCAAACATGCATTGATCACCTGTCATATGCCAGGCATGATTCTAGGTAATAGGGATTCATCAGTAAACCAACAGATAAAATCCCTGCCTTCAGGGATCTTATAGTTTAGTGAGAGGATAAAGACAGTGAAAATCACAAATAAATAAATAATGTAGTGAATTATAAGGTGATACATACTATTAAAAAAAATTAAAACTGCCAGAATAAAAGGGCTACAATTTTTATTAGTTCAGAGAGAGATGTGGTCACTGAGAAGGTGACAACTGAGCAAAGACTTAAGGACACAAGAGAGGGATCCAAGACATCAGGAGAAGAGCTTACCAGGAAAAGGAAAGAGCCAGTGCAAAGGCCCTGAGGCAGGAGTGTGCCCTGCATGCAGAGGAAGGCCAGCATGGAGAGTGTTGCTTGAACAGAGCAAGTTGTGGTGAGTGGATTGATCACAGTCGGACAGGAAACAGAGGGTACTTTAAAAAAGGAGTAATTGGAGAGCGTTTAAAAAAGAGACTATTTACAAAGCTATGGGCAAAGTTAAGGTAAACCAGTAAGGTCAGACACCTGAGAGCTGGCAATAACTATATGCCTTTAGCACTGGTGGGCCGGAAGGGGCCAGCAGAGAGCAAGATTATGGGAACCTGGATAGAGCTGTTTGCAGGAGAGGGCTGCTGAGTGGGGTTGTGGTCCTGGTAAAGGAACACAGCCAAGGTCACAACCGGGCTTGGGAGGGAAGGGACTAGACGAGCAAATACCCTGACCTCTCTCAGCAACCATCTCCCCCATCCCACACCAGTGCCTGCCATCGGCTGACCCAGCAGCAAGCCAAAGGGCGGCAGGGAATGTTTGAAGATTCCTGTGGCCAGTCTCCTAGGGAGGCAGCAGGGTGAAGAAGGCTGGAAGGCAGATCTGGAAGGACAAAAGGAGAATGTCCAAGACAGGAAGAGAAGTGGGAGCTGAGTCAGAGAGGTATGTAGTTTGTAAAGCCTTGTCAGCCATGTTCAGAACATTGGCTTTTACTCTAAGTGACATGTGCACCACTGCAGGATCTTGGGCAGAAAGTTGATATGACTTGCTTATATATTACAAGGAACATTCTGGCTGCTCTGTGGAAAGAGACTGTGGATGAGGGAAGGGCAGGGGTGGAGGCTGTTGGCCCTGACTTGGACCACGGGGGTAGCAGCAGAGGTCATAAGAAGTGTTCCAATTTTGGGTATATCTAGGTAGATTCAACAGGATTTCTGGATGGACTAGATATAGTCTCTCACCATGGAGGCTATGTCACATGTCCTACATTTTCTTGGAATTTTCATGACAAATCCTACACTAGAACACAAATCTCAGGACTCCCAGTTCAGTGTGCTCCCACAAAATGTGCCAACACAAATCAGTTCATGTTTTTAAATTAGTTCCCTAGTGAACAGACTGGGATAGGAGAGAGAGAGAGAGAGAGTGTGTGTGTGTGTGTGTGCACGCGTGTGTGTGTGTGTGTTTGCCAAGTTCATGATATAAGCCCAGGAGGACTGACACTCCCTACCACTCCTAGGAAAAGGAATTTCTCCTGAGTTCAGCTTATCTTTCAGGGAAATTCAGATTTTAGGCATCTGACCCAGTAAACAGGATAGGTAGGAGGAGCCCTTCCAGCAAGTGAGTCCTGCTCAGGTGTCTTTCCTGGAGCAACACTTGCACCTGGGCACCAAGAGGCCTGTGCAAGGAGGCCTACAGCAGCAGCATCACTAGAAATATCAAGAAATGGAAGGAACTTAAATGTCCATCAACACCGGAGTGATGGTGCAGCAGTTAAAAAGAATGAAGTAGGTCTTCACAGAGTCAAGGAAAGATCCCGAAGACATACTGTTACACAAAGAAGGAGAAGGAGGAGGAGGAGAAGGAAAAGAAACTGGTAGTGTAATGCATACAGCATGATCCCATTTATGTAAAAAAAAAAAATGCGTACGTGTGTGTCCATGTGTGTATAGAAAAAGCATCACCTCAGCCTGACGATTTCAATGCATTTATTCCCTCCACGAATGCGCACTGAGCGCCCTCTGCACACCGCCACTGTGCTGTGGGTGGGGGGCCCAGCAGTGAGCAGGGCAGGCATCAGCCCTGCCCTCTGCCAGCTGCGAAAGAGGGCAGAGGTGGTATGGGGGGGTAAGGGGAAAAGGGACACTATCTCTTTTTTAAAAGAACTCAGTGTTATCCAAAGTTTGCACGATGATAATTCATTCATGAATGAGTCATTGCAAATATGTAAATAAACAAAAGAAGAAGGTGGAGGAAGAAGAGAAGAGGGAGGAGAAAGGCACGGCCGAGGGCAGAGTATCAGAGGGGCTCACAGACTGGGGTACTCCTGCTAGGCTGGTGCATCACAGTTCCCATCCCAAGCACGGTGTCCACAGTATCTTGGAAGGAAGAGGAAGAAAATCAAGTAATATCATATTTTCTGCAACAAGCATATTCTAGTAACCGAAGAGTCTATATCTCCCATTGTCTCCAATGACCTGCACAGAGAACTGCTGGTGGCAGGTTACAGCCCCTGCAGGGGGCTGTCTGTGTCATCCTCCATGAATGTCATCGCCTGCAGGCATGGTCTCTATGCTGTCCTCTCCCTGATTGCGCATCTCCTCTTGGTCCATGTCCTCTGCAGAGAGCCCCCTCCCACTCTTAAAGATGCACTCGGCTGCCGACACAGACTAACCGAGAGCACGTTATAGACAGCAACATGGATTACACAGAGACACACACCTTCCAACCTGACCTTCACCCTGCCCTTGGACTTTTCTTCTGGTCTGCACAGAAAAAGTGACAAGATAAACTATTGGCCAATAGGGTAGCAAAACTCTTGCCCCCAATTCAATGTGCTCTTTCCTCTTAATAATAAATTGGTTCATTAGATTTGGAGTCAGAGTCTTTTGTTCAAATCCTGGCTCTGTCAGTTTCAAGCTATATTCCCTTAGGCATACTTACTCTTAGGTAAAAATATATATATATAATTATTATTATTATTAAATGGGGATAATAAAAAGGCCTACCTCACAGAATAGCTGTGAGGATTAAAAGAGGATTTATAAGTGTTTGGGTTTTGTTATGTGTACGTGAATGTGTCCCATCCTGCCAGTTTCAGGCATTGTCCGTGTGTCTGGAACACGCTGGGCAGTGAGGAGGAAGAGGTGCCCAGGTGAGCAGCATGTGCTTGGCAGCCATGACCAAGATAAAAATCTCAGTTCCAACCAGAAAGTCTACACGGAAATACATCCAAGTAAAACCAGATCTGCCTGTCCTCAGAGATAATCAAAAAGATTCCTTTCAGTTGCCTCAGACCAAGAGCAAGCTGGCTGCATTTCTTTCCTCTTGTTCCTCAACTGGCATTTTCCATAGATGAGTTTTGAAAGCTATTTACTTAGTAGCAAAAAATGAAGTTATATACTCAATTATTTTCATTGTTATGGTATTTGGCTTCATCGTCTAATGGGTCTATTTTAATAATAAGGCAAATATAGGTGTCTGTCTCGTTCTTTTCCTAGATATATTTCTTGATAAATTCCAGTGGGTGACCTTGAGCAAATCAAACATTTCCCCCTTCAGTCCCTCCCCCTCTTCCTTACATGACATAGCTCTCAGTCTCTCCGACATTCTGGTCTTGCTTCTTTAAAGACTTTGGCCAAGTCCCTCGGGAAGTGCCATGCCCAGATCTGCATCCAGGAGTCCAGGTATTCACGTCTAATGCACAGCTGGAAGGCACTGGCCCTTTCTCCTGTCACTCACTATCCTATTGTAGTCCACATTTACATGAGCCAGTGATTCAGGAGATGGTCCTAGGACACACTTTGAAAACACACATGGACCAGTACCTCTGAAACCCCACTGCACTTCCACCTCACTTGGACAGATTTATCAAAATGCAGATTCTCAGACCTTGCCCTACCCAGTGAATCAGAATCTCTGGAGGTAGGATCCCTGGAAGTTTTATTCTAAACTTCCTAGGTGATTCTGATTAGCCAAAATATTGGCAAAAACTGCAAGGGTTCCTTTCAGGAGGATGAGGGACAGGGTATAGAATTGGGGGTCTTCAAGGCCCGAGTTTCCTTTCTTAATCTTCTGATCCACACCAAAGTGCATTAAAAGCCTTGACCAGCAGGGGGCAGCATGTGCAGGGCATTTGGGCTGCAGAGAAAATACTCTGCACTGACCTTTTTGATTTCTCACGTGTACTGTGATGACAAATAACAACCTGTAATTGTACAGAAGACCCCTGTTTAGGCAGCTCCTCCAAAGTCATTGGTTCATTACACCCTTGAATCATGCCTGCCAAGTAGCTGTTGGTCCACTTTCATGTAAGTGAGAAACATGTTGTCTAAGAGAAGTCAGGTGACTTCTCTAAAGCCTTATTTCTCATAATTGGCAACGATGGGGTTTCCCACTCATCCCAGGAGGTGCAGATAGAAGATCACACACAGTAGGTTTATCACTTAAAACTTACGGAGAACATGAACCAGAAACCCACATAACACAGCACAGCCTTCGCTCCCAACTTCATCTTCACCTTCAGCAACTCTGCCTAATAATAAAGTCCAAGATGCTTCCCACCTACATATAACCACATTCCTATAGAGGTTATACAAACAAGCAAGACAAACTTCTCATCCACACCCTTACGTGCGGTGAACGTGAGACTGAGCTAGTGAGAACCGTTGCAATACCATAGGCTTGTTCTCAGTTCTTAAAGTGCATTTGAACACGATAGACTACTACATCTCAAACTTTACAGTGCAAACAAGCCACCTGGGAATCTTATTAAAATGCAGATTCTGATTCTGCAGGACTGAGGCAGGGCCCAGGTTTCTGCATTTCCTAGCAAGCTCCCATGTGCTGTGGATGGTTGCTGGTCCACGGGCCGCACTTTGAGTGGCAAGGCCATACGTAGCCCATGTCACCCTCAAGCTCCTGCCATAGGCCCCAGGTTGGCATGAGATGGGGGCAGTGGGGTTGCTGAACCCTCAGTTCCTTGCCTTTTATTGTGTAGGCATCTCTCCCCAGTGAAAGTAAACTCTAGAGTTTAAAGACACATATTGTTCATGCATGGTCCCTAAACCAAGGCCATTGCTTAACCTGAACCTCACCTGAAGAACGTGATCATTGCACAGCTTCAGACTTCTAAGTCATCCCAAGGATTTTTTTAACCAAATAAGATTTTTTGAGACCCCAGCCCACCAATATGATGTGGGCCCCATGTATACAACCCTATCATTGTCTTGGAGCAGAGGAGGGGTTTTTGTGTTTTGTTTTGTTTTTATTTTCTTAACTCTATTCCAGTGGTTCCCAGCCAGGGAAGATTTTGCCTCCTTAGGGACATGTGGCAATATCTGGAGACACTTTTGGTTGTCACAAGTGGCTAATAGCTTCTCCTGGGTAGAGGCCGGAGATGCTACTGATCATCCCACAATGCACAGGACAGCACCCTACAACAGTGAATTATACTGCCCAAAATGTCAATGGTACCACTGTCAAGAAATCCTGCTATATTCTATCCAAACCATACTTATCAATGTCTTTGGCAATTTACTGACTGATTTTTTAAAAATATTTTCACAGATCAGGGTAAGGAAAATATAGGCAGCCATTCAAAACAGAAACCACCATCTTGTGTTCCACCAGACAGGAAAAGTTTAGTGGCTGAGGGGTCCAGTGACTGGTTCTGAGTGTCAGTTCTGCCAGCAGCAAGCTAGATGAAATTGGACATGCTACTCAGAATCTCTCAGCTTTAATTTCATCAAACATCAAATAACTGTAAGCCCACAAGGGCAGGGACTGTCTCTGTTTGGGACAGCAAAGTATATACATCCTTCTAGCACATAGTAAGTGCTTGTGTATTTATCAAAGAAATTAATGGTGCCTGACTTACTTACAACATAATTTTTTTTAATCTGATGGTGACTACTACTTTTAAATCTTGATTAGAGGTTTGAATGTTAGGGATTATTGTTACTAGCTGTGCCTTATCCTGGCAGAGCCAGACTTGCACTCCAGGATATGTGTAGGACCCTGTGCTGCCTAAGTCCCAGCACATGGTAGCAGGAAAGACTGGGCTGTCACATCGGATGGCCTGGTTTCAACTCTTCACCCCACCACTACATGAGCTGAGACATTTGATTTACTCTCTCTATGCCTCAGTTTCTTCATTTGAAAAATGGGGGTGATAACAATTTCTATTTCACAGGGCTCAGGAGAGAATTAAAATTAAATGAGATAATATATGCAAAGCCCTTTGCACAGCGCCTGGAACACAGCACACACTCAGTAAAAGAAGGTTTTATTATGCTTTTGGCCTCCAAATCAAAGGCATCTGATCAGTTACCTCTCAAAAGAGAGGTAGAGACACAGTACTGAAATCAGAGCCTGGCCCCAGAGACCAAGCTGACCTGGCTCCTTTCTACTGGATGGAAAGTCAGGAGTTCACCCTTCCCACTCTCTGCTCCACACACATGAGCAAGGGGGTTTGGAATAAATATTCCACACTCTTCTGCGGGCCCACTTAGTCATATTCAGAATATAGCCCCAACAGCTAGATGCCCAAAGGACACTAATAAAGGTGTCAAAGATGAAAATTGTTTGGAGAGCAAAGAAAGAAGTGAGGGGAGAAAACTGCAGCCTTGGATTCAATAATGAATTTTGCATAAAGGGCTGCGTATTACAGCACACCAGAGACCATACTGCCACACACTCCACATTCCATTTTTTATGAGAAAATGGAAAATGGGGGGGAAAGAATCCAAACTGATATTAGGGGAGTATTCAAGGAAATAAGTTCAAGAATATATCTTGATTTGAGCACATAAGCCCAAGCCATTTATATTTGATAGCACAGTAAAAGCTTGGAGCTGAAAAGAAGCATTTAGTCCAACCCCTTCATCTTCCAGATGAGCAAATTGAAGCATCTGGGGTTCAAGTAACAGGTTCCATACCATCAGCCTTGTAGTGGCTGACTTGGGAAGAGGTGCCACGGGGCTTGTCCCTTCGTCTAGTCCTGTCTGACACTAGAAGGAAACTTGGAGTTCTTCCTCTCCAAGGACAGTCTTCTCTCTGGGCTTGTGAAGTTCATTCATTCATTAACGTACCAGTTACTGAGCACTTACTATGTGTGAGATGCTGTTCTTGGTACTTGGGCTGCGGAGGAGGACAGGACAGGTGCCTGCCCCTTGTATGCTTACATTTGAGTAGGCAACACAGTCAATAAACAAATGCACAAATAAATTATACAACATAACCTCATACAGTGTTCTGAGGGAAATAAAGCAGCATATTGTGACAGAGAGGGACTGAGGTGGGAAAGGACAACTAGTGAGACCTCTGCGGGGGGCAACATTCACGATGAGAAGGGGTCAATCACATGGAATTCAGAGGGAAGAAGGTTCCGGTCAGTAGGAACAGCAAACACTCTAGGCAAGCGTGGGCTGCAGCGTGAACAGGAAGGAAGCCCATGGCTGGAATACAGTGGGCAAGGGGGAGATGCTGGAAGGGGAGTCAGCGGTGGGCACAGGCAGGATGCTGGGGCCACAGGGACTTGCCCCAGGTCCCCCTGGAAGGTACAAACAGGACTGAGATCAGAAGGAGCCTCCAGGCTCACAAATCTTTGTGGTTCCATCGTGGAGACCTTATATTGAGTCAGCAGATTGGTTACACGTGGTGCCACATTGACCCCCGGACACACTGTACTCACACTCAGGACCTGGAAAGGGACAAGCTTCCAAAGGCCCAGGGAGTCCCCAGAAGCAGAGTGACCTGACAGCATTGAGACGGAGAGCAGCCCCTCCCTTCCCTTTAGAAGGGACTTGTACAAGCTTAGTCAATCATGAATCAGCCCTGCCAGCCCAGAGGAAGGGCTCAATAGAGTCTAAGGCTAATTTTTTAATCATTATTATTAATATTTAATTACACAAGAACTCATGAATACGTTTTCCTTGTTAAAAAGAAAAAAAGAGAAATAAAATAAAACAAGATCCCTACAACTAACGTCCCTGTAGACTTCTCTTCTCTGAGCCTGTCATCCTGTCAGCCCCCACCTCTATCCTGCTGTTGTTATCAGTTCGGTGAATATCCTTCCAGACCATTTCTTATGCCTTAAAATGCATCCCTCACTAGACAGTAAATCTTGAATAGCTATCCAGGTTACTAGATAAACACCCACCCCATTTTGCTAATTGCTGTGTTACATTCCTTGGTATGACATGCCACAGTTTATCTTTCTATGAATTGTGACTTAGACTGTTTTCAATTCTTTTTGTATTACAAAAAATGCTGCAATGAAGTTTCCTCTTTGTACCCTTTTGTGAGTGTTCCTTTATGGTAGATGGAGGACTTTACTCTTAGATACAACTCACAAATGGAAACTGTATCGATTGTAGGAATTTCTAAGCACCCCGTGGCTATCTAGATCCAGGACACCTGTCTTTATTATTACCACCCTTGTGGACTCACTGCAGGATTTTAGCCAATTCCCAACTTCTTTGGAACTCTGTACAAGGAGGAACTTGGTTTTTGATGAACTCTAAGAACTCCTTGCATCCTACAATTCTGTGATTTCAGGTATTAAACCTGTGGGTTTCTCTCACGAGCAGAGATTTGATGCCCTTTCAGAGGCTATAGGGTATTTGCAGGAGGACATTGCTGTGGAACATGTCAAGAGTACAGTGTGCCACTCCAGGCCATGGAACTCACCGTAAGGGTGTTCCTGGGGAAATGACTAGCACACACATAGCCATTGGCTTCTGCCTGCGCTTGCTCACACCCTTCCTGGATATTAGGGGATATGATGTCACCTTCTGAAAATTCTGTGTGAATGCCTGAGGCTGAATCACTAATTTATAACGAGGTGAAGGAAGAGTAACTACAACCTACTGTATATATTCTTTAGTTTACAAAGCCCACTGTTCCTCATGTCATTTCTGGAACAACCCTGAGATATACTCCAAAAAGGGATAATTATAGTACATAACAATGTGCAGTGAATACTGTTATTCATTACAGCTGAATAGATTGAGACAAAGACAATTAACTGATTGCCCAAGGTCACACAACTAGGAGGTGAAGGCAAAGCTGGAACCCAGATGTTCCGATTCCTAATTCTTTTCTTTTGCAAGGGGCAACATTGGGCCTCCCTGTTGCATGGCTGTGCAGACCCATTTGTAATCCTTACTAACTGGCAGAGGCATGGATCCTCAGCAGATTCTGAAGGATTGACTGGAAGACCATACTCAGAGATAGAATTTAGGTCTTAAAGAGCCAAATGAATAAAGAGGAAAGAGAACCAAGCCTGGGGGAAGAGGGCATGGGAATTAATGAACTGAACACTAAGATGAGATGAATAAGTCCATATTGTCGGAAAGGCTTTCACTTCACTGATTAATTAGAGATACTGTTCAGGATACTTTAGCTAGACAGGTCATGGAAGGCCTTTCTAGAAGTGGCAATTAAGCTAAGACCTAGAGGATGAGGAGGTTCTAGCTTTGCAAACGGAAGAGCAAACCAGCTGTAGGCAAGAGTGACTTCAAAGTTCCCAGATGGACAAACTTACTGGAAGGCCAGAGACTGTCCTCTGCTCAGGGAGCTGAGGGGTGGGGGGCAGTGGAGGCATGAGGTAAAGTGAGCCCCCTTAATGACTGACCTGGGTAGTCAGTGTTAGAGGAGCTCAGAGCACTGATTTGGGAAGATGAGCCTCCAAGGAAGCTTGAGGGAATGGCCAGCTTTATGCAAGGGAAACAGCAGAGGTGGGCACTACAGCTGAAGAACGGAAGGCAGAAAAGAAAATGCTGGTGAATAATGAGTAATACTCAGTCTCCCAACCTGTAAAATGGAGGAGTAGGATGGAATGCTCCCCGATGGTCCTTTTAGATGGGTTCTACCAACAAGGAACTGAGCCCAGAGAAGGTCAGCCCAGGGAATGGCAGGGCTGAGTCCGGCTCTCAGATCTCCCCAATTCCTACCCAAAGCTGGCTGCAGCCCAGCTCCTTCCTTCTGCTGGAAGAGTGACCATCAGGAAGGAGGCTCTGGCTGTGGCCGGATGTGAGGCGAGGCCTCAGCAGAACCTCACGGTGGGGCCATCTGCCTGGTGCTCCTCTGCAGCCAGTACCGCAGCCCTCTGCACACTGATCTCAAAGCCTGTTCCTTTGTTCCCCCCAGAAGCTTCCTAGAGATGTTGGGAACCACTTTGATTTTTTTTAAACATCTCTCCACAAAACAATGTGAGGAACAAGAGAAAAATCACAGCCCCTTCACAAAGCTATTTCAGCCAGAAAACCAGGTCTGAGTCCTGCCAATTCCACCTGGGTTTCAGGGCTCCCCTGGGGAGGAAAAGGAGGACAGACATGGAAGTAGGGAGCACCATGAAAAGCACCATCTCCTGGAGGGATGTCTTCTCTTTGTTCAAGGCCTGGGGCTCAGCACAAACCAGAGGTGCTCCTGGGGGAACAATGGTCCCCACACCAACCTAGAACACAGTCAGATCTTCTGCCCAACTCCAAAGACAGGACATTTAGTACATGCTTAGAACCAAGAACATTTGAGTGAAAAGAACCCTCAGCAATCATCTTGTCCAGTGGCCCATTTCTAAATATGAAGACTCAGGCCCAGAGAGGTCACCTAACAAGTCAGTTAGGTTGTTCCAAGGCAAATAATAGCTAAAGTGTATTGAGAACTTACTAGATGCCTGAGACGGTGCTGAGCCTGTTCTATCTGTCGTTGTTGATGCTCACAGCGAGGTAGGTATTGGTCCCTGTTTACATGTGAATAATCTATGGCTCAGAGAAGTTAAGTCACTCGTCCAAGGTCACACAGCTGTATGCAGTAGAGCCAGGACTCTAATCCAGACCATTTTATCCCACTGCCCCTGGCTTCCTCACAGCCTGCTGCGCTAGGGTGTGTGACCTGGATATCTGACCTCCCAGCCCAGGAGAACCATTCTGACCCCAGGCTTGTGAACCCTGAGAATGTGGTTTCCCATGACCATCTGCACCCCTCTCAGCTCTTCCACAAAGAAACCATCAGACCTGTCAGTGGCATCCAGTCCTGCCTCCCCTTGAACCTTGACTCTCTCTTTTGCCACTTAGCTCCATACTCCCCCTTTCCCACACCCCACACCAACTCTGAGGATGGCTGCTCCTCCTTCTTCAGCCTCAAATCGGACGTCACCTGTTCAGGGAGATGCCCCTCTGCTAGTGTCTATCCCTGCCCCTCTTCTACTGACTGCAATCCCAAGTCTGTGTGTTTATTCATATGTTGTCTCTTCCCCTGTGTTTCTGCCAGGCGCAGTGCCTGGCACAGAAGAGACATTCAATCAGAAGTCATTGAATAAACAAATGAAAGAATGAACTAAAAAATGAAGGAAAGCCAGGCATGGTGGCACAAGCCTACAGTCCCAGCTACTTGGAAGGCTGAGGCAGGAGGATTCCTTGAGCCCAGGAGTTCGAGACCAGCCTGGGCAAAATAGCAAGACCCTGTCTCTACAAAATAAAAGAAAAAGAAAAGAAAAGAAAGAAAGAAAAGAAAAAATATCTTTGTTCTTCTCCAAATGTCTGCCAACATCTCTCCCATTTTGTACAAGTGATTTTGTTAAGGCTACACAATCCAGAAATTTACCCTGATCCAAGGGCCTCGTAATTAGGAATGTGTAATTTCTATGCATTATAGATATATGTGGTATCTATATGGGATCCCATTTGTGGAAAAATGATTAACTGTTTTATATGATATATTATGTGTATTCTATATGTTCTATATATTTTGCATATTAAATGTTACATATAATACATAAGCCCACATATATACATTACCCTAAGTAACATTGTATATATCTTTGTGCAATTTTCTTTTTTTATTTGATCACACACCATGAAAATCCTCTGCTACTACCATACGTAGATCGACCTTATGTTGTTAACAACTACATATTATTTTTCAAAAATAAAAATAAAAGAAGTCACTGATGGTAAGATATTCAAACAGGCTAGGATGGCAAGGAGAAACAGGGAGCATGAGGAGGGGGCAGAGACGAGTGCATGATGGGAATGGAAGAAAGGCACCTGGAGAGAAAAGTCAGGGGCCGGGGGCTGCGTTAGTCAATAATAGCAACGCGGGGGACAGGAAGTGAGGAGAGCTAGAGATGGCCCAGTTAGGGACAGGAAGTTGGGAAAGACAGGAGCTCTTTGTGGAGCAGAAGCACAGTAAAGGCAGCCCAGCAGCAGCCTGTGAGGGTGAGCCCACGGCCATGGGTGAAGTTGGCCCCAAAAGCTTTCCTCTTTCTCCTCTAAGAAGTTGGAAAATTTATCTCCCAATGGTTTTGCCACATGGTTTTCCAACACCCAGGAGCATTTGCCAGCTTCTGAGTGGGACCTGTTTATCTCCATTCTGGAGTCTCAAAGTTCAAAACAAACTTCCAAACAAAGGGATCCTCTGCTCTGTGGTCCTTAGCTCCATTCTCCTGCAAGGACGGAGCCAACAATGCTCTGCTCTCCTGATGACTTTCACAGCCGAGTCCACGGAGAATCCCACCCCCAGCTTCCTTCTGCGTCTTTCCCGCTGCCTCCGATTGTTGTGGACATCCTCACGGGTATAACGTTTTTTAGCTTCTTTTAACCCTTTTCTCCCTATCCTTATAACTCTGCAGGGAAAATAAGATTTTTTTCCCCTACAGAAGCTATCTGAGCCTTTTAGAGTGGTCCAAGTTTCAAGGGTCTCTCCTAAGAGCTGATTTCATCAGCATCATCCTGGATGCATTATTTAAAAGAACCCTAGACAAGAAGAACTGTTTAACTAAGCTCCCTGTAGTTGGAAAATTCTCAGGCATATTTTCATGGCCACCACTCTGTGGAAAAGCCCAACTGGTCTCCACAAGTAGAAAATGACAGAATTGTCACTAAAGGCAGGTATAAGTGAGGGATGATACTAATAATTAGCATACCTCAAGTCTTTATTGGCCATGCATTACACTAAGTATTTTAATACATACAGCAATACAAAAGGTAATACTGTCATTGTACCCATTTTACAGATGAAGAATTTGAGGCTTATGGAGGCTGAGTATCTTGCCCAAGGTCATGCAGCTAGTAAACCATGGGGCTGGGATTAAAAATCAGCTAGTCTGGAAATAGCACCTGGGCTTTTAATCAGACCACCACTGAGTTTCCCTAATTCATGTTTTTCTTAGTTAATTGTCTCCCCGATGCCCCAAAATTGGATGTGTGCTCTATGAGGGTAGAGTCCTTGCCTGTCCTGTTCACTAGTATATCCCCAGCAGCCAGCACAAAGTAGACACTTGATAAATAATTGCTGAGTGAATGGATCAATGACTCAATATCATGCTTTTATTTGACTAAGTCCTGTAATGTGAAATTTTCTGAACATTGAGGCTTTGGGTGATAACTAAATATGTTCATGGGATAGTCCTGTTAGTTTTACATATCTAATTTATCTGAACGTTCTCCCATAAAAATACCTTTTTCTGAGCATTAGAATCTAGCAAGTTACCTGCAACTTAGGGATTGAATAAGGAATCCCAATCTGAAAATGTAGGGGGTCTCTAAAGTGATCTTTTGAAATAATTTAAATATTTATTAATCATTTAGTATGTTTTCAAAGCTATTTTAGGCCTCTGCCCTTTTCAATAGCAAAGAGCTATCTATGAATCACCTGGGATACTTGTTTAAAATGCTAAGCAAGGGAACCCAGAGCCCAGGAATCTACATTTTTGCAGGTCTCTTAGGTGTTTGTTATAGATACAAAACTTTAAGAACCACTGTGAGGAGATTAGGGCTATTTTTATCCCCATTCCATTGGACAAAAATCTGAATAAGCCATCAAAATGTTTCAAATCCATTGATCCTTCAATTTATCTACAGATTCTTTAATTGCTATCACATCTTGGGGTCACGAACCACATCAATTCTTTCCACCCTGTGTAAGGTAGAAACATCATATTTATCCCAAAGGTGTACTTTCCCCAGTTTTAATAAGAGGATGGCTACCTAACCTTACCCTGACATCTCAGACTCTAGGGCACTAAGTCACTCTCACACATGACCAAGCTAAACTGAAAAGATCTGGTCCAGTTTTGCCACAAGATACTGTCCTGGGCACTGGTTCCTTGTTGAGGGTGTGAGTGTTCACAGCTTTTTTATTCTAACTGGAATCATTCTATAGACAGGGAACATATGTCCTCTCAGTCTTGTTTTTCAACACTCAAAAGTAATGCTTCTGTGATCATGAATTAGGTACAGAAAGTCACAGGATAAGTAGTCACAGGAATGTAAAGAGCTCCACCCCATTGAATCAACTGTGACCAAAAACATCCAAAATATAAATTTCTACAGTACACACCTATAAGAAGTAATTACCAAAAAAAAAACTTTTGGGCAATAATTAGTTGACCACACAAACACTGGGGTGGACCTTCGAGGTTGAGTCTTGAGGCCACATGCCTGCTGTTCTCAGATGGAGACCAGTTTCAGGTGGGGGTGTCTAGGCAGTCTATTCTTAAGGCTGCATAATATTAGATCCAGAAAAGAGCTGGGTCATTCTGTCAACAGATATTTATTGATACCTACTATGTGTCAGGCACTGTTCTAGGTATTGGGGCCAGGAAGTGAACCCTGCTGACTGTCAAGACCCATTCTTTCATAGCGCTAACATTCTAGTGGGGAAGAGAGGTGATAAACAATTCTAATGGATGAGTCAGTGATAGGAGGCATATAAGTTAGGAGGCTGGAGGAATCCCCAGTGGCTTATCCACTTGTCCAGCCGCCACATTCTGCAGGAAGGAAGACGAGGCAGAGACAGCAGTGACCTACTGCTCAAAACTAGACTGCACCGAGCTTGCCAGCAGCAGGGCTGGGGTGGAAACTGTCTTCCTGAAAAGCCAGTCTTACCTTCACAGCCCCTCCCAATGATGTTTCTTTCCCTGTCATCGAGCCCTTAGACCCAAGTACCAAGGGAGGGAAAACAAGCGCTCAAGCACCCGGTTCCTGGTCCCAGGACATCCGGCCCGTGCAGACCCCACCACACCCCAGGACCAGGCAGAAGCCCGGCGGGGCGGGGCCTCGGACACGAGCTGTCGCGTCCAGCAGGTGGCAGCAGCGAGCAGCCGCGCCCCCTGGGCTGCCAACCCGCGAGCTCGCATCATGGATGTCGAGCTCTCCTATTTCGCTTTGCTCGCCCTGGAATTCGAGACCCCAGACGAGGACCAGGATTCATGAACTGGTCTCAGGGGTCGGGGCAGGGGCCTCTGGCTCCCGACGCTGGCCGAGAGGTGGGTCCCGGGGCGGGTCGCTGCTCCCCGAGGCCGGGCGGGGACGCGCTGCCCCCGCCCTGCCTCCCTGTGGTCCACACCCCCTTTGGGCTCCGGAGCCGCGGGGCTGGAATAGTCCGGGGTGCGCGCGAGCAGGCGCTGCCAGCCCCGCTCCTGCCCGGGATTCGGGGCTGAGGAGCAGGAGGACCGAGGCGCCTGTGTCCTCCCCCTCCTCCTCCTCCTCCTTGCTCACACCTGCGCCTATTAGTCCACTTGCCTTCAAGGCCAGTGGCTACAGCCCAGACCGAGAGGGGACAGCAGAGGGAGAGAGAGCACCTGAGGATACAGAGCTGGCGCTGGACTGCCTTTTCACCCTCCAGGTGATGAGTGCAGTCCGAAGAACGGAAGATTTAAAAAGCAGCCCGGGCCTCCGAATTGAATGAAAGACCCAGTGCAAAGACATCACCATGAACACTAGCAGTAAGTGGATCCTCCTCTCCTTTGCCATGGGAACAGGGGTGGGGGCGGGAGGTGCAGGAGCCTGCGCTGCTGGGGCTGCCTGGAAGGAGGAAGGAAGCCTGGCATCTCTGGCTGGACACATGATCCCCAGACTCCTTTTTGGTGCTTTCTGTGCTCCCTGGGCGGCTTTTGGGTCTGGCTTTTCATGATCATGTTGCCAACATTTTATCAGCAGCGCCAGTTGCCTCTGCTGGGAAAGCTGCTTGTCTCCTTCTAGCAATGCCTGGCAAGGCCTAGGAAGCAGTCGTGTGGCCATTGTCTGACTGTGGGGGTTCTGAGGAGACCTCCCTGTGCACATCTGGAAAACCATGGAGAGCCCTGCTTGTCCCGGAGCTGGGGAGAGCAGGGAGGCTGGCCTCCCGGTGGACAGGCAGACAGCTGGTGGGTGTGGGCAGGCAGTGGGGTGGGAAACAGCAGTTTAATAAACAAATCATCACGAAGCCACCTTTGGATCTAGAGACTGAAAGATCCAGCTCCTGTGCACCTGCAGCCCGGTGGGCCCAGGGCTGGTTTCTCCACATACCTACAAGCTGGTTGTCCATCCTTGAGAACAAGAGCAAAGGAACAGCCCTTTGGCCAAGGGCTCTAACATGCCAGAGGCAACAACTGCTTACAGAGCCAGGACCAGACATTTTGCTGCCAGGTTGGGCCTCAGTAAAATGCAGAGAATGCAGACAGAAGTACAAGGAGGAGGCACAGTCTGTTTCTGTTCAGTATAGTCCCTTTGACCCTGGGCACCAGCAGGGGTGCCGTGGCCTAGGCAGTGCCCTGGGAGGCACGTCAGGGTTCAAGTCTCACTCTCCCGCTCTCTCGCTAGCTTAGCTTGTCTAGGTCATTCCAGCATCAGGTGGGGCTGTTGAACCCGAGGAACCCTACAAACATACACTTCCTTGGATCTATGACTTTGTTATCACTCCCCTCTCTGCATCTCAGACTGCTCATCTGCAAAATGATAGTGGTTGAATTAGAAACCCTTCTAATCCAAGAATCCACAAGTTTTTTTCCAAAAAAGCTAGAGCTGAGCAGCAAGACCAGAAATATCAGGACCTTATTGAAGCTGTGTCCAGCCAAAACCCACTATTTCCTCACCACTCCCCCTATACACGCAACCATTTCAAGGCCATTGGCATAGAGAAGAGAAAAAACAAAGCAAAAGCCACGGAGATGGAAATGAAATATATTTATTTACTACGTATTTGTATGACTCATCTCTCTGCTGTCTTCCTTTGTGTATTACATATCTATGCTAAGCAAGCGACCGTGGCTGGACTCCCTCTGCCTCTTACAGCCAAAGAATTTTGCCTCTTGATTTGACAGGCTGGAATGGTGCTTTGGCTTCATACCAGGCTCGGGAAAAGAGCAAAATCCTGTAGACCCTATCACCTAGTAGGCCACATGTTTGCATTTGCATGTTTTCAGGCAAATAAAAATGTGAATTGCCTGTTACTTCTCACTATCTCTAGGAAAAAAATGCATTTCTGGGAGTTCTTTCCCACTAAGTGACAGAAGAGAAAGATGGCTCATCTATTTTTCAAGGAACTAAGAAAGGAAACAAGCAACTGAATCTGCCCTTTTCTCTGTTTGGAATCCTAAAGAAATCTTGTCCTGTTAGCAACACTGAGTATTCCTGAAAGAAGGACAGAGATTGTCTTTTTTTCTTTAAGAAATCATGATCAATAGAGTTGAATACTGCAGAAGATGAGGTGAGGGCTGGCAAAAATGCCATTCCAGCCTCATATACTTTTTCTACCTAGGGAGCATGTGTGTACTTTGCAGGAGTAGTGGAAAATGAACAGGGCAGAATGGCGTGGTAGCCTTGTCCCTGAGTCCCTCCTGAGAGGAAGTACTTCTCTAAACAGGTGCCTGGGGACACTGTGAGGAGACTCAAACTTAGGGTTGGGGGCTGGACTCAGGCATCATCGAGGTTCCTCCCAACCCTGAGTCTGCAAATGGGGACAGTAGACATCAGGCCTCACAAGGAGAGGAGGGATAGGTCATAGGGTCATACGAACCGGGCACTGGCAGGAGGCAAAAATGCTCCCCTTTGAGATGTGAAATTCTTAACTTGACAATCCTGCCTGAAATTGTCCCTAATAGGAACTCTTCCTTAGTCTTTCTTACACCTCCATCTGTTTACTGTCCACCAGCCACCATGCTAAGCGCTTCCCTGCTTGATCTCACCAGACTCTCCCACCCAACCTGACAGATGAGTATTATTAGTCCAATTTTATAGGGGAAAATTTGATAGCTGATGTTCAGTGACTTCTTCAGGTCATGTAGTTAATTGTTAGATTAGAAAAGGTACTTGGACATATAGCATCTTTGAGAGCAATTTCTAATCAATGGTTCAGATGTCAACACTGAAGTGGAGCAAACATGAGGTTACAGTGTCCCTCGGTATACACAGGGGATTGGTCCCAGGACCCCCACCCATACCAAAATCTGTGTATACTCAAGCCCCGCAGCCAGCCCTGTGGAACCCACATGTATATGAAAAGTTACCCCTCCGTATTTGAATTCCCTGAATACTGTAATTTCCATCCACGTTTAGTTGAAAAAAATCCGCATATATGTGGACCCACGTGGTTCAAACCTGTGTTGTTCAAGGGTAGACTGTACAAGAAACTACCAGTCACTTCATCTGGAGAAGAGGTGCACAGCGCTGTGGTCTTTGGGCAGCGATAAGGGTTGATAGAGCTCAGGCCCTGGAATCAGATGGTTCCGAGTTCCAGTTCTGTTTTTTTAGCTTATTAGATGTATGATCTTCAACATGGTTGTCTCATCTACAAAAATGGAAATGATGAGATGTACATTAGCTTGGAATGGAGACCAAATGTTACTGTTTAGTGTAGTATGCAGAGTGTGGACCTTAGCTGTGGCTATGGCTGGGTCATGTCAGTGATATGGTGGTCATGCTGTCATGGTCATGTAGTGGTCGGTGTGGCTGTTGTCATTGTTGACTTTATGACAGTAGCAAGCAGGTCACTCAACCTCTGGGACGTCACACCTTTCTCATGAATTGAGAAGCATGCCTGAAGTATGATTTTGGGGGATTAAATGGGATTATGAGGAAATGCTTTGTAAACATATATAAATTGTTTTTATTAATAAAATCCCATTTTTCAGATGACAAAAATAGAAGTGCTCAGTCAGTGACTCCTCAGTGTGAATTTTAGTTTCATCAGAATTTTTTCTTCTGAAATCTAGCTGAGCATTAGCACACCAAAAAGCAGGAACTTAAGAGAAAGAGACAATTTTGGAGATGATGGAGTGAGGTGGCAGGCAGAGCTGGGTAGGACACAGCAGGTGGGGTCCGGCCCTCGCAATCAGGAGGGAGGGGAGAGAGGGCTCTTGAGGAGTGAACAGACACCCAAGGCATGAGCAGCACACCCAAAGCTCAGGACAGCCTGGGCTCGTACTGAGTCAGTACCCTCCCTTAGGTGAAGGACTTCAGAAGAAAGGCCAATCACTGCCTCTTTGCCTGCTGTGAGGTGGCTCCACCACCCAGCCCTTCTTTACTCTGCACGCTCCCAACCTCATTCTGCCGTTTGTCTCCCAGCCTACACAGGCAGCCCCTAACTGATCTCCCTGCACCCCCTCCCGTGGCCTCCAGTCATTCTCCCTTATCCCCCCTCTGCACCACCATGCTCTGCTTAAAATGCAGACCCCGTGCTCCTAGGATGAGAGAGGAAACGCCTCAGCAAGGCCTGTAGGACCCCCTGTGGCCTGGCCCTGGCCTCATTCACCAGCCCTATCTCGTCTACACTGCAGCATTCTCCGGGTTCTGGTCACACTCACCTCCTCCCATTCCCTCTAAGGGCTTGCTCCTGCCAACACTACAAGCATTGTTCCTTCCTCCTGGAAAACCCTTTCCCTACCAGCATGCTTCACCCAGGCTGGCTCCCTCACCCTCCAGAGCTGCAGCTTCCCCAGCCCCCAGTCCAGCTCACATGCCCTTGAGGCATGCTCCCAGTGCACCCTGGCCCTGTTCCCTCAGAGCCTGGCCTCTGGCATTGCTCACTCTCCACGTGAGTACTGCATTGAAACTCACCTCCCACCAGACAGCAAACTCCATAAGAGCTGTGGCGTGCAGCCCCTGGCAGTGACATGCTCTGGGGTGTTTCTTCATTCTGGTTTGTACTTTGGCCATTTTCCGAAGCCCACAGAGCGAGGAAGGAGTTGAACCCAAACTGCTTGCTCTCCTCCAGTCCCTGAGCCATGGGGCACCACCCATCTAATGTGCATATTCTTAGGTAACAATAAGTCTTGAATTATTCCCTGTCAGGGTCTCCACTTCCCGTGTTGGCCCCAGGAGTTCCAAAGCTGGGTAAGACTGGGTTTACCCCAGTGTGTTGGAGGCCCTGAGCACCAGTGTCACTTATGTTTCCCGTAAAATACCACATTCCTCACTTGGATCAGAACTCCCAGAGCTCCTGAAAGCTATGGCTTTCCTATGTGCGAAACCCCGTGCTGCCTCATCCTTGAGGTTGGTGAGCATCAGGTACAGCATGAACAGTAGTACCAGGTACCATTGTCCCTCATTTCATAGGCTTCCTCCTGCCTTTCTGCCCCTTTATGGGTCTTTATCATGGACTGGCATGCTAACACATACTTTTTCGGAGCAGACTTCATTTTGTTGAAGAGAGTATTGAGGGGGTCATATAACCCGCACAAAGGTGTCATGGGATAAGCAGATCCTATCCTGGGGCAGGAAGAACCTGAGCTTTGGTGTGTGGATTCCTGAGTTCAAACTCAAGATCTATCATGTACTCTCTCTGTGATCTTGGACAGAATAGATCACGTCTCTGAGCCTGAATGTTATCATGTATAAAATGTGAGCAATAAAATGCCAGTGTGCAGGGTTCTTGTGAGGATTAAGTGAAATAGCATGAGAAACTCCCTGGCATTGGGTCTCAGTGAATGCAGCTGAGTCTGAAGTTGAATTGGCCATTGAGTAAAGCAAAGTTCTGGAATGATGGTGTCATAAAAACCAGCGCTCTGAGTAGAAATTAGCCTGTTCTACTGGTATTATAGCCAGTGCTGGGTTTTCTACATAGGAAAGCTGTAGCTTTCGGGAAGCCTTCAGGAAGATTATTAACCTGGCATAGTGTATGGCGTAGGTCGAAAAGGGCAAGACAGGAAGTTAGGATCCTAAGTGAGAGACAATTGCCCTAGTTCAGAAAAGGTCTGAGGGTCAGGATTTGGGTGGTTGTAAGAATGTAAATAAGGGGAAAGATCCTTCAGAAAATAAAGACTGTGTGGCCTAGCACCTGACTGTGTTATAGGGTGAAGGAGAAGGATTCTATCAGTCAGTGTCCTGGTGGGGAACAGATGGGCAGTTTGAGGGGAGTTAAATAAAGGCCTCTTCATACGTGTGTGAGAAGGGTATAGAGAAACAAACAAGGAGAAGCAAGGGTAGCCCAGTTGCAGAAGGAAAGTAACAGTGGCCCATTACCCACTGCCACCACAACTTCCCCCAGCTGGACCCAGAGATCCAGCCAGCTGTTGGGTGAGGGCTGCTTGGCAGGAGGCAGCCAGTCAGTTGCAAGGAAGGAACCAGGGGGTTAAATATCCTGACCCTCTCCCCACCCTCCCTGGGATCTCCTAGGGTTACTCCCCATTGGTCAAATCCAACCAGGAGCCAGAGGGCAAGAAAGGCAGTTGTTAGGCCCATGATGGTCATCCTTCCAGGGCCAGTGCAGGGTAGGGAGAGGGCAGAATGGATCTGGAGTGGTAAGGGAGTTCAGAAGAGAAGACACCAAGCACAAGGGGCAGGATGACCTTCCTCTGTGAATGCCACTGCCCAGATCAGGAACTCCAAGAATGCCTTAAGAACAGGATCCATTATGAACAAGAACACACTAGGATGCCCTCTTGAGAATTCTAAATTTGCAAAACAAATACAATAGAAGTGGTTATTTACTTACCAGGAGAGAGATTGTTTTAAAACAGTCCTTCCCAAATGAATGAAGCAGTTGTTGACAAGTGATAACTAGAGGTGAAGGGGTGGAGGGGAAGGCGGAAGTTAGAGGAATAATGTAAGGAACAATTTTTAAATCATCCTAAATGAATATAACACATCTCTGAAAATCACAATGTGATTGAAATCTCTGAAAATCACTTGGAGTACATAAAGGAAGTGATTTCAATTCTGAACTCCAACTTCCCTATCTGGCAAAAGGTTTATCTTGCTGAGATAGCATCTGTTGTCGTGAATGGTCAACAACTGGCTATTACCCAACATTAGCCAGATACCATTGTAAAAGAACAGAAAACAACCAGAAGTGTGTAAGTACCTTCGACTTTTTGGGTATTTTGCCAGTAAATTCTTCTCTTGTAGTTGTTAAGGGCACAAATTCTAGCCCTGCCCTTTACTTTCTGTGTGTCCTTGGGTAAGTCACTTACCTTCTCTGTGCCTTAGTTCCTGATCGCTAATGATAATTACAGGGAGGGCTAATAATAGTGCCTCTCTCATAGAGTTGTTATCGAGAATAAATAAGTTAGTTGTGATTTGCTTAAAATGGTGCATGGCACATAGCAACGGTTTATAAAACATATGAAAATAAATAGTATATATTAGTTTGCTAGGGCTACTATAACAAAGTGCTATAAACTGGATGGCTTAAACAACAGAAATGTGTTGTCTCATAGCTCTGGAGATTAAAAGTCCAAAATCAAGGTGTCAGCGGTGTTCCTTCTGAAGGCTGTAAGGAAAATATCTGTTCCACCTCTCTCCTTGGCTTATAGATGGCTGTCTTCGACCTGTGTCTCTTCACATGGTCTTTATCTGTGTATCTCTGTGTCCACATTTCCCCTTTTGATAAGGACATCAGTCACATTGGTGTAGGGCCCACCCTAATGACCTCATCTTAAATTGACTACCTCCATAAATACTATATCTCCAAATATGGTCACATTCTGAAGTACTGAGGATTAGGACTTCAACATATGAATTTGGAGGTGACACAATTCAATTCATAATATAGTGTTTGTTTAGGAAATGACTCCTCAGGGAGAAGAATTCCTTGTTTCCCCTGAATATCAGCCACTCCCCATGGAGAGTGTAGGATGCTGACAATTGATTACTAAATACAAGTGTCACAAAGTTTATCTATCTAGTCTTTATGTTTAAACGCTAATTTTACCATTCCTGAACAGCAGAGGTGGACCCTCTTCCTGAGAACCTAAAGATATGTGTTCATGCATAGAAGGTCCCCACATGGGAGGACCACAGGTAACTTAACATGTCCACAGTCAGTCTGTTTGCCAAAAAAATACACACCCCACCCCACACCTTCAAGTCTTAAGCGCAACTTGTAGCATTTCAATAGTGTAAGGGAATTTATAGTCATGGTATTGGTTTTCAATCTGCCTAGTTCCTGGGAATGTCCAACGTGGGAATAAGAATTGGATTGTTCATTTGTTCATTCAACAAATATTTATTGAACACCAGCTCTGCACCAGGCATGATGCTGGAGACACAGCGTGGTCTTTACTAACATGGTCTTTACTGTCATGGCTCATATAGGTGGGCGAAATGTGCCTCCTGGTGGTCAGTGTAATGGGATATGTTTTATCTGCTCTATACCAGGTTTTTAATGAATTTGAATTATTTACCATCAATGGAAAATTGGGAAATCAAAATTGGGATTTCTAGCTTCTCTTAAAAACAAAACAAAACTGGAAGATCTTGCAACCCTGACACTATTTTTCTTCGTGATGGCAGTCAATCGGATTGCCTGCTTTGGGTGGGGCACATCCTAGTCTCTGGTTTGTCACAGTCACCACCACTTCCTGTGTAATATTTTTATGTTACCTTGCCACTATAATCTCATAGATGGTCCATATAACACGTAATATGGACAAGTGTATCTTCACACAGAGATGTGGAAACTGCAACATATCTGTTAATGATTATGGGAGAAAGTCCTATCTAGGGTTAGCAATTGATTAACACTACCATGCTATTAAAGTCCTCTTGAAGTGAGCAAAACCCTGCTGCATGTCCTATTTCCCCAGCAGACCCATTCCCAGAAGGGTGATATCCCATCCTGTTGGATCTAGTTGGGCAAATAATGGGGCAAACAACCTCCTCCCCACCCTGCTCCCTCCACCCCCTGCCATCTCCGGGAGGTCATTTTTGTTTCCAGGGACCCTAGTAGTAGGGGGTGGGCCACAGAGCAAAGGAGAGCAATTCTGGATAATTGATCCCAGCTCTGGGTACCTTTTCTGGCACAAAAGAAGGCATCCTAGGAGGCTGAACTGTCCCACAGATTGTTCTGACTTACAGGACATGCCTGGCCCAGTTAAGGACATCTAGTCAACAATGTGAGCTCTGTATCAGTAAGGTCAGTTTAGAGAGCCACCCAGCTAAGAAGTGATTGCTGAAAGGCCACAGCAGTGATCCTATGTGGCTACTCAAGACCTTTCCTCTGTCATTGTAGGGTTCTCCTACTTGGAGTAAGTGGGTAATGCCAACATAATTTCTTCTGTTAGAAGGTAGATTCTTCCTTATTCCTCTGGAAGGAACCAGGGTAGCAAATAATTCATAGAAAGCAAAGCACAGAGCCTGGCACATAGTAGGCACTCAAAAGATATTTGATGAATTAAGTCATTAATGAAAAGCCTGCTCTCTAGGGTCACTTTTCTGACCATCTGCTAAAATGCTTACCTAGATATTTCCAAGGCACTTCAAATGCAACCTGAAGTTTAATAAACTTACTCTCAAAAAAAAAAAAAGAACACCTGCTTTAACTTTTATGGTCCCAGTTGATTGACAGACCCTCCATCTACCCAGTCACTAAGCCAGTGATTAGAAAATAATCCTCTGGGAAATTTCCCTTTCCTCCACTCTCCTGTCTTCAGTCTGTCACCATATCTGGTCATTTCTGCCTCCCAAATCTGACCTGAACTCTTCCCCTCCTCAACTGCTGTTACTTCCCAATGTCTAGGACATCGGGCATGGCAGCCTTTGGAGTAAGAGGTTGGGTTAGAGGGGTTGATCTCAAGTGCAGAAAAAGGCAACTGAGCAATGTGGGCTGCTGGAAAATGTGACTTCTGGCTGCGTGGACAGCAGGAGGTCAGAGCGCTGCTCTGCAGAAGCCCGATCAGGCTGTCTGAGGCATTATGTTCAGGGAGGACAGCGATAACCTGCAGCATGCCCAGGAAAGAGTGATCAGAATGGTGGAAGGATATGAAACATGCTAGGGACGGAGCATCGGAGGAACACCAGGAAGACACCAGAGTTGGCTCCACACATTGGTTTTGAGTCTGCCTGAGACCATGGATGGTCCCTCAGTGATTTCAGAGGATGCTACTGGTTTTGCCCAGCTCCTTAGATGTCTCTAGGCCCTTTATCTAAGTATGTCAACAGCCGGACCAGGGGTACTTACAGGCTCCTCATTGCCGCTTGTTGCTGCCGGGCTGTGGTGACTGCTCGTGTGCTTGTGCTACAGACCCACCCCCTCTCCTGGCAGAATTCCAGTCTCCACTGCCTGTATCATTTCCAAAGCTTCTTCCTCGCATGTGCTTAATTTTGTGCAAAGCACAGGTCTTTCTCCATGGGCTGTTATCTCTTGCCCTCACTAGCACCAGCAGGGCCAATGAAACAAGTGCGTTGCAATAGTCTAATGACACCGCTGATCTATTTTAAGCACCTGAAGCACACTCCACCAAGTGCCAATCTTCCTGCTGCGAGCCCCGCTCAGCATGCAGGAGCAGGGGTGGCCCGAGGCCTATTCCTGCGTCTTGAGATATAGGGAAACAGCCCAGGGATCCCTGCCCTGCCTGTCTGATGATGGTCTAAGGCAACCGTAAAATTAGATATCTTCACAGTCAGCATGGGTTGTTCTGGGAGGAGAATTGCCTGTGATGTCAGGATTATATGGCTCAGGAACCTCAGGTGACTATAAGTCCCCTTTCAAAGGACAGCGACAGAGCCTGAGCCTGTTACATGTAGGGCAAAAGGACCTGGGAGGCAGCATTTTGGAAACAAAGAGAAGCCAACCCCCATCAGAGAGAAATTCCTTAGCCTCAGACCTGATGTTTTCTCCTCTTCCTCCTAATCAAGAGACATTCTTTTCCAACTATAACCTATCTGAGTGTGAATGTTTTACATATTTTATTTAATCCTTACAACAATCCTACATGGGCCTTCCTTGAATTCTGTAGCTAAGAAATAGCACCCATGTTATATTTGCTCTCACCATTCTACACAGAACTTGCCACAGTCAGTAATTATTTTGTTTATTAGCTCATTGACTTTGTTTCTGTCTCTTATCCCCTTCCGACTGTAAGCCACATGACGGCTCTGTGGCAGACCCTGTCTGTTTTGTTCATTGCTGAGCCCTCCAAAACAACATGGTGTGCGACGCAGGGTGATCTCTTGTAACAGCGTTTCTTGAGCACAGGCCAAGCGCTTCATGTGCGTTAGCCTGCTTACCCTTTACTAAAGTCCTGTGAGGGGAACACTACTGTTACCCTCATTTTACAGAGGAGGAAACTAAGGCCCAGAGAAGAGACAGTTGGCTCCAAATCTGAAATTTAAGATGAGTGATGGAGCCTTGAGTGAATATGTGGAGTGAATATGTGAACGGATGAATTTAATGAGGAATATTCCAATATCCCCATATTACATAAAAGGAAGATGAGATTCAAAGGTAAATCACCTGAACAAGGTCACAGGAGCTAGGAAGCAGGGGAGCAGGTGTTTAAACCACGTGGATCTGACTCTGAGGCTTCCTTTTCCTCCTCCCTGCTCCCCCTTTTCACCATCCTCCCCCATTTTTACTATGCTGGGGTCACAGGGGAAAGCGCGGATTGGGGTGATTGGCCTTGCAGTTGACATCCCAGCACTGTTCCCTCATTCACTCGGGCAATGAGGTGAGTTCCCTTTCTGCATGGCGATGACGTTCCAGACACTGCGGGATCAGCAGTGCACAGGACAGAGAGCCTGACCTCAGACTGCTTCCTTCCAGGGTCTCAGAGGGGCACACATGAACACACATGACTGTGACATGAGGGAAACCGTGACAGGAGCTGAGAGGGAAGGGAAGACAGGTCAGATTCCTTTGGAAGTCTGGGAATGTTCTGTGGAGAAGGTTTCATTCAACCTAGTCCTTGAGAGGGGAGCAAACTTTTGTTAGTTAGAGTAGACAGAAAAGAAGGGGCATTCCAGATGGGCTTCTTCATCCCTTCTCTCAGGCAAGCCTTCCTCCGACCCTTAAGCACAAATCCTGAGTCCTGGGCCTTTGGCTAAGAACTGAGGGGGCGGGGGGCAGGGGGCGGGGGGCAGGCTGAAATAAAAAGGCACAAAACATTTCAGACTGTGGGGAGGTCCAGTGTGTCTTACTGTATAGAGTATGAGTAGGTGGACAGTGAGAAAAGGCTGGCAGTTTGTGAGGAGCAGATCTTTGAGAGTTTCAGATGCCAGGCTAAAGAGTATGTGTTACAGTCTGTAGCCAGTGAGGAGTCGGGAGTAGTGACCTGACCAGAGCTGTGCATTATTTAGGAAGATCTCCCCAGCAACACATGCCTGACGCATCAGAGAACCCAGAGGCAGTGGGAGGCAGGCCAGATGCAGTGGTGCAGGTATGAGGGAATGGGAGGGGTGCAGGGAGGATGAGCTGCAGTGGTTCTGCAGCCCCACTATGTATTACCGTCAGCATTTCTGCCACTGTGCCCACAGGTGAGCCTGTTATCTGATTCTGATTTCTGGGGCTATGTGAACTGATACTTTGAAAACTAGGTTACTGACCAAATCAAGAAGCCTAAATAGTGTGTTTGATAAGAGCTTGAGCTATAGAGTCAGACTGTTGGGGTTCACATTCCGGCTTGACCCTTACTAGCCGTGCAGCCTTCAGTGAGTTGCTTATACCCACCCCCAAGCTGTAGTTGCCTCTCAGCATGGGAATGATAGGTGAGCACAGAATGAAAGAATGTGTGAAAGATACTTAGCACGGTGCCTGGCGCATGGAAAACACGCAATAATAATTAATAGTGACAAAGTAATGAAATACATTTGAATGCACTGTATTGGGAAAAACTCTTTTAAATATACAAATTAATCAACACATGCTATTGTTAAGATGCAGTCACCTCTTGGTCATTCCACTGGGAAAGAGGAACAGAGTTATGTATTGATAAACCAGGCCTTTTTTAGCTAACATTTAAGGAGTACTTTATTACATGTCATATCCTATCCAAACACTTTCTATGTATTATCTCTTTTGATTCTAGGCATGAGTCAGGCACAAAATTAATGTTGGAGAAGGTAATTCTGATTGAGCAGGGAGTATGTCATGCTAGACCAGGGATGGGCACATTTGTCCTGTAAAGGGCCAGATAGTAAATACTCTGGCCTTTCCAAGCCACACAGTGTCTGTAGTGTGAAAGCAGCCATAGACAATGTGCAAACAAATTGATGAGGCTGTGTACCAATCAAAATTTATTTATAAAAATAAAGGTAGAGGGTGATTTGGCCCATGGGACAGTTTGCTGACCCCTATACTAGATAATCTCTAAGGTCTATTCCAACTTTGAGATTCCAATCCAAATTGATGACAAAGAAACACCTAATTCTTCTAATTTAGGTTCATCTTTGTAATCACAAGGGGGTTTATTTCAAATATGATAGAGAAGATTATTGGAAAGATAGACACAGAAAGGACCAGAAAGCTTTCCATTCTTTGTGTTGGCTTCATACTTGGCACAACCCATAATTCACACTCTGGTATTTTATGATTCTTCTCAAGTGGCCACTAAATGCCAGCCTGCACAGGCTGCCTTGGGATCTGTCGGGTAGACAATTCTTGGGCTGTAGAGAATGATACTCAGACTAGAGACTTTCCCACTTGAGAAAAGAATGTTGTTATAGTCCATGCCAATGCTTCAATATCCAGAGCAAAGTCTCCTCTCCCTTTGCTCCCCATTCACATTTCCTACTCAAAGTCACATTCCCTTGTCATTTAATATGACAGCCAAGTGTCTGCCCAGCATGTTTTATCATCCCTCCTTCTGATTCTTTGCAAGAAGTCCCCCATCTCCTTGTAGTACTAATGGGCTGTCAATGTGGCGATCTGTCTCTCCCTCAGAGGATGCACAAGACCTAGACTAGACAACCAGAGTATTCTCTGGAATTGGATATGGAGATATTGGGAAGGAGAAGTATTCATTCCATTAAGGTTGCTGAGCTAAGGAGAAGAGGGTCTGGGAATACCAGTGGCCATTATTGTCCAACACACAGGAAGAAGCTGTCTGAAAAATAGAGAAAGTCATAGCTCCGACCATATAGAAAAGTCCCTAATCCAGCCATACCTGAAGCTAGAGCTACCCCTAACCCCAGACCTCCTAGTTGTAAGAACCAACAAATTCCCTTTTTGCTGAAACTAGTTTCTGCTGGATTTCTGTAAAGTACAACCAAAAGAGTGTCAAGAAAGGCACTTTTTTAAAACCATTCCTTTTATCTGGCAATTACCCCCATTTGTCAAAATCCTAGCCACCTTTAGGCTAAAATACTCTTCCATCCAGCTACCTATCATCCACTCCGGAAGTGATTTTATTCCCTCTTCTGAAGTCCCTGGCTCTTGGTTTAAAACATTCTTATGGTTATAGATCATTTGCTATAAGTCAACATAGTTTATTTATGTGCATTTCTTAGTGTACCTCTTAGATTATAAGCTCCTTGTGGATAAGAATCATGTGTCAGTCGATTATGGTGTATTTGTTCCCCACTTGCAAGCCATAGACCACTGAGGAGCCGTGGAATTATTGCTGGAGCTTACAAATCCATGTGTGCACCTAACTTCAAGTGCATAATACCTGTCAAATGCATGTGTTTGAGAAAATTCAATATGGCCAAAAGTTACTCAAAGTGTTACTTAAATGTAGTACTAATATAGAGAGGCTAACAAATATTTTTGATGTTAAAAAGGAGTCCTCAAATGATCTGAATGTGGTCATGTGGATGTATATAAACATAAAAAATTTTGAGCTGAATACTTAAGGTTTGTGCACTTGACTCTATACAAGTTATGCCACAATAAAAAGTAAAAAATAAAATGAAAATAAAGGAGTCCTTGTATTTGACAAGTCTGTCCTCCTGTAGTACTAGTACAAGAGCCCTGTTTCCTCAATACACTGACGATAGATCATAGACCTAAATAAACTAAAAGCTAAAATTATACAGCTCCTAGAAGAAAAAAATAGGAGAATATCTTGTGACCTTGAGGGAAAGCAATGACTTCCTAGAACACTAAAATCAGTAAAAATGGGCAAGAATTCTAACAGATACATCACATATACAGATGGCAAATACACACATAAAAAGGAGCTCAACATCATTAGTCATCAGGGAAATGCGCATTAAAACCACCTCTTTACACCTACCCGAATGGCTAAAATTTCTCATACATTTCTGGTAGGTATACAAAATGGCAAAACTTTGGAAAACTGTTTGATAGTTTCATAAAAATTCAACAAATACCGACATATGATCTAGAAATACCTCTCCTAGATACTTATGCATGAGAGATAAAACATATATCTGCAAAAAGATTTATGCAAGAATGTTCCTGGCAGTTTAATTCATAATAGTCCAAAGCTGGAAACAACTCAAATGCTCATCTATAGACAAATGGATAAACAAATGGTGTTACATTTACACAATGGGATACAACTCAGCAATAAAACGGAACTATTGATACATGCCATGACATGAATGAATCTCAGATACATGCTTAGTAAAAGAAGCCAGACATAAGAGTGTACTGTATAATTCCATTTATATGAAGCTCAAGAACAGGCAAAACTAATCTATGTGGATGGAAATCATAACAGAGTTTACCTTTGATTGGGGGAGGAGTGAGTGATTGCAAAAGGTTGCAGCAAATTATATAGAATAATGGAAAAATACTCTGTCTTGATTAAGATGTTTATATGGGTTTATGTATTTGTCAAACTCATTGTATTTAAGATCTATATATTTCATTATTTGTAAATTGTACCCAATGTAAATGTATCTGTGTGTGTATATCCCCTTTAATAGAGTCCCCTTAAATAGGTTTGGAAACAGGACTGGCTTCAAATCTCAGCTCTCCTACTAACTCTGTAACTTCTGAGACTAGTATAGTCATCAGTTCTACGCTCCATCCTATCAACCTTGCTTACCTCAAAGGGCTGTTTCAATGATAATAACACCTGTAAAAGTGCTTGGTAAACCTTTAAGCATTGCATGTTTCAAGGGCATCCTCTCCACCTTGTTTTGTGCAAGTTTCTCCTTGGCTCTAATGTTCCAGCTACACTGGCCTCCCTGAACTCGCCATGTGCTTGCTTCCCAGCCTCACCCTTGCGTGTGCTGTTCGTCCACCTGGATCGTTCTTGTCCCTGGTCTTCCATCCGGCTCCCTCCCATCCTTGCAGTCTCAGCTGAAATGTTTTACCTTCAGATTGTCTATCCCGACTCCTTACTCATTTCCTTCATTCTTTTTGTTTATTTACTTATTGCGGATCTTTCCCATGCAATTATAAACTCCCAAAGGCTAGAAAACATGACTAGTGCGTCCCCAATCCTTAGCACATGGAAATATTACCCAGTAAATATTGATGAATAAATAATTGCACCAACAAACATGAGCTTTGATGCATGGACTTTGTGATCTATTTGTGCTGATTTAGGACTTTGTCCTTGGAGCCAGGTCTTCCCTGGGACTTGGGGGTGCCAAAAAGTGACCCCAGGATAAAGCTGGTGTCACTGTAGTGTGCTCACTCAGGAAAAGCTTTTTGTGTCAAGGATCTCAGGGAAGGCTTAAGGACATCTTGTCCTTAGGAAGACTGGGACACTTTCTGTTGTTTATGGTAATGCTTTTTATGGTCCCTCTGTTGGGCTATAACCTGGGGGTTCTGCATGTATCTCCAGGCTGAGAAGAACCTGAAGCACAAACAGGCTAACTATCTAACATGCAAGGATTGTCCTGCATCTCCTGACGAGGGCCCTCCTCATCCCATGCCCAGCAGTGGGCCCAAGAGCAGGTGGTATGAATGCCCGTGTTCATACCCGTCTTCTTATTCAGCTCCTTTCAGACCTCTTGGCCAGTCACGGGGCCTCTTAGCCCTGCTTCCCTCCCCTTCTCTCTCCCTAATGATCAGACCACCTTCTTTCTTTGGTTTTCTGGATCTGAATGCTGCTGCCCTCGGCTGAGGCTGTTTCTGTCCTTTGAGTCAGCCCCAGGTCCAGAGGCTGCCCTTGAGCCCAGAACAACTGGGCATCATCCACAGCTCATCTGCCCACAGAAGCTCTCTGAAGCCTTCTGTTTACAACTGGAATGTGTTTGCTGACCCAGATTATTTGGGGTCTGTGACATCAATGCTATGGGAAATGCTCCTTAGCCAGTAGCAAAGTCCACTTGGGCGTACAAACTTAGAGAATGCTGCAGGGAAAACCTAAGGGCCTTTGCGATAGGTGAGAAGTTCACCCCTCCCCCCACCTACTTCCTCCATAGCTAAAATTCTGCTTTCTCTCTGCCGGGCTGTCTCCCTTGAAATCTGTATTCTTTTCAACAGATAATGTCAATACGCCCTTTATGTGAGTGGGATTTGGGGCTTCTCTGTTTCTCATCTGAAAATCTGTCCTGTGCCAATGAGTTTGGGCCTCTGGCCCACATGTTAATTATTGTACCAGGGTTCCTGGAGTCGACTGGGGACAGAAATCCTCTTTGGCTAGAAGAGAGGTATTCTGGTAGGGGTTTTTTGGGTTTTTTTTGAGTCATTAATCTAGCTTAGAGAGGCTGAGCAAGTGAAAATGCTTGTGTGCTTCTTTGGTATTTGCTCATTTCTTGTCTGAATGCCGCACTTAGCTGGAGTTTGGGAATCAAATGTTAATGAATCTCTCAGGGTTTCTTGAATTTATATTGCAATAATCATTTTTGCTACTGTTAGTGCCAGGAAAAAAACCCCAATATTTTAGGGGAAATAATGGTAGCAAGGGGTCTACTTATATGTGTGTGTGTATGTGTGTGTATAGAAAAGAAAGCTCACTGAACTAGGAGTTGGAAGGCCTGTGTTAGAGTCTGGGTACAGCTCTTCAATTCCCCAAGCCTCAGTTTGTTCATCTATAAAATAGGTGAAGTGATCTTTGCCTCACCTGATTCATGTGGTTGATGGCCACCAAATGAGGCAATGAATGAGAAAGGCTTTAAGTGGCCTCTGTTTTGCTGAGTGATTAAGTAGATGCCTTCCTCCCTTGGCTGTTCTTAGACAGTGAAGCCAGAAAAGATTTGAATTGCTTTTTTTATTACTTTTGGTTGCTGGCTGTGTTTATTTCAATCATTAAAATTTAATGCAACTCTGCATAGAAATTGAGCGCAAGGCAAATCCAGCTTTATTTGGGTGGTAGGTAAATGGGGCATGGCGAGAAGAGTCCATTCTTTGTGGGCCTAGTGTCTTCATAGACTGTCCTAATTTCAAATATGTCACCCCACTGTTAGGCCATGCGCCTGATCATGTGTTTCAGCGTCTCATTCCAAAAGCGTGGTCTCTATAATTAAATGATGATGAAAAGAGAAGCAGGACAGTGACCGTAAGATAGAGGCTTTGCTTCTTCTCTTTGTGGCTAGAAAGGCATGAGCAATCCAGACCAAAAAGAAAGAGCCCTTTCATCGTGCCCATCAGAGCAGGTGATTCGTTTTGGCTGACAGGACCAGAATTTCACCTTTCGGCTCCTTTTTCAACTCCCGGGTGAATGGTGCCGTCACCAGGATTCGTCAGTGTCTAGATTGGGAGGAACATCCTGCATCCCTCTCGTAGGCCTCGCTTTTTACTAGTGCCTTCGCTCGATGCTCTGGACACTTGTCAGCTGCTCCTGAGACAGTTTCTACCAATGGCTAACCTGACCAGGGCAGGGGGGCGTGAGCAGTGGGGACTTCTCCGTGCTGAAAGCTATCACCTGGGAATGCATTTTCTAGGATGTGTAACTCAGCTGAGCTGCAAGCACCTCTGGCGTGTCTGTTTTGGAGTGAAAATCTCCCTGTGTGGAGAGGGAGCAGGATGCTTTGGAGGGGAGACGGGTAAGGCCAGTGAGTCTGCTGTCTCCTGCCAGAGGGGAGCAGGGTCTGAGACGAGGCTGGGCAGGCTGATAGGGGCCAGATCACACAGGGCCTTGTGGACCATGGCAAGGAGTCTGGCCTTCTCCCAAGAACAAAGTGAAGCCATTGAATGGTGTTAAGTACCCCTGGAGGTGGTAGGAGTCGGGGTTAAGCATCATTGGATTTGCATTTTGAAAGCATCACTCTAGCTACAGTGTATAGAATGAGCAGGGAGAGGAGGCCAGTTAGAACCTGTTGGGATCCTGCCAGCAGGAGACGATGGGGCAGGGACTGGGGTTGATGGGGCAAGGTACTTTCTACTCCAGGGCCACTTCATGGTCCTGATACCCTGGCGGCTTTATACTACTTAAAATAATGATTTGGAGTCTCTATTAGTCAGCTAGAGCTGCCATATCAAAATACCACACACTGGGTGGCTTAAGCAACAGAAATTTATTTTCTCACTATTCTGTAGGCTGGAAGTCCAAGATCAAGGTGTGGGGCAGGGCTGGTTTCTTCTGAGGCCTCTCTCCTTGGGTTGTAGATGGCCGTCTTCTCCCTGTGAGTTCACGTGGTCTTCCCTTTATGCGTGCCTATATCCTAATCTCCTCTTCTTATAAGGACACCAATCATACTGGATTAGGGCCCACCCCAGTGACCTCATTTTAACTTAATTACCTCTTTAAAAACTCTGTCTCCAAATATAGTCACATTCTGAGGTATCAGGGGTTAGGACTTCAACATATGAATTTGGGAGGTGGGGGGAAGGGGGTGGGAGGTCAGGGAGACACAATTCAGCCCATGACAGAGTCCCTCCTCAAATTTTCTCTTCCCCTAATTTCAAGTCTGTCTTATCTGTCACAGGAGGTGTTTCCACTTCTTTTATTGCTGCTTTTGAGGAAATTAGTCTTTCCCCACATAAGCCCTTCTAATTTGATTACACAAGTTGATAATTTTGATTCCCAACATACTTTTTTTAAAAATTCCCTATAAAGAATATTTAGATAACCTTTAGCATTTCCATTATTTTAATTGCCCCCACACACACACACACAGTAACTACATTATATATAATAAAAGTTGCATAACCCATGTGATTTCATTTGGGTTTTGGTCTTCCACCAGAATGGTGAACTTAACTGTGTTGTGATTTCTATTACAGTGTGGTTTAGCCACAGAAATTTCCTGTACTGGTTACATCTTAGGAACAAGTCTGTTGCATTTGCCTTCCTTGTGGGCTCAAGAAATACCTGTTGTAGGAAACAGCTGTCAAGTTCATCCTGACCGAAAACTTAACTCCTCAGCTCACCCCATGGGTGTATTCAAATGTTTGTTGTGTGTCCACAAGAATACTCCAGGCTATAGAGACGTGAGTAGCATCCCTTCTCAAGTAATTTGCAGTCTGATACAGAAAGAAAACAAGGGGTTCTCAAAATGTGGTCCCCAGACCCACAGCATTAACTTTATCTAGGAACTTTTTGGGAACTCACCCCAGACCCACTGAATCAGGGACCCTGGGGGTGTGGCCCAGGAACCTGTGTTTTGACAAGACATCCAGAGATTCTGATACACATTCAAGTTTAAGAACTACTGTTTAGTCATAAGAAGTATATGCCATGAGATTTTAAAGAGAGCTCATATTTGGAGGAGGGTGAGGGGAGACACAGGAACTATTTCTAGAAGTATGTCACATATGAGATAGGCCTTGAGGAGTGGGTAGGATTTTGATATTTATATGTAGATGATCATATTTACTACATTTGCCATCTGTATGTTTATGTATTTCTTTCACAAAAGTAATTAACAGCCTGGACTCTTAACTCAAAAGATCTGCTAGCTGTCCTTTCCTTGCATTTTAACTGGCTCACTATGAATTGAGTCTTCCATCAACATATGCTCAGTTGTAGAACTGGTAATTATGGCTGGAGGACACATTTCATTCCAAACATAGCTTCTGAACATAGCTTGAATTGGAGGTAGAGATTCTACCTCTATGTCCTTGAGACAAAATCAGCTTAAAGCATCCTTGAATCTCACAGTGGGAAGGGACCTTCAAGGTCATCTAGTCTAATAACGCAGGCAAATAACCTCTGAGCAGGTCTTGAAAGATGGGTGGCATTGGGACACCCAGCACAGACATATACCTCTTCTTCTAGCCCATTGAATAATTCTGTAGTAAGAGTGGGCAAACTATAGCTCAAAGGTCAATTCTGACCCACTGCCTGTTTTTGTAAATAAAGCTTCATTGGAACACAACCATGCCCCTTCTATTTTACTTATTTATTTATTTATTTATTTTTTAAAGAGACAGGGTCTCACTCTTGCTCAGGCTGGTCTTGAACTCCTGAGCTCAAGCAATCTTCCCACCTCACCCTCCCAGAGTGCTAGGGTTACAGGCGTGAGCCACCGCGCCTAGCCAACCATGCCCATTCTAAATAAAGCTTTATTGGAACATAGCCATGTCTATGGCTGCTTTTGTACTATAATATTGCAAACTTTTAATCTCCTCCTGGAGACCTTGTATTAGTAAGAACTCTTAGAGTGCAAGTAACCAAAACCCAGTTCAAACTAGCTCAAGTTAGACAGGAATCTGTTGGCTCCTGTCAAGAAGGAGGACAGGAGCCAATAGATTGAAGTCAAGGGAAGGTCTGCGTGGAGTAACTGTTTGCTTGAGATCCCACATGTGGTTCCAAATGGACTGTCTTCCGAATGTATGCTGCCCTAGCCATGTCTACTGCACCTCCTGCCAAGAGTTTTCTCCCTGATCACTCAGTCTGATTAACTCTCCTGCCTTCACTGCCCATCTTTATTTCATTCTACCCTGTCCATTATGCTAAGTTCAGATCTTTCTTCTGGTATGGTGGCATCTGCAGCCATCGCATGAACTCTAGACTTGGAGTCAGAAGTACTGAGTGCTAGTCCTGACAGTGTTACTGAATAGCAAAAATATGAGATGTGATGAAAAGACAATAAAAATCAAAAAGCCCCCAACAAATATAAGGAGTTGCTTTTATTCTCTTAGAATCAAAGAATATTTGAGCTAGCAATGGCACTAAAGTTCATCTTATCTTAACCTGGGTGACATAATGATCCATAAATGTGTTTCAGTTGGCTCACATAGTATTCTTTTTTATTTTTGCTTTTTAAATATTTGAGCCAAGATATAAAAACTGGGAGTTTTACTTTAAAATACAGATTCCTGTTTTCACTGAGCACATGTCCCTACATGGCAGGAATCAGCTGGAACTGAGTAAGGGCTATGTCTGTTTGGCCACACTCTCCTACTCTTTTTGTCTTACCCCAACCCATGTCACTCATTTGCATGACCTACCTGCCCCCTTTAGCACTGAGTTTGTGCTCCCTGACTTCATACAATGATGCATCTCATTCCCAAAGGTCTGATTCCCATCTGTCTGAGTCTAGTGATCGTGCAGCATTAGCAGGCTTCCCACATGCAGGAAACTCACCACCTAGAATGGATTTCCTCTCAGGCAGCTGTGACTTTTTTGGGGTAAGTTTTCCTCTGTGTGGTCCATCCTCCTTGGCATCCCAGAATGGGTAAGTGGTTTGCCCAGGCTCCTAGTATATTAGAGGGTTAGAAGTCTCAGAATGGCTCACCAAGCTAGTGGTCTTTCTATCTCATGTGACAGATGTACGGTCTTTCCTACCTTCCTTTCCCACTCACTAACCCCTGGTCCAATTTAGGAATGGGAGGGTACATTTAAAAAGTCATTTGACATCAACATTTTTTTTTTACGGAAATCTTTGCCTTTACAAACATTCTAAAGAACAAAAGTTGGCAAACTTTTTCTGTAAAGGACCAGATAGTGAATATCTTAGGCTTTGTAGGTCATGTGGTCTCTGTTGCAGCTATTCAACTCTGCTATTGAAGCAGGAAAGCAACCGTAGACAATATATAAATGAATAGGCATGACTATGTTCTAATAAAACTGTATTTACAAAGACAGGCAGTACACCAGAATAGGCCCTGAACCAGTTTGCCCACTCTTGCTATGGAATCATTCAGTGGGCCAGCAGAAGAGGTATATGTCTATGCTGGGTATCCTGTCCTGATGCCACACATCTTTCAAGCACCAGCTGAGATGGGGCATCACTCTGATGGCTAATGGAATCTGTGCTTTTGTATTTTTGTTTTTCAAAAATATCTCAGACATGATTTCTAATATGACAAATATTTATGGATATAACCCACCTAAACAAAAGCTCTTTGGTGTTTTCAATAAAACTTACGAGTATAGAAGAGTCCTGAAACCAAAAAGTCTCAAGACTGCTGACATCATAGTATTCTGACTGCTCTTTTCTTATATTACAAGAAACTTCTCATCTGGTAGTATGGATTTTTCAGATGGTCTGCACAAGAACATCATTTTCTTATAGATAAGAGCTGTGCTAATCATTATGTTTCATGATTGTGCATGAATTTGTACAAAGTAAGTTCATTATTTTAAACATCTTTTTTGTAAACCACAATGTGCTAGGTTTTCTGCTTGGTATTAGGACTAGAGAGGTAAGTAAGCTCCATAGATATCATTCTTGCCCTCATCAAGCTTAGAGTCTAGTGGAGGAAACAAAGATTAGGCAAATAATCACAGCTAATTATATCAATGCATCAAGAAAAACACAGTTGAGAGAGAATACCCAGGACTATGAGAACCAATGACAATAGGGTTTATACTGTTGGAGGAAGTCAGTGAAGGGCCTTTGACCTGAGATCTGTCGGGGGGAGGCGATCCATCAAAAGCAGAATTTCTCAACTTAGCACTATTGACATCTTAGACCAGCTAATTCTATGTTGAAGGAAAGAGGAACTGTATTGTGCATTGTAGAATGTTTAGCAGCATCCCTGGCCTCTACCCACTAGATGCCAGTAGCACACACACACCCCATTTGTGACAACCAAAAATGTCTCGAGGCATTGTCAAATTACCCCTGGCAAGGAGATGGGAGTTGGGGGATTATCCCTAGTTGAGAACAGGTAACCGTGAAAGAGGTGTGGTAGGAAGGCTGCTGTGATGGTCCAGGTAAGAGATGCTTGTGGCTGGGCAGAGCAGATGGAGATGCTGAACTGCAGAGCTGCGTGAGGGATGCATATGGCTTGGCAATGGATAGACTCTGAAGGGGATATGAGGGCCCAAGGGTGAATTTCACAGTTTGTCATGTTGAAGGACTGACAAGTTTGCACAGGTGACACCATCACATGCTGGCTCTGAGATCTCAAGGCACAGGGCTTAGAATACATGATAGAGCGAGGGCAAGAAAGCACCTTTACCTGTCTGTCTGCCAGCACAGCCGCCTGTGTTGTTCATCTCTGCCTGATGGCAAATGGCTCTAGTAACAGACCAAAAACAGCTCTTCCTAAAAGAAACGACAACTTTAGAAAAGAAAAACCATCTGTCAGGGCTGAAATGAATTAAGCGTGTGTTTAATCTAGCTGTATTAGGACATTGTTTCAATGCCAGTTGACTTTTTTAAACAGCTATGAAGGTTGGCAAACACATCAGAGAAAATATACTTTGTAATACTCAGAAAGATATTGGCATATTTTCCAATGACAGTACTTTTAATACACATTAGTATCAGATACCAAGATTTCTGAAATTCTCATCTCAGTGCCAAAGAGCATGTGGATCTTCTTTCTAGTCATTAATCCAATGGTTCTCGACCTTTAGTGAGAAAAAGAGTCTCCAGAAGAGCTTGTTTACTGATTCAGTAAGTCTGGGGTGAGACCCAGGAATCTGTATTTTAACGATCTTTGTCCCCTCTCGCCCCCGCCTCAAGTGATTCTGAAGCAGGTGATGAGCTGATCACTTTGAGAAATACACTTGCAGTGAAAACCAGCTTGAAGGAATTGGTCCAATTCCTTTCCACCACTGACTTCTGCTCTATGAGCTTTCCATCTTCCCCCAACTCTGCTGGGCTAATTTGTTCATGTCCAGGGCTGCTCCGGCAAGCTTTCCCTGAGAGCTTAGATGCTCCCACAGTGTAGCACCCTTGGTTCCGTAGAGTGCCTGCAGCAACAAGTGACAGGCCCCAACCAAAACTGGCCTAAACAACCTAGACATGTTTATTTTCCGTAACAGGAAGCCCAGGGAGGGCCAATTCCAAGGTAGGTTAGTTCAGAGGCTCAGCAACACCATCAGGCACCCGGATTCCTTCCCTTTTAAGGGACATCCCTCGGAATCTGTCAAAAGCTCCACAGCTGCAGCTCCGGCATCACGGGTGGACAACGACCTCCATCCAAGAAAACCCTTCCCGGGACCCCTCCCTTTCCACAAGCCCTTCCCCGTGTCTCATCGGCTGGGAGCATCTCACACCTCTTTGCCTAAATCAAACCATTGGCAAAGGAATGAGATCACTAGGATCATTTTCACCAATCAAGATTCCTCCCCGCAGTCCAAGAGAGGTCACAGCCTTTCCAGAAAGACGTGACTACTCAAGGGAAAGTAAACAAAAATTGGCTCCGCCTAAGGGAGAGAGGATCTGTTCTCAGAAGAAGGGAGGAATGTCTGCTGGGAAGTCAGCAGCTCTGTCTGCTGCAGCACCCTTCTTCCTCTCTTGTAGCACTTCCACAGCCATCCCCCGCTGGAGTATGAGTCAGGTGAGGGCAGGGACCATGTCACCCTGGTTCATCATTATAGGTTCAGCGAGATGCTATGGATCGTGTTAGATACATGAAGTTGAGCATGAGGTGGCCCTGAAATATTTAATTTAAATTAATGGAAGATTAGGATTTAGATGGAAAACTGTGAGTAATGAGGACATAAACTAGTTAGTTGCAAAACCCCAACTCAAACTAGCTTGTATCTTTTTTTAAAAAAGGTTTGTATAATCAGGAAGTTCAAGAGCTCCAGGCCCTGAGTATCCACAGACTCAAGTGATGCATTCAGGGATCGTTCTCTCTCTCTCTCTCCATTTCTAATGTGGGGAGCAGGACAGTACCAAGAGCCTCAGGCTACCTCCTCCTGGCTTAGCAACTCTGGTGTCTTCTCCGAGAGCTCCTGTAGAAAAACCCCAGAGGGGATTAGGTCATGTGCCTGCCAATCACACAGAAGGGCAATTGGGGTTCTCTGATTGGCCAGGCCTGGGCTACTTGCCCACCCGGTGCTGTGCTGGGACAGGGTCAGCCCCACCCAAACCCCATGGAATGACTTCCCTACAGGAAAGAGAGGTTCTGTTGTCAGAAGATGCAGAGAGCAGATGCTGACCAGGCAAAACAACAGATGTCCACTACACTTGTGGGTGAAAAAAAGCTGTTTGCAGGGCGTTATGCATAGACCAAACCATAACTGAGAACTACTTTTTGATACAGAGATTAAACATTTCTCCCCTGGCCCACTGCACTGTATAAATTCAGTTTGAAACTTTGAATGATGCTTTGTTTCCTAAAGGAATTTTTGTCTGTTGATTTTTGGGGAGGATCTTTAAATTCTTTCATCTTAAAACATGTCTCAAAATATTCTTTATCTTTCCTCCTATTATCTTTTGGTCTTTTTCTTCTATTTTTCTTGGTTACTTATCATATCTTGACTTCTTAGTCCCACATATTGTGCACCAATAACCTACTAAAAAATATAAAATTGCCATCTCTCCATGGTTCTTTTCCCGAGTTTTCTCCTCTCTCCTCCCCTTCCCAATCAGGGATAATACATAAAAATCTTCTCACTCCATGTATCGACCTCTCTGATTCCTTTACCAAGTTCTACCTTACATTGTAGCTACTTAGGGGTATATTTTAATCAGTCATTCATTTGAGAAGTATGAACTGAGTGCCTGCTTGTACCAGGTACTGGGATTAACATTAGAGATACAGTAAAAAACAATCTCCCCTAGCCCAGCCTGGAACTTCCTTTGAGGTAGAAAGTGTGTTTACTTTATCTTTACATCTTCACAATGTTTAGCTTCATTTTATTATTAGTAGTAGGATTACTATTATTATCATTATCGTTATTATTATAGCAAGCTTTTGTTTACCACTTACCATATACCAGACAATGTACTAGGTGCTTTATGTATAGTGTTTCTCATCCTTTCAAAAGTTCTGAACGGTAAATACTATTATCCCCCTTTTACAGAGGGACAAACTAAGGCTCAGCAACATGAAGCACCTTGCTAAAGCTTATACAGCCCATGAGAGGCAGAGCCTGAATTTGAACTGAGATCTGACAGATTCCGTAGCCTATTTTTCTCCGCATCTCACAGAGACTGCTTCATACATGCCTGGGAGAATGTGGAAATTGGTTTCTGCTTTTCCTTGAAGGTTGAGGTTCAGATATGCCATCTTGTGTGCGGAATGTAGGTTGTGGACTTTGAGTTGTGTTTTCTATAGTGAGGATAAGCCTGCAAGGCCCACGTCTCACGCTGACTCCTTTTGTCATCACTGACAGGCCCACTTGAGGCTTCATCAGTCTGGCTCCATCTCATGGCATCCCCAATCTCAAATGCATCTCTTTGAAGTGCTTGTGCCTCGGTTTCTTCACCAACAAAACTGTGAAGCTTGGTGTAGACCAGATGTCCAATAGAACACTGATGAAGAAAGCCCTGTCCAATACAGCAGCCACTAGCCACATGTGGCTGCTGAATACTGGAAATTGTCTAGTGTGACTGAGGAACTGAATTTTTTATTTTAATTAATTTATGTAGTCATGTGTGAATAGTGGCTGCCATATTGGACAGGAAAAGCTAGAAGAATCTTTGTAATTCTTTTGACCTCAGATCTTATCCGTACCCTACAGCTATATTTTTTAAACTGTGTGGTACAACCCATTACCAGACCCTGAAATCAATGTATGGGGGTACAAACAACACTTCTTAATGAAACGGCATAAAGTAATGAAATGGGATGGAATGGAAAAAGAAAAGAATATATCAGTACATATCATGTGCACTAAGATAAGTTTTCATTGTGAAACTTTAGTTTCACATATTTGTGTACTGAGTCATTATGCAAAATTAACTTCTTCCAGTGGGTCATGTACGAAAAAAGTTTGAAAACTACTGTCTGCCTCTGAGTAATGTCACCAAGACCTTGAGAGTGCCATCCCTATGTGGCGCTCCCTTATCGACCCCAAGGCTCTACAAGACCTCGTTTCAGGTCTTCCAGATCCTACAGGCCTGTGGTGAGCATGTGACTTTGCTCTGATGGTAATTGAAAGTGACTATGTGGTCATCTATCTGTCTGGATGCAGAGACCCCAAACTGGTGACCCATAGGCAGAATCCAGCCCTCAGAGAGAGACCTTGACCTATTTATGCGTGACCATAATCCCGTGAGACCCACTAGCTTCTTCCCTTTTAGGTGAGCCAGTCTCTACAATCTGTCCCTCTAGGTTTATTTTGCCATTCACATTACCTGCCTGGCCCCTGAAAGCATTTTGTGTGGCCCTGTATTTAATATGCATAGACTATTAGATATCAAAGGAAACCGAGAGATCACAAAGTGCAACCCTTTTACTCTATAAATGGGAAAATAAGAGCCCAGAGATGGGGTGTGACCTGCCTGAAGCCTCACAGAAAGTGAATGGCAGAGAAGGAACTGGTTCTCTCTCACTCGGAAGAACCAGAGACTGGCAGAAATGGCAGTAAGATAGAGGAGGGAGGAAGGAAGGCAGGGAGTGAAGGAGGGAGGGAGAAAAGAATGACCAGGGCGGGTGAGGAGGGGCGGGAAGACATGGAGTGGGATGGCCGGTCAGGCCATCGTCACAGCCCTGGGGAGAGGCCCTGACCGGCAGGGGCAGGTCGCATTTTCGTGGGGCGGGCCTTCTCACGCAGTGATCATGTCTGATGAGCTTCTGGTGACTGGATCACCGTGGAGACCCTCAAAGGGAGCCCTGTAGAACTTTGAGCAGAAGTTCAAGCACTTCAGACAGCAAAAAGGGGGCCTCCAGCAGACCTCTGCCCTCTAAGAATTGAGGGTGCTTAAAATGGCTTTGGGAACTCCCTGACTTGTGAGGCCTAGACCTCATTTTGGCCTGCCCTCAGGCAAAGTGTCCCTGATCTGAAACCATGGTGTTTTCCCCATGCTTCTTGCTGGTCCTGGAGTGGCCAGCATGGTGGGGACCCTGAGCTGGTTCCTCCCTTCTTGGACCCTCAGGGCTGCATCTGTAAGAGATGGGAAGGTAGGTAAGATGGGGCAGAAGGTGCCCTGGGGGCTGCCTTGGGGTGGAAGGGGGTCATGAGTGGTGGCACTTCAGGCCCTGCCCCACTTTAGTCACAGTGGCTGAATTCATCTGCCTGGGTTCTAGGCGGGGATTACAACTCCAGTGCCTTCAAGCACCTGGCAGTGCAGGAGAGAAGCTGACCAGGGATAAGACAAAGGAAGAAGTAGGAACCATGGACTTAACATGAACACCAAGCCACCCAAATAAAGCATGTCTGGGAGCCACATCCAACACAAGCAACCTCTGGTCTAGGGACTTTCCCTGAATGAATATCATTGCCTCCTAGGTTTGCATTCCACGCATGGTTTGCAACAGAATCAGGATAACCTAGAGGCCATTTCATCATTTAATTTCAAGAAAGGTTCATAGCTTTAAAAAAAAAATGTTCAGAAACCTCTAGACTAGATATTTTCTGTATCCCCTCCACTCTGATGCTGAAAACCTGTAAGTCAAGGGACCCGGGTTGACAGCTGATATTCCTTGGATTTCCCCACAATCTATCAGGGCTTGATAGCCTGCCAGAGTCTCAGGAAGCAAACATTATATAAGTATTAAAACCTCTGGCTCTGAGGCCAAGGGGCTGAGTCACTCATAGCACAAAGACAATTGCTGGCTTCCTGAAGTTCCTCTATTTCCCACATGGTTTCCAGGGACCCAGACGAAACCCAAATAGTATTTTTCAGATAAGCTGTAGAGATGCTGGAAAGGGTATTAAAAGGCTCCAGTACAAGTCAACCCCATTCTCTCTGCTGGGGGGATGCTTGGGTAGGTCCCCAAGGCCAGATAGCTCCTAAGCAGGGCACAGACCAGGACTCATTGAGTAGAAGGAGGCCCGGGAATGCCCCACAGGAGATGGAGGAGAGAAGAGATACTGGAGCTTCTCTGAGAACTACTGATGCCTTTCTGAGCCCTAGCTCTAAAATTTGCATGTGGTATAACTTCAGGCTAATTAATTATCCTCTCTGTGTCTCCAATTCCCATATAAAAATAGGGATCATGTGGTAGCTATCTCGTGGAGTTGTTGTGAGAATTAAATGAGATGGTACATAGCAAGCACATAGCACAGTGCCTGGCACATAGTAATTGTTCAATTAATGTTAGCTGTTTTGTGTTATTTTCACAGGCACTTCATGTCCCTGACTGGGGACTTTATAAAGGTAGCAAGAGACCCAGTCAGCAGTGACAAGAGAGTTGATGTTGGTTGACAGGAGCCCACTCCAAGTGGAAAAATACCCAGGCTGGCAGACACCGTAGGGATTTTCCCCCTTTCCATCTGATCTTGTCTCTTCCCCAGCTATTCCTACACAGTATTGTCTATCATATTCTTAAACCCCCTGATCAAGCCTAGCCGGATGATATTTTTGAAATATTCACTGACATTTCCTTCACCCACCCCTCTAGTGCCTTCCTTCTATTCAGTGAGCAGGGCCTCAGGGCTGGGATGGGCAGCAGAAAGCACAGACAAAAGGGGTGGCTTCCTAGCTTTTGAATTTCAAAAGCCTGTGCCTTTAGAGGAATAGGAAGGATTTACTACAAAGCTAAATATTCCAGAGAAAGCATCAGTTAGGGAGGGCAGAAAGGGCTCCTTTACCCCCAGCTAACAAGAACGATTCCCTGGCCCAGGGGGAGGGAGGAGAAAGAAATGAGAACACAGATGTATTTGAGTCCTTGGGAAGGGGCTGTGAGCGGCCTCTATGGGCTGAGTTCATAGACATAGGCACAGTCAATTGCGGGGTGGAGGGCAGCAGTGGGGGGAACTGGCTGAAAATCCTTTTTCACTTATCATGAAGTAGGAACCAAGTTGAATGATAAGAAATAAAGAACTCCCCAATGTTGGGGACTGCCATGTAGGCCTCCTGGCTTGCAAGGCTCACTGCAGCAAAGGCCCCTCTAGGTCTATCCCAAAGCCCTTCTGCTGTAGCTGGCACATGGCAGCTGGCTGTCAAACAAGAGCAGTCTGGCTGGCCAAAAGCGTGCCGTTCTGACACATGTCCTGACAGCACATTTCTGAAGAAGGCAGCATGAACCATGTTGCCAGCAACACTCCATGACCATGGAACACGCTGATGAGGCTGGCAGAGAGAGGCTGCAGAGGGGTTCCTGCTGCAGCAAAGGTTTTACGATATCCTCTTGAGATGATGGACGGTGTTACTGACCTGCTGACACGGGAAACCATGGCCAGGCCAGGGCCATCTGTGGAGGGACCCGGGGTTCCCAGAGGACTCATACCTCCACCCTGCTGCAGCTGCCAACACCTGCAGCACTTGCCTCTCTCAGGGACCCAGCACACACACCTGTCAGGCTCTCCCTGCCCACACTAGAGATGCTGCTCTGGGCTGACATCCCTGGGCTTGGAGCAGCACTCACAGCTTCTTCATCGTCTGCCAGGGATGCTGAACTGCTCTGCCCTGTTTCCTGGTCTGTTCTTTAGTCGCCTCTGATGATTATTTTTAAATCTTTTTAAAATTATTTCTTTAACCAGCTGGGTGATGGATGATTACTGTTGGGGGAAGTTAGGTAGCCCTCTTAGCCCCCCAACCCCACTTCCTCCCCAAAGGTGGCCAGTCTGATGGCACTTTTGCATTGTAGGCAGTAGAGCTGAGTGGTAAGAGCCCAGGTTTTGGAGTCAGACTGCCTGGGTTCAGATTCTGCCTCTGCCCTTTGCTAACTGTGACCTTGGAAAAGTGGCCCTAGGTCTCTGAGTCTCAGTGTCCTCATCTGCAAAATAAGGATAATAGTATCCCCTCTTGAGTTATGAAAACTCAGTGAGATGATATATGTAAATTGCTGAGGACACAACTTGACATAGAGTAACCACTTTCTAAATATTATCTATTATCCTTCCAGACCTTTACTTATGCATTTATGCCTCCTATTTCTTCATGTATGGCTTTAATTCCAAACCCTCTCCTATGCTTCTGCATCTTGGAGCACTCACCCTAGCCCACCTACTCTAACATGAAACCTCAGCATGACCTCCAGACTTAGGATAATTTAGCCTTTTGTGAACTCTCTCCCCACCCTTCTATAACCCTCTGTACCTGCCCAGCCCACCCGCTCGATTTGCCCTCTTTCCTCCTGTTGTCCAAGAAGAGATGCCCCCACACGTGAGGGAAGCATAAGTTGCTATGTGAGCTTGGGTGAAGTGCTTCTGTCCTCTGAGCCTCTGCTTTCTCATGTGTTAAGTGAAACCATTGGACCAGTTCTATCATTCTTTTATTCACTCAACAAGCATGAATGAATCAATGACACAATGAGATGGGCACCTGTTGTATTCCTGGCACTGAGGTATACTGGTAAACAAGAAAGACATGGTCACTGCCCTCAGAGCTCATAAACTAGTGTATGTTTATAGCCTCCCAGGCCCTTCTGCTCTAAAAGTCTGATTCCAGATATTCACACAGTGAACACAGATGTAATGACCCAATGAGAGGACACATGCCTGGCCCTCAGGGGTTGCTAGAAGCAGCTCTTACCATCTCTCTATCAGAGTTTTCAGAAAAGAAATCACTCACTTATTCTAAATAAGCACAGAACAAACACACTGACGGGTCCCCCTGGAAACAGCAGATGTGCCCAAAATATACCACCCCAGGATAGCATAAATCATAGCCTTTCATCCCCACAACAGGAAACACCCAATTCACACATTCCTATGCAGGATATATCAAAAGCATGTCAGCCACCCACCTCTGCAGCCCACACAAACCCATAAACAAAGAGAGATCCAGAGACCAGGGGAAAAAGAAGAGGTTGCTTACACTGGTAAGTAGTCTGCAGCCAAGGGGTTTTTGCTTGACACTCAGCAGGAAGGGAAAACCAGGAAACCTTTGCTGAACTTGTTCAAATATAGGTTTGAGAAATGTTTGAGCAAAGCTCAGTGGCTAGTGGTAGGAGTTATTTAGAAAGAGTTCCTGCATTGCGTTGAAGGTGAGAATACATGGCTTCGGATCCTTTAATATTAATTGTTGCTTACTAAGCCCAAGCAATGTGCTAAGCACTTTTATATAATTTAAATAATTTAATATTCACAAATGACTTAAGTTATTCCCACTCTAGAGATAAGGAAACTGAAGCCTGGAGGTCATGTGATTTGCTCAAGGTCACACAGCCACTGATGGCAGGACTTGACTCTAGCATCTATTCCTTACCCTTTCCGATGTGGGGATCCAGGGAGACACAGCCGTGGGAACAGGACAGGTGCCTCAGCCTTGATTCAACTCCGAAATCAAACCCAAGGCCCCTGCTGTGAAGTACAAGATTCTCTCATATACAGTCCCCACCTTAACCTTTCAGGCAGCTGCCTTTTACCTGTGAAATGCCTGGATCCCTACTTGGGGTGCCCTCAGTATTTAGGGGATACCTGTGAACACACTCAGAGTACTTTGGGCTCTAATTGAGAAACCGAAGTGTGAAGGCTGCCGCACCCTGCACCGTGGGCCCCGGGCTGTGCACTCATTGCTGAGCCAGTTGATTTTCTGCTTGATGTTTCACCTTTCAACCAGGAGCGCCACTGTTTTTATTACACTTCCAGCCAATTATTCACAGTTGTTCTGCTGTCTTCAAGTCACTGTTTTAATTATACTCCAGCATAGCATAGGTGGTCCTACCTCTTAAAGACTATTTTAAAGACACCCTATTAAAATATGGGAACATTTTTATCTGCAAGGTCAAGTGACCTTCAGTGGAGGGGAAAAAAAAATTGTGCAGGCAAACACATCAATACAAAGAACATAACTTAGGTCATATTGTTTATAAGAGAGGAATCATGCCATTATCTGCTTTTAAAAGAGACTAATAAATCTGATAACATAAAACACAGTCTAGTTTAAAAATAGGACCAGTTAATGAAGAGGAGAGAGTTTGGAGAGAGAAAAGGAATCACAAAAGAGGACGACGCATGAAGGCAGAATCATTTTTTAATTGGAGGGATCCTTAGGAGTCATTTTGTCCACTCTCCTCAGTGACTAAGGAGGGACTTAGGGCCAGAGAAGTTGGATGATTTGCCCAACATTAGAAAACTAGGTGACAGCAGAGAGGGGACTGGAACCCAGATTACCCAGTCACACAGAAACAAAGAATAAGACCCAGAGAGAGAGGGGAAGTCAGGGGGGAAGAACTGGGCGCTGAATTAGTTTGCTAGTAGGTTCAACTCATAAGCTCCTGTTAACTTAACAGATCAATCAAGCCTCCCCTTCCAATATGTCCTTTTGCTCTAACAATTTTAAATTATCTCTGTAGCTTTTGGGAAGAACTTTACTTACAAATTTAGTTGTGGAATTAAGATTCATTTTATCATAGAACTTTAGAGATTTGATATGCATATAAAAGAGGGCTTAATGTTTCAGACCTTTGAGATTAAAAATCTCAAAAGTATTGACCAGCTGATTTTTTGTCTTAAAAAATTATACTAATAGCCATTGCCAACTGATTTTCTTGTCTTTATTCTTGAAAAGATTAGGATTGTTCAGTCTTTCAGTGCCTGAAAAATTGTGATTTCTTTAAAAAATCAGCATTTATTTCACTGCTCAGAATCTTTTGTATCCAGATCAAATTTAGGATGGGTGAGTGTTTGTATAATTGGTTCCGATTGCAAATTGTTTTTTTTAGTACAACTTTAAAACTCTTCAGGGATAAAAATGAGTCATTTTGGTCTGAGGTGGTATTCCTGAATTAATTTGTACATGTTATTTTTGTATGACTAGGATTCAACCAGGTTTAATTTCTTTCCCCCCAGCTTAGTGCTCCATTTTTTAAAATTGTCAGCCTGCACTGTCAAGTATGATAGCCACTAGGCACATGTAACTATTTAAATGTACATTTACATTAATTAAAATTAAATTAAATTAAAAATTCAATTCCGCAGTCACACTAGCCACATCTCAAGTGCCCAAAAGTCACCTGTGACTAGTGACCATTATCTTGGATAGCAGAGATCTCGAACACGTCCATCATCTCAGAAAGTTCTAGTGGACGGCACTGCTTAAGGCTAGTAACTGCGAATGTCTCTCTGGGCACCCTTCATTGGCCAAATAACACTAAAAGAAGCTGGAAGAGGTTTCCTGCATACCTTTTAGAAATCTATCACACAATCCATAGGTCTATGGCAACTTCATGGATTATCTCACAAGTGAGCAAAGTTAATGTCCTTTGAGGCTTATGGCTGGTCTCTAATGTTGTTCTCAAGGATAAGTAGTTTGTAACATAAGAGGTAGTTCAAAATTTCATGTGTGAATCAATTTGGAATTCAAAAGAGGTGTGCACATAAGACAAATGTTATAAATCACATGACTGAAACTTAGTATTTTCTGAGATAAAAATTAATGGAAATAATAACCAGCAGAGAACCAACAGTCAAATTTTAGTGTTTCAGGGAAATTATAGATTGGTGGAAGAAGTGAAATGACACCCTCCCCCCATACATATCTACACGCACACAGAACAAAGTTAGATTAAGTTCCTGATTTAATTAACCAAGGATACAAAACCTTATTGGACATGAGGTGATTTCCAGGGCAGGGGCAGGTGTAGCATATCTCAGCCTGGTTCCTTCTAGCCCCCGGAGTTCCTGTTGGCACTGTCTGGATAAGTAAAGGTCTTGCCACACCTGTAAGCACAAATCTTGCTACATCACTGCCCTTTTATAATCACAACCTATATCCACAATCTGGAAGAGCTCACACCAACAATTTATGAATTTCTGTTTATGGGACTATTTACAAACGTCAGATATTCCTGGAGCTCTGGCCATACTCCGCATCACCAATGCAGCACCCTCATCCTCCGGGGATGCAGCAGGGTGTGGGCTGGAGGCCCCATCAGTATTTCTGCCCCAGAAGGCCCATTTTCCTAATCCATCCCCCTCACTCTGATTTTATGCTTTTTTGTCTGGGTGGTTCAAAGACTAAGTTCTAACTGAGGACCATGTTCACAAATCCATTTCCCCAGAAAATCAAATCAAATTAGGAAAAAATCAAATTGATCTTGGAAGTTGGTTATTGAACAATAAGACAGGTTGAATTAGACGAGGTAGATGAAAACTCATGCAGTGATTCTGGAAAGAATTGTGGATACCTTGGAGGGCTCTCATCAGTGACGGGGTTGATTGTACTATTCGTTCTTATTTTATTTTCAGACTGACAGCTTTGTTTCTCTTGGCAATGGTAGATCACCATGCTGCTCACGTAAACAGGATCTATATTTTTCTCACAAATTAGAGGCAGAGGGGAGAGTGAAGTATTTTCCAGGGGACATTGAGCAAAAATCAGAAAAAGAAGGAAAGGGGATAGAACTAAAAAGAATGTTTATGAATATTCTGAGGCTTGAGGAGGGATTGCTCTGAGCTGTGGAGAGGATGTGGTGGTCATGATACCAGCGAACATTTGTGGAGCACTTAATGCACTTTCTGAAATGTTTTACATGTATTAACCCATTTAATGAGTTAATTAATGATTTAGTTAACTAGCTAATTCATTTAATTTTTGTCTTGAATTTAAGACAGAAAAAAAAGAGTTGAATAACGGGCATGAACTCTATGAAAGAAAGACTGTGAGAAGGATATTATTCTCCCACCCCAGTTAGCAAAGTTGTCAGAAGCCACAGTTTCAGGGGTAAGCAGGCAGCTCTCTGCCCTACAGCGCACTTGTGATTCAGGATACCTTAAGTGGGAGATAATCAGACGTTCTGATTTCCTGTTTTTTGTCTTTAAAAGGAAGAAGGCAGATGAGATCAGTTATGGAGATCATAGACCTCCTTGAGAATATGAACAAAGCTATAGGATAATGTACATAATACCAAATTTGATTAGAGAGAAGTATCAGATCCCGGGTAGATCAGATGGAATAGTCTAGATTATGCCACAGTAAAAAAAAAATGTTTTAGAGACTATGACAATAAAGATTTGTTCTTGCTCATGATAGATGTTCATCATGGCTTGCTTGGAATTCTGTTACATGACTCCTCAATCAGGGATGCAAGCTGATGCATCCTGCACACCATCTGGGGTATCACTCACTGCTGGGTTACAGAAAAGGCAATATGGCAGGTCACATATTGGCTCTTATGGCTTCCAATTGGAAGAGACATGCACAATTTCCATTCACATTTCATTGCCAAGCAAGTCACCATGTGCAATCCTCCGTGTGCCTAGAAGAAAAGATACAAATTTCTGAACAGACATAACAACTACCACACTGGGTAAAGAACCCCTGAAGTAGGTGACCTCTAAATTCCTTTGTAGTTCAAGGTTGCTGTGAGCCCAGATTAATTTTAATATACTTATTCAGAGTTTAGCCAGGAAATCTCCGTGTATAAATGATAGGTACCAATTCCCCTTCAATCAGGTGGACATCTTTATAACCAGGACAAAAGTGAGCTTTCTCCTTGTAAGGTATGAGCAGAAGTTTTTAGACTATTGCTTCAACTTTGAGTGAGAATTGAGGAAATGAGTAATTCTCTCCCCAGTGTCCATAAGACAGTGAGTAGGTTCCTCACTGGCAAAGTTATATCAACAGCTTATACATAATGCAGTTATGTACCAAACAGCTGTTAGTATCCCTTCCAACCCTGAGATTTCATGTTCTAGGCAGGTGCCTACTATTATTAAATATTGGATGACCAGATTTTAGAATGGCCAAGCCAAGCATGTCTCAGGGAAAGGATATCTAGAAAAGTACCATGAAATGGTCTTAGCAAGAGAATGACAGGCCCAATGGGCTAGCAGAGCTCTCAAGCCTGGTCAAATGCTGACCACTGAACTGCAGCTCCCAGGAATCCAGCCCCTTCATAAGCTCCACCAGCTCATTTTTCTTAGCTGTACACATGTGACATTTTCTCCATCTTATGGAAAGTGCTGTTGAAAGGCAGCTTTAGGATGAGTCCTTGTGTCAGCCTCCTTCCAGCCAGAGCGTCTCCCTTTGTGCCTCCTTTATAGAAAGTCTGTGCTGCTACTGACCACCGTTGTTGGATAGATGTGAAGCTGAGGCCCAAAGAGGGGCTGTCACTTACTTAACTCAAAGGCCTGTTGGAGGCAGGGGCAGCCACCCCTTCCTTTGAGACCTATGATTATAAGGCCTAAATGCCCTTTGATAAGTTTGGGGCCTAATTTTTATCCAAAGATCACTCAAGAAATGGTATTTCTGGATTGTTTATGTTGAAATACTCTACTTCCTCTTTTATTTTTCTTCACTCAGGAATTTGGCCTCTATTATTGCACAGAAAGGCTATTCTTACTCAAAAGCCTCTGCCTGACCAGGCACAGTGGCTCACGCCTGTAATCCTAGCATTTTGGGAGGCTAAGGCAAGAGGATCACTTGCAGCCAGGAGTTCAAGACCAGCCTGAGCAATATTGCCAGACCCCATCTCTACAAAAATGAAAAACATTAGCTGGGCATGGCAGCACATACCCATAGTCCCAGCTACTCAGGATGCTGAGGTGGGAGGACCAATCACTTGAGCCAACAAGTTGGGGGCTGCAGTGAGCTATGATCACGCCACTGCACTCCAGTCTGGGCAACAGAGTGAGACCCTGTCCCTAAAAAAAAAAAACCTCTGCCTGCTTAAGGAGATTTATGGACTCACATCTTAATACCACTCACTAATTCTGCCTTAGCGTGGTTCACTCAGCCTGGTGATGAACTGAAGCTACTTTGCTAATCATTTCTACCCTTTCTGCTTTTTTCCCCAGTTATGATTATGATAATGTCTTATGGCAGACTTGTTAAAGAATTATGGCCTTCTAGATAGTGATCGCCTTGTTCTTTTACAGTTCCCTATCAGCAGAATCCTTACAATCCCCGGAGCGGCTCCAACGTGATCCAGTGCTACCGATGTGGAGACACCTGCAAAGGGGAAGTGGTTCGTGTGCACAACAACCACTTCCACATCCAATGCTTCACCTGTCAAGGTAGGAAGCCCAATCTCCCCACTCTGTGCTCAGATTCCTAATCATGCTGTCACCACCAGGACACGCCATAGGGGTAGGAAGAACAAACACAGGCAGTTGAGATATCTACGAAGGCCTAAGGAGACTTTCCTTGAGCCTCTTCTTAGGACAGTCTCCCTTAAGCAGTGTGGCATGAAGCGGGAGCTTAGAGTGAGGGTAGTGTTGAGCTGTGGGGCGAGAGGGAGCCTGGTAGCCCCAGAGGGGTAGGTGCTGACCCAGAAGGAAAAAGGCAATCCTGCAAGCTTAACTTAAACATCTGAAAAGATTCCTGGCTTGTATCTATAAATAAATTTGAGAGCAAATGAAAGTTCAAGCTACTTTGGCTAAAATTCAACATGGTTCTGAGATGAGCCCCTATTCTATGACTGTGTGACAATCCTCAAAGGCTACATTTAACAAGGAAGAAAGAAGAGACATTTCAACTTTGGTAAGGCCTGTAATTTGGGAGCAGAGAGATTTTGGGTTGCCTCTCATTGTTACGGCTCACCCGTGGCTAATTTATAGAATCCTAGACTCAGCAGAGCTAAGATTTCCTACAGAAAGTGGCTAATCGCAGCAGGGAGGAAGGGGCACTCAGCTGACAGGGCAGGGAGAGCCCTGGGCACAGGGGCAGCACCCCTTCCACAGTGTCCCTGACAAATACCTCTCCAGGCTCTACCTCTTGGCCTCTTTTGCCAGGCTTCCATGGTCCACAGAGCAGCCATTCTGACATTGGGTTGCCCTGTGGGTTTAGAAAATGTGTGACCCAAAATCTGTAACTTCCCTGTTGGTCTTATATTTGTCCTCATCAAGTTTGAAGAATACTTTGTGTTTGCTTTTCCCTGTGACTGCCCTTCAGATACTTATAGCCAGGTCTTCCCCATGTCAAACTGTTAATATTATCTCAGGTCCTTAAATTGGGCCTCATCTGAAATGATTCCAACTGTGTCATCATCTGGAGTCTTCCTCTTTGATCCATTCTAGTGTGTCACTATCATTCTTAAAGCGTGATGCCCAGAACAGAGCTCAGTTCTCAAGGTCTGGCAAATACAAAAGGACTACATTTCTGTTAACGTAACTGATATTGAATTGACTTCCTGAGCAGCCACTTCACACCACTGACTTACATTGAATTTAAGGTCAATTGAAACCCCCAGATCTTTTCATATCAGTAACTGCCTCGGCCTCACGCATCTGAGATTGACTTCCCCTGCCATCAAGAAACTCCTGGACTTCTTTCCTCATGATCTAACTAGACTCTGCACTGAGCAAACAAATTACATATTCATATTCCCTAATTTGTTTATAGAAGCATATAAGGGATATATTTTAATTTATGATTTAAATTTTATATTGAGATTTGGCAAACTCCTTTGGTACAAGTTGAACTGCAAGAGTATCTTGGTGAGTGACTATTTTTACATTCCCAGAAATTGAGACAGGACAAAGGGTAAAGACAATAAAATTGTTAGAAAGTGGTTTGGGATATAATTTTGCAATTATATTCCTAAGAGAGTGTATCAGTTACATTTTGCTTAAGCTAAAACTTAATAGTTTAAACCAATCTTTTATTTAGCTCATGATTCTCTGGGGCTGGGGTGGTGCTTCCAGTCTGAGCTGGCTCTGCTTAGCTCTAGTGGCCTCGTTATGATGATATGCAGTCAGCTGGTGGGTCTACTGGCAGTGATTGGCAAGCTGCTAACCCGGGTGCCTCCACATGGCTTCTCATCCTCCAGCAGGCTGGCTTGGGCTCGTTCATATGGTGGTGTCAGAGCTCCAAGTACAACGAGAGACTATGCTTCAGTAAGTAAGATCTTTTCAAGCTACAGCTTGTGCCACACTAAGTAGTTGCCTGCTGTTGGCCAAAACAAGTCAAATGGCCAACCCAAACTCTAAGTCATGAGGAAGTAAACTTTGCCTTTTGTGGAGGGATCTGCAGCATCAGATTTCAAGGGTATGAATGCAGAGAAGAGCATTTTGACAATCTACCACAGGGAGGTTATAGAATCTCTTTCAATGTAAATTTTAAGGGGGAAAAAAAGTCCATTATTTTTCTGAATGTTTTCAATGTCAGCTTGCTTAAAGGTAAAACAAATGAGAGGATTTTCATTTCCAGCAGTAACCAGTATAGAGATTAGTTACCCTAGATAGCTTTCTCATTTACAGACTCTAAAATTTTTGTGAATTTCTTTTACAACTCTTTTAAAATGCACTAGTGTACTGACATGAAAGGAATTAATCTGCAGAGGTCAAAAACAAAAGAAAAACAGAAATCCTGCTATGACTACCAATGCCAGATTTCATTCTGATAGTTTATGCTAAACCTTGGAGACCTTGAGCATTTTACCCTGATGTCTAAATAGATCATGGAAACAGAAGGCAAAGCCGAGAGTCTGGCCAGAGTGGGAATCTAATAGGAGACCTCCATATAAAGCTGAGGTTTCCCCCTGAAAAAATTTGCTCGCAGTATATAATGGATGAGAAATAAAAAAGCTGTGGAGAAGAAGTCAGCAGGGAAACTTGCCTGTCCCAGTTTTGGTACTGGGTAGAGGGGAATAAAAAATTGCATGAAAATATCTATCCATAATTCACCTTTTATATGGATTCATGAACTATATTCATGCTATGTATTTGATTTAAATTTTTTAAAAAATAAAGTCAAGTAGAAAATTTAAAGTGGACCTCCATTTGCCAAATGGCAGAAGCAAATGATAAGCCTCTCTGAAGGAACTCCACTTTACTCCAGACCTCAAAGAATTCCCACAGATAATGTTATTAGGAAAATGAGTAACTCACACTCAAAACCACACAAATCATAATGGAGTGAAGGCCAGCAGAAACGATGGAGAGTAGAATCAGAACCTCAAAGACTTTGTATATTGGAATTTTCTGTCATTATATAATAACTGTATCAATACATTTGAACAAGTAAGAGAAGCTAGAAAATATGAGCAAAAAACAAACAACAATTATAAGGAATGGCACAGGAGATTTGAAAAAGAAACAAATAAAATTTTTAGAAATAAAAATATATAATCTTTGAAATTAAAAACTCAATATATAAATTAAATAGCAGATTAGATGTTGCTGAAGAGAGAATTAATAAACTGGAAAATTTAACCAAAAAATTATACAGATATAGCCCAGAAATGTAAGAATATAAGAATTCAACATTGTATTGCAGGTTAGTGCTGTGTTAATTAAGCAAGAAAAGGAAATAAAAAGCAACCAAATTGAAAAGGAAGAAGTAGAACTATCTCTATTTTCACATGACATGATCTTGTGTAGCAGATTCTAAAGAGCGCACTAAAAAACTGTTAGAATCAATAAACAGGTTCATCAGGGTTTCAGGATACAAGATCAATATACCAAAATCAATTGTATTTCTATACACTAGCAATAACAATCTGAAAATAAAATTGAGAAAACAATTCCATTTACAATCACAAAAAATACATAGGAATAAATTTAACAAAAGGTGTGTAAAACTGTAAAACATCCTGAAAACTACAAAATATTAAAGAAGAGCTAAATAGAAGGAAAGACACCCTGTGTTCATGGATCAGAAGATTTACTATTGTTAAGAAGGGAACTCTTCAGATTGATCTACAGATTTAATGCTATTTTAGCTCAGGCTGCCATAACAAAATACCATAGACTGGGTGGCTATAAGATAAGAAGTAAGATGTGAAATAAAACTTTTATGATGTGAAAAGGAAAAAATTAATTTGTAATTACTTTGAGATGACATAATTGTATGCATAGAAAACCCAAAAGAATTTACAATCTACTAAAATTAATAAGAAAATTAGTTTATAATAATAAGGAAGGAAAAGAACCCATTGATCAGACTTTTAGATAATGCTAATGAAAAAAATTATTCTGAAACAAGTAATATAGGTAAAGAATCAAACGTTTAACCTGTCTCTTGTAAAAAGTGTACAGTACTTAAATATAAGCAAAGGGCTGAAGAGGGAAAGTTTCTATCTAAGGAAACATTCCACCTAGTAAATTAAGAATTAAATAATTAGAATACCTTAATTTTGCAAATCTCTAATGAAATAATGGATCTAGCAGTGATCATCAATAGCCATTTCTATCCATCACCACCATCCCTCAAATCATAGAAGTACACAACATCAATGTAGTATTATTACTAAAAAAAAAAACAAACAATGAAAAACCCAGACCTGAATCTCAGTTCAAGTCTTGCACATAACCACCATTTACAGAAAATGTGAAAAAGAGGGGAACAAGTGAATCAAAGCCATAGGTACAGTCAGAAAAATCCAAACTGTGGAAAATTTTAGAGGACAGTGACCCAGTTTCTTCAATAAATGCATCACAAAGAGAAAAATAAGAAGGAAAAAAAGATCCTAGAGGTTAAGAGATTGAGAGGCATATCAGCCAAATGCAATGTGTGGGCCTTAAGAGATTCTGATTCAAACAACCAAGCACTAAAAAGAAAAGGAAAAGGAAAAGGATGGGAAAATTGGGAAAATTTGGACACACTGACTGGATGATACCTTAGTAGGCTTTACTTTCAACGGTTTTAAGTTATTGTGGTTAATTTTTCTAAAGAGTACCAATATTTTAGAGATATATTCTGAAATACTAATACCAAAAAGAAAATCAATAAGAGAGTTTATCAAGGTTACTAGATACAGAGTAAGTATAGAAAAAAATACATTTCTTTTCACAATTAACAAGATACCATTTACCTTAGCAAGAAAAAAAATTTTAATTTAGTAGTAAATCTCATAAAGTTGTACAAGCCCTTATGATAAAAATTATAAAATGTTTAAATTTATAAAATACTTTAAGAAAAACATACAAGACCCCAATAAATGAGAAAATATACTAAGTTCTCTGATAGAAAGATAGAAATATCAAAAAGATGACAGTTATACCCTAGTTGAACTATAGATTCAAGGCAATTCAATAAATTCCATAAGGTTTTCCATAGAAATTAAGAAATCAATTAAAATTGTATTCTTGGCAAAAGGCCAGGAATAATCAAAGCATTCCTAAAGAAAAACAAAGCAAGGCATCCTGTCCTACCAGATATCATCACTTATTATTATAAGCTATTAAGACGGTGTGGTCTTGAATTACAGATCAATAAATAGACCATTGGAACTGAATATAGAACCAAAAACAAACCTTCACATGTATGGAAACAATTTTTTGCAGATTAGTGGGGAAGATTAGACTGCTTGATAAATCACTAACATGATTAATTATCCGTGTGGGAGAAAATTGGATCCCTACCGTGTACCATTCCCTGAAGTCAATTTTAGGTGGATTAACAGCTTTGATATGAAAGTCAACACATAAAATTCTAGAAGACAATATAGGAGATATATTTTTAGAATTTCAGGGCAGGGAAGAATTTCTGAAATATGACACAGAAAGTGCAAATCACAAAGGAAAACATTGATAAATTCAACAACATAAAACTGAGAAATTCAGTTCATCAGAAAACACCACAAGGGGAGTAAAAAGCAAGCCCCAAATTGCAGAAAACATTTATAGTAAATAACTGAAAAAGGATTAATTTCCAAAATATATAAAGAATTTCTACAACTCTAAAAGAAAAACAGAAAATGGGCAAAAAGCATCAGCAAGCATTTTACAATACAGAAAATACAAATGGCCCATACATTTGGAAAGATTCTCAATTTCATTAAAAATCAGGGAAATAAAGTTTAAAACCACCAAAAGATATTTCACATCCACCATGTTGGCTAAATATGTCAGGTGTTACCAAGTATTGTTGATGATATGGATCAGTGGGAACTGCTGGTGGGAATATAAATAGGAAAAACTCTCTGGAAAACAGTGAGGCATTACTGCACAAATACAAGAATGTTCATAGCAGCCTTTTCATAAAAGAAAAAAACTGTGAGCAGCTCAGATTCCCTTCAACAGTGTAATAGATCAATTGTGACGTATTCAGGCAATGGAATACAACACAGCAGTGAAGATGAATGAGCCTCAGTTACATGCATTGACATGGATGAATCTCAAAAACATAATACTGAGAGACTGAAGCAAGCGCAGAGTAAATACAGTATGATTCCATCAATACAAAGTTCAAAAACAGGCCAAACTAAACAATATATTGTTTATGGATATATCATAGGTAGTAAAACCATAAAGAAAAGCAAAGGAATGATACACACAAAATTAGGGGCAGTGTGGAAAGGGGGTGTTCTCAAGGAGAGGTAAACGGGCTTCGAAGGAGCTGGTGATGTTCTGTTTCACAAACGTGGTAGTGGCTACATGGGAGTGTATTTTATTATTCTTCTTTAAGCTGTACATATGTATTTTATGCATTTTCTGTATGTATAATATATTTCACAATTAGAATATTTTAAATAATGAATTAGATCACCCTCAGGGGCCCTTCTAACTCTTTGACTTTGAAATTTCATAAACTCCAGTGTCATTTGAAAAGTTGAAAATCAACAGAATTATATGACAGAATCCAGGACTCTTGGGATGTGTCCTCAGTTAACCTAACCCCCTCGTTTTACACATGAGCTCCAGAGAGTGAGGTAACTTTTGCAAAGTCACCCAGCCCTTGAGTGGTAGAATAGGACCGTGGACAAAGGTCCAGTAAGCTGTGAAACAGTACATTTTTCACTGACATATGCCAGAGCTGTGTTCAAGGCCTCCTTCCAGGCATTATATTTACAGTGAGCATTCATTCCAGATTTGCTCAAAGCAGATCTACCTTTGCATATCCTGTCCCATTGTCAAACTATACGATCTGATTTTTTTAAATTGATAGACTTTATTTATTTGATTCATAGAATAATGACTGCCCCCAGGTATGTTAATGCCACAGCAAGTCCATACTGCAAACCCTCTCCATAGCCTTTCCTGTTATTTGAACATCTGGCTCTGCTCAGCCTCAGATACGTCTGCTGTGCTTGTCCAGCCTGCCTTCCATCCCTGTGCTCCCCACTGTATTTCCAGGAACCCCTGAGAGTCTTATCACCCTTTACACCCTTTTTACCAAAAACTTCCTCCTTTAACTCCTTGGGGGAAATGGAGGAACTGATTGTTCCAAGTTTTCATCTGGCCTCCTAGATTTCTTCACAGGGTGAGGTGGCTCTGGGAGTGGAGTTGGCAGGGGAGACAAAGCAGAGGAAAGAAGGGAAAAAACAGGAGCTGTTTCCAATGAGGTCGTAGGCCATGACCAAACTGATTCCACAGCCATGAAGTCAATTGCTCCACCACCTGCACACCCCAGGACAGCCTGTGCTCTGGCTTTGCCTGCTCTTGACACCAGGCATTGTTTGATGTGAATTTTCGTGATGCTAATGGAAGATGAACCCTTCCCCCCTCCCACCCCCACCTCTACTATCTCCTCTGGGGTGGCTTCAGGGGCCACAGGCAATACCTCATGCTGAGTTTAAAATGTTTAGGCATAAAGTAAACCCTAAAGGAAGTTCTTCTAAACTCACAGCATGTCAGTTCTAGAAGAAAAGCTCAGCCTCTTCATTTTGCATATAATTGAACAGAGGCCCCAGAGAAGAGAGAGCCAAGGTCACTGTCATCCAGAGACTTAGTGGCACTGATGAGACCAGAGCCCAGGTGGTCCAATTCCCAGACCACTATGTCTCCCACTGTCCTACACTGTTGCCCCCAGTGCTGTGACCTCTAAAGCCTCCTCCTCCTTGCTCAGCCTGGCCAGCAAAGGTGAACAAACACACTGGCAAAATATTTCTGGCATTCACGTGGAAGTCTGTCCTACTTTTAACCTGGCTGCTTTTGCAGAACAACTTTCCCTGTTAAAGATGGGGTGTTGTCACCCAGTTCCAGGCTGGCTCCTCAGATTTATGGGCTTGGAAGCTATCTTGTTGGCTCCCCCGCTATTGCTCACTCTTGGAAAAGCTAACTCATACTAACCAAGTCCTCAGGAAAGCAATGTATAAAGCCAGAGTACCTGTTTATTAATGTAAACAAGAGCTGTAACTCTCGGTTGGACTAGTTCATGGTGGCCTGGCCAGCTCCTTGTCTCATAAAGGCAATCTAGGTGGAAAGTCAAACCATCAGACAGCAGCCTCAGAACAGGGAGAGCTGGTCACAGGATTTGAATGGACTCTGCAGTTGCCTTCCTTTGACACTAACCAGCCCCTTCCTGGCTGACACACCCTTGCCCTAGCTGACCAATGCACCCAGCAGTGACTGCAGTTCTGGTGACCTTGAGAGCCAGTCATTCCCTTGGAAGAAACTCTGCCTCTTTCTGCTCTGCCCATTATGTGTTGATTTCATAACTTAACTCCTTACAGGAAAATTTTATTTCCCATATTTCTAAGTCCTTCAGTGGGGGTGGATTTCACATGATTCACTCATTCAGATACCTATAAATCCACTTATTCTTCTATTATCTGTCCTACGTTTAATTCCTTCCTATTATCTACAAGGATATTCCATGAGAGCTTATGAAATGCTTTATAAAATTGTGTTGCATCTCTGTTCAAAAGCCATCAAGGAAATTGATCATTTTTGCAGCTGTGTAATAATGAATTATTATAATCTCTACACTTTTGTATATGTTTGAGTTTTTTTTTTTTAAGTTTTTTTAAACTAGGGAAAAAACTATCCATGGCTTCTCAGTATCCTGCAAAGCCTAAACTTCTTAAACTAGATTCAGGCCTTCCTCTAAATGATCTGAACAATCTTTTCCTGTTTACTTCCCTCCATTCCCTGCAATCACCACCCTTACCCCAGCCTTCACACAAATATCACTTGCAACTTCCTACCTCTGTGCCTTGGTTCATTCTGTTCCTTCAGTGTTCAGCTTAGTTGCCACCTCCTCCAAAAAGCCTCGCATGAACCTTTCTGACTGACAGGGCTTCCTTCTTCTACCCCACTTACAGCCCTTGCTGCCTGCACCCACCCAGGGGCCCATCACCCATGACCTAGGGCATTTTCTCTGTAAGGTCTTCTCTCTGCATGCAATTTTAACTCTTCAAAGTTCAGGGGTTGTATTTTATCATTCATGCCTGGGAACAAACTCATCCCTTATGGCTATGGCAAGCGCAGACTCTAGACTTATCATCCACCCCATTGCTATCCTAAACTGATCCAGTTTGGGATTTGGAACATATGGTCCCCATACCGTTCTTCACCTGGCACGGAGTCATGCACATAGGAAGTACCCAGGAAATGTTTAACTGAATGATTCTTTTATTACATTCATGATTCACCAGCTGTGCAGTGTTGTGTGAGCCACATGGCATTAAAGTTTTCACTCATGTATTGAGAGGATTGCACAACACCAGTGGTTCTCAGTTGGTGTGCATCAGAATCAGCCTGGGAAGTATGTTCAAATGCAGATGCCTGAGCCCCAGCCCCAGAGAGTCCGATTCAGGCCCAGGCATCTGCATCTTAAGAAGCTCCCTAGGTGATTCTGATATGAATGGTCTACAGGGCATACTTTAAGGAATACTAGCCCCTAGGCCTATGGGGTCTGATATGCTACCGTTCTCTGGCCACTCATGACAAAGTCAGACACCAGCCTGTCCCCCAGTGAGAACCTTGTGCTTACAGACTCTCCCTGGACTCAACTTGCCCTTGTTTCCTTCCTTATTTCCCCAAGTGTGTGGCTGTGGCCTGGCCCAGTCAGGCTTCTTCTTCAAGAACCAGGAGTACATCTGCACCCAGGATTACCAGCAACTCTATGGCACCCGCTGTGACAGCTGCCGGGACTTCATCACAGGCGAGGTCATCTCCGCCCTGGGCCGTACCTACCACCCAAAGTGTTTCGTGTGCAGCTTGTGCAGGTGAGCGGGTGGCCAGCAGGGGCCAGGACCCTCCGCATAAGCGCCTAGACAAGGGGAAGACATGGCCCTTCCCAGGCAGTTCTGGGGTATACAGGGCTTACACTGGACACTTGGATTTCTAGAATCTCAGAGGGGTAAAAGATCTGGCAGGCCAATGGTTTTCAAACCTTTTAGGAACCGAATCTTTTTTGTAAAATGCAATCTGTTGTAAAACACTAGTTTGCCCTGTGATAAAGACAGGGTAAGGATCTGAACCCCCAAACTCAGCCTCCCAATTCCCCTTGAAAGGCCTCCAAAGGAACCACTGAGTACCCTGGTCTCTCAGGACTCAGTTTGCAAACCATAGATCTGGCCCAGCCTCCCTCATCCTCATGTGCAGGTGGTACAGGGATGTCTGTTCATAGCCTCCCTCCATCTTCCCAGCACCACCTCTTGCTGGCAGACTGACCCTGGCAAGGGCCCATCTCTGGAAGCCTCAGTTTTTCCATCAGTAAAATGGGGGGGTCAAAACCATTCCAACCTCTTTGGGTTTTCTTGAAGATCAATGCGATGATGCATGCAAAGACCTTAGCTTGGTGACCAGTACGTAAGTGTGTCTGTTTTTATTATTCTTTTCATTATCATAATGATAATTATCTAACCTCTCTCAGGACATCTCCAGGGATGGAGAGGTCATCCTACCTCCTTCCTCCCCCCTCTGGCATCTCAATCACTTGTTAATTTAGCAAATGCACATTAAGACTCCACTCTAAATATGCCACGCACCACATTAAGGAGATGAAAAAAATGAAGAAGACCTCAGCCCTGCCCACAAATATGTTAAAATTTAATGGACAGCTCAGATTAAATCATAAGTAAAACATGATTAGAGTACATATATATTTTTAATTGGGAAAGGAATTTATAGATTAATTACTCTCCCCATAAAATAACCACTGGTTAGTTACCAGTTGGAGTAACTAATTAAAGTTTCTGATTGAGACTAATGACAGAGTGTGCAAGAAAATAGAATCTCCCAATGGAATTCATTCATTCACCCATCTCTCAAAACCTAAGCCCTGGGTCCTGGAATCCCAGACCCATCACAGGTTAGCACAGAGGGTCCGTATGGTACAAGGTGAGGTTTTTGTCAAGCCCCGTAGAGATGAGGTGACTCCCCAAGGTCATGTCTTTTTTACCACGAGTTAGTGGCTGGGCTATGAGGACATAGCTCCCCTGACCCCAGTGCTTGTTCCATCATCCCATATTGCTCATGCAAGGGCAGTGGAGCCACTGGAAGCCTATGTTAGGAGTATGCTCAGTGTTCATATGGTGTGTGTCCCAAACTGCATGAGCAAGGGCAGCTAAATAATGGGGTTGGCAGTGCTGGGGATTCTGTGTATGGTTTATAGTTTAGCTAGGGAGACACAGCATTATGAGCTTGAGACCCCTGGGCTGTAGAAACTGAACAATCCAGAGGGGTAGAGGAAGAGGTTCTTTATGGACTTACAAACTTCCTGTTAGGAAGGGGGATTTTGAGAAATGTCTGAATAGTAAACAGAAGAAATTTTGGAAAGTTTAGGAGCTGAATGAGTTCTTGATATATGGGGATAGGTTAAATTGGGATGGAAAAATCCTTCCAGGAAGAGGAAACAACTCTATGAGGAGTTAGTAACCTCTTCTTCTTACAACTGAGAAATGTAAGCTCAGATAAGCACCATGATTTGCCCAGTGTCAAAATCATACAAACGGCCCAACTGGCCTCCAGCTCTGGCCTCTGGGCCCCTACTTGAGTGGTTTAGTCGACCTGGCATTAGTGAACCATGTTTGAATTTGCCTGGTGCTCTAGAAGTCAAGCTGTATGTGCTACCGCATGCTTTGAGCACATGTGTTGTCAGGTCACTAATAGCCAGGAATCTCTCAGAAGAGGAGGTGTAGCATTTTTTCCTCGAACCCCTTGCAGGAAGCCTTTCCCCATTGGAGACAAGGTGACCTTCAGCGGTAAAGAATGTGTGTGCCAGACGTGCTCCCAGTCCATGGCCAGCAGTAAGCCCATCAAGATCCGCGGACCCAGCCGTGAGTTCTCCCTACAGGCTTCCCTGTTCATGGGTGCTGTCTACCTGCAAACCCCTTTCCCTGCACTGTCAACCACTCTCACAGGCCTGGAGGGAAGTGGAGGTGGGAGGTCCCACCCTGGAGGACCCCTGAAGCATGGCCCAGTTGGCATTTGGCCCAGACTCACAAGCTTGAGAAGCTTCACAAGTTTCACAAGCACAATGCAGGGACAACAGGCTGCCCAGCCATAAATAGTGATGGCCGCTGCCACACATCAGCCTCTTGGGTGGGTCTCTTCTGGGACGAGCTGGGTCCTGATCTTATGTCTCAGGGGCACCCAAACAGAGCTGATCAAGTGTTTTGTCACCAGTGGTTCTCAATTTTTACAAACTCCACTAGAAAGAATTTGCAGACATGTCTCACAAAAGAAGAAGTATGGGGTACCCTGGGGTCAAATCACAAGAGCTGTGCTTGTGTTTCTTAAAATGTTCCATGGACCACTGCATCAGCTTCACTGTGGGACTTGTAAAAATGCAAATTTCTGGGCTCACCTTGGACCTCTAGGGATGGAACCTAGGAATTGGCATTCTTAGTAAGATTCCTGGGTGAGTCATCTACTGTTCCTATGACTGAGAACCACTGTCTAGGGATGGGGGCAAGGGGTGGGGAATCTACCATGCCGTGGTAAATGTTATGTCCTATCACCAAACCACAAATTTGGGGAAAAACTGAGGATAGAGAGTGTACCTCAGAACATTCATTCTAATTTGCGGAATGTCCGTTCTGCTCAAGTGTGCCTGGTAATAAAACATCTAAATCACTGTTCCCAGACGCCCTTGTCAGGTGCTGACTGCCTGCACCCCCACACACACACACACACGCAGACCCTCAAGCCACACCAGGCTCCAGTGTTCTTTCATGTTATATGACACTCTCACTGGCCTCGTCGAGAGAATCAATGAATACCCATTAGCCTCCCGTGCTGCATCACTGTGCGGGTGTGGGGGCTGTGGGCCACGGCCCCGGCAGAGTCAGCATCCGCTCAAGGAGGGAGCGAAGAACGCCACGAGTCAGCAGTGCTCGGCTCCCAGGGGCTCCATTAGAGTCCGCCCAGCCGAGGAGAAATACAGTGGGAAGCCTCCCTCCCCTGCCCGCCCTTCCTTTCAGCCGAGGGATCTGTTCCTGGAATGTGTGGAGCCCCTCCTTCGGTGTCCTTGGTCATGCTCAAGAGCAGTTTGCTGCTCTGACCAGGTTGCCAGCTCAGGGTGGCTCAGAGCACATGCTGTTAACCTTCATAACTCCTTGAAAGCATCATCCAGAATGACAGAAAGACTAAGATGCTGGGATGCAGGACCACGACCCTGTGGCTGGTGCTGCCAAGGGGCCCAGAGACCAGCGGGGCCAACACCACCGAGATGGGAGAGAGGCAAGCCCAAGACAGGAGGCTGCCAACCTTCTGAATGCTACAGAGCAGTCCCGTAGCCTCCCCGAGACTCAGTTTACCCAGCTATGGAAGAGGGACTGAATTCTTACCTTCCTCACAGGAGTGTTGTGGAAAGCAAATATATTAGTATAGGAATCAAACTAACATAGAATGTAGCGTGTAAAAATGTTCTATAAATACAGAGAGAGTGAGGGATGATATTAGCATGGAAGTTTAATATAGAAAGCACACCAAAAAATGGAATGAGAGTAAGATTCCTGAGTCTGTTGTTATTTCTCTCAGGTTGGATTGTGTGTTACTTTGTGTGCTGGGTCTCTGACAGGTGGGAGATTTCCTCTACTGGATGTGGGAATCTCACAGGTGAGCATGTTTCCGAGGCAAGGGTCCTAAATGTCACCACCACAATTTGGATGATTAGGAGTTAGAGGAAGATGAGGGAAAGTAGGAAAGTGAGTTGAGAAGAGCAGATGAGTACTTGGGCAGTTTCCAGGGGCACACCCAGGATTGTGGCTTATCTTGTTAGTCACGAGGTAAAGACATCGATCCCTGGATCTACAGTGCATATGTTTTATAGAAATATTTTCTCCAAAGGTGGTCACTATTCATGCTGAAAATGCAAAGTAGTTTCCCGACTAGAGGGGATGTTGGAAGGTCTTATGAGTTCCCAAGGGATAGAGGGAACCAAACCAGATTCAAGAGATTGCTAAGAGAAAGAGCATATCATGGAAAGGGAAAAGAAGGGTTTTTTTTACACTACAAGTGTGAAGTTTCATCCCTGGAGGGTAAAGATACTCTGGAAAATCAGGAGCAATGCCTACTCAAAAAGACCAAGAAGAATACTCAGAAACTGTCAAGAGAAAAGAATCCTCACCTGTGTTACTCACCACAGGAAGAAGAAATGTCCCCTCTCAGACCTCACTGATAAGAATTTGCAACAGTAGCGGCATCATCATCACTGCCCCATCAGCAGCAGCACCACAATAGCCACCATCATCATCACTAACACTGACTGACTGTTACTGTTGCCCTGCACAGACCTCACTGAGAAGAATCAGCAGCAGTAGCAGCAGCAGCATCACCACCATCATATGACCAACACCACTGTCTCTACCACCACCATCACTATTGTCACAATCAACATGATCACCACCACCACCACCCTCACCACCATCACCACTAATACCACCATCACCACCATCACCACCATCACTATCACCATCATCACCACCACCACCATCACCATCACCACAATCACTGCCAACACCACCATCACCATCACCATCACCACCACTGCTAACATTGATTATTGCTGTTGTAAGGCACTGCACTAAGTGTTCTATACATAACATCTCATTTAGTCATTACACCAACTCTATGAAGGAGACAAGAGTGACTGTTTCATAAATGAGAAAACCGAGATTCAAAAAGCATAAATTGCTTGCCCAAAGACACATGATGATAAGTAATGGGACTAGAATGTAAGACCAGGCAGTCTGGCTGTGGAGCCCATACCCTGAACACGCTAAACCAGAGACATGCTTCGCTAATTGGGAAGGGCCCTGTCTTCCTGGATTAGTTGGCTAAAACAAGGTGGAGAGCTTGCTATGACAAAACCCACTCATTTTTGCTGATCTAAGTGGAATGAATGACACAGTCCAGAAAGACTAAAAATGGCTATCTGAGGTCTTTAGAGACCTCAGTAATAAACTGAAGGATTTGGGAGGAACAGGTGGTGTCATCATACTTTCTGCCAGCTGAAGACTATAATTTTGGAACAGAGAGGAACATAGAAGGAGTGGACAGCTGGCTCTGCAGAGACCAACTTGGGACAGGGTGTGGCTTTCCTGACCCTGATTATTACACTAGACCCATGGGCTCCCAGATGGGGCACCTGAGGCTCCAAGAAGAGGGAGAAAAAGGTCCTGATAAATATCAAGCCGGTACAGTGGTGGACCAGCAGCATAACACGACAAGAAAAACCACGTGGAGAAGACATCTTGGAATTCTCAGGAGGAATCAGCAGGGCTTCCCCACAATAGGAATATTGCATCTGGCTTCAGATCAGAGATTGGGTACGCACAGGATATGGGTTAAAAACACAAGAATGGGAAATAACAATGACAACAATCACTTATTAGGTACCTACATGCCAAGCATTGTGCTGAGGTCTTACAGGCCTGATTTTAATTAATCTTCACACCAGTGTTGTAAGGAAGATACTCAGATGAGGAAGCTGGGGCTTAGAGATCTACAACTTGTAAGCAGGGAAGCTGGGGTTCTCCCCTCAGCCAGCTTCTCCCCACTCACTCTAACCTCTCAGCCAGCCTCTAACCACCACTCTGTACTATCTCCTAAATAGTAACTCAAGACACTAAATTCATGTCAGATGTATCACCAAAACTTAGAAAGATAGGACTCATTACTAGAATGTGGCCATGAAAGGGTACAGCTATTAAATAAGTTTTATTGAAGAGGTGGAGAGTTGTTGGCTAATAATATGTCTGTCTCCATGGAATCCACAAGTGAGTATGATCAGTGGATGACCATATCAAGTAAGGAAAAGTCAAGTATAAGATGTGAAGGAGAAGAAAGAAACTGTAGTTGTCTTTAATTATTTGAAGGAACTGTTATATGGGAAAAGAAGTAGATTATTCTCAGTGCATAAGAGTAGGGTCAGTCACAGGAGTCAGGTCTCGGCTCCATATAAAGAAGATAGTCATGGCAATCATACCTGTCCAAAGGCAGAGTGGACTTCCTCAAGAGGGGGTAAGCCACCCACCCCTGGAGGCCTTTAAGCAGGGGCTGGGGACTCATCTGTCAAGAATGCTATAAATTCCTGTATTGGGTGGGACCTTTGGCCAAATGCTGTGAACTCTGAACCCCTACAGAATTATTAAGCCCTGTCCTGGAGGCCCACAGGGACACAAGTTCTGTATTTGTGTCCTACAAAGCTTGACGAGACACCTGCATCCCCCAGGTTCCTCTACACTGAGATTGGGCAAGTCACTTCAGACAGCTGTCTGTCTATAAAAGAGAAGGTGGAACCTGACCTCTCTAAATTATTGCATTCTGAAGGCAGTAATGATTGGGGAGGGGTTGCAGGGAGACTTATAGTGTGCCAGGAGAAAAGAAAGGGCAAGAGATAAATGCCAAAGCTCTTTATTCCCCCAGCCCCCATATGAAGACCCGAGGCTTGCAGCATTTTGCAGTGGGAGACCTTCCTGCCCCCGGCTTGTACTAAGGGATGTTAGAAACGAGCTCAACGCCAGGAGGTGGGGTAGAGTGGGAACTGACTTGTACAAACACTTCATCGGGCACCCAGACCCTCCCCACAGCCTGGACACACCACCCTTGCTAGATACGCAGACACATCATCTTCTCTGTGGGCCTGGCTCCCAGCTGGATGTGGGGGCTGTGCAGCCAGGACCCCCCAGCTTGTGTGCAGTTTCTTTTCTCCTCACAACTCCAAAGTGTGTATTTGTCTTGTGGTGCCAACAGCGAGGTTTGTCCTCTGGTAAACTTTGCCTCATGACCCTTTCCTCCTCCAAAGTGGGCCATCCGGTCGGCTAGTCCTGAATTCCCAGCATCTCTCAAGTACCTTGGATGCTGGCTCCATTTCCTGCCCCGCCCGGGGCATTCATTGAGCAACAGGCAGAATGCCGGACTCGGCCCACATTCAGTCAGCCCCAGGACACGTTCCAGGGTGACAGGATGGGCAGTGAGGGCACCTTCCTGGTTGGAGACAGTCTCATCAGACCCTTTAATCCCTGCTACCTGGGAAGGCAAATGTTTAGCATATAAGCACACTGGGGAAGGGGTGGGCATGGTAAATTTATACTCATTCAGCAGATATGCTTTGAGTTCCTGCTATGTGCTGAGCACTGTGCTAAGCAAGAGCATAGATATGACCACAAAATATAGATACAACCCTTGCCACTGCGTATACAGCCTAAGGGTGAAAAAAAATGTATACTTAGCCTGTCCCCAGGAGCAGTGCTTCTTAAACTTTACTGTGCGCAGAGATCTTGTTAAATTCAGTAGGTCTGGCTGGGGCTTTGATGCTGCACACTGCAAGCTCCCAGGAGATGCTGATGCTGCAGGTGCCAAGATCACAGGGAGTAGTAGAGCTTAGTTAGCAATTTTAGGAGGGCCAGAAGAAGTTCAGGATCCCCTCTGGATGAACAGTGTGGTCTGGATGACAAGCAGGGAGGTCTTTCCTTCTCCCCCACACCAAGACCCCTTGTCAAGAGGCCAGGGCTCTAGTGGCCTTTTCTCTCACCTTTTAGAGTGTCTGGGCAGCTGCTGGTGCCAGGGTGGGAGCAGCTGTGGGAATACTGGCCTTCAGGGAGGGGTTTCCTCGACTTGGGCCTGAGATGGGGGTCAGAGCGGCATCCTCTTGTCTCTGCAGACTGTGCTGGGTGCAAGGAGGAGATCAAGCACGGCCAGTCACTCCTGGCACTGGACAAGCAGTGGCATGTCAGCTGCTTCAAATGCCAAACCTGCAGTGTCATCCTCACCGGGGAGTACATCAGCAAGTGAGTCTCCCTGCTTCCCGCCCCGGCTGCCTGGGCCTCTGCATCCTGCAAGCCTGCCTCTTCTGGCCCTTGCCTGAATCCCAGCATCATCTCCCTTCATTTCCATCGGCTGCCACACTCTGGCCACAACGGCATCATTCCCACAGCCTCTTTCCCCGCCAGGCACTCTGGTGTTTCCTCCCTGTTCTTCATGCTCCCGTCCCTCCCTTCCTTCTGCTGTCCTCAGGGGTGGCCTCGCACCCTCTCTCACCACCTCCAGCCCCCCTTCCCAGCCCTCAGAGTGCCCTGTCTGTTTCCTTCCTACGGGCTACCACACCATTTGTAATTATGTATTTGTCCCTGTTAGCTTCGTAATAATGATAATAATACCAGCTACCATTTATGGAGCTCTTGGTGCGTACAAGGAACTCACTGACTGCCCTGTGTGGATTATCACCATAAGCCCCCATCACTGCTCCCTTGAGGCATTTATCCCCATGGATGCTGAGACTTGGGGAGTGAGTAACTTGCTCCAGTGATAGTCTTTAATGTCTGTACCTGCCAGGATGGGGGCTTTGTTTAGTCGCTTCTGTATCCCCTGCCCTGAGCACAATGCCTGACCTTTAGTCAACACTATAGCTGTCGAGTGAATTTAATTGAGAGATGAGAGGAGATGTGGGCACATAAAGTCATCCCGAGAGAGGGGCCAACTCCCCGTGACCCACACGCTGTTGCATTAGACTAGTGTCCCCTTGCTGCTGGACCCAGGGACCACATTTATATATTCAAGAACCTGAAAGCAGTTATGAGCACAGACCCATGACACAGCTTTGATACTTTCTGATCCCAGACACCACCAGTTGGCCTGATGCCAAGAGGTGGTGAGCATGCAAAGCTGCAGCTCACGTGGCTTCTGCTGTCAAGACCCTAAGTCTACGAAGGAAGACAGATGTGTTTGGAGAACAAGACAGATAGATGTACATGGAGAATTACGACACCAGGGCGGATGTGATTAGGAGCTCAGAGAAACTTTATTCTTTACGAACTTTTTGATCATAAGTGAAAGAAAACCCAACTCCAACTCAATTAAAAGCAAAAATGAGAGTTTATTGACTCAAAGAAATGGGAAGGCCAGAGGTACACTGACTTCAGGCATGGCTGAATCCAGGGGTTTAAAGATGTTATCAGTACTTCAGAAGTCTCTGTCTCTCTCTCTTTCCCTATCTCTGTCTACTTGTGCTTTCCTCTGTGTTGGATTCATTCTCAAGCAGGCCCTCCCCAAACAGTAGCAAAGAGGATCAGCAGCAACTCCAGGCTTTCATTCCCTCAGTTTAGCCAGCCTAGCAGAGAGAGAGGCCTCTTTCCCAAGAACTCCAGAAAAAGTCCCACAGTTGCCTCTCTTCTGACCACTCTTGTGTCACACACCCTTTCCTGACCAATCACTGGCCAAGAGGATCTGAACCGTAGAGCCAGAGAGCAGCCCACAGCAACCTCAAGTGGAAAGGGGTGGCTTCCAAAGGAAAATCCAGGGACGATACTGCCTCCTGCAGAAGGGGAAATGGAAGCTGGCCAAACAATGCTTGCCTTTGTCTGAGGTACAAATGAAGGGCTGTGAATATTCAGAGAAAGGAAGGATCACTTCTAACTAGCAGGAAGTGGAGCCTGGAATCTGTGAGAGCTTCGTGGAAGGTGGTGATATTTGAGTGGACCTTGAGGAAGGGGGTAAGATTTGAAAAAGCAAAGAAGGAGAGCTTCTGACAGAATGCCTGGCCTGGGCATGGGCAGGGAGGTGGGCAAGTGCTAGGCACCTCCATCCTGTTTGGGAGCTCACATATGTGCCCAGGTGAAGCAGGGTCCCAGACCGGAGAGGTGAGCTGAGGTCAGATCACCGAGAGCTCTGAATGCCATGTTAGTAGGAGTTAGGCTTTCCCCTCTGTGCCTGCCAAATAAGGAGTGCCCTTAGTAGGTCACCAGCCAGGAGTCCTTGACTCTGGGAGCCTAAGTCAGAATTCCCTGGGGAACTAAGGGCTTGCTCAGAGCTCCTTTCAAGGAGGCCCAGCCCAGGTTGCCCACCACACCTGGCACCTCTATGATCTGGCTCTGGACCCCTCACCTGGCTGCCAGCAGAGTGGCAGAAGCTCAGAGGCACTGGCTCTGGTATCAGATGCCCGGGGCAGAAGCCCAGCCTGTGTGACCTTGGCAAGGGACTGAACTGCTCCAAATCTCAGTTTCCTTATTTATAAAAGTGTGACTAGGAAGAAAACCTACCTCGTAGGTTGTATAAAGGCTCAGAGATCTATGCTTCTCACCTAATAAGTGCCCAGTGAATATTCATTTTACCATCTGCCTCTTTTTAGAATTGTGTGCATTTCAAATTCCCCAAGGCCTCACCAACCGCGAATACAAATGAGGTTATGTTGGCATTTATACCTAAATTCAGTTGGCTCACTGTACCCACCTCCTGACAAATGACTTTTTCCCCCTGCAGAGTTACCCTTCCACATCCGCTGAGTGAGAACCTGGTTGAAAGGGTTGGGGAAGGTGTGTCTCATGGGCCCACAAAGAAGTCCCTGCCTTGTGGGCACAGTCTTACCTCCAGACCTTTCTTGGGCATCAGTCCTCGCTGCTGCTTCTCCTTCAGGAAAACACTGACTGCCCTGCCACCCGGGGTGGGACCCCAGCTGTCCCAACGTGCCAACAGCTTTGAGATGGAAAAATGGCATGTCTCTTCTTTAGGCCTCTCAGTGTCTGAGCCAAGTTCTCTTATACCCAAAAGTGGGGGAAATGTCTCTCTGTCCTCAGAGTTCAGACCTAATCCTCAGAACTAGGTGGGGCCTAGAGGCTGGGCTGAGCTCTCTCCGATGCCCCCAACTGTCTCTTCAGCCCTAGAGAACTGAGCACCAAATGTCCTCCAAGACCCCTCTCAGCGATCATGGTGATTCCTATCGCCAGGCACAGTCCTGAGCCCTAGGATATACTGGACACATCTCCTTTAATCCTCATGAAAACGTGGGTGACAAACCAGACCACCTGGGTTTCAATCCCAGCTGTAGCTCATCCTGGGTGACCTGGGGTATGTCATTTAACTGCTCTATGCTTGGGTTTTCTCATCCACACAATGGGGATACTAATAGTTCTGACCTCCTAAGGCTGCCATAAGGATTAAATGAAATAATCTACGTAAAACACCATCAGAGGGCCTGGCACACACCAAGCAATAAGTGTCAGTGGCTATTAGTAGGGGACAGTATAAGAATAATTAATAGCAATCTTATTGTTGTCTACTAAGTTATAAGCGTTGGGTAAAAATGGAGCACACAGGAGGTGTTGGGGATGTAGTCAGAGGAGGCTTCCTATTATCTACTGAGCTGGGAGCACAACCAGATGTTTCTTTCACTACAGGTGAAATTTTTGATTAGAGGAGCCTCTAATCTTGGTCCAGTCCCCCTAGGCTGCAGGTCCTGGAACTAACTGCCCTGTGACACCCTCACTGATACCCCCTAACTTCCTTGTCCTGTGTGAATATCCTCTTACAGGGATGGCGTTCCATACTGCGAGTCCGACTACCACTCCCAGTTTGGCATTAAATGTGAGACTTGTGACCGATATATCAGCGGCAGGGTCTTGGAGGTGAGTGGGTACAAGTAACCATGAAGATGTTTGAGCAGAGTGGCCTGTGACTCCAAAAAGTCATCACTGAGGAAGGAGAAAGTCACCCCACACCCCTTCATCCATAGCCTCGACCTCCCCCAGCTTTGCTTGCTACCATGACCTTGAGCAGATAACCTTGCTGAGATCTCTGGGCAACCCCAAAATGAGAAGGTAGACAAAATTATTCCCAGTTCAAAATACACTATGGTGGGAAAATCAGTTGCATCTTTGGATTTGGACCCAGACAGATTTCTGGAGAGTGACAATTCTTTTCCTCCCAGCCCTTCCGGAGGATGGAAGCCCTTTTTTTATTTTTTAAGTATTTGGTAATGTGCTGATTTAAGAACCAGCTTGTCTAGCAGCTTGCTCCCCAAGCCCTTCTTTGGCTGGTCCGTCACCATGGCAACAACTGTCCCCAGCCTCTGATGCACAGCTTGCTCTGCCAGTGACAGACAACCTGCAGCACCCTTGCTGAGCTCCCGCCTGAGCCCCCTGTCCTCTGGCCTCCCTGGCCTTCCTTCCCATATTCTGTGGGCCTGGAAGCTGTCTTCCTATACTTTGGGACCACCCGCCTTGAGGAATTAGAAACAGGAAAGCATTTGGTGCAAAGGAAAAATAATAGCCTGACAGTAGGAATAATTGGGTTCTAAAATTGACTCTATTTGCTAACTCATGCTCACTTTGGGATGAGTATCATTGCCTCTCTAGGCCTCAGTTTTTCCACCAGACAATAGCTGCAGGATGGCAGACTGGATCAGCTATTGCAAACAGAATCATTAATTCTGCCACATCTGGCCAGTTGGTTGTGGTTACCTTGAGTGCTGTGTTGGGAAGCATTCTGCAGCCACATGTGGGCTCAGCAGGGGAGAATGTAGCAACCAGGGAAGGACCCTCTGATGAGACTGGTGAAGCAGATCCCTGAGAATAAGGAGGCCATCCCTGAGGAGCCCTGAGATGGGAAGAGCTAGAGGAAGAATGAGTTTGACCCATTCAGAGAACAAAGGAAAAGGCCAATGTGGCTGAATTCTGTAAATTGAGGGTGGAGGAGGATGGAATATATAATATAAGGCATATCATACAGGACTTGTAGAGCCTGCTTAGGAATTTGGGTTTTATACTAAGGGCAATGGAAAGCTGTTGGAGAGTTTTAAACCAAGGTGCAGCATGATAAGATTTGTTTTAAAAAGATTTATCTGGTTGCTATGTGGAGAATTGTCTGTAGGGAATCAGAGGGGATAAACAAATGCACCGGGCTGGGGAACTATTGAGCTTGCACAGGGAGCAGTAAGGAGCACACCGCAGAGGGCAAGGAAGGGCTGTCGGCCTAGGTTTCTGAGGCCCTGGCATACCAGGGTGAGGAGTCTGCATGTGATTCACTGGACAATGGGCATGTGGACAGACTGAGCGGGAGAGACCTAATTAGAGCTGCACCTTCGGGAGCAGAATGCAATGATGAACACAGGCTAATGTTGAAGGAAGGAAGCCAGAAGGGGAGACAGGAGAGGAGGCCACTGCACAGCCCAGGCAGGAAGGACTCACAAGGTCCAGTAGCAGTAGAAGGGCTGTCTTGTAGAATTCCAACTGCTCTGCAGCTGTGAGACAACTTGTGGATATGGAATTGAAGGAGAAGCAGCCAAAAGTCATACCAAAGTATCAAGCCTGGGTGATAGGAAGCCTGGTGTTGTCATCTGCAGAGCTAGGGGTGGTGGGGAAAGAAGCTGAGCTGACAGAAACGTGAAAAGTGCCATTTGGGACCAGTTGTTATTGAAATCCCAAGAAGGTTTCAAGAGGGCAGCCGTAAATATGGATCAGAGCTCAGGCCTGGAGGGCCAATCTCAGAAACACTAGGATTGAGTCAAAGCACCACGGGAGCCTTTGGGATTTCCAAGACAGAAAGAAAGAAAGAGAGAGAAAGGGGGCTGAACCAACCTTGAAGAGTAGCTGCTCACAGGTGAAAGAGACTCAGAAAGAGATCGAGGACTTATCAGAGGAAGGTGTGGGAGGACAAGGTGGGGAGTGGTCATGGAAAGGGCAAGCTTCCGAAAACATGGTGAGGTCAATTGGAGTGTGGGTCAAACTCTATAGAGCAGGTCAGGACTGTGTGAGCAGACAAAAAGCTGTGGGTGTAGGAAGGGTCACCTTCAGAAGAATCGTCTGCTGGGCCTACGGAACTATGGGGAAGAGGCACCCAGCATGTGTCGGGTGAAGGGTCAGTGGGCCAGGAGATCACAAAAGTAGAATTTTCTTTCAGGAAGGAAAGAACTTCGATTATACACAGGGCTACAGATGGGAATTTGTTCGAGCATTTCCAAGCTGTTTTGAAATCCTGTTGGTGGTGGCTGCCTTCTCCCTGAGTGTTACTGTTGTTTGGCACTGTGATAGTCTCTTCCTCCTGGGCAGCTGTTGTGACTGGGTTTCAATTGATTCCACTTGTGTAAGGCTCCATTAGCATCTTGGACTGATTGATTTTTTTTTCTTAGAGCTAGAAGAGACTTTTAGCAACCAACTAATTCAACCTCCTCATTTTACAGATGAGAAAAGTGAGAACCAAGACATGCAGTGTTTTTCCAAGGTCATGGGCAGTATTCCTGGTAGAGATAGAGCTCCTATATCCCACACTGATGTCTACAGCTCTCAGCCACTCAGGGCTCTCTGAGGTAGCATGATGTCAGGGAAAAGACATGGTTGCCGTGAAACAGACTTGGATTCAAATTTTACCATGTCCAGCCATGAAACCTTAAGCAAGTTATTTCCTCTGAGTCTTAGTCTATACCTCTCAATAGAAAATACCACTGCTGTTTTTTCCTGATGGAAATGTCAGTCAAGACTTTTTTGGTTGCAGGTACAGAAACTCCGATGATTCATACTGAAAAGGAAATTTGTTGGCACCTATAAGGAAAAGCCCAGGAGTCATTCTGGCTTCAGACAAAGCTGGATCCAGTGCTTAAACAAAATTGTTTGAAATCTCTAGCCATCTTGGCTCTGCTTTCTTCTGTGTTGGCTTTATTCTCAAGAAGGCTGTTCTTTGTGATGGGGAAGCTGGACAGTCGCTCCAGGCTTAGATCCTATCAGTCAGCATCCCCAGTGGAAAGAGACCGTCTCTTTTTTAATAGCTCAGCAAACATCCTGGGACTTACACTCATTGGACGATCTCAGGCCCATCCCTGGACTGAGATCTGTGCCATAGAGTTGGAATCTGCTTGTCGGTGGGGTCAGCACTACTGAACCCTGTGGACTGATGTGGAGAATAGGGAGTCCCACTGAGGGAAGGCTTGGCGCTGTTTCTGGAAGAAAGGGGAAAGGATACTGGCCAGGCAGGAATGACAGCTGCCCACTCCAGAGCTCAGGCATTGCCTGGTACACCACAGGCATTTAATTAAACTGTTTCTCCTTCTGTTCTCCTCCCACCCCTTCCCAGGCCCTCCCCAGGCCATGCCATGATCCCTTCCTCAGTGACAGAGCTCAATATGCTGTCAGTCACATGCCTTCCTCTCCTGTCTGTGACTTCACCAAAGAGGACCACAAACCTGGTTTCCTCGGTGCTGCATCTCCTGCCCTTGTTTGCCATTCCAAGTCCTCTCCAACAGGGCTCCGTCTGGGGGGTACCAACTTTTCCTTCACTATTTGCTTAACTTTGGTTTGTTAACAAACAAAATGGTTCATCTCATCTCACTGACTTGGTTGTCCCTTATGCTGGGTGCAGGCTACCCTAACAGCCTCCCTTTCTTCCAGCTGTTTTCAACCCCATCCACAGCTGGGGGTGCTGCGGTGGGCACAAAGCCTCTTCCAGCTGGGGCAGGGTGGTGGGACGTGACATTTAAGAAGACACTAAGCTTCAGTTTTGCCAAGGCATTATTACCAGCCTGGAAAACAGGTCTATAATTGAAGTGATAAAGAGACACAGAGTAGGAAGAGGCTACTAATTAAACCTATTGTCCTTGTCATGCTACAAGAGAATCAGTACCATGACATTGCAGCTTGGGAAAATAGCAGGCTCCTTCCAAAGTTTGAACATACTTGCTTTGATGACAACAAGGACATTTTCTCATTGGTGGGAACCACGTAAACAACCACAGGTGAAAAAAAGACATATTGGAGTTTTTTTTCTTTTGTAAAAATCTATCTTTTCCACATTCGTGCTAAGTTTTTAGAATAGAGAGAATATCTCCAGAATAGGCAAGCCTTCCTATTATGCAATTATAATTTTTGAATTGGAAGGAACCCGTTAGCATCAGACCAAGTGGTGGCTTGGAGAGGGGGCTTTTAACAACCCCCCGATATCTATCAATTTCCCCCAGGTATTATCCTCCCTCCAAAAAACTCTGCCCTGACATGCAAAATGTTTCTTCAAAACAAGAAGAAACCCACCTTCCAACCCAATCGCTGCACTAAGCTCCTCCTATATAGAAATTCTGGAACCGCCATGGAAGGGCCCTTCCACGTCATGTCCTCTTGGCTGGATTTTCACGTCAGAATTGTCATCATGGAAGCAGGTGCTGGGCTGGTGACTGGCTCTCATGGTCTAGCCCCAGCACGACTACTGGCTTCCAGTGACACCTTGAGACACAACCTTCTCCAAGACTATGTCTTCCCCCTATAGCAGGATTTGCAGCTGCAAGTCATTTCCATTTTTAATTTAAGTAATGGTGAAGAAGGAAAGTGGGAACAGGGAAGGGGACTCACCAGAGCCACACTGGAATGAGCTGGGGATGGGGCGGAGGCAACACCCATGGGACTGGCCTGGGGGTCAGGGCTCTGCAATGGGTCCCGTTATTTGTCCACTGAGCCCTAAAACTCTGTCCTTCATGTGCCAGTCTTGCAGTATTTGCCATGTATGTGAACCTTGTATGCTCATCCTTCCCTAATACTTTAATTTGTCTTCAGGTTGGCTCACTTACATATAAGAAAACTTATACAACATAATAGGAAAACCAGTACATACTAGCTGTATTGTAGGTAACCTGAAAATATATAGAGTTCTACCTAGATTCTGCTACATATGGAGGTTCCAAGCCTCATACCTGTCCTCATTCTTAAAAAGGTAGATTAGTACATTTTGGATAGATACTAAAGATACACTGGCACCAAAATAGTACTTTCTCCTTGATAAAATCAGAAGAATTGATAGAGGATTTAAAAGATCATTTTTGTTGTTTTTGTTGATTCAATGTTATTAAGTCCCAGGTTCATGTACTACTTAAAACTATTTCATGTACCACTAATGGAGAGGGCCCCTCACTTGAGAAAATTCTGGGATGTCCTCAAAGCAAGACTGTTTCCTCACCTGGAAACGAGGAGGTGGGAGCAGTGGCCTCTGAAGGGCCCTTCCCACTGCCAGAAGAGAAGTGCAGGTGTCCAGGGCAGTCCCCTGCACTGCCATCAGAAACCCATGATAAGAATCACCAAGCTTCCTGGGTGGAATTTTAGATGATTCCGACTCCCGTGGGCAGCCGCCAACCAACCTCAGGGCTGTGACTATGCCAGCAACACTGATGTACCCAGGAAATACTCAAACCCAGCCTGTCCCACTGGACAGCAGCCCTAGCTCTGACCTCCTGTTTCATGCCTTGATTTCCATAGGCAGGAGGGAAGCATTACCACCCAACTTGTGCCAGATGTGTACGCTGCCACCAGATGTTCACTGAAGGGGAGGAGATGTATCTCACAGGTAAGCAAATCTAACCTTCTGTAAGGTGTTACCATCCACTCATGACTGGGAAGGAGATACATTCTCCTTGTGTTTCAGTGTTATCTTAGCTTTTGGCTTGTCCTCAAAATTGCAATTAATTTGCCCTCTCTGGGTGGATCGGGAAAGTTGCCGGTGTGGCTAATATGAAGTGACATGTAATCTGCCTTCCATCCCTGTACGCCTCCACCCATTGCTCGGCTGGCCTGCTTCCCTGGCAGTGCTCTGAGCGACTCCCCTGGCCCTGCCTGGGCCTGGGAGGCCAAGATGCACAGGGCCAAGGGGTGAGAGAAGCTCAGTGGGAGGCCTGGGTTGCATAGTGTCTACACCACCGCAGCCTCTATGCCATCTCCTTCTCCCCATATCTCAGAGCATCATAGCAGCCTGCTGCTCAGGTCTTCCCTGGAACTCTCAGAATGCACAGAGGAATAAGAGGGGCACAAATAGTTCCCAAAAAGCACACCAGTGCTTCTTTCCCCAGGGTCCAGGCCCCTTGCCCCAGAATTCTTACAACAGTTTCCAAATTAGTCTCCAGATCCCACTCAGTCATCTGTCCTCTGCCCAGTCCATTGTAACACTCTTGGCACTGCCCCACTGAGAGGTTTTGAAGGCCCCTCCCTGCCCACTGGTGTAGGTACAAACACTTCAGCCTAGCATTTAAGATCTTCTCCCAGAGGTCTCAGAACTCCTTTCTAGCCTTGAACATACCCAGCACTTAAGCTGCCAAAGCCAACTTTCAATCATTCCCTCGTCCAGTCATTAACTACTTCCTGAGCCCCACCATGTGCAGGCTTTGTGCCAGGGTCCACGGTGAGGGCCAGCCACAGCCCTGCAGTCCATGGAGGAGATGGGTGTTCATCAATAATCACACAAATATGTGTCAGCTGTGGTTAGTTTTATGCAGGGGAGAAGTATGGGACTGTGCAAGCACTTAGCAGGGTAGAAGGAGTGTCAGGGCAAGCTTCCCAAGGAGGGACCCAGAGCTGAGATCTGAGGATGGGTGGTGTTAACTGGTGGTATCATCCATTCAGGCTGCTATAACCCAGAGAGACCAAGGTACTATAGACAGGATGGCTTATAAACAACAGAAATCTATTTCTCACAGTTCTGGAGGCTGGGAAGTCCAAGTCAAGATGCCAGCAGATTTGGTGTCTGGTGAGGGCCCATTCTCTCATAGATGGCACCTTCTCACTGTGTCCTCGCATGTTGGGATGGGTGAGGCAGCTCTCTGGGGCCTTTTTTACAAGGGCACAATTACCTCCCAAAAGGCCCCACCTCCTAATGCCATCACCTTGGGGGTTAGGATTTCAGCATACGATTTTGGCGGCATGCAAACATTCAGACTATAGCAACTGGACAAAGAGAGGGGATGGGATGTGCCAGCCTGAGGGAACAGAGTCTGCAAGACTCCGAGGTGGGTGGGCTGAGAGCAGCCTGTGTGGCTGGGTGCAGACAGAGGTGAGGACAAGGCTGGGAGGCGGGTGGATGAGCTGGGCCTTGGGGTGAGACCGTGTTTGGCCCTGAAATGAACTCACTGCCCTTCTTGTCTTCCTGTGCCCTCCTTTGGAAATCCTACCATCTGAGGCCCAGTGCAGTCACTGCCTGCTTCCTAGACACCCCAGGTTCCCCCACCCCACCCATAACTTGATACATGCCCTACCTCCTGGATTCCCACAGGGAATGTTTGCCCCCGGTCCTCTCCAGCTTGCATGAGAGTTGTTGGCCTCCTCCCGGAGACCCCTTGCTCCTGGCTTTGGCTCCTCAGCCTTGACACTGGCCCCATGGGCACTCCACAGGTGATCACTGTTAACTGAGTCACTATGAGTAGCTGTCCCTAGATGTTTGAACATCTAGACGTTATCTTGGGGAGGAATGAGGGCTCTTTCTCCAGGTTTCCCCAGAAGGTAGATCTAAAGCCAAGACAATGGTTTTTTAAACCCTAAAGGTGGTTCATGAGATAGATTTTGCTCTTGTTTTAAATGTGCCCATGCCCAGGAAAAGGGAAGAGATAGACTCTTTTTCTCCCCTTCGGTCTACACTGAATATCCCCCTGTTCTAAAGACCTGAGACAGTAACACCGGAAACACAGGAGTTCAGCTGCACATTTTCAAACAGTTCTCTGTTACCATTTGTATATTTCACTAAAACCCACCAGGCAGGAAATCATTTATAAAATCCTGGGCAAACCCTGCTCTGTCAAGGAAAGTATTGCAACAAATTGTAAGTCCCACCAGTAATAATGGTAATAATAAACATAATAATAATAGTAAAAGCTGATGTTTGTTGAGCATTTACTATGTGTGCCAAGTACGATACTAGGAGTTTTAAATGCAGTATCTCATTTTATCCTCACAAAAAACCCTGTGTGCTAAAAAGCATTAATATCCTCATTTTAGAAAGGAAGAATGAAAGTTTAGAGAGGATGTGTTAGCCAAGGTTAGCTAGCCTGTCTTGTCAGGGTTTCTTTAAAGCAGTTTTCTTATATCTATTACCAGAATTCTTAAACTGTGGTTCATAGCCAGCCTTCTGAACGCTATAAATCTCCTGAAATTGCTTGCCAAATTTTGCATGTAGGTGTGTTTCTCTAGGGAGAGGGCCTATAGCTTTCATCAGATTTTCAGAGGTATCCATGGTGCAAAATAAAGTGAAGAGCCTTAGCTCAGTGCTAATGCAAATCCTAAATGGAACCTTGAAGGCTTGTTTTGATAATTACACCAAACTCTTCTCTTGTGTAACTGAGCCTATGTCAGATCACTTTTTCTTTTTTTTTTTTTTTTTTTAGTTCAGAGGATACAAGGTCCTGGTATCAGAAGGCGTGTCTTTCTGGCACAGCTGGGGATGCCATTGATATTTAGCAAAGGCCACATTTTCCTCTAACAAGTAACTCAGAAAAGGTGCACTAGGCTAAGAGACGCACCTCCCGTTGTTACATGTCGTGGAATGTCAGCCCTCGGTCATAATCTACACATCTCATCAAACCACCCTTCAAAAGGCACTATTGTAGTATTGGTTGCTATAATTTTGTAGTTTAGCATTATTACTTTAAATTGGATCTCTCTACTGACAGCTTAGGTTGTAGGAGTTATGCTTAAAAACTTTAAATCTTATGTTTCCCCATTCCTGCAACCTAATTTTAGGTTCTTCAAACATATCCTGTTACTGTACTAAATTGATATTTCCTAAAGTCTGACTCTACTAAGCATATTTCATTTTAAATATAGTACATTTTAATTTTTGATGAGCTGCCTTTTTTCTTTTTTAAGATTTTAAGGGTTACCAAGCATCTTGAATCATATAGAAAGTATTACAGTGTGTAGTAGCTTAAGGTTTGTATTTCTAAAGTCTATTTCCAGCCTCTCCTCTCAGGTCACCACAAACTCAAGCCAATGTGGACATTTTCTCGCCTGTCACATGTCATGTCTACTTTAGCAGCCAATTTGTCCATATTGGTCAGAATTAGGTCCACAGCAGCACATTCCCTGGTTGCTTCCTCTACTTTCTGAGAAACGAAATTGTCTGCTAGGCAAGTCAAGAACTTGTCAGATACTCAGGTTTTGGTTAGATGAGACGTTTTATTAGTCTGGACTTTTTAGGTGATAGAAACCCAGCTCAACCCACATTAGACAAAAGGGGATTGATGGGTTCACAGGACTGAGAGGCACCGAGGAGATGCACAGCTGGGTGGGGGCCCATGGGCGACGCCAGGTGTTTCTTCTCCCTGCTTCTTTTTGTGTTTGGCCTCATGCTCTCTGGCCCCAGACTGGCTGCCTCTGTGTGATGGGAAGGAGGGCCTGGCCATCCCCTGTCCCTCGTCAGTACAGAGAGATAGCACGCCCCACTAGGCTCAGCAGAGAAGTCCTGGGGAGACTCTGAGGACCTGTTGTCCACACCCAGGCCAGGGTGGGGAGACAGACATGGACAAGCAGGCAAGATATCCAAGCTCCCTAAACCCCAATGTCCCATCTGTAAAAAAGGGATGAGGCTAGGCCCCACCTCACAAGGCTGCTATGAGGATTAAATGGGCTAATGCATGGTAAAGGCTTAGCCCAGAGCCTGGCACTTCTGGCTCTGCCAGTTTGAGCTCATGTGCAATGAACACCCAGTAATGTAGAAATGGCCATTCCCCATGATGTAGTGTTCTAATAAATGCTGGCTGGTGTTAATATTATCATCATTATTAAAAGCAGTTAGCATAGGACTCAGCATATGTACTCAATAAATATCAGTGATCTTTTTTTTTATTTAAGTACTATTGTTGTAAAGTATGTAGCATAAGGTGTGGCACGGACACTCTTTAAATGTTAGTTATAATAATAGGAATAAGAATACTTAGTGCCTGGCACATACTAAGCACTAAATACATCTCAATAACTGTCCCAACTGTTATTATCAGCACTTAATATTTCCTGTGAATTACTAGGCACCTCGGTATTGCCATTCTCCCTCCTCATCCTGCCTGATGTCCTCCGTGGTAACCAGCCTCATGGTAACTAAGCACTTTGCTCCCTCAACCTCTTTATTAAGCTTCAAGCCCACTTCATCATGTCACCTCCAGGCAAACCGGTCTTTGCCACTTCTCCTGAGGTGCCCTCATCTCTGGGCACAAGCCCAACCTCCCAGAAGGGTGTGCTGACAACCAAGCCAGGCTCTGTTCCGTGACTCCACCTGCATAGTCAGCCCGTCACTTGCTGCATTCCCCTCCCCCTCACCTTGGCCCCCGCTCCGCCTCCCCTCAAGCCTCCCCTTTACCCAAATTAGGTCCTGGCTAATTTGATGATTTTCTTAGGTGGGGAGGAGATAATAATTAACAACAGTAACTAACGCTGACATAGTGTTCCTAACATAGGCCGACACTGTTCTAAGTATTATACATGTATTAACTCATTGATCCCCAAACCAAACCTATGCAGCAGATGCTATTACCATCCCCATTTTATAGGTGGGGAAACCAAGGCACAGAGAGGTAACTGACTTGCTCTAGGTGATGCAGCTAGTGATGTAACCAGGATTTGAACCTCTTAAGAATATTACATTAAATAGTGCCTAGTGTGCCTGATACATGGTGAAGATTTACTAAGCCCCAAGATTGTAATAATGATCATGTCGTTTTTATGTGGCAGATTCAACAGAAGTGCTCACTTTTCTCTCCTGATAAGTTTGGTACCCTTGGTGACAAAAAAAGAACAGAGTGCCTTTGGTCTACAGAAACAGTTCGCTTGCTGGAGGGAGTGGAGTGGTGATATTTTTTTATTGAGGTCAAATGCATATAACACAAAATTAACCATTTAAAAGTGTACAATTCAGTAGATTTTAGTGTATTCACAATGTTATGCAACCACTACCTCTATCTAGTTCCAAAACATTTTCATCACACCAAAAGGAAACCCCATACCCATTAAGCAGTCTCTCCCCATTCCCCTCTGCCCCTAACCCCTGGTAACCAGCCATCTGTTTTCTGTCTTGTAGATTTACCAATTTTTTGTCATATAGATGGAACCATACAATAAGTATTCTTTTGTGACTGGCTTCTTTCCCTGAGCATAATGTGTTCTAGGTTCATCCATGTCATAGCATGTATCAGTAGGTCATTCCTTTTTATGGATGAATAATATTTCATTTATGAATATGCCACATTTGTTTGTCTGCGTGAGGATTTTAAAGAAGAAATTCCAAAGTTCCAGCCAATCTGTGCCACAAAGATAGTGCTGCTGTCATAAAGGCAGAATTCGGAGAAGCCTCACCCTGCTTTGGTCAAGAGAAATCTGGAGAAGAAACCTGCTGTAAGAAGCTAGGATCAAGAGCCAGAAACCCAAATGCCATACCAATGAGTGAGAAAGTCTGGGAGTCAGACAGCAGGGAGAGTCCCTGGCGACCTGCAGTGTCTAAACACATTCAGATTCAGAATTATTTAAAATCACAGTGCTGACCAAACAGAACCCTCGGGTGGGCTACTTTCAGTCACCTCTGTGTGGTAACCCCTGGCTTGGCATTCTGAAAGACTGTGACACCAGCTCTGGCTTTGGCATTAAAAAACAAAAAGCATTAGCAAATTGAATTTCAAGGTCCAGCAGAGAGGCGGGTGGGTTCCCAAACATTAAATCAGCACCAAATGTAATAGGTGTGGCGTGCACTATAACCAGTCAGAGAAATAAGACTGACAGCTGACTCTGCTAAGGATTAAAATTTGGCCTTAATACCTGGCTGAGGGATCATTTTAGAGATTCACATCTCTATCTCTGAGTTGGCTGAGACAGAAATAGCTAATCCTTCATTTCTATAACCTTCCAGTAGGTTTTAACTGCAGAACCTGGAATTGTAGATGACAATCTCAGAGGACAAGAGAGTGTGACTCGTAGAACCAGGAGTTGAACAAGCAAAAAATGTTGCATTCTTACAAAAAGAGTTCTGTCTTGTAAAATTGGTTTCTTTATCCTATGACATTCCATGGAAACCAATTTGAAGTGTTATCTGGTATTTAGCCCTGTGGTTCTTAAATTGAGTCATAAAATCACCTGGAAAGCTTGTGAAATCACGGATTCCCAGGTCCCACCTCCAGAAAGTTGGCTTCAGTGGCTCTGCAGGGAGGCCCAGGAATCTGCATTTTACCAGGCTGCCAGACAGGTGGTCCACAGGTCACACTTTGACAAACCCCAAGCTAGTGACTATTTTTATAGACTCCGTCTGGAATTGTAGCTGCCTGATCAGAGTCTAGACTGTACTACACGTCCAAATATCTGAGCCCAGCTTAGAGAATCCAACTGGCCTAAGACAGAATGTCATGTTTCTTTTGTTTATTTGTTCACTCAATGAGTTTTATTGAGAATCTGCAGTCCCTACAGAAATATCTGTAAATATGGCATAGATGAATCCCTCTCCTCATAGAACTCTCATTAGTCATGGTTATTCTCATCATGATTATTGGATAGGGGCAAATAATTATTTTCTCTGTACAGAAAGCCTATTAAGATGGAAACAAAATTTCTAAGGATTAGGAGGGATGGTAAATATCCTTTAGTATAACTGCCATGTGATAAATCTTCTCCATGATATCCCTGCTGAGCATTTATCCACCCAATATATACTTAAATACATCTAGGGACGGGGAGCTCACTCTCAGATGAATGAGGCCATTCAATTCTCAGATGTTAAATTTTCCTTCCCTGGAACTTAGTCCTAGTTCTGTATAAGACTTGCAAAGCAAGTTAATGTCTCTTCCCAGAGAGAGTCATTAAAATATTCAAAGCCAGTTTTCACCATTTTATTCAGTCTTCTCTCCTTCATGGTGAAGACCCTGCTTTAGAGCCTACTTTTGAATCACCTTCCTATTGTGGTTACCATCCTCCTCTGGGGGAATTTCACCTTGTATCTTTAAAAAAAAAAAAAATACTAAGGTGGGATCCAACCCATCATTCATGCATTTCTTTGTTAAACACACTGTTTTCAGCTCTGGGAATAAAGTCCTCAGAAGAGAATAACCACCTTCTTCATTCTGATGTTATCTTTCCCTTGATGTCACATTGCTGAGCCACTGGCCAAGGGCATAAGCTCGGCAGACCGTAATTGCGTAGGGGACTTCGTGAACAAATCACCTTTTCTCACCTTCTTTTCTCTAAGACTGTCACTGGCTACTGACTCGTTCCTTTTTGATCCTCTTTTATTTAGATGTATACTGCCAACTCCCAAACTTTGGATTATTTTTCATTCTAATTATATTTTATTTTTCTCTTATGATTCTTCCCCCTCATTCTTATATAAACATGCTTTCCTGTATGCAGAGTGCTGAAACTAATGGTCATTTTTGAACCAGTTTTATTTCAGATCAGATATGTCAATGTCATAGAGTCATCTAGTCTGATGCCCTCACTTTACACATTATTTCCCCCATGAGAACTGCCCCCTCAGACCTTTGTGTCCACCTCGTCCATTTCCTACAGCGACCTGTAACATGTGTTTCCTGCCACAGCCACAGTCATAAACAACTCCTGGTAGATTCAGGAGCAACTCAGAGAGGAACCGGAAATGCTCTGTCTAATAACTCCCAAAAGCAAGGTTCCCGCCCCACAGCTCGGTAGTGGACACACCCTGTGATTGCTGGATCAAGCCACAGACCCAGAACCCCTCTACTGGGCTCTGAGAGTCATTGCATTTTACTTTAGGAGGAATTAAACTCATGTTGAATAATTAAGATCACCCAAGAACATCAGCAGACAAGAATCAAAGATTCCTTCTCTGCAAATATAGAACTGGCCCTAGAATTAGAATCTTGGAGATGAAAATAATCAAGACCATCCAAATCCCATCTCATTGTTATTCACATGAAGAAACTGGAACCCAGAGAGAAGATGTGTCAGGGGCCGGGTAGAAACAAGAACCCAGGGCTCCTTACTCCTAGTCTTTCTCCTGTCTTTCAGGTCTAATTATTCAAATTACTCCACCTGCTGTCCCTTAGCTAGTATTCCAGTCCTAGGGGTTCCAGGCAACAAACCATAATGGAAAGTGTACCCTAGAAACAAAGTCAGACAAACAAATGCCATCTGGATGTTCAGGAATCTAGCCATTTGCTGGCTCCTTTCTTTTTATGGCTGGATACAAGAGGAATGGCTCCAGAGGGATAATATGTCCCTATTTTTCCTTTTAATCCAGGACACCTGTCCCTTCTTTGGGGGATGTGTAATATTTGGGGCTTCTTCCCAACATGTGACCAGCCACCTGTTGTTCATGCCTTTCCAGATTGGCCTTTTGTGTTTGGGGCTGGCCAACTGGACCCCCACCCACAATAAAATGTGGTCATTAGCCATATCCTAAATTTGAAGAGTCTGGAGTCTCTGAGGAATTAGCAGGTCAAGTCAGTGCTGTCAAGCAGAATATACACCATGACACCTCCTCCCCCTAATGTGATAGCTCTGATAGACGGTCATAAGTCTTTGAAGAGAAAGGGAGGCTGGAGATCACCAGGCGCTGTCATTGTCTTTCACCCCCACTCCATTCATTCATTCAACAAATATGTATTGACCACCTGCTATGTGTCACTCACTGCCACTTGTCCACTCATCTATTCACCCCACAAACATGTACAGACCTCCTCTAGAAGCAAAGTCCCATGCTGGATGCTGTGGGAGATATAGCAATGAGTAAAGCTCAGTCCCTGCCCAGAGGGAACTCCTAATTTAGTTGGGATGATAATTCAATAAGCTACTGTGATTTAAGACCATATGTGTGGAGAGAGATGCAAAGAACCATGGATCATAGAGGAGAGAAAAGTCACCCCCAGCTGGCAGGTGAGAAAGTTTGCAAGAGGATGTCGTGTGAGACCTGGACCTTGAGGAATGGGTAGGATTTGGACATGCAGAAAAGGGTGTGGGTGGTCAAGTTAGTGCACCAGCAGAGAGGTGCCAGCAGGGAGCTGGGAAGGACAAGGGGAGTCTGTCTGGCCGATGTGTAGGGTACATGTGCTGCCCAGGAAGTAAATCAGGGTAAAGGATGGGGAAAGACTCTGAATGCTGGTAGGTTTGAAAGGTCTGAGCCTTTGTTATTTTCCTGGTTCCTTAGGTTCTGAGGTTTGGCACCCCATCTGCAAGCAGGCAGCCCGGGCAGAGAAGAAGTTAAAGGTAAGCAAGCTAGTAGTAATCCCAGACCAGCACTCCTACGTGGCTACCTTTTGCCACAGGTTGTGGGAGCCATGCTTTAGTGCTGAGTCAGCATTCCTTGGTGTGCACACTCTCAAATGTGTGCCTGTATCCTTGGATTTCCTTCGTGGTAACACCTGCCTCATGGGGTTTTTGAGATTATGACATTGGATGTGAAAATTGTAAAGCACTGTATTAGTGTTGAGTTTTTTTAAGTGTTTCTGGGGCAAGGCTATAACTCTACCATTGCTGATCAAGATGGCAGCCTCTCTGAGGAGCCCATGCCACAGTCTTTCCCCAGCCTAAGATAATTTATTAATAATAATAGTTAATATTATCATAGTAATTGACAGCTTATAAAGCATCTTCACAGCCACTGTCTGATTTGATTCCTTTAACCCTGTGAGGCAGATGTGAAAGGAATTTTACCTTTGCCTTGCCTATGAGAAAACCAAGTCTAAAGAGGGGGGGTGATTTGCCCGCAGTAACACAGCCAGGCAGAAGCATGGCTGGCATTCCCAGGCACACACCGGACCAACTGAAGTCCTTGCAACCCTCTGAATTATTGTGCTCTGACAAATAGCAGGAAGCCTGTGATCTGGATTCCTGACACTGCAAAGAGAAGGTAAAGCTGCCCAGGCTACAAGGAGGGGCCCAGCTCCTGGGTCCTTGATGCTGTAGGGGGATACCTGGGGTGTGTGTCGGGGGCAGGGCGAAGAGAGGCACTTCATGTCTCCAAGGTTCCTTTACACCCTAGCCCTTGGGACTTCCAAGTTGGTTCCTTGGAACCGCCACCTGAAAACACAAGTGCACAACTTCTGACCAGCTAATTAAACAGGTCTCCTTTACTACCTTATCCACTTAATGTAAGTTTTGTGAAAGAGCTGGCCTGTTGATGTGTCATTATTTTTGAGCCCTGAATTTTTTTTCCATATTTTATCCAAGTCTCCTCCCATGTAAGGTGTAAGAAGAACTAATTGTCCTTTTCCTCAATTTCCTCCTCTTTGGTGGCATTTTCCAAATTTCTGTCATCCTTCTGCAACCCTTGTGCTTGTTACCATAGCTGTGTACCACCTGTTTCATTATATACTTAATGTTTTTCTTTAAATCAACTCAGTGCTTTTTACTAAACTAAACTTATTTTAAAATAAAGCTTTATATAACCAGTGGAAACCAGTAATACTTTCTATAAATGAAAGGAAACCATAAAATAAATTCAATGATAATGAGATAATCTTATGTAATAATTCTTATGTAATAATTTTTACAAATAAATCTTAAAAATTCTAGCTACAGAATGTTCCCTGCACTCTCTTTGTTTAAAAAGGGAAATTAGCAGTTGTTGAGAGAGTTGTTGGAATGTCTTAGCACTAAATTGAGACTGGCTTCTAATCTAATCAAGATGATTGAAATAAAATGTTATATTTTACTCTCTCACTCTACCACTCAGTATTATCAGATGTTCCACCTAAATTCATCTTTCCAGACCCACCACTAGTTTGGGAAACACTGCTCTCTAGCCCCGCTTAGAATGCTTTACATTGCAGGGTGAGAAATCTGAGAGGGAATTAGGCAGTCCTGAAGCTCAGCTTCTGCATTTTACAGATAAGGAATCCAGATGTCTAGAACCACATATTTCAACAATGGTCCTCGATTCACAGTCCTTTTACTTTGTAACTACAACATGCTGCCACTCTCGTAGATGCACTGAGATTGACATTACACTGCTCTGCTAAGGGGGCTTTTAATCCATCATTGCCATTGTTCAGAGACAGATTTTTTAAGTTTATCACTTCAGTTTATGTCAATTTGCAATGAATACACTATAAAGTAACAGCATATGGTGCAATGACATGAAGTTTAACCTACTTTTACATTTTGAATAAACAAGGTAGCAAGGAATAAATACTAACCAATTTTATTTATTTAAAGTAAATACATTATTGACTGGGATAATCCAAGATGAAAAGTTTTATGAGTAACTTCCCATTTAAAATGCTAGCTGCAAATATATAGAAAATAAATTCATGTTCTGTCCAACAGCCTGAAGTCCTGTGCAATGTGGATCTCATTCACACTCAGACATTGATTAAAAAGGCAGAAAATAAAGAGAAAGTACAGAAGTAGCCAGAGAATACTTTAATAGTATTGCTAATGTTCCCTGAAGAGTTTCATTCTTATACCCCTGTCTCTCCCTCCCCACCAAAAAAGGATTCAGCTTTTCACCCGATCTGTCTTTGTCTCTCCCACAGCATAGACGAACATCAGAAACTTCCATCTCACCCCCTGGATCTAGCATTGGATCACCCAACCGAGTCATCTGCGTATGTATCACTTTTTAGCCATTGAAGGGTATCCCTGAACTGGTATCTAAAGAGTATCTAAGGATGAAGGAGCTGTCAGGTTTCATTCAACTGATATTTGATGTGTGCCTGTCATATGCTAGGCTCTGTTCCAGGTCCTGAGGATGCAGTGGGAGTGGGGTACAGGGAGGACATAGACCCTGCCTTCATGGAGCATACACTCTAGTAAACCTAGAGTTTCAGAAATGATATAGAGTTCCACGGACCATGAGACAGAAAGTGCAATGACAGCAAGAGCTCTTGCTGAGTCTGTAAACAGTGCAAGGTGCCTCCTTTCCCATTACTTAACTGAGACAAGGGCAAGATAAAAACTGGGTATCAGAGTGGTATTCAGAATAGGTATTGGGTAGAATATCGATGTGAAGGTAGTGGTGTGTGATAAAGAGGCAGGAAGGAGAAGGAAGCTGCGTGATGTGGACACATGCCATAAAGGATTTGCAAAGATAAAGAAGAGCTTTCTAATCATGTGAGAAGTCCAGGGATGGAAGAGACCACCTACATGTATCTGAGCTCCTATCTCCAGAGGCATTCAAACACAGGGGCTTCATCATCTTCCTGGGATGTAGCAGAAGGGACAAGAGTTGAGTTAGATGACCTCAGAGGTGCCTTGTATATGTAATTTATTCTTTTGTTCAACAAATGTGTGCTGAGCATCTACTCTGTGCTAAGCACTGTGCTGTGCTCTGGGGAAATGGTGGTGAACTACACAGACCTGATGCCTATCCTCATGATGTTGAACACACAATGCTGTGAATAATCAGTTGCAGTTATAAGTGACAGGAAGAAAAAGGACAGCATTCTCTGATGATACTACATACACACAGAGGGACCTGACAGTCTAGGACCGGTTGGGAGAAAGCATCTCCGAGGAAGAAACATTTAAGCTCAAACCTGAGGGAGAAACAGAAATAAGCTAAACGAAGTAGGGGAGGCAGAGCCAGGGAGGACTGAAGTGAGCAGCAAACCTCAATCTGACTGACTCTGGACTGTCCAGCCTTCCACAAGCTAAAGGATCCAAGAAGACCAGCAATTGGAGGAAATGGTCTATCGCAGGAAACTCCTAACAAGAGGCTCTAGACACATCCCCAAACCGGCCAGTCCTGGGTGGGCCCTGACCATCATGGCTAGACCATCACTCCAAATCCACATCCAGTTTCCTCTTTGATCCCTGGATAATGACCAGTGATGGGACTATTTCCTTTCCTTTCTTCATCTGGTCAAATTAAAAAAGACTTAAGAGATATCATTGACTACAACTTCAATATGGGTCAATACTACCACATGGCTGTCACAAAAGACAAACTACTTTGATCACAGGCTGTACTCATTGAAGAATCCTGTCCAAGACAAGAGAGAGGATAGTCGCCCCGTACTATGAATGGGGCCAGACCACAGCAGGACTAACGGGCTTAGTTTCAGGGCCCGCGCCATGAGAAGGCTATTGACAAATGTGAGCGTGTCTCCAGAACAGAGTTGCTGGGATATGCGCACTCGGGAAGTGGCCACACTGTAATGTATACCATTAATCACTGGCTGGTCTGCCTGGGCTCCAGAGGAGCCTCGTTAACCTTTGTGAAATAAGTTAGGCCCTGACGATGTTCACCTGGGAATCCCCTGTGAGAAGCAGCTCCCCTGCAGAATAGAGTGCCCCATGGCACCTGGGGACCCCTGTGCCTGTGCCTGCCCATGGGGGCTTGTACCCACAGGAGATCAGCTGTTCCTCACGTCCTGGCATAGCCACGTGCCTCCCCTTCCGCCCTCTCTTCTTCTCACCCTTTATGGTGCCTCACGCTCAGCTGCTCTGGGGAATGATTGCCTGTGCCACATGAGCCACGTTTTAAGTCAGACCATCCCAAACATAGCTTCCAAATTTGGCAAAAAATCCATCCATCCACTTTGGGGACATGCAAAAACAAGATACTTTTCATAGATACTTGAGATTTGGTATTAAAATAGAATTATCAGTGAACCTGGCACTGGAAGAGTCTTTCAAACTTTCAAACTTTGCTCCATCCTTCTCTGACTTCTAGAATCATCTTCAGGTGGTTTGACTTTGACCTGCCCCACGTGTTCTCCTCCTTCCTTCCTGGCTAATTACTTTAGGATGCCTCTGATCAACTGCCGTGCCTCCAGACCCGAGGCTCATTTCTAGCCCTGTCAACAAAGTGGCTATAGGAAGAAATATAAATTTAGTATTTTTGCAGTTTGGAGTAAAGTGCCAAGATGAATAATTATGGGTGGAGTTGAGTTTGTAAGATGCCAAGGCCAAGATCTAACATCCCAGGACAAAAGGCAGCAGTTCCTTCAGCAAGTGGGCTCTCCTAATAAGATTCCCTTTACCCACACACCACAGAATTGGCTCAGTCTGTACAGACAGACTCTGGCAGGAATCAGGTGGCACACCTCAAAGAGTTCAACTGAGGAGGGTGTCATGAAGGGACCATGTATAGAGGTGTGGGCAGGGTTAAGGGGACCCACAGGAGACAGTGAGGTATCCGGGGACTGCAACAGCACAACATTGTTACCACCCTGTGCCTAAAGAGACAAAGGAAGGGAACAGCATTACCGAAGCTGGTGAGAGCTGGAGCTGTGGATGCACAGCCACCAGATAGGAGTCGGGCCCCCCCACGACCAGACAGGAAGGTTGCCAGGGAAATGAGTTTGCCAGCCTCTCTCTCCACTCATCCTCTAGTTTCTGCTGCTGCCTCCCATTGGCCAAACCCAGCTGAAAGCCAGAGAGCAAGAGAGCCTGACATGCAGCCCAGGCGTCACTCAGGGCACAGATCCTGGCAAGGTAGGGTGGACAGTGGGTCAGAGGCAATGGAGGATGAGCAGCACAGCGTCCAAACAGCAGTAGGATGGAGAAGGGATAGAATAAAGGTCCTTGGGAAGTTTTTAAAGTAGCAAAGCTTATAAGGATTTTATGAATGCTGCTCTCTCTAAAGTAGTCTTGGCCCCAAGACTGCACCTGGCCCCTGTGGCATTGGGAGAACATTATGAGGCTAACACATTCTCCTTGGATTGTCTATCTAGTGGCCTCTGTCTTAATTTATGGCACCCCAGGACCTTGCAAGACAGATCCTGGTTGACCATAAAAGAAAACAGGTCACAGAGAGGACAGCGGGTAGACATGGCCATGGAAAGGACATGGCTTTAGGAGCCATGAGATGTGGGCTGTCATATGCAAGGGGAAGCTCTCTTTTAATCTGAGTGCAGCTCTGGAGGGCTGAACTCAGGCAAAGTCAAGTCAAGTGGAAGTTAGAGGGTCATTTCAGTTCGATGTAAGGAACAATCTGAGTACAGCCTTCTGACAGTGTAAGACAGTGAACTCCTCTCCCGAGAAGCCAGGGTAGACCACTGGAGAGGGTAGGCTCTCTGGGTTCAAATTTGAGTTTTTGCTACTTACTAGCTATGGGGCCTTGGGCAAGTTCATTGATTTCTCTGTGCTTCTGTTTCCTTATTCAAAACGAGGATAATGTTAGTGCTTATACTAACTATCCTAGTACCAGTTGTGAGTTGTGTGGATTAATGGAGTTAATTCATGTAAGGGACTTGGGACAGAGCCTGGCTTATAATAAGCACTCACCAAATGTTAGCTAGTGTTATACTGTCGTGATGACTTATATCTTCCTCATCTTCATCTCCTTCTTCAAGGATGCTGTGAATTGGGATGTCCTCGCTGTGTGGGGTGGGAAGGCAGCCAGCACCCAGGCTGTGTAGTTCAGGCTGGACTCACACCTGCTAGCTAAGCGGTGCATGTTGCCGAACCTTTTGAGCCTAGTTTCCTCATCTGGAAATATTATAGAAATAATGTTGACACTTACTTCACAGAGGTGTTATGACACTTAGAGGAGATAATTCCTGCAAAGCGCAGGCCCTCACAAATGATAACTGCCCAATAAACGTTAGCCCTGCTGGAATGGCTGGCCTCTGAGACCATTCTTATTCTAACCTTCTACAATTTTTTGATTTGATCCTAATATATTGTTTTTAGTGCAAACTGGAGAAGCTCGTTCCTTCTGTACCTTGTTTTTGTTTCCTCTCTCCTTTCCCTTTTCCCTCTTACCTTTCTACTCCTTTCCCATCCATTTCCTTCTTCCCCAGGCTAAAGTGGATAATGAGATCCTTAATTACAAAGACCTGGCAGCTCTCCCCAAGGTTAAGTCCATCTACGAGGTACAACGCCCCGACCTCATTTCCTACGAGCCTCATTGCAGATACACGTCGGACGAGATGTTGGAGAGTTGTGGCTATGGAGAGGTATCACGTCCTGCCCTTCTCTCTGGGGCTGTTGTCCGGGAAGATGTCCTGCTGGGGTCCCCTGCCCTCTCCATCACAGGCGGCGTGGCCCCTGCAGCACTGGCCCCCAGACTCTTCTAAACCGGAATTTATAGCCAACGTTTTAAACTCAAGAGATTTCATCCAAAAAGCTGGCTTTCTGGCTTTTCTTGAAAAATCAGAGCTGGCAACATTAAACCTGGATTTCCACCACCTGGAGATGGGTAGCAGTGCCCCCTGTAGACAGGACAGGGCCCCCCATTCTCCTCAGTCCTTACCACTCCCTGGTAACTGCAGCAGTAAGGCTGAGAGCCTGTGACCACTTATTACTTTTTCTTTTAGTGGAGAAGTTTTTCTCCTACTCAGCCCATGGCTCTCATCTCCTGCCAGGCTCAGTGGTCATTGAGGTTTATAATCCCTGATTAGGTATGTTCTCTGGTTTGTGCACCTGGCCTTAAGCCCCAGTGCTCAGAGGAAAAGACACTTTTATAAAGACTCAGCATAGATGGCTTTTGAAATCATTAAGTGGTTGCTAAACAAGAGAAAGTGTTCTCTGTAGAAGGCAGAGCAGCCATTACACTGGTGGCCCTGGCAGTCTGTATCCCAGGAGATTTCTAACCCCATCCCAGGTCCCCTGAGCTGAGATAATCTAGAACAGAAGGAGCCCTGGCCTGGTGGGCAGAGGGACCCAGGTTCTTGTCCCAGCTCCACCATAGCTAGCCTTGTGACCTCAGGCAAGTCCCCTCCCTCTGTAAGGGGTCGGGGTGCTGTTTGATTGAAGAGCCCAATGCTGACATTACCTGGGTTCTGGCCCCTGAAATGGACGGGGGAAAAGGGATCAAGTGCTTGATAGAAGTTGGTTCTCCTGAAGTTAGAAATGGCAAACCAGGGCCCACAGGCCACAGCCAGCCCCCAGATTTGATTTGTTTCACTCACAAAGTGTCTTTTAAAAATATTAACTAATAGTCAACATGCAAACATTGGGAGACTTCACATAAGAATCTGCATCTCTGACTTGTGTCGTTGATGCAGGGCAGGTACTCCAGCACGTCCCTGGTCTCTGAGCAGCTACTGCCCCCTTCAGCCGGGACATTTGGCTGCACCACCCACCAGCTCAACTCTTTTGCTGATGACAGCAGCCTGGCCCTCACCTGGCCCTACATTTGGGTTTCTGTCCTCAGCATTGTCCTCATGAACCACAGAGGAGTCATAACCTAGTAGAGAGACAGGGAATGGTGGCGAAAATAGCTCTCAGTGTGCCGTGGAGAAGCTGGGCCTGAGTCAAGACCTGCCACTTCCTCCCCAAGAGGCCCTGAGTAGCCCTGAGGCTTCACATTTCCTTTCTGGGCCTTGGTTTTTCCATTTGCAAAAGGAAGGCATACTCCTATCAGCAGTTCTGACATTCTGGAGAGGGACACCTAGGGGAGGCTGTGGGCCCTCTCTCTGCGGAATCATCTAACAATACTCTGTCACTTCCTGTCACCCTCTCTCTCTCCTTTTGCTCCTTCCATGACTGCCTTCCAACTCTTCGCTTCTAAGTCGCTGGGAATGTTATCTCCCTACTCCCAGGTAATTAAGCTGAGATAGACTTAAGTTGATATATAATTATGTCCCTTTGTGCTGACCAAGAAGACCCCAGACTTCACCCCTCCCTTGTCCCCACAGGGCCTGAGCCCTTGGCCACAGTGCACTTCCCAACCAGGCAGTGATGGAGGGGCTTAGGGGCATGGCCTGCAGGGAGCAGCAGTGGCATAAAGGATGGGAGAACCCAATGTGCCCTTCCTACCCAGGGATGGCCACTCTCAGGCTTTTGGGGCTTCCGGTCAGGATTCTAGGGACTGACCCATGGGTTCCATTCAAAGGCCTGCTAGTGATGGTAAAGCGTGGGAAATTCTCTGCCGCCTCCTTGGGCTGTGCGTGTAACTCAGGGAGAGAGTCTGTATTCATGCCTCAGCCCCTAGAATCCCAGATTCCCTGTCACGCCCCCACCTGCCTGCTAGACCCTTGGGCCTCAGGCCCACCTAACCACGGCCTTGCTCACAGTGCACTTCCTCCCCCAGGACATCTACGAGAACCTCGACCTCCGGCAGAGACGGGCCTCCAGCCCGGGGTACATCGACTCCCCCACCTATAGCCGGCAGGGCATGTCCCCCACCTTCTCCCGCTCACCTCACCACTACTACCGCTCTGGTAAGGAAGGGGAAGCCCCAAAGGGAGAGGAAGAGCCAGGGGACAATGCAGTGATTTGGTGTCCCTGGGCTGCAGAGCCTGCAAACGCCTTCCCCAGGATCTCCACCACAGCATGGCCCTCCTGAGGCCTGTGGCCACCTAGGTGAAGGGCTGGGCCTCTCTGAGTCCCTGAGGTGTCCCTAGCAGGGGTAAAGAAGGGGTATGTGGCACTGAGAAGCGGCAGGAAGGTGGATGGTGAGGTGCCAGGAGAGGGGTGGCAGGCAGCCCTACGGCCTGGCTGGGAGAAGACGCCTCCACCTGCTTCCTGGGGTCTGGCCTTCCCCGAGGGCCCCACCCAGCCCACGCAGCCAGGCCATGCACAGTCACCCTGAGGGGAGGGGCAAGCAGACTCTGGATGGAGGAAAGGAGCTGTCAAGGAAGGGGCCCGGGCAGGGTCGGCTGAGAGGGACCAAGACACCTTCCCAGAGCTCGGTAGAGTTGATTCTTACCACTCGCGAAATCTGACTTTGGAGTCCAGCCAGGAGGCAAGGTCAAGCTTGTTTCTGCAGACGCAGTGCATGAGAGCACATGCTTCTTTCTGCCGGAGCCTGAGCACGCTAGAACACCCCAGCCCACCCCTGCTGTCATCACCTCACTGCTTCCTTAACTGCCACCGCGTTAATGCCTGTTTTCTCTGTGCCTCTGTTCTCTCTGGGGACCACTGCCTGCGTGCTCCAGGGCCCGAGAGTGGCCGGAGCTCTCCATATCATAGCCAATTAGATGTGAGGTCCTCCACTCCGACCTCTTACCAGGCTCCTAAGCACTTTCATATCCCAGGTAGGCACTGCCAGCCCGGAATTCCCAGCATGGGTGCATGCTCTGTGGGGTCTCCAGTGCCTAAGCAGCCCACTCAATGCTGCACAGGCACCAAGGAGAAGCCAGTTCCTGGGGGACCCTCCCTAATCAGTCACCCGCACTAATTCCATCCACCAGCCCCAACACCCCCATGGGCATTAGTCTACCCACTTGACAGGACCAGCCTTGATCAAGACCTCAAGGTAGCAGCCCAGGGAAGAAAAGGTGCAGGGAGCTAGTGTGAAATTCCTTGAATGCTCAAGGCCCTGAGGGTACAGCAGTAACACACAGTGGTAAGAGCCACCAGCTTAGTATCAGAGCTGTGGGACAGAATCCCAGGGCCACTGCTCATAAGCTTATGACCTTGGGCCAGTTGCTTGGCTTCCCCTGTTGTTCCGCCTGTACAGCCAGGCACTGTTGTGGGCCCAGAGCTTGTAGCTGTGCTCAACCCAGCCCAGACCCTGCCTTCATAGTACTTGGTATTTATGTTCTAACATGGGGAGAGAGATAATAAATAAGTAAACAAATAAGTAAAGGATAATTTCAGGTAATGATAGATTATCTAAGCATAAATAAAAGAAGGCACCATGAGAGATGACTAGGGCGGGGGAGGCTGGGCTATGTGTGGTCAGGAAGGGCCTCTTGGAGGTAACATTGAAGCTGAAAGATGAGACGGAGCCAGCCTGCAAAGATCCCAGGGAAAGCTAGGAGATGAGAGGAAGGCAGGCGCTAGACGACTTGCAGGTGTGGTTTAGACAAGGTCTGAGTCACTGCAGAGCCAGGCCAGGACCCAGTCTCCTAACTCTGAGGTCAGTTTTTCACTCCCCACTCACTTTCCCCCCAAGAGCCCATCCTGCTGTTTCATCTACACCTTTCTCAACTGCCCCAGAGGGGGTCCCCTCTTGCCTGTGTTTGAGGGAGGGGGAGGGAGATAATGCTGAAACTTGGCTGCAGCGTGCTGGGGACTCTCACCTGGAGTGAGGTAGGACCCTGGGTGGAGGCAAGGGACACCTTCCTGCATGGGTCCTGCTGAGCATGCGCCACCTGTGCCTGCATACCCAAGCCCAAGCCCTTCCTTGGCACCATCTGAATCCATCTATTCCTCTCCCTCACCTTACTTGGAACCTGCTGGGATGAGGTTGGAAGTTCAACTTTGGAAGAGGAAGTCCACCAGGGAAAAGATGGTGGCCCCTGGGAAAAAGTTGCTGACCATCTCTTTCTCCTGATATCAACTGACCAAGTACTGTCTCCTTTTCTCCTCTCTCTCTCTCTCTCTCTCTCTCTCTCTCCCCCCCTCCCTCTCCCCCCTCCCCTCCCCTTTTGTCCCTCCCTGGTCTGTCTGGCAGCTGGAGACAGTAACATCTACCGGAAACCCCCGATCTACAAACGGCATGGTATGGTCAGAGACAGATAGGGCTTGGCCAGACAAGGAGAGGGGGGATGTTAACCATCTGTGCAGATGGCTCTGCCCAGGCCACCAGGAGCCACATAGTGCAAGGCCACATCTTGGTCCTTCTTGTTGGCTGCCCCCCGTCTCTCAGGGTGACACTGGGGAGGAGGTTGGTGTCATTTCAAAAAAGCAAAGGTCTCATGTCCTCTAAATCCTTTCCCATCACCTTCCCAATCCCCCCTTACCTGCTGCCTGGTGTCCTAAATTCCATGATCAGAGAAATCCTTGTAAAATGCACATACCCTTGGGAGCATCACATTCCAAGGCACTGATACTCAAAAATGTTCATTAGAATCACATGGGATGCATGCAGGTTCCTGGGCCCCACTCCAGACTGGCTGCATTAGAATTTTGTGTTTGTAACAGTTTATCTCCCCAGCCCAGCTTGGGACCCGCTGCTCTAAGCTGGTCTCAGTCACTGTCTCCTGGGAGGGGATGGGGACTTGGAGAGGAGATGATGAGAAAGGAGTGGGGAGTCACTTCATTCTTTCATTCATTCATTCATTTAGTGTTTCTCAAAGAGTGGTCTATGGACCATATGCACCTGAGAAACTTATTAAAAAGGCAGATTCCCTAGTCCTGGCCCTGCCCCACACTCCCTTAATCAGGAAGACTGAGTGTGCAGAATCTGCACTATACCTGGCTTTGTCCCTGATTTCGACCTGTACTCAGTATGAGATCCACCAAGTCCTCGTCACCAACACCTCCTTTTCATTTTTGCAAAAAGCACTTATTAAGCCTCAGTTGAATAAGCACATCCCTTCCTTTGGGGTTCAGAGGAGCAGCTGCCTCCCCGCGTGCCTCGCTTGCTCAGGTCCTAGTGGATAACAGAGGAAGGCACAGAGTTGGCAGGGCTTGGAGAAGAGCGAAGCAGTCCTGTACCAGGATCTGAACTAACTAGCTGGTGGAGGGGGCAGCAAGAGTATAAATAGTGGCTCTGGGTGCTTAAGACCCTGCAATTTAGACAGACATCCTCAGTTTCAGTGGGGGCTAAGTGGGGGTCCAAGGTGAGCCTGTGAGCATGTGTACATGTACATGTAGCTGTGGAGGCACGCTACACACAGGCCCCTGAGTGGCCATAGAAAGGCACCAACCCCAACAAAGGTAGTTTGGCTTTATATCCAGAAAAGGCCCCCAGGGCCCAAGCTTCTCAGGACTTCATGGGATTTCCCAGGTGGGCTTTGCGGGGTTGCACCAAAGCGGACTTCGGAGGAGTCCGGGTGAAGGTGGAGTGTGTGTCAGAGAGCAGATGAAAGGCTAAATGCAACTGGCCAAGAGGGGCTGCCCAGGACCCAAGTCAAAGAGAATTCACAAGCCTTAGAAGCAAGTGCTGCTGGGGGGGGGGGGGGGTGCATAGCCTCGGGCTAGCTGAAGGTTGATCCCATGACCCTCTGCTGCTCTGGCTCCAAAGAGCGTAGAGCTTGTCCCTAAAGCTTCCCCATAGCTGATCCTGAGAGATGGTCATGGAGCCATGCTCATCTCCCCAGCCCTCTCTGCTCTACCAGCCTGTCACCAGTCTTTGGGCCACTATAAGTCACTCATGTGCAGGTATTTGTGTTGTGTTTGCAGTGAGTCTTTTGGTCACCCTTGTCATGGGCTTACTTCAGGTGGAAACTTGAAGCTGGATGGTACCTGAGTCAGCAGACCAATTCTGACACCTACAGATGAGGAAACTGAGGCAGAGATGGGCAGGCTCTGCCCCATGTTACAACTGAGTTAAGTGGCAGACCTAGGACCAAACTCAGCTTTGCTGACTCCCTGTCCAGTGCTCCTTCCTTCGGGCCAAGTAGCTTCCTCAAACCAAACGTGGCATCTCAGAATATGAACAGGCTGACCTGACTCAGCATAATCATGGCCCTGCCTGGCAATTCCCACCCTAGATGTGGTTCAAATCCATAACAAGGCAGGCTTGTAAAGGGTTAGGAAGATGAGGGCTGGGGCTCACCTGGAACCTGTTGAGTCTTACTTCAAGGAGCCACAGCCTTAGAGTTCACTCTGGAGCAGACCTGGGAATCCCTGGAATGTGCTGGAAAGAGCCTTGGGCTGGAGTCTGGCCCAGTTCTGGCACTAACTTGCTGTGTGGTCTTGAGCAAGCCCCTTCCCCTCTCTGGAGCTTAGATACCCAAATGTAAAATGAGGGGTTGGCCCCAGTGTTCCACGTCCCAGACCCTCCTACCAGAGACCCGTGACCTCGAAGTGGCCCCACTGCCCTGGGCTGGAGCCTGGCAGAGACAGGGAAAGAGCACACAGTCCCAGCCAAAGCATGCTGCCTTCCTGAAGCATTCTCCGTGGGTCCTTTGCAGGTGACTTGTCTACAGCAACCAAGAGCAAAACAAGTGAAGACATCAGCCAGGCCTCCAAGTACAGTCCAGCCTACTCACCAGACCCCTACTATGCTGCGGAGTCTGAGTACTGGACCTACCATGGGTCCCCCAAAGGTAGCATCCCCATGGGAGCCTGGGGCCAGAGTCCTATCACCTGTACCAGGGACACGGGAGGTTGGGACAGACAGCACCCACTCCTTCACATGACCATTCTCAATGAGTGTTTAGAGGGTATACAACTGAGGATTTTTAGTCATTCAACAAACCTGTATTGAGGGCCATCCATGGCCCTAGGGATACATTGGGGAACAAAATAGATCAGGTCCTGCCCTTGTGGAGGAGACAGAGGTCCCAACCGTGAAAGGGAGGTGATGCACAAGAGGTGGGGAGAGATGACGGCGGGGCGTGCCGTCAGCCGAAAACTACAAAAGCGCTTCAGGTTCAGCGCCCCAGCTGCCATAGAAAGGGAGGCGGGAGGTAACTCAGCAGAGAGTGCAGAAACCTGTTCAAAGACCAAAGATGCAAGTGCAGGTTCCACTGGAGGAAAGGGAAGGCTGTCAGCTTAGCCTCGAGCTCAGAGTCGGGGGAAGCAGGTGGGGGAGGAAGGAAGGAGGAGATCCCACAGGGCTTCATGGGTTGAGGTAAGGATTTGGGTTATTATCCTAAATAGTGAGACACCACTGAAAGTAGTGACATGATCACATTTGTGTTTTTGAGAGACCAGTTTGGCTGTAGGGTGAAAAGGGGTTTGGAAGATGGGGAAAGAGGATGTGGGGGCCTGGGAGGCTCGTGTGGGCGCCTGGCAGGGGATCTCCGTGGTCCTCAGGGCACCACACCGCCCAGTCGGACAACTCAGGCTGCTCCTTTCAAGCATGGGGAGGGATTTTCATCAAGATCCACTTTGACTGAACACATGTTTTTACTAATTAAATAGCCATTCTGAGCAAAGCTTTCTGGAAGCTCAGGGATGGCTCAAGTTAGCCTCAAAGAATTCGCCATTTAAAAAAGGAAGTAAGACACAAACATAACTACAACCCAGAGACGCCAGTGATCGGTACCCACAGGAGACAATAAGTGTTCCGAGGCTGCAAAGGCCTGAGAGACCCCTCCCAACAGGTGTGGGGGGTATCTTCGATGACACTGTTTCGATCGCAAAAGAAAAGGAAATAGAAAAACCAACTCCAAATGCCTTAAGCCAGGGCAGACTGAGTGGGGAGCACACGAGGAAGCTCAAACTGTCTGTCCTTTGGCAGTGCCCCGAGCCAGAAGGTTCTCATCTGGGGGAGAGGAGGACGACTTTGACCGCAGCATGCACAAGGTGAGCAGGCCACACCGCTGGGTAAGATGCTCAGAGAGTACATCACTGAGGATTTTTTCATTTGCAAGTGACAGAAACCAAATTCGAACTCACCTGTGATAGAAAAAAGAGACGCATAGCTTTGCATAACTGAAAAGACAAATGGTAGGATTAGCTTCAGGTTGACTAGACCCAACTGCTCAAGAAAAACTGCCATCGGGAAGGTGTCTCTCTCTTCTCTCGTGGGGCTTCCCTCTGCTTTGGCTTCATGCTCAGGCAGGTTCTTTTTCTATAGTGGTAAGTGGGTGCCAGCAACCCTTGCGCATTGCTGGTGGGGACGTAAAATGGTCCAGCCACTGGGGAAAACTGTTTGGCAGTTCCACAAAAAGTTAAACATAAAATTACTGTATGACCCAGCGGTTCCACTTCTAGGTAGATACCCAAAGGAATTGAAAACAAAGACTCAAATACATGCACACCCATGTTCGTAGCAGCACTACTCACAATAGCCAAAAGGTGGAAATAACCCAAATGTCCATCAACTTGCGAATAGATAAACAAACTAGTATGTCCATACAATGGAACATTATTGAGCCATAAACAGAAATGAAGTAGTGATACTCACCACAACATGGATGAGTGTCAAAAGCATGATGCTTAGTGAAAGAAGCCAGACACAAAAGCCCACACATTATATTATTCCATTTGTATGAAATATCCAGAATAGGCAAATCCATAGAGACCGAACATAGATTGGTGGTTACCAAGGGTTGGGGGAGAGGGGAATGGGGAGTGACTGCTTAATAGGTTTAGGGTCTCCCTTTGGTATAATAACGATGTTTTGGAATGAGACAGAGGTGGTAGTGGCACAACATTGTGAATGTACTAAATGCCACTGGATTGTTTACTTTAAAATGGTTAACTTGCAGTTATATGGTTTTCCCCTCAATTAAAGAAAAAAAGATGGCAGTCTGCCCATCATGGAACCAATCACTGTGGCCAGGACAATGGATCCTGTCACTAGCCAGGCCTGCTTTTTTGCACCTACCACCGAGCCCCACCCAGACCACAGGACAACTTGTGGAAGACATATGAAGTCCCAAAGGGAAATATGGGTGCTATGAGGCAGGAGGGATGCTGGAAAGGCAGAAATGACAGAGGTTTTCCTTAGAGGGTCCAGTCACTCAGCCTTTCCCAAGCCTGTTCCATCTCGATGTCCTTTCTTGTCCTTCTAACTTCATCTTGCTCTTCCCCCACCCCCAGCTCCAGAGCGGAATTGGCCGGCTAATTCTGAAGGAAGAGATGAAGGCCCGGTCGAGCTCCTATGCGGACCCCTGGACCCCTCCCCGGAGCTCCACCAGCAGCCGGGAGGCCCTGCACACAGCTGGCTACGAGATGTCCCTCAATGGCTGTAAGCATTGCTCTGGAAGCCCAATGTGGCCTGGACCTTTCCTAGCGACTGCCTGACATTTGTTGGCTGTTCGCTTTGAGCCAGGCCACCTTGAGGCACAGTCCACACATCCTCTCTCTTCTTCCTCACAGCAGCCCTGGGTAGTGGGTGCCCTTATCACTCCCACATATTACAGATGAGGAACTAAGGCATGGAAGCCTTTGGTAACTTGCCCAGGATCACTCAGTTTCTAAGTGATAGAACTTGCTTAATCAGATCCCCCACCTATTTTTGTAAATAAAGTTCTGTTGGAACACAGCCAGCCCCAAACTCAATGCCTCGGGCTAACAAAGGAATTGGGAGAGGCTGGCCTTGGCGGTTAGCCCCAGAGCCTCCCACTTCCCTACATCTCTGGTGCCCCCTCTGGGGCTAGAATACAGGTTTGGCAAGGGGCTGTATGGACCACCTCAGAAGACCATGCCCTGCCCTGAGCAGTCACTCCTACTCCTTTGGGCCATCTGAAGCTATGACTTCCAATCAGATTCAGTGTAAAGAAAAATGTCTTCTAATAGTCTGTATGGCTCAAAGATATGGGAACAGCCTCCTGAGGTAGTGAGCCTACCATCACTTGGAGGTATACAAGCAGAGACTTTATTCAAGCACTTCGCCTTGAGAGTCTCTCATTGTAAGCTCCTTCCTGTTCCTGAACACACACACATGCTCTCTCTGCCTCCTCCTTTTCTTACCCCTGTGGGATTTTGTCCTGCCAGGAAATCCCATCTCAGATTAATGCCTGATGGATAATAAAACATATCACTTATTGTACTTCTGTGTACCAGGCATTTGTAGATACGTTATCACTCCTGGTCCTCACAAAGATCCGCAACGTAGAGGGATTATTATCACCCACTTGATGGATGAGAGAGCTGAGGTTAAGCCACTTGCCCAAAGTCAGAAAGCCACTAGGTGACTTAGCTGGGATCAGACCTGAGTCAGAGCGATCCCAAGGCCATGAGCTTTTCCCTCTTCACCATACTACACCTTGACTCTTGTTGAGGTTGAAGATGATGGTGGTGGTGCTGATGATGGTAAAGCCAGTTCTATGGCATATTATACATGTGTCAGTCACTATGCTAAGTATCTTACTGTATTATGTCACATAAACTTCACAATAACCCTATAAAGGAAACACTATCACTCCCCATTTTACAGGTGAGAAAACCGAAGCGTGATTAAGTGAACTGTCTGAAGTTAGATATTTGCTAGTGGCAGAGCCAAGAAGAACTGATGAGCCTCTTTCCCTGCTTAACAGCTGAGGGGCACTGTTTCAACCCCTGGCTCTGGGCTCCGTGCAGCATGACAGTGCTGCTCAAAATTCAACTCCATTCAACTGCATCTGTGCAACGAATATCACAGAACACCTGTTCTGCACCAGGCACGGGACTAGGACCCAGGCAGGGAAGGGAGATGAGGTGCAGGTGTGACAATCAGAAACTGGCCAATGGGAAAGAAGGTGCCAAAGGAGGCCCCATCTCCCCGCCAGCCAGGGTGGCTGGGTGTGGAAGCCACATCTCTTTGTCCCTGTAAACTGTCTCCACCATGTCTGTCTGTCCCCATGAGCGCTGGTCTCGGCTTTTCTCTCTTGCAGCCCCTCGGTCACACTACCTGGCTGACAGCGGTACGTTCTGCCTGGCCTGCCTTCACCCATCGAGTCCTGGGAGGGCCTGAGCTGAGTCGGCTGCAGCTCCCTGTGGCTCTCATGACCATACAACATGGATGTCCCCACACAGTCCAGACCTCAAATAGTCCACCCCATTGTATTTCTCAGGTCGTGAGTTTCCATGTGGGGTTCTGGAACCAGGATTGCCATGCCCAGCAGGTCCCAGAGAGAAAGAAAGAGCACACACCTCTTCCACCCACCTGGGTCCCTTCCTATCTGGGTGCTGAGCTTGATGCCAATTCCAGGGCCTTTGTCCAGAGCCACCTGTGGCCAGGACACAGAGGTCTGTCAGAGGAAGATAGATGTGTACAGGCCAGGGCCAGAAGAGTGTGTGAGTGGGTGCCTTGGGTGAGCCTAGAATTCTACCAGGGTGAGGTGCTCCTGGAACAGTCAAGGTGATAACCTGGGCAGGATCAGGAAGAGGGGTGGCCTCTGACTCCCACCCCTTCCCACTGGATTGGGACTAATATTGGCCATTCGTAGCCATTTGATGACCTTAGGGAGGGACCCATGGTGTGAGCTCCTGGTAATTGCTCTGGCTCCTTCTTTTCAGATCCCCTCATCTCCAAATCTGCCTCCCTGCCTGCCTACAGAAGAAATGGGCTGCACAGGGTAAGAGGGGCTGTGCTGGGGGACATTGCCCCCAGGATGCTAACAAGTCCACCGTTAGCTCATTGTTGGGTGAAAGCTGGGCAGAGGCCTTGGCTAGAGGTGGGTTAGCTGAAATAACCCAATGGCAGTGACTTGCTCCCCTCCCTTGAGATGCCTGCCTGAAAAGAGGCCCCCATGGGAGGGGCTGGGGAACAACTAGTACTTATCGGGCAATAACTCTGTGCCAGGGACTAAGCTAAGCGCATTACATGCACTAACTCATTTAGCCTTCACAGGCTGGGGAGGTAGTTACTATTATTAGCTCTACTTTGTGCATGAAGAAATGGAGGCACAGAGGGGTGTGGTGACTTGCCCAAGCTTTCCCAGCTGGTAAGCGGTAGGGCCAGGATTCGAGCCCAGGCTAACTGACCCTCAGCCCACACCTGACTGCCAGGCTCCACTGGCCTCTAACATGGCTCGTCTCTGAGCTCTCTGATGCCCAGGATGTAAAACCTGCATGGAAGCAGCGAGTTGGTCTGAAGGCTAGAAGGGAATGACAGCATGCCTTGTTAGCAGTAGGACAGCTGTGCAATGTGACAGTGATGGGGCTAAGGGCAGGGACATTGACATAGATGTTGATTTACTGAGCACCTCCTAAGTGCCAGGCACTGTTCCAGGTGCTGAGGATCCCACAGTGAATGAAGTCACTGCTCCTGTGGAGATCACATTCTAGTTGAGTGATAGACATAGACAAGAAAACATGTGATAGGTAGTCAGAAATGCTGGCATGGAAAACAGAGTGAAGGGGGAGAGAGAGAAGGAAGTCAGAGAGGGGTGAGTTTAAACAAAGGTGAGGGGCCTCACCACTTGAAGGCCTGCAAGAGTCATCCAGATAGAGGGAAGTGCAGTGTCCAAGTCCCTGGGTAGGGAAGGCACAATGGGCCTGAGCTGGCGAGGCCAGGATGGAGTGAGCAAGGACATGGAGCCAGACAGGAATGACACTAGGGCCTTGCACACTGGTTGAGGATGTGGAATGGTTTCCGGTAGGTGTGCTGCATGGTCCAAGTCAGATTGACAATGGGATCCCTCTGGCTGTCATGTGGAACAGAGACTACAAAGGGACTGAGTGGAAGCCATTGACCCTAAAATAAGAAGCTGTTTTAGGGTAGAGCACCCAAAAGGTATCGGAGCACCACTAGAGAGCCATGGCTGGTGTTAATAGTCTCCACCTGCTCAGAAACACACAGACCCTGTCCTCAGCACGCTCAGAGTCTAGACGTTCATTCATTCAACAGATACTTATCAAAAGCCTTTTCTGTATGCTAGGTACTACTCTGGGTGCTTGGAATACATCAGTGACCAAAGCAGACAAAGACTCCCACCCCTTGGAGCTTATATTCTTGTAGGGAGAAACAGAAAGTAAGTAATACATAATACAGAAAGTAAGTGATACAGAATGTTAGAAGGTAGTGCTATGGGAAAGGAAAATTGATGAGCAGGATAAGGAGGACTGAGAGGTCGTGGAAGGGGTGACTTGCCATTTGCAATAGGGTTGTCAGAGTAGATTTCGTAGGAAAAGGGTATTTGAGCAATGAAAGAAAGCATGAGGTAAAATTCACCAAATAAATAGATGTATCTTGAGTGCCTGCTATGTGCCAGGACTCGGCACAAGGATACAGCAGTGAGTTAAGCTTCCCTAACTTAAGAAGGAGGCTGCTGAGGGGGCCTGGGTCCAGCAGCCCTGGCCATTGTCTGGAGATGGTGGGTGCTTTGGAGAGGCAGAGGCGAGCTTATCTCAGGCCAGCCCTGGCTCTATCTCCCCTGCAGACGCCCAGCGCAGACCTCTTCCACTACGACAGCATGAACGCAGTCAACTGGGGCATGCGAGGTGAGTGCCCGCCCTGCAGGGGTCTGTAGGGAGAGGGCTTTTCCCAGGACTGCCCAGGGACTCTAGATGTACCACTGAGAACTTCTGCTTGACCTTCAGCTAATATCGCTACAGATTCTGTCCCCACTCTTGGCTCTGCCCAAACCCCGAGTTCCAGCTCCCCTTCACTTCCCACTCCCTCCCTTTTCCCCCCACTCATCCCTCATCCTCTCAAGTCCCAGCCTGGGGTGATCTCCAAGCCACCTGTCCCATCTGGGTTCCCCCATCGCAGAGTGCCATTCTCCCTGGACTGCTGAGCTAGAGTTTCCTGCCAGCCCTAGTTGGGGGAAACACTCAGAGACAAATGCACACTTTTCCCAGGAAAACTTTCATGAGCTTCATGTTCTCTCCAGCAACGCTCTCACACCAGCCTCTACCAGCTCCTACAAACAGGCTCAGGCAGGAGGGGTCCCACATCAAAACCTTGGAGGGTTCCCCCAGAAGGTGGAGGCTCTCGCCCATGTGCTTCACGATCTCAGATTCTTCTTATTTCTATTCTAAATATCTCAGAAGCCATTTTTCCCCTAAAACCAGCTCAAGATCATCCCAACCCCTACCTCCAGCCATCCATTGTGCTCATACCAGCCTTGACTATGCTCCAGCATGAATTCAGCAAGAACGGGGCCTCTGCATGGTCAGGAGGAAGAGGTGGTGGAGGCAAGACCTCCTGAGGGACTGAGACAGGCCAGGTAGTGATGCAAAGCAAAGACTAATGGGTTCCATTCTGTGTGTCTCTTTTCTCTCTGCAGAGTACAAGGTAAAGGACATACATAAACACTGGGGGTCTCCAGGATCCAGGGAGCCACAACATTGGGGACCAGCAGGAGGATGACAGCACTGTCTATGCAGGGAAGGGAACATAGATAAATAACCCCAGGGTCCTTTCAAGACTAACATTTCCTGTCCCTCCCTGGCCCACTTTCCCTGAATCCTGCCCTAGGATCTCTTGCCTACTGAAATCAGACCATTTCCTTGGGCCTCAAAGACTCTCTGGTGGCTTGCCAGTCACCAAATATTAGACACTTACATTCAGGAGTTTTTGTGCCCATATAAATGCCAAATGCTATTGAGCTTATTCCTAGCAGTGTTAGGGGACTCTCTGGGCCTTGCCTTTTGGGAGAACGTGCCTTAAGGATGCTGGGCAACCCCAAGGAGGGCAGTCTCAGGCCTTCCTCCAGATTTAATCTCTGGCCCTTTCCGGATAGAAGAGGGATCCCAGATACAAAATATAGCTGAAAGGAACAAGCCCACCACCCTTGCCCTTGCTAGAAACATCCCCTTCCTTTCTCCTTAGATCTATCCTTATGAGTTGCTGCTAGTGACCACAAGAGGAAGAAACCGACTGCCCAAGGATGTGGATCGGACCCGTTTGGAGGTAAGTCTAGAAAACTGAGCAGGAGCCTTTGGGTTTGAAGAGATTCCAGAGGTTGCCTTGTCTAACCCAGCTCAGGAGGGGTGGGCAGAATGAATGGCTTTAAGGTCACACAGCTTGTTGAAAAAGCAGAAACTTGAACCAGTTTCTTCAGCCCAAAACTGTTCTCTGCTGTTCTATGCTGACTCCTCTTCAATTCAGTTAGCACCTGTGGTGTGCAGCGACAACATGTCCTCACCTGGGGCTGATGCCCCTGCAGACATGGGAGAAGCACTAGATTCAGTCGCTGCCCTCAAGGGGCCCACGGTCTCAGGACTGTCCATAAAACTAGTGCTAGTGATGGGGGAAGAGAGGGGAGCAGCACTGTGCAGAAGGTAAAAGCATAACTTAGTCTAGGTTCAAACTCTGATTCTGTCATCACTAGGTGGGCAGCTTTAGCCAAGGGACAGTCTCACTGAACCTTGGTTTTCTCCTCTGTAGAGTGGGGGTGATTGGAGTGCTTCCCTCAAATTGCTAAGAGAAGTGAGTGAGCCAACACACACAGGGCCCTTAGCATGGAGTCTGGCAGTGCACTCAGTAAGAAGTACCCAGTGAATGTTAGATCGCTATTACTCAGGGAAGACCACTAAGACCTGGGGTAGATGACACAGGCTTGCAGAAAGAGGAAGGATGTGGATGGACTTTGAAGGCGGGTGGGGTCTGGGTGGGTGGGGACAGAGAGAGGTGTATCATGAGGGGTGGGAATAGTATGAATAAAGGCGCAGAGGTGGAGCTGAGCATGGCACTGGGCATTCGAACTGTCCCATCCATGTGGTGTGGAGTTCCAGCCCCCAGTCTCCTCTGACACAGGTCACGCTCTACCCTTTACAGCCCGGTGCCTCTCCTTCAAATTCCCTTCCCATCTTGCCAGCCTGCTCACTCCTCAGGGCCCCACACTAGTGATCACTGCACCCCAGAGCCTCCTCCAGCCCTCCCCCCAGGATGAGTCACTCACCTGTGTCCAGAGGACGGCCAAGCACCTCTCATATTTCTCTGCATCGGATCATTGACATATCCATTTCCTCTGCCTGACCCTGAGCTCCTTAGGGGCGAAGAGTGTCTGTCCTCTTCCACAGGGCCTGGGCTGGGAGAGGTATCAGGAGGTGTTTGTGGAATTGAATGCAGACTTCTAAAAGAGGAAGCTCAGTGCTCCTTGGGAAGAGCACAAGCACTGCCCTTGACCTGATAGTGAGGAACTGGCCCAGGATAGAGGGCTGGGGCAGAAGAAGCAGGATGCAAGCGGGCCAGGAAGCTCCGCGAGGCCTTCCAGCTCTTGCATGCTGGGGTAGCAGCCTCAGGAAGAGGATGGTTCTCCCCACATTTATAACAAAGGCCTCCTCCTTTCCCGTTCCCAAAGTAAGCGCCTCTGCCGGTGCTGAAAGGGACAGCTCCCAGGGCAGCTCAATGGAGCCGGGGTTAAGGGGTGGAAACACTCTCCATAACATCAAAATCATCCAGGGAGCTTTTGAAAACATCATACAGGGGCTCCACCCTAGACCAATTAAATCACAATCTGAGGAAGGAGCTCAGGCACTAATATTTTTTAAAAGCTCCCAGGAATGTCTAAAATGTAGCCTGAGCAGAGACCACTGGGCTAGAAGACACTGCCCTAGGCTCCTGCACCAGTTCAGGGAGGGAACTGAAGAAGGAAAACTCTGACCCTGTTATAGATAGTCATTCATCTAACAAATATTTATTGAAAGTTTATTCTATATGTCAGGTACTACTCTAGGTGCTTGCAGTATATCAGTGAACAAAACAGAGACCCCTGCCCACTTGGAACTTGCATTCTTGTGTGAGGAGCCAGACACTAAATGACACAAATAAACATAAATGATGTTGTGTGTTAGAAGGTAATAAGGGCTAAAAAAAGGAAGTAAAAGGAGAGCAGAGTAAGGGGGGTTGGGAGCTAGAAGGCGGGGTGAGTTGCAGTTTTAAACAGAGGGATCAGAGTAGGTCTCGTTGAATACGTGACATTTGAAGTAGGTGAGGGGAGTTATTTTATGAGAAAGAAGAACATTCTGGGCAGAGGGTACAGCCAGTGCCAGGGCCCTAACACAGGAGTGAACCTGGTATGTTGGAGGGCTGCAGGAGGTGAGTGTGGCTGGGGTCACATGAGCACAGCAAAGATGAAGAGGAGGTGATGGCAAAGGAGATTGGGGCCAGATCATGCTATGTGATGGGCACGTGCAAAGACCGTTGCAATAGTGAGAGTACCAGGTGATCGAGCACTTTCTGCATGCTGGCTGCATGCTGAGCACGTGACCTGAATCCTGTCATTCACCCTCACTGTACCTATGATGCAGGTGCTAGGATGCTCCCATTTTCCAGAAGAGGAAATTGAGGCTCAGGAGGGGTTAAGTAACTTGTCCAACGTCACACAGCCATGTCTCCCTGGCTCTAAAACCTTCCTGCTTTAACAGCTTTCTGTGACAAATGACCAATGGACAGGGCCCTGAGAACCCGAGGGAGAAAGGAGGCTCCAGCCAGCCCTTAGGGGAGGGAGAGGAGAGAGGCCTTGGTCTCCTTTCAGACCCACTTGTGGACACTTGACCTGAGGTCGAGACTACCATTCCTTTACATCGAGCCTCATAACAAATGTTTTTTAACACAGCAGAGAAACCCAACTAGAGAATCAGTAGTGACCACCACCCCCAACACAAGGGACAAATGGTTCTAAAGCGCAGCTTCCCTCAGTCGCTACCATGGCAGGAGCAGAGAACTCCCTCCTGTCCAAGTTATTTGTCAGCACCCACTTGAGTAAAACAAATACAAACAAGTTAATAGCATAAAAAAAGAAGAGGGGCACTTAGGGGGCCTAACAACCAAATGTGATGTATGGGTGCTGTTTGGATCCTTTTCAGACAAACCAACTGTAAAACGACATTTGCAAAACAAAGGAATTTTATAATGGAGAGGTATTAGGGAATTCTGAGGAAATATTGTTCATTTTTATTAGGTTTGCTCATGGCATTGTGGTTATGTGAGAAAATACCCAGTATGTTTTGTGGTATGTACTGAAGTAAATAGGAATGAATGGACATAATGTCTAGGCTTTGCTGGAAAATACTTCAGCAAAGAAAATAAATGGAGTAAATGTGGCAAACCCTTGATAATTATTGAATCGGGGTAATGGGCATGTGCATTGTACTATTTTCTCTCTTTTGTGTATTTTTTAAATATTTCATAATAGACTCATTTATGAATTTTTTTAATGGGGTTGACCAAGAGGGGCAGCGAAAATGTACTGCATTCGGATCAGAAGGCTGCACTTTGGGCTCAGCTCTGCTCCTTCCCCCGCCTCCTTCCTTCCCTCCAGCCCTCCCTCTTGGGCCAGTATGTTATTTTAATCCTCTGAGTTTTGGTTTTCTTGTCTCTCGATCGGATAAAAAATAACTCCTGGTTTTCAGAGTGGTCAGAAAGATTAAATAAGAAAAGTGATGGTAAAACAGCAGTTTTGAACTATTGAGCATAACACAAGCACAACACAAGGAATTTTTGATGTTATTAAATACTGTTAAGTATGGAAAAATCAACTCAAGGTCACCAGCAGCCAATGATATCTATCAAAAATTATCAAAGTTAACTTTGCCTGAAATTCTGAATGTGTAGCTAAAATATTAGTTCACAGTGGCAACAGGCCAGAGAATTGGCTAATTATTGTGCGGCCATGTACATAATTCTCACTGAATCTCCTTCAACACTCAATTAGCTAATATAATTACTACCAGCAGGTCAGCTCAGTGAATCCAGTAAGTTTGCAGGTAGGATATATGCCATATAGTTCTCTTTTTAAACTTAATTTTCAATTTCATCTTGAAAAACTTCAGCCCTCCAAAAAAGTTGCAAGAATTGTAAAATGAACATCCATCTACCCTTCACTACATGCACTAATTGTTAATGTCTTGCCACAATTTAAGTGCCATACATTTCCAACTCTAAACCCTTTTGACAATGTATCATACTTTTAAGGCTGCTTACGAGAGAGGAAAGGAAGGAGGACAGAAAGGGGGGAAACCCTACTGTGGAATGCAGAGCAGTGTTTGATCATATGGCATACTTGTTTTCACATAAGAAAGAGATAAACGGACATTTCAGTGGGTCAAGAAATAATGCCGAGTAATTTTTTATCACTGACTGGCCTGATGAACAGCCTTCCTGATCATTTGTAAAAATATTAATAAGAGGAAATAAACCTTAAAATCTTGGACATACCTCCCTTTTCTCTCAAAGGGGAGTGAAATATCATTAAGCCACACATACTTCTGGACACAAATGCATGGAGCAGGCATGCAGAAAGGTAAGGTCAACCAGGGTGCACCGAGGAGTGTTTAGGTGAAGCGAGAGTCCCACCTGAGTCATGGGCAGGGGAGGCCTCTCCAGCCACATCAGCTCCAGAGACCCCTCCAGGGAAACATTCCTTTCCATGTTCACCCATTCAACAAATGTTCATTGCACGCCTGCGTGGGTTGGACACTGTGCAGGCACCCACCCCCAGCCTCACACTCACGCTGTTCTCTCTCTGTCCCTCCCACCTCCTTCAGCGCCACCTGTCCCAGGAAGAGTTCTACCAAGTCTTCGGCATGACCATCTCCGAGTTCGACCGGCTGGCCCTCTGGAAGAGGAATGAACTAAAGAAGCAAGCCCGGCTGTTCTAGGCAGAGGCTCTATAAATATATATGCATTTATATAAAGATATATGTAAAATCTCTATACTGAAGCTCGGTATAATCCTATCTTGTGTAATGGGACACACTGCCTGCCATGAGACTCGCTTTTCTGTACTGTCAGGCAAGCCCACGTCATCGAGATATTTTTATGCTCCTTTTCTCTTTTGTAAGTGCTGTGGGATCTGGGAAGGGATTTGAGGGGACTCCATCCTTTTACGGGGGATCCTTTTTATACTGAAACACCAGTCCTAACTTGAGTCCCCCAAGGTCCAACTCTCTTTCCTAAAGAAGGTGCCTGAAGAAGTCTCTCTTCTCTCTGCTTCTGGGCCCTTTTCCCAAGTCTCTAGGGCTGATACTGACCGTGTGGTTGTCACACCTTATTGGCCCCAGAGGGGCCTTCCCATGGGAGGATCCGTGGTGATCTTCCAAAATCACTGAGCGCCTTTGAAAGCCCATAAAGAACTTTCTCAACACCCCCAATTAGGAGCTCAGTGCTCTCTGGGGATGATGCAGTTAGAAGTATGAGCCTCAAATCTACTCATTCCACCAGTAAACAGATGTGGATAGGACCTAGGCCTCTCCTCAGCTCTTCAACCCTCCTCCTCTGCCCTGGATTGTAACCTCTCCCTTGTCCAAATCTAGGACTCACGGTTAGGAAAAGAAAAAAGGCACTTCCCCTCCATCCACCACTTCCAATTGGCCCTTTTGCCTGGCCTGCACTTGGAGAACCAGAGGAAGGGAGCAGGAGCGGGAGACAGAGCAGAGCCCTGTTAGAATCGGAGCTGCAGGACCTCTGGGACATTCCTCTCTCCCTCACTCCTAGCACCTCCTGACCCTGCCCCCTTTCCAGGAGAGGCCCATTATTGCAGCCTGTATTCTTCAGCCTTATTACAATCTATGTGCCTGACAACTCAACACTCCACAGGGCTAACGTTCCCACCATAGCTCCAACTGAATAACTAGACAGACGACTCTACCCACCCCTCTAGAGGTAAAATAGGCCATGTCCCAAAGAAAGGTTTCTGGTCTACATCTCTGGTCCCTGGGCTGGCAAGGCAACCATTCTGGACACCCACCACTCCTCGGCTCCTCGGCTCCTGCTGCAAATGTGGCTATGTTTCATGGGGGAAACTTCCAGAAGAGTGGCTGCTTCTGAGATTCCAAAAGGAAGCATTGGCCAGCACCACTCAAGGTCATCCTGGATTTCCTAGTGACTGCCTTTCCTGCCTCCTTGCCTTCTGAAACAGGGGTGAAAGCTTAACCTTCTCTCCTCCCCTCTCCAAACTTTCAACCCTGAGTTTGTGTTTGGTGGGGGCTGGTTCCTTCTTGGAGATGCCTTGAGTCGAACCATTTTGAGGTCATGGAGGAAGGATGAAGATGTGGAAATGATAATTGTGACTCTCAAGAGGCTGGTGATGTGACATGGCAAATGTAGAACTGACTTAAATTCCACAAACCCTCACTGAGTACCTGCTGATGCTGAGCACCTGCTGAATACTGAGCACTGGAGGGGAGGGGGAGGGGCACACTGGGGTGAATCCACAGGGGCCCTGGTCTCAGGGGCATGCCCACTAATAGTGGGTATCATGAGGCATGTACCCAAGCATAACGGACGTAAGGTGGAAAGTGATTGGAGAAGGCACGAGAAAGTGTGTGTGACATTAATGAAAACGCAAATGCAGTTGGAGCAGACCAGGGAAAGCTTTCTGGAAGAGATTGCATCTGAGCAAAATTCAGGAAGGATCTTTGTAAACCGGGAGGAGACTCCAAGTTGAAAGGGTGGTAGGTGAGGGGCCAGAAGGGAAGTCTGATATGCTCTCACTTACAATGTCAGCCCTCCCTGCAATTTCTCTTTTTGGCCAATGCCTTCCTACTTTCCCTGACCCTTTAGCAATGTCCCCAGCCAGACATAATCCTTGAAACTGCCTCATTATCACTAGTTGAGAACTTGGCGAGATTGGAGGGCTTTTGTTATTGTTGTTGGATATTTTTGTTTCCCATAAAAGCACATCATTTCAACCCAAACCTGTGTCTTTCTGTTGTTTCTAGCATGAGTGGAAATGACTGACATGGGAAGAGGCTGAACCTTGCACATTTCTCAGGATAAAAACACTGAGAAAGCAGCCACTCCTTCGGCCTCAGTTTCTCCTGGTGTAAAATGAGAAAATTTGACATGGAAAATATTACCTAGATTGTTCTCTGCGTCATGCAGGGTCCCTCAAGGTGGTAGAGGATGTTCCAACAACAAACAAGTTTCTGAGATCAAAAGTAATAGTAATAATAATCATTCCTCATCATTAAGCACCAACAGTGTTCCAAGATGGGTGAGGACTTTACACCCATCATCTCAGTTAGGCGTCTGTAACGACCCAAGAGGTGGCCCTTATTAATATCGCCATCTCACAGGTGAGTAACAGCTTTCAAGAGGACACATAATTAACCCTAGTGGAGCCGGAGTCAATTCCAGCCTGTCTGACTCGGAGAGACTGGCTTATCACTCTCATCAGGTGGGATCCTTTCAGCCGCAAGTCCAGAGCACCTATTACCAGCAGCTAAACAACGAGAACATGTGCTGTCTTGCACAACCACGAGTCCAAGGTGCAGAGTTGGTACATTCGGCAGCTCAGGTTCTTTGCATCTCTGCACTCCACCATCCTCAGCATGTTGGCTTTTGTCCTCAGCCAGCGTGTTCCCTCATATTTACAAGAGGCTGCTGCAGCTCCAGGCATCATGTCCTCACACAACCACGTCAGAAAACAGGAAAGAAATTTCCCTTTGCGTGTCTACTGTAGTCAGGAAAACTTTCCCAGAAGTCCTCTGTAGACTTCTACTCAGATCTCACTGGCCGGAACTAGGGAATGTGTCCACATCCCTGCTGCAATGAAAGCTGGGATATTGAACATCTGACATTTTCAGCCTGGACAGTGGGAGGTAGGCCCCCTGCCAACAAGGAAGAAGAGAGCCAGGCAGAAAAGGAATAGCATCTAGGTGAGTGAGTCCGTGTCTCTGCCATAACCACTGTGCCATGAAAGAACATATCGTGTCCCTTCCCTTGTAGACTCATAATGCACATTGCCAAAAGTCCTGAGAAGTCCTGCCATACCTTTGTTTAATCCAATATTTCATAAACTATTATAATTTGACATAAACTCTGTTTAAGAAATGCTAGACTTACCGTATTTCATCTATTCTAAGATGTACACTTTTTTGACATTTTGACACCTCTGAAGATGAGATGTGGCTTAAAATTAAAAGTAGCTCTTTTCCTGACCTCTCATTCTATAATTCTTCAACAAGAACCATTCTATCATCCCCCTCACAGCCCCTCCAGACAGGTGGCTCAAATGTGCAAAAGGATACTCAAGAATGTGCCTTAGTTCCCTGCCTACACATGCTCCCAACAAATATTTACTTACTGCATCAGCTGCCAGGCAGGAGCACTGAGGATACACAAGTGTGGAAGGCAAGTGTGAGCTCTCCTTGTGTACTCTGGTCTAGAGGAGAAGCAAATTATAAATAAGTCAACAGAAAAAGAGATGGCACACAAAGATAATAAATAGGGAACTGTGAGAAAGGAACTCACTTCCTATGCCTCCTGAAGGATGCAAACCAAGTACCCAGGGAAAAGTGGGGATAGGAGCATTCTAGGCACAGGGGACAGTATATGCAAAGGCCGTGGGGTGGGCAAGAGCTTGGCTTACTTGAGGAACAAAGACTATCAGTGAGGAAGGAGGGGAGTGAATGAAGGGGAGACTAAGACTAGAAGACGTGGGAAGACAAGCAAAGGGCCGGAACACACAGAGGGTCTAGAAGGACATCTCTCATCCGTGCGGGCTTTGTAGAGAGTGCCTGGCTTGTGCTATGGTTGTTGACATGCTGGATGTAGGGAGAATTGCTCCAAGCTTTGTCACTCTAAGTGTTGTTCCCAGCCAGGAGCTTGTGAGAAATGCAGAATCTCAGGCCCCACCCTGACCTACTCCATCAGCGTCTATATATTGATAAGATATACAGATAAGATAAGATATGTGTGATTCACACACACAGTGAAGTTTGAGAAACACTGCTCTGAACCATCTTCCTTTCATGGACAAACAAAATAAGATTTTGTTCACACTGTCTGAAGTTCTGGAAGGGGGCCTTTCCCCACGCATACAACCCGTTTGGACACTGGAGGGCAACCTTACATTAATAAAGCAGTGCACAGCTTTGGGGGCCCACAGAAATCACAGAAGGTTAGAGTTTAAAGCCAATATAGCGGCCACACTTTGTAGCCATGAAACAGGCCAACTGAGCATTTGGGCAGAGCAGAACAAGAAGCTAGCTCTTCTATGCCTGGAGCCCCTGTCCTCACCAGGCACCCGGCACAGAAACACAGGCACCGGCTGTGGAAGGTGTCAGCAGCTGCAGCTGGCCACCGAGCAGAGCCAAATGTGGAGAAGACTGTTATTCAGCACCGTCAGCAAAATTCAAGGGGAAAAAAGCACTGCTAAAATTAAGAGCAATTAATATAACAGAACTACGCCAACTCCATTAATGCCCCCATGTGAAATTAAGTTTTAAATGTATCGTTCCACATCGGACTTTGAGTTGCTAAAAATCTTCACCACGAAGTGATATATACCTGCTGCATATGCAGAGAGTTATGAGCTGCCACCAGGCCATTCAGAAGCCCTGGAGTGAGACTCAAGATGAATAAGATCCAGAGGCTGTGCAGATGAGGCTGTGCCCTGGCCTGATCCAACATGATTGGCACAGAGACACAGATGAGAGAAACCAAAGGCCGGGACTAACCACCCATGATTAGCCCTCAAAGCAAATTAGGGCCAAGTGCGTGGATAAATCAGGTTGAAAAATAACATGACATTTATGCCCATGACCAGAAGTGTTTCTTTCTCAATGGAGAACTATCGTAGTGTTTCCCAGATTCAGCCACTCAAACACCACCTTCGTGATGTTTGTCAAGTTATTTATTTACCAAATGCTATTTACATGATATTTTTTCTTTCAACTGACTCATATCTGATGTTTCTATTTTAATATCAGTGAAAGTATGGGCTATATGTTTTTAATACAAATTCAAATAAATTCGTAACTCTTCAAAGATGTTGGTCTGTGGAACATCTAAACTCATCGCAAATTTTCACCAATTGTCTGAATGTCACACTTGGGGAAACACTGTTCTGTTTGAGGGAAGTGGGAGGAGAGAAGGTGACTTCTATTCCCTCAGTGTCCTCATGATGACTGGTTTTAGGGGAACCAAAGGGAAACAACATGAAGATGCTGCAGACAGAAGAAAACACAAGACTCTTTGACAATCAAGCAGGACTTGATAGACCATAGCCTGCCTCAGACCGCCAAGGCTCTCCTCATATACCAGTAGTTGGTTCTTGCGGCATCAAACAGACAGGATGTCCCTGGACCTTGCTAAGGTTTTCACTGGATATAGTCTCTTATTTTCCCTGCTGCTCTAGGTTGTAAAGCCTTTGCCTCCGTGTATGCTGCCATGAGCTACGGCCAGGACATTACAGAGTCATGAGTAAGGGCACACTGCCAGACTCAGCCTCCCTGAGATAAAATCTCAGCCTCTATTCAGTAGCTGAACTGTGTGTCTCCCCATTTCATATTTTGATATCCTAACAACCGAGGACTTCCGAATGTGACTCCATTTGGAGATAGGGCTTTTAAAGAGGTGATTAAGCTAAAATGAGGCCGTTGGGGTAGGCCCTAGTCCGATCTGACTGGTGTCCTTATAAGAGGGGATTTGGACACACAGAGACACAAGGGAGGCATGTGCACAGAGGGACGACCATGCGAAGAGGCAGCAAGAGGGAGGACATCCACCAGCAGAGGAGAGAGGAAAGCAGCCCTGCTGCACCTGGATCTTAGATTTCCAGCCTCCAGAACTGTGGGAAAATAAATGTCTGTCGTTTCAGCCACGTGGTCTGTGGTATTCTTTAGTTTAGCAAACTAATATACCAGGTGAAATTAGCCTTGCAAAATAGAACTAGCATCACTTATTTGATAGAATGATGTACTTTAGGTGCAGTACGGGCTGCAGGGGAGGTGCGCATTTGACTGCTCAGAAGCGCCCTCGTTCTCAGATATGCGGTTTAGCCAGACTATGAGCGCCCCCTTTCGTCCATTTCTGGAACTGCAAGGAGAGAAGCATGCCTTTCTCACTTGGAATCTCCAGGTGTAAGAGCGTTCAGGCCAGGAGCTGGGTGGCCTGTCTTTGCCACAGGTTGGGACAGGCCACCTAAAGATGAAGACTAAACAGAGGAGGATGGAATCGGGAGGTGGAGAGAAAGTAGCAACTGCTCTGTTTGCATTCCTGGATCCTCACTTGCCTTAAAGCCAGCTTCACCCCTTCAACTACCCAGTAACTCTTTGAGGTTTTGGGTTAATGCTGGTTGGAGTTGTGATTCTGTCGCTTGCCACCAAAAGAGTCATGAAAAATACACTGGCTCCCAGAGTGAATTAATATTGATGGTGGAGTCGCAAATGTGTTCCTTTGCTGTGTGAAGGAGAGTGACCAGAGTTTACACAGTACAGCCATCTTCCCCCATCAGAGCATGTGATGGAACATGGAAATCACTAGGGAACATGTATGAAGGGGTAAACACCTGCCGCAGTCAGTCATTGAAAAATGCCTGTGGGGCCCAGACCAAGAGCCTTCTGGTTTTCCAAAGTCCCCTGTTCATAAAGAATTCCTTGTCATACAAAAGAAGTCTGACTGCCTTCCTAACATACAGGGTCTTTCCCACCTGGGTCAGGACAAATTGTCCATCTGGCCCAAGCAATTTGTTCTTCTGACAAAATAACAGCACTATTTAATTTTTTAAAACATGCATACAAAATGCCGCTCCTTAGCAGACTCTGTGGAAATCAGGAGCTGGAAGCCCAGCATCCTCCCACACAGGAGCAGCGGGCATTCCTGCAGGGAAGGAGGAACCTGGCAGAAGCCATCCCATTTCCTGTGGTTGGAATAATATCAAACTCCCTGCAGGGGGCAGCTTGGGTATGTGGCCGCGATTTCGGTATCCCTTAATATTTTTCCATAGCATCTGACAAGTTCTTCAGAGGAAACTCACACTAATTACATAATTACTAACAATTCTGATGATAGTTCAGGCACTGTGCTGAGCACTTTTAATCTCATTTAATCCTCTGGGTACTATCTTTATCCTCATTTTACAGATAAGTAAATGGAACCCTTAATAAATAATTCATCCCAGTTTTCACAGTCATATGTGGCAAAGCCTGAATTTGAACTCAGAGATGTCTCACCAGAAGCCCATGCACTTGGCCACTGTACGACAAATACCTCCCTAACTAAAGCGCCAGCTGGCATTTGGAGAAGGCTTACTATGTGCAGACATGACGCCAGTCACTCCACATACACAGTCGCACTGAAGCCTCACAACCACCATGAGGGGGAGGTGTTTGTAACCCTGATTTTTAGACGAGGAATCTGAGGTTTAGAGAGGTTGGAGATCGTGCCCATGGCTGTGCAAAGGCAGGGCTGGGTCTCACACTCATGTCTACCTCATCCCAGTCTTATTCTTTACCAATGTGTCCCACAAACTGAGCAAAGTAGCTCAGGTGACCTCGAGTCTGGAGCCCTGGGTGCCAGTGCTCCTGATTCTGCCTCTAAGGCTTTGTGTGGTTTCAGACAAGATTTCTTCCCCTCTCTTGGCCTCAGTTTCCCCATCTGACAAATGAAGGGACCAGACTGGCTAATGTGGCAGGCTACTTTCAGCTCTAAAGTTTTTCTAGTTCCAGGCTATAAAATCAACTTTGGACCTCTGCAACCTGGCATCAGCACGCAGTCCAGATATGGAGTTGGGCCTGCAGCCCAGCCCTTCAGAAGAGTTAGTCCACACTGCAGCATTAGGGGTTGGGTGTCAACCTCAGCCCTCAGCATGGGGGCTCCCAGCAGGACAGACTGTCCAGAAGTCTTCATGGGTTCATAATTTCCCTCAAGTTTCACATGGGGGGCCTGTAGGCCAGATTAAGCCCACAGGGGTGTTTAGTTGGCTCTTGCAATGTTTTAAAACAATTGGAATTGGTTTTTAAATAGAAAGAGATTTTACACTAAAATCTGGATTTCTGGGTTCTGCTGAAAAATCTGAAGATCTGGCCATTCCAGGCCCAAATTGACTGGCTACTGGCCCTTCCAGTGGAGCAAGAGAGCTCTGCTTTGCTACCACCTCCATGACCCCCTTCCCTGCCTGGCCCTGTAGGTGCCTCAGCACGTGAGCCTTGCTTAAGGAGCCTAGGTTCTCTTTTCCTGGGGAAGGACCCAAAGGGAGGGGGCAGGCTTCATGCAACATTTGGGCATAAAAACAAAGTCTCCTTCTCCTGCAGACATAACCAATGGGTTTGGCTCTATTGACTATGGAAGCTGAGGCCTGTGGCCTGGGTGCAAGTAGGAGTCCCTTGCCCTGGAGCAGAAACCCAAAGGTGCTCAGGAGGGAGGAGTTTTCATCCATCCATGAAACTCTTTCTCTTTCTCCCAGGAACTACCACTCAGATCTCTATCTGCCTTCTGGGGCCCAGGGTGGACGAGCAGGCTTGTGTCATTTCCCTGGATAGGGGCTATAATGGTGACATTGTGCTGGGTAGAACAAGAGAGGTTTTCTTCTGGCAGCCAGCTTTGGGCAGACACCCGAGCAAGGGGCTCTGGGGCTCCCCCTGCACAAAGGAGCATGGGAGAGGGGCCCTGAGCCAAGGAGAAGCTGCATGTCCACAGCAGCACACACGGGGCTGGGAAGCACAAAAGCATTTCTTGCAGAATGCCTCATTGCAACTTCATTCCCCTCTGCAAATAAATAAGCAAATAAAACAATCCCAGAGAAAAAATGGAACCCCCAGGACACATGCATTACTAGAAGCCAATAATGGCAGGCCTTGCCAGTCCTTGAGCATTTATTCACTGACTCACTCCACAAATATTTATTACCACTTACTAGGTATTGGGCACTGTGCTAGGCTCTAGGGATCTAGCAATGAGTAAGACACAGCAGCCATCTGCATAGCATTTGCAATGAAGGGGAGGGGTATGGCAGTGGCAGGGACAGGTAAGGAGAGAAGTAAATAGGAAATTATACACCGGTGACCCAGTGGCAGAACTGGGATTCACACAATGACAGATTCAATTCAAGAACCCAGATCTGAGCACCCATCTGTTGTTTTTCTTGCTCTTCCCAGAGTTCCCTAAGATCACTAGTCTCAGCAGAGAAGGCACCCAGAACGTCATAATAAGGAATTTGGACTCTCCACTGAAGGCAAAGAGAATCATCAAATATTTTTAAGGAGGAACTGACATGGTCTGATAGGGCTCATGGAATGGTCACTCTGGTGGCCATCATGAAAGCAGACCCTGGAGGCAAGGTGACAGGTTAGAAGGCTAGAGTATGTTTCTCTCCCCAACATGAAGAGCCCTGAACCTCCAGATTTTTCTTTCCCAGGGCTTCCCAGTTCCACCTGATAAGCTAAGAATGAGACTAGGGAGTATCATTTGTTTTCACAAGACCAGGAGCAAAAGGGAGTTGAAAGCTTTCTTCCTGGTATTGTTCACTGGGACCGAATTTGATATCTTTCTACAGAGCTGGAGCTCTCCACATAGAATTCTTTAGAAAAGCACCAGGCAAACCTGGAAAACTTGGTATTGAGCAAGAAGGAAAGGGAAGATATGAGACAGGTCCTAAAAATCCTTGCCAGAGAGTTGCACTGACAGAGAATGGTAAGAAGAAAAGAAAATCAGACATCAACAACCTCCGTTCCCATCCTTGTCCTGATGCTCACCACCTGATAGCTCACAATCCAGCCAACACAAACTGCTTTGCAGACACATCCTGCCGTTTTCTATCTCCATGTCTTTGCTCTCACTGTTTTCTTTGCCCATAATGTTATCTCCTCATTGCCTGTTCAAATCTTCTGCAGCTCAGTTGCCACCTCATCCAAATGTCTATCATCCATTACTGTCTCCATGATCAGTAAGAAATCCTTGCTTTGTCTTGATGGACTCCAGGAGCACTTTATTTCTCCTCTGGTACTTCTCATATAATAATTTGTATTAAAATTATTTTGTACATATCTATATCCTCTACTGGAATGTAGATTCCTGAGGATGGGAATCATTCCTACTTAGCATTTGTTCTCCCAATAGGAACTTGTACAGAGTGCAATTAATATTTCCTAAGTGAACTGATGGACAGTGGGGATAGTTTTTATGATGAATATAGGCCTCACTAAAGGAAAAGTACAGAAAAAATATACAGTTATTCCTTGTCCAAAACCCACAAATAACTTTCTCATCCATCACATTTAGTTATCCTGACAGCAACCAAGCTGTAGTCACTTTAACCAACATTGCCACCTAGTGGACATTACAGGTAGTTAGCTAAACCAAAGCTTCGATACCTTCCCCACAACTTGTTTTTGTTAATTCTCAGAACTGTACAGAGTCAGGCACAGTGGCTCAGTCCTATAATCCTAGCACTTTGGGAGGCCAAGGAGTGAAGGATCACTTGAGGCCAGGAGTTCAAGAACAGCCTGAGCAAGAGCAAGACCCCGTCTCTACAAATAACGGAAAAATCAGCTGGGCATAGTGGCATGTGGCTATGGTCCCAGTTACTTGGGAGGCTGGGGCAGGAGGATCCCTTGAGCTCAGGAGTTTGAGGTTGCAATGAGCTATGATGAATCCACTACACTGTATCCTGGAGGACAGAGTGAGACCCTGTCTAAAACAAACAAACAAAAAACATGTACAGACTGTGTTCTCCCATTTTTATATTTTTCCCAGACCACAGTTCAGTTAATTCCACTCCACAAATTATTCCATGGGCACATATAAATTCTCCTTAGCCTTTTTGACTTATTTGTTACAGTTCTCTGAATATACTTCCAAAGTCCTTGAAAATTTCTGAAAGTTCTCTAAAAGAATCTCTACGAAAACCTCCATCTGTTTTTGCAATAATAATGTTTCATAATTTTTTTCAATTATTTCAAATGAAATATGATTTTAAAAGAATTAGTGAGCTAACCTGGGAAATTAGCTGCAATTTAGAGCCTTGTTTCCCAGTGTTTCACAGTTCAAACAGTGAACTTTTAGAATTTAACCCACTTGTAAATTGTTGGTTGGCTGCTTTAGAATTTAAACTGATCTTTTCAAATTGGAAAAGGGGGCAGGAACAAAGAAGGATTGGGAAAATAATAATGACTCACATGTCTATGGCTATTTATCGTTTATAAAACGGGTTTGTATCATCATTTCATTTGCCCTACCAACAGCCCCGGGAGGTCAGTATGAGGTTTCCCGTAGCACAGATGAGCAAGCAAGTCTCACAGACAGAAAGTTATATACTTAGTAAGCAGGAGAGCAAGAGCTCTTACACGAGTTTTCAGACTCACATCTCATGGTTTTTTCACTACATCATGTTTCATCTGAGTGCTCACACACATACACACTAAACAAATTACCGATGCAATTTTTTGAAGACAGTGTTAATTTCAACTTGCCCATAAAAACAATGGAAAAAATATTCGAGCCCAGAAAAGTACAAGATGCTCTGTCCCAAGCCCTTTCTTGCATAAGGTGTTCTCAATGCCAGAATGTTCTGAGTAAAGGAGTGGCCTACTCAAAAGTGAAAATCATGGCCTCTCCCATGTTGGGAAGGAAGGGTGTTTAGGAGGACAATTAAGCCTGGACTTCACTTCATGAAGGGTCTTAAATTCAGATGTTTGATATTGTCTATAAATGAGTGAGACCTATTTTCACAGCAATAACACTAATAGGATGAAGAAGTTGTTCTTCAAACAACTTTAAACTTAAATCCCATTACTGGACCGCACGGGTCATAGCAACGTTTTCTACATCCTGTAATTACCTTGGGAAGAGTGCACTTATATGTCACAGTATTTTATATGCTAAAAGTGTTCATTTCCACAATTTGTATCACTCCGTTTTGGCATGTTTTCACGTTTTAATATACGGGGAACCTCAAAAGTTGGAAGTGTCCCAAGCTACTGTCCACTTTCCACAATCTTCTCTTTCTCCTTTTCCCACGTGGTTTCTTTTTAAATCTCTTTGTTGATTATTAGGATTTCGCTGCACTTTCACAGCATTATTGACATCGCACCAATACAGCCCCCAGACCGCTGTCTGGCGCTAGAAGGAGTTCAAGGAAAGTCCCAGCGAATGGAGAAAATAAACCCAAAGCCAGGCAATGGGTGGCAGCTGCAGGGAAAGGGGTTTTGATTCCTTCTGGAAAAATCCTCGGCAATCCGAGCTGGAGTGGGCCAAGAGGCGCGACAGTGAGCCTCATCGCGAGCGGAGTGCCGGCAGAGCTGAACGCCGTCCGCCTTCGGGCGGGGTGGGCCCCGCGAGCACTGGCACTAAAGCGTGCGGACCGGGAAGTGCGTCCACCGACCCAGCGGGAGGGCCGTGGAGGGCGCGCGGAAGGCAGGGCGTGGCGTGGGCGTGTGCGGGACACGGGACACCGGCCGGCGGCCCAGGGGGCGAGGCGTGCTCGGGGGCTATTCCGGGAGCGGCGTGGAGGGGCGGGCGCGGGCGGGGCCGGGCGCCCGGCGAGCATCCTGTCGGGGGGAGGGGACGCGCCGGCAGCGCTGACCCGGGGCCGGCCTGAGAGCGCAGCGCGCCGGCCGCCGCCAGCCGCGCCGGAACCCCCGCGCCCCGCCGCCCTGTGCCCCGGGGATCCGAGCCGGCACCATGGACCGAGGCCGGGGTAAGACGGGCCGCCGCGCTCGCACTTGTTGCTGCGCGGGGCCGGGCAGGGAGACCCGGGCGATCTAAGGCCAGAGGTGGGGCGGGGGGGAGGCACAGAAGTGGGCGGTAGGAGGGGGCGCGGGTTGCGGGGACTGGAAAATGCGGTGCTTTGTGCACAGGTGCCTCCTGCTGCCGGACAGCCCGGTGCGTGTCAGTCCCTCATGTCCTGGGGCTGAGTCCCCTCCTGTGTGTGGAATTGGAGTTTTCATACACTCCGATTCGTAACTTCATAAAAGATCCCCCTGGGGATTCCGGAGGACGGCGAGCTCCTCGCACTCCATTCCACTCAGTAAGGGTAAAATAAGGTTTACAGGTTACACTCCCCAGACATCCGACCTGTGAAGCCCCTACTGTGCGCCCGGGAAGACGCCTGGGGAGACCGAAGTTTGCAGCTGCCTAGGGCATTGGGAGAAGGAGGGGGCTGTGAGCAGGCGCGCTCGTTGCGGGGAGGCGGGCGGCTGGCTCTGTTAGTGATCAGCTGAGACCTTGGCCCAGTCCCTTCTCTCTGGCTTAGTGACAAAGTTGGACTAGTCACTAGATGGTCTCCCAGGCACCTTGCTGCTCCGACTCTTTTTTAGGAATGAGTGTTATTCGGTAGAAGTTTCTCAGAAGTGGAGGGGATTTAGAGAAATTGGGATTGATGTGAGCAGAGAGAATGGCGTTCCTAGGGGTGCAGCGCGCATCTTAAGTGAAGGTTTAGACATTACAGTGGGCATGTGCGTGTCTGTAAAGAAGCGGCCTACCTGGACATGCCGGCAGTGTCAAAGGCTATAATCGGAATGCCAGGGTCCTAACCTCCACTGCTGGGATCCAAAGAGATCATAGGTATGAAGGCACTTGGTAAACTGGCGAGTGCTGTGCCAACATGAGAAGCATTGTTGTTGTTGTTGCTGTTGTTGTAATTAATAATGGAAGTTCCTTCCCCTCCCCACAATAATCTTAACATCTCTTTCCCATCTGCCTGTTTGGTGTGCTGGAGCCCCCCACCCCCAGCCGGGAGGGGGAAGGAGTGAACAGGGGTGTGGAAGCAATTGGGAGGCAGGGATGAGCTCAGTGAGCAGGTGGGGGTAGGCTCCCCTCACTCGTATTGCAGATAAAGCCTGGCTTAACAAGCTCAGAGGGCCAGAGGGAATCCCTGGCTTCCAGTTCAACTTCCCCACCTGCCCCTCCCAACACAAAATACTGCATCCACCTCCTCCTTTAGGGGCCCAGGAGGGCAGGCAGGAAATGGAGGGGGCTTCTGTTTGCTCCTTTAAGTAAAGCAGTTCTCACCTGTTATGACTTATGGACAAGTGTGCAAAGAGTATACACACCTATCAGGGAGGAAAAACAGAAAAAGAGAAGAGGCACCTCTCATGTCCCTCAGTCCTGCTGTCCCCACCTCCCACATCATAAAGCAAAGAGAACCATCCCCCACCCCCTTACCCCCTGGCACTTGCCAAATACCACCCTGTCTGGTCCCCGGTACAAAAATGCATAGCTAGGCCTATCCAGACTTGTGGGAAGTAGATATCCTCTTAAGACAGACAGAGGGTGACCATAATTCACTTAGCTTTATATACTTGATAATCAATGCCTCCACTTCTGGAGGCTGCCTGTAGAGCACTCCTCCTAGAAAGCTGGACTTCCCAGGAAATCTCTTGGTGCTCAGAATATTAGAGGGCTTTTACCTCTCTCCTGCTGCATGCTTTTCTAGCCTACTTTCTTCCTTCACAGTTCTTGTCACAATTCTGTAGTTAGTTATCTACCTACCTGTTTAGTGTCTACCTCCCCTGGCTGGAAGCAAGCTTCAGGAAGGCAGGGAGTGGATCTATTGTGATCAGTCTGCTGGTACAGTGCCTGGTACATAGTAGGAGCTCACGAGCAGTGGTTTAATTAGTAATATATAACTCATGTTATAGTGTACTTCAATTTGATTAATTGTAATGCTGATTTTTAAAAAGAGAATACTACTAAATCCTCACATCAGAATAGTTATTTGTTACTTGCAAAGGCCGTCTCAAAATGCAAGTAAAGTGTTCATGGGGCTCAGGCACATACGAGATCCTGAGTTTTCTATCCTGATAAATAACTGCAAACACGCCTCTATTATGAATTAGAATACAAAATCTGTCTGTGTGCTTAAGATAAAACATGAGACTTCAAAATTATTCCAGCAGACCTTTCTTGTTGTGCCTCTGTCCCCAGGTAGGTATGCATGCTCTTCTGTTTCCAGGGAAGGTTTAAGAAGCACAGGTCTCATTTCAACCTCATACCTACGATGTGAGGGGAGGGATTGTCACACTCAGTGGACGGGGGAGGAAACCATGCTTCAGTATTAATAATGATAACTGAAATCATCAAGCTCTTCCCATGTGCCAGGCATCGTGCTCAGCTTTTTACATGGCTTCTCAGAGCAACCCATGAGAAGGGGGCTATGTGTTCCATCAGGGTTTGTCATTAATGTCACCTCACAGGAAAGCAGGCTCAGCAGGTGTATTAGTCAGCTAGGGTTGCCATCACAGAATGCCACAGACTGGGTGGCTTTAACAACAGAAATTTATTTTCTCTCAGTTCTGGATGGCTCAAAGTCCAAGATCAAAGTGCTGTCAGGGTTAGTTTCTGCGGAGGCCTCTCTTCCTGGCTTGTAAGGTCACCTTCTTGCTGTGTCCTCACGTGGCCTCTTCTCTGTGCATGTGTGGAGAGAGCAAGATCTCTAGTGTCCCTTCCTCTTCTTATAAGGACACCAGTCCTATCAGATTAGGGCCACACCCTGAAGACCTCATTTAACCTTAATTATCTCTCTAAAGGCTGTATCTCCAAATACAGTCACATGGGTTAGGGCTTCAACATATGAATTCAGCAGGGGACACAAGTCAGTCCATAACAACTGGGTTAGGTCATTGACATTAATTTGCACAGTCATTCCCCATGTGAGACACAGAAGTGGGGTTTGAACCCAGCTCTGTCTACATCAAAGTTCTGATCTTAAGGTTGTTGCAGACTGCCTTTGTGGTGGCAGGTGACCTGCCCAAGCCCTAGAGCAGAGCCTGGATGCCAAATCTGTCCACCCCAGGCCCTGGGCACCTCCATCACACCTAAGTCTCACTGTTCAGATGTTCCATAGCAATTGCAGCATAAAAGTTTGGCATCAAAGTCAAGTGACTAGAGAATGGAAACAAACTTGGGAGGTAGGATTTCTCTTCTAACAGGATATGCATCTTCCCATGAGGAAAAAAGGATTCATGTGACACAGTGCAGACACAGAAATCATTTCTATTATAATGGAGTTCCTTCCAGCAGGATTTCCCAATTCATGGATGTCATACAAAGAGAATTCATTTTTGGTGATGGTAACACACGGGTAAACCCAATGACTGTAGACACTACCTTCTACAGGACAATTTAATTAACTTTCTATCCTCAGATGGAGATAAATTATAGATACTGATAATACCTATTTCTTGGGGTTGTTGTAAATATTACATGCATTTTAAGTACCTCAAATAATACCTAGGATATGGGATCCACTCAGGTAATGCTGTCTATTATAATAATTACAATCTTTTTTTTTAATCAGACTCAACATAATAAAACTGCTTTATAGACCTTCACTTGTTCCCTCCATAAGCTGGTCCAACTCTGATGATACTTTTGAGTCCCTGCTCTGTTTTAAGTACTGAGTTAGACAGCTTTATGGACTACTGAGACAGGGAACATGTCCTAATCTTGTTTGTATCCTGGATTCCTTTATGGTGCTTATCTCTTAGAAATCCATCTCTGACCTTCAATAACTGGACCATTGTCCAAATGACATTTCTGAGTAACTAATAAATATACTAATACATAAGATGATGTGTCCATTTTTCTTATATATTCTGTCTATTCAAGCCTACTGACTGTAGTTATGTTATCACAATTTTGCTTCTGTGAACTTTCCATTCTTCTTGAGCCATTTTCTCTTTAAAGTCTTTGGACTAAATTTTCTCTGATTTTTAAAATTTGCCTTGTTAATGTCCAGTATTATGTCTGATTTCCCTGGTTCATGTGAAGTGATTGATTTCCCCAAGGTTCCTTTCCTTTCTATTTCACAACTAGTTCTTTTTCAACTACTGTAGTTGAATTCAGCCCAAGATGGGAGTTTCTTTTGCTGCATTCTCTATTCATGGGGAGATCATATGGTCTACTGGGCAACTCAAGAAATAATCTCATGCTCTGTTTTTCACTGAATGATATTTTTATTGCTCACGAGATGATGGAAGAGCTCATGCTGAGTGTGTCTTGCCTCTGTTGGACCAGCTTTGAGATCCAGATGAGGAAGGCCACATGTTCCCTCTAGCTTCCATTGGCCAAACAAACTCTTCCTCTAGTGACTCATCACCCACTTTCTGTCCCCAAGGCTGTGAGTTCTCATGCAGACATACCTCTTCCCTGACATCCAAGTTCATTCCCTCCTCCTTCTATCAGCAATGGTCTTTTGAAAAGAGCACTTATCCATATTCTGATCATCTTTTCCATCCAAACCTGTTCCATGAGGTCATGTCTGTCAGCCTGGGGACTCAGTAGAGCTGAGTGGTTCAGAGAATGGACAGAGTTTGAGTTTTGACTGCAACTTTCTGGCTGTATGACCTTGGGCAGATTACTTAATTTCTCAAAACTTCAGTGTCTTCATTTGGAATGTCATGGGAGGAGGTAATAGGTGTAGTCTAGTATTTGTATTTTAGCCACATTCTGCAGTGGGTGTAAGTAGTCATGTGGGGCCATAGGACTTAACCTTACTCTGTTCCTGTAGAGGCTTCTGTGGTCACCGGGGCACTGCTTTCATTTCCTTGTCCACCTCAGCCTCCATGCTGTCTGGCTTCTCCATTTTCATCAGGGCTTTGTCTGTCTCTCCCTCAAATATCAGTTTCAAACCCCCCTTTGCACATGGGTGAGCATCCTGCCAAGTAAGTTCCTCCCTCCCCACCCTCTGCCAAGAACCTATCATTACTCCATTCTCATCTTTGGTCCAGAAAAACAATCCTGTTTTTGGATACCATCAGCCTCTCATACCCTTCTTAACTCTTCAAAAGAAAAAAGAAAAAAACAAAAAACTTGCAACCGAACAAAAAAGTGAACCCATCTGTGTGCGCGCCTCCCAAACAATTTCCTCCTTCCTTTCCCAGCCAAACTTCTCAAATAAATGGTCAGCACCCACAGCCTCCTGCTTCTTCCTGCATGCTCCTTCCACCTCCTGCAGCCTCACTCCAGTCATACCCTCTGCTGAGAGCCCCTCTGAAGGATCACAAATGGCTTCCACTTCCATTGGACCGAAGTCCAATCTTTCACCTCTTCCGGGTCTCGTGTCCTGGACTTCTCTGCAGCTCTGTTGACCCTCTCCTTTTTTCTGATGTATTCTCCTATTTTGCACAGATGGGAAAAGCATGGATTTTGGAGTTGAATAAGTCTAAGTTAAATAACCACCACCCCATCCCTCCAGGAAGCCTTTTCTGCTCTCTCCCTGCCTCCATCCCACTGTTACAGGTGCTCATAGCCTCTGGGCCTCTCTGGCCCTACCACAATTACCAGCAAAGTAGTTTCCTCAGTCTGTAAAGCAGGAATAATGACACCCAGAGTTGGGAGACTGAATTGTGATAGTATTTGCCCAGCTCCTAGTGCCTGGCCCATAGCAGGTGCTTACTAATTGTTATTTCCCATCTTCTCCCACTTGCTGTATCCTCTCACTTGCCCTGTCTCTGTCTTCTTGCTCTACCTTCTTTAATGTCTCTTGCCCCCTCTCCCCTGAGCTCCCCACCATCTCTGTCTACGTTCACTCTTGTAGAGAGCCAGACCCCTCTGTGAGGGTGACTCTCAGAGGTCCATCATCAGCCATGAGCCGGGCTCCATTCCTACATTACCTTCTGCCTGTGGTACATTTCCAGTCAGAGATCAGCTCAGCCTCGAAGTGACCCAGTCTTGAACCCATCTTATTCACCACCAAATCAGATGACCCTTCCTGTTTCTCTTTTTACGTTAACAACTCAACCACGTGAGGAGTTATTCAAGGAAATGGGGGTGTTTGTGAATAAGACTAAATTTGAAGGGGGGACACGGGATCAGTTCTCAAACTAGCTGTCTTGTGGAAGAGGTAATAGGAAGTCTCTCTAGACGGCTGTACAAGAGGTTAAACAGAGCCCAATTTGGGCTTGACCAAGGAGAAGTGTACAAACGAAAATGTTAAATGACAGAATAGGAATTGTCCATGGATGTAATGAAGCAGAGGTTGAGTGGCCACAGGTCAGGGGAGCCGCAGAATGGCTCCTATGGGGACCACATTAATATGCAGGTTAAGGATTATTGTCATCTAACATTCAAGAGGTTTCCATAGGCATGACCTTTTCACACACCATAGAAAACAGGACTTCTCAGAGTGTATACTTCAGCCTAAAGCATCTTCTTTTAGATGCACACTATATTATGGAATTTGGGGAGAAGAGGGCCTCTGCAATTAAGGACAGTTATTTAAAACTATTGACCCACGCTTAAACCCTTCAGTGGTTTTGCCTTGTGTGCAAAATATCAACTACTGTCCTTGTGGTAGCCCTCAGGCCTGCCCTGTCTGTGCTCTGCCCACTTCGCCAGCTCACTTTGGGCCCCCCCACCTCTTGTCCTGGGCTCTGCTCACAATGGCCTTGCACCTTGCAGCCTTGAATACTTTGTGCCTTCATCTGGTTCACCCCTGCGCATCGCTCCCGCTCAAACATTACTTCCTTAAGGCAACATTTCCCAACCTCCCAAGCTACACTTCCCGTTACAGATGCTCAGAGCACCCAGTACTTCTCATTGGTTGCCATTTTCACAATTACAATGAACTGTGGGGTTGAATTAGCTGTTAGTGTGAGCTCTGTGAGAGCAGGGCCCTTCTTTCCTCACTCACTGCCCTTCCCCCAGCACCTAGTGTAGTGCTTGGCACATAGTAGGTGCTCAATAAATGTCTGTTGAGATGATGAATACATGAAAGTGTGAGTATGCGGTTCACAGAGTGGACGTTGGATATGGCCACTCACAGCTCCAGGATTCTCCACTTCAATGATTCTCACTTTAGGACCAGAAACATAGTCTTCATTGTTATCTGTCATTTCCGTTGCCTTCATCCTTTATACAATCAAATCCCAAGTCCTGTTGACTGTTACTGGGAAATGTCTCCTAGATAGCTCCTTCTATATCCTGTTGCCTCCGATAGGAGCTTCCTGTTTCTACTCTTGCCTTCTCCAGCCTGCCTTAAGGACCACTCCCTGTTTGTCTAAAACAGTGGTTCTCAAATCCAGCGGGGCTCACAGTCATCCCCTGTGGAGCCTTCTGAAAATACACCCCAAAAGATCTGATCAGGGAGTCTGGAACGAGGTTTGGAAATCTTGCACTTTTTGCAAAGCCCCCAGGTGGTTCTGATGTTCTCACAGGGGCAACAACCACTCTTCTCATGCACTGCTTTTGTCGTGCCCCTTCACCCTGCTCAAAATCCTGTTGCTTATTTCTAGTTCTGCCTTTCACACTTTTCAACTAAGTGGGATTTTAGAGTCTGGGTCTATTACCTGAAGTAGTTTTCTGAAAGCATGAAATGTCTCATTTTATCTTTTAAACACCAGGCAAACTTTTATTGTAGTCCCTAATATAGTTAAGCCTCTACCCCCCAATAACCTTTGTGAAAAGTGGCCCTCCAGAGATGTGTTATGTATATCTCAGCTTCTCCTTCCCCACCTCCATCCCACCCTCCAGCATGGATTCCCAGATTATATGAACTCCAACCTCCAATAAATATCCCAGCACACAGTGCAGAGTGGAAATGGATCCGGACATGGAAGCAGAACTCCCACATCCTAGCCCCAGCTCAGCCACTTGCTTCTGTGATGTGAGAACATATATTTTCATAAAGTTTCTAATTTTTAGGAGCATCTTGACGTTCATTTGACGTCAAGATGTTGACGTTGTATTCATTTCAGCTTAGCATCAGGGACATGGAGCATCCACAGAGTGCTCCATGCAGAGGCTGGGCATCCTCTCTCCACAGCAACCCTACATGTTCTCACTTAGCAGTCGTGCACTGGGAGGTTACTATGGACAAGAAGGAACCTGTGTAATAGGGAGATTCATCAGACAGAGAATTACCACTAAAGTCTTTTCTCTGGGGACCTTTCCAGTCCTGAGTTTCTCTTCTGTGGCTTCTCTTGACCCTGGGGACAGCCCTATGAATTGGATCATGGAAACATTTTCCCTATTGGACAGATGCAAAAACTGAGGTTCCAAAAGATGACTCTGCTATACCCGCTTCCTGAAAGAGACCAGCTCAGCATCATCTCCCTGTGGAAACTTCCCTGCCACATTTCTCCTTCTAGCTCCCCTCTGACTTTGGGTTACCACCACCCTACTCAGTCTGAGCTTTAAGAAGATTTTACTGCACTTATTGAAATGTCTCTTCTATGTATCTATGAATCCTGACGTCTAGGACTGTCTTCTGCATGATAGTCCCAGTGTCTAACACATAGCAAATGCTTAATGGTTATAATCAAATTCTACTCAATACCAAGTACTCACCATGACTCAGTTAGATACTGTCATTATCCCCATTTTACAGATAAAGAAACTGAGGCTTAGAAGAATCTATTTATTTGCCCAGGCTGACTTGCCTTCAAACTTAAGTTCTTTACCATTGCTCTCTGCTGCTTCTCCGTGGGTGTTGGTGGGTTACCCCCAAGTTAGTTATATGAGGGACTTGCTAGGTAAGCCCCAGGGGCTCACTAGGTAAAGATTTCAAGGTGGGGCCCAGGAGAGTGTTGAGAGGAAGAGAAGGAAAAGGAGAGCTGAACAATCCCAGGGGACACCTCCATCAGTGAAGGGGTACAGCCAGGCAGCCCAGGAGTGGTTTTTATTTCTTACGCTTCACACTTCCCAACATGTGCCCTCAGAGTCCCGGTCGGTTTAGAATTCAGAAGCTCTCATCTCCTGGATTAACAAAGAGCGACCCCAGAGGGCCCAGGCAGGGTTTGTCCTCCATCTGAAATTTCATTCGGGGAATCCCAGCCACACCCCAAGTAGGGGGAGTGGCAAGCATTGGCCTGGTGTGATTCTTTCCCCTGGTACAGCTGTCAGGCTGCAGTGGGGGCAGAATGTGGCACCACATTGCAGTCATACCAGTTCTGGGGAATTTACGGACAGCGTGCCTCACAGGAGGCATGCTTGGGGGCTTTTTATAGCCCTCTAAGAACGTAGAGGAAAACTGATCTCCTGAGAGAGAGAAGTGGAGCACGTGTTTTTTTCAGGCATCATTCCCTCAGCTGTGTAGTCCCCAGGTGCCCGCAGTTCAATTTAGGGCAAGAGTCACAGGAAAGTGAGCAGTGTGGTGCGGCGGAAGCACACTCACTATTGGGAGATGGGGGTCCCAACCCAGGTCCTCGAATCCCCGCCTTGGCTTCAGTTACTTCACCATGAAAATAGAACCATTATATTGCTTGGCATTCCACAAGAGAGCAAAAAAAAAAAAAATCGAACGAACTATTATAGTGCAGGGACCTCAGCCCATGGGCTGAATCTGGACCGCCAGTGATTTTATAAAGTTTTATTGGAACACAGCCACACCCATTCATTATGTATTGTCTATGGCCACTTTCTCACTATAAGGGCAGAGTTGAAACAGAGGCCATATGTGGCCTGCAAAGCCTAAAATATGAACTATCTGGTCCTTTACAGAAGTTTGCCAACCCCTGGATTAATGCTGTAGAGAGATTGGGAGTGTCTGCCTGGAGCCCTGGTGAGAAAGATTCTGAGGGTGTGTCCAGACTGAGCAATGAAGCACTGTCTTTAAACCATACAAGAGTGTGTATTCAAGAGTAATATTGGGAGGACCCCAGAATGCCATTTACCAGTGTTTTTCAAATTACTTTTGGCCTCAGAAACCTTTTGCAAACAAAATCTTAAGTAATAGAGACACTCTGGGTGAAGTAGGAATGAGAACACTGAGCACAGCCCACTCCATCCCTCCTGCTCCCAAGGCAGCACCTAAGGAAGCTACACAGATCCCATAGGCTTTATCAGAAGAGCATTTGAAAACCACTTATCTACTCCTATACCCTTTGTTTTATGACTGGGGAAACTGAGGCTCAAGGGGCAGCATCTTGCCTAAGGTCTCATGACAGACTCCCATTTGGCTTTCTGTGGGACCATGGATGTGATTACGAGGTATCAGCAGAGCATAGACATATCTCTGCTGAGGAGAAAGCCTGTCCCCTAGCTTCACAGGCCCTCAAGGCTGCCACTGGTGCATGGGCAGCTGTGAAGTGCCCTTGCCGACCCTGCAGCCCACGGGGTTCAGGGCTGAGACTTGGCCAGGACACATTGCTAACACCTGCCCATGCCTCACCGTCACTGAGTTCCAATGTTTGAGAGCCTTTTTTTCTGAGAGCACCAGAGCCAAAAGAAGAAAATAAAAATTAAATTGGACCATATTTTTTTAAATTTCATTGATACAAAGACACTTTTTTAAAACTCAGAACATATCTTACAATTGGCATATTAATATATTCATTGCATTTTTTTCAAAAAGCTGTTATTCAGTAGATAAAAACATCTCCACATCAGTGGCATCTTAGAATAGAGACATTATGATAATTTATACTAAAGCTTTCTTTTGAAGATGGAATCAGATTTATTCATTTGTAGAATAAATATTTACTCTTCCTGCCCATTCTTGTTGAAGGGTTTGCTGAAAGCAGATCCTGCTGATATGAAACCAAGGGGGATTTTTTCAGCTCCACTTGAACCAAGAAAAAAAACTGGTCTCCTGGGCATGTGCCAGGAAGCCAGAGAGCCTGGTGGCTTTTCCTCGCCTCCAGCCAGCAGCCAAGTGTAGCTCTGAGGGGTTTCAGAGGGGAAGCTTAGGGTCCATTTGCCCCTGAATCCCCTAATGTGGCAGAGAAAGTGAAACTTGGTCATTGATGCCTGGGACATGAGGTCATATCTAGTCAGTGTCCATCAAAGAGAATATATAAAAGAGCAGAGGGTTCAAGAACCACTTTCAAGGAACACGGTGGGGATGGCCCTCCAGGTGGAGAAAACGGTAGAGAGGAAAGAAGAAAGGCCCAGAAGTGTGCTCAGGAAGCAAAGCAGGGCAGTGTGCCCAGAGCCCAGAAGAGCAGGGAGAAGTCAAACGGGGCTTCGACATCCTTCCAAAGAGTAGGGCCTTATTCTCCAGGTCCGCAGCTGGGTGTGCCCTAGTCTCTTAGAGGCTGTGTTGCGTGTAATCTGTAACTAATAATAGAGGCGGGGTAACGCAGGAGCTGAGTGTGCTGGCTGTGCTGTCAAGTTGCCCGGGTTTGAATTCTGGCTCTATTCCTTCCACTTGACCTCCTGAGTTTCAGCTTCGTCAACAAAAAATGGAGATAACAATCTCCTACCTACCTATGAGTGATCATGGATTCACACAGGGAAAGCACGCAGCACGTAGGAAGCATTTCGTTTTTTAAAAATCAAAGCAAATGCCTAAAATTCAGGTTGTATATAGTGTTGTAAATAGTGTGTATTTGGCTTTGTTTTGTTCAATAGAGGTTTTTTTAAAAATTATTTTTTACTATTTCTGACCTATTTTCAATATCTGAGCCCCCACTCCAGTGCTGTTTGTTCATGGTGTTTCCTCTGCATGACCTGTTCTCCTCCAACTGCTGATTGCCTTTCTTACTAAATTAGAGAAGAATCCAAGTTCTCTCTCTAACGCTTTCACTCCTGCTCCGTGCCTGCCCACCCTGGGAAGGGATGGGATGACGGAGAAATTGGGGATCATCCCCTGGGAGTGCAGGGAGCATGTGAGGATCTTTCCTCATCTGTGTCGCAAAGGGAAACTGGTGTTGTGGGCCCTGGGGAGCTACTGATGAGTTGTGAGCAGGAAGAGGTTCTGTGTTGCAATTTGGGGAAATGATTAAAGCCGGCAGTGAGCTCACACTGGATTGCAAAGGGAGAGATTGGAAAGAGGTAGCCAGTGAGGAGCTGCAGCAGATATCTCAGGTGAGCTGAGCTGGCTGTGAGATTAACTCACCTTGACGTTTAAGAGCAGACACATAAAACTCTCCATTCTCAAATAGGGTTAATTGTACAGCATTGTTAGTCTAATGGGGAAGCAAAGGAGATATTTGTCTGGGGCACTTCACAACTCAGAGCATCCATTTCCACAACCTTCAATCAACATTTTCTTGGATCCCCAACTTCAACTCTGGAGCAGGAATCACCCCAGGGGTCTCCCAAAGCCTGCCCAAGCACAGCTTCCTGGGGGTGGCTTCCTGGCTGGCCAGGCCCAGAACCAAATCCAGGGTTAGCACTGGGAGGCTTTGGCAGGTGAGGGGGAAGGAAGGAAGGGAGGGAAGACTTCCTACCTGGGCAGACAGTCGGGTGGTCATTCTGAGCTCCCACCCAGAATATTTAGTCTAGGCCCTGGCGGATCGCTTGTGATCACTAACAGCAGCAGTAGTAACAAACCCTTACAGCATGATTCATATGTGCCTGGTGCAATGCGTAGCATTCTTCGGATATATCCCCCTTGCACCTTGCCACAACCCTCTGAGGTAAGTGCTCTTGTTATCTCTGTGTTAGAGAAAACCAGGGCTTGGTGAGGTGCCGGCACCTGCCTTGGGTCCCTGGGTAAGGAAGGGCACATCCCAGGTTTGATTCTGGGTGTTTCTCACCCCAGTTCACAGTGCCACAACTACCCACTGTCCTGACTCATCCCCAGCCTTTCTGCCAAGGGGTTGTCCCACCTGGGCTCCATCCCTCTCGGATGGGACATGTATCTGTCTCTCTTAGTTCAGATGGCTGGAGAGTTCTTCTATACAGTGAACCTAATATTGTGGTCTTGGAGCTACCACCCATTGGTCCAGGCCTGATCTCCAGACCCCCCAGATCCCCCAGGAGCATGTCTGCTCCACCTGCCTCTCCCCTACCCCCCCAGGAGCCCTTCTCTTCTTGGAGACAGTGGTCATGGGCAGGATTCACCGGGCCCCCCTAGTCTGGGTCCATCCTATGAATCCCAGGTTGCCAGTTAGTCCCTCCCCAGTGCACCTGCTGGGCACTGGGCAGCTGGGCAAAAGGTAAGTCAGGCATCATTACCACCCTCGTGGATTCGCAGTTTAGTGGAGAGGGACATCAATCAAGTCATCTGCTCTGAGCATAGAACAGAGTAACCTCACCTGTCCAGCAAGACAGGACCAGCCTCCTGGAGGAAGTAGCATCTAAACCAACTCTCAAAGGATAAGTGGGCCCTATCTGGGGAAGGAGGAGATTTTAGATAATAATCACAGTCAACTTGGTATGCGTCAAGAACTGTTCTAAGCACTTTATGTAATACCTCACTGGATGCTCATGACAGCCCTATAAGGCATAGGTATTATTATATCCCAATTTTGCAGATAAGGAAGTGGACACAGAGAAGGTAAGTAACTTGCCTGAGGTCACAAAGCTACTAGGAGGTAGCAGTTGGAGGAGAACAGGTCATGCAGAGGAAACACCATGAACAAACAGCACTGGAGTGGGGGCTCAGATATTGAAAATAGGTCAGAAATAGTAAAAAATGATTTTTAAAAAAACCTCTATTGAACAAAACAAAGCCAAATACACACTAGCTTCCTATTAGTATAGCCAGCGGCATCTGTTGATGATTTTCTGGTTCCTTGATCACACTGAGGTTTCTGTGAGCTGATTGCCCACCTAATCCTTTGCCTTTCTGAACGAGGTGCTGTTCAGTCCCATCTCCTGAATTCCCAATGAATTCTGTTGTTTCACTGGGAGTGGGAGGCAGGAGGATAGCACATTTACTATTAATCACAATTTACAAAACTTCAGTTGACAGAGTGCTCACACTTCTCACCAGCATTGTCAGACTTGAGTCTCACAACAGGCCTGTGAGGTGGACAGGGAAGTTATGATCACCCCACTTTGATGTTGAGGAAATTGAGGCTCATAAATGCCATGACTTGCCCAAGGCCACATACCCAGTAAGTGTGGAGCTGGGCCTTGAGCCCCAATGTTCTGACTCCAGTGCCTGTGTTTTCTCCAGTGCTCCAAAACACCATGCACAGTGGGAGGCCAGAAAGCTTCCAAGCCTGGCACTTGTGGCCTCTGGCAAGTTTAACCTCTCTAGGCCTCTGTTTCCTATCAGTAAAACTGGGATAAGAAGAGTTCCTACCATATAGGGTGGCTGCAAAGATTAAATGAGGTAATAGGCACAAAGTCTACAGAAAATATTCCCACAATGGAATAGCATATAACAGTCAAAATGAATGAGCACAGTGACAGGCAGCAATATGGGCCAATCTTAGCAGCATAATGTTAAAGAAAAAGTCACAAAAGGTTACTTACAACATCATACCCTTTTAATAAAGTTTAAAACAACTAATAATTTAAAGTCTATATCTTCAGAAGTAGATCTAGTTGCAATAAAACTACAAACAAGGGAAAGAAAGGCATGATGAGCACAGCATTCAGAATGATAGTTAGCTTGGGCAGGTCAGGCAGGAGGGTGGGATCATATAGTTAGATGTAAGATTTTGTCAAGATCCTTTTCCTTAGAATGGTAGGTTTGTGGGTGCTTACTACATTATCAAAAACAACTGATTACATAAGTAAATAATAAATAAAAGTGGGCCATGCATGGACCAATGATGAGAGTTTCTCATGAAGCAAGGATTAGGATTAATCCAATCTTTGTCCACCTGTTCTTCAAAAAAGAAATAAAAATGTTAGGCTCAGTACCCAGCATATAGGAAGTGTTCAATAAATGGTGGCTGTCATTCTTGGATATCTTTATTATCTACATAATCCAGATACCCCTAGTCAAAGGCTTTGATGTCTGCCAAAGGAGGTTGGTGAGATGGGTCTTCAAACTCAGACTTCTCAGAAGCAGAAAGTGCAGCCCTGTCAAGACCTCAGGCTGGACACAATCCTGGTGAATGAACACCAGTGGGGAATGGTCATGAGGCACTCACTGCTGAGTCCAGCAAGCTTTGGGGGTGGAGGACCCTTGTGCAAAGGAGAAGGCCAAAGGTATTATAATGCAGCAATTGAAAGCTTAGGCTCTAGAGTCAGGTCTAGGTTTGAATCATAGCCTGCTAGCTGTGGACCTTTAGACAAACAACTGTGCCTCTCTGTGCCCAACTTGGTTCATGAGTAAAACGGTGGGTAAAACAGAACCTACCTCACAGGGCCATTATGGGGATTAAGTGAGGTAATCCATGCACAACATCTGGAACATCACTTAAGAGCTGGAAAACCCTACCTGCCTTTACCATCTCGCACTCCAGACCACCCCCTGGGCCTGCTCCTGCTTCCCCAAGCCTTTGGTGAAGGAGATGGTGCAGGCTGCTGAACGTGGAAACAGCTGCCACCTTGGGGGCCGGGGATATGGGGGTGGTGAGCATGTGTGTCACAGTTTTCCACTTCCTCCTGGAACCTTTTCCTTTGTGAGCTAAACAGGGAGGAATCCATAGACAAAGGAACAATTCTGGAAGAGCCCAGTCCCACGGCCCAAAGTTAATTTCCTCGGAAGCCAGTGGCTTGCCCCCACCCCTCCTGTGTGGTCTGGAAATGGCTGGATGAGAGGAAGCTACAGCTTCCTTGGAGGCCCAGGGCTGAGAAACAAGGTGCCCCAAGCGAGGGCCCGCCTGGTGGAGGACAGGAACCTGGGCAGAGCTGCTGCGACGACAGCCACTGAAGGTGCGGGGCTCCCCTGAGCCTGTCACCCTGGCCTGACTCCTGGGAAGAGTGTCACCCCGAACTCCCCCATGACCTGCTTTCCCATGACCTACAACCTCCCTGACCTCTTGCTTCCCTGTAACAGTAGTCAGAGGATTGTGCTAGTCTGCCATCTCTAATAATAGTCCCCAGACTGACAAACCCTTTCCCAGCCATTGCCCATTCCCCCTCACACAAACCTGTGGGTGGGTTTTCTAAACCTCTTCTTACAGAAGAGGAACATGATGCTTGGAGGGGTTAAATAGCTCACCCGAAACTACACACTAGCAAGTGGGAGGAGTTAGAACCAAGTGGTCTGAGACCAAGTCCCGAATTCTTCCCGCTATTCTTTGCCACCTCCCTTCTTCATTTGAATGTTTCTGTGTTTCCATCCTGTGCAAACTTGTACTATTCTCTTCAGCATAAAAGGATATTCAGTTTCCTGCAATCGCTGTAATTAACACACACAAAAGTCTTCCAAGGTGACCTCACTGCCCCTTGCCCTCCCTCACACAGGGGCTATATTTAACTCCTGGAAAGCACAAAGAGGGAGGCATTGGCTTTGCAGCTGGGTTTTCTTTTCTGCTCCTTTGTCATTCTTTTCCAGCCTGCCTGCACCATGGGCTTCCCTATACATGCTGGGACAACAGGAAGTGTTTGTTTTAGTAATAAACAATGCGAGTCCAACCAGCGCTGTCCCCTCCAGCGTTCTGCCCACTGTTTGGCCTTCACTTAGACTCAGAGAGAAGAGCTTGTAAATTCAAAGGAAGGAAGTGAGACTCCCGGTGGCCCCAGCTGGGTAGATTTGCAGCAACTTGGAAGAGACTGTGGGCGGGAGAAGGAGAGATTTCTGAACCCATGAAGTGAAGGGCAATTCTGCCAGCCTCACCTGTGAAGCGGGTGACCTCTCTGCAGAGCTGGATACAGACGGAAGTAGCATCCTGAAGGAAAACTGGGGGAGGCATAACAACTAGCTGCTCCAGTATTCTCACCATCATGCAAACCTCAGTTTCCACACCTGTAAAATGGGGCTAACCCACCTTATTGTAAGCATTAATTTATGTAAATAATATATGCAAATCTCTTAAAGCAGGTATGACATCTGGCAGTAATGGAAGAGTAATGTAGGTAGTTAACATTTGTTGAGTGCTTGCTATGTGCCAGACACTGTTCTAGGCACATTCGCATATATCAGGCCCCGTTCCCACTGATGAGGTAGATATGCTGGCATGTCACCCGTGATGTACATGAGGCACAGGATGGTCATGTCAGTGTCCCAGAGGTGCACAGCTAGGAAATGGGAGGATAGGACTTAAAACTCAGGTAGCGTAGGTTGCTCAGTAGCTGTTAGTTATCATTATTTCCCAGTTAGAATTAAAATCCACCAACTACAAAATGTACGTCACTAAATCAATTGGCAGCTGTATCCATGTGAAGGATACAAGTTCAACAAAATAGAGTATTTGGGAGCTTAGCCAAGTGAGAAGTTGGGCTTCTGCTTCCTTTTGTAGTCAGGGCTTTTTGTTGCCTGTTTTTTTTTTTTTTTCTTTTTTTTCAAGCATCACTTTACTATGTTGAGCCACTATGAGGACAGACCTGGTTTTAAAATCACATTAATTAGCTGTTAGACTTCATCAACTCTTAAGAAAAAAAAAATTTGCTCCAAGAATTTATTTGTTCTATAAATACTTAAGCACTTACTCTGTGTCAGGCTCTAGCAAAAGTTGGCACTGTTCCTGCCCTCAAGGAGCATAGGCTTTAGTCAGGGAAACTGACATTAATCAAAAAATACATATGTAAATATAAAACCTTACCCTGTGAGGTGCCACAGGGAGAGATACTTGGTGCTACGATAGCATAAATTAGGGGGAGTGAGTGTGGCCAAGAAGACAAGGAAGGTATCCCTGAGGAAGTCATAATTGAGTTGAGAGCTGAAAAGGGCGTGACTATTTGGCAGGAAAGGAGTTCTGACAGGCAGAGGGAACAGCATATGCAAAGTCCCTAGGTTAAGAAGCTGAGGAACAGAGCATGAGGACAACCTGGAGGGAGGTCCCTCTGGAAGAGCCTGCAGGGTTTGAAGGTCACAGGAAAGGCTCCTCCTCCTTTTCTTCCCCCCACCCAAACATTGAGCTCACATCTAATAAACGTACTGTTTTCCTTTCCAAGGTGACTTGCCTCCCCTCCATTATAATGGGTGGTATCCCATTAATACGCTCGCTTGTTAAAACGTAGCATAGGAGGTCATCTCTAAAATCATGATCAAAAAATTTTAAAGTAATGCACTGGTTCTTTCTCCAGAACAGAAGCCTTTATGAGACAGAAATTGGGTCATTTTACTGTTTGGAAATAAGAAAGGAAATTTGAGTAAACCAAAAGAAAAATTGTAGGCCCTTCATAAAACCACATTCTGAGAATGCTGCTTATTTTCCATTTTTAAATGGTGCTAGTTGCATTTTCTCTGACTTGGAAAATAAAGAAGGATGAGTTATCTTTGTGATCTCTGTAAAGAGGCTTGTCAAACAGTGAGGTGGGGAAAAGAGACAGTGCATTTCTTCTTACTGCTTTGCATTTAATGAAATTGTAACTTGCAAGCAGTTTCCAAGCATTTTTGTAAGTTCCAGAGTCTAAATGATGCACAGCAATGAGATCATGCGTCAATGTGCCCAGCACTAGACCCAGCCTGGTAGGAGCCAATACAAGGTTTATTATTCCTGTGGTTTGCTAAAATTTAATTATTCACTTTTCTTTTGTCATGGAAATTAGACTCATCACCTTTGAGATCTCTAAATAAATCCGACCTCCTGTGAGCTAATGTCCTTACTGGCTGTGATAAATACCTTTTTCTTCAAGGTTTCACTCAGCCTGTGTCGGGGATGTAGACCAGGGCTAATGTCCTGGGAGCAAGTGCTAGTGCTTTTTTCTGACAGCTTAATTTCTGCTATATAACATCTTATTTTGATTTCAGTTAGGTGAGGAGGGTGGAGGGGCAGAGAGAAAATTGATCTTAGTCTTAGTTGGGCACTCACCAGGAACAATAACTACTTGGTGGTCTATTCTTAGATATATTTTGAAATAAGTTCCTAAATTTATTTGAAAAACTTCTTTTGTAACCCAGAAAATAAATATCCTCCATCTTGGGTTTCTGTGCCTGTCTGTCCCACTTAAAAGATTGTAGACTTATAAACAATGGTTAGTCCATTTCTTCCTGTTGTTCTTTTTTTTTTTATCACTTGAATTCACCCTACCTCCCTAAGACTCAACTAAACTAAACAAGATTGATGAAATTTATTCATGGTTCTAAATAAACTTTACACGTAAATACCGTCCTGTCCCGATGCCCTAGTATGCCCTCAGAAAGCACAGATGCCCTGGACCAGGAGCAAAGACAGGAGGAGGGCTGGTTAGGAATTGGGGCATGAGATCTTTCCTAACTGGGGATGACGGGGACAGGATTCCTGGGTTGCATTACTGCCCCTCCATCTAGAAGATGTTGTCTCCTCACCTGGCATGGAGGGGTCCTTAGGATGTGAACATTCCAAGGGAAGGGGCTCCACAACCATCCCAAATTCAGTGTCAGGGCCAGAGCCATGGATAGTCCACATGGTGAGGATTGCAGAGTCCCACAATGTCCTTTTGTCCCCATGGCCCCCTCCCTTGTGCCTACCAGTGCTGCTGAAACTCAGAAGGGCAGTCACACATGAATGAAAGGAGCAGCCATCGAGTGCCTGAGCACCATGCATATCAGTTCATTTCATCTTCGCCATCCATGACCTTGTGAAGCAACTACTATTAATCACCCTCACTGTTTGCAGATGAAGAATTGGAAGCTCAGGAAAGTTAAGGAATTTCCCCAGAGGCCCGTAGCTGCAAAATGACAGAGCTGGAAGGGGAGCCCCACTTGTCCACAGCCTGTGCTCTTAGCCACTCTTCCATGACTCATCTTAAGCATCAAGCTTTGTGTGAATTTAACACTAGATTTTTTTTTCCCTAACTGATTGTGTGACCATAGCTAAGTCAAGTAATCTCTTTGACCCTCACTTTCCACACCTTTAATATGAGAGAATTAGACTAGGTCATCAAAGTATTGTATTCATTGAATAAGTGTTCAGTGAACATCTACTATGTACTGAGAAATAGCCCCTGTTCTCATGGAGATTGTTATAACTATAGCAAACCTGTCCCTAATGCTATCTGATCAATACTTTGAAGTCTGCATCATTCTGGGGAGTATTAGGAAATAGCAACATTGACAACAGCAATATGCAATATGGTTATCATTTAGTGAGTGTTGTTCCAGGCACAGTGCCATGCTAAGTGCTTCATGAGCGTGACCGTACATGGTCCTCTTAGCCTATGAGGTTGGGATCCTGTTCTCATTTTTCATATGACAAAGCCAGGGCTCGAAGTTTTCTAATGTGCCCATCATTGCACAGCTCAGAACTGGTAGCACAAGAATCCCAATATGCATGGGTCTGACCCCAAAGCCTTAACCACTATGCTATTCTAAGCAAGACTTGATGGCTCTAGGTATTTATAATCTTCTGTAGCGGCTCTTATTCCTACCTTGACTCTTGGTTATTCCAGAAGGAGTTGTCTAATGATAATTTTTTAAGGAATATGAGAGGTTTTCCTACATTCCTTATGTTCATAGATGTCCTCTGTAGTGTGTTTTCTCTGGTGTAATATTTTGTAAAAGTTGAAACTTGGACTTGCCTGCATCAGAATTACCTAGAGTACTTGTTAAAATGCAGATTCCTGGATTCCAGTTCAGGCCTACCTACCGAATCAGACTCTCTAGAAAGGAGGTCCAGCAGTGTGCATTTCCAACATACCCACTGGGAGAGTCTTTTCTTGCTAAAGTTTGAGGCTGCTGTCCCAATGGTATGTATGAGGCTTGGCAGAATCATTTGTCATATGTGTTATAGCCACATGACTTCTCTCCACTTTAAATTCTCTGATGTTTTAAATACCTGTGGTTTGAATTCTCTAGCATTAAAGATGAAGCTGTCATTGAAGGCACTTCTGTATTCACTGTGATTAAAAGCTAGCTTCTCGGGGTGAGCTCTGTTCCAGAGTTCTGGAAGAGCTGAACACTGTCTGAAAGTTTCCTGTATCCATGACGTATGTCAGGTTCTCTCTGCGATGAGATTCCTGCTGTTAAGTCAGGTATTTGCTTGGAGTGGCTTGTTTTTCCTTTATGAGATCTTCACAGTTAGGTCTCTGAAGTTCAGATGGACCCAATGGGGAGAGGGCTATCAAGCAGGAACTTCAGCCCCACAGTCAGGGTCTCCCACCCATGGGTGAAGGGATCCCCAGTGAAGTCCTTGCCCAGAGCCCTCAGTGGGAGGGCTTTGAGAGGAAGCCCAGCATCCATGTCTGCCCACCTTCTCCCAGCCACGGCCTGGCGTCCTGGCCTCTGCTATGCCTAGCAGAGCTGAGGTCTTCTGATGGAGGATTCAGATGCAGGGTCGGACAGCCCTGGGTTCAAGGCCTGACTTTGCTACTTACTAGCTGAGTAATTTCACTTCTCTGAGACCCCATTTTCTCCTTTGTGGGGCACCAGAGGATTAAATGAAATAATGTGCATTAACTGCCCAGCACAGGGGAACTGTGTAGTTCCAGGGAAAGGGTCTTGCACCGTCACTGCCAGCTGGGCTTTGCCCATGGCTCTGGCCCCCTCTGCCCCTGCTGCCTGCCAGTTCCTTTCAGGTTGCAAAACCCCCACCACAACTGGCAGCCCCTCACTCTCCATCTGCTTCTCCCAGATTCAATCAGCCCTTTCCTTCTCTTTTGGTCTGTTTGTACTTCGGTGATCACACCTCAGTCAGATGAAAAGCATTAGAAGTCAAGGTCCCTTGTTAAGAATCCCATCAAAGACAGGAAGGAAACAAAAAAGGTATTACAAACCTTGAGTACTAAAGCAGCAGTCCCCAACCTTTCTGGCACCAGGGACTGGTTTCATGGAAGACAATTTTTCCACTGACCCAGGGGGTGGGAGAGGAGGATGGTTTCAGGATGATTCAAGCACATTACATTTATTGTGCAGTCAAACCTCTCTGCTAATGACAATCTCTATTTGCAGCTGCTCCCCAGCGCTAGCATCACCACCTCACCTCCAGCTCAGATCATCAGGCGTTAGATTCTCATAAGGAGAGCGCAACCTAGATCCCTCGCATGCACAGTTTACAGTAGGGTTGGTGCTCTATGAGAAGCTAATGCTGACGCTGATCTGACAGGAGGCGGAGCTCAGACAGTGATGGAAGCAATGGAGAGCGGCTGTAAATACGGAGGAAGCTTCACTCTCATCAGCCCACTGCTCACCTCCTGCTGTGCAGCCCAGTTCCTAACAAGCCACAGACTGGTACTGGTCTGCGTGGGGCGGGGTGGGGGGGGGGGGGAACTGCAGTACTAAAGCTCAGGTTTTTAAATGCAGAGCACTCACTCAGAACCTAATTGTTCTTGCTTTAGAAACAGCTGTAACAAACCTTAACTTAGAAGCAGTATAGCATTTCGAAGCCAGAATGCTGCCACACATAGGCAGTTACTGATAGCAGCAAGAAATTGTTGGAACCTCACAGCAAAAAGAAAGAGAGACAGAAGGAAAGAAAGAAACAAAGGAAGGGAGGGAAAGGAGGAGAAAAGAAAGGAGAGAGAGAGAGGGAGAGAGAAGGAGAGGGAGGGAGAGAGGAAGGAAGGAGAAACAGATTTAAGTAATCCAAAAAGTTTAGCAATCTGGGGTCATTCATTGCAGGACAGCAGTTCTCAAGGTGTCCCTGGGGATGGGGGATGCTTGGGGGTCCCCAAGGTGCTTTCATGGGGGTTGTAAGATCAAAACTACTTTTATGCAGTACTAAGACCTGATATACCTTTGTTGCTCCCATTCTCCACCGAGTGTGCAGTGGAGTTTTCCAGGCACACCCAGTGATGAAGGGGTAGCTCTGAAGGCTGGGGGGATAAGTATCTGTGTGTTCTTGTGTTATAAGAATTTCTTAGTTTTAATTGTTAAAACAGTAAGTATTGATAGACACAAGCCACATAAGACAAAATTTCTTTGGGGTCCTCAATAATTTTTAAAAGTAGAGACCAAAAACTTTTAGAACAGCTGGTATAGGGATAAACAGCCCAGGGCACCCCGGAGCACTGACATCCCTGTGGGAGAGCAGAGCAGTGTCATGACTTTTCAAATATGAATAATCATGGCTGCAGTCCCAAGGGAGCTCCCATGCTACCTGCAGTGCCTGCCTTGTCACATTTGCCACAAGCTCCCTTGTGAGTAAATTACCTGTGCGTGTGCCTGTGAGAGAGCGAATGCCCACTGGGACCGCCTCATTCACGTTTCCTAATTCCCCCAAGTGGCCAGCCTGGCACATAATTAGTGCTCAGTGCACGTTTTAGAATTGAGTTAACTGATGGTTGGTGTGTCTGTTGAGGGTGCCAGAGAGGTTTGTGATTCTATTTGAAAAGATTTCCTTGAAAGCAGCTAAACTTTAGCTAACATGATTTTAAATGATTTCCTGCTTTAAAGAGAGAAACCTGCCCATCCAGAACCCTTGCTTGTGTGGCATGGCAGGGGCTCAGGCCCGGGGCAGCAGGGTCCCCAGCCACCTTTCACCTGGGCTTTTGAGGTGAGCAGCGCCCCCCCCCCCCCCAGTGCTGTGGGACTCGGCAGCTCTAGGAATCACACAGACTTGGAATCAGCCTGGCTCCACCTCTTTCAAGCTGCACAACCATCCCGTAGCTTCCCTCAGCCTCAGCGTTGCCTTCTGGAAAATGGGTCTCCCAGTAGGACTACTCATAGATGTGCTGTGGGGATTAGAAGGGAAACTGCACAGAGAGCCCCTCCTTTGGTGCCGGGCATAGAGAGTGCTCACGAGATGGTAACTGTCCGTATCAGCCTTCAGCTCGTTGTCAACGAGTTTGGGGCAATGATGGAATACCACAGAGAGACTGCATCCTTATATTTTTCCAAGTGCCACTATCCATATGTAAGATTTCTATTTAAAAGAAAGTCCTAGTGTGGTCATCTGTTTATTCCTTACTCGTCAAACACATGTCGAACACCCACAGAGCAGGCCCCAGACCAGATGATAAGGAAGCAGAGATTCATAGTCCAGGCCGCACCATCCAGAGCCTCACAGCCTGCTGAGGGAGGCAGACACACAGATCACCACAGATCCACATAGTAAATTCTATAGTGACAGTAAGAATGGCTGACTTGTGGTGAGCATTGACTCTGTGCCGGGCAAGGCATTTTACATGCATGGTGTAATTAATCCTCACAGCAACTCTGTGAGGCAGATGTTGCCACTATCCCTCCTTTACGTATGAGGAAGCTGAGTCACTGACAGGTTAAGTAGCTTGCGGGAGGTCCCACAGCGCATGAATGACAGAACCTGAATTTGAACGCAGGTGCTCTGGCTCCATGGCTGGTCCCCTTATGCCTGATGCTGTAGGCCCTCTTACCCAATCAGATCCTGCAGCTACAGCTCAGAGTCTCCCTGTTTTCTCGGGAGGGCTCAGGATGGGGAGAAGCACATGGAGTCAGGCATCATGGCCAGAACCAAAGTCCTGGCTCTTCTCCTTGCCTCTGTGTAACTTCAGGCAAGTTACTTATTTTCTCTGAGCCTTAGTTTCTTCATCTAAAACATAGGGGTGATCATGGGACCTGCCTCAAAACTTGTTGGTAGGATCAAGTAAAATACTGCGAGACAATATAGCTCTGTGGTGAATAGAGTGAAGAAAGCAGGTTCAGTCTAGGCTCTGCTAGCTGTGCGACCCCGGAGGAGTTATTTAACCTCCCTGAGCCTTAGTTTCATCCTCCATATAATGGAGATAATAAAATGCTTCATGTAAGATTTAAATAAGACAATAAAACGTAAAAGGGCTTAGCACAACTGATAATAATTGTTCAACACAGGTGAGCTTTTATTATCGTGCACAAGTGCTTGGTGGGTTGCAAAGCAGGACGATACTACTACTGTGATGAAGCTGGTCTTCCATTCTAAGGCAGACCAAGTCCCAAGTTACTTTACAGGGCAGGGAGACATCAATGACATCATGGTCTTGGCATGCTCCAGTCCTTGAAGGACTCTGTGCTCTAGGATCTTGCAACTCAGTGTGGTCCCAAACCAGCAGCTGGGAGCTTGTCAGAAATGCAGAGTCTCAGGTCCCACCCCACACCCCCTGAATCAGAATTTGCATTTTGACAAGATCCCCAGGTAATGTCTACATACACTCAAGTTTGGTAAGCACTGTTGTAACACGGAAAGAGAGAATGGCAATGATAGCTTGCGGCATGGGGTGGGAAGAGTTAATGCTTAGTTTGGCTCTGGCTGAGGCACCGGAAACAGAAGGTTCCAGAGATTGAAGTGCATGAACTGATGGGACAGGAAGGCTCCCTTTCCTGCCTGTGTGCTGATGGCCAGGGGCTCTGGCCTGAGACTGTGACAAGCCTCGTGCTGCAGCGAGGAAGCACCCCAAAGCAGAGGGCAGCCTGGGACAAAGGGAGGCCTAAGAACCCCTCCTCAGGGCTGTCTGGGCTCAGAGATGCCAGAGTGAACACGGGGATGTCCAGTCCTCAGGCCATGGCCACCTGAGGTCTGAGACACAGTGGGGAGACCCAGAGGAACCCCACAGAGTTCACTGAGCGGGGCCCTCCCAAGGGCACTGGGTGGCCAGCACTGGGACAGCTGAGAGCCCCTGTGTCTGCCCGCCACACCTGGCCCTGCCCTCTGGCCCCTGCTGCCCTCCCCTGTGGGTGGGGGAGGCCAGGCTCCTGGACATAAAGCTGTGTCCGTGCTCCATCTACCTTCCTCCCCAGTGCTGGAGCAGCTGCTCCCGGAGCTCACCGGGCTGCTCAGCCTTCTGGACCACGAGTACCTCAGTGACACCACCCTGGAGAAGAAGATGGCTGTGGCCTCCATCCTGCAGAACCTGCAGCCCCTCCCAGGTCAGCCTCCAGCAGTCGGCCCAGAGGAGCTCCATTTATACGGGACAGCAAAGCCTCCCTTCACCTTCCCCAAGAACATTCAGGAATCCAAAGTCCACTTGGGCCCCACTTCTCTACCACGGCCCTGGCTGTGCTCCTTGTGCTCCTCCGTCCCCAGCCCTCCACACACTCACATGCACAGAACACACACACACACACCCCACACAGGATGTATGCACACACCACACTCACACGCACAACCTGCTCACACAACACACTCCCACGCATCACACATACCCACCACACCTCGCACATGACACACAGCACACGACACACATTGACATGCGCCTCACACACACATAGTGCACAACACACATAACAAATACACGCACTCCAGCATACACCAGGCAGATGTGCATCACACACAGTGCCTCTGGTACGCACTCACACACACACTCGTCTTTATGCATTGCCTTCCTCACACACATCCCCGTTCAGTCCCCTCTCCCAGCCTCCACCCGCCCGTCACTTTGTGCTGGGCAGCAAGCCCTCCTCCCCTGCCCCAGCCTGGTCTACACCCCAAGGCCGAGGACGGGATGATACGTGCCAGGGAAACTCTAATGAGCTGTGCCCGAGTCCTGCAGTGCTCAGGGAGTCTGAGGGATGTGGTGGGAAGTCACCACTGGGTAACTCTCTGAGCCTCACTTCCCAGTGACAAAACAAAACTGTGTCACCTGCTGCCCTCACGGGGGGCAGAGGTGTTCCAGCTGTGCTTGTTGGAGCCCCTGTTGCTTGGAAGCCCCTATAATCTGTTTTCTATTCTGGGCTTCTGGGTATCCTTTTACTTGGAGAAAGAGATCCTCAGTAGCAATGTAGAAACGAAAACAAAGTTTGAAAACCAGTGAAATAATTTAGGATGTGAACATGCTTCTCAGACTGCATACTGCGTCCTCTGTGGGCTAGATGACCAAGTGGGACGGGGAGAGACCTGGTCCCTTCCCTCCTCACTGCTAGTGTGTCCTCCTCCTTCCCCACAGCAAAGGAGGTCTCCTACCTGTATGTGAACACAGCGGACCTCCACTCTGGACCCAGCTTCGTGGAGTCCCTCTTTGAAGAATTTGGTAAGCAACCCTCTCCCGACCTCGGCTACAAAGCCATCCTCTCCTCTGTGTGTGTGGAAGCATCCCCAGCCTGGGCTGGGCCTGGCTCTAACATCGCAGCACTGAGTCACGTTGGGCATGTCCTTTGGCCTCTCTGGCCCTGCCAGCTCTGAAAGTGTAATCAAAAACTGCATAGTTACTGGAAATTATCCCAGAAAGCTGAGGAATGGTAGAGATGAAAGTGCAGGCGAAAGAAGGCAAGGCACATAGGATGTTATCTCGCCTGCCATGCCCAGGTGAGTGGCCACATGGGACACTGGGCTGAGCGGTGCAGCAGCTCAGCAGAAAATGAGGGCTGTGTTGAGCAGCAGGGGCTGCCGCAGGCACGGGAGCAGCTGAGCAGATGCATGCAGAGTGGCTGCCATCCTGCCCTGTCCTGAGGGAAGGCAGCCTTGTTCAACACAGGGAGAAAGCTTCGGGCCTCGGGAAGAGAGTTTTAGGGACTGACAGATATAGAGAACACACTGTGCCTTTACAACATAGCTCTCAAAGATTTCCAAAGCACCGTAATATAGGCTGTCTTATTTGATCCTCTCAATAATCCTGCCAGACAGACAAGGCAGGGATTATTGCAGCCCGTTCACAGATGAGAAGTTCCGGGGTGGTAAGCCCCCTAATGGAGGAGGTGGTAGAGCCTGACCTCATACGCAGGCCTCCTTACCCCAAGTCCAGCCATCTTCCCCCTCTGCTGTGCTAATCCTTGGCTTTGTCTGCCCAATGGCCTGACTCTCCATAGACTGTGACCTGAGTGACCTTCGGGATATGACGGAGGACGATGGGGAGCCCAGAAAAGGAGCCAGCCCTGAGCCAGCCAAGAGCCCATCTCTGAGAAATGTGAGTTGTGGCCTGGGTTCCCCCACCCTCAGGCCCTCTGTCCCTCTGGAGGGGGCAAGGGAAGCTCTCCCCTTGACACGGGTTCCTCCTGGCTGTGCAGGACCCTGTTTTCTCTCTTGGGTGGTGGTTAAGGGCAGAAACAGCACCATATGGATATTTCAATGGCCCATGATGTGCTCACTGTGTTTGTGCTAAGCAGGGAGAATGTGGGGACCTAATCTGTCCCCTCAGGGCCAAAGGACATCACCACCCCAATCTCTGATTGCATAATACAGGCCAGGTGATAGGAAAAGCTCTGGACCTGGAACTGGGTGGCCTCTGCCCAACCCACAACTCTGCTGTGTGGCCTTGGGCAAATCACTTCCCTTCTCTGAGCCTGAGTTTTTCACCTACAAAATGAAAGATTGGACCAGATCTAGGGTATTCAACCTTGAGGCCATGGATTTAGAGAAAGGGGCCTATAATCACAAGAAGGTTTGTCTGTCATGTGCATAATTCATATCATCATCACCATCAACAGTACCAATTGTTAACAACTTACTGTGTCCTTTACATGCTGACAGCATGAAATGAGGTTGGCACCATTGTTGTCCCCATTTTATAGATAAGGAAACTGAGGCTTAGAGAGAGTAATTGATATGCCCAATGTCCTACAACTAGTAAGTGACAGAACTTAGCTGTAAAGCCTGGGTTCCCCTGGCCCAGTGCCTAAGCTCTTAGCTGTGGGCGATACTGCTTCACTACATAATTGATCTTACACTTAACTTGTCCTACTGTGCCTCATGTGTATGTAGATGTGGTTGCAGAGTATTGCAGAACTCACTGTAGTTTTTAATAATTCTTCACGTGTTCAATCAAAAGTATTGAACTGTTTGGCAGTCCACAAAACTTTTAGACATTACAGAGGATCCTTGTTTGGGTGAGAAGCACAGGACAAATAAATATGCTCTCAAGTTTTGCCAGCTTTGTGACTGTTAAAAGTTATGGCTTCACATTCAGACTGCCTCCTGCCTTGTGGAAGCTCTCACCTCCCACTCCCCCGGCCTCCTCTCTCCTGCTTGCTGCTCCCCTCTGTCTGCTCCCCTAGCCTTCTTGGGCTCCCACACCTCCTTTGTCCCCGCCACAGGCAGCCGACCTGCCTCCGCCACTCCCCAACAAGCCTCCGCCAGAGGATTACTATGAGGAGGCCCTTCCTCTGGGACCAGGCAAGTCCCCTGAGTACATCAGCTCCCACAGTAAGTTCTGGTCCCCTTGTGGGGTGGGGCCTTCTTCTCCCTGAGAAGCCAATTCTAAGCTCTTCTGTGTCCTGGAAGAGCTGGAGCTCCAAGCCTGGCACCTCTCAGCTATGTCACCCCTTGCTAAGGAGCTTCCCTGGGCACTTGGCCTCTTCGGTGACAGCCTGCGTGGACCAACGGGTGTGGCCCTTCTAGTCCCAGTTCTATGTGACCTTAGATAACCCCCTTCCCCTCTCTGGATCTCCATTTCTGTACCCTTAAAACAAGAAAGAGAAGCTAGACACACTCATATAAATGTGCTAAGATGCAGGTACACAGATGACCACCACTACACTGCTCCTAGCACTAAAACTGCTCCTAAGCCAAGTCTCCTCTCTAGTGGGTGGTGAAATAGTGTGTTTCCGCAGAATCACACCTTACAGGTGGATTAGGTTATCAAGTCAACACATAAGATAAAAAAGCACATGGTCTAAACCAGAGGCCTTCAGAGTAGAGTGTGAGCACCCCAGGGGTTCAAAAGATGTAGGCAGAAATATTAGAAGCTTTATTTATATTTAGTCCAACACATCTTTTAAAAAAATTCTATGTGAATGTTTTGTAGCATTTATAATCCAATAATAGCATATTTACAAATAGTTTATGTATATAATTTATACATAAATAAATTTATGTATATATTTTTACTACCAGGTGGGCATAATAAAATAATTTAGTGGGCACTGGTACAAATTGCCATTGAAAATCTCTTAAATAGGCCATAAGGGATCTTTTAATCAGTTTCCTCTAGCGTTGCAACAAATGGATGTTCCTTTGATGATCAGACTAAGTCACTTCCTTGGATATAGGGACTTAACATTACATACAGGAAACTATATTATAGTTTTTGGATGATCCAGCATGAGTAGTTGAATTTGTATAAGATAATGCTTGTGTGATGCTACCCTGTCATTCAGTGCACAGTGGAATGTTCTCTAGCCAGCAAAAAATTTAAAAAAATAGATCTGTCAGTGCTGATCAGAAATGAATCCAAGATACAGTCATTTTTAAAAATTAAACACAGAATACTGTATATAACATGATTCCATTTGGTTTTTTTAAATAAGGTAAACATACACACACTCACACATGTATGCATTCATTTAACAATTTTTCTAGGATATGCAAGAAACTATTAACAGGATTTTCCTGTGGGAAATGAGTAGAAATATGGGTAAAGGAATGTATTTTTCATTCATACTCTTTTGTGCTACTACTGCTTGTGCTTTTTACTATTTGTGAATATTTTTTTTGTGGTAAAATACACATAAGATTGACCATTTCCACCATTTCAAAGTGTCCAAGCAGTGGCATTTAGTACATTCACAGTGTACTGCTACCACCACCACTACTGTCTAGTTCCCACACATTTTCATCACCCAAAAAGGGAACCCTGTACCCATTAAGCAGTCACTTGCATTTCTCACCACCCCTGCACCCCCAGCCCTGCCAGCCACCAGTCTGCTTTCTGTCAATGTGGATTTGCCAATTCTGGATATTTCATATAAATGGAATCATTCGATATCTGGCTTCTTTCACTTAGCATAATGTTTTTAAGCTTTATCCATGTTATAGCATGTATCAGAACTTCTTTCCTTTTTGTGGTGGAATAATATTCCATTGTATAGATATACCGCATGGTGTCTATCCATCCATCAGCTGACGGACATTAGGGTTGTTTCCACCTTTTGGCTAAGGTGGCGTTGGACCAGGTCATCAGCAGCCCTCTTCAGCATTGATAGTCTTGGGTTCTGTATCATTGCAAACAGCTGTTTGGATGTGAAGCAGGCAGCTTTACTGTATTTTATCCACTCAAGGACAGGGAATGAAGCGCTGCTGGGTGTCAAATCCCAGATCAAGCCTGTTGGCTGGATGCTGCTCTTCTACCTCCCAGAGAGCTAACTTCCCTCTCAGTCAGGGCAGAGAAGCCACCTCCCAGAAGCAGCTGGAGTCCTGGGGCAGGAGGGAAGGGAGGGTCTCAGGAAGGGCTGTGGACCTTATCCAGGGAGAGTGCCAAGCCCGACAGGGAGTATCCTTCCTCTTGCACACAGTGTCTAACCCTGCCAGGTGTCTGAATGCTTTGCCCCCTTGTCCCTCTCTCCTCCCCCACCCCCACACCTCTGGCCCTGACACCCCTGGGCCACCTTACAGGGGATATCCAGCATCTGAGGCCTCAGAGTGCCTCCTGGAAAGGAGGGCTCTGATCCTCACTTGGGAGAGAGAACTGGGTGTCCCAGTCACCGGGAATTTCAGTGCTGCCGTCCTCAGGAAACAGATGGACAGGAGGGGCTGGGAGCCCAGAGCAGCACTCTGAAGAACAGTGCAGTATGTGAGCGAGTTGGACTGGGGGAAGGAAGGCTTCCTGGAGGGAGGGGATGTGCACCTATGCCCTGAGCTGGAGCCCTCAGTTCTGGAGCCTTCAGGCCCTGTCTCCAGCAAACCATGTGCGGCTTGTTTCCTCGTCTGTAGAATGGGGCTGATACCTACCTCCCTGCCTTGTGGGACTCAAAGGAGACAATCATATAATAATAAGAACTGGCATTTGTCCAACACATTGTGTGTGCCAAGCACTGAGCTGAGAGTTGATCTGCATTGTGTCACCTAGACAAGGTGGGAATTGTCCATGTCACTTCCCAGGTCAGAATCTGAAATGCAGAGACTCTTTTCTTTCCAAGGTCACTCAGAAAATGGTAAAGATGGGACTTGAACTCAACTCTCATTGACCCCAAAGCACATGCCCTTAACCAACCAAACTTCAAAGTGTGCTCCAGGGACTGTCTGCGTCAAAATAACCTTATTTGTTTTTAAAAACAAATTTGCTGACTAAATTTGTTCCAATTCATTGGAACTCAATGTATTTTCTATTTTTATGTCTGTTTAGAATTTTCCTATTAAATAGCTGGTTTTTTTAATGCAGATTCCTCATCCCAGCCCACTCCAGTGAATCAGAATCTCTGGGGATACAGCCCAGGGGTCTGCATTTTAAAACAACCACCCGGTGATTCTGATGCAGAATACAGTTTGAGATGCCCCCTAACCATCGGACTATGCTGTTCTGCCCCAGCCCCGAATAGAAATGTGCCATGAGAATTCTGCATAGGTAGCTGCTGTTGCCACTATTATGTACACTATTATTGTCTCCTCTGGTCCAGTTCTTCCTTTGTAGTCCCAGAGGTTTAGAAGGAGAATCGCTCTGACAAGAAGAGGGAGCGGATGTATTAGGAAGTGGGAGGAAGGGCTGGGGTGGAAGGAGATGAGGCGAAGGCGGAGCAGGCAGGGAGTTCTGAGCCCAGGCAGCTGGTGCATGACTCCCTGCGTGCAGGAATCAGAGCTGTGACCAACACACACACACACACACACACACACACTTTGGGCTGACCACTCGCTGCCTAGGAAAGTCAGAGGAAAGATCTTTGAGCTGGGTCTTGATGGATGAGTAGGAGTTCTCTGATAGAAAATAAGAGGGCATAAAGGATAGCATGAACACAAGCCTGAGGTATGGCAGGGCCCAGCAGGGTAGCTGCTGGTGACAGGAGCACAGAGGCTTTGTGGGGAGGTAGAATAGATGAGATGCAGTGAAGAGGCCTGTTACCCTGGCCAGGAGCTGCCCCAAGCTCCCCCTCATTTTTCCCTGAGGAGGGGCATCCCCAGCCCTGGCTTCTGGAGTCTGCCCACAGTTCTCCAAAGTGCAGCTCTCTCTGACAACCCCACAGACGGCTGCAGCCCAGCCCACTCAATTACGGATGGCTACTATGAGGATGCAGACAGCAGCTACCCTGCGACCAGGATGAACGGCGAGCTGAAGAGCTCCTGTAAGTACCAGGCAGGCATCCGGGCAAGTTCTGTCCTCATGAAGAACAGGCCTTGGCCTGGCCCTTGGCAGGCACTTGCCCACCGGCCCCTCACCCAGGCCATGGTCAACACAGAGGTCCCAAAGCCCTTGTTTTGGGTGACCCCAGCCTTCAGTGGGAGCCCCGGATCTAGCCCTTGCCCTGACCCTTGGTAACTGATCTTAGATGAGTCACTTCTTCTCTTTAAGAAGTTTCCTTATCTATAAAATAGGGACCTGCTGGGTTGCTGTGAGAATTACCTGAGACAACAGATGTGACGATGACGGTGTAATGACAATAGTGGAAGTTTATTGAGCACTTATTGGGTGCCAGACACTTAGCTAAACACTCTCCATGCATTGGTCTTCAAATAGCCAAATGAAGTAGTACTATTATTTATTATGACCACTTTCCTGAGGAGGACACCGAAGCTCCAAGAAGTGAAGTAGCAAAGATTACAAAGCAAGTGGTGTGTCTGTAAAACACAGTGCAAACATGGCTTTAGTCATTACCAGTGTCATCCCGGTCCTGGGCCGCAGAGCAGGAATGCCTGCAGAGGGGTGAGAAGGTGCTTCCCTGGGGATGGCACAGTGATGGGCCCTTTCCCGTGGCGCCTGCAGACAATGACTCTGATGCAATGAGCAGCTCCTACGAGTCCTATGATGAGGAGGAGGAGGAAGGGAAGAGCCCTCGGCCCCGGCACCAGTGGCCCTCAGAGGAGGCCTCCATGCACCTGGTGAGGGAATGCAGGATATGTGCCTTCCTGCTGCGGAAAAAGCGCTTCGGGCAGTGGGCCAAGCAGCTGACCGTCATCAAGGAGGACCAGCTCCTGGTGAGTGGCTGGTGGCCAAGTGCCTCTTGGCCTCACATGGTTTTGCATTTGGGTGTGTCAGTGTGCGCATGCAGATATGTCTGCCTTGGGCACACCTAGCCTGGCCTTGTGCACAGAAGCTCAAAGCGCAGGGCTTCCCAGAACACACACACACACACACACACACACACACACACAGAGTAAAGACCTGATAGAGGCTCTACCAAGTTTTTGTTTTGCCAAAGAAGAATTTTTTATCACTTTAAAACAATGTCTGTTGTTTTTTATTATGCAAGTAAATGTGCTTATATATAAAACTAGAGAAAAACAAAATGAAAAGTGATTTTAAAAAGACCACCCATGATCCCATTGACCAAGAGATAACCATTGCTACGTTTCAGTGAACATATTTTCACCCTCGTTTCCATACATCTGTCTTTTATAAAATTGATCCCCTATGTCACTTGTTATTATATAACTTCCTTTTTTAAAGATGTATTTTTTTAATTCGCCATCTCTCATCACCATCATTTCATAAAAGAAAATGCATCTTTAACTCCAAAGTAGGAGGATGAACATAACTGCAGAAAATATAGTAGCTCTTCCCCAAAAAAAATGTGTTGACAAGCCCTGCCCAACACAGATGCATTTGAAACGTGACCTTTTCTCACCCTGGGGCAGTGAAAAGCCCATCCCAGGCCAGCATCAGTCCAAGGGGACCTCTTTCCACTTCTATGCCTTCTGTATTTTTCTTGATGTGTTGCCGTGGCTAGGACCTCCAGCGCAATGTAAACGGAAGTGGTGAGAGCAGACACCCTTGTCTCAGTCCAGATCTCAAAGGGAAGGTTTTTTAAATTCACCATTAAGGCTGATGTTTACTGTGGGTTGTTTGTAGATATTCCTTATTATCACTTTAAGGAGGTCCCCTCTATTCTTAATTTACTAAGAGTTTATATCACAAGTGGGTGCTGAATGTTATCAAATACTTTTTCTGCCTCTATTGAGATACATGATTTTTCTCCTTTTTTCTGGTACTGTTATGAATTATATGGTTGATTTTTGAATGTTAAACTACCCTTGTGTTCCTAGAATAAACCCCACTTGGTCTTGATGTGGTTTGCTTTCTACGTGTGTCTGGATTCCATTTGCTAGTTTTTGCAAATATATTATGAGAGGAATTAGCCTATAATTTTCCTTTTCTGTAATGTCATTGCCAAGTTCTGATATCAAGGTAATGCTGGCCTCATAATAAGAATGAGAGTGAGAATCATTATTGATAAACTATTGGCTTCCCAAGGCCAACCCTCCATCTCTGCTAGAATTCTCTCTCCCAGATTCCTGCCAGGTAGCCTTTTAACTGGCTTCCTCCCAGGCCAGCCCATTTCTTCTCTGGTTCTCTAGGCTAGAATGGTCTTCCTAATATTGTACTATAGTCTGCCTCTTCCCAAATAGGTAGCTGTGCCTGAAGATTGCCCAAAGATGCCCCCTCTCAGGCTTCTCTTCCAGGGTAGACCACCCAGGGCCTTCAGCTGTCCTCGCCCAGTGCCCAGGGCTGGGCTGGGTGGGGGAGGCCTCCATAGGGGCGGTCGGGCTTCCCCTGAGCCTTTGTGTGAGGGTACCTCCCTCCTCTACCCTCCACTCCAGAAACCCTGACCTCTTCTCTCCCTGTCCAGTGTTACAAAAGCTCCAAAGACCAGCAGCCACATCTCAGGTTGGCGCTGGACGTCTGCAACGTCATCTATGTGCCCAAGGACAGCCGGCACAAGAGGCATGAGCTGCGCTTCTCCCAGGGGGCTACGGAGGTCTTGGTGCTGGCGCTGCAGAGCCGGGAGCAGGCTGAGGAGTGGCTGAAGGTGCCTGGGCCTCCCCCTTCCCTCCTCCCCTCCCTCCCTTCCCTCCTCTCTTCCCCAGGCCAACCCTCAGTGGGGCTGGCTCCTGTCCCTGGAAGAACCAGACCTTGCTCAGTGCCTGAGCCCAAGTACCCTACACATGGCTGGGGCTGAAAATGGGCCTCAGATATCTCCAAGAGACAGACCTCATGCTGGAGGCCTGTGTTCCTTCTAGTTATTTGAAGCCCCTTTCTAACGTCCCTACTGTGGGCTTGTTCAGCCTGCACTTGTATACCTCCTGGTGCGGGGAGCTTAATATCTACAAAGGAAGTTGATTTTATCATTAGACAAGCTAATTCTTAAAAAAAGAAAAAAAGAAAAGAAAAGAAAAAATCTCTCCTTGCCTTGAAAAATATATCCTTGTAACCACCACCTGTGGCCCAGCTTCTCCATCTGTGCAGCCAAACAGAATAATGAGAGTTACCAAATATTGAGCACTTACTTTGTGCTGTGCATTGTGCTAAGAGCTTTATATATATGACCTTATTTATTCTTCAAAATGGGACTATTATTTTTCCCATTTTACAGATGAGGAAGCTGAGGCACAGCTTTGAGAACCTAGTAACTTGCTGAAGGTCACACAACCAAGTGGTTGGGGCCAGAATTTGAAGCTAAGAAGTAAATCTACTCCAAAGTCCATATGCAGGGTGGCATAGTAATGACAAGGGAGGACTTTGTGGCACCCAGACTTAAGTGCAAGTCCCATGCCTAAGGAGCACTTACTGGTTGTGTGATCTTCTGCAAATGACTCCGCCTCTCTGTGCCTCGGTTTTCTCATCTGTAAAATGACCCTTGTAAGAATTGTGGAGAGCACTTGGCATAGAGCCTGCCAGGCAGTAAGTGCTTAGTAAGTGTCAGTAATTACTGTAGTGATGATGGTGATGTTCCAACCCCCAATCCCTTGCAGCACACCCTCCGTCCAGTAGGGGACCACCTCTGCTTCACTCTGACATGTTCTCTCTCCACCTCCCATCTTCCTGCTGGGACAATGAAACAAACACCTCCCTCCCCCCTTCCTTCCTGTGAGAACCAGCTCTCCCACTGGAATGTTTGGTGTTCTCATTACCACCTTTGTGTCCAGAGGGAAGGAGGGGAGAGAACCTGCCTGTTGGGGGAGCCTCTGCCCTCCAGGGCCTGATTGATCAGAAGAAGGAGCCCTAGACAGTAGTTAAGAGACCTGCCTTGGCACCCAATCCTGGGAGGCTGTTGGCCCAGAGGTGTAGAGCTGGCAGCCACACTGCCAGCATTTGGGTTCTGGCTCTGCTGCTACTTAACACGTGGCTTCCCCTCTCTGAGTCTCATCATCCTAATATGTAACTTGGGGATCACCAGGGTGCTGTGGGGAGAAAATGGGATAATCCTCATAAAGCTATCTGATAGGTGAGCAACAAACAGTAGCTGCTATTATTTCATGATCTGCATACTTATTGCCGTGTGGCCTTGGGTGAGTGAGTGAACACCTTTGAGTCTCAGCTTCTACACGTTGACATGGAGGTGATAACCCCAGCAGCCCTGCAGGTTGTTGTAAACGTCCTCGCTGGCACAGAAGCAGGTCCTTCACCCTTGTGAGGCTTTATGGTTCACACCACCCAACGAGGTAAGCAGAGGACAGTATTAGTCCCATGTTGCAGATGTGGAAACTGAGGCCCAGAGCAGGGAAGTGGCTATCTGAAGACTACACAAGTGATTAGCGATGGAGCCAGGTGTAAAAGCTAAGCTTCTTGGTTCCCAGCCCTGTATCTTTGCAATCCAAGGGACAGATACAGGAGAAAGCTTTTTCCAACCCTGACATGCCCCACACATGTGCAGGTGGCTGTGTCAGCCTCCTCTTCCCCCAGTGGCCCCGACCCCTCCATTCAATGGCCTGACCACACAGACGCCGTTCTTCCTCTGCCTCCACAGCCCCCCTGCCCATCCATTCACAACCGTGCATCCTCTCCACAGGTCATCCGAGAGGTGAGCAAGCCGGTCGGGGGAGCTGAGGGGGTGGAGGCCCCCAGATCCCCAACCCTCCTGTGCAAGATGGATCTGGACAAGGTACATCTGTCTCCACTAAGTCTCCTCTGGGTCAGGCAGTGGGCACTCAACACCAGCTTGACCCCAGGGGCACTCACAGGCTAGGATGAAGCCAGCCAGTGGTGTCGTACAAGCTGTGGGTGCCCAGCACGGAGGTGGTACAACAGTAGGCACTCAACAAATTTCTCCTGAATTCATGATTACATGGATAAATGAGTGCCCATGTCCAGGGTGCAGTACGAGCCAGAGGAGAGAGTGACGCATCCTTCCAGGACAGGAGGAGGTCACACTTGAACTGTGCCATGAAACATAGGTTGAAATGTGTCCATTAGAAAAGGAGCAAAGCAGTTATTAGTTGGTTGGTCAGGCCGAGGGCAAATATGTACTAATGATTACACTTTGCCAGGTACTGTAGGTAACAAAGAGCCTCAGACCAAATCTTCCCCTTGGGGACATTACAGTCTGGGGGGAGGCTTATGAGCCATATACATGGGTCTTGCATGATATAATAAAGGCTAGCATTTATAGACTATGACTGTGTGCCCAGCATTGTTCTAAATGCTTTACCTCGATTAACTAAGATGATCTCTATAACAACTCTTTGAGTTGGTACATTGTCAGAGGAGAAAGCTGAGGCACAGAGAGATTTAATCAAAGTCACATAGCAGATTAGAGACACGGCCAGGATTTAAGCCCGCTCTGAGTGCAAGCATCCCAAGCCCCTGCTCCACAAGCCCTTGGTGAGCATTCACTGCCCACCGAGCAGCATGCTAGGCACCAGAATGCAGTCCAAACAGAAACAGATCCAACCCCTGCCTTCACAGCACTTCCAGCCCAGTGGGGAAGCGGACATGAATCAAGTAATCACACAGACCTGTAAATGCCGAGCTGCATGAGTGCAAGGAAGGAAAAGTACCAGGTAGCCTGGGAGTGTGTGTCAGGGGCCTGCTCCTGTCTCAGAATCCGGGAAGACTTCCCTGAAGAAGTAACATTAAGGACAAAAACAATAGCAGGGAAGCAGAGGGAAAAGGCATTCCAAGCAGAGAGAACAGGCACCAGAGCAGGAGGAAGCATGGAATTGAAAGCAGCCAGTGTGGCTAAGCTCAGAGAGAAGAGAGAGCTGGTCAGCCCTGTTAGGTCCTGGAGCGCTAGTGAGGGGACAGGGAGCTCACGCTGACTGGAGGTGCTGGGGGCTTAGGGAAGATGGGCACCCATGTTGAGCCTTAAAGCATGGGCAAAATTTCACTGGGGCAGAAGTGGCCTGAGGGAAGGGGATGCAGAAGCAAAGGGATCAGGCAGAGAGTCACTAGGAGTGGAAGGGGGTACTCTTGTGCCAGCTGGATGCTGGAGGAGAAGTTCAACCCTGTCACCTAGCCTTTGCCAGTAGTGGGGCCAGAGGAAAGCAACGTTGATGGTGTCAAGGGTGGGGGTTGGTGAGTGTGCGCACACAGTTGTAGCTGCATGCTGTGCTGCAGTTTGAAGGGCGTGTAGAGAGGAAGAAGAGGCAAGCTTTTAGAGTTGAGCTTTCCTGTCACTGAGTGTCCTGGGAGAGGGCAACTAAGATGTTCAGGGTGGTATTTTTGGTGCAGAGTGGGGATAGGGCTGTTTCTCCATGGGATCGTGTGATGGCAGTGTCGTCATTGTTGTTGAGTTTATTCCAAAGTGCTCACAGTATTTCTTTGTATTTGCTGTCTATCTTGATGAGAAACTTGCCATCTGTACACCGTTGCAGAACAAATAGGACCATAACGTCTGTTTCACAATTCACAGAGATGATTCTTTATACTTTTGACAGTTCTATCCCATTTCTGACAGCTGCCATTTTTCCAGCCCTTTGGACATTGAGAGGAGCACATGGCCTCTCCTATTCTCCCTGCCCCCAGCACTGTGCTTATGGAGAAGCATCCCTGAGCCTGGTTTGGGGGGACCTTGGCAGGAAGGGTTTAGGGGCCTCAGGGTTCTATAATTTCTCCTTCTTAAGTGGGTGGGTGCCATTTTAATACTGTCCCAAGTCTGACTGGCACAGTTTAGCTTCCTGAAGCAAGGTGGCAGCACAGCAAACAGGTGTTAGAAATGATACATTCTGTTGGCCTCATTAATTCTCCTGGGCTGGCTCCCTGGTGCCTTGCAGCAGCCCTCTGGAGTGGGCATCATTCAGGTGAGAAAACCAAGCTTTGGGAAGATTGGAAGGATTTTCCCACATTCCCACAGCTAGTAAGTGGTAGAGTCATAATTTCTTCCAGGGTTGATCTGACTACTCCGCTTCACCTCCCATGGTACCTAGCAGGTGCTTAATTAACCTTGTAAGAATGAATTTTCTAGAGTTGGTATAATGAGTAAAACTAATTTCGGTGGCAGTGAAGCTGTTAACATGGGGTGTGTGTGTTTGTGTGTGTGCACGTGTGCATCCTCACCGTCTTCTCCTCCAAGTTAGGATCATAATGGACTCCTGCTGGCCACCAGCTCCTGTTGTGACTGTTTTGAAAATGTCTGCCAGTGTGTCCCTTTTTCTCCATCCCCACTGTCATCTTGGTTCATGCCCTTACTGAGTCTCATTGTGACCAGGATGACACTCTCTTAAGTGGCTCTTTTGCTTCCAGTCTTGTCCATCCCCACTATGCCACTGAAGGGAACTTCCTACACAAAGCTGGATTATACCAGTGTCCCACTTAAATACCTTCCCAGCTCCCTGTCACCTGCCAGATACAGTCCAAACTCCTAAGACATTTATCTCAATGTGTTACAGTGCCTGGTATTGTATCAGGCACACAATAGTTGCTGACAAATATTCGTTAACTAATTATCACATGCATGGGTAGTTGGGGGAGTGCTGAACAAATAAAGGGGTACTTCTGAGCATGCGCTCTGATGTGGGGCTGTCTGTGTCCCTCCCCAGAGGCTGTCCCAAGAGAAGCAGACCTCAGACTCCGACAGCCTAGGCATGGGCGACAACTGTTCTACCCTTGGCCGCAGGGAGGCCTGTGAACATGGTAGGAACCTGGGGCAGGGGTGGGCTCAGGCTAGAGAACACTAGAGCTGGGAGGGGCCCTGCCCACAGGCATACAGTGGCAGAGCAGGTCCTGACTACTCTGGAGACCTGGCTAAGGCGACCCGGCCTGCCATATTTGGAGCTGCGAGCCAATCCCTGTGTGCAGGCTGAAAGGGCCACCAGGAAGGCCTGGGGATGCGTGGGACTGGGGCCTGGGGCTCCCTCCCCACCCCTGACCCATCTCTCTGGCACTAGGCAAGGGGAAGAAGAGCAGCCTGGCCGAGCTGAAGGGCTCAATGAGCAGGGCTGCGGGCCGCAAGATCACCCGCATCATCAGCTTCTCCAAGAAGAAGCCACTGGCTGATGACCTGCAGACGTCCTCCACCGAGGAGGAGGTTCCATGCTGTGGTGGGTACGGGGCACGGGAGGAGGGGAGTTCAGGCCCTGTGGACTCAGGCTCCTGGGCTGAAGCCGGGAGAACTTCCATGCCTCATCCACCTCACCCCCAGGGCAGGGAAGAGAAGGCAGCTTACTGAGTGGCTAAAGCTCACTCTGCCAACATTCCCGCCTTCCCATCTCTTCTCTCCCCTGAGGCCCTGACGCTCAGCAGAAGTAAAAGCCAACTGACCCCCATATATCTGTGCTCCCTGTGACCTTAGCCCAAATCACTGTCCATCTCTGGGCCTCAGTTTCTCAGTTTTCTCCACCATAACGAGAGGAGAGTATCTTATTTCCCAGCATAAAACATGCCAAGCTTGTAAGTTACAACCAGTCTTACGAGGAAATTTCTTGGATAAAAATATTTAAGTACTTTTTATTATAAACGCATTCAATGTGAGTTAAATGTGCGTTGAAGGGGGGAAACATATTGTTTTGCTCATGTAAATGCAGTGTTCCATATACTGGAATCCAACAGAAAGTCATGTATTATATTTTAGATATACAGTAATAGTCTACTAACTCTAAAAACTATTATAAAAGGACATGGCTATAAAGAAATATTTTGTAACCAGTGAATCAGGGCATGTTATGGTAAAAAAATAATAATAATAAATTTAAATCTCAAATGTTTAGAGGGAATTCTAAACCTGTGTCGATAACCGGCTATGCCGCGGTGCCTTGCTCAGATTTTGAATTTTTTATCTTAGCGAGACGTTGTTGTTCCCACATGCGGCCACTAGGTGTCACCATCATCCATTATTTTCAGTAAGTTTTGATTTTTGTGGGGCGGAAGGAAAGACACGGAATTGTCTTTCATATGTCATAGTAGTAGTTCCTGCCCTTCTCATCAAGCTTGTTGAGGTCCAAAGGCCGCGCAGCGATGTACGAATGTCATTATCCGTCCCCATTTCACAGCTAGGAAACTGACAGAAGACATGCCTGCGGTCACAGGTGGGGAGACAGTGAGACCACAGGGGCCCCAGGCCTTCTTTCCAGCTGGAGTGCAAGGTTGTCCAGGCACTCTGTCCCCGGGGTGGAGCTTCGCGCACCCCGCTTGGCGCCCCCCACTTGGGTGTCCCAGGGCGGGCTGCGGGGAGGTCACGCCGCTGGTGTCCCCTCCCAGGCTCCCTGAACGTGCTGGTGAACCAGGGCTGGAAGGAACGCTGGTGCCGCCTGAAGTGCAACACTCTGTATTTCCACAAGGACCGCACAGACCTGCGGACCCACGTGAACGCCATCGCCCTCCGCGGCTGTGAGGTGGCCCCGGGCTTCGGGCCCCGGCACCCGTTTGCCTTCAGGATCCTGCGCAACCGGCAGGAGGTGGCCATCGTGGAGGTGAGGTGGGGGAATCCACGCAGTCCTCGGGAGTGGGACTCTGGCCGGGGCGTCTTGTTTTTGTTTTGGGGGAGGCTTGCTACTGACATTACACTACGGGGGTTGACCGGGAAGGAACGCACGCCCGACTGCCGTCAAGGGACCCAAGTAGGCTTCCCAGACGACATACAGGACTCCCCACTTAAATTTGGATTTCAGGTAAACAACAAATAATGTTTTTAATACAAGTATGTCCCACGCAATATTTCGGACATACCTGCACTTAAAAAATCATTCATTGTTTACGTGAAATTCAAATTTAGCAGAGTATTCTGCATTTTTATTTACTAAATCTGGCAGCCCCAGAACCAAGGTTTGTATAATCTCCCTGACCTTAAAATCCCAAGCCTGAGAGGCACACAGTCTGGTCCAACCCAACCTGATGGTGGAATCCCCTCTAAACCCTTCTCCCCAGATAAGCCTCCTCTGAGGTTGTCCTTCCTGGATAAGACACTGCCCCTCCCATCAAGCGACTGGAAGTTTTAGAAAGATTTCCCCCATATGGAGTTACAATCATTAAGCTCCATGAAGGCGGTAACCATGCCTGTTCTGCCTACTTTTGTTTTTCCAGAACTCTGCTCAAGGTCCAGCACATACTGTGGGCTCGAGGAATATTTGTGGAACAAATGGGTGAACGAACTGTGATTTCATTTCACTCATACATTGTCCTTCTTACCCACTGGCACCTGCCCTCCTCTTTGAGATCACGCAGAGTACATGGGCTCTCTCTTCCACGTGGCAACCCTTTGGCGATTTAGAATTTAAAATGTTAACGCTGGAGGAAAACTCGGCAAACTTAAAAAACTACCTTCTCCCATTACAGATAAGGAAACTGAGGCCAGGGCAGGCAACTGCTTTGTCCAGGACTCCAGGAAGGGTCCGTGGTCTTTTGGTCTTTGGTCTTGTCTTCGAACTAAGACCTAGCCTCTTGGTCTTGTCTCTGCCCAGTACTCACTGCCTCCCTCAGTTATTAAATTTCAAGAAATATTGCCTCTGTAACTCACTTTTTTTTTTTTTGAAGAGACAGGATCTCACTCTGTCGCCCAGACTAGAGTGCAGTGGTACGATCATAGCTCACTGCAGCCTCAAATTCCTGGGCTCAAGGGATCCTCCTCCCTCAGCCTCCTGCCCACTTTTATTTTTGATAGTTGGAGATAGATCTCTGACTTCCTTTAACTTAAACATGGAGCTTTCAAGCAAAAAGTATGCTTCCTTTATTCATGTTTAGCATTTGTGTGCTAATTTGATTTCATAATAATGTTCTTTAAATGAGAATTAATATAAGTATGCATTTAGTTGACCAACTTTGTGGAGATTTTCCCATATACAGTACTATAATTATTTGAGAATTATAACAAAAGAAAAAATTTGATTGAGTTATGTGAGAAATAGCCTCCTCTAATAAAAAGTAAATATTTTTTAAAAATTCAGAAAACACCCAAATGTTGGTTTTACATCCAAATGGTCGGGAAGGCTCAGGATAGAGAGTGAGGGTCTGCTATCTTAGAGAGGTGGTCAGGGAGGGCCTCTCTGAGGAGGTGGTGTTTGAGTAGAAACCTAAATAGAGGGAAGGAGGGAACCCCTTGGATTTCTGAATGTGTGTTCTAGTCTTATTCCTCTTGAATCCCTAAGTATTGGGAACATAACAGGTACTTAAAAATATTTGTAAGTTTGGCTGAAGTGAACAGGTAGCCAGAAGCCCTGACAGCACCAAAATGAACTTTACCTTTGCCTCCTCTCCCTCAGGCAAGCTGTTCAGAAGACATGGGCCGCTGGCTTGGGCTGCTGCTGGTGGAGATGGGCTCCAAAGTCACTCCTGAGGCTCTGCACTATGACTACGTGGACGTGGAGACCTTAACCAGCATCGTCAGTGCTGGGCGTAACTCCTTCCTGTAAGGGTTGGCCCCTGCTGGCCACACCTGCCCAGGGCCTTCCTTGTCTCAGCTCCCTCTCGGCCGCTGAGCCAGCTTTCTGCACTGGGAGGAAAGGGAGGAGGAGCTGAGGCAGGCTCTGCTTCCTTAGGAAGCTAGAATGGGTGCTCCTCTTCCAGCAAAGGAGAGGGAGCTGGCTGCAGGAGGTAGCCCAGGATCAGGGGCAAGCTGTGATTGGAATGAGCAAAAGTGCAGAAGCCCTGGAGTAGTGGCCTGGGCTCTGCCCTCATGCCACAGGACCAAAGGCTCTCACACCCTTGAGCATGGTCGTGTAGTTAGTACATGAAGCTCAGCATTAGAAGAGCTGGTTTCAAGTCCCAGCTCTGCCACACCACCTGTGGGAGCTTGTGCTGGTTGCTTACCATCTTGGATCCTCAGTTTACTGACTCAGGATAGTGGTGATGAATTAACCTGCCTTCTGGTTGGTGTGAGAATCACATTGGTTCTGACTATGAAGCGCTAACACAGCACATGGCACAATGCTGCCTGCCATGTTGCTATTACTAATCTTCTGAGCTTCATTAAGAGCTGTTGCCAGAATCAAATGAGAGTGTAGACAGGGAAGCACGGTAAGCTGCAAAGTGTCATCATCATCATCATCACTATTGTACTTTTATTTTCTAGATATGCAAGATCCTGCCAGAATCAGTGGCCTGAGCCCCGAGTCTATGATGATGTTCCTTATGAAAAGATGCAGGTACGGTCCACTGGGGCTGCCCAGGAATGTGGCAAAGGCCACTTATTAGCTGTCCCTCACTGCTCCTTTTATCTTCTGCCTCAAAGAGATCATGTTCATTTAACTAGCAAGAAGGGAGCCCCTTCTTATCACAGATGGTGGCTCAGGACGAGAAGTCCCTGGCACAGGAGGCTGGGTGGTACAGTGGAGAGAGCCCCAGATCAGGAGGAAGAAAGTGGTCTATAGACTGCCAAGCACTACAGACATGTAAGGCATCGTCTCCAGTTTAAGCAAAGTGCTTGGGTTCTTCTCTGTTTACTGCTCTGTGAACTGATGCTGCTGATCCCATGGTGTCCAGGGCGATGCTGACTATAAGGCTGCGCTTCACCTGGTGGTATTCACAGTCTGGGCTTAAGCTCCCAGGACAGTCTCCCTGTTTTGCTTGCTAAACCAAGGAGATGCCAGCTTATTCATTTACAGTGAGGCTTCTGTAGCCGCATGACCCGGAATGCTCACAGCAGTATGCCCTGTCCCCTCCCTCAGGATGCCAGAGGATAACCACACTCTGACCAGATGCTGGCAGGTGGGTCAGGCCTCACAGCTAGGGGAGAAAGAGGGAAGCAAGCTGCTGGGGATAGCACGTGTCTGCCAGCCAGGACCCCTGCCTTGGACAGTACTGGATGACCCTCTGAGTTCTCACCTCTAGGACCCCCTTTTCTAGAAACTTCTCCAGCCATCCATCTTCTGTTCATATGGTCTTTCTTCAGACTCAGATGAACCAGTGGATGCAGCTTGAAGTTTTTCTTAGTTGCAGAGTTTACAGGCAAGACCCCTTAGCACTTAAGGATGTGAATGTTGGAGTCAGACTCAGGGCTGAGGCTGAGCTACCTCAGGCTTCACTTCTCTGGTCCTCACTTCCTGGCTCCAGATAGATATGATAAAACCTACCTTCTAGGACTATTGCAAGAATTAAATGAAATATTTTATGTAAAAAAAATTTAGCACAGTGTCTGGACATTAGAAGGTCCAAGAGTAAATAGTACTGTTGTAAACAACATCATTATTATTTTACAGTATTTTATCATATTCCACCCATGGTTTCCTGAGCTTTGACTGGATTTTGACTGTTCTTAATATACTCTACGTGCATAAATGTATGGTCAATCTATTAAGTTATATCACTTCTACCATTGACTGATCTCATCCATGACATTTTTTTGTGTGTGTGGAAAGACCATATTAGCAATTCAGAAAATTACAAGGGTACGTCCAAATGATGTGAGGACTAAAATATCTGTGATAAATCAAATCTGGTCTTTTGAGACTTTATAATTTTCCTCTCAGCAGGTACTCCAGTTTAGGGCTGCCTTCTGCTGCCCCCTGGCAGGAAGGTACTAGATTTGAATGATACACTGCTCGTGAAAGTGCTTTATAAACTGCTGGGTGCTACACAACAGCTGTAAAGGCCAAGATCTCAGAACAAAGAGTGCTCACACTGAGCAAGGACCAGAACACACCCCTGCATTACTGCTGAATTGATGAGTCTGAGCCTGCCTGCACTTAACCTTCTTCCTTCACCTCCTGCCCAGGACGAGGAGCCCGAGCACCCCAGTGGGGCCCAGGTGAAGCGCCATGCCTCCTCCTGCAGTGAGAAGTCCCACCGGGTAGACCCACAGGTCAAAGTCAAGCGCCATGCCTCCAGTGAGTTCTGTGTGGGCCTGCCCTGCTAAGCAGGGGGGAAGACAGGGAAGCAGTCTATTGGAGGGGTCTCAAAATCAGTTTCCTCCAGGGGTCAGGTGGGTAAAAAATGACTGAAGTGAGATGCAAGAAAATACTCTACCCTAAGAAAAATAATAGCACAAGCACAGTGATAGAGGGCAGCTAGCATGTGGCCTCAGAGGGAGTATGGCAGGGATTTGGGGGGACTGTAGGAAACTAGAGCACTCAGGTCCCAACCGTAGGAGTAGCTTCTGCTCAGCTCCAGCCGATGGTCCCCACACAGCAGTGCCACTCCCCCAGTGACAGATTTGCCAATTATTCAAAAGAAGCCAGAAATCTAAACTTTTTGTGAAATCTACTTATTTTTTAATATCAACAACTACTTTTTTTAAAATTTAACATCAAATAAGGCCAAATAGAGAGAGAAATTGTCTACAAGCTGTATCAGTTTCAGAGGCTAACAATTTGTGATTTCTGATTTGGGGACTGAACCCCTCCAAACACTCTGGACCCAGATCCCCTCTATGACCCAGCCCCTAGCTCAGCCTAGCACCCCACAGGGGCTCCGTGAGTTGCCTGATTGCCACATGGTACAGTAATGACTAAGAATGCCACCCAACTCTGTTGTAAGTTCTGTTTGATTTCTGACACTAATCTCTGCTCCCGTGTGATTTATCTTTACCAGCAAGCCGGCTTCCTGTAGGACAGCGTGTTCCAAGAGTTTTTCCTTTGTTGCTTTACATTTCTAATCCCCAGCATCTGAACAAAGTCAAGTTCTGTTCTTTGCTTTGTGAAGATTTATTTTTTAAAATACTTTTTTATATTATAGCTTCACTTCACTAGTATAGATAATCCCTTTCTAGGGGTCAGGAAATCTGTATTTCATTCCTCCCTTGACCACTAAATTACTATATAACTTTGGAAAAAGTCCTTTCTCCTCTCTGGGCCTGAGTTTCCTCTCTAAACAATTAGAGGGTTGCTGTGTAACACTCTTTATTTTCTACTCTCATAGGCGCTGGAAATACAGGCATGTAAGATTAAAGAAATCACAAGATATAAAAAACAAAAACCCTAACAACAAAGGCAAAAAAAGCAGATCCTTCCTTCAAACCAAATCTTATATGAAAGTCCAGTTTATAAAAGAAGTATAAAAGTGGAGCTACTGCCAGGCATGGTGGCTCATGCCTTTTAATCCCAGCTACTCAGGAGGCTGAGGCAAGGAGGATGGCTTGAGCCTAGGAGTTTGAGACCAGTCTGGGCAACATAGACAGACCCTGTCTCTAAAAAAAATTTTTTTTAATGAGCCAGGCATGGTGGCATGCGCCTGTAGTCCCAGCTACTGGGGTGGGGGGTGGGGGGGTGATAAAAAGTGGAGATACTCTGGTTGAGGCCCACTTGGCCTCCCCTTGCCCATACAGTGGGCTGTTAGCCATCACTGTGAAGCCGTAGGGTTCCTTGAAGGGCAGTCAGAAAACACAGTGGAAAATCAATGATATAGTCCAATAACATTGTTTTTCAGATGAAGAAACTGAAAAACACAAAAAGGAAATTGTCTTAGTTCATTTGGGCTGCTATAACAAATACCATAAATAGTGACTTATAAACAACAGAAATTTATTTCTCATAGTTCTGGAGCCTGGGAAGTCCAAGATCAAGGTCCCAGCAGATTTGGAGTGTGGTGAGGGCCCATTTCCTGTTTGATAGATGTCCATCTTTTTGCTCTCTGGGGTATCTCTTGTAAGGACACTAATCCCATTCATGAGGGCTCTACCCTCATGACCTTATCACCTACCACAGGCCCCACCTCCAAATACCATCACACTGGGGATTAGGTTTCAACATGTGAATTTGGGGGGGTGTGGATATAAACATTCAGCCAATAGCAAAAAGGTCTTGCCCAAGATCATGTATTAATTACCTCTTGCTACATAAGAAATTACCCAAAATTTAGCAGATGAAAACAATGCACATGTGTTATGTCACACAGTTTCTGTGGGTCAGGAACCCTAAGCAGCTTAGTTAGGCAGCATTGGCTTGGGGTCTCTCATGAAATGCAGTCAAGATGTTAGTTGGTCATTGGAAGTCACCTAAATGCTTGACAGACTGGAGGATCCACTCGCATGCCTGGCAAGTTTGTGCTGGTTTTTGGGAGGAGGGACCATGAGAACCTCTCCATAGGATTGCCTGTCTTCATGATGTAACAGCTGGCTTCCCTGAGAGCAAATGACCCAAGAGGGAGCAGCAAGGCAGATACTGCAAGATCTTTTATGACCTAACTTTAGAAGTCACACTCTGTCAATTCTGCAATATCCTAATGGTTACACCAGTCAACACTATTTATTGTGGAAGGGGACTACAAAAGGGCATGAATATCAAGACACAAGAATCATGGAGGCCAAGAAGACTGCTGAGGAAACTGGTGGTCTGAGAAGCTCCACGGACCCACTCCTAGCAAAACAACCACAACTGGTGGAAATTATTAAAACAAACCATCATTTAAAGTCTCTGGAAATTGTCCTAAGGACATAATAGCAAATGAAGAAACATTTATTTTAGAAAACTTGCTAAATCTCAGTAAGAACAGTGGGAGTTTGTGGTATTTGAGCCATAACCCACTCCTTTACCTCCTGCCCCCCATTTAGTGTGAAAGAATCTCCATTCCAGGCAGGTGTGGACAATAAAACAGGGCTCCCTCTTCCCCCAGCTCCCAGTCAAGGGCCATGGTATCTCCCCAGGAAGGGCAAGCCACCAGCATTTTTCATCATGTCTAGCTCCATGTTGCAGAGGCTAAATTCTAAGTACAGCCGAGAAGTAGGGAGCTCTCATCCTCTACCCAGTTCATAGGGAAGAGGCTTTGCCTCAGGTGGGGCAGGCCAAGAATACCAGAGCCCTGATTGCCCTCGCCCCAGCTCACTCATAGAGCAGAGGTTCTATACTGGGAGAGGCAAAAAGAGAAGGTGAGAGGTAACTGCCCCCACCCAGCACCCTGCTCATGAAGGAGGAGTGTTACTCCAAGAGAAGCAGGCTGTCTTAATCAGTTTTGTGCCACTATAACAAAATACCTGAGAATGGGTAATTTAAACAGAAATTTATTGGCTCACAGTTCTGGAGGCAGAGAAGTCCAAGATCAAGGTGCAGGTATCTGGCAAGGACCTTCTTGCTGCATCATCACATCGAAGAAGGCAGAAGGGCAAAGAGGCAAAGGGACTGAACTTGCCCTTTTATAATAGCATTAATCCCACCGATGAGGGCAGAACACTCATGGCCTAATCACCTGTCAAAGGTCCCACCTTTTGATACTGTTACAATGGCAATTAAATTTCCACATGAGTTTTGGCGGGAACAAACATTCAAACCATAGCACCGGCCATTGTTCCCACCCCTAAGTCCAGAGGAGTGACTCAGAGATTCTGCCAGGGAGAAAGGCAGGCCACGAGAACAGAGAATTCCAAAGATCTCCCTCAAAAGAACTGACTTTAGTTGGAACAGAGTATGAGGGAGTTCAAGCCAAAGGGTGTTCTCACAAACAATGGAGATTTGGTGGTAAACAAATAAGAGGAGGCTAGTAGCTCCATGAAAGCAATAAAATGAACCATAGGCCAGCTAGTTTGTCAAAGAGAACCACAGAAAGAGACAGTTAAGAAGAGCTCTCCCGGGGTCAGAACAAATCTCAAAGACTGGCCTCCAAAACTACCTTGTAAAAGGGCTGAATTTAATTGGATAAGATTGTGGAGCAATTTATGCCCCAGAGCATTGTCCAAAACAATAAAGCAATCAGCCGACAATTAGTAGAGCCTAACAGTTGGCAGTGATACCAACAGAAGCAGACAGCTTAACAGAGAGACCGGGGGAAAATCAGAGAGATCCCTGCTAACACCCAGTCATCCCAGGATGACTATACACATGTCCAAGGCTGTACCCTGTGATGAGCAACATCAGAGGCGTCATACTGCAGAAGGAGATAAGACTTCACTAAAATAGTCCAGCCAAGTCACTAAACAAATAAGCAAATAACCACAACTCTCAGTCAGTATCCAAAGATGCTACAATATATTATCTAAAATGTCAAATTTTCAACAAAAAATAATGAAATATGCAAAGAAATAGAAAAGTGTGACCCATACAGAGGAGGAAAAAGCAAGCAACAGAAACTGCCTATGAGAGGGCCCGAATGTAGAATTTAACAAAACTTCAAAGGAGCCACAAGAAATATGTTTAAAGAACTAAAGGAAACCATGCTTACAGAAGTAAAGGAAGATAAGATGACAATATATTTTCAGATAGAGACTGTCAATAAAGAGATAAAAATTGGCCAGGCATGGTGGCTAATACCTGTAATCCTAGTACTTTGGGAGGCTGAGGCCAGGAGTTCAAGACCAGACTTGGCAACCCAGCAAGACCCCATCTCTACAAAAAACAGAAAACTTAGCTGGGCATGGTAGTGCACACCTGTAGTCCCAGCTACTTGGGAGGCTGAGGCAGGAGAATCACTTGAGCCCAGGCATTGGAGGTTGCAGTGAGCTATGATGATGCCTCTGCACTATAGCCTGGGCAACAGAGCAAGACCCTGTCTCCAAAAAAAGAGGGAGAGAGAAATTATAAAAATAAACCAAATGGGAATCATGGAGCTGAAAAGTACAGTAACTGAAATGAAAAACTTACTAGATGGGCTCAACAGTAAATATGAACTGGCAGAAGAAAGAATCAGTGAACTTGAAGCTAGATCAATAAAGGTTATACAAGTGAAGAACAGAAAGAAAAATGAGCCTCAGAGAAATGTGGGACACCATTAAGTGCACTAACATATGTATCAAGGGAGTACCAGAAGGAGAGAAGAGAGAGAAATGAGCATTAAAAGTATTTGAATAAATAATGGCTGAAAACTTGCCAAATTTATTGAAAAACTTTAATTTCCACATCCATAAAGCTCAGTGAAGTCCAAGTAAGATAAAGGGAAAAACACATCATGGTAAAAATGCTGACACCAAGGACCAGGAAAAAATTGAAGGCAGAAGAGAAAATCAACCCATCACTTACAAGAGAACCCCAATAAGATTAACATCTGACTTCTCCTCAGTAACAGTGGAGGCCAGAAGGCAGTGGGATAACATATTCAAAACACTGAAAGAAAATAACTCTGTCAACCAAGATCCTATGTCCAGCAAAGGTATCTTTCAAAAAATTAAGGTGAAATTAGGACATTCCCAGATAAACAAAAACTGAGAAAGTGTGTTGCTAGCAGATCCAACTTACAAAAAATGCAAAAGGAAGCTCTTCAGGCTGAAAGCAAGTGTGACCTCAGACAATAATTTGAATTCACACAAAAAACCAAACAACACTGGTAAAGGTAATTAAGTAATTATAAAAAACAAATGCATATTTCTTCTCCTTTATTCTCTTACTGAGTTGAAAAAGTCATTATATAAAGCTATTTATTTGCATTTTGTGGGGCCTATAGTATATAGAAAGGTAAAAATTTGACAAGAATAGCACAAAGGAGATGGATGGGAATAAGAAAATGACACCAGATGGTAAATAAAAAAGTTAATTTAACCAACTCTGTAAGTATATAGTTGCTGTCCTTTCTTCTCTCAGATTCTTTAATAGACATAAAATTATATAAAATAATAATCATAACAATGCATTGTTGGGTTTATAACATGTATTGATGGAATATGTACAACAATAATAGCACAAAAAGGTTCTTATCTGATACAATAAGATGTTGATAACTCCTTGTTGGTCTACCTATTTTTATAAATTTTACCAGACTATAAAATCCAAAAGTCTGGGAGGCAACTCCCCTGGAAGTTGGGGAGGTGTGAGTACCCATCTGTGCCCTCCATGCTCTCTTTATAATCAGGCTTAAATTGCAGGGTAGTCATGTCAGGAACTGACTTTTGTGTGGGTCACTTGGTGACCGCTGCAATCCCTACAAGAGCTGCAGAGACAAGACCTCCAATTATCAGTAAATTATGGGGATCATTCCACACCCCACAATCTACAAAGGGCTGTGTATGGCTCTATAGCAAAAACATAAGACTTTTCCCTGAGAGGTTGGACTGTGGCCTTGGCCCGGCTAAAGCACTATAACATGGCATGGACCTGCAGACAGACAGACATTAGCAGTGGGACCTAACCTCTCTCTGCCTCAGTTTCCTCAGCAATAAACTAGAGCTAATAATAGTTTTTGTGAAGATTAAATGTGAATGCAAGTAAATGGCTTAACATGTAGTGCCAAGCATATAGTAAATGCTCAGTAGATTTTCGCCATAATTATTTTTTTGTTATTGTCCACCATAATGGTGAACCTACCATGGGCAACTGGATCCCTTCCTCCCCCAACCTTTCCCCAGTAATAACATCGACAATGCCTGACTGCAGCCCAGAGTCTAGAATCTCCACAGATCTGAGTTATAGGTAGCTGTCTCCTTGTCTTATAGGTAACTGAGAGTTGACTATAAAACATGCCCTTTTAAAACCAAAGTGTGTTATACATCACAAAATTTGTTTTATAATATTATCATTATTATCTAACATTTACTAAGCACTTACTATTTTCCAGGTACTATAATGAGTACTTTTCATTAATTACTTCATTTAAACCTTACCACAACCCATGAGGTAAATTTTATCAATATCCTTATTTACAAATAAGACCTAGAGGGAAAGACACAAAAACACCACCCTTCACTTTTGTCTGATGTCATACAACCAGTAAGGGGCAAAAATGAACACAAGCCTTGATCTGTGTGGTCCCAAAGCCCTTGCTCCTAGTCCCTGTGCTCTGTGGCCTCCTTTTGCTCCCTGTCTCCGTAGGGGATTCATACTACGTATATCTAAGGGACTAGATCTGAATATTCCCATTTGGTAGATGGAGAAGTTGAGGCTGAGAGAGAAGCTAACACCACCCTAGTACCTTTACTAAATATCAGAACTGAGGGCCTTTTCCTTCCCCACATCTTTGCAGGTGCCAATCAATACAAGTATGGCAAGAACCGGGCTGAAGAGGATGCCCGGAGGTACCTGGTAGAAAAAGAGAAGCTAGAAAAAGAGAAAGAGACAATTCGGACAGAGCTAATGGCACTGCGGCAGGAGAAGAGGGAGCTGAAGGAAGCCATTCAGAGCAGCCCAGGTACTTGTGTGGGTGTGGTCCTGAGCACCCATGGGTGTCTCAGCCTCAGGCACAGTAAGAGGAGGCCTTTTGCACAGGTCACCCGGTTTCCTACCCAGGAGAGGTGGGCTTCTCCTCCCCTTCCACCACCTCCTCTTTTTCCTTCTCTTCATCATCATCATAATTCCTCCCAATTAAAGGAAGTGCCATCAATTGCATAACTGCTTTGGGATAAGGGGATGAAAAAGCATCACAATAATGTGTGCACTTAATGTCATAAGATGCAGCCTGACTTTAGCAAAGGGAAAAACAGAAGTGCACCTTAGAATCAAGGAAATGAGAGATCATTTTGAACCCCACCTTCATTCATTCACCATTCATTCATTCATGTGTGTGAGACATGGGTCCAGGTGCTGGGAATGATGGACAGTGACACTTTCCCAAGATCCTCTTCTGAACCGAGGGACCTCGGCAAGCCCTGCCTGCTCTGAGTTCCTCCACACCCCATTTTCTTCTGTGTTTTCTTTGAATTCTCTAACTGCAGTTTGCCAAACTTTTAGCCTAAGGTTTCTCCACATGCTGGAGGGAACAAAAGTCCTGTCCTTATAGAATACGTCCAAGATCATGTAGCCCTATAAGAATCTGATGGACCTATGGACCCTTTTCCAAGAAGAAACACCACAGTTCACAATGTTGGAAGCAATTTCAGGAGCTCATGTATCTGCCTGTGCAGCCCACCCATAGATTGCCCAAGACTACAGGAGCCTTAAATTGAGAACTTCTGGTTTAAAAATTAAGACTTGTTCTGTGTGGCCAAGAATCAAAATCAAGCAGAGGAAGGCAGTTTGGTTTCACTATAAAGAAGAATTTTCTAAAGGTCAGAACCAGGATTTGGAGCAGGCTGACCATCCTGCTCGTCCTGCTCAATTTTTTTTTTCTATAGCACTACCACTTTGTAACATACCAGATTATTATATTTATTATTTTTTATTTATTGTTTATCACACACATACACACATAAATATAAGCTCCATATGGTTAAGGATCTTTCCCTGTTTTGTTCACTGATAGATCTCATGGACCTAGGACAGTGCCTGACATACAGCATAGTAAGCAGCACTCAATACATATTTACTGAACAAATGAATCTAAAGAATTCATTTGTTCATTCATTACTGGAAAACCCTCCAATTCAGTCTCCCTTGGGGCAAAGAATGGAACTAATTTTTAAGCCTGGTAAGACCCAACACTTAGCCTAAAAATATACTAACATATTGTTGGATTAAACTGAATAAGCAGCAGAATCTTACTGGAAACTCTGGTCTGTGTAAAGCACAGACTCTTGTTATGACTCTTGTTTACAAGTAACAGAAAGCCAAGGCAAACTGGCACAGAAATGAAAAGAAGAAAAATGTAATTGGAAAGTTGAAAGATCAGTTATGGTGAGGTCCAAGCTGTCCCCAATCCTGCTTCTGCCCTCCTCCGCTTTGGTTTCGTTCTCCCCCTGGTGGTGGCACAATGGCTGGGCAGCTCTTGCCCCCACCCAATCCTCTCAGCTCCCCCAGGGGAGAGAACTTCCCTTCCCAAGGACGGCCACGAAAGCCTCAGGATTCACTCTGATTGTCCGACCTTGATCCGTAATACAATCACTGTGACCAGGAGATGAGCTGGGATCATGGGCCAGGCCTAAGTTACGTGCCAAGCCCTTGAACTAGGAGTGAGGTCAGCCTCACCCAAACTATATGGAATGAGAGGGGAAAGGTGGTCTCCCACTGAGAAATCAGGGTGCTGTTTCCAGAAGATAGGGAAATGGGTACCAGGCAGGTAAAGACCACACCACCCAGCACGGAGCTGGAACCCCAGGCCCAAAGTCTTTCTCTTAACCAAGACTGAGGGGCTGGAAAGGCCCTCTGTGAGAGGCAGACAAGGGCCTAAGGCCCTGCCGGACTCCCTGCTGCTTCAGGTCAGATTCAACCATTTCTTATCAGTGTCTCTGGACTCAGGAGCAAAGTTAAAGGCTCTGGAGGAAGCCGTGGCCACCCTGGAAGCCCAGTGTCGGGCGAAGGAAGAGCGCCGGATTGACCTGGAGCTGAGGCTGGTGGCCGTGAAGGAGCGCTTGCAGAAGTCCCTGGCAGGGGGCCCGGCCCTGGGGCTGTCCGTGAGCTGCAAGAGCAAGAGTGCGGTGAGTCCACTGCCTTCTGCGCGGGGGACAGCTGCTCCCTAATCGCCTCACACTGCAGAACTCTCCATTGTGACCATTCTTTGGGGGTAGGGGTCGTGCTCACTCACAGATGAGAAGACTGAGGTCCAAAGATGTGGGGGGACATGCCACAGGTGGCACAGCTAGGAAGAGCACTCTTGAAGCAAGTTGTCTTGGTTCTCTGGCCTGTTGTTCTCTCCACGGCAGCACCACAGTTTGACTTTTTATCCTGAAGGTGATCTTAGAAATGGCCGTGGGGTTATTGATGATAATAATAGCCACCGTATGCTGAATAACAAACATGAGTTGATCGATTACCATAGGCCAGTACAGCATCTTAACCTCACATAATCTTCACAGCAGTCCCATGACGTAGTATTACATGTATTATTGACAGACAAGGAAACTGAGGTTCAGCAGCCCTGCGAGGAAGGGACTCTCACCTCTGGTGGGACATTCTCAGAGGAAACTTCCCTAACCTCATCTATATCAGGGTTTCTCAACTTCAACACTACTTACATGTTGGGCCAATAATTCTTTTTTATAGGGGACTATTCTGTTATAAGGATATTTAGCAGCATCCCTAGCCTCTAACCCATTGGTTGCCAGTAGCACCCTACCCCCAGTTATGACAACCAAAAATGTCTCCAGAAATTGCCAGAAATGTTCCCTGGGAGAGCAAAATTGGCCATCGTTGGAAACCACTGGTCTAAATTATCAACAATTTCCTCTGTTATTCTTCCTCATAGCATTTAACCACAATTTGTGTGTGTGTCTATGTGTGTGTGTGTGTATGCATGTGTCCTTACTTGTCCAATTTCTATCTCCTCCACTAGATTGTATTTGTGTTAAGAATTGGACTATATCTGTTTTGTTTATCATTAAATTCCCAGCCCTTTACAGAGTCTGAAAAATAGGAGTGCAATAAATGTTTGTTGAATGAATAAATGTTTTGCCTGCTTTCAGGCAAGGAAGTTGAGACTGAAAGCAATAAAATAACTTGTCTAACAAGTATGACTTGTCAGTGGGAGATGCGTCATTATTGTTGTCCCAGGTCGCACTGCCTGCCTCTCCATGGGACGTTCCCAGCCTCATTTTACAGACGAAGAACATGAGGGCCAGGGACAAAACAACTTCCCAGAGTGACAGAGGGCTGGTGGATGAGCTAGAACTGGTTCATTCATCCCAGCTGCTTCCTCCCACCAGTGTGCCCTGATGTTCCCATTCCAGAGCACTTTTCCCTCCACTTTTGATCCTTTTGACGTTCTGTGGAGATAAAGAGAAGTCTTCCCTAAATTCCTTGCAGGCTTAGCTGTTAAGATGTCACACTTAAGAAACTACATCCATTCTCAACATGGACGAAGTGGAGCAAAACAAAAAACAAGCAAACAAACAAAACTACCTCCTACATCCAGTTAGGTACCAAGCAGGTATCTGGAAAATGTAAGGAATGGGGTAGGGTAGAAAATGAGAAGGAATACAGGAGAGAAGCGGAGTATGGCTGTGGGGCTGGAATCCTGGCTCTCCCCCTTGTCAGCCATTTGACCTTGCACAGCAACTTGACCTTCCCCGTTTCCTCATTTGTAAAATGGGATGGCTGATAATGGTTGGTACCTACTTCATGGGCTTGTTGAAAAGCTAAATGAGTTAATCCATACAATGCCTGGTGCATAGTGAGGTTCAGTAATTTTAGTTGTCATTATCTTTATCCCAAGCCCTCAAGCATCTTCTTCCTCTCACCTTGTTCAATGCCTTCACGTTTGCCTAGTGCCTTCTATTTTAAAGTGTCCTCATTCTTTTGAGGATGGGATGCTGGGTGCAGGTAGCCAGCACCAGACCTCACCTATGTAATTATTTCTTGCCACCAACAGGATACTGCAAATAAACCCCAGAGTAATGTTCCAGAGCAAGCTCTCCCTGTCAACTGTGTTTCTGAGCTGAGGAAGAGGAGCCCATCCATTGTAACCGCCAACCAAGGAAGGGTGCTGCAGAAAGCCAAGGTACAGCAATAGTTCAGCTCATCAAAAGTCAGAGATCTGGTAGCCCCCTTGATATGGAACCTCACTCAAAACCAAAAAAATCAGCTAGTGAGAAAGGCAGAGAATTGCCAATACATTTCTGCAGTAAAGCTCATAAACTTTCCTCAGAGGGGACAATCCTCAGATCTCATTCAGAATCTATCCACTGTTAACACGTATTTCTAACAAGCTCAGTCATCTGGTTTCTGAGCCTACAATGTGTTCTGAGACAGGAAAGGTTCCGTCTCATAGGTGAGGAAACTGAAGATCGAGGTGATAGGACTTGCCCAGGGTTATGCAAGGCGTCACTGCAAGAGCAGGATGCAAACCTGACCCATCCAATTCTAAGTCCAGGGCTCACTACAGGATGCTGGTCCACAGTCCCTTCTGTGTGACTCTTGGGGTCAGCTGTGTTTCAGGACTTTTTGGATTTTTTAAGGGAATGTGGTACATATATATGATGAAAAACCCCACGATCTCAGGTGGTACCCTGTAAGCAAACATGTTCATTCTACAGCCAGACATGTGAATATTCACACCACATGAAATAAATAAAGATTATAAACAGCCTCAGTTCAGATCAGGTTTTGCCACCAGATGAGTTGGTACCAAAACACTTGAGAAATATTTTGATTTCAGAGCTTTCTGGATTTCAGGATTGCAAATAAGAAAGTATGGAACTGTCTTAGTCTATTTTCTGTGGCTTATAACAGAATACCTGAAACCAGGTAATTTATAAAGAGAAAGAATTTATTTCTTAGAGTTAGGGAGGCTGAAAAGTCTAAGGTTGAGGGGTGCATCTGGTGAGGGCCTTCTTGTGGGTGGGGACTCTGCAGAGTCTGGAGGCAGCCCAGGGCATCACATGGCGAAAGAGCTGAGCATGCCAGCTCAGGTCTCTTTTCCTGTTCTCATAAATACATCAGTCCCACTCCCATGATAACCCATTAATTCATTAACCCATTAATCTATTAATCCAAGAATGGATTAATCCATTCATGAGGGCAGAACCCCCATGACCCAATCACCTCTTGAAGGCCCCACCTCTCAATACTACCACATTGGGGATTAAATTTCAACATAAGTTTTGGAGGAAACAAACATTCAAACCTTAGCAGGACCTGAAAAACAAATGCCTAGCACATCAGAGATGCTCGATAAGCCTTTGCTGAAGTTGACACTGAGACTTGCCTGGCAGTAGCACAGAATGTCTGAAAAATTGGTGGGAAGTGAGCCTGGAAAGATAGTTTGATATAGAAGGACCTGAAGCTAAGAAATGTGGAGACATGTGAGTTTTCAAGGAAAAGTCTCTTTTTTAAGATGAAAATATAAAATTAATCTTTATTAATTTAAAATAAAAGGGGGACAGTAGAATGGTAGTTGCTAGGGGCTGAGGGCTGGGGGAATTGGGGTGATGTTGGTCAAAGGGTACAAACTTTCAGTTTTAAGATGAATTAGTTCTGGGGACCTAACGTGCAACATGGTGGCTATAGTTAACAACACTGTATTGTATACTTGAAATTTGCTAAGAGAGTAGATCTTAAATGTTCCCAGCACAAAAATAAAAAAGAAATGGTAACTAGGTGAAGTGATAGATGTGTTAACTAACTTGACAGTGACAGTCACTTCACTCTCTCTATATATACATATATTTATTTATATATATATACACATAAAAATTTTTAAATTTTTTTATTTTAAAAATCAAAAATTAAATAAAAATTTAAAAATAGAAAAATAAAATAAAAGGGGGAACATTCTGTTTGAAGTAGTGGAAAATTCCAATTTCATTCATTCAAGAAACACATAATAAGCACCTGCTCAATGCTGGGCACTTTACTAAACACTTTCAATACGTTCTTTCATATCGTCTTTGCAATAACCGAGTAAAGTGGGCATTCTTAGCCCCAATTTCACAGCTGAGGAGACTAAAATTAACTGGTAGATAAAGCAATGAACAAGACAGACAAGGTCCTGGCTCTCAAGAAGCTTCCAAGCTAGTGAAAGGAGATAGTTAATATATTAATACCCAGTTAATGTAAAACGGTAATTCCAGAAAGTGATACGTCTACAAAAAAAAAATATGTAACAAGAAAGAGGGACTGGGGACAGGGTTGGTACGATAGATGGAGTGGTCAGAAACAGCCTCTCCAAGCAGTGACCCAAGTGACAGGAAGGAACAGTGTGAGAAGATCTACAGCAGAAGCATCCCAGGAAGAGGAGACAGCAAGTGCAGAGGCTTTCGAGAGTGCCCGCTGGCCAGATGGAGGCCAGAGCAGCTGGAGCGTAGCGATGAGAGGGAGAGTGGAACCAGCTGAGGAGGAAGAGGCAGGCAGTGCCTGATCCTTTTATGGCCTGAAACTGCATATTGTATCAGAATACATTTAAAGGACAGCTGTTTATCAGCTACATGTCAACAATGCTTTGGGAATGTTTGCCGGTTCTGTCTAGGATCACACCAGCACGTTCTTTTAAAATGAACGGCTCTATAAGTAGGCTGAGGCTGCATCCTCAGGTTGGAAATGACTTTCAGAGCTTGAGAAGAAGAGCCTTTATTCTTCCTTACAGTTAGCCAGTCATTCAACAAATATTTGTTAAGGACTTACTATATGCCAGTCTGTTCTAGGTTCTGGTTCCATAGCAGGGAACCAAAAATAGTCCCTGGCCTCATGGAGTTGGGAAGATTTTAAATAAGACATGAATATAAAATATGATGCGAGGTGGTAATAAGTACTTTGACAAAAATAAAGCAGGGTAAGGGGAGAGAAGGTGACAGGGGCAGAGGTGACTGTCAGTGACAACAAAGACCCTTTTGAGGAGGTGACACATAAGCAGAGACCTGAATGGAGTTTAAGGGAGTGACCCATGTGGGGGCCTGAGGGAAGGACGATCCAGGCAGATCCAGGCAGTGTGAAAAAGCTTGACATGTTTGAAGAACATCAGGAAGATCTACATGATTCCAGTGAAGGGAACAAAGGGTAACCATTAGGAGAGAAGATCAGACAAGTAACCAGCTAGGGGCCAGACCATCTAGACCAGCAGTCAGCAAACTTTTTCTATAAAGGCCAGATTGTAATTATTTCAGGCTTTGTGGACCATATGGTCTGTTCCACAACCACTCAACTCTGCCACTGCAGCACAAAGGAAACCACACATAATACATAAACAAATGATGAATAAGGCTGTGTCCCAATAAAACTTTATTTATGGGCACTGAAATTTGAATTTCATATAATTTTAACATGTCATGAAATATTATTCTTCTTTTGACTTCTTTTCAAACATTTGAAAATGTGAAAAACATTCTTAGCCTGATGGCTTATACAAAAACAGGCAAGTTGCCAGTCCTTATCTAAAGTATTGCAGTCCACTGAAGGAAATATGGATTTTGTTCTAACATAATGGAAGGTTTTCAGCAAAGAGTTTTTGAATATGAATTACAGTTTTAAAAGACCATTGTGGCTATTATTTTGAGAATGGATGAGGGGACAAGAGAGACTAGCATGAAAAAGTGACTAACTCAGGGCCACAGAAAGAGAGAGAAGGGACGAGGACCCAAGGCTCTCTAACTTGGCCAGTGGAGATTGTCATATAACTAGGTACAGTGAAATGTGTTTATCCAAGTCACACTAGATCAAATTCAACAAACTGATTTGTCTTGTCTTTCTGTGCTTCAGGAATGGGAAATGAAGAAGACCTAGGCAGAGGATGAGGATTTCATTCCAAAGGAAATGTCAGCTTGTCCACCTAAGGCGGAAATGCTTTTATCACAAGGAGATGCCTGGAGAAGACTGGGTGTAGCCCCCGCTCTCTGGGGCACCCAAAAGACCAGCCTTTATTGTCTGCATGATTTTAGGGGATATGGGGAGGGAAGAAGTAGAAGGGAAGAGGGAAACGGAGGGCATCCTTATGACTTTACAAAGGATGGAAAGGGGGGTGGAGGGAGACAGAGGTCTGTACAGTTGTAAAGGTTTTGTTAGATGTCTTAGCCTTCCCTTCTGAAGAAGAAATGAAAGCACATGTGAATAAGCCATTCCATCCCATTCTCAGCACCCCGTCCCCAGTCCTTAGAGCAAAGGCCGGCAGTGCTGAAGCACCAGTGGTGCAGTGTAAAGACACGAGAATTGATCATCTGATCACACTTGTGCCAACTGGATTCATGCTGGGCATTACTGACAACCTCTGGGCAAGACAAATGGGCTGAACAATCAATAACATTATTCCTGCCTGCATAAATGTGAACAAAAGCTACACAGAACATGCGAATTCTACAATCATTCCTTACTTGCTTTAGAGCTAGACAGAGTACAGCTACTAGAATCTTCTAGATTTGAATGTTTTAAAATCAGATCTGAGTATGCAGAAGCCAAAGAGAAGTTCAGCAGCTGACATATTTTAAGCTCACAGTGACACTCAATAACAGGAGCATGGAGTTTTAATGTCCACAGGATGTTGCAGGCATAGGGTGAGGTCATTTCTGGCAATCAAGTCCTTTACCTATTTTATATGACACTGAGGTAACCAGGAGGCACTATGTCTTTATCCTAATGAAGTCATCATCTTGCACTCAGAAGCCCACTGGTCTGCCTTTCCATATCTGGTATAAAGTAAAACTATCAGGGAAAACCAAGAGGATGGTGACTTATTTCTGCCACTTGGGTGCTAAGCCTTTTACAAACACTTGATACTTTCATAAGGCAAGGACCTCAAGTCCTGGGTTCTCGACACTGTAGGCACTTTATGGGGCTGTCTTCAATACATTTCCCTTTATCATTAAATAAAGATAAAACCATTTAACTCTATGAGCTCAAAGCTTAGCTCAAGGGAGGAGAGAAGGAAAATCCCAGAATAACCTTTGGACACTTTGCTAGAGGCTTTACATATTTTACCCCACCTAAGGCCTTACATACTTTAGCCTCACTCAACTTTTACCACCCCACCACCCTGACCAGTGGTCACCCAGCTGATCAGTGGCAAAGCATAGGACTTAGGGGTTATGAGCCTAGATCCAGATAGGGCTGGGTTTGAGCCCTTCCTCTGCTGCTGACCAGCTGGGTGAACTTGGGAGTCACTAGACCTCTCTGACTCTTGGCTTTCCTTATCTGTAAAAACAGGGTTAACAATTGTTTCTTTCCTCCCAAGACTGCTGGGAGGATTTAATGAGATAATACATGGGAAGCATCTTGCATAGTGTCTAAGAAATAGGAAATGCTTAGTCAATAGTGGCCTTTTATTATTAGCTAGATAAGAAATATCTGACTCAAAAGCCTGTGTTCTTCCCACTGAGGAAGAAATGACTTTTATGTGGTAATTACAGCCACCAAAAGCAAAAAGGCAACCAATCCATAACTGGTAGTTTTTATCCAAATTCCACTTCAGGGACAAAGGAGCTCACATACTCTGGATCGTAAATGTTCTTTTTTAAAATGTGGATCCTGGAATGGCATCCAACACTCCAACTGTATCCTCAGTGTCTGTCATACTCATTCTTATACAGTTATTTTGGGGTTAAGTATCTTTCCCACCAACAGATCTTGGACTTTTGAAAGGAGGGAGCCTAGGTAATTAATAATTAATATTTATCAAGCCCTCACCATCTGTCAGGCACTGTATTAGCCAGGGCCGGCTTCACAGGCATGCAACCTGTGCAGTCACTCAGGGCCCTAAGCTTAGGGCCCTGTATTTGGTTTAATGCTCTACTGTTGCCTTCTTAATAATTTTTGAATGAGGGGCTCTGCATTTTCCTTTTGCCCTTTAAATTATATAGCCAGTCCTGGTGCTAACTAATCACTTTTCCAGGCATTATCCCTTTAGTCTTCACTAAAACCCTGTGAGATAGGTTATATTATCCCAGTTTTCACAGTTCCAGAAATGGAAGCCCAGAGAGGTCAGGTAACCTGCCCAAGTTCACACAGTTAGGAAGTGGTGGAGCCAGCACTTGGATACAAGTCTGACCCTAGAGCCCTTACTCTTAATTCCAAAGCTCTGTTTCATCCATGTGTCCCCCTCCCCTTGCACTACAGCATTCAGAAGCACATTAGCACTTAATAAATAGATGAATGAATGGATGTATGCATGCAGCACACTTGGTGTAAGTTGGGCAGCTAGGAGAAATGTAAGCAAAATGGCTAAGGCATGGATACCAGTTAGTGTTCTTGCTTGTTAAAATGCCTTGTTTGGTTGTATTCTTTCAAAGTACAGGCCACAGGTCCAAGGTGGACTTGAAGCTCCATCCTTCCCAACACTGCCAAATGTTTGGTCTGTCAGAATTCTGGTGTCACTGGATCCTCAGTGAGGGCCCTTGCATAGATTCACTAACCTCTCTGAGCCTCAGTTTTCTCATATGTAAAAGGGGATCATAATACCTCCCTAAACCATGTCACCCTTCTCATAAGGTCAAAAGAAAATATAAGGTATTGCTTACAACACATTTGAGCTGGGCCTCAGATGGGTTATAAAGATGCAAAATACTCCACCTCTGTCCTCATGGAACTTACAGACAAGCAGAAAAGAAAATCTCACCCAAATGCCTACAGTACAAGTAAGTCATGTCATAGTAAGATTCAGAGTGCTCAAGAACACTTCTTGTTACTTAAAAAAAAAGGGGTTTTTTTGGTTTTTTACCTGAGGGGCTATCTAGTAACTAAGCTGGCAGCTCCAAGTGCCCTGGACCACAATCACTGGTCCATCCTCACATCCTGTCAGCTTTCTATCCTAAATCTCTAAAATTCATCCACATCTTCCTATCTTCACTGACACTATCCAACTTCATTCATTCAACAAATACTTACTGAGCACCTACTATACTGGATGTCAGAAATCAGCTGTGAACAAGACAGACATCTCAAGAAGCTCATGTGCTAGCTGGGGAAACAAGAAGCAAAACAAAATACTAAGAAACAAAAAGAGTGCTGGACACAGCTACTTTGGATAGGGTAGTTACAAAGATCTCTCTATTGAGGTGACCTCAGGACAGAGCACAACCCTCTCTTGCCTGGGCTATTGCAACATATTGTATCTTCCCCACCTCTTAACACCTTGTGATGTCTTCCATACAGCAAAGTGACTCTTTAAACATGTAAAGGCTAGCTGGGTGACGTGGCTCACACCTGTAATTCCAGCACTTTGGGAGGCTGAGGTAGGAGGATCACTTGAGCCCAGGAGTTTGAGGTTGCAGTGAGCTATAATGATGCCACTGCACTCTAGCCCAGGGAACAGAGCAAGAACCCGTCTCAAAAAAAATAAAAATGTAAAAGCTTTGTCACATGTTCCGATTGCCATCAGAATAAGACTAAATTTCATTCAGCAAAAAAATTTTGAACACCTACATTAGGGCATTGCTCCATGGGAAAGGACAAAAATCTGTCCTAATGAAGCTTATATTTTAAGGAGGGGAAATGAGACAATACACACCATTTAAAAACTTAAGTCAGAAAAGAAGGGCATTGGAGGAAAAAGCAGGAAAAGAGTGATGGGTAAGGGTTCAGGCTGCAGTGTCTTAAATTGCTCACGTGCTCTGGCCTCACCTAACTACTAGTCCTATGTTACCTCCCCTCAGTCCCTTACATGCAATTCTCTTTCCACTTCTCTGGGTCTTTGCAGATGATGCTTTCCTCCGCCTGAATCCTTTCTTCCTCTTTTCATCTACTCATTCTTCAGCTCTCAGCTCAAAAACCCCTTCCTTTGGGAAAACATCCCACACTCAGCCATACTTGTATTCTAGGCTTCCGCAGCACCATGCCCCTCGCCTTTAAACAACGCTCATATTTTGACTTTATATCGCGCTTGTATTTATCGTTTACAATGTCATGTAAGCTCCATGAAGGCACAAGCCTCATCTGCTTTGTTCGCCGCGAACCCCGCGCCTAGCTCGCAGCCTCCAGTTGCGACCAGGCTGGATCCCACGGTCCCAACACGCTGAGAACCGGAAGTGCTGCGTTCCAGCCGGAGGACCGGATAAGGGAACAGCTCGGCATGCAGGACAACCGGAAATAAAGCGCTCCTGTCCGGAAGCCCTGAGAAGGAAACGCCCGCAAAGGCTGCAGGGAAGCGTGGTTTCTAAGTGGGCGCGCATTTTCACTTGGAGCAATTGCGCGTGCGCTGCCTGGGTCAGCCCAAGTCGGGAACATGGCCGTGCGGTCGCTGTGGGCGGTCCGGCGCCGGGGACAGCGCCTCCTGGCCTCGAGTGCAGCGTGGGAGAGCAGGTAAGCGTTGCAGGCGGGGGTCGGGGGCGTGAGGACTATGAGAAATGACCTGGCTGGCGGGGGTGGTTTTGGGCTGGAGGGCGAGACTTATCTCGGCGCAGGGGAGAGGACGCACCAAGCCTCTCGGCCTCTGCGACCGGGCGCGCTCACGGCCCCATTTTACAGATGGGGAAACTGAGGCCCACAGCCGCGCCTTTTTCCCAGGCCGAGAAAGGTGGGAAGATCCGAGGTCATGACCTGGGAGATGGGAAGTCTCTTAAGCCTCAACCATCGATTGAATTGGGGATGTACCTTTCTCCCTGCCTTTTCTCCCCTTTGGTGTCTGCGGGTAAATTGTGGTTCTTTCTCCTGACTCCGTGTGACCCTACGGCAGGCCCGTCTCCTTTATCTGGGCATTATTTTACCTGTCGGTAAGAGGAGGGCGTTGCACATGGTTTCTCCTTACGTCCCTTCCATCTGCCTTCCGGAAGACTGTGAAATTCCAGTTGCTGTTTTTATCCATTGGCGGCTTTTACTGGTCGCTTACCATGCCGACTGCAAAACTATGGGTAGTTCTTTTTATTATTCCTTGTTTAATAAATGAGGAGATTGAGGTTTAGAAAAGTTGAGTAACTCTTCCAAACTTAAAAATACTTGGGAAGTGGTAGAACCCTGGCTGGAAACCAGTCAGGGCTCTAGAATCGGCATTTTTATTTAATGAGAGATGTTAATTATTCCCCATAGACTATTTCTTCCTGGGAAAAAGAATAAAAAATCCGTTGAGTTGGACCTCCAAATTGTAAATTAAGCTGCTGGGGAATAAGGTAAATTTACATAAGTATTTGTCACCCTTTTTATCTTAACACACCAGACCCAACACCCTGCCCTAGCAGCTAGGTGAGGGGTTGAATTCAGAGTTTAGGATTTGGTTTTGTTTTGTTTTGTTTTGAAATCTTTTGGCAGTTTGTTGGTGATGTAGGGAAATGACCAGAAGAAAAATGGTTTCTTCTGATAGATTTCCCCCCACTCCAGTTCTGAAGCGGTAGGAATCTGGGATTGGCCACAACTCCCCTCTTTTTCTCCATCTGAGTTCTGACCATTTTCTCTTTTAACTGGCCCTGAGAACTTTTTTTTTTTTTTTTACTTTTGTAGAGACGGGATCTTGCTATGTTGCCCAGGCTGGTCTCAAACTCCTGGCATCAAGTGATCCTCCTACTTTGGCCTCCCAAAGTGGCCCTGAAAATATTTTGACCTGCTTTCAATTGGGTAAATGTGATTTTTTAGGGGGAAAGAGGTATTTCACCCTGTGTAATTTGCTCCAGATCTATGGTGACCATATTTTCTGAATCAAAAATTTGAACCATGTATAATAGGACACTGGATCATCATAATTAAATTCAAGACCACCCCAGAAAGTGTGGAAGATAAAAGTCCTTGTGTATACCTTTAAACTAGCTGTTCGCTTTGCCCAGAATGCTCTTTCTTAAAGGAAACTTCTTTACCCACTTTAAATCTTTGCTCAGCTGTCACTTCAGCTGAGTGAAGTGACCACTCTAAATAAGCTAGCTATTTGTTTTAACAAGTTCCCGTACTCAACGGATTGATTTTCCTGATAATTTTACTTGAAATCAAATTATGAGGACCCAAGATGTGTAATGGAGACTTCCTTGAACTAGGGGTCAGAACTGCCATAGTTCAAGATCTGCTATAAACTAGCCCCTAGTCTAAATTTCTTCCTAGGTAAACTGAACTAAATGTCAAACATTTGAGCTGTATAAAATTTTAGATTACATAACTAGTGAATATAAGATCTATTTTATTCACCAGTTTATTTTTCACAGGCTATAACATACAGTAAGTGTCTATAAGTATTTCATTGACTTGATTTTACATTTAGGTCTAGAGTTCCCAACTCAGAATTTCTCTTTCTCAGCACAGATTCTCTTACCTAAAAGCCATATACCTTGTGGTCAAGAAGGCTTAAAATTTTAAGCTTAACTCCAGTTTGATAAGGTCTCTTTACTGGACTTAATTTTTCCCATCTATAAAATGAAGGATTGAACCAGAACTATATGACTTTGTGTTTAATTCCCACTTCTGATACTGTCCCTCTGGTTCTGAGTATTAGTACTTGGTTTCCTCTTTGCTGACTTTTGTGTATACACTTATGGCTGTTTCTTCCTGACTCAGTAGAATACCAGCTATGTGATCTTGAGAAAGTCAGTAAGCCATAAGCCTCTCAGTGTCAGTTTTCTCATCTGTAAAATAGGGATAATAATAGTACTTGTTTTACATGTTGATAATGAAAAGATGGTTCAGGTAAAACTGTCTGATACATAGTAAGGGCTCCATAAGTGTTCGTTAGTCACTGTAACTAAAAACACTTTCTCTAGAGAGTCAGTCTGGGAAGCTTTCTGGTCTCTAAACTTTATTATAATTTTGGGTTTTTATGATGTCATTTCTTCATTATGTGCCACCTCACTCCTACTTTAGGGGATGGCTACATCCATTCAGTACTGCCACCCAGAGAACTGCTGGTGAGGACTGCAGTTCTGAGGACCCTCCTGATGAGCTTGGGCCCTCTCTTGCTGAACGAGCCTTAAGGATAAAAGCTGTTAAACTGGAGAAGGAAGTCCAAGATTTAACTGTGAGTAAATTTTATATTATCTGTTCTTCACATCCTCTCTCTAGTTTAAATATCCAAGTAAAGTTTTTTACGTCCATTTTTAAAATGAAGTTTCATCTAATTGGCTCTTTATCTACCCTTCACCCCTCTTCCACTCTCTTGCTAGGTATACTAGGCAGAAAAATCTGTAGTAGTTCAAAAAGGCCACTGGCTAAGAAGAGTCATCTCATTCCAGTTCCCTATTGTGCCACAGCACTTAGATATCTGATATTTTGGCAGTTTAAAGGAGGTATAGTGCCTGGCATGTAGTAGACACTCAATAAATGTTTGTTGAACATGTGACGTCACTGACCATTATTCTCTACTGATCAGACCACATCTATCTGGCACACTGGACTCAGTCCTGGGTTGACGGACACACTTAGAAGGAGATAGGTAAACCAGAGTAATTCCAAAGCAAGACCACCCAGAATGGTCAGGAGGCTGGAAAACGTGTCTTGGAGAGCAATTAAAAGAACTAAGAATTATAAGAATGAAAGAGAAAGGGACTAAAGGGGCTAAAATAACTGACTTCAAATAATGATGTACTTTTTAAAACTTATTCTCAGTTGTGCTAGAGTTCAGTGCAATGAAAGAAAGGTTGAGGTTGGCAGTGTTGGCTGAATATAGGGGGAAAAATGCTTTCTCTCAAGATAATGAGCTTGAAAATAGTTGTGTTCAACTGGCAGGCTAAATGACTAACTTATCAGGGCTGCTAAAGAGTAGCTTTCTGCTGTGGCCGAGGATTTGGAGAGGCCAATCTAAGATTTCTACAACTCCTAGTTTGTTTTATAAAAACCTATCACAGCCGGGCACAGTGGCTCATGCCTGTAATTCTAGCACTCTGGGAGGCCAAGGCGGGAAGATCACTTGAGGTCAGGAGTTGGACACCAGCCTGAGCAAGAGCAAGACTCCATCTCTACTAAAAATAGAAAAATTAGCCGGGCATCATGGCACACGCCTATAGTCCCAGCTACTCCAGAGGCTGAGGCAAAAGGATCACTTGAGCCCAGGAGTTTGAGGTTGCAGTGAGCTGTGATGACACCACTGCACTGTACTCAGAGCAACAGAGTGACAGAGCGAGATTCTGTCTCAAAAAAAAAAAAAACCTATCACAAGGGTGAAATTTGTAAAGTAAGCAAAACCATTCTTTTTCACCAATAAGCATATTTTTTCTCATTCTTTTGACTTTGCTTTTGATGTTAAGGTGAGATACCAGAGAGCTGTAGCTGACTGTGAAAACATAAAGAGGCGAACCCAGAGATGTGTAGAAGACGCCAAGATATTTGGTGAGATATTTATTCACAATAAAAACGTCTTTCAGCTTAAGGACAGTTACTGGCAGTCCTGCAAACTGAGCATAGTGCAAGCACATCTGGGTGTTTAACTGATCCCTCCCCTACCCTTCCACTGTCCCCATAGGCTTTCTGTGTTGCTAATCGGGAATGGTGTCAGGTTAACCATTTGCTAAAATAATGCTGGCCTTTATATTGATCAAACCTTTGTTTATTTTCCAAGCGTGTACAGTTACGACAGTTAACATTCTAGTGCTTATACAAACAATTCTGTTTGGCTCATTAATGAACAAGTGAATCATTGAGATATTTGGAGGAAAATCCAAAGAGCAGACACATAGGCAATCAGGAATGCTGAAATACGCTTAATGGAAGCAAAATTGGTCTATATCCGTAGGGTGGTAATCAACTGTATCTCCACTGGCCAGTTTGCACTACTATGGACAAGAATCATTTGCTTTGCTGTTAGTACTGTACAACTTACTGAGTTATAAAATAACCCGAAGACAAAGGCTCAGACTACAGAGTCAGATTACCGTGAAGGCTGTGCTAGACTCCGTCTATTTTTTCATGGAAGATATTTAATAATCTTTTTGGTCCATTTCAAAGTCTCTTTCAGAAAATTTTCCCTTAACACACTACATCTTGTTCCACAGGTGTCCATGACAGTGTTAGTTGAGTCACAGGGATTCCAGGGTAAAGGGCAAGTCTATGATTACTTCCTGTACTTACCGCTTATTATGGAGCATTATACTTTCAGTCACCACAGATGGAATGAAAGAGCTTGCTGAGCACTTGGATGTTATCCTGTCCATTTTTTTCTATCATGCTCCTTCTTATTCTCTGGATTTTATCTGCTATTTGTACACAGAATTCACTTCATTCTTGTCCTGTCTAACGCCAGTGCTTTGGCATAACCTTCTGCTCTTCACTCAGTGCTGTATAACTCATGTATCAAGGCTTCAAGTGTACTGACCTCCAAATTGTATTCCTGATGTTCATCCACATTTTAGTCTCTTATTTCCAGCTTTATAGCAGGGCTCACCAAACTATAGCTTGCCATCAGTCCATAAATAGTTTTGAATTACATCATTAAAAAGTCATGGAAATTTGTTTTCTCTTTTATTACATAATTATCTATATAAGATCCTTGATTTTTCCTTTTGTCTCATGAAGCCTAAAATACTTAATGTATGTCCTTTTACAGAAAAATTGGCTGTCCTCTGAGCTACAGGGAATAGCAAATAGACCAATTGTCATAACTTCCTGCTATACTGCCTACGTGAGGAGAGCAGAGTGGGTGAGCTTAGCATAAGTCAAGCTTTGAGTTAGGAGCCACCTTGTATCAGTTTACTCAAGTACATAATAGGATTCCTGAGAACAAATACATATTAACTAAACTCAAAAGAATTTAATAGTTAATCTGATTTATTAACTTACAGAGCAAAATGTGCCTAGCAAAAGATACCACATAAGTCATTTGCTTAGACTTAGAAAATTGAAGATTATTGGGTGAGCATGGAAGTAGAAGAAAAGTAGAATGCTTTTAAGGGATATAGCAATGCAACTACCTGACCTTCCAGGGGAAGTTTTGTCTCAGTAATCCACTTTCTCTTAAATAGGTCACAAAGACCCATTTTTCTTTTCTACAAGATTATGCAGTCAGTCACCAACCATCTATTAAAGTAACAAAATAATTAGAACGGAATCAGGCGGAACCCCTCATTATACAGACAAGAGAACCTATGCTTCTATTTACTCAAATTCATACACCTTTACTGACTAGAAGGTAGGTCTCTTCTTACCCTGGCACTGTACAAGTCAGCCCAGAAGTTTACTGCTTTCGAAATTTTATTATAGTATTGTCTTCCTTTGAATAGCCATGGGGTGCCTTTGCTATTCCTGATTGATCTTTATCAGAACAGAACATTTTTTTATGCTTGGGTGGAATTTTGATCTTATCAGCATACTGTTCAAGCCTTTGGCTGATCTCTTTTACAGCTGATCTGTTAACAGCCATTAATGTATTTTATGGCTGCCATCCCTAGTGAGGGGTGGTGAGAGGGGGTGTCTTGTGAAAATTTGATCACACAAAGCCTTGTTCCCTGGAAATACCTCCTGGTTACACTCTTTTCCTCTCTATTGCCTCCTCTCCTACACCCGGCCCGACTGTATCATACCTAGATCACTTCATTGGCTCTCCTAGTTCTTCTTTCTTTCCCCCCATTCATCATGCCCCCCAGTTCCCCAAATTCATTATATATGCTACCTAACTAATTTGAATCACATATCTACTTGTTTTCCTCAAGAAGCTTTAATGGATCTCTGTCACCCTCAAGTTGAAAATAGAATTCCTACCTCTATCAGTCTTTCTCTGCCATCCAGGAAGTAAGTCTGGGAAATCTCTTCTTAGTGATCTCTTTTATTGCTTGCCTGTGGCTGATGTTCCTTCTTAACTTTGAGTACAGTTAAGGTGATTACCTATTTTGGCACAGGGCCTTAAACCTGTCCCTCGATTAAAGTCAGATCAGCAAAGTCCTTGCCTCTCACCAGCCCCCAGAACTTTGGTATTGTGTCATAGACATCTCTAATGATGGTATTCCTTATCCTCATTTCTGTAAGAAAAATCCAGCTCCAGAATTGGGAGTAATGGGATTTCTCAACAACTAAGTTTACATTTGTCTTATAACACTTCATATGACTCAGAAGATCAGACAAGTTTTGTGGTCCATCTCCAGCAACTTCATAGCAGACTCGCCTCATCTGTGGATGTGTCTTACATTCCTGTCCTATTAAGCCAGTCCTCAAGAATAAACAGTCTTGACACCCCTTAGCATAATGTGGTCAACTTGTTTTTTTAATTGTTGCAAAGTCCCTCCCCATGAAATATTAATATCTTGTCTCTGTTGAGGATGTGTGACTTAACACAACTGAGATAGGCAGGAATTTTCTAAATGTTCATAACTCAATATTAACAGTGAATAGCAACAAAAATTTAAGATGCATAAAAATAATTGTTAAATGCATAAACATGCATAAAATTGTTAAATGCATAAAATGGACAGGTTTTTCAGCCTATTGTATATAGTCTTCCCTAATTGTTGGGTTCTAACCATCTTTTCTAATTCTTTGTAGGATTTCTAGTCATATTTGCCTTCTGAGAGAGACAATGACTTGTCAGTTGGGTCGGGGTGGTAATCAGTGATGACATCGGAGTCCTGTGTGGCAACCTTTCCACTTTCTGGGCTACCCAGTATACCAGCCACCTAACTAGTCCCAAGGGAAGAGTGATTTCCTCACAAACAATAAAAATGTCTGGTTTCTCTGCAGGAATCCAGAGTTTCTGTAAGGACTTGGTGGAGGTGGCAGACATCTTGGAGAAGACTACAGAGTGCGTTTCTGAAGAATCAGAGCTTGGGGACCAGAAGCTCACTCTGGAGAAGGTCTTCCGAGGGTTGTCACTTTTAGAAGCAAAGCTGAAGAGTGTGTTTGCCAAGCATGGCCTGGAGAAGCTAACCCCCATTGGTGACAAATATGACCCTCATGAGCATGAACTCATCTGTCATGTGCCAGCTGGGGTTGGGGTACAGCCTGGCACTGTGGCGTTAGTAAGGCAAGATGGCTATAAACTTCATGGCCGTACTATTAGACTTGCCCGGGTAGAAGTGGCAGTGGAGTCTCAGAGAAGACTTTGAACAGGCCATCATCAGGAACTGAATGTTCTCCCAGAGTGCAGTCACCTGTGTTTCTTTTATTTATTAAACTAGGTTTGTATTGTACATGAGATACTTCATGTGATATGTTTTAAATTTAGTCATATTGGCTTTATTTATAAGATATTCTATTGATTTAATGTGACCTGTTTGGTCTCATCAGAAGTTTACCATTGGGCATTTGAACAATGTGACAAGTGTTCCTATGGCCTTTGTCAAAATATGTTTAGGAAAATTGTTTTTAAATTGGTACTCTGATGACTTTAAATCCAAATTCCTTTTTAACTATGTATTTTCAACTAAATATTCCTTTCTAGTGGTCCCTATAACAGGAATTATACAATACCTTGTATTTTGTGGGAAAAGGCGACGGTAGGGGTTGGTTCATCATTTGGGTACTTAGATGATAAAGCTTTATGGTTGTAAAAATTAATCATTTGGGTTGATTTTTATACACATAGATTTTCAAGACTTCCCTTTTTTGTTTTATTATTTTTCTTTTAGCCATCTCTTGTCCATGTAGTCCCTACTAGGTAGACTTCATGCTCACACCATTGTCCTGTACTCACCCCTTTCAGATTCCCATTGCAGGAGCTAAAGGCACAGGCAAAACTTGGAAGGCAGGGAGAATCAAGAAATTCAAGATACCCAGATCCCTTTCAAAGAAGGATGGCCAAGAAACCTTGTGCTTTCTTTGCTCTGAGTTATCTTTAAATTATTTTCAGCCTCCCTAGGTATATAATCATTTCAAGCAAACCGAGGCAGCACCAACAGCTAGTGACCCAAATGGGTCTGTTACACTGACCCACAACATCTCATTTTACCAGCCTGCCCTTCTCTGCCCCTTTCTCAGATTTGCCTTATGATCCTTTACTAGATTATAAGGGAGGGTTATCAGGACAAAAATGTTAGGTTCCCACAATTTCTCATTTCATTTAAGTTATGCTGAAAGTTTACTCATCCTGTTTATTATTATTTGTAATATAAGTATTCTCCCCTCTTAGCAAATTCTCCCCCTCCTTTTTTTTCTTAATTCCATAGATACGTGGTCTTGCTGTGTTGCCCAGGCTGGCCTTGAATTCCTGGGTTCAAGCGATCCTCCCACCTCAATCCCCCTAGTAGCTGGGACTACAGGCACATGCCACCGTGGCCTGTGAAAAAAAAATTTTTTTTTGATTGGTACTCACAAATCACTACCTCTTACATTGATGAGCTTTATCTCCTAGTTTTTGTAAATGTCTTAGGTCACATTTATGTAAACATTTAGCTCTTCTTTTATGTATTAATCTACAGTTAATGGACCTATATGTTTATTTTTTCCAGTCTTGCTTATAGCTAATGTTCTGTAAAAGATTTGTCCAATAAATGATTTAATGAATGAATGATACATCAGTCAGACTTTAGAAAGGAGGTCAATTATGGATAGTTTAATGTTGGAGGAAGCCTTAATGTTCTAAACTCACCCTTTCTGCTTCTCCTGAACTATGAAAATCCAGTCTTTTTAGGACCGGACCCAAAGGGAAAAAAAAACCTCTAGACTAAATTTCAGTGAGAACTTGAATGAGGAACAACTAGATACTAACTTCAGTCATTTAAGATTACTGGACATGTAAGTAAGTTCTCAGCAGACAATGAGATATTGTTAGATGTCCAGATTGCATAGGTTTAGGTTTCAGTCAGTTACCCATAAAATAAATCCACTTTCACTGGAACTCTGATCTCATACAGTGGGGTGGTAACAGTTACCCTCTTAGACCGGATAATTGTAAGACACTAAACAGACATGTGTCAAAGCCATGCCCCTGTGGGCCCTACCATCTCTCATCAGAATTAGACACTTAAAAAACAAGTAAATATGCACTTCTAAAATGCAGTCAAAAGACTGGTGGTAAGATTTTAAAACCAGAGTCTCTTGGCATCCCACTAAGTGCATATTGTAAATTTAATGAGCAGATTTCACAATAGGAAATTGTCCTTTTTTGCCTTCTTTTCTGAGATTGACAGATGGTGACAAGAAAATGAGCCAATTATAATTACTTGTGTGTTTTTTGATTGCTAGCTGTCATTACCAATGAATTAGAATTAGCCATAATTTTATGTATGAAATGTTATGATTACCTGGAGAGTTCTAATACTCTGTTACACTTCCTGTTTTTTCAGGTAGATTGAGCATAATTTTAGCTTCTTTTATTCAGTAGTTTTGCAGACTTAAAAGTGTAAATTTAGAATTAGAAGATGAAGCTAAAATAGTAAGCATCTCAAGTTGAAAAACTTAAGGGAGCCAGAGCAGCATAACAGAGCATAGGCTTGGTCAGCATTAACTTGAACATAAATCCCAGTTCGATCATCTGTGTGACTTTGGGCACCTGTCATTTCACACTCCTGAGCCTGTTTCCTTATTTGTAAAATGGTTACAATAATTCTTGCATGATATTGTGAATACTGAATGAAATGTGTTAATTGCCTACTGCAGTAGGCCCTAAGATATTTATTTTTGTTTTATTCACATTATTTTTCCTACCTTTTTGTAGCCGTTTAAAGTCTAGGTAAAGGGAAGGACTGGTTAAGTAATGATTATAAAAAACTTGGAAGCTAATCATTCTTAGTGGCTTATTTTCCTTCCAGTTTCTGGAGTTTTTTATTAACCACACCACAAGAAAGCCACGTTTTTAGGCTGAAAGAGCAAGAAAATTGTGTCAGTGTTCTTAATTATTTCTGTCTTAATGGTAAAGTGAAAAACATTGGCTTACAGATGATCTGTAAGGAAGCTTTGGCTCACTTGAAGGGGAGATCTTGGTGTTTTGGTACTTGGATTCTCCAAATCTTTTACTGACTCTTCTTACTACTATAAAGGAATCAATTTAATATTGATACAAGTTATTTGGTGCTCTCATTCATGGCAAAGGATTTGATAAATGAAAAGTTCTTCAAACACTAAAGCAAAATCAAATAGGAAAAACTAAGGATGAAAGATAATATTCAGAAACAACTTTAATAAAATCCAAGTTGAAATAACTGTGGTTCAGGTGTGTGGAGTCTTTGCCTAATTCATATTGTATATGGTGTGTTATAAGGTCACTTCACTGACTGCTGACCCACCTTGTTGATGCTCAGGAGAGGTACCCTGAGATCTCAGCAGCATAGCCAAGTGGATGCAGTATAGGCTTTCTACACCCTGCCTCAGTGTTGAAGTCTTGTCTGTTTTTCTGTCTCCTTGACTTGACTCGTTTTGGTTCCTGTTTCTTAGATCTGGACTACTATTTCTGCCTTCCTTTCTGGCATTGCCTTGTTTTCTTGGGTTTGCTTTTTGGTTCTAGTTGTCTGCTTTGACTACTACACTTGTACTGCTGGACTCCTGACCATCCTCCTAACCAGATTACTGTCATGTGGCCTTGTTCTGACCTTCAGCTTCTTGTCCTTTCCAACTTTTTTTTTTAAAACAGGGTCTCACTGTGTTGGCCAGGCTGGTCTCAAACTCCTGGGCTCAAGCCATCCTCCTGCCTCAGCCTCCTGAGTAGCTGGGATTACTGGCACAAGCCACCATGTGCATCTTCTTTCCCAGCTTCTGACTGCCTGGCCTTTGTCTTTACTGCTGCTTCTCAGCTGGCTTTCATATACCCAGCCTCCTGGGGAATTGCCCTCTGGAGCCAGCCTTTCCTGGGATTTGGCCTTCATTTTCATTGATCTTTCAATCCTGTTTGTACACCCTGGCTCCATAAATTATTGTTTCCCCTATTCCCAGTGCTAGTCAATAAATATATTCTTATTCCTACCCACTCAAAAACTTTGTCCATGCTCTCTCAAGTTCACTGGTTTAACAGCTACGATTCTGAACTGATGAGGGTAGGCTTATGTCATTCTTGAATCTTTGGAGCTTTGATGCTACATAGAATACAGTGGAAGTGGCGCTGTCAATTTCTAGACCCAAACCTTTTAAAACTGGCCGTCCCATTTCCTGTCTCGGGATGCTCACCTTTGGAAGCTAACCATCATGCTATGAGCAAGCTGAAGTCGCCCGTGGAGTTGAACTGAGGGCCCTGGCTGAGCTTTTAGCTGAGCCAGCACCTTCTTGCCAGCCAGTCAGCCATCTTAAAGTGGATCCTCCCACCCCCAGTGGAGCAGCCCCAAATGACACCACGTGGAACAGATGAGCTGATCTCACCTGAGCCCTGCCCAAAGTGCAGATTTGTGGGCAAAATAGACTATTGCTACTTTAAGCCACTAACTTGGAGTGGTTTGTTACACAGCAACAGACAACTGATTCAGTCACTCCACCTCATTCCCAGTCTCTGGTGGCACCTTTGTACCACCACAATTGTGCCTTCTTGCTTTTCCCCTTTTCAGTTCTTTTGAACTTGTCTTACAATTTTGATGAGCTCACACATTGTCAATGGGATGCTAGAAGAAAACAGCTCTAGATTCAAGAATTACAAAGGAACCTAAAATTATAAGCAAAGTAGAGTCAGGAAGATGAATTTTAGACAGTAGCATGCTCAGCCCCTTTGCGATGTTGATACCCTGTGCTATCTCAGGACTCTGTTGAGAGTCTCCACCAGCAAGAAGGCTTTCACCAGAGGCAGCCCCTTGACCTTGGATTTCTCACCCTTTAGAACTCTAAAAAATAAATTTAAAAAGATGAGTTTTAATGTTAATATGATTTACCCTACAAAAAAAACTATAAGAATCAGAATCAATCAGTACAGCCTTGGCACAAAGTGATCAATGAATGCTTGCTTTAAAAACTTTTTCGGGGAGTATCTTGAGTCTTTGGAAATGAACTTAAAAGGTGTTGCATTCAGACACAAAAATTGCCAAAAAAAATTTTTTTAAAGATTGTGAGAAATGCATGTTTATTCATCTACCACTTTACTAGTAGTAATGCAGTTTGGCCCTATTAAATTAAGATTCACATTTTGACAAAGCAGACAAAAACATACACTGGGGAAAAGAATCCCTATTCAGTAAATGGTGCTGGAAAAATTGGATAGCCACTTGTAGAAGACTCAAACAAGATCCGCACCTCTCACTCTCACAAAAATCAACTCATGATGGATAACAGAGTTAAACCTAAGACATTAAACCATAAGAATTCTAGAAGAAATGTTGGAAAAACTCTTATAGATATTGACCTAGGCAAAGCATTTATGAAGAAGACCCCAAAAGCAATCACAGCAACAACAAAAATAAACAAATGGGACCTGATTAAATTAAGAAGCTTCTGCACAGCCAAAGAAACTGTCGCTAGAGTGAATAGACAACCTACAGAATGGGAGAAAATATTTGCAAGCTATACATCTGATAAAGGGCTGATAACGAGAATCTATATAGAACTTAGGAAAATCAGTAAGAAAAAATCAACCCATTAAAAAATGGGCAAAGGAAATGAACAGAAACTTTTCAAAAGAAGATAGAAAAATGGCCAAGAAACACATGAAAAAATGCTCAACATCTCTAATCATCAGGGAAATGCAAATTAAAACCAAAATGAGATGTCACTTAATTCCAGTGAGAATGGCTTTTATCAAAAAGTCCCAAAATGACAAATGCTGGTAAGGATGTGGAGAGAGAGGAACACTCATACACTCCTGGTGGGACTGCAAACTAGTACAACCTCTATGGAAAGTAATACGGAGATACCTCAAAGAACTAAAAGTAGAACTACCTTTTGATCCAGCAATCGCACCTCTGGGTATCTACCCAAAGGAAAAAAAGTCATCCTATAATAAAGACATCTGCTTACGAATGTTTATAGCAGCACAATTCACAATTGCAAAGATGTGGAAACAACCCAAGTGCCCATCAATACATGAGTGGATTAATAAAATGTAGTGTATGTATACCATGGAGTACTACTCAACCACAAAAAACAATAGTGAACTAACACCTCTTGTATTATCCTGGATGGTGCTGGAGCCCATTCTTTTTAGTGAAGTATTTCAAGAATGGAAAAACAAGTTCCACATGTACTCATTGATCAACACTCATTGATCAATCATTGGTACTGATTAACCAGCACTTATGTGCACATATGTAAGCAGCAATCATTGGGTGTCGGGCAGGAGGGAGGGAGGAGGAAGGGAAGGTAAATTCACACCTAATGGGTGCGGTACACACTGGTGGGGGATGAGCACATTTGTAGCTATGACCCAGTCGGCACACAGGCAGTGTATGAAACCTCAACGTTTGTACCCCATAATATTCTGGAATTTAAAAAAATAAAATAATTTAAAAAATCAATACTGGAAGGCTTAGTGAGAGAAATGTGTTCTAAACATTCAAGGAGAAATGTCAGGGAATAAGAGGAAGTTTATTCACGTAAGACTAATCAGGTTTTAAACCTTTTGAGAATTATACATGTGTAAATAATAGGAAAATTAATTTCTGTATCTTTTTTCTTGTTATACTGTATCTGCCTAGTTTTTTAAAATTTATCATTATGCAATGACCTTCTTTAACTTTAATACTGTAAAGTTTTCTGTCTTAAACTGTTTTCTCTTCGAGTTATATACTTACTCCAGGTTCTTGTAGTTATTATTTGTCAGGTACATCATTTTTCTTCCTGTTACTTTCAAATTTAACATGTTACTATGTTTTATATGTGCCTTTTAAAATATTATATAGCTGGAAATTTGTAATCTAGTAAAAAAATTTCCATTAAAAAAAAAATTAAGACTCCCAAAGCTGACTTAGAACCCCAGCTGTAAGCTCTTTTACCATTCTCCGAATCCCTTCAATTTCTTCCCTTAGCCATAATCTGACTGCATAAATGTGGATTTTCTTTATTCTGAAACTCATCCCCCTAACTTTATTTTCTGCCAGAAGAAATCTGTTTCCACAGCGTGGTAAACCACACTGAGCTGTTCTTATTTGCTTAGAGGATGAAAATGGGAGCTTATCCCTTCCTTCTTACCTTTTCTCCTTTCTAAAAAGAGACTGGATGAAACCCTTCCCTTTTTTAGGAAGTAGAAGGCAGATATTAACTACATAAAAACTGCACACGAAAACAGCAGTATCAAAGCATATGGACTGTTTCAGCACATGCACAGGGTAGCGTCTAACCACCCTGGCTTCATGCTTGGTCGGCAATTTCCAGCACTTGCAGACACTGCCGAATGTTTCACATCCCTTATTTCACCTGATCTACACAACCACCTAGCAAGGTAGAGCAGGACTGTTAGCTCCGTTTTATAAAAGAGAAAGCAGTGAGACTCACAGAAGGCACACTGCAGAGCTAGTAACTCAGAGGTTGCACATGAACTGAGGTCTTCAAAGCTTCAGTTCTGTCTCCTGTCCATCTCCCCGCAGCTGGGCCTGGTCCTGATGCTGAGAAACCGAGGCGTGCACACCTGCGCTGGAGCGAGGATGAACCAGCCAATGAGGAACCGCATCCAGGAGGCGGGGCGGGGAGGCTGCCAATGATAGAGCCTGCCCCGAGAGAGCTCTAGCTAATGAGGGCCTCGTACTGGAGAGGGACGGCTGCTCGGCCAATGAGAGGCTGAGGCCCGCGAGGCTGGAAGGCGGGACGGCCAGTGGGGCTCCGGGGCGGGGCGGTGAGCCGAGCGCCAACCCGCGAGCGCCCGCTCGCCGGCGTGCTTCTCCGCTCGCCGCCCGCCATGGCCCGCGCTGCCCGGCTCCTCGCCGCTCTAGCCGCGCTCCTCGCCGCCGCCGCTGCAGGCGGAGACGCCCCGCCCGGCAAAATCGGTGCGGGAAGGACGCGGGGCGGTGGGGGGGGATGCTGAGCTGGGGAGGGGTGGGCGGGAAAAGGGTTCTCAGCTGGCAGCAGCTGGGTGGGGGCAGGGAGGGTAGCGGGGTGAGGGAGGGTCCTCGGGAGGTCCTGGGTGGAGGAGGAGCGAGGGACAGAGACTGGGCGAGAAAGGGGACCTCAGTAGGGCCGGTGCTGATGGGGAGGGTGGCATGGGCGTGGGAAGAGGGCCACCTGGAACGGAAAAGAGGCCTGGGCAGGTCTGGCCGCGGATCTCACCGGAAGGTCCAGGGTCACTGAGCATCTGCCTTGGACCCGGCTCTTTGCTAGGTGCCTGGATGACATAGAACAGGGGCTGGGCGATGGCATTCACAAAGGTTTATTGCGGGCCATTTGTGTAGCATAGTGCTCTAGTTCCTGCTTGGAGGAGAGACCACAATACAGGGAAGTCCGTGCTGAGCTGAGAAAGTACCGTGCATACAGAGGAAGGGCACTTCACTCTAGTCTTTGTGGCCCAGGGAGGGCTTCCTGGAAGGAACATCTAAGCCAAAACCTTGGGGACGTAGGACACAGTCTTTGCAGAGCCAGAACTGTAGATCTGGACATTTGCTCACTGGGGAACTTTTAATAGCAGTCATTTTATTTATTACTTGTGTGGTTCTCCCAATATTTTATTTTGAAAATTTTCAAGTGTGCAGCAAGGTTGAAAAAATTTTACAGTGACATCTGTATACCCACCACCTACATTCTGCCATTAACTGCTAGTATACTTACTTGCTTTATCACATACCTAACACACACCCTTCTGTCCATCTATGAAATCTATCCTACATTTTGATGCATTTCAAAATAAATTGCAAACATCAGGACACTTTGCTAATAGTTCATTGTGCATATCATTGACTAGAATTTCATATGTGTTTACAGTTGCTTTTTCCCCCCCTCTTAACAATTGTCATTTTAAATCTCCATGACTCGTAAAGATTTTTCAAGTCCCTGACATAAAATTCCCACAGGCAGAGATGCTGGGCTTCCCTGGCAGGAGGACAGAGTCCCTACTCCACTAGGCTCCCCTCCCTGCACCCCATTGGCAGGAGTGCCTTGGGACATCTCATGGGAGCACCACAGACTTACAGGGGCCAGTGCAGCGCTAAAGGTTTGTGTGTTACAAAACCACAGCCCATAAATGGTTAAGACAGACTGAAGCATGCTGGAAATCAGTTTGGAACTGAGAATGTAGGGTTTTCTGAGGAAAGAGAATCCTGACTGCAGTGGCCAGAGAAGACCTCATGGAGAAGGTGGATTTTGAGCCAGAATTTGGAGGGTAGGGAAGAGTTAGGTAGTATCCAGGGGTGGGGGGCACTCCCCTTTTTCTTGGGGACAGGCAGCAGGACAGGACATTTCTCACCACTGGGGAAAGACCAGGACCTCCTCCCAGCAGAACGGCCGCATTGTGGCAACACAGAGCTTTCTGCCTGCCTCCTTCTGGTGGCCCTGCCCACCTCACCCAAAAGTCTTCCAGCGCAGGGCACTTGGCAACACCAAGCTGCATTTTGACTTTCCTGATTCTTCCCAGTCCTCTGACAGGAGCCTCTGTCCGCCCTTGGTGGTTTGGACTCTACCCGCAAGAAGAATAAGAAGCTTCCTGTAAGGACATCTTAATCCTTGGGCTCCTGCAGGATGAAATCGGAATGCATCAGTGTGGCATCAGTACCCTTTAAACCCACCCATAGTTCCACACACTGCCCTGCTCATGCTGTTCTCTCTGCAGAGCACGCATTTCTGCTCACTGTCAAAGCTGATTGTCCTCCAGTAGCCTGGATCAAATGTTATTCCCCCTGTGAAGCCTGTGTCCCCCACACCCTCTGGGGCAAAATTCATTGCCTCCTCCCCAGGACTCCCTGGAACCCTGTAGTTGCATTTTGTCACGAACTCTGGTGCCTGCCATTATCTGGGAACATAGTGACTGTGCTTTCTCTCTCTGTCCTTAAACAGAACATTAAAATACAATGTGGTGGCTCACGGCTCACGCCTGTAATCCCAGCACTCTGGGAGGCCAAGGCAGGAGGATTGCTTGATCTCAGGAGTTCGAGACCAGCCTGAGCAAGAGCAAGACCCTGTCTCTATTAAAAATAGAAAAATTAGCCGGGCATCCTGGCACACACCTGTAGTCCCAACTACTGGGGAGGCTGAGGCAGGAGGAGTGCTTGAGCCCAGGAGTTTGAGGTTGCAGTGAGCTACAATGATGCCACTGCACTCTACCCAAGGTGACAGAGCAAGACTCTATCTGTAAATTAATTAATTAATTAATTAATAAGGCTTGGGGTAAGCACAGTGTGCTGTGGGAATATGCAGAAGGGACACCTGACTCATCTCAGGTGGGTCAGGAAAGTGAAGCTACAGGTGACATCTGAGGGCTGTCAAAGTCAGCAAGGCACAGGGTGACGGCACTCCTGACAAAGGGAGCAGCTCAGGCAAAGCTATGTGCCCACAATAAAGGAAGTCTAGACGGACAAGAAGGTGCAGTATTTCAAGGGTAGGGCAGGGAGTGGAGTAAGTAAAGGGAGGCCAGATCTTAAAGAATCTGGTACTGTCTGAGGATTGCCTGTCACTTCTTGACTGGAGCTGGTGGTCCTAGGGTCAAATGTGGGTCAAATAAGGATAAATTACACCAGGTTTATCTCATTTTCTTTTTGGATAGGGTTACTGGGTTGTTGGATGAGAGGAAAGCAGTGTTTCAGATACATTGTGGGTAAGGTGGTAGTCCAGTTCAGTAGATTCACAGCTGGTTTACTCTTCTCTCACGGGGCTATTTAATGGTTAGTATCTGTCTAGGCAGTGGTTCCTGGTAGCACCTCCGAGCCTTGTCCAGTGAAATGTTTTTATCAGTGACTTGGATGAGAATACTGATGCCATGTAAACCAAATTTGCAAATAACAGGAAGGCGGGAGGTGTAGAAAAGACAGTGGATGATAAGACCCAAAAAAGACCTCAACAAGCTGAAACTTTGTAACAAGAGTCCAAACTGGAATCCAGTGCCCTATAAGGTGATGAGTAACCCATCTTAGGGTGCATTCCAGTCTTCGTAAACACAGACACAGAAATGATTTAAATGTCAGGTGGTAGGTTTGTTTAGACCAGGGGTTGGCAAACTTTTTGTAAAGGGCCAGAGAGTAAATATTTTAGGCTTTGCAGGCCATACAGTCCAGCTGCAACTACTCAACTCTGCCTAGCATGAAAGCAGCCATAGACAATAAGTAAAAGAAAGGACGTGGCTGAGTTCCAATAAAACTTTTGTTTGCAAAAACAGGCATGTGCCTGGATTTGGCCTGCAGGCTGCAGTTTGCCAAGCCCTGGATTAAGGAGTGATTTCCAAACACTGATCTACCAAATAGAACTGCTCAGTAGGTGTTTTTAATCAATTCATAGTGAAATAAGAAAATTTGGGACAATGTAGTGAGTTTTGTATAAAACTAAATTTATTCTCTTTAAATGGTCATCCTGAATCTTGACATTTTTTGCTGCTATATCTTTTTCTTTATAAAATGTAGGTTATAGTAGGTGGCAGTTCTCAGTTGCTTATTATTAATAGCTCTACTGACAACTCAGTCTGCACGTTTCCTTTTTGAAATGTTACAAGCCTATGAAATGTAAGTGCCTGGGAACCACCAGCGCAGGAGGATGCGAAGGTGTGAGCTGCAGCTTCTTAACTCCCATACTCTGTTTCTCTCCACCCCTGCCTCCTGGGCTGCTGACAGCGGTGGTTGGGGCTGGAATCGGGGGCTCTGCCGTGGCCCATTTCCTCCAGCAGCACTTTGGACCCCGGGTGCAGATCGATGTGTATGAGAAGGGGACTGTTGGCGGCCGCCTGGCCACCATCTCAGTCAACAAGCAGCACTACGAGAGCGGAGCCGCTTCCTTCCACTCCCTGAGCCTGCACATGCAGGACTTCGTCAAGCTCCTGGGTGAGTGTGCAGTCCTGGGGCTCCAGTACCCAGCTCCCCAGGGCTGGCAGCAGCAATGGACCCTTCCCAGACTGCCTAGACCATCAAGTCCAGAAGGTCATGTAGCCCAATCTCCTCATTTTACAGATGGAGCAGCTGAGACCAGAGAGGGGAAGGAACTTGCCTGAGGTTACACAGTGAGTTAGTTGCAGAGCCGGGATTAGAACTCAGGTTTGACTCCCAGGCCAGTTTCTTTCCCTTTCAATTTGCTGCCTCTTAATAATCGTGATCATATCAGCTTCCATAGGCTGGTGCCAGATACCTGGCACCCTTCTAGGTGGTATGTAGGCATTACTTCCAGTCTTCCCTACCAGCCTGCAAGATGAATGTTAGATCTCCTCCTAAGGAAACTGAGGCTCTGAAAATTTATATACCTCAGCTAAAGCCATGCAGGTAATAAGCAAGAGAGCTGAGATTCAAATCCGGCAGCATTTGTCAAAACCACAAATACACATACTGTTTGACACAGAAATTCCACTTCTCAGAAATGATCCTACAGATGGTCTTGCAGATATACAAAGTGGCACACACACCAGGTTATTCGTTACGGCATTGTTCATAATAGCAAAAGGTTGAAAATACCCTATCTACCCACCCACCGGGAACCGGGGTTAAATAAATTATTGCATAAATACGCAGTATTTATTCAGCAGCTAGAATAGGGAAGTCCTTTATGCCCAGATATAGCATACTCCAAGATGCAATATGTTGTTAAGGTGCAGAGCAGTGTATATAGTATGTGAGAGTGGGGAAAGGAATAAATCAGAGCAGCTATATCCGTATTTAGAAGTCCATCACTCTGCAAGTTGTAGAGTGCAGGAGGGCTGTAAGGAGCTGTGATGATTTCTATGTGATCTTGGTGCCTAGGGCTGCCGTCTCAAAGCAAGCCCTGTGGCTATCAGCCCCTGGACATTCTGGGATGACATCTGAATTTCCCTCGCTTGTGGCTGAGTGGATCCCTGTTGAAAAAAATGTAAAGTGGTACATTATTTTCATTTTCTTTTTTTTATTGACTAGGAAGGCTAAACATTTTCCCAGTTCGTCTGTTTACTGTTTATAAACAAGCAACACAAATGAACAAACCATAGTGTTTGTATTTCCTTTAATGGAACCAGTCCATTTGCATCAGGAAGGCCCCGAATCTTTGAAGGGGACCCGAGGGCCTCCTCCTCATCTCCGCAGGGCTGAGGCAGCGGCGCGAGGTGGTGGGCAGGAGCGCCATCTTCGGCGGGGAACACTTCGTGCTGGAGGAGACAGACTGGTACCTGCTGAACCTCTTCCGCCTCTGGTGGCACTACGGCATCAGCTTCCTGAGGCTGCAGATGTGGGTGGAGGAGGTCATGGAGAAGTTCATGAGGTAGGGCTGGTAGAGCCATGGGAAGGGCATTCCAGAGGGGAAAAGGAGAAGGCAGGGAAGGAAGCAGCTTGACAGTGCATTGTGAAAAAGGAGAAGGTCCTTGCTGGATGGGAGAGCCCAGCACGATTCAGTGCAGGCTGAGAGCAAGCCCCTGGCGTGAGGAACGGCCTCGGTGGGTGCAGGGATGGTCTCCCTGGTGTTGACACGTCAGCATTAGTTCTCTTTCCCTCTGCTACGCTGACTAAAGCTTGGGTTGCAAACTCAGTCACCTACAAGGCTGAACTAGGATGTGAATCAGGGAAACAGCAGGTGGAAGAAAACAAGGGGCAGTGGGGAGTGGGTGACCTGCAGAACAAGGCCCTGTCTGAAGGAGGCAGCCAGCATTCCCCTGCAGTTAACTGCGGCCAGCCGTGTGCAATGCCCACCTCATATGGACAGATCTTCCAGTTTTGCAGAAGCTGGAGATCCAAAGCGATATGTGAAATCTCCCAGTTTTTCAGCATTTGTAACCAATTCATCTTGAAACCAAGTTAAACATGCCTGCCAGCCAGATGCAGTGCAACCTGTGGGCCACTGTTTACAAACTTTGCTGTCCTCCAGCTTTTCCATCAAGAACAAATGGGTCACAGCCCCTCTCCATCACCTTGAGTCTCAGGTATGGAGGACACATGGTCTGTTCTCACTCTGTCCACTCACTCACCAAGCTGTCACTCACCTTTCCCCCGGAGTCCCTCCCAAAGGTGCTTACTGCTTCCGGCCCAGGTGCAGAGGCTGCTTGCTCCTCAGGCCCCGTCATTGTCTGCCTCTCTTAAGTGTCAGACACGCAAGCGTGGCCCATGCCCTCCTTCCCTGGTTCCTAGCACTTCTCTACTCCCTTCCCACTTCTATAACTCGCTATTTAGGATACTTCTTATATTCTCCAGATGTCCCCCAAAGCTTATGTCCTTACCCCTCTTTCTTCTTTCTGATACTTCTCCTTCATCAGTTTTATCCAGACCTGTAACGTTGACTTCTCCCTTTTGTGGGAGGTAACTTCTCCCTGTCAGCTCTAGTTTCCCCTGCAGTTCCAGACCCGCATTTCTATCTGCTTTCTGGACACCTCCATCTGGTGTCCCATTGATAACCAAACTCAAGATGTTTACAGAGCAGCCCCAGAATAGGCACATTTCAAAGGCCAGCCAGTCTGGAAATCTACTAGTCTATGCAAGTCCCTGAGATTAGGTGAGCACTAGAGGGACAAGACGTGAGCTTGGGAGTGAGTGGGAGCCCTGTCAGATCAAGCCAGAGGAGAGGATAGGCTGTGCTAGCAGAGAGGGTGACAGCATTGGCATGCGGCTGCTGCCATCAGGTCCAACGTGGTCCTAGAGGGCAGGTCAGAGCCAACGCTGTGGGAGAGGGGGCTGTGTCAGCAGGTTGTGCCACGGCCCACTGCTGCCTGGCAAGCCCCGCTGAATGAAGAAAGGGCTATGGACTATGACCTCAGGCAGGCAGTGTCTCAGAGGGATGACACAGTTGTCATTCTGCAGCCATGATATGAACCAGGTCTAGTGGGATTCCTTACCTCTACACTGTCCCTTTAGGTGGGACAGGCCCACCACAGCCAGAGAGCAAGCCAAGGGGAACATAACCCGCCTGCTCTCCCACCCTTCCATATGTAAAGGAGGTGATGGGTTCCTGGTGGGCCTCCCAGACACAGGGACCCAGTGGCGGGCGGTCAGCCGAAAGCCTTTCTGCACAAGGACTGCAGCTCTGTGTGTCTCCTAGGATCTATAAGTACCAGGCCCACGGCTATGCCTTCTCAGGCGTGGAGGAGCTGCTCTACTCGCTGGGGGAATCTGCCTTTGTCAACATGACCCAGCGCTCTGTGACTGAGTCCCTGCTCCAGGTGGGCGTCACACAGCGCTTTATCGATGACGTTGTCTCTGCCGTCCTGCGGGCCAGCTATGGCCAGTCGGCAGTGATGCCTGCCTTTGCCGGTGAGCATCCAGCCCTTGACCTGCCCACCTGCCCTTCCTCTGCCCATGGTGCCCAGAATGAGCTGGGGTCCCTGTGATAACCTCGCCTTTATCCGGCTCATTGCAGTTGCCTAGGTACTTTGCTGTCCCATTCCCGCTTGATTCTTACATTGGTCCTCTGAGTTAACAGGACATGGTATTCACGCCACTTCACAGACAGTGAAAGCAAGGCTTGGATCAGAGGTGCAGGGTGTTTCACCCACTGTTGATTGCCTCGTAACCCCTTACATGTGCATAAATGTTAGAGTTGAGGTGGTGTTTGCTGTCCGCACTTTGGTTTCAAGAACTGCCCCAGTGAGGCCTCTGAGCCCCTGGGTATTCATCTGTTTGAGCACCTGATCTCCCCAGCTCATTACTGAGGCAGGCGGGCTGTGTGTAGCCCATCAGTCTCAGGCACAGGCCATAAGAGCAGAGAATGTAGGCTTCACAAGGGCAGGAGTCTTTGTCTGGTGTTCACTGATGTATCCCAAACACTTAGAATGGTGCCTGCATCATACCAGGCACTCAGTACATTCTTGTTAAATAGATGAATGGAAAGCACCTCCCTTGTGCCCAGGATACTATCCGTCTGCCCCTGACACAGTGGCTCCTTCCCAGCCTTCAGGTCCTGCTCAGTGTGGCTTCCCTGCTCATTCTTCCATTGTCTTGTGTGTATCCTTCATAGCATACCATACAATTACCCATCCAAAGCATATAATTCAGTGGTTTTTAGTGTATTCACAGAGTTGTACAACCATCACCACGATCAATTTTAGGATGTTTTCATCACCCCAAAAAGAAACCCTGTGCCCTTTAGCCATCACCTCCCGGTTTTCCAGCCCTAGATAGCCACAAATCTACTTTCTGTTTCTATGGATTTGCCCATTCTGGGCATTCTGTATGAAATAGAATCATGTAATATGTGGTCTCTTGGAGCTGACTCTTTCACTGAGCACAGTGTTTTCACCTCACAGCATGGTGAACTTTGTTGTATTTGTCTGTATGTTTGCTGTCCCCCTGTGCCCATGGTCAGAGCCCAGTAGAATAGTGCTGGACTCCCCAGCCCACTGCCTGGTGGTTCTGAGAACCCACCGGCCCCCTTCCTGCTTTGCCCAGGAGCCATGTCGCTAGCCGGGGCCCAAGGCAGCCTGTGGTCTGTGGAGGGAGGCAACAAGCTGGTTTGTTCCGGTTTGCTGAAGCTCACCAAGGCCAACGTGATCCATGCCACAGTGACTTCTGTGACCCTGCACAGCACAGGTGAGTGGACGGAGCAGGAGGCATGGCCATGCACGCTATTGCTAGCGAGCCGACGCTTCTACCTCCTCTGTACCTCAACCTTGGTCTGTGTTGTGCTGGGAGTATTAACAAAAAAGCAATGGGAGGAAGCCCCAGTCCTGCCAAGGGACACTAGAGGGTGCTGTTGTCTCGATTCAAATGTCAGAGCAAGAAAGCTGAGACTTCCATCAATCTAGCCTTTTTCCAGCAGCCTTGCTTAGGCCCCCCCCCCAGCAAGGCAGTGGCAGAACCAGAGAAGAACTTGGGTTTCCTGACTCCCAGTCCAGTGCTCGCCCTGCGGCTGCACCAGCATAGAAAGACTGGGACCCACCACCTAGACAGCCCAGCTGCACCCTTGGTGCCAGGGTCTCCTTGTACCCTCAATGCTGGGCACCAGGTGGGAGCTCAGGTAGAAGCCAAGGAGTAAGTTGACTTTTTTGCTCCCTTTTTTCTCCTTCCAGAAGGGAAAGCCCTGTACCAGGTGGAATATGAGAATGAGGTAGGCAACAGCTCAGACTTGTATGACATCGTGGTCATCGCCACCCCCCTGCACCTGGACAACAGCAGCAGCAACTTCACCTTTGAAGGATTCAGCCCACCCATTGATGATGTCCAGGGCTCATTCCAGCCCAGCGTCGTCTCCCTGGTCCACGGCTACCTCAACTCTTCCTACTTCGGTTTCCCAGACCCTAAGCTTTTCCCCTTTGCGAGCATCCTTACCACAGATTTCCCCAGCTTCTTCTGCACTCTGGACAACATCTGTCCTGTCAACATCTCAGCCAATTTCCGGCGGAAGCAGCCCCAGGAGGCAGCTGTTTGGCGAGTCCAGTCCCCCAAGCCCCTCTTTCGGACCCAGCTGAAGACCCTCTTCCGTTCCTATTACTCAGTCCAGACAGCTGAGTGGCAGGCCCATCCCCTGTACGGCTCCCGCCCCACTCTCCCAAGGTTCGCGCTCCATGACCAACTCTTCTACCTCAATGCTCTGGAGTGGGCAGCCAGCTCTGTGGAGGTGATGGCCGTAGCTGCCAAGAATGTGGCCTTGCTGGCTTACAACCGCTGGTACCAGGACCTAGACAAGATTGACCAAAAGGATTTGATGCACAAGGTCAAGACTGAACTGTGAGGGCTCTGCGGAGAGCCCAGGAACTTCCGCCCCCCCACTGAAGATGGCTCACACGCAGCAGCCCAGGATTGAATGAGCCACCTTCGCCCACTAAGCCTCTCTTTCTGACCCCTCAGTACCGAGCGCGTCTTCTCCCGCCAGCATGGGTCCAGGTGGCCGCTGTCTGCCTGTCTCGAGGATCCTCACAGTGGTTGCTTTTTTTTTTAAGGGGGAGAATAAGAAAAGGGAAGGAAATTCAAGCCAGTTTGTTTGTTTTATTTATTTTTTTTTTAAGAAGAAATAAAAGTCCATCTTCTCAAGCTGTTTCTGACTTGGTTTTCTAACTAGGAACTGGGATGGCTGCAGGAGGGATTATAAGGCAGAGAACTTTGAGTCTAATTTTTTCATTGTATTTTACTACCTACTCCCAAAATGGATAACTGATTGAGGCAACCTACAAGAAAATATTTACAACCAGATGGTTGTAAATCACGTAAAAGGGAAAATCAGAAAACCTAAGAATGATTATAGTTCCTGTTGGCTGTGGGCTTGCTAGATGGGAGGTAGCTAGTTCAGAACTTACTAGACACCATCTCCAAGCCTCTCAACAACATTGCATATTGGAGGAGGTGACTGGTAGAACCCAGGGAAAAGATGGTGCCTCAACAGAACCATCAATACAGCTCCAAGCTTCCTGGCAACCAGAGGGAAAAGAGAAACATCAGGCTATAGGAAGAGGGAAGCTTCTCCTTGGCACCTGGAGGAATTGACCATTCTCTTCCTTATGCAAGGGTTGAGGAGTAATACAATGGATTTGTCTTGCAAAGAAGGCAAGTCCCCAGATGGTAGAAAGCAGTCATATCTCACCCCCAAACATTCATCCCAGTGGAAGAAGGAAAGGAAAGAAGGTATTGGGATGGAGTTCTCCAAAGAATAACCTGGTACTTTGTCCTGTGACACTAGCTTAAAAGGAGAAGAGAATTATGCTTTGCTTTTTCTACAAACCTTTAAAGGTCAGTAGTTTTAGAAAAGAAAGTAAAAGTCCTTTTCATTCCTTTGGACCTGTTCCTTTCTGCAAAAGAGAACAGAGGAACTAAGTCCAAGGCACCCAGCGTGTGGGAGGCATGGACCAACCCTCACATTTGGTTCTGGGGAAGGGGAGGAGGCTTGAGAAAGATGCAGATGGCCAAGTCCCACCCAGACTTGCTAAATCAGGCTTTACTGGAGGGACGTGGATACCCAGAGGAAACAACATAGCCAAGTGATGCTAATATTATAGCCTTCCTAACAGGAACTCAGAGGTCATCCAGCTAACTTCCTTGTCTTTGTAGAGAGGGAGGTAAAAGCCCAAAGTGAGGAAATAATTTGTTCAAGGCCTCCTGGTGAGTTCATAGAACAGCTCAAATCTGGAGCTTCTCCTCAAAATTGAGTTCAGCATGGGCAAAATACCCTTCCAGTTGGTGGAGGCCCAAACTGGCTCTGAGGTTGTTTTTACTATGCCAGGTGATAGTAATGGCAGTGGAAGAAATGGAATCTTGAAAGTACACGTAGCATACACTAGTTAGTTACTATAGAAATTATGAAACTGACACATCAGTAAGAAGGCTTTTGGTTCAAGTAATAGAAAAGCAAACTCAGATGCACTTAAGCAATAAAAGGTTTTTGTTGTTTATCCTAACTCAAAAGTCTAGTTGTGGAGCACTGTGCAATCTCCAGTTCCATTACTTCTCTCGTGGTCATAGATGGCTGCCAACAGCTCCCAGGATAAGGTCTTCTCCCACAACCACTGAACCAAATTCTAGGCTCTGAGCCAGTTGGACCACCCATGAACCAATTCCTGTGGCCAAGGGAATGCCACATGCTAATTGGCTTGGGACTCAGATACCAGACCAAGAACCATGCCACAGGGGATGAGATTAGGCTGGCTGGCCTAGAATAGTCAGGTTCTGTCCCTGGAGCAGAGACATTCTCATCCAAACTTCAAGGTCAGAGAAGGGAAACGGTATTGGAGAGAGAGCCACAATGTCAGCCCCATGCAGATGGGGCTCTCATGTCCAGTGAAATCAACAATGTAATGGCATATTTTGATGGTATGTGTTTGAAATGAAAATGGCAACAGGCTGTCATGGTGTAATTGATAATTGGCATTGGACCAGAGGACCAAGGACAATACAAAACTTATCCCTGATAAACACCCTAAGGAGGATCTATGCACAGAAGATGCAATCCAGGGCAGTTACACTTTGTCCTTGGTCCTCAGCTAGGACTTTGGCTCCATGTCCAAGCATGACTGCAGCAGAGCTGACCATATCCTCAGAAACTTCCTTTACCTGGGTAGGCAGGCCTGAACAACTCAGAACCAAAGCCAGCCAAAATGCCCACGCTGCCTGCTTCTCCAAGCCCAAACCTGAGAGTTGGATCTCACCATCTCCCTTCCTTGCAGGCAGGAAGGAAAGGACAGAGATTCCAGAAAGGAGTATAAGAATCAGCAGAAGCCTTTGCCCTAGGGCCTACCCCATCCTTCTCAGGCCTGGGAAGCTCCCAAATGCCCACAGCTTCCTGGGAGAAGAGAGAGCATTTGCAAAGACAGAGAGAGCCCTATAATCGGCCAAATAAAACAGGAAAGGGGCCACACTTGTCCTCAGTAGTCCTGGGTGCAGTGTAGTGGATGCTAAACCCTCTTCACAGGAACTCCACTTCCTACAGCAGGTGGCCCAAGCAAAATTTCAGCACTCTAGGGGGGAGGGGCAGCTGTGGAGGGTAGAATGGGGGAGGGGGTGCCTAAGGAATGCCTTTCTCCCACCCATCTATGAAGGAGCACTAGAGGGAGCCAGGGGGCAGATCTTGAGCTCCCCCATGCATCCTGAGCTCCTTGCTGCTGCCTCCAAACCAGGGGCCTGGGAAGGGCCAGCTGCGATTCAGGCTATGCCAGTGGCCAGCCCAGGCTCAGGAAGCCAAGCTTCTAAGTTGAGGAATAGTAAAACTGAAGAAGACCCTGGAGATCCCTAAATCCTATCTGCTCATTTCACAGATGAGGAACCTAAAGCCCAGAAAGAGGAAAAGGCATCATCCATGTAACTAACTGGCCTTGACTAGATCTCTGTGTTTCTGATGCTCCAATAGAAGCAGCCTCTTCTCACCGTGGCGAGGGGATACGCCACCTGACCCCTATGTCCCAGGGCACCTGGGGTCTCCCAAGACTAGGAGCAGCCTTCCTGCAGTTCAGTTCTTCTCACACCCCCACCCCACAAAAAAGCCTTGGAGGCCGTGAGCCTTTCATGTGGGGCTGAAGTCTTAAGACCTGGAGAGCAGGCTGCGGGGGCCTCAGAGGGGAGCCACCGAGGAAGGAGAAGTGGCTGAGGGGGTCTGCGTGGGCTGGCATAGGAAGTCTATTTTCCATCTATCTGGAACCAGGCCGAAGCTTCCTGGCGTCATTTTAACCAGTATCCATTCTAGAACAATACCAAAAAAGGTAAGTTGCTTACCATGCCAGAGAGACACATACCTAACCATTGGCCTTTCATGAATTAGACCCTTAAAACATTCAGAGCTAAAGCTGCTTTAAGCACTAAAGTTAGAACAGCCAGTAAAGTATTCCTATGCTGGGCTGTTGGCCCTTTTATTGAAATTGACTCTAAAGTGCTAGCTATTCTTACCCTCAGAAAATAGCCTGAGCCCCTCAGCTGTCTTGGGGGATGGAAGGTATTTTTAGACCCTAGAACAGCTGATTTGGGATTTGGTGCAGGGGTTAGAGGGCCCAGGGGGAGGATTGAATTGCTAGGGGTTCATGGGGGATGTCGGGAGTTAGTATTTAGGGGCCAAGAGTCAGCGTGGGCTTTAGAACAAGTTAGTCCACACTGCCTTTTCTAATCAGCACAGTGTCTTGATACAAGCTAGTGGTTCTCCACGTGTGATCCCCAGACCAGCAGCATCAGCATCACCTGGGCACCACTATAACAGAAGTGCAAAGAAACCATTGCGTAAGCTAAGTATCAGCCCCCGCCTGAATCAGAACCTCTAGGTGTGGGGCCAGTAGTCTGTATTTTAACAAGCCCTCTGGGTGATCCTGATGCTCGCTAAAGCTCGGGAATCACTGATACCAACAAACTGTCTAACCAGATCCCCTTGCAGACAGGGCCAGATGAAAGAATGATCTACATTGATGCTTCTCAACTCTTGAGTGTTCAAACCCAGTGATCCACAGCCCAGAAAAGGTAAATACTCACATGAAAAATTAAGGGGCTCGCGGGCCTAGGTTAAAAACCCCTGCTCTTTGGCAACCTGGAGGCCCTTTTTTGGGTCTAAGTCTGATCTTCAGAGATTCTCAGAACTGAAGGAGACCTTATAGATCATCTACTCCAACCAGAGCAGGGATCTGTTCCACAATATCCTTAAGAGGCTTAAGGTTTCCAATGACTTTTGACTTAATTGGGTAGAGTTTGCTCTTGGTATCTCCTGTATTGGTTTATACCAACCAAGCTACAATAACATGGCTCAAATATAGGCTGATAAACCCAAATTAAAGGAAGTACGTGACTGTCCTAAATGGTAGAAATGAATGCAATATTTTTTTAATAGCCTATCTCAGTGTTGGAGAACTCTGAGTGATAGAAGATCTTCCTTTGTATTGAGCTGAAATCTACCTCCCAGACCTCCTACCTACCCACCCTGCTTTTGGCTTTGGAGCCACAAAGAGCAAACCCAAAGTCTTGCTTTCAAAAGACAGCGTTTACTTTTCATAGGCCTTGCTTGGCCCAGGGATGCAGGGAGGGTGGTGTCGGGCTGGCTGGCTTCCAGCCCGGGTGGTTCAGAAGATGCAGGTGCAGCCCACGGCGATGGTCTCCATGACCGCTCGCTGGCGGCAGGGCCCGGGGCGCGGCGGCGGAGGGCAGAGGCGGCGGCGCACCGGCACCTGGCTGAACACCGGCACGCTCACCATGCTGCGGTCCTCCTGCATGGTGAAGGGGTTCACGCAGCCCAGACACAGGCACCGCGCCTCCGGCAGGTCCGCAGGGATGCGACCGGGGTCGTGGTTGATGCTGAGGGGAGCAGGAGAGAGCGCAGGGCGGAAGGTGTTCGGGAAAGAGCCAATCGGCAGCTCCTCCCCACACCCCTTCCTTTCCTAACCGCGTTTCTGACGCCCCAGCAAGACTGTGCCGTGCTGGAGGAAGGGCAGTCATCAGCTCTTGTGTTCTAGGTCGGGAAACTGAAGATCACAGCAGGCAAGTCACATGCCCCAAGGTTATCCAGGTTCAAGGTCACCAGTCAGTCACCCTGTTTCCTTCTGTCACACAGCAAATGCCCGTCCCAGTACTAGGTTGTGCTGTGGGGATCACAGAGAAGCCCAAGGCCTCCTCTGCCTCCACCCCCAACTTGTTTACATTTCTGGTAAACTTAGCCCATGGAAATAAAATGTGAGCACATTGATGCCTAATTTCCACTTGGAAGAGGAGTCAGGAGGCCTGGGTTCTGTTCTGACCTCATCTCCATTCATTCAGGTACTTTTTACAGGGTCACCACATAAGCGGGTCTGTCCCAGACTTTAGGTGTTCACTGATGCACAAAGAAGATGAGTTCCTGCCTGGTGCTCTCATGGAGCCCAGCATACAGGGACTCACTTTGCCACTTTCATTCTCTGTCCCTCAGTGTCCTCTTCTGCTAAATGTGGGAGGAGGAAGTAGGTGAACTAAACCTGTGGACATACAGCATCAGCATCACCTTATTCCACTTGGGAGCTTGTTAGAAATGCAGAACCTCTAGAATCAGAGCCTGCATTTTTATAAGATCCCATGGGCACAGTACAGTAAGTGTGCAAAGCCCAGCTCTGGAGACTCTTTAATGACCCTTCCAGTGGCCACATTCCAGAACTGCTCTGTCTGATACAGTAGCCACTAGCCACATGTGTCAGCTTAAATTTAAATTAATCAAAATTAGTTCCTCAATCACATTAGCCACATTTCAAGTGCTCAATAGCCACGTGAGGCTAGTTGGCTAGTATATTGGACTTTACATCGTCACAGAAAATTCCCGTCAACAGTGCTATTCTAGAGTCTCAGGGTGTGAGTTGTGTGGCTGAAAAATCTTCGGCCTAGGTGTGTGAGTGTCCTCACTTCAGGCTCAGCCTATTTCTTCATTATTCATTCAACATATATATATTTGGCCCTTTCTGTGTGCCAAGCACTAAGCCAGGAAGTAGAGCTGTAACTAAGGTAGGGACACTGCTGCTGTCGTCCAGGGGCAACAGGTCTGGATTCCCAAATCAAAGCCTGCTGTGCAACCTAGTCATGTGGAGATAATACGAAATGCCACTTTCTGGGCCTCACCCCTAGAGATTTCAGTTGGGTGGGCCGCGGGAATCCTTAGGTGATTCTGATACAGGCATTTGGTAAGGTCCTGGTCTGGTATGAGAGACAAACATGCACACAGCCAGGGAAATGCTACAACTGAAAAGAGTGTTTGAGCCACCATGGAGCTGGCGGAAGTAGCATTTGGGAAAGGCCTTGCAGGCACTTCAGCTGGGACTTGAAGAACAGTAAGGCCAGTACTCTGCATGAATATCTAATTTAACAACAGCCTATGAAATAGGTACTACTATCACCTCTGTTGACGTTGAGGAAACAGAGCCTCAGAAAGGCTAATCAACTTACTGAAAGCCACACAAGTTGTAAGAGGCAGAGGCAGGATTCAAACCCAGGCACCCAGACCTCTGAACCCGAGGTCTTAACAGTTACAACAACTGGGATGTGGGAAAGGCCCCAGCCCCAAAAAGACAGCTGCCACTGCTGCCAGCCCAGCCTACCTGTAGCCCCAGGGAGACAGGCTCCTCTTGTTGGACAGCCACAGCTGCAAGTTGACCTCACACTTCCTCTTGGCCAGCTCAGAGCTATTTCTCAGCTGGGCCACCATCTCCTCAAGGTTCCTCTCGTACTCTTCCATTCGTGCATAGGGTTTCATCCTTGACACCAGGTCCAGCGGCACCTGGTGAGGCCCAGGGGCCAGGGGCCCAGCCTGTCCTTGGCCCTTCCTCTTGCCTTTGGGGCTCCTGGGCTGGCCTAGCCCCAGGAAGATGAAGATGGTGAGAAGGAACAGCTGGGGAGGAAGGCCACAGGTCACAGGTGGGAGAGCCAAGCCTCTCTCTGGCCCAAGCCTCAGGGACAAGGGGCCTTTCCCATTGCCCTTAGGGGTCTCCCAGGCTCAGGTCTGATCCCACTTCACCTGCCCAACTGAGCTCTGCCAGCCTCGAATCACTCCCTGCTTCCTCTCTCACTTGTGCTGCAGTCTCTGGCCTTCTCTCTGTGTGCCTTCCTGCCACAGGGACTTTGCACAGGCCTCTTCCTGCAGGTTGTGCCTCTTCTCTTCCCCTCCTAAACACCTTCCCACCCCTCGTGTGTTGGCTTTAGTGTCACTTCCTTAGGGATAACTCTGGACTCCCCTGGGCTCTCGTAACCCGCATGCCTCTGGCATGACAGCATTCTTACAGTTTGTGATTCTTTTATATGTCTGTCCCCCACTCAGCCTCCAAGAGACTCCAAGAGGGCATGTGTCAGTTTCCACACACTGTCTTATCCCTTGTATCTGTGGGCTGCCGGCACTTAGGCATTCAGTGAACACTGGCTGAGTGAATGGATGGCTGTCCCCATCCCTGCCCTTCTGTAGCTTACAGTCTGGGAAGGAAAACAAACAGTGACCAAGAAAACAAACACCTAGGTCTCACTGGTGCAAGAGCAGTGATGGGCCCATGCAGGGTGTAGCTGGAGAAGAGCAGGGCCTCCTGCTTAGGCTGTGCCAGGACAGTGGCCCGGGAAGCTTCTCTGGGGAAGGGACATGTCAGGTGAGGCTTGAAGGATGCGAGGGTGGCAGTCATGGGCAGAAGACATCTAAAAGTCTTACAAGTGGGAGAAATAGTGAGAGAGGAGGTTTGAGTTGGTTTAGAGTGGGTGGGGGGAAGAAGGCATGAAATGAAGTTGGGGAGCTGGGAAGGTCACAGGCTGAGGACTCCCTGCCCGTGACACCCACACTGCCTTCCACCCCTGGGCTTCCCCTCCTCCAGCCCTGCCCCTCTGCCTGCCCCTGCACCCAGTGTTGTCCATTCCTTCCACTTCTCCCTCCCCAGAAGCAGAGTATCAGGAAAGCCTCGGGCTCACACAGAAGAGGACTCGGGCCGGCAGAACCCAGACTTCTCAGAAAGCCAGGGAGAGGAGGGCCAGTGCCTGCATGGGGTCCAAAGCTGAACAGACGGTGGAACCTCTAAGGAGGTTTGTCTCCCCACTAAATCTAGACAGGCTCTGCACTAGCCCCAGACCTGCCCCGTATGCCTCACCCTGCGGCCCCATTGCCTGCGCCTGCTTTATCCAGGCTACCCAGCAAGTCTTGACCCTGGGAAACAAGTTTCAGCATAGCCCCTCCTGGCAGAGCCATTTCTTGGCACAAAATCTGCAACAGAGTTTCAGGTCGCTAAATTCTTCCTTTTTGGTCCTAGACTCTAGGGCAGAAAAATGTGTCCCTTACAATAGGCTCTCTCATCTGAGCTTCTCACACAGCATTGTTAAACTCTGGCTCTCTGCTCTGAGAAACCCAGAATAGCGTCAAAGTCCCCCTCCCTCACTTTCCAGATGGGAAACAGAGAAACAGAAGGACTTGCCCAAGATCACACAGCCCAGATCTCAGGAGCCAGGTCTCTTTGAAAAAACCCCCACTGACTGAGTTTGCCAACATCTCCCCAGATGCCTCTGGCCCAAAAGGGCTTCGGCATGCCCAGGCTGAGCCCAGTTCAGGAGCCTGAGCTACTGGGCATGGCTGCAGGCTCTGAGACCAGTCTCTGTTTCTCTCTAGTCCTGGGGGAGAGGACAGAGGGAGAACTCGCCTCCGCAGATTCCAAGCCAAACAGAGGCAGCCATTAATCAATAGGAAAGAAATACTGAAATACTCAGGCTCTAAAAAGGGGTGGGGGAGGGCTGGGGAGTGCCACGTACCAGGTTGTGTGGCCAGTCCATCCTGCCCAGCCTCGAGGTCAGCCTGCAGCTGCCGCCCGCCTGGAACCCCAGACACCGCCGCCGTGGAGAGAATGGCGCAACAGGATGGAGCGAAGCAATTATAGCTCGGCCGGGGGCTGCTGGGGGAGTGGATGGGTGGGCTCGTCGTCAGCTGGGAGCCTTGGGCCCCCAGCTGGCTGGGCCCAACGCAGTGGCAGGCAGTGAGGGACGTGGGGGCAGGCCAGGAGCCGGGCTGAGGTGCCCAGGGGCTGTTGACCGAGGGACAATGCCCTGTGTGTCTGGCGGGGCTCTGGCCGGTGGCACCTCCGCCTGTGGCCTGCGGCCGGCCGCCCGGCCAGCACCCACAGGGCCAGCTAAGACAATCAGCTTCGTTCGCTTTGGGGATGGCAAGGGGGTGAGGGTGGAGGAGGGATGGGCTGTCAGTTGGTCAGGAGAGCAAATGTTCTGGGAGTGTGCTGGCCAGCAGCGAGACACAGGCCCCATCTCCCAGGGAAACAGCTCCAGGCACTCCAGCCTCTGCCAGCCTCAGGTGAGCGCAATAGCCCAAGGAGACCAACGTCCCACCCCTCTAGTTCACAGGCAAGGAAACTGAGGCCCAAGTGAGGAAGGGACTCATCGTGTATTATGCAGTGATTTAGAAGTGACAGAGCTAGGGTTCATGCCGGTCTCCGTCCAGGGCTGTATCCACTACCCCCATACTGTTTTTCTTGGGATACTTTCTGTGCAATTCCAGCCTGCTGTAAGCATGTTTCTGAATCTGTGTGCCCTCACGTAGGCCAACTTGCGGGTCTGTGAGGACTTCATGGCCGATTGCTCTGGCCTTTCTCCCAGGGAGGTCTCCCCACCCAGGGCCTGACCCTGTGTGGCAGCTTGTGACCTTCCTTCTCTCTCAGCCTCAGTCCCTTCTCTGTGAAATGGGAGTTGTGTCCAGGAATAGACAGTGGCCTGGCGCATTCCTCCCTGAAATCTTACTGAGCCTCAGTTCCCACATCTCTAGAATGGGAATAATCGTAGCATCCACCTCTGGAGGCTGCTATAAGGAATAAAGGAAATAACCCATGTTAAATAGCCAGCACAGTGCCTAGCCCATAGTATGTGCTCAATAAACACTTAGCTGTTTATTATAAAACTTATTATAAAATAATTTTATCGTTATTGTTATAAACATTAGCTGTTCTAATTAGCGTTAGAGCTACCACAGCTCTCAATACTCAACTGACTCTTCTTTCTGCCCCCTCAGGCCCACCCTCCTGGCTGCTGAGAGAGCTCTAGGCTTTTAAGACTCAGGCCATGACTTCATGAGGTCAGGTCACCCCAGGGTCCCCGGGTCCTGGAATCACATGCTGAACTGACCAGCTCCTCTGGCCAGTGTCTCTCACCTGGGGTGAACATCCCAGCCAAATGGGAGCAAATCCACCCAGGGAGGCAGGCATGGCTGGGAGGGGTGTGAGGACAGGGGAGGGGCGCCATGAGCAGACGTCCAGGACTGCCCTGTCTTGCTGAGGACCAGTCTTGGCCATTTACAGGAATCGGCCCAGGGAAGAACGCAGGGTGAGAGGCGCTCCCAAATGTCACAAGATTAATCTGTCCAGGGCAGGTTTCCACAGCATAACTGAGAAGCTGGCTGGGGCTCGAGTGCATCGAGAGATACCACCATATTTGGTCAAATACTAGACAGGGCTCTATTCTATCACTGGAAACTCCAGAGGGAGGGGGACTCTGAAAATACCTCCTCAGGCAACACGGGCCCCCGCCCCACCCCCCAGGCTGTCCCAGCCCCTCTGCCAGGCATGGGGGCAGCCTGGGTGTGTTCCATGCTGGCTCTCTACTACTCCTCTGCTGCTGCTCACAGCAGGGTCCAACAGACATGCAGCTGGGGTGACCCCTCCCAGATCCATAGAAAGGTGGGGGAATTGATAGATGGGTACTGGGGGACCCCTGAAACCACCACACTTTCCTTACATGCTGGCAACACACACCCCTCGCTTCTGCCTCCCAAAGTGGGGACTTATCAGCCTCCCTACATCCTAGCAGCAGTGCTTCTTAATTTACACTCCAGGGTCCCAGCCCAGGGACTCTGAAGTAGCAGACCCAGGAATCTGTATCTTGGCACGAACCCAGTCTGGAAGCTACAAGGGTCCTCACCCATCACCTGGCCCCCTCCTCCCACCCATTTTACTATGAGGAGACTAAAGGCCAGGACGAAGGGGCCTTACCTAACCTCACACAGCCTGTTTGTGCCAGAGCTGGGAGCAGAACTCAATCTCCTAATTCTTATTCATTGCTCTTCCCCCAAACTTTATACAAACATCTCTGGACAAGACTGGGCCTGGTTGCAGGTCTGGTGGGGGCCAAGGAGCCAGGCCAGTCCTTACTGGGGCCCAAGATCCCTCACAATGGGGAGGGGAGCTATGGCGTTCCCAGGCAAGGACTGTGAGGAGTCAGGCACGGGCCCAGTGACTGTCATTGGGTTTCCCATTCCTGGGCCATCTCAGGCTAGGAAGGAGGTCCCTTTCTCCAGCCTCAGCTTCTAGAAGCCCCTGAAGGGTCATCTGCCCTTAGGGATGTCCCAGTTGTGAACCCAGGCAGGCTGTGCAACCCAACCGCAGGGGTCAGTGCCAGGCCAGAGAGGGAGGCATAAGAACTTGAGCTTCAGGGGCTCCCACCCCACAAGCGAGGCTGGGGTCCTTGGGTCTTTATGCGCAGGAGGTAGTCAGCATGCCTGAATGAAGGACTGGGCGGTGGGATGGGCTAGAGGGCCAGGGGGCGGTGGGCGGTTGTGGTCCGCTCCGAGCCCTCAGCTGCAGGCCCCGCCAGGAGAAGTGCTGCGCTCGCCGCCAGGTGGCACCACCAGAAAGCCAAACAGCCCCTAAGAGCAAGCAAACCCTGATGGAACTTCCATGCCAACTACCCTTTGTCCCTGGAGCGGGCCCTGGGGCTGAAAATGAAGTGTTGGGCCAATGGGTAGGGGCCCTGCACCTGCCTTCCCAAGCGACCCTATTGTTGATGAGGACCAGGGCCCAGGACACCTGCCACATCAGAGCAGGAAAGGTGCAGCAGGCCAGGGGTAGGGGTGGAGACTTCTGTCCGTGGCCAGCGATTCCCTTCACTTTGAGCACCTACTGTGTGTGAGGGCCCTAGGTATTTGGCACCCAGACACTGTAATTCTCAGAAAATAACAAGTAGTAACAATAATAGCTGCCACTTAATAGCCTTTTACTGACCACCAGGCATTGTGCTAGATCATGTGCTCTGTTCCATTAAATCCTCCCGACAACCCTGTGGTGAGTCCTGGTTTTATCCCAAATTTACAGATGAGGAAACTGAGGCTTGGAGCAATCAATCACTTGTTCAAAGTCACAGAGGATTCAAAAGCAAGTAAGTCTGACTCCTGCACATGCTGTTTCCTGCTGTGGGGTCAGGAGAGGCACAGTGCAGCCAAGAGCAGAGAGGAAGATCCAGCTGGTCAGTTGGTCATTGAAGAGAGTCTGGGATGGCCTCAGAGTCACCCTGCCGTTCTCAAACAACTTGGACCCTGCAGGTTCAGGAGCTCACTAAGCCCAAGCCCAAACTAAAGTCCTCAGGGGAATCTGAGAGCTTCCAGGCCATGGGTGTGGCACCCAGCAGCCTTCCTGGCACATGGTAGGACTCACTAAATATTTGATACATTGAATCAAACCAACTGTAATACAGGGTGGTGATGCTGGGATGGAGAGTGGGAGGCTGGAGCAGTGGGGACCCAGAGGGGCAGGTGCAGCCCAGGGGGTAAGAGGTCAGGCTCCACAGGTTGGCAGACCTGAGTTTCAATCCTGCCCCTGCCCTTTCATAGCTGTGTGACCTTGGGAAAGTTACTTGACTTCTCTGAGCCTTGGTTTCTTCTGCACAGTGAAGATAATAATAACTTGGCTGTCAATGGATAGCTGTGAGGATCAAATGAGATAGTGCATGTTAAAATGCTTAGCACAGTGGCTGGCAACAGTAAGTGCTCAATTAATGGTAGCTGCAGTTGTCATGCCTATTGTTAAAACAAGTTTCGAGTTAGGCCTTCAAGGATGCTTCTGGAGTGTTCCTAGGTAGGAAGGGCATTGTGAGGTGGGAACAAGGCTAGAACTAGCAGAAGAATGCAGAGGCCACTGTTTCCAGTGGGACCACCCTACAGCCTTGCCAAGACCAGGAGGACGTGAGAGATTTGGTCTAAAACCTTCTCCAAGTGGACCCTGTAATGTCAGAGAAGGCAGGAGGAGGCTAGCAGGCGCCTTTGCTGGCTGTGGCCAGGAGGGCGCAGCCCCCACAGGAGGTCCTGGCTCCCCTGCTGTGTGGCCCTCCCCTGCCTCCCGGGTAGGAGTCCTTCTCCCAGGCCCATATTTGCACAAATGCCTGCCTCACTGCTCACTCCAGAGCCCCAGCCAAGAGGGGCTATTTTAAGCTCCCTGGACGGGAACATTGTTGGTGGAAACAGCCCCAGCCAGCAAGCTCCCAGTTCTCAAAAAAGGGAAAGGCCTAGATGAATGGGCAGCCCCTGGGACCTGCAGAGTAGACACCCCATCAGCATGACCCTCTGCCCAGGCCAGGCACCAGCGCCTCCTCCCCACAGGGGGAAGTCAAGGAAACTCGAGTGGGGGTAGGGCTCAAAAAGGTGGTCTTATTCACTGGTGACTAGGTAGCCTAGGCATTCTGCCCAGCATCCAGCCTTGAAAACACCAAGTTTGTGTTTCTGGGTTACAGATTGACTCCATACTGCACCTAATCGCTTATTAGCGCTCACCACCCATATACCATCAGAGGTAGGGGATATCTCATCCAGCCCTGACTAACATGGGAACTCTCTAAAGTGTCTTTGCTGGATACCTCCAGTCTAGGGATATCATTTCTCTCTGAGGATGCACATTCCATTTTTTTAAGCTGTAGTTGTTGAAAATAATAATTATAATTGTAAAAGTTTTCTTTTGTATTATGCAGAAGTCCCCCTCCTATGGGGAAAAGACTGTAGGTTTCAGGCAATGGTGGTTGGACACTTGATCTGCCCCTTATTATATGGCCATGTCTGCCTTCCCTAACTTTAATGAGCCTCAGTTTCCTCATAGGGTTGTTAAAATGGAAATCATAAAAATTATTGTTTGCCTGGCACATAGTGGGACTTGATATGTGGCAAGTTTGGGCTGGGGTTTTGTTTTGTTTTGTTTTTGTAATTTGGTTTGGTTTTGTGTGTGCCTGTGTTCATTGTATGGTGTTTTTGTGGGGGTGTGTGCTATTTTTGCTTTTTGATTAGGAACAACCAGTCTAGACTAATATTTAAAGCACAAACTTTGAACCACAATGACCTGAACCCCAGCCCTGCCAGGCAGCGGCTGGGTCACCTTGGGCAAGTGACCTAACCTCCCTGAGCCTACATCCTTGAGAGGGAGGTGTGGGATTTAGCAAGATAATGCATGAAAGTGCCTGGCACACAGTAGGTGCTCAATGAATGGCCCTGCTGTTGTTTTATTGTATACATTGTTCTTAGCCCTGCCTGATCAGGTGGCACAGAACAGTTCTAGTCAGCTCAATTCTAGTGCTTTCTAACTGCCAGAAAGTCCTAGGAATAGAATGGACTGCCCTGGAAAAGAGCGAGCTCTCCATCAGCCGAGCTGTTTCAACAGAGGCCAGAAGACTAGTTGGGAGATTCCAGAAGAGGAAGGGGTTGGGCTTCTTGAGCTTTAAAAGTTCCCTTCCAGCCTTGAGAGGTCGGAATCTTATGTCCACGGCCTCAGGCCCCCATGTGGGGCTGTCCTGCCTGCCTTGACAAGCCCAGACCTGGGGCAGGAAGGAGCCCAAGGGAGCCTGCGGGGAACATGGAGTAAACAGCCTGTCCCCAGGGTAGATGGAGTTGCCAGGCCCCTGCCCCCAGCAGTATCCTCCCCTCAGTCCCAGGGGATGTTTACATTCTGGTCAGAGTTTACAGGACGTCTGGATTTACAAGATCCAGAATTCTGACTTTTCCCCCTAAAGCTGTCAGCCCCTCCTCTTGCTGGGGTGGCTCTGTGTCTATTTTGGGTGGGAGGCCCCACCCTTCAGCAGAAGCAGGAAAAGGGTATAGCGTGAGAAATGTTTTCTTCAGACCCCCAGGGTCTGAAACCTGGTGGAGGAAGAAGCCTGTGCTGTGGAGATGCATGGAGGAAAGGGTGGGCATCTCCCTGCTGCTTACTGCAGAGGAGTCCTGGGAACAAGCTGGGGGAAGGGCAGAAGGGACTTCTTTTGTAGCGTGGGTTCAAGGGCCTGCTCTCCTGAGCATTCAGCTAAAAACTGGTGGTGCTTATCCAAGCCTGCCTTGCATATTGGCTTCTGTTATTGGCTCAGAGAGAGCTGTTTTTATTGTGGTTGTTTTGGTGTATATCTGTATGACTATGAATTTGTGGATGGAGTCGTGTGTGTGTGTGTGTGTGTGTGTGTGTGTGTGTGTGTGTGTGTTTTGTTTTGGAGTTGTTTTAAAGAGCCATCAGGTGAGAGCTGCTCACAAGCCACGAACATGCCTTATTCACAGATGTACCTCTCAGCACCTGGCTCAGGGAATTGGGGGCTAGCTGTGACCAGGGCAGGACTTGCTGAGGAATAGCCTGAGAGCTACCAACAACCCACCATTCAGGGGACAGGCAGCAGCTCTGAGACACATCACATCACCCTTCGGCAAGGAGCGTTGATGGCCATAGTCAAGGAGGGTTCAGGGCCTGCTAAAGCCCAGAAAACTCACAGGCTTTTAGTGCTACAGTGAGTCTCAACCCTGGCTTCCCTGCAGAAGCTTGTCTCCGTGGCCTGGACCTGTTAGGAGATGATGTTGGGAAGCTTCCCAGGTGGTAGTTTATATATCTTGCCTAGATTACTCTGTGAGTTTCAATGAGCTGTGACCTTAGTGTATTAGCTGTGTATTAGTCTATGGGCAATGTAGAGCTTTTGAGGGTTCTTGATGAGGGTTCATTCATTTCATTTAACAAATATATATTGAACACCTACTATGTGCCAGACACTGTTCTAGGCACTGGGTATACAGCAGTGAACAACCAAAACAGTTCCCGAGGTTCTGATGGAGGATGGTGGATATAACAATATGGACATTTTAGGACCAGCCTACAGCTCAGAGACTCTTGCTGGGCCCCTCTTCTCTCAGTTCTATGCACCTCCTGCAGCCATGGGAACAGCTGGATCTTCTGGGAAGTCCATGACCTCAGCCCTCACAGGGCATGTGGAGGAAGGTACAAAGTCTCCAGAATGTGAAATCTTGCCAAATTTCCATTGGAGGGTCAGTTCTCGTAAATATTGTGAGGAAAGAGGAAGAAATGGCTAGTGTGGAATCTGACCATTTCCAGACTCTAGTTCCCAGGAAAGAAGCCTCGAGAATAGCTCTAACATTAGAAGGCAGCTTCAAATTTTCTGTCTCTGGCACCCAGGCACCCAGGCATGTGCTGAGGATGATTGTCTGGCAGTAAAACTGACATCCCTTGTATGCGTGGAGCACTGTACAATTTGAAAAACACTTTTGCATCTATGACCATAATTACTCCTTGTAATTTACCTGTGTGAATATAAAAGTTTTACAGAAGAGGAAAGTGAGGCTGAGGGAAGGGAGATAACCTGCCTGTGGCCATACAGTGAGGAGAAGAGGGACAAAGCTTGGGATGAAAGGCTGGGCCCCTGAGGTCACTTTTGACCACCAGCTACCCTACCCTTTGCCCTAGTTTAGGGAAAGTTAATGAGCTCGGGAACCAGCAGTGGGTAGGGGTGGGCACTTCGTTGTTAGGCAGTGGACACAGAGCACAGAAGGCCACCCAGTGATTTCTGCCATGGTCAGCTGTGCTGTATGGACAAATCTACTTTGGAAGAAAATGTGTGTGGTGAGAGGGCTCCATGCCAGAGCGGCAAGTTTTCTGAGTCAGCTCTGAAGAGAATTCAGGGATCAGACTGACCCTGATCCCCCTCTCCCCGGTAGTGTGCTCTTCAGAAAAACTAGGATTGTTTGGCCCTTCTGTCTGGCTATCACGTAGCTATGTTCATAAATTCGTTGTCTTCCATACTGGGATTCCCTTGTATTCTATCCCATTGTCTCAACCACAGAGCTAGACCTGACCCTGGCATTCCAGGGTCACTTACAAATCACTTACAAATCACTTACAAATCTTCCCATTTTTTAGACCATTTCTTTGACTCTCAAACTCAAAAGTACCATAAGAGTCATTTTCCTGGCTTCTCAATGATACTTCTGTTAAATGCCTCTGAGTCTCTTATTAGTTGTTTTAAATGTCTACCTCCCTGCTCCTTCCATGTGTTGATTGCAAATTGGCTCTTTGAGACTACGCAGAGCAAAGCTGCTCCCTCTGCCCCCTGGTAAGCAGTATCAGTCAGGGTAGGCTAAGGGGTGCTGCAATAAGAAGCAACCCCCAGGTCCAGGAAGCGTAGCTTAGTAAAGGTGTCCTTATCACCTATGCTACACATCCTGCGCAGGCAGGCAGGGCATGTCATGCTCTGCTCTTCAGAATCACTCAGGGAAGCAGTGACGGAAGCTACATCACAATGCTTGCTTCCACGAACACCACAACAGGGTCAGAGGTTTGTAGACATGAGATCTACAGAGGTCAAAAGTGGGTTCTGCAGTGTCTACTCCAACCACAGAGTTCTTTTGGGCAAATTCTTTCATCTCTTTATTTGTCAATTTCTCATCTGTAAGATGAAGATAATGAGAAAGGATCTATCTCACAGATTTACTGCAAGGCTAACTAAAAGGGTGGATGTGAGCCCTTAACACAGAGTCTGGTTCATAAGATGAACTCAATAAATGTGAGCTGTTATGATGTGAGCATAATATTATGTTAACTTAATAGTGGCCACTATCTCCAGACAGAGCAACCCTGGTTCTTTCCACTGTTCCTCGTGTTAACCAGTTGAAATTTCTTCAAAGAGTTAAAGAGTTGTCTCTTCTTTTTTCACTGGTCATTTTTAGATTATTTTTTGTGCATTTTAGCTCATTGGCAAGGCCTTTAGGGGTTTAAACCTGAGGCAGAAGAAGGTTTACCTATTTGTCTTGCCAACCCTAAACTGGATTTATAAAGTTCAACGGTCATCACCAACTCCTTTTGAGGAGCCCAAAGAAGAAAGATCAAATTTGGAAGAGTCCTCACTTGAGATAAAACTCGGTGGTAGAGAGACACAGAAATCAAACGGTAGAGTATCAGAGTTGGAAGGGACTTTTAGGACAAGATCCATTATCTCCTCCCTATTACAGATGGACAAACAGAAGTCCAGAGAGGGAAAAAGACAGAAGATACAATGTCACACAGCAATTGAGTGTCAAAGTTGGGACCAGAACCTACTTCCTTTAATCCCAGTCTTGGGGCTTTCCATGCACCACATACGGGGACCACATTCTTCACCATCAAGAGAGGGGAGGAGGGATCTCCTTGGATTTACAGTTTGTCCTCATTTCACAGAGTCATTCTCCAGTGGAACTGTAAAATTAAGAGCCTTATAAACATTACCTTATTAAGGCTTCTTGGAAACCCAAGGTCACAGCTCCTCTGGGTCATGGGACATGAGTCGAGCATCCAGTGAACAAACGCAGGGTAATGTTACATTTTTCACTTCGTTAATGAAACCTGGCTTCTAATTATAGGATTTGTTTAACAGTTTGCAAAGGCTTGGAGTCAGCCTGCAGTCCTGAGGGCTGGCTGAGGAGTACCAGGCAGGGAGACATGGCAGGGCGGGGGGCTCTACCACCAAGGGGAAGACAGACAAGTAAAGTCAACCTAAGCCGAGGCCCAGAGGGGGATATTAAAGTAATTTTCCCTAATCCCGCTAAGCGAGTTGCTCCCAGTGGGAAATCATTTCTAATAACTTCCCTCCGTTGCTGTAACTCTTTCATACGTGGGTGGTAAATATGAATTTGTCCTGTGGCAAGCGGGTGAAATAATTATCCTGTTACTCTTGTTGTCAATTTCAAATTGAATCCCCCTGAAATAGCAGTCATTATTAGCGATCCCCCTCCCGTCCCTGGAGGAAAGTGGGCCAGGGGCCTGGCTCCCTCTCCTGTCCATCACTATAGCGTGCTTGTCATCTAAGGAGGCAAGGGGCGGGGGCTGCAGTGGGGGAGAATGGGATCATTATGAAGATGAAAGGCCGCCCTCCAAGCCTCTCCCACACCAAGGTGCTTGAGGTCCAGCCCATCTACTGTATGGTTACATCCCCCTCTTCATGCAGGGCTCTATTGTAAACTCAGCACAGTTTCCTCGAGTGGTTGAGTCCCAAGTCTCCCAAATCTCACAGCACCTCCATTCCTGAGTTAGCACATGCACTCGTGCACACAGACACATGGGCACACACACACATGGCCCTCCAAGTCCCATGGACAGCCCGGCTTTGTACATTCCTAAAGCTATGTCAGTGGTTTCCAAAGTAGGGTGTCATCTGAGGCTTAGGAAGAATATTAGGGACTTCTATTTTTATTTCTATCTTTTATAATTTCTATTTTTTTACTTGTGTTAAAGGAATGTATTAGTATAATGGCACTTTATAGAATTTACAAATAAAGATTTATTTTTTAAAATAACTTAAAATAAAAATTTATTTTTTTAATAATTTATTTTATTTAAATAAATTGTTGTTTACTGTTAGGGGTTTGTGGTCAAAAAGATTTAGGACCCCTGGGCCAGGATTCGGACCTCAAAGCCCCTTAGCTCTGGGTGGCATAGTCCTGACCTGACAGGACCAGGAAGAGCAGGGAGAGAGCCACTCAGTCTTAGAGGTGCTGAGAACATCAGCCATGCAGTGTCACCAAGTGACGGCCTGCTTTGTGTCCAAAGTCTCTTTCCTTTAATAACCAGATAAAATGGCTTCAGGTCCCAAACCACACATTCAGAGAGGGCAGTGAATTCTTGGTGATTTCTTGAGTTTTAGGCGTCTTAAGTTTCTCCTGAATTAGTCCTTAGCACAGCCTGCTTTTCCACAGCACTGGCTCCTTAAGTGAGGCTCCTGCCTCCACGGCTGCCACCCACTCACCCCACCTCTGCCACACCTCTCCCTCATCTCCCAAGTGCCACTCCTGGGAATGCAAGGCTGGAAGGGTGGCAGGCCTGTCACGGAGCTGCCAGAGGAGGAAGGCCACTGACAGGTGTGCTCGACTTCACCATTGGCCATCGGCTCTGCAAGCCCGAAGGTCATGGTCATAACCCCAGGAACTTCTCATTGGCCTTGTTTCTCCTCAGGCTCCAGGTTCCTACTGGTCACCAGCACACACACCCCCCTCACCAAAGGACATCCTCCTTCCTCCCCATGGCCTGCCCGCTTCCCCAGGTTCTCTTCCCCCACTCTCTCTCCCAGGCTGCCTGGAGTAACTCAAAATTCCTGTTACACAGGCCCCTCGTCCATTGCAGGTGGGAGTGTATATTGGTTACAGCCTCTGGGGAGTGGGGAACAGGGGACTGGAGCAGTATCTATCAGAATCACAAACGCATAAGGACTTTGATCTCACAACTGCTCTTCTAGGCCTCTGTCCGACAGAAGCCCCCCCATATGGAAATGACACAGGTACCAGGACAGGCTTTGCGGCATTGTTTGTAATAGCGAAGGATTGGAAACCCCCAAAGTGCTCATCCATGCAGGACTGGTTACATGAATTATGGTGCATTCATACAGTGGAACACTATCCAGCCATTAAAGAAGGAGGCAGCCCTCTAGGTGGTGATGTGCTCTAATATCTGAGATCTGTTATTAAGTAAATGAAGTGAGGTACATAAGAATGTGAATAAGACACTCCTATGTGCAAAAAAAAATGCAGGGGCTGTATATATACATGTAGGTGAATTTGCATTTGCACAGATTCTCTGGAAGTCTATACAAAAAATTTTTAACAGGGATTTTCTCTGGGGAAGAGAACTGGGTGAGTAAGGAAGTGGGGTTGGGAGGGAACTCTTCACTGCACACCATTTGTACCTTTTTGCTGGTGAAAATGTACAGATATTATCTATTCAAATAACAAATGCTGTTTTTAAATGAAAACACAAATACCTATTACTGTATGATGTGGATCATTTCTTTCTCTCTCTGTCTCTCCTTCTGCAGGCTGGGCCCGAGAGGCCTCACCTTCATCAGTCAACGAGGTCACCTAGAAGTGAATCATGCCTTACCCCTAAGAGGCTGAAGCAGCCACAGCCTCTATGTATTTGTGTGTGTGTGTGTGTGTGTGTATGTGTGTGTGTGTGTGTCAGTGAGAGAGAAGAGAGAAATTGTTTTCCCTTTTCCTTCCTCAGTAGCAAGTTATCTAACCCCTTTATTGTACAGATGGAAAAACTGAGGCCCATTCACCCAGTGTCACCTAGTAAGTCATTCTCTAAATGGTTCTGAATCCAGCCTCTGAACTTTTACTCATGCTGTTCCCTTTGCTTCAAATGCCCTTCCCTGCCATTTTTGCTCTTCCTGTCTTAGCATACTACTCCCAAGAAGCTTCCTAGATCTCCCAGTAGGAAATGAGCTCTCAGTATGCCCAATACATCTCTGTGGCACTGTACAAATTAATAATCAGCTCTCTACCTACCTGCCTTCCCCAACAGAGGGTGGGAGCTCCCTGAGAGCAAAGAGTAGGTCTTCTTTATCTCTGGGCCCCCCAGCCTAGTTGTGTGAAACCCAGAATAGGAATTTAATGTTTAATACCTGAATAAATAAATGAATAAATGTGTGAATACATTAATTCTTCTATCTTCTGGCATTCTCTCGTGTTTCACTGAGACCTCTCATATCACTTAACACCTGCGGTCCCCAATCCCCAGGCCGCGGCCCATTAGCTGTCCGTGGTCTATTAGGAAATGGGCCGTGTATCACTGCCTGAGCTCTGCACCACACCCCCCCACCCACGACACCCCACTCCCCATCCCCAGTCTGTGGAAAAATTGTCTTCCATGAAGCCTGTCCCTGGTGCCAAAAACGTTGAGGACCACTGCTTAACACTGTCTTCCTTGTGTTAGGTCATTAAATATGAAATGTCCGATTTCAAATCAAAAGTTTATTTGTTATACCTCAAACAAAAAGCAATAAAAATAATCAAAGTATGTGCCTAAGCGATCGACACAGTTTTGCCATTTTAACAGTAGCTTGTTTACGCCAGCAGCGAAGAAGCCTGGAGAGCGAGTGGCGATGAAAGTGTGAAAGGCGTTTTCCACAGTGTGTTGAGAATTGAATATTTTTCCTTGCAAGAAGTGGTGCAAAGCCTGGAAGAAGTGGTAGTCAGTTGGTGCAAGGCCTGGTGAATACGGTGGATGACAGAGAGTTTCCAAGTCTAGCTGCTGTAGTATGAGTAGCATTGTTTGTGCAACATGTGGTCAAGTGTTGTCTTGCAAGGGTATTGGCCTATTTGTGCTGACCGATCTGGGCTGCTTAATCCCAAGCATCCTCATCATTTCATCCAATTGGTTGCAGTAGACATCTGCTGTAATGGACTGACCAGGTTTCATGAAGCTGTAGTGGATTATACCAGCGCTGGACCACCAAACAGACACCATTAGCTTTTTTTGATGAATATTCGGTTTTGAACTGTGTTTCAGCACTTCATCTTTATCCAGCCATTGTGCCAAATGAATGCTTGTGATTGTCAAAAAGAATCCATTTTTCATCACATGTAACAATACCGTGTAGAAATGGTTTGCCTTTATGTCATGACAGCAAAGAAAGGCAAGCTTCGAGATGATTTCTCTTCTGACGCTCGTTTAATGCATGTGGAACCCATCTATGCAGCTTCTTTACTTTGCTGACTTGTTCCAAATGTTCCAATATTGTTGGAATCACAAGCCAAACTGCGCATTTGAAAGAATGAGGATGTACCTTCACAATAAAAATAAAACAGGAGTGTAAAAGTCAAATGTCAGCGATATCAATTAACAGTACTTGAGGAAATCGGACATTTCATAGTTAATAACCTAATAGTATAATGATTTCTGGGCATATCTGCAGTGGACATCTTCCTCCCTCTTGCCCGCTCTCCATCCCTTCCTCCCTCCCTCCCTCCCTTCCTTCTTTCCTTTCCCCAGAATACATTCTCAGAGAGAGACAAATTCCAAGAACATTGTTTAGTCCCTGGATCCAGCCATGCCTAAAGCTGAATCTACCCATGGACTTTTCAGTCACCTGAGCCAATGAATTCCCTTTTGTTTTGAAGCCACTAAGAGTTGAGCTTCCATCCCTCTCCAAAAACATAGTGTTGGTGAATACAGTGAATTGAGAGCTGATCATAATCCCAAAAGACACAAATCCCCAAAAGACACAATCCTGAAAATATAATTCTGGAAAGATAATTTTAAAAATACTTTGAGAGATATTTATTTACATTTTTAAAGGGGTATTTATTTGAGAAACATAAAAACATGGCAGAACACTTCATAAGCAACTTTATACAATAAAACAGGAAATAATAACATACATATTTTTGCAAGCATAAACACTCAGGTATACTAACCACAGTCACACGGGCATAACAGTTATGAGCAAGTGAACCATATTTACAAAGAAATAGGTCAAGAAGCGAAATGTATAAATGCATATCACTATGGTTGGTAATTGTGTGCACTCAGCTTTATAACTGTGGTCATCTGAGATACTACGACGAAAAACTTAAGTCTTTTGACAAGATCAACCAAAAACCACAGTAGGTCACCCCTGCATATGCAATCATCCAGAGTAGAGATCTCAAGAAATTTTATCTTTCACAAATGCAGATGTGATAAAAAAGGACATCTCTTCATTTATAGAGGAAGTATCAGCTTTTTATGTACATGCAAAAGACTTACACACAAAGTCAACATTGTGATAAGGCACTTTTGTGGAGCCAAATTTGCAAAAAAATGCATAAAACGAATTAGAACTCTAAAAGTCTTTATATAATTTATACTTCCAGTATCGGAAATAATTCAGAGATAAAATAAATAACATAGAAAATTGTAAAAAATAATGCTGACAATTTAAAATAGTGAGGGAAAAAAACGAAAAAAGAAAAAAACCAAAAAACTGAAAAGAAAATTAGACATACAAAAAAGTGTATTACACGGATAGATTAATTATGGGCAATTGCACAGAGGTAGTCCATAAGAGCTGGCCAACCTTCTCAATCATTAACTATATTTTGAAGTCTTGCATCACACTGAATAGCTTTCAGGGCATGGCTCTCCTTGGAGAACATGTTCACATTCATTTTCTGTGTGGCGCTGCTCTTTTTGAAGTTCTGTGATTTGGTATACACCAACATGAGCATTTCCTATTAAATTTTTCCATCTTCTGTGCCACACTTCTATTGCTTTGGGCACTCGGAAATCCATTTCACATGCACTCATATATAGATCACAAATTTGGCAGAAAACAACACTGGTTATCCAACGGCAACACAGTTGTGTAAGTGTCTTCTTATCCTGCCATGCACATAATTATTTTTGAACCAGTCAGTAATTCACTGGCTTCTTCAGGCAAATGTGGCTTTTATTCATCAAAAGCTCCTGGAATGGCATCAGCTGAAAGGAAAGCTGATACAGGCAAATGATGCATTTTTAAACTGAAGTTTTCGTCATTGCCACGTCACATGGCCAATTCACTCATCTGAATTTTCTGCCAAATGTACTGGGCTGAATGGAAAAAACAAACTTTATTGACAACACCTTGAAATTCACTTTTAGAAGCCTGAATCACACCTAATTCCAAATCTGTCATTGTGGTTTGGGGATTCAGTTGAAATCCATTTTCTCCTGTAAATTTCCCCAAATCTTCACGCTGACCCAGTGGCTCACGCCTGTAATCATAACACTCTGGGAGGCTGAGGCAGGAGGATGGCTCGAGCTCAGGAGTTCAAGAGCAGCCTGAGCAACAGCGAGACTCTGTTTCTACTAAAAATAGGAAAATTAGCTGGGTGTCATGGCACGCACCTGTAGTCCCAGCTGTTCTTGGGACTTGAGGCAGGAGGATCGCTTGAGCCCAGGAGTTGGAGGTTGCAGTGAGCTACGACAATGCCACTGTACTCTACCCAGGGCGACAGAGCAAGACTCTCTCTCAAAAAAAAAAAAAAAAAGTTCACTAGATTTTCAAATAAGCATTTGTAAAGCGCTTCACTTTTTCCATTCATTAATTAATACATAAATGAGCAGATAAGTTCTAGACTCTTGGGATCCAACAGGGGCATGAATTGTATATAGTAGATAAGAAACAGTGGGGACAGCCTTGAAAGTGCCATCCATCAGCCAAAGTAAAGCATGTGCTAGGTTTTCTATGTTAGATTTAGTGGTAAATATAAGAAATCTATCTTTTATGACTGTTGAATCTCTAATCAAGAACAGTTCACCATGTAATGTGTTCTGTAACACTGGAGGAACCTCAAAATCGGCAAGTGTCTTTGGTTCAGAAGGTCTCTTAGCTTGTCAAATTCTTTTTACTCTCTGACGAAGGGCATTTTTTTGAAGGCAAGCATAGCACTGTGTGAAGGGGCAGAGGTCGTGCACAATTGAATAATTTGGCAGGAGAGATTTCTTGCATTTTTCATCTGCGTTTTCACTTCTATGGTCTTCAAAACACTCGCTGCACTTGTATTTAGAGAGTGGTTGTGGTCTACAAATTTCATAAGTATATGCTGTCCATTTGAAAGTCTAATTATTGCTCAGCCATCACAATTAAGTGATTTTCCACTTTTGCAGCACCAATAATAATTAGCTTTTAAACTTTTATCTTTCACCATTAACAGCCTCGTGCACTTAACTTATCACAGCCTTTCTGTGAGGAAACAATTTCACAGATCTCTTCCATTGTGTTGTAAGGAGTACAGTAAGAAGGAATAATATTCAACTTCCCCAATAGCAAATCTGTATTAGTCAGGGTTCTCCAGAGAGACAGAACCAATAGGATAGGTACATACATAGATATATGCAAAGGATTTATCAAGGGAATTGGCTCACACAATTATGGTGGCCGACAAGTCCCATGACAGGCCATTTGCAAGCTGAAGACCCTGGGATGCTCAGGCCAAAAACCTCAGGACCCTGATGTACATTCTGGAGTCCAAAGGCTGATGAGCCTGAAGTTCCGATTTATGTCCAAGCCACAGAAGAAAAGTCCACCCCAGATCTCAGAGAGAGATCAAATTCACCTTCTGTGCTTGTTCTCTCCAGGGCCCCAGCCGATTTGATGGTGTCCGCCAATATTGAGGGCAGATCTTCCCCACCTAATCCACTCAGACTCACACACTAATCTCTTCTGGAAACACTCTCACAGACACACCCAAAATAAAACTTTACCAGGTTTCTTAATCCTGTCAAGTTGACACCTAAAATTAAGTCCGCAAATCCCCCCTTGTCAGCTTGGCACCCATACATATCTCCTCAAACCGTACTTAATTTCCAAATAAAGACAATAACAAGGTGATAATTTCACCCAATATGATGCAACTATCCTGTGATTGTGATTTTCAGGATTTTAGATGTCAGGGGTTTTAGACTTTAGGGATTTAGACTTTAAGGATTTTGGTCTTTCAGGATTTCAACATTCAGGATTATGGCATTCAGGATTGCATCTTTCAGGATTATGATCCAAACCTTAGTGAACTAACTCTCGCCCTTAATTGTATCAGGTCTCATTTCCCTTTCTAGCCAGCATGGTGCTGAGCACAGCACTTGTACACAATAGACACTCATACATATTTGTTTGGGAAAAGAAGGCAGCAGACACAGCCATAGCCCTTATGGAGCTTGCTATACACGATCCTGCCCCTGACATTCTCCAGGGCCCTGCCCAGGCGCTGCCAGTGGGCAAAGTAACAACCCTGCTCACAGGTGGGTCATCAGGGTCCCAGCCATGCAGAAGTCAGTGGCACAGCTGGGTCGAGAGCTCAGCCTCCTGGTTCAGTTCCCTTCTGAATCATTTACCTATCATGGAAGGAGAATGTTGGATTCTGATTGCACGTGCACACAATACTCCAGACATAAATAAGGAAAATGGTGGTGGCAGGAAATTGGTCATGGTTGGGAGAAGACAATTATCTTATTTTTTTTTAATCCCAGCAAGAAATAATAAAGAAACAAATTTGGGTGGGACAGCCTTGTGGAACAAATTTACAAAGTTAATGCCCAGTGTGTGTCACAAGGTTCGACTGGGTTAATGTCTATGAGCACATCAGTGTTTGTTGAGTGAATTGCAGATGGTGGGTTTGGTGTCCAGTGGGTCTAATTAGCTGTGGCTGTCACCCTGTGAGTTAATGACAGGGCCAGGGTTCCAACCCCTACCTTCTGGTTTCTGAGGACAGAGCTGTTTCTAGTACTCCAGGTTCATGTGCTCAGTGGCATGAACTTTTACCAGCTGCAAAATGAGCAGGGCTGGCTTGAGAGGTGGAGAGTGTTGGATTTACATCAGGGGTTTCGTGGATTGGTGCTGCACCCATCCCAACCATCTTCTAGAGTGCCTTCATTACTGCCGCAACTTGTAAGCTAAAAACTACATTTTCCAGACTTCCTGGGGTTCTGGAGGAAGGTCATGTTCCTGCTTCTTCACTGTAGCTGTTGGCAAGCACCACCATATGAGTTTGTCCACAGCAATGTTCCAATACCCATGGTAAGGGTTGAATTGTGTTCCCCGCTGACCCCATCAAAAAAAATTCATATGTTGAAGTCCAAATCCCCAACACCTCAGAACTTGACCTTATTTGGAAATAGGGTTGTGCAGATGTAAATACTTGAGATGAGGTTATGCTGGAATAAGGTGGGTTCCTAATCCAACATGATTTATAAAAAGGGGAAATTTGGAGACAGACACACACAGGGAGAACACCCTGTAGAGATAAAGGTTGAGATGGGGGTGATGCACCTACAAGCCAAGAACACCAAGCACTCCCAGCAAACCACCAGACTCTGGGAGAGAGGCCTGGAACAGACTCTCTCTCACAGCCTTAGAAAGAACCAACCCTGCCAACACCTGGATCCCAGGCTTCTAGCCTCCAGAGCTGTACAATAAATTCCCCTTGTTCAGTCCCACCCAGTCTGTGGTACTTTGTTATGGCAGCCTGAGCTGACTTATATGACTCATTGCTGGTTTTGTGGGTGTCAAGAGGCAGTTGTGGCAGAGTCAGAATTGGTCACACACAGATATATAAGAGGAGATTTATTATGGGAATTGGCTCACACAATTATGGAGGCCAGAAAGTCCCACAGTATGCCACCTGCAAGCTGGATAACCAGGAAAGCTGCTGGTATAACTCAGTCCGTGTGGAAAGGCCTGGAACCAGGGGTGTCACTGGTATAAGTCTCAAAGGAGCAAGAACAATCTTCTTTACTCAGTCTACTGATTCAAATGCCAATCTCTTCCAGAGACACTCTCACAGACACACCCAGAAACAATGCTTTACCAGGTATCTGGGCATCCCTTAATCCAGGCAAGTTGACACATATATTTAACCATCACACACCACTTCTGATAGCAGCAGAGGTAGCAGCTGCCCTGGCAAGACAGTTCTGTGGTGTTGTCTGTGTCATTCCCAGGATCCTGCCCAGAGCCTGCTTCTCCAGCCTTCCCAATTGTGTAAGCACCCAATTCTCTGTAGTAAATCCCTTTCTGCTTAAAAGAACAGGAATAGTTTGTCTCCTACAACTGGACCCTGACTGGTAACACTTTATTAGACATTGATTGCTGCATTAAATTTTCAATTTTGCACACTTGGCATATGTAAGTTCTAAGACAAAGTAAGCTGTCAAGGTCTTGCCGTATGCCTTTTTAAAAGTGATAACTGCCTTTTCTTCTGATAGTGAAAAACAATAATGCCCAATAGAAATCAAGAAAAAATAAAATACACAAAATGATAATGAAGTAAGCCCAAATCACCCAAATTCCAACCACCCAGAAATAACCTCTGTTCTTATTTTGTTGAGCATTCTTTCATACATCAAACAGTGCATTTTGACACACGCACAATTGCATACACACTCACATGTGTTACTGGGGCGTTCCCCTGCACAGTTCAGGGTGCAATTACTGTATCGTGGCCCGGTTCTTGCTACTCTCACGCTCACCCTCTCCTCCAACACACACACACACATCACTTTACTTAAATGGCATATACCACATGTCTTCTTCTATACCATGCTTTATTTTAAACCTCAATAGTAAGTCATGGACAGCTTTCTATGGCATGATGTTTTTGAGAAATTGGTTTGGTTATGAGGCAAGTAATTAAAAGCATTTCATCACTAATTGTCTATGTACTCACCTCCCAGATTCAAACTTCACCAACAAAAGAAAAGTTTTATGTTCATCAAAGAGAACATATGGAGCTTGATTTTTTTCTAAAATAAACAACAGAAATTTTTTGCTCACAGCTTGGGAAGCTGGGAGTTCCAAGATCATGGTAACAGCAGATTCAGTGTGTGGTAAAGCCTCTCTCTCTGCTTCATAGATGGCACCTTCTTGATGTATCCTCACATGGTGGAAAGTTTGCAACTTGATTTTTGACTCAGGGGTTATGGCCCTTTCCAATTCATAATTATTTCCCAACTGATCACCCCTGAGCTTCACCTTTTGGATAGAATTGGTATGAAGTCAGACCTAGAGGTTAGGGACAGGCCTAGAGGTTAGGGACAGGCCTAGAGGCTAGGGACAGGTTGGGAGTTAGAACAGGAAGAGTGAGCTAAGTGCATAGGCTCCTGGGGCTAGAAGGGACTTGCCAAGTTGTCATCCAGCCTCTACTTGCATTGCTTTAGTGACAGGGAGCTCATCACTTTACCAAGACAGCCCATTGGCCAACTTCATCCTGGGGTAGCTCCACTGACATAAAAAGTCTTTCCTGCGTGGATCTAGACTCTATCTTCCTGAAGGTTCCAATTATACCAAATAAAGCTCTTCCTTGGCTACCTTGTAGGGAAGTAGAGACAGCTTTCCCAGGCCCCATGAGTCCTCTGTTCTCCAGGACCCCTCACCCTCCTGAACACACCCTTTGAGGACACAGAATCACCAATTCAAACACTCTCTTACCCAGCTCCTACAGGAAACTCCCTCCACCTCCCAAGAAGCCTTACTCACATATACTAAGCTGGAGTCTATTGACCTGTTTCCTCTGGGAATGGCGGGCTTTCAAAGCAGTTTCTCCACAGTCTGGAAAGAAAAACCACTTCACACAGTGGTTCATAAATGTAAAGTACTCATAAATTCCAAGAGATAATATGGGCAGGAAATAGAAACAGCTTCCAAAATATTTGAGACAGATTTATGGAGACAGAGTCACAATGGCTGCCAGTTAGGTTTTTAGGATTATTCTGGTGCCAGAACACCTCTCTTCTGACGTCCTAGAACCTGTCTCCAGGTCTCGTCAATTCCTTGCCTTGACCTCTCGCAATGGACTTTCTGATACCCAGTCCTGTTGACTCACTTGTGTAGCCAACTCAAGTGCTTAGCCAGGTGCAGAGTTCTTGAGCATTGAAATGGTAGGTCTCTCCACAACTTGCACTGCTATTTGTTCTCTGTTTTTCTTTCCTGTCTTGATGAAGAGCTGTCTGATGTTTATACAGTAGCAGAACTAACAAAGTATGACTAAAGTTTCACGATCTCCAGAGTGGACTTTACATAAATTCGATGGTTCTGTTGGGCTTTCTCTTTACTTTGGGATCTGTTGATGGCGCTTTGGAGTGTTAAACTGGGCCACCGTGCAGGGGTGGGGAGTGGGGGTCACAAAGCCTTCCCTGCCCCACCCTCTTATACCTGCACCCAGGGCTGTGCCTGTGAATGGAATCCACCTTCCTGGTTCCAAGGGGAAGGGGATGATGTGACTGTGAGTCTGCGTGTGTCAGGCTCTTTCATCGTAACACTGAACAATATCTGACATCGACTGAGCACTTGCTCTGAAGCAGGCGCTGGACTAGATGCTTCACACGCACAAGTGCTTTCTTCACCTTCCGGCAGTTATGGGAGGTGGGTGCTGTTATCTGCTCCACTCTGCAGAGGAGGTAAGTGAGCCAGTGTCACAGAAGTTAGTTCACAGAACTACCCCGAGGCCCCATGGTGGGGGTGGCAGGAGTGGAGCTGAGCCCAGTAACCCCAGAGTCCTGCTAACACCATCCCCAGGACTGCATGTGCCACCCCACCGGCCCCCACGGCAACACCTCAAGGCAGGCATTATTATCCCCATTTTATACAGCAGGAATGTAGGGCTCAAAGTGGCAGTTAAATAACCTGCCCAGACCTCACAGCTAGGAGGTGGCAAAGGCAGGACAAGCCCACAGGCCTCCCAACACCAGGAGAATTCTGTCCTCAGAAGGGATGAGGGGGGTTAGGGAGGTGGAACAAGGAATTTTTTTATCTTCCTATTGGACTGGGAGCCTCTTAAGGTCAGGGACAGTGTCTGATTCAGCACCCCCTCCCCTTGGGTCCCCAACTGGTCCCACACAGGATGTCACAAGGCCCTGTGTGCTGGGAGGATCCTCGTACCAGCAGAAGGCAAACCACAGTATCTGGCCCAAGAAGGAGAGAAGGGCCAGCAGTCCTGTCCAGGCTGGGGTTCTGGGGAACTGAATGAGACCGCAAACACAGACCACCGGGGTCCAGCCGGCCTGGCTGCAGAGGGGAAGCTCTGAGCAATGGAGGGCAGGGACCAGGGGGCAGCCCTCAGAGCAGGGCAGGGCTGGCCATAGGGAGGAACCCTCCTCAGGCCTCAGCATGGCTACTTCTAGGCAGGCTGGTGGCTGCTGCCTCGTTCACATGGCCCCTCCACATGTCTTTTCTGGCCCTTCTTCACAGGCACTGTAGGAAGCCTGGGGACACAGACCTGCTGGGAGAGTCTCGCTGTCATGGAAGAGCTAGCCAGCAAGCAACTAGACCAGCAAACATGAGAGATAAGCGCAGCTTGTGCAGTCCTGAGGGGGACGCCAGCAGGGGGTGTGGCAGAGGACACGGGGGTGGCCAGGGGAAGGCTCTCCCAGGGGGACATCTGAGCTGGAAGCAGAAGCAGGGGGGGAGTGGCCGTGAGAAGCTCTGGGGAGAGGGCACTTTGGGCAGTGAGGACTACAAGTGCAAAGGCCCCGAGGTGAGAAAAACACCACGAATCCATAGGAGGCCAAGGTGGCCAACGCATAGAGAGAGGGACTATGGCAAGAGATGGGCATTTCTCAGGACTATGACAGCAGGGGCTTCCCTAGAGCCCCCCAGTGTCCTAGATTTAAGCCTCTGCCCCGTGGCAGCATCGCCATGCGACTGTGTCAGGTCTTCCCGGCCAGCCTGGGCCTCCTTTGCACAATGATGGGGGTGGCTTTCCAGGGTCCCCACCTTCCTTCCCTCTGGACTCCTGTCCCCTGCCATTCCATCACCCCTGGACTCCAGGAGCCGCCAATGGTGTCTTCCCCATTGGGGGTTCCCAGAAAGTCTCAGAATTCCCACTGCAGTCCTGGGACACAGGGGCTGGGGTAAGGGAAGGAAATTCTCACACACAGCTTTCTCCCAGGAGTTTGCTCGTGTTCCCAGGCTGACAACTGGCAACCCTCAGGACTCTGTCCCCCACCCCTCCCTCCTCCTCCTCCTCCTCCTCCTCGCCTGGCCTCCCTCTCTCCCCTGCCCCCCTTCTCTGGCTTAATGACTTCCACATGGGCCTCTGGCAGCTGGAGCCAAGCCTCCCAGCATTGTCTGAAATCTCCAAATTTAGAAGAAATATGAAAATTGTCAACCACTCCTTCCTTAGGGGGTAAAAGCAACATTCGGCACGAGGGCAGGTCAAGGCGCGGCCGTCACGTGGTGGGTGCCCAGGCCAATGGGGACCCTGGGAGGATGCGACACCCGCCTCACCCCAGCACCGGGCTGGCCCTTCAGCTCATATAAGGTAAAAGGCAAAGCGGCCTCTGTGGCCAGGGAGCCGCGGGCAAGGGGCTGAGGGGAGGGGTCCCAGTGTCAGCCGCTTAAAAATGCCCCCGTGGCAGTGAGGGGCACCAGAGGCCAGGTCAAGTTAGTTGAGAAGCAGTGACACCCCCAACCACTCCCCAGACAGGCTGGCCCCCATCTCCAGGCCCCAAGGAGCCACACCTGGACCAGGCCCCAGGAAAGGTAAGCACCAGCTGTAGACCTGGGATCTGTGAATGGAGGTCTCTGTGGCACCTCCCCAGGGGGTGCTGCATCTGGGGGTCTTGTTCTTGCTCTCTTCCTAACTGGCTCTGTGCCCTTTGTTTCTCTGAGTCTCAGTTTCCCCATCTGTACAAGGGCTGGACTCGATGATCTCTAAGCGTCCACCCAGTGCTGACCGGCTCTACTGTGCTTCTGTTGGCCCATGGCACTCCTTGCTGCTGTGGCTGCATGGGCGGACGAAGGGGCAGAGGCAGTGGACAGAGTTCATGTCCTGCCAGCCCGAGCTTCACCACATGCCCAAGTCTGGGCCGCTCTCCCTAGCTTCCATGCAGACAGGGCTTCTTCCTTGTTGTCTGAGGCTTTGATTTCGCAGCTCCAAGAGCCTGGGGCTCCTGGCAAGGAAAACTGTTTTCAAATAATGGTTTCAAGAAACAAAGCTGGGGGAGAGGCGATGAGAGCTCAGGTTCTGGTAGGCAGGAGAGAGGGGAAGGCCAGGTGCTGGCTGTGCACAGAGCGGAGGGAAGCGATGCTGGCTGGGGGAGTTGGGGGACCTGGGTTCTAGCCCCAGCTCTGCTCTCTGTGCCTGGCTGTGTGGCCGTGGGGCAGGCACCCTCCCCTCTCTGGGCCACATTTCCCCATCTGTATAAAGAGACCACTAGACAAAACAGTCTCTATGCAGGATGTGGCTTCTTAGTTGTTTGCACCTAAGGGGCAGCTGGTGTTTAGAAGTTCCCCCAGGAGGTGCCTGAGCCAAGTCTGTCCTTTGACCATGGGCTTAGAGCCCAACAGATGAAGCCCATGGGAGTTTTGGAGGTAGAGCCTGGAGTGATGGAGTGTAGCTGAAGGGTCTGTGACGGCGGGCTTGGCCTGGGGGATGCCCTGAGGCCTCTGGACCTGGGAGGAGAGCTTGGCCCTGACAACCCAGCCCCTACTGAAAAAGGGAATGATCTTTGGATTCAGTGACACAGGAGTACAGGACATCGGAGTAGGATAGGGACAGGAAAGATGGCAGAGAGCTTGAGGGGCGTGAAGTGGTGGGGCCAGGGGACCCAGAGGAAGGCAGGAGACTTGTGATGGGCACTGTGGGAGGCAGGGCTGGGTAGGGGCGGGGGCTTAGGATCGGAACCCTCAGACATACGGGCAGCATCTGCTCAGGCTCCTCTGAACGCACTCTGCCCTCACCCAGGGCCCAGAATGGAGCACAGTCCTCCAGCGCCAGCCTGCCCGCATCCTGACCTTTCCGCTTCTGGTCACACGAGGCCCGAGGCCATAATGGTCCAGAAGCAGGTGCAGAATCTGACTGCCTGGGTCCAATTCTGGCTTTTTTACTTACTGGACAAGTGACCCTGGGCAAGTCATCTGCCATCTTTAAGCCCGGGCTTCCTCTTCTGTAAAATGGATACAGTTCTGACCTCACACGGTTGTCATGAGAAGTGAGGGACACAGGTACATAAGAGCAGGATAAACGGGGCTGGTGTTACACCGCAGTTAGACCCCGAACCTCTTGTAGGGCAAGACGACCTTAGCTATGTTTAGGGAGAAGTGGGAATAAGACCCAGCCAGGGAACACCCGGAGTTGCTGAAGAGACAACAGGCTCCGGAAATAAGCAAGGAGGAATCCAGAAGTCAGAGGTTAAAGGGTACAGAAGAGCGATCAGCTTGAGATGCCTGAAGGACTAGGTGGGGGTCTCCTTTCCTGTGTTTATGGGGCATTGTGTGGGCAATGTGTCTCCCAAAGTGTGGTGTCTGGACCACTGCACACTCATCTGCTGTCAGGGATCCTGGGTAGGGCCTAGGAATCTGCATAACAAGCTCCCTGGGAATTCTCATGCATATAGAAGTTTGGGGAATGCTGGGCTGTAGAGCAGGCTGGGGCCCTCACAAACAGCCCTGGCAACTGAAGCCACAGAAGGAAAGCACTGCTCTAGGTTACTCAGCAAGCTGATGGCAGAGCTGGAACAGAACCTGCCTCTCTGCCCATCCAGGGACTTGGTTGGTAGTGCAAGTAAGAATTAGTTTGCTATCGTTTGTGAAGTGCTTATAAGGTCCAGGCACTTCCTAAGGTCTTTACATGAATTAATCCACTTAATCCTTACAGTGAGGAAGGTGCCATTATCATCCCCATTGCGCAGATGAGGTACCTGAGGCACAAAGAGGTTAAGTAGCTTGCCTAAGGTCACACAGCTGGTGAATTGTTAAGCCTGAATGCTGTGTATGTACCAACTGGCCCAGGCCGCTGTCTCCCCCGAAGTCTCCCACCCCCTACCCTGCCCCTCGGCCACCCCAGAACTCTCTGGGGAGCCTCCAAAGTACCTCATGGAAAGGAGCAGAATACGTATAGGGGAGTTCGCAGGAGTCAGGTACCAGGCTGAGCCACTTGTTTTACCCTTGAATCCTCCCAGGATTGCTGTGAGGCAGGAATCGACATCATTCCATCACCTCGGTTCCTAGAGAAGGAAGCCACTGCAGCTTGCCCGAGGTCACACAACTAGCGGCAAAGGGGATTTGAACCCAGTCTATGCAACTCCAGAATGCATGCCCTTAGCCCACCCACCACCCCTCTGCGGGCAGTGGTGAGGACTCCTACTCCACAGAGCGGACTGAGGCTGAGAGGAAGCCGTGTCCAAGCCTGAGCCTGAGTCTTCTAGCCCTGCCGCTGCCACAGAGCAGATAGGAGTTTGTTTGCCACTGGTCCCTTGGAGCCACACCGAAGCTCTTTGGGCAAAACCAGCCCCTCCCCAGCCCAGCCAGTTCTGGGGAAGAGCTGACACATACAGCCCTGAGGAATAGAAAGTTCCAAACCCTGTGCCACCACTGCCCCGTGTGGCTGTGTGATTCCCTGTGTGAGCCCAAGGGACTCAGGGAGATGACCATTTTTGTCCACATCTCCAAGTACCCATAAGCCAGAGTTTCTCTGGAGCTTATACCTAAAGGGGGTTGCTGGGGTCTGGACTGCAAACCTGTCAACTTTACAGGAGAGCCCCACATTATTTTCCAAAGTGGCTGAACCAAGTTACGCTCCCACCAGCAGCGTATGAGCGTTCCCCACCCCTTAACCACACTTAAAATAATCAGATTTCTTGAAGCATATGTGTTACACACTTTATTTTGAATGTATCAAATTTGTATAATAAAAAATGTAAGGAAGAAATGGAAATTAAAACGTGTGTGTGTGTGTCTGCAGGATGCTACGTTCCTGTCCACGTGGGTATCTAGAAAGTTGCCTTACGTAGGCCAAGTTGCAGGGCACCCTAAATCACAGACATGAAGGCCCTGGGGTGGGAGTGGGCACTGCTCATGTGGCCCTCCCCTAGCTCAGCAGTATGCAGTGGCCATGTTCCAATGAGAGGTCACCCAGGGGGTGAGCTGCAGGAATCTGGGGGAAAGAGCCCACGCTGGCTACCGCCTGCTAATGGCTTGTCTAGACAGGTCCCATGGGGCTTCACCACACATTGCTAGAGCCTCGGCCAGCCCTCTCCTTGCTTGCAAAAGAGGCTGTTGGCAGCAATGCTTCACCGCCAGAAACCTTTTCTCCAATTCAAAACATGCCTTAATGCACAGCATGATTTACCCACTCTCATGGCCCACAGAGGCTAGCTTGCTCAGGCCCCTTTTTATCTGGATGAAGAAAGTGAGGCAGACTCCGAAGCCAGGGGGCTTTCTGATGTGGAGTGGATCCCTGTGCCCAGGTGATAAGGGGACCAGGCGGCTCAGAGGCAGTCGGCTGGCAGTTCAAGGTGCCAGATGGGAGCCAGGATGCCTGGGTTCAAATCCTGGGTCGCCTTGTAGCGACAGTGGGACTTTGGGCAACCAACTTAGGCACTCTGTGATTCAGTCATCTCATCTGTAAAACAGGTTGTTAAGAGTACTGCCTCATTGGGTTATTGAGTTGTCTAGATTAACTCATTAAGTGGGTTAAAACTCATGAAGCCCTTAAAACTGTGACTGACACATAGTAAGTACTCAATAAAAAAATAACTGCTAAAATGTGGTTACTAAAGGCAACTTAGTCAGGGGGGAAGGAGATGCTCAAGTGGGCTCTAACTTTTCTTTGGACCTTGGGGGATAAACTGCATTGTTCCTTCAAAGATAGCACTTGCAGTGGGTGTGGTGATGTGCGCCTGTAGTCCTAGCTACTTGGGAGGCTGAGGTGGTAGAATTGCTTGAGTCCAGGAGTTCGAGGCTGCAGTGGAGCTATGATTGCTCCAGCCTGGGCAACAGAGACCCCATCTCAAAATAAATAAATAAATAAATAACACTTGCCATATATCAAGTCCTCCCAAGTGCCTGGCCCTTTGCCCAGCACTCGGAGGTAAGTACCACTATCCCTCTGGGCACCAGAGAGGCTCAGAGAAGCTTATTCATTTGCCCAAAGTCACACAACTTATAAGAGGCCAAGTTGGGACTCAAACCCCGGTCTGGGTGACTCTAGAATCATGCGCTTAACTGCCATACTCTAGAACCACCCCAATAGGCCTGTGAACCAAAACTAGTTCTGGTTCTGACTTGTCTAGTAGGACCCTTTGCATTGGGGGAAGGGGCCATTGGAAATCTGAAGCCCCCTTTTAGATTAGGAATTGTTATAATAAGGGAAGAAACAGACTCCCCTAGCCCCCACCCCTTCTCAGGGGCAAAAATGCAGACCCCAGTAAAATAATCCTTCTCACCAGTGAGCACCCCTTAGGGTGGGCTGAGTGCCTTAGGGACTTCATCAGTCTTGAGCTGCTCCTTGCCTTGCACAGCCCACCTGAGATTTGAGGAAGGGACAGTTAGCTAGACCCTGGAGGAAGTAACTCTACCCTGGCTCCTCCCCAAGAGCCCCCTGCCAGCCATGAGCCTAGAGCCCCTCCTTAAAGACCCCTCCTCTGACCCAAGCTGTGCTTTGGGGGAGATAGAAAAGCTCCAAACTGCTAATCTGCCACTGGCTTCCACCCCATACTCTCCTCCTCTTCTTCCTCCTCCAGGGAAACGGGTGGGGGTGAAGTGTCCAGAGGAAGGCTGCCTGCTGGCCTGGGGATGGCATCCATAGTGGCCTTGACACTACACCTGGCTTAGCTGTGGGGCTCTGGGGCCCCTGGTCAGCCTGCCCAGATGAAGCCTGCCAGCCCTCAGCCATGTGACCCAACAGCCCCATTGAGTCTGAGGGAATCCAGTGAGACGAGCGGAACGAGAAGGGAAAAGAGAGAGAGACAGGCCAGTGTACTTGGGGAGGTGCCCCCACTCCTCTGGACTCATCAGGCCATCATGTTCCATGGTTTGGGATGAAAGGGGGACAGTTCATCCCATGTGTGACGGTGGACACCCAGACCCTCAGAGAGGGAACACCTGTGGAGCAGGGGACACAGTCTGGATAGACAGAGAGGCAGCAGGTGTTCCAGGTGGAGAGCTCTGTGTGCAAAGGTATATGGAGGCAGGACTGCAAAAGAGCTGTTAGGGAACAGCAGAGAATCCCATTTGGCTGGAACCGAGAGTTGGTCTACAGGCTTGGTGAGATCGGAGGCTGGCAAAGCAGGGAAGGCTTGGATTGTGGAGCGGCTTTGGCAACCAGAAACCAAAGCCTCAGAAGTTGGGAAAAGGCCTCCTTGGTATGTGTCTGTCCCTAGGAGGGAGTCCCTTTCTTTAGCCTGTTTGTCCCCTTCCGCAAAACACCATCAGGCCAAGAGCCCCTGTGCAGGGGAGAGACCTGGGAGCCTGGACATTAGGCAAGTCTCAGATGTCAGGCATGGGGAAAGGAGACCTCGAGTAGCATTAGGAGGGGTGGGGAGCCTAAGGGATGCAGTCACCATCTTCACTCAAGAGTTTTCTGGGGAACATGGACTTGTTCTTTGCCGCCCCAGAGGACAGGGCATGAAGCCCCAGATAGGCAGATGGCAGCAGGATATTAGGAAGGAGTCTCCAATAATCTGTCCAAAGAGGGATGAGGTGATTGGGAAGTACAGATGGTCCTGGACTTAGGATTTTCGACTTTACAATGGTACAAAAGCTATATGCATTCAGTACACTCCTCAGCTTATGATGGGGCTCCAATGGGGTTATGATGGGGTTACAGGGTTGTATCCAGATAAACCCATTGTAAATTGAAAAGATGATATTTTCAACTTATGATGGGTTTATCCAGAAGTAGATGTTTTCAACTTAATGATGGATTTATCCAGAAGTAACCCCATCATAAGTCAAGGAACATCTGTAGTGAGCTCCTCATCATCAGAAGTAGGCAAGCTTATCAGGGACACCATAAAGAGGAGTCAAACATCAGAGGAGGCTGGGCATCATGGCCTTTCCCACCACCAGCCTGGGACTTCACATGGCAGTCTAGCTGCCTTGGGACAAGCGTGAACTGAGCCTCCCTGCTGCCTGGATGTCAGATTCCCAGCCAGACATGACATCAGTTCTGCCCTGACTTCACACAGGGGCCTCTTGGGACCCCCTTCCTCCCACTTCCTTTCACCCCGCTGCTGCCTTCTGCCTTCCCAGGGGATGTCAGGCCTGACCAGAGAGACTTGGAGCCTGGTTGTGAGATGAAGTTCCCCAGGGAATGTTCAGCCTGTGGCCTTCCACCCAGCAGGAAGGAGACAAAGGGACCAGGGTCCCTGGGAGCCCTGTTCACACGCTCCAGAGATCCTGCACGAAATTCCAGGAGGGTCACAGGGAAGCTTCTAATTTAGAACCATGATACTTTATTTTTTTCCCTTTTTTCTTCTGTTTCATCCTTTCCCCCAGCAGTGGGCAGGGGTGTCACAGGAGGCTGGAATAAGAAAGCAAGCATCCTCTTGGGCTGAGTCACAGAAAGACAGGGTGGGGAAACTGGGGATGCAGGGCAGATCGGGAGGGGACACCAGACAGGGCCTGGAGGTTGGGGAGACAGGCATATGGGAAAGGGTGGAGGGAAGGGAGAGGCCAAGGAAATAGCCAGGCCTGTGAAGGTCCTGCAGCAGTGGCCATGAACGTTGACCAGACCAACATGCATGCCTAGGCACTCGAGACCAGAGCTGCCTGAGCCCAGGTTCAAGCTGGAGTCAGAGTCAGCCCAGGGTTTCCTAGATAAAGACAGAAAGGTCTCAGCACGGGGGCTTTCAGGACCTTGGGCAATGGGTGCCACCTCACTCTGACTGCAAACCTGCAGAATATTACCATATCTCTCTCACTCACCCTGGTGACCTTGGTGGGGAAAATCCTAAACTCCAAGCATCGTAGTCCTTTTAGAGCTGAAAGGACCTTAAAGAGCATCAATGCCTATCTCCTAATGTTATAGATGCAGAAACAGAGGCCCAGTGACAGGGAGAGACACGCCCAAGATCACACTGCCAGAGTGACCACATCCTTTGTCCCTTCCCTGCATTCCAGCCAAAGATGGAGACTACGGTATGCCCCTCACAGCCAAGGGCAGGGGACAGAGGAGAGGCGAATGAATGCCCAGCCAGGACATAACTGTCTCCAAGAAGTAGTTAGAAGATGACAGCCTATCTTGAATTCTGGCTGCTGTGCACAGGAAGTCCCTTTACATGGGCACAGATGGTCCCCAAAGCTGTCAGCAGCTGCAGATGGGAGGCCTCCTGCAAAGGAAAGAGCTCAAGGCTGGGAAGGGAAGCCCTTGGTTCTATTCCTGGCTCTACCCCAACTCTTCATATGACCTTGAGCATGACCTTGAGCATGAAGCCCCCTCTGGCCTCCAGTGAGGGGCTAGACCCAACCAGCTGGACAGCAGGGGGTTCTGTGCATGATCTGCGCCAACCTCCTGCGGGGCTTTCCACTCCAACGGTCTTGGTCCATCTCAGATTTTACCTACCCAGCTCCACACAGAAAGTGAGCCAGGCACAGGAGGACAACAGCAGCCCATGGGTTCCCCTCCACCTGGCAGCAGCATCTTCTATGCCCACGCTTCACTTTCTACCTCTGAAATTCCCAGAGGGACAAGAAGCTGGGAAGGCCCTTAACATCACCCCAGTGAGGGAAGCTGAGACCAGACAGGGTCAGCTGATTGCTCAAGGTCACACACCAAACTAGGAGTGGGCCGTGGGCCTTCTGCCTCCCAGGTCAGTGCTCTTCCCACTGACCACGCTGCCCTCCAGAACAATAGGCACATGGGCGCCCTGGTGTGGCGCCGGGCATTGGTTTAGCTTGATGGCTTAACCCCCCACTGGGGAGCCTACAGTCTCTTCCCCTGTCCAGGACTCAGTTTCTTCTTCTATAAAACAGAGCAATGGGTGGGGCAGAGGTCTCTAGGAGCCCTTCCACCCTAACACCAGGGACCCTCCAGGACCCTGGAGCTTTCCTCTGTGCCCCCCGACACACACCCACCTCAGCCCTTTCTTCCCAGAGGGTGGGGCTACGTGGGCCAGGAAATCCCACCGAGTCACCCCGCCTTGGGCCCTGTTCCACCACAGACCCCGGCGCTGGGCTTCATCCAGAATGACAGGCTCCAGCCCAGCTCCCCCCTGAGGATCTGGATTTTTTCTTACCATAAAAGGGCAAGCGTGCCTCTCTTGGTCCCTGCTGCCAGCCCTGCTGGGGGAAAGGCTGAGCTATTTTTAGAAAACTCAAGGGTTTGCTCCTGAACTCAGGATGGAGCTCCTGTGCGCCTGCACCCTGGAAGCCCCCTCCCCATCCTTCTTCCTCCTGCTCTCCCACAGCTCTCCTTCCTCCTTCCCTTCACTCCCTCTCTGTCTTGTTCCTAACCTCCCTCCATCAGTCCCTCTCCCCTTCCTCTCCCTCTCCTCCCACCCCACAGCTCTTGTCTCTACTCCTTCCCCACACTTCTTGCTTCTCCCCAAATCTTTTCATAGTCAGCTTCCCTCCCCCACTGCCCTCCCTCAGATCTCGTTTCTGGTGGTTGGAGAAAGTAACACATCTGCACCCCCACCCCTTCTTCAACTATTTACAACATAAATTCCAAACATCCGCCATCTGGTTCTAGGAAGGGCCAAAAGATATTTGGAGAAGGAAGTCATGATTATTCCATCTTCAAAGCCAAAGGAACTTAAAGGTTCTCTTCATTCCCACCTTCCTCTGGGGGCCCCTTTGTTACTATCTGGCGGATTATGATCCCTCCGTGAGCAGAAGAGGTCAGGATATTTGCTGGAATCCCAGCTGGGCCTCTGACCGGCTGCATCACTTTGAGTTTGTTGCTTCTCCCCTCCCCGTCTCAGTTTCCTCATCTGAACAATGGGTACAAGACTAGGATGCTTCCGGCACTGATGTTCCAAGACTTCAAGTCCTGGTGCAGAAAATCAACCTGGGCCTGGTAACTGGGGCCTGCTCTGGGCTGAGCAATGAGGGCTGGGGTGGGGCAGGGCAGTGGGAGGCCATGGGGGAGCTCCATCCTCACCCCTTGATGCACCAATTCCTCTTTCGCCCCATGAAGGTCCATGCAGACCATTTACCTTCCTTCACATTCACACTTCCACCTGGGGGATGGGGTGGGGTCAGACCTAGGGAGGACCCTGGACACCACAGAGGCCAGTTCTGTCCCTACCACATCATACAAAATGTAGGCCCTTGAGGCCCAGAGAGGGAAAGACCCTTGTCCACAGTCACACTGCACATCTACAGGAGACCTAGTGCCCAGCCTGCTGCTCTTCCCATCTAAAACATTCCAAAAGAAAATGACATTTATATTATCCAGAAAGCATTGCCTAGTCCCAACAAATCCCCTGGAAACCTGGAGGTCCCTGTTCTTTGCACAGCAGACAGGACAGAAGGGAGAACCAACTCCATATGGTGTGTGTGGTTTTTTAACAAAGACAGCACAAAAGGGACAAATACCATGGGAAAGAGGCAGAACAACCACCAAAATGAGAAGCCCCCTTGCTTCTGGTGACATGTGGCCCTTGCCAGGGGCCAGGGTCTCCACTTTTACTGTGAATGCTTTCTCTGTTCACGACCCCTCTCCTCGAGGACTAACACATACCTGGAACACGCCATGAGAGACTGATTCAGGTTGTCGCTCTGTAAAAATGATGCCAAGAATGGTCTAGTCTTACAGGGGAGCTGGGAAAATGCATGTCAGGCTGCCTGGAGCCAAGTCTGACCCTGATGCTTACTAACTATGTGACCTTGAGGGGGTGCAATGACCTCTGGAGCCTCTGTAAAGGGGGTAAGAATGGTACCTAACTCATAAGTGACTGAGGATCAGATGAGCAAGCCTGTGTGAAATACAGTACTTAGCCAACGTGGGGGTACACCGGCACCTGAGGATATGTTAGCTATTGTTATGATAACGACATGTCCCAACGGGCCTGATGAGTGATAGCTCTTACCACTGTCCCTCTCTCCCAGCTCCTGCTCTCACTGGAAGGCCAGGTGATGGGGAGTCCTGGGGACCCCGGTCTGCCCCCTGCCCCCAGGGCCTGAGTTACTGGAGTGAGCGAGGCTTGGGACTCTAGGCCAGGCAGGTCTGGGGCCCCTTTTCCATCCCTTTCTTCCCTTCCCCTGCATTGCTCTTGTTTCAGCTTCAAACTGTGTTCCCAGGACTTGCTCAGAAGTCCCAGGAGGGCCCTCTCCCCGGGAGGAAGTGGGGAGCGTGTGAGGCTGGTGAACTCAGCCGGGGTGTCACGGGGGTGGGAGGGCACTCTGGGAGCAGAGGCCCAGGGAAGCTGTGCAACAGGGGGGACATGGAAATGGCCCACCCGGTGGCCCCCACAGCCAGCCCCCACATCTTCTCTGGATGCCTCTTTAGACCTTCACCCTCATCGTCCCTGCCTCTGCTCTTCCTAGCATGGCTGGGCCTCACTGTGGGCCCAGCCCCAAGCTAGTAATGGAATTTGCAGCCATTTATTGTGGGCTTACTATGTGCCTGAAACTGTGCTTGCCCTTGACATCTACCTCATTTGACCCACAAACAAGCCTATGAGGTCGGAAACAGGCTCAGAGAGGTGAAGACACTGGCTGTAGATCACACAGCTACTAAGTGCTAGATGCAAGATTCAAATGCAGGTCTGCATGACTCCAGGGCCTGTGTCTTCTCTTCTTTCCAAACACCTGGCAGAACCCCCAGGGCCCTGGAACCCAAGGGGAGCGTAGGCTGCAGTAAGTGCACACGCGTGAGTGAGCTGAGGGAGGGGAGCTGCGGGAGAAGGAGCCCCTCCAGAAAGAAACGGTGTGAGCATGGCTTGTGAGCTTGTTTGGAGCCCTGGCCTCAGCACTCTGGCTCACAGATGCGGCCCATTCCCAGCCCCTCGTGTTTCTTGGAAATGAGCCAGGCCAGAGAGGGCACAGGGGCTTTTGCAATAACCATGATGATGTGAGCTTTGTCTCGTGGTCACCCAGCCGCCAGGCTCAGGAGGCAGCCAGACTGAGCGTGAAGAGCCTGGATTCAAGTCTGCCTCAGATACTGGCCAGCAGATGACCTGGGACAAACTGCATATCTTCCTTGAATCTCAGCAAGGGGAAGAATTATTCCTACCTCTGGCAGTGTCTGTGAGTGTTCCTTGAGTTATGGGAGGGAGCGTTTTGCAGGCTGTCCCTTTGGTCTTGGTCACCATGTTAGCCCAGGTTTTGATCTAACCCTAAATGGCTCCTTTCTTATGTCTGAGGCTGGAGGTTGGGGCCATTGGTCAGAGGTGCCTCTGGGAAATTTCCTCCCAGACCAGTTCTTCTGCTGATGGGGCCTGGATATGCTGGGAAGGGAAGGTGCCTTCCTCCTTGGTGTTTCTCAGAAGATCCCCTTTGAAAGCTGGGCAGGCAAAGCAGGGATAATGGCTGCCTAGGGTCCGACGGGAAGGTTCTTTGAGGCCTGGAAGATCTCAGTAGGTTCAGTCTGAGGTTTCTGAGTATCCAGAAACTATTCAGCAGTGGCCCAGGTCCATCTTCAGTCCCCAGCAGCCAGGTCAGGACCCTCAAAGACCAGGGCTGTGGCCATAGGGCACCCCAGCATCCTCCTGACAGGTGAGATCTTTGTTCCTTTCAGGCAAGGGCACTGGCTGGCAGGAGCCTTCCCTACCACCCTGATGTCAGAGAAGCAAGAACCCCAGTGAGGGAGTCCCCTGGGGACACAGGAGAGCAAGCAGCATGCAGCCCTGGAAACAGAACTGTGAGCGCCTCCCCCTCCATGCCCTGCACCCACACGATTCCCCACCCCCACCCCACCTGCAGACAGCTCCTGGGGTAACCTGGGTCCCTCAGCATAAACTCCCCACCCCAACCCTCAGAAGGACCAAGAAACCAGGCCTTGGAAAGTCAAGAAGCAGAACGGGCCTTGGTCAAAGGAAGGCCCCCGCTGACCGGTGGGAGTGTGGGCACTTCAGGGCTATGGGGTCTGGGTCACAGGTGAAAAGCAGTGGAACCAAAGAAGGGAAACGCAACCAGGAGCCAAGAATCCAGCCCACTGCATCCTCCCTACACAACAGCAATGCAACACCTGTGTGATTTGGTGAATAACGCACTTGAGGAAAGAGTGGGGAATCATAGTAATCTTCCCTAGAAAGGAGCAAACAGGGTCAGGCTATGGAAGCAGTAAGAGCTGGGCTTGTGTGACCTTGGACGAGTCACTCAACCTCTCCAACCGTGGTGATCCCAGGGCTCAGGGAGGGTTCGTGATGTTGGGCCTGTGTCCTGGTTTACAGCACTTGCCACACAGTGAAGCTCAAGATAACAGGAGCAGTTTGTACCATGCATCACATTCTCCCCACACTTGCCGACTTTTAAAGACACTTTCATGCTCGTGGTGCAACAGGCAGGGTGAGTATCAGCTGCCTAAGACATGTAGAGAAACTGAGGCCAGGGAGGTGAAGGAACTCACTCGGAGTTGCAGTCAGTTGCAAAGGGGAATTCTGGCACCAGGTCTCTTTGGATGGAAAAAGTGGAGGAAGATGTGGAAGTGAGCGGAGGGGAAGGGAGAAGGAGGCAGGAGCTGACACTCAGGGATGTGGAACAAGGCCCAGGCCTATCTTACATAACAAGGCCCACCTGTGCACTCTCGCATGCCCCACACATGTGTGCAAACGTGCACCCCGGCACAGCACACACCCGGCCCTCACTCACTAGCAAATGAGCCTCAGAGACTGGGTCTAAACAAATTGGATTAGGAGGGCTGCAGGCACCTCCTCCCCCTGACTGTCCAGCTCCGACACTAAGCAGGCCTGCAGAGCTGCCAGCTGCGGTCTCTCGGCCACGCTGACAGTCAGTCCTCAGCCCCCTCACCCCACTCACGGGCCCCAGGAAGGGGCCAGGGTCTGAGAGGATGCCACAATGATGGATGGGGTGAGGGAGGTTCAGGGCTAGCTCAAGAGCGCACAGGATGTTAGTGCTTATGTGAGGCACATTTCTGAGCTGTTCCCAGCAACCCCCACCTCCCTTTGCGCCCTCCCCTCCTGCAGCCTCTCCATGGCCACTGCTGCTGGGCTGGGACTTGGGCCCAACCTGAGGCTCCAACCAGAGCCCAGAGCCCAGAGCCCAGAGCCCAGCCCCCATGCAGACTCACCTTCCCCACCTGGGTCCCACAGCCGGGCTGAGCAGGGAGTGCTTAGCTCAGGAGACATCAGCTTGGGGATGAGACACAGGTGGGCACTTCAGAGGGAAGAAGGAACTTGTGAACAGAAAGATAGTGCCATGTTAAAGGTGCTCAGTGCTTTCCTATCCATTGTTGTGTGTCATCCTCAGAAGATGCCTGGGAGTTACAGGATTGTGCCCAGGGTATAGATGTGACTCCTGAGGCTTATTCATTCGGTGATGTCACAACACTGCTTCCTGAGCCCTGAGTCTGTACCAGGCGCTATGGGATGTGCTGGGGACTCCGAGGTGAACGACTTATAGGCCCCACTCTGGGGGCTTAATGGAACTGTCACCTTTGGGCCAGGCCACTGGGCACTGGGCCCCCTGGTCTTCCAGGGCAGCAGCTCCAGCCAAATCCTTCCCCTCAGGGCACATGTAAATGATTGAATATTACCACCAAGAGGAGCTTTGGCAATTAGCCCACCCAGAACACAGACCCTGACATCAGACAGCCTGAGTTCACATCCTGCCTCGCTCCCTTTTCACGGGAGAGCTGTGCTCAAATTACTTAGCCTCCCCAAGCCTGTTTTCCCTTCTGCAAAATGGGGACACAAAAGCTCCCACCTCATAGGGCTGACCGTGAGGATTAATTATTATTTTCCATACCCTCATTTGGCAGAGGGAGAAACAGAGGCCCAGAGAGGGAAAGGTTGGCCAGGGTCACACCGTAACCCCATGAGGGGCTAAGTTGGGACTTGGTGGGCTCTCTCTCTGGGTACACCTCTTCCCGTCCCCATCCCTTATCTCAGTGCCAAGCCTCCCCACGCAGCCCAGAGGCCAGTTCAGGGGACCAGGCTGTATAGGTGGTTACTGGCACATGTCCTGGGTCCTGCCCTCCACCTTCCGCCATATTCTGGTCTCTGCAGCAGCAGGGTCCTGGGTGACCAGCGGTGGCCCCCAGCCCTCTGAGTGGCAGTGGAGGGTGGGGGAGTGCAGTGCGGGCTCCCAGCCCAGGGCAGCCAGGCCATATAAGGAAGGAGCCCAGGGAGGCCTCCTGGCTCTGGCCTGGCGAGAAAACCCAGACAGCCACTGTTTATTTTCTCCTCCCCAGCCTCCCCTTCACCCACGCCTCCCCAGAGCTTCCCGACAGAAGACAGAGGTTCCCTCCAGCCCAGCGACATTTCCTGCAGACATAGGGAGCGCAGAGGCAGAAACAGTCTATCTGCCTGGGAGCAGTCCCCAAGCTGCCCACAGCCATCACCGAGCCGCCAGGTAAGATTCTGAGACCACCTGGTTCATCTGCCTCCTCTTACAGAAGAGGAAACAGCTGCAGGGAGTAGAAGGGCTGGTGATGAGTAGCATCCAGGACTCCAGAGTGGCCTCCTTCATCTCCTGATCAGAGAGCCCCGAGTGGGAAGGAGGCTTTCGTGAGGTGAGTGGAATAGGAGCGCCAGAGACCCCTCTCCTCAGGAGGGCCCTCACTGGAAGGAGATAGGGGTTGGAATGAGCATGTCTGTGTGCCCTGCAAGTATGCACCACTCAGAGGAAGAGTTCCCGGACCCAGAATTCCAGGAGAAACGCCACCCTCCCCGCACCTTTGCCCCTCCTCCCAGCCCAGCGCACTACCTCCTCCTCCAGGAAGCCTTCTCAGCTCTCCCCAGGGGCGGGAACCTCTTTGTCCTCTAGGGCTAGGCTGTCCTTTCTTGGGCTCTCTTTTGTCCCGCTTGGGTCCACCCCCTATCTACCTTGTCAGGGGCATTTCCCTTCTGCCTCAGCCTGACTGTGCTCCTCTAGGGCAAGGACTACATCAGGTTCAGTCCCATCTCTGCTCAGCACATAGAAGAGGCACTCGGCTTGCTGAATGATCAGGTGAAATGATTAGACCTTGTCCCCAAACCAAAGGACTGGTAAATTGGTCAGGGGATGAGACATCCAACACAGAGGTTAGAAATGAGGGTCCTGGGCTGGCTGTTCTGAGTTAGGAATCCCAGCTCAGTTCCTAGCTCTGCGCCCTGGGAAAATTCCCTTCCCATGGATCCTTGGGGATGCACAAGGACTAGCACAATTAACACATATCGTAAGTCACCATTCTTATTACAGTCATCATCATTATGATTATTCTAGACACAAAAGAAACAAAATGAGATGGCCTATAGCTAGGGGTGGGCCAGACTCAAGGGCCACAGAGGAGAAGGAGGCACATACCTTCCCCAGTCAAAGGCTGCATCTCAGCCCTGCCTCTGCATCGGTTTCTCCTGGAAGAGTGCGCCTCCCGTCTAGTTCCTGTTTCTAAACCCAGGAGAGATGCTATCCTTGCTGCAATATTCTTAACCCATGGCATGTGGTGGAAATGGCCCTCAACTCCCCTGATTCAAGCCCAGGCTCTGTAACCCTGGAACAGTCCCCTCCCCTTCCTGGTCCTCCATGTGGAAGCGATAACATTCCCCTGCCCGCCTCCCTAGCTGTCTAGAAGATTAAATGCGAGCAGACATTGTTTCCCACATTCAGTCATTCAGATGCCCCCTTTTTATATTTGCCATATCTGCATATAATCATAATATTTTAAAATGCAAGATGATCCTTTTTAATACTTACATAGAAATAGCTACTGTAAACGGAAAACTATAACCTTGTTCATAATTAGGAGACAAAGGTAACAATAAATACACTAAAAATGAAACGACACAGTTACACTTTAACCTGATACTGTGGCTTGCAAGGCCCTGGGCCTGAAGCCCGGGTGATGAGCAGGAGTTAGAAAGTGTCAGAGACAGGATAGCGCTGAAGGGAGGCTTTCTTTCCCCTGGTAAATAGAAAGCAATTGACAGAGAACAGCCTGAGTCACTGTGTTGCCAAGTGAGTTAGGGCTGAGGCCACGAGCCCCTGAAATTCACTCACCCCACCTGCAGCGCTCGGGAAGCCAAAGGTAGTTTAGGTGAAAGGGCTTTGGAGACAGTCACGCGGCAAGTGACGGCAGCGGACGCTCCTTATCAGCTCAGTTCCTGGCAGCAACCACTTTTTCAGGATCACCCTCCCTGGCTTCTTACTGAAACCACGCGTAGGTCTGGCTGAGAACTCTCTTTCCCGGGGCCCACTGGCGCCATTGCAGAGTGGAGCAGGCAGGCTGTCTGTGACCCCCAAGTGAGTCCCAGTGTTGGAATCACTCCCTAGCCAAATGCAGTTTGAAAAGAGTTCCTGCAAGAGAATTCCAAATAAGAGGAAGGCAGCTCTTTGGCTAAAGATACCTCAGGAAGGGGCTGTCCCCTTCGGCAGGCCATCAGAGCTGACCATCCCCAAATGACAGACCAGAGGAAAACACTCTTTCCACGCTTCCAGGATTGGAGGGTGATTTCAGATTTCTGCTAGACAGATAGGAGGCAGTCTTTTTTTTTTTAAGGAGGTGTGTGTTTTTTCTGCTGTCTCCCAGCCCTGAGGAAAGGCTGCCCACCTCCTTCAGACACCCCTGAAAATACATGTCATCTGGCATCAAGGCCACCACAGTGATCATTAAGCAAAGTTAGAAGGTCCTCTGGGGTCCCCTGAGATCTTGGAGGGGTCAGGAGGAGTTGGAAAGGGGCTTTACCTGCTCACCTGGAAGTTCCCACCCAAGGCAAGGCCAGAGAAGAAAATGAATTATCTACATGGTCATTTAGTCAGCCACCAAATGGCATTCCCTGGGGTCCATCATCACGTACAAAGCCATCAGCAAGACCCAGCATCCCCCAAACTAACAAGACATGGGCACTGTCCTCAGGGAACTGGGGATCTAGCCAGGTCAGACCCACATGCAAATAATTCTGATACTAGAGATAATGAGACCAAGGAAATATGATTCAGCCATTTGACCGATGCTTATTTGTCATCTACACCATGTGGCCCTGATTTCAGTGGTGAGTATGGTTGACAGGGTCCCTTTCCCCACGGATGGGCCATATAGTCCATGAGTGGAGGTGTCCTCAATGACAACTACATCACAAGTGTGGAAGGCTTAGAAAGAGGGCCCAGGATGACTGCGAATACGGAGCAGGGTGCCCTGACGCGTGCAGCACTCAGGGAGGGCTCCCAGACCGGTCGCTTGAGCCATAGATGAGACTAAGCACGTGACGAGGAGAAGGGCAGGGGGTTGGGGGGTGGCACAGCTCCTCGGGAGCCTCGGGTGGGTGGGCACTGGGCTCCCTGGAGGAATGGAAGGGCATGTATGAGCCAGAGCCTGAAAGGAAGAGGCCTCAGGGGGCACAGGTCAGGCCCTGGAGGCTTTGGGCTTCTGGGAGGGCTTCAGAACTTAGCCTGAGGGCAATGGGCAGCCCTTTCGGGATTTTACATTGGGGAAAGATATGATCATATTTGCATTTTAAAAAATCACTCTGGGACAATAGGCGAAAGAGGAAGGAGTGGAAGAGGGGAGACAGGAGCAATTGTTTGAAGATCTGAAATATCAAGGAGCACAAATGGTGCTGTTTGGCTGGGATGCACCAGGCATAAAGGTGGGGCAGGGGTTAAGGAGGTAGGTCAACATAGTGAATGATTCCATTTGTTGAAATATCCAGAAGAGGCAGCTCCATAGAAACAAAAGGAGATCTGCCCAGGGCTGGGGGTTGGCTAAGGATAAGGGGCTTTTTGGGGGGGGTGGCAAAATACTCTAAAATTAATTGTGGCAACAGTTACACAACTTTGTGAATGTATTAAAAATCCTTTTAATTGTTCACGTTAAATGGGTGGATTCTATCTAAATAAAGATGTTTAAAAAAAGAAAAGAAAAGAAGATGGAGGTTTTGTCCCAGAGGGCTCAAATGGCAGGCCACAGACAAGAAACGCAGCTAGGGGTAGTCACCACAGTTTCAGGAGGAGCTGGAGCCTGGGTCCCCTCTAATGCCTGTCTCCTGCTAGGCTGGAGCTCGCCACCACCGGCCACCAGAGCGGAGCAGCGCAGCGCCCTGTCCCCCAGCCTGAGGTGCAGTGCTGCATCTCTGGTCAGTTGGGAGTCTGAGATGAAGCACTGTAGCTCAGGAAGGGAGAAGTTGTTCTGCAGCCATCAGCCTGGAAGCGGTGAGTCAGGGGTGGGCGGTACCAGGAAAGTGGAGCGTTTCCAGAATCCATATTGTCAGCCACTCGTGGTGCTGGGGAAATTCCTGGACTCAAGTCCTACCCGTGCCAGGACCTGCTTCAAGATTCTGGGCACATCCTGGCTCTTCTGTGCAGCCCAGTGTGTCCATCCTTAATGTGAGTTGCTGCACCACCAGCCAGCACCCTGCCTTGCTTTCTCTTCCTGAGCCCCCAGCAGAAACTGCTGATCAGTCAAGACGTTCATTCTTGAAGTGTTGGGAGACAGCTTCCAATCCTTCTCAACAATGAGTCCGGGGCAGCCACTATTAATGATTCAGAGCTGAAACCCATGCATTGTTTGTGGTTCAGACAATTCCTAAAAACCCCTTCAGCCCTGAAGACAAAAGTCCTAGACTTTGAGTCAGGGTCTTCACTCCCTGTGCTCCTAACCTTGGCTCTGGGCTATTGCCTAAACCAGTTCAAGCATCTTGCAAATGTCTGACTTCTCCTGGAGGCTTCAGACAAGCAATGAACAGCAGAGGAGAGCCACCAGGCTAAGCACAATCTAATTTAACCTCTCAACGAGCTTGGGAGGTGGGCAGTGTTGTAGGCCCATTTTACAGATGAGAAAAACTGAGGCTTAGTTAAGCAGTTTGCCCAAGGTCACACACTGATTGTGCTGAGCTGGGCTTGTACCCTAATCTGTCTGCCTCTAGATCCATGTTCTTACCCATTGCCTGCAATTACAGAACCTGGGACAGAGAGGGTTTATTAAGGAAAACTTAATAAATCCAGCTCTGGTCTTGTCTTTTCATCTCAGGTCACTTGTAGTGAAGACAGACCCAGACACTTGCCAATCCTATGGGCTCCCTTCCTCCTGCCCTCCTCCCCCAAATCTCATTTGTCTCACCTCTCCAGTAGGTGCTATCCTATTCCATTTTACAGTTAAGGAAAACCAAGGCTCAGAGGTTAAGTGACTTACTAGAGGCTATCAGCGAGGAAGTTGCCAAGCAGAAACTAGGAAAGGGATGGTTGGTTTAGATTCACCCCTCTGCTAGAGACTCAGGAATACACATGACCCCCGGCTGACAGCAGTCGGCAGTCCTGGGGGGCAGGGGCACCGGAGAGTTTCTGGTCGACAATGTCATCAAAGTCTGGCCTTTGACTACAGAGAGGGGACTTTCCAGGGCACTTGAAGTTCCAGTCACTGCTCCTCCCGGAGCAATGAACCACATCCTGTGATCCCCGCGCCCCACGCTGGCTGCCACAGACAGGGCTGGATGCAGAAGAAAACTCCAGCTGGTCCTCAGGGACATGGCAGGCCTTGGTGCTGAAGGCCACTCTCCCACCTTGTCCTCACGGTCCAGTTTTCCCAGGAATCCCTTAGATGCTAAGATGGGGATTCCTGGAAATACTGTTCTTGAGGTCATGGTTTAACAGCCGGATTCACCTCCTTCCCACCTGGAGTTGCCCCCGTGGGCCTGGGCTCACGCATGGGATGGGGCCAAGGAGAAGGCCGTGCCCTGGAGGTAAGAGGGCTTGTGAAACATGTTCTCGACCTTTACGTTGCTTTTCTTCCCATCGTGTCCATTGCGTAACATCCCTGTGAGGCTGGATGTGGGAACTTCGGCACTGCCACACTCTTGGGAAATTTCCCCAAAGCCACTCAGCCGAGCAGCGGTGGAACCAGGACACCGCGAGGCACGTGTTTCTCATCTCCGCCCCCCCGCCCCCCCACTTCCCAGCCTTCCACGTTTCCGATGAACTACTAAACGCACGTGAATTTATTTTAAAAGTGTATTAAATCAGTGTTAGGTAAACTAAAAAGCATAACTCTTAGTTTGATTTGGAACACAGCCAGAGAAAAATGGAAAATTTTCGTCAAGATAAAGACAAAAGCTCAGCGCTCCCTCTTGTGGTGGCTCCGCCCGCGCCGGGACCGCCTGGCTCCACCCACACCGATGAGCTGTCGTCTTGCTACGACACGCAGGGTTCAGATGCTGGTCTTCTTGCACGCACGCGCACACTCATGCACACACGCACATACACAAGCACTGAGATTCCCTTTGCTTTGCCCCGTCCCTTTTGAGCCAGTGAGTGCTAAGCACTCTCCATTATCACATCCGTCACTGTCCTGTTTCCTCCTCAAAGCTCCTCTTAGGTCACTGAGGTTGGTGAAGCTCAGAGAGGTAAAATGACCAGCCTAAGGTCACCCAGATAGCAAAAGGCAGAGCTAGGATTAATTGCAAGTTCAGTGGCCTATGGCAATTTTTTCGACAAAAGTAAAGACTACGAAAGTAAAAAATGAAAAAAGCCAGCCTCTCTGACCATATATAGGGAAGGCTACATGACTGAATGACAAAAGGCCTAAGTGGTCCAGGTGAAAACTAGAACTTTCCCCAAACTCTTGCTAGTGCTTTCCATGGAGTTGGTAGAGATGGTAGTAAGTGTCATGGCCCCAAAACCCTCATTTTGGGGTCTGACCCCCACACTCCCAGGGATCAGGCAGCTCCCACAGGTGTCCCAGGCTGTCTTCCTCAAGGCCACATTAAAGACATTTATGAAATGAGGTCCCTTCCCTCTCATCCTCAGAGACTGGAGCTGGCCTGACCATGGAGAAATCAGATGTGCTGATAATAACGCTACCAGCTGCCACTCATTGTCCCAACTTGCCAGGCACTGTGCTATACACCTTCACAAGCTTTGCCCCACTCAAAGCTGGGGCAAAGTGGGGTGAAGTGGGTTCTACTATTTACACCATCTCACAGACGAAGCCAAGGCTGAGAGAGGGTAAGAGGCTTAGCTAAGGTCACACAGCTAAGACGTGGTGAGGCTGGAACCAAAACAAGTCTGTGCTTATGTTTTCAGCCATCACGTTGCAGCCCCCGACTCCCATTCAGCCTAGCCTGGCTGGTGGGGCTGTCTCCTGATGGCTTTCCCTGGGGAGAGGAAAATACAAGCCTTTGGTGAGACCCAAGTGCTCTGTGTCTCTCCTGTGCTCTGTGACTATAATAAAGTGCTGGACCCTTGGCTTCTGTCCTGTTTTTTTCTGGGAACATACGGGAAGAGAACCTGACAGCCCTGGCTGAGGGACGCCCAAGTGCTTCCATGTTGCCAGGCACTTCCGGAGGCCACACAGATGGCAGTCAGGACCCACAGCCAGACAGAAGCCCCAGAAGCTGCCCTGTCTGGGGACGCTCCCCTGCTGTGGAGGGTTAGGGGAGGGAGAGTGATCCTTGAGGCTAAGTAGGGGTTAAGAAGCACTGGGGTCTAGCCATATGGCAACCCCCCCCCCCGCCCCCGTTAGTCCCAAAGGTGACTGCCCAGGTCAGATAGAAAAGACAGAGGCTGAAATCTGAATCCAGTTGCATGTGGATTCGTAGTGAACTCTGGACATTAGCTGGGCTCTACAACAACACCAGGCTTTAGCTGGACCACAGACATCATGGCCAACACATGAGGACACTTTTAGCATACGAATCCTGCCTTGCCATGATCCTCCAAACTTTGCCACATGTTAAGAAAAGGCTTACCCCCTGATAAACCACCTCTCACATGACGGCTCCCAGATGCAAAGGGCTTCCTGATGTCTCTCCTGCACATCCAGAAGGAGCTGAGAAGAAGGCCTAGGTGGCCACATTTCCCTGCTGAGGAGCCAGAGATTCCACAAAGACACCAGCCACCTGGGGCCCAGGGAGGGAATGGAGGAAACAGGGCTGGGTGCTCCACTGCTGTCCACTGCACCCCACTGTGCTCCACTGCACCAGCCACCAGCCGATACACCCTATTCTTTTTCAGCTTTGACACAGGACCCTGCCTGACACTCGGGCCTTCTCAAAGCCCACAGTCCTTGTCCTTGCCATGGTTCCTTCTAGAACTCCCATTCCACACCCCTGGGGAACAAATTGCCAGCTCAGATGGGGCTTCTTGACTCCCACAGATGGATTACCCACTGTGGTTTGAGATTGCTGGGGGTCTCAGGGTTGGGGGGTGGACAGGAATAATGGCAAATATCCAACCAAAGGAGCAACCTCTTTATTCACCTCAATGCAATCCAACAAGCACTTTCGGGGTGCCTACCCATGTCTGATGCTGGGGATACAGCAGAGAACAAGGCTGCCAGAGAACTCCTGTGTTGTGAGAATAAACTCCATCACATGCACACAAATATGAGATCCTGCACGCCACTTGCAGAAATTCAGGGATGGGACCGTTTCTGAATACACCTCGATAAGTAGTAACAGTTTCACACACACCCCTAAATGCCACACCATGGGCCTGTGGAGAGAAGCAAATGGACTGCAGGGTGCCAGGACAGAGGTGGTGGGCATCGGGTGAGAGAATTGGGCTCATGTGGGGGGAAAGGCCCAGAGGACTGTGATCTGATGTGGGAGGGAAGGACAAGCCAGAAAGCAGCACTCCCCCAGCCTCCCTGTGTCTGGCTTAAGCAAATGGCAAATTTTGGTGCCTTCACTGAGGCTGGGGAGATTGAAAGACAAAGGGGGTTTGAGGGAGGTGGGGACTGAAACATGGGAGCAAAGTTCTAGACATTTCAAGGTAGAAAGTACCACGTGGGTAGTTGATGTTCACACGGTGGGGGAAGAGGACTGGAGGGCTCAGGTTGACAGAGCGGTCCACAGAAACCCCATCACCTCCCTGTTTTGAAAGTTCAACATCTGTTGACGCAAGCCAGGGCTGCAGCTGCATTACTGAGGTGGCCATGATTCAGCTTGTGAAATCTAGGTTTCTCCCATCCTGCAATTGTGCAACCAGTTCTTTGAATCTCAAAGCAAGACTTCTCATCTCCAGTGTAAATTTCAGGACCCCTATGACTAATCTTTCCGTATAATTCTGCCTCCAAGCCAAACAGGATAGTATGCACAGTATGATCCCATTTTTGTTGAGGGGAAAAGACTCTTTGTGTGGGTCTATAACAATAGCTAATCCTTGCTAAGCCTGACGTTACACCGAGCTCAGCATACTTTATTTCATTTAATTTTCCCAACCACACTTTGAAGAAGGTGCTATCGTGATTCCCATCTTCTAGAGGAAGGAAATAGGCTCAGAGAGGTTAAGTAAGTTGCCCACAGTCACCCAGCTAGTGATCATAGGGATTGGACTTGTACCCTGGCAGTCTTGGCTTTCATGTCTATAATTATTACCACTCCCCCATTTCTGCCTACTTGTGAATATAAATGTAAATAAAAAGTGCAAGCATATACCTACAAAGATGTTAATAGTGGTTAGTTTTGAGAGGGGTGATGGGACAGAGTACACATTATACAGTTCTGACTTGCGTTAAGTTGTCTTCAAGGAACATGCTTCTCTAATTAGTAAACAGACATCTGTTCATCCAAAGAAAATTCTGGAAGAATATACAGCAAAATGTCAACAGCAGTTACATCTGGGGAGCATGAACACGGGAAACTGGCTACCTCCTACACTGTGTATTTCAGTGTTGTTTGAACTTTACACAATGAGCATGTGCTGCTTTTATAAGCAGAAAAAAAGTAATTAGGATTTCTTTAAAATAATTAGAAAGGAAGAACAAAGAGAAGGGTGACTCAGCAGCTCTTCTGGGATTCCCAGAAGCTCCCAACAGAGGCCTCACCTTCCTTCGTGAGCTCCTTTTCACCCTCCTTGCACACACCCTAAGCAGAAAAACCTGGGCTGGTGCCTACGCTGCGTCTGTCCTTCCCTGACTTCTCCAGCCTCTGCACTAGGCCACTGCCCATCCACAGGGCAATAATATCCCCTAACACTTCATTAGTGGCTTTGTAGTTTACGGGATGCCCTCCCATGACAGCTGATGTTTAATCCTCCCAACGACGCTGTGAGGTGGATATTCCCATGCCCACTGCACAGATGTGGAAGCTGAGGCTCAGCAAATCTGAGCTCCTCGCCCAAGGTCACATAGCAAGTCTGTGATTGTGCCTGGGCCCAAATTCCCAGGCCAGGCCTCTCAAATGCTGTGTCAGTTCAAGCTCATTTCAGGAACTTGAGGTTCGTGGCCTAAAATTGGCCTGTTGAATCTTGTTTAGCCACATGAAAGGGCAGATGTGTCCCTGTTCTCTAAAGAACCCATCCCTGCCCAGCCTGCCTGGCATGCTGCATCACAGCAGGCACCGGAGACTTGCCAGGGTGCCACCCCCACCCCACCCCCCCACACTGCCTTGGCCCTGGAGCTGAGCCTGAGTGACAGAGGAATGGAAGGGCCTTTGGGCCCAGGCAGAGGAGGGTGGGTGAAAGACAGATGGGAAAGGGGGCTGATACCCAGGGAGTACAAAGGCAGGGTCAGAATCCTCGATATGACTTTAATCAAATCACTATCGCTGGGTCTCAGTTCCCTTATCTGGAAAATGGGTATGAGTTGGGTGCAGTGGCATGTGGCTATAGTCCCATCGGAGGCTGAGGCAGAGGATAGCTTGAATCCAGGAGTTGGAGGCTGTAGTGCACTCCTGTGAATAGCCAGTGCACTCCAGCCTGGGAAACACAGTGAGACTCTGCCTCTAAAAAATAAGAAAAAAAAATTTTAATTTAAAAAAAGAAAATGAGCGTTATAGTAGCACCACCTTATACAGCAGTTCTCAGGACTAAGTGAGGAATCCTTATAATGCATTTAGCATGATGCCTAGATGTAATACACGCTGAATAAATGCTTCTTGCTGTTATTAACAGGAGTGAATTAGTTTCATCAAACCAGTTCAGTTCCTTTAGGTGAACATTTACTGACAGCCCACTATGTGCAGACCTGGGCTAAGATACAGCGACAAAGTGGATGAAGCTCCTGCCCTCACCTAGCTCACGAGTTATCAAGGGAGGCCAGCCGAGAAGGATGGTGACCATTCCTGTAGGCCTCCAGTGTAGAGGAATAGTGGCTGGGATGGATTGGAGCTATGTGGGGTGGCCTTGAATGCCAGACTAAGCCGTCTAGCCCTTTTCCTGTTGGCCTGGGAGCCATGGAAGGTCTTAGAACAGAGGGCAGCTGACCAAGTCATCTCACTTTGAAATGGGATCATGGTACCCACAGCCCCTGGGCTCCTGAGTCATCATGGAGGCAGGCATGACAGGAGAAGTGGCAGTGTGAGAGGACATGGTGCCAGGCCTGTGTGGCCTGGGTGGGGACTCGGCTCAGGCAAGGGTTTAAGGTAGACCCAGGGAGGCTGCACAGAGAGGCCAGGGAGGGGATTCAGTCCTGGAGAAAGCAGCAGGAGAAGAATCCGTTTAGACTCAAACAAGGGCAGAGTTAACAGGCCTATTTGGGGAGTTGGGCTGACCACTGGGGTGATACCTCAGGTGATTTTGCTTGCTTTCTGCTCATCTGTGTTTTCCCTTTTTCTACACTGAGTAACCAGAAGAGAGGGGGCAAGCTATTGCTGTTTGGGAGCCCCGGGATGGCAATCAAGTGGCCCTGTCTCAGCCGGCAGCACGGGAAGAGCTCCCACGCAGCTGGAGAAAGCATGCAGGACTCACGGGGCAGTTCCAGGATTGAGGGAGAAAGGCTTGCACACGCCGGAGCTGCAGCCTTGGGCAACTCCAGCCTCTCTGAACCTCGGGCCTCATCTGTCTGGGGGTAATGAGGCCATGGCAGAGGCGGTAGGCAGAGAGGAGGTATCTGGGACACCCACCCATCCACCCTCCGGCTCCGGGTGTGTCTGCATCCGTGTCATCTTCCACCCAGGCGTGGGCCAGCTCAGCACAATCCGGCAGGGCAAGCCTGGGCACCGGCAGAGGGGGGCTGGGCTCCAGCCTCTCACTACCCAGCCTGACCCAGTTGCCCCAATACCGGGACAGCCAATTTCTCCTTTTCCAGTCACCTAGGAAAGTCTGCTCATGGCAAGCTGGAAAAGGCCGGGACTCGCGCCCTGATGAAGCCATGGGGGAGCAAGCCCTGGGCGCTCGGCGGGCCTCCCTTCCAGCCCTGCCTGTGCAAAAAACTCATTGAGTTCCCTTCTCTGGGGCTCAGTTTCCCCTCTGAGTATTACCTGAACCAATCCATGCATTCATTTTCGCTTCGTGGGGCATCTACCAAGTTTGAGACCTGCAACAAGCATCAGGGAGACAGCGAACGCCGATCCCCAGCCTTGGGGAGGGCCCAGCGTGGACCACCTGCGGCCCCGTGTGGGGCACAAAGCCGGAGAAAACGGCTCTGCAGGGCGGGCGTGGCTTCCCTGCGCGTCCGCAAGGCGGCAGGTGCCCGGGAGAGGGCAGCAGCGAGCGCGTCGCCAGCCTCCTGGGCGGAATGCATCCCAGCAAGCGGGAGCCTCTGACCTCGGCAGTTCCCGAAGGCCAAGGCCTGCGGATTTTCAGCCTCACTGTTGTCAGGAAAAAAGTTTCACAAATGCCTCTGGCACATCAGCTTTCTCGGTCCTGGGCCCCCGGGCGGCCGACACCTCCACGCTCTCCAGTCGCAGAGCGTCCGGCCCTGGCCCCTGGCTGTGCCCGGCCCTCGCGGGAGGAGCCGCCGGGGGCTGCCCTCTGACTGCAGCTGGCGCTGCAGGGGCAGGAGCGAGGCAGCAAAGACCAGCGGGGGGAAAGAGAGGGGAACGGAGGACGGAGGAAGGCCGAGGAGGGCCGCACAAAGAGAGGGGACCCCATTGGTCAGGGCAAGGTCACCGCGACCTGGGCCATGGGCTCACCTTGGGGCAGTGAGCCCCTGCAGGGACTTTAACTAGGTCAGGACAGGATCCCTCTGTTTTCTGAAGATCACTGTGGTTCTGCGGGGAGGACAGACTCACGTTCACACACTTCCAGACGCACGCTTATTCTCACACCTGCACACTCACGCACACTCACATCTTCACACTAATCACACCCGACTCACACACTCAGATATACACTCTCACGCACACATACACACTAACACATTCATACACTTTCACACAACACACTTATACACACCAGAGCACACCCATTTCCACAAAACTCGCACACTTGAAAACACACACTTGTGTACACACACAACTCACACTCATACTCTCAAACATACACTAACACATACCCACTTTTCACACAGCTCTCACACGTGCTCATGTACACACTCTTACATATACTCACACAGTCACACACACACACATACACTGTCTCTCTCTCTCTCTCACACACACACACACACCACACACACACACACACACACACACACAGGAGGGCTCCCTGTTATCAGCAGGTGGAGCCCACTAGGGCACTGTCAGCTCTGCTCCCTCCTGCTGGGGTTTCAGACAATCCCAGCCCTCAGGCATCTGTGATGTGCCTCCCATCCCCTTCCACAAAGGATTTGAGGTGGTTTGGAAGGCTAAATCCTAAGTGAAACAGAATAATGAAAAAGAGAAGCAGAGGAGGGTAGAAGCGTTAAACGTGAAACATGGTTTCTCCAGGTCCGGGCCGTAAGCCTGTGAGGACCAAGGGGTCTGTGATTTCAGAGCCCCTGCCCCAGGCTGCCTTTCCTGATCATTCACTGCACTCTGGCCCTCACGGGCCTCTCTCTCCCTCTCCTTGTCCCAGAGGGGGCTGTGAGAGGGCTTATTTCCCAATAGCATGCCCACTGCCGCCTGGGGAGCTAGGGCAGCCAGGCCTCGGCTCCCCTCAGCTCTCCCCTCAGCTCCCAGAAGGTGGCTGGGCTGAAGGACATTCGAATGACCACCTGATAAATGGTGTTTCCCATCCCCCATCAATCAGGCTGCTGAGCAGAAACCTTGGTTCTGGCCTCCCTCTTCCCTCAAGGTGAGTTCCCAGCCACCCAGGACTCTCCAGTGCTGAAGCAGAGTTCCTCCCCTCGTTGTTCTAGAGTCTCAGCCCTGATGCTCCACTCATCTGACCCTCAGCCACAACCCTGCCCACCACCGTTTCTCAAGGAGGACCTTATTCAAATAAGACATCCAGTGACACAGCCTGATATTCCAAAATTGCTTGAGTGGATGTTTCAGTCAGCCGTTGCTGTATAACAAAACAACCTAAAACTTAATGGCTTAAAACAGCAATTTATTATTTCTCATGATTCTGTGGATTGGCTGGACTCATGTGGGGGGTTCTTCTGCTCCACAAGGTATTGGCTGGGACCACTCAGGCAGATGCACTCAGCTGGGAGTTTGGCTGGGGCTAGAATGTCCAAGATGGCTTACCTCATACGTCTAATGCCTCCTTTGTGGTGGCTGGAACATCTGGAGCCTGCCCAGGCCACCTCTCTCACATGGTCTCATGGTCTCTCCAGCAGGATGGCCAGACTTCTTTACATGGCAGCTCAGGGCTCTAAGAGCAAAAGCAGAAGCTGCCAGGTCTCTTAAGGCTTCTGCCTGGAACTGGCACAGCATCACCTAAAACATACTCTATTGTAAGTCATAAAATAAGCCATGATTCATGATTTAAGGGAAGGGAAAATGGATTTCACTTCCAACTAGGAGGAGAACAAGTGCACAGGGATGAGAGGAATCACTGGAAACCATTTTTCTGACACTGTCATGGTGTGTAAGCTCATTAGAAGCTGAGCAGCAGGTGTATCAGGCACCTGGATGGCTTAACACTCTTAATCACAAAATTCTTCTCTCCACTTATAGACAGAATTGTATTTTGGTTTGTGTATTATTGGGAGCTATTTCATTTGCAAGTGATGGAAACCCAGTTCAAACTGGCTTAAGCAAAAAAGAGAATTATTGACTCATATATTGCAAAATTTAAAGGTATAACAACTTCAGGCATGGCTGAATCCAGGGGCCCAAGTAATGTCATTAGCAATGTGTCACACTCCATTCTCTGCTCTGCTGTCCTTTGTGTTGGTTTTGTTCCCTTATTCTCAAGCAAGCTCTTTGTTCAAGGTGCAAAGATGGCCATCAGCAGCTCCAAATTTGCATCTTATCAACTTCACACCCGCAGTGGAAAAGATGTTCTTCCCCTCAGCCTCCAATAATTTCAGCAAAAAGCCCCAGGGCTGTCTCTTAATGGCCCAGACTGGACCATGATCCCATCCCAGATTCAATCATTATGACTCCAGTTAGCTAGGCCTGAATATTGTGCCCCACCCCTGGAGGAGAAGAAGGGGTGGAGTCAGCCCCACCAGAGCCACATGGACTGAAAGCTGGAGTGGGAAGGGGGAGGGTTCCTCAGAAGAAAAGCAGGTGACCTTACCAAAAGGAGGAGGAGGGCATAATGCTAAGAGGGCAAACACAACAGAGGGCCACCGCATTATCTGATGTGTTGGCAGACAAAGAAAATCATACAAGCTCAGCTGGAGGCGAACATTTTCCTGATTCTGAATTCCAGAATGAATCCCTTTACACAAGCAATTAAACCCAGGGCATTTCCTGACATAGCGACAATAGCTTCACCTCCATTTTTGTGTAGATATGGAGACATCCTTCAAGTATACATTTCACAGATTGCCCACCTGTGAAAGCCAAGGACAGAATGTTTTACTGGCCCAAGGGAAGGCAATTTTGCAGGCTGCTTGGCTCACATGTTCCCACTGAGAGGCTTCCAGCTGTCGGAACAGCGTCAGCCAGCGTGGAGGACGGACAGCACGTCCCTCTCTAACATCAGCCATCTCTCTGAGCCCTCCCTGCCTTCCCTCATCAGTCTTGCTGTTCCATGCCACTCAAGTACCCACACTGGGCCAGGGGCAAGTGTTCAGACCTTTGCCATAGTGACAGAGGATTGAGAATCACAAATTCATGGGCTTTTAGAGCTAAAAGAGATCAGAAATATCACCTATGGAAGACACTGCTGATTGCTCCTCTATGTCCATTCTTCTCTTCCGCAAAGATGAACTTGTTGGCTGAAACATGGCTACCAGAATAAAGACTACATTTCCCATGCCCCTTTGCCACTAGGCACGGCCATGTGACTAAGTGCTGGCCAGTGAGATGAGAGTATAAACATCCCGTGGCAACTTCTGAGAGTCTTCCTTTGCCCTTTCCATCTTAGTCCCCTCAACCTTTGGACCCTGTCCCTTCTTTCATCCTGCTTCCTGCAATGTGGATGTGCCAGCCACCATCTTGGACCATGAGGATGAGGGCCACACCATAGGGAACGTGGACACAAAAGAGAAGGAGCACAGGCTGCCGCAGATCAAGCAGAGCAGAGCTACCACGCCAGCCCTGGACCACCTGTTTTGAGACTTTTATGGCAGAAAGAAGGCAGCATCTGTGTTGTGTAAGCCACTGCTGTTTGGGGCTTCTGTTTCCTGCAGTCAGGTCTAATCCTAATTGATGACACATCATCTCTTCTAACTTTCCCACGTCTTTTACCACCACCCCCCCCCAAATACACACATCTTCCATCCAAGGCTTGAATCCTCTCCAAACCATTGTATAAAGGGTAATTGTACAGTTCACACAACTAGAGTGATGGGGTGCTTACCTCTCAAGGTCACTTCACTTTGGAATTGATTTATTAGAAAAGAGTTAGAAAATTCTTCCTCATATTCATTCAGTCTGCATACAAGCCAAGTTCTCTCCCTCAGGAGGGCCACCCAGTCTTGTGGAGAGTGTTCTGGGCTCCCAGGGGCTTTTCTTTCCTGTTCCCTCAGCCTTTTTCATAGGACCTGCCTGCTTTCAGCACATCCCTCATGACATTGCCTAAAGCCACATGGGGGAAAAATGCCCAATGTTTGCCTCTCTCTGGCAAATGGGCGAGGCTGTAGGTTTGGAAGTTTTTGATTCTGTAATGAAATATATTATATATCAATGCAGCTCCAAGACACTTTGAATATGTGATAAGAATTCTTCACATTTGCATAGCAGCTCACACATTTCAAAGCATTCTCCCACATTTTCATTTTTCATTTGTAAGAGACACATACAATGTAATAATAATAACAGTAATAATAATAATGCCCCCTTAACAGAAATTTAAAGGAATATGTAAAATGTAACATGAAAGTACAGGCTGGATGTGGTGGCTCACACCTATAATCCAAACCCTTTGGGAGGCTAAGGTGGGAGGATCACTTGAGGCCAGGAGTTCGAGACCAGCCTGGGCAACATAGTGAGACCCCATCTCTACAAAAAATAAGAAAAATTAGCCAGGCATGGTGGTGCTCGCCTTTAGTCCCAGCTACTCGGGACACTGAGGCAGGAGGACCACCCAAGCCCAGGTGTTTGAGGCTACAGTGACCTATGATCTTGCCACTGCACTGCAGCCTCAGTGACAGAAGGGGACCCTGTCTCAAAAAAATAATAACAAAATAAAATAAAAAATAAAAACAAGAGCAAAAGAATAAAGAAAAACAAAGAGAAGTGGGTTATAAAATATAACCAGACTAATAGATAAGAAGTCATACCTGCACAGAGCATAACTAGATACTTCACTGCCATTTACTGAAAGCTTATTCTTCATAGGGCCCCAAAACAAGCAGGGGGTGCTACATAATTAAGTCCTCATGATATTATTGCTAATTTGCAGATGATGAAAATGACACTGGGCGGGTAAGGGCCCTTCCTACAGTCCCACAGACTGAATGGTGGAACAGTTCCTTAACCCCATTTTCTCAACCAGTCTTTGCACCTCATTCCGTCGGACACACTGGCCCCTCAGCCTGGAACACTTTTCCCCGCCCCTTTCGCAACACGGGTACCATGTCTTCCTCCACATGTCAACTTAAATGTCACCTCCTGGGCCAGGCCTTCCCTGTTCCCCCATCTAGAGCAGGCTCTTCCCTCCCTCTTACTCTTCAGCACGTACCACAGTTCATGATTAGGTGTTTGTTCAACGCCCATCTCCCTAACTGAGGACGGGGCTGCACTGCCTCGTTTGCTGCTGGATCTGCAACATCTGGAAGGAGCCTGGCACTCCAGGCACTGAGACCACCATCAGGGAATGGTGGCCAGCACTCATAACCACCAGGCGACCCTACCTTCCCAGGAGGCCTCACTGAGGCTCTGACTCCTGGGCCTGGAGGGCCCTCAGAGCTCACCTCATCCAATCCCCTCATAATGGAAAGGGGAAACCGAGGCCACAGCAGGCAAGAGACTCGTGAAGGCCCCACAGTAGTTAGATACAGGCTGGGGAAGGGCCCTGGGTCCTGGCTCCGGGCCAACAGCCTGACACCGGTGGGTTGTCCAAGCTTTGTCAGGATTTATATCTGAGGAGGGACAAAATGAGGCAGGAGGGGCCAGAAATGTGGCTGGCAAGAGAGGTTGCCTAGAACAATGTGGGCAGCTCGGGGAGGTGGAGAGCCCTGCTGGCCTGGCTGGGAAGGGATCCAGCAGGGGCCTCGCTCGATTTCCTCCCAGCACAGGGGGAAGTAAACACATTCCTCTGCTGTGCAGCCACCCTGCCTCCAGCTGCCCTACCAGCTGTCAGAGCCTTGGTCCCCGGCCAGCTGCCAGCTGCACTAAAGAGGGGAGGGCCCAAAGAGGGGGCATGACTCACCCAGGGTCACAGAGCAGTATGTGGCCCATACCTTTTTGCCAGTGTGCCTCCTGTCCCAGTGCACAGAGAGAAGGACATTAGTATCTCTCTTTCCTCCAATCTTGGACTGAACTTTGCAGAGGCCCAGAGAGAGCTGGGCTAGCTCCCAGCCAGCCTGGGCCTCTCCAAAGACCAGCATCTGGGGACCCCTGACAAGGCAGTAATGGCCGGTAGTGAGCACCCAGCCCTGCCACCCTACCGAACCAATGCAGAAATCGAGGCCCAGAAGGGCAGGGACTTGTCCCGAGGACCACAGCAAGCATATGGCTAAACCAAGACTACAACCCAGGTCTTGTGGGCCATGGCTTTGCATGTCCCTGCTGCCCCCAGCCCACCCCCATTCCTCGTGCCACTCTGCTTGGTCCTCTGCTCATGCTGATTCTTCTGCCCAGAATTCCCTCCTTGAACTTTCTCACCCAGGCAAACTCCTACTTGTACTTCAAAATCGTTTTGCGCTTCCCCACCACACAGGCCAGCACAGCCCCGGGTGAGGGGGTCCTCCAGCAGCAGTAGCTATCCTCAGATGCCAGCACAGGGCTGCAGTTGCAGCAGCTGTGAAACCTGGCGATTGGCAGCAGCTAAGCATGATTCACAGGGAGTCGGAGGACATTAAGGTTTGGGTGTCACCCTGCGTGAAAAGTCTCAAGTGTCACAAAAAACTTCCCAGGATCTGGCTGGACAGACCTGGTCCCAACCTGCCTCTTTCTTCCAGCCATGGGACCTCTCCGGGCCTCTGTGCACTGGAGATGTCAATAAGGCTCAGACATCTGCATCTGAGTTAGAACCAGAGGGCAATTTTTAACTCTTGTGCCAGTGCCAATTGACTAATAGTAGCTGTCTGGGAGCTGTGTTCAGGAGGATTCGGAGTAAGGGAGTCTGATGTTCAACTGGCCATTTTTTGATACCCCTGAGCTGCGATGTCTCTCTAGGGGCCTTGCCTGCCCCAATGAATATCCCCTTCTGATCTGAATCAGCAGCTCTCCAAACTCAGGCAGGGACCCTGGCCAGCAACAGGGCTGGGCCCCACCACACAAGAGAGCCCAGCCTCTCCAAGGAGACAAAGGCCCTTCCCAGGCAAGGGGTCCTCTAGCTGAAGGCTCTAGCCCTCTGCCCTGTGCTTGGCCCCAGATAAGCATTCTTTCCAGCTTGTTCCAGCTGCTGGTTTTCCTCCTGAGCTACTGGGCTGCTACTGCTGCTGATGGCTAATTCTGGCCAGGTCAGCACAAAACAGACCTCCACAGAGCACTAGGCTAAGCCTCTTCCTGCCTGCTGCTGGGAAAAGCTGGGGTCCTTGGGGCTGGAGGAAGAGGGGAGGAGGACTGGAGGCTGAAGTCCAGTCCCTGAGCTGATAAGTAGCCTTGTACATAGCCCTGAGAAGGAATTTCCTATTGCTACTTCCTCCTCCTGAGTACAGCTCACAGCCTTCTCCAGTGCCACAGTGGCTGGTCATGGTTAGGGACACGGAAGCCTTTTGTAGGTCAGAGAGCTGGGTTTGAAGCTAGCTTGCCATGTGGCTTTGGGCTGGTCTATGCCTCAGTTTTCTCATCTGTTAAGTGGGAGAAATTAACAGCACCAAATTCATTCTGATGTAGTGATGACTAAGGGATTTGGGGAGAACAGTGTCCCCTAAAACTTTATGTCCACCAGAACCTGTGAATGTGACCTGATTTAGAAATAGGGTTTTGCAGATGTAGTCAAGTTAAAATGAAGTCATACTGGAGTAGGGTGGTCCCTAAATCCAACGTGACTTGTGTCTTTATAATAAGAGGGAAATTTGGACACAAAGACAAAACACAGATATGCACAGAGAGAATTCCATGTGACGACAGAGGCAGAGACTGGAGTTACACTGCCACAAGCCAAGGAATGCCAGATGCCACCAAATGCTGGAAGAGGCAAGGAAGGATTCTCCCCGAGAGCCTTGGGGGAGTGTGTCCTAGCTGACACCTTGATTTTAAACTTCTGGCCTCTGGAGTTGTGAGAGATATAAATTTATGCTTTAAGCTAGCCAGTATGTGGTGATTTGTTACAGCAGCCCTAGGAAATTAATGCAGGAGTGTCTATAAAGCAGGGGACTTGGCCCCTGACACACAGTGGGCCTCAATAGCGGTGGCTGCTGCTGTCACTCCTGGGATTGTTACTGTTCCCTGCCTGGCTTCCCTCCTCCATCCCTGCTTCCCCCAAAACACCCAAGATACAGTGGTTTTCCTGACTCACAGCCCTAATGCTACCCTGCTCTCGGCCACTGGCTCTGCTGACAGGCCTGGCTGGCATATGCCAGCTGTGAAATCTGACAGCAGGACTAGATGTGTGGGCAGATGGCCGTCTCACTAAAGTTGGCTGAGACCAGACACAGAAGAGACCAGTTTCCCCACAGCGTGAAAGAAAAAGGTGTGGCAGGGGTCCTCAGTGACCACTGAATGCTAGACTATAAGCTCTGCAAGGATAGGGGCTGGATCCACTTTGTACCCTCAGCACCGGGCACAGGGCCTGACATTTAGTAGGATGGATTATGTGCCAGGCACCATTCCAAGTCCTTACGTTTATCCCTCCCAACAACCCTGTGAGGTGCAGTCATTACCACCATTTTATGGCTCAGAAAACCGAGGTACAGAGCACCCACGTGACTTGCCCAAAGTCACACCACTGGTAAGTGGCAGAGCTAGGATTCAAACCCACGTGTCTGGGTCCTGAGCCCAGGCTTTTTTTCTTTAATCTATTCACCATCAGTGTTTATCGAAGTAATGAAAGGGCAAGACCAGACTGCAGCTGTGAGGAATTCATACACGTTTTCTTAAGGTCAAACCACTGCCCCAAGACAAAGACCTGTTACTAGACCTGGCAAATGAAGACAGGTGTCACAGGGAGGATGTCATGCTCTACCCGGACCCTCTGTGGCCCAGGAAATGTGCAGAGCACAGGTTCTAACTGAAGTCATTTGTCACCTCCTTGTTGATCTCACAGGGAGCCCATGTAGACCTGACAGCCACAGCTGGAGGCTGAGGCTGAGCAGGTCTGGAGGGCGGGCCCCAGCCCTTGGCACAGGACAAACCTCTTTGGCCAGAAACAGATTCAGTGGGTAAACCATCCTGCGTTTCCTACCCTCCCACGCCCTCACCCAAGGCAACTCCAGGGAGCTGCCTATGTCAGCTTCAGGAACTGGGAGGTCATCACTCCAGGGTGTATCATTACCCCTACTCTCTCTCCCTCTCTCCATTTTGCTCTCTTTGTGGATCTTACAGCTGTTATTACTGCCAGGTGTGCTACTCTTTGCCTTGAATGCTCATTCCCCAAAAGAAGATCTACTTGATCAGTTAATTTTCCCACCGGGCCACCTCAAAGGCTGGTGAATCAAAGACCTGTTACTAGACCTATTACCTGTAGATTGGGTCCCCACCCATGTCCAATCAGCTGCAGCTGGAGAGGGGGTCACATGCCACCAGGCTGGCAGCTTCTGAGGAGGCGGCTGGGGGAGTGGCAGGCAGACCGAGGCTGGCTCGGATGGTGTGCAGCCTGAAGGGCGTGCCTGCATCTGTCTCCTGCACAGTTCCACTCCCTTTAAAAACTGTAGAGCCCAGTTCTCTCTCATGGGCTCCCTCTGACCCACAGACTACATTGAGGACATCAGTTTGAGGCATAGGAGTTCAAGGCACAAGGAGTGGTGACTCCTTGTTTCCCAGCCCATGGCAGCCATTACCAATCGACCAATTCTGGGCACAGATGCAGAATCATTCCCAACAGCGCACTCCAAGGAGCTACTGCCAAGCCACTCCAGCTGACATGAAAGAACTAGACAGAATGGGATGATCTCTAAGTTGCTTTGGGTGGTGGTATGGTCTGAGTGAGCCAGTGCTCTCCACCTGAGCAGAACATGCAGCCAGGGAGGGTCCTGTAACCAGTGGTCACTGTTCTAATGACTTATAACCCTTAGGATATTGGCATCAGCAGGCTTGTGAGGGGACGCCCGGGCCAAGGGCAAGGCTAGGGGTGAGATGCTGACAAACTGGCTCTGGGTTTGAAGTTTGCCACTTGATCTTTTGTCTGTCTCTTCTGTGAGTCAAACAGGCATCTGCCCCCACCTCCCCCCAGCCCATTACAGGGGTGCTCCTCAGCCACCTAACTGAAACCTGCCCAGTGCTTTGAGAAGGTACCAAAGCATAGACCCAGGGGAAGCCCCCACTGTATCAAATGGGGACCATTATGCTTTAACAGCAGGAATTCTCAGAGCCTTAATAGGTTCATGTGGTCTGTGAATCAACAAGAGGATGACATACCTGCAGGGCTTCCTTTGGCTTATTTTGACATATGGACTACATAGGAGTAAAAAAAAAAAAAACCAAAAAAACCCCACCTGTTGAAGGAGGCAGAGAACAGAAATGAGAGAAGGGGGCTGGGTATACAGAAGCCTGTGGTTTAAAGCTTCGTCCCCAGCCCCCCTGAGCAGCAGTCAGGAACCTGGCCGCACAGCAGGAGGCGAGCACGGGCAAGGGCAAGCAATGGAAGGCCCACCGGCACCCACAGCCGCTTCCCATCGCTCGCATCCCCGCCCGAGCCCCGCCCCTGGTGGGATCAGCAGCATCAGACCCTCACAGGAGCTTGAACCCCACTGCAAACTGCGCATGCGAGGCATGCAGGTCGCACGCTCCCCATGAGAATCCAACGCCTGATGATCTGAGGTGGAGCCGAGGTGGTGATGTCCCCACCCCCCACCCTTTGTCCGTGAAAAAGAAAAACTGTCTTCCACGACACTGGTCCCTAGTGTCAAAGAGGTTGGGGACCGCTGGTTTAAAGGATCCTGAGAAAGAGCACAGGACTAAGTCAGGCCAAGGACCCTCAGCTTCTGCTGAGGTTTTCCGGGAGGCAACGCAGGCCTGGTGCTGCCAAATTTTCCAATTTTTCAATAAAGGGCAAAAATCCAGATTTTTATGTGAACTATTTTCACTTTTCAATTTTGGCAACTAATATGGAACATTCACTTTCACCTGAGACATTTGATTTGCACTTGTATTTTACACTCGTGGAGAAAGAATCCTAGGCTCCGGTGTTTTCCCAGCGTGTCCTCCACGATAGCGGACTGTGGCGGATTCCGTCCCCCTCGCCCGGCCTCGGCGGCCACCGCCACCGCGCCTAACGGCAGGCAGGCAGGTGCGGGCCCAGCGGAGCTCTTCCAGGCGCTCGCTCTCCAGTGCTCACCGCAGGAAGCCGGCGGTTGCTTCTCTTCGTGGCCTTGTCAGAGTCCCGCGTAACCAGCCAGGATGCCTCGTGCCCCTGTGGCGGAGGGCCCAAGAGATGGCATGGGAAGAGGGGCACGTGGCCAACACAGAGAGTTCTGGTCAATTCCAATATTTCCTAGCGTTTTCAGTAAATCAGAGTGTGAGCCAAGCACCCACGAGCAGGCTGCGGCTCCAGACTGCGGAACCGGCTCCGGACGGCAGGAGACCTGCTCTAGGGAGACCGACCAGTGCAGGGCCAGGTGGGCCGGGCAGAGACCAGGCACACACTCCCCAGGCCGGGCAGGCCCTTCGGGAAAGCCACGCCTAAGGGCATCGAAGGTCTCAGGAGAGCTGGGGCAGCGGCGGAGCGGGGGTGGGGCCAACGGCCTGGAGTCTGCGACTCAGGTGGACCTTGTCCCTTGGGAGGCCTGAGAGCAGGACCCGGGGCCTGGGAATCCGGAGCTCCGGGCTGAGCCCCGGTCAGTCGTGGGCTGCGTCTCCGTCTCCGCGTGCAGCACGCCCCCCGCCGCTGCCCTTCCCTCCCCGGGGTCTGGGCGTTGCCCGGACTTGCGAGTCAGGCGGGGGAGGGAGAGGGAGGGGGAGGGGAAGGGGGAGGGGAAGGGGGAGGGCGAGGGGGAAGGGGAGCCTGCGCCTTGGGGAGGCAGCGGCACATTAAATGGCACCGCCTTAGACTACCTGCTTTCCAGGGCTCGGTCTGGCTTTGGCACAAGGTCCCTCCGTGTTGCTCTTAACGTCATCTTTAGAAACTAGGTGAATGGGAGGCACTTGTGGACAATGTGTTCATGGGAGTGACACCCCCAGCCCAGCCCAGTTGCGGGTGGTGTCGGAGGGGAGCAGTGAGGGCTGGGGCGGGAACACATTCTGAAACAAAACCAAGAAAGCATAAATTCCATCTCTGTCGGTTCCTGGCTGTGTGACCTCAGGGAAGTCATTTGCTGATAGGAGCTACCTCCTGGGGGGGGGGGGGAACTACACTGATAAAGTATATGGAGGCCTTTGCACCCCCCCACCCCCGCCGCCGCCGCCATACTCAGTAATCACTCAATAGACACCTCCTGTCCTTTGAGGTAGGAAAGGGAATTCAGAATTTTATCACTGGACAGAAATAATCTCTTAGTTTACATGTGAGAGGCAAAGGGTTCCCGTGTGAGTCTGGGATGCGCCAGGGCCAGGGCCCAGGTCTCCCGCCAAGTCCAGCCCCTCCTACCGCACCCTGTCCGGGGAACACGCGGAGGCCCAGAAACGATGACTCCTGGAAACCCCCAATCTTCGTGGCGCGGGAAGAAAGCCTTTGCGCCACATCCAGCGGGCAGCCAAGCCGCCATTCAGGGGCCCAGGCGCCCGCACAGCCCCGGTACTAGGGACACACCTTTGAGAAAGGACAGGGCCCTGCCCCTCCTACAATGAGGTGGCATCCCCCAAGGTGGTCATTAGGCCCTGCCTCCCGCCGCCCGCCTCCCGCCCCCCTGGAGCCTGCTTGGCGGCTTCGGGATCTGCCTCCAGCGTCCCTCGCACCCCTTCTGCTTTATGCAGCAGTTTCACCGCCAGCCATGACCTCACTGTTCTCGTCGTTGTTTCTCAGAGCTGCAGACTGAGGTTGGGTCTCCGAGAGCTGGTGCTCAGGGGAGTCCAGACACAAGCCCGAAGCCAACTGGAGGAGAATGCTATGCCTGTTAAAAATTTGAGTGTTTAGGAGTTGGTGCTGGGACGACTGGTTTGCTCCCTGAGGGCCCCGACCTAACGCACACAAAGGTGGACTCCAGAGGGCTTTAAAGATCTCAGTGGGAAAGGCAAATCTACAAAGTTAGAAGAATAAAATGGAGAATATCTTTGTGACCCGGAGGCAGGAAACAACTCCTTAAACAAAACTCAAGATAAACCATAAGGAAAAACATTTTCATGTATTTGATTATACCAAAATTAAGGATTTGCGTTCAATGAAAAACACCTTGAAGAAAGTTAATAGACAAATGAGAAGCTCAAAGCGAAATGCTGTATCAAAACCTGGCAAAGGACTAATATGAAGAACATATATAAAACCCACCAAGAAAAAGAGAAACCCTCACTCTGAGCCCTGGCAGCCCCTCTCCCCCAGCCCCAGTCCCAGGGAGCCTCACAGCATTCACCCCAGTTCATTTCAGAGGGAGGCACTCCCCTCCTCCTTCACACTAACTCCAGGGGGGACCCTGACTCTCCTGGGCTCACCATGAGCTAAGCAGACACACTTGGGATGCAGATAACACATCATGATTTCTTTCACATTGAAGAGGGCTAGACTGAAGGCAAGTGAATTTCTAGAATAAAGACTTGGGGCATTAAAGCTAGGGGTCACTCAGTCCACAGGTTGCTCCACGAAGCCCAAGTGGGATAAATTGGAGAGGGCCTGAGTGGGTGGGATTCTGGACCCCTGTGCCATCTTTAGCTGGCATGCTGATGTGTCTGTGTCATCTATTGTGTTTCTGCTCAAGACTCCTTTGTTCTGCTCAAGAACAAAGAGTTCTGCTGTTAGGACAAAAAAGAAAAGATAAAATGAAGAAAAACCAGAGAACCACTGGTTTTGTCCCTCCTCTTGGTTAACCAAATCTCCAGTCCAAGCCCTTTCCTTCTCCCAGGCTACTACAAAGGCTGCAAAAGCCAAACACTCACTTGCCCCTGCCTCCCTTGAACTTGCCCAAGTTCACCCAAGGAAGTGATGGCAGAGCCAGCCCAAAACTGAGGCTTGGTGCCAGGCTGTCTCACGCAGTGCCCCTCAGTATGGGACACACAAGACCCAGCTTTCTTCACACCGTTTTTATTCTCAGAATTTGTTCAGGATCATTCATGTAATAATAATTATTGTAACAACCACTAACATTTTCTTCATGGTTTCTTATTTTTTTATTTGGTAGAGAAGCTACATTTGGTAGAATAGAAACAAGAATTTTTGTCTATACCTTAGTTAATTTTCTTTTTCTTCTTTTGTTGATATATAGTAGTTGTACATATCCATGGGGTACGTGTGATATTTTGATACATACATAAAATGTATTAGGCCTAACGAGCAAACTGCAAACTGAACTTGGTTTGAGCAAACACTGGTTTGAGCTTATTGAAATGACTTCTGGAAAATTAATTTTATACAGCTATGGGTTTTTTTCCCTGTTACTGTATATATACATAAGTTTTTAAAAGAATCTGTGTTTATATAGGCATAAATCCACTAGTCCTCCTAAATACAACTTTATCAAGAGTATCCAGGAGTAAATTTTTTAAAACCACCTTTGAATGTTTTGTTTATAAAAACCAGTACTTAAGTATTCTAATTTATATTCTGAAACAACAGATTGTGAATATTGCACTTTAGCTGATATACACTGATGTAAGAAGTATGAAAACTTTACCTCAAAAGAAGACATACAAATGGACCAACAGATATATGAAAAAATGCTAATGATTTTAAAAATCAAAGCTGTGCAAAGAATAATTAGGGGGCCAATATGTCATATATATTGGGTACTGTATAAAATATTGACTGTCCATAATTAAGGAAATACAAATATTTGCTTGGATGTTATTCTTTGTTACTCTTCAAATATAAGTATTAAATATATTTTAATACAGGCTATGAAAGTGTCTTGTTTTGAAATTTTAAAAAATGTGTTACCATCAAATCAGGGTAATTGGGATATCCATCACTCTCAAACATTTGTCATTTGTTTGTATTGGGAATATTCCAAATCTTCTAGCTATTTTGAAATATACAGTAAATTCTTAATTATAGTGGCCCTATTGTGCTATCAAACACTAGAACTGATTCCTTCTATCTAACTGTGTTTTTGTATCCATTAACCAACCTCTCTTCATCTTCCCTTCCCCCTACCCTTCCTTGCCAGCTGCTGGTAACCACCATTCTACTCACTACCTCGATAAGATACATTTTTTTAGCTTCCACAGATGAGTGAGAGCATGCAATATTTGTCTTTCTGGACCTGGCGTATTTCACTTAAATGTCCTCCAGTTCCATCCATGTTGCTGCAAATGACAGAATTTCACTCTTTTTTATATGGCTGAATAATATTCCATTGTGTATATGTACCACATTTTCTTTATCCGTTCATCCATTGGTAGACACTTAGGTGGATTCCATATCTTGGCTATTATGAATAGTGCTGTGATAAACATGGGAGTACAGGTATCTCTTCAATACGTTTATTTCCTTTCTTTTGGTTATATACCCAGCAGTAGGATTGCTGGATCATATGGTAGTTCTACTTTTGGTTTCTTGAGGAACCTCCATACTGTTTACCATAGTTGCTGTACTAATTTACACTTCCCACCAACAGTGTACAGTGTACAGGTGTTTTCCTTTCTCAGCATCCTCACCAGCTCCTTTTATTTTCTGTCTTTTTGAGAATAGTCATTTTAACTGGGGTGAGATTATATCTCATTATGGTTTAACTTGCATTTCCCTGATGATTAGTGATGTTGAGCATTTTATCATGTATCTGTTGGTCCATTTTTATGTCTTCTTTTGAGAAATGACCATTCAGATCTTTTGCCAATTTTTAATTGTATTATTTGGGCTTTTTGCTATTGAATTATTTGAATTCCTTATATATTCTGTTTATTAATCCCTTGTTGGGTTAATAGTTTGCAAATATATTCCCCCATTCTGTAGGTTGTCTCTTCACTTTGTTGATTGTTTCCTTTGCTATGCAGAAGATTTTTAGTTTTATGCAATACCATTTGTCTATTTTTGCTTTTGTTGCCTGTGCTTTGAGGTCTTACTCAAAAAATTTTTGCCAAGACCAATGTCCTGAAACATTTCCCCAGCGTTTACTTCTAGCAGTTTCATAGTTTCAGGTCTTACATTTAAGTCTTTAAACCATTTCGTTTTGATTTTTTTGTATGGTGAGAGATAAGGATCTAGTTTCATTCTCCTGCATGTGGATGTCTAGTTTTCCCAGCACCATTTATTGAAGACACTGTTTTTCCCCCAATGTATGTATGCTCTTGGCACCTTTTTTCAAAAATTAGTTGCCTGTAAATTTGTGGATTTGTTTCTGGGTCTCTATTCTGTTCCATTGGTCTATGTGTCTGTTTTTATGCCAGTACCATGCTGTTTTGTATAACCACTAACCTTTGAACCCTTATTATGTACCAGGGGCTGTGCTGACTTTTTTTAAATTGCCACTGCTTTGTAAGGTAAGGCCATAATGTCATTTCCATTTTACAGATGGGGAGACTGAGGCTAAGGGCAGTCAAACCAAATTCACCAAGCCAGAGTGAAGAAAACAGGGCTTGAACCCAGGTTCACCTGATTCCAGCACCTCTGCTCTCTCTTCACCACATCTCCATGCCCTCCACTGATGACTACCTTTTCCTTTCTTGGCTGGGCCCATGCTGCTCTACTCCGTGGCCCTGGCAGGGCACCCACCTCCATCAGAGAAGGATGATGAAAGAGCCCGAGAGGAAGGTAGGCACCACTTGCAGATGCTGCCAGCACAGGCTGTTCTGGGGGTGCCTCGGTCCTCAAGCCAGACCCTCACCCTGGGGGAATCAGCCCAATCCCTCCACCCCAGCTTCCTTCCCTGCAGCCTGCAGCCTGTGTCTGTTAACAGCTCCTTTCCCCAACCACTGACTCAGCCCTTCCTTCTTTGGGCCTTCAAGGACTGGAGGGGGCAGGAGAAGCCACGAGGCTGAGCTTGGGGTGGCGAAACCCCCTGCTGTTGCAGTGGGAGTAAAAGCCCACAGCCAGGCAGGAGCCAGTGGAACAAACAGCCCCTCCTGAGCTTCCCCGTCTCACTTCAGCACCTCTGTCATCCTAGCTACCTTTCTACAGCCAGGGCACAGTCAAGCTTCAGCTTCCTTGCCCGTAAACCATGGATAATAATAGCACCCACCTGTGTTAGTTTGCTAAGGCTATTGTAACAAAGGACTACAAACTGAGTGGCTTAAACAGCAGAAATATATTACCTCCCATTTGTGGAGGCTAGAAGTTGGAGATCAAGGTCTTGGTAGGGTCGATTCCTTCTAAGGCCTTAAGGGAAGGATCTGTTCCAGGCCTTTCCTAATCTCTAGTGGTTTGCTGGTGATCTTTGGTGTTCCTTGGCTTGTAGATGTATCCCCTTGACCTCTGCCTTCACATTCACAGTTCACATGGTGTTCCTCCTGTGTGTGCCTGTGTCCAGATTTCTCTTTTTATAACAGGATCAGCCTTATTGGATTAGGGCCCACCCTAATGACCTCAACTTGATCATCTGCAAAGACCCCATTTCCAAATAAAGTCATATTTACAAGAACTGAGGGTTAGGACTTTGGCATCTATTTTTTGGGGGTGGGGGGAGAGCACACAGTTCAACCCATAACACAGAATTGTTGAATGGATTAAATGAGCTAATGCATGAAGTGCCCAGCAAGGAGTAATCACTCAGCAAATGTTCTTTATTATTGTATTGTTATTAATCCTCTGCACAGTGGCTGCCAGGGTGCTGCATTGTGTCTTCTGGGGTGGCTGCCCCAGGGCAGTGCAAATGCCATGCTAGTCCCCTGAATATGACCAGTAGTGGCACCAGAATTTCACAATAAGGAGGAACTTGGGGTGGGGGGAGATCAGGTTGGAGGGGGCTCATCGTGCTCACTGACGGCTCTGAGATCTCATGTCACACATCAACAAAGACAGCAACGCTTCCCAAAGATGCTGAGTCCCACTTGATGCTTGACCGAGACACTGCCAATTGTCCACCTGTGTCAACTACTACTGCTGTTGTTAATCCTTAGTGATGGTTGTAGGGGAAGTTATGGTCACTGTCACTGCTTGGGGTGGGTGGGGTGCCTAAGTGTTCCCAAGGTACCCCTCGACACAGGCACTGCATGTACCACGCTGCCGTGGTGAGGCTGGTAGTCCTGACAGGCTGAGTCATGGGGTGACGTCTGGGATCCGCATGATGTGCCAGACCCCCTTGGTAGGGCTGTGTCTCGGAGCCCAGATTGAATCTCAAATTGATGACTGCCTTCTGCCCTTAACCTATTTTTCACTCAGCACTTTGTGAAGCTCAAGTTCAAAGTTCTGAATCAAAGACCCGATAATAAGTCTGACCCAAAAAGGACACAAAGCTTTAATTATGGTGCTTGTAAAACAATCCTAATATATGTGTACTTCCTTGTATTTCTTTTGGGTTCTAATTGCTTCCTGTGCCCATTTATAAAAGTATTTTGAAAGTTGCAAAAATGGAGGTCTGAGCCAACAGCCTGGGAGAGGTGGTGGGGAAGGAAATACCTATGGATTGGTGTATCAGGCAAAGATCCCATACCTCCTATTTGGAGGAGTGTCTGGTGGTCTAAGCCATAATAAAAATAACTAGCATTTGTCAAGCATCTACCACGCTTGAATACCAGACTCATGGATCATTTTATTGAATCTTTACAGTAGTACCACATGGTCAATAGTACAACTATATCCACATTTTACAGATGAAGAAAAGAAATGCAGGCTTAGTGAATTACTCAAGGTCAACTTGCCAAGAAGTGGCAAATAAGCAATTTGAACACAAGCCTGATTCCAGGGCCCAAGCCCTTGCCCACAATGTTGGTCTGTTTCTGTGGGTGCCATGAGGCCCCCAAGGATGGAAGAGAGCCACCAAGTGTCTCTTTGGCCTCTACGTCCATGTAAAGCCAGAGACCTGAGAGCTGAGTGAGTACGGGGGCTTACTGTGTTCTCCATAGATCTGATGAGCTCTACACTCAAGAAAATGTGAAGAGGAATACTATACAGCAATAAAGAAGGGTCAACTACTGTGACACACAACAACGTGGGTGAAGCTCACAGACACAATGTTAGGCAAAAGAAAGCCAGATCCAAAAGAACATGTACTGTATGACTCCATTTAGGTAAAGTTCTAAAATAGGCAAAGCCAATCCTATGGTGATAAAGTCAGGATGGTGTTTACCTTTGGGGGAGCCTCCTGGGTGACAGAAATGGCTCACATCTTGAATTGGGTGGTGGTTACCCAGGTGGACAGATATGCAAAAATTCATCAAGCTGTATACTTCATGTTTGTGCCCTTTATCATATCTAATTTGTACCTCAGTTACATAACAAATGATGTGAAGAAACCAGAAAAGATTCAGTAAAGAGTGATGATTAGGAGAAAAGAGTTAGACTAAGCTCTGTTTAAACAATAAAAGTGTGTTTGGGGTAGGGGTGCAGGTGGTGATCATCCCTGGTAGTTTTAACATCCCAGATCCTGACCCACAGTTTGGTCTATTCTCTCTTGCAAGAGTCCACATGTTGCACTTTTCAGGATTTCCATAGCTGGGAGGGAACGTCCCTCACTCAGTAGGGCAAAATAGCTTCTCATCACTCTCTTGATTTATTAATGCACTCACTCATCTATCCTTTCAATATTCAAAGGTGTTTCTGGAGAGTCTGCTGTGTGCCAGGCACTGTGTTGAATAAACAGATCAACAAAAACATCTGCTCTCATGTTGATGTCATCCCAGCTGGGGCCGAGATTATCGCTACTTTAAAATAAGTAAAGTATATAGTATGTGAGTTGGAGAAAAATAAAACCGGGAAAGGGGTGAGGCGTGAAGAACAGGTTGCATCTTCACGTAGAGTGGTCTGGGAAGGCCTCACTGAGAAGGTGGCATTTCACAAAGATGGGAAGGAGGATTCAGGCTGACTGCAGGTGCAAATGCCCTGGGGCAGGCCCAGGTCTGCCTGAGAAAGGGAAGAAGGGAGAGGCTCAGGGTGGCTGGAGAGGGTGATGAAAGGACAGCCACAGGGAGTGATAGAGGGCTAGAGAGTGTAGGGCCTTGCTCAACTGAGATGGGCCTTTGATGGGAGGGCTGCTGTGACCTGAGGAATGTTGGCAAAGGATCATTGGCTGCCACTGGGTTGGGGAGAAAGCATGGGAGGGCACAATGGAAGGGAGAGGAGAGTTCTAGGCTCACTCACTGCAGTGTGCCCGGCTCTCCCACCCTTGCTGTTCTGATCCAGTGAGTGCGTGGACCTCAACCCGCCAGGGCAGTGAAGAGAAGACAGGAAGGGGCCTCTGCCCTCCACTCTGGAGGCTACCAGGAGAGGCTGGCAGTGGGTGAGGAGCAGCTCAAGCCTCTCTGGACACAGAGTAAGAAGCCTTTGCTGAGTGCAGCGTGTGGAATGGACCCTGTTTCCTTGTATTTCTTCTGGAGGCTTTCCAAGGAGGCAAGTCAGCCCAGCAAGAAGCTCCTGACTGCAGCCAGTGTGGGAAAGATGAGGTGGAGACCATGAAATCATCTCAGGCAAGGCGGCACCCTCCTTTCCTGGAACTGCTGACCTCACCTCCTCTCCCTGAGCTGGGGGCCGGTCACTGTGGAGGAAGGGCTCTTGGGCCTGGGGCAGGTTCAGAGAGCCTTGTTCTGGCAGGACAGAGCTGTCTTTACCTGCAGCACAGCCCTTTCTCAGGGGGCTGGTGGCAGTGATGTCCTCTTAGGGGGCAGGCTGGAAGGAAGGGAGCCCCTGTTTCTGTAGGCCCAGCTCTCCCACCACCAGCCGTATGGCTTATGCACATCAGCTCTCACTCTGGGCTGTTCTCCGTGCTGTAAAACAAGGAGCTGGGTGAGAGGCTTCTGCATTTTCTTTCACTCTATAGCTGTATCCAGAGAGTCCACTGCATGCCTGGTCTCTATGCTGGAGCTTCAGCCTCAAGGAGCTCAGTCCAGGGGTCTCCTAGAGCCAAACCTATGGTCACCTGTTGGCTTCTTACCTCCCCGAGGGGTGAAGTGTGAGTCTGTTACCTCCTTGTGGGTGCATCCCAGGTTGGCTGAAATTTTGCCATATCCATGTCACCTCCCCAAGGAAGCATGTCAAGCCTCCCATTTGTTTTTTGATTTTATTTTTTAATTTTAATTTAATTTTGATTTTTTTTTAGAGACAGGCTCTTGCTCTGTTGCCCAGGCTCAAGTGCAGTGGCACCATGATAGCTCACTGTAACCTTGAATTACTGGGTTCAAGCAGTCCTCCCACCTTAGCATCCCAAGTAGCTGGGATGTGTGCCACTGTGACCAGCTAATTTAAAAATTTTTTTTGTAGAGACAGGGTCTCACTATTTTGCCAAGGCTGGTCTCGAACTCCTGGCCTCAAGAGATACTCCCACCTTGGCCTCCTAAGGTGCTGGGATTACATTGCAGGTGTGAGCCACCATGCCCAGCCCCAAGCCTCACATTTGAAAATACAGAGCCCTGAAGTCATCCTCTAACCTCCTGTAGGCACATTCACAGGCTCTCTATGACCTGAGAAGTATAAGTCTCTCTGTATCTGGTATTCATGATTCCCACAGTCTAGATACTTCCTTCCTGCTCCCCCTCTCCCACCCTGCACCCCAGCCCTGTGATCTACTCTGCAACCTCCTCAGTCCTCATAAGGACATCGCTTTTCAGCCCCAGGCCTTTGACTTGCTGTGCCTGGAATCCCTTCTTCCCTAACTCCACCAGCTAAATATTTGCATAGTCCTTTATATTTACCTGTATTTTATAAAAATCATTGACTTCTCATAAAAACCCTGTGGGACAGGTATCCTCCCCTCCTGTAGAGCCAAAAAGTTGAGTGATTTGCCTAAGGTCACACAGCTCCTAAGTGGTGGGGCCAGAACTCAATCACTCATACTGCCTCTCCCCCTCCTGGTAAGATGTGGGCTCTCTGTCCTCTGGATGGACCACAGCTGTCTGAGGGTGAGGCCTGAGCCTCCTTGGCCTCCCCAGTGTGGGCCATCATTGTCCAGCGAATGCGCTTTTTCCTGTTCCACTGGACTTCAGCCCCATGTCCGCCTCAGGCCTTGGGATAACAGGCTCGTCTGGCAGCCACCCTCGGGCAGGCCTAGCTTTCCCACATAGCCCCAGCATTTCCTCCCCAAGGCAGGCAGGGCCGGCTGCTGTGCAGACATGCAGGTACCATGACTCATCCGCAGCCTGGGCACTGCCCTGCCTGCCCCTGACAAGAGCTGTGGAAACCAGCTGGGTGGGTCCAAGCTGGCATAGCAGCCCATCTGCCCACTTTTTCTGCCAGCCCAGGCCTCAGCAATGTGGCCCTTGCTTTTCCCACTTGGACAATGGACTTAGGGAAATAACACTTTAACCGTCTAGGTCTGTCCACCAATCAGAGCTGTGTCTTCCTCCATCAAAACCCACCCAATCCACCATGTTCCCGGAGATCATGCTAATGAGCTCCTTGTGAACCAGACGTCAAATTCTGGGGAATACTTTCCACTTGGATATGAATAATGGCCATTCACATTCATAGACAGCTAACTATGTGCTTCTAAAGACAAAAAAGCTTTTGCCTTAATCCTTGATTCCTAGGTAGGAAGATAGGACAGAATGAAAATTTGTATCCAATTGGTTAGACACAAGAACTGAGTTTCAGGGTAAAGAAGGGAGTTAACCTGGGTCATTGTCAGTGTCAGAGTGAAATCTAGTAACTTGATTTCTGTCTCCACCAGCTTCAGTGCTATTTCCAAGGCATGAGGCTGCCTTCCAGGAGTGAAGGGGGTACTGCTTTTGTTTTACAGCAAAGGTTAGTGCAAAAGCAAGTCACCAATATATGCAGATTTTGATGTTGTGATTTCACCTTTATTAGCAATGGGAACAATATCAAAAGAGAAGATGACAATTAAAAAAAAAAAGAGAGCAAGAGAAATGGGAATGAGGTAAGGAAAGGGTCCTGGTGAAACCTGAGAAGTGAATGTGGTCAGAAAGAGGCAAGAATCCATCAGATTCAGATACAAAAGCAAAGTTAATGGCCTGAACTAAAATGCTAACGGCAGCGAGTTAGGGGCCAGCACCACACAATTTTCTGGAGTGGTTTAGTGAATTGGGTAGAGCCTGCTAGTTCCCTGCATTGTATAAGAGCTGACTGCAAATGGCTCAAACAGCTGACACTGAAAACTTTCAGCAAACTTGTCTTTTTGAAACTGGGAGGTGAATGTGGTAGGTTAGCTTTCCCAGGCCACCTCTGTTGTCAATGTTGTTTTTAAGAGCAGCATTTTAGGTCACTGGATTGATTTGCGAATTATATAGGGTGAGTCTTTGTTCCAAAGAGGTAGTCAACTCAGACGGAGGTGTTATTAGGGTGGGAGGCAGAAAATAAACCTACTCCATTCATGAGGAGCAGAGTCCACATGACCTCATCACCTCTTAAAGTTCCAACCTCTCAACACTGTTACACTGGGGATTAAGTTTCCAACAAATGAGCTTTGGGGGACAGATTCAAACCATAGCAAAGCTCCTAGGGGAACAGCCTTAGAGAAAAGAGGTTGCCATGATACAACACCAAAGGAAGATCTGATGGAGTTGTTCACTGATTTCCGATAAAAGATCTCCAAGTGATTTTGGGCACATATCTTGGAAAGAATCCAAAGAATTGAGCAACATTGTAGTATCAAAACTCCTTCCAGTTCCACATAATTTTGTGAACAAGACTTCTAAACTCATGCATGGATTAAAATTTAAAGTAGAGATAGGATTGATAGTGACTCCTATGCCAATCTAGGAATAAATAACATTTATCAATAGATACATGAACATACATTTAAAAAATATATCTCAATAAATAAAATTTAGTTCTCTATATTCAAATTGTTATCAAATTTGTAATGTACCTATGTGGTTTTGATCAATTATGTCTAATAACTATAATGGCAACTCTAGCCAGAAGAAATAACACTTCAAGGTTTATAGTCACAAGAAATTAAAAATTTAAATTAGAATTTAAAGTGCATTATATATTTTTTTAGGGAAATCTGAACTGCAACTTAATAAGTACGTATTTTTGTTACAAAGAAATACAACATGGCAATCATTAAAAAGCAGTAAAGCATGAAAATGAATTGCATGTATGACTTAATCCTGTGGGGAAAGTGAAATGGAAACAGGAATTCAAGGAGAAAAAAGAACAATGTAAAATTTCTGAAATTTGTCCATGTGTTTTCCAAGGATGATGGTAAGTAGAGCTGCCCCAGGAAGGTGTGGGCTCCAGTTCCTCAATAAGTCCACCAGCCCAAGATAATCACACTTGAAAAAAGGCTACACTCTGGGTAGCTTTTACTGATGCTCCTTGGGACATAATTAAAAATAGAAATTTCAAATTTGAATTCCAGTGGCGCTCAGAAAATTCTAACACCCTGCAGAAACCTTCTAACCACATCCTTTGCAACTAAAGTTATGAGAAAAAAAATTGTGGCAAATCACTAGGGCACACAATGTAACCAAAGTAACAAGCCACCTTAAGCGTGGGCTCTAGAGGGAGCTATTAAGTAGACCAGACTAAGTTTTGAAGTCATCTTCCGTGGTCTTTTGGGAAGCAAAAGAGATAGTAAGTCCTTGAATAATAGGCAAGCATAAGAAAGCACTTCAGTTTTAAAATCTACATGAAAGGCCAGCATGGATTGGAGAAAGAAAAAGAATTAAAGTTGTCAGATTTAGGCTGGGCATAGTGGCTCCCGCCTGTAATCCGAGCACTCTGGGAGGCCTAGGCGGGAGGATTGCTTGAAGTCAGGAGTTTGAGACCAGCCTGAGCAAGAGTGAAACCCCGTCTCTACCAAAAATAGAAAAAAACTAGCCTCTACCCTAAACAGGAAAAATTAGCTGGGCGTGATGGCGTGCACCTGTAGTCCCAGCTACTCAGGAGACGGAGGCAGGAGGATCGCTTGAGCCCAGGAGTTTGAGGTTGCAGTGAGCTGTGATGACACCACTGTACACTACCCAGGGCAACAGAGTGAGACTCTGTCTCAAAAAAAAAAAAAAAAAAAAAAAAGAATGAATAAATAAAGTTGTCATATTTAGGCCTGCAACATCGACCTTTTGAAAACATACTTTAAAAAATAAAATAATAGCCAAGTGATGTGACATGTGCCTGTAGTCCCAGCTACTTGGGAGGCTGAGGCAGGAGAATCACTCGAGGCCAGTTTGAGGCTGTAGTGTGGAATGACTGCACCTGTGAATAGCCACTGCACTCCAGCCTGGGCAACATAGCAAGACTTGTCTCTTTAAAAAAAAAAAAGCCCTGGATCAAGTATTGGTAACATTCCTTTTACAGTTAGGGAAAGGATTGCAACTCAAGGAGCTGAATCTGGGGAGCTTTTGCTGATCCTTCCCGGGGGTGGTACTGATTAATGGTGGGACCACGTTAAAGCTTTGAATCCAAAATCAGCATGTAGGTAAAACAATTTTTTTTTTTTTGCATAGGTCCAAGACAAATATGGCCTGGGAACAGATCTTGAATAAGAGATAATGCAGGGTTTTAACTGATCACAAATCCAATAAGTCAACAATCAATAATACTGCTGAAAGAAAGCTAATATTATCCTGATATACATTAATATTCAACAGAGGTTTATACCGGTTACGTTCTTGTGCTAGACTCTATGAATACAAGGAAAAAAGGAGATATGGTTCAGCCTTTTAAAAAAAAAAAAACCCTCCTATTCTAGCAGAGGAGATACATACTCTCTTCTCTTCCTTATTCCTATGTCACCAACACAGAGATATAGCGCCCAAAAGTCAAACAGCTGTTGGTCATTTATGGGAAAGTTGCAATGCTAAACCCTCAACAGATGAGCAGATTATTTCTTGCTATGTTTATACATTTCCTAGCAACAGGGAACTGGATGGCTTGTTTTCCTATGTGACAATCCCTGAAAGAGGCAAGGAGTGAGTGGAGAGTCATCTGAGTTTACCAGCCCCAAGGATCTGACTTCCTGGAAGATATAGCCTGGATACCTGAGGGTACAAACCACCCGAGACCACTCCTCTGACACACCCAACTAACTTTACCATAGTACATGCAAACGATCCATCACAGAGAACATTAGAACTGACTAAATACCTATCCTCTTCCCTACATCTTTAAGCTTCCTTTGTAAATAGATTGGGGCTGACTAGTTCTGGCCAATGGTCTATGAAAAACTTGTGTCATTTTCCAGCTGAGGCAGTTCATTGCTTGTGTGCCTCCATCATTTCTTTCCCCTGCTGCTTCAACATGGAAGGCATCATGTTCCAGATGGTTAGTTAGAAGACAGAAGGCAGGCTACGTGGCTCACATTAGGGAGAAACACATGTTGCACAAAGCCATTATTCAAGAGTTTGTCCCTAGCAGCAATTAACATTAAATGGCTTGACTAATAATACAGCTTCCTCCTTGACTTCTCCATAAGGCACTGCTGACTTACTTGATGTCCTACTTGTGACTACTCCCCATTATTCTTCAGTAGTTCAATATTCTTTATCTTTACATCTCCCAGAGGTCTGTGTTCAACCCTTTTCATAGCCAGATCAAAACTCTTAGCCTGGAAGAATTCACCTAGCTCTGGAGCTTCAACTATCACTCTTTTAGCTAAAGTCCTGGTAGTTACAAACTAGGAAAAAAGAAACTTGATCAGTTTGTATTCTGGAACCAGTGGTGGGGCTGGTAAACCAACTGGGGATGGGAAGATGACCCTGATTGTAGGGGTTTCCAATTTCCCACTACAGCTAATTTCAAGCTACCAACATGTCACCAAACAGAGTTGGCAAGAGATGAGCAATTTTTGTGAGCTAAGATATTCTTTCAGCTTTCCACTGTCTGGGGCAAGTCCTTTACCTATATGGGGTAAATGACTTTATTCTATACTCATAACCAACAGCAGAGTGACAATCTGGGGATTATTCCTTTATTATTTATTTATTTATTTTTTATTATGCCCTTTTTGTAGATGAGCATACTGACATAAATCATAGGTCTTGCACCAAGGCCCTTCCCAGTTCATTCTGCCACCCATTTGATCTCATTCTCTTTTGCCAGTGGTTCACAGACCGTATTGCGCATCAGAATCACCTGGGGGAAGGGGAATCTTCTTAAAGCAGAGACTGCTGGACTCCACCCCCAGAGTTCCATTCAGTAGGTCTGGGACAGAGCATTAAAATCTGCATTTCTAATGCCCAAATGATGCTGATGCTGCTGGTCCTGGAACCATACTTAAGAAAACCATTGCCCTATGCCTACAGCAGCAGTTTAGTGGCAAAAAGGCACCACTTGGGTTCTTTCTTAGCCCTGCCACTTAACAGCTCTGCGACCTTGAGCAGGATATTATCCCAAAGGAAGATCAGAGCTTCAAGGGTCAATGATCTCTTTGTTGACTTTCCATGCATCGCCATTTCTTTTTGTTTATCACTCTTAGCTTATCATCACTCCAAACATAGTATCTGGAGACAAAAAAGCACAGGATAGGGTAGCTATCCAGATTTTGCAAACAGCAAAAGTCCCCCTATTAGGCTTAACATTCCCTTGGGTGACAATGCACATTTGAATGTGACTTTACAAAAGGCTCCAGCAATCACTCAGAGTAAAATTAATGTAGGGCATTTTCCTTCCTGATGTCCAATTATAAATATAGCACACTTTCCTCTAAGGACAGAAATTGAAGATAGACAGGGGCACTTAAAAAGACATTAAAATATATTTATCCCATAGAGGAAGATTATCAGCCTTAAAACCCAAAACTTTCTTCAACATGTAATAGAAACCAGAGTCATTACCACCAATTTATGAGGTTATTGAAGTAACTGTTAGCACCAATGAACAGGACCTTTTAGAAGGTTAGACTTGGTGTGAGGCCATGAGGAAGAACTTCTGACTCCCTACCAGTGATCAGAAAATTGTCCCATCAATGTTCTACCCTCAGGACTGCAACCTGCTCTGAAAACCATCCTACTTTCCCAACACATTTCCCTGAAGTTGGGTTTATGCTTGCTGCTTGGCTTTCCTCACACTTCATCCTCCTTCTCTGTCCCTAGCATTTAAAGTCATTTATGATCTCATTATTGTCGTTCTCTCCTCCTCAATGGCAGTGCAAGGATTTGCAGACCAATAAAACTGTCATTGCATAGGGTCGTGACTGGCTGGGGCTTCCTCTCTTACTCTATATACTTTCTATTTCAATTTTTGGTAAAAATGTATGTATTACATATGTGTAACCAAGGGCACTCTCATTACTGAACACATGTGAAGCTCCAGCACTCACCTCCTGTGCCACTCCTTTGACTCTGTGCGGAAGAAATGGGTACTCTGCTGGCTGAAATTGCTCGTGTGGGTGTTTTGCCACCATTCCTCCACGATTAATTTCCTCAATGTGAAGACAAAGTCATCATTGCCTGGTGAACTCTTACTCGTCCTTCCAGATGCAATTCATAGATTACCTTCTCTGGTCTCCATCTGCTCCACTAGTATTGCATCCATAATCCCTCATATTGGTATACAGGCCCGTATGAATTGTTGCCCCTGAGTTTTCTCAGGGACTAGCAGAGTGCCTGGCACTTAAGAGTCTCAGTAAATGCTCCTTAATTAATCGGTGAATAAAATTAATCCTTATTACTGTTTGTATAGAGTTTGCTCTTTTGTCATAAGCAAAAAAAAAAAAAACCCCAAAAAACCACACATGCCATCATATAAAACTCAAGAAGCGATAACTTACACATTCTTCTTTTTGCAGGGGGCAGGGTAGTCAGCAATATTGAAAATTAACAGGTATTAAAATATTAAAATTTGAAAATTTAAAAAATATCAAAATGTCCATTTCACAAAGTATGCAAAAGTACACTTCTACTTTTTTTGGTGGCACAAAAAGAACTAGAGGATAATTGTATCAGTTTTACTGTCTAAATCTAGACTAACGAACTCTTAATAAAACATTACACTCTTATAAAGTCACGTAAGTTAGCACAGTGCAAACTAGTTTTGCAATGAAGGAAAATTATTTACTTGGCAACTGTTAGGCGCAGTTCCTAAAAATACCCACCTCCCTCCCTTTCTTCCAATCCTAAATATCTAATGCAGCACCAAGATTGGTGCCACTGTCCACTGGCATACAGAACCAATGGCTGGCTGCCTGAAATGCACAGAAATTGTTTCCAGCAGTCATTAAAACTATTTTAAGTCTCTGAACTAGTAACACTGTAGACTTAATATGGTAATGTTGAGAAAAGGCTACTTTTTTTTTTTTTTTTAAGAGACTGGGTATCCCTGTTGCCCAGGGTGGAGTGCAGTGGTGCCATCATAGCTTACTGCAACCTCCAACTTGGTCTCAAGTGATCCTCCTGCCTCGATCTCCCAAAGTGCTGGGATTACAGGCATGAGCCACCATGCCCAGCCGAGAAAAGGCTACATTTTTGTACCCAAGACATTCTACTCCATAAATGATAGGCTATAAAACTACTATGTAACTATGGGAAAGAAAATCCTTTCAGTGAATACATTGGTATGTTAGAAGTATTTATATAAACGTGGGTACATGGAAATGATCCAGAAGTGTAAATAAAGTATTACTGACAATTTTAGCCAATAGTTTTAAGCTGATTTATAAAAAACACTATTTCAAATTTTAATAAGGCTGTTAAGCAGAAAACTGGCTGACATTTTACTTTTTGCTATCAGAAAACTACTGATAACCAGGTAAAGGCTGGCTAATAAATGCATTATATAAAGCAATCGCTTTGCCTTAGTGCTGCCACTAGGAAATATATGTATTTTTTTCACATGAAAAGACTATTTGGCCTGGGTTCTAGCCTTAGTTGGGGAACTTGACCACATCTGTACATCTTTTGGGGCTTCATTTTCGTTAAATCATCTCCAAGAAACTGAAAAAAATGAGCTCTAATATTTGGTTGTCATTCTACTAATGAGACATGAAATGACCAAACAGGTCAGTGGGTAAATTAGTAAAAAGCCTGATAACTTGTCCCTTTCTCTTTTGGACCCTAGATCTTCTATTTTAGGGGATGGATGAGGGGAAAAGAAGTTTAAAGACTCCTTAGGAATGGCAAACCTTTGCTGTTTGAAGGCCAGAGGACCAAGACACCAGCACAATCTTGTAGAACATACACAATTACTTGCACAATATAGACAAAGCATTTTCCTGCCTCCTTGACCCCCGAAAACCATTCCCTCATACTTTTTCATTAAGGCCCTTACACCACTCCGCACAGATTAAACTGTTCACATCCCTCTCCCTGCACCTCAATCCTCAACCCTATCACATAGCAGCTTTTTGCATACAGCAGACTCACTTCCCATCTGGTGGATACAGTGAATTCATGACTACACTAGAAAATTTCTATTAAAATTTCCAAGATTCTTACGTAAATTAAAAATACTAAGAAAAACATTCTGCCATCTACTAAGATTAACGTATCTCTGAGTAATTCAAAGATATGCTTATTCTGTTGTTAAACAGACACATTTGTTTTATTAAATAACTGAGCCAAGTCATTTTTTCGCAACTCTTATTTTCTCAAAGACCCTAAGCAATTAAGTTTATATTCTCTAATCATATGTACATCAACTAGTAGATTAGAAAACACTACAAAGAAACAACCCAAGTTACCCCAAACATTTTACTTAAGCCTCTCTAAGATTGCTTTATTACTTCTGCGTGTGGGTTCAGGAAAGCTACTCACAGCCCTTGCTTTTCTCTTTTTAAAGAGATGGGGTCTCACTATGTTGCTTAGGCTGGACTAGAACTCCTGGGTTCAAGTGTCCTCCTACCTCCCGAGTACGTGGGACTACACATACATGCCACTGTGCCCAGCTTGCTGTTGCCTTTTAAAAGGCGTGAATCTCAGGGGTTCAGAAATGCTCCAAGAATCAAAGTATTTCACTATTTGATAAGTTTAGGACAGATGCAGAAATTATCCACTTGCTCCTTATAGATTGGCTCTGCCCTGCCCAAGTTTGAGGGGTAGTGGGTGGAGACTATATATAATTTTCTAACCCCCAAATTAAGCAGGCCCCATTTACAGCCAATTTAGATACTGAGAAGACTATATAACACATCTAAGGTAAAACCAACTGCAATTTAAGAAATCTGTTGCCCACTCTTTAAAAAATAAAGCTCATAAAAAACCCCTAATCCCGTTACTTTGGATTTTAATCCTTCTGGACTGCCATCCTATTTGACATACTTATATTTTATGTAAGATGTATAGACAATATAAACTATTTAAAAGAGCAAAGGTAAGATCTTATTTAAGAATCTAAGGGAGTATAATTACCTCCCTCCAACCCTGGTTTTGGTATCCTCATATGTAAAATGGAGATGGAACTCACTTCATGGGAAGGTAAGGATTAGGCAAATACATGTAAAAACACTTAGAATAGTGCCTGGCATGCAGCACTCAATAAATGATAGCTAATCAATCTGAGTTTAAAAGGGTGATAAAACAAAGAGGAGCACCGTGGTTTAACAGTATGAAAGCCAAAGGAAATCAGGTTTAGGTCCTGGCTCAAAAAGGGTGACCAAGATGCCTCATCTTGGGTAGTCATACATTAAGAATTCCGCAAACTATACTTTGCAAAATGGTGGTTTTTCTAACCCATCATTCCTTTTAATTAGTTGACATTGTACTTCAAGGATGAGCTTTCCCTTCTCTTCATATAGAATCAGAGACTCTTATTTAATAAGTTATAATGTTGCTATCAGTTTACTTCAATAAGGCAACTGACAGTCTTGGCCTGTTTGAACCCTTTAAGTGGCTCCTGTGTCCTTTGACATTTATCCACCATTTTTTGAGATTTCCTTGCTAGCACAATAGACGTTCCAGGTTCATCTTGTATTTCTCTACCTTAGCCCTGACATTGCTCCAGGAGCCACGTTTCCTTTCAGTATTTAGCTCTTCAACTGCTCAACACTACTTATTCCACTTTTGAGTATGTTCTCAAAACTGGTCTAACAATCCTTTTACTTGAACAATATACTGCTTGATAACTAGACACAAAAAATGTATGGCCTCATTACATCAATTTATGCTTGGCTCATCTCTATCCTTGGCTGTTGCTTTTCTTTTTTTTTTTTAAGAGATGGGGGTCTCACTATTTTTGTTCAGGCTTGTTTCAAACTCCTAGCCTCAAGCAACCATCTGGCATTGGCCTCCTAAAGTCCTAGGATTATAGGTGTGAGCCACCATGCCTGGTCCATCTTTCGCTGTTTCAAAAGTGTACTGTACTAAAAAAATTGTCATTAAAAATATTACAGAAGTGGAAATTTGGGAGGGATCCCCACAATATTGAGCAATGGTACTGCATCCAAAGTATAGGCTCACAGAGTCTCATTTTAAAGAGGATAGCACACCTGGGACATATATGTATCTGTTTATACTTCTTTACTACACTTCATACCAATTTCCTCAAATCTTGGTCACATTTGTATCACTGTTTAAAAACTGGCAAAGAGAAAACCTAGAATATTGCTACATAATGGCTTGGCACAGAAAGAGCCTAACTATACCAGACCACCAGGAGTACATCTGCATTGAGCACTGCTGAATTTTCAGTTGAGCTAAAAATGTCCAGGCCAACCCTTCTTAGAATTCCCGTGGCTCATCCTATTCTTGACATTCCAGCAAGTTTTAGGGAAAACTAGCTGTCCTGGATTCTAAAATCCTTTGGATATTTTTATTATAATGGAATTCTTATAATTATTACAGTATGCTCTGCTTGAAACATTTTATCAGTATTGCAAGGACTAGTAGAAATAGGAAAAATCTCAATAAAAATATTTGTAAATGGAAAATCATAGTAAAAGCAAACCTCCAAATACCCATTTGTAGGCCATAAGAGCATAAGCACAACCATACGGGAGGAGATAATCAGTCTCTCCCTTCATATATATTCTTTTTTATTTCTTGTTATACCTTCCCAAAACAGAGACATTCAACAGTAGTTAGAATGGCCATCTCCCAACATTTAAAAAAACTGCACCCCCCAATGGGTGAACAAAGTAAAGAGTAGTAGTAACCTAGAGTTCAGCTCAGTAAGCCACTGTGGAGCCTTAAATGGTGAGGTCTTCCAATTTCAGAGTGATGTGTCTTCACTTGTATCATTTTAGTGGAAAAACATAATTTAATTTTGCTGAAATGAGATACATCTCCCGACAGGATTAGTAACAGCATTCACTGAATTTCACATTCTTCTTTTGTGAACTGTGAAGAAAATGAATGGTAGCTAGAAGATCAATGGGATTCCAGCTCCAGCTGCAGACGGAATGAAGATACACCAGGACAAAAACACCTATATTTTGATTTACAAAGCTAACAGCAGTTTTAAACCTGCAACTTAATTACAGACCAACTACACCACAACCTTTTCAAATGGCAAAAATACAAAAAAGTGTTACAAAAATATTTCAGAAAAAGTGCATAGTCTAAGTGCATAGTAAATAAAAGCACTGAAAAATATCTTGCTAGAGGGAGTTCAGCTTGGAAGTTACTACCAAAGCTAAACAATTTTATTTTACACAAACTATACTCAAAAATAGCTTTATGAGACTGATTTCTGGCTAAAAGTATCAAAGGGTTTATTACTCAAGAAACAAATACCTTAACTGACATGGGTGGATAGGAAAGAAAGAAAGAAGCTGCCTACCCCAAAATATTCAGACTTTTAAGATTTCTTCAGTATTACGGTACTAATATATCCCTTAATGGCAGAATGTGGTAATCATGGAATTAATTATTGCTAAAGTAGTTTTCAAATTAAAAAAACAGAACAAAAACAAATTAAACCTGACACAATCTGACCAAACACGTGTCAATTTACAATTTCAAGGTTATTTTACAAAATACCTACATTTACACGATAGGCTCCCGGCAGCATTTCCAGACAAATGTTCTTTTAATTTATCCTGACATGCTATAAATGAATAAATTACACTATTTAAAGAATTATCATCAATAAGTTTCCTTTCTCTTGGGTCAGAGAAAAAGAAAAGAGCGTGCAAATAAGATTGAGAGGAAGTGCACGCACAAACACAGATAACTTAGAGACGCGGTGGGGGGGGGTTAGGGAGTGTCAACAATCACTGAACCTCACACAGTGTGACGCTCTCCAAGGAAGAGAGTCACCTGCTCATAGCCATTTCACAAGTATTTTAAAGAAAAACGTTTTGCAGTCAAACCCTTTAATGCTTTCATTCCTATTCAAAATCAGTCCAGCTGCTAGTCAGCGGGCAGGAGTTACAATACCAAGTTCTGGCAGTTGTAGTACTAGGTATCGTGCCTGCAAGTCATTAAGAAAAGAAAAACGAAAGAATGCCTTTCCCCTTCAGACAAAAAAATTATTTTTAAAATTAAAAAACTGAGGAAAAGTTATCACACTACATCTAAACTGACTTGCAAAGGATATCATGTAACAAATGGCTTGACGTAGTCTATCAAAAAACTGGGGGAGATTTTTATTTCATAGTGAATCAGCAAGGCATTTTGTTGTTTAAAAAAAAAATCTCATTTCCTTACAGAAACAGTTTTTAGTTTTTAATGAACTTGTAAACAAAAAAGCTCCCATTTCAAAATAAAAACAAAATCCCAGATCATATAGATGTTTACAGTGATTACATTTATCTAAGCAACATACATACATGTTCAGTTGTAAGATGTTAACTAAATTTCCGTGACAAATATGCTTTTTTTTTTAATACCAAGAACATTATAGAGTTAATGCAGAGTCCTAAGGATAATCTAGTAGTCACTAAGTTTTTCTTAAGTCTTCACTTTAAATGCTGTTATTTCTAGCACAGGTAAGCAGGCAGAGTCTTTCATATGCTCAAACACTGGAATCTTTGGTTGCTACCATATCAGCTGGCTTGCAAACAAGAAGCCAACCATTTTAAGAATGTTTTAAGTGAACAACTTGCAAACCCCAGGGATGGAAAAACCCTAAGAATGCACAATTGTGAGCATTTACAACCATCACAACTGTGGCTGAAGACTGTTCATGCCATTCTTCTGAAATGAGATCTCAAAGCAGTATAGTTCAAAATAAAAGGTTTTAACAAAAATTGGCATATGCACAATTTCTCCACCAATTTGTGTGTCAACCATTTAGTTAACTTTTCCACTTGAAAAAATGCAATAGAAAACCGAACACCATGTTTCACTATCTCAGTTAATATTCACAATTACAGCGGCTACAACTCGAGATACAGCATCACCAATGCTGCCCAGAGTCAGTTTATACTGAAATTAAGTTCTTTACACCAAGTAAATGGTTGTCCACAACCACTGGCTAGTGTACATATGAACTAAAATTTCTAGATTTGGGGAGAAACAAATGCTGCTCCAATCATCTGCTCTGCTTCTTCTGTTCCTCAATTCATGCTTAGAAACCTGGTAAAAAAAAAAAAAAAAAAAAAAATCAAAGAAAAGAATGTTAAAATTCCGAGCTAGAAAAGTTTGTTTAAACCACACCCAAAATAGGAAAATTGGGTGGAACTGGGCCAATAATTACTTTATATTGGCTCATGTTATTTTTATCTATTTGAGAATCATTAGCTCAACCTTTTAAAACAGAAAAACATGAATCTATAATCAAAACAAATTTTTCTGTTTTGCATGACTCTAGGAAGGAGCAGTATACAGTGAATTAAAGCCTCCCAGCATACAGTTCTCAACCTAGAGAATTACTGGTAATTCAAATGAGCATGTTCTGTTCACATCTGTTATTTTTAGTGCATACAACATCTTACATGTTCAAATATTTGTAAAATGAATGAAAAACAGATTGCTTTGCTTTAACAACTAAAGAGCACAATTTTAATCCTATTATGAGCACAAACTTTTCTATACACTATTTCTCATACAAATTAGAAACATTAAGCTTTAATAATAAACGTATTCAAGGCATAATTATGAGTTACTCCACTAAATGCAGACTTGAGAAATATATGACTTCTGTACAGAAACTTCAGATAGACCATTAAAACTTCTTTACTTCTACCAGCTGCATTTAAAAGATTAAGTTTTGCCCCTAATTTGAAAATGTAAAGAAGTGATACTGTTTTGGCTCTATTTACTTCTCAAGTCTTCCCATCCTGCATATACTCCCCTCATCCCCTGCAAGTACACAGACCCTAGGGCTTCTACACAAAGGCAAGGTGGAATACAGGAAGCCTTCAGGTCACAATAATTGCATCCTTTATCTATGGCTAAAGGCAAAAAGAGGAATAGCCTGAAAATCCCATAAGTATCTTCCTCCCCTCATCTACAGCCACTCTTTCAATCTGAGGCGCCAATGCCCACCCCTTCCAAACCCTTACAGACCTAATTATAGCTCATTCTATCTCACTCTGATCTTCCCTCACTTCTTTCTTTAGCACAAGCCATGTTCTCATCACTCAAACTGCTCCTTTTCTTTTACTTCTCAAACATTTGTTAACCATCTCCTAGGGCTTTCTGGGATAAATAAAATACTTCTATTATTTACTTTTTATGCATTTATGCCCTTTTTTTTGAAAATAACATCAAATATTTATACATTGCTTCTTGGCAAATATTTTCTCACTTGTTAACTATGAGCCTTTTCATTTGAGGGCAGAAACAATCATCTTCATTCATTTATAAATAAATATATTGTGCCAAGCCCTGTGGACAAAAATGAGTGCTTTACTTCTTTATCTCTCCATAGTGCCTAACAAAGTAGGTGCATAATAGACCTTTGCTGCCTGGATGCTAAGTCCGTAAGAAGTAAATGCCAAAAATGAAAGATAACAAAACTTTGAGAGTGTGCTTCACCACAGGGAATATTTTCTATTTGATGCATATTATTAAATAGGGTTAGCAAGGTAAACATTAAAAAAAGGATGCCAAATAAAACCACAATTAAATTTAAAAATCTGACTACACTGTGACATAATTCCAATATTGTAATACAGGATAAGAAGCTATGCAGTTTAAGAAACTATGGATTAGCTAAACAGAAATGACCCTTACCCCATCAGGATTTGGTTTCAAGCCCTACAATTATTCTTAAACATGACAAAAAGAAACATGTTTTCATGACTACTAAAATCAATGGGTTTTCTTTTATCATAGTTTGCTTATGTAATCTCATTATAATAAATAATTTGATTAAGATGAATATACCAAATAGCTTTCAAAGGCAAAACCACCATCACTAACAAACTAAAAGGAAACGTAAGTTACATTGTCCAACTATTAGAAAACTAGTGTCTTTAATAACAGGGAAACTCTAGATAAGAATTATATCTGTTCATCTTTTAATCTGATATTTGAGGAATTGCTGGGTCAATTAACGATTACAACTGTTTAAGAACTGGTTAAAGGCTAGTCTAACAATATTCCAGGTAGAACAGAGCAGTCAAATCCAGATTTAACTCTTCAGATGGGCCAATGGTAGGATACTCCACCAAGGGATCAATGTTTCTCCAGTGAATTGTTCTAAGATGTCATTGATGTTTGATTAGGAAAAACCTCAATAGGAACATTCAGCAGGTATTCATCACTCAATCTTCAATTACGAAGCATTCTTTTCCCCAATGTGCATTAATTCTTGGTTTTAATCTTGCAGATTGAGTGTCTTCGTCTGCCTTCCAAGAGTCCTAAAACCTATCTTCGATGTAACATCAGTTAAAATGAGGGATGAATCCACTTGTTCCTAAAAAAAGAAGGGAAAAACAAGTTAAAATCAGGGCTGGAGGATTCATGTGATGATTCAGGAGCAAACAGCTACATTTAGTTTCTTTTTAAATCTACAAAAGGGAAAAAAATTTTTATATAACAAGAAGATTCTATCCTTTAATCTAAAAAGTATCTGTTCTTATTTGTAAATTAACTCCGGATGTCCTGATATTCTTTTTTAGTAGAATCAGAAACTAGTTTAAAGGGATATTAAGTAGTAGTAAGTTGTGATGGGCTTTTGCAATTTAGGATCCTTTCACAGTATAAGAAAGACATAACTTTTTAAAAGTTATTTTGAATACAGTATTCACTATACAGTGTCATTTATATTAACTTTTCCTATAACATGCTTGTGTGGTTCTTTTGTTCATACAGAATTAAGGCTGGAGACTTCTAAATCAGACTGGCAGTGTCTAAAGTTAAAGAAAAAAATACCAAGAAATAAAACTACAATAACTTTTCCTTTGTCATAGAAACTAAAAAGTATTAAATTGAGAAAGATGAAGTATTTTATCACTACAAATAAGATAAATGACAATTTAAGTATAGCAGGCAGGTATCATCCCTAAACTGCATTAAAAAACAGACTGATGGATCTGAATTCTTTTGTCTTCCCTATTACAGAATTCGTTCTACTACAGATTTGAGAGGTTGTAAAGTTTTAAAATACCTGTTACAACTGATTCCTTCCCCAACTGGTAGATGGTCTGCATAAAACACCACTGAGTCATAGCAACACTGTATTCTTCTAGGCCTTCTGACAGTTGTATCATCCAGACAATCTGACAAGTTGCAACATTTGATAGGTCCAGCAAGCCTGGGAGATGTGGGAACCAGATGAGCACAAACCACTCTTGCGCTTTTATCTACATTTCTTGTTGGGTCATTTATTTCTTTTCTCTCCAGCTTTACCGTCCACAGTGAAAAAAGTTGACAAAAATCCAAGATTTCTGCAAGCAGATGTAGTTCTTTGGTACTTCTTTGGATTGAGTATATTCAGAGCAGATCAGTCTCTCCAGATATTTCAAGATCTTCCCCCGTAATTTGGGTTATGCTGCTGAGTGACCAACACGTTCTTAGCAGCAGTTGGTGAAGTCAGAAAAAGTTAAGCTAGACATAAACGGTAGGTGAAGCCCTGTAAATACTAGAAGGAAATTCAAGGAAGACCATGGATATGGTAGGTTAATGTGATGGAAAATATTTCTAATCTCCTTAGAATGCCAACAATTTGACATCCATCTATATTATCACAATAAAACTATGCTTAGTATTGTGGCAGGGGCAGTGAACAGATGGGTTAAGTAAGATGGTAAGAGTACAGGATAGAACTATGTGAGGATCCACGTTTGGCTTCACTACCTTCTGAAATTCTCCCCCACCTCTGCCCTCAACTAAAGAAATAACTGGATTTTGAATGTCCTATAAATACTTCCTTTTCTTTCACTACTTTTTAAATATCTTGAAAAATACTTTTCTTATAATCACATATAGTTGAAGAAGAGCAAGTGAAATGGATTTGGAAATGTGTCAGGTGTGAATCTTACATATTTTTCTCTCAAATATGAATAAAAACAATTACAATCTTGTGGTACTTGAACACTGAAAAACATACAAATCATAATGGGCATCAGGAGAAAAGCCTTGTTTCTTGGTCTTTTGATAGGCTTTAGAATGGAGTATTTAAAAAGATCTAAAGAAAAGTAATCAAGACAGAAGTCTGCCTATTACATAGTAAGCCCACATTAGCTAAATAAGCCAGACTTTAAAGAATCTTTGGACATTCTTAGTGATTTGCTAAAACTTAAAATTTTCCATAAACAAACATCAGATACAGATTTTTTCAAAAATAACCACATAAAATACATTAGTAAATGCCACCATTTGGGGGATTTTTTCATAAATGACTATTTCTGCAATAGAGATCTACTTGCTGAAGAATTATTTATGAAACTTAATTTATTGGTCTGAAAGTATAACTTCATGAAGAACAAATGATAAAATGCATTAAAAAGCACTTTCTAAAATTTCTAACTATAAAAATGTAACATGATGTTTTCATCATCATTGAAAGGATTTCTTGGGATCAATGTATCATGGAGCTACATGAGCTCTTCCTTAATTAAGAATCCATTGTAGAAGACCCTAAGATACTATGCTTTTAAACACATTTATTACTTAGAGACTGAAATCAGGAATAACCTAGAGCAGTTGTTTTCAAACTCCAGACTTCCTAGGATTTCTTAAGGGATGACCCAGATACAGGGCTGCGGGTAGAGGTTAGGGGAACAGGCTCCTCATACTTATTTCATGCCACCCTCAGTGACCAGCCATATTTTCATGGTTTTATATACAGAGGGTTTTATGAAAGATTTATTTTGTGCACTAAGTTCTGTACCCAAAATAATACAGATGTTTCCAAGAAGCCAAAGGGCAAAAAGGATTTTTTCTATTATGTGAAGTGGCACATTTCAGTAGCAAGCGATATTGTGGAGTAAAAATATATTGCTTGGAAATACATCCCTGAAAGAAGCCAGTCAATGATATGTGATATGTTTAATAGAAAGCCTGATTTTGCAGAATTTTACAAGTCCATAATTTGTATGACCACTGTGTCTAATGACGCTATGAAATTTTTATAAGATTTTTAGTTGCTTTTATGAAAAATAGCTACAATACCAAGTAAGGATTAAACTTAAGTTTAATTACAATTTTTTTTTCAAGGAAACATACTAACTCAGTGGATCCAACTTCTCATCTTTAAGACCTAGATAAGGCAGGACAAAAATTCTGCTTGTTTATTGAGTAAGAGATACACAGTAAACTAACAATAAAACTAGCTCAAAAAAAGGTAATTCTTTCTGAAGGCTGCTGAATGCCTGAAGTGATGTTCCAGGTCAGATGAGATTTCAATCTAATTTTAGTTCTAGAAATGGCAACTTGTGATGATCCTATTATCCCAGCTAGCTTTAGGCAAAAATTGGTTTCATTTTGTGAGAAAATACTATAAGTGTCAAGTGTACCAAGTCCTCAGTTTAGAGACTCTACTTGGTCTTACATAAATGGTAGAATCATTTCTCAGTGACATTAGCTATCTACCTCATTATGCACTTCTTGGCACTATGATTAGTCATACAATGATTACAACACTGAAAAGGGACAATTAAGGCTCAACTGAGACGCAGAGGCAGAGCATTAGTGTTTGCTATCCTGAGCCTAAATTTCATCATCTGAAAACCCCTACTACATTAAACCTTCAATTTTGAATCCTTCCCAAATACAGAAACATGGAAAGGAAGCATCTCAACTTCATTCCTAACAGATGAGCTGCTGGGATGAGGATGACATCAGTTAATTGTATTTCTTAATCCTCAGATTAGAAATTATTTTTAAATCATAATTTTGTTTAAATAACAACACTAAAGATAATGGAACAAAGATTAATTTATGAAGGCCAAGTTCAGACTAGAGCAGTCATTCAGAAATTAAAAAATTAGAAACCAAACCTTACCTGCCCACTACTTCCAGAAAGTAGGCAGGTGTCAGGAGGTAGGCCCCAGAAGGGGGAAAAGAAAAACAAAACAACATGAAAATAGGAGTTGAACTGTATGGCAACAGTGATGAGAAATAAAGCTGTGCCCTAACAGTTCTACTCCTCACAAGCACTAAAAGTGCTAGAGAATGAAGAAAGGAAATAGAGCAGTTTCAATGGCATTTGCCCCAGTTATCTTCAATTTGCAAGGCCTAATTGCAGATTTCAACTCCATATTAAACACCTAGAGCCTGAAGTTTCCAACATTTTCAAAAACAAAGAAACCATTTTGAAATGAAGATCACATGTAGTTAAATTTCAAGTATGAGAAATCAATTTTTGTGACTAGGAAAGCCGTGCCAAGCTTTGCAGTTATTTGAGCATTTAAGAAAGTAAACGAGGTGCTCTGCAATTGAGAAGATAAGACACTATGAGGGCAATGCCAGACTCACCTCTTGAAATTAGATCTTGTTCACAATTGTCCATTTTAAATGCTAAAGCATTAACATGCAAAAAAAAAAATTCTTAACACTGTTAGTCTGAAAGAAAGTCAAAATACCATGGCTAACCAGATTCATTATTAAAAATCAACAAGTGTTAGGTCTAGGATTTTGGATTGGTTGATTATATTATATTCCCAACACCAAATGTTTATTTTGGAAAAGGGTTAATGAATGAGTAAAAAAGATGCAGTTGTTAAAAATGACCCAAAATCCCAAAAGAAATGATATAATATACACACATATATGTATATACAAATACATATACATATATATGAACAAGGACATTTGGGTTTAAAGTTAGTAGTCAAATTTTCCAAGGACGTCTTTTTTTTTTTAAACATAGCCAAATTTTTATGTATTTTAAAACCACCTCCTTGATCTAACACTGTTACAAATGAATGAATTACCCAATTTTGTATTCAATTTTTTCCCTGTAACGTCACTTGGTTCTTGGCTACTAACCTTTCATGTTACTCTTGGTTTTGTCAGTTTGCTTGCCTGTGGGGGTTTGGGCCTGCTGACCCTGCCCACTGGAAGAGGCTGCCTGCTGTGCTGCTTTCTGCTTTAACATTGTCCAATCAAATGTGTAGTCATACTGGTGGTTCAGGGTCCTAGGAAATATAAAATTATATATGTTAATCCTTTAATAAGAGTCTGGTTAAATAACCTGACTTACCACGAATATTTCCTCTTAAGCGTGGTAGCTTCTAAAAATTTCTCTCCCTCTACATGATTTCTTAACACTGTTCAGTGAAATAATTCTATCTTTTACATGTTACAATTGAGGGAAAATGTCGTCACCACTCTAGTCTGTTGTACTGTGTAAAAATAAGTCCTCTCCCTTTTCAAAACAAAAGCTGCCTATAAACATCCTTCAAAGGGGCAGGTGAGTGGCAATGCAAAGACAGGGTGAAAACTAAAGCACTGAGCCAAGCTGTCAGTTATCTAGGGTGATATTCACAATAGGAGGCACTTCCTAGCAATAAGTCAGAGTAGGCATGGAACCAGAAGCCTGGGAGTGAGATGTCTGTGCTGGTGCCTTGGGAAGACTTTTTTGGGGGTTAACGGATTGCTTCAACTCTTATTCTCTTCCAACTTAAGAGTTTGAGCCGTATGTGATCTATTTGTTCCCCCTTGTTTAAGACTAATCCTGAGTTGTACCTAAGGAACCCTAGTTTGGGACTGCTTCCACACTGTCAGACTCCATGACTAAATGGTATCTTAATTGCTTTCTTACTTGGTACTGAATAGTCTTTGGTACCAAATTTGGAGAGTTCCAGGGTGCACTGACAGTCACTTATATCTAATGTGAATTACAATTATTTTAGCAAAGTTAAATTCTGTTTTGAGTTTGATTCAACTGTCTCCCCACTCCAAACTAAATCATCTCAAGGATACTTTCCCTATGCATAGAGAAATGCCAAATTAGCCAAAAAGAAATAAGTTTCTTGTAACTTTTATTCATGTTGGTTAGATCTGCTTTACTTCAGTTTACCACTTATCAGAATAGATATGTTAGATGGATTTAGCCAGTTTCCCTCACTGGAGTTTATAGTCTTAAAAATACCTTAAAAACTGACCTGAAAAGAATGCGGAATAGCTGCCTCAGATACATGTAATCCGGGGCTTCCTCAAAGCGCAGCCCACGACAATAGTTTAAGTACATGGCAAATTCTGCAGGAAACCCCTATAAGTTTAAGGATTAAAACAAAGTAAAAAACAAAAATTTTAAGATAGGAAAATAAATGTATTTAAGTACAAGCAAAAAGTGTATTTGAGTAGGGTATTTTACTTCTTTGTAGGAAGATATGAGACCTAAAATAATTATGACTAGGTTTCCCTATAAATTTAAACAAAATTTCATCATCTTACCCACTCCTATTATGTATAATAGCTTTTTATATTGGTAGATAAAATACTATGTTCTTAAATAATTTAGGTATCTCACTTGTTAATTTATTATATTATTTTATCAAAGTCTAATAATCCAATGGCAATAATGAACAAATAGGAAAATGGAGGCCAGTAATGATTCTTTGTCAGAACATAACAACGAATATGCACTTTCTGCCCACCCTTGCAAGTCTATTACTTTTTTTACAAAAGTACTCTATACCCATTTAAAAAAGAAAAAAAAAGTAGAATCGCCAAAACTGAAAGTTACAAAGCAACCACCGTTACCCTTTGTGATATGTATCAATGAATACATTAGGTATTTCTTTTTTGTGTGTAACTGTTATCATATTGCATACATAATTATATTCTGCTCTTTTCCATTAACTTTATATTGCAAGCATTCTTTTGTATTTCCCACCTCTTCATAAACATCTGAACGGCTGCATAATATTCTACTGAGTAAACACACCCTAATTAACTTGTTCCCTATAACTGAACATTCAGGTGGATTCTAATTTTTCTCTATTAATAATAATATTGCTAAGAACATCTGTGGGCATAAACATTCTCCACATTAAGTTTCTTAGGAATGCTTCTCAAAGATATACAAACATTTTTAGGGCTCTAGACATTAAACACCAAAAGGATTTTGCCATCAACAATGTAGAAATGCTAAGTATTAAAACACAGCACAAACCCCTACATCTCCTCTCCTGTCATAAATGCAAATGTGGAAACAGGTTAAGTTAAAAGGAGGTAGTCTCTTCTCACAACCTTACAACTTTGAGAAATTTCTCACATTCTGGGGTCATGGCAGAACAAAATGGAAATACCTGCGACATTTTTTATCGATTTCACTGAAGTACACAGATTTAATGTTTACAAAGTACTCTTATGCTTATTTCATTTGTTGGGTGACCAACTGAAACTGAAGTCATTAGATATATTATACATTTTTTAAAAAACTCTTAACAGGACTTTTAAATTTTTTACATACATTAATAGTCTGTGTTAACGGGAAAGAGCATAACCATGATACTGAGAACAATCCCACTACTTTAAAATACCTCATACTTCTGTGTTGACTCCATACTGAATTAATTATTTATGGCTAATCCAAAAGGGCATGGTTCACAACTTTTAGATCAAAGTTAAGAAGAAGCCCAGAAGCAGAGAATGTACTAAATCCTCTCCCCTTTCCCTATAAAAATGGCTGACTTTTCCAGGGAATCAAATGAATCTTTCTCTTGCATAGAAATAGTACTATACAGATTATGATGTTTTGCTTCCTGATGGTATACAGATTTAAAAAATTTATTTGGGAAGAGTATACATATAAACATTTTATTCATTAACCCAAAACACATTTCCTAATTTAAAACAAACCCCAGAGAGTTTCAGAAAAGATCAGTCTCCCATCCATCCCTCCCTTATTACAGATATGTAGAAAAGGAGAAAGCAATTTGTGGGTGTGGAGACACATGAAGATATTCATTTACCCCCCCTTCCACAAAGCACTATTTTAACTCTCACTGATCCCTCCCCCTTCTATCACTCAACTATTTATCTGTATACTATTTTCTAATTAATTTCAGGTATACAATTCTTTCTTGTCTCAAATTAGACCACATGGCCTTCTTTCTATGGAAGAGATCATGGTTATTCATCCTGCTGAATACCTCTCCATTCTAAACTCACTTCCCCTTCTATGAAGTTTGAAATTTCAAAGAAATGAGCCTGTATTCTGTATTTCATCTGTATTGTTGGACAACTGCTATTTTGAATTGTTCCAATCTGTCTGCCTATTTCCCTATTCCTTGATTTATCAGTTGCTGATATCCCCTCTTTTCTGGCCATTAGGGATAAGGAGAATATTTATTAATTTAATTTTTCTCATCAATTAATGAGGTTCTACTGGAAATGTTTACCTGCCCTGCTAATTTTCCTCCAGTTTTTAACAGATTAGAGAGCCCAACCAAACTAGAAACATAAAACTTATTTAAAATAATCCATATGCTAAGCCACTGTTAAAGATATTTAGAATAATCAAAACATAAACACACAATGGTAAATAGGTATCTATTAGGATGTTTAAGTTCCAGGGCTGGCAAGTAAACTGTTTCTTTATGTTCTTGGATGAAATTTATACTTTTAAATAATAATCATCATGCATACTTACCTTACATAAAACTTCAACAGGAGTGGACATCTTCTTTTCACTAATCTTTTCATATTTTTGTTTCTTTGTTGCAGCCTGTGGAATCAAATCACAAACATATACTCAGTACTACTTAGTAGAACCGTAGTAGTTTAACACATTAGGCATATAAACATACACTTGAGATTCAAGAGAAATTTTAACCCATAATTTAAAAAAAAATTAAAGTACAATACATCTAAAAATTTTTTTTCCCCTAAACTGTTAGGTAACTTTTGATGTATCTACTTCAAGAACATAATTTTAGCTATTAGGAAAGGGTGAGTCTAATAGGATCATCAGGATGTGAGATTAAGTAAAAATAGGTGGTGTCGGATTTGAAAAGCGTTTTCTTTCTTTTTTTGTTGTTGTTTTTAGAGACAGAGTCTCATTATGTTGCCCAGGTGGGAGTGCAGTGGCTATTCACAGGTGTGATCATAGCCCATGGAGACCGTGAACTCCTGGCCTCAAGTGATCCTCCCGCCTCAGCCTCCCAAGTAGCTGGGACTACAGATGTATACCACCACACCCAGCTGAAGAACATTTTCTTAATCCATGATCAACACAAGGGCAAAGGCATAAGCAGATCAATACAAAAAATGTGTCCATTATTTAGTGACATTAAAAACTGGAGTTAACTGTGTAAGTCACAATAGTTTTCCAAAGTAAAAATATTCATATTGGATAAAACTACCCACACAAGAACTGAGCACTGTGCCTAGCTCACAGCCTCTCAATAAATACTGGTAGCTTTTCCCTTTAAAGGACAAATAAAGCATCAAAATAGACATTAAATTTTAAGACACAGTGATTTATCATTACATACTCACAAAAGCAATGGTGAAACTCCCAGTTAATAGAAACAAATAAATTGTTAGGATAATCGCATAAATAATATAACTGGTATTGCTGGATAAACAGGTTTTACTGTATACAAAAACATACATTTTCAACATAATGGCAACCCACCAAAATAAGAAGTTTCCACTTTCTCAGCCCATGTCAACTTCCATCTAGATAGAGCAAGTGGTTACCAATAGGTACCAGCTTACCATCTTCAAAGGAAACTGTTATTTTTCAACTGTGATGGTGGGCTTCTATTAACTAAATTCTTATTGAAATGATCAGGTTTTATTTCCCAAATAAAAGGCAAAAGTAAATTAAAGTTAGTTCAATCTTAGAAAAATCTCAGAATTGGAGGGGATCTTAAATGCTATCTTCTCCAATATATATTTTTATTCTTAAAAAAAAAAAACACCACCACAAAACTGGTAACATAGGTATGATTTACCTTTAGTCCTTGCCATGGCAGGCTGGTTCTATTAAAATACATCAAAACATATCCTAATGATTCCATGTCATCTCGGCGACTAGAAAACAGAACATAATTTTATGAAGTAAAGCTATTATGGAAAACATGAAAGAAAGCCAAGTACAGAGAAGATATTTGTATTGAGGAGAAAGAGCTATTTGGTGTCTTATGCAAGAAAGCACTTGCTAAGGTATTTTAAAAGTTCATGTGCTTACCTCCAAATAAATTTTTCTCAAACTCCAAAATTATATAAACCAACAGTCTTATAATTTAATTTTTAAAGAAAAAGGATTTAACTAAACTCTCTAAATGAGGTTAATGACAACTGAAGAATCAAGTAAACAGAACACTTCTAAGTTTTGTAGAAGCTCATTAAGATAACTTTAGGAATGCTGAAATGAGTTAACATTTTAAAGCTAATTAAACATCTACAAACATATACTCAGATAGATACATGTATTTAAGGATAGGTAATACTTTGGCATACAGAAAAAGTGAAACCTAGGGTATTCAGATATTCATGAATGTTTCCTAAGCTTGAAATTCTTCTCATGAGAAACCAGGGGTGGTGGCTCACGCCTGTAATCCCAGCTATTCGAGAGGCTGAGGTGGGAGGATCGCTTGAGCCCAGAAGTTTGAGGCTGCAGTGAGTTATGATCAAGCCACTGCATTCCAGCCTCGGCCACAGAGTGAGATTTCATCACTTAAAAAAAAAAAAAAAAAAGGAAAGAAAGAAATTCTTTTCATGAGGTCCCCTAACCTGGAGACATATCTTGTTATTTCTATGCTTGTTTTAAGGAGCAAAAAATGATTGGTAAAAGGTGTAGGGAACTTGAAATTATACAACTCATGGAATGAAAGAGGAAGAGAGGAGAGATTATGAATTTTTTAAAAAAACTTTAAAGTAGATCCCACAAATTTACGTATTTGAATTAAAGAGTAAAACAGGAGATGGTCCACCAACCCCTTTTTGGTTTATTAGGGCTCTCATAACATTTCCCTTGTAAAAATAAACAATACATTCTCTTGAAACTCAACTTACATCACTAAAACATAAAAAGCACAAGGATCAGTATTAACAAAGAAAACAAAAGATCTCATTTAACTGGCTTCTCTGAAGCAGCAGATAAAATGATTAATAGGCATCCTTCAAATCCTCAATCCTTAGAAATTCTAAGAAACTAACCAAAATACTTCAAAAACCCATTAATGGCTTCTGCTATGGATATGATAAGTACATTCAATTTTCAAACTCACCTCTGCTCAATACCAAGATGTGCATTGATGCTAGCATATCGAGCCGTGCCGGTGAGGTTTTTATCTTCTCTGTACGGTATGTGTTGCCTTGTCCTGTTGTCTCTGTACTTTTTGGCCAAACCAAAATCAATAAGGAATAACTTTAAAAGAGAAATAAAGAGACATTAGGCTCCCAACCTTGTTCAATTAAACTGCTTCTTATTCATTAAATGGCATCTATTCTGTATATTCACATATACAAAAATAAAGTATCATAAGTAGAACAGAAAATGCACAACTTAATACCCCAAATAAGCTTTTACTAGTCCTCATCAATAAGTTTTTAAAAAATACAGTTAAGTCTAGTAGTTTATCCTTGTCATTTGCAAATTTCACAGGCCCAGTTCATTATACAATCAAGAGCCTGTCTTTACAAAATAAGTGGAGAAATGTATACATGCCTGATAGCAGAGTTGACAAGTGTGCTGTGTGCCGTAATGACAACTGATAGCCAGTTATTATTGGTACACAAGCATGAGGTTTCAAAATCTAGACATAAGCTATATGGAACTCTTCCCTCCTACAAAGGCCTCTCTTTAGTATGCCAACAGAATTGAATGCTTGTTATCTAAAATAGATAACTCTGAAGGTTTGATATTGCCAACAAAACCAAGACTTTTCATTAACAAAAAACACTACTTAGCACTGACATTATGCATGTGATCAGGTTAAAATTCTGGAAAATAAAACAAGCTGATGTAAAAATCTTTAAAAGACACTTATTTAAATCAAGGTGGTTTACAACAGTTTAAGTGAGCTAACTAAAAACAAAAGTGGTATTTTAAAACAAAGTAACATGTAGTATTACCTCATCTATATGGTACCCAGGGAGAAAGGCACCCATTTAAAATGTAGTTAATTTTTCTAAGTAATTCAAGCTTACACTACGCAATTTAAACTTTAAAAGATTATTGAGCTGGGCCCTTGCACTATATAGCCCTAGACTATTCTTCTTTTCTAGTTATGCCTAAATTTTGTACTTCTTTCCATTAGGCTACTGGGTCTCTTCTGCCAATTTATAATCTGTGATGTGCTGAGAAATCTAATCACCTAACCTGTGGGATTTGTATCAGTGTATAAATAAAGAAATTTACTGATTTAGGTTAAAAAGATCTGACCAAGTACCTCTCGTAGCAGGATGAGTAACATCTATTTCAGCCAGACACTGTAACCTATTCTCAGTTATACTTTGGATCGTAAAGACACTGACATTTGAGCTTCTGTCACTATGTCAACAAAGAGATACTTATTTTCACTTGGTCTACTATAAAAGAATGAAGATTAAATTATTAGTGAATATAACTGGATAATGAAAGCTCTCTAAAAAGATTAAACTGCCTTCCTAAGCAATGAAGCAATTTTAGGAAAGTTAGTATTATAAATACATTAATAGAAAAAAAGCTCACAATGTGTTTCTTTTGATAAGAAAACCAGCTCAGTACATAAATATTAAAATGAGCAAAACACATTTCTGTTAAGCCAAACAAAAATGATGATTAAGCTCCGTAGATTCATATAGAAAAGAAAACATGGGAAAAATAAATGCAAAGAGCACTTAGCTACATGGTATTTTAAAAATATTCCTAAGAAATTATGTGGATTTTGTATGAGCAGTGATTAGTACATAGAATTTCTTCAAGGGAATATTTCCTAGGATTGCTTCCTTTAGAACTTCAAAATGAAGGAGAAAAAGGGAAAAGCTGACATGACACAAGTATGTCTAATAGTTTCATTCATGTCTAAATCTACATTCAATAGCTCCATTTCCAACTCAATAACCAGACACTTTCTCACAAGCAAAAGACTCCTTTATAGAAATTCAGTGTTCACTGTAGAGTTCTTTCCTTCCACAAAACTAAAGGAGGAAACCTTATTTATCAAGAAAACTGAAAATATATATACACTATCTTCTTAAATATCTCAATCTTTAATATCAGAACAAAAAACTAAGACGCAAATGAACCAATTTTTAATTTTCTCTTGTTACAAAAACTGCAAAGTCAGGGGGGAAAGAAGTCACTGCTGAACAAAGCTTCTTAGTCTCAGCAAACAACTGAAAGGAAAACTACTTAGAGTAAAAAAAAAATCTCTTGGTAGTTCATTACCTTTGGGTACTTAGCAAGCTTCTTTAGTAGCCCTCTGTATACTCTGAACTTAAAAAACTAATATAAACATACAATAGAAGTGTTTACGTGATACCAAGGATACAACCAAAAAGCAGTAAATATGTAAAGGCAGAACCAAACGAGAAAGTCAGTATCAAATAAGCATATGATAATGTATTTTTAAAATTTTTTATTATTATTATTTTTTTAAGACAGAGTCTCACTCTGTTGTCCTGTGTAGAGTGCAGTGGCATCATCCTAGCTTACTGCATCCTCAAACTCCTGGGGCTCAAAGGATCCTTCTGCCTCAACCTCCTGAATAGCTGGGACTACAGGCACATGCCACAACGACTGGCTAATTTTTCTATTTTTAGTAGAGACAGGGTTTCACTCTTGCTCAGTCTGGTCTCAAACTCCCGAGCTCAAGCGATCCTCCCGCCTCGGCCTCCCAGAGTGCTAGGATTACAGGTGTGAGCCACCATCCAAGATAATGTATTTTTATAGGCTTGTATATGTGCAAAGACACAGGCAAATTTCTTTGGTGGGCCAAGCTGCTTTTTTGTGGATTTTTACTAATTACATGTTGTGAGTAAAATTTATGCCTGTAAAACGCAGCCTATTCTTCAATGGCACACGGAAACGAGTTATTGTTTGATAAATTAGGGTAAATTCCATTCAACAGATTTACATTGTCTTCAAAAACACTATTTGCTAATTTTAGTTTTTAGTATTTGCAGCAATTTTTCTCCTAACCAGAGGTCACATTTACCCCTGCCCTTCCAAAAAATTCACAACCTAGCTAACCTGTATATACAAAGAATTTAATACAAGTTTATATGTAAATTATTAAATTATATTATAAAATTTAAGTAAAATGTGTGAATAAATGGGTAAAGATGAGGCACTAGAGCTTTAAAAAATTATATTCTTACAATGTGTCTAATTACCCACCTGCTCTATGTCCCCAACTAAGATCTACTCACAATAGTTGGTACTTCTTTGCCTGAATAAAAATAACTTGTGGTCCCTGGAATAAGGCTGGGCAGCATGGAAAAGGACTCAATGATTACCTAGATGATATGTGACATGGATAATTAACCTATTACCAAGTATGTTTTTCTTTTTTGATTATTCATGCCAATACCTCCTCTTCACTGTATACTAAAATGGAATGAGTAAGATTCATTTGTTCAGGAGTGTCAAAATTTAGGTACATAAATTTTGTGATTAAAAAAGTATTTATTTTCCTTTGTCTTAAAATTCATACCTTAAAAAGCTATCTAACTTCTGCAAAAGTAAAAGAAAATGTGAAGAGTTCTGCTTACATTTTCTTTCAAAATTTAGAAAATTACTAGAGTGTTTATCTAGCCTGTCAAAAACTAAATCATCAGGTTATGCATTCATTTAACTTATCTTAATGTATTATAATACTAATGGTAATCTACCATATAGTTTGATAAGTGCTTAAATCATGTTACTGTTATATTGTTAAGAATGCAATGTCTTCTAGTTCCAGAGCACACAATGCTCTCTAAGTATCCCTTTGGTAGAAGTTGAGAATTCACCGGCAAATCAATTATAGAAACACTAGATCTGAAATCTGATCTACACTTACCTGAAGTTCCATAGGGAAGGGGAAGAAAGGTGAGGTAGAATATGTTCATTATACAGCACTGATGCAACTGAATTTAAATATATTTCGTGCATTAAGTTGTGTAACTCCAAATACATTTTTAAAAACTAAACAGTCTATCTCAAGTTTACTATTAGGTAAAGAATTTGAATACTAAACCAACATAATCATTTCCTCATATGGATATTAGAGATCTAAACATAATGTCCTGTTTTCATTTAGGTTTTCTCTAAACTTTATAAGTTTTAAGCAAAAGCCAAAAAGAAACATCTTAGTAATGTTATGTTTGCCAAGTATGTCTGAATAATGCCAACGTAAGAGGTGCTTGAGCAAGATCTATATTCTCCAGAATTAAAACAAAACAAAAATAATAAAAAGAAAACAATAAAAAAGAAAAGCACATGAATTTGGGATTGAGGTTGGAATAGGAGACAGTTTCAGACCTGGTTTAATCCTGAGAAAGATGGGTCCTGAGAAGTACTAACAGTCATGCTTCTTTTCCTCTTCCCCACTGGAGATTCTAAACACTAAACAGACAATAGAGGGTGGCAGTGCATCAAACAGTATTGCTTACATTGCAACAATGGCCGGCGCAGACAGGCAACACCGAGGCATTAGAGAAAGAACAGGGTAGCCAAATGCCATCCTTCTTCCACCAAGCACTGTAGCTTCTCAGTTTTCCAAATAAGAACCACATGCTCAAGAACATTTGAATTCTGGAAAATACTCAAGTTTTTAATGCCACTATATTGTGTCACTGCCTGAAACAGGGATAGCAATGGTGACATTTGGCTCTTTAATTTTTTAATCAAAAATGGGGAATTTAGATCTGCAATCTTTGGTACCACAATCTGCCCTTCCCCCAAAAAAAGATTGTACAGGGGAAAAAAATCTTCAGTAAGGAAGAGGTAGAAGGCATTTAGTCACCTTAAAATTTATTTTTGTAAGCATGCAGGGCTGATTACTGGAAGAGATGAGCAAATTCACTAAGATTGGAGTGGCCACTCCTAAATATCAAATTCAGAACAATTCTCCAAATAAGAAATTTAACTTTAAAAAAATCGACCTCAAAAGCCCCCCCAAACCTTTTTCTCCCATGAATAGAAAACTACTAGAACAAGCTTACCAAAGAATCCAGTCTTGTACAACTGGCAGTTTTCAAACTACAACACAGAAAACACTAAAAACCAACTACATAAACAAAACACTAATCTAAAATGTTGAAGAACAACAATTAGTATTTGATTCTTAGTTAAGTACTAAAACAGTCTGCTTCTACCTCAGGGTCTCTCTGAGACTGTTTAACAGCAAGCAGCTCCACAAAATTTTTAATATCTGTAAGGAGGATACAGATCCTAAAAAGGTTTTTTCATTTTTAACAACCAGGTAACTGAGACTTCCTAACACAACTATGGGATTAACAAGCTATTCTTAAAGAGGAAAAAAAAAAAGGAAAATGATATTATCTAGGCCATCATTTAAATTTAAGGCAAAAACCATGTACTGCAATGTCAACATGCAGAACAGGGATCACATGGGGATAATGGGTCTTTAGGGGTAAGAAAACGGGAAGGAGAGGGCTGGGAAATCACCAAAAGAAGATTAGAGTCAAACTGACAAAACTGCCCAAAAACTTAAGATCAGTAATTTTTTTTTTTTAATTAAATTACCAGGCTTTGCAATAACAATTAAGAACCTGGATGTGTCAAAGAGAAAAACTACATAGTATTTTTTTAAAAATGCAATTTGGAAATGACAAGATAAGTTTTATGTAGATTTAAATACCTTTCATTATTTAAAGCTCAACGAAAAAATTTAATTTCCTAAAACTTGGTCAGACCAACACCAATGTCTCACACATTAACAAATAACACCAGTTCTAATGGTAATGGCTCCAAGTTGGCATTCATACAGGCAAACAAAGGTAAACATTTATAGCTAGACCTAAAAACACCAAACATCCCCTAACAGTTTAATAAACAAATGGGAATCTTCCTTCCAAAAACAAAACAAACAAAAAATAAAACCACATAAAACAAAAAAGTCCCCGAGTTGTCCTGAAGTTGAGAATTTCTATCGGAATCATCAGATCATAATATGCTTAGTGCATTGCCAATGCTGCCTGTCTGCCCGAGCTCAACATTGAATTGATAAAGAAAGCAATTCACTCAGTAGAACTAATCATTGCAGAAAAAATTTCAAGACAATTAATTTCTAACTTCAATCATGCGTCACTAACTACAACCCAATTACCCCACAAGTTGAACCATTCTCAGAGACCCCAATGGACGCTAGTTTTGTTGTATGAATGTTCATTTCAGTTGTCTATATTTTCCTGTAAAGGAGTGAGGAGGGGTGATGAACTCACCAAACTCGGCACCCAAGTAAAAAACTGTCAACTACTTTTTAAGCAGGCCCAAAGTTATCCTTTTAAATACACAAATCCAAGGACTGAAGAATTCTCATTATCAACCATGATCAGTCAGCAAATGTTAACGCCATGGTGACAGATGGGTCAGTGCTCCCACACTGGCACAAGCACATATATTACAAAAATCCACACTTCAGAGCCAAAAGTTAAAATCTGATTTTTAGCATCTGGGAGGAAAAGAATGTGGGGATTTTCACTATTTAAGTGAATGAAAAATAGATACAACTGTTCAACAGTTAAATAACAGACGATTACAATTCATTATAAAGCCCTTGGAATTTTATATTTCTATATAGGTACCTAGCCTTGGTTGGGTAAGTTGGAGAGAATTTATTTCAAGTTACTAAGTTAATAGAGTTAGCTGATTATCCTTCTAGCACAAACTTTTAAAGCGATTATCAACAGCAAATTCAATTTACTATGACTTTTTAAAGACTGAAAGTTTACCAAAGCAATTCTTGTTGGTATTTTACTCTTTGTTCTTTCATGCAAAGAGCATTTGACTAACCTTATTACAGTGACGCCCAATACCCATTAGGAAGTTATCTGGTTTAATGTCTCTGTGTATAAAATTCTTTGTATGCACATATTCAATTCTACTGATCATCTGGAAAAAAAAGGGAGAGATAATTGAGATAAGTGATAAATAAAAGCAACATATTATTTCTCAAGCATTTCAATACTTGAAGAATTATTTATTTATAGTTCACAAAGACAATGATAGAAAAAAATTTAAATGGAAAAGACAACTAAGCTCCCCATCTATTTCTAGATTGATGGATATCTACACATAAACCTGCAGTGTCCTTTTGGCTTGTCTTTCCAGTATTAATGATTAAAAACATGACAAGGTCTAACCTGATAGGAAAACTTAGTGTTCCTCATTTTCAAATTATAAAACTAATACACTTAAAATTGTTTCAGTTGCTACAACATAGGAAATAAAGTAAAAGCTTTCCACCCTCAATTCTATGCCCTCTGAAGTAACCAGTGTTAAAATGGCCTGGTATTACCCAGACCTATAACATTTCCATGCTATTCTTACAAAGATATACATACACACATAAACTCAGACATACACACATACTTGGGAGTTGGGGGTGCTGACCAATTAGTAAATATACCTATTAAGTAGTTATTGTTTCAAACTGAGATAGAAGCATTATATTCCCTTTATTCTTGTTTGCTTGTTTTAACTAAACATATCCCAAACATTCCTGGGAGTTGGTAGCTACAAGATAAGCATACACATGCTCAGGTTTACTTTCTTGTGTGGCTATTTAGACTCACCCATGTTTTTCTCCATGCTTATTATTAATCCCATTCAAAAGGTGAATATTAAACATGTCATTTTAACAAGGTTTTCTTAATTTCTTGGAAATTATGCCAAGTCAAATGATATAATAAATCTCTAATATACTTTTTAATGGCTACAAATATTCCATGGTATAGATACGTTTTCCCCAACTCACATAACTCTCACATTGTTTCTAATTTTCTCTCACTATAAATAATACTATTAATATACTTAGATACAGATCCTTACCTACTGATGCTTTATTTCTATGGGTTTTAAATCCCATATAATTATGGGGAGTTGCTAGGCCTAAGGGCACATTTTTCATTTTGTTAAGATAACATCAGACTGCCTTTCACAACAGGCTGTAACAATTCATATTTCTACCAGTAGTAAATAGAGTATTCTTTTTTCTACTAGTGATTTTAGTTCTTCCTAAATTTTGCCAATTTGACAGGTAAAAAGTATTACCTCACTTATACTTCCCTAATACTTAGCTTAGCCATCTGATCATTTTTACTGGCGATTTGGATTTATTCTTCTATGAACTAGCAAACTATACTCTTTTGGCTTGTCCTTTTCTTGTCAGTTTGTAGGAGTTCGCTGCATACAATACACAACATTTCATTTGCTGTTATGTTAATAGATTTAAAAATTTAAAACGTTGTCTTTGTTGATGGCACCTCTTTTTTTTTCTTTTGAGAGTCTCACTCTGTCACCTGAGCTAGAGTGCAGTGGTGTCATCACAGCTCACTGCAAGCTCAAACTGCTGGGCTCAAGCAATCCTCCTGCTTCAGCCTCCCCAGTAGCTGGGACTACAGGAGCATGTCAGCACACCTGGCTAATTTTTCCATTTTTTGCAGACAAAGGGTTTCGCTTTTGCTCAGGCTGGTCTCAACCTCCTGAGCTCAAACGATCCTCCCACCTCGGCTTCCCAGAGTGCTAGGATTACAGGTGTGAGCCACCTTGTCTGGCCATGGCACCTCTTGTATACAACAGAAGCTTTAAAATTTCACATTATCAAATATGTCTATCTTTTCTATAGATACTTACTTAGAAATTGTATTTTGAAACGTATTCCATATCAAAAGACTGCCAACATTAATCTTTCTATCCTTATGTTCTTGTTCTTCTCAGTAGTATGTGTCAGAATTCTGTTTTTTACTTGTCCCCATTTTCCAGAGCTTTTATTACCATGAATATACAGATTCTAAATCATGCTCCTCTACCTTGACAAATGTCTTCTGAAGCCAAACTGGCAATCTCTGGCTTAAACCACTCATACCTTCAAAGTAGTAAATGTGTACAATGTATAAATACCACCTTTATGTGCAGAAGCACAAAATATTTAGGTGACTTACTGTACATACTTGTCCTAGCTAAATAATATCCATCATTAAACTGTGCCTATTAAATCATTTCGGAAAAGTTGAGTAAAGGATAATTAATGGCATAAACTACAGACTACTTCAAGTATTATTGCCTATATCACCTACAGCACAACTCAACTGTTAAACACCTTAAATGAAAGCATTCTTGTAACTACCTCCCTCAGAATTAAATTCTTTCTCCCATTACCAGTGTGCCCAACACAGACTTCTATCACAGAACCTTGAACATCTCATTTTTCCATTTTTCTCTACTAGACTCTAAGCTCCTGGAGTGAAGGGACTAGTTCTGAATTCTTCTTTGCATCTCCCAAGTGGTAAGTACAAAGGTAGGCCCTAAATATATGCTCAATGTATGAATGCTTATGTGTTACCAAGCCTTCAAAATATAAGCTATAACTCTTATTAGGATTCACTGACATATGTTAGTTAAAGCATATTAAAAGTTTTTATCCTTTTAACACTTGAGTTTATAATGTGCCACAAATTGAACATTATTATTTGCTACTGTTTGCTTCTGTCCCTCAGTAGATTTTAGGTTAAGTTAAAAGGCCTGGGGATTATCAGGTGCTGATTACAGAAAATGAGCCCTACTTTCCAATCCTTTGAATTTATAGACTTTCAAAAGATTTTTTAAAAAAATCAATCTGTAACAGTTGTACATATTTTGGGGTTCATGTGATATTTTGATACATGTATACAATGTGTAATGATCAAATCAGGATAATTGAGATACCCATCACTTCAAACATTCATATTTTCTTCGTGTTGGGAACATTACAATTCTTCTCTTCCAGCTATTTTGAATATATAATAAACTACTGTTAATTATAATCTCCCCACTGTACTACTGAATACTAGAATTCATTCCTTCTATCTAATTGTATTTTTGTACCTACCAGCCAACTTCTCTTCATCACCCCCAAAATTTATACTTTCTAAAATTCAATGGCAATTGCCAGTTTTATCATCTCATGTTCCTTTATGACATCCAACCTTTATTTTTAAAAATGTCACTCTTTCACAGCATTTTTATAAGCATACTGAGTTTAACTTGAAGCATTTCCAACATTTCCCTGCCCTTACGGTCACAAATCTTGACCCAAGTTAAAAATTATAAATTCCTTGATATTTATCTATTGTTTTAATATATTATCTTTTCCCTCAAGGTTTTTTCCTGACCCTATCCCCCCACCTCAAAAATGTTTTAAACTAATTCTTTCTCATTTTCCTAAGATCAAAATATCTAAACTTTGCCTGAAAAGCCATTTAATCTAACCTACAGCCAATGCATCAAATTCATGACATCTCCAAAATTCCCAGGTCTTGCTTAAACACCACCAGTGGCTAAGAATCCATTACTTCAAGAAGCACATCACCCACCGGTCAAAAAATGTTCCTTATTTCAGTACCATATTTTCCTGAAAAAATACAGCTTTCGTAAGAGTCCCACACATAATACTAATATTCAATTTGCTTAATTTATCCTAAATTTCAATATACATATTTATCTACACAAACATACCCACTCTGAACTCTTCCTTCAAACAAGATCTGCTATATTTAACACTAAAGCTCCATCTGAAGGAGCAGCCTGAAAACTACTAGTTTACAGATGAATAATTCCAGTTTTTGTTTTACACCCTCAGGAAAACATCTACAAGTCCTACTATCAAATCTTTTTTTTGCTTATCCTAAGGTTAAATTGTGATAAGATTGTAAAACTTTGGTTTATGAACACTGAAATACAGTCAACAGAAGTATTCTTAGTTTTTATTCTCATCAAAATGTCACATACCTGGTCAGCTAACATAAGTACAGTTTTCATTGTGAACCTTCTTGAACAGAAATTGAAGAGGTCTTCGAGGCTGGGTCCTAGAAGATCCATGACTAGTACATTGTAGTCTTTTTCCTGACCATACCACCTAACAAAACAAAAGGATAGGGAGGGCATTATGAAAAGCTGATTATCACTTAACATCAGCATTTTTTTTTTTGGAGACAGGGTCTCACTGTGTCAGCTGGGTTAGAGTGCAGCAGCATAATCATAGCTCACCACAACCTCAAACTCCTAGGTTCAAGCAATCCTCCTGCCTCAGCCTCCCCAGTAGATGGGACTACAGGTACGTGCCACCATGCCCAGCTAATTTTTCTATTTTTTGTAGAGATGGCGGGGGGGGGGGTGTCTCACTCTTGTTCAGGCTGGTCTCAAACTCCTGACCTCAAGCAATCCTCTCGCCTTGGCCTCCTGAAGTGCTAGGATTACAGGCGTGAGCCATTGCACCCAGCCAATATCACCAAATTTTTAAAATTTGTAAACTCTAAAGAAGATAGCTTCCTTCCCTGGTTAGGTTTTATTTAAGCTAAGTTTTCCTCTATTCAGAAGACAAACCCACCGATCAACTACATTGCTCAATACAAAATAAGGGTAATGAAAATTCCCCTGACCCCACTCTCCTATAAAGACAGGACACGTATGGCAGCCTTAACAGTCCTCTTACCAGGACAGCTGAATTCTATCTATACCCATCTGCCATTGATTTCTGTAATCTTTAGCAAATTCCTGAACCTCACCTGGATTTACTTCCTAACTGAACAAATGAAGGAGACTATTATCAGTCATTCCAAACACTGCAGAAAGCACAGATTCCTTTTACCGTAACTCCTGGCCCACTTCCCACCTAACTGCATTTAATCAATAATTACTTGCCCCTTTTCAAAAAGGCATCACATTTTTTCTTAGTTTCAGATTACAGAGAATAACCAATATTAACACATGGTGTGGTAACATTTATTTGCTTTTGATTGGAATCATGTTTTAATTATCCCATGCCGAATTACTGTGAATACATATACATGTCCCCAATAACTTAAGAAATACCAAACTGCTGATTTCATTTACCCCAAAGACTGGGAATCATTGCAATAAATGATTTCAAATTTCAATGTTTTATGATTCTGGTAAGGGGTACTTTCTTAAAAATAAGCACTACCATTTTTATTTTAAACTTTTCTAGATTACACATTCTGTTGTAAAGAAAACTGGCCGATATTTAACATTTTGTAAAGAAAACAAAAAAGGCACAAGTAATTTTAAAGCTGAAAATAGAGCCACTTCTTTGTTAACTCCAGTAAGAAGCAATACCAATCATATCTGGAAAGTTTGTATATTTAAAAAATACTCAAAAAAAAGATGAAAAGTTTTTTTAAAAACCAAAATCTGTGTCAAAATCACAAGTGTATCAGTCTAGTGGGAAAATTTAGTGCTTTTAGTGCTACTTCTTGCTGTTTTGCTAATATATGCCAATGATTCAAAGAGAATCAAGATTAGAGTATGAGGATTTAATATTTGAGCAATTATATTTTTCCAAAAAATGCAAAGTTAACTACGTGAGTATACTATTCTGGTATCTCTTCTTTAAGAAAATAGTCTATTCTAACTACTGGTCCCAAAGACCCACTAACATTATCCCCTGATATCTACCAAAACTGCAGGAATTTCAGTCATGGTACCCAAGAAGGGAAACAAAATAAATAAGCCTTGAATCAGTTAGTTTTAATTTCAGACCTATTCAGACAGGTCCCATATTCAGAAACAATGAATATGTTCCCTAGAATGTTATGTTGAGAGTAAAAGATCATAATAAGTTCAAACTGTTCAAGCTTTCCTATGTTCACCTGTTCTTGAAAACTACTTTCCAAACATGAGACATGTATAACTGCCATTAAACACACAAAATAGAATCCATTTTCACATCCTCTCTGCAGAAAAGGTAACCAAGTAAGGGAAGGGTGTTTGCTTAACCTTCTAGGGGTCTTGCCCACTAGCCTAAGGAAAGAAACAGATGTACCAATGTAACAGTGGTAGAGTCGGTCTGTCCTTATTGTGCCTAAAACCGTACACCAAAGCTGCTGTTATTTTCCCTCTTCCACTCTATTCTCCATATGGGAATTCAGCACCCTACACATTCATTCAAACATTTACTTGAAAGAAGCTCACAGTGATGTTTTGGGTAAAACATAACAAATAACAATATTAAAAGGTAAATGGTAAAGCAAATAAGCTGTGTTCTCCTTACCCTTTTCCTCTTCATTTTATTTTGTCCTTTCCTTTTTCCTCTTCCTTTTATAATACTTACATGGAGAGGCAAATCTGTGCTAGAGAGTTGTCATGAATCTGCCATTATAAATGTTCAACATTATTAAGAATTATAGCAGATTTTTGATATAAATCTAATTTACCTAAGTTTTTAAGAAAACAACACCAAATCCAGAAAGAGCTGAAGTGAGGGGAAGACACAAAAAGTCAAATAGGCAGAAGGGAAAGCATAAACCAACTCTTGTAAGACCATGTCTCAGCTCTACATAGATTTCCACTATAACTAAGAGACACAAAACTACAATAAGTAACAAGCAAATGTTACAACCATCCATCTAAGCCCAAATACAAACCTGGAATGTGAAAGGCACTAATTCATACCTCATATCTTCATACAATTAACACAATTTCATAAAGCACATCTTAAAGAAATCATCTGCAAGTAAGCCTCTAACTCCCTCAATAATTAAAAACTGGGAAGAATTACGTGAATTCAGAAATACAATTTTTAAAAAACCAAGTTATTGGACATTCTTCTCCTTGTTTAAGTGTATGAACCTAAGACATATTTACTATTCTCAACATCAAGAGGATGAATGTTCCATAAAAATAGCTAAAGTATATGTTTCAAAGGTATTTTTCTCTGTGAGCAAACATGCAGTTTCTGAAACAAGTAGGTTTTTCTGCTCTACAGAGACTGGCACCGTAACTCCTTAAACCTAAGAGACAGGTGTTTCTATCTTTCATACTTTCCTTCGGTTTCAAGGAATATATAGCTTAATTCTTCAAAGCTAATACCTCACACCCTCCATCTGTGCTTTCCATCTGGACTAAGTCATTCAGACATTATTACATACAGATTACGAACTAGGAATGGTCTTCTGTTTATTCAAATCGTACCTATTCTTAGTTTCCACCTTCACCCTATGTTTCCCATTACTATTCTGAGTTTCTCTCTACTTTCAATCCCAATCCCTTAAAACCCAGATGCCAAAGAAATCTTCCTTATGTCACCTATCCCACACTGACCTCCCATTTCCTAGCATTTCCAAAGTCACTGACTATCCCTTGTATCCACAATCTACCCCTTAACAACAAAATATTCACATACTACCACTTTCGCATTTCTGACTGTACACCTGGTAGGACAAAGCTTACTGTTTTATTTTGATTTGAACAGTCTTTACAGAACCTGAGAAATGAACAAGCACTAACCTGATTCTCTGCCATCATTTAACTTTGTAGCCAATCGGAAACATACCAACACAAAAATCTCACTCTTATTCTCCACTTTCTAGGTGCCTTCAGGCTAGAAACTCAGGCCTTATCTTTAGACGTTTTTAAAATTTTAAGTAGAAGATCTGTTGCTACTAAGTGCACTGTGGTAAAGTGATGTGCACATTGTAGGTACTCAAATTATCTATAAGATTAAAAAAAGAACCCCAGTTTGATTTGGACCTTATCCCTCCTAATAGTTTCAAAATATCCAAAAGAATGAAGTAATTTAATGGATGAAAGTAAAAATAAATAAATAAAATGCTCAGGGGTCTCATTTTCCATTTGTTTGTTTCAAATCAATTGATTTGACTTCAATGTTACCTGAAAGTAGGCTAAGAATGAGTTCACAATTTATACAAACATCATTACTTACTTAACAGCTTTAAAAAGGTACCTAAAGTCTGAAGAAGATGCCAAGAGAAGGCAAGGTCCATCTCTCTGTTCTACCTCCTTTCCCTTAAACCCATACCCAAACTAAATCTAGTTTGAAAATTAAGACATACACAAAAAACACAAATGTAAAATGATACATGCATATGTCAATGAAGCTGACAAAAAATGCTAACAGAATTCAGACAAAAGATCAATGGGAACTAACTGCCTAAAGAGGTATTGTGGAAATGCTCTGCTGCCCATTAGGTCCTGAAGGATGGTTAATATTTTGATAGGAAAGGCAGAAAATGACATACCATGCAGGCACACGAATAAACCATTTTGGACCATGGGCTACCATGGAGAGAAGAGTCAAGGCGGCATGTAGTTTGAGGCTATATTATGGATTCTTGAATGCAAAGCTGAAAAGCTTTATATTCTGTAAATACCTGGGGGAATTATGACTACGGTTTGTGGCTAACGTGTAATTAAGATCGATATTTTAGCATTAAGTCTTGGCATCAATATACAATATGGAAATAGAGCAGTAGGGGAAGGAGTGACAATGACATGGGGACCAATTAATGTTATATTATAGCTGGAGATTTCAAGCTAGGGGTTTTCTTTTCTCTGAGAAATCTCTTCATGAAAATGAGAATATCTGAGAAAAGAAATAAAATATCTGAAATGAAATGTTGAAGTATTGCTATGAGACCTAGGAACTTCCCAGAACAGTAAATCAATAAAATTATTATAATACACAGTTCAAAGCACCCAAATGTATGTTGGTTCCATCATTATGACTACGACAAAAATAATAGCAGTACTTTAATTATTTCTTTAATGTAGATTTTCCCCTTCAGACTATCAGTTTGATAGAGGCAGTCATTATATTTATCTTGTTCACAACCCTGTAATCTCCAGCATTCAATGATTTATACATAAGAAATTCTCAAAACCTTTGCTGAATGAAAGAACAAAAAGCCATTAGAGTCTGTAACAGGCTAGGGAGTGCTTGATTTGGCAGATGAGGAAAACAAAACAAGGAATGCAAAGCACTCCCTGTACTCAAAGAATAAAGTCGCCAGGAAGCATCTACTCTACTCATCTTTGATTCATAAGCCAAATAATTATAAACGTTTAAATGCAACAATTTTAACAAAGGTAAATGTAATTTCTATGCTATTTATCTTCCCATCTTCTGTTATTAATGTTAGAGTCTTCACTGAACTAAAAAGTATCAATATTGAATCAGTGCTAAAATATATCCAATTTTCATAGCATCTACAAAAATATTCTCAAGACACTATCTCTTAAACTTAGACTCTTGCCAATCCATCATCATCCAACCTTCATGTTCCTTTTTATGGGGTTAGAAAATAAGAACTCTCCTCTAGCACAATCTTGCTAACCTCTTAAGAACCAGCTCAAATTCCCCCTTTAGGATGCTATTGCTAACAGTTCCAGCTAACCTGCTTCTTTTTCTCCGAATTCCTTTTAATGTTCCTGTACATTAATATTTGTGTGTGCCATTCTTAACAGTATTTGCCACTCAGTCTACAGAGATATATTCTCAAAATCATAGATACCTTTTCTTCCCATACATCCCTTCTCAGAATGTTTTAAATGCACAAAATAAAATACACATTACAAAGGAAACCAATTATAGTGAAATTCAGCTAACATAAAATTACTTTCAAAAAATCAATTTTGGGATATAGTAATACACATGTTCTCTTTATTAATGCATTAAATAATACGATACAGGGATGAGACCTAAGTGCTATAGTTTGGACATAGTAATGAGCATAAACCACATTATAAGATATTGACAACAATAATAACGTGATATAAAAATATCTGTCTTTTCTACCGGTCACAAAATACAGGTTCTGCTAAAACTAATGGAGATTTTTGCCTACACTTACCAAAAAAAATTGCCAGATTTTAGAGGCTCATGAAAATAAGATGTAATTTTTTTACCCATCCAAGTTCACAGATCGCATGATGGGCGGTAGCGGGGGATCTCCCTGGACCAAGTTAACTCCTCTAAACTAACTTTTGGGGTAAAGAGACTGTAGAATAAGACCTAAAATTTGAAAATTATGTGGATGTTTTACTCAGCAATAACATAGCTAAAAATGATATACTTTCACTCTTTTCCACCCTAGCCTTCCTTCCTGTTATTACTAATCCTTTGCTCACAGTATCATCTCCAAGATCCCTGAATCATGGTATAACAATTTCATATTCTCCATCTCTTTATTCCTTGCCATTTCCCTTCAAAGATGTGTAAATGTTCCTTAACTCTGAAAATCATTAAAAAAAAATTTCTTTGGTACACATCACCATTCACCAAAGCTACTGTTCATTTATCCATTCAATATTTATAGTAACTAACAAGACAAAACCAAATAATCCCTGCTTTCATGATTTAACAGTGCAGTGTCAGGTGGCACAAATTACAGGGATCCAGTCTGTTTTTAGAGGGAGGCATCAGGGAAAGTTTCTCTGAGGAAGTAAGGATTCTTAAAGGACAGATGAAAGAGGGCCAGGTGATGGGGTGCGTAGGGGTTAGAGGTATGCCTGAAGCTTGGTGCTCACAAGAAACTGAATGTAGCAAGTATAGGTCAGTACACAGTGTGTACAAGATTACCTTCTTATCTTCTTCACCAGTTAATTTGTTCAAAACTTGGTTTATATCTGCTATCTTACACTCATTTTTTTCTTGGTTCCCAGTAATATAGTTATCATTCTCCCCACACTTCCCAAAGTTTTATTTCAAAGATCACAAATGATCTGATTTTTATCAGCCCTTGTTGTTACTGCTCTCTCTGACATCAATAGCGGTGACGTTTGTGAGACAACATGTGGAGACAACTGGAAGCTTCAGGAGAATACAAATATTAAAATATACTTTTTCATTGGGAAGTAGAAAATATACTATAGTTTTCATAATACCAAAGCTTGACCAAATCTTTTCTAATAGACAAATATACAGAGATACAAACTAGATTCATGGTTGCTTAGAGCTGGCTCAAGCAATGGGGAATAACTGTTAATGGGTTCAAGGTTTCTTTTTAGAGTAACAAAAATATTCTAAAATTGGATTATGGTAATGGTTACACAACTCTGTACATATACTAAAAACGAAATTGTACACTTTGAACAGGTCAAGCTTTACATAGGTAAATTATCCCAATAAAGCTATTAAAAAAATCTCTTCCCAAAATCTGCTCTAGTCTGATGCAACACTTACTAAGCGTCTACTATGTATCTGATGCTGCAAATATGTGCTATAAGCATTTTAAGGTTCAGAAGAAAAGATAAATGACAAGTACAGTATAAAGGCAACAATAAATACAAAATACAGAGGAGGAAACTATTTACAAGATAAAAGGGAAGGCTAGAAAAGTCAGCATCTGGGCTAAGTTTTGAAAGATGCCTGGATTATTTCCTTAGCTTGCTAAATATTCTCCCAGCTCCAGTCACTTCTCTATGGTTTCACTGTGCCACTTCTCTGCTACAAAAACTAAGGCCCCTCCCCCATCACCAAAAAAGCAAAAGTTTTGTACATATAAAAAACTCCCAAATCTAGCCTCTGCTTATCCTTTCAATTTTATATACTACTGCCTCATCAGATTGCCCTCAGACTGTATCATTGAGTCAACAGTTACTTTACTGAGCACCTACTATGTACTAGGCTCTATTACGGCCAAACCCCCAAATCTTTAAATCTCATTTCTTTCCTACCTCTTGGATGTACATTACTTCCTCCTGAAAACTGACTTCCCTTATCTTCAACAGCCCATTATCCTAACTCTCCTACTGCTTTACTGACTTTCAATTTCTACCAAGGAGTTGAGCTTTCACTTCTCAATTTACTTTCTTTGCTATCACTTGTATGCTGATCTTGCTGATCTAACCCCAGTCCTAATTCTTTGGCCTACGTTCAGTTCTGTATTTTCTGCTAACTTAACTACACAGGAGTTAAACCTAGGAAACCCTGTGTCACCTTAAATTCAACATGCCAAAAGCTGTAACCATCCACACTACTTCTAAAATATTTAAATTGGGCTCCCTTCCTGACTTCCTAATTTAAACCGCAAATTCTCAAGGCTCAAGTGACTGACTTCTACTCCTCCAAAAGTGAAAACATGACATGTACGTTAAAATGTTTGAGCAAGAAAATAATGGAAACAGGGGCTGGGCGTGGTGGCTCATGCCTATAATCCCAAAGCCTTGAGAGGTGAAGGAGGGAGGATCACTTGAGACCAGGAGTTTGAAACCAGCCTGGGCAACATACCGAGACCCCGTGTCTACAAAAAGGATGCCTATGGTCCTAGCTACACGGGAGGCTGAGGGAGGAAGACCTCTTAAGCCCAGGAGTTTGAGGCTGCAGTGAGCTATGATCCTGCCACTGTATTATGGCCTAGGCAATAGAGCGAGACCCTGCCTCTAAAAAAAAAATAAGTAAAATAAAAAGTGGTCCAGTCAGCCAGCAGTTGGGTTTAAGAATGGGAAGCTGGCTAAGTTGACAGTATGTGTAATACAGTACCAAGAATACTGGACCAGCAGCCAGAAAAAGATTCTAGTCCTGGCTTTATCATTTTCTTGCTCTATGCCTCTGTGTAAGTTGTGCCTGGTCAAAGATTCTCTTTTTTTTTCTTTTCTTTTGAGACAGGGTCTTGTTCTGTTGCCTGGGCTAGAGTGCAGTGGCATTATCATAGCTCACTGCAACCTCAAACTCCCAGGCTCAAGTGATCCACCTGCATCAACCTCCCATGTAGCTGAGACTACAGGTGCACAACACCATGCCTGGCTGATTTTTTTTGTTTTTGTTTTTTTTCAGAGATAGGGTCTCACTATGTTGCTGAGGCTGGTCTCAACCTCCTGGCCTTAAGTGATCCTCCCACTGTGGCCTCCCAAAATGCTGGGATTACAGAAATGAGCCACTGTGCCTGGCCAAAGATTCTTATTATTAGCCTTCTCTACCTACGAAGAGGTGTTATAGTAATTATGAGACAGTCTCTATAAAAGCACTTGGTAAATTACAAAGCATTACACAAATAAGGGATTATTACTTTTACTACAAAAAGCAGTTGTCCAATAGTTATAAAATGCCAATGAGCAAGACAATAGCATTTCCTATAACAGCCACAGCACTCTCAGCAGAGTTTACTAAGTACCACCGACGCAATTTCTCAAAAGTTCTCAAAGTTCTCTGGTCTTTAGCAGAAATTACTTTGGGTAGTTGTTAAAAAATACAGCTCTTGGGCCCCACTCCAGAACTGGTTGAACAGAAATCTACGGGTAAGGTGGTGCAACTTGTATTTTTAACAAGCTCTGTAGGTAATTATTACACATGGTCAAGATTTCAAAAATGCTGATTTAGCAGGTCTCACATGAATAGGTACTTAATGGGGTACCTGACAAATCAAGGCAATCTCTAAATGCTTTGAGGTACTGTTTGAGGTTCATACTCAGTACACTATCCCCTTGATGTTAAAGAATCATTCCTGTCCTCACACAATTTGAGATTTAGACATCTTTCATCCTAATTTTCAGCAGGAGACAAATTTACAACTATATGCCATGCTCATGGCAGATGCTCAAAAAGAATTTAAGGCTCACAAAATTCTTGTCTGGTCACTGAAATGTACCAGTATCTTAAACTTTGCCTGGCACATAGTAGGTATAAAGAAATGTTTTTTATTCTCTATAAGGTACTGTACAAGGTGTTATGAAGTATGTTAAGACAAGTCTCAAACCATCAGAGCTTTCATTTTAAGAGTAGAAGCTAACAACATCCACTTCTTTAAGAGAGATACAAAGTATTAATATTACAGAGGTTCAGAAGTGGAACACTAGGATTTCAATAAGTGGAGCTTGGTCTTAATAATTTCAATCAAGGGAAAATAGCCAAACACAAAACAAAACCCAATCTGAATAGTAAAGATCATAGTAAAAAGCTGAAAAAGGGGAAAAAATGGTATTTCCCCTAAAAGTATAAACTTCAATTAGAAGAGTTTCCTTATTTCAATTGTTACCAAGGACAATGTATTAGACATCTCTAATATAACTAAGACTTAGAAAATATGAAACTTAAAATCTATAAAAATTTCATGCTACTACTTTCCAACGGAGTAGCTTTAAATCAGATCTCACACTCCCCTTTTCATAAAAGCCACCATGAGGACAGAATGCTTTGACAGTATAGGGAAATGTAACAGGTAAGTACAGTACTTAGAGCAGCTTTCAGATGAGCTGAAATACAGGACAACTTCAATTTCAGAAGGTTCAGATGCAAACCTCTCCATTGTACATTTAATGAAGGCACAAATGAAACATATGGATGATTTATACTATGTTTACTTCAGCCACTGTCACAGTCATCATCTTCTCTCTCTTAAAAAAAAAAGAAAATACAAAAGTTGCTATAAGAAGCAATTTCCTGATGTCACTGAAATAGAACCAAAAGAAATTCCAAATGGCCAGCACCACTAATGGATGCTAATAGATACTTAAGCTGATGAACATCCACAATAGTAAGCCTTTACTGTGAAGTTAATGGACATTAGCTTTTAATGATGTAGTATTATATTTACACCAGCATTCAAAGCTAAATGAACTAGTACAGCCAGGCGTCCATTTGTAAATTGGTGGCCAGCTAAGTGAGTCCGGTGGAATATTTAAACAGTAAGTACCACAGAGATGGTAAATACACCCATTATGAATGAGGAACCAAACTGTACATGCATCAGGTACTTCTAAAATTCAATAAAAATGTATAGTAGCCATAACCTTCTGCATGATTCCATTTAAAAAAGTAAATGTATATAGATACAATAAAAGCAGAATTTCATTATTCAGTGCCTTCTTTATATCCAGTACTATGCTAAGGAACACAAAGATACCTCTATCAACAGACATAGTTCTTTCCCTCAAGGACTTTCTAGAATGCATTCTTGGAATGCACCTCAAACATGTGAAGAGGTAAATGGTTTCACCTATCAGGTTTAGATGCTTTTCAGAAATCAAAGCATTTGATCGTATGGGATTACAGTGCACTTTCCAGTACCATGCTGCCTAATATAGGATTTCCTGAATTACCTCCTAATTCACAGGAGGAGGTATGTAAATTAAGAATACAGCTTTATCACAGCTGAAGTTCTAGGAAAAGATGGAGGTTGATGGGGGTGGGCAGGGAAGCAACAATTATTAATCCCCAAAATATGGAATAGTACAGTGGTTCCTGAACTTTGCTGCACATCAGAATCATCTGGGAAGCTTTTAAAAATCATGATACCTAGGTTTTGTACCCCAAACTAGTTAAATCAAAATATATGAGGTTAGGAGTTAGGTGTCATATTGTTTTAAAGATCCCCACGTAGGCTGAGTGAGGTGGCTCACACTTATAATCCCAGCACTTTGGAAGGACTGCTTGAAGCCAGCAGTTCTGCACCAGCCTGAGCAATACAACAAGACCCCATCTCTACAAAAAATATTTTTTAAAAGTTAGCCAAGCATGGTGGCATGCACCTATATTCCTAGCTACTCGGGAGGCTGAGCCAGAAGGATCTCTTGAGCTTGGGAGTTGGAGGTTGCAGTGAGCTGTGATCACGCCACTGTACTCCAGTCTGGGTGACAGAGTGAGATCCTGTCTCACGAAACAAAACACAACACCCCCATGTGAGTCCACTGTGCAGCAAAAGTTGGGAACCATTGGTATAGTTGAAAGACATAGTAAGATCTGTTCAAATCACACACATTAGCTATGTGACTTCAGGCAAATGAACCACTTTGACTCACACACTTTAAATGAAACCCCACCTTATTTGACTGTTGTAATTGAGACCAAGTCAATGCCTGGATAATGCTGGACTCTTTCTTGCACGCAGAGGGAAATAATAGTATTTGTCAATGTTATGAATAAATAAAAGGCAATTACACCTTAAAGTTAGAACAAATTATTGCATCAAAGAAGAGGCATCGTTTATCCTACTGATTCTATCAATTTATACAATGCATGAAAAAACTCTTAAGACCCACTTGATCTTACAAAAGCCTTTTACAAATGAAAATTGATGTTACAAATTATAGAATTCATTCTAGGTTCAAATCTAGATGGCATCACAGGCAGAACCCTAATTCTGTCAATACAATGCTTTTCCCATTTCCCTTTATATTGAGGATCAGAATGTACTCTCTTCAGCTAAGCCTTTTTTGTACAGCACTTCCAAAGTCCCCATTAAAGCAGCCACAACATACCCCATTGACCACTCACAGACAAGGAAAAGGCAGTACTCTAGTTCTTCAAAGGAGAATAAGGTAAAGATACCACCACCACCTGATTATTTTGTCAGGTAAATCCCACAGTGCGCTTCATGGTGATAAATAGACTATTAATCTGCAGCCTTGCATATGAACAAATCAACATCAAATTCTGAAGAAATAATGTATAACTACGATCCAGAAGACTAACTTCAAAAAAAATAAAACTAATGTCATCACAGAATGTAGCATACTAAGAATTAGCAGTGGGTGAATGTATATAAAGAAAAATCAAACCTCTCAATAGGGGTGTGGGTTACACCTTTGTATGCATTTGTCAAAACTGATCCAACCACACATTAAGATGTGTGCCATTTCACTGTATGAAAATTATACTTCAGTTATTAAAAATTCTATTAAGACATTCATTAATACATGCTATGTTAATACTGGTCATTCAAAATTTAAGAGCCATCTGAGATTGTATAAGAAAAACAGTAACCAAAAAAAAACATCATTTAACAAGGTTCTCATTCATTGAAAGCTATAAAGGTATTCAAATAACCTCACAAAAATTTCTGTTAAACTCAAGGACTAATTTTACAACATTTGCTTCAAATTCTACTTTTCTCTTAACAGAATTTTTGACAGTAAAGTTATTTACTAAACATTGACAGATCATGAGAAAACCAAGACTTAATGATATTTAGGTACAGCTTAAATATACTTTGAAACAAAATGATCTAGAGCTCTAAAAATGTCTAAAGCCAAAGCACTAAAACCCATATACTTTACATGGGTTCACAAGTATTTACTCCCAATTAAGATACTCCAAATCAATAATTTCCAACAAAAGTTTTGATCTTGCAATCTACAGATTCAAAAGGAAGAATAACAACCTCAACGATAAGCATCTAGTCAAGTATACAAATAATAGTTTACTTACATTTATACAAAAGCTTTTCAGCTTCTCTGTATGAGGCCAAATGCCATAAAGTGAAGGGGCAAAGTATAGCTCTCCAGCACCAAATGGAAAGGCATGATTTGACCTTGACATAAAAGTGATAATGGCTCTCAGGAGGACCGGGAGTTAGGAGACTCTAGTAACTTCTGAGACTCAAATATTCTAATTCGCATAAATACATCTCTTAGGTTTCTAGCTCACAAATGCTAACTACATTATTCCACAAGCCAATATAAAGCATCTCTAGTATACCATGGATTCAGTTACCCTTTGAGTTAAAAATCACATTTCTCTAGCTATGATCTATAAGTTATCTTAATGAAGATATACCTAACGCAGTTGTCATCTTTGTTCTCTGACAACAGCCATTACAATCTTATTCACAGGATATTCACTCTGTTCCAAAAAGACAGATTAATATTTAAGCTGCTTTTAACACTGAAGAGTAAGGATTAACTAGTACTTTATAAATATCTTCTAGACTATTTGACATTCAGAGAGAGCAAAAAAAGCAATTAAAAAACATTAGACAGCCAAGTGTGGTGGGCCTGTGGTCCCAGCTGCTCAGGAGGCTGAGGCAGGGGGATGGCTTGAGCCCAGGAGTTCGAAGCTATAGTGTACACTATGATCACACCACGGATAGCCACTGCACTCCAGTCTGGGCAACATAGGGCGACCTGGTCTCTTCTAATCTCCCTTGCCTTCTCTCATCTTTTTTATACATGATTTCCCTACAAAAGCATATTTCATTATTTTACTTTCTTCTGAATTGTCACTCTATAGTTTACCTGAAGGAGATGACATTTCTAAGAGTCTTCTATGGTACTTCATTCCTAAAATAACATCCAAAGGTAAGATCTAGACATAACATCAAAATGATGAAATGCTTTCCAGCTACTATCCTCTGAGCTTGACCAGTGACTTTAGCAGGGAACCCTTGTTCAAAGAAAACCCTACCCAAATGCTCAGTATGCAAAAGCAAATGGAAATGAGTATTTTTCTGGTAAAAGAAGGGTAGGGAGCCCTAATCTTTCTGTTCAGCACTCTCCTTTCCTATCCCAATCAAGTTAGAAAATTAACTTAGTAAAATCCTCTTTTTACTGATGAGGACACTGACAGGCCCATAGAGGTTAAGGGGCTGAGTGACTCTAGATCACCTGGTCAATATCACATGGTAAATCTAGAACTCAAATCTCCACATCTTACTGTCTACTTAAAAACTTCTCAGTATATCCTAATTGTTTCTTTAGAGAACATGTTAATTCAATTCAGAGTGGCACAAAGATAAGGAGGGTTGTAACAGAAATAGTATAGTTGACCCCTGAGTGACACGGGTTTACTTTTATGTCGATTTTCTTCCACCTCTGCTACCCCTCAAACAGCAAGACCAACCCCTCCTCTTCCTCAGCTTAGTCAACATGAAGATGATGAGGATGAAGACCTTTATGATGATCCACTTAATACTAAATATATATTTTTCTTCCTTATGATTTTCTTAGTAACATTCTTTTCTCTAGCTTACTTTATGGTAAGAATACAGTATATAATACATATAATATACAAAATACAAATTAATCTACTATTTATCAGTAAGGCTTCTGGTCAACAGTAGGCTACTAGCAGTTAAGTTTTGAGGGAGCCAAAAGTTATATAAATTTTCAACTGGGTGTCAGTTGGTGCCCCAACCCCCTTGTTTAGCGTCAATTGTAATTTTAAGTGAGCTCCCAGTCGTCAATTCACAAGGTCCAAGGATTTAGTTTCTTAAAATATCAAGAGACTGGATGCCATTCTCTCATCCTTGCTTTTTACACTGGATGCTATGTGTCTTCTTAATAGGTAAGGACCTGATTAGGCAGGTCAGCTATGTAGGCCAGATAATTTTCAGCCCTTGTTTTAGGATATCCCAAAGTATCTTAAATCAAATTCTATCCAGAGTTTCCTAACAGAAAATTTGAATTTGAGGAGGGGTGGAGGGGAAACGTGTGTATGAAGGGTAAATGCAGCAGAATCTAAATTTTTAAAATTAGTGCCAACACATAGACTACATTATTTAATCTAGCTGATACTAAACAGCCAACTTAATTCAATATTTACCAAGTAAATATTAAATACATACTATGTATAGGTGATATAGAAATAGTGGGGAACTGAGAGGATGGGAAGATGTTGCCCCCCAAATAAAGAAAGTTTATGTTAATCCTTCCTATCCTTTAAGCTTCAGTGGAAAAACCTTTTTTTCACACTTCACTCTAAAACCAATGAACCACTTTTGTTTCTATGTACCTGACCCTACCACTCCTAAAACAAATTTACCCTTTCCCCACCCTCATTCAATTACTACACTCTGCCTTAGAGACTACTACCCAAAGCCACACTCTATTCTTGGATGCCCTACCCAACCAGTTCACCAAGTTTTTTCCTTAGAGCCAGATCATGAAATCACATCTCCTCTCCCAGGAAGCCTTAATTTGAAAGCCAGGTTAATCTCTCTAGCCCCACCCAGACAGTTTATAACTACCATAACTCTCTCTGTACTCACTATCTGATAATAGGCACCTATTATTTTGCCTCCAAGTTAATTTCATTTATTCATGTGCTCATTCGGTATATTACTCATTGCCTTTATTGGTGTGTATCAGGTCTTAAATAAAAGCTACCAGATGAAAGGGCATGTACTTAACTGGGTTTAACACTGAAAATGGCAGATGCTTAATGCTTTTTGGAAATGATTTCAAATACATTAAATTCAACCTGATTTGTGAAATCTATAAAATCTCCCAACATGGATGAATCTCAAAAACATTATGCTAAGTGAAACATGCCAGACACAAATGACTTCATACTGTATGATTCCACTATATGAAATTCTAGGAAAAATTATATTGATGGAAATCAAATCCACACAGTAGGGTTTTTTTTAAAAAAAGGGATGGGAATCATTTAAAATCTCAAACCTGGGTCTTCTCAGATTTCACATTAATCTTTACTTCATAAATTTGGAGTTTTCTTCCAAAACATTTACTTGATCACTTATGACCAACAGTACATTTTGCCATTTGATTTCTCCATTAAAAATGTCTATAAACATTGGAATTTTTAAAAAAGATAGTTTTATTTTGGTTATTTCCACATCTGATCTAATGTATGCAATCCAGTTCTTAATTTAAGATTTAAAAACTACAAGCTGGAATAGAATAAGAAGCTACAGTAAATACCGTTCCATTTAATTCTCAACTATTCTGAATCTTTTTGTAAATGTTATTTCTGAGTATTTTTAGAAAATGGCTGGGTTTTAAACTATATTTTAGTCTCTATTCTAAGAGGCCCTTTAATCTCAGAAGTCAAAAAATTTAAAAGTCAACCATTTGAGAGAACACAATGTTTTTTATCTGGTCATCTTTTATCCTGATTACTATTACTACTTGCATTTACCAATATCCCATCTCAAAAGAGGCTATAATTTCCCTGATGTGAAGTTTTACTGGCAAAATAACTCAACAGGTTAAAATTATTTATCCAACTGTGGTTAGTGATTAAGCTTTCTTTTAATACAACTGATGCTGAGTAAATTTCAACATAGTTGGTGCTGCTCAAACTGCCCTTTGCCATTACCTACAAAAATTTAGTACAGACCGAACTGTACCAGACATTACAAATAATAAAAGCGAAAAGTAATTAACGCCTTTAAGAGGAATAGGAAAGATTCTACACAGTATAATTTAACAATTTCGTGTTGCATCTGCTGCAGAGATCACAAACGTACTGTCATTATGCCATCTACTTCCTAGAACCCCACCGCCTCCTGCAGCTTTGGTCTTGGCTTTTCAAAGGTTTAATCCACTCGGGGTTGCTAAAGGAGAAATCAAGGAGGCATAATTTGTGAACCCAAGCTGAGAAAAGGGCAGGAATATGGGGTTGAGTCACGTCGTTCCGCCATTTTCTAAGCGGAGGAGGAAGACATGTTGGAACAAAAACACAACAAAAGAGCAGCCATTTCCCAAGCCAGCTCCAATAGCAACCCGAACTGGCTGAGCCCGGTCACTTCGGTACCTTCAAATCCACTTCACTGGACAAACCTAAAAACATCAGAGGTGTCGCCATAAAGAAAGCAGCAGCCAACCCTTCCGCGTAGGGATCAAAGATGACCTGCATACTTAACTGCAAAGGAAAGCCTCAGAAAGAGGAAGAATGACGGAAGCTAAATGCAGCAGAGTGTAATAAACTGAAATTGTAAACTAAGTTGGCAAACTAAAATTTACCCAGTGATCACGGTGACTTACGGTTCACAGGAAACTACCGGCTATAGGATACCCAAGTAACTCAAATACCAAGACCCGGATTCAGCAGGTCCCATTACCTGCCTCTACCCATTTCCCCATTCCGTTCTTCCCTCAGCGGATCGCCTATATGCTTATGGGTTCTTACCGTATGTGGGGGATGCCAACCCCACCTTGAAGAATCTTATAGAGTTTGCTCTCGTACAGCAACTGGGGATGCCTGGCCTTCTGAGATTCTAGCTTCACTGCCACTTCCTGCAGGGGGAAAGAGGGGATGATGGCATCAACATCCCTATGGATTCAATGTCACTTGGGAAAGGAGGGAGACATTAGCAAAGCTCCAGGTCGCGACTACAAGAAGCAAAGGCTGGGCAGAGAAAGCTCTCTTTATAATGATAAAACGAGGCAACCAGCCTCAAAGGCCTCTTCAGGGGGTAGTGACGAAATCGGTACGTCTTCTAAAGTGCAGGAAAATTATTCATCCAGAAAAAAGAAACAATCTCTGAACGTAATGAAAGGTTTTGACGGAACTAGGCGATCGGAAACTGCTCTAATTGGAAAAAAACCCCAGTGGAATTAAATATTAAAAAAGCAAAAACATGGGAAATCGCAGAAATATGATTTTGCTGTTTCCACCTTAAACGACGGTTTAAAAAAAGAAGTTCGATTAAGGGACATTTACGGGACATATTTAACAAACTGGGAAACTAGTCCACCCAACGTTTCTGTTGAGTTCTTTCCCTTTTAGGGCAAGAGAGCGGGGGCGGTTCCTCAGCCAGGCACACGGGCTCTCTGGACTCCCCAGTGCGTGCGTGCGGTGGGAAGAGGCCCGAGCAGTCTGGGGGATGGGGGAGTGGGGAAAGGCGCAAGGTTATGATGAACCTCCCCCCAGGTGATTACCTCGCCGTTGGTGATGTTGATCGCCAAATAAATGTCCCCGAAGGAGCCAGACCCGATCTTCCGTACCAGTTTATATTTCCCTCCGACAATGAATTCGGCCTTGGAGCCGCTGCTGCTCGCCATCCTGAGAGACGAAGATGGAGGCTGGGGCCAAGCCCCGACACCTCTGAGGGGAGGACGGCGGCTTCCGGGGCTCGTCCACGGGGCAAGGCTGCGGAGGAGGGCGGCAGGAAACGGAACACGGAGGCCTTTCCCAGCGCTATAGGGCCCAGAATAAGTCAAGGGGAACCTAATCACAACCGCTCAGTCGGGTTTCTTTTTGCCAGGCCGCAATTTGTGAGGGATTCTCGCGGTTACCAGGCTGGGCCACTTGTTTCTGGGCGGCCGCGCCGCTGCCTCGCCTTCGCGGCGACGTTGCGGGCTGGAAAAGGGGAGCAGTGAGCTAGGGCGGCGATACCGCTGCCACCACTGCCGCCGGCTCCGGCCCGGAGGGACCCCTGTCACTCCGCCGACGCCGCCATCTTGTTACTCCAGCTCCAGCCAACACAAAATGCCCCCAGTCCCCGGGAGCCGCTTCTTCACGGCGCAGAGCACTCTGGGAGAGGGATCTCGGGCTCCAGCCCGGAAGGATCGGCAGCTAGAAGGAGGGCGGAACCGGATCCGTGAGAGTCGCGGCCCACGCTCCGAGCGTCACCCCGTCACCGCCCAGCTGCGCATGAGCGTTGCCACTCCTGCTGACTGCGCAGGCGTACCTTGGCCTGTCCTCAGCCCGCCCCGGGCCCTCCCACTTCCGGTAGTCGGCGGGTTTGCTCACGCTCTTACTCACTTCGGACACGCCCGGTCTCTGTATGACTGAGCGGCCCCGGGCCTCGAGCTGTGGAGGAGTCCCTTCATTTCGGCGGGGAAGCTCGGCTTCCTGGATGGACTTGCTCTTTGAGGCGGTTTCTCATTTTCAGGCACTCCCGGACGCCTTCCCCGTTCTGTTGAAGAGCTGTCGCTCTGTGAAGAGGAAAGGCCTGGCGGCTGGCTGGAGCGTCAACTCAGGTCTAGCAAGCCACAGATCCGACCTGCAGTGTGAGTCCTCTTTTACGAGAGAAAGGGGAACAGAATTACTCCGCTGCTCTCTGTCTTTGCGTTGTTGCCCCACAAATACATTTGATCTTCAAGAAGAAAAGCTAATATCTGATTCATAATGAATATTAGTGATAGATGAAATCAACAGAAACTAAAGTTGGCAACCGTGAAAAAACTGCACGTAGTGAAAGTTGTAGCTTCCCCCCAAAAAACAACGGAGAATCATATACTGGTCATGTTGAAAGCCGCAGTATTGACCCAAACAAACAGGGTAGAAATAACTTACAAAATAAAATTGACAGAGTTTAAAACTTTACAGGGTACATTTTCTTTTTTTTTTTTTTTTTGGTTAAAAATTGATTAAAGAATCAAATCTTGACCACATTTTATTTTACAGAATTTGATCTGGGAAAGTTGGGCTTAGTAGTAATGTTCACAAGAGAAAACTCTGTGGTTGATGCTATCATGTGTAATATGAGTCAAACCTCAGTTGTAAAAATTTGAACAAAATCTATCCTAAGTAAGTTCATTGAAATAGAAATGGGCAAACTAAAGAGTTTTAACTGCAACTTTGAAAGCTGATCAAGCAGTTTGTAAGAGGATTCATCCTGGAAGATAGCTTGACTAAACATAGGGGTAGAGACTCCCTAAGGTTTATCACAAAGTGTTTTGAGGCACAACCAGAATCCAGGGAGCCTAACTCCCAAATCAGCACTATTGGACATCATTCTCCTTTGGTGACTCTAAGGCATGTTTTGGTCAACTTAAAATCCTCTACTGTTAGATTCTGGTCTACAATTTTTTTTTTAAGCCAAGTTTAAGCATCTTGAGTTTTCCAGGCATCACTGACTCACGCTTTTACTCACCTTGCTACTATTCTGCTGATTTTCTATCACAGTCATCCTTAATTTAATGGATTCCTCATCTTGAGGAGTTCTCCGTAAGGGGGTGGGGTATACAGTTAAAGGGATTTTTTGGTGTAGTGATACAAATGCTTAATGAGTGTGGGGGGGGTGGGTTAGAGGTGGACATGTAGTGAACTAAATTAGTGATTCCCATAAGTCTGTGTAGGGACAGGTGCAAGTCTCTAACAACGTTTTCCGTAAAGAAGTTAGAAAAATAAGAGCAATATAATGCATTTTTCATTTATTTATCTGATTTCACATTGTATTTTATTCTGAGATTTTATCTTCCTACCTATGTCATTAAAATGCCCTTTTATAAAATGGTGCTGATGGCAGATGGCTATTCTGTTGTTTCTTAAGTATTGGTATTTGGCAAAATAAAAAGTTAACACTTCTGTGTCTGACCCCTTTTATTTTAGAACTTTTGTAAGTCCATGAAATCCTGCACTGTGGGACCCACTTGTCTAAATGACCTTTAGAAACCCTCTAACTCTGAGATTCTATGATTTTATGTATATATTTGGTGGGAGTCCTCATCTGTGAGTCCTCATTTGTTTCATGCCTGTGGTAGTCGCTATTCTAGCCCTAACAAGTCCAGCGAAATGTACTAAAATGCTATATGAATGGCCATAGCCTTTTCAAATATGCTTCAGTTGGAGCCATCTTAAGATTTAAGTTTATTAGATTTAAGAAGAGCTAATTTTTTTAAGGGTAGAAAATGAAATTTTTAGATGTTGGTTATGACTCAGGCTTCTCCTTAAAGTTATATATCATTTACAGTAACTTAACAGCCTAAGTGATTGAAGAATAATCTGTTTTTGGTGCTGCTATTTTAAAGTTACAAATCATTCTGTGCTTACTGAATCAGCAGCAGCTTTGGTGTAATGGAAGGAGTCTTTTAAATGTACCAAATAGCAATTCCTGGCTCCTAGACCAGATTAATTCACTAAAACTAAAATCAAAAGTATAGAATAAAAAGTTTAGACCTTGAGGGAAACAGATCATCTGGTTCAATAATCATTTTTTTTAATGCTGTACAATTTACAGAGTGCTTTCATGCACATAATTTGTGCCCCACTAAGACAAAGTGGTTTACCCAAGGTCATACAGATCTTAGTGGCAAAGACAGGACTGAAACCCCAACTACCTGACCAAAAGAAAGAGAAAAAGAAAGCCCAAGAATTCGAGGCTGCAGTGAACTATCTCATAGCACCACTGCACTCTAGCCTGGGCAACGGAGCAAGACCTTGTCTCTTAAGAGAGAGAGAGAAAGGAAATGATAAAACACAAATTGGGACAATGGACCAGTAATGTCCCATGATTACTTCTGTGTCCATAAAGAGCTCAAGATGAATTGAAAAACTTTTTTTAAATTTTTTTTTTAGGCCACAGTATTTACTCAAGGAAAGGTCACCGGTAACCAGAGTGTGTTTTGAGTAAAGTGATAAAGACAAGCACAATAAATATAGACGGATGCTAAAAACACAAGGGTAGCCTGCCCATCTCTGGAGTTGATACAAATAAGTAGAAAAATGGAATGCCTTGGAAAATGTCAAGCAGTGTCTCAGGTGTTGTTTAACTGTTACACAGCCTTGTGCATAATCAGTATCAGATAAGTGAGTTAACAGAGTGATTGAAAACATGAAGACATTAGAAATATGCAGTTGGGTCAGTGCAATAATCCATTCAGCCTATCTAGTCTTTCTAGTCTTTGACAGTGACAGCAATTTCTATGTCCCTTTCTTTTCTCAGTCCATGTTCTCCCCCTCTGCATTGTTCATGGGGTTTTGTGAAAGTGGATAGCTGCATCTATGATAGCAACTTCAAACACATTTGAGACATTCTGCAAACATTTCTTACTTTTTATGGAGTCAGTAACCGTATATTTATTTCAATTAATTTCATTCTTTGAACTTATTTCTTCTTTTGACTCATATGGCTTCTAGACTCTAAAGATTGATAAATTCCAGATGTTTACTATCTAATGATCTGTTAAAAATCGTATATACATATAAAATGTTTACTGTTCTTTTCCTTATAAAAGTGACAAATGTTTATTTTAAAAAATTCAAAAATTTAGATAAATCAGAAAAAAACACAAAAATCTCTTAGAGATAATCACCAAATGTTAATATTTTGCTATAGAAACATCCAATCTTTTTTTCTATGCATATGTATATATGTGTCTATATGTATATCAGTATATGTATGTTTATATATACTTAATTTTATTTCTTAAAATTTGCAAAAAGTGGTTATAGTGTACATCCTGTTTTGAGACCTGTTTTTTTCACTTAATGGTTTGTTGGAGACATGTTTCCAACAATTATCTAACTAAATAATCTTTTTTTTTTTTTTTGGAGACAGGGTCTCACTCTGTTGCTCTGTTGCCCCTGCTAGAGTGCAGTGGCATCATCATAGCTCACTGCAACCTCAAACTCCTGGGTTCAAGCGATCCTCTTGCCTCAGCCTCCCAAGTAGCTGGGACTACAGGTGTGCCACCACCATGCCTCGCTGATTTTTCTATATTTTGTAGAGACGGGGTCTCCCTCTTGCTCAGGCTGGTCTCAAACTCCTGACCTCAAGCAATCCTCCTGCCTCAGCCTCCCGAAGTGCTGGGATTACAGTTGTGAGCCACTGCACCTGGCCTAAATAATCTTCTAAAACATAATTTTTAATGTCTGTATGTCAAACATGTATCGTATCGATGGAACAACATTTAACCAAACCCAATTGAATATTCTGATTGTTTCCAGACTTTTGCTAGTATAAACAAACAATGCTGTAATGAATATTCCTGTAGATAAATCTTTGCTCAAATACAAAATTAATTGGTTAGGATATAGTTCTGGAAAATGCTACTGATCTTAAAACCCCTTCTATCATAAACAACAACTTCCACTTCCATTTTGATACAGTGTGTGGTGATTAAACCCATATTCATGGGCTATCCAATCTTCTCACTTAAATCTATCTTTACAGAACTTAAACCCTAATCCTTTCATTCTATCCCCAGAAAAGGTTGTTAGGTTTTCTTTTCTGACCAGCCTACTGCTGTAAAACATAATAAATTCAATTTTGCAATTCCCCTATTTTCTCCCTCACCCCAATTTCAATATCTCAAGAATTTTGCAAGTCTGTGGTTTGCAAGAATGTGCTCATGCTATTGAAAATGTCCCTTTTATGACACAGCTAACAAAATACATTTGTTGCCCATTAGTGAAGCAACTGAGTTCAACAGATATTTAGATTTAGCTGAAGGAGGGGGAAAATGAGTTTCCTGGAAAAGACGATGGAGGTCAAAAGGCCTCAAAAATCAGGAAAACAGTTAACCAATTGTGAAAAAAAGAGTAGTCTCATGTACGTTTAAATCTCCCATATTTTACATAAACTCACATATTCCCACAGAAATAAATGTGTATTCTCACAGAAATAAATATGCAAGGTCTTAGAGATGGGAAAGAATTTAATTTGTCATTGTTCCAAAATGAGATTAACCCTGACCTTACCTCAGAAATCTGTTAAATGTGTGAGTTAGGCCTTTCAGTGCAATGTACTCTGTTAAATGAGAAAGTACCCTTTTGGTCTATGTGAGGAAAACATTGCCATCCACGTTTAGAATATGTAAGATAGGGAAGTTTTCCAAACTTTAAGCAAGAGCCCATGGAAACAATACTAGAGTAGTAGAAATTTATTTTATTCTTAAAAACTAGTTTGGGGTGGGAGAAGAGAAACAAATTATCCCTTTGATTGGGTATTTAAGGGATAGGTTAAATGGTATAAGGAAATGTATCCTGACTATAATCAGGAAATCTAAATTTAGCTGTGACTCTACCTTAAATATTTTCCTGGGCTTCAGTGTTGTAATCTTTTAAAAGAGAAGTCAGGTTCTAAGGTTCTTTCTAGCTTTAAAAATATTGTGCTGTTTACTAAAGATGACTCCTATATTTTGAAGTAGAAGGAGGAAACTAACATACTCTTTTCCTTTTATAACTTCTTAAAATTCAGATAAAGTGTAAAATTCTGCCAGTCATATCCTTACCTGTGCTCCTTAATACTAAACTGTTGGGAAAATCAAATTCTCTAACATTGAAATATAGCAATAGATAGACAGAAATTAGGAGAGACTTCCAAATTAGAGGAGATTGGGAAGTAGCTTCCTTTTTAAAATATTTCAGAAAGACAATAATTATAGCTTAGTTTTCGGTATGGCTTTCCCTGGGGGTGGGGCAGGGGCGTCACTTAAATGACCTCTGTAGGGCCCTTTTAGTCTAAAAAATCCTTGCTTAGATCTTTATAGAGGGAAAGCACGAAGTGACTTTTACTCTTCAACACAGTCTTTTTCTTGGCAAGGAGTGAAATTCACTAGCCTCCCCACTCCCTAGAGTTACTCTGAAATAATGCCTGAGGCTTTCACACATTTGTCTGCAGTGAACATTCTGCAGTGTAATATATAAAATGCCAGAGATATGTCCTGACGGGAGGCAATTCAAATCATTGATGTTCCATCTACTCATTGAAAACCTTACTAATAAGGCCAGGACTTGCGAGGCACAATAAAAAATGAAATGCTGCATTTAGCCTGCGTCCCCTACCCCACTCCCGTTTTCTTATTCTAATCACTCTGAGTAGGCAATATTTAAATAATCAAATTATATTTAAATTTTTCTATTTTAATCACACAAACCATTCATTAATTCCTGGAAATGTGCTGTCGTGCATGGCATTTTGCAATGTTTGTGTTAACTATTTTTATTTGGAAGAATATTATTAGTATTTTGGAGTTTCTGCAAGTTATAAGTCCCTTTCTTTTCTCAGCCGCTGTTCCCTTCCTCAGCATTGTTCATTAGCAAGGGCATGAGACTGCTCCCTGTGACTCATTATTGCTCACTATAGTAATCTACTCTTCTTTGTGAGACTAAATTTGGAAGATGCTTGAGTTGCCATTCCTGAGGAGAGCTGGTCCTAAGAACACATCCTGTTAACTCTCAACTTTCCATGCTAACGCCAGGAAGCACTGATACTTATCACAGAAAATGGAATAACTGCTCCATTTGATCCTGGCTAAGCCCAACACCACTGCAAAAAGACTTTTTGCAGTGAACAGAGTCAGGGTCCTGATTGGGCAAAAAACAAGCTTTGTGTTGTAGGGCCCTAATCCGCAAAGCATAAAAAGTCAAATTATATTTATATAGCCCTTTACAGCTCATAGAGTAGTTTGTGATGCACTAATTCATGCTTTTCCTGATCATTATAAGAGGCAGGTAAAGCAGCTATTGTCATATCCATCTTATGTGGGAGGAAGATGAAGCTCTGGAGAGGGGTGGCCAGTTATCCAAGAACACCAGTTTTTGAGAAGAATTCCCAACGTTGCACACCACTGTTTTATAATGTATGCCTGTTCACCCTCACAGGGAGCAGGTCCTGTCCAGAGCCTGCTGCCTGTTCTAGATCTGGATGGGGAGTAAATTAGCTGTTACGACCTAAGTTGGCCTACATTTGACTTAAATCATCCCCTACTGGGCTTGTTTACCCAGGCCATCTACAGCTCAGTTGGTCTCTCCTGTCTAAGTTCTGTAATTTAGTGCTCCATCAGCGTCTGACCTCCGGCTGTGCCTGAACTTAACTTTTGAGGGCTAACCCCCATCTCCTTTATGTCTGAATCTCAAAACCAGGAGTTCCTGGCTCTTTATCTGGTTCCTTGATCCTGGCTACCTGACCTCACTCATTCACCTCCATCCTCCTGTCCCCAGCGTCAGTTTTTCCTAGACAATGCTGCTTACTCCTGTCTGTGTTGATTTCTTCTGCCTCTACTCCGTCAGATTCTAAAGCCAACTTACCTATGTAAATCTTAGCTACCTGCCAGTCTTTCTAGACCCTCCTTACTTCCTGTTGGTCTCTGAACCTGATCTGAACTCCTAAAACTGCTTCTTATGTGTGTTCTCTAGGCCAGACAAATGATACTTAAGACCCTTTCTACTTATCTTCTAGCCCCTGCTAACCTATATGGAACCCATGTTTTGATATTTTGTTTCTTTGCTTAGAATTTCAAATTCCGTTTTCCTTCTTAGCTTTTATTTTCTTGTCCTTCACTGTGTCACTGATTGCCATAGATTCTGCCCTAGTTAGTATAGGATATGTGAAAGCACTTTGTTTAGGCCATAAACCTTGCAGAAATATACCCCGCTACTGTTATTATTAGATAATTCAAGCCAAAGGTGACTTTCTCTAACCTTTCTGGTGGATGGAGACAAGCTGTCATCTGAAATAGAAACATCACATTTATTGTCCGAAGCTGAAAATAAGAAACATGTAGCAACTATGACACTACGACAACTGATTTCTTTATGTAGAGGATTCCTTTTGACAAGGTCATCACCATAGGCTTTCAGATGTGTCACAGGAAACAGAAATCAAAATTTATAGGCTATTGTAAAAGTCTCAGAACCTTTCTCCTAATCAATGTGAAGACACTGGGTTTTCATGTGGCATCTTTATCCTGATTGATTTTCCCATGCATAGATGATAATTATTTTTAATATTTATACAGCACTTTATACAATATTATTCTTACTTATCTTACGTCATAAAAAATATTTCATTGGGAAAGTAATTTCATTGTTTTAAATTTTAGATAGGGCAACTTAGGCCCAGAAATCTTACTTCACTTGCCCAAGCACACTAAATGAGTTAGGGGTGCATTTTGTACTTGAACTCAGATTTTTCTGACTGCAGAGAACCTGCTTTTTCATTTCTCCAGTCCATGCATCTCAGACTGTAAAATGCCACGGACAAGAAGCTGCTCATTTATTTCAACAATAAGGCAAGATATAAAAACAGACATCCTCTTAATAGATCCCAGAATATGCCACAGAAGGGTAAGTTCAAGAATCCATGCCATAGGTGGGCACAGTGGCTCACGCCTGTAATACAGGCACTTCGGGAGGCCGAGGCGGGAGGATCTCTTGAGCCCAGGAGTTTGAGGTTACAGTGAGTTATGATTGTGCCACTGCACTCCAGCCTGGGTGACAGAGTGAGACCCTGTCTCAAAAAAAAAAAAAAAAGACGATGATGAAAAAGAACCCATGCGCCATCATTGTTTACGATGATTATACGATGCTGCCATCTTGTGGATATGACCATTCATTGCTACTCTAGCCAGCCTTCCTTGGCCTAGCAGGCGCCACTAGGAAAATTACCTAGCAGGATCTGAACAGTCAAATGTTAAATAACCAGGCAGGGGCTGCAGTCAAGGAGGTTAAATGAATATTTGAGGAGCTTAGGCAAGTGTCAGGAGATTTAGTAAACCTATGGTGCTTTCAGAACAAAGTAAATGAAAAAAACCAAATCAGGGCACAATCAAATAATGTATGCAGGATAAGGAAAAGGGGCCTTTTATGTACTCCCAAAGCTCCCTGTTCTTCCTTCTAGTGTAGTGCCATCACACTGTATTGCAATTGCTGTGAACTGTTTTCTCTCTCTCCACAGACCATGAGCTATGAGAGCAGCGAACAAGACCTGTTATAGTTGTATCTGCATTTTATCCCTGGCATTAGCACACCGAGTGATAAGTATCCAGCATATATTTTGTGACTTAATGAATGACAGGCATAGACTATAGAGGACAAAGTCAAAGTCACAGCAGAGCCAGTTTTCCAGATTACCAGATCAGTGCTCTATCCACTATAATACATATATTTATGAATGGCACAAGCTACTAAGAGAAATTGAAGTATACCTAACTTTTTAGGGGGCCACCAGAAAGGGTAGCCATTTGGCATGTCTCTGGGGCTATGAGCACTGGGCTTATTTTTTGAGTACCACTTTGGACGAGTCACTGTACTAAGTTCTGGGGCTGCAATGAAGAACAAAAGAGAGATAGCCCCTGCCCTCATGAGGTGTACAGTCTAGATCTAGAGACTATACTACTGATCAAATAGGGCCTTTCACGGTGGTCACAACTTGGTGAGAACATCTGATTCCAAGGTCGTACCAAGATCTGGTCTTAGCCTTTACAGTGTAGGAAACACTATTTTGTCTGTGGTTTCAGAATTAGTATAAACTCATTGAACCTTCACAAAACCCGGTGGGTTTTATTATTACCCCATTTTGCAGCATTTTGCAGCATTCTAAAGTTTATAATTTTTTCCTCATAGATTATTTCATTTTTTGTCCCTCAGTCTGTGAAATACATAAAGATTTTTATATCCACTTCACACAAATGAAGAAACTGAGTCTCAGATAGGCTAGGTAACTTGTCCAAAGTCACAAAGATAGTAAGTAGAGGAAGCAGGACATAAACTTTAAAGTTCAGTGTCCTTTCAGCATGTGACAAGTTCCAGTTTATTTATTAGTTGATTCTTATAGGTTTCTCTATCAATCCGATGGGACCTTTGTCTCACTGAGAACTGAATCCCATTTCACTTCTCACTTCTAATTTTATATGTATATATGTGTGTGTGTATACATATCTTCTAATTATATATATAATCATGTCATTTTACATTAAATACTTCAGTGTATATTTCCTAATAACAAGGACATTCTCTTTATAACTATAGTAGTTTATCAAAATCAATAAATTTAACATTGAATAATAATATTATCTGACCCATACTTCACACTCAATTTCAATTGTCCCAATACTGACATATATTTTTCCAGTCCAGGATCCCATTCAGGATCAAACATTACATTATTTCTTGTCTTCTTAATTTTCTTCAATCTGGAATCTTCAGACTTTATGTTTCTTCACCTTAACATTTTTGTAGACCACAAGCCAGTTATTCTGTAAAATGTCCTTTAATTTGCATTTGTTTTGTTTCCACATGATTGGATTCAGGTTATGCTTTTTGGCAGGAATACCTCCGAAGTAACATTGTGTCCTTTCCTTTGCATCGTATCAGGAATCACATTATGCCAGTGTATCTCAATATTGGTGATACTAGCTTTTATCTTTTGGTTAAGGTAGTGTCCACAAAGTTGCTCCACTGCAAAGTTCCATTTCACTTTGTATCTAATAAATAATGTGTGGCAATATATGTTGAGATTATATAAATACCCTGTTATGCACTAAACTTTCATGTGGCACCCATTGAGGTTTTTCTAAATATACCATTCCTTCTATAATATATTTATTAGTTGTCATTTTACTGTAAGGAAGAACTTACAGTAGAAGTTCCATTTCTGCTATATTCATTCAGTTATTTATATCAGTATGAACTTGTGGATTATTATTTACTCAATGGGTTATAACCAGTTAATATTGATTTAGGTTATTAAGTATGAAATGTCCGATTTCCTTAAGTACTAAGTTTGACAGTTGATATCTCTGACATTTCACTTTGACACTTCTTGTTTTATTTTTATTGTGAAGGTACATCCTCCGTCTTTCAAACGCACATTTTAGCTTGTGATTATCTTTTAAAATCTTTTTTAGAGCAATCTTTGTGAAACCATGGATAAGTCAAAAATTCATGTTATTTTCGAATATGAGTTCTGTCATAAAAACAATGCAGCACAACAGCTCGAAATATCAATGAAGTGTTTGGGAAGATGTGGCTAATGAACACAGTATGTCCATGGTTTGGAGTTCCGTTCTGGTGATTTTAATTTTGAAAATGAGTACATGGGTGGACCGAGACCAAGGTGGTTACGTGAGCGATAAACTGTAGTGGAAGCGAATCCACCTCAACTGCGCTGAATTAGCAGCAAGGTTTGACGTTACTATTCCAAATATGGACCATTTGAAACAAATCGGCAAGGTACAGAAGCTGGATAGATGGGTACCACATGAATTAAACGAGCATCAGAAGAGAAATCATCTCGAAGCTTGCCTTTCTTTGCTGTCACGACATAAAGGCGAACCATTTCTACACCTTATTGTTACGTGTGGTAAAAAATGGATTCTTTTTGACAATTGCACAATGATTGGATAAAGATGAAGTGCCGAAACACAGTCCAAAACCAAATATTCATCAAAAAAAAGGTAATGGTGTCTGTTTGGTGGTCCAGCGCTGGTATTATCCACTGCAGCTTCGTGAACTTGGTCAATTACAGCGGGTATCTATTGCAATCAACTGTATGAAATGATGAGGATGCTTGTGCTTAAGTAGCCGAGATCGGTCAATAGAGACAGGCCAATCTTCTTGCAAGACAACACTCGACCATATGTCACACAAATAATGCTACTCAAACTACAGAAGCTGGACTTGGAAATTCTCTGTCATCCACCGTATTCACCAGACCTTGCACCAACTGACTACCACCTCTTCCAGGCTTTGGACCACTTCTTGCAAGGGAAAAGCATTCAATTCTCAACAAGCTATGGAAAACACCTTTTGCGACTTCATGGGCACTTGCTCTCCAGGCATCTTCACTGCTGGCATAAACAAGCCACCGTTAAGATGGCAAAACTGTGTCGATAGTTCAGGTGCATACTTTGATTAATTGTACTGCTTCTTGTTGGAGATATAATAAATAAACTAACTTTTGATTTGAAATCAGACATTTCATATTTAATGACCTAATGTTTTGATGATTAAATTATCTCAGTCATGGCCAGTGGAATCCCCTTCAATCTGACTTCTGTTTCCTTCTGGTGTCTATATTCTTTTAACATGTCTCCTTGATTCTTTGACACTTTCTTTCTTTTTGACATAGTAAGTTTTATTTCAGGCTCATCTTATACTTTCTCTTCCCTAGCCATGGAATCAGCCATTTCTTCAAGGGGCCCTGGTTCCTCTTAGTAGAGAATGGTAGTTAGAAATCAAGATCTGGGTGCTGCTGATTTGTCATTACTTCCAGGACCTCTTAGTAGACAGATGCCTCTTCCTCTTCCTTCCCTTCCATCTCTCCCTCTGTCATCAGTTCACATGCTTCTATTCCAGCCCAGCATCACAAGGTACATTCTAATGTTCTCCCTTTCCACACTTTTAATTTTCTTTCTCAACTGTCGGAAACCTGGTTCCCATTAGCAATATATTTGCTCATTTGCTTAAGCCTAAAATGTACAGAAGGTAGTTTCAGAATTGCTAATCTAATCTATACCACTGAGAAAAGCAAACTTAATAATTAAAATTCAATACTTACTTACAATGTTTTGAGGTAAAATTTACATACAGAGAAATAAACGATCTTAGGTGTGCAATTTCTATGAGCTTTAACAAATGCAAATACCTGTGTATCCCCCCCACATTCCTATCAAGATGCAGAACATTACCATCACTCCAGAAACTTCCTACATGCCTTTTCCTAGTCAGTCCCTTCTTCATCCAGAGATAAAAACTCTTCTGAATTTTTATCATAGATTCATTTTGCCTGTTCTAATATGTGTGTGTGTGTGTATATATATTTATATATACCAAATCTTATAGTATGTACTCTTTGGGTCTGACTTCTTGCTCAGCCCAATATATGTGAGATTCATTCATGTTGTTGTACGTATTAGTAGTTTGTTCCTTTTTGTTGTAGAGTAGTACTCTGTTGTATGGATATAACACAATTCATCCATTATTCTATAAATGGATATATGTGTTTTAACATTTTGGCTATTATAAACAAGCAGCTATAAACATTCTTTTTTTTCCACCCTCCCCCATAAACATTCTTGTATATAACTTTTTGTGGACACATGTTTTCATTTCTTTTGGGTAAATACCTACAAACGGAATTGCTGGTCGTATTAAGGGAAGCATATACTTAACTGTTAGAAACTGCCAAACTTTTTTCAAAGTGGGAGTTCAGTTTTATACTGGATGTTTTCACTATTTTTAATATTTATTCATTCTAATGAAAATGCAGTGGTAATTCCCAGCCAGTGCAATAATGCAAGAAAAGATAAAAGGCATAAAAATTAGAAAGAAGTAAAATTGGCTCTAGTCACAGATGATGTGATTATGTACATAAAAAATCATGAAGAATCTTTTAAAAACCTACCAGAAATAATACGTGAATGTATCAAGATTTCCAGATACAAAAAAAAAAGATTTCCAGATACAAGGTGAACATATCAAAATTATTTATACTTCTATATACTAGCAACAAATAATTGGAAAATTAAAATTAAAAGAAAAATAACTTATATTTCACCCAAAAATAAAATTTTAAGGAGTCAACTTAACAAAAAATGAATAAGACCCCTACACTGAAAACTACAAAGCTTTGCTGAAAGAAATAAAAGACCTATACAAATAAAAATACATACTATGTTCATAGATTGGAAGACTCGATATTATTAAAATGTCAGTTATCACCAAATTGATCTACAAATTTAATTCAATCCTAATCAAAATCACTGCAGGCTTTTTAAAAATAGCTGACAAGCTGATCCTTAAAACTATATGAAAGTGCAAAGGACCCAGTATAGCCAAAACAACCTTGAAAAACAAGAACAAACTTGGAGGTTTTACAACACCTGACTTCAAGACTTACTGTAAAGCTACTGTAATCAAGATAGTGTAGTATTGGCATAAGGGTAGATAAATTGATAAATGGAAATGAATAGAGAGTCCAGAAATAGAACCACTCTGTTATGGTCAATTGATTTTCAACCAAAGCATCAAAGCAATCCAATGGGGAAATTAAAGTCTTTTCAACCAATGATTCTGGCACAAGTGGTTGTTCAAATGGAGATAGATAGATCATATATATATTTTGGGTTTTTTTCTCCTCTCTCTTATCTTCTTATCATGTAACATAAGATGTATTGACTTTATATCAGAGTATTTAAGTATTATTAACTTTATACCATAGTATTTAAGTTATAGGTTATCAAGGAGAAGAATAAACATCACCCAAGGACTTTGTATCCTCTTCTGGGGAAAGGGTTAGTACATTTTTGGTTGCATGCAGAATAGTTGCATAATTTTGAGTGGAAGTATGACCTTGTTATTGCCTTTACTCTGAAATGAATTATGGTTTAAGGAGATGTATATGAGTGCTGAGCTGACAAGTGATGGACTTGTGATAGTTAATGTATCATCTTGGCTGGGCCACAGTACCCAGATATTTGGCCAAATATTATTCTAGATGTTTCTGTGAAAGTGTGTTTTGGATGAGATTAACATTTAAGTCAATGGACTTTGAGTAAAGCAGATTACCCTCCATAATTTGGGTGGGCCTCACCCAATTAGTTAAAGGCCTTAATAGAACAAAGAATGACCCCTCCAAGCAAAAAGGAATTCTGCCAGCTGACTGCCTTTGGACTCAAACTACAACTTCTCCCTGAATCTTCAGTCTGCAGGCCTAAACTGCAGATTTTGGACTTAGCAAATGTCTTAGTCCATTTTGTGTTGCTACGACAGAATACCTGAGACTGAGTAATTTATAAAGAAAAGAGGTTTATTTAGCTCATGTTTCTGCAGGCTGGGAAGTTCAAGGGCATGGCCCTGGCTTTTGGCAAGGGCTTCCATGCTGCATCATAACATGGTGAAGAAGGTCAAAAGGGAAGCAGACACATGTAAAGAGAGACAACCCAAAGGGCATCCTGGCTTTATAACACCCCACTCTCATGGGAACTAATCCATTCCTGCAAGAACAAATCCAGTCTTGCCAGAGTGAGAACTCACTCACTACCTCAAGAACAGCACCCAGCCACCCATGAGGGCAGAGGCCTCATGACCCAAACACCTCCCATTAGGCCCCACCTCCCAACCTCATCACAGTGGGGATCAAATTTCAACATGGGCTTTGGTGGGGAAAATCAAACCATATTCAAGCCATAGCATTCCAAGTCTTCATAATCATGTGAGCCAATTCCTTAAATACATCTCTCTGTGTGTGCATACTTACACACACTGTTGATTCTCTTTTTCTGCAAAACTCTAACTAATACATTCCCTCACTTAATTCAGGTCAGTGGTAAAATGTTCTCTCCTTAGAAACACTTTTCTTGACCAAATTATTTAAAATAGCCCCTTACCCACATTCCATCTCAATACCCAGTTACTTTTCAACTTTTTATCCTGCTTTATTTTCCTTCATAGCACTTATTAGTATCTAATACTATATATGTATGTTAACTCTTTTATTGACTTTTACCTTCTTCCCTAGAACATTAGCTTAATGAGACAGGAACTTTTTCTGTTTTGTTCACAAATGTATCTCCAGACCAGTGCCTGCAATTGTAATAGCTGTTGAATGATTGAGTGGATTATATATATGCATTATATATATTTACATAGGTACATATTAAGCTTGTGGTTCTACAATCTGCTTTTTTCAATTAACAATATATCTATGAATGGATATGATACATTGGACATGGATATCTTTACATACCAATACCCATAGATTAAAATTGTTCTTATTGACTGCATAGTATTCCATTGTGTGAACATACTGGAATCTATTTCACCAGTCTTCTGCTGATAGTTATTTGGATTATTTTTAACTTTTCACTTAGATTTTTTTAAAAGTTACAATACACATTCTTTTGTAATTATCTTTGTACATGTGTGTGGATTTCTATAGAATAAATTAATAGAAGTGAAATATCTGAGTCAAAAAGATTGTATCAACTTACACTCTTACCAATTATTTATACACTTGCCCACACAATTGCAGATCATTAAATCTGCAGCAACAAGACCTTGAGACTGTATTCCATGGAAATAAATACATGTTGTAGGAGAGGGAATTTCCTTTTTTCACTAGACTTTTTTCTCATGCAGTTTCCAGGAAGGAGTTGCACTGACAGAGGAGACTTCCATCTAGACACCAGTGAATAAAAATCAAATATTGGTCATTCAGACAATACTTGGAAGGGCACTGGTCAAATATTTCAATTGCAGTTTTGCTTGGTGGTGTGGGACCAGACTGAAACACAACAGTCGAAGGGGACTGTTTATCAGGAAGTTTAATAAAAGGCTAGGTCCCCTCATGGCTCTGACTGCTCCAGCTCAGTCTTTTTCACCAGTTCTTTGTCCTTAGCCTTCTTCCTTTCATGCCTTTACTGCTTTCCCAGGCTGAGCTCATTCATTCTTACGGCTTCACGTACAATGGCTATGCCAGTGACCTCCAAGTCTATGTTGCCAATCCAAACTTCCCCTCTCCCAAAACCTTACATCCATCTTCTCATTGCACAGCTTCATTTGGATAGCCACAGGTATCAGGTAGCCCAAAATTTATGTTGTTACTTTCCCCCACACCTTTACCCCAAACCCGTTCCTTCGCTGGGATGTCTTTTCTTTAGTGAAGGCTATTACCATCCACCTAATTGCCCAAGACAGAAATCTTGGCCCCCCATCCCCTTATATCCAGTAGGTCACCAAATTCCACAGGTAGTCCTTCAACATTTTACTGTTACCTTTCCCTCTTCTACTTCACTATTCCTGCAGCCTTAACCTAAGGCCTGTTCTCTCCCCTGGCTGAATGCTACAACTTCCTAACTGCTCTCTCAGCTTCAGCCTTATATCTTTCTGGAATCGATTTTCCAATTTCTAGATAGATAATCTTTCTAGAATTTAAATAATATTATGCTGTCCTCATTGTTCAATGGATCCCCCCACCTACAGACTACGTTTAAATGTCTTAGTCTGACACACATGCTTTTCATGATCTGATGCCTGCTGACTTTTCCAGTCTTGATTGTCACTGCGCAATTCAAAGTAGATCATTCAATCCAGTTACAATGAAATGATTGCAGGTTCTGAAAAACATGAGGTAGTTTCATATTGTTGTGCCTTTTCTTTTTTTCCTTTTTTATTATTTTGTTGTTGTTTTCTTTCAAATTTTTTTTCTTTAAGGTCTCACTACAGTGCGCAGCCTGGTGTTGAATTCCTGGCCTCAAGTGATCCTCCTGCCTTGGCCTCCCAAAGTACTAGGATAACAGGTATGAGCCACTGTGCCCAGCCTGTTATGCCTTTTCATGAAGTACTTTCTGTCTGGCATAACTTTTCATCTGCCTGGTAAGAACTGTTTCTTTGAAGACTCAGCAGGAAGAGTCACCTTGTCTTTGGCTCCCCAACTTCCCTGTGGAATTGCTCACTCCCTCCTGTAGCAGACACTCTTGGCTGCCCACATAGGAGCATTCCCCATTGTCCTTCTTCTTTCCCAACAAGATCCCAATTTTGTTAAGGCTGTGTGACTATATGCTCAGGGGACTGAGCCAATGTTGGGTCAGCATCCACCTAAGCCGGTCAGTGATTGGTTTAGGTATGGACACGTTATGCTATTCTAGCCAATGAGATAGGAGGAGAGGTCTGCTGGAGAGCTTCTTTGAAGGGCTTCCTCTCTTGAAGAGGCATGAAGGTAGAGACAGTCTTTTCTTCTACTGCACATTGTAGTTTTTGGATGAGTTGGATTTCTATCACTGCAACCAAAGGAGAACTGACTAATGGAAGAGGTATGGTAAACGCAAAACAAGTTCCCCCAAACTAGGCTAAAGAATCATGGAGTAACAGGTTAAAACCAGTTGCTACAGCTGAGGCACTTATTCAGTGATGGAGTTCCAGCAAAGTAGACTTGATAGGGAATCCCCTGAGCTTCAAAGGTAAGGCTCCACATATTTCTACAGATTAAAAACAGGACTGTTCCAGAGCTCAGGACTGAGGTCTGTGTGGGGAGGTGTGGCCTTGCCTGTGGGAAGAGGGAGCCTGAAAACCTGATAGGGGAGAGAGAACAGTTGCCTGTAAAGAAGCATTATTGTATCTGTGAAGAGCTGGGAACCTGGGAGAAAGCATTGGAAACAAGGAAGAGAAGGAAACAAAAGAGATACTAAGTGGTGTTTTTCAATACAAGTTGTATAATATAACAGGCCCAGAGGGGATATGACATACTGGAAAAAATGTAGGCTTTGACGCTACACTGCTGAGGCACCAGTCCCAGTTTTGCTACTTCTTAGTAGTTCCGCTACTCCATTATTGAGTTTCTGAATCTCAATAAATTTAAAGTTTCTCATTTGTAAAAAGAAGATGGTAATGTTTATCTTTTAGGGCCTTCTAGGAGAGTACCTGTATTATAATATGGACTCAATAAAACAGACACTGTTATTATAAAAATTATTATACATCACTAATGAGATTACTAAACTAGCCTGTTACCTGATAAAAGTTCTGCTAAAGACACAGCAACCAATAATTTCTTGACTTGGCTTTTTGACAACTTAATATCTCAGAATACAGAAGAAATAATCCTCCAAACTTACATTCCAGCCTGGGTGTGGTGGTTTATGGCTGTAATCTTAACGCTTTGGAAAGCTGAGGCGGGAGGATCACTTGAGGCCAGGAGTTCAAGACAAGCCTGAGCAACATAGTGAGACCCTGCCTTTGCAAAAAATAGAAAAATTAGCTGGATGTGGTGGCACGCACCTGTAGTCCCAGCTACTTGGGAGGCTGAGGCAGGAGGATCTCTTGAGCCCAGGTTGCAGTGAGCTATGATGATACCACTGCACTCTACTGCAGTCAATAGAGTGAGACTCTGTCTCAAAACAAACAAACAAAACCCTTACATTCCAGACTCGGTAGAATATTTTTTTTAAAAAAAATGGTGATGGGTGTTAGGGTGGAAAGCCTGGTAGGTGCTCATGGTGCGGGTGGAGAAAGATTTCTTACACAGAGATTAGGATATATAATAGTAAAAAAAGTTTATTTAATCCTTTTAAAAGGACATAGAGAATGTGAGAGAGAGAGAGAGAGAGAGAGAGAAAGGGCGGGGGTAGGGGGAAAGAGAGCAGGGAGATGGTGTGACATCCCAAAGAAAGAGAAGGGAGATGCCAGCAGCTAGGCCAAGTGGCTTGCTGCTTTTAACGGGGATGAAGGGGAAATAAACACAGTGATGGCTGTCAGTTGATAACAAAAGCAGCAGCAGGTAGATAACAAAAACCTCAACGATATCAAAGTCCAAGAGTTGGTTTCCTGTCTTTCCTTGGAGAAGGGCTTATCACAGGAGATGTGACTCTGTCCTCGAGATATGGTTGAGACTCAGAGCTTGTTCTTCTGCTGTTTAATCAGGAAGTTTATAAAAGCAGATTCTCAAAAAACAATTTTGAAAGAGAGAGATTTACATCTCTTTTCCGTTCATTCAGCTCTCTTCAGAAGTTGTGCAAAACAGAACTCCTGCAGGGTGCCTGTTAGTGAGGGGACCCATAGGATTGATCTTTAACTGTTACCGGGGAAATTGTAGGATTAGATATTTTCCTGTTATTTTTGCAAGGCCACCCTTTTCGATGGGAATCTTTGGGGAAAGCAGCCACACAAGAGACGGTATAGTATAGTAGTAGACTTCGCTCCGAACCCCAGTTACCTGTGAGCCATGTAACCCTGGACAAGTTACTTAATCTCTCTGAATCTCAACTTCTTCATCTGTAAAATTCAAATAATATCTATCATATAGGATTATTGTCAGGATTAGGAAAAAAATCTATGAAACATTACTGCCATGTGTTAGGCACTCAGTAAGTAGCACCTATTTTTATTATTACTGTAGAAAGAATGGTGGATTTCACAAACTTGAATGAAAAAATAGATGTGATCCCAAGACTGAGACTCTAAAAGAGGTAGGCAGTTTTTTTTTTAATTTATCAGAAAAATAAATTGGATTTACTCTACTCATGGCAGCGCCCCTCTTGTGATGCTAGGTACACATTTGACAGAACTTACCTCTTTCTTCTCAACCTTCCTTTGCTTAACTCTGAAATTGCAAATGATTCCAATGAGAAAGAAAGGGAAAGGCATGGAAGAAAGTATTAGTGCTGTAAAGAAGTTCTCTGATTAGCTGACACTTTAAAAGGTTGCGTAACACGTGTAACAACCACCTCTTTAGGTTTTGAGAGTTCAGCTCAATTGCTGTATTAAGCACTTTAAACAGATTATATTCTTTAATTCTTTCAGTTTTTGGACTACAAATTATTAGGAGGTGACTGCATAGTAAATATTTGTTATTTTCCTGGTTTCTCAGCCCCCAAATTGCCCTTTTGCATTTAGGAAACAGGCCATTGTGTGACGCAGAGCCCTGGATCAAGGAAGCCAAAGGCCCTGGTCCCAGTTTTCCCTGATTGCTGACTGCTTGGGGCCCCAGCATAGCTGATCAGCCAGTCATTCTTGGACTGTGATTCTGGAGACAGAAGTGAAGAGAATCAGGCAATGTGTAACATTTATTCAGTAAATTGTAGTGAATTTCAGTGGTGGTGGCGTTCCGTATCTGGTGGAGGTGATGACAGCTGGGTCAACTATGGTATCCAGTCCCCAGGGCCATAGCCTGAGTGGCAGGGCCAGTGGTATTGCCAGTGTCCAGAAGCAGCATCCTTCCTGTGGTGTGGTTTCCTCTGTGGATCTGGACACCTGGCCTTTCTTGGTGCCTGCCTATATTCCTAGACTGGTTTTCTAGCCTTTCTATCAATTCTTCGAGCTCCCCCATACTCCCTTCCTCCCGTCTTCCCTTCCTTAACAGTGTCATGCTCCGTCGCCCAGGCTAGAGTGCAGTGGCATCATCGTAGCTCACTGCAGCCTCAAACTCCTGGGCTCAAATGATCCTTCTGCCTCAGCCTCCCGAGTAGCTGGGACTACAGGTGTGTGCCACCATACCCAGCTAATTTTTCTGTTTTTTGTAAAGACGAGGTCTTGCTATGTTGCCTAGGCTGGTCTAGAACTCCTGGCCTCAAGCGATCCTCCTGCCTGGGTTTCCCAAGGTGTGGGATAACCGGCATGAACCACCACGCCCAGCCTCCCAATACTCTTTCAATAAATTCCTTTTCTGCTTCAGTTAACTAGAATCAGTTTTTGTTGCTTGCAACCAAGGACTCTGGCTAGTACATAGTCTTTAGGTAATGCTCAATCCCAAAGAGTCTGACGCTGCTGCTTTTAGTAAAGATCTCTGAATAAAGTCATTGTCAAATTTGCAACTGGTCTGGGAGTTCTGTCTGGGCTCCCTTCAAGGCCTATGTACCTCAGGCAAAATAAGAAATACCAGGGAAATGAGCTGTTGTCTCTTGACTCTCAAATGACTGCTGCCCCACTCTAATCCACCTCTTTCTCTGTCTCCCACAATTTCTTAATTCACACTCACTCATCCACCCATTCAGCAAACAGTTATTCAGCACCTACTATATACAAGGCATTATGCCAGGCACTGGGTGGAATCCAAAGATCAATAAGTCATAACCCTGCCAGTATACTTTTGAATTTTGAAAAAGGCAAATGTGTTTTCTTTTCAAAAAATAGATAAAATTTAAAAATTGATCACTCTATTGAAGGTAGAAGTGAAAGGGAACCCTTTTTACCTTTGGGTTAGTGTCACTGGAGGCAAGGTGATGTCTATCTCTTTCTAAATGTTCTAGAAATCAATCCCAAATGGTAATTGGATTCCTTTGTTAGAGGTTTCCAGTCAAAAACAAACAAGTAGCTCTCCAGAGGACTGAGAAAAGAACGCCTCTTCTGAAGTTGACAAGTAGATTGCTGCTCATCAAAATATTTGTGACCAGGATGAGAGATAGAGGAATTAGTGCCAGTACATTAGAAATTTCACTCACAAAATAACCCAAAGTTCTAAAATAGAATCAAAGAAACATCAGTTTCAAATGAAAATAATATCCAGCTTATTTCTGTCTCCTTAAATTACCAACTAAATGCATGATAATACAGCAATTGTCCAGGGGGTATTGACGCTTGTATCTGAAAACACAGAATACTCAACGCAAGCAAGGAAGAAGGGCACACATTAGAAGTACAAAGCAAAACACGTAAAGCAGATGACTTCATACACCCAGGAAAAACTGGACAGACATATACACACTTCACAGGAGCATGAGCTGAGGTGTTGAGCATTCACGAGACCTTCACCCCCAAACAATTAGGACATCTGAGCTAGGAATCAGACTTGGTTTTGAGGTCAGCTCTTCATTTTCCAGGTGACTGTGGACAAGCCACTTAACCACTCTATGACTCAATTTCTCTATCAATGGGTTAGAGTAGATAAAAACCAGAATTGGAAGGAACCTTAGAGATCACCACAATCAGTCTTTAACTTTTACCTGACCCAGGAAGCCTCTCTGCTTGAATGCTTACTTTTAGTGACAGGATACTCTCTCTAGGCAACTGATGTTATTTTTGAAATACTCTAATTGTTAGAAGAGTTCTTCCTCATTGTGGAGCCTAAAGCAACTCCATCTTGGTTGCTAATCTGCCATATTGACTTCTGATTAACTCCTGTTCCTGGGGATGCCTCTAGATTTCCACTTTACTGTTATCCTAAATCCTGCCTTTCCCTGAGGGGTTGACTTCAATTGTCCTACACATTCCAACCCTCTATATAAGCTCTGGGTCTGGGGGGGTAATGGTGTGGGGATCCACCATCTTGCCTGGTCTCACTGCTACTGGAGACATGGCTTCTGTTCCTAAGTCCCTATTAAAGGTTTCTTTCTGAGAAACTAGATTTGTCAGCCTCTTTCTTTGGCCTCTCAGCTTCCTGGACCCTTGGGGGTAGGTTTGCATAGACCTGCTCACCTCAGAACACTAACATATTGAATTGCAGTATGTCTCCTTGTAGATTTCCACATCCTGGTGACAGGTTAAATCTAATCCATAGGACTACTCTTTTAAAAAAGCTTTCAACTCCCTTGCTTTTCTCTTCTACAGGCTAAACCATCCCTCTCTCCTTCAATAGTCCTCATCTGTCACATTCAAGACACTATTCTGGTCTGTATGTATTTTATGGGTGTAGAGTAGTGGTTAAACACCCTGAGGCCTCACATAGTCTCAATTTGAATACTGGCCCTGCCACTTAGTAGTTGTGTGACCACGGGCAAGTTATTTTCATCTCTGTAGGTTTAGCTTCTCTCTCTAAAATGAGGAAAATAATAATCATACCCATCTCTTGGAGAAATTGTAAATGCGATAAAGGAGACAATATAAGTAAAATGTTTAGCTAGTACCTGGCACTTAGTAAGCAATACTACAACTTCCAGTAGTAATAACAAATAATAATAATCCCTAATAATGAGAATAAGAATAAAAGTTAGAACGGGCAGGATGAGAAAAGTTCATCTAGTCCATTCCTGACCTCACAAACAAGGTTTGGTTGCCCTGATAAGAAACTTTCCATATGTTTCATAGCAATTGTCACTTTCAATTGTGTGTTCAATGTCCAGGACAGGAGCCCAAGAGGGCGGGGACTTTGTCATGTTAACTGCTGAGTCCTCAGTGCCCAGAACAGTGTCTACCTCACATCGTGTGAGAGAATGGACAAACACCTTCATGCCATAGAAGAGGAGAGTGGCCGGCTTGGCTAAGGTTGTGCAGAGAGCTCCTGGGAGAGCCCGGGCGAGAACTCAGAATTAAATCAAGGCCCAACCCTAAAGTTAGGTGACTAGAGCAGGAGCACAGACATCCAGTGATACGGGGTCAGCATTCCCACCGGGTGGCCTAGGTGCTGGCCCCTGTTTTCGGGGTGCTGAGCCCGCTGGGGCCAGGAGGAGGCGGCTAAACCAGGGGCCGCAGGTGGGAGGGTCCCGGGGTGCGGCGCTAAACCCCGCCCGCAATGCTTCGCGCTGGCCGCCAGCCAGGGCACCGCTCCCCGGCCCGGGCTGGCTCCGGAGCAGCGAGCGGAAAACAACCTGGCTGCAGAAAGACAATTAACAAAGGCTGGAGACCGGCCACCCCCTCGCAGCGCGCGCACGCACGCAGCGGCGTGGGCAGAGCCGCGCCCTGGGTGGGCACAGCCGCCCCGAGCCGCGCGGGTGTGGGGACCCGGGCGCCGTGCCCTTCCCGCCCCGGCTGCGCGGTCGCCCGGGCGGCCGAGCTCGGTGCGTGAGCGCCGGCAGGCACCTTGCGCGCGTGGTGAGTCGGCCTGGCCTCTGGGCCCCGGGTCAAGCAGGATGGGGCTGGGGAGGGGCGCAGGAAACAGCTGCTGGGCAGATCAGAAAGGGGAGGTGGGGGAGCGAAGGGCAGGATGCGAGAGCTGCCGGGTCCCAGGTTGCTTGGTAGCTAGCTTTGTGTTTTGAGCCTTATGGGAACGTAAGCCACCTGATCCATGTGACCCGACCGAATCGTTTTACAGGTGGGAAACAGGCCCAGGGAGGTAAGCTGGGCTAGGCAAAAATTATTATTCTTTGTGTCTATCTCTGCCTGCTTCCGTGTAGGATTTGAGGCAGCTTTTAATAAGAATCAATACACTACAACAATGGAAAAATACAAACAGTGGTAAAGAATCCTTGCCAAGCAAAATATGATTATGAATAAACAGTCAAGGATAGGGGAAAAGAGAATAGAAATCTGCAATCCATAAGGTGAGGTGTCTTGGCCAAGAAAAGTAACGCCAAAGCTGGGACTAGAGGCCAGAAGGCCCACCTCCTGAGTGCCAGGAACTTAGAGGGGAATGGACAAGTGGACAGCATGCCCAGGCACTGGTTCTTAACCTTCTGGAGGTCCCCGACCCGTTAGAAATCTGCATCCACTCCCCGTAGAGGGGTTCACACATAGGCTTGTGCACAGTCTGAGATTTCACACGAATTCCTGCTGTAAGGAACGACTGCAGGCGGGCACTCAGTCGGGGCATTTCAGAGCAGTTTCTTTGCTCCTTTGAAGGGAGGCAGCTGGTGGAGGAGTACCTGCTGTGAGTCCAGACAGTGTCCTGACCCTGCTAGTTGTGTGATCCAGGACACACATAGTTTAACCTCTTCAAGGCCCAGTGTTATTTGTAGAATGGGGGTAAGATTGTCTGCTTCTTCCTCCAGGCTGTTGTCAGACTTAAGAACGAGTATAATGCCCAGTGCCTGGCTCATAGTAGATGCTCAATAAAAGTGCTGACTATAGTTTACATAAACCATAGGGTTTATGTAATATATGTAAATAAATATTAAAAATATGGTTTATATAAGCTATAAGGTGACTATAGTTTATAATAATCTATTGTATATTTCCAGATAGCTAGAAGAGAAGAATTTGAATGGTCATAGAATAAAGAAAAGACAAATATTTAAGGTGATGGATATCCCAAGTACACTGATTTGATCTTCACAAATTTTATGAATATGTTAAATTATCACATGTACTGTGAAACTATGTACATCTGTTATGCATCAGTTAAAAAAAGTGCTGATGCGTAAAGCCCAGTGAATCAAAGCTGGGTCAGTTAGGAAAGGGTGATGACCTGGAAGAAATTGGGCAATACCTGAAATAAAATGAAATAAAATCTTAAAAATTATAAAGATGAAAATATAAAGTCAACCCTAGGATGACTTACAAACCACAGGACATACCTTGGTGATAGTATCGTAAATAAGGGTGTAGCAAAGCACTACACTGAATAGTTGACCCAAGGTCCAATGCTGAAAGTAAAAACTACCAGATAGTGTAACAAGGACTGTTTATTGGGCTTCAGTTGCCTCTTTCAAATGGAGCCAGAGGAAAGAGGACATAAACTGGAACCTGGGCAACACCCAATCTTGCCCAGCAATGGAGGCTCTGCTGAGTGTCTGCCAGGGTACAGGAGCTGCTGGGGCAGCTGGCTCACATCCCCTTGTGTCAGCAGATTACTGTGGTAAACAGTGCCTTGGTTGATTCTGCTCTAGGTCAAATAAATGGCTTTTTATTTAACTAATGGGGGGGAGTGTGTTTTTGGGTGCTGTAACAGAAGCAAAATGGCATTTGTAGGCTTGATCATCCAAAGCCTATTGCTTGTTTATTGACAGTCTTAAGAACTTTGAATCTATGGATCCAAACTTGAGAGGACAGAGCCTGGGCAGGCCCACTTAACTATAAAAAGAACTGCTTCTTAAAAAAATACTGTGTTGTGTCCTTTCTCTTTTGGAAGAACTTTTTAGGCCTTCCAAATTGAGCCAGGGAAATATGGCTATGGGCAAATAGCTGCTATTTAATTTGGGTGAAGACACATACCACCTGTCTGGTGGGTTACATTCCTCTCTATGTATTTATAAAGGGGAGATTTTTCTCCAGGAGAGAAAGAGAGAATGTGTGTGTGTTGGGGATGGGGGAGGAGGGTGTCTCTTGCCCTCTTTCCACCTTACTTCCAATTAGTCACTTCTCAACTCAGAGAAATCCTTTTTTTGCAAGCCTGGTGACTTTGGCAAGCTTCTTCCCTTCCTGGCTTTGTGCCTCTATTTTGTTTCACAGTAGCTTCTAAAAAATTAGGATTTTATTTTTCTAATTTTACTTTTAGGTTCCAAACTTTAGGTACTCCATAGGACAATACAGGGGAAACATGCTTGCTGTTTCAGGCAGTGGCTCTTCCTTATTTGAAGGCAGCCGTGTACCCCTTCTGTGTGTTTTCCCCTCTATACCCACTGCCTTCATTCCTGAATAGGAGAGTAAAAGCAGGATTTCTCAAGAAATGATCTACAGACAGTTTGCGTCAGAATCACCTAGAGGTTTGTTACAATGACCCACTCCTGACCTACTAAATCAGAATCTTCAAGAGTTAGAGCAAGAATTTGCATGCTTAATAAGCACTCTTGGCGATGCTTATGCACCTCTAGTTACCTGTGTGTGTTGAGGAGTGGGGGTTAGTAGTGGGGACTATTAGCTCTTTATGTTTCTGTATCATTTGTCTAGTTTTAGAATGAATGAGAGCCTCTTTCATAATTCAAAGAAAAATTTTAAAATGTTGTCCAAAGAATACATATGGGTAGCAAATAAGCACTTGAAAAGATATACAAGATCATTAATCATTAGGAAAATGTACAATAAAACTACAATGAGATACTGAATGAATCACTGAGTAATAAAACAAATAGAATAAACAAAATAATTATTGGGGGAAAGGAGTGGTTCTATAGAAGGGTGATGGAAGTCAGGGAAGACTTGTCTGGGTTTCAAGCAGAGAAGTAAAGTGACCAAATTCATGTTTTTAAAAGACCACTCCACTCTGGTGCTGTGAGTCCAGTCAGGAGGCTGTGGTAGTGGTCCAGGAGAAAGGTGGTAGAGATTTAGATGCAGGTGGTCCTAGAAATGGAAAGCACCAGAAGAATGAATGGATATCCCTAATAGAAAGGGCAGAGCCCCGAGGTTGACACTGATTGACACTCTTTTTTTTATTCATTTATTTTTTTTATGGGGGTACAAAAGTTTTTGTTACATGGATACCTTTTATAATGCTTAAGTCAGGGCTTTTAGAGTGCCCATCACCAGAATAATGTTCATTGTACCCGATAGGTAAGTTTTTACCCCTCCCCCCTTCTTGATTTCCAAAGACCTTTACATCTCTTTGTGCCTGTGTGTGCCCATCAATTAGCTCCCAATTATCACAGAGTACATGTGGTGTTTGTTTTTCCATTGCTGAGATACTTCACTTAGGATAGTGGTCTTCAGTTCCATCCAAGTTGCTGCAAAAGACATTATTCCATCCCTTTTTATGGCTGAGTAGTACTCTATAGTATATATACACACCACATTTTCTTAATCCACTCATGAATTGATGGGCACTTAGGTTGATTCCACATCTTTGCAGCTGTGACTTGTGCTGCCATAAACATTCAAGTGCAGGTGTCTTTTTGATAAAATTACTTCTTTTCCTTTGGGTAGATACCCAGCAATGGGATTGCTGGGTCGGATGGTAAGTCTACATTTCTTTCTTTGTGGAATTGCCATACTGTTTTCTATAGAGGTTGTACTAATTTGCAGTCCCACCAACAGTGTATAAGTGTTCATTTCTCTCTGCATCCATGCGAGCATCTGTTGTTTTTTAACTTTTTAATATTGGCTATTCTGACAGGGATAAGGTGGTATCTCATGGTGGTTTTAATTTGTATTTCTCTGATGATTAGTGATGTTGAGCATTTCTTCATATGTTGATTGAAAGTCTTTGAATTTAGTAGTTTTATCAGTTTTTAGTCCATATTACTGTCCTATCCCCTGTCCTGCCCTTGGCCTCCACCACTGCATCTTATTCCTTATTTGTAAGGATGTCACGAGAGACTGACTACACCTGCTGGTCCAGATACCCTAGACTACAGTATTCCTTTGATCTACTGATCTAGTTGACTTTCAGTAAGGGAATGAGGATAGTCTGGAAGGACCTGTTTTGTTTTTTTAACTTAACTTATGCTGACTCCAAGTGATCTGTTTCCCTTTCCAAGGGCTAACAAACCATTTGCTCTAATCAAGTGGCAAAAACCCAACTCAGAGTGACTTAGGTCAAAATGGGGTGGGGAATGAAAATGTATTAGCTCAAGTAAATAAAAATAAAAATAAAAAAATCCAAAAGGAATTGGTCTCCATCGTGCCTGTATTGAGTAATGTCATCAGGGCTCAATCTCTCTCCCAATCTCTCAGTTCTATTTCTGTGGTGTTAGCTGCATTCTCAGGCAGGCTCTGGTGCATAGTTCTTATTACTTATTATTGTTATCATGATTAGCTGTTCCTGCCATCTGCTTGAATGCGATGCATCTAGATCAGCCAGGCGTCCTTAGACAACTTCATACATCTGATCAATGGTAATATTACCCTTTCCAATTTAACAATAATAGTAACAAAAAACAACAGCTACTATTATTGAGAACTTACCATATACCAGGCACTCTTTAAACATTTTACATAGATTATCTTATGAAATCTCATAACAAACCTTATATAAGAATCCTAGGAAAGCCAGCCAATTGATTGCAGAATCAGAATTTGAAATCAGTTTTTTTCTGGCTGCAGGGCCTGGGCTCCTAATCCTCACAGTGCCTCTCACAATCAATCTTTAGGGCTAAAAAGAGGAAATCAAAGCCGTCAAATAGTGTGCCTATCTCTTACTTTTTCTGAGCATGAATCTTAAAATACACTTGGAAGTGATAGTAGGGACACGGCTTTGGAGATTATCTTTATAATTTTGTCAATTCCAGATCCTTCTGGGTTTAGAATTCTGGAAGCCCTTTGTACAGGACTCTCCCTTCTGACTACTGCATGCATCTTTATAAACCAGGCTCGTTAGCCAGGGTCCTTCTGTGGCCATCTTGTTTCTATAGGTGTTCCCTCCTTTATTCTTCAGCAGGGTCTTTGCTCTCATGATGCTTGAACTTCACCTTTGACAGCCTTTCATGAACCATCCCTAGAGTCTGAGACCAGAGGTCTTAACTTCCTTTTTTTCCCTTAGATGTTTAAATTGGCCCCCGCTAAAGCCTGAGGTAGGCAGCTGATGGATGCCCAGCTTTTCCTGCCCTGACATTTTGTCTTCTGAGAGAGCTTTCAGATGGTGGTTTCACTTTCCCCAAAGATCTGCTTAGTCATGTTTCTTCATTCTTCTCTTCTGATTGGTCAAAAATCGGTTTGGCATATCATTCCCTTTGTTACCTCCTCTGTCTTGAAAGGGATGAAATAATCAGAATGTCCATACTAGGTTTTTGGGTTTTTGTTTTTTTAAGTTTTATTTTGTTTTTAATTGACACATAATAATTGTACATAATGTTTTAGTTTAGATAGTTCTTCTGGCCTTTAGTGGAGTGAAACCTAGAGCTAATAACTAGATATTTTAAGGACCCTATCCTTATTGTAGAGCCATTTTTTCTTGATCTTTGTATCCTCAGAATCCAGCAAAATGCTTGGCATGGTTCTTGTTGAATGAATGTGTGAATGCCCTAATCCCTTTGTGCTAGGGTGGACAGAACAGAAGAGAGAGAAGGAGAAGAGAATTAACTCAGTTTTAACCTATCCTATAGTCAGAAGCAATAGCTTACTGCAGAAGCATTAACTAGAGAACATTCAATTTTTTTTTAGCACCAACTATGTGCCAGACTGATTTTAATTCTTAATTGCCTATCACAAGGCATCAAGGAGATCTCAGGATTGAACATGGACTGGACTGTTTAGATTCTTTTTCCAGTGCTGTCCAGGCACCTGACGTGCCTTAAGGAAAGCCACATTTTCCCAAGTGTGTTCTCTGGGACAAGCGTCCTTATCAGGCCAGGCAAGGAAATGAAACAAGGGCACCTAGCCGGTTCTCCCAGCCTTGTAAGCTGTATTTGTCCTGAGAGTGTTGCAAAGATAGTGGATAACTTAAGCTATACAGACAGTCCCTGACTTACGGTTTTTCAGCTTTAAGAGGGTGTGAAAGCAATACACATTCATACAACCATTCTGTTTTTCACTTTCAGTGTAATAGTCAAATTATATGAGATATTCATCACTTTATTATTATAAAATAGGCTTTGTGTTAGATGATTTTGCCCAACTGTGTGCTAATGTAAGTGTCCTGAGCATGTTTAAGGTAAGCTGGGCTAAGCCATGATGTTCAGTAGGTTAGGTGTATCAAATGCATTTTTTACTTACGAAATTTTCAACTTACAATGGGTTTATCAGGATGTAACCTCATTGTAAATCGAGGAGCATCTATATAATATTTTGTTTGTTTTTAAATTTTTATTTTGAAATAATTATAGATCAATATGAAGTTGCCAGGATAGTACAGAGAGGTCCTGTGAACCCTTCATCCAGGTTCCTCCAGTGGTTACATCTTATTTAAATATCATACAATATCAAAATCAGGAAATAGGCATTGGTATAATATATGATTGTTCTATTCCATTTTATCACGTGTAGATTTGTGTAACCACCACCTCAATTAAGATACAGAACTTGCTGGGTCCGGTAGCTCATGCCTGTAATCCCAGCACTTTGGTAAGCTGAGGTGGGAGGATTGCTTAAGACCAGGAATTCAAAGATCAACCTGTGGAACATAGTGAGACCCCATCTCTACAAAAAATAAGAAAAATTAGCCAGGCGTGGTGGCACACGCTTGTAGTCCCAGCTACTCAGGAGGCTGAGGCAGGAGGATCCCTTGAGCCCAGGAGTTTGAGGCTGCAGTAAGCTATGATCCCACCACTGCACTCTAGCCTGGGCAACAGAACAAGACCCTGTCTCAAAAAAAAAAAAAAAGATACAGAACTATTCTACCACCACAAAGCTCTCTCTGTTGCTTTTCCTTTACAGTTACACCCACCCACTGTCCATCCACATCCCTAGCCAGACAGCCACTAATCTGTTCTTTATCTCTATAATTTTCTATGTTATTAAATGGAATCACACAGTATGTAACCTTTGAGACTGTTCTTTTCCACACAGCATCATTCCCTTGGGAGTCATCCAAATTGTTGCTGTGTATCAAGAGTTCATTCCTTTTTATTTCTGATTATTCGGTGGTATGGATGTACCATAGTTTGGTTAACCATTCATCTATTAAAGGACATTTTGGTTGTTGCCAGTTTTTGAATATTACAAATAAAGCTTCTGTGAATATTCATGTACGGACTTTTGTATGAACAAAGTTTTCTTTCTCTGGGTTAGATGCCCAGGGGCGCAATCACTGAGTTGTATGGTAAGTATATGTTTCATTTTTAAAGAAACTGACAAACGATTTTCCAGTGTGTCTGTACTATTTTACATTCCCACCAGCAGTGTATGAGAGATCCAATTTCTCCACATCCTTGCCAGAATTTTGTATTATACAATGTTTTTTGGTATCAGCTTTATTGAGATATAATTCACATCATATAATTTGCCCATTTAAAATGTACAAATCAATGGTTTTTGGTATATTCATAGACTTGTGCTACCATCGGCACAATCAGTTTAGAACATTTCCATCATTCCCCTAAGAAACCCTGTACCATTCAGCCCCACACCCCAATTCCCTACCCCTTCACCCCTAGGCAACAACTAATCTACTTTCTGTCTCTGTATATTTACCTATTCTGGACTGTTCATATAAATAGAATCATAAAATATGTGGTCCTTTGTGACTGTCTTTTTTTGCTTAGCATGATGTTTTTAAGATTCATTCATGTTGTAGCACATATCAGTACAGTTGACCTTGAACAACATGGGGGTTAGGGGTGCTGACCCTCCAGGCAGTCGAAAATCCACGTATAAGTTTTGACTTCCCAAAAACTTAACTACTAATAGCCTACTGTTTATTGGAAGCCTTACTGATCACATAAACAGTAGATTAATGCATATATTGGTATGTCATATGTGTTATATACACTGTATTATAATAGAATAAGCTAGAGAAAAGAAAATGTTACTAAGAAAATCATAAGAAAGAGAAAATATATTTAGCGTTCATTAAGTAGAAGTAGATCATCATAAAGGTCTTCATCCTTGTCATCTTCATGTTGAGTAGGCTGAGGAGGAGGAGGAAGAGGAGGGGCTGGTCTTGTTGTCTCAGGGGTGGCAGAGGTGGAAGAAAATCTGCATGTAAGTGGACCAGTGCAGTTCAAACCTGTGTTGTTCAAGGGTCAATTGTACTTCATTTTTTTTTTTTTTTTTTGAGACAGGGTCTCTCTCTGTTGCCTGGGCTACAATGCAGTGGTGTCATCATAGGTCACTGGAACCTCAAATTTCTGGGCTCAAGGGATCCTCCTGCCTCAGCCTCCCAAACAGCTGGGATTACAGGCATGTGCACCACGCCTGGCTAATTTATTTTTCTTTCTTTCTTTTTTTTTTTTAGAGACAGGATCTCGCTATGTTACTGAACTCCTGGCCTCAAGCGATCCTCCCACCTCAGCCTCCCAAAGTGCTAGGATTACAGACGTGCCCCACTGTGCCTGACTCTTCATTCCTTTTTATTGCTGTATAATATATGATTTTTTATTTCTTTTTAAAATTTACTAGTAAGCTGAGTGTGGTAGCACACCTGTAATCCCAGCTACAGTGGGAGGATCTCTTGAGCCCAGCCTGAGCTAGCCTGGGCAACATAGTGAGACCCTGTCTCAAAAAATAAATAGTAAGTAGTTTATTTTTTCATGCTTTTTAAAATTTATATGTAATCATTGTACATATTTTGGGGGCACATGTGATGTTTTTATACCTGTATACAATGTGTAATGATCAAATCAGGATATGATATTTTTAAAGGAATAAAAATGTATTTCTTTTCATTACACAGGCTATAAACTAAGGGATAAGCAAATGCTGCTACAGAGGGGTTTTGCCAGGCCTGCTTGGAGATCTAGAGTACAATTAACCTAAGTGCAAATTAATGCCATTTTAAGTCTTTGTAGTTCTTTGTAAAGTATTACTTATGATTTTGTTTACTTAGCAACAATTCTGAGTTGTGGAACCTGACTAACCTTCCTGTCTATGGGGATCTTTCTAGAGAAGCTGTGCACAAGGTAGTAAATGTGATTCAGGCCAGGAACAGATCAGCAGACTGCAGGAAGTACTCAGGAGCTGGAACAGAGCTATGCATCAGATAGATCTGTCCCAGGATTTTTCTGAGCCCTTTGCCTTCTGAACAACCCTCCCCTCCCCAAACACTCAGTACTCATACTATCTGATCCATGGGTCAATGCTTATGGCCCAAGATAGAAACTTCAGCAACTACTAATACAGCCACAAGAACCATTTATTTAGCAAATATGTATTTTTAAAATTTATTTTTAATTTAAAATTTAAAATTATTTTTTATTTTTTATTTATCTAGAAGACAGGGTCTTGCTCTGGTCAGCCCAGGCTGAAGTGCAGTGGTATGATCATAGCTCACGGGAGCCTCAAACTCCTGGACTCAAGTGATCCTCCTGCCTCAGCCTCCCCAGTACCTAGGACTATAGGCATGTGCTACCACACCTGGCTAATTTTTGTATTTTTTGTGGAGACGTGGTCTCACCATGTTGCCCAGGCTGGTTTCGAACTTCTGGGCTCATATAATCTGCCTGCCTCAGCCTCCCGAGTAGCTGGGACTACAGAAGCATGACACCAGCTAATTTTTTTGCTGGTTTTTTTTTGTTTTTTTTTTTAGAGCCGGGGTCTCTCTGTGTTGCTCAGCCTGGTCTGGAACTCCTGGCCTCAAGCGATCCTCCAGTCTTTTTCTCCAAAAGTGATGGGATTACAGGCATGAGCCACCACGCTGGGCCACAAATATGTATTAATCATTGGTATCATGAGGCACAGAGAAGGATACAAGATGAATAGGTACACATCTTGCCTCCAAGAGCTTAGCGTCTAGCCAGGAAAATAAGCATAGCCACAAATAACCTGAGCACAAGGTTGCATGGGATGTGTGCCACTTTAAATATTATGAAGTATTTTATTCATCCAGAGAATAACAAAGAACAATATAACAAATACCCATGTACTTACCTCCTAGTTTTGTTTAATTTTAACATTTTTGCCATATTTGCTTCAGATTTTTTTAAACAAATAAAACATCTCAGATACTCAGCAATAAAAAGGAAAGAACTGTGGTTATTGATATACACAACTTACGTGAGTCTCCAGGGAATTATGATGATTGAATAAAACCAGTCCTAAAAGGTTATATACTGTATGCTTCCATTTACCTGACATTCTTGAAAGGACATGATTATAGAAGTAGAAAACAGATTCATGGTTGCCAAGGGTTAAGGATGGGATGGGGGCTGGAGGGAAGAGGATGAAAAGGCAACTTGAGGGACGTTGTGATGGAATTGTTTTGTGTCTTCACTGTATCAATGGCATTGTACTGGTTGTGATATTGTACTATAGTTTTGCAAGTGTTACCCTGTGGGAAACTGGGTAAAGCGTACATGGAACTTCTCCGTATATTTATTACTGCATGTAAATCTATAATGATCTCAAAATAAAAAGTTTAATTTAAAAAAGTCTCAAATACCATTAGGCCTCCCTTGATACTGTCCTCCATTCCATTGCTCTGCTTCCCTTTCTATAGGTTACTGCTATCCTGAATTTATTGCTTTTCATTTCCATGAAAATTTTAATACCTGTGCTACATATGTATGTACCCCTAAACAACAGCCAGCATTGTTTTATATATTTTAAACTTTAAAAAATAGTGTCATACTCTATGTACCCTTCTGAGACTTGCTTTTTTTTTCCTTTCCAATATTTATGGGGATATCCATGTTGATACATGAATGTATAGTTCATTCATTTTCACTGTTCAGAATGCCATTGGTAGTATAATTGTGTGATTATACTACAAGTTATTTATCCACTCTCCTGTTGATGGACATGTGGACTATTGCTAATTTCCTGTTACTACTAACAGTGCTGCTGTGAACATTCTTGTCCACATTTCTTGTGTTTATGTGGAGAAATTTCTTGAAGGCAGGATATCTCTAGGGGTAGAATGGCTTGGCTTGACAGTGCATGCATTTTTAACTTTTCTAAATATTGCCAGCTTGCCCTTTACAGTGGTTGCAACAATTTACATTGTCATATCAGTATATATGACTTCTCATCATTCTACATTCTCACTGATACCCTTTTTATATTTTGCCCATCTGATGGGCACAAAGTGGCATCTCATTGTGGCTTCAATTATTCACATTTGCCTTTTTTTAGTGAGTTGATCATCTTTTCATTTGTGTAGTAGCTGTTAAAATGTCTCCTTTTGTGAATTACCTGTTTATATATGTATTAGCTAGGGTTTAGTTGGAGAGAACACAAATCATTCTATTTCAAGTAAAAAGAGATTTAAAAGAGGGTATTCGGTACTTACTAAATCACTGGAGGGCCTGGAGCTGCAGGCCACAGCATGGGCTCTAGGAAGAAGTCCCAGAGCAATACTGAAGGAATCTCAGAGCTGCTACCCTCTGCAACAATCAGGAAACTGCGGAATTGGGAAGATGCTGTCCCAGATGTCTGCTTCAGGATTCCACAACTTTAGTCATAATCTATTGCCCGAACTGTTGACTTTAGACCAATCCAGTACCTGCCCTGTTAAATGGATACCTCAAGCACCACCTTTCTTCCTACTTAGCTTAGTTCTAAATTCCAGGCTTACACGAGAACATCTGATTCTTGGGGCTGAAAATACATCCCAGAAAGTTTGGGAAGCTGGTTTCTGGCTCTCCAATTTCAATATAATAGCAAGACCCAATAGGAGGAGGTTGGAACTGACGCTGAATGAACCAAAATAATGTGTTTTCAACAACAATATTCTTTGTCTATTTTTCTACTAGATTGCCTTGTTTTAAAGATACATAGAAGTTCTAGATATAGTCTAGATATTAAACTTTTGCAGGTTACATTCATTACAGATATCTTGTTTTAGTCTGAGGCCTATCTTTTCCTTTTGACTGTAGAACTGTCTGATAAACAGAACATTTCAATATTAATGTAGTCAGACTTATCAATCTCTATCAATCATTTCTTTTGGGGGTTGTACATTCTGTGTTTTGTTGAAGAAATTCCTCCCATCTGGAGAGCATAAAAATATTTTCCTATGTTTTTTTCCTAAACATTAGAGTTTCACATTTAACATTTAAGTCTTTAATCCATCTGGAATTTATTTTGGGTGTGATATAGGATTGCATTTATTTATTTTTCTATATGGGAAACCAAGTATCCCCTTATCCCATGGACCATTTTTTTTTTAACCAGGTAGTAAAATAGGAATACTTTTAGCTTATTTGCACAATTTTTTGATTTTAAAGTTCTTATAACAATTGTTTTGTTTATTGGTTTATGTCTTAGTTTTCTATGTATTATCTATGTAATTATCCCCAATTAAACACTGGATTCTATACCAATTCAATAAATCTGCTCTCAAGACATTTTAGAACCTTCTGGAGTGCTCTAGTCCAGACTGTTTGCCCTCTGCCTGGAGCCGGCAGTCAACCCTAGGATTTCCCTTCACCTATCCTGGGGATTCCCTTTCCCCTTTTCGGTATTTGATCACCAGTTTCCTGTATGTTCCTCTTTTTTGATTTATTTCTTTGTTTTAGTGGAACACATTCTCCAGTAGTTTCCTGAGAACAGGACCATAAGAGGAAAATTCTCTAGGCCTTCAAGGTACTGCAGTTTCTCCTCAACTTGTTTAAATGTGGATTTAACCTGGTTGGGACTTGTACTTCCTGGATCTAAGTATTCATGTCTTTTATACATTCTGGACGATTCTTAATCTCATCTCTTCAAATGTTGCCTCTCCTCACTCCTTTCATTCTTGCCTTCTGGAACTCCTGTTTGTTACATGGGCCTTTTTCTTTCAATATCTGTATCCCTCCCATTCTCTCTCATATTTTTCATGCTTTTCTCTCTCTGTTTAGCGGTATGGGTAATTTCTTTGGCCCCATCTGCCCCTTTACTATTTCTTTTTCCTAAACATAACTGTTTATTCAGTTTTTAATTTCAAAGAATAAATTTTAAATTTCTGTAAATTCCATTTGGTGCTTTTAAAAAATTGTACAGATCACTGTTTTTTGTTTTTTTTTTTTAAGACAGGGTCTCTCTCTCTCTTGCGCGGGCTAGAATGCAGTGGCATCATCATAGCTCACTGCAACCTCAGACTCCTGGGCTCAAGCGATCCTCCTGCCTCAGCCTCCCGAGTAGCTGGGACTACAGGTGTGCACCACCATGCCCGGCTAATTTTTCACATTTTTTGTAGAGACGGGATCTCCCTATTGCCCAAGCTGGTCTCGAACTCCTGGCCTCAAGCCATCCTCCCTCCTCGGCTTCTCAAAGTGCTAGGATTGTAGGTGTGAGTCACCGTGCCCAGCCTCTATTTTTTGATACTAATGTCTTTCCTCTTTTCCCATTTATTTTATTTATTTTATAGTTTTTATCTGATCTTTTGAGAATCTGTTGTTCTTGAGGTCTAATCTCGCTCTTTGTTGTTTCTGCTCATGCTCACTCACAGTGGAATTTTTGAAATTTTGGATTCTAAACTCATCTTCAGGACAAGGTTATCTGTGGCCTAGGTTAAAGACGTATCCTCTTGAGACCTTTTATTTGTCTTATAGCCACTCAAAGTATAGCATTAGTCCAGGACTCCTTTTTGTATAAACTGCTCAGGTTGGGCCATTTGGACCACACATATAGGCTAAATTTGAATCTAAAACCCAGTGAAGGCAAGCCTGTTGTTATGAATTTTCAGAGGAGACTTTTTTTCTTCACCCAGGACCCAACCCAACCCAAGATGGGGAAGCATCTTTGTCATCTTCTGCGTGGATGGATGGATGTTTTTTTTCTGATCTGCCATTTCACTGAAGTCCATGGGGGAGCCCCAGTTCTGTGAAGGAGCTTGTCCCCTGTTCCTGCCTGGGCACTAAACGCCAAGTTCTTGGTTCACTGAGACTGGCAATGCTCTCTTCGCTGCCTACCCCCTCCACTTGGGGCCACAGCTGCATCAGTTCAGCTGCTCCCTGCTCTGAGGTTCAATTTCCTCTGTTTTTGGGCCCTGATGATTGCTTTTCCTCTCTGGCAAGTTATGCCATGCAGTTAAAAGGAAGTTTGCTATAGCTGATCTAACATTTCTAAGTGTTTTGTAGTAGGAAGGATTTTCAGGTCATCCTGTCAATAGTATTGCCCTTTATGCTTTTTAAATTTAGAGATAAAGGGATTGTAGGAGCTTCAGAGAAGAAAAATATAGCTGGTGGGGGTGGAGAAGGGGGAAGGATCAGGAATGGCCTTAGAGAAGATGAATGTTGGAGGATAGAGTCACAGGAGGGGGCACAGCAGGTGCCATGGCACAGAGGCAGGAAATGCCAGTGCAGGTATGGAGAAAAGCTCTCAACTCCCTTTCTGCTGGAGGACAGTCTGTGAAGGGGGAAATGAGGTTGGGGCCAGGCCACTGAGCAGCAGGGAGCTACTAAAGTCTTACAGCAGGGCACACCATGATCACAAGCTTTGTTTCAGGGAGTTTAAACTGGAAGTATGTCCAGGAAGAATGGGTGTGGTGGCAGCAGGAGAGAGAGGGGTTTGGATTAGGAAGCATGATTCTGGAGCCTGTGGAAATAGCCCAGGTGCGGGGTAGCACGGCCCCTAATGGGGTCGTGGGGGGGTATAGAGGAGGGGACCACTGGGACAGAGAGGGTGAAAGAGACTCAGCTGAGCCAGATAAAGAAATCTGGGTCAAGAGCTGGGGAGGAAAGAGAAGAAAAGCCATGCCAGCATATGGTCTGAGTCCTGGGAAATGAATTTAAAATAGCAACAATTATCTCAACTGTTGTCTACCTTTTAATATTGTTCAAATACTGCCCACAAATGCTAATAAACAGTTCATCTTGACTTTATTTGCAGCTAAAGATGTTTTTAGCCCTCATGATGAATAGTCTTTAGTAGTCTTTAAATTGAAGATGCATGTCCCAATCATGCTCCTGGAAGTCAGTTGGGATGATTTTGCTTTTCCCAGAACCCTCTGCCATGGCCAGTCATGGGGCAGATGAGCCATCCTCCAGGTCGGGGAGTCCGGATGAGGAAGGCGGGGTCTCTGAGGACCGATCATTGCTCCTTCAGAGACTGGCTGTCAAGGAGCTCATCGACACCGAGGTCTCCTACTTGCACGTGCTCCGGCTCTGTGCCTCTGACATCAGGAGCCGCCTGCAGCAGGTACTTGGGAGGGGTGACATACAGCCTGTCTTTATAGGAGCAAATGCGGGTCCCAGCTGCCGAGACCCCACATCCATTCCTGGGGCAGGCTTGATGGAAAGGAAGCGTGGTGGATGTGGGGTCTGACAGGCCTGGATGTAAGCCCCGGTACTTCCATTTATTGGCCACACAACCTTTAGCAAGGCCTTTAAATGGCTTAAAGTCTTGGTGTATTCCTCTGCTAAATGACGAGGGAATAATCACCTCTGAGAATTAAATGAGCTAATGGACAAGCCCTTTTCAAATTTAGAACACACTGCTTAAACTGACCTACATTCTAATGGTCTCATTTGCAGGGTGGCGACGTGGAGAAATTATCACTATGATGGGTTTCTATTATGGTGTTCCTTTTTTACATCTTTTTTTTCTGGTTTCAGAAATAATATAGGCTCTCGCTATAAAACTTCAAGCATCCCCTAGCGTGTGAGCTCCATAAGGGCAAAGATTCTGTTTAGTTCACTATATCCCAGTCTTGACACATAAGTAATGGACTTTCAATTAGTGTTTCTTGAATGAGTAAAATACTAAAGGAGATAACTTAGAAGGCAAAGGACCTCTTTTTTTTCACCCTCCATAAATTAGGATTTTTCTCCATAGGCATTAAACAAACATATATTGTTATTTATTTTAACAAAAATAAGGGTGTACTGTAGATACTGTTCTGCAGTTAGCATTCCCACTTGAGTGTGCATCCAGCACATCTTTCCATCCCCTTGCATACACACACACACACACACACACATATATATGTATGTATATCCTGTATATTTTTTAACTGTGGTATAGCCTGGTTAATAGGGACTGGAGGTTAGAATGCATCTTTTTTTTTGACACAGAGTCTTACTCTGTCGCCCCGGGTAGAGTGCAGTGGGGTCATCACATAGCTCACTGCAACCTCCAACTCCTGGGCTCAGGCGATCCTCCTGCCTCAGCCTCCGAGTAGCTGGGACAACAGACGAGCACCACCATGCCTGGCTAATTTTTCTGTTTTTAATAGAGATGGGGTCTCACTCTTGCTCAGGCTGGTCTCGAACTCCTGAGCACAAGCGATCCTCCCGCCTTGGCCTTCCAGAGTGCTAGGATTACAGGCATGAGCCACCGTGCCCAGCCTAGAATGCATCTTGAGGTCATGGTGTTAGGCACCAAGTATGTCAGAGCTGGAAAGAAGTCTGACTTCCCACCCTCAGATGACAGATGGGAAGACTAAAAGAAGAAAAATGGTAGTTGGCAGAAGACCTAGGATAAAACCCTAGTTCAGTTTTCCTTCCATGCTAAGTACTCTTATCTCTTCCTCTCTTCTTGTAGAGTAATGGAAATACCTAATTTATAAAATTTCAAAACCCTTGCAAAAACACCAGTGGGACCCTGATGGTGTGAGTGTCCTGTGCTACTCTCCAAAGCCTGCAAATATAGTCACTCTACCAAACTCTCAGTGACCTCCACACTTTCTTGTTCCTTCCAGTTGCCGCAGGGAGATCTGGACGTCCTGTTCTCAAACATCGATGATATCATCAAGGTGAACAGCAGAGTTCTTCATGACTTGCAAGAGACGGCCTCTAAGGAAGAGGAACAAGCATACCTAATTGGTAAGCAATCGGCCTAGGGAATTGTCAGCCTTAGATTCCTGTGGAATTGTCTTCAGCATGTGGTCATTGCTGAACTGTCTCCAAAGTTCCAGGAAAATGCAGCTCAATGGGAGTCTATTTTTGGGATCTCTGAAACACAACATCTCAGAGCCAACAGGGCCCTCAAGTAATATTTGGTCCAATCATATCATTTTACATACAGAGACTGAGGCCCAGAGACAGGGAGGGGCACCCTCATGGTCACATAATTGTTAGTGGCACAGCTGAGTCTTTAGTCTGGGTGTCTTTCACATTCGTTCATTCAACAGTTATTTACTGAGCACCTGCAGTGTGTAGTCACTGTGCTATGTGCTGGGGTCACAGAAGCAACAAGAGAGACACTTGTTCTCATGGAGTTGACAAGTTAGTGAGAGAGACAGAAGATAAACAGATGAACAAAAGAGTTTTAGGTAGTGATTTGTAATTGAAGAAAATAAACAGTTGTAGTAACTTCTGGGGGTGAGGGAAGGCCTCCTGAGAGTGAACATGTTAGGAAGGAGCCAGCCATGAAAAAATCTGGAGGGAGAAAAGGAGTGTAGCTGTGCAAAGGGCAGGGATGAGCCTGGACTGTTTGAAGGACAGACAGAAGGTTGGTGTGGCTCCGGGGGAGAACGTTAGAGGATAAAACAGAAGAGGCAAGCAAGGACCAGATCGCGCAGAGCCTTATAGGCCATGGTAAGGAGTTAGGATTTCATTCTAAGTGTGGTGAGAAGCCACTGGACAGTTTTGACATGGTCCTATTTAGGTTTTTTAAAGATCTCTTTGGCTGTTGTGGACAGCGGATTATGAGGGAGTGACGAGAGTGGAAGCAGCGAGACCAGTGGGGGCTTTGCCGTGGCCCAGCTGAGATGAGGGTGGCGTCCTGATTCTGAAATGGTTAGGGTGACCAGAGCATAAAGAAGGGAGGAGTGGGTGCGAACCTCAGATCTGTCTCCTCGGGGTCCTCCCATCTGCTGCCAGGATTTCCATGGTCAGGGGTTTCCTGCTGGAGTCGGGGGAGGAAGGTGAATTGGAGCCAGATTCGCTACAGTGGCAGAGGGGAGAAGGAGGTGAGGGGTCGCAGTGCAGCCGCCATCCAAGTCCCCCTGGCTTTTACATTACCAATTTTTTACCCTTTCCTAGACATGTATAATGATGATAGGGATTAAAAGTAACAAACAAATTTTTAAAAACCACTTTCTGAGTGTTTACTAAATGCTAGGCACTGTTCTGATATATGTATATGAACTCATTTTATCCTCACAATAACTCTGAAAGGTAGATACTGTTGTCTCATTTTACAATTGAGGAAACTGAGGCACAGAGAAAGGAAGTAACCTGCTGAAGGTCATGCAGAGCCAGGATGTGAATATAGCCCAGGAGCCAGGGCTCGTAACTGCTGTGCTGAATTGCTTCCACATAGCAGGGGGCGAGATTAAAGCCTGTGTGTGGTGTGTGTATCATCCCTTTGGAAAACAGTTCTTTATTAAAATGGCATTGTGAATGAGTGTCTATTCCCTATAAATGATAGATGAATACAAAATTAAAGAACAAGATTTTTTTTAGTACCTGTAGATGTTTTCACCTTTTATCATTTTATCCATATTTCTGTTAATAATTAACACTTATTTGAGTGGAAATTGATATAGCCTGAGGCTGAAGACTTTCTAAAGGCCTGGGGACTCTGAGTCAGGCTGTTCTGTTGCTGTGTGTTCAAGGATCGATGTGGTTCCTTGCAAGGGTCCTCACTTGTCGGTCTCTGCCATCCTGCTGCACCACAGGGTGGAGATGTAACTTTGTCTCCTGAGCACACCTGGTGACATCTCCATTGGCTGCCCTCAGTGCTTCTCTGGTAGGGTCTCCCAATAAAATGTAGGATGTTCAGTTAAATTTGAATTTCAGATAAACACTGAATAATTTTTTAGTATGCTTATACTAAGTTTTTATATACTTATATTAAAAAGTATTCATTGTTTATCTGAAATTCAAATCTAACATCCTCTACTCCCCCCGACCCCAAATTTGGCAGTTTCCTGGCCTTTACAGTCTTCAGAAAACACCGTCCTCATCCTTTGTCCCTTGTGGTTAGCCAAAAAGAGGCACAAATAAGCCACATGGCTTTTCTTCTCCTTGGTGCAACTATGTGCCAGGTCAGCCTGTTCTGGCCCCTGCCAGCTCTCTCTATTCCCCTTCCAGCCACCGGGCCTTGCTATGCAAGGAGAGCCCTTTGCCCAGTTGGATAGCAACAGCATTTTAAAAGAGTTTTGGACCTCAGACAAGACTGTTTTTCACAGGCTTTTTTCCTCCCAAAAGAGTCAGGTTCCCTGTCTTTATGAACAATTCCAAACACAACTTGGGCATTCACAGGAGTTCCCACACAGGGTTGTGTTGCCGGAAAGCCCCATGGTCTAGTGTAGCGCCGTCCAATAGAAATGTAACATGAGCTGCAAATTTAATTTAAAAATTTCAAGTAGCTACATTAAGAAAATTAAAGAAACAGGTGAAATTAATTTTAATATCTTTAATTTAATTGAATAGATCCAAAATAATAGTCCAACATGTAATCAGTATAAAAATTATTCATTAGATATTTTACTTTTGTTTTGTAGGAAGTCTTTGAGATCCAGTATCTTTTTCACTGACAGCACACCTCAATTGGGGTTTGCCATGTTTCAAGTGCCCGATAGCCATGTGTGGCTGGTGACTACTGTATTTGAGCACTGCAGGTCTAGTGCTTAGAGCAGGGGTTTTGGAGTCCGACTGACAAGGTCCTCCCACCCATAAGCTCCTTCCTGTCTCTGAGCCCCAGTTACTGCCTCTTTGAAGTGAACGTGAAAATAGTACCCATCTCTGTGCCAGCTGTAAGGCAGAGTATTTAACAGGAAGGAGCCCTTTTCGTTCTCATAACATTGTTACTTGTTGATCATTATTATCCCCATAGAAAATTGCCAAAGAAATTACCAAAAAAAACCCTGAGGCTCAGAGAGGTTAAGTAACTTTCTCAAGGTCACACAGTGTGTGTATTTGACCCCAGCTCTTTTGGACTCTTGAGCCCTAGCTCTTTAGCATTCTGCCTTCCTTTCTCTCCTTTCTGACGAATCCCAGCCAGGTAGAGTGTCCTTTTGATGCTGGGAGTTAACTTCTTTGCTAATCTGTGACTGTAGAAGGACAAGTCAGGAGAAAAAAAGCCTTTACTTTGGTGTTCCAGACATTCCTACCTCTTTAGACAACTCTGCTCTCTGGGAGTTTGCCTTCCTCCACCCTTCAGCTACTGAAACACCCTTGCCCCTGGCCACACTGGTGTGATACAGTATCTTTGGCATGTTTGTCATGTTCCTGAAGACACACCCATATTGAGGAGAATGTGGGAACAGCCTTAGGTCTCATGGCCACACCCAAGCTATCTCCTAGCAGGGGTCATCTCTGCAGTTGGCTGATCTCGTTCTCCCTAGCTGCGGTTTCGGGGTGATCATGTTCTCCCTGGCTCTAGCGGCTTCTCCTGGGAGTTCTCTCTGAGGATTGGCTGGACCAGCACTGGGTCAGGGGTTGGTCCTGGGGTGATACTCTTGCTGTGGAGATCTTTGCTGAGAGCTGAACCATGCTCCTCTGGGTACCAACCGATGTGTCACAAGGGAGACCTGGTCCAGGTCAGAGGTCCAGCCCGTGGCTTTGGCAGGCAATAGGGGCAGCTGGGCTTCCTGGGGTCCCTGGCTCTCCACCTGCCCTGTTCTGGTTAATATATTTCTCTTTACCCTCACCACTTCCTCCCTGGATGGGCCACCATAATACTCTTGTCTGCGTGTTTCTGATAGATTCTAACAGCTATTCCTGTTACTCCTTTGGCCCCTAGTTTAGTCTCAACATGGTATTGATCTTTTTTTAAAAAAAAAATTAATAGGCTTTATTTTTTAGAGCGCTTTTAGGTTTACAGAAAAATTAAGTTAAAAGTACAGAGAGGCTGGTCAGAAGGTAGTGAGTTAACTCAGTTGATTGTTCACAGTCAGTTACAGGTCAAACTCCTTGTTCTACTCTTTCTCCCTTCTCACTCCTGCACTTGACTAGTCTTAAAAAAAAAAGAAAAAAAGTACAGAGAGCTACCGTATACCCTCCTCTACCCAATGCCCCCCCCCAGAGTTTACCCTATTATTAACATTTTGCATTGGTGTGGTACATTTATTATAAATGGTGAATAATATTGATATATTATTATTAACTAAAGTCCATAGTTTACATTAGGGTTCACATTTTGTGTTGTATAGTTCTGTGGGTTTAGACCTATATATGTCATGTATCCACTATTACAGTATCATAATATGATCAGTTCTCTGCTCTAAAAATCCCTGGTGCTCTGTCTATTCATCCCTCCCTCCTATTCCCTGGCAACCACTGATCTTTTTACTATCCCCACAGTTTTGCCTTTTCCAGAATGTCATAGAGTTGAAATCATACAGTATATAGCCTTTTCAGGGTAATTTCTTTCATATAGCAATATCCATTTAAGTTTCTTCCATGTCTTTTTGTGGGTTGATAGCTCATTTCATTTTTTAATCACTGAAAAGTATTCTATTGTATGGATAAAGCACAGTTTATTTTCCATTCACCTATGGAAGGACATCTTGATTGCTTCCAAGTTTCAGCAATTATGGATAAAACTGCTATATACCTTCATGTGCAGGTTTTTGATCTTTTTAAAAACTTTTTATTGTGGTAAAATATATATAACATAAAATTTGCCATTTTAGCCATTTTTAAGTGTACAGTTCAGTGGCATTAAGTACATTCACATTGTTATACAACCATCACCACCATCCATCTCCAGAACTTTTTCATCACCTTAAAGTGAAATTCTGCCCATTAAACAACACCCTGCCTCTGGTAACCAGTATTCTATTTTCTATCTTTGGGAATATGACTATTCTAGGTACCTCATATAAGTGGAATCATACAATATTTGTCCTTTTTTGTCTTGTTTATTTCACTTAGCGTAATGTTTTCAAGGTTCTTTTTAAACTTTTTATCTTGAAATAATTTTAGACTTACAAAAAAGTTGCAAAAAATGCAGAGAGCTCCTGTCTACCCTTCATCCAGTTTCCCCTAATTTTAATAGCTTACATATCCATAGTGTAATTATGGAAACTAGGAAGTTAACATCAATGCAGTTCTATTAACTACTCTGTAGACTTATTCAAATGTCGTCAGTTTTCCTATTAATGTCCTTTTTCTGGTCCAGGATCCATCCAGGATAGCACATTTCATTTTATTGTCATGTTTCTTTAATTTTTTTCAGTCTGACAGTTCTTCAGTCTTTAGTTTTTATGACCATAACAATTCTGAAGAGTCCAGCCCAGATATTTTGTAGGATATTCCTCAGTTTGAGGTTTTTAATTAGGATTATTTAACTAAAATTATTTTATATGTTTTATAAAATTTTATACATAAAACATACTTTATAATTTGTATGTTATAAAATAAAATTTTTATATGTTATAAAATTTTATATAACTTATAAAATTAAAATTATTTTCATTATTAAGTTGAGGTTCTGCATTTTTGGCAAGAATACCACAAACTCAATGTTGTGTCCTTCCCTGTACATCATGTGTCCTTCCCGGGGCACATGATGTCACTATATCCTAGTACTTAGAGTGATGTTCACTTTGATCACATAGCTAAGGTGGTATCTAGGGTTTTTACACTGTCAAGTTACTATTTTTCCCTTTGTAATTAATGAATATCATGTGGAGAGAAACTTTGATATTATGCAAATGTCCTGGTTTTTTCTCAAACTTTAAGCCCACTAATTTTAACATTCATCAGTGGTTCTTACCTGCAACAATGATTACTGGTTTTTAGCCAATAGAGCTAGGAAATATATGTATGTATACTAACACATGCATATACACACGTCTACCTTTCTTTCTAGATACATCCATCTGTGCGTATGTATGTGTTTAAAACTATGATCTCATATTGATGGCTCCAATTCCAATCCAACATCGCAGGATTCATTCTAGCCTTCCCCCTTTTCTTATTTGTAATGTTTTCTCTGATAGGAGAAACCTAGCTGTCATTATCCACAATATAGTTATTTATTTGTTCAAAGTTAGTATACAGGGTGAAGTAGTTTCAAAATTTACTAGTTTGTACTCCTGTGAAAAACAATTCCTATGTCAGTTTCTTCCCCACTCTCTTCAGTGTGGTTATGCTATTCATTTGTAATACAGTCAGGTTCATTCCTTACTCTTTGTATTCCATTTGGGGTTCCCGCTCCACATCCTGGTTGATTTTAACAGTATATTTATTTTGGGAGTATGTGGAGTTTTACCATGGCTTCAAGAATCGGAACTATGTAGAAAGGTATTTTCAGCAAAGTGTTGCTCCCCTCTCGTTCCTACTATGCTATGCCAGGCCTTCATCCTCCCCACCCTGTCCCATACACCCCTATAGGTAATGAGTCTCATTAGTTTCTGACTTGAACATTTGGAACACTTCATGAATTTGCATGTCATTTTTGCTCAGGGGTTGTGCTAATCGTCTCTATATTGTTACAACTTTTGTGGATGTGCTGCTGAAATTGAGCACCAGAGTGAGCCTTTTAAGCAGAAATCAGATTGTGTCACCCTTGCTCAGAGCCCCCAGTTGTGTCCTGCCCTTATTAGAATAAAATCTGAGCACCCTACTATACCTTACTCACTTTGAGGCCCTACATGATCCTCTTCCACTTCCTGTCTATTTCCTCTACTTTATGCCCTTGCTTTCTCTGCTACAGCCACACCTGCCTTCTTGCTGTTGCCCTCATGCCAAGCACCCTCCTGCCTCAGGGCCTTTGCAGTTGCTTTTCCCTAGGCCTGGAGTGCTGCTCTTCCCAGAGATGTTCCCAGGGCTAGTTGCCTCTGATCCCTGATAGACATTCACATCTTCCTAGAGGCTGTCCCCAGGTAGATCCCTCACCACTCTGTAACTCTTTCTTGTGCTTCGTTTTAATTCATGGCACTTATCATACCTGACATATGTAAGATATGTATTTATTGTGTGCCTTCCCCACCAGAATATTAACTCCATGAGGCAGGGACTTTGTTTTGTTCACAGAGCTTAGCAGAGTGCCTGGCACATAGTCAGTAAATAAGCAGTTGGTAAATATTTTGTGGGTGAAATTTGTATCAGGTGCTTTACATGCATTATTTCATTTAATCCTCACCAAAAACACTTGGAGATGAGTACTATTTTTATTCCCATTTTATAGATGAGAAAATGGAGGATCCAAGGGGTCAAACACTAGCCCCAGGTTACGGACTAAGGAAGGGAAACCTGGAGATCTGGCCCTACTCCCTCTAATGCCAGAGCCTGGGCTCGTAAGCTCCTGTAGTATGCTGCAGCATGTCTTTGTGAAATGGTTTGTAATTGTGTTCGCCACACACAGCTAATTGGAAAGATAAAATGAGCTAATGGTTATGAATGTATTTTGTACACTATAAAGCACTATCCAAATGTGAGCATTATTAATATTATTGGTGTGATTACAGGTACCACTTATTAAGTGCTCAAAGTACTGGCCTGAACTCTATATCATTCTGTCACTCAGTCCTCACACAAGCTTATGAAACTGAAATGAAAAAATGAAAAGTCAGGAACATGAGGTAACTTGCCCATGGTGACACACTGGTTAAGCCTGGCGGTCTCACTGCAGAGCTGGAGGGGCTCACTTACCGCCTCCCTGTTCCAAGCAAGGGGAAATGCAGGCATGCCCTTGACAACTCCTTGTTGTGTGTTTACCCTCAGGTAACTTATTCCTGGAATTCCAAGAGGAGTTGGAGCAAGTCTATAAGGTCTACTGTGCCAGCTATGACCAGGCCTTGCTGCTGGTGGAGGCTTACCGGAAGGAGCCAGAGCTGCAGCAGGAGATCCAGGGCGTCATTGAGATGGTGGTGTGAGTAGAATGGCCAGTGAGCACTCGCTCCCACCCTGCTGCCCCGGGCTCAGGGGCAGTTACAGTCTCACCCCTACTTGATGTCACTCATGCTGCTTCAGGTGTGTAGCGCTATCAGTGCCTGTGTCAGTCAGGATGGGGCAGGCTGTGCTGCAGAGACAAACAGCCCCCACATCTCAGTGGTTTCAAACAACAAAGCTTTATGTCTTCTTTATGGTCCTTTGTGGGCTAACGTGGGGTCCTGCCCCTCATTGTCCTCACTCCAGGACCCAAGCTCACAGCAGCCACTGTCTGGAATTTTGCCGGTAACTGTGGCACAGAAAAAAAGAGCTCTGGAAACTCTAACACTGGTAATTAAATGCTCTGTTTCAGAAATGATACCCATTGCTTTTCATAATTCATTGGCCAGGATTAATCACAGCTTCATCCAGCTACCAGGAGGCAGGACATGCCATCCTACCATGTGTCCAGAGGCAGAGAAGCAGAAACATTTGGTGAACAGCACTCACGACTGTTAACCAGGGAACAGGGAAGAGCAGTGAGGTGGTGGGAACCATGTGTTGTAAGCAACAGTGATGGGAAGCAGGTGTGTATCACCCAAGGAGCCCTTTCTACAGATGGGTGAAGTCTTGCCACATGGAAAAGGGTCAGAACAGCCCCAGTGGACTCACAGCCTCGAGCTGGCATCAGTGGGTGGAAGCTCCAGGGATAGAAATGTAGGGAACATTTTTTTAAATTAAAATTTTTGAATGGGTAACATGATTACGTGATTCAAAAACTTTAAAACATCAGAATTTATATAATAAAAAAATTCTTCCCAACCCTGTCCCTTCACCCACCCAATTACCACCCCCAAAGTTAAGGTAACAACTTTTAAATTTTTTATGTTCCTTTTTGCATATACAAGCAATTACAAATATATACTCTTATTTACCCACCTTTTAAATGAAAGTTTCTTTTTTATTTTACTTATATGTGTATGTGTATATATCTATATGTCTATATCTATATATCTCCTAATCTTAGAGGTCTTTCCATTTCAACACATAATGTTCATGATCTTTTAAACAGCCTCATACTCCTGTACCAGGTGGCTGTTATGCATTTTATTTAACTGGTCTCTATTGGTGGGCATTTGGGTTGTTTCTATCTATCTATCTTTCTTTCTTTCTTTCCTTCCTTCCTTCCTTTCCTTTCCTTTCTTTTTTTTTTTTTTTTTTTTTTTTGACTGAGTGTCTCTCTGTTGCCCCGGGTAGAGTGCCATGGCGTCATCATAGCTCATTGCAACCTCCACTCCTGGGCTCAAGCGATCCTCCTGCCTCAGCCTCTTGAGTAGCTGGGACTACAGGTGTGCGCCACCACGCCTGGCTAATTTTTCTATTTTTAGTAGAGGCGGGGTCTCCCTCTTGCTCAGGCTGGTCTCGAACTCCTGGCCTCAAGTGATCCTCTCACCTTGGCCTCCCAGAATGCTAGAATTACAGGCATGAGCCACTGTGCCTGGCCTATTCTTTTGATATTACAAATAGTGCCATAATGATTATTTGTGAATATATGTCATTTTGCTCTGGTGCAAGCATATCTATAAGGTAAATTTCCAGAAGCAGAATTGCTAGGTCAAAGGAAATATGTGTTGAAAATTTTGGTAAACTTTGTAAAATTTCACTCTGTAAAGGCTATGCCAATTCACATTCCCAGCAACAACACAGCCTCACCAGCAGAGTGTGTTATCCAACTTTAGAATATTAGCCACCAGGATAGGTGAAAAATGGTGTCTCAATATGGTTTCATTTGCGTTTATCTTATTATGATTAAAGTCGGTCATCTTTTTGTATAGTTAAGAGTCATGTGTATGTCCTTTCCTGTGAATTGCTGTGCTTCTTTCTGGTTTAAAAAGGGTTTGATCCTTTTGTAATTCATAAGTGTGATGACTGGGTCTTCACGCTCACACGTGAGATGTGCCTTTCTTAAACCTTGTTGCAACGTTGACACATTACCCGTCTGATGGGAAAAAAAAAAAATAGGGTTATGTCTTCCCCAGGACAAGCTCACCAAATGGAGGTAGATGAAGGTCATTTTCTGGAAATCTGGGTAGTGTAGAAAGAGCAGAGGTTATTATCATCATCATGGTTATTATTAATTTATCTTACTCAGACATTCCTTTTATACCTAAGAGAAAGACAGTGTAGACCTAGGTCTTTGAAGACGAGATAATCCCATGTGGAGCCCCCACTACCTCCCCTCCTCCTCTCCCTTATCTTTTTCTTACCCTTCAATCACCCTCTTTCCTCCAAAGTATCCTTTACAAGAACCCATGTCCTAGCCACTCTCTGCCTCCAAAAAAACCATACCCATTTTCCCCTTTGATTCATCCCTTCATGGGTCATACAAACACAAGCTTTTGCAAGGGTCACTAAATACATTTCTACAGAAGTGAGGCAGATGACAGAAACAAGGGAAGCAAGGTGCCAGATGTGAGACAAAAGGAAGTAGTGGAGACTGTGGCAAACCAGAGACAAAAGACCCTATGTAGAATACAGCTGCAGTGCAGCCTTAGCTGACTGTTGCTATGTCAAGTAGCTTTTGCTAGATAACAAATCACCCCAAAGCATAGTGGCTTAAAACAAACGTTTAGCTCACACTTCTGCATATTCGCAATTTAGCTGAGCTAGTAAATGATTCTTCAGGTCCTATCTGAGCACCTTCACATATCTGCAATCACTTGCAGGTCAACTTTGCTGATGTTGGCTGGGCTTTTTCATGTATCTGGGACACAAGAGCTGACTCAGCTCTGGTCACATGGTCTCTCCTCTTCCTTCAGGCTATCTTGCTCATGTGGTAGTCACAGGGTTCTAAGGGCAAAGGGGAGGGCAGCTGGTGGTTTTGGCTGGGAACTGGCATACTGTCACTCAGATCAAGTCCTAAGGCTAGCCCAGACTCGGGGGTCGGGAAATAGACTCCATTTCTTGGTGGGAGGAGCTTCAAAGTCACATTCAAAGGGTTGTAGAGACAGGGAGGGGAATAACTGCAGCCATTTTTTGGCTAACTATCTATCTGCCTCAACTGCCACGTAGGACTATGGGTCCACTGTGGCCAGAGCCTCTAATTTTTCAGGAGAAGCCAGAAATGTAACATCTCCCAAGTGTTCAATGTTGGCATCAGGTTCAGACATTTTAGAAATTCTGTGTGTGGGAGCCGCAGTTGGCACAGAGGCGCTGTGTGTGTTACATCCTCTGCACTCTGGTCTTTCCCAGCCAGGCCAGCTGGGCTTTCCTCATGGGCTCTGGAGCCAGGCTATGAGGCAGTGTATCTGGCTCAGCCCCTTTCCTCAAGAGAGCCATTTCACGTCACAGAACCTAGTTTCCTTTTGTGTAACGTGGGAGTAATAACAGCACCTCATGGGGGCATTGATTCATTGCACACAAGTGACACTCAATAAATCCCAGCTAATATAGTAATCTTGGCAGGGATTATATCTTTCTGAGACCACACCATGGTTCTCAACTATATCAGTTCCACTGCCCCCTTTTTATAACAGATATTAAATAAATTTATTATCCTGAGATATATCTTGAAAAAAATATATAATCTCCTACCTATACATGTAACTGCAAAAATCAATATAATGGCTTAACTTTTCTTAACTATATAGGAAAAATAAAAGGAAAATGATATCTAATAAAATATATATTTCAGTGTGCAAATGCTTGGGCACCACTGCACTAAAAGATGTAATGAAGCAATCAGGTGCTTGTATCTACTTATAATAAATAAGTCTGGACTTAAGGAAAGAAAAGTCTGAACCCATTATGTACAAAAAGTACAGGAAAATGAAAGAGCAGAGAATGTGTGTACCCTGCAATGGCAACTAGCAATGGTAACAAACCTGACTTCCTTGTATATAATAAGAGAAAGAAAGAAACAACGTCACTGAAGTAGGGGTTATAAAAGGTGGTGTCATAGCAATTCCCAGTGTTATGATGTGTGACTGGGTAGAGTCCAAGTGTCACAAAAATATTTCAGTTCTTGAAATTGCAGCATATTTTGAGACCTTCATTCAGTCTCTGAATGTTCAGAGGGACATGTGCGACATGGGGCAATTCTCTGTAGTGCAGCACTGTCCTTGCAGGACATCCCTCGTGCCTGGTCCCTGCCCACTGAATGCCTGTAGCATCACTTTCCAGAGCTTGGCCAACTAAAATCATCACACCAGCTGTAAATGGTTCTTTCTCAGTCCGTTAGATAGATGGCACCAAGATTCTTTATGATTCCAAAATGCATGCTGCCCCCATCCTTTGTTTTCATAGAGTGTTCAGTTTATTCTTTCAAGGCAGCTCTTCCCACCCGAGAGCCAAGAGGATCAAAGACTCGCCTTTGCAGCAGGCAGGAAGCTCTGCCTTAGGGAGGACTGTCCTAATGATACAGCCATCAGGGTGGAAGAGGCGGCCTTGCAGAGGTGGGTCATTCTGGCAGAGGTGGAATTGTCTAGCAAAAGGCACCCGCAATTCCAGCATGATGGCTGAGGCAGCAGAGTTTGGAGAAGGCAAATAAGCTTCTTTGTTTTCCTTTATCAGTTAATTGTATTTGTTTTAAACATAAAAGCAATATATGCTTATTGGAAAAAAAGAAACTTCAAACAATACACAAGTGTAGAAAGTAAAAAAATAAAGGCCCATTCCCCCTGGGTCTCCTGTTTCTCCATCCTCCCCCTAGTAGTTAACGTTGTCCATCCAAATTTTCTTCTGTGTATTTGTAGACAGACAGGCGGATGGACAGACATAGCTAGCTAGCTAGCAAGATAGATAGAATTTTTATGGGGCTTCTTCTATACATGCTATTCTATAACTTGCTTTTTCACTTAACCATAGTCATGAATATCTTTTCAGGACAGTATGAATAGTTCTGTGGGTTCTTTTTAATGACTGCACAGAGCTTCTTTCCAGGGCAGCTCTTAGACTATGGTTTATTTGGCCATTCCTCTATTGATGGATATTTGGGATGTTTCTAGTTTTTTACTATCACAAATAGAGTCACTGAACAACTTCTACCTTTATCCTGGCTCTCTTGAGTTGGTATTTTTTTCTTTCTTTTTTCTTTCCTTTTTTTTTTTTGAGACAGAGTCGCTCGCTCTGTTGCTTGGGCTAGACTCCAGCAGACAGTGGTGCTGGAGTGCAGTGGTGTTGTCACAGCTCAATGCAGCCTCAAACTCCTGGGCTCAGGTGATCCACCTGCCTCAGCCTCCTAAGCAGCTGGGACTAAAGGTGTGCGCCACCACGCCTGGCTAATTTTTTTATTTTTTGTAGAGACAGGGTCTCGCTGTGTTGCCCAGGCTGGTCTTGAACTCCTGGTCTCAAGGGATCCTACCTGCTCGGCCTCCCGATGTGTTAGGATTATAGGCATGAGCCACCCACTCCTGGCCAGCTGGAGTTGGTATTTCTGTGGGTAGATTTCTAGGGTAGGATTGATGCAGCAAAGGGTTTGTACAGTTCACGAATTGTCAAACTGCTCTCCAAGAAGATCTGGCCAATAGATACTCCCACCAAGAGAACGTAAGAAGGCCCGTTCCCCCCGCTCACCCAGATCTTGTTATCGTCTTTCAATTTCTGTTGCCTGTCTGAAAGGCTACATATAAAAAGTTTTGTCCACATTGCCTTAGAAAGGCCATAGAAGTACGAGGCCACCATCATTCTGTGGTAACTCCTTGATGATTGTGAAGAAGGGATGTGCTATCTCTTTGAGGGCCCCTTGCCCTCTGATTTTTGAGGCGACAGTTGTCCCCATGAGGCAGTTGGCTCCTTCCCATGGAAAGTAAGCCCAGAGGATGGAGTTTTGCAAATATCTGGCAACTGTTTACACCTTTCCTGCCCACAGTCAGCCAAGCTCCAAGACACCCATGGCGAGAGCAGACGGTCAGCGTGGGCATGTCCTGATGGGTAATCCCACCCCCTGATGCTTCTGAGGGGCTCCCACCTGCTCTGCCTATTCTTAGCCTCATGGCTGATCTGTCCTGAACATTTGGTCTGGAGATTTTTCATTAGGAAGAAGAGCAAGAGGCAAGATGACCATCAGGGAGGGCCCAGACAATGGTCCTGAGCAGCATTAGTGAGTCTTCTTGGAGGAGGCACACTCGGACAGTTGAGGTTTGAAACCCTTGTGGGTTTCTCAGAAGCTGGGCCTAAGGGCTACTGGTTGTAACCAGGGAAAGACTGTTGGAGCCTCTTCCCAGGTGCCGTTGACTTGGGGAACTCTCAAAATTCCAGATAGCCTCAAGAAGAGGACTAGTCATCCAGGCATCAATGGTGCATCTGGAAGGGACCTTGGCACCATTAGTTTCAGGGTTTTGTTTTGTTTTGTTACTTTTTTGGAATAAAACATTTCAAACCTATAGAAAAATAGAATAATGTAATGGACATTCAAGTTCCCACCACCTAAAATTAACAAGTGTTAACATTTTGCTGTTTGCTTCATCTGTTTTTATGCTAAACTATTTGAAGGAAATTATAGATATGATGACTTTTTACCCCTAAATACTTTAAATGCATCTCTAAAAATTAAGTTCCTGTGATTTTAAACACTTTTTTTTTAAAAGTAGCAGACCATGTTATTAAATGAAATAATCATGTGGACACCCAACATACAGAGTTGTGCTTGGGAAATACCCAAGTGAGGATGTCAAGTAGGCAGTTGAACATGCTAGTCTGGAGCTCTGGACCAAAGTTGGAGGTGGAGATCTGGGTTTGGGATGTGTTTAAAGCCATGTGGGGAGAGAGGGAGGAGAGGAGGCCCCAGGACACCCCAGCATTGAAGAGAGGCCAGCAGATGAGGCTGACAGAGCAGCCTGCAGAGTGTGAGGAGAAGCAGGACAGTGGGTGTCCCTGGGGCCAAAAGAAGAAAGTGTCTTGAGAAAGAGATCTAGGGCAGGACCGTTCTGAACGTGCCCAATCTCGGCTGATCTCGGGAGCTAAGCAGGGTCAGGCCTGGTTAGTACTTGGATGGAGACCGCCTGGGAACACTGGGTGCTCTAGGCCTTAGGTGCCTCTAGTCCCAGCTACTCGGGAGGCTAAGGCAGGAGGGTCGCTTGGGCCCAGGAGTGCTGGGGTGACAGAGCGAGACCCTGTCTCAAAAAAAAACAAGAAAGAAAGAAAGAAGAGAGAGGGTATCATCAGCCAAATCTGCCATCGAGACACTGAGTAAAGTGAGCGCAGAGAACTGACCACTGGCTTTGGGACAGATGGGGAGCCAAGGCCCACAATTGGCACTGCCCACCTAACATCTGACCTCACAAACTACAGATGAGGGAACTGAGGACCATAGAGGGAGGGAGACTTACCTGAGAGCACAGTAAGTTAAACGGCAGAGCCAGGACTACAGTCTGGGCCCCCTGGTGTCCTGAAGGGTAGGCTTTACCTGGCTAATACCAGCCTTCTCCCTTAGGCCACAAGCTGGATCTTCAGGCCTCAGTTTCTTACTGGTAACCCCTCTGCAGAGGATTACCAAGTACCCATTGCTGCTGCAGAAGATCCTGGAGAACACATCCCCTGATGCCAGTGCCTACCCTGTCCTTCAGAGGGCTACCTCGGCCCTCCAGGACGTGAACGCCAATATCAATGAGTACAAGATGCGCAAGGAAGTGGGTAAGGACTTGGGGCATTTAGGGGATACATCAGTGAGACTGCTTCCAGTTACAGAAAACTCATCTCAAACTGGCTTCATCAATAAAGAGAATGTAGTGGGTTGTGTAACTATAAATCCAGAAGTAATGTGAGCTTTAGGTAGGGTTTGATCAGGGAGCTGTTTCATTTCCCTGTAATCCTCTTTGCTCTTTACCGTGTATCAGCTTCATCTTCAGCCTGGCTTCCCTCATAATAGTAAGTGGCTATTGCTGTTCCAAGACTGACATCTGCACACCACACTTTCCAGGGTAAGACAGGGTTTTTCTCCCCTTACCCACAAAAATTAAATTGAAACTTCACTCTGATAGGACCCACTTGGGTCATGTGCTCAACCTGAACCAGTCATCATAGTTAGCGTGCCATGAACTGATTGTCTGAGGACTCGGTTATGTGCCCGTCTCTGAACCAATCACTGTTGCTAGGGGGATGGGATTATATGGATTGGTTTATACCAGTAAGCACCCACGCCTTGAGCCAGAGTGGGGTCAATCCCATCCAAATCACATGGCTGCTACACTGTGGAGAAGAAACCAATACTGGAGAGGTAAAGAGCTGTGTATATATCGGGGGGTGGGGGGTGGTAATCCCTGCTTCTCAGGTTGTTGAAACAGAAAAGTTTGGAAAATAAAGCTGCGTCCCAAGTATAGAGAAACCCAATTGCACAACTGAGACGATATAAAAATGATAATTTAGCTAATGTTTACTAAGGGCTAACTGTGCTATGTTTTTTCCTTCATTATCGTATTTGGTCCTTGCACTAGCCCTCTGAGGTTGGCCCTATTCGCCCCAGTTCACAGTCAGGTAAAATGAGAGTTTATATCATTTGTTCCCAGTCACAGAGCTGGTAAGGGACAGAGCCAAGTTTTAAACTCAGGCCTGGAGTCTTTACCACCATGCCGTATTTGGTAGCTTTGGATTTCCTCCCCACTTGCTTCTCCATCCAGGTCAAGAGGCGACAGATCAGTAGGAAGCAGTGAGTCAGGAATGGGCAGTGTGGTTCCCAGCTGGCCTGGCCGACCCTGGCAGAAGGACTCCAAACAAATGGCTCCTCAGTGCCTTCTTCTTTAGGAAGTCCATTCAGACCCGTTATAATATGTGACCCTCCCAGCAATCCTATGACGTGGCTAGCCTCATTTTACAGATGAGGAAACTGAGGCCCCGGGGAGTAGTGACTTGCCAAAGTCAAGCAGGCAGGAAGCTCTTCAGCCAGTGCTCACACCTCCAATGAGAACCCTGTGCTTTTCCTACACGGCTCACCATTCTCATGGATGTGATGCTGATGGAGCAGAGGGCCCAAGCAGGTGCCTGCCAGGCGTGTCAGTGACACTCGCTTTCCTAGGTCGGCTTTGGTCACGGGCTTCCCCTCTTCTCTGTCGGTGCAGCCTCCAAGTACACCAGGGTGGAGCAACTGAGCCTCCGGGAGCGACTGGCCCGCATCAACACGCATACCCTCTCCAAGAAGACCACACGGCTGGGTCAGCTGCTGAAGCAGGAGGCGGGGCTGGTGCCCAGGGTGAGTGGTGGCCTGGGAGGAAGAGTCACACCCCACCACTCCCAAGGGGCCAGACCCCGTGCAGTAGATGGGACATGAAGCTTGGGCTCCTTTCAGAAGTGAGGCAGCTGAGACGGCGAGAGCCAGGTGGCGGGAAGAGGCAGAGTTGAAACCCCCACCTGATTCTGCAGAGCCAGTGTAGGGCTTCTCCACTGAGCCCTGGGCCACTCTCTCTGGGGCCTCTTTACCCTGATAGGAGAGCTAATCTCTGGGTCTGAGCAAAGAACCAGCCTCAAATGGCTACTAGTAGCAGCTCAGGTTGATTGAGGGCTTACTCTGAACCAAGCATTATTTAATCCACACAATGAAGTAGGTGTTCTTATTATCCCCATTTTGCAGATGAGAAAACAGAGGCTCAGAGCAGATGAAACACTTGTCCACAGTCACACAGCTGGGAAGCAAATGAGCCAGTACTCCTATGCTCATGTGTCTGACTGCATGGGCTGAATGCAAAACCACTGGGCTTCACTGCTTTATGAGCACTGTAACCATTGAGCTACACTGTCCCACCCAGCTTTGAGGCTTTTAGAACTGGCTGTGGTGGGCGGATCTGTGGAAAGGTTGTCCCCAGTGAGGACTTGGGACACGGCAGCTGGTGTACACTGCCCCCACGTGGATCTTCGCAGCCTTCACAAGCAGAACTTTACTTTCAGACAGAAGACAAGGAATTCGATGATTTAGAAGAGAAGTTCCAGTGGGTGTCTCTGTGTGTGACTGAGCTGAGGAGCAACGTGGCTGTGTACCTGGATAATCTGGAGGTGAGGACCCTGCACAGTTAATAGTGGGCAAGTCTGGGCTGGGTTCCTCATGTAGGAGGCATGTGGGGCCCAGCCTATAAGCTGGCAAAGGCACCAGCTGCAGGAACCAAATAGATGAGGTCATCTGGCAAGCACTCCTCATTCAGGGGGCAGCTTCTGAGCCCCATTGTGGTTACCACTGGGCAGGGTCAGAATTCACTGGTGTCAGAGCACTCCAGAGGGACCCTGCCAGACCAGCACCTAGAGCAGGGGCGACAAACTCAGGTGCCTAAAGGGCCGGGCAGGTCATAGTATTAAGTGAAGTGTGCAGGTAGTAGGCAATCCAATGCGGTAGAAGCCTAATGTCTAACAGGTTGTTTATGAGGCTTTTTCAGCAGATTTAAATATAAAATAATATTTGGAATTTGAATGGCTCAATGAACGAATAAATGAATAAAATCTAAAGGAGTAGCACTTACTGAGCTCTACAGGGTTACTGCTGTGTGGCAATGTGCACCCAATGTGGCCAGTTTTTCTAATTTTAATTTTTAAAAACCCTGGAAATTCAGACTTTTAGGTGAAATTTCCTGATGTGTCAATGTGAGCAACTAATTAAATAAAGATTTAAATGCTATACACAGCCAAGAAAATGTATCTCTACAAACTGAATTCAGCCCACAGGGCCATCAGTTTGCACAGCCCTGCAGCATGTCATTTTCCTCAAGCCCAGATGCCCCCTTCATCTCGTCATCAGTGCTGACTCATTCCCTCCACTCTGCCTCCGTTAAGTGGTTTTGTTCCCAGTCACGTCTGTTTGTGCAAACCAGCTGGGGCAGAGAAGATAATGGGCTCTTTGGATAATGGGATTTGGGGTGGCATTACTGGAAGTGCATGAAAGGAAGGCGGTCCTAGTTCCACGCTCCTCCATGGGGGTCGATCACCTGCTTGTTCGTGTTCTGTCCTTGGCCTCCCTGGTGGCAGGATCCTGTTATAGCACAGTGAGCCAGAGGGGAGGACACATGGAGCCAAGTCATGAAAAAGGAAGGAGGGGCCGGTGGGTGCTGGGCCTTGAGAGAGAGACCAGAAGGACGTGAGAGATATGTCTGGCTTTGCCGGGCAGGATGAATATTTGGAAGCATTAAAGCTGCATTTCCGTAGACGCAGGAGTTAGACAACAGATGCAGTGGAATCCCATAGTGAAAGAGGGATTCCCTCTTTTAATCCTATGACCGAGTCAAGGAAAAGCCTCTTTGCTGGTATGTCTTCCATACATGCAGAATGAGTCTCAGGCTGGGGGTCTTCAGCAGGCAATGATATCCAGACAGTAAAATATAATAAATTTTTTTTCTTTTTAGAGCAATTATTTGTATATGCCTATCTATAACAATTATTACTGGTTTTCCCTTTATGGTAGTGTCATAAGGTGGTTTTGATTTTTTTTAAAAAATGCATTGATTTAAATAGGAACAGTTAGTTGGCTTAGAGAAAAGTATTAATAGAACATGTGGAATATGGACATGCCAAAAAATTACAAAGGTGATATGCAAATGTGTGCAGTTCAGGAAGCACTGGAATAGGGAGAAACATGTTGGTTTAATCAAAGGAAGAACTTTCTGATCACCCAAGTTGTGCAAGAATAGAATGGGCTGTGTGTGTTCCTGTCACGGGGCGAGGGGGCTGGGGGGGACAGTGTGTAAAGAGCCTGGACAACCTCTTTGAGAGGTACGGAGGAGGGGAATTCAGGCATAAGATGGCCACAACAGGCCATGATTGGATGTCTCCCATTGGTCCTGGGTCCAGGCTTTCCTCCGATGCAGGCCGCACGAATACAATCTGGACATCCCCGGGGGGCCTGTGGTGCAGTATTGCAACCTGGCCAGAGACCTTCAGCTCGAGGCCTTCCTGAAGTTCGTGAGTGGAACTTCTTTCTCCTTTCTTTCTTGTAGGCTCCGTAGGTGGTAGAGTCTACAAGAATAATGTTTACGCGTCGGGCACTTTACAAAATTGTCACATGTATAACCACCTGGGGGGTCAGGAGCATAGCGATTATTATTAGTGCATTTTCCTGATAAAAATAGCCCAGCTAATGTTTATTGAGCCTCACTGTCTGCCAGGCACTGCGCTAAACCCTTTACGTTCTTTACCTCATTTAATCCTCACCGCATGGCTTTGGGGGTAGATACTATTAATAGCCCCATTCTGCAGATGGGAGCTGAGGCTCGGAGAGGGTGACCTCTCGGGTTATTTATATAGATGGTCAGTGGCAAGGTTCAATCTGAGCTCCAAAGGCTCTGCTCTTAACCACCACTCTAGACAATATCTTTTTCAAGATCTTCACATGGTAATGATACTAAGAGGTGACATATACTGAATGCCCAGTCTGTGCCAGGCATTCTGTTAAGCTCATTACCTGCATTGTCCCCATTTTTCAGATAGGCAGATTGAGGCCCAGAGAAGTTAGATAACATGCCAAAGGTCACAGCTAGTCGGTGGAGGTGGGACTGGAATCCAGGCCTGCCTGCCTCCAAAGCCCCTTCTCCCAGCCCCCGCCCTCTGCCATCCCTCCCCACAGAAGCAGCGGCTGGAAGGCCTGGTGTGGCGGCCGCTGTGCAGCCTGGCCAAAGCCCTCATCGGCCCTCGGAACCTAATCAAGAAGCGTCTAGACAAACTCCTGGACTTTGAGCGGGTGGAAGAGAAACTGCTGGAGGTGGGCAGCATAACCTATGAGGAGGAGGCCACCCGGCACACGTACCAGGCGCTCAACTCCCTGCTAGTGGCTGACCTCCCGCAGTTTAACCAGCTGGTCATGCGGTGGCTGGGCCAGATCCTGTGCACGTTCGTGGCCCTGCAGAGGGATCTCGCAAAGCAAGTGCTGCAGAGGGCAGAGGGCAGCATGGCCCAGGTGAGGCCACTGGGACTGGGGTGCCTCTGGGGAATAGCCAGGCAAGGCCTTGCAGCCCCTTCAGCCAGCTGTTTGCAGGGGCTGGGAGGGAGGGAGGTTGAACCTTCCAAACAGGCCATCAGCACTTAGGAGGAGGCAGTGGAGACCTTCTAGATCTCTCTCGTGCCTATTCTCCCTCCATTACTGGAGTCAGACCATGAAAGAAATGATAGGACTGGGACTATCATTTCACTTCATAGCAGAAGAAGTTTTGCTGGGAAAATAACAGAACTTGGAACCAGTCTCTGGAGTGTATTGGAAATTGGAGACAGAGACGGAAGGTCCCTTCTACCCAGTCAGGAGTAAATGTCTCAAGCTGGTATTAGGACTGCTATTACTACTTCTAGCAGCTACTTCTCAAGCACCCTCATTGTATACCTGTTTGGAGCACTTCCCATGCATTGTCTCATTTAATCCTCGCAACAACCCTACAGAGTAGAGTAGGAGTTATTATTATCCTCATTTCAAAAGTAAAGAAGCTGAGGCACAGAGAGGTTAAGTAGCTTGCCTAAGGCTGCACAGCTAATAGTAAGCTTTGAATTCTCGCAGTTCAACTCCAGAGGCTGGGCTCTGAGCCACAATGTTTAAGAGCCTGTACAAGGAGCTGTCGGCTGATAGCATTAATAGGTTCCAAAGAGGTTTGGACAAACCTCCAAATGCAAACTTTGATTTGGGAATTTGAAGACTGGGGTTGATATAGGAAAGAATACCCACCCAACTGCTTCCAGATCTTGCTCTCTGATGTCAGCATGAGAGCTGAGTGAGCGGCTTGCAGTCCAACCTCGGGAGCATTTCAGTACTCCTCATGCCACATGCTGTCTCCTGTGCTTCACAGTCCCCAGCTCAGCTTTCCCCATCCAATTCTTTGCATGAAAATTCCTCTGAGATTGGCCTTCCCTGCCTGTCACCTTTCTAACCCGCAGCCCAACTCCATGCCTGCAGCCCTCCCTTCCAGCACATGGCTGCTGAGTGTGGCTGTGTTCCCTTTGCACAGACCTATTCCTCGGCCTGGAATGCCCCTTCCATCCCCCGGGCCTTTCGTGGTGTCAAATGAGTCTCTGGACAAAGCTCTCAGAATTCCCTGTCCCCTGGGTGGGAGAATCCATCTCCACACCCCATCCTCCAGCAGCCCTAAGGATGCACTTCCGCTGAGCCCTCCCAGAGCCTGCCGTCTGAGTATGCGGCAGGGATCCATGAAGGGGTTTCTCCTCAGGCAGGAGGGCTGGGACTATGGGCTTTTCTTCTTTTTGGCCCTCACAGTTTAGTGCAAAGTTCTGTCTCAGACACCCTTTTTGAATTGAGTCAGGCCTGAACCCTCTACAAAAAGAAGCATTTCTCTTTCCTGAAGGCAGAAGAGTAAATCTGATTAGGTTATCTCTTCACTGTCCTCTAGCCCTCTAGTTTTGTCTCTCTCAGGCTGCGCAGCCCCCTTGCAGTAAAGCTGGGTTGTGCAGGGCTGGGGAGTGTTTTGGGAAGTCAGTAGGGGGGCAGTCAAGTTTATAAAAGCAGAAGATGAGAGTGTTTCCTGATTGGTCCTATGCTTTAGACGGTCAGTGACTGCTGCCCACCTGCCTCCTCTGTGTCCTGTGGTCCACTTGCCTGCCTGTCCCTGTGGAGCCTGGGAAAGGCCTGTGTGGTGGAAACCTCAATCTGTCTGCATCCTGGGGCAGGGGACAGAGGGGAGGCCCTAGGTCAGACCCAAGAGTAATGAGTTTGGTGACAAGCCGAGAGGACATGTCTCTGTTAGCTGCAGGGTCTCACTCATTCCTAGGTTGTCTGATGAGAATGCAGGAAAGCCTTAACAGGGTCAAAGTCTCAGGAGAGAGCATTGCTCAGAACTCCTTGGATTGCAAGTAACATAAACCCAAACCAAGCCAGCTTGCGCAGGGATAAGAATATATTGACTTGTACAACTGGGAGGCCCAGCAAGGGCTCGGGCCTCGGGCATGGCTACAGTCAGTACAAATCCTGTTGTCAGGGTTCTGGCTTTCATTCCATCTCCTGGCTCTGCTTCCCGCTGTGGGTTGGCTTTATTCTCAGGCAGGCTTATTTCTGCATGGTGGGAGACATGACTACTGACAGCTCCAGGCATATACCTTCACATCCCATAATCCAAAAGAAGAGCAACCCTCTCATCCCAGCCTTCACACACTAAGTTGGAGGATTCCAACTGGCCTTGCTCGGGTCCATTGTCCATCCCCTGGACCCATCACTGTAGAGGGGAGGAAGGGATGCCCTGACCACCAGTCATATGGCTTCAGCACCATGATGGGCAATGCCACTGGACCCTAACAGAAGGACACTTTCTTAAAGGAAAGTGGGCCAGGAGGCAGACAAAGCAACAGCTGACTGTGACAAAAAGGTGCTTAACACATCAGGGGCTAGAGTGTAGGCGGCCAGGTCTCCCTGTCCCCTCTCTCCCAAAGAGGGCTCTCTTGACAGTGCCTGTCACCACCCAGCTGCCCCACCACCACGTCTCCGAGCCGGCCTTCAGGAAGCTGGTGGAGGATGCACTAGGCCAGACCGGTAACCAGCTCTGTTCCTTTCAAGAGACCTTTGAGAAGGTGCCGCCACCTCCCACCACACAAGTAAGTGTCCCTCCCTCCCCACTAAAGACTGTCCAGTTCTTTACCTGCCAGTGGGTGAGGCTCAGTCTTTCCTTTCCTTTTCCTTTCCCCAGTATTTTCTGTTACCCGTGGAAATATTTTCTCTTCCTCTCTCTCCTTTCTCTCTGGGAGCCTGCAGGAGTGGGGGAACATACGCCCACATACATACATGCTCCTCATGGCCAGTAAACAGAAGAGCAGCATAGAACTCTTGGGTCAAGAATAAGAAAACCCAAACTTTTTTTTTTTTTTTTGAGACAGTCTTGCTGTCACCCAGGCTGGAGTGCAGTGGCGCAATCATAACTCACTGCAACCTTCAACTCCTGGGCTCAAGCAATCCTCCTGCCTCAGCCTCCTGAGTAGTTGGGACTAGAGGCACAGGCCACCATGCCTGGCCTAGTTTTTGAACTTTTTGTAGAGGTGGGGTCTTGCTATATTGCCCAGATAGGTCTCGAACTCCTGGCCTCAAGCAATCCTCCTGCCTCAGCCTCCCAAAGTGCTGGGATTATAGGAATGAGCCACAGCACCTGGCCCCCAAACATTTTAATATTAAGTAAAATTAGACACAATAATGGGCAAGTAGCATTAACATCCAAAAACCTGGAACTTTTTCAAATTTGTCATCAAAATGTATCCTTTTCCTTCCCCACCTTCTAATACCAGCTTCAATACCAGCATTCAAGATGTATAAAATGTTTGAATAAGAAGTCATTTAAATTTCCTTTTTGCTATGGTATTTTTTAATTGCAAAGGACAGTGTTTCAGCTGCATGATGGTTTACAAAGCTCTGGCTGGCCAAATGCTTGTTTTTTTAAAAGTATTTTCCACTAGGCCAAGTGCAATGGCTCATGCCCGTGGTCCCAGCACTTTGAGAGGCTGAGGTAGGAGGATTGCTTGAGCCCAGTAGTTTGAGGTTACAGTGAGCTATGATTGTGCCACTGCATTCGGCCTGGGTGACAGAATGAGACCCTTCAAAAAATTTTTTCTTGAAATTTTTTAAAAAAGTATTCTCCTCTGTAATATAAGGAAAGGATATCTTCCCGTCACTTGCAGAGTACACCCAGGTAGTGTGTGTCTTAAAAGTAACCAAAGCAGCTGTAGGGAGAAGGGGCTCCCAGACTCGGACAAGACCTGGATTTGAGAAAACTGAAACTATGTGTCCACTACATTGGAGATGTGAAATGAAGGGTGGGGAGACAGCTGCAATATTCCCCAGAGGGAGAAGGGGGCCCCAGGAACACAGAGAAACAAGAGAAAGAGCCCAGCAGAGCACAGCAGATACAGGGGGCCTTCACACCTAGTCAAGGTGCAGAGAGTGTCAAATGTCAGCCACAGTGGGGAGGCTGACTCCTCCTGGACCACAGCTGTCCCCCCCTCCTACCCCACACGGGGAGCTGCGCCCAACAGAGGTCTCACTGGGGTTGTGCAGAGGGCCCTGCGACTACGCAGGGAAAGAGCAACAGTGAGGACAGTAAAGAACAGAGCAGCCTCTTGAATGCATCATGGGAAACTCCTCACTCTTTTTACTTAAAACAAGTTAAAATAACATTTTTTTAAAATTGGGAAAGCAATGAATACTTATTGTAGAATAGTGAGAAGACACAGAAAGACAGGAAGGAAGAAACAAATGGAAACATCCATAATCCCAGTGTGTGTTGCACATGGGTAGGAAGACACCCCCTTCCCGCCCTACCCTTCTCCCCTCCACATACACACAAACCTCCTAGGAATTCCTGACTTATTTGGCTGAGGGTGTAGAACCCAGTGGAAGTGGGGTAGCCCCCAGGACGGGAGCAGTCCTGGTGATGTAGCTCTTCCCGGGGCCTCCAGGGGCGCTGCTGTTCTCCACACAGGTGGGGGCTGGCCAGGCTGGAGGAAGAAGGCCAATGTTGGCTATACCACCGTTCTGAAAGAAACAACCCCAACACCACTGTTCCGAAAAAAAGCTACCCTGTCTCTACACTTCCCTTTAAGGACCTGTTTCAAAACACTGGGCTCCCTGGTTCTTAATCCTGACTCAGCATCCCCATTGGGGTGGGGATGTGGCAGTCTGTGCCCAAATGCCCGTGGAGGGGACATGGTGAATGTATATTCATATGTATAGGGGGGAGAAAATAGTAAATATATATGTAACATATTTAGTTTGTTATTGGTTTTATAAAAAGGGGACAATCACCCCTGAATCTCTTCTCATTGATACTTTTGTTAGAAGCAGTATCATGGAATGGAAAAACAGGAAATGCCAGGAGATTTTTGGATGAGCTGAAAGTGCCATCAAATCACTCTTCTCAGCTAGATGGCACTTTCCATCTGGGCAAAACTGTCTCCTGTGTTTCTGCTACACCATTCACAAGGCTCACTACAGCGCCTTGTAAATGGTAGGTGCTCCATAAATACTTGTGGACTGAAAACTCATGGAACCAAAGATAACATCCCTGCATTCTGGCCCTGGGCTGGCTATTTAAGATGCCAGTTGAATAGGGCCTGGTGCCCACGAGAGGCTCACAGTCTCATGGGCTTGGAAGACCTGTATGAGGCATTTTCCTGTGGGATGACTTAGCTTAAAGTATGGGCAAAAATTAGGACTCAATCCTAGGAGTTCTATAATTGAGAAATTTCAGAGCTTAAATTAAAATTTTAGAGAATTCCAGAAATTAGAAGTTTCTTCTGAGATGCCTTTGGATATTAAGAGCCAGCCATCTTCTAGCCAGGGCACTGTTGCCCTGATTAGGATGTGCTCTTCGATGGAGGTTGGATCAGGCCCAGTGTTCCTGGCTCTCAGTATGTGGGCTTTGACACATTTATTTAGGTACCTGTGTCTGTCTCTGTCCCTCCTGTCCCCAGCCACTCCTTCCAGGTTCTGAACGACAGGTGCAGGCTCTCCTGAGCAGGTATGGCCCCGGGAAGCTGTATCAGGTGACAAGCAATGTCAGTGGCGCTGGGACTCTGGACCTGACACTGCTGCGGGGCCAAATCGTGGCCCTTCTTCAAAACAAGGACACCAAAGGCAACAGCGGCCGCTGGCTGGTGGACACTGGGGGTACGTGAGCCTTTGTAGGCCCTTCCTCTCTTTCTGGGAAAGCCACCCTACAGAAGCCAGTGGGGAGACACAGGCACCCTTGTTTCCCCACAGGACCAAAGTCTGGCTGTGCAAATCCAGGATGGGAATGAGTACAGGTGACAAATGCAGGGCTCGGGGCACAGTCAGCTTAGAGTGACTCAGTGGTGCATGAAACGCCAACTAGAGGAATTCAGTCTTCAGTCTTGCAAGGTCCATCAGTAAGCACATACTGCATGCTGGGTGCCGTGCACATTAGATGAGGACCTGCCCCAGGGGCCTCACAGGCTACTGGGGTGGACAGAGCTAGATGGAGGGAACCCCAGCAGCACCCTGCGAGATGGGGATATGCACAGAGAAGGAGTGTTCAGATCCCGGCTACATGACAGAAGTCTGATATACAGAATGAGGGAGTGATTATCCTGCCTCCTCTGCACTGGTCGTGGCCTTGGGGTGTGCTGCTCAGGTCTGGGTGCCCCAGTGTAACCAGGCTGGAGGCAAGTGGCACCAGAACCCAGGACAAGATGGCCCAGCGAACATCTTCCAAAGAGGGGCATGTGACCCCCAGATGAGGGTTGCATAGGATTATTGTGAGAGAATCCACAGACAGGTTTTCCCCCTTCAGACAGTTTATGATAATTGTTACTTAAGTATTTTAATATGTCTTAGAAAAATATATAACTAGTCCACAAGCCTATGATTATAATCATATAATTGTATAGTACAAGGCCAAGTTTTCAAAAGCGAGTCAGTTAAGAAACTTAAGGTGGTACAAATCAGACAGAAATCACGAAACAACACTTTCATGACTTCAGCTGGGAACGATGGAATGGGTATTAAGCAAGGCCCTGGGACCAAGAGGGCTGGGTTTGGATTCCAACTCTGCCACTTTACTGTGTGATCTTGGGAGTGCACAGAGCTTCTCTGAGCTTGGCTAGCTCAGTGTGAAATGGAGATTATAATACCAACTGGCCTCACAAGTTGATGTGAAGACTAGATAATCAAATGCGGTTCTGGCACCCAGCAAGCCCTTGGGAAGTGATAGCCATTCGTAATGGCAGCAACCAGAGCAGCACTGGAATAGCTGCAATGTGAGGAGCAACTGGGGCTGCTTGGGAAGGAGAAAGGCAACCTCTGCCTCCTGGGAAAGGCAGTCCTAGGGACAGGAAGCAGCTTTGCTCTGGGCAGCCACCAGAGGGGTGTGGGAGTCGGCGGTGCCAGCACCAAGAAATCAGTTTTCATGCTAGTCCAAGGATGAACTTATCTCTGTCAGAGCTGATCAAATGGAGCGGGCTGCCAAGTAAGGGATGAGCCCCCCATCACTAGGGGTGTGCAAGAAGAAGCTAGAAACAGTGCAGGGGCAGGGAGCTGAGGTTCCTAGATGACCTTTTCAGGTCCTCTTGGGTACTGAGAAGCTGTGTTGGAGGCATTCACATCCACTGACTTTCTCCACCACCAAAAGGGATGGGAAGGTGGCCTATGGCCCAATAACCTTCTTTGTGTCCCCTAGGACATCGAGGATATGTGCCAGCTGGGAAACTGCAGCTGTACCGCAGTGAGGAGGAGCTCAGAGAACAGGCGAGGCCGCATGAGGACTCCCGACATCTAACACCAGAGCCCACCAGGGCCCCAGTGCCCTCTGTCCCCACTGTGACCCAGGTGAGTCTGAGAGGGGCCTAGGGGCTTGCCTCCCCTTGGCCACCTACACCAGGGCTTAGATTTCCCTCCCCTGTCAATGTCTGTGCTCCTCCTATCTGGAGGGGCTGCCACCCTGTGAGGCTGGGGTCTCGATCAGTGTCCATGCCAGTGTCCTGGCTGGGGGTGGGACCTGGAGAAAGGGGCCTCCCTGCTGCACAGCAGCCCCAGAGAGCTAACCTCTCGTCCCCCGTCGGCGGGGCAAGTGGGAGTCACTCATCCATCCTTTCCTTCATTCATTCGGTATTTGCCAGGCACTGTACTAGATGAGAGATATAGTGATGAACAAAAGTAAATCATGGTCTTTGCCTTCCTCAGACTTGTGATCTGGGGTGGGGGAAACAGTGATTAATAAAATAACTGCCTGAATAACTGTAAAGTTAATAGCAGAGATAAGAACCAGAGCTCTAGGTGTGGAGAGGTCCAGGAAAGGTTTTGCTGGGAAGAATGATGCTTTTTCTCAGCTAGGAAAGGTGAGAAGGAATTAACTGGATAATGGGGCTGTACTGGCCTACAGATGGGAAGAGCTCTCTGGAAAGCATGCACAGCACGTGCAAAGGCCCAGTGACAGGAGAGTGCAGGGGGTGTATGAGGAGCTGAGGGAAGTGTGGCCAGGGAAGGGGGAGTGATGTGCTGTGGCAGGGGGGTGCTGGCAGGGATGGGCCAGAGAGCCTTGTGGCCTTGACGAGGTGGCAGTCTTTCTCTGAAAAGCAATGGGAAGCATGTGCACACATGTTCATGGCAGCATTCTTCATAACAGCCCCAAAGTAGCAAAGAGCCGTCAACATGAATGGATAAATGCAATGTGGTGTGTCCATACAAGGGAATATTATTCAGCCATGAAAAGGAATAAAAGGAATGGACTACTGATACCTGCTACGGCATGGATGAGCCTTGAACGCTAATGCTAAGTGGACGAAATCAGGCACAAAAGGTCGCATACTGTAGGATTCCATTTATATGGTTGTGCAGAACAGGCAAACCCATAGGGGTGGAAGGTAGAGTAGTGGTTGGCAGGGGCTGAAGGGAGGGAATGGGGAGTGACTGCTGACTGGTATGAGGTTTCTTTTTGGGGTGATGAAAATGTTCTGGAATTAGATAGTGGTGATGGTTGCACATATCTGTGAATATACTAAAAACCACTGGGTTGTACACTTTAAAAGGGTGAATGTTATGATGTATGAATTATATCTCAAAGAAAAAAAAGTGATTGGACACCAGTGAGGGGTTTGGCTTTGCAGGGACGGAGTCCTTGAGTAGGGAGGAAGCTCAGTGGGGTCATTGTAGGGATTGGATGAGATAGAAAGGCCAGGCAGGACATATTGTGAACCTCCATAAAGGGGGCTGCTCTCACAGCTACCGTCAGCAGTCACAGGGAGCTTCACAGGTGAGGCATGAGCAGCAGAAGGGATGTGACAGAGAGGGCTTGCAGCGGAGAAGCACGGATGTCTCGGGCCAGGGCGGCTGTGGAAGCCTGCAGTGGGCTGTGGGAGGGCTGCAGAGATGTCTGGGGATGGCTTGGTGTGTAGCTTGTGCCACACTCATTGGGAAGGCTCTGGGGCCACATTCTCCAGCATTAGCCAGAAGCAGCACACCAGGGGCTACAAAGGACGCGCAAAGGCCCCATAGAGGGCCTGACCACCCAACTCAGCCCCTCTGGGGAAGGGAATGAGGTTGCCCCTGCCACCTATCCCTAGTCAGTGTGGGTATGGTTTCAGGGAACCCCCACCCAGGGCTTCATGTGAGTAAGTTCAGCTGTTTATCTGCCCAAACATACCAGCTGCTTCCTCTTTGTTCCTGGGCTGCTCTGTGGGACTCACATGAGATCATCCTAATCCTGCCATGCTGCTTAATATTCCTGTGGTTTGGCCATCAGTACTAACAGTAATGGTTTTAAAAAAAAATAAAAAAAGAAAGAACCAGGCAGCCTGCATTTATTGAGCCCTTACTATGTACCAGGCACTATGCGAAGCCCTACGCATACATTCATTCATTAAATTCCCTCAATGACCCAGAGGGAAGGATATCATTACTTCTATTTTGCAGATAAGGAAATTGATACCCAGAGAGGTTAAATATTAGCCTAATAAATGCCTTCCCCTCCAATTTTTTTCTCCATTTCAGTGCTTGTCCCTAAAAAAGTAACCAAGTCACCCAAAATCCTATCTCTACTCCAAGCTGGGAAACTGGCTTGGGCAGATGAAACTCTTAGATCTGGAGAGGGGTGGGGTGCTGAGTCTGCTCAGCGATGTGGCATCAGTGGATCAAGAACACCTATTCTGAGGTCAGACAGGCCTAGGCTTCACTGCTCTGTGATTTTGAGTAAGTTTGTTAACTTCTCTGATCCTCAATTTCCTTATCTGAAAAACAAGGCAAATGGAATGATAGAATTGTTGTGAAAACCAAAACCCAGTAAAGTGTTGGAACAGTACAAAGGATGTACTTGGGAGGTGATGAATACCCAGCAATGGGGACCAGAGCCGAGTGGGATGGGAACAGGATAAACAGCTTCTCTAGAGTGAGTTTGTTTGTCTTCCCACCCTGACCATTTCTGTGTCATTCCTCATGTGTTTCAGGTGGTAGCAGCGTACCCCTTTATGGCCAGAAGCAGCCATGAAGTGAGCCTGCAGGCAGGCCAGCCCGTTACCGTCCTGGAAGCCCAGGACAAGAAGGGGAACCCGGAATGGAGCCTGGTGGAAGTGAACGGACAGAGGGGTTACGTGCCTTCTGGCTTCCTGGCCAAGGCCCCGAGCCCAGCTCCGTGGGGCTGGAGTCTGCCGTCTTAGAGTGCCCTCCTTGGAGCCCATGTTGCCAAGAGATGGGGGTGCTCAGAGGCTGTGACCCTGGAGGGAAAAGAAGCAAAGAAAAGGTGGGGGTAGAAGGGGAGATTGGGCCAGGGTGGGTGAAGGGCCCCTAGGAGGCAGTCAGAAGAGGTGGGTGGGACTTGCAGAATGCTTGGCGTCAGTGGGCACAGAAGGCTCCAGCCAGAACCGCTCATTATGTGTGCACAAAGAAGTCATTCCAACCTGGGGTCACAACACCCTGGACAGCAGGCCACAGCTTATGGCCAGACTTACTGTGCCTCCATCTGGGCCTGCCCGTGGGAGTGGGTCACCCAGGTGAATGCTAGCTGTGTGCTGTGTGGCTGCAGGGAGGGGTGCTGGAGAAGTCCGGAGCTGCCTGGCTTGGCAGTTCACTCCTGCATGTGGTATCAGGAGAAGACCCCAGAGCTGACCAATCAGCTTTTATTTCTCCATGCTGGGAGCTGTGTTATTGTGGGCAGTGAACCACTGGCAACCCTCTCAAGCAGGGAAGCCATGGTTTGTTTGATGCAGTGGAGAGGTTCCCAGGAGACTCTTGACTGGGCCTGGGAATGGGTGTGACCGAGTCACAGTTCTGGAATATGTGCAGGCAAATTCAGAGGCTGCTCCAGGGAAAAGGGGATTTTTGATGATGTGTTAGGTAGGGTGTGTGAGGCTGTTGGCAGCAGTTGTACACTGTTGCTGTTTTCTCTGGACCAGGGGACAATGGGGTATGCAAATCATAGAGGAAACTATAAAGTAGGTGACTAAAGGCCTGGTGGGTGGGGAGGTTAAGCAATGGCTTGGTTTCCTGTTTCTGGATAGACGGGGAGCCAGGGGGAACCCCCGGTGGTTTCAGGGTGCCTCTGAGGGCCTGGAGGCAGTGGTGGATGTGATGCCAGTTGGCCGTGGGACCTTAGACATAGGGCACAACTTCGGTTTTCCCATTCAGAAAGGCCTAACTCACAGGTTGTGGTGGGAATGAAGGGAGGCCGACCATGTGGAGGCTCCTTGTAAACTGCAAAGTGTGATGCCAGTGTCAGTGCTGTCAGTGTCTCAGCGTGGCCCCAGTCATGAGCTGGCAGAGCTGGCAAGTGGAAGCATCTGTGTGGGTACTCCCCACACCTGTGTCCATGGCAGCACACATTGCTAATCAACATGGCGTCCTTTCCTATCACCCAGGATCTACCTCGGGGTCCTTCTCAATACTGCTTTCTAGGTAGCCAGTCTCTTAAACTTAGTAAGCGAATCATCCCTTTCCAGAAACTGGAAGTTGGAGTCCCTCAAAAACTGTTCCTGTTTTCAAGGAAGAACGACCCAATGGGGCCATGTTGGGTGCCGTTGCTGCTGGGTCATCATTTCTAGGCTGTTGCTTTGGGCAAAGATAAACTGTGAGATTCACAGAAAGGAGAAAAGGTAATCCAGTGTGGTTGTTACACAACTTACAAAGTTTGGAACCAACCCAAGTTAGAGTGTATGTAAAACAGGTGGCAGTTTAGATTTATTTCCAAGGACATCTCTATGTTATAACTATAGTGCCTAAAGCTATGAGCTCTGGTTTTTGAAGAGCTTTTAAGAAATATATGCATGTCTGTGTCAGACAGTCTATAACTTGCCTCCCCTGGGCTTGTTAAAGCGTGAAGACTCTGCATAATGCAAGAGAAACTCTGCCCGCACAATCCCTTTCTCAGCACCAAATTCATTTTATAGGATGCTCTTGACTCATTTTCCTTTCTCTTTCCTGCTCCGATTTCTGATAAAAATAAGAAGCATAGGGGAACAGATAATAAAATAGGAACTCCACTTGTGGGTTCCACAGATACTTGCTGAGAGCCTATTGTGTGCTGGAACTCTAGCTCAGGGGTTCTCAATGTGGCTGCTCCCTGAAGTTACCTGGGCAGCTTTCAACATGGCCGAAGCCAGGGTCCCTCCCACCCAGAGATTCTGATGAAATTGGTCTGGGATCTGGCTCAGACCTCAGAAATTCAGAAAGCTCCCCAGGTGCTTCTCAAGTGTGGCCAGGGTGGTTGAGGACCTCTGCCCGAGACACACAGTGGTGGACAGATAGAGCTTGGGTCAGAGATGGCCGTGAACTCTCAGCTAGGATGTGCCTAGCAGAGCTTTGCACTAGCTGTTTCAAACAGGCAGCTTCAGAGGCAGTTTGATATGGAACAGCCTGTTCTGTCAGGTCCCAGAATGTATATTTATTAAGTGCCATTAAAAGGGACCTGAACAAAATTGGATGTCTCGTAGGCATAAGGGAGGAAAATGAAACATACTTGGAACTAAGTCTATCTCATGAAGGGAAAATAAAAATGTATTCAGTAGCACATGGGTTATGGTGTCTCATAGACCAGGGGATAAGATTAAAAGTCACTGAAGGGGAGGAAAATGCATGTTGAGAAGATGGAGAACGCCTGTATTTTCTCCAGGGGACTCTGTATAATGTGCCTTTTTCCCCTCCAAATGCTTAGAACCATTGTACTGTGTCTTATTTATTTCACTGTTGGGCTGTCACATACTAAATTTGCTAAGATATTTGCCTATGAACTGAACAAGACTTCCAGAAGTTGAAGACTGATTCGCAAGGGTACCCCTTGCTTCCCGCAATGGAGTGAGACCTCTTAAACCCTTTGGGCCCCAACTCGGTTTTGGACATGAGGACATGATCACAACATCAAAAGAAAGACAAATGAATTCTTGGTTAATATAATGAGCACTAGCTCTGTGAGTAACTGATGTGAACTGCTAGGAATAAAGGACTTCAAAGATGTAAACATCTCTGGAATTTGTGTGACTCTAACCGTCAGATGGTCAGATGCCCCAGCATGCCATTTGTTTGCTGGACACTTGCTGTGTATAAAAGTGGCACGTTATTCACTCATGTGTTCATTTAACATGTACGCACACCCTTTATGCCTCCAGGAGCTGGCCTTAGCTGCTGGGGATGCAGCAAGAAATCAGACAGATGAGGTCCTGTCCTCCCAGAGACCCACAGTCTGGTAAGGGAGACAGACAAGTCAGCAGTCAGTTACATGTGGCGCAAATGTCAGGATGGGGCAGTAGCAGGTGCCATGCCAGCCCAGGGGTGGGGCCTGCCTCTGACTCAGACTTGGTGGCCAAGGTAGGCTTCCTGGAAGAAGTTATATCTAAGCTGAGGCCCAGAGGGTGGCTGGGGTTAGGTGAAGGTGGCAGGGAGGGCACATGCAGAGGCCCAGAGGTGACGACAAGTGTGGCATGTCAGGGAACTGAGATGCTGTAGAGCTAGAACACAAGGCATATGCAGGGGTGTCAGCAGGTGTGGTTAGAGAGGTCAGCACAGTGAGTAGCCTTGGGTTTTATTCAGAAGGCAGTGGAGAGCCACTAAAGGGTTTGAAGCAGAGGAGTGACATGCTCAGGGTGGTATTTTAGGAAGATCACTAGCTCTGGCTGCATGCCTATTGTGCCCATAGGCAACTGCATGCTCCGCAAGGGTAGGAAGCTCTGATTCACCCTGGAATCTCCCTAAGCCTCTGCCACATGCCTCAAGTAATAGATGTTCGATACATATTGCTTAGAACTTCCCAGAGAGGATGGGAACACCAAAGCCCTGCCTTCAAGGAATCCCCTGGCTGGCAGGAGAGTACAAGCATCAAGCAGTTATCTGGCCTATGAGGAAGGATGTCCTCAGCCCCAGAGGGGTTCTATGGACCAAGCTTATGGGTGTTCTGACAAGGGGGAGATTTGGGAAGGCCGAGGTGGGCAGGGGCAGTTTCCTGGAGGAGGTGGGGCAGGTGCTTGGCCTTGTGGGATAAATAGGCTTGGGGAAAGCAAAAGGGACAGAGGTCTTCTCAGGCCTGGGAGGTGGTAGTGTGAAAAAGGCTCAGCTCTTGGCCTTAGAAAACCTGAGTCCAAGGCCTACTTGACCACCAGCAAGTAGCAAATACATTTACCATGGTTTCCATACATGGGGAAGTTTGATGAGGGGCCCAGCCTGCCCTGCGTTCCCCACTTGGACCGAAAAGTACTCATTGCAGAGCTGTGCCTTATCTCAAGGGATCCCTGGCTCCCTCCACCAGGACTTCGCTTCTGACACAGAAGAGTCATTTTAGGGCCTGTCATAGCAGGGCAGAGCCTAAAATACTCTGGACTGGGGGGTAAGGATTCCACTCCTGGCAACATCCCAGTAACTGGGATCCTGAAAAATCTAACTTTGTCATTCGTTTTCTTTTCAGTAATTTCTCATTTGTAAAATGGGTACAACAATTTCTGTTCTCACAGGGTTGGTAAGAGGATGAAATGAGACAGTCGGCGTGAATATGGTGGATGGATCTCTGCTGTGCATGATGGAGTATCAAGTATCACTGATGTGCATCAATGTAACGTGAACTGTGACCACCAGGAGGCAGCAGGGCTCTTCCAACCAGCTGAGGGAAGGCTGGGAAACGCCTTTTGGGGTCAAACTGAAATGTCCACGGTCACAGGCAGGTAGTGCAAATGAGAGGAAAGTCCAAGGGAAAGACATTAGGGAGTGGTGGGGACTGTGTTGGACTGGAGAGTGCACACTCAGTCTAAAGAGCTGCAGCTTCTTGGCTCTAATCAGCTGCTGCCATGTCAGAATGAGGGCCCAGTGGTGCTAGAATTCTGATCTTTTAAAAGAATGCAGAAACCAGAGTTTTTGCTTGTTTGTTTTTATTTATTTTTTGATGTAAAGTCTTCTGTTTAAAGATTATGTGGTCCACAACAGGTACCCTCTGCATCTTCTGCCTGAGAGTGGGTTGACTGTTCCGAGTAGAGAATTTCCTCTGAAGAATTAGTTTCATGTCTTTGTATTTCCTGTGAAATGCCCTCATGTGTCCTAATTTTACTCATTCCTTCATCAGACATTAATGTCCCCTCCTTAGATCTCTAAGAAGCATTGTTTCCTTTTGTTACTGAAGGAAACAACTAATAAACAACTAATAAAAGTTGTCCTCATCTTTTATTATATCATTGGTCGTCTTTTCTAACCCACCAGTGAGGATCCTCGAAGCACCTCTCTCACAAGGTTCTTTGGCAATTAAATGAAATATGAATATAAAATCATGTAGCCAAGCACCCGGCTCATCAGTGCTCAAGAAACACAGTTGTCATTATAATGGGGACTTCAGAAGAGATGCATGAAATCTGGAGGTTTGCAGGGCCCATCTACTGCCCTGTATGTGGCATAGTGACAGGCCTGGACTCTCCCCTGTGTAGAAGAAGGCCTCCGGTCCTGGGTCCTGAGGGCTTGCCTAGGCTTGGGCACAGCTCTTCAGTCAGGGGCTGCTGTTTCGCCCCAAAGGCATTCCCGGGACCTCCCTTCCTCGCCCATGCCTGGTCTGGGGCAATGCCCCTGGGCAGAGGCGGCCTGGATTCTCTCCTGCCTCTCTCCAGCTATGGGGCTTTCTGTCATCCTCCTCATCCAGATGAGGACAAGTCAGGTCATCAGGCAATCATCAGGCTTGCTGGCTGCTGGAGCAGTTCCTCTGGTCCTAGGCCCAGGGCCCTTTGCAGCCCGAAGCATCCTCTCGAGTGTTCCCAGGGGACCCAATAGCTTTGGAGCCCATTATTCCTTGCTGGAGGCTCCAATAGAAGATCAGGGAGTAAAAGGAAGGGGGGACTGGGTTTGTCCTCATACTGACTTACAAGTTTCATAGGCTGGGCTCAGGGGCACCAGCTGCTGGTGTTAATACTGGAGGTCTCAGGCAGCCCCCTGTTTCTCGGACATCTCAGGGCACTTCTGGGTTTCCCATCTTGGGCCTGTGTGCCTGTCATCAGTCTTCAGGGGTCTTGGCATCCTTGGGGCCTGTGAGTGGAAAATGAACAGTGACTGCAGGTTTGGGACAGCCCTGAACCCCAGGAAGGCTGGGCCAGAGGAAGACAGAAGTAGCAACTGCCCCTCCTGAGCAGCGCCTGTCTCCAGAGGAGAGTTATTTGCTTGCTTCCTGTTGCATTCGTTCCCTGCCCTGCTCTGCTCCATACTGCAGGGGAACTATATTTCCCAGGCTCCTTTTCTGCCTGGCTTCCTGGTAGTTTGGGCCCATAGGAGGCACTGGCAGGTGGGAGAAGCTGAGGCTTTCCCCTCCTCTCTGCTTCAGGCAGCATCTCTGCCAGGGCTGGTGTTCTCTGTGGTTCCAGCTCCCACTGGACAGCCCCTCCCTCATAGTCCCAAGTCCCATCGGACAGGTCTGGCCATGCTCACAGTGTCTGTCAGGTGGCCCCAGATGCTGGGCACTACTAATAATGCCTTTTCCCTAGGTCCCTCCCGCCTAGGGGTTGTAGTGTCTTTTTGCTGTTGTTAATCTCTGGGGTGCTTCTCAGATCTTTTTTCACCTGTGTAACCAACTCCCTATATTAAATTCCTTCTGTTCAAATGCATAGCATGGTTTCTGCTTTCTGACTGGACAGTGACTGATATACCACTCAGGAGCCAGGGGTGCAGGCAGGGGCTGTGTCTTGGTGCTGTGCGACTCCCAGATACCTCTGCCCTTCAGGCTGCCCAGCCCTTGGGGAACACTGGGGACCATCACCAGATCTGCCTGTACCTTCTTTGGGTCAGGGGACTGTCAGCCCTCCCCATACGGAGCTCTTGGAAGTGTCTTCAACCACAGAGAGCTGAGTGGGTCAGGCTCCAGGATCTGTGGCTGTGGGAGTCAGCTGAGCTGCCCCAGTCTTGGCAAGCTGAGACTACTACTGCAGGGCCCAGAGCAGACAGACACAGAGGAAATCCAAGGGCCACTGTGTCAGAGCAGAGCCAGGCTTTGGGCATGGGCCAGACCCTATAGCCCTGGAGGAGGGGGAGGGGCATATGATTTTCTAGCCCTGGTGCCTAGCAGCATCTGTCCCTGGCAGTGAGCCCCAGGTCAGGAAGACGGGAAGGGGGATGGGGCTCTGGCCAGGGATAAGGCTGCTGGCCTTGATGCTGGGGGCTCAGGGCTCCCAGACACATATCAGGAGAGCCTCTGGCATGGGGGTAGACCAGCCTCTGCAATAACTGCAGCATTAATAGCAATAACTGCAGCTTCTATTCACTATTCACAAGGCTGTTTGAGGGTTAGTTACATAAGGGAATCTACTTTTCATGATTAATCCGGTGCCTGGCACACAGGAAGCTCCCAAGAGCTGCAAGCTAAAAAGACCAAATAAAATTCTCAACAGCAGCCAGCCACCATGGGCCTCATTCTATAGGCGTGTCACAAGACAAGCAGTTGGGATTGAGCCTCAGGTCTCTCCCCTGGGGCAGGGCTGGGGCTGGGGACACAGATCCGGTTGCCAGGGCTTGAAGAGGGTCGAGTCAGGTGAAAGGGTGGTGAGGTTGGGAGGGCACGGTTATCCCAGGGCTCAGTTCCCAGGCATGTGGGGGAGGCAGCAGGTGTCCAGCAGGCAGTTGGAGCCCCAGTGGGACACTTGGGGACAGGCATCTCCTAGTGTCCAGGCAGGACAGGGGTCAAAGCCAGGTCAGAGAGCAGGCAGCAGGGCTCCAACCTTTGGGTTAGGGCTCAAGTACAAAGCTCTGGGGACTCAGGGATCAGGCCCATTAAAGATGCAGAGATATAGCAGGAGGCAGGATTGAGAACTGGGCACAAGGTTAGGGTCCAGCTATCAGCACAAGGGACTTCACGTTGAGCCCACCTGAGGGCAGGATGGTCTAGGGAGCCAGGTGGGGCTGGGCTTGGAGAGGGTCTAGGGATGGAGAGGTAGTGATGTCGGGAGCCTGACTTCCCATGCAAAGGGCCTGAGTTCAAATCCTGTCCCCACACTTACCAGCTGTGTGGCCTCGTTGAAACAAGTTACTTAATCTTGCTAAAACCTCACTTTCTTCTTTGTGGGTAAACCAGGAAATAGTTCCACCTCAAAGGGTTGTTGGGATGTTGAAATGGGATAAAGTATAGAAGCGTTCGGTACTGTATCTGGTACATATAAGTGCTTAATAACGACTTGATCCTTGGTCACACAAGCCAATTTTGTTCCCTCCCACTTCCTCCCCAGTGTTCCTTCCAAGCTTTGCAGGCAGCGACCCCGGGCTAACATTCGCTCTGCCTTCAGCCTTTCCCCTGATGCCTGTGTACCCAACTCTTCACTGCCTGGAACTCTGAAAAATAGCCCCTCACTGCGTGAGCCCTTTCAAAACTGAAAGCAAGTAGATGTCTTAAAAGGACAAAGGTTGTTCCCCTGGGAACGTAGCTGTGCCCATGTCCTCAGATACTCTCTGGTGATCAGAGTCGGCCATCTTGAATTACCCAGGCTCCAGACGCTGTCCCAATCGGCTGATGAAGCAGCTGCTGAGTGACGGGTGTTTTTGAGTATACCTTCCCCCTACTTTTTGTTTTTATTTTTATTTTTTTTTCAAATTTCTAAATGTCTTTATTTCAAATTTTTGTCACCTTTCCCCCACCAAAAAAAGACATGGGTCAGAACAGCAACCATAAAATAAAAATACCAAAAACAATCACACACACAAAATTGGAAAAATCTCAACATCCATCCCCTTCCCACCCCACACCTCCGTACCACCTCTCAGGCAGAGATTCCAGGGTGTGGCACTCCCCTTAGAAACCATGTGTCCCCCACCCCCACAATGAGAATCACAGCTACCAGCCAAAAACACTTGTCCAGATTTACTGTCTGTAGTTTGTGCTGTAAAGATGAGCTTTTCGTTTTTCTTAATGCATTACAATATGCATGTAATACGTTATTTTAAATAAAATTGGACATTGATTTAGGTTGGGTTTTTTGTTTGTTTGTTTTTTGGGTTTCTTTTTTTTGAGACAGGGTCTTGCTCTGTCACCCTGGTGAGAGTGCAGTGGTGTCATCATAGCTCACTGCAACCTCCAACTCCTGGGCTCCAGTGATCCTCCTGCCTCAGCCTCCTGAATAGCTGGGACTATAGGCACTTGCCACCAAACCCAGCTAATTTTTCTATTTTTTGTAGAGACAGGGGTCTTGCTCTTGCTCAGGCTGGTCTCGAACTCCTGGCCTCAAGCAAGCCTCCCACCTTGACCTCCAGAGTGCTAGGATTACAGGTGTAAGCTATCACACCCAGCCTGATTTTGAATTATTATCATTTCCTCCCCCCAAATTCTGTCACACTTCCTTAGCCCCCTGTAAGGTACAACATCAACAAATACCTAACCTGCAACCATGACTCCAAAGCCACTTTCCCCACAGTCTTCCCCTCTTGGTAAATGGCTCCCTCATCCACTCATTTATTCATGCCCAAAGCCTGGGACTCATCTCTAATTCCTCTCTCCCTCGCAGCCTTCACATTCAATCTTTCAATTTCACCTCCGAAACCTCCTGAAATCGGTCCACTTCTCCACCTGCACCCTCTCTACTACCTCCACTGTCATCTCTCTTCTGGCCTCCTGCAGTAGCCTCTTGACAGTCTCTGTTCCCACCACGTCCTTCACCCACAACCCACTCTCCAGAGAGCAGTCAGAGTGATTTTTTTGAAAAAGTAAATTAGATAATGTCGCTTCTCTGCTTTAAACTGAAAAAAAACCCGGCTGGGCACAGTGGCTCACACCTGTATTCCTAGCACTTTGGGAGGCTGAGGCAGGAGGATCACTTGAGGCCAGGAGTTTGAGACCAGGCTGGGCAACAGAGCAAGACCCCGTATCTACTAAAAATTTTTAAAAATTAGCCTGGCGTGATGGCATGTGCCTATAGCCCCAGCTACTTGGGAGGCTGAGGCAGGAGGATCACTTGAGCCCAAGAGTTCAAAGCTGCAGTGAGCTATGATAGCACCACTGCACTTCAACCTGGACGACAGAGCAAGACCCTGTCTCTTAAAAAAACCAAAAAAAAAAAAACCCCACACTCCTTGCTCTGACCTAAAAGGCCCTGTGTGATGGCCCAACCCACTGTCCCCCCTCACCTGGTACCACCCTCCCCTTGATCACTATATTAAGGCCACACTTGCTTTCTCTCTCCCAGCTCATTCCTGAGTCAGGGCCTTTGCACGGGCCATTCCCTTCCCTGGATGCTCTTCCCCAGACCTGCCCATGGCCGACTTTTTCTTCCCATGCAGGTCTCAGTGTGTCAGCTCCTCAGTGCCACCTTTGCTGACCACTCAATCTAGGTGGCCTCTGGCCCTCCCCACCCTACCTGCTCCCATCGCTCAGTATGTATCACCCCAACTTATTTTCATTACAGAATGAATCACTCCTTATTTTCTTGTTTATTTATCATTTGTTTATTGTCTGATTGATCCGTTAGAAAGCAAGCTCCTCAAAAGTAGGGACTTTATCCTTCTTATTCAAGGCTAAATTCAAATAATTTGGGGGATATATTTATATTTGAAAATTATCCATTGTTTAGCTGAAATTCAAATTTTACTAGGTGCCCTGTATTTCATCCGGCCACCCTACTTGAAGCCCATGGTCTCACATCTTGGGGACATGGGCCCAAGAGAATGAAGCTGGTATGTGAACAGAAGAAGAGAGAAGATGACATAGTGGAGAGAGAGAGAGCACACAAGGAAGACAAAGTGACAGAGAGAGAATGAGACAGCAATAGAGAATGAGAGGGACTGAGTAGAAGTGACACCAGGACAACAAGAGACAGAAACAGAGAGAACACAAGAGTCGTAGAGAGAGAACAAGACAGAGTCAGAAAGAGACAGACAGACAGAGAGGGAGAGAGATTGTGAGAGACAGAGAGAATGACAGGAACAGAGAGAGACAGAAGAGAGAGGCACAGGTAGACCAGCAGACACCTCTGATGGTATTTAAGTCCCGTAGTTCAGTGACCCGAGCTCAGCTCCACCCCCTGTCTTTTCTGTAGTTTGTTTACAGGCACCAATAAATTCCCCTTTTGCTTAAAATAATAGTCAGCATTTCTGTGTGCCAGGCTCTGGGCCAAGCACTTTGGATGCGCTATCTCCTTTATGCCATTACCTCACAATGATTCTATGAGGATGTTACTGTCATCCCTCTACAGAGGAAGAACCAAGGAACAGAGAATTTAAATAATGTGCCCAAGGTCACAGAGACACTAAGCAGCAGGTCTGGGATTCAAGCACAGGCAGTTAGTTGCCAGAGCACTTGACCACTACATGGGGTCCCTTGCAACCAAGGAGGTCCTGAGTGGCAATCGGGTAGAGCAGATTCAGCAGAAAGGATGGCTCAACCCTGGGATGCTGACCCCAGACCCTCAAGAGGCAGAATGGCCTGACTTTGGGAAAGTTCTTTACCTTCTCTGAGCCGCAGCTTCCTCTTCTGTAAAATGGAGCTGATAATAACATAACTATGTCCTGGAGTTGACATGGGGATTAAATGATTGACTGAGACACACACACACACACACACACATACACAGCAGGTATATCAAGTAAGTGCATGAAAATATTTAGACATTTTTATTATTTTCTGCTCATCTCTGACACCCAGCACAGGACCTGGCATAAGGCAAGTGCCCAGGTTACCTTCGTGGGTGATGACGTGATTGAAGAACATTACCGAGAATCCCAATGACCATTTATTCAAACTCTCCTCTGTACCAGGCTTTGTGTTGAGCACTTTACATGCATCTTCTCAGTCAACCACCATGACAGTCCTGTCATGTGGATATTGTTATCCCCATTTTACCGATGAGAAAACCGAGGCTCCAGGAAATCAAGTGACCAGAAAGGCCCCAAAGAGAGGTCCAGAGCTAGAATCTCAATCTAAGTCTATATGGAAAGGACACCAGCTGTGTGATCATGTTTGCTTTAATGAAGCCAGGAATAAGACGGGTTGCACTGAGATGTTTTCCTGTGGGCTGAGATTTGACTTCTTACCATTCTCTTCACAAGCTCCTTCATGTTCCTTACAGACGCCCTGGGTGCAGACTTTTCCATGCACTGCTATCTGACTAGATGGCTATAATGAGTCCCATGCTATGAATGAGAGACAGATGTCCGGGGACTTGCTGAGGGCTACACAGGAATTAACAAAAGAGCAGGTTCTCAACCAGCTTCGTCTGACTCAAAGACCAGTCTCTGTCCACTGTCCCCAACTTTCTGAACTACAACAGAGCCCCAACAAAGCACGACATCCCTCAGATCTCCCCAAAGCACCCACTTTTCCTCATCCCACTGCCAACGACCACTCCAGGTTGGGGTTCCCTGAGTACTCACTTCCTATCCCACAGTAGCCTCTGCATGTGTCTCCTGCCTCCAGTTCCTCCTGCCTTCCCTCTTTTCTTACAAGGCCATTCCAGGGTCAGCTTTCAGAAACACAGATCTCACTATGTCACTCCTTCCGAGTCGTCATGGCCTGGCCCATGTTTATCCTGCCCCCCTCCCAAATCTATGCTCTGACTGAGCTGACTCTTCTCTTTTGCTCTCTCTCTGGCCTCCTTTGCACATGCTCTTCCATCTTCCCCACCCCCCCGCCCCACTTCCAAGCCATCTTTCAGGTCTCAGTGACATGTCCCTTCCTCCAGGAAGTCTTCCCTGCATGGTTCAGGTGCTCTTTCTGTATGTACCGCCTCGGATCCTTCTCCCTCTTCTCCCTCTCTGTTGAAATTGCCTTTTTTGCTTGTGAGCCTCTTCCACTGGGTCATCTGCATGAGGGCAGGGGCCGTGTCTGTCTTGTTCAGGCTGCATCCCCAGAACCCAACACCGTGTCTGATACATGGTAGGTGCTCAGTGAAAAGCTGTTGAATGAATGAACAAATGCACAAATGAGGGTTCTGTTATTTATTCATTTTTTTATATTTGGCACCAAGCTCAGTTTGCTGGCACATAGGAGGCTCCAAAACACTTCCATTGAATGGATGATGGAGGAATGAATGAATCAATCAAAAAACATGGCTCAACCCCCACCCCCCATTTGCTCACATCTTCTCGTCGCAGGCTGCTCTCAGCTGCAGCATTCTCTTACAGGATAAAAGGGATCCCCTCTCCTCCTTCGAACGCTGTGGGGTTTTGAGTAGAAAGAAGTACTACTCCTTCGACAAGAAGACTTTCAGGAGAGAGAGGCCTTTCTTGCTGGCAAATGGAGGAGGGAGAGTCAGGGCCTCAGCTCGGTTTCTGGATGGCCTCAATTGGCCCCGAACTGACTAATAAAGTGTGAAATTGACTTCATCCTCCACCTCGTCTCCCCTGCCAGTGTGTCCCCGTAGCATCTCCCTCTGCTACAGCTGATGCAGCTCCTTGCCATCCCCACCGTCCCTGGTAGACAGGCAGGCCATCAACGCCCACGCAGCCCCAGGGCCCAGCGGCTCTGCAGAGCCCACGATGCCATTTGGCCTCAGGCCAGGATAGGCTTTCAAAGCCAGAAGCATCCGATGTGGCACGTCTGACGCACCTTCTAAGCCAGCCACCGGTTCCTCTTGTCCCTATTAACTCCTCTGGCACTGGCTTCTAAGGCAGGGGCAGGGGCTGGAGGGGGACAGTATTAGGGGAGCTCTCTAAGCCCCCATCCCTGCCTGCTGCACCAAGTGCGGGTTAAAGAATAAGAGCCAAAGGTGTCTGGAGAGCAATGAAATCAGAGGCTTGTAAAGGGAGCTCAGGGAGCCTGTGGGGTGCCTTGGGGCTGCTTGGGAGATGATGGGAGGTCCCCAGGGCCCTCTTTCTACCAGGACAGGGCTATCTTTGGGTCTCTTTTGTTTATTTACTCCTTTTTAAGATTTCCTACAAAGAAAGGGATTCCATGGGTCCAGGGAGTCCTAACACCAGTGATCTATCCAGTAGCCATTCTCAACCTTGTCTGTGAGTCAGAATTAACTGGTGACTTGGTAAGAAATACAGATTCCGAGCTGAGTAGTATTTTGCCTGCTCAATACGTATTTCCTCTTCCCCCGAGCATAGACCCCATGTTCTCTTAGAGCCACCCCTGCCCCACACATCACCCTTGAAACTCCAGGGCAAGCATGTTCCCAGGCCTGGCCAATCACAGACAGAGTGATCAGCCCAGGGGCCAAAGCCAGGCTGCAGCGGCAGCCCCCAGGATTTTGTCACGGCTACAGACGAAGAGAGGTTCTCTTTTCTCAGAGACCCTAGGCTGGTAGCTGTCAGCTTGGAACTGCTGGCTGAGAATGAAGTCAACACAGAGCCATACCACGACAAAGAATGGGAGAGAGGAGGAGAGAGAGAGAGAGAGAGAGAGAGATGAGACAGAAAGAGAGAAAGAGAACATGACAGAGAAACGGAGACAGAGAGACACAGCAACAGAAGAGAGACAGAGGCAGGCAGGCAGACATATCTGGTGACATGTTATGAGCACCTGGATCCAGCCATGCCTGAAGTTTATCACCCTGGGCTATTCAGTACATGAGTCAATAAATTCCCTTTTTTTTTTTTTTGCTTTGGCCAGTTTGACTTGACATGGGTTTCTGCTACTTGCTCCTGAGAGAGACCTGACTAATACACAAAACCCATCTCAGATCTAGTCAGCCATGATCTCCATGGACAGAGTCCAAGAATCTGTATTTCTCAAAAAGCTTCTCAGGAAGTTCTGATAAAGTTTCACCACTTTATCAGTCATTGTTTGGACATCATTGAGATCCTGGCCCAGTGAAGTACAGATAAAAGTGATCCTTCTGTAAATGGCCATTATACTGTAATTGTAGGTCAGATACCCTACACATCTCTCAATCCTCGTGAAGTATGAGTTAGTCTCTTTAGTCTCCCCATTTTACAGATGAAGAAACTGAGGCCTAGAGAGGAGAATTAATGTGTTCAAGGGCACACAGCCAGTAAGTGCTTGATCTAGGATTACAAGTCTCTGACACTCATCCTTTTGCCGCCACTCTATACCTCCTCCTTAACTAAAGCTCAGAGCAGAGATGTGGTTTTTCTAGAGCCTCAATAACTGGCATTGAAAATATCCTCCCTCTGCCGGATGCAGGGGCTCACGCCTGTAATCCTAGCACTCTGGGAGGCTGAGGCGGGAGGATCGCTTGAGCTCAGGAGTTCAAGACCAGCCTGAGCAAGAGGGAGATCCCATGCCTGCTAAAAATAGAAAAAATTAGCCAGGCATGGTGGCGTGTGTCTCTAGTCCCAGCTACTTGGGAGGCTGAGGCAGGAGGATCGCTTGAGCCCAGGAGTTGGAGGTTGAAAAAAAAAAAAAAAAAAAAAGAAAAGAAAGAAAGAAAATATCCTCTCTTCAGGGACTCTCTCAACCGGTGAAGCCCACGTGAGTCACTTAGTGTGCTACTCTACAAGTGAGAGAGGACTCCAATGCAATTGGCCTAAACAATAAGGGAAATTTAAACCACATTAATAAGAAGTCCTAAAGTAGGATGACCTCAGGGTTGGTTAATTCAGTGGCTCAATGTCATAACCAAGGGCTCAGGTTCTTTCTATTTTTCTGCTCTGCCCTTCTCAGGTGTTGACTGGCTCTCTTCTTGGTTACGAGACGGCTGCTGCAGTTTTCCAGCATGGGAGGATGGTCTGTTTCTTTTTTATCAGTGAAGAAAACTTTCCCCCCAACCCCCCAGCATATCATTGATCAGAACTGCATCACATGTTCATACCTAGTCCAGTTGTTGGCAAGAGGGGTGGGAGCATCATGACAGGCCTGGACCAATCACGATTCACCCCTGAGGCTGGCGCTGAGCAAGCACCTGAACGGTACAGGGCTCTTCATGAGGAGAAGACAGGAGGTTGGCTAGTGCCTGCTACACGACTTTTCCCCAGCTCCCAGGGTCTCCCTCCCAGTTCCTGGACCCGGGTTCCATCTCTCTTTTCATTAGTCATGGTCTTTGAAAGAAGGTCAACTTCCAAATTTCAAAATCCTCCCAGGGTTCCCTCCCCCTTTCTTTCCATCCTCTCCTATAGCCAGGAAGGTATCCTGAAGAAACACAGGACTCGCCCTCAGACTTTGCCAAGTGCTCTTCCTGGCGGTTCTTCCCTTGCTCTCGGTTGGAAATTGCCAGTTCATGGGGTTGCTGCGAGGGCTGCAACCACATGTGTGGTGGTGGGTGTGTGTGCTGCTATCTGCTCATCACCTGCTCCCCTGCTGCTAATTACAGACTCCTCTAGTGACCCGCTCTTTCCCACCCCTAAGCCACCTTGTGTAAGCCACACTGACCCTCAGGGGACCCTCAACTCTAATGAAGTCTCCTCCCCTGCATTCTGCATGTGACTGAGGCCTGTTCAATCACAGTGTTCAATGCCTCTTGCCACAGGACTTGATTTTAGATGGACAATAACCCCCATCTGTTCCATGACAGTCAATTCCTAGGCCTTGGGCTCAAACTCTTAGGGAAGAGGTTTTATTTCCACTACCTGCAAGATTTGAGTCTGGAGCTTTCAGCAACCATTTTGCAACTTCCTGGGGGAAAGCTGGTCTGAGAATGAAGCTAACATAAGAGACAGAAATAGAGAGATCCCAAGCTGCTGGATCCAACTGGGCCTGATGCCAGAAAACCCTGTACGTTTCAGTCACATGAGCCAATAAACTCCCTTTTTTGGTCAAGCCCAGTGTGCGTTGGCATTCTGCCCCTTGTATCCCAAAGGTAAGTGATACAGTATGTGTTTTTTTAAAAAGTTGGGCTGTGCTCTCCTATGGCTGAGACGTATATGTGTAAGGGGCAGTGATGGGAGATGAGGTTGGGAAATCAGGCTGGAGCCACATGGTGGGGGGCCCGGACATCTCCGAGATGGGTCACCCAGTCTCCAAGACCACTGGGGCACACTGGATCTCCTGAGACCAGGTGACCCCAGGAGTTGCCAAACAGGCTAAGCTTTGCCCCTAGGGATTAGGTTAATGTTTTTGTAGCTGCTGATAAAATAGAATTCTTGACCTGCAGTAAGACCCATCCTCCAGGCACACTTTGGCCAGGGGAGAGTTGGGAGAGTTCTGCATAATTGAGAATGTTCGGAAGACAGGAGCTGCTGGCATTTATCAACTGCTCCTGAGGCTCAGGCATGATGAGGGTGGGGAGAAACCCAATGCAACTGACAAGAAGGTCTGGAGATACCACCAAGTATGTCCACATCCCTCTTAAATTGCCCAGAATAGGACATGGGCTGGCCAGAGTAAAGGGAAAGACAATACCTTCCTCCTTCTACAAGACCTACTTCTGTTAATGCAGCCTGAGATTGCATTCATTTTGGTGGCATTTAAATGAATGTCACACATCCTGCTGCTAAGTCATGTATCCCCGGTCACCTCAAGTCTTCCAATCCTTCTACCACCTTGGGAGAACTGCCTCCACCTTTAACTCCTTTTCAAGGCTCTGTGAGGCAAAAATCCTGTCCTCTTGGGAAGAGGGGGTGGCCAGGGAGGAGACAAGAAGTCAGCTCCCATTCTTTTTTTATTCTTCAATAGTAGCAAAAAGCAAAACAAAACAAGGAAGCAGACTGCTTCCTTAACCCACTTAGGTTTACCCTCCAAATTGCCCTCTAGTCAGTGCCTTTGTTGCTGCAGAGGCTCTGGGCATCCAGTTCTGTTCTTCCTCAGGTACTCCCCTCCACCTGCACGCCCCCAGCGCATCTCACCACCTTACACCTGAGGCCCACATTTAAGTGTTTGATAAATAAAAACCAAAACAAACAAACAAACAAAAAACAAAACAGTGTTGCCCAGAACAGTCCCAGAGACATAGCCACCATTTCTTCTGGTTTTCTTCCAGCCAAATCTAAAATGCAAGATAAATGCTTAATTCTTCACATACACAATCTCATTTATTTATCTACCAAATACTTACTATGTGCAGACATTGGTCTGGTGCTTTACAAATATTAACTCATTTAGTCCTCAAAACAGACTATAATAACAACTGTTAGCCTCATTTTACAGAAGAAAAAAATTGAAGCACATATGAATTACATGACTTTCTCAACATCACAATATTAGTAAGTGACAGAACAGAAATTTGAACCCAAGTAGTTTGCACTTGTTTTTTGTTTCTGTTTTGTTTTGTTTGAGACAGGGTCTCACTCTGTCATCTGGGCTAGAGTGCAGTGGCATCATCATAGCTCACTGCAACCTCAAACTCCTGTGCTCAAGCGATCCTCTTGCCTCAGCCTCCCGAGTAGCTGGGACTACAGGTGTGTGCCACCACACCCCGCTAATTTTTTATATTTTTTTGTAGAGACAGGGTCTTGCTCTTGCTCAGGCTGGTCTCCAACTCCTGACCTCAAGTGATCCTCCCACCTCAGCCTCCCAGAGTGCTCGGATTATCGAGGTAATCCAGCCCAGCAGTTTGCACTCGTAAAACTGTGCCACGGGTCAGCAAACTTTTTCTACAAAGTCCACATAGTATTTTAGACATTAAGTGCCACATACAATCTCTGTCAGAACTACTCAACCCTGTTGCTGTAGTACAAAGGCAACAACCACAGACAATACATAAATGAATGGGTGTGACTGCGTGCAATAAAACTTTATTTAAGGTCACTGTTTCAATTTCATATCATCTTCAATGTCATAAAATAACACTCATCTTTTGATTTTCCCCCCAACCATTTAAAAATATAAAATCCATTTTTAGCTCATAGGTCATACAAAAACAGGTGGCAGCCAGATTTGGCCTGCAGGCGGGAGTTTGGGACTCTGCTCTATGCTGGGCTTCTGCCCTGCCCTGATCCTGTCAGCTCACTCCCTTATCATCTCCATCTCCAGACAGAGAAATTGACATTTGAAGGGGTTAATGATCTGCGCAGGGTTACCCAGTGAGTAGATGGGGGAGTCAGGAATTGCACCAAGGTTTGTCTTGACCCCGGAGGCTGTAGGAGCATGAGAATGGTGCAGGTGGGCAAGAAGCAGGGCTGAACTGGGGGCTTCAGTGCTGCCTAAATTGGCCTAAGGCCACCAGTCCACCAAGTGAGGCAGAACCTCACTTCCTTCCCCTCCATCCCCCTTGCCCTCCCCCCAGGAACTGAGTACAGTAGCCTGGAACCCCTCTGCTCTGATCTGCCACTGTGGTCCCATTTTCACACCCTCTTGGGACTTGTAAACAACTGAAATGCTCTGCCTTCAAGCCTAGAGCCAGAGCCCCAGAAAAACCCAGAGGCTGTCTTGACTTGGTCTAATCTTGCCAACTACAGCCATTAAGGGAGGGCAGACCTGGTCTATGAGGGCCCTGAGCTGCCACTTGTGAAAACAGCTCTGACCTGGCCAAGGCTGGGAAAAAGTGGGAGAGGAGTGGGAAAGGGGGAGAAACAGAGAAACAGAGACAGAGAGAGAGAGCAAGAACAAGCAGAAGAGACAAAGTGACAGAGAGACAGAGAGAAACATGGAGTCAGAGAGAGATGCAGACACACATGTACGTGCACACACTCACAACACACACAGAAAGAGATCTTTTAAAAGCTGTTTTCTCATCCAGAACCTTCTTACCTTATTCTCCAACTCTGTAGACACAGAAAAGCCATTATTGCAGCAGAAAATCTCCCTGCATCGCTTATTGTTAATACTTATGTATTTTGTCTTTTCTAGGTTTTTACAGACTTAACTTCATTCAAACCAATAAGCAGGCCCCTGAGGTGGGCAGTGCAGAGGTTATTTGCCTGAGAAGGGATGTGGAGCTTAGAGAGCTCCAGCAACTTGCTCAAGATTGCACAAGTTCATGGCCAAGCTGGGACCAAGGATCAAGACTTCTGACTCCAGTGCAGTGTGAGTCTCCTACAAACCATGCCCAGGAACAAAGGGGACACTGAAGGTCAAAGATTTAGTTTCCTCTCTTCCCCTCAATAAGTGAGCCCCTAAACTCCCTTTTTGACAAGGAAATGACAGTGACATAGTATATCTGAGCTCGATCAAGGCAGTGGACAAGCAGGTGCATGATGTCCTCATGGTCAAACATGTTGGAAAACTGTGACATGGACTCAAGGGCAGCGAGGTGGATTGTAGCCAATAGGAGATTGGTACCCAAGTGAATTAGTTTTCATGTAGAAGGATGCTTTGTCACATGATTTTTTATTACTAAAATTGAATGACTTGAGCTCCCCTCCCACTTATTCTGAGAATGATTCTCCTACTTGGGATCCTCCCTGTCAGGATAACTCTCAGGAGAGTTACTTAGTCCAAAGGGGCAGTTGTAGTTCCCATATCCTGAATGCAAAAAACCGAGGAAGCCTGATCATTAGGTATCCTGCAGTTTCTGGGACTTCCGCATGAGAGCACTGTTGAAAAGAGGCAGCTCAGTTGCCTAGAGGCAGTCCTCTGTCACATCTGCAGGAGCCTGGAAACACACTGTCACAAACACCTGCAGGCCCAACTCCAGGTGAAGTCCGTACCCCCTAAAGAAACCACTGTATTGATCAAGGCATGTTCCATTTGGCTGGTCATGCATTCATTACTCAGGGGGCTTTGGGAAAGGGAAAAAACACCTCTCACATAGCTATGGTCACTCCATGATGCACAGGCTTGGATATATAGGGTTACAGCTCTTTATTTACATATACACACTCAAATACAAACATTTATTTCCCCAGGTATACTAACAGTGTGCTAGGGTAGCTAGGTTGGGACGAGTTTCCAGGCTCAGTTACAAACTGTTCTTAGAAGCAGCAGCCTCCCAAGCTCTTGCCCTTTCTAAGCTGCACTAGTTAGCTCTTGGTTTGGGTCTGAACAGCATACATCCTCCTCCTGAAAACACCCCAGTTCCACTGAGAAAGATTGCCTCCCCCACGTCTTGGAGCAGGGTACTTCTTGGCTCCTGCCTCCCACCTCCAACCAAAGTTGAAGGGGTCAGATCCTTCCTCTCCTCACCTCTTGGGTGAGTCAGTGGCAAACACATTATCTAAAAGGATCTTTCCCAGGACTTTGACTCTGTAAGTACAAGGGAATGGCTTCTGGCCATTGTCCTCATGGCAATAGCAGTTGTGGAGGGGCCATTTACAGCATCCTGACCTATGTCCCTGTTAAAGGCAATGACTGCTTTTCCTGCTTCCTGCTTCTTGGTCCTTCAGAGTTTCCTTAATTCCTGCTGACCCAAGCCTGCTTTTCTAGTCTTTCATCAATTCTGTAGGCTTCCAGTGGCCTTCCAAAAAGAAAAAAACAACCTTCTCTTTCATTTCTGGTGCTTGCAGAACCCTGTCTGACAACCCCCTGAGAATGAAAGAGCTCTTTCCCTTTCTCACCTCCAAGATGTGCCCCAACTCATTCCCCAGGATAGTTTGGGTTCCTCCCCAGGGCAAATCTCCACCTTGCCTGATAGAAACCTTTGTAGAAAAAATAAACACAAAAGAATATGCTCCCAAAATATTGGCAATCTTAGCTCATGGTGGTGAGATTATTGGAGGGCTTCATTTCCCCCTTTTTGCTCATCTGTAGCCCTGGAAAAAATTTTTTGCCATGTCTATACACTCCATTTATGATTAAGAACAACAACATTTATGTAGATGTGTCCTTTAATTGCAATTAGAGAAACTGAGACATTGAGAAAAGGGCAAAAAGGTCCTTTTTCATGCTAAAGGTGTGAGCCCCTGTCCATGCAATGGCTGTCCTTGAGAAGGAGACTTGGTCAGCCTTTTGGCACTGCCTCCTGGCTGTTATCACCCAACTAGTATGGGAGTATTTATTGACAGAGCCAAGGGCTGACATCGCAGTTGGCTTTGTTGTATGCATGACTCAGGGCAAGCCCTTGCCCCTCTTGGGCCCCTAGTCTTCCCACATAAACAGGAGGAGATGGAACCAAGTGACCTCTCAGAGTTCTGCTGCTCAGTTTTGGGGCCTTGTTGAAGATCGTTGCCTGAAGGAAGCAGCATCCAGGGGAGAAGCTGGAATCACACTCTCTGGATGGGAAGGCACTTGAGATGTCCCATGTAGTCAGCACTCTCTGAGCTGCACATCTCAAACTGGCTTAAGCAAAAAAGGGAATTTATTGGCTCATGTAACTGAAAAATTTAGGTCTAGATTCAGGTTTTGCTGGATCCAAGAAATAAAAGGGTGTCATCAGGACTTGGTCTCTCTTAGTCTCTTCTTCTGTTTTCTTTTGTCTGCTTCCTCCTCTGGCGGGTTCATCCTATGCAAAGGCAGGACGGTCACCAACAGCTCCAGGCTTACGGTGGGCCAGTTTAGCACCTCTTCTCAAAGGTTCCAGCAAAAGTCCCAGTGCTGACCCTCACTGGACTCTATTGAGTGACATGCCCACTGCTGATCCAATCCCTCAGTGGAGCCAGCATACAGATTCTGTCGATTGGCCAGACTTGGGTCATGGTCCTGCCCTGAAGTTGGGAGCTAGGATTTGAATCCAGTGCTGCCTTCTGGGAAAGGTCATGGTCTCTAGTTAGGAGTAGAGGGGCTTGGAGAGAAGTTTAGAAGAGGTGGATCCTCTGGTTCCACGTGTTTTGAAGAAAGCCCTGCCCTGGAATCAGAACCTGGGCTGCACTCCCAGCTCTACCCCCACTTAGCCATGTGACCTAGAGCAAGTCACTTCTCTAGCTGGGGCCTCAGCCTCCCACTCTGTACAGTGGGAGGGGATTTAATTGACCCCTTAGGTTTTTTTCAGTTCCATCTGGATGATGTTATCAGAAGTTCCCAGCAGGAGAACTCGCTTTCCATGAGCCTAGAACCTGTTTTGAAACCCTCCCGTGTTTCAGCCTGACCAGGTGTTGTAGTCATTCTGCTGGTTACTAAAGAATTACTCCCTGGACCAGTCGAAGATTCCTGATTTTTTTTCAAGGCTTAAAAGACAATACAGCTCAGATAGAAGGTCTAATATTCACAATTAAATCTTGGAGGACTAAGAAGACACTGAAGAATTTTGTAGAGTCTCTGGACACATTTTCATCATATAGGACTGCAAAAATCACAGTGCCCCGACTCTACCAACATTTATCAGTACCTGCTGCATTCAGCTCTGTGCTGAGGACCACGGAAGACACAGAGGTGAAGGAGCAGCACTCCAATGCCACGGAGGAGAGCCATAGGTGGGGGCATGGCCCTGTACTCAGCCTCACATTGGTCAGGGAATGCAAATTAAAACAAGATGCTTTTTTGGCACCAATGAAAGGGTTAATATCCAGGCTGGAATGGATGTAGTGAAATGTGCGCTCTCATACAGTATTGGTAGAGTGTGAACTGGTATAGCTTTCTCAGAGGGTAATTTGTAATATCTTTAAAAAATTTTAATGTATACCCCTTAACCCAGCAATTCTACTTCAAAGACTATCCTCAAGAAATGCTTGCTCTGTGCGCAAGGAGGCAAAACAAGAATGTTCATTGGTGTACTGTGTGTTGTATGCACTGGTTGGAAACAACCCAGATGACCATCACTAGGAAATGGCTAAATTGATCTATATTCATGCTCTGGCATACTATGCAGCATGTTACAAGCATAAAGAAGATATATATGGAATGATATGGAAAGATTTTCAAGATATATAAATAAAAAAAGCAAATCTCAGAATACATTTGGTTAAAAACACACCCACATACTGTAATGAGATACCACTTTATACACACTAGGAGAGCTATAATAAAAAAGAAAGATAAAGACAAGTGTTGGTGAGGATGTGGAGAAATTGGAATCTCACACACTACAGGTGGGAATGTAAAATTGTGCAGCCACTTTGGAAAACAGTCTGGCAGTTCCTCAAATGGTTAAACATAGAATTACCATATGACCTGTCAATTCCTTTCCTAGATATATAACCAGCAGAAATAAAAACATGTTTTCACACAGAAATTCATACATGGATGTTTATAACAGCATTATTATAATAACCCAAAAGCGGAAACAACCCAAATGTCCATGAACTGGTGAGTGGATAAGTAAAAGGTTGTATAGCCACAAAATGGAGTATTATTCTGCAATAAAAAGCAATGAAGTACTGATTCATACTACAACATAGATGAACCTTGAAAACCTTATTTATGCTCAGTGAAAGAAGCCACATATTATATTATTCCATTTATATAATGTCCAAAATAAGCAAATCTATAGAGACAGAAAGTAGATTAGTGGTTTTCTAGAGCTGGGAGGGATGAGGGAACTGGGAGACAAGAACTAAGGCGTGTGGGTTTCTTTTCAGGGTAATAAAAGCATTCTAAAATTTTTTCATGGTGTTGGATGCACAACTCTGTAAATAAATTAAAAGCCACTGATTGTACGTTCAAAATGGGTTAATTGTATGGTATGTTAACCATATTTCAATAAAGCTGTTACAAACACACGCAAATTTATACAATGTTTTTCAATGAAACATTGTTTATGATAGCAAAAGGGAATAACCTAAATACCCATAAATAAGTGATTAGCTAAGGAAATTATGGTAAAATGAACTACTATGGACTATAATGCAATATTATGCCAAAGGCAAAAATGAGGACATTCTGTATGAATTCATGTGGCATGGTCTCTGAGATATATTTCAAAGTGAGATAAACAAGATACAGAACAGTGTGTCTAGCACTCCCCTCAAGTGAAAAAGCATACTCGCTTTCCATGTGCATAGACCAGGGGTCAGCAAGCTACCAAATCCAGGTCAAATCCAGCCTGCAAGCTGTCTTGGTACAGCCAGCAAACTAAGAGTGGTGCTTAGATTTTAAACAGTTGAAAAACAATCAAAAGAAGAATAATGGTTCATGACATGAAAATGGTATGAAATTCAAATTTCTGTGTCTATAAATAAAGTTTCATTGGCATACAGCCACGCTCATTCGTGTTTTGCCTATGGCTGCTTTCTCAATACAATGGCAGAGCTGAGTAGTTTGACAGAGACCATAAGCCTACAAAGCCTAAAGTATTTACGATCTGGCCCTTTACAGGCAAGGTTTGGTGAAGCCTGGCCTAGTCTGTTAGGAAGGAAACCCTAGAACCTGGTGACCGGGCTGGCTGCTCTGGGAGGAGAAGGAACAGCTGGGGGATGGGGGTAGGCGAGAGACTTCTCACTGGATACCCTTTTGGACCTATTTAAAAAATGTCAACAAAACAAAAGCTATATATTTCTTTCTTTCTTTTCTTTTCTTTTTTTTTTTTTTGAAGATAGGGTCTCGTTCTGTCGCCCAAGTTGGAAAGCAGTGGTGTGATCATAGCTCACTGCAGCCCCGAACTCCTGGCCTCAAGCGATCCTCCCACCTCAGCCCCCTGAGTAGCTAGGACTACAGGCGCATGCCACCACGCCCAACTAATTTTTTAATTTTTTTGTAGAGATGAGGTCTTGTTATGTTGCCCGGGCTGGTCTTGAACTCCTGGGCTCAAGCAATCCTCCTGCCTGGGTCTCTCAAATTGCTGGGATTACAGGCATGAGCCATCGCGCCCAGCCCAAAAGCTATATATTTCTGCATGTGAACATATTAGGTTGTATATATGCAGAAAAATATTTCTACAACAATACGCCAAATGGATAACTGAGGTTACTTTGAGGGATGGGTTTGGCTGTTGAGAGGGGAGTCAAGTGGCTTCAGTAGTAAATATATTGTTGGAATAGTTTACGAGGAGAATCACTTCATGTATAACTTATACAACTAAAAATAAAGAGTGCATTCATAAAAACAGCCCTTGTTGCACTTTCTCGAGTTGTGTGTTCTAGGAGGTGGTGGGCTCTGCCTGGGGACTTGCTGTAGTTTCTGGCATAGGGCGTGGCCCCTCGTAGGTGCTAATCTAGTTATTGAATGAGTACAAGGACCCAACAGATGTGTGTGTCAAGAGTGAGGGGGTGCACTCAGAGGAAAGCACAGTTCAAAGTGGGCTGGGGTGCATTGGGATGGCCTGAGAGGAGGGGGGGCCAGAGTGGCAGAGCAGGGACATCATCCCTGATGCCTCCTAGCCCAAGGCTGCCAGCTTCCCATGGTCTGCAGGCGCCTTGGTTGAGGAGCCCTAGACTTTCAGCCTATCCTATCTTCCCTATCCCCATAAGATCCCTGATTATTTTTTATCCTTTTACAGCCTCTCTTGAAGAGCACTAGGAAATCCAGATGGGGGCTTATGCAGCAAGCGCCATCTGTGGTGTCACTGCTCCCTGTGGGGAGAGATACCTCCTGCCTGCTGCCCAGTGCTGGAAGAACCCCCTGCCCAAGGACCAAGCCTCTGGGGGCTGCAGCAGAACCACACGGGTGTTCAGGTGTCCAGGGACAGTCAGCAAGAGGGGTGTCTCATACATGGACAAATTGAGGAAACATCTTGTTCAGCTTGTCTTCATCCCTTCTTCCAAAAGCAAAGCCCCAAATTCTATTTATGCTCAGTCCATGTAGTCTGGGTAGGGATGACCCAACCCTGGATACACAATTGAATGCAAGGTATAGGCCTGGCCAATCAGAACTTTCCATTTCCCTGGTCACAGTAATTGGTTCAGAAATGGCCATGTGACCCAAGCTAAGCCAATGAATGTCAGGCTCAGGATTTTTGCTGATACCATCAGGAGAGAGGTGTTGCCTCTGAGTTGGGGTTGTTACCTGCAGAGCCACAGTTGGAGCTGCTGGCTGACTTTTTTGCCACTACATAGAGCAAGATGGATGGCCTGAGATGGCCATCCATCCATCTCAGGATGGCCTGAGCAAGATGCAGCTAAGATGGAAGGAAGTAAAGCCGAGAATTAGAGACTGGGTCCTGAAGACATTGTTTAAACTGGATTCAGTTTGTGCCTGAAGTCCATATCTACCCCTGGACTTTTCAGTTAAATGAACCCCAAATTCCCCCTTTTGTTTAGTAATTTGTATTGGCAACAGTCGTGTCTGCCACACAGAGTTGGCAGAGCCACGCTTCCCATCAGAATTTCTGAATGTTTCATGGAGAGTTCATTTCTACCCCCTTTGCTGTGCACTTAGGACCCTCTGTCACTCTTCCCAGCTGTCTGGAGGCAGTCTGCTTCTCTGGCCTGCCAGCTCTCATCCTCTGCCTGGGTGAAGTGTCCAACTCCCTAGGTCTCCTCTCCTCCCCTCAGCAGCCCATGCCTCTAAATTCCAGCCCTGCATAACCAGGCTGTTAACACACCATGTCCTTTATTATTGGAATGCGGCTCCAGACATGGCTGTTTTTGTTCTTCAACCTTTTTTGAGCACTTTCTCTATGCCAGACTCTGTGCTAACCACATTACACCCATAATCTCATCTAATCTTCTCAATAACCCTGTTGCGTAGGTTTTATGATTATGATTCTCATTTTTAAGAAATGGGAAGCAGTGACTTAAGGAGATGAAGTAACTGGCCTGAGATCAAACAGCTGAGTCACACACAGGAGGAGGCAGGGCTGGGACTGGACTGTAGGGGGGAGCTGACCCAGAGCCTATGCTCTGACCACTGCACTAGCGCTTCTGACCTGAGTGAGCACCAGGATCACAAGGGGCACCGGTGTCCATTCCAGGACCCCCTCCTCTGAGTGAGGACTGGGTAGGTCTGGGAAGCTGCTTCATTAAACAAGTGACCCAGAGGATGCTGACGCATGAGGTCCCCAGGACCTCCCACTAACAGTAGCCACTGTCTCCCTGTTAAGGACTTTGGCCCTAGAAAGGAATTTGGTGTTGCCAGACCTATTATTGCAGGAGCTGAAGCTCTGGTCTGGCTTAGGAATGATGACAACACAAGACAAACTTCTTTGCTGACAGAGGGAAAAGAGAGATTGAGGGCATGGATGAGCAACTCATGCCTGGGAAGAAAACAAAAAATTAAAGAATGATATCATTTCACTTTTCAAGGGGTGGGTTGTGAGGGTATGGAATCTAAGAGGGAAGAGTACTCCCAAGCCAGGGCCTTGGATAAATTCAAATTCTATAGCTTTTCTTCATTTTTCCCTGAAAAGAAATGGCTCTCACACTGGGAGGATAAGGTTCAAAGTTCTTAACAAAGCTTAACGCCCAGCACGAGCTGGTTGTGCTCTCTTGACACCTGGCTTTTAGGCATGCCATTCCCTCTGCCTAAAACTCTGTCTCTTCCCTTCATCTGCTTTGCTTAACAAACTTCTACTCGTCCTTCAGGTCCCAGCACTGATGACACTCCCTCTGGGCATCCTGCTGTGACCGTAAATTCTGGATTAGGTGCCCCTCCTCAGAGCTCCCTTACCTGCCTATACTGTGTCTTGATCTTACCTCTCAAATTGTATTTTATGTGTTTAATTCATCCCACTAGACGATGAGATTCCTGAAGGAAGGACCATGTCTATCTTGTTCTCTATTATAATCTCAACACCAGACACACTATAACAATTCACTGAATGAATAAATGAATGAATGAAGGTTTAATGAAACAAAAACGGAAAGCCCGAGGCAGTTACTTGCAGGAATCATTTTGACCACTAGATGGCACAGGGTCTCGGCATCCCACGAGGGATGGGCTGGGAGTGGGGTAAAATTGATGACCAGTTTGCTGGGGTGAGGGGAGACTGCCCAGAGCGCCTCTGATCTCCAGACCTCCTCGAGCCTTGAATTTGTATGTACGGAAGTCTTTGCTCAGATAATTGCCTTATCTAGAACCCCGTTTCCATCAGGGTCACATCTTCATGCTACACATCGAATGCTTTGCAACATCTCTGAAGTTTCTTCTCCCGCTTACCAAAGAAGTGTTTTTTGTTATTGTTATTGTTGTTACTGTTGCATGCTTGAAATGGTTTTATCAACTGTTTTTTTTACCGGGCACAGTGGTGTGTGCTCCTAGTCCCAGGTACTTGGGAGGCTGAGGCAGGAGGATCACTGAAGCCAGGGAGTTCAAGGCTATAGTGCGCGATGATGGTGCTTGTGAATAGCCACTTTACTCCAGCCTCAGTGACATGGCGAGGCTCTGTCTCTAAACAGGAAAAAAAAAATGCTTTTTCCTATTACTGTTTCAGAAATAAGTGAACTCTGTCACTTTTAGGATCTGCGCCACCACTGAGTCCAATCTTCCACTCTACCATTTATCTGAAACATCTATTTTAGTTCTTAAGAACTAACGTAAATTTACACTTCTCTGACTCTTCCCTTCTTTAACCAACACATGTTAGCTTATTTTTCAGGGAACCACATTTTATAGAAAGCAGATTTTTTTTTTACATTCCCTCCTGAGAATTTCAGGGTATGTGACGAGTGACAACCATGGAGCAATGCTGAAATGTAGCTGCTGGGTGGCAGGCTAGGCTTACTGACCGGCAGTATTATTTCCAGTATACCAGCCTTCCAGTGCTATGATTTAAATCTGGACCCACCAAAATGACAAATTAATATATGCTGTGAGCATTCTGGTTTATTCACAAATAATTAAAAGCAAAATTTTAAACTGAACAATGCCAAAAATTTAAGGTAGCAAGCTGATGGACTACCAATAGTCCCATACTATTATTATATTAATAGTAACAGTATCATTTGGAGAATTTTTTGTGGAAGGTAATAAAAACCTCAATTTGGCAGAAATTTAGTAACTTTAAGAAGTCTTTAAGAAGTCAGGAATTAGGCAGTGGCCTAATGAGGTTAATTCTTGACTGCTCTGTTGATACTCACGTGATGGTGTTAACCTCTCTGAGCCTTTGCTTCTTATCTTTCCAGTGGAGGCAGCAGGCCTGCCAGGGCTAGCCCAAGAAGGGGAGTTTGAGCCTCCTCTTTGTACATATATTTGACTTGGAGCCGGTTCCAGACCAGTGTAGCCACCATAAGCAATTACAAAGGCCTCTGGCAATCTTGCTTTGCCTGGCTGCTCAGCCGATGCCAGTCTCTGCCCATTACCACCTTCATATCTGAACAGTTTGGGAATTATTTAGAAACAGCCTTATTTGTACTCCTACAATCCAGCCAATATGACAGCCGTAAAGATTACTTTGTGGTTCCTTGAGCTGCTGATTGAAGGGTATGGGGGGAAACAGAAGCTGAGTCAGTCTTTTCCCCAAGGTTGCCCAAAGTGGCAATTGGTAGTGGGGGACAGGCTAGCACCCAGGGCTCTTGTCTCCCTCCTGCAGGCTGTTTTCAAGAGGGGTGTGTGTGTGTTTGTGTGTTGGGTAGAGGGAATAGATATGAATCGTTCCGTCACAATACTTCTCTCAACAAGGATGTAATGAACTGCCACACAATGGGTTCAGTGCTAAGATTCAAGACATTAGATTTGGTAGTGATTTCTTTGATATGACACCAAAGGCACTGGCAACAACAACAAAAATAGATAAATTGAACTACATGAAAATTTTAAAATTTTGTGCATCAAAAGACACTATTGGCTGGGCATGGTGGTTCACAGCACTTTGGGAGGCCAAGGTGAGAGGATTGCTTGAGGCCAGGAGTTCAAGACCAGCTTAGGCAGCATAGTGAGACCCCCATCTCTACAAAAAAAAAAAAAAATTAGCCAGGCATGGTGGTGCACACCAGCTACTTGGGAGGCTGAGGCAGAAGGATAGTGCCACTATCATAGCTCACTGGGTAACAGAGTGAGACCCAGTCTCCAAAAAAAAAAAAAAAATACACTATCAACAGGGTGAGAAGGTAACCCACAGATTAGGAGAAAATATTTTCAAATCATATATTTGATAAGAAATTAATATCCAGAGATCTCCTAGACTTCAACAACAAGAAAAAACCCAGTTCCAAAAATGAGCAAAGGGCTTAAGTAGACATTTCTCCAAAAAAGATATGCAAATGATCAATAAGCACATGAAAAGATGCTCGACATCACTAAGGAAATGCAAATCAAAACTGAAATGTGGTATCACCTCACACTCATCAGGATGGCTACTGTTTAAAAAACAAAACCAAAAAATAACAAGGTTTGGTGAGGATGTGAAGAAATTGGAACACGTGTGTACTGTTGGTGGAAATGGAAAATGGTACAGTTGCTGTGGAAAACAGTATGGAAGTTCCTCAAAAAGTTAAAAATGGAATTACCTTAGGATGCAGCGGTTCCACTTCTGGGTATATACTCAAAAGAATAGAGAGCAGTCTTGAAGAGATATTTGTACAGCCATGTTTCTAGCAGTATTATTCAGTATAGCTAAAACGTGGAGGCAACCCAGGTGCCCACTGATGGATGAATGGACAAGCAAAATGTCCATATACATACAATGGAATATTATTCTGCCTTATAAAGGAAGGAAATTCTGGAATATGCTACAAGGTAGGTGAACCTCAAGGACCTTATGCTAAGCCAGTCACAAAAAGACAAACACTGCGTGATTCCACTTCTGTGAGGTACTCAGAGTCAAAATCAGAGACAGAAAGGTAGAATGGAGGTTGCCAGGGACTGTTGGAAGGGGGAAGGGGAGTTATCGTTTAGTGGGTACAGAGTTTCAGTTTTACAACAGGGAAAGAGTTAGGAGATGCATGGTGGTCATGCTTGCACAACATTATGAATGTATGTAACACCACTGAACTGTACTTAAAAATGCTTAAGATGGTAAATTTTATAGTATGTGTATTTTAACACAATAAAAAGAGTGCTAAAAAATGGATTCAGTGTTGAGCTCACTGTAAATGGGTAGGTGGGGCTGAGAGAGTGGAATGAGAAGAAATGAGGCCCAGTCCCTGGCCTTAGAGAGCCTCCAGTCTCGTCAGGAACACAGGGTGTGAAGCAAGATGTCACTGGTCTAAAGCAAGGTTCCCTGTAGCTCCAGTGTTAGCTGAGGTCATATGTCCTTTGAGATTAAATAAAATTGGCTGGAGCCTTATCCCTCCTCATGTGGGAAGCCCAATGCCATCCAAAGATTTCTGCATGTTCCCAGGGGCCTCTGTCCTCCCTGTGTGCCCAGACCTTGGGTTCCTGCCCTCCCTGAGGCTGTTTTAATTCCAGGGCAACTGGAACTCTCTTTCCTTGTTTGCCCCCCAGAACTCTCCCTCCAGAGATTTCTGTGCAGCCAACTTTACCAATGACTTGGTGTGGTCAACAAGGCAAACAACAGTAACCTAAATCCTGACCAGCCCTGGGCCTGAAGGTCCTTAGGCTGCCAACTTTGAGACCTCTCCCTGGCCACCTCCCTTCACAGAGCCTGGCTTTCCATTTGGATGTGTGGTGTCCTCACCCTTAGCAACCCCTTCCCAGGCCCACGCCAGGAGAGCAGTTTCCCTCAAGGTATCATTTGGAGCAATGGATTCTCCATCCCCACATCCCCTTGCACATTCCAAGGTTCATTAATGTAGTATGCTAAGGAAAGGCCATCTGCCTTTTGAATTTGTACCACTTGCAACTAGTACTTATGTCCAAGGAGCCAAATGATTTTCTGAAAGAGGCCTTCTTCTTAGGATCTCACCTTTTACTGCAAAGAAAAAACAAAAAAAGCTTTGTAATTTTAGTCTGTTATTTTTCCTTCTCCTACCAGCCTCACCAAGGAAAGAAATAGCATGGAGATTTATTTTTCCATTGATAGGAATTATGCCTTCCCTCTCGGAAAGCAGAAGTCATTACAGTGAGTTTGAGTTTTAAACGGCATTATTTCTGACTGTGCCCAATTGGCTATATGCACTGTCCCATTCATTCGTTCGCCAAACAGACAGATGCTATAGGGGCTCAACAGAAGGTGGAATCTGTGGGCTGGAGTGACCAGGGGTGGCTTTGAAGGGTAGAATTTAGTGAGGTCAAGATGAAGGGCAGGGCAGGTAGAAAGTGGGAGTGGAGACTGACAGGTAATGGGAATAAATAACCCTCTATTCAATCAACAAGTATTTATGGTGCTCCATGCTGTTCTGGCCCTGTGCTTGGCACCGCACTAGAGAGGGGCAGAGGGACACAGGCAGTTCCAGGACAGGGCCCTGAGGCATGGTAGAAACTCAGGGTCATGGGAGGAGGGGCGCTGCCTCAAGGAGACCAGGAGAGGCTGCCAGGAGAGAGTGACATTTAAGCTGAGACGGGAGGAACGTGTGGGTGATGGTGAGAGGCAGTGTTTCAAGCAGAGGGAACATTGTTTATGAAGTTCCTAAGGCAAGACAGAGCCTGGTGAGGAAATGGGGGAAGTCCGACATGGCGAGATTTGAGAGCTGGAGGTGGGAAGTGGTGAGGGACGAGGCTGGGAGAGGCAGGTGCGGGGCAGGTGTGTGCAGGGCAGGCTGGGCCTTGGAGGCCCTGGAGGGAGGAAGGACATGATCCTGAGAGCAGGGGGAGATGCTGAGGGGTTTTAGCAGTGAAGCTACATGATCAGATCTGGGCTTTAGAAAGGCATTTGGGCTGGGCATGGAGGGTAAATTGAAGCGGGGAGCAGAGGGAGTGTTTGGGAGGGGTCGCAGCGATCAGTGGAGCTCCGATGCCTGGCTGAGACAGGGGCCATGGGTTAGAGGACAGACCTTGTGCTAGGACAGGAGTGGACGAGAATGGAGCCTGGGACCTCACAGTGGGAAAGGCAGAGACAAGAGGACTTGCAAAGGACTGGTCAGGGTGGCTTCAGGGCTGCTGCTTGGAGGAACCAACTGGATGGAACCTGAATTGCCAGGGGTGAATCCTCTCCTTTCCAAGAAGGGGTGCTGCACCACAGGTTTTCCCAGCATCAAGATAAGAGCCACTGGTGTCCAAGATGAGCATGGCACAGTGTTTACTCACACCGCAAGGAGGTTCACCCCTCTCTCAGTCCTCCTTCAGTGCTTCAAGGAGAAAGCCTTGGTTGGGTGCTAGACTCTCTTTAACATCCCTCTGGCACTTGCTAACCTCCCTTTTCTGCAAAGAGGGAGTGGGCCGCAGGCTCAGGACCTGCAGCAGGTAACAGCGCCTAGCTAGGATTCGATAACACTTCATTGCACTTGTTTTTATGGCTGCCTTCCGTTCACGGTCAGTGCAACCAGATTTCCTATTGTGGCGGTGATACCAAGTTTCGTTTTTAAACAAAGGCATTTAAGCTAAGGGGAAAAATGGGCCACCTTTTAAAATATATTAAGTAAATAATGGTACAGCTGGTATGGGGCTATGGCAAAAATCGGGAGGGGAGGACTTGGGTGACAGAAGGCTGGGGAACACTGGGATAGCACAAAGAGCACTGGGTTTGGAGTCCTGGAGCCTTGTGTAAGTACTTGTATTCTCTCCTGGTCACTGTGGGGACTGGTTGACATCATGGATGGGAAAGGGCTCCAGGAACTCTGAGGACTCTTGGGACCCTCCTCATTGTCAGGATCACAACAGTAGGTGGTCTTCGCCCTGCTCCTCCCACAGGGTCTCAGGCGTGAAGGTGGGAGTAGCCCCTTCGGGGGTACGGTTAGTGTCTACTTTATTCCAGAAACTTTTTTGGCTCCTCAAAGAAATTAAGCCTGAAGAACAAATCTCCCCAAAGATAAAATATTCAAGATAAATTGTTCAAACACTACCGGGTAGCCTTTGCTCTCCTGAAGTGGTGTCTAAAACTCAAGCCATAGGAAGGTTTTGAACGTAAGGCTATTGCTAGTGTCAGCTCGGTACAGTTCCCGGGTACCAGGGGCACGCAAGTCCAGGCATCGGTCCATATACGGTCAGTGAACGGAAAGGGAAGCGGCCTCTCTGTGGCCCGGGGAATTGCTGTTGTTGCAAGACTGAAAACTCAGTGCCCCCTTTCTTGGGGGTTTCCTCTTTTACACTTTCGATCTTGATGTTGGTAGGTGTGTTCCTGCCTGGCCAGTGGGTTGACAGGCACGGGCATTGCTAGACTGTAAAACAGGGGTTTCCATAGTCAGAGCATTTACACGGTCACCACAATTTAATCCATCTCTTTGTTTACTTGTTTTTGTTAGTCATCACTCATTTAAGCCGAATGAGGACAGAGCCTTGTCCTCACCTGAGGTCATAACACCTTTCCCAGTGTCTAGCACTCAATAAGGATGTGTTGAAGGAGCAAATAATGGGAAGGGCCAGAAATGTGATCTTATTTTTCTGCTTCTTCACAAGGCTCCAGACAGACTAGTTAGAGCCTGACTGAAAAATATAGAATTGGGAGGGAATTAGAAATTGGCTTTTTCTTGCCCCTGTGACCTCATAATCTATAAAAGGGATTAAAGAAAGAATTCTTTTAAAATGAAAGCTTAAAGAGTTTAAAATTGCTCTGGGTTCAAAATCTAAAGCAATATTTCAGGAGCATCGGTATTCTTTCGTTAGTTACCTAAATCACAAAAGTGTCCCCTTTGTGGCAGGGTCTGGGAATGAGAGGGTTCCACATGGTTCTGTGGGACGTGAGATTGGAGGAGGCTAGTTTGCCCCTGTTCACTCTGAAGTATTAGTAGTAACTTGAATAAACAAGTAGGGCTGACTGGTGCCTCATCTTCACAGCAAACTATCCACCACTTTGCTTTCAAATCCTGGTTCTGCCACTTGGTAGCCATTGGACATTAGGTGAGTCACTTCACTTCCTCAAATGGAGTTAATAATGGTACCTCTGTTGTAGGGCTTTTACAAGGATTAAATGAATGCGTGCATGTAAAGCCCTTAAAACTGTGCCTACACATAGTGGGTGTGCAATAAAGATCAGCTTTAATTATTTCCCCCATTTTTCCTATCTGTGATATAGTGAGCCCGATTCCAAGAATATAAAAGGATTACAAATTATTTTGAGGGGAAAAATGTGATTTACAATTACTAACAAATAAAATGTACACTTGCAATGATAAGTTCCAAGAGACAAGTGTTGTCGTCAGTGAGTTGGGGTTTTTCCCTCCTACGCAGTCTCAGCAACTTTCCTAAGATGTGTGGTCTCTGTTTATAAACCCTAAGCATCTAAAACTTTACAGGCTTTATTAAAGTCAAGTGTGAGTGACCTCTGCTTCTCATCAACAGGCAAACTGAAGAGATTCCCTAAAATTTAATAGCTATAGTTCCATTGGGTTTTTTTAATTCAACAAATTAAAAGTAAATCACGAATTGATAATTGTTGTCTGAAGGATTATACTTTGAAATGTAATATACTGATTGTGATAATTTGCAGAGAAAATCAACTTATACATAATACATTTTTATGTCCCTAAATTAATAAAGTGATTTTTTACTTAAAAAGGGATTGAATGTATTTTGATTTTCTCTTAAATTTTTATCCACTCCACCCCACCTCTTCCAAATGCAGCAAAATCTTTTCCCATGGTGTCAAGATTAGAGGGAATCTTAATTTCTACTCTGGAACCCTCCTTCTTCCTCTGGAACTTGTTTCCCATGACTACATACACAGAGGCCTATCTCTTCTCTCTTAAATTCAGCTTCCAGATGGAGAAACCAAAGTCCCAGGAAGATCTGGTCTGGGGATCTTTGGGGAATGAGTTACATTTGACTCCCTGTCAGAGGCACTTCCCAATTATCCTCCAGAAAGCACAAGTGGTCTCTCTTCTGGGAGGAAGGGGAAAGGATTTCGGATAAACATGCCTCACAACCTTCTACCTGTTAAAAATGTAGCTGAATTTTAGAATTTGAATTTCCTTTATGTATCCTACAGTGTTAATCTCCATTTTACAGCTGAGGAAAGGGTAAGTGGCATGTAGGATGACATCATATAGGCCATTCTTTCAAAATGGTTTTGCTTGGTTTTGTTTTGAGCACGTACTCTGGGCCAGGCCCTGCGTTAGGTGCTGTTGACACAATGGTGCACAAAACAGGTCTACGATTCTCTGGAGCACGAGTATCTTTATCTGTGTAATGGGAATAATAATCATGTAATGACGCCTTGGCCCTTCTCAAGGGGTTGTGTGGGGGATCAGCTGGTCTAACGGATGTGAAAGTACATTGTAAAATATTAAAGCACCCTACAAATATGAAGAATGATCAGATATAGGGTGAAAGAAGATGTTAAAAAAAGAAGGCTGGGTTTTCTGCACCATTTATTGAATGATAATAAAACAACCCCCACCATTTACTAAGCACCTCCTATGTGCCAGCCATTTTAACACACTCTTGCAAGTCCTCACAACAACCTCCAAGAGAACTTTGCAATCTCTTGCAGGGGCAGGGTGCCTTGGCCTTGGTCACATGGCTAGTGTGGCAGAACCAGGATTTGAGCCAGCTTGACCGTTTCCCTTTTGCCAGACTCTCATGCAGACTGGGGGCAGGGCCTGGGTGTCCTTGAGAGAAGGGTCAAGGGAAGGCTGGAGGTAGACTAAGAGGAACAAAGGGTAAACTCATCTCTCTCTGGACCACAGAGGCAAAGGTGAGGCCCTGAGAGCTTCAGGGCGCTTCTCAGAAAACAGGCAGGAATTAGCAACCAGGGGCCATGACTTCAGGGTTTTGTAAGAGTTTCTAAACCTTTATAACTTCCCCTATTGGTTCTTCCATTATTCAGGTCTTTGCCTATAGGCAGAAGCAGTAAAACCCATCCTCAGCCTACCTGTATTTACTGAGTGCCTACTATGGGGCCAGGCAGGGACAAAGAGATGGGCCTGGGGACATCTTTTCCCCAGGAGGCAGGAGGAAGGGCAGTATTAAGAAGCCCTGTTCTACATCCACTGTTGTTGGATACGAGAACCCCAGAGGACTAAGAGCACCGGGTGACTAGAAAGAGGAAGGGAAAGCCCATGGGTCTCTAGGGCCTTCAGGGAAGAAGAAAAGGGGAACGGGAACATGACCCAATCTGGTCCCGAGCTGGGTGGGCGAAGAAGGGAGAGGACTCAGCGCTGTCCCTGCAGCAGCTGTCACAGGGCTGAGACTGGGCTTGGGCTGGACAGTGTCCTCCCTGGCCCTCCAGGCCCTGAGTCCCTCTTCCTCCTCCCTCGTCCCTCCCCTACTCCACAAGGGCCCACTTGCATTCTTGGGGAATCAAAGGCTAAAAATAAACAGTTACCACCAGACTCTGGGCCCAGGAAGGAATCAGTTCAACGGGAGTCTTGTGGACAATGGGTTGGGGTTGGGTGAGGGGATGGAAGGGGTGACAGCTAAAGGTCCTAGGACCCCCAATTGATGATGCAAATAATCCCCCGCCCCAATCTGGCTCTTGGAGAGCCAAGCCTTCTAGCCTTCAGCTTCGTGACCTTCTACGGCTGGGGCTATTTGGATCCCAAGCAATGTCACTGCGCCTGCCGGAGAGATAGAGCATGTGGCAAAAAATAGCTTCACCTCCTTGCAATATTCCTACCCATAACTGGACAGGGCGAGTCTTTATCAGTCCAAAGGCATTCTCCCACTGGAGCAAAGGTGCTTTTCTGGGAAGGCAGAACCCGTGACTCCTCAGCCCAGAGAGGACTTAGTGGGGCTCTCGTTACTGACAGCATCACTGGAATCCTTTGGAAGACAGTCCAGCTTTTGGGGTGGGAGGCAGAGGTGGGGGGTGGGGACCAATGTCAACTGGCAGCACACATCTGTCATCTAAGGAAGCTTCCTGGGTCTTAGCTGTCCTCTACTCTCCTGCTTGTAGCACTGGCAAGCACAAGACCACTCCCAAAACTTACTTGATGGATTCAGGGAATATTCCAACTGAGTCATTGCCTAGGCTTTTGGGCTGGGAGACTCTCCCTGCCTCTGTGCCAACTCCATAGTTAGCCATATAGAGATTGCACCTCCAGGGTCAGGGACCCTGGTGCCTCTGACAATGTTAATAAGAGCAACAATAATAAAAACACTAGTTACCACGCGCTGAGCACTGCTGATGCACCAAGCACTGTGATCATCACTTTACATGACTTTATGTGGATTATCTCATTTAATCCTCACAACAACCCTAGAAGGCCAGATTACAGTTTCACACCCATTTTTCAGGTGGGAAAAATGAGACATGGAGAGATTATATTGTTGCCCATTTGCACACACATAGTCAGTGATGAAGCCCAGGTCTGACAGTTTATATCAGTCTGACTCCAGATCCCATATGCTGAACCCTGTCTCTGATGAAGAACCCCAAGGGAAGGGGAAAGAGAGGCTACAAGGCCAGTGGTAAAAGTCCCTAAAACGTTTCTCTCAAGAGCTATCATTGTACCCTGTCCACTGCTGTGTCCCTAGCACCTGCAGGTCCCCACAATACACTTGAGCCACACTGACCTCTCAGGCCTTTGAATGTGCAGTTCCCTCTGCCTCAAATGCCCTTCCCCCTGCTCCAAACTTGGCCAACTCCTGCCCAGCTTAACAGCTCTTTCCTCAGAGAAGCCTGGCCTGGCCAGTCTCACCACATCACGTGCTTCCATTTTGTAGGCTTAGCACAGTTGTTATGGAAATACGTGTTAGAATCATTTTGTGATTAGTATCTGTCTCTCTGACTGGAATGTAAGCAGGAACTCTGCATATCTTGCTTGCCAAGGTATTCCTGCAATTTAGCCCAGTGCCTGGCAAATAGTAAGTGCTCGGTACTTTTGAATGAATGAAGGAAGGAACAAATGAACGAATGAATTGTTGAACACTGACTGAATGATCCAACCAGAGATTTGCAAGTGGATCTGGCTGATGCAAAGTGGCAGCCAGGGCGCAGGGTGGGGAGAGAGGGTGTGAAGAAGAGGTTGCAGGGAGAGACAGCGCTTCGTTGGGGGTGGTGGCCCAGGGACAGGAAGGAAGTAGATGACCTGTAATGAACTGGACCACCCTAAGACTCTGTCCAACCCTGCAACATTGTGGCTTGATGTGACGATGGGCTCGCATCCCAGATGTCAACCCTTTAAGGTCATTCTCCCCAGGGCCCTCCCACAATATGCTTTGAAACGGTCCTGGTGGAAGCGTCTCCAAAGTGGCTAATTCTGGAGGGTGGGATTCCTGGGGTATTTGCTTTCTATGTTACATATTTCTGTAATGATTTCTCCTGCCTTCCTTTCTTCCCAAAAGAAATGTATTGCCTTTGTATCGAGAGTAACAAAGCCAAGTTAGAAAGAATGTCTTCAAATATTTAGGGGTTGGAAGTGCCTCCTCTGTAAGGAGTGTCTGGTTGCAGAGGATGGGAAAAGAGGCGGGAGGAGAGGCTCTGTCTGTGGCTGAGGCAGAATGACAATATCAGAATTGACCACATTTTAGTTTTCTGATTTTTAAAATTAACATACAATAAAACTGACTTTTTTTGTGTGCAGTATATAGATTTGTGTAGCCACCAGCACAATCAGGATATAGATCAGTTCCATCAGCCCCCAAAAATACCTCGAGTTGCCCCTTTGTAGTCATGGGCTTTCCCCAACCCTAACCCCTGGCAACCACTGATCTGATCTCCGTCACTCTAGCTTTGTCTTTCAAGGATGTCATGTAAATGGAATCATATAACCTATACGCTTTTGGGACTGGCTTCTTTCTTTCATTCAGTTGTTGAGTGTATCAGTGTTGTTTTATTTTATTGCTGAGTAGCTTTCTAGAAGTTGTCTAGTAGACATGCCACAGTTTATCTAATCACCCAATGGAGGACATTTGAGTTGCTTCTAGTTTTTGGTGATTATGAACAGAGCTACTATAAACATTTGTGTACAGATTTTTGTGTGAACTTAAGTTTCCATTTCTCTGGGAAAATTACCTAGGAATGGGATCACTCAGTTATATGTTAAACGAAGGCTAAACTGCATACGAAACTGCCAAACTATCTTCCAGGGCGGCTGCAGCACTCTGCATTCCCACTAGCAGTGTATGAGGGTTCCGGTCAACCTGCATTTGCTGTCGGAGTTTTGGAGGTTTTTTCCCTTTTTTTTTTAAGCCATTCTCATAGGTGTGTAGTGGTATCTCATCACGGTTTTATTTTACATTTCCCTAACGGCTAATGCTGTGGAATATCTTTTCATGTGCTTATTTGCCATTAGTGAATCCTCTCTGGTGAACTCTTTGATCAAGTCTTTGGGCCATTTCTCAGTTGGGTTGTTTGTTTTCTTACTGTTGAGTTTTGAGAGTTCTTTTTATACTCTGGACACAATTCTTTCATGAGATATGTGATTTGCAAATATTTTCCCCCAGATCATAGTTTGCCTGTTCATACTCTTAATGGTATGTCTAGAGCAAACATTTCTAATTTTGATGAAGAAAATTTTTTATCAGTTTTTCCTTTATAGATCATACTTTAGGTGTCGTATCTAAGAACACTTTGCCTAATATTATCATTTTAAAATCACTCTCTTTGTGCCAGTCCACATTGCATTACAATTTAATCCCCACTACAATCCTATGAGGTTGGTACTATTCTTATACAACCTCATATTACAGATGAGGAAACTGAGGCACAGAGAGCTTAATTAATTTGCCCAGGACTCACTCAGCTTTCAGAGGCAAAGCTCCAGGACTTCAGGGCCCACTTTCTTTACCAGTAGGATCAGATTGAGGCACTGCCCCTGGAAACTCTCATTGGAAAGCCATCAGGGCAAGAAATCCGGTAACATTTGCTGCTTCTTGTCATTCAGTTCTTAGCTTAAATGTCACCTTCTCAAGGAGATCTTCCCTGGCCACCCCATCTAAAATAGGACCTCTCTTCCCCTCCCCTCTTCTGCCCTTCCTGTCTCCTCTTAACTGAGAATGAGTCTCTCCAGGGCACGTTCCATTATCTGAAATGTGTTAGTTTTCTTCTATTATTTGTTTTCTTCTACATAATTTCTTCCTTCCCCACTAAAAGGTCAGCTGGGTGAGAGCAAGGATTTTATCTTTCACCTCTTTATCTCCAGCTTCTAGCCCAGTGCCTGGCACAGGGTTAGTGCTCCACAAATACTTATTGGCCATGTTAGAGGATAGAGAAGTAGATAGACTAATGGATGGAAAAGTTGCCTCAGTTGGGGAAATTTGGCTTCTTGAGCAGGAAGGAGCTGCAACCTTGGAACTAATCAAATCCTGACTGGAAAGAATGGAAAGGCATTTTCCATATGAACATATTTGTTTGGGTGTATGAACATTATGCACAGCATTTGTGTTTAAAAAAATAGAATACTGTATATACATATATATGCCAATATATGCATAGAATATCTCTGGAAGGATACACAAGAAGCTGGTGTACTGATTGCCTTCCAGGGGTAGATCTGGGCTAGGATAGTGGCTAGGATATTAGGGAGAGAATGAGACTCCCTTTTCACTGTATAGTCTTTTGTTCATTTTGAAATTTCTACCCTGTGCATGTATTGCATATTCAGAGCATATATTTCTTTTTAAAATAATAATGATGTAAGATTTCTTTCCCCAGGAGGCTGGGCAGCAGAGCAAGCCAAGAGGTTAATCAGAGGAAGTTGTTTAGAAGACAATTAACACCTTCTCTCCAACCAACAGCTTATTTGTAGGAACTGAAGCAAGGTAAGTGTTGATGCAAAAGTGGTTTTGCAAGACTACATGGGCAGGTAACATTTATTAAGTCGTTACTAATGAGCACTGCTTATTAATTATTATTTGTAATATAATACATGCTCATTGCAACAATTCAAACTTAAAGATGTATCCAAGGTAAAACTACCACCCTCCAATCCAACTTCTTTGACACACTGTAATTAAAAATTTGATTCTCTTCTTTTTTTTTTCTTGCTTGAGTATTCAGGGTCATTTGGGTATGTTTATATTGTTTGTTTGATTTCTATAAAAATGGTATCAAACCATAGACATTATTCTTTAACATCTTTTTTTCACATCATACGTTTTGGAGATAATTTTTAGTTGACACACATAGAGCTACCTCATTCGTTTTAATAGCTACATAATATGCAACTTATTGATGGAAGCAAGATGTTTCTAGGTTCTTGCTAGTAGCACAAAGATGTTGCAATGAATATTCTTGTATCTAGCTAGCTTATGTATTATTACTTTCACTTCTGAAAATTGTCACACTTTCTGCCATAATATTTTGAAAAAGTTTTCCTAAAAGGCTGTAATTGTTTACAACCAACAATGGATATCATAGAGTTGGTTTTCTTATGCCACTATCAGCCATAAATGTTACCAATATGTTTTTGTTTTTGCCAATATTAGGAGACATATGGGAGCTCATTATTTCATTTTCATTTTCCTACTTATACATATGTTTTTTGCCCATTCTCATTTCCTCTTCTATAAACTGTTCACATTCTTTGCCCATTTTTCCAGTGGGTCATTCATTTTTTTTTTCCCAGTTAACTTGCAGGAGCATGTTCATATCAGGGATAGTAAGCCTTTGTCATATGAAGTTTAAATATTTTCTTCTGTGCTCTCATTTATCTTGTGACCTTGTTTGTGGTGTCTTTTGTTATACAGAAGCTTAAAATTTTTATGCAATCAGATCTTTCTATTTTCTTCCTTTATAGCTATTAATAACCACGGATGTTTGCGTAACCCAGTGGTTTTCATACTGTGTTCCTAGTTTCATGAAACTAGGATTTCATGGGGATGAATGGACATCAAGGTTATGGGGGTGAGTGAAGCTGTTGCCTGTTAGGAACTCACCCCTGCCCCTTCCTCTGTTTTTTTCTAAATGACCTTTTACTTGCTACCACTAATACCGTAGTAGAGGAGAGCCAGAATTATTGGGTGAGGCACTTAACCTCCCTGGGCCTTATTTCTTAGTTTCTTGATCTAGGAGATGGGGATTTAGAATAGCATTTGCCCCTGGAATTGTAGTGAGGCTTCAGTGTGTTGATGCATGGAAAGCCACCACTTAATTAGCACTTACCATGTGCCCCACACTGCACTAGGCAATGTACATACATATATTCTCACTTAGTCCTTACAACCACCCATCTGCCTGAGGAACTGCCAGCAGGATTATCCGTGTTTTACAGAGGAGGAAACTGAGACCCCGAGAGTTTAGGTAACTTGCCTAAGGGCACAAGTGTAGTGAGTAATGGAGCCAAATTTATACCCTGGTCTCTGTGTGCCTTTAAGGTTTTGGTTCTCTTCTGGTCCACTCTCTTTACCACATTGATATTTATTGAGCCACCTGCTATGTTCCTGACCAGTTCTAGGTGCTAGGGATACAGCAATGAATCTGACAGTGTCAGTCTCCTGATGCTTACAGCCTAGTGGGTAAGACAGTGATCAACAACCAGATAATTTCAAATTGTGATTAAGTGCCATTGTGCACAGTGCAATGAGAGACGATACCACCGATTGCTACTTCAGACTGGGAGACTTTGTTTTCACAAGGAGAGGGCTTTCTGAGAAGATTCTACTTGACCCGAGATGTAAAGGATGAGTAGAGCAGGCCGGTTGAAAACTGCAGCACGTCAAGTGGGCGGGCTCTTTGGCAGAGAAAGAGCTTGGCAGCCTCCGAGAATGGAAAGAAGGTCAATATGGCAGGAAAGCAGATTGTGCGAGGGCAGACTTGAGATGGGGAGGGAGAAGTCAGTGGATACCAGGGCATGCAAGGCCTTTGTGGGCTGAGGCAGAAAGTTTGGACTTTATTCTACATGAGTGGGAAGCCGTGGAGGGTTTAAGCAAGGGAATGCTGCAATCTGATTGTGCTTTAAAATATCATTCAGTGAACATATGCATACCTTATAGTGAAGCAATTCTACTCCCAGGTAGCCACCCAATAGAATGGATTCTTATGTGCACCAAAGACGAGAATATTGACAACTGCCCTCTTTGTAGTAGCTCCAAACCATAAATTACTCAAATGCCTTGCTCAGTACTTGATTGAATAAATAATGATATAATCACATGATGGAATACTATACAGCAATGAAAATGAACAAACCATAACTACACACAACAGTATGAATGGATCTCACAAACACAGTGATGAGTGGATTACGGCAGACATAAAATAGCACACACTACATGAATCCATGTCTATTAAGTTCAAAAACAGGCAAAACTAATCTATAGTGTTAGAAGTCAGGAATGATTGTTGCCCTGGGGCAGATATGGGGGTGACAAGAAGGGGGTATAAGGTAGGCTTCTGGGATGCTGGTGACTTTCTGTTTCGTGATTTGGCTGCTGGTTACACAGGTGTGTTCAGTGTAAGCAAACTCATCAAGCTGAACACTCAGGATCTGTGCATGAATTTCTACATCTGTTCCATTCTGGCCAGTAAGTGAGTGTTGAACTAGAAAGAGGGTGGGTGTTGTCGGGGGGAGACAAGGCAGGGGCTCCTGCAGAGTCCAGGTGAATGATAGTTGGCCAGAGGAGGGGTTGTGGTGATGGAGACATGGCAACAGATAGGGGCATGCATTGGAGAAGAGCCCACAGGCCTGTGATGGTGGGGGCATCAGCCCTACTCTCCACAACTGGCGTGAGCACCTGGGGGCAGGAGGTGTCACAGCTAACATGGAGGAGGTGGGAAGGAGCAGCTTTCAGGAGGATGGCAGAATCCAAGGCCTCAGTTTTGGACACATAAAATTTAAGATGTTTCGAAAAGGTGACATCATGGGAGCAGATGGATACATGGGTGTCCAGTGAGATTTTATTTGAAAAAAAGACTTCGGTTACTTAAGAGAAAAATAAAGTTTGAAAGCCACCATTCTAGCCATTTTTCCTCTTACAAAGCACTTCCCGTTCCATTATCTCAGTTCCATTTAATTTCACGACAAAGACTCTTGTCTGCAAGGTGTGGGTGGGGTGGGGGGGAATATTGTGTCTTTTTGTAGAACTTAGAGATGTATTCATGGGTATGCTGTTACTTGAACATGCTATATTTATCTATTAAAAGAGAGCAGGCCCTGGCACGGGCACCTGGGGAACCCGCAGAGGGCATCAGCCATAAGCAGAGGCTGATCGAGGCCCTGGGAGTCTGGCTGTCACTGCACAGGGCTGAGCCAAGAGGTCTGAAACCTAAATGTAACGGGCAGAGAAGCTTCCAGACAGCCTTGGGACCCTGGGGACAAGTCTGGGGACATTTGCCAGAGACATGGGCTCCATTTCCTTTTAATTCAATCTCTAGCCCTGCCTCTCCCTGAAGAACATGGCTCACACCTCTCCCCTGCTATGCTCCTCCAAGGCTCCCACTGCCCTCAGGAAAGAGTCCTGGGCACAGGCCGCTAGGCCTGGCCACAAGCAGGCTTTGCCATCTCTGCAGCCTCACCGTTCACTCTTTTTACAGGTCCTTTATGCTCAAGCCGTGCCGCGCTTTCCTTCGGTCTATTGGATGTGCTGCAGTCTTTCCAATTCCAGGCCTTTCTGCAGGTCCCGTGTCTGGGGTACTTGTTCACTCTTCACTGTACTTACCAGTACACATCCTTCAAGTGTCCACTTAAACTCATTTTCTTCAGGAAGGCTTTTGTACTCTCTGAACAAGAGGAGCCCCATACTGTTCACCAAGACACCCAGCACCACCCCTGAGAGGACCCCCACCCCCCTCTCAGCAACTTATCTCCCCTACCAGACTGTGAGCTCCAGGGTGCTGGGGAATGCGTCTGCCTTGTCCTCCCAGGGTCATCCCAGCACTGACCATAGCACTTAGCACAGGGAAGGTTGACTGATTTGTCCCTTGACCTCCCAGACTGAGGCCTCTGCCCTGCTCCCTGGCATTGGGTGCCAAACATGTCCTCACAGCCACCTTCTTCCCTTGCCCTCTGGGCTAAACCCTTGGGACCCAGCCAATGACCCTGAAGCTGGGCATTTCTTTGTCTACACCCCCAGGCCCAGTGAGACCCAGCATTCACTGTGCACTCAGGGATTTGTCCTTGGATTTGCAAAATCCCCTGAAAATGCTCATGACCATGACTAACCCCACACCTACTTTTTCAACAGAATGTTTGGGCACAGTTTACAGGCAGATTGGAACAAAAACCTGGACCCTCCCTACCAAAGGACCAATGAGGGTCAAACTCCCTGGGGCCAACTCAGACTGGAATAATGTCATCCCATGAAGGCGTCCATGACTGTGTGGGCAGCAACACTGAAAGAGGAATAGCCACAAGGGCACCAAAGCAGTCAAAAGCTGTGTCACAACCCTTAAAAATACGAATACCCTTTGCTGTAGCAATTCCACCTCTAGGAATTCATTCTGATAAAATAATGCATGGGAGCAAAGACGACTTTATGATGATGTTTACCACAGCATTGCTCGACACAGTGAAACAATGGAAATACTTGAGATATCCAACAACAGAAGATTGGTTAAAAGTGGAAATCCAGCCTGTACCCTGCCACCATTTAAAATGATGTCGTGTGTGTATATCACGGACATAGAGTTACGTCCACCACACATTATGTGTGTGTTAGGAGCTGTTCAGTGGCCAGTGACAGAAATCCATCTCAAAATGGAAAAAGCACAGGGGAGGATTTGTTGGCCCGAGGAATCCAAAGGAGGGGTGGACGACCACGGTTCGGGAAGGACCACAGTGTGGCCAGGCCTAGAGAGCAAGGGGAATCCAGGACTCCGCTCCAGGACACCCTCTCCATCTGCTGTTTGCCTCTCCCTGCATGTCAGCCTCACTTCTTCACTGCAGACCAGACAGTGGGGAACAAGGTGTGGGACACAGGAAAAAGCCAGCTGTCTCTAACTCCACATCCGGAAATCCCAAGCAAGAAATCTGTTGGCCACCTTAGATCAAATACCCAAATCTGGACCAGTCAACTGTGGGAAGACCCATCTCTGGACCAATCAACTAAGGCCAGGGGGTGGGGTCGCTAACATGGGTGTTCCGGAATTAAACACAGGTGGGGAAGAGGAGTTCCTAGGAAAGCAGACAGGGCTGATGCTCTGTTATCCTCTACCTATTGTTAAACGAGATGGTTAAAGAAACAGAAAGCAGCATGAGGTTCCATTTCTGTAAAGATAGTAGGGGGAGGGGTGCGTAAGGGAAAACGTCTGAAAAGATACTCCAAAATATTCAGTGTGGTTTTTTTGCAGCTGTGCTGTGTTTTCCACAAGAAACACCAATTATTTGTGAGATTAAACATTCTTTAAGAGAGGAAAGCTATATTGATTCCACGAGTATGCAGAACATCCACTCCAGCGGCTGTCCTCGTGTCTCCTTCAGCCAGCCGATGCTAGATTTGAAATGCAAGTGATTCTGTGAACTGCAGAAGTCATTAGCGTCTCCAGGCATCCATCCATCCAATAAATGGATGTTTACAGGGGACCCAATAAGTACCAGGCACCGATATGTGCTGGAGATACAGCGACCACTAAGGGCTTAGACCTGTCTTCAAGGAGCTCGCAGTCTGATGGAACATAGGCTGTGATGAGTACACAGCTGGTTATGTTATAAGGAGCTCAGAACAGAAGTGTGAGAAATGTGCTAGAAAAATATAGATGAAAGCAACGAGTTCTGTTTAGGGGGATCTGGAAATGTGGTCTTAAGGCATTGGGTTTTGAACTGGGCCACGAACGTAGAGCATGCCATGGAGGGCTTATTGGTGGAGGAGGCAGCACAGGGAAAGATGCAGAGTGTTCACCAGTAAGACCTGGAGTTGGCAGGTGGTTGGGGTGGCAGGAAGTATGAGGGAGCAGGCAGGGAATTCCTTCACTGTGCATTTAGTGAGCATCTAGTATGTGGCAGGCTTTTGGCTAAGGGCTTGCTGGTGAGATAAGAGAGCCATTTGGGATTAGAGTCCAGAAGGCCTTGAATGCTATTCCCTCTTTTTTCCAATACAACAAAATTGAGATTAAATGTGGGCTTATCACTTCTCCCAGAGGAGGGACAAATGTCTTCCTCTTCCATGGGCACTCTCAGGTACCTTCAGCTCGTGCATCTCCACATTAGAGGAAGAAGCAGGACTGAGCATGGTGGGTGGGGGAGAAGTCACAACACCCTGCTTCCTGGGTTCACAATTCTACCCATGTTCCAGGGGTATTGGGGAACAAGAAACTTGGGAAATTCTCCCCGGGGTTGTTGCAGAGTCAGAGTTATACTCAGAAGGTCCTAGCTGGGCTTTGCAGTGGAGACTTAAAGCGACTCTCATGGGCACTACTTTCCCAGTTCTGTTTCTCTGGCGGGACTCTGGGGAAGGGGGATCACTGGTCCCTGAAGTGTCTTTCATGCACTAAGCTGAATGACCTTGGCCTGAATCACTGAGGGTTATGTAAGATTAGGTAGCCACTTAGTCAAAAATAGCTTCCATGCTGACTCCAGCCCACAGAACAGCATCCAAGTGAAGGGGGCACAGATGAGCCAGAGCTGGGCATGCATGGGGAAATTCCCTTCCTGGTCCTCGCCATTGGAAAGTCATTTGAGAGTGTTAGATGGGACTTAGAGCAGCTGACAGGTGATCTCCTGTGCTTCTCTGTTTGGCAGCAGAAATGTAGTTTTGCTGAAGCAGAGAAACCAAGGGACCATGAATACAGTAATTCAGTGCAAACAGAATAAAAGAGAGTAAGAGGGTGCAGCAGGCAGAAAGAGCACTGAACTAGGAGTCTGCAGATCTACTACCACCATTGACTCTCTACAGCCAGTCACTTTCACTTATTCATCCAACAAATACTTATTGAGCAACCACTATGTGCCAGAGACTGTCCTAGGACTGGAGACACAAAAGACTAGGACAGATGCTATTCCTACTCTCATGAAGTTTTAGCTTGTGGTAAGCTGTCTTGTCCCCCATCCTAATGGTAGCTTACATTTTCTGAGAAATTCCTTGTGCCAGGCACTTTACAAGACATTATGCATATACAGTAAACAAGCCAGACACAATCCCTGGCCACATGCAGCTTGCAATCTAGAGGGAGAAAGAGACAAATAACAGAGAAAAACAAACAAACAAACAAAACTCATACAAATTGTCTTTGCAATAAAAATTCCAATAAAGGTTTGCTGAGGACCCTTCCATGACTAAGAGAAGGACATCTCTGTTGATTGGGACTGTTACAATCTTGTTCAAAGTTTCTGCCCAGTAAAGGAGCATGTCATAGCTCCTGTTTTCTCCCTCTGGAAGTGACATTGGGGAAAAGCAATCTGGACCCTGCACGAGGAGCAGGCACCTCATGCACTGCTGTTCAGAGTGGGTGCTGGCCTGATATTTTTGGAGGAAAATTTGGCAACATTCATCAAAGCTTTTAAAGTATGCCTCTCCTTTGACCTAATAAGTCCATTTCTGGGAATTTATCCAAAGGAAATAATTGGATAAGAGCACAAAGATGTACATTATAAAGGAGCTCATTGCATACCTATTTATGATAGTTAAAATTTTGAAATAACCAAGATAGCCAATAATAAGGGATTGTTGAAACAAATTGTACTATAGCAGGGCAAAATAGTGCATGCCTGTGGTCCCAGCTATGTAGGAGGATCCCTTGAGCCCTGGAGTTCAAGTCCAGCCTGGGCAACATAGTGAGACCCTGTTTCTAAAAAATAAAAATAAATTGTAGTATATCCATAAAGTGCCATAAAATAATTTTTGCCCTCTATACCACTAACATGGAAAGATGTCCATGATATATTAAGTTAAAAAAAGTTGGTTTAGAAAATTGTGTACAGAGGAGGGAAGGAAGGAAGGAAGGGAGGGAGGGAAGAAAAAAATAAAAAATAAAAAATTGTGTATAATAGCACCAAAAAGAACAGAACACTGAAGAATAAACTTAGTCAAGAAGGTGCAAGACTTGTATACCGAAACTAAAAAACATTGCTGAAAGAAATGAAAGAAGACCTAAATAAATAGACCTTTTTTGTTCATAGGTTAGAAGACTTAATTTTGTTGAGATGGCAATACTCCCAAAAGCAATATACAAATTCAATGCAATCCCTATCAAAATCCCCAAATCCCACAAATTCCATTTTGTCAAAGTGGAAAAGCTGACTCTGAAATTCATATGAAATTTCAAGGGATTCCAAATAGCCAAAACAGTCTGGAAAAAGAACAAGGTGCAAAGACTCACATTTCCATATTTCAAAACTTAATACAAAGCTACAATAATCAAAATCATGTGCTGGTAGCTCTGACATAGGCAGTGCATGGGCAATATATATAGCCAAAGTGTTGTACCCCCATAATATTCTGAAATAAAAAAAAAAATCATGTGCTGATGGCATAAGGACAGTCATATGTATAGATCAATGGAATAGAATTAAAAGTCCAGGAATAAACCTATATACAACTATGTTTGATTGATTTTCAACAAGGGTGCCAAGCCCATTTAGTGGGAGAAAGAAGAGTTTCTTCAACAAATAGTGCTAGGACAACTGGATATCCACATGCAAAAGGATGAAGTTGGACCTTACCTCACACCATATACACAAATTAACTCAAAATAGATAAAGGCTTAAATATTAGAGTTAAAGCTATAAAACTCTTAGAAGAGAACATATTCATGATCTTGGATTTGGCAGCAGTTTCTTAGACTAAAAGCAAAAGGAACAAAAGAAAAATAGATAAATTGGACATCATCAAAATTAAGAACTTTTGTGCATCAAAGGACATTACCAAGAAAGTGAAAACAAACCCACAGAATGGAAGAATATATTTGCAAATCATATGTCTGACAAGGGTCTTGTATCTAGAATATAGAAAGAATTTGTACAACTCAGCATGAAAAAGACAACCCAATTTTTGAAATGGGAAAATTCCTTGAATAGATATTTCTCCAAAAAAGATATACAAATGAACAAATGCATGAAAAGATGTTCAATGATTAGTCATTAGGGAAATGCAATTCAAAACCACAATGAGATACCACTTCATACCCACTAGGATGGTTATAATTAAAAGAAAACAAATAAACAAAAGGAAAATGACAAGTGTTGGTAAGGATGTGGAGAAGTTGGAACCCTCAGACATTGCTGGTAGGGATGTAAAATTGTAGAGCCACTGTGGAAATCCGTTTGGCGTTTCTTCAATAAGTTAAACACAGAATAACATTTGACCAGCAATCCCACTGCCAAGTATATACTCAAAGGAATTAAAAACGGGTGTTCAAATCAAAACTTACACATGTGTGTTCATGGCAGGACTATTCACAATAGTCAAAAGGGGTAAATAACCCAAATGTCCCTCAACTGATGAATAGATAAACAAAATATGATGTTTCCATATAATTCAATATTATTTGGCTATAAAAAGGAATGAGGTACTGATACATGCCAAAACATAGATGAACCTTAAAAACATTATACTAAGTGAAAGAAGTGAGACACAAAAGGCCACATAGTATATGATTCCATTTATGTGAAATACCCAGAATATGCAAACCCGTGCAGACAGAAAGGAGATTAGTGGTTGCCAGGGGCTGGGGGGAGACAGGAATGGGGAGTGACTCCTTAGTGGCTATGGCATTTCCTTCTGGGGTGATGAAAATGTTCTGGAACTAGATAGTGGTGATGGTTGCACTATGTTGTCAACGCACTAAATGCCACTGAATTGTACACTTTAAAATGGTTAAAATGGTGAAAAAAATTGTGACTATTCCAGAAAAATAGCTAAAAGAATGGACAATAAAATATTAACCATGATTATTTCTGGGTGACAGTAGGACCGACGGTAGGACTAATCTTTTTTTTGTACTATCTGAATACTTTCTAAGAAGCATGTTTTGTGTTAATAATCAGAGTGAATGATCCATAATGAGCTGTTTTCAGTTTAGAAAGCAAGAAGCAAGAAGGGGAAAAGGGAGAAAGAGAGAGAGGGAGGGAGGGAGGGAGGAAGGACAAAAAGGAGCCCTTGAACCCTGCCCCCTTCATCTTTCCCATTAACTTGGAGGTACAGGCCTTCCTAGTGTCAGGCTGGGATTTCTAAGGGTTTCTGGTTAGACACCAAGAAGGACTTTTTTGGTCAATAGTGTTGAGGTCACCAGCCAACAGAACTCTTTTTATTTCCAGTGGAAAGATCCTCAAGATATATTGTGTAAAAAAGCAAGATTCAGAACAGATCGCTACAATTATTGTAATCACACACACACGCACATGCACGTACACATGTAATTACTAACGAGCGTATACACATACATTTGCAAATGCAAAGATGTGCTCTGGCAAAATGAAACAGCAAGAATGGTTTTCCCCAGGGAAGGTAACTGGGTGTCTGGGGAACAGGAGAGAGAGGGAAGGAAACTGGCTTTTCACTGTATATACCCATCTCTGTACCTTTTGTATTTGGTAGATATACTTTTTTTCCCCTGAGTACCTGCTATATGTCATAAAAACAAGGTTTCCAAAACATAAAAGATATTTAAGTAAAATATAATAATTTTTTGTTTCTGCCTTATTTTGTATTTACCAAATTTATAAAAATTCATAAAACAACAGATATTATTTAACATGTGAAAAAGGTAAATATTCTTTAACACACTCAAAAACACAGATATGTTTAAAATGAAAACAGCATGCTCCTCGCAGTTTACTTTCTAAGGGAAAATATATTTATAAATAAAATGTATTAGAAAATAAAGGTATCATAGCCAGATGCAGTGGCTCATTCCTGTAAGCCTAGCACTTTGGGAGGCAAAGGCAGGAGGATTGCTTGAGACCAGGAGTTCAAGACCAGCCTAGTCAAAAAGGTGAGAACTTGTCTCTAATAAAAATAAAAAATTCAGCCAAATTTAGCTGGGAGTGATGGCGTGTGACTGTAGTCTTAGCTACTGGGTACACTGAGGCAGGATGATCACTTAAGCCCAGGAGTTAGAGGTTACCGTAAGCTGTGATCACACCACTGCACTCTAGCCTGGGTGACAGAGCAAGACCCTGTCTCTAAAAAAAAAAAAAAGGAAATAAAATAAAATAAAGGTATCAGAGAAATCTTTTTTTTTTTTTTTTGCTTCTCTTTTGGTTTCTATTTGCCTAAATTTTCTACAAATTTTCTACAATACTATCTATTATTTTATGTTGGAGAAGGTCTATAATTAACTAAGTTTTTAAACAGAAAGCCGTGGATTTTAGGCAGCTGGTGAAGCAGTGCTGGCCTGACCTTGACCTCTGCGGAGCCCTGGACTCTTCCCCTCTGGCCCTGATCTCTGCAGCCTCCTTGGCTCAGCCCCTGGGCCCTGCAAGTCCCGCTGCCCTCACGTGGCCTGCCCAGCCTGCCAGGCCATTAACTCTCAGGATTCCCTGTGGAGAATCAGAGCGGGACAGGGGGGCAGGGCACTTCTGGATTTTTTCTAAGAGGAGCTTTTTTGAAGCTGTGTTTGCCCAATAAGCACAGTGTTTTTACTTTGATAGTATATTACAGACAAATAAAAATCAAGTTTTCAGAAGAATATTTTATTCATGCTTTATGTTAGGTTGAGCAGACATTAGTTGTCCATTTTAAAGAACAGGGAGCCTGCTGGAGATTGAGAAGTGGGCCAGCCCCTGGACCACCCTCCCTGTCCCCACTGGTGTAGTAGCCATGGAGAGACCTTGACGTTTGCCTGCCCATCCCCACTCTGCAGAGGGAAGATGGAAACAGACCCCCCAGCCTCCCTGGGCCCAGACATGCCATTGGAAAACCTCCTTGGGCTGGCCGCATGATATAGGACCAAAGATTTTGAGCTTCTCTCCTGGGGCTTGTTTTCGGAGACTTTCCCCATCCTGGCTTCTCTGCTCTGCTGTTTCCTGCACACGTCTGAGGTGATGTTAGGTCAGATCAAAGTGGGCAATCAGAAACTTTTCCAAGGTCTGCTGGGGGCGACTCCAGCAAGGTCCTTACTGTGTCCAATAGATCCTCTATTGCCTGAAATTATTTGAGAACCATCCTTTCACAAGATCAATTCTACATTCCTGTTTTTAAAAACCCAAAAAGTTCATTTTACACCCTGAATTATAAAAATATATCATTGTGAAAAGTAGCTAAAAGTAGAAACAACCCCTCCCGGACACCCACCACCACCAAAAATGTCACAAAACACCTGTACACCCAGTACCTAAAGAGAATCTTAGTATTTTGGAGTATTTCTTTGAGGTCTTTAAAAATAAATCTCTGAATCATTTTTATTATTAATGCTTAATATAGTTATGATCATTCCATATATCAATTTTGATACTTTTTTATAAAAACCATATCAACAGAAGCATTTTTTCATGTTACTATAAGTCCTGGCTTTAATGTGTTACTAGCTCTGTGATCTAGGGCATGTTAGTTAACCTCTCTGTGCACCAGTTTCCTTATCTGCAAAATGGGGATAATACCAGAATCTATCTTACAGGGCTGCTGGAAGGATTCAATGAGATAGTGCAGGCAAAGTGCTTTGCCAATAGCCTGATTCAACAAATGTTAGCAATTCATCTATTGCTAATACAGACACGGTTGATTTTGCTTTTCAGCTAGCACAAATAATTCTACGTTGAACACGTCTGTGTCTAGAGCCTTGTCCCTATTAAGGATTAATTTCTTACAGGAGATCCCCGGAAATGGAATTGCTAGACCAAAGGGTCTAGACTGTTTTTAAAATGCTTAATATTGATTGCCATTGACACTTCTGCCAAGAGAGGAAGAATCCTGGTTTTAAGTGTGTATCTGTCCTCAGGGGACAGGACATTGAGTCCCTCTCCCCTATTCCAGTGCACACAACTTTAGTGGGTGTGAGTTTAGAAGCCTTCTCTCTCTGAACAAGTCTAAGAGTTTGATAAGACATCTTGGCATCACACAGAGAACTGTCGGAATAACCCTGAGACCTCAGTTTCACTCTCTGTAAAACTGGGTCAAGAATCTTGCCCAAGGTGTGGTGAGGAGTAATCAATGGCTAATGGCTAGAGCTGACTTTTGTCCTCCTGATTATAAAAGACCTTTGAGTTGCTTGGCCACTTTGAGTTCCTCAGGAAAAGTGATAATACTGGGCCAAAGTTCATACCAGTTGGCCAGGCTGTCCCTTACCAGCACCCACAAGGCTGGAGGGAGAAAGGGGGTGACTACAGTCCCACGAGAGTTGGGCTGGTTCATTGGGGTTGGGGTCACCAGGGGTAGGAGACATTTCCCCGTTGACCCTCCCATGTATCACATCATGGGAAATATCCCCATGCTTTGTTTATCTACCACACCCACCCCTGACACAGCTGAAGGATGTGAGTTTTGACGCACAGTAGACAGAGGACTGAGACAGAATGAGGTGAGGCTCAGTCTGCCCTGATATGAGGGACACAGATCACACTTGTCCCTCCCCTATTACCAGCCACCAGCAACAGCACTTCCCAGAATGACTGGGAATCAAAATCTCTGACACCCAAGTCTGGGATCTGCATTTTATCAAGCTCTCTAGAAGATTTTATCATCCAGCAAGTTTAGGAAAGAAACACAGGGATCTATATATCCAAATGGTATGTGCTCAGGTCTCCTCTGTGCTCAGACATCTTCAAAGGCTTCCACACTTTAGACCAAAGCCTTAGCTCTGAGTGTGGCATTCTAGGCTTCGTTTACCCGTCTAGACCCATCTCCTGGCTCTCCCGTCACTCACCACCCACCGTAGCTACTCTGGGTAGTTCCTGGTGCCTGAATATACTGTGGGCCTTTAGAAAGAGCAAGCTTGCTCTTGTTTTTCTGTTAACTTGGTGAAATCCTCCTAACATTTAAGGCCCAGTTCTGATGCTCCAATTCTAGGAGCCTCCCTTGATCTAGCCCCAGCTGGAAGTGACCCCCCCTTTTCCTCTGAACACCAATAGACTCTTCTCATCTGTGCCCTCTTATGGCTCTGGTCACTTTCTACCTCATTGCACAGGTGTCGGTCAGTGTCATCTTCCCAAACTCTCTAGAAGCTCCTTAAGGGCAGGCCCCACACTGGTTCATCTCTGTGTCCCCAGAGCCCAGTGCAGGACTTCATATCTCTTGAGGCAATTAGCAAGCATGCTGAAATGAATGAATTCCTGCCCACCATGATAATGAGACACAGGTTGAAAAGGTGAATTCAATACAGACAGTTTTACTTTTTCTTTTCAATTCGGGGTGTCTTTTATTTTCTTGCCTAGTCGCCTTGGCAGGAACCTCAAGTACAATGTTGAATAGAAATGGGGAGAGTGGGCATTCTTGTTTTGTTCCTGGCGTTAGGGGAAGCATTTGGCCATTCCCCATTGAGTATGATTTAGCTGCAGGTTTTTTATAGATGCCCTCTATGAGGTTGAGGATGTTTCTTTCTATTCCTGGTTTGTTGAGTGTTTTTATCATGAAGTGGTGTTGAGTTTTGTCAAATGCTTTTTCTGCATCTATTGAAATGATCATGTGGCTTTTGTCCTTTATTCTATTGACAAGGTGTATGACATTAATTGACTTTCAGATGTTAATCTAACTTTGTGTTCCTGGGATAAATCCTACTTGGTCATGGTATATAACTCTTCTTATTAGTATATATTGCCAGATTTTGTTTGCTAGTATTTTCTTGAGATTTTTTTGGTTTATTTTCATAAGAGATATTGGTCTGTAGCTTTCTTTTATTGCAATACTTTGGCCTGGTTTTGGTATCAGAGTAATACAGTCCTCACAGAATGAGTTGGGAAGTGTTTCTTCTTCTGTTTTTTGGAAAAGTTTGTGAAGAGTTCTTTAAATATTTAGTAGAATTCACTTGTGATGACATCTGGTCCTGGACTTTTCTTTGTGGGTAGTTTTTTGGCTACCAATTCAATCTCTTTACTTGTTTCAAGTCTATTCAGATGTTCTATTTCTTCCTGAAACAGTTTCGATAGTTTGTGTCCTTCCAGGAATTTGTCCATTTCATGTAAATTATCTAATTTATTGGCATTGGGTTGTTCATAAGATTCCCTTATACTCCTTTTATTTATGTAAGTTCTGTAGTAATGTCTCTTTTTTCTTTCCTGATTTTAGTAATGTGAGTCTTCTCTCTTTTTTCTTGATCAATCTAGCTAAAGATTTGTCAACTTTGTTGATCTTTTCAAAGAACCAACTTTCAATTTCCTTGATTTTCTTGATATTTTTCTATCATCTATTTTATTAATTTTGGCTCTAATCTTTATAATTTTCTCTCTTCTACTTGCTTTATGTTTAGTTTGCTCTTCTTTTTTTCCAGTGTCTTAAGGTTATTGATTAGAGATTTCTCTTCTTTTTTTAATGTAGGTGTTTACATGTATAAATTTCCCTCTAAGCACCAATTTGTCTGTATCCCATGTTTTGATATGTTGTGTCTTCATTTTCATTCAGTGCAAAGATTTTCCTAATTTGCCTTGGAATTTCTTCTTTAATTTATCGATTATTTAGGCATGTTCTGTTTAACTTCCACATATTTATGAATTTCCCAAATTTTTTTCTGTTATTAATTTCTAATTTTACTTCATTATTATCAGAGAATATCTTTTGTATAATTTCAATCCTTTTAAATGTATTGAAATTTGTTTTATGACCTAGTATATGATCTATCCTAGAGAGTGTTCCACGTGCATTGGATGATAATGTGCATTCTACTTTTGTTGATTGGAGTGGTCTATAGATGCTTATGAGGTTTAGCTGGTTTATAGCATTGTTCAAGACTTCTGTTTCTTTGTTGATCTTCTGTGCCTCATGTAATTTTGCCTCTTCAATGGATTAGAAAACACATGCTTCTTTAAATATTCATTTTATTGTCCTTTAGAGGTTTAGCTTTAGAGTCCTAACTATCCAATTAGACTATACACAAATTTTAATTCTTTTCATAAAAACAAACTCTGTGCTTCTCTCAGCCCTAGGTTAATCTAGCATATGAAATACTGGTTAAGGCTTGGAATGCAAAATCTTGTTGAAGAAGGGCTCCCATACCTGATCCTCTTAGGGGAATGTGATTCCCAAAGTTAGGTTCTAGATCAATTAAGCCCGGATCTCCTATTCAACCAAGCCAGTGTTTCCTTTTTTCCCTCCTTTTCTCCTTGTTTCCACCTTCTTTCTCCATCGTCCTTCTTTCTCTTCCCTTCTCTCTTCTTTCCTCTTTCCCATACTTCCACTATCATTTTTCCATCCAACCATGTATCTATATTTCTTTCTCCCTTCACTCTGTCCATTCATTTGTCCTTTCCTTCTTCCTTCCTTCCTTCTACTTATCCTTCCTTCCTTCTCTCCTTTCTTCCTTTTATTCATTCATTCATCCTACTTTCCATCCATTCTTCCACCCATCTATCCTTCTTTACATCCATCTGTCTACTCACCTTCCCCTACGTCCTCCCTTCTCTCCCTGCCTCTTTTTGTTTCTCCCTACTCTCCCTCCCTCCCTTCCATCTGTCCACTCAGCTACCCATTTTTAGCAATAAAGAAGCACACAGACAGGGCTCAAACTACCTGAAATGGCTGAGCTCAAAGCAAGTATGGTGGGAAACAATCTTGTGTTGGGGAATTGGAGTAAAGGACCCTGGTTTCTAATTCTTCTAGGAATCTACAGAGTGCTCCCTCACTCACAGACTTTTATAAAATGCCTGATGTGAGCCAGGCATAGTGCCTGGCATTGGGAGCAAATAAGACCTGGTTGTCATCCTCAGGGACAGAGAATAACAATACAGCCTGAAAGAACTGCAGTATGGTAACCTATCAGGCTGAGGAGCAGAAACCTCCAGGAAGCAGTTGGAGAGGGTTTCTTGAAGAAGTAGATGCTTGTTTGGGCCTCGAAGGATGAGCATTTGTTTGAGGATATGTGAGATTGTAAAATGTAAAAATGGCATAGAGAGGGAGTGATGTTTATTATTAAGATAGTATGGTAAAAATCTGGTTGGGTGCGGTGGCTCATGCCTATAATCCTAGCACTCTGGAAGGTCGAGGCAGGAGGATCACTTGGGGTCAGGAGTTCGAGGCCAGCCTGAGCAAGAGCAAGACCCTGTCTCTACTAAAAATAGAAAAATTAGCCAGGTGTCATAGCATGAGCCTGTAGTCCCAGCTACTCAAGAGGCTGAGCAGGAGGATCACTTGAGCCCAGAAGTTTGAAGTTACAGTGAACTGTGATGATGCCACTGCACTCTACCCAGGGCGACTGAGCAAGACTCTGTCTCAAAAAAAAAAAAAAAAGAAAATTATGGTAAAAGTCATTTAAACTAATAATAATTGCCCTGCCTAGAAAAGGTATTTGTCAGAAGCATTAGCAAATTTCTATGCAATTTCTAAGACTGTAAGACAAATTTGCTGTGATTGGGATCAGACACTTAGAGTAGTGAGGCTGAGTAGGAGAGTACTTCAGAGCATGGGGTTTGATATCAGACCTACCTGGTTTCAAGCCTGCTGTCACTTGCTGTTCATGTGCTCATCTGTGGAATGGGGATGATAATATAAGAGAATTAAATGGGATGGTATGTGTTGGGATTGGCAGCACACAGTGAGTGCTCTGTAAAAGCCAGCTACTACTGTTCATGGGAAAGGAACTCAAAGGTCATCTGGCTCAAGGTGGTGTGGATTCACCTTTGCCTCCTGAAAAGTTGCTTTTTATCTGCGACCGGATAATCAAGTATGTAACCTTACTTGGTTTTTCTTAGCCCTTACCTTCCTTTTCAGTAAAATCTTTCAAGATCATCCTGAGAAAAGCAAGATCTGTCAAGGAAAAGATCTTCGAAAATTGTGAAATGCAAGCCTAAGTTACAAAGATGTTCACCTCAGTATTGTTTATCATGGGGATGTAGTGAACATCAACATAGACATCCAAAACTAGGAGACTGTTAAATAAACTGTGGGACTTCCTTCAGTGGGATTATAAAAAAGGAAGAATTTAGGTCCCATGACAGCCAAGATGTTTTCCTCCTGGTGAATGATGGATCCCTCAGCACCCAAAACAATACCCATCACGTAATAGGCGCTCAGTATTTACCGAGGGAAGGAATGAATAAAAGAAGAGAAATGAACTTCCAAGGGGTACCCAGCTGGCTGTTGTTTTGCTGCAGGGGTAGAAAAGTAGACTAGAAGAGCTACGGGTGGTTTTTGAGAGGCCAGGGGAGGGGGCAGAAAAGTCAGACTATCAAGAGCTATCAAGTGGGATGTTTGAGGTTGCTTGTTGGGTGGTGAGCAACATAACTCTCTCTTCCATGGCCCGCAAAGTCTTCAGTAAAATATACAGTGCCCAGCAGTGCTTTGGGATTGGGTGTCTGTTTTTGAAGGGTGAAATGAGATACGGAGACTGGCCTCAATTGGAGAATACCACAGTCACGTCTGAGTGTCGTAATGTAGAAGAAAATTTAATGACGTGGAAAGATGTGCACAAGATATTGTTAAAGAAAATAATGGGGTACAGAAGAGGAGGTGCAATTCCAATCCCATTTGGGTTAAAATAGAAAAACATCTGCTCATGTCGGGATGGTGAGATTGCAGAATATTTTTTTCCTTTTTGTTTATTCATGCTTTATACTTTAAATCAACATGTATTGCTTGTGAAAATGAAAGTAACGTGAAATGTTAGATGAGCTTGCCCTGTCCTTGTTGTGTTTGAGTGGTTAGTAAAGGTCAAGCAACATTGTCAAGGTCAAGCCAAGACTCAGTGGCCTGTTGATTTATGGCCAGTTCAGTGACCTTTCTTCTTGACTAGAAGGAAACACCTCCGCAGTAGTGTTCTGAGTGCCTCCCACCCACGGCCCCTGAAAGATCTGAAAGACTAGCCCTTCCTTCTCCGGTTCACCCTCTTTTGCTAGATTCCGGGAGAGTATCAGTGGCTGCAAGTGCATCCCCTCTTCTCCCATTTCAAAGGACTGCTCACCAGGTTTTCATTTGCGCTTAAGGTCAGTAGCACGACCCTCAGGCTCCTCTGGGGAGAGAATCTTGTCAGCAGGATGGGCTGTGAAGCCTCCTGCAGGTTAAGCCCGTTTTAATCTGTGACTCACGTCTGCAGATAACTATTCTCTTGAAGGTGTCTGTTGCCTGACATGAACACACAGAGAGACAGAGACAGGGGCAGCCCAGGAAACAAACAAAAGAAGCATAAACTTACAACCCGGGAACTGAAAGGGCCCTTTGAGACCACCTGACTCATGGTTGGATGATCTGGGAAACTGAGGCCTGGGTTGTACAACTGAGGCCAGAACTCAGGTGGATTTCCTTCCTAAATATCTCTCCATTCCATCCTTTCCTGCCCCTTCTCCCCACTGTGGCCCTCAGGCATACCATAACACTTCCCTAGCTGATCTTTCAACCTAGGGCTATGTCACAAAGGGCCCTGTGAGCCATGTTGAGGAATTTAATCTGGGGCAATGAGACACCATGGAAGAATTCTTATGCAGGAGAGCTATGGGGTCAGATATGGATTTCAGGTGGCCACTTAAACCCTCTGGCTGCTGTATCTACGATGGACCCAAGGAAGTTAGTGTGGACTCAGGGAGACCAGTGAGGAGGCTACTGTAATTGTCCAGGTGAGGGGGTGGTAGCCTGGACCAAGGTTGTGACAATGGCGGTAAGTGGATGGGCTCCCTGACTTCTTCAAGCCTCACTGATCTCCTCCTTTGGTACGTATAGTCAGTTTCCCCCAATACCTAGTCTGGGCTTATATTTGTTAGGATTCTTTTAGGTGCAATTGCATAAAACTCAACCCAAAGTAGCTTAAACGCAACATTGTTGAGCAGTGTCAGGCCTGTGGTAGGTGTTCAGTAGATGATAGATGAATAAGTGAATGAACGAATGGCTCTTGACTCCTGGACCATTGTTCTTTCTACTACACACAATATTGACTTTAAGCCTGAATTCCATAAGCCTAAATCCTCTAAAGGCCATCAATTCTGGGCTTGTTCCCAACTCTGAAATCCCCTCTATAACATGCTTGACACATATCCATTCTGCTTGTCTCCAGGGACGGGATACTCACTACCCCAAAAGCAATTCATATTTTAAAAAATGAAACAAAACAGTGAATAGATAAATATTTTTAAAATCAGCTTTATTAAAGTAGAGTTTACACACAATAAAATGCACCCATGTAAATATAAAGTTCAATGAGTTTGACAAGCATATACAGTCATGTAAATACCACCACAAAACAGTTTTAGAACATTTCCATCATGCCAAAGAGTTTGCTTGTGCTCCTTTTTAGTCACTCTCTCCCCACTCCTGGTCTCTATTTTCTGCCACTATAATTTTGCCTTTTCTAAAATTTCATTTGAATGGAATCATACACTGTGTAGTGTTTTGAGTCAGACATATTTTACTTAATATGCCGTATTTGAGATTCATCTGTGCTACTGTGTGTGTCAGGAGTTTGTTCCTTTTTATTGCTGAATAGTATTCCACTGAATGGATATACCAACATTAATTTATTCACCAGTTGAAGAGCATTTGGATTATTTTCGGTTTTTAGCTATTGTTAACAAAGCTATCATGAAAATTCACATATGTATCCTTGTGTGGACATATTTTTTTCCCATTTCTCTTGTGTAAATATTTAGAATGGGATTTCTGAGTCATATAGAAGATAAACACTTAATTTTATTAGGAACTGCCAAACTATTTTCTAAAGTGGTCATATCATTTTGCATTCCTGCCAGTATTATACGACAGTTCCAGTTCCACAATATCACAAACACTTGGTATTATCAGTTTTAAAATTTAAGTTACCATAGGGAATGTGTAGTTGTATTACATTGTGATTTTCATGTGTATTTCCTTAATGACTAATGATAGCATCTTTCCACGTGCTTATTTGCTATTCATATAAAATAGATATAATTTTCTAAAAAATCCTTTCTGCTGTTAAACATCTACAAGCTGTCTGTTGCTTCAATTCAGTTTAGCAAATATTTATTGATCACTTACTCTGTGTCATTTACTGTGAGAGCAGATGTACCTGAGGTGATTAAGATCCATCCCTGACCTTGATTTGTTCACAGTCTCATGGGAGCAAATGAATACCTGTAAGAGAAAAATTTCCTTCTCAAGTTATTAGTGCATTAATAGAGGTAAGCCCAGGATACAGGGGAAAACTGAGGAAGGATACCCTACCCAGCCAAGGGTGATGGTGGGAGGTTGGGTGTGGGAAGTGTTCAGGGGAACATCCCCTCTGGCTCTGAACTATGGCATCAAGATTCGGGCATGTTATCATTCATTCATCACACACTCATTGAGCACCTACTGTGGGCCAGACACTTTGCTGGCCTGGGGGTGGCTATGAACCAGACAAACATTGTCCCTGCCTCATGGATCTTACAGAGGGAGGGCAAGAAGTTCACTTCCTTTCTTTGTGGAAAGTTTTATCAAAAAATATATCCAAAAAAACCCTACCTATCAAAGAATTGCTAAGTGGTTAGAAAATACAAATCAGATAGATTTATGCTAATTGTATGTTATATAATTTTACATGGATGCTTAATTACAATGTCTTTCATTTTGTTTATTTATTTCATTTATTAAGCATTCAATTCTTTCACATGGGTTACCTCACTGGGTTCACATGATCAACGAGAGAGGTTAGGATTGCTACTGTCTTTGAAACTGAGTGTCAGAGAGCTAGAAAACTGGCCCAAAGTCACTCAAAAATAGAACCAGTCTTTGAACGTAAATCTTGGAACCTTAAGTCCAAAGGCTACTTTGAATAGTATATATACCATTGGCATATTTTTTAGTACAATTTTAGGATCCAAGTACTAACCATAATCAGTTAAAATTAAGGTCCAAGGGATTATGGTATGGGTTATTTTCCAGGATTTTCCAAATATCTATCCAAATTCCTCATTAATCCTATGAGGATACTGAGGTTCAGTGGGAACAGCCACACAGTGAATCAGAATCCGAGTCCAGGTCTCCTGACTCCATGCAGTTGTGCACTACCTTGCTTGATTATTCCCTGTTTATTTATTTAGCCCATAAACAGTGTGGACTACTACAGGCAGAGGCGTAAGTTATGGGAGGAGAGACTCAAGAGACCTGGGTTAAAATCTTAGCTTTGCCACTCTCAGGCTGAATGATTTGGCAAGCAGCTTAACCTTCCCGAGTCTCAGCTTCCTCACCTGTGAAACAGGGAGAATAACAGCACTGACATCATAGAGTTGCTGGGAGTCATCAAAGAACAAACTTGTGGAAAGTGCTCCCCTTGAGCTCTGGATTTTGCTATTTATTGAATAAATAAAGGAATACAAATCAAACACTTAGCTCCCTGCTGGGCCCATAATAGCACGGGATAAATTACACAATGACCACTTTTTTAATTTAATAATTGCATTAAAATTATTTTTTATGAAGCTCAAATTAAAATATATTTTAGTAGAGAACATTTTCATTAAAATCTAAATTCAAATACATATTTTTATCTATGCTTTTTTCAAAGCTTGATTCCTATTTTGGGAACTGCATTAAAATGATTTGTTATTAAGAACCTGACAACACTAAGGAAATCTCAAAAGTAAATTTTTATATAAAGTCCATTTTTATATAGTATACTCAAATACACTAACAGTTTTCATTTCTCTGCATTGCTTTCTAACATTTATCCAGAGATATTTTTACATTGTTGAAATCTTTGTATCATTCTTTTTTAAAAAGTTCATTATTTAATTTTATTTCAAGTTATTTAACAAATTAAGTTGGTACATGAACTTTATGCTTGTGATTTCTTATGGTTTCATATGATTCTACCCAGTAGAATTCATCGAGTAACACAGAAATTCACCTCCTGCAGGAAATTGTATCAAATTATCATATTATATCTTATATATTCCTCAAAATCACTAAATGTTTACTATGTAGCCTTTGAGCCTCACCACAATCCTATAAGTACTAAAATCATCCCATTTTACAGATGAGAAAACTGAGACTCAGATTATTTTAATAACTTGCCAAAGTTCATATAGCTACTGTTCCAGTCATCTACTGCTGTGTAACAAACTGCCTCAAAATATAGTGGCCAGCCAGGTGCGGTGGCTCATGCCTGTAATCCTAGCACTCTAGGAGGTGGAGGCAGGAGGATTGCTTGAGCTCAGGAGTTCAAGACTAACCTGAGCAAGAGCAAGACCCCGTCTCTACTAAAAATAGAAAAATTAGCCAGGTGTCGTGGTGCATGTCTGTGGTCCCAGTTACTCAGGAGGCTGAGGCAGGATCATCGCTTGAGCCCAGGAGTTGGAGGTTGCAGTGAGCTATGATGACACCAGTACCCTCTACCCAGCGAGACTCTGTCTCAAAAAAAAAAAAAAAAAATGTAGTGGCTTACAGCAACACCAACCACTTATTTGTTCTTGATTCTGCAATTTGGGCAGAGCTTGGTGGGGTTGGCCCATCTCTGCTCCACATGGTACCAACAGGGGTGGCTTCACTAGTGCTGGAGGATCCCAGATGGGTTTACTCAGATGCCGGGTGGTTCAGCCAAGGAGGCTGAATTGGCTGGTAGCTGGCTGGGTCTCTCCCTTTGTAGTCTCTCATCTTCTAAGGCCTCTTTCTTTCCATGTTATCTGTCCAGCAGATTAGCAGGACTTCTTTCCATGGTGGCTGGCTTCCTAGCAAAAGCAGAAGCTCCCGGGTATCTTAAGAACTAACCCCAGAATTGGCACAGTATCAATTCTGCTGCATTATCTTGGTCAAAACAACTCACAAGGCCAGTTCAGAATCAAGGGGAGGAAAATAGACCCTGCCCTTGATGCTTGGAGGTGCCACATGCAAAGGGGTGGGTTGGGACTGTTGGCCAACGTCTTTACAGTGACCGAGCAGGGCTGCCTGACTCCAGGCTCCAAACTCAACCCCTATCCCTGTTCCACCCCAATGAATGTTTTTGTCTAGCTAGCTTTTTCTCTTCTTTTCACTCATTTTTGGGTGAATTCCCAAGAACAGGAAGACCTGGTTAAAGGGCAGGCACATTGTTGGGCTCTATGCTGAGATAAATCTGCTTCTGCGTAGCAAAGGGATCTCTTGGGCTTCTCTTTAAGTATATGACTAAAGTCTTTTTTTTCCCCCGCCTCCTTTCTCTCACAAGGGAGATCCAGGTTTAATTTTGTTCATTCTATTGTTGCACCTACTTTGACGGAGGAAATCTTGGCTCCTGCTATGGAGCGCCTCCTCGGGACTTCTGGGCAACAAGAAAGTCAGCAAAGAGTCGTGGTGGTGTTCAGCTGCTCCTGAGCTATGCAGGATAGTGTTCCCTGTGGATCAGGTTCATGCAGGAAAAGTAATTTGCTGACCTTGACTTTTCACAGAACTTGGGATGTCGTGGAAAGAACATAGCTTAGACTTGCCAGAGTTTAGTCCTCCTTCTGAAGTGTAACCATGTGTCTTTGTTTGCTATCCCAGTTTATAACTGTTGTCACATGTCCAGTTCAGTTTAGGATTTGTCCAAGGCAAAAGCTTCCCCATTTGTACATATGATCACCCTACCTGCCACAGAAACTTGGGTAAATCATTTCTCCTCCCTGAGCCTCAGCTTCCTCATCTGTACAATGGGCCTGGCAACCTATTTCACAGAGGTATGGATCACTCTTCATCCAACAGCATCCTTCCATGCTGCAGGAACTGTCTTGGGCTCTGGAGGATCCTGGGGGTGACAAAACATGGTTCCTGCTCTCCTAACTTGCTTGTCTTACAAGTAAACAAGTGAGATAATTTCAGAGATTTAATTTCTATCAGGTAGTCAAGAAGCACCTCTCTGAGAAGGTGAGATTTGAGCTAAGGCATGAAGAAAGAGAGCAGGTCACAAGGGGGACTGAGGGAAGAGCATTCCAGGTCAAAAGAACAGCGAGTGCAAAGGCCATGAGGCAGGAGTTAACTTGACACAGGGAACAGAATGGAGCTCATGAGTAAGGTCGTGTTCTGGAAGCTGTGAAGAGCCCCAACGGTGATTTTTCTACTAGAGGGCTTTAAAACACATCTTTTATCTTAACTGATCCTCAAAATAACTGTAAAGGGTTTGAGCAGGCAAGGCAAAGTATTATTATTATTTTTCAGGGTCTCATTCTGTCACCCAGGCTAGAGTGCAGTGGCATAATCATAGCTTACAGCAGCCTCGAATTCCTGGGCTCAAGCAATCCTCCTGCCTCAGCCCCCCGAGTAGCTGGGATTAGAGGTGTGAGCCACCATGCCTGGCCGACAGAAAAATATTATTAATCCTGCTTTATAGAACAAAAAAATCCTTATGAATTATCTTTGCATAGTTTTCCAAAATGGTTCCACTATACTTCCATGCTTAAATTTAATTTGATGTCTCTCCATGATCTTTTATTGTTTTTGATGGTAGGAATATTTTGGAAACCAGAGACATCTTTAGACATATCTTTCTATTATGATATTTAAATCTGCAGGCCAGGCATAGTAGCTCAAGCCAAGGCGGGAAGATCACTTGAGCCCAGGAGTTCAAGACCAGCTTGGGCAACATAGCAAGACCCTGTCTCTACACACACACACACACAAAATTATCCAGGCATGGTGGCACACACCTGTAGTCCTAGCTACTCAGAAGGCTGAGATGGGAGGATCACTTGGAGTCCAGGAATTGAAGGTTACAGTGAGCTATGATCACACCACTGCACTCCAGCCTGGGTGACAGAGTGAGACCCTGTCCCAAAAAAAAAAAAAAAAATAATAATAATAATAATAATTCTGTGATTAAATCCTCACGTGTACTGCTTTTGCATCTATATTTATAAGAGATATTGGTCTGTAGTTTTCTTGTGATGTCTTTTTCTGGTTTTGGTATCAGGGTAGTCCTGGATGCACCCAGTGAGGCATCCCCTATTCTCTGGAAGAGGTTGTGAAGAATAGGCATGATCCTTCTCCAGATGTTTGATAGAATTCACCAGTGAAGCCATCTGTGTCTGGGCTTTTCTTTATGGGTAGTTTTTTGATTTCTAATTCAATCTCTTACTTGCTTAGGTCTATTCAGAGGTTCTGTTTCTTTTTGGGTCAGTTTTGATAGTTTGTGCCTTTCTAGGAATTTGTCCCTTTTATCTGAGTTTTCTGATTTATTGCCATACAGCTGCTCATAGTATTCCCTAACCATTCTTTTTGTTTCTGTAAGGTTGGTAATGATATCCCCTCTTTTGTTCTTATTTTAATAATACGAGTCTTCTCTCTTTTTTTCTTGGTCAATCTAACTAAAGTTTTGTTAATTTTGTTGATCTTTTCAAAGGACCAATTACTGGTTTTGTTGATTATCTCTGTGGTTTTTCTAGTCTTTATTTTATTAATTTCTGCTCAAATTTTTATTTCCTTCCTTCTGTTTGCTTTAGGTTTAGTTTGCTCTTCTTTTTCCCCCGTCCAGGTGGAGGGTTAGTTTATTGATTTGAGATCTTTCCTCGTTTTTAACATGGGCATTTAACACTATAAACTTCCCTCTGTCATGGATACGGATGTTTAATTTTTGGAGTGTGGGGTCTCATCGCACCCTCCCCACTCACCCGAAGAGGCTGGAGTGAAATAATCAGGTCTAGAGTCAAGGCGCCTTGGCCTGGTCCTGATACTGCCACTCGACAAGTGGCCTCTGGTGAGTCCCTGCCCCTTTTGGGTCTTAGTTGTTTTCCATCTATAAAGTGAAGAGGCTGGACCCCAGCATCTGCAGGGGGCTTCCAGTCAAACTAGCTTGGAGGGCAGGCTCACGTCTGCCTCATCTCTGTGTCCCTTTGGAGTGGAAATCTGTGGTTTCTGCCTACCTAGCACCTCTTTCTCTCCCTCTGGCAAAGGCACCTGCTTTCTCTTTGGGGAGACACCCCTCTCCCACATTATATCCAGACCTTTTTTTGTGCCATGGACCTTTCTAGCAATCTGTAGAAACCTATGGACCCCTCCTCAGATTGATCTTTTAAAATGTGTAATATATACCACATATGGTCTAAAGGAAGCCAATTATATTTAAATAGTTACCAAGTTATTAGAAAAACAAATTTGGGATATAGTAATATACGTACTTTTTTATTAACACATTAAATAACAAGACCTAGTTCGTCTACTATGATAATTTCAAAGTAGTGATGAACATAAATGATATTTTAAGATATCTGTGACAATGTTGATGTGAGATGACATATCTGTGATCTCTATTGGTGACAAAGTTATAGGTAATTTTAATATTACCATAATTTTTGGTTACATTTATACCAGAAGGACATGCTAAATTTCAGTTAGAGATCAGTGAAAAGAGGGACATAATTTTTTTCCCATCTAAATTAATGGTCCCTTATTAAGAAACTCTGGTTTGGGGGATTTAGATGAAACCGCTTGACTCTTGGATTCAGAGGTAGGCATGTAACCCAATACTGGCCAATCAGAGCAGGGATTGGATAAGTAATGGGCATTTGAACCAAACGGAAGCAATCAGAGTGAATCCAGAACTCCTGCTAGACAACTGGGAGTGTTCCTTCTGCTGGACTTGCTGAGAGGATTGGATGAAGGCCTGGAACATATCACCTTGCCATCATCAGGGGAGAAACTGACTCAGAAAGAAGCCAACACACAGGAAAGCAGAGCTGAGAAATGAACATCCACATCTTCCTGACAACATCGCTCCCTTTAATGTGTTAATTATGTAAGTCAATATATTATCTGTTAAAGCCCCTATAGGTAGGGTTTTCTGTTTATTGCAACCAAAGAAGTCACAACTAATACAGTCCCACAGAGCTTGGCAGAGTGCCTGGTACAAAGTAGGTTGCTCATGAAGGAATGATGAATGAATTTCAAACAATGTAGCAACATGATTAATGTTATTCACTGAACTCATATATGCAGATCTGGCTTGATTGTGTATTAAAAAGACGAAGGCTCAAAGTAAGCGTTCCATACTTTTGTTGGTTGAAAGAATAAAGGAACTCATCCATTGTCATTATTTTCTTAATAATAAACTACCCCTAGCTTTTCCTATTCTTCAGTGATCTAACCAGGACCACATGACCATCTGGAGAACATAAGTCTAGAATTATGATGGACCAATAGTTACAAATCAAGTTTGTGGCACACTCACGCAGGGGGAAACAGGCAGCAATGGTAAGGAATAAGGTAGATGTATATGTACTGATGTGGGAAGACCTCCAAGACACACTAAGAAGGAAATTACAAACTAGTAATTACATTAAGATTCCATCCTCATAAAAACAAAATCTCCCAAACAAAACTTTGAATTTCTCTATAAACATAAATGAGTGTAAATCAAAGAAAAAGGTCAGAAGTCCACTCATGAAACACTAACAGTAGACACCTCTGGTGAGGGAGTGGTCACAGAAACTTGTCCTTTCTCTGTATTGTTTCCAATTTTTATACAAAGATAAAATAATTGTGTGTCACTTGTATAATTTAAAATAATTTCTGATTTTAAAAATGAAATAATAATAATACAACTCTGACAAAAGGTAGAATATTCCCTTTCATCTTGTTTTTTCATGAAGTGCCTGTTAGGATTCTTGAGGAAGCTAAAGAAAACACAGCCACGCCCATGAAGCCCTGCTGCAGCCATGATGCTGTGCCTAGGGCTGTGACATGATGCCGTGTCATGCCTTCTAGACCTTGCCATGCCTATGAGGCCATGCCCTTTCCCTGGGATTCTGCAGTTCTCCTGGCTGCTATAGGAGCCAAGAAGATTCCTCCCCGTATGAAACGCTCCTAGGGTGGCCCACTGACCTGGTTCTCCTCTCAGCATCCTGACTCCAACCGCCTCTGCTGCCAAACTGCACATGGCCCAGATGACTTCTCCCACAAAGGAGAGAGGGAATCAGAGCATCTCGCAGTCAGGGCAGATGCCCTGGGGAGATGCCCATCCGCGGCAGGTTTGGGATGGCTGATCCAGTTCAAGCCCACCATTGCCCGGAGTGGGAATGTGAGCCTCCATGGAGAAAAGCTTTGTCCAACTGTGAGTTCAGTGCCAGCCAGAGCAGGACTCCAACCCGACTCCTAGTTAGCTCATTTTGGTGAGGGGCCCCCAAAATTCCACCATCATATTATAACTACCCTTTGGGTCTCTAAAATGTCCCTGTTCCAATGTATATCTGTTACTTAACACACTTAACATCCTGCAACATAGTTTATCAGAGGAGCTGGTTTTTACTTAGAAAGAAGACAGTAAGTTACACTTTATTTTATTGTGAAAACAGAATTGTAACAGCACAAATGAAAATATTGAAAGAAATTATTTCTGCCATCTTAATCATGTTTGATTTGTTCACATTATTTAATGTTACTCTAACATACATACTCTGTCAGCTGTAATCTATTTACATATTTTTATATATATGTATTTTTTTGAGACAGAGTCTTGCTCAGTCGCCCCGGGTAGAGTGCAGTGGCGTCATTATAGCTTGCTGCAACCTCCAACTCCTGAGCTCAAGTGATCCTCCTGCCTCAGCCTCCCAAGTAGCTGGGATTACAGATGCACACCACGACGCCTGGCTAATTTTTCTATTTTTGGTAGAGACGGTGTCTCACTCTTGCTCAGGCTGGTCTCGAACTCCTGAGCTCAAGCAATCCTCCCACCTCGGCCTCCCAGGGTGTTAGGATTACAGGCGTGAGCCACTGCGCCCAGCCTTATATACATTTTTATAATCTTTTTTCACTTAATGCTACATATGTTTTCCTATGCATGCTTTGGTATAGCTTTCTACCTTCTGCAGAGTATTTCATCAAGTAAATAAACCATTATTTACATAACTGTACTTTCATTATTTTTATATCAGAAAATATTTCAATCATACAGAAAAGTACAAGGAACAATACAGTACACAGATTTAACAAATATTGATATTTTAAAAATATTTTTGAGGTTTTTAAAATAAAATAAAACATTATATGAGTTCTGTCCGGAAAGTGTCCAGCCATGTAATATGTTCTCGTTATATAAACAATGGCTGGATACTTTCCGGACAGACCTCATAGGTATAGTTGGAGCTTTCTTGTGTACGATATACTTTAATCCCCCTAGGATGGGCTATATAATTTGCAGGGCCCGGTGCAAAATGAAAATGCAGGGACCTTTATTCAGAAATCATTATGAATTTCAAGACAGCAACAGCAGAGCATTAAACCAAGCACTGGGCCTTTAAAGTGTGGGCCCTGGCGCTACGGCACAGATTATACACCCATGAAGCCAGCCCTAGATCCCTCTCTACTCACACTTTCCTAAACTTGATCTGTGTTTTTGTTGTCCCAAGTTTATGCTTTTTTTCATATACGTGTATTGACCATTATTATGGAGTATTATTTTGCATGTTTTGAAATATTACATAAGTGGCATCATACTGTATGCATCCTTAGGCTGCTTGCTTGTCTCACTTACTGTTTTAGAGATATATCTATGTGGATTCACGTAGATGTTATTCATTTTCACTACTAATATTTCACTGTGTGAGCTCATCACAGTTCATTTTCCAGTACCCTATATTTTTATCATAATTAACAATACTGCAATGAACATCCCGGGACACAGTTCTCTGTGCATATATGTGAGCTTTTGTCTGCTATTTGGACCTACGTATGAAATTGAACAGTCCTGCCTTACTATATGTTGAGGTTACTTCCAAATTTTTTGCTTGGCATCAATGTGCTCCCCTTGGATGTCCCCACTTGGATGTTCCACATCCCTGAAAACCCCCCCTCAGGAGACTTTCCTCCAAACCACCTTTCTGCTAAGAACCCCCATCCACACAGCCAGAAACTGTGTGTCCTAACTATTCCCTTTTATTCCCCACCACTTCTAGCTTATTACCAGAACCTTGTGATTCCCACTCTAAAGTACAGCTTTAACCCACCCATTCCTTCATATCCCTCTTGCTATTTCCCCTGTCTTGGCTCAGGACTGTATTTCTCCCCTGGGCTCTTTTCCAACTCTAACTGGCCCCTCACCCCCTCCAGTCTCCAGCCCTCCAACTTTCTCTATGGAAGAATTTATGATACCCTACCAAATTGCATGGTGACATGCAATTCTCCCCCACACATGATGGAGATCAGAGCTGGAAGTTACGTGACAGCAAAGATTGCATCATAGTCACCATTTGTGGACTTGTAGTATGGTGCCTGACACCCAACAGAATCTAAAAATGTTTGTTGAATCAAAGTATATATAAACATCATGTTGTAGTTTTCCCATCTTTTGAATCAGACCCTTAGGATAAATTCCCCAAAGAAGCATTGTTGATGACTTAGGATAATGGATGTGAAGTTCAAAGTCTTGTGTAAAGGGAACTTGATCCACACAAAACTCTAGATCAGGTGGGACAGATAGGATGACTCTCACCAAGGAGTGATTTTCCCAAGATTCCAAAGCCAGTGAGAGACAAAGCAGAAAGAACAACAGGTACTCAGGTATTCTTTCCATCTGTTTGCCTTATTTGATAGGTATATTAAATTTAGTTTAGTATCAACTAAACATAAACTGTGTTGCCCTTTAATGTCAGGTGACTATCTCTTTAAATGTTGCTGTTGTGATATAAATATGTGTCATATATCATTCTAATATGTATATTATATATGTAATATGTATATATATTTGATAATAACCTGGTAGAATTTGGATCTCTGTAGAAAAAAAAAAAGAACTCATATCTCTGGACCTTTGTTTCCCCATGTATTAAATGGGCATAAGCAGGGCCCTGTGTAGGATCTTTTGCTTTGTGAGCAGATAAGGAAAAAGCACATGTTTTTATCCCTACTTGACTTCCTTACTGCCATGCTTTGTGCAGTTACTTAAGGGGCTGAGGAGGATGAATGAAGAACATTTTGCCCTTGCAAAACTGAGAAGTAGTAATAGCTGCCTTAATGGCTGCTTAATACCCCTCACCTGCTGATTTGGAAGCCCTTTAATCACTTGCAGCATGTGAAAGAGAAAGTGATCTGCTACATGTTTCCCTCAAATGTACTGGTGAGTTCATAGGTTAACCCTACAGGAAGAAGAGGACATTGCTTAACACAAAGGAGTGCCTCACTTATGATGGGCTTTCACGTGCCAAAGGCTCCTACCCTCAACTCTGAGACCCTCAAATGACACCATTAAGGTGATGTCTTTCTAAAGGAGGAGAAGCCCATCCTGTGGAAGCCACCTCAGCACCACACACACAATCTCAAGACCTGGCTTCTAGTCCTGGCCCTGCCACAGAAAGGCATGTGACCTCGGCCATGTTCCTCTGCCTGTACAATGAAGCTGGTGGAGAACACCTTTCCACTGCCCCTCCACAGTGCTAAAGTTCTAACATTCAATAGGAGGAGGAGATGGCATTCATAATTAACAATACAAAGCAGGCACCTTTTTAGTTTCTCTTGGCAGGAGTCCCTGCCTCATGGACAGAAACTGGGAAATGGATGAGCGTCTGGCTCCCTGGCTTGGGCCATAGAATCATAGAGTCGTGGGTGGCTGGCAAGAAACCTCAGTGTTTATCAAGACCCATGTCCTACCTCTGTCCTGCATTCAACAAAAATTTACTAAGCAGTTGTGTTGAGCAGAGTGTGGGCAGGGATGGTTGTTGTGTTCACTGATTTATCCATGCAGCATCTGGCACATAGTAGGTATTCATTACACATCTGTTGAATGATGGCTAGTCTCCTGCAGTAGCATCATTTAGGGGAGCCTATTAAGTGCAGATTCCTGAGCCCACTGCAGACCTACTGAATTGGAATCTCTGGTGAAAGGGCTCAGGTGACCGTCATGCCCTCCAGAGTTTGAGAACCACAGCTGTAGTGTCTGAATAAAGCATTCTCCTATTATCAGAAGGGAGAAAATGCTGATGTTTTTATTTTTGTTTGTTGGTAGTGACTAACACATTCAAGTCAAAAGGTTCATTTTGCGGTAGCCATATCCCTGGAGCCTGAAGAGTTCTGGGATTTCACTGGGCACGCAGGGGGGTCACTTTCATTAGTCTCGGGGAAGTCAAAGCTGATAAAAAGGCAGTCGGAAGTCATAAAGTGAGAAATGCACCTCCATTCTGGCTTCCCTGGAGTGGTTAGCTGGTATGAGGTTTTTCTTACTCCCTTTCAAGGGTCTGTGGCTTGGATTGTGTACAGACCTGGGTTCAAATCTCAGCTATGTCTCCATCTGCTTGGTCTGGGGCTAACTGCTTTAATATCTTCTAAGCTTTTGTTTCCTCAGTCATAAAATGGACACCACGATTTACTCTACTGAGGGTTGTTGGAAGGATTAGAGATGATGTAAACTCAGGTGTCTGGCACATGCTTAGTACAGAAAAGTGCTAAGTTTTGTCTGATATCTATAAACTACCACAACATCTGGGCTGGAGGATGCCATAGAGGTTCATCTACCCAGGCCCTTTCATTCTATAGGTAAGAAAAGCAGCCTCAGAGAGGGGAAGCAAATGACACAAGATCAGCTAGCACGTTAGGTTTCTTTTTTTTTTTTTAAATTAATTTATTTCAGAGTATTACGCGGGTACAGACATTTAGGTTACATGTATTGCCTTTACTCTGCCTGAGTCAGAGCTTCAAGCATGCCCATCTTCCAGAGAGTGTGCTCTGCACCCCTTAGGTGTGAATTTACCCATCCCTTCCTCCCCCCTCCCACCTGCCCAACACCCAATGAATGGTACTTCCATATGTGCATGTAAAAGTTGATCAATTAATGTGTTACTTCCCTATGTGCACATATAAGTTGATCAATTAGTATCAACTTGATGGTGAGTACATGTGGTGCTTGTTTTTCCATTCTTAGATACTTTGCTTAGAAGAATGGGCTCCAGTTCCATCCGGGATAATACAAGAGGTGTTAGTTCATCATTGTTTTTTGTGGTTGAGTAGTACTCCATGGTATACATATACTACATTTTTTTAATCCACTCATGTATTGATGGGCACTTGGGTTGTTTCTACATAAGAATTCTAGAAGAAAATGTTGGAAAAACTCTTACAGACATTGGCCTAGGCAAAGAATTTATGAAGAAAACCCAAAAGCAATCTCAGCAACAGCAAAAATAAACAACTGGGACCTGATCAAATTAAGAAGCTTCTGCACAGCCAAAGAAACTATTGCTAGAGTGGATAGACAACCTACAGAATGGGAGAAAATTTTTGCATGCTATACATCCGACAAAGGACTAATAATTGGAATCTATATAGAACTCAGGAAAATCAGCAAGAAAAAAATCAAACAACTCCATTAAAAAATGGGCAAAGGACATGAATAGAAACTTCTCAAAAGAAGATAGATCTAATGGCTCAGAAACATATGAAAAAATGCTCAACATCTCTAATCTTCAGGGAAATGCAAATCAAAACCACAACGAGATACCACTTAACTCCAGTGAGAATGGCTTATATCACAAAGTCCCAAAACAACAAATGTGGGTGGGGATGCGGAGAGATAGGAACACTTATACATTGCTGGTGGGACTGCAAACTAGTACAACCTCTATGGAAAGGAGTCTGGAGATACCTCAAAGAACTAAAAGTAGAACTACCATTCGATCCAGTTATCCCACTACTGGATATTTACCCAAAGGAAAAAAAGGCATCCTGTAATAAAGACATCTGCACTCGAATGTTTATAGGAGCATGTTAGGTTTCTTGAGGGCTTTTAATCTTAACGAAGAACTTCAAATTCCTCCCTAGGCTGGAGAGGGTGATGGGGGCTGAGACTCTGTGGGTGGCCTGTGATGAAGGAATTCCTGGAACAAGATGCTTTTGAAAAGGAGGTTAGATATCTCAGGTGGGGACCCTTCTCACCTAAGTATCCTGCCAGCCTGTTCTGAGGATACAGCAGGGATTAGTGAGAAGGTCTCCGAGGCTGGGCAATTTGCAAGCTTTTCTGTCAACATCAGAGTTTTAAAAACAAAAAACCTCTGGGAAAGTGCTGTTGAGGCCTCCCCTGGCAAGGCACCGAATGACACCGCAGCTCTGCAAGGCCAAGGCTGGTGGTTACTGGCCTTAGGAACCCTCAATGTTTGGCCTCAAAACCAGTCAGGGGCCAGGCTAGATCTGGTAGGGGCACCTCTTGAAACCATGCCACATGACTCTGACTCTGGTGCCCAGGGGCAGCTAATGTTGATGATGTTGGTGATGATGACAGCGACAATGGGCACTTCCTGTCTCCCAGATGCAGGGCCAAGCAATTTATTTTATATGCATTGTTTCATTCAGTCCTCACAAGATCCCTGTGTGGAGCAGCACCATTGCTATCCCCATTTGACAGATGAGGAAACTGAGGCTCAGAGAGGTTAAGTAAATAACCAAGGACACATAGCTAGTTCGCACTAGGATTCAAATCTAAATGTACTGGAGTCCAAGGTAAGCCAGCAGCCTGTAAGTGCTGGAAGGCAGGCAAGTAACATTGGCCAGTGCCTTCCAGGGATATATATTTTATCCTCATTTTAACAGATGAGGAAACAGAGGGCCAGAGGGCTTAGCATTTTCCCCATGAGGTCAGGTACCATGTCAAGCACTTTCTATATACTGTCTCTTCAATCTTTAAAACATCCCTATGAAGTAATTTTATGATCCCCATTTGTGCAGATGAGGAAACCTAGGCCTGAGACTAAATGACTTGCTGGGGTTCCAAACTAGGCAGCGTGACTCCATGGCCCATGCTCTCAACCTCCTAAGTTGCCCAATACTGGAACAAGATGTGGCATGGGCTGGACCAGAATCCAGGACTCCTGAGTCTCAGCCTAGTGCTCTGAGGTTAGATGTAGGCTCTCTGTTGGAATGCATTGTTCCTTAAAAGCATGCTGGCCTTAAGCCCAAAAAGTGAAATCACGCCCTGCGGTTCTGGGAACCTTAGACTGGAGAAGAAGGAAGCTCTTGCTGTGGTGTTCAAGTCTGAGCAGGTGTGCTGGGGACTCTCCCTCTGCTTCCTCCTCTGGCTGGAAGGGGGACCTCGCTGGGCCGGTAGGGTGGGGCAGCCCTTATGTGTGTAGGGTAGGAGGAGGGCAGGAGGCAGGCATGACCAATAAAACATACTTAAATCTTCCCGCCTTCTTGCCTTCATCCAGGCAATGCCCTCACCTCCAGGCAAATAGCAGGGCATAGTGATGAGAACTCAAGGTTGGCGTCAGGAGGCCTGAGTTCTGGTTCTGGCTCAGGCACTCACTCCATGTGCGCCCTTGACAGTCAATTTCCTTATCTGTACAATGTGTGTGGTGGTGGTGGCAGAAAACCAACATTCTCTAGCTTTTTCAGTTAACACATTACTTATTAAGCAACTACTATGTGCCAGGAACTAGAAATACAGCAAGTGCAAAAGCAGATTTAGGCCTTGCTTTCATGGGTCTTAGAGTGCAGTAAAGAGACACAAAGATCAAATCTTCACAGAAACAAATGTAAAATGGCAAGTATTACCAGTTTCTAAAGGAAAAGCCTGCAGAGCTTGGGGAGCCCATGAGGGTGAGGGTGGGAGTAGAGCGAATGGCTTGATAGTCTGAGGTGTAATCTGGGAAGATGCCCTGAAGATGTGGTTACTCGGTGAATGGCTGCTGGTGTAGAGGCCCCTTGTGAGAGGGTTCCTCTTTAGGAGCTGGGAGGAGGCTAGTAGGACTGGGGAGGCTTGTAGGTGCCCAGCCACTAAAAGGCATTGTGGGCCATGGTAAGAGAAGTCATTGAAGTTTTAGGGGGGAGGGTGTTGGGGCGATAGGAGAGAGGTGGTCAGGTTTAACAGAATATGGGTCAACGCATCCTTCACGGAAAAGATAAAAATGCCACCTCCACCGAGGAGCCTTCTCTGATATCTCAGCCTTTGATCAATGGTAATTTCTCCCTCCCTCTCAGGCTCTGTAACCTAGGTAGAGAAACTCAAGCCTCCGGGGAGTAAGACCTGCCCTTTCTCTTCCTGCTACTGAAGTGCTCCGTGGCTTCAGACGAGGTCCTACGCCTCCCCGAGCCTCAGTTTCCCCAGCTGTGCAGAAGCAGGTTGTCTCGCAGGGCCCGCCCAGCGCTAACGCAACGTGATTCACTCCGGCAGGAGCTGGGGGCTGCCCGCATTGCTGCGTAGGCAGCCGGCTGCTGGCTGGGGCACCGCCACCCGGCTGCGGGCGCTTTCCTCCGGGCTGGGGGGCTGCGGGAGCGGGACGCGGCGCCAGACGCTGCGCAGGAAGGTGGGAGCGCGACCCCCGGCTCGCTCCGGCGCCGCGCGGCCCCGCCCCCGCAGCCAGCGGCCCTGCGGCAGCCGGGGGCTCGAGCTCCGCCTTCCGCCTCCCGCCGGCCTCGCTCCCGCCTCCCCCCTCCCTCGCTAGCTCGCTCGCTCCCTCCCCCGGGCCGGCTCGGCTCTGACTCCGCCGCACGCTGCAGCCGCGGCTGGAAGATGGCGGGGAACGACTGCGGCGCGCTGCTGGACGAAGAGCTCTCCTCCTTCTTCCTCAACTATCTCGCTGACACGCAGGTACGGCCGGCCGGGGTCGCGGGCCCGGGGCCAGGGGTGCTGAGCTGCGGGGGCTGCAGCCGCAGCTGCGGAGGCCGGGAGGCAGCGGTGGACGCACTGGGGAAACTGGGGGTTCCAGGCTGCGGAGCCCCCCTTCCACGCGCCCTGCGATGCGCTCCGTTTCGGGGGCTGGGAACTGGAGGTCCCCCGGCGCGTGCTGGAGCGCTGGGGGCGCTACGGCCACTGGGGAGGGTCTCGCCTTAGCTGCTTGGAGTTCGCCCCCCCGCGGGCAGAGCTGGGGGCTACCACGCTTCCTTGGGGAGGTGGAGTCGCGCCAACGTGTGGGGGACCCTCAGACTGGCGCTGGGTGTTGGAGGAGCGCCCTCAGCTCCCGGCACTTGCTGCCGTACTTTCACGTGGACTTGTGGCCCCGGCACAGGCGCGTGCTCCTGTCCCCGGAGTCCCCTCGTCCTCCAGCCTCTGGTCCCCCGAGTGCTGTTACCGGCCCCCGCGGCTCCCCACCGGCGCCCGCAGCGCGGAGTTTCCTGCCAGTTGCCGGCTAAGGGCTTGGGGGTCTGCGGGGCACGTGGACGTGCAGGCGGAGATAGCGTCTTCCTGGTTTTGCTATCCGGCGGAGCCCCCTGGGGGAAAAGCCGGGCAGGATGGGGACGGAAGGACTGTCTGGGGGCGCCTGGGGGCGTCTGGGTCCCCCTGCGGCGCGCGGCCCCGGCGCGCGCTCCACGATGCAGGGGGAAGGGAAGGCGAGGCGGCGTCCCGGGCTTAGGCTGAGCCTGGGAGCTCCACTGGCTGCACGCGCGTGACAGGAGAGGGTGCTCTGGTGTGCAGGGGAGGGCCGAGGAAGCTGGTGGCTTGGAGACCGGGAGGGGAGCTGCTGGGACACACAGCCACCGAAAATGTCTGCACAAGGCGTGCGCGCCCCCCACCCCTTCCCCCATTTTCCCCACCCAATGCCTGTTGCAAGCACAAAGTTTGGCTCCAGAGTTAGGGCTTTCTCTCCAGGCGCCCGGCTGCGGGTCACCGGGAGGGTGGGGATGCGGCGGAACCTTGGAGGAGACCCCCGGATGCTGGGACACGCCTGGGCGCGGAGAGGGGCCGCCGGGCGGAACCAGGCGCGGCTCGCTGGGGCAGATTTGGTACCTGGAGTGGGAGCGCTGGTGCCGGCCCGTTTTGCATAACACTGGAAGGGAGGGGGAAGGCGGGGTGGGGGGTGAGAGGTGGGAGGAGAGAGAGGGAAACTTTGCTTCTTGTTATAATCTGCCAGTCTTTGGGCGGCAGCAGCTGTCATGGGACCGGGTGGGCGGGGAGAGGCTTGCAAGCTGACTCCTTGCGGTGAAACGCGACTTGGAGGGGACGCAGCAGCCGAGACGTTCATCTCCCGGCGGACTCCGGGTGGCGACTTCGGGCCGGCGTCTGGGACGGCGCAGCGTGGCGGGGTGTCGCCGAGAGGAAGCCCGCCACGCGCGTGGGAAGGCCGGCCCTAGACCGCAGCAAATGCCGCTGCGTCGGGGAGCCGCGGGGCCGCGTGGTCGGTGGCGGGCGCGCTCGGGTGGGTTCGCGGTAGAGGCCAAAGGGGCTGGTGGTGTGTGATTGCGCTTCTCGAGGTCTGGGGCGAGTGTGATGAGCAGGTTGTGCGCGCGGGTGTGTGTGTGTGTGCGCGCGCCGGGCGCGTACCTTTACCTCTGACGAAACTGCGGTGGAGCTCCCGCCGCTGTCGCCGGGCTCCGTCACACGCCCCGCGCGGGTGTCTGCGCCGAAGGCGGGTCCCAGTCTCAGTACCCCCGGAGCCGACAGCCTGGGGCTGGGGGGACTGGATCGGGGGGAGGGGGCAGAGTAGCTCCAGGGAAGATAGTTCCTTGATACTGTCCAGATCAATTGCCTGGGGGCGTCTCCATATCTCTAGACTAAGACTCGGGTGAGGGAGGCCTGAAAGAGCCTGGGGACTAGTTCAGAGACCGACGGCAAGAAGAACCTTACCACCGGGTTTTAACTCCATCTCAGTGTTTGACTCAACAATAATTATTTGCCCCTTTAGCCTAGCCAGTGGGGATATTTCACCCAAGGAAACTAGAAAATTGGGTAATCAGATGTCAGCAGGATCGGTGCAGTGAAAGTTAATCTGGGACGTTTGCTTTTTTTATGTAACCACGTGACAGGCTGAGGCTCTTCTGGTGATCTTTGCCGGCCCAACTTGGGAAATGTAATTGATAGGATGAGCTTTGCAGCCGCCCCTAGAAGGCTCATGGAGCCCAGCCAGGAGAGGACCTGGGTGGGCCGTTGTGCGCCTCCTCATTTTACAGTTGGGGAAAGAGGCTGTGAGGGGTGAGCGGCTTGTACGGGACCACGCAGCCAGAGGGTGACAGAGCCACCCAGGGCTCCTGACTCCAGGTCCTGTGTGTTACCTCGAAATAGCACTGGACTTGGAGTCAGAAGGCCTGAGTGGAGTCACCTTCCCCACTCTCTGGCTGGGTGACCCCGGAGCAAGCCATTTTAACTCTCACAGCCACATTTCCTCCATCTGTCAAATGGGGCTGGTGTGGCCGGCAGGAGAATCCAATGGCTTGGTAGTAGGGGTGAGCAGTGTTTGCATGTGAGATGTCTGGTTGTTCCTGTAACCCCTTTCCTCCCCTTGCCCTTCCCTGACCCTCCCTCCTCTCCTCCATTTCTCCCTTTGTGAGCTTTGGGGGAAAGTGGATAAAATGGTGATTCATTGTCTTTGTCCAAAAGATTTTTGTTGTCTTCAGTGGCTAATCCAGGGTTAGATTAGAGAGAGGACTTCTGTTTAGGAGACTTAACTTTTACCCATGGGGGCCAAAGTACAGACATTTAGCAGAACAAGGATTGTGAAAGTTTCTTGGAAAGGTTTGAGTCATGTATCCCAAAGGACTTTGGGTGGTTTCACCTTTGCTCAGCCTGTGCCCTGCCTGGAGTGCCCTTGCCCACCCATCCTGCATGGCCTCCTCTGGTAGGCCTCCCACCCTGCTTGCCCTGCTTTCTCTCCTCTAATTTTCTTTGTCTGTGTTATAAAACCAAGCACTTTATGTGTGAGTCCAGTGTTCAGTAAGATTCTAGAGCTAGAGTTGTGCCTTTTATCTCTTTGTGCCTGCATGGCACCTGTCAGCATGCTGAGCCGTGTTCCTTTGCTCAGCTCTTGGCTAGGTACATGGATTACAGGCAGGGGTACAGCTGGGCCCTGCCAAGCAGAAGCTCCCAGGCTGGCAGGGGAGACAGCTGGGCAGCGAGTATGGGGAGAGTGGAATGCAGAGGGCTGCAGCTGTGGGCAAAAGCTCAGGCTCCGAAGGCCACACAAGTAAGCCCACACTAAATATGGGCTGTTTGAAGTGGCTTGGGGCATCAGTCATAGATGCCCAAAATGTCAGAGTTGGCAGGGACTTTAGAAATCATCTGTTCTAACCTCTTATCACTTAAAAAAGATTTAATTAGAGTAGAATTGTTAGAAAATACTGCCAAGCATAAAGAAAAAATTAGAAATATGTAATATGACCCGAAGATAACACTATTAATTTTCATATATATATTTCTAGACTTTTTTTTCCTATTCATGTAGATCGCATCTTTTTTACAAAAATGGAGTCATTCTGAATGTACTAATTTATAACTTGGAATCACACTGTTTTGTAACTTGATTTTTCTCCTCCAAACCAAGATGCCGTGAACATCTTTTCACATCAATAAATATTCTACTTAATATCTTAATGGTTATATAGTATTTCATTGAGAGTTGAACCAAAATGTGTTTAATCAATCCTTTATTGTTACTCATGTAAGTTGTTTACAATTTTTTTTTTTTTTGCTGTTGTAAGCAATGCTAAAATGGATATCTTTGTGTATGTATCTTTTTTCTTTCCTTTAAATTCCTAGAAGTGAAATTATTCCATCAAAGGGACTGTACAGGCGTTTGGTAAACCCATTCCTAGATTGCCTTCTAGAAAGATTGTACTGATTTATACACCAACATTGTGCAGGAGTGCTTGGTTCCCCGTATCCAGATAACTCTTGGTATTTTCATCGTTTTTCATTTGTACCAGTCTGTTCATCAATAAATTCTGCTACCCTTACTGTTTAATGTGCATTTCTTTGATTACTTGTGATGCTGAACTTTTTCCCATATGATCCTGGGCCATTTGTGGTTCTGTTCTGTGAAATACCGTGCTTGTGAACTTGGCCCATTTTGCAATTTATACCCTGTCCCCTCATTGTTCTAAAGCTGGAACTGAGCATTCAGAAGGGGCCCCTGCCACATGGAAAATTGGGAAAATGGATTGAAGTCCTAGTGTTCACTTGTTAGGTCTGGAATATTGCTGCCTCCACAGCCCTTGAGGCCAGGGCCAACTTCTTTCCAAGTCAAAGTTCTAGCCATGTGTAGGAGCAGGTTGAAGTGTAGCCTTTGCTGGGTACATTTGTCACCGTTCTATCTCTGTGAGACCAGGGAGAGTAACCTCTTCACCTGAACCCAGAAGGGGCCATGTTCACCAGAGACCTGGGCTCCACTTTCACTGGAGCTCCCTGGCTGGTGCTAATGATCTGGATGCCTGTGAAACCCAGGAAAGGTAAAGGCCCAGCAGCTGGGCCCTGGGGGCTCATATTTCCCCTTTACCTTGGGGCCATTCTCTCCCCAGCAGGTGCAGGCCAGCCAGAAAGTTCCACTCTGCCACAATGTGAGTCACCCTTTTCCTTCTGTCTCTGAATAATAGAAAGAATACTGGCTTGAGTCAGAAGCAGCCTTACAAATGGGGTCTCAGGCCTGGAGGCGCATTGCAAGAGCATTGCAGTGTTAACAGCTCTCTTCTCCTTCATCATCGTCATCATCAACATTTATCGAGTGTCCTCTAAACCCCATTCGCTCTTCTGAGCCTTTTATTCGTGCTGTTACATTTCATTCTCACAAAGATTCTACAAAGTGTAGGTGCTATTTTACAATTGTACAGATCTTACAGTTTCAGAAAACTTACTGACTTGCTAAAGACTATGTTACCTACATTACCTTTGAGTGAGTGGAAGATCCAGGATTAGTGGACAACATCCCAGACCACTTGACTCCAAGCTCCTTGACAGGGATATTCTCTGTTTTTGTTCATCATTGTTTTTCTAATACCTTGTACACCAAGAGCAAATGAAGGCACGTTGTATGGAGAGAATTACAGAACCCCATACAGAAGCAAAGTCCCTTTGCTTCTCTAGTTGCTTCTCTTAGGCTTCAGTTTCTCAATCCTTGAAATGGGAATAATAGGCTCTAACTCTCAGGGTTGGGAATGAAATAACACAATGTATGTAAGATGAACATTGACCTGCTGCTCTTAAAACTTGGAAATTCTTTTTGAAGCACTTTAGAAGGACAGGATTAAGTACAAAGCTAATTTTCATGCATGCCATTTTTTTTTAACATAAAAAAGAGAAGCATAATTCTTATTATGTGAGGGTGAAAGGAACCCAAATGAAGTCATTTGGAAGAGAATGAGCAGGGTCAGTTCCTATCTGTCCTGTTCCAAGGTAGTCAAGTGCCTCATATCCGTCCCATGCATACTCAGTTGATGTAGAATCAATTGGATTACATTGACCTTTTCCTTACTCTCCCCTTCTTGCCATCTAGGGCCTTGTCAGTTCACAACTGGATTCCTGCAGTTGTTACCAAACAGATCTTTGCCATACCAGGCTTTGTCTTCTCCCATTTGTCCTTGGCCCTGTTGGCAGATCAGTCCTTTTACAGTGCATGTCTGATGTCACTCCCTTGCTCACACATCTCCCATGCCTCCTCAATACTTTTTCTTAAAATACTTAATTTTTTTAGAGCAGATTTGAGTTCACAGCAAAATTGAGAGGAAGGTACAGATATTTCCCATATGCCCCTGCCCCCAACATGCACAGCCTCCCCCATTATCCATATTCCCCACCAGAGTGGTAGATTTGTTACAACTGATGAACCTACATTGACATACCATTATCACCCAGAGTCCATATTTATATTAGGGTTCACTCTTGGTGTTGTACATCCTATAGGTTTAGACAAATGTATGATGACATGTATCCACCACTGCAGTATCATGCAGAGTAGTTTCACTGCCCTAAAAACCCTCTGCTCCACCTATTCATTTCTCCCTTCCCCTACTCCTGGAAACCACTGATCTTTTTATTGACTCAATAGTTTTGCCTTTTATAGAATGTCATGTAGTTGGAATCATCCAGTATGTAGCCTCTTCAGATTGGCTTTTTTTACTTAGTAATATGTATTTAAGTTTCCTCCATGTCTTTTTATAGCTTGATATCTCAGCTCCCTAGTAGTTTTAAGTTAAAGCCTAAACTATAAGCTGATGTGCAAGTAAGTTGGAGAGTTAGGCCCCTGACTTTATCCTGAGTTGTCTGCTTTCCCTTTGGGATTCTGGCCTTCCCCAGAATATGCCCTGAATTTTCCTCCTTGGGTTTGGGCTCCTGTGTTCTTTTCTGCATCCTCTTGTCTTCATTTCTGTCATTGGTGATGCCTTCTCGCTCCTCCAGGCCAGCTGCTCCATCCCCTGTGTGACAGTATGCAGGGCTGGCAGAGGACTCACTTCGTAATCCCCCTTACTGGCTTTGAGTCCTGGTTCTGCTTTACCGGCTAAGGCCTTTGCCAGGCCACATAACCTCTCTGAGCTTCCATTTCCTCCTGTGGGAAAAGAATGATAAACAGTACTTCCTGTGTAAGATTCTTATGGAGAGTCAATCAAAATCTAATGACAACATGGATTTAAAGCACGTAACACATGCTTGGTATATATAATAAGCGTCAAATCATAGATATATCTCTTCTCATAGAGATCACATTAAGTGTTAGTTAAGGAATCATTCCTGAATGGTAAGCTCCACAAGGGCAAGGATTTTTGTCTGTTTCATTCACCATTTTTTCCCACAATGAATAGATCAGTGCCTGGAACACAGTAGACATTTAATAAATCCTCATGAGTGAATGAATATGCTGGACTATGAGCCTCTTCAGGGCAGACACTGCTTCTTGTTTTATATCCTCAGTCCGTGTGTTCCTGAGGAGGGATGGACTAAGTGTTCATGGAATGAACGGGAATATCATCTCCCCACCTCCATCCCTGCCATTTTATTGTATTCGTAGCCTACCTGAACTTCAAGCCCTTGCTTGAAAGCCTGTCCTGTCTGGAAAGCCTTTTAAGCTACGTGTTCTTCTGTGCCACTTACTGCCTCAAGGTATCTGTGTGTGCTTGTATCCCTACAACTGGATTGAAAGCTCTGGGAGGACAGGAAAGAATTATTCTTATCCCGGACTGGCATTGTGGTTACCCATTAAGTAGAAAAGTTTTTGAGCAAAAGAATTTTTTGTATGTTTAGGTGTCAGGTTCTCTGAAAAGAACTTTGTATTTTAAACATTTTACTATAGAATGTAGACAGTGGTGAGAGCAGTACAGTGGACCCCCATGCCCCTGTCACCCAGTTTCTGCTGTTACTGACCTGTGGCCATTCTAGTTCCATCTACCTGCACAATACAGCATTTCGTCTGGGGGTATTTCAGTGTGTATCTGTGAAGAGATTTATAAGTACTATTTTATGGGTTTCTCCAACAACCCTGTGAGGTTGGTTCAGTTTTCCCCATTTTGTAACTGATAAAATTGAGGTGCAGGGAGGTTAGGTCAGTGGCTCAGGGTCTCACATCTAGTGAGTGGCTGACCTGGGATTTGAACCTTGGCTGTGAGCAGCTCCCTCTCCTGCCAGGCTTGGAGGAGCCCTTGGAGACCATCAGGTCCAGAAGAGTAGACCTTGCCTTTTCCAGAAGAGTGGACATGGAGGTGCAGGAGGAAGAAGTCACATTGCTGGAGGAGGCCCACACCCCTGGCTCCCCTACCAGTTCTTTTCCAGTGTAAGGACTTGGCTCTGGGGGAGGGACAGGGTGGGTGGTCTGAGAGACACCGTTGCCTGGGTGGCTAGACTCTGAGTGGCTGTGGGACCCTGGGCAAGGCCCACTTGCACCCCTTGTTTTTGCCATGGGATTTCTCATTAGATGCTCAGGACCACCCAGTGAGGGACACGGGGCTGAGGGGTCAGCAGCCTGGGTCCACAGAGCTCAGAGAGGAGGGACCTGGCCTGAGGTCACACAGCTGCACTAGGCACAGTGGCTACAGGCTCATGGTGACAGCTGGAGTTGCCACCCAAATCTAGAGTAGGAGACCAGAGAGACTTTTACAAATGGAAGGAGAAAGTCATTGATTAATTATCCCCCGAGAGCTGTAATTGCTGCTTGGTGTTTTAGGTAAGAAAACAAACATTTGCCCTAATTGTTTGTTTAGGTGGCTGAGAGAGCTTTGAATTCTAGGATTGGGCTCTGCTTGGGGCAAGCCCTCTGGCCTGGGCAGAGAATTTGTTTGTGCCTTAGTTTTTTTATCTAGGAAGTTGGGCTGTTAGTAGCACATACTTTAAAGGGTTTTAATAACGATTAATTGAGGCAATGCCTGTAAAGTGTTTAGAAATGCTCAGATAGTAGTAGCCTTTGTTAATATTAAAAAGACCCAAATATAATGCACACCTTGCTATTTGTCTTCCCCTGAGCTCTAGGTCCTTGAGCCTACTGAGGCCCTAAGGTTCTTCTCTCAGAGTATTTTGTTTTCCTCCCCCCTGTACTTCTTGGGGAGTGGAAGAGGAATCCCATCCAGCCTTAGCAAATGTTGCGGTACTGACTTAGGAAACCAAATCCAGTTGGATGCCACTTGAAGAGAGGAGAATAAATATCAGATTGTGGTTAAGAGCTCTGGGCTTTGGAGTTTAACCACCTAAGGTTCAAATCAGGGCTCTATCACTTACTAGCTGTGTGACCTTGACCAAGTATCTTAATCTCTCCGACCCCAGTTACAAAATTGGGGACAATAATAGTATAACTGCAGAGGATAAATAAGACTTGCAGCATTGCTTGACATATAGCAAGCACTCAATAAGTGGTAGTCATTATTATGATGATGACAGTGACAATAATGTAAAATATAAAACATAAATGTCAACTTGAGCTTCCCCAGAGTTGAAAGTGCCTTAGGGACCATTTTGTTTAATACTCTTACCTTGAAATGAGGAAACAAACTGGGAGCAGACCAGGGGATGCCTGCAGGTCACTCAGCAGAGGCAGGACAGGACCCTCAGCTACTGTCTGCTTGGCCAGAGCTGGCTCTGTGTAGCAGGGACCCAGCTGTCTGGGATCCACTGTCTGGGAACTCAGCTGGGCAAGTCCTGCTTGGGTGAGATGGATGCCCCCCAATAGCTCTGCAGCTGTATTTTTTCCTTGTGATTGCCTGGCAGAACACAGTCATTCAGCAGAGGGAGAGCGAGAAGACGTTAGAAACCAACCAGGCCCTAAGCAGTTGCAGCAGTCGGCCCACGAGTTGCTCCCTGATGTTGCCATGGCAAACAGCCTTGGCAACATGGCTGCTCACGCCTTTATTTCTGGTCTCAGGCTCCTGGTAGGGAAGTGTGGTACCTGGAACACTGGGGAAGGCCCTGCCCAAGCTCCTTGGCACTGAGGGCAACCTGGCTTTAGTGGCCACAGCAGCCCCTGCACAAAACACCTGCAGGACCTGCAGAAGCAGACTCCTGGGTATGGCATTAAAGGCCTCAACTGCCCATCTATCTGATAGTCCATCTGTTTATCCTGTGCATGTGGCCATGTCACATTGTTCCCATACTGCAAGAGCAGAACCACATAATATTCTGAATGTGAACCCTGGTGTTAGGGGTTCCCAGTCTGGCCTTGTCTTCAACCATGTCCTTTAACAGTGATGATGATGATAACAGTTAACAACCACTAGCCCTTTCAAGAAATTACTCTGCTAGGCCCTGTGCTACATTCTTCACATATAATCATGTTTAACCTCAGAGGAACCCCATGAAGCAATCCCTACTGGTATCCCCATTTTACAACTGGGCAGACCTAGACCGTCCCAGAGTCTGTGGTGCCATTCTGTAGTCCCTCCCTCCACCAGGCAGTGATGGAGGCCTCACTATGAGGTGTCTGTTCCTCCTCCTCACCCCTTCCCATCTCCAATTGCGTCCTTCAAGGCCAGCCCAGGTGCTTCCTCCTTTCAGAACTGCCCCTTTTTGCTCTGCGATCCCACAGTCTGTTACAGATGCCTTGTGTCCCCTGCCTTCCTTCTATACTCTGTCATCCTGGTGAGTTTATGTCTGCGCTCCAGCCATGCCAAAGCAAAACAGACTGGGGAGACTGGCTAACAGGAGAGCTTGGAATGTCCAGGTGAGGAGTTTGGACTTGACGGGCAGGGGGAGTCAGCACAGGATTTCACTATCATTATTGTTAATAATAACAGTAATCATATACAGTAGCTAACACTTAGAGACTCCTTGCTACGTACCAGATACTAAGCTGGGACCTTTAGGTACATTATTTTGTTTAGTCCTCAACTACTCAGTGAGGTTGGTACTATGACACATGAGAAAACCGAGACTTAGAGAAGCTCAGTGACTCCCCCCAAATCCCCTGGCTGGGAAGTGGCAGGGCTGGGATTTGAACCTAGGTCTGCCTGGCTTCAGAGCACATGGCGCTTGCTGCCCCCCGCAGTGTGGCTAATCTGGCTGAGCACAGAGAAAGGACTGGAGTGGGTGACAGGAGGCATCTGTGGTACAGCCCAGGTGGGCGGTAAGGCCTATGCCCGGCCTCAGCGGGGGGTTGGTGGAAGTTGCTGGATATGACAGAGAAGGCACAGAGTGCAGGAGGCTCAGTGTGGTGCCTCCCAGCCGAGATGGGGGTGCAGAAGAGGATTTGTATGGGAGGGCATGCATTTATTCAGGGCCCACTGTGTGCCAGTTCTGTCTCCTCCCCTGGCCTTCCCTGGAGTGTGGTTAAATGCAAAACTGTAGCCTCAGCCTATTAAAATCTTAGTTTATGTGTTTACTCTTTACTATTCTCTCTTCTCTACCCGGTCAGGCCTGGAGCTCCCTAAGGAAAGGGACCTCATCAAGCCGGTTCACCATCAAATCCCCCAGTGACTTATCACTCCCTGGCACACCGTAAGCCCCCAATCAATACTTGTTGAATGACTGAATGAATGAACAAATGCTGTTTGATTGTTCCGAAAAGTCACCTAACATTTGCCTGGCCCCAGAGGCCCTTCTCTGTGCTAGGTGCTGTGCTAGGATGTGTGGGTGAGGTGAGTACAGGGGTATTGTATCAGTCCCCACCAGGAGCCCACTGCCCTTGTCACCAAGATAAGCCTTGCACGCAAAGGAATCAAAGGCAAACACTCATGGAACCACCAGGACCCCCCATCAGAATATAGCTCCAGCGCGCAGGTCTTCATGGAATTTTAAGCCACTGTTAGGAATCCAGTCTGTTACAGGGCATTGCTCTGGCCCTGTAACAGAGCTTCAGGAGTCTAGGTATCTGCAGGGAGGTGTCTGGTCAAATGTCCCCACATCTTCCAGGGAGATTGAAACCAGGACCTTGCGCTGACCTCATGCCCATTGCCCATCCACTCATTCCAGAGGGACTGGGTAGGCTGGCCTCCACTCAGGGGGAAGAAAGGGGAACTAAGAGAGGACTTGGGGACCTGTGGCCACAGCCTTCAGCCCAAGGGATTAACTCCATGCTGTATCCATCTTTCCTTGCTCGGAATCCCCTCATATGTTCTACTGGTCACCCTTGCTGCTTAGGGCCAACAAGCTTGGCAGCCATGTCCAGGCCTCCTGACATTAGAAGCTGCAAATCAGCTGTGTTAGTGTTACCTGTGTGGGGTGAGAGGTGAGGCTTTACCAGAGGCAGACACGTGGACTACAGCACTGAAGGCAGCTTGAGTCCATTTAGTGAAGGGGCAAGGCGGTCCTGCACAACTCTCTTGTTCCTGAATACATGACTCTATGAAAGTGCAAAGCTAATGGGCGATAAAGACAGTGTATCATCCTTGAGGAAAGGTATATTCTGTTCAGTGTTCTCTCTTTGAGGAAGCAAGAAAATGTGAAGTACATTTTGGTATTACCATCAAAAATAGAAAGTCCCTCAAAAGCAGGAAAAAGTTTTGGCATTCAAAGTTATTTATAAACTTTGCTCATTGTGAGCACACATTATTCCTTGATGATGCCAGATGAATAAGGCGTTAGTCTAGCCATAAAACTTTCTTTGAAAGTTAATTCGGTCTCAGAAAATGAGGTATTGTCTTTCACATTTCCAAGGCTGCCTGGGGTAATACAAAGAGCATGTGGTTAGGCAAACGCTGAGTGGCCTCAAGAAACAGTGTAGCTTAGTGATTGATGCGAGCTTGGGCTTTAGAGTCAAACTGTATGGTTCGAATCTTACTTTGTGACTTTTTAGTTGTGTGATCTAAGGAGTTACATAGCTGCTCTGTGCTCTAGTTAGCCAGCTCCCAAATGGGAATGATAACAGGACTTACCTTCCAGGCTTGGTAGAACTAATCAGTGATTCTCAGCCATGAGTGTACATCAGAATCAACAGTGTAGTTAAAAAAAATCATCATTACACTTTTGGGGCTGCCCCAGACCTATTGAGTGAGAATTTTTAAGAGTAGGTCCTTAAGCTTCTATGGTTTTGAAAAACTTGCTCTGTTGACATCCCTGCTTTGGTACTAAAAAATCAGATACTATTTGTAGTGTCTGTATTAACTCTGTTGGTTCCCTTCCCTCTCTGTCTTTCCTGCTTCAGTTCAGAGCACAGGTAGCATTTGGTGTACAAATGACCAAAGAACAGATGGAAAGCAGCTTTATAATGCTGCATAGAGCAGGGCAGCTGCTTTATCTGGTATTTCCATTTGATCTTCACATCAGTCTTGTGTCATAGGCAAAAGGAGAGGCGTATTCCCACTTTATAGACGGGGAAATGGAGGCCCACGGTGTGACTTGATAGGATCCTGCAGCTAATCAGTTTTCAAATATTTGTCTTTATCCCTGTATCTGTCCTCCTTGGTCCTCAGCCACACATCCACACGTGGGACAGCTCATCGAAGGTGGGGGCTAAGAGGTGAGTGGGTTAGAAGAGAGGACAGAGGGGAGCCTGAGAGGATGCAAGTCACCTACAGATTCCCAGAGCAATGATCATTTGATTTATCAGGACCTTTAAGATCAGAGGGTCCTGGTTGTAGTCCCAGACCAGGCAGCAGTTTAGGGGTAGCAACAGAACTAGAATCTACTTCCGATACCCAGTTCACTGCCCTCCCAGCTATGCGTGCTGCTTCTACCACGTGGGCAGGCTGTGTGGGGCTCGAGTGATAATAGAAGTAGTCTTCAAGCTGGTGTAGTGAGGCCTTCACCCTTGCTGTTCCCTCTGCCAGGCATGCTCTGCCCTCACCTCCTTCAGGTCTTCTAAGGTGTCATCTCCTCAGAGAGGCCTCCCCTGGCCCTCCTGCCCTGCCCACTGTCTGTCCCAATACCCTATTCTCTTTTCTTAAGGCAGGTATCACTCATGGATGCTTTTGTTTATTAGTTTGTACTGCGTTGATGGCCTGTCACCCCTCTGGGAATGGAAGCTCCGTAAGGACTGGATGTTGCCTGACTGGTTCCCACTGTGTCTCTAAGACCTGGAGTAGGGCCCAGCACATGCTTGGTACTCATTGAATGTTTCCTTTTCTGTTCTTTTTTTTTTTCTCCCAATTTTTTTATTGTGGCAAAATACACATAACATAAAATTTACTATCTTTACCAATTTTAAGTGTACAGTTCAATGGTATTAAATATATTCATATTGTGCAACCATCACCACCATCCGTCTCCAGAATTTTCCGAACTCTTTTCATCTTGTAAAACTGAAACTCTGTATCCATTTAAACAATAGTCCCTTCCTCCCTCCCCCGAGCCCCTGGCAACGACCGTTCTATTCTCTGTCTCTGTGAGTTTGAGTACTCTGCGTACCTCACATAGTACTCTGCGTACCTCACATAGTATTTGTCCTTTTTTTACTAGCTTATTTCACTTAATGTCATCAAGGCTCATCCCTGTGGTGGCATGTGTCAGAATTTCATTCCTTTTTAAGGTGGAATAATATTTCGTTGTATGTATATACCGCATTTTGCTTATCCATTCATTGATGGACACTTGTTCCTTCCACATTGTAGCTGTTGTGAATAATGGTGCTGTGAACATGGATGCACAAATATCTCTTGGAGATCCTGCTTTCAATTCATTTGAGTATATGCCCAGAGGTGGAGTTGCTGGATTATATGGTAATTCTATTTTTAATTGTTTGAGGAACTGCCATGCAGTTTTCTAAAGTGCCTGTACCATTTTATATTCCTACCAAGAGTGCACAGGGTTAAATTTTCTCCACATTCCTCTCCAACAGTTACTATTTTCTGGTTTTCTTGATAGTAGCCATCTCAATGGGCGTGAGGTAGTCTCTCATTGTAGTTAGGATTTGCGGTTCCCTAATGATTGAGCATCTTTTCATGTGCTTATTGGCCATTTGTATTTCTTCTTTGGAGAAATGTCTATTCAAGTCATTTGCCTATTTTTTTTAATTGGGTTGTTTGGATTTTTATTGCTGAGTTTTAGGAGTTCTGTATATATTCTGGATATTAATCCCTTACCATATATGTGATTTGCAATATTGTCTCTCATGTATGGGCTGCCTTTTTATTCTGTTGATGGTATCTTTTGAATCACAAAATTTTAAAGTTTCATGTAGTCCCATTTTTTCTTTCGTTGCCTGTGCCTTTGGTGTCATATCTAAGAAATCATTGTCAAATCCAATGTCATGAAGCTTTTGCCCCACATGTGGCCTTTAAGAAAGGGATTTGTTCTGTGAAGTTTGCATTTGGTCGCGGGGCCGCATGTGGGGATCTGGAGGGACACGTGGCCTTGAGGCCCCAGGTTCCCCACCCCCTTACATTTAGGTCTTTGATCCATTTTGAGTTAATTTTTATATATGGTGTTAGGTAAGGGTCCAACTTCTTTTGCATCACTGAATGTTTTTTGAATGAATGAATAAGTTGGCCAAGCCCTTAAACTTTCCTGGCCACTGCACTGAACTTACTAACCCTCCCAGCAACCCCAGGAGAGAAATGCTGTCAGCCCTGCTCTTCTTGTGAGGGACCTGAGGCCCAGGGGGAGTGCTGGGCCCGGGGAGATAGCTCCTTTGCTGACCAAGCCACGCAGAGGCCCCCAGAGCCCAGCAGGCAGGCATGATCAGGGCCTTGCCCCAATAAGTCATGCCCCAGTGCCCCAGTGACCTCATACCACTTTCTCCTCAGGGTTGGGCAACAGCTCCTCCCTGTCCCGTGGGTGTGAGCACACGGCTACCTGCTCTGTAGCACTCTGGGCCTCCAGCCTTTTCCTGCCCTTGCTCTTTGTCCTAGTAGCTGAAGGAGTGGCTGCCTGGCTTGCACTTTATTTCTGGTCCAGCCCCCAGCAGGAATGTGGCAATCTCCCCCAAGCCTGCAGTCCCTCCTGCCCAGGGGTAGTGGTATTGGACCTTGGGCCAGGCACTGCAGCAGGCAAACAGAGAGGACAGTGGGTCGAAGCTGTTTTGTCAGAATAGGTCCAGAGTGGTGGATCAAGTCATGGGGAGAGCAGGGTAGGCTCGAGGACGGGATGAGGAGAGGGACGAGGAGGCTTAGAATACACCCTAGAATTTACCTCCTTTGCTCAGATGACCTGTAATAAAATACCTGAAATTAGTAAATTTTCAGTGATCTAGTTATGACCCAACCAGAGGAGGAGCAGTATCAGCTAGTTCCAGGTGGTGTGCACAGCCCAGGGTCTGGGTTTTGAGGGCCAGTGGGAGGCAGACTAGAACTGTGGTTAAGAACAAAGCTCTGAGTTAGGGTCTGTCATTTAGCAGCTGAGTGACTTAGGGCATGTTACTTCTTCTGTCTGGGCCTCAGTGTCCTTACCTGTGAAATGGGGTAATAATATGTATCTCAGTGGGTGGTTGAAGAGATGAGAAGATAAAATGTCTGAAGAGCTCAGTGCAGTATCTGGCTGTTGTTATTATCAATAATAATGACAATTGTCCATGACCAGATGTTTTGATGGCAGCTTGGTGGAGAAAACTAGTGGGCCCATAAGTTACAGAACTATGGATTATCATTTGATACCTCTTCCTTTTTCTGTCCATGCAGCAATCACTCCCTCTGCGGGAAGCTGGGTTGCAGATTTGAGCAAGCCCTGCTCCCTGTCCTGGAAGAACAGATCTGCAGATAGCCGTGGAGGGTGCCCAGTACAGAGAGTGTCCAGACAGCTTTTGTAGCAGAAAGGGTATTAAAGGATGTGCAGGGGCTGGCCAACATGATGGGAGAGGGACCAGGCTGTCGGGAAGGCCAGCACGTGGTGTGGCTGGTGGGTGAGCAGCAGGTGACTGGTGGGAGGCTCTGAGCTGACTGGACTGCCCATGAGGGTGAAGAACAGACAGGATGAACAAAGTGTCTGGAAGAATCACAAGTAGGAACACCAAGATTTCCAGCCTTGAGAAGCTAGCTGGAAGCTGCTCTGGTGAAGTGGAGAGGTCTTGGGAAGGTTTCAGAAGGAGGGTGACTTTGACAGTGACTAGGTTTTCCCTGGGCCTCACAGGCAGCATGGAATGAGTGGTATCACCCCGTGGCCCGTACAGCTCATCCCCAGTCCATAGGCGTGGAGTGGGAGGCGCAAGGATTGACGCAAAGGCTGGGGCACAACTTCTCATCTGTAGTCCTGACTGAAGTCCCTCGCACAGTAGAGCAGGAATCGGTGGGTCCAGGCCCCATGGAACCATCACGTACCCAAGGGAGAGGGAGAAGTTTAGTTGCTTTATGGAGTAAGCCCTCAATAAATTTAGTGACAATGATGATGCTTATTGCAATAATAATAATTATTATTACTCCTATTTATTGTTATACCTTTTAGCATATCACTGTGAAATTCACACAGCATTTTCACATCCTCCTGAGGATTTTCATTTCTGTTTTACAGATGAAGAACCCAAGGCCCAGGGATGTTGCAGTGCCTTCCTTGCCCAATAAGGTCACTGTTGCAGGAACTCGATAGTAATGTAGGACTTGTGGCCCCTCAAGTCTGCCTGGTCGAGAAGGAATGGTTTCTGAAAGGGGCCCCTCAGCCATTCATGTCTGTGTCTTGTCTAGACTGAGTTCCCCAGATTTTCTTGAATTCTCCTTGGAGCGATGATCCCCAGTCTTTTTGGAGTTGCAATATCCTTGTGTGATTTTGTAACAGTTGCAATCGTGAAACGCCCCCAGAAAAGTATAACTTCCATTGATTTATCTTTAATTTAGAGTCAGGGAAGAGAAAATCTTGTTTCAAGAATTTTGCAGCTACGCTGGAGATTAGATTGTCATAGTGAGAATATTGTACCTGGAGTCTGGAGCAAGGCCAGGGCTGTCGCTCTTTGCTGTGTGACCTTAGGCAAGTCTTCTTGCCCCCTCTCTGGGCCTGAGTTTCCCAATCTCTCCCATCTCTGCCATCCTGTGACTCATTATCCTTCTATATTGGAGCTGTTTTAGAGTTTCCTAAACCCAGGATTATGAATCGTGGGGGCTGTTTGCTTTGGTAAATTCTGCTTGGAGCAGAGCCACCAGATACTGGGTAGAGAGGGAAACGATTAGTTCCTGGAGACAGATGGAGCAAGGGAACAGTCACATCTCAGATGGGTGATGTACTTTCCCTGCATCCAGTGGGCAAAGTCAGTTGCAGGTTCTTAACTCCCCAGGTTGTGTCCCCTTTCCTGGTGACAGGTGTTGACTTCTCTTCGAACTGCAAGTTGGAAGAAATGTGTCATGGGATCATGTGCCTTAAATGAGTGGGTTTGGAAGGAGGAGAAGGCAGAGGAGGAACTCCAGGCAAGAGAATCCCCAACTTCCAACCTCCCCAGTGAATCACGGAACTTTGGATAAGTCATTCATGGGGGTGGAAAGATTGGTTGAAAATTGGGAACTTCAGGCCAGAATTTTTTTTTTTTTTTTTTAACAGGAGCAAATCATTCGAAGTCCTCTGCTGACAGATTATATCTAAAATGATTTCTTCTTTTTTCCCACAGTACTATTTTATCCATCTTGAATTATTTTTAAATATATAAAACTGACTGCCTTTTAGGTCTCCTGCCTGTTTTAGTTAAAAAAAAAAATGTTAATAGGGGAGGGAAGGTGTCAGTGAGTACTCAGGGGGTCTGCAGACTTGGCTGTGGTTGCTCTTTGAGGCTCAGGAGGGCCATTCTTGAGCCCTATCCCCTGGATTCTTTCACACAGAGCTGCTTACGGAGCTGCTGCCATCTCAGCCACGAGGTCTGTAATTATTTAAAGAAAGCTCACCTCAAGTGGAAAAAGAGCGACCATACTTACCCTACCATGTGGCCAACACGCAATTCAACACCAGAGCCACCTGACTCCCTCTGGCCTGCACCAGCTACGGGATTTTGCAGCCAGGTGGATTAGGTGACCGTGGGACTGATGGGCAGGTCCAAGTGCACACAGTGGGTGCCCATGCAGGCAGCCTGGCCCCACTACAGCCTGGAAGACAGGATCTGCCTACATCCAGGGGAAGCTATGCTCTGAGCCTTACAGAACAAGTTAATGTAAAAGCAATTTTGTAGAGTAAAAAGGAAGCTAGAGATTATGAAATTTAAAACTTAAAAATTTTATATTTCTGTAACTCAGACATTTGTTTAACTGTGCCATAATTTATGAATAATCCCAAGGTGTTTTGCAGAAATAACTTAATGCCTTAGATTCATTTTTAATTTTGTATTTTGTTTCATTCAATAAATGTTATATATGTACATATATATATAAATCTTAAATTAGTATTAAAACCACTTTTAAAGTAATATTTTTAAAATTTCCAGTGTTAGGGACTAATTTGTTGGAGAAAGTGAGGTTGTCCCCAGCCTGTAATCTCTTCTATTCAGGAAACAGCCACTCTTAGCAGTTTGAGGTGTTTAAATGCCTTTCAATTGAATATGTGATTATCTCTTTTCTTTTTATACAAATTATATTTTTTTCTTGTTACAAAAGTGGTAGGTGTTAATTTATTGAAATTTGAGAGAATACAAATAGGCAAAAGAAAAAATAAAAGTAATCCCAGCACCCAGTACTTAAGAAAAAAAGGTAACACTGTAGGTTCTACCTGTAGCCAAACTTCCCTCTCTGGGTGCACTTTTCCCACCTCCCAGCCCTCATTTATGGGCTGATTTCTGCCCATGACCTTGAGAGGGAAAGAATCTAGACTGTAGTCATAGTTTAATTATCTCCTCCTTCATAAAATGGGAGCAATCCCTGCATTGCTGTGAGAACGCCTTTATAATGGTTCTGAAAGCTAATTGCAAGTTGTAGAGTCATAAACAGATGTAAGGCTGTGCTGTTACTTCACCTTGCACCCACCCCAGCTACTGCGATTGCTGCCTGGTTTTTTGTTTTGTTTTCTTTTTTTCTTTCTTGGTTTTTTTTTTTTGTTGTTGTTGTTTTTGTTGTTTTTGAGACAGGGTCTTGCTCTGTTGCCTGGGCTAGAGTATAGTGGCACAGTTGTAGCTCCCTGCCACCTTGAACTCCTGGGCTCAAGTGATCCTCCTACCCCAGCCTCTCAAGTAGCTGGGACTACGGGTGTGCGCCACCACGCCTGGCTGATTTTTCTGTTTTTTGTAGAGATGAGGTCTGGCTATGTTGCTCAGGCTGCTTGAACTACTGACCTCAAGCAATCCTCACATCTAGGCCTCCCAAAGTGCTAGCATTACAGGCATGAGCCACAGTGCCCAGCCTGCTGCTTGCTTTAATAATACCACATTTAAACAATATCTAGTCACCCCCAAGTACTTCTCATGACCAGTGGCCATTATACCCCAGGCTTTAATCATGCCCAAGGTTTGGTTTTTAGTCTACACACTATAAACTGCATCTGTCTATATGTACATTTGTTAATATGTGAAGAGCAAGATAAACACCCTTGCTGGTAGGGAAGGCATTTAAAACCAGGCTTCCCAATTTAGAATCTTACTCAGCTGGGCTGTTTGAAGTGTTAACTGATCCACCTTGTGATTCAGGCTGCAATTGGAGTAGACCCAGGGGAAGAGATTGGTGGGGTCCTGCAGAGCAGGCCCCAGGAAGATCCAGCTGCCTGATAAGCTAGTTTTCATCCTGGTTTCAGCATGGACCATGGTTCAATGGGAAAGAGACAATGAACTTGCTTTTGTATTTATTTTGAAAATGTAATATAGACCCTGGTTTAAAAAATTATAAAAGTTACATATGGAAGTCATCCCTTATGTTCTCATTCTTGTGTTTCCATCCCCAGAGCAACCTTGCTACCAATTTCTAGTGTGTTTTCCCAAATATAAACCATACAGACACCAGCATGTATATAGTGTAACTTCCTGCTTCCCAGTTTTTACACAAATAATAGCAAACTAAGGACATTGTTGTGCAACTTGCTTTTTTCTACTTAACATTTCTTAAAGCTCATTTTGTATCAATATATAAAGATATATAAAGATCTGCTTCACTTTTTGGCTTGTTTGTAGTTTAACTAGTCATCTGTTGGGCATTTAGGTTATTCCTAATTAATGCTGCTGCTTGTCTGCAGTGAACATCTTCGTATGAGTGTCATTTTGCACATGTGACTATATGCATAGGATAAATGCCTCAGAGGGGAATTGCCCAGTTAAGGGGTATGTGCATTTGAAATTTTGATGAATATTACCACATTCCCCTTCACGAAATTGTATCAGTTTATGTTCCCACAGAAATGAATGGGAAATGTTTATTTCGTCACACCTTCACCAACATGGCATGTTATTAAACTTTATTGATCTTTGTCAGTCTGGTGTCTCTTTGAAGTTTTAATTTATAGTCTTTCTTGCTTGGGTTTCCTATCAACTGCCTATCAGTTGATTCTTTTCTTGATTTGTGCAGGTGAGCTTGTTTTTTCCCTACATTCCTTCACATGAGCCCAGGACCTTCTTCGGCTCCACCCCCATCTCTGTCAGCCTGGTTTGGAGGAGAATGTCCACAGGATGAGGGTCAGGGTCCAGACCCTGGTTCTGCCAACTACCTGCTATGTGAGCTTGACTAAGTCACTTAAACTCACTGAGTCACTGTTTTCAGCTCTGTAAAGTGAGAATATTAGTTCAACAGCAGGGTTGTTGGATAGATGAGATTAATCAGTGGAAAAGTGTGTTATAAACTGTAGAAAGCTGTCACAACATAATATCACATTAATATTTTCTTGGTTTCAAATGAGTGATAAGATTTCAGATTCCGAAAACTTGAGAGCTCAGTCATCTGGTTCAACAGGTAGCAGAGTGAGGCCCAGAGCAGAATAGACCTGCCAGAGTCAGGCATCAGAGGCTGGGCCTGACAGGTAACCAGATCCTGATTTGTCTTGCTCTAGTGGGAGCCATGGGCAATGTGCAGTTTCCTTGAGAGCATCCTGGTTTTTATAGTAAAGAATCCCAACTTTCATGACAGCCTTTCTGTGTCGTGGCTGAATCTCTGAGGGCCCACACTTCAGAGCTAAAAAAGAACGCTAGGTTGGGGTCCCAGTTCTGCCGTCTGTTTTTAGCTATCAACCCTAGGCCAGGGGGCTTAACCTTTTGGGGCCACTGTTGCATTCTCTGTGGGGCACATAGGGCTGTGGAGAGGATGACCGAAGCCACAGCGGTGGAGCCCTGTCTGGTGTGGATGGTGTCATTGCTGCTTGGCCTTGCAGGAGGCATGTCGGCCAGTTGTCAGGGTTCAAGGCCTTGCTCTCCCTCCTTCCCAGGCTGTGCGGCCTTGGCATATTACTTCACTTCTCTGAGGTAATAACAGGAGTCCTGTCTGTATAGGGTTGATTTGAAGAATCAGTGGGCTTTGTATACAGACTACTTACCACATAGGAGGTACTTAATAAATAAATTATTTAAAAAATACTTACTGAAGTGCCTATTTTGTGCTGCCTCAGTACAGACATTGGGGATTTAGCAGAAAAGAAGCAGTGTCCCTGGCCTTGGGACCAGCGTCAGGTCCTGATATTGATTCTGTTGGGCCCCTCCTAGAAGCTATAGGATACACAGAAGACCTGAGGGAATTTCAGGGTTTTTCCTCTCCATGTAGACTTTGCAGATCACTTCCTGTGAGATGCTCTTTTTGTGTAACTCTAGGAAACTTGCCTTGGCCTGCCTCCCTCCTCCCCCACAGGGAGGGGTGGGGGCCTCACCTGGCTGAGCTGGAGCTGTAGCCCCATGGTTCATGACTCATCCAGTGTCCCACTGAGACTGGATCTGGCTTCTGGACCCCTGGGCCTGTGTCTCCCTGCCTCATCAATTGTTCTGCAAAGGGAAGCTTCCTTCTCATCAACTCCCTATTTAATGCCCATTTCTTGTATGCCAACCACTATGCCTGGACCCGGGAATACAGCAGCGAGTTGGACCCCAGTACTGTCTTCAGGGAGCTGATATAGGGACACTGGAAGGGGTGGGCCAGACGCCCTTCTGAGATGATATACATGCTGACGCCCAAGAAATCAAAAAGGACGCAACCTTTTGGGGAAAAAGTGTTCCAGGCAGTGGGAAAAACAAGGGCAAAGGCTGCTGAGCTTTTCATTCTTCACAAAATATACAAACGACTTGTGAAAATGGAATCCAAGGGGAGGGTATGTAAAGAAACCTGGTGTATTTGACCATTTTTTCAGAGCAGGTGATGTGCTACATATAAATCAGCATGTGGGCCCTGCCTGAGGGGATGGCCAAGTCAGCCTGGGTGAGGTGAGTGGATAAATGCATTTTAGGCCATCGCTTGAGCTACAGTGTTTATTTGAAATGAGTAAAATCCACAAGGCCTCTATAAGTTGCAGAATGGAGGCCTTCCTGAATTCAGAGTAGTCCTGGCCAGTTGTCCTAATGGATGAGGGCTTCCTCACTGGCTCTCCTAATGGTGTCAGCATCTGTGGCCACCATCGACACAAAGTCAATTTCCACTCTTGGATCTGTGATTTAATGCCCGGCTGCTCGGAGAGCTGCAGAGAGTGGAGGTCAGTGGGGCTAATTGGGTTGCTTAATAAGAAGAAGGTTGCCAGAATTGGAATAGCTGAGCCCTGGGCAGGGTCATGATGCAGTGAAACCAGTGTGGCTAGGCTGGGAGGAGGAAGGTAGGCCCAGTCAGAGGGAGCCACTGGTCACAGGGCTGGAGTGACATGGACCAACGTGGAGGCCTTGGACTCTCCTGGATGCCGCTGCCCTGGGAGAATGTCCTTATGGCCCCAGGACTTTAAGTTCTAGAAAAAGGCCACATGGGCAGCTTGGGGCATTTTCTGGCTTGGATTAATCTCTCCTAGTAACAACCTGAGTAATGGTTACCTTTTCTCCTTAGCTTTGTACCATGACCCTTGTCCCCCAAAGCCACACCCAGCACTGTCTGTGGTCAGTGCCAGCTGGTGCTGGTGATAGATCTAGGCATCATGGCCATGTGAGGGTACAGCTTATGGTGGTAAGGCTAAAGGTCACTTGGCCAACTCTTCAGTGGACTCTGGAGGCTGAGTAACCCTCCCTTTGGGCAAGTCTAGCCACCCACCTTGTTATAGACAAGAATTCACTCATTCATCCATTTACTCATTTTTCATTCACCTAATCAATCACACATCCCTTTGCTTGTTCTTTTATCCAGGAAATACTTATGAGTCACAGTCCGTGCCAGGTTCTGTGTTTGATGCTAGGGGTGGACTGTCTCTACTCTCTTAGAGCTTAGAGTCTACTGGGAAGAGAAGAGGCAGACCTGTGAATTGCATACTTGTTAAAATTATGATTATATGTCATTAACAGTGCACATGGCACTTTCTGTTGTGAGACATACCTCAAAAGGCAAGGACTGGGACCTGGCTGGAGGATCAGAATCCATGGGGAATCTCCTGTATGGTTGTGAGCCTGGGCAGGTGCCATCTTTTGGGAGCAGGGGGTGGGGCAGCTACACGCCTCCCCAGGAACTCATCACTGTGGGGACTCAGAGGCCGCAGGCCACCCGCTCCCACCATGGTCCTGAGCCTTCCTTCCAGGCTCCGTGGTGTCTTGCATCTCTACTATGGGGTTGTATCCTTTTGTGTGTGTGTGTTTTTTTCTTAAATTCAACAAACATTTAATGATTTAAAATTTTTATATTTTACTTCTAGTTTTTAAAGACAATATAATTAAAGAATTGGCCATTAATTTTATATAATCACGATTCCTATGGTTCGTATAAGAGTATCTTCTTCTGCTTTTACATATAAAACACAAAGTTATTTTTAGGATTTTATTACAAAAGAATTAAATCTTTGTTGAAGAAAATTAAAGAAATACAGATATACCCTTCCAAAGGAAATAAAAACCACCCGTAATTTCACTGTCTAGAAGTGACCACCATGAACATTTCTTTTCTTTCTTCCCATATATATTTTTCCTTTTTTAAAAAAAATCAGATCATATTATTTTGTGGCTTTTTCACTAAGCATTATATTGGAAAATCTATCTTTATTAAGGTTTATAGAAGGTCTTTTCCATGGCCTTAAATTTTTTGAACTCACCATTTTGATGACAGCAGGATAGGATTCCTTATGGGTGTAGTTAGAGGTTCTGTTTTGTGGTTTGTTGTCTGTCTTCTTAGGAGCCGGTTAAGCTTTACTCATGACCTCAGGCAAGTAATTGACTCTTGTTTGCTTCTTTATTTATTTGTAAAAGGGGAAAAATAACTGTACCTCTCTCTGAGTGGATATGAGGGGCAAACAAGCAGATGGGCTTAGTTTTGGTGAATGCCATAACAGTAGTTGCCACCATGGAGCTGGAGGGGAGGGAGGGAGTGCTACCATTTCTGATTTGGTGGCGAGGAGCCGGAGACTGAGGGTTCAGTCACCTGCATTTAGTGGCTGTTGACCAGAGTTGGACTTGGGCAGCATGCAGATGCAAGTTGGACTGAGCCCTGGGCAGGTGTGGGCTGATTCATTACAAAGATGGGGTTCCTCTGGCTCCGCTCCTCCTCACACACCAGAGGAAGTGCATTTGGTTAAGAAAGACCCACATCCCTCACCAGGCATGCTTCCAGCAGCCATGTAGGGCAGCTGTAAGGCTGCTGCTTGGGAGTTGCTTGGGCTGCCAAGAGCCCCCCAGGCTGGGGCCACCCACTCCTGCTCTGGACATTGAGGCTCCAAGAGGCTGTGCTGTGCCTATGTCAGGAAGCTTGTTGGTAGCAGAGCTGGGATTTTCCACTACATCTTCTGTGTTCGACTCATTCACCCAGTGGGTTGGAGCACCCATTATGTGTATGGAGTTCTGGGGGGATAGACAAAAAGATGTGGTTTCTTCCTGAAATGGCACACACACATAATCCAGGAAGTACTGCAAGAGCCAAGGATGTAGTAGGGACATCCACTAGTTCATTCCTTCAGCATATGCCAGGCTGTGTGCTCAGCACTGTGGACACACTTGGAGTTGACATTGCTTGTACGTTGTAGAGGGAAATGTAAGTGGAGCTCAAATGCTATGCACATGTGAGGTACATTGGCCTAGTAATGATCTCATGTCCTGCCACACAAATAAGAAAGGGACCGTGGCCTGCTGGGCATGGCTGCCCTTGAGAGGGGAGGAGAGTAGTTATTTCTGGAATGTGCCCCAAGGTTTAGCAGGTCCCATTGGACCCGTCCCAGCAGTATACAGCCAGTCCTGTTGAGCCTTCAAGGAGAGCTTGCCCATCCTTGAAGTAAAGGTAAAAGAAAAGGCTCCTAACGCCCTGAACTGGGGGGATGGGGAAGGGCGAGGAAGTTTCTGGAACCCAGGCATTTCCTGCTGCTCTAGTTATTAAAGCAGCACAGGGCATCTGGGCAAATTTGTTCGATGATGCTGGCTCGTGTCTGGCCCCTTCTCACGCTCCACAATACAGACTGCTTGGGGGTCTAATCCTGCCTTTGTGACTTGTTTTTTCTTTTTTCAGCTTTATTGAGGTGTACTTGACAAATAAAAATTCTATGTATTTAAGGTGCATAATGTTGTGATTTGATGTGTGCATATATTGTAAAAAGAGTACCACAGACTAATTAACATATTTACTACCTCACTCAGTTATCTTTGTGTGTGTGTGTGGGGGGGGTGAAAACATTTAAGATCTACTCTAAGTAAATTTCAAATATACAATGTAGTGTTTTTTGTTTTGTTTTGTTTTTGAGACAGAGTCTTGCTCTGTTGTCCTGGGTGGAGAGCAGTGGCGTCATCATAGCTCACTGCAACCTCCAACTCCTGGGCTCAGGCGATCCTCCTGCCTCAGCCTCCCAAGTAGCTGGGACTACAGGCACGTGCCACCATGCCCGGCTAATTTTTCTATTTTTAGTACAGATGGGTTTTTGCTTTTGCTCAGGATGGTCTCAAATTCCTGACCTCAAGCAATCCTCCTGCCTCAGCCTCCCAGAGTGCTGGGATTACAGGTGTGAGCCACTGTGCCCAGCCTCATAATAGTGTTAATTATAGTCACGTTGCTGCATTTTAGATCTTTAGAACTTCATCCTACCTAACTGAAACTTTGTACCCTCTGACCAGTGTCTCCCATTTCCCTATCCCCCAGCCTCTTATCATCACCGTTCTACTCTTTCCTACTTACGGGTGTGTGTCCAAAGGAAATAAAATCAAGAGAAATCTGCACTCCCATATTGATAGCAACATTATTCATAAGAGCCAAGGTAAGGAAACAAGGTAATGTTTGTTGACAGATGAATGGATCAAGAAAATGTGGTGGCCAGGTGTGGTGGCTCATGCCTGTAATCCTAGCACTCTGGGAGACTGAAGTGGGAGGATGGCTTGAGGCCCGGAGTTGAAGACCAGCCTGAGCAAGAGCAAGACCCTGTCTCTACTAAAAATACAAAAATTAGCTGGGCGTATTAAAGGGATGGTGGAATGAGCCGGAGTTGGTATAGTGTCCGAGCATACTTACAGGAGAGCTAGAGTCTGTTTAAGTTGAGGTATTTTACTTAGAGTCTGCTGGACAGGAGTGGATTGGAAAGGTTAGCCAGCGAGACTACGATGACACCGACTGTGCACTCTCCACCCACCCGTCTGTCTTTGGCATGTCTCCCTGCTGACTCAGGCAGCAGCTTGACCCCCCACAGGGCCTCCCTGCCTTCTGTTTTGTCCCCAGGGAGAATTCTAAGACTCTCAAGAATGGAAGGGATTTAGAGGGAGTGTTGTGTGATCCAACAGCCTCCTGAGCAGGGCTTGCACTCTACCTGGTCCTTGGATGTGTGGATCTTAGACAGGAAGGGTGGAATTCAGGGAAAAGCTGGGGAGAGGGTGTACAGGGGCGGGGGTGTGTTTTAAGACTTCCATCGAGGCCTGTGCTGCTGTCTCCTGGGTGTGGCTGAGTGGAATGTGTAGGTCCTGAGGGTTCAGAGCATGAGAGCCAGAAGGGCCTTCAGAGGCCAATCCACTCCTGGGGCTTTTACCCTTTTTTGGTCATAGCCCCCATCAGAGACTCTGAAGATGGTGTGGACTCTCTTTATGTAAGAATGTCAAAACACAGACAAGTTTGCGTGTGATTTTATAGACTCTCTGAAAGCTGTACACGGGCCCAAAGTAAGAACTTCTATTTGAGTCCTTCCACCTTCTTTTACAGACAGAGAAACTGAGGTCCAGGGAAGCACCCCCACACCTCACAGTCGTTCACAGGAGGACAGAGGGGGCCTGGGGTGGCTCAGCCAGAGGAAGGGCTGGGTGATGTGTCGGTGGGGGCAGGGATACCAGGTGGGGAGATGAGCAGGGAGGAGGACCAGAGGGCCTAAGGCCCAGGGAGCAGGGGCCCCCAGCCCTGCAGAAGAGGCTGGGCCCAAACATGGAGGCCAGAGGCTGGGGTGGGTGGTGGGAATTGGTTAAAGATGTGGAACCTGTGATTTGTGGTGGAGTCAAGACAGACTCTGGTATGGGGAGGATGTGGTCTTGGCCAGTGATGGTGCCAGACCCAGGGAGGCTAGGTGTTGGGTTGGGAAGACCTCATGGACACTACTGTTTTAGAATTTTACAGAGGAGGAGACTGAGTCCTGGCAAGGGCGAGCGGCTGGGATAAGGTCAGAGCATGTGGATGAGTTAACACAGACTGTGGAAGTGTGGTATGGGTGGTCTGCTTGGGGATTTGGGGTGGCAAGTGATTCAGGTTATTTCTTTTTAATAGAGATAAGTGTTTATTTAAATGCACATTTGAGAAAATATAGCTAGTATACATAACTTGTTGCTAAGGACTGGTCTAAGAGGAAAAAATGAGTGGATGTAAAGACAGATATTAAGTAAACAGTAATAGGGATAGAAAGATATGGTAGCTCTCAGGACGTTGGCATAGGAACCATCCCACTCAAGACCTGCATGGATTTATGACTAACAAATCTGACCAAGGCTGATCGGTGGGCTCCCCTTAGGGCAGAGGGAAGGACCCACACACCCATGCCCCCTATTTCCTTCCTGGGGTGAGCTTCCTCCTGGGAACAATGCAGAGGAGGGACCAGGGGGCTGATGTTACTTAGGGCTTCTCTGTAAGACCCCGAGCTCAGGGTTCCTCCAACCTGAGCAGAACCATCTCTGAAGTCCAAAGATGTGGGACTGGGGACAGTGCCACATCCCTTCTGATCTGTGAAGTTGGTGGCTGTAAGAGCTGCCTGAACTGCCCAGGGCCTGTTAAGTGATGAGTCCAGTTAGGTCTCAGCTGTCACAGGGCATGTCACCCAATCTGTGGCATTGGTTTTAGGATTTTAAATGAGATAATGTATTTAAAGTACATGACAATTGCTATTTTAACAAAGATAACTTTTTAATGAATGCATCTAGAAATTTCATAATTGCTAATCTGTGTGGCAGGAGCAGAGAGCTGTCACCTCTGAATCCTCAGGCAAAGCTTGGACCTTACAATTGACATTGCCATCAAGGAATCTGCCACCTTGTGGCAACTTACTCAAATTGCAGGTTCAGGGTTTTTTATTTTAATTCTTGTTTTTTGTTTATTATTATGATTATTTATTTTTAGTTAGAACAGGGTGGTCTGAAAGAAGGGATCAGTCAGAAAATCTAGAGTTACCTGGTTACAGGATAACCAGGAAGGATAGGCTAAAATAAAGTATCTTTACCTGGTTAACTACAGAATACCAGACCTGGCAGAGCCTTAATAATCAACTAATCTATATATTTAAAGATATCGCTTATTAAGATCTTTCTCTAGGGCAAATAATTTGATTAGCACTTTGCATCCATTCTTTATAGTCCATGCTAAATAGCAAGATCAATATTATTAGTGCCATATTTCAAAAAGGAAAACTGAGGCTGAGAAGTAGCTGAGTCACTAGCCTGACAACACACAGCTTGTGTATGGCAGGGCTGGAACTTAAACCAGGGTGATTCAGCCTCCTAGTAAGTAACCTCTCAACTAAGGCCAGGCCAAAATCTGTTCTGTTCCTTAATTCCAGAGGGTTTAATGGGCTGCGCTCTTGGTTTCTGCCTTGGTGCCTGGGATTATACCCTACAGTCCTGCCTGTGTCCTTTATAGAGCACAGCAGCACCCATTATGATTTCGTTGGATCCCACTAAAGGCAAATGTGGGATGATTAAATTATCTGCTCCTCCACACCCCACAACACACAAAGTCAAGTGGGTGGCCTCTTTGGGGAAAGTAGGTGTTCTCAGAGTGGCTCTGAGAGAAAAGCAGGTTTCCTGCTTGCACTTTTAGAACCTGGATCTGGAACCAGTCCAGAGGGAGGTGGCAGGGGTGTGAGGAGGAAGCAGAACTAGCATGTTCCTTTCCAGGTTGGTTTGGCAGGTGGTACTGGCGAGGCTGTCATGGAGATGAGGACCAGGTCCTTGCATGGAGTGAGTAGAGAGCTGTCCTAGCAACTCCCTGGCCCTTGGCAAGGACATCACCCCCATGCCAGGGGAGGAAGTCTGCTCTGCACTAGAGAACAAGTCCTCTTTCTGTCAAGTTGGGTGTCTCGGCCCATTTCCCATGCTGGCTCTGCTGGGAGGGGACGTTATGGGTTGGGGTGTCAAGTTCATGGAGGTGAGCTCTGGGACCTATGGGGGTGTTTGTGCAGGGAAGTACCAGATCCCACGTATGCATTCTTGTGCTTCCAGCCTTTTTTCCTGCTCTAGGGGATGTGGTTGGGGTGAGACAGACTGGAAAGATTCCTTGATAATAAAATAATTGTTTAGAAATGATGGTTTATCCAGGGCTCCCAGGGGATGAGCCTTCTTCCTGGTTTTTCCTTAGAGTCCATGGAGACACCGGGAAGCTCCGAGGATGTTTGAAGAGATGGTGTTAGGATGTGCTCATGGGCATGGGGTCTCAGAGTTAGTCGAGTCAGATCTTAGAATTACAAGGGGAATCTAGAGCATCATTGCCAATGTAGTGGAATTTTAGAAATCTAGAACCCTCTCAATTCCTCCCCACATAAAGAAAGCCTCTCTTAGCATCCCTGGAAAATATTGTACCCGTTCAGCTGTGCACCTCCAGGGACAGAATATTCTCATTGGGGCTATCTTATTCCCTTTGGACATCTGACAGTATCATTGAGGTGGTACTCTGGAACTTTCTAGCATTTGTTTAGACTACATAACATTTTATAGGTTTCTCCCTTACAGATGATAATGGAGATTGCTAAGTGATACACCCCAGGGCCAGGCCTTGGGAGGCATGTCCTCACTGGGGCGGGAAGCTCAGCGGCAGTGGGGGATGCGCCTTTCCTCTGCGCTGGTCTTTCCAAACAGTTGGGGGACCCCCAGCCACTCTCTCCTCCTCTCTGGGCTTTAGATTTTTCACTTATACATTGAATGGGGATTACATCAACTTCCTATTGCTGCTGTGACAAATGACCACAGCCTTAGTGGCTTAACACAGATAGATTTCTTATCTTGCAGATTTGGAGGTCAGAAGTCCAAAATGGGTCTCACCGGGCTGAAGTGAAGGTGTTGGCGGGGCTGCATTCCTTCCTGGAGGCTCTAGGAGAGGACCCATTTTTTTGCCTTTTCCAGCTTCTAGAGATGGCTCATATTCCTTGGTTTATGGTCACATAGCTTTGACCTCTGTTTCCGTGACCATATCTCCTTTTCTGACTTGGACCCTGACCCTCCTGCCTTCCTCTTATAAAGACCCTCTCATTACATTGGACCCACTCAGGTATTCCAGGGTTTATCTCCCATCTCAAGATTCTTAATCATATCTGCAGAGTCCCTTTTGCCCTGTAAGTTTACATCTCAAGTATGGGGGATTAGGACATGGATTTTGCTTGCTATGGGGGTGAACTCAACATCTCCAGAGCCCCCTCAGCTCTGTGGCATCCTGGCGCTCCCTCCTCAGCCACCCCTCAGCCGCTGCCCTCCCTTAGGGTTGCAGGAGCCCTGCCTTCCTGCTGGGTGTGGAGAAATGCAGGAGATGACCATTCAGTCTTGAAGACTTCTTCTCTGGCTGTCAAGTTCTAGTCAATTTCTTATAATTAAAGTTAAAAGAAAAAAGAGAGGGAGATCTAATTTTTTCCTTTTAGGAACCATATTTCTGTTGCCTGGTATCTCCTCAGAGTATAGAAAAATACAAGACATGACTTCCCTTAAGAAAGTGGATCATCCAGTTAGGGGGAGATAGGAGCACCCATGTGGAGTCGAGACTTTTTTCCTCAAGGTAGTTATTAGCTGTGTGACCCTGGGCAAGTGACTTAATCTCTCAGACTCAGTTTTTTTTTTTTTAATCTGTTACTCAGGAATAGTAGGACCTTCTGTGTCCCCTAAGGGTTATATTAAGAATAAAACTCAGAGAATATTATGGAAATACAAGTGTTCATTGGAATAACATGGGACACCCTGGGGGACACCAAAGCAGTCATGAGGACTTACGTGATTGAATGTGATACAACATTATTATAGGATCAGGGCTCACTGTGGTTTGTGTGGATGGGGCCACACTGGAGGAAATGAGGACCTCGGCCTTTGAAGGCTCATCATCATCATCATTTCCATCACAAAACTTCATGTTCTGGAATCTTGAAAGAATCAGAGGGCTGGTTTTTTTGTCGTTTTATTTTGTTAATTACCTTTCTCAGGTTGAAAGGTTTGTTGAGACTAGGACAAGAGCACAAATGGAGGCTTTCATGTGGAGGGCCTTGTACACATGTGTGTCCTGTATACAAGGCATGACACACCTGCACCTGCATGTCCAAGCTCCCGCCACCATTTGCCCTGCAGACAGCCACTGCCTGGTCACCCCTTGGGCCTAGGAGTATGTACCACCGCTGTGTAGCCATCCTGAGGGTGATGGGCCCAGGAAAGAGGCCAGCACAGGCTCTGGAAGCAGGCTCAGGGCCATTCAGGCAGGGAGCTTGGGGTCCACCAGGGGTCTGTGGTCCAGGTGGGCAGGTCCCCTTGCACGAGTGCACTCCCTGCTCTGGGGGAGGGAACTGCTGGAAGAAAGCCAGAGCGATGTCCCCTAAAATGCAAAGCTGAGAACAGAGCCCTGATCTCCCAGGCCTGAGGTGCTATGGGGACCCTCTAGGCAGGGGTAGGGGCAAAGGCATGGGGGCGGGAATCTAGCTGGATGTGGTCTTGGATCTGTAAGGCCAGATTTTGGTAGGTGGGGAAGGATCAAGACAAAGTCTTGAGTAATGAGAACCACCTATTATGTTGTGCTGTGTACTGCGTAAATCATAGCAAGAGGAGTGTTTCTTCTCCTCTGCCAGTTTTGCATAGAAAGACAAAGCAAGTCACATGCCTTTTTTCTTGTTCTTTCTGTTTGCCTGCCAGGTAGCACTGTGTAGAAAGAGTAGAAAGCGCTGTGCTTACGCCATCTTAAATTTAGTGATGTGATGGTAAATGCCTAACAGCTGGCTCTGGAATAAGGGTGGGGTGGGAAACTGTAGCATTTGCCAGTTTCCATGAAGTAAATATCCCCACCTTGGCCAATTTCATGCTGTCAACATGATGTCGCTGAATGCTGTCTCCAAGCTGACTCTCTGCTGTACGTTCTCATTTTAATCCTCAAACAACCCTGTGAGTTACGTGCCGTTATCCCAGGCTTACAGGCAGGAAACAGTCTCAGAGAAGGGAAGGTTTCCAACCCAGGTTTGCCAGACTTCCAAACCTATGGGCGCCACACTGAGCCTTTCTACCTGTTACAGACTGAATTGTGTCTCCCCAAAATTCATGTGTTGAAACACTATCCCCCGGTGTGACTATATTTAGAGATGAGGCTTTTAAGAAGATTATTAAGGTTAAGTGAGGTTACGGGGTGGGCCTGATCTGATAGGATTAATATCCTTATAAGAAGGGGAAGAGAAAGCAGAGATCTGTCTCTCTCCACCAAAGCACAAAGGAAGCCCATATACAAGCCAGGAAGAGAGTTCTCCCCAGAAACCAGCCCTGCTGGCACCTTGATCTCAGACTTCCAGCCTCCAGAACTGGGAGAAAATAAATTTCTGTTGTTTAGGCCACCCTGTGTGTGGTATTTTGTTATGGGAAGCTAAGCTGACTAATACACCCACCTCAAACCCCAGGGCCATAGCCAGCATCCTGCCAGCTTTTTTGTAGGAGATTTGGTCCTACAAGGGGTGCTGAGGAGCATCTGCTCAGCAGGGACCAGCTGGGGTTGCAAGACGAGATGGTTGTCCCCATTCTGCAGACAAGGAGACTGAGGTTACACCCATTGTCCCCTTCCTGATGAGTGCTGCTGCCACTGGCAGACCTCAGGCCTTCTTTTCCCTGATACCAAGGTTAGCGAGGGCTGGATGTCACCTGAAAGACATGGAGGTTAAGGGGGACTCTCTCTCCTCCCAGTGCTGGTGTTGGGCTGTACCACAGGGCTTCTCAGGGAGTTGGGTTTAGTATCAGAGCCCCTGGTTGCTTTTTAAAACTATAACCCTCTGGACTCCTATTAATAGAATCTCCTCTGTGAGAGTTTGAGCCTGTGTGACTGATGGGAGCATGTATCTGGTGGATGTGCCCTTTGGAAAGAGACAGAGAACATTTGTGGGAGAGGGGGGCAGTGGGGAAGGCCCAAAGGGGCCCAAGAAGAGCACTGGAGTGGGAAACCAGAGTGTTGTGCTGCTCCTGATCTGCCACAGTGTGTGGTCAGGGTGGAATTAGATGGTGTGAGGTCAGGAACCGGTGGAGTTGAGGACCCACTGGGTAGGCTGTGGCCCCACGTGGTGCAAGGGTGGAAAGACTTCTGACGGGCCTGCTCTGGTCTGGGTTGGGGTTGCCCCATGACCCTTGGAGAAGCAGCCTTGGCATGCTAGATGTTGGGTCAGAGTCTGTTCTAGTAGCTGTGGTTGTGAAGGCTTTTGCTGTGAGCTTGTTGAGTTGTTGATTGTGACATGTTGCTGTGAGAGTGTTTGGCAGGGACATTGTTGTGATGTGTGGCTGTGGATCAGGGTGTGATGGTGTTTGTGATGTGCCGCTGTCACAGGATGTGGCGTTTGTGCTCACAATGCAGCCATTCTCCAGTCCTGGTGCTTGGTGTAACGGCCATACTCGGCTGTGGGGGTTCCGTGGTGTTGCTGTGGTGTTTGTTGTCGTATTGCTTTGCTAGGGCTGCTGTAATAAAGTACCATAGACTAGATGACGTAAACAACAGAAATTTATTTTCTCACAATTCTGGAAGCTAGAAGTCTAAGAAGAGGCCTCTCTTTTGGCTTGTACATGGGAATCTTCTCCCTGAGAGTTCACGTGGTCTTCCCTGTGCATGTCTGTGTCCTAATATCCCCTTGTTAGCAGGACACCAGTCGTGTTGGATTAGGGCTCACCACAATGACCTCATTTTAACTTAATTACCTCATCTCCGGATAGTCACATTCTGAGGTACTGGAGGTTAGGGCTTCACCATATGAATTTTAGGGGGATGTAATTTAGCCTATAATGGTTGTGTTTTCTGTAACGACTAACTGGGTGGTGGTAGTGGTGTCATGGTAGAGTTTGAGGTGACAGTGCTTGTGACCTTGTGAAGATATTGTATCTGTATTTAGTAAGACAGTATCCCGTGTCAACAGTCATGGGATTGACTGGTGGCATTGTAGGAGGGTGTTTGGGAGATGATCCTTGTTGCAGTGATGTGTTCTGTTGGAGTACAGTGCTTGGTGTTTGTGAGACATCGTCCTGCCTGTGCTTGGTGTTTTTGGTTAACAGTGTTGGCTGGGCTGGTACTTTCTATACCTTCCTGGTGTTTGGGGTGACCACACAGGCTGTGATTGTGGTGGTGGGGCAAAGATTGCTGTAGTGGTATCTTGTACAGCCAGATGAGACCTACGTGTCCTTTATTAATCCAAAACGGCCTCCAGAGGAAACACAGCTATGACTCCCGAAGGCTGACTGAGGAAGCCGTGTGCCCCTGGCTCCTTTTGTGGGGCTGGTGCATGAGTGGCCTCGGCAGCTGACCCTCCTCAGCCATTGCTGCCCTTAAGAGGGAAGATGCATCTGGCTCCCACTCTGAGCTGTGGGCAGGAGCAGACGAGGCAGCCTCTGCTCTCATCCTGGCCCCCTCCCAGACCCCTGCCCAGGAAAGGCAGCTCCACCTTCATGTACAGGGGTGGGGTGGGGGCCAGACAGACAATAATCACGTGTCAGTGTGTAATTACACACTGAGAGTGTTAGGAAGCTAACATGTGGTGGTAGGGCCAGAACAGCCAGGGGAGGGACTGAGATGGGGTAGGCAGTGTGGGCATATGCTGGAAACTGAAGCATGCAGTGGAAGCACCTTGGCGGCATGGGGGCAGGCCTTCTGGGGCGGGCACCAAGTGTGAGATTTTGGAGCAGGGACCTGGCCACCCAGCTGGATGGTGATCCTCATGAGGACTGGGTGACTGTCACAGGCTCCACGTGCCCAGCCTCTCCTGCAAGGCATCCTGTTGGGGTTTCTTTGGGATGTCGGTGCTCTGTCTCCAGGAGCGCCCCACCCCTGTGCCATATACCTGTCAGTCAGAAAGGAGGTGTCTGGCAGTGTGCCTCAGGGCTCCAGCCTGACCCTACCTGCTCTGGCCACTTAGCACCACTTAGGAGAGCCAGGGAGGCACTTGTCCTGGGTTCTCCTTCCAGCTCTGACTTGAATGCCCTTTGGGGAGAGGCCGTGGTAACATGGACATCTGATCCTCAGTAGGAAGTCTGGGGGTGGTCCCCTGCTGCAGCTATGAGGCAGAGAGCCTCACAGAGCCCCCTGTCCCCCTCTGGTTAGAGGGTGTCATGGTAGAGAAATTCAGAGAGTGGGCGCAGGAGCCTGGGTTGAAGTTAGTGTTACTAACTGTGTGCACTGGGCCCCAATCTCCTCACCTGCAAAGTGGGGCTAAAAATAGGACATAGCCCTGGGTGCTGTGAAGTTTAAGTGAGGTGATACAGGTAAAGCACTTGGCAGTGAGCCTGGCGCATGCTGCTTTTACCTCCTGGGTTCTGGTCCTGTGGTGACCTGCCTGACCGCGATTATCACAATCTGAGCATTGAGGGAAGTTGGGATCATTTCAGAGACTGCCAGCTTTGACATTCATTTCATTCATTCAGCATGCAGGCCATACCCCATAAGAGCCGGTCCCTATTTAGGGTGCCAGGGCTTCAGGGACCCTCATGGCTGGGTCCCTGCCCCATGTGTGACCTGGCTGCTGGTCAGGCCTGAGCTGTACCCACCTCCCTCCTGCCTCTGCCCTGCACTGATGGTAGACAGTCCATTTGTAGCCAGGCCCTGCTGGCCTTCTCAGAAAATGACTGAGATTCTCCAGGACCCTCTCATTGGAGTCATGGAAACGAGGCTGCTGGTTTGGGAGCCGAGATCATTTTGCCCAGTGGTTGGGTTCCATTCCTACTCACACTTCCCAGGGTCTAGATGGGCTCCTCCACACTTCCCAGGGTCTAGATGAGCCACAGGTCCCCATAGTCAGAGCAGGGAGAGCTGCAGCTGGTGCTGGCAGCTATAGGGTAGGTGTAGACGGAGGGAACTGGTTACACAACTCCACCTAGAAATGCCTCCCCTCTCCGCCTTTGGTAGAGTGTGTTCAGGGGCAGCTCAGGGGTGTGTGAGGGGTGTGGAGGGGTGGGGTAGGGCCACTCCCTATTGCAGAGGCCTCCTGCCAGCCCCACATGGCTGAATTCTCACCCCTCCTGAGGGTGTTACTACAGTCCCCTGGGGGCAGAGGCAGCAGAGAATGTACTTTTGTGGATCTGGGGTGAGGGGCAGAGGGCATAGTAGTAGTAGGAGGAGAGATTATCATCAGGCCTTGTGTAATCTTGGACAGTTTCCCTGGCCCTGCAGGTCTTCAATGTCTTTCCCTTCAGAGGGGCTTAATCATTCTTGCTCTGCACACTACCCAGGCTGCTTGGAGGATGCAGTAGGGTGAGGCATGTGGCAGCTTCGTGGAAGGGGTAAAGGTCATGACTGAGATGGTGCAGGAGCTGAAATGCTGCTTTTGGCACCCATGGCTGGCAGAAGTAATCAGCCCCCCACTCTTACCCATGAACCCGAACAGGCCTCAGAATCCTTTGCAAAGCAACTCTCAGGCAGTCCTCCCAATTATTTGAAGCTGGTACTTGCAATTAACATTTTCTGAGAGATCTATCTAGAAAGGGATGCTGAGCCTGCAGCAAGGCATGCCTTGTGTTGAGGGCATCAGCTAGGGGTACCCACTTTTCTTCCTCTGTCCTAGGATGGGAGCCGGGAGGTACTCAGGGCTTTGGATCTCCGTGGTTTTTCTGATTGGTATCTGTCCTTGGATCTCCTAGTCCAGTTCACCCTCCCCTTCTCCCCTCCAAATCTCTCTCCAGAGGCAACACTGAACGATGTTGTGGCATTAGGTGTACTGGACTGTCTATAAAGACAGTAAATCAAGTGGGATAGAAAGCAGTCCTCCCATCTTCCCCTCCCTGGCCTCCTCTGAACAGTCTTCCAACACAACCAAGCTGTCTGAAGCCAACATTGCCCCCTAGTGGTTACACCAAGAGCACATAGACTGCCCAACCCTCTTCCCCACCACCTCCTTTCTTCCCTGCCATACCACGATTCCACCCCTTTTCCTCTGTCATTGTTAATAGCTTCCTCATACAAGAGCTGAACTTTATAGCATTATTTCTATTGCTAGCTTGTTGTATGACCATGGCAAAAAAAACCCACTGGACCTTGGTTTCCCCATCTGCACTATGAAAAGTTTGCCCATATGCAGTGTTTCCCAAAAGGGGTGCCAAAAGCTTTTTAGGCTGGGCAATTTTTCATTGTGTGGGACTGCCCCCTGCATCCAGGACATTTAGCATCCCAAGCCCTCGAGTCAAATCACTGTGCCTAGGTGTAACACCCGAATGCTCCCTGGCAGTGCTACCACACATGGTTGGCAACTGTTGACCAGCGGATCTTTAGAGCATGTGTGAGGTGGATGCTGGTTTGGGAAGAGTTGGCCGTTGGTGCCAGCTGCAACTGGGATGCCAAGAAAACATCCAGGGGCCCTAGGAATGACCACTCAGAGGCCACCATTGCAGAGAAATGGAGGGAACACAGCCTCGGCAGTTAGCCCTGTGTTCAAATCCCCACTCTGCCACTTGCTAGCTCTGGGGCTTCAGGCAAGTTTGAACAGGACTCTGTGTGTGGTTCTCAGTTAATGAGAGAAGTAGCCCAGTAACCTTTCCCCTTTGGCAGCGGATGGGGTGAGGCTCTGCAGGCGTCCCGCACCCTGCATGCACATGTGTGCACACCCTCTCTCTCTTGCTTGGTGCCTCCTCCTGAGCCCTACCCCACCCTCCACCCAGCTCCTCCATGATAGTAACAGTCATCTCCCTGCTGATAGCACTTTTAGTTCACAAGAGGGAGGTTGTTATTTCCATTTTGCAGATGCTGGGCCTAAGCCTCAGAAAGGTGCCATGACTTGTCTTAAGCAGCAGGGCCAGGGCTAGAATTCAGTCAAAATCCATTTTTGTTGCTGCTGAGGCAGTTTTGTGGATTGTTTCATCTACTATTTATCGAGCACTTAGTATGTGCCAGGGCTTTAGAGTCATTTCTCAATTATCCCAAACACACACAGACCCCTATACCCACGCTCTGCCCACTTTATAGGTGTGGAAACTTCCCTTCAGAGAGGAGTCCAGAAAGGCATGCCAAGATTGCCCAGCTCTCTCTCCAGAACCTGCTCCCTTCCTGACCTCCCCCCAACTTTCCTACCTCCTCCAAAGCCCCCACCCCTTGGCCATTGGCAGCCCCTGCCCAGGAGTAAGGCCTGGCCTGAGTTGTGCTGACAGCCCAGAGCAGGAGGGGCCCACTTGGCTCTGAGCTCAGGAATGTATGGGGAAATTCCGCTGCCCTCCCACGCTGGGAGGGAAGAGTTAAGTGGCTGCCTCATCCCTCATGCATCAAGGAGGCCTCTTCACTCCTTTTACAGCCTGGGTCTCCTCAGGAAACTGCTGGGTGGCCAGCCCCCTCCTGCTGCAGCCTGACTTCTTGCCTTCTTTGGTCCTCTCTCCCCATGAGGGCCACACCTCCCAGAGCTGCTAGCTTCCCAAGAGGGGAGCATTTGGAGGTAGGGATTTGAAAACTCTCTTCTTCACACACACACACACACACACACAGGCGTGCACGCACGTGTGTGCGCACACACTATCTGGCTGCTCACACACATGGAGCAGCGTCACTTGTTTCTCAGCAGAGGCTTTGTGCTTGTAGGGGATGGCAGTAGGGAGGCAGCCCCCAACCCAAGAGTGGTAAGGACACGTGTATTCTCAGCAAGAAGGCTTTGGCCTCTGTCTTTCAGTCCCAACCTGCAACGTGGCGAGAGAGGTAGAGGTCTGTGAGCTTCGACTTGGACTAGCCCTCCAGTGGCCAGAGAGACCCCAGAGGTGGCAAGGAGAGGCTCAGAGCAGAAGTGGGGCTCTTGGGCTCCCTGGATTAAGGGGACTTTCCAGGCTGTCTCATGGAAACTGCTGGCCATCTGAGGCTTGTGTCCCTGCCATCCCCCCAGGCAGCAGTCACAGAGCCCTCACTACCACAGGACTGCCTGTGACCATCTTTGGGCAGCTCTGCCTGTCACAAGGGCTTCCTTAGGATAAATGAGCTGTGATCTCAGCTTTGTGGGCCCTATGGAGCCAGGCTTGCCCCTCTTACAAGTCACAGCCCTCATGCCCTCTTCTGCCCAAGTTCCCCCACCAGCACTCCAGGCCAGACAGCCTGGATCTGTCACTGCCTGGCTATAGCTGGGTGGCCTTAGGCAAAACCTGGCACTCATGGCCTCAGTTTCCTTGTTTGAAAAAAAAGGAAGTTGGATGGACTGTGTAATCACAGAACCATCCCCCCAGTTTCCAGGATTCCATGGAAAATATTATCCAGAAGGTTCTAGAAACATCTTACAGGGGAAATGACCTGTGCCCCGTGTCTGTGTCTGATGGGGAGTTTAGCCCCAGACCAGTGTTTTAGGGAGCAGGTGCCCCAGAAAGATGTTACTCCCAATAAGGCCTAGTTTTTGAATGTCACAGATACGAAGGGCCCATGTCAGCCCTTTCTCACAAGGGTCTTCCTGGGATTTCTACCGGCTGCTAGATAAAGTCCAGACTCTTTCCTGGGACACTAAAGGCCCATCGCCATCTGATCCCAGCAAGGTTCTGAATCTGAGCGCTGCTCATGGAAGAGAGTCCTGAGTTTTGAATCTTGTCCCTGACACATGTTGGCTGCATGGTCTCAGACAGATCACCATGCCTCTCAACTTGCATCTCCCCACTGATAAGACGGGGGTGAGGGACATTAGATTCAGTGGGACGAATGTAAGCACCGTGCCTGGTTAAAGAAAACAGTAGGCTCCTGCATCCGGGGGAGGGGCTTCCTCTTTTGCCCTCAAGGTCAAGTTTTGGTATCTCCTCCCCGCCAAGTGTTGCAGGACCGCCTCAGGCACCACTGCAACCTTCATACCTTTAGGAGGTTTTTATTGAGCATCTACTGAATACCAGGCACTGAGGCTACGACGACAGGCCGCTGCATCATGGAGCTCTCTGGAGATCCAGAAACAAAGAGACAAATCAGAATGGCGACAAGCTATGGGAAGATGAGAGAGGGGGTGGGACCATCAGGGAAGGTTTGATCCAGGAGTGACTTTTGAGACCTCCTGGCAGGGAAGAGCATTTGAAAGAGCCCAGAGGGATTCCAAGAAAAGGCTGGTGTGGTGGGAACATAGGCATGCCAGGGAGGGACAGGGTTCCAGAGCTGGCGAGGTTAGGGCATGCACTGTACCCCCATGGTGTGTGTGCTGGTGTCTTGACCCTGGTGTGTCTGGGACTTGGGGTAGGGGACTCAGTGCTCCATGAGTGATCAGGAGCCCATCCCAGCCCCTCCACGTGGGCTTGGTCTGAACAAGGTCTCTCCCATTTCACGGTGGTTCCATTTCCTAGCACTTTCTGGCTGGCAGCAATGATCGACCATCTCCCTATGCTGTGAAGCTGAAGGGAGATCTGGGTGAAAGGGCTTTCTATTCTGGGCGAGGGTGAAGAAGAGGAAGCTGGGATGAACTCCTAGGCCCACAGGTGCAAAGCCTGTTTCTGCTGCAGAGTTTGGTGGTTGGGCAGGAGTGGGGGAGCAGAGCCACATGAGATCGGGGCAGCACAAGCCCACACACCCAAACCACAGGTTCTAACTCCTGGTGAGCATGTATGGAGGGCAACTGAGCCAAGTGTGGCCATGGCCTGGCCCCGGTCCTGTACGGTTCAGGTTCTCAACCTCACTGGTCACCAGTTCTCTGTATGACCCAGGTGGCCTCTCCACCTGTACAGGGAGAAGTTTGAATTAAGGGTCTCTAAGGTCCTTCTTGATTTGATGATCTGTTATTCCTATTTTTCTAGTTTTGCAGATCCTTGGCAGAGGAGGCGTAGTGTGTTTGGGGGCATGGATACTGTGAAGCATGATGAATCTCAAAAAATTATTGATAGTTCTGACTATCAGGCTACATTAATAGAAGTGTGGGGCCTAGAACTAGGGAGGAGATGGTTCTATCACCAAAGTAGGCAAACAGATATTGAGAGCTGAATAAAAAGGAAGATAACTCTAAACCAGATGTTCTTCCAAATCGGCAGGGGCTGTAGAAGTGTGCAACCCAGAGGAAACAAGCTTTGAAGGAGGGCATAAGAGCTGCCTGCAAATATCTGACACGGGAGAGGGTTGGCCCTGGTGAACAGAGGTCATAAGGAGAGGTTCTGGCCCAGGCTAAGACAGGGCTTTCCAAATGGCCAGAACTGCCCCCAAATGGAATGACCCAGCCTGCTTTGGGTGATAGGGAGCTTCCTGTCACGGGAGGTATGAGAGGGCAGGTGGCTGGTCACCTGACAGGTTGGCTGTTCTTTGTCCTTTGAGGCATTGGACTGGATGATTCCTTGCTGGTTCTGGATAGCTGCCATTCTGTGACCTGGGAGCAGGTCCAGGCCTGCCAGATGACCTTAGGACAGTCACTTAACTCCTCATGCCTCAGTTCCTCATGTGAAAAAGAGAGAATACCTGTCTGCCTCTCAGGCTTCTTGTCCAGATTAGTTGAAGTGATGGCTGTGGAGTCCTTTGTGTGGTGTAACCACTAAAGCAAACAAAGGATAGGATAATCATTGTTTTTTTCCCCTCTAAGTTGTCTGCTTGCCACCATGCTGACATTTGGGTGGCAGGCAGGGAGGGGGAAATCCCAATTCTTACAACTCAAGCTGACTGATCTGTTTAGCTAAATTTCTGCTTTAAGGAATTTAGTCTTTCGGGCAGGAGAGTGGAGGGTAAATACCAAAGCATGGCAAGAGTGCTGACTTATTCGCTGGCCAAGGCAGACGTCACTAATCAATCACTGCACTCTTCCTTCTGATCTTGGATATATGGGCTTGTAATTTTTACCCATACAATGATAGCTACTACTAACTGATAGGACTTGGCCCGTGAAGTAGACTCTATCTGCCATTCCTACATAAAGGAAAATAATCATTAATGCCATTCTTGGTCAGCACCAAGCGAGTGACTCAGTAAATGCATTAAGGGGAGTGTGTGTGTTGGCGGGAAGTGGGGGTTGGGACAGCTGTGAGCTACATTAAATTAGACTGGGATGGCTTCTTGGTGGAGGTGGTAGTGAGTTAAGCCCAAGAAGAGGAGGGGGAGATTAAGAGAAGAAACTAGAAGCAAGAAGGGCACTCTGGGCCCTTAGCCTGGCATAGGCAAAAGCCAGAGTGGTGGTGGGCTTGGGGAAGGCTCCTAGTCAGCTTGGGGTTGGAGTGAGCCTGGCCTGGGAGTCTGATCCCTGCTCAGTGACTCATTTACTGTGTGACCTTGGGTAAGGCCATTCCCTTTGTGTAAGGTATGAAGAAGCTCTTAAAAATTTTTTTTTTCTGTGAAGACCAACATCCCTAATACACATACAAACCCCTCCTTCTCCCCAAGCAGTGGGCTCCTAATGAACGCCTTGTTGGTGGCAGCATGTTAAAGTGAGATCCAAATGACTCAGAAATTTGGGGGCTGAAAGCAGTAGCTACGCCAGGATAGTTATCGGGGAAGAAGCAAGGATGTGGGCCAAGCAGGGCCTAGACAGCTATAGATCCCTGGATTTCTAGAGAATGGAGTGTTTTCCCTGAGGTCAGCAGAAGGTTTGGGCCCAGAGCAGCTGAGCTGGGTATCTGGGCCTCTGTGCCATTTCAAGGCGCCCTTTTATTCCTGGCCAAGAGGGAAGGGAGGCTGAGTATGGGCAGGGGGGCTGACGGGTTCTCATCTATTAATAGCTTGGATTTGGGGTCATGAGGCCCTGGGTGCTGGGATGGCCTGATGCCTGGTCTTGCCAGCCAATCACAGGGCTACTGGCCCCAGGGTCCCGCACATTAGCAGGTGCCCTAATATGAACCCACAGGGCTGGCCTGGGCTCTGGCCAGATGCTCAGCATTCCCTCCTGACTCCCAGCAGGCCTCTAGAGGGCTGCCAAGTGTCCGCTGGGACAGAGGGTAGGGCGGCAGAAAGGAAGAAGGGAAAAAAGGGCTTGTGTGAAGGCAGCCAGTGGGGCTGTTCCAGCCAATGGTTCTGAGCTTGCAGAGTAGAGAGAGGGTGCTTAGGGCAGAGGTCCCCGAAGTGGGCACTGGAACTCCTGGGTCCTGGTATGGATGTCACACTAAATAAGAGAGAGAGAGAGACCATTGGCCCACTCAGGCCTTCCTCCCCTCTGGGGCTTATCTGTTCCCCTCCTCCTCCTCCCATCCTCAACACCCCAGAGGCCAGTTAGTTAATTTCCTCTGAGATGCGCAGGCACCAGTGGGATTAGAGAATTCACCTTGACCGATGAGCCCATTTGCCCCGTTTGGCTCCGTTGGAAACTCAGTATAGGCTGTGCAGAGTTTTTCATAAAGAGAGTAGAGTGCCAGAGTGAAGGGGATCAGGTGAACTCGATGATGACTACATGGGACCTGAGAGATGGAAAATGTGGAGTCTTGACCCTGGGGTCATCTGACCTCTTTGGGTCTTAAGTTTCTCATCTGTGAAATGGGAAGAACAGGGAACAACAGCAGCCTCACCGCAATAAGAGGATCAGATAAGAGAGTGTGTAACTCTGCCCTGTAGCATTATATATACAGGAGCAGGGCAATAGCCATATTCATACACACGCCTTCCTCAGCCTGGGCAAGGTGGGCATGGGCGACTCACTGACGGGCCTGCCTAAGGCTGACTGCACTGCTCACCTGCTTTCAGGTACCTCAAACTCAGCATGTCCAAAATGGAGCTCTTCCTTACTCACATCTCCCCATCCCTGTCCCCCCATCTCTTCCACCCAGGTTGCTATAGTCCTAAAGCAGGGAGCCATCCTTAATTTCTCCTTCTTCCTTCCCGCGCACAGCCCGGCCGCCACTTATCAGTCCCACCCCAGAATCTAGATCACGAATAGGTCCACTCCATCCTTCTCTTCATTTTACTTCCTCCCACCCAGAGGCCACTGTCTCACACTGGCCTACGAGGCAGCCGCCTAATTGGGCCTCCTGCTGCCAGTTTTGACCCCATCTCCACATGTCAGCCAGAGTACAAAGCCATCATCTCATTGTCCTGCAGAGAGCCCCTCAGTGGCCCCATGGTCTTAGGGCAAAGGCCAACCTTACCATGGCCTGGAAGTCCCGTCAGGGTCTGGCCCTGCATACTTCACCCTCATCCCTCCTGGGTCCCTTGAGTTTCTCTCTGTTCCTTCTCCCTGTCTTGTCCTAATCACCTGGTCTGGGGTCCCTGCCATCTGATTGGATCATGGGGACTCTGTCTTTCTATCACAGCTGTATCTGTAGAACAACGTAGGTGCTTGGTGCAGGTTAGCACTGAAATAAAGGTTTAGGAAAGAGGAAAGTGTTTATATACTCTGTCAGGGTGACCTTGACCCTAATTACAAGGGGATCTCCATACTGATATTCAGGGTTCAGGAGGTCTGGAGAGAAGCCTCCCCCAGGGTGGCAGACACCCACGGTCCCAGGCAGGCCTCTTCCTGAGTGGGCAGCCTCTCTTGGGGCCTAAGGCTCCCATCTGTACAACTAAGGGTGGACCAGATGCCCTTGTCTAAGGGCCCTTCTAATTGTACAGGTAGGAGAGGGCAAAGGTAAAGAGGCTAACAGCAATGCCTTTGCAGGCAGACAGACCCAGGTTGGAATTTTGCTTTTGTCCCCCGCTGGCCAGGTGATCTTGGGACTCATCTACAGGTAGGGTCATCTTGGTTTCATCATCCGTGAAGGGGGATGCTTCCTGCGGTGCTGGGAGAATGAAATGAGGCAGCCCAGTGCCTGACACCTAGTAAGCACACAATAAGTGGTGCCCCTCCTTTTCAGTTTACAGTCTGTTGGTGGAACTTGGCAGTTTAAATGTCTCATAAATCTTTATCATTAAGAGGAATCTTTTTTCCTCTTTATTTTTTGGTGCCAAGTAATTATAGAGAGGCTGCTGTGCATTTGGTCTTTCCCTCTACTTTTCCTCTCCTGAGATCCTGGTTCCCCCTCTTCATGCACAAAAGCAAAGACTCTCCTTTTTGGTTCCTGATGGTGCCACACGAGTGGTTCAGGTGTGTCTGTGGAGCCTGCTGTGTGTTAGTTTGTGACTGTTGGGGGCTGGTGGCACCCCAACCCAGGTTGGCACCAAGTGAGCCAGAGGATAGAATGGTTTGCTGGCCCTTTCCCCCCATCTGTGCAGTTAGCTGCCCAAGGGTCTGGGCCAGGCATGGCAGAGAGTGAAGGCAAGCCGGAGGCTGAGCCTGACACCCATTCTTGATGGGAAGGTGCCCCAGGGGTAGGAGCGAAGATCCAGAGGCAGGTGTCTGTGTGGATGCCTTCCCAGACACCCTTGTCACAGGGTGGTCTTACGTCTAACCTCTGCTGCGTGTGTGCTACAGACCGTCTGCAGAAACTGAGAGTTGAGAAGGTCAAGGGGAGGAATATCTTCAGTAGCAGAAAAGGTGAAGAATCCAAAGGATTAGAGTGGAGACCATCAAACAGCAATAAATGTTGGTAAAATGAATAAATGAGTGAATGAGGAAACAAATGAATAAAGGTCTTCTCCTTCAAATAGAAGCCGAATCCTTTCCTAGGCCTCGGATGTAGAACATTAACACACTTGGCGCAGGCCTTATCAATTGTATTAGTGACTGCCCAGAGTCAGAAGTGGGGGGGAAAAAAGAGACGTCAAAAGAAAACCGTAGGTTTAGGCGCAGTGATTCTCAAAACTTTTTCCTACCACAAGGTAAATGTTAGAGAATACAGGCTCGCTCACCTGTGCATGGCCAGATTACCACCAACTGTGGCATGGATACGAGAAGCTGCAGGTACTGTGTGTTTGCTGGGTTTCTTTCCCACCCACATCAGAAAGTATTTAACTATAGGGACTATTTTGGTTATAAGTGATAGAAAGCTGATTCAGAATCATCCCCCCAAAAGGAGTTGATTGGTTCCCATAACTGAAAGTGTGGGGTTCGGGTTCAGTTGGATCCAGGAGCTCCATCTCTCAAGTGTACTTTCTTCTGTGAGAGCTCTGTTTTTATACAGGCTCTTCCTAGACAATGGAAAAAATGGCCTCAAGGTTTTTCATGGATCAGCTTAGCAATCACAGCAAGAGAGCACTTTTTTTCCCCAATGGTAGCAGCCAGTGTCTTAGGGCTGACTCTCATTGTCTGGATTGAGGGCACATGTTCAGCCCTGAGCCAGTCATGATGACTGGGAAAGATGGCTCTCTGATTGCCCAGGACTGGGTCTTGGGCCCACTCCTAGAGCAAGAGTGCGTATGTAGGCTCGCCTTCACTGAACCATGAGAACCGGGGTGGGAGGCATTGTTCTCCAGAGAGATGATGGAGGGATAAAAACCCCTGTGCCCACTGAACCACTCCACTTTTATATTAAACACCGAATCATTCTCCAGGTTGGGATTTTAAAATGTGATTAGCAACAAATTACCTACCACACCTTTCACTAGTGTCCATTGTCACACAGAGGAGACCTGCTGATGTAGAATGCTAAGCACATTTGCTGATGTGATTTGGCAATAACGAAGGTGAGGCTGTGAGGCCAACTCTAAGCAAGGTGTATGTGTTGAGCAGTTTCTCGGATGTAGGGAAAGATGGATGCTGCTGTGATCACATTCTGTCTACAGGGACACCATAATTTCCGAGCGAGATCTTCGGGGAAGTTGACACATGGGGGCATAGACTGGGCTATGAGCACCCTGTCTCCCAATCGTAACCAGATTAAGAAATAACCCAAGTTTGGATAGAAGATTCTGTCTATACGATAGGAGGGTGTGGTTTGGTCATCAACCATCTACAGTGAATTGGTAATGATCGTCAAGAGCTCTGTGGTGGAGAGTCCAAAGCTGTGCTCTGGCTCAGCAGGAAAGAGGCCTATGATTGATTAGTAATGTCTGCCCTGGGCAAGGACATTGAAAGTTGTGGTGTGTTTGTCATATAGTAGCCATTCCTTTACTTTTTCCAGCTGTCTCACTTTAGACATGGATCAACAGAACAAATGAGGGCAAGCTCAGGGCTCAAAGAGACAAATGTGACATGAGGGCTTGCTTGGGAAGTGACCTAAGAATTCAGGGACTTACTCTACTGGTTGAGTCCTTGTGAAAGTCTTTCTTTTTCCCCCTAAAGCTCGCTTTCCTCATCTGCAAAGTAGGACAAATGATCCAGTACTGAGAACCAAGCAGGGTTGTTACGAGGATCGAATGAAGTAATAAATGTGAAATCATTTTGTCATAATAGCAGCAAGCAGTTAAATGACATTTTTTATGTGGCAGGCACTGTTCTAAGTGCTTTGTTTATATCCTCATTTAATCTTCAAAACAATCCTGTGAAGTAGTTACTATTGTTATCCTCACTTTATAGAAAATGACACTAGAGCACGAATGTCAAGTCACATGCCTAAGATCACACAGCTGCAGCAGATCAGGGTAAAGCCAGGCAGCCTGGCTCTGGTCTCGCTGCTCTGAATCCCTTCCTGATGGTGCTTCTCACTTAGACTGTAAAGGGCCACACACCTGAAAGGGATTACCCGAAGCAGCACCTCCAACTCCTTTCTTGCTCTGGAAATGCCTCGCTAATCCAGTCCATCATGAACACCTGTGAAGGTGAAATCAGTCTGCTGTGGTCTGTGTGTTGGCCTTTCAGGGCTCACTGACAACCATTCCAAGACCTCATGGGAGGTAAGGAAGGGGAGGCAGTGTAAACCTAAGGATCTGCCCTGATCGCCAGTCAAACTGCCTGGGTTCACCTCCTGACTCTACCACTTACTAGCTGGGTGACCTTAGGCGAGGTACCTATCCTCTCTGAGCCTCAGTTTCCTCATCTGGAAATAGAGATGATAGTCATACTTACTGTGTAGGATTATTGTGAGGAGTAAAGGGAATAACCTAAGGGATGTGCTTGGTAACATATTAAATACTCAGTATGGGAGGAGGTGGTGGAAGTAGTGGTGGAGGTGGTAGTGGAGGTGGTGGAGGTGGTGTTGGTGGTGGTGGAGGTGGTGTTGGAGGTGGGGTGATGGTGGTGATAGTGGTGATGACAGTGGTGGAGGTGGTGCAGAGGTCAAAGGGCCCAGACGTGGTAGGCATGGGCTGCTCTTCTCAGGACCGGGGCCTTTCTGCAGCATCATTTATAATGATGCCCTGGTCAGTTCTGAGCACATTATCCCCTCCTGGGTGGGTGGAAGCCACCACATCTCTACCCCCAAGAACGTGGGGCTTGCTAACATCCCAGAGTGTGCCTCTGCCCTCACCCCTGCACACCTCTGTCAGCCCTCCATGCACAGATGCTCTGCAGTCAGTGGCTAGAGCTGCACTCTCTGTCCAGGCTGCCACAGCCCAAAACCAGCCAAATCCAGAGTGAGCTGGTCTGCAGTCTGTACTTCCTGGAGGCCTTTGAGGCTTAAAAAATTATGATACCAGGAGCACAATTGGGAGAGATTCAAATTCTAGGCTGAGGCATCTGAGAGTATACAAGTGCCTTGTTTTGGGACCTGATAAAATAAGCATAGGAATGAATGACTACACTCATTGATGATTTGCTTTCCTGTCAGTCACTGTGAGTACATTCCTGTCTGTTGAGTGGGTCTCAGTGACCCCCTGGTATGAAATAGGGCCTGCAAATTTATGGGGAGTGTATGAAATGTGCAGATTCCTGGGCTCCAGGAATCTGGACAGTGGACCATAATGGTTACTTAATTATTGGGTCTCCCACAGGTATGGATTCAGGACCTCTGGGGTAGGGCCCAGGACACTGCATTTCTGCAAGCTTCCCTAGGAGATTTCTACAGCAGGTGGTGAGAATACCAAACCTGGAGAAATTGAGTCCCTTCTTAAGAATATTCTTTGATTCTATTAGGTTTCTCTTGGGCTTCCCTCTCGGAGCCACCTCACTCCCAACTCTTGGGGCAGCCAAAAGACCCTGCAAGACTCCTACCCAGAGCGCCTGATGAAGAGTTTCTAGATATGTCCCCTGCCACTTTGTGAGCTCCCCACCCCTGGAGGTGTGCAAGGGGCTCCAGAGCATGCCTGCTTAGGATTGGGGCTGGGTGAGCCGACCTGTGTGAAAAGTCTCCTCTGGTGTGTGGTGCTGTGATTTCATGGCCTGGCAAGGCTAGTCTTTTATAGCAAAAGCCAATTTCTGCAGAATGGGTGGTAGAGAATATTAGACCTGGAAGGGAGTTTTTCACTGTAGTACTCCTTGTCTCCCTTCTGCAAACAGAACCTGGCACGCAGGCCATGGAGTAAAGGAGATAATAGGTAGAGCTGCTGTGATTGGTCTGATGTCTAGCACTCCCCCTCCCACCTTTTTACAACTTTTTACAGATTAAGATAAGGAGGACTGTATCCCAGGGCCTTATGGTTTTTCCGTTTAAATATAAAACGATATGTCTATAAAAGTTTCACTCATTCAACAAACATTGGATAAATGAGTACCTGCTGGGCCCAGGGGACCCCAGGACACACATCATAAATCCCTGGCCTTGGGTTTGAAGCTTGCCTATGGGGAATTGATGCTGCAGCCATGGGAGGGGTGTCAGCGGGGCAGAGGGTGTCCCATGGGTGAGACTTGGAAGGGCAGAATGTTGAAGAATTTGTGCAGAGAACAGTCACCTGGCAGGGAAGGTGTGGAGTGGGCGGGGTAGTAGAAAGTGGAACAGCATGTACGGGGTGCTGAGGTGGGACCATGTAGGGTGTTTGGAGCAAAGGATGGGGAGGAGCAGGACATGAGGCTGTAAAACGGGAATAGCAAATAGATCTGGCATCAGTAGTCCTTCAGAAGCCAGCAGGGCTCTTCCAGGTCTCCCATGGGAGACTTCTGATCCTTCTGGGCAGGATGGAGGGGGCAGTGGTTTCCTTCCTGGGGACTCTGACAATTTGGGGTCCCTACCTCGTCATTCCTCACAGCAGCAACCCAGAGGCAAGAGGGGTCCAAGAAAGGCCAAGATCTCCCAGAATGAATTCGTTCCCCTTTTGGGCCTGGGGGGTGGGGCAGGGTTGGGGAGGAGAGGACTGGACTGGGAAGGGGCTCAGATTCTTGATTTCATTTATGTGGTTTTGAATAGACACTGGCAGTAGAACACTAGGGTTCTAATTCTGGCTGGCTGTACTACTTTTGTCTCTCTGTTACAGCCTTGTTGTGCCTTAGTTTTCCCATCTGGAGAGTAGGATGATGTTAATTTCTACCTTGAGGATTATTGTGAGGCTTGAAAGAATATGCTGATGAAGGATGAGAGTCAGGATAGGATACAGACTTGTTATATATTCATTCAGTCAGTCGGTCTGCATTCCTGGGTGCTTGAGACCCTTGTACAGTTTGCACTGTCAGCCTCTGTATAAATCCCAGCAAAGAGGAAATTGCCAATTTCATTTTAACGTTCTTCCTTGTATGGAAAAAAACGTGACTTCTACCCACTGGCATCTTGCATCTGTCCTTGTGGCTCCACAAAAGAAGTTTGTGTCTCTTCTCCTTGAAGACCTTCAGAGAGATGTGGATAAAATCATGGTGACCACAGCCTTGCGGCAGACCTTGGTCACTGGGTGGGGTGGTAGGTGTGTCCTCTGTCTGTCTGGGCCTCCCTGTGGTTCCCTCCTGTTCCCACCCTTGATGTTGCTGGTCCTGTGGACCCCCTCACACATCCTGTGGGGAAAGCTGCTTCCTAAAGAAGTGAGTGGAGGCAGTGGGGCAGCTCTTCTTCTTGGGCAGGGGAGTGGTTTCTGCCTGCCAGGAGAAGCCCCTGACTCATAGGAAGGAGATGTTTTCCTGCCAGAAGGGAGAAGTGATTATATCATCAAGTCCCAGGGGAAAAACAGAAGGAAGTCGGTTCATCAGGGCATCCTGTCTTCTGAAAAACCCCAGTGCACTGTTTAAAAGAATGCCCTACGCCACCTCACTTGGCATTCATGCAGCACTTGTTCATGGGGAGGACACATCACACTCCGGTTTCCCCATGCCTTCAGACACATCTCATCCAGCAGCCTCCTAGATCCTAGATCCTAGATTGCCTTCTGCAATCTAGTGCAGAACCCTGCGGTAGCTGAAACCATCATCACAAAGACCAGGCACTGTTGTTCATCAAAGCCATTCTTCTTCAGAGCCCAGTGAGTCTTGTTTAGATATAGCCTTGTGCTTGGAGAGCCAGCTGACCAGTCTGCTGCAAGTTAGAAACAGGACCTAAGCAGAGAGGAATGGAACTTCTTGAAGACAGCAGACTCACAGCAGGGAGATGTGTAAGCTGAGAACCTCACTGCCAAGGAGGAGAAAACTGAGGGGCAGATGCTCAGACTGACCGGCTTGGCAGAGATGAGCAGTTCTGAAGACCTAGTGCCCTGAGGGCAACATGCATCTCAGCAAAGGACCACGGGACGTGTGCATTGCAGAGATTCCAGGGGTCAGCAAACTGTTTGGCCCAGTGGACCAAATCTAGCCAGCCACCTGTTTTTGTAAATAAAGTTTTATTGTAACCTGGCCACGCCCATTTATTTATGTGTTGTCTGTGGCTGCTTTTGCACTACAGAGTTGAGTCATTGTAACACAGACCTTATGGCTCAAAAGTCTCTAAAATATTTACTGTCTACCTTTTACAGAAAAAGTTTGTCAACTCTTAATGATTTGAGCTATCAAAGAAGGGTTAAAATTCAGTGTCTGTTGGAGAAAGACCAGGAGGCGTGAAATTTCTTGGGGAAGACCTTCCAAGAAGACAGGCTGATGGTGATGTCTCCCCATGTGTTGGTTCTGGATTTCATAGAATTGTCAAATGTTATGGCCAAGAAGAATGTTAGACGGTGTCTAGTTTGACTCTATTATTAATATTTATTCATGTGAAGAAACTGAGGCCCACAGAGGCAAGGGGGCTTGCTTGAGAGAACATAGGTTGGCAGAGCTTGGTCTCAGCGAACCCAGGCCAGAGCACTTTGTTCTGATTGCTGTTTTATTACACACACATGCAGCAAAATCTCTAAGAAGTAAAATGGCAAAGAGATGTGTTTGCCTCTAAAGGGCAGTTGCTTATTTTATCTTTTCTATACCCATTGCCTTTGAGTCAGGAGGAGGGTGGGCAATGATTCCTGCTTTGCCCTATATAAGGAGGCTGTTGTTCTAGCCAGGCCCATCCCATGGCAATAGGGCTAAAATGGTAACAGGGAGTTTTGTTTAAGGCCAGCTCCCACACAACAGCTGCATCTCGGCCACTGCTGGTGGAGCACTGTCTGCCCAACACCTGCCCTTCCTGCTGTAACCAGATTGGAATGCGGGCACCAGGGTCTTCCCAGCTTTCCACTGGGGGGTGTGGTCCTGGGGTGGGTCCTTTATGGGGGCTAGTGTCCCACTGATGCATGCCACCTGTGCACCCTGTCTTGTGTTCAGGGCCATGGGGATACATAAGAGGCAGCTTGATGCAGTCAGAGGACCAGTCACATCCTCCACAAGAGACTTTCCCACTCTGGGCCTCACTTTCCTCCACGTGCAATAGAAAAGTTAGTGGCTAAGGTTCCCTTTCACTCTGCTGTTCTGTAATTGGAGCAGTTCTGAAACAAAAAGTTTTTTGCTCTTACTCTAGCTTAGAGGTTAAATGTCATGGCTTAGGGCATCAGATTTCCTGGCTTCCAATCCCTGCTCTACTACCTACTTAGCTGGGTATCTCCAAGAGAACTTAGCAAACCTCTCTGGACCTCAAATTTCCTCACCTGTTAAAATGGAGATAAAAAGGGAACCTTCTCCATGAGGTACCTGCAGCTATTGTTGTGGTTAAAGCATAAGGTAGAGGGTTGGGCTAAGTGGCTGTCAAGGTCTTTTCCTACCTGGGGCTCTGTAGTTCTGAATCCCAGACCTCCAGCCTCTCAGGCTGGGGAATTTCCTAAGCAGAGGACACTCCACAGCTCCAGAAACCTGAGCTGGTGATTAGAGGCCTGGAAAAGGCAGTTGAGGAGAAAGGAGCCCTGGGGAGTTTCCAGGGCACTGCATGCAAATCTTGAGTCCAGGTGAGGGTGCTGCATCCCTGCCAGCATCTTCCCTGGCAGAAGGTCGAGGAGGGTAGCAGCTTCTAAGCAGGATGAGGTCACAGCGTCATGAGGCCTGCGATACCGTCACCGCGGCCCCACCTGTCTGCATTTTTCTGTAGAATCATCCTTCCCATGTCTTCTATTTGGGGATGATTTTTTTTTTAAAAGCAGTATAATAACAGTGATTAAGAACGTGGCTATGGAGTCAGACATCCATCAACCAGCTGGGGAACCCCATTGGGCCTCCTCAGTTTCCGTCCCTGTAAAGTGGGGATAATACCAGTTGTGAGGATTAAATGCCATAATGCATGTCAAGAGCTCAGCTCATTTTCCCACACAAAATAAGCCCCTCAGTAAAATTAGAAAAGTGTCTACCATGTGCTAAGGTACATCGGGAAGCAAGACAGCATTCAGGGGCTTCCACTCTGGTGGGGGAGGCCAAATAACAAACACGTGAACCAAATGAACAAGATCATTTGAGATAGTGATGTGGATCATGAAGAAAACAAGACATATGCATGTGACGGAGTATTGGGGCAGGGGGTGCTGGCCACTTCAGAGTGAGCAGTCAGGGAATGCTTCTTGGAAGAGGTGACATTTGATCTAAACATGAGGAAAGAGCCAGCCATGCAAGATGGTTTGTGCAAAGGCCCTGGGGCAATGACCAGCTATTGAACTCCACTCAATAAAGAATGCCAGGATGCCTGCAGCATGGCTAGTGAGGCAGAAAGTGACAGGAGAGGATGCTGGTAAGGTAGGCAAGGGCTTTATAGGCCATTGATGTTTGGATTTCATTCTAAGAGCAACAGGAGTGTCTTTGGAGAGTTTTGGACAGTGGGTGAGTGACATAGTGTGATTTTCATCTTTTAAAAATTATTTTGGTTACTGTGAGAGAGACCAACTTGAGGTGGGGTGAGCAAATGTGGGAGTGGGGGGCCCGTTGGGCGTCTCTTGGAAGGCTAGGTAAGGGATGATGACTGCCTGGGCTAGTATGGTGGCAGCAGAGAGGGAGAGAAGAGCACTGTATTTTGGAGAGAGAGCAGACAGGGCTGTCAAATGGACTGCATGTGAGGCGAGGAAAGAGAGGATTACTAGGTTTTGCTCCTGAGCAGCTGGGTGAAGAAGGGTCAGCTGTTTGCTGACCTGGGGAAGACTGAAGGAGAAACTGGTTTGGGTGGAAATAGAATGCCATTTGGACCTAAGGTAGAGATGTCAAGGAGGCAGGATTTGAAAGGGCTCCTTTGCTGGTGTAGCCGAGGACAGAGCTAACGCATGGAAGGACATGGCTTGCATTGCACTGAGATAGACTGTGTGCTGTCTAACTGGGGTTTAACCCTCTTCCAGCCCTAAGCTTCTGGATTAGCTTTAAGGACCTCCCTCCCTCACCCAACAGCCTCGCGTGACCCACATCTCTCCTTGAGCCCTGGATGGGCTCAGGGCTGCTCAAAACACTCCTCTCCCGGACCCCTATTAGGGCACACAGGCAGAGCCATGAACTCTGGTGTGTCTGGGGACAGAGTCTGGTGTAGCCTGACCAAGCCAGCCCTAAAGAATACTTACTGAGTGTGCTGGGCACTGTGTAAAATGCCTTACATCCTCATATTTAGGGGATCTGTGAACTTGGATGGGAAAAAAAATTACATCTTTATTTTCATTAACCTCTAACTGAAATTTAGCATTTCCCTTAATTATGAATGTGGGTGTCAAAAAAAGTATTAGTGATACCTGTGACTGTCACCAATGGAAATCACAGGTATTTTCATATCACATTACGGTTGTTGCACATATCTAGAAATATTTAGACTCATTGCTACTATGAAATTATAGGTAATTATTAGGCTTGCCACTAGCTCTCATTATTTAATATGTTCATAAGGCAATATATATTACTCTAACATAAATTCACTGTTTTTTATATTTTATAAATGTATTTTGATATTATTGGTTTCCTTTATTTTATGCATTTGAAAGCATTTATTTTATGCGTTCATAAAGTTTGTGAGAAGTTTATAGGCTTCACCAGATTGCAGAGGGACCCATGACTCAAAAAAGGTTAAGGACCCTTGCTCTACAAGCATGCATGATCTTATCATTCCCATTTTACAGGTAAAAGAACTAAGGCTCAGAGAAGTTGAGTATCTGGCCAGGATAACACAGCTGGTTGATTGACCAACCCCAAATTAATACAGGTCTTTCTGATTCCAAAGTCAATGTTCTTACCAGTCCATCTTCGCCTCCAAAGTAGCCCCATCAGCTAAACCGACAACTAGTTTGAACAGAGTCTACACTACAAAAAAATTCATATTTTATCTGAAAAAAACTAACACAGCTTTTGCATTCTAGTCCCTAACATCCCCTTGTTCTTTGTAATAGAAGAATGTTCTCCTTACCGGTTAAATGATTTAACTTTCTGTTATGCCAAACCTTGGAGATAAAATGAAGTTCTGAGAAGAGGCACCATTCCTGTCCTGTGCCTTTGAGCACTGGCCCCCCCTCTGCATGCCCCAGTGGTTGTGTGGTCAGAGATAGAGAAGCGTGGCCTCAGCTCACTTGATTCCAATGCTGCCTTGTGAGTAGGTGGCCCACGCAAATGAGAAAACTGAGGCCTGGGCCCTGTGGTGGCTTGCCTGTAGTCACACAGCTCCAGCCAGTGGAGTTCTGGTTCAGGCTTTTTCCCTGCCACAGCCGTGGTGTGGCTCAGATGGCCAGGAGGCCTTGGTCCAATTTTGACTATCACTAACTTAGCTGTGTGATCTTGAACACATTACCTAGCATCCCTGGGACTCAGTCTCTTCATCTATAGAATGGACTGGGTAGTATGTCTACCTGCCTTTGCTTGGTTTTTGGACAGTATAAATGAGATGTTTGCAAATTGCTTGGCACAAAAGAGGGGCTCAACAAAGGGCAGTGATTATTATGGCCAAATATTATCACACTGCTAGAGGGTCCTTGGGCAGGGGCTGGGTACTGAGGAGGGCAGAGACCTCCTTGCTGCCTGAGCGATAATATGGGACAATTGCTGAGCTCCCACCTAGGCCAAGAGCCAAGTCTGACCTGGTGGTCCAGGCTCCGTCACAGCCAAGAGCTTCTGAGGTGAGCAGTCAAAGATGAGGGACAGGGGACAGATTCTCCACCTTTTATCCCTGTCTCGCTGTCCCTTCCTCAGAGCTCCAGTACGAGAAGTGGTGGCTTTATTTCACGCACCTCTAAATTTAATAAGCAGGACCGTGACAAGGTTTGGTGACCTCAGGGCCCAGATGGACTGTCTGCTGGCAGAAGCGGTGCTTGAATCCTCTCCCAGGGAGGAGCATTGGGCAGGTTTCCAGGAGCTGAATTTACTGTCTGATTCTCTGCTTTCCTCTTCTCCTCCCTACCCCCAACCTCCATTTTAAAGTTTCCAACTCCTTTGGCTTCAGAAGGCCATGGATCAAGATAGAAAGCAAAACAGTCATTCATTCGTCAGGGCGCTTGCACCCCCACCTGAGCAGAGGCTTAGGCTCAGTATGGAGGGAGACCTGGGAGGCCCCAGACACTGACCCAGGCCCTGGGGCTCTGCCTGCCTGTGAGCTCCAGTATGTGCGCATGTTGAGGACACAGGCGCAGTGACCTCAGTGTCCAGAGAGAGGTTGAGAGGAGGGAGGGATAAGTTAGAACAGTCAGGGCAGGTTCCATGGGGGAGGTGGCATATGAACTGGGTTTTGAAGAATGGGTTGAAGCATGTACATGAGAAATAAAAATAAAAACTTTCAAAGAGCAGAGAAGGACATAAAATAATAAGTAAATATTCTTTGACCTCCCCCATCCCCAACAAACTCCGTATTCCTATTCCTTCAAATTCTTAGTATTTTCTTGTGTGTCCTTCTAGCACTAATCTATGGATATATGAACTACTCATCCATGCATCATTAAAAAAAATTCAAACAGGATCATACGACGTTAACGTCCCTTTCTGTGTGACAGCCCTTCTTGGCAGTCTTCCCGTAGCAGTGCTCATGGGGAGGAGTGGCTTTTGACCGGTAGTGTGAGAACATTGGTGGTCATTGCAGGTGGCTGGAAAGGTGTCACCAAGAACTCAGAGATGAGAAAACCCACCATATGAATGGGGAGCTTTGATGGGAAAATGAAGGAGGCAGTATTGCCAAGTGATTAGGAGCCTGGCCTTTGGATTTAGGTGATCTGGGCCTGAATCCCAGTTTCAGCACTGTCTAGCTGTGTGACCCTGGGCAAGTTTCTTTACCTCTCTGAGTTTCAATTTCCCCATCTGTCAAATGGAGCTAATACTACCTCGCTTGAGACTGTTGGGGACTTTTGGTGAGAGCACTTACTACTCGCAGAGGCTCCCAGTAAATAAGAATAACCACTCGCTTTTGCTGCTGCTGTTGTGTGAGGGATGAGGCAGGGGCAGCTGAGCCTTGATAGGTGGGGCCAGGTGCACACTGGGTGTTTCAGGAGTGATATTTGGAGGGAGGAGGGCCGGCCGATCGATCCGAAGCTCAAAATAGCCTAGAAGTGCAAGAACAACAATAAATAAATGGGTTCCGGATGCTTTTAAATCTTGGCATTTCCTGATCCCAGCTCAGCTGGTCCAGACAGCTTCATCAGCATTTACTGCTGAGACCGGCAGCACACGACTCCCCTGGCCATGGCCCAGAACTGCTTTCAAGAAAATCAGATCTAGAAACGTTTGGATTTCTGGCATGGGGCCTATGGGTCATGGACATAGGTTGAAGATCAGGCAGTGTCAGGGTTTGTCCCGTGTGGAGAGTTAAGGCCTTGGGGCTGAAGGGAGAGAGAGATAAAGCAGAACCTTGTAAGGACGAGCCAGGCCCCTAATCCACTCTCCAAGTGTTTATTGAGCACTTACTATGTGCCAGATGCCAGGGATACAGCAGTGAGTGTTAATAAAATGCACACATAAATGTTTAATTACCCACTGTGGTAAGCTCTAGAAGGGCCCAGGCCTCCAGAAGGCTGTGAGTGGGTATGATAGGGCTCCTCATGTGGTCTGCAGGCTCAAGGAACACTTCCCCAAGGAAGCAAAGAGGGAAGGTTGAATAGGAGATGAGTAGGCAAAACCTGTGTGTGTGGGAAGGGTGTTCCAGGGAGAGGGAACAACACATGCAAAGGCTCTGTGCGAGGACAGATCTGGCCGGGGGTGGAAAGAAGCCAGCAGGGCTGGGAGTTGCAGCATGGAATGGGTGCTATTGTGAAATGATATGGGACAGGTAGGTGGGAGCCAGACTGTGCAGGGCCTTACAGGCCACAGGAAGAGTTTCGGTCTTTACCCAGGAGGAATCAGAGGGAGCCAGTTGGGTCAGATCTGCATTTTAAGAAGATGGCTATGTCTGCTCTGTGTCCAGCAGCCTGACGGGGGCTGGTGCGCGCCTGTAGTCCCACCTACTGGGGAGGCTGAGGCAGGAGGATCTCTTGAGCCCAGGAGTTTGAGGTTGCAGTGAGCTATGATGACACCACTGCACTCTAGCCCGGGTGACAGAGCAAGACCCTGTCTCCAAAAAAAAAATTTTTTTTTAATCCCATAAGAACCCTGGAGGTGGGGTGGGGCTATTATTATCCCCCATTTTAACTCATTTGGCCATGATTACACAGCTCAGACCCCCACTCTCTAGCTCCTCTGATCGGCAAGTCCCCTGTATAAGTGCTCTCCAGTCCAGTGTGACCCTTCTCAGAGCTTGGCCCAAGGCCCCGGCTTCTGTCTGGTTGCTCCAGTGACCCTCTGCCCTGGTGTCATGTCTGCCCTGGCCACAAGAACCGGCTCAGAGCTGGACTGAGAAAGCATTGTCACATGTGGCCTAAGGGGACACAGCCGTGTAGCCCTCGCTCCTATGTCCTTCCCGGCCTGCTGGCTTCTGGCAGCACTTGATTTAGGACGTGAGCTGAACCAGCTGTGTCCCTGGGTTTCGCATGTCGCCTGCCTCCTGGGATTCAGATGGTCTCTGCTGCTTGTTTTTATTTTTCTCCTTGACTTCCTCTCCTCTCCTCTCCTCCTTTCCCTCTGCTCCCACCCTGTCCCCATCTGTTGCTGCCCTGTGGGGGTCTTTTCCTCGCTTCCCAGATGTGCAGGCAGGACTTGGAATGGAAGCAGGAGCCTGCTTCCCTCTGGCCTCTCAGGAAGGAAAGAAAGTAGCAGTTCGGGTAGCTGTTACTATGGGGCCCTGGGCTAGGCTGTTGGCATACACGATCTTATAGCGCCTATGGCACCGCTGTGAGGTGTACACAGCATCATCCAAATGGGGAAACCAGAGCTGGGAGGTTTCAGGTGTGGCACCCATGGTGGGGTGTTGCAAAACGATAGGATCCTGATTTTAAAATTCTTGCTTCCCAAACTTGAATCTGCATAGGAATCGCCTGGGCATCTTGTTAATCTGCAGATTCTGATTCAGGAGGTCTGGGATTCAGCATGAGAGTCTGCAGTATTTACTAAGCTCCAGGTGAGGCTGATACTGCTGGTCTGTGGACCCCAGTTTGAGTAGCATGCCCACCACGATGCCAGTGTAGGCACGCAGCACCACTCCACCCTCAGTACTCACCACCTCCACCATCTTTCTTCCTTGTTAGGAATTGCTGATGGGGCACCTGACGCCTTCCCCCCATGCCCAGGATGTCATGTGCTGACCCTGTGTGTCCCAGGGCCCTGGTTGACCAATCATGTTCTCCAAGGGTGACCAGTGTTGGAGCACAGGGAATGTGAGCTGAACCGTGTGTCTCTGGGTTTCACATGTCGCCTGCCACCTGGGATGTTGCCTGCCTCAGAGATGTAGGAGGGACTTGTCCAAGGTCTCATGCCGTTGGCACAGAGGATCCAGGGTTGCAACTCCCCATCCAGCATCTGGTGTTCTCTGTTATTGCTTCATCTAGGAGTCAGAGGTCTTGGAGTTCTAGTCCTGGTCCTCTCTTTTACTTGCTGTGTGACTTTAGGCAAGTCACTTTCCCTCTCTGAACCTCATCTTACTTATTGGAAAAATGGCTTAACCTCTGCCCTGCTGTGAGGATCAAATGGGAGAATGTCTAGTTTATAGCATAAAGGATTTTTATGAGCCCCAACTCCCTCAGTCCTAGTAGGGTGGGATAAACCTAGTAGGGCAGGAAAGTGGGTTCAAGTGGCATGTACTCACATGGAGGGCTGGTGGGGGCTTCACTTGCCAAGAGATCCCATTGTTCGGTATTGGAGAGCGCCTCACTTCCTGCTTGTTTCCTCTCGGCCTCGCGTGATAATCAAGCATTGTCAAATTGTTTCCCTTTCTTAATTCAGGTGCTCATTATTCTGTTATTGGTGTACAGTAAAAAGGCCTGGGAGTGGGGAGCCTGTAGGATACCACCCCAACCCAGGACCCACCCTACTACTTGAGAAGAAGGGCGTGTGGAAACGTGTGATTCGGATGACATAAACTTACTTTACATGCCCAGGACTTCACTCTGGAACACACTTACATAAGGCAGGTTCAGCTGTGGCTGGAAGGCCAGTCGGTGCCTCGGGCCCACAGGACCTGAACGAGTGGGGGTCTGCTAAGCAGGCTGCTTTGGCCTCTGGCCCTTGCTGGCCTCGTGACCGAGGAGAGCCTGCTGGGGCCAGAGAGAATCTGTTTCCCACCAGCTTTATCTGGGAGCCTGTGGGTCTGGGTTTCTCATCATCTGACCCACTGGAAAAGGAAAGGCAGGAGTTTCCATAGGGAATAAATGCATGCGTAAGGAAACCACCCCTACCACCCTCAGGGAAGGGGGGTGAGTGTGAGGGAGGCTGCAGGCCTCACAATAGTGTGAGGCAAAGACACCAAAACTGACCTGGGAAATGGGGGTCTGCCCCTTCACCCCACCCTACCCATCCCAGAAAGGTTTAGTGAGCACCTACTCTGTGCTGGGTGCAGTTCCAGCTGCGGGGATTCAGCAGAGGGCAAGGCCAGGCCCTTGTACAGTTCACATTCTGGAGGGGAGAGAGCCGGTCCCTGGGTTCATGCTGTGGAGTGAGCAGGTGGGTGGAGGTGTTGAGGAAGGCCTCTCTCACTGAGACTGAACAGTGACCTGGGACCTGGGGGAGGTGTCCCAGGTGGACAGCCCAAGCTGAGAGAGTAATGTTCCAGGGGAAGGAAGAAGGCTGCTGTGCCTACAGTACGGGGAGGGAGGGAGAGTCAGAGATGATGGGAGAGCAGGCCAGGCCCAGGCTGCGCTCAGCCTTGTAGGCCACATGAGGACTTTGGGTTTTTGTCAAGGTCAGTGGGAAGTCAGGGAAGGGTTTTCAGACGACTAACCCTAGTCTCAGCAGTGCCTGCAGCTCGTTGAGTGTGGTGGGCAAGCCCCTGCCCCTCTAGGTGGGAGCCTGTGCTCTTTCTGTGGATGTACATCACTGAACCCAGAAAGACTCTCAGAAGTATGAGCAAGCACCGAGGGAGGACTTTCCCTCTCCCCATTACTTCAAAGTCTAGGAGATAAACTTGCACAGAGCAAGGGAAGGAACTTTCCCTCAGTGGTAGCAGCTGTGGTCAGCCTGAGTGGGGGCAGCAGAGAACTTGGGGCTTAGGTCTAGACTCCAGATCCATATTCTAGCGTAGTAAAGTTACATCACCTCCCTGAGCCTTATCCTGTTCATCTGTAAAATGGGGGAATACCCATTGTGCTGGGCTCTCACGGGCCACTCAGGTGCTCTGAGTGGTGGATACCATGTACTTGAAAAGTGGCTTCTTAGTGTGGGGTTTGAGTCAAATTAACCTCATAAAGCTCTTAAATTGCCCATGAAATAGTGTGTATGAAGAATTAGGTATATGTGTGTGAGTATATGCAAATAGAGAATTCATATGCAAAATATGTCATCCTCTTTCTAATGTGTAAGAAAGAAATAAGAATTTGGCTTTTCTTTTTTTTTTTTTTTTTTTTTTTTTGCCAAGCACATGAGTTGAATTCACTCAGGTTAAACAGGAGCATGACGGGTTGCCACTGTATGGCTTTTGGTTCGTAAAAATGGAAAACATAATTATCTCCCTGGTAATCCCTCCTACTTCAAAGCCCGGGGCCATGACAGGGGGCTGCAGGGGTTCCCCAGGGAGCCCAGCGTGGGAACCACGGGACCAGATGGGCTGTGAGGCCCCTCCAGCTCCCACGCCGTGCAGCAGTGGGGGCAGTTGTGGGTTGAGCTTTGCTGAATCATCGCTCCCTCGGGTTGGTCCTGTGTTGGCTGACAAGCCCAGGCTGGTGTGGAGCCCTGGACTGGGTTCTTGGAGAACTGACGTTAGCCCCTGCCTGCCAAGGCCGCCAGCCTCCTGGGAAGGGAGACTCTAGCTACCCATTGCCCCTCCACCCACCCGAGGGTCCCCTGCCTGCACAGAACCTCAGGGCTGTCCGTCCTGGGAGGGAGTGCCGCGCAAGGGCTCTGGTACAACAGCAAGGCTGAAGGTGTGAGCTGGCAACCTTGCTGGCCTGTTGAGTGTGACATTTTCTCAAATACCACAAAGGGGCTGCCTGACCTTCAGTATACTGCCAGGACCCCCTTTGTGCCTCTTTCTGGGTTATTTATGATAATGTTTATAGGCAAAAGGGCTTCTCAGCTGAGCCCTGGCCCCACTCCCTCGGTCTCTTCTGCCAGCCAGGGCAAGAGACCGAAAATAGAGCCAGAGAACATGGACACTGTAGGACCCCAGAGAACACCTCCAGACAGAGTGTGCTGGGCACTTTGGTTTTCTAGGTCTCTGGGACTTTTTTATTTTTATTTTTTTTATTGTGGTAAAATATATATACCATAAAATTTACCATTTTGAAGTGTACAAAACAGTGGCATTAAGTACGTTCACCATGCTGTAAAACTGTCACCAGTCTCCATTTCCAGGACTTTTCCATCATCCCAAAGCCACACTTGTTCATGTCCCTGACATGGAAGGATGGCTGGCACCTGCCAGTCCCCTCCCCCTGTCCCCGAGCATAGTCGTATTTTGAGGAAACCCCACAAAATGTGGCAAAGAAGGATAGCACCTGCAGGTTCATGGTTAGAATGTTGGTGGTTGCCCCATTCAACTGTGTGGAATGGGCACATTTCACAGGGCTAGCAGTAACCCTTTGCCTTCCCTCCTTTTCACAAATGGGGTCAGAATTCAAGTGAGTGGAATGCCAGAGGAATGTCCTGATTGCAGGGAGAACCAGGAATCTGCTCCAGTCTCTCTTCTCTTCTTAAGCAAAATCAACTCATTTTGCAAACTTCACTCCTTTCATTATAAATAGGGCAAGTGTTTCGCAACTCACCTCAAAACTGAATGCCACCCACCACTCTGGCAAGCTATTCACTACCTTTGAGAAGAATTTAATGACAGTTCTTCTCATAGGGACAGCACTTTACAGTTTTCCCAAACACTTTCCCATCCAGAATACCTCACTAGACAGGGCTGGAACAGTTCCCCAGCAACTGGAGAGTTACGAGCCCTGTTGTAGAGATGTTAAAACTGAGGCCCCACTAAGCAACGTGACCTAGGATGTGGTCCCATTTTAGTCACCTGCACAGACAGTAACTCTTTCCCCATCTCATGCCCCTGGGCAGGGACCAGGGTGAGGCAAAGGAGGCACTTGGCTTCAGCATGAAATTTAAGGAGATGCCAAAAAAACTCAGTAATCAAGATAAATCATATTTTAATTCAGTGTTTGAAAATAATAACTGATGTGAAAATATCCCTGATGAACAAAATATCAAATTTTAAAACAAAGGCATGTACAGAAAGAGTGCTGTGCATAGACATATAGGAGCCTGAGGTCAAAGGAAAAATCAGTACTACTGACCTCACCTTTATTTAGAATTTTGGTATTTTGTTAATCATGGGTGGATTTTTGGTGTTCATTTTTATTTATTTTTAAAATATTGCATTAAAATATGACCTGCCTTGATTACTGAGTTTTTTGGTGTCCAAGTCACCCAAATTCCAGCCCTGTTTCTACCTTCTAATTTCAGTGCCCTACTGTGACAGATGACCCCTGCCCTCAGGTCCCCAGGCCTCAGGGTCCTCGTATTCCAAGGCCTTTCAACCACTCTTGAGTGTCAGGAGAGCAGCTGAGGGTGGCATTTGATCCCTGAAGTCTATTTTTGTGCCTGCCCTTCAGCGACTGATAAAATGTTACTCTCGGTAGAGCTGGTGTGTTGAAATGGTGAGTGTTGCCTGTCAGGTGGTTTGTGTGATCATATATCTTCATTCTTGACCTCACAGAGGGGCCTGGAACCAGGAAAGGAATGGAGCTCTCAGCGGGTTTGCCCCCACAGACTCTGACAAAACCTGAAATCCGTTATCTGGTAACTGAGGCCGCCAGGCAGTTTTGCCTTGTCTTGGGGCCGTTTGGAAAAAATTCCCATGTTGCACTCTCATGCTTTACAGTTTATAAGGTACTCGTTTTGTTTTTGAACACACCTTTATTGAGCATCTACCATGTGCCAGGCATTGTGCTAGGCACTAGGGATACAGCAGGGAACAAGACAGACAAAGCCCCTGCTCGCATGGAGCTACTAGTTGGGGGAGGCAACAATAAACAAGTGGGTGAATTAAAAATGGGGGGAAGTTATGGAGATGGATAGTGGTGATGGTTACACAACAATGTGGATGTACTTAATGCCACTGAACTGTATATTTTATCACAATTTAAAAACATACTGAAAAAAGTGAATATCAGAGAATGGATAGTGCTAATTGAGGGCTTTCCAGCAGGGTGCTGGGTAAGCGAGAGGTGGGGTCGGGGCCGCTTCAGCACACAGGAGTCTGGGAGGCCCATCTGGGGAGGGACATTTGATCTGGCATGGGGATGCTAAGAATGAAGCAGCCATGGGAAGATGAGGGAGAAAGAAGGCCTGTTCCAGGCTGAGGGAGCTGCCAGCACAGAGGCCCTGGGGTGGAAACTCAAGCCGCGTGATGGTTCCATGAGGGAGGCTGGTCTCTGGAGATGCAGAGAGGCAAAGCAATTCCCTGTCACCAGGCCTGGGCCAGCCCTGCCTCAGCAAAGCTGAACGATGTATACCTGCACATCACTTCGCAGTTTAGCAAGTGCTTTTCCTGCCACTCTCCTTTGAATTCAAGAGGCTCTTGACTTCAAGTGCATAAAATTGACTGCGAGTGCGGGCAAACACAATGTATGTATTACACTGCCCTAAAACACCTTGCACAGAATATACTTCAAACTTTTATTGTTTAAAAACAAACAAAAACAAAAATCCCACCTTCCTGGGCCTAGGGCGGCCTTGTACCTGCTGACAGGGGGCCCCTGGCAGGTGCCAGGATCCATGCCACTAAAAATGGGGAGATAGACCTTGCTGACGGCACCCTCTGAGGCCTCAGTGGCGGGGTGGGGACTCTGGGTTCTGCACAGCCAGGCCATCCCGGATCTGCCCCACCCCAGGTAATCTCACCTGGGTACAGCAATGAGAGGCTTTACAGATCTCTGTTGGATAAGGGGCTGCTTGCAGGCCACAGGGTGTGGGGAAAGAGGTGACTATGCAAGATAACACCCGCCCCAGGAGACTGCTGTTCTTCTTTCCTTTGCTTTTTAAACGGTGAAGGATCTAACACAGAACTTTTGGTGGGTGGACCACAGCTGTTGAGGAAGTGGACTGTCATTTTGGAAAGAGCTCTGGACAGGGGACACGGGAGATCCCAGTTTGTGTCCTGGGCCTGCCAGGCGCTGGCTGTGTGGATCTTGGGTGACTCCCCGTTCCCTCTCTCTGAGCCTCCATTTCCTCACCCGCAAAATAAGAGATTCGTCTCTAAAAGTGTTACAACAGACTCTTCCAATACCCAGCCCCCTGGTTCTGTGTTATGGTAGTCCCTCATCAGCCTTTATTTCCTGTGCTGTGGAGGCTGCAAGCCACATACAGCAGTCACCTTCTTATCTGATGAGAGTGGAACTATAGCTGGGAGGGGGGAGGCTAGGGAGGGGGATTCCTAGGAAAAACTCAGACAAAGCACAAAATCATGAAACATGATGCCTGACATTATCTTTTAGTGAAGCCATATGACATGTACATTCATTTTTGCCAGTCTTTGGCCACAGGACTGCTTGTGAGACTGCTAGTCATCTTTCCCACACAGGCCATAGCCACAGTGCCAGGGCTCCAACTTCCAGTGTGGGGGTTCATCCAGTTGGATTAAGAATTTAGACTCTTGTCAAGCAATCTGACTGCAGAATCCTTCTAGATTCCTTCATGTTCCTCCTAATCTTTTGTCATGATCTCATTCACACAAACTTTGACAGCAGTTTGTTTTGTTTTGTTTTTAGCAACTCAACTTTATTGAATCCTTCCACAGCCTTCGTCTTAATTTTCATTGAAATCTCTTCTTTCGTACTCATATTTTCTGCTTATGGACCACTTAATCGAATTTTTTAATTATAGTGTCAAGTGGGTTTGAGAAGAAACAACTGAGTCCTAGTAAACAAACACCTCAGCTGGTGGGAGCAGACCAGCCGGGGCTCTGGGGGGCCTTGGTCATTAGTGAATTGTGTTATTATGGGAAAGGATGGAGGGTGTTGGTTAACCTGGCTGGTTGGTTAGGTGGAAGTTGGTTAAGGGGAACTTCTGCTGTACCAAAGCCCGGAGAGGGCCTAGATAGGATTAGGTTTGGCTGCAAGTAACAGAAAACTTCCCCCCAAATGATAAGAAGTTCAACAAACTTGGAGTTGAGTCCTCTCTCTTGGATCCTGAGGTAGATGTCCCAAGGCAGTGTCAGGGACCCTGACTTCCCCCATCCTATCACTCTGCCTACCATGCAGAGCTGCCTTCCCAAGGTCACTGGGAACGGAGCCCCTTCCTGGTTGGCTGGGTCTGGCCCAGCCTGGTGGCCCACTTCTGAGCATTGGACCCCGTCTTGCCCTCTCACCAGACCTGGTGACCTTCTGTGGGGCCACCTTATGCCAAGCCCTGACCAAACACCTGTGTGGCTGGGGCCTGGGGCCTGGCCATAAAGGGCTGAGCTCACCACAGGCCTGAGGCCAGAGGCTTCCGTGTGGAAAGGGCCTTGAATGCCAGGTTGTAATGCTTAGCCTTGAATGTTTTGGTGGGAGGCCCTTCGAATGGTCTGGATTATCTCTGAGTTCAGGGTGTTCTATCTTTTAGGCTGGGCTCAGAGCCCCTCCATTTTGTCTACTTATTTTTTCTGGCGTTTAACTTTGTGTTTGTGGCTTCTGAGGCATATTTCAGATCCTGCTGTATTTCATGGAGACTAAGATCAGCTACTCTTCCTACTGTTCTCCTAGAAGTCTCTTTAGGAGTTTTGTATTAATTTGGAAAACAGCGGGAAGATTGGATTTTTTTCTAATGTAAGAGAGATGAATTAGTCACTCATGTAGCCACGGAGCACAGGGAATAGCTGGCTTCAAGCACAGCTGGATCCAGGTGTTGACATTATTTTTTTCAGGACTCCATCTCTGTCCATCTCTTGGCTCTGCATTCCCTGTGCTGGCGTCTTTCTCAGGCAGGCTCTTTGCAGGTAGTGGTGATTGCTGCCAGCTTTCTAGAATGAAATTCAGGCAGTTGAGCCCCCTTGTCCAAATGCTCCAGCAAATTCCTGGTATTCACTCTGACTTACCCAGTCGAACCAGTTGTTGTGGCGAGAGGACAATGCACTTTAATTGGCCAGGCTGCACTTGCCTGGGCTGCCTGGGTGTGGGGGAGGGGCGGTTTCCCAAAGGAAAGTCAGTGGGCTTCCACCCATCGGGAAGGGAGTGGGTGAGGGGCAGGCCAAATAGCAGAGATGGGAAGAGAAGGGAACAAAATATGAGTAGGGTGAAGTGGCTTTGTGGGGACTTCATGTGTGGTTCCCTCACTTCCTTCCCAGAAGGCAGGTAGAGGCACAGGATCACCGTCTAGACCAGGCCAGTTCTAATTGATCAGGCTCTGAGCTCAGCCGTAAGTGGGGCTAGGATCAGTTAATGGTGTTCTCTGTGGTAAGGGGAGAGGGAAGGTGAGCCCAGTGCTGTGTACCTGCCACCCTTGCAGGGCTGGGCGTTCTTGACAGCAGTTCAGAAAGAAAATTTGCCTCAGATCGTCAAATACAACTTCTTGTCAGTGGAGGAGGTGCCAAGTTGGTGGTAAGGCAGGGCTTAGGGTGTCGGATATGGCAGTCACAGGAGTGTAGTTAGGAGGCGTACCTCACATCCTCCCAGGTAGGTCTGGAGAGAGCCAGCGTGATCTGGCTGACAGGGCAAGCTCTTTCCCCCAACAGAAACCATAAGCCATGATAACACCAGGATCGGGTGGCTGGTCAAGGTTGACAGAAAAGGATTGGGAGAGCCAGCAGGTTTAGGACTGAGGATATGAGTCAGAAGACAAGTTCATAAAGCACTGACCCACCTGGTGCCCCAGTTTTCCCATCAGTCAGATGGGGGTGCTAAGCACTGAACACCCCCTGCATCTTGCGAAGGTACTGATGAGACCAGAGCTGTGAGTGTCACTTGGGAACTATAAAGTGCCATATCTGTGTCTGAGTCTGTCCCTGCTTCTGTAACAAAATGCCATAGACTGGGTGGCTTGGAAACAACAGAACTTTATTTTTCATGGTTCTGGAGGCTAGGAAGTCCAAGATCAAGGCGCTGGCAGATTTAGTATCCAGTGAGGGCCCATTTCCTGGTGGTTCATAGATGGTGACTTCTTGTTGTATTCTCACGTGGTAGAAGGGTGAACGAGCTCCCTAGGGTCTGTCGCCTCCCACAGGCCCCATCTTCTAATGCCCCCCCCCGGGGGGGGGTTAGGATTTCAACATGAATTTGACAGAGGTGACACAAACATTCAGACCATAGCAATCTGTGTGCACCATTCATGGGTGTCTGGCACATGCCAGGCTCCCAACCTATGTTACTTTATAAGGTTCTTTGTAAGAACCCTTGGAGGTGTAGGATTCTTTAATTATTCCCATTTTGTCAATAGAGACTGAGGCAGCGAAAGTTAGTGTCTTGATTTCAAAGAATTAGTATTAGTAGCAAAGCCAGGCGTAGCTGTTTCGTCCCCCTTGTCTAGGCTTCTTTTCATTTCAAGGCAGTCCTTCTTTTTGTACTTTTGTCTCCCCTCTGAAAATTCATTCATTCATTCCTTTATGTGTTTTTTAAATGCTAAGTTCTACCTAAATATTTCCCCAAAGACTATATGGCACTCAGAAATTAGATAAGTACAGAATTGTATCAAATGCTTGAGCAAGAGGGGACCAGAGGGTCTGTCTAGTTTTATGTTCTCTTTTCCAGAGGGGACAGTGAGGACCAGAGAGGGGAGGTGACCCACGGAAGGACACATAGTGAGTACTGATGGGCCTAGAACCCAAGCTGTCACTGCAGCCACACTCCCACTGCTTCCTTAGTCTGCTCTGGGCCAGGCACTAAGCTAGGTGATTTGTTGACTGTAGCCAGGAAAGTGGAGCCACCAGTTTTTCCTGAAGATGCATTCTTTCTTAAGCAGGGAATCGATTTCCAACAAGATAACACAACCTTCCAATGAAGCTACTTATGTGAGTCTGGACAAAACCCCATTAATCCACTGCCAGGGTCATTTATCTCCCTGGCTTGCAGCAGCCACAGGCCTTTCAGATGAGGGGTGTGGTGGTGTTAGAGGAAGGGGCCAGAGGGGCTGTGCACACAAGGCTCGTGCACAGTTTGGTACATGTGGCCCCAGACTGGTCCTTGCTTAACCGTGAACTTGCTGTGTGACTTGGGCCATCCCCAGCACTTGTACAAAGCTCTATTTCCCCATCCGTAAATGGGAATAAATGGTCTAGAATGTTCCTTCTCCACTTTCAGAAGCAGGATGATGGATGAGGGCACAGCCTTCGTAGGGAGAGAAAAGACTTGGGTTTGAATCTTAGTGTCACCTTTTTGGGACCCTGGGGGTTATGGATTGAGTTGTGTCCTCCAAAAAAGGTTGAAGTCCTAACCCCCAGTACCTCAGGATGTGATCTTATTTGGACATAGGGTCTTTACAGAGATAATCAAGTTACAATGAGATCATTAGGGTGGGCCCCCATCCAATGTATCTGGTGTCCTTATCAAAAGGTGAGATTTGGGCACAGAAACAGACACACATGGAGGGAGGACAGTGAACAGGGAGAAGATGACCATCTACAAACCAAGGAGAGGGGCCTGGAGTGGGTCCTTCCCTCACAGCCCTCAGAAGGGACCAACCCTGCTGGCACCTTGATCTCAGACTCTATTTAAGCCACCCAGTTGTAGTCCTTTGTTACAGAAGCCCTGGCAAACTAATGTAAGTAACTCAGTGATTAGTAACAGGGGGACAGTAACACCTACCCTGCAGGATTGTTTTAAGACTCTGATGAGAGGATGCATATAAGGCATTTAGCGTGGCCCTTGGTGTATAGTAAACGCATAATATGAGCAGAAGCTGTTAGTTTTGTGCTGTGACCTCCCAGTTCCACTGGCAGGCCCTGCAGAAGGTGGCCAGGCCAGGACAAGAAGGCCTTACTTAGTTCAGACCTTTCAAAGAGAACTGGGTCACCTGAGGCACCCCTTCAAAAGCCTCTCTAAAAATGGAGATGGCCAGAGAAATCACTATTAATGCAGTGCTTAATGGTTTTCAGCTAGAGAGTGGTCTTAGGTCTAATTGACAAGGCTGAGAAGATGAGGTTTCTTTGTTTTTATATACTGGGTACACTTTGAGTATGTTGAGCTGCTATGGGTAATCAATAAATGCAGTCATCACAGCCATTTTATGGGCATTTTGTAAAGAAGGTGGAATGGTTTCGAGGGAAGGATGCTCACTGGATGACCCTGAGCAAGTCCCATTATCTTCCTTGGGCCTCAGTTTCCGTATCTACGAAGTGAAGGGGATAGACCAACTAGGTCAGGAGTTTTTTGGTTTTTTTTTTAGGCTAGTTAAGTGAAGCAGTGGGAGTGGAGAAAGGAACAAAGGAATCTGTAACTGGTTGTGATCAATTAGTTGTAAACACCACTGCACTTGGACCAGCCTAGGTCAGGAGTTCTTAAGCTGGGTCTATGAAGGCCTAAAAGTTAAGTATAAATTTCATGCACATACTTGCATCTTGGGGGAAAAGTGTTCATAACTTTTGTCCGGTTTTTGAAGGGACCTCTGATTCCCAAATTATCTACCATGACTCGCCAGGACCGCCTCTCAGGGCTGCTGGTTCCTAGCTGGTCTGGGATTCTGGGACTCTGGTTCTAAAGCTGTTTCTGAGAAGTAAGTTCTACAGAGGTGGCTGCTCTGAGTTACTGGGGATCAGGAACATATAGAAAGAGCTCCCCCAAGACTTTATTGCTGGGGGCTTTGCTGGCTAGGGAAGCCCCAGCTGCCCAGCACCCTTGTGTCTCTGCTTTGGGCCCTCCCTCCCGTCCCACAGGCCCTAGATACCTGGAGAGGTATTAATACCTCCCCAGCCAGCCACCTGCTCCTCTTCTGGATGGCTACAGTGGCCTAACCCTACAGGCCCCAACCCCTACTGGTCTGTGGACTGTTAGGAACTGGGCCACACAGCAGGAGGTGAGCAGCGGGCCAGAGAGCGAAGCTTCATCTGTATATACAGCCGCTCCCCATCACTCACATCACTGCCTGAGCTCCACCTCCTGTCAGATCAGTGGCAGCATTAGAGTCTCATAGGAGCACGAACCCTACTGTAAACTGCACATGCGAGGGATCTAGGTTCCTTGTGAGAATCTAATGCCTGATGATCAGAGGTGGAGCTGAGGTGGTGATGCTAGTGCTGGGGAGCGGCTGCAAATACAGATTATCATTAGCAGAGAGGTTTGACTGCACAGAGACCATAATAGATCACTGTCTCCCATCACTCCCAGATGGCACTGTCTAGTTGCAGGGAAACAAGCTCAGGGCGCCCACTGATTCTGCATTATGGTGAGTTGTATAATTATTTCATTATATATTACAATGTGATAATAATAGAAGTAAAGTGCACAATAAATGTAGTGTGCTTGAATCATCCCGAAACCATCACCCCCACCCCCCACCCCCAGGTCCGTGGAAAAACTGTCTTCCATGAAACCAGTCCCTGGTGCCAAAAAGGTTGGGGATCACTAGCCTAACCCATCTCCCTGCTTCTATGCTGGCCCCACCCCCATCAACTTGGAGTAAAGCCCAAATCCCTTACAATCCCTGCCTGACCCAGCCTCCACCTGCCTCTCTGGTTCCTCTGCCTCGAATGCTCTTCCCACCTCTTCCATTGTCTGGCTTCTCCTCCTTTGAGGCTCAACTCAGATGGCGCCTTCTCCAGGAAGCCTTTTCTGACACCGACCCATCTAAGGAATCCTACTCCCTGTTGTCCTTCACCAGTGTGTACCTGGTTTGTTTCTCCTTCATAGCACTAACTCAATCTAGAATGAAATATTTATGTGTTTTCTTCCCCCACTAAGATGTCAACTTGCGAAGGAAGGAACTGAGTCTTATGTATCACAGTACCTGGCTCATAGCATCATTGAATAAATGCTTGAACACACCCACTAGAGTGGCTAAAATTAAAGTGGCTGACAATACCAAGTGTTGGTGAGGGCATGGAACAATTGGACTCTTATACAGCTGATGGGGGTGGACAAAGTAAGTGTTCTCTCATTTTGGAAAACAGTTTGTCGTTTTTATAAAGTTACATACACACTTGCCATATGACCCAATAATTCCACTTTTAGGTATTTACCCAAAAGAAATAGACATATGTCCAAACAAAGACTTGTACAAAAATATTGCAAACTTACTCGAAATGGCCAAAAACTAGAAACAAACCAATTGTCCATCTAGAACAGGCAAAACCCAGAGTCTGCATCCCAAAGTCTGATTGGGCTTGAAGGAGAAAGAAACTTTCAAAAGGCGGCCGAGAGAATCCACCTGAGTCCCTTGCAGCGGGGGCAGCCATTAAGTCCTGGTGGTTCACAGTCAGGGTGGATGACAGCTGGGGGTTACCTGGGGGACCCAGAGATTTAGGCAGCGCCAGTACCTATTTCCCTCTCATCTTTATGTTCCCAACTAGGTTCAGAAGCGTTCAGCTCTTCTCTGGAAAGTCACAATTTATATTCATACGTTTTGCTTGTATGATTATTTGTTTAATGTCATCCTCCCCCATTCCCAGCACGTAAGCTTCAAGAGGACAGTGGTTCTGTCTGTTTCACCCCTGGCTGTATGTAGCACCCAGCACAGTGCCTAGTGGCAGTCAGTATTTAGGGTTGTTGAATACATGTGGATTGGAGAAAGAATGGGCAGGTAGGGGGCAGGGGAGGGCGTGTCCCTGGAGACAGACTTGCTGGGCACCCTGTTGCCTGGCCTGAGAGGACCCGGCCCTGGTGCTCGCCCTGGTGCTGTCCGTGCAGGCAGTAGTCTTGCAAAATGCCAATTAAGACATTTGACCCGAATTTGGATAAAAGCCTTTTTCCTGTGTCAAGTTGAGCTAATAATATACATTTATTCATAATTTATGAGGCCTAGTAAGTGGGAACAATTAAGGAAAAGGCCTGGGCAAAATCTATTTCTCTTAAGTGTCACATATGCCTCTTTTTGTTCTCTGAGACGGGCCCCACCCCTTTCTGCCTGCCACGAAACACCGTTGTTTTTATTATCATTATTATTATTCGTTATATTACTGTTAGCTGACATTTTTTGAGCATTTACTGGGCCTTGCTATAATGTTGCCTCTTTTAATCTTGACCACATAAAGCAGGTATTGTTGTTCTGTCCATTGTACAGATGAAGGGTTTCACAGCTGGTAAGTGGGGATTTTGACCCAGGTCTGCCTGGCCCCAGGGCCGACGCTCTCTGTCACTATGGGGTTCTGTTTCTGTGTCGGCCTCCTGACTCAGGCGAGCTCTGCACCTGCAAGGCAGCCTTTCTATTGGTAACTGTTAAACCTGGGAGACCAGGGTGAGAAAGTGATCACCTTCTGATTCCATAGGTCTGGGATTAGGCCTGAGGATTTGCATTATTTCTAACATAACAGGTTCCCAGGTGATGTTGGTGCTGCCGATCCTGGGGTCATACATGTGGGATTGTGTTCTACGTGCTGATGCTCTACAGCATAGCTTTTTATTAATCATGTCTAGGGATAACACGTAGATCTGCCTCATTCTTTTTCACAGCACTGTAGTGTTTCCTGATACGTGTGTTCTGTGATTTGATTTACCTGTCATCTGCTGATGTGGTTGTCCACATCTTAGACATTACAAAAGTTTCCTGTAAAATCCCTGGGACCATGGCTGAGTGTTTTTCCAGAACCTAGTGATCTCTCAGTACTGTCAGCCATTGCTATTGGTGTTTATTTCATTATTGATACAGAGGGCTTGTTAGCTTCAAGAAATCCCTTTATAGGTGGGGGCAGTGATATAAAGGAGTAGCTCTCTATTTACAGGCTCTAATAAAGTTTCCAACAAAACAGTTCTGGTAAGAGGAAAGAGATGCATGTGGGCAGAGCTTTGAGGGGTGTGTAAGAGTGCAGAGGAGAGAGCAGCAGAGGGGCTTGTGCTACCAGGGCCTGGCTTAGCTACCAGCAGATTTCACCATTGCAAGGGGTGGGGCAGATCTTTGCATTTCTTGGTCATTTGGCAAAATCGGGCCTTGGCCAAGGGTCCAGATTGGCAGCAACGTGGGTAAGAGGGTACCTGCTTGGGTCTAGCCAAGCTCAGCTCTGATCTGCCTCCTCCTTTCCTGTCTCCTCAGGCTGGGGGTTCCGGGGAGGAGCAACTGTGCGCTGACTTTCCAGAGCTTGACCTCTCCCAGCTGGATGCCAGCGACTTTGACTCGGCCACCTGCTTTGGGGAGCTACAGTGGTGCCCAGAGAACTCTGAAACAGAACCCAGCCAGTACAGCCCCGATGACTCCGAGCTCTTCCAGGTATACCCCCTTAGGTCTCTCCACCTCCTATCCCACTGTGCCTCTCTCTGCCCTCCAAAGCCTGGCTCTGCCCTGCTTCACCTTCTTCTGTACTTACTCATGCAAAGACATCCCCTCACTTACCAAAGCTCTTGGGACCCAGTTTCTTATGCTGGATCTGTCCTGATCTGAAGCAGCTCTCGCCCCTCACCTGGCCTGTGCTAGCACCTCCAGACAGTAAGGGCCGGGATGAGCTGCTCTCGATGCTGTCCAGGCAGAACCAAGGTCCTCTGTTCCCTACATTATCTCATCGAATCCTCATAACCACCCTGTGAGACAGACTCCATTATTTTCCCATTTTACAGATAAAAAAAACTGAGGCATGTGCCTCGGGCAATTTACCTACCCAGAAGCTGAACTAGATTCAAACCCAGTCTTCCTGCCTCTGGAGCCAGGGCTTTATAACCATGACAACACCATAGTGAGAGTGCATTTACTGAGCAATAGTTTGTGGTAGGACTGTCCCTATTTGTGTATATTTACTCATTTAAGTCTCTTAACAACTCTCAGTCATAAATACAGTTACCTCCATTTTTCAGTTGGAGCCTAGAAGTTCTTTAACAAGAGGCAGTGCCAAGAACTGCTGTGCACATGCCTCTCCCAACCCTCTCTCCAGCGCCCAGCCTCGGGCACGTAATGGTTGACATTATGATGTCTGAGTTTGAGACTTGCTTCAGAATAAAGCAAGCTCTGCGTGGATTTGCATGTGTGGGTGGGAGTGTGTGGCATGGAGGGTAAGAGATGAAAAAAGATTGGCCATGTTTAGCTATATGATGGGCACATTTGCACATTCAGATTCGCTATTCTTTTCTTGGAATTTTCTTTGCCATAAAGATTAGGAGCAGAAACTCCCTGTGCCTGTTGGGCAGTATAACAGCAACATAACATACTGTGTGCCAAGTGCCATGGTGGTGTGCCACAAGCAACATTTCAAAGAGTCCTGGTGGATCATCCCTTCTAGAAATGTTTATCAAGCCCCCTATGTGTCAGGCACTGTGTTCGTAAGTGGACTTTGCAGTCTAGAGGGGGAGACTTACCTTAGATCATAAAGATCATAAAAAACACATAAACAAACAGTAATCACTTGTGACAAGGGCAAAAAAGGAAATGAACCCAGGAATAGAGAAGGATCTGCAGGCTGGGCGGGTAGGAAAGGACTCTCTGAGAAAGAGCAGTTCTGCTGAAGGATGAGAAAGAGGCAGCCACGTGAGAGCAGGGACAGAGCTTTCCAGGCAGAGGAAGCAATAAGTGCAGAGCCACGAAACAGGAGAGGCTTGCAGTGCTGGAGGAATAGAAAGGCTGAGAGGTAGTGTCTAAGGGGAGAGTGGTAAGAGAGAAGGCCAGAGATGTAGGCAGGGACCAGATCATGCAGAGTCTTGTGGGCCATAGTGAGGAGTTCGGATTTTTCCTGAGACTGTTCTAACCTATAAGTGGTATACTACTAATAATCCATTTTAGAGGTGAGGAAAGTGAACCTCAGAGAGGTTAAGTAACTTGACCATTGTCACACAGCTGGGAAGGATCAGGCAAAGACTCTAACCTAGGAAACCCATACCTTCGCTGCTACACTGAACACCCTCCTGTGAGGAGTCAGTAGGACTGGGCTGGACTTCTGGCTCCATCTAGAGACCTCCATTTCCTTATCTGAACAATGGGGACGATACCTTCGCTGTGTTGCCCTTTCCTCTTAAGGGGCTAACTTCCAGAAAATGCTTTTGCAGAGGGCTAGTGAGTGAGAGGGGTCTGGATACTGCCTAGAGACCATCCCCACTTAGACTGTACAGGCCCCCACCCCCTCAGAGACGGGCAGACCCACCAGCAAGCCTCTACTGAGGTGCCAGTAATGGTTTCAGCTGGCAGAACTCTGCCACCCAGCCCCTCTCCCCTTCATGGGCCGCACACCCCACCAGCTCTCCCAAGACTAGGCCAGCCAGATCCATCCATTCCTCATCAAATGAATAAATCCTTCAACACCCAACTCTCATGTCACCACCTCCTAAGGCAGTTGGTCAGTCACTTCCTCTGATGGGCTCCCATCTATTGTGCACGCGTGTGTCTGTATGTGCGTGCATGCGCACATGTGTGTGTCCTTCAGACTGTCAGCTACTTGAGGGCAAACAATACTTTATTCATCTCTCAGGCCCTGCCAACGTCCAGATGTGACCAATTCCAAAAACCTTGAGCTGGGATCCAAGGGCCGTAGGTTCTAATCCTCCTTCTAGCTGGACCCATTTCCCATGAGGCCAGTGGGAATGCTGGAGCCTGCTTCCTGTGTCAGACCCGTGTTCTGACGATCAGATGGCACCATTGCTATGGAAACAAACCGGAAGAGTAGAGAACATCCTACAGTTATAAGGATTGACAACTCAGGGACATTGCCTTCCACTTCTCTGTATGACTAGAGTTCTTAGGGCTGGGGCATGGCAGGCACTTAGTAAATACTTCGAGAGTGAGCAAGTGTTTGGTTGTTCTGCCACAATTTGCTGTGTGGCCTTGGGCAAGTAGCTCCCTTTGGTTGGGCCTGAGTTTCCCAACTGAGGAATGAGGAAGGAACATGGACTAGATCTGTGGTTCTCAAATCTGTTGGGGCTGGAGTAGGAGTCAGTGGGTCCTTTTCAACTCTGATAAAAATCATGAACCTACTCACAGAAAAATGGAGGCAGGGGGAATTTCCTGGGTTTCTTGGACCTCAGGTAAGCCCCCTGGGTGTTGGAGGATCTCCAAGTGTTCTTCCAGCCCTGATAACCTAAATTCTGTTCTGTGACATTCCTTCAAGCCACTCTAGGTCCTCAAAATGAAGCATTTTTCCCTCAGATTTCTTGAAGGCTCCTTTTCCTCCAGCTGGAGGTCAGCTCAGGAGGCTTGGGGGTGGGGCCGAGTCTATTAATATCTCTTCCTCAGCTGATTAACTCTCCATTAATTTGCACTCTGTTTCTAAGCAGAGCAGGGGGAGCCGGGATGGCTCCATGATGTATTGCCTTGGGGTGCTGATGGGCTGGCCTGGGGGAAGCAGTGGCCCGCCGGCAGGGATGGCTGTTCTTCCCAGCCCGGCTCAGGGCCTCCAAGCCTGCTTAGCAGTTCCAGAGCTGAACAGCCCAGGGAGGGGTGTGGCGAGGGGAGGCCTTTTGTTAGTCATTTTTGTTTTCACCCAACCTGATGGGTGGTTCTTGAGGTCTTCACCCTTTTGGACTCATTTCAGGTCCGTACGTGGTGCTCAGTAAGTCAGTGTTGGCGCTCTCAGCCCTGGGTTCTAGTCCTTGACCTTGGGACCCCTGACTTGCTGTGTGATCTTGAAAAGTCTCTTTCCTTCATGCCCCCCAATACACCAAAAAATAAAGAATGGCAGATAGGTTTCCTCATGGGTACCAGCTGTGGTTGATTGGCAGTTGTCTCCTGGGGCCCTGGTGTGGAAGAGCCAGTGCCACAGCTGGTTGACAGTACAGGGGAGCAGCAGCATGTGTGCCATGTGTTTGGCATCCCTGGTCACTACATGATTCCTGGGAGCCCTTCCGGCTCTGATATTTGTGGTAATTCACAATGTCTCTGGGACATTTGCTACTCTCCCTGGGAACGAGTGGGAACTCTCAAGTTTATGCAGTGCTGATGATGTCATTTCTGGATGACTTCCCTCTAGAATCTGGTCTTTGGGACACTGAGCTCAGCCTCCCGCCATTGTCCATCGTTTGGTCCATTCATTTTTTCATTCAGTACATCTGCCACAATGCCTCCCACGCCCCAGGCACTGAGCTAGGCACCTGAGCATGCTACACAGCTCTCTCGCAACGACTTCTAGACTTGGCTTTCATGGGACTCCTGGGAGGGAGGCTGGCCAGGGATCATGTCTTCCCATTTCACCGAAAAAGGAACAAGGCTCAAGGAGGGAAACGACTTGCCCAAGGTCACCCTGTCAATGGCAGAGCCCCACGTGGTCAGCCCCAAGAGTGGTCATTGAGCCCCAAGTTCCAGGATCTTAATTCCCCATCAAGCTGGACAAATTATTCTGGGAAGGCAGGGTTGGTAGTCTGGCCTGAGGGTTGAAGATGACTCGCAGGTGGTGGGTGGGGGGCAGTCAAGTGAGCCCCGCTGCATTCTAGAGCTGGAGTCCATCAGGGCAGTCCTGATCTGGCCTTAGGCCCCCATCCCCTAGGGCCTGGGTCAGGCCCAACCAAAATCTTTTGACCTTTCTTTTATTCTTAGCTCTGTTCTAAAAATTACAAACGTGTTTGTTCTCCTCTCCCCATGTCCCCCCTTCGAATTACTCAGCTGCTGCTCTGGCTGCAAGGCCTGGAACAGATTTAGTGCAGCCAAAAGGCTGTCACGAGATGTGTATTTCAGATGAACTTCCTGAAGAAAGGATAAACAGCCCGACCCGGGATGGGAAAGAGTGCCACGGGGGGCATCACGTGGCAGAATGTGCCTCTGCCAGCGCAGGCTCGGGGCCGGGCTGTACTGAAGGAGGTGCCTCCCCTGGAAGCAGTGTGATCACGGTGCCAGGCCTGGGGGGCTGGGGTCTGCTTGCTGGTCCTCCTGACAGATCTCAGACATTAGAGGAGGAAGAGCTTTGGCTCATCTGTGTGAGGGGTGCTCATTCCAAGGCTTGGCTCTGCCCTTTATTTGCTGTGTGACCCTTGACAGGTTGCTGAGCCTCCATGAGCCTGTTTCCTCAACTGTAAAATGGAGATTAGAATCGTGCTCCCTGGGAGGGGTTGTGGTGAAGGCTACCCAAGGCAGTATGGAAAGGAAAGACTTTCTGTTCTTCTCTTCAGCCAAGCTCTGTACCCCTGGCCTTTGATTGAGTTTTCCCTCTGCCTGGATCTTCTCTCCTTAGCCCTTTGCCTGGCTGGTGTCTTTTAAACCTAAGTTTTAGTACCAGCTGCTCAGAGAAGTCTTCTTTGACCACCCTAAATAGCCTATAAATTTTCACCACGTTCTTATTCTTCATCACAGCTTCCTTTTATTTTCTTCCCAGTCTTTCTCACTCTCTGAAATGATCCTGTTTGTTTACTATTCTCCGTGGGAGGGTAAGCCCCCTAGGGACTGAGTACACACCAGCCTTGGCACCAGTGTCCGGCATAAAGCCAGGCACAAAGCCAGGCCTAGCGCAGCCATGCAATAGGGGGAGGAAGGGAGGAGAGAGGTGGGGGAGGAATTGCTGCCACCACCGTCATTGTCATCATCATCATCGTCATCATAGCACGCATCATGGTAGTAGTGGCAGCAGTAGTAGTGGTAATAGCTGTGGTTGTCGTGGTAGCTGGTGCTTATTTTGTGCCAGGCACTATTTTCTAAGCATCTTATCTATGTTAACTCATCTAGTCTTCAGCAATAACCTTGTGAAATATGTACTGTTTGTTATTGCATTTGACAGATGAGGAAACTGACTTGCCTAAGGGACCCACTGTTTATAAGTGTGGGATCTGGAATTCAGCCCCAGCTCCAGAACCCAAACTTCTAACCACCACACTTACTACCTGTCCAAGAGTAAATGAGGAGAGCAAGCCCTGGGAATGCTTTGCTGTGGTTGTCATTGTTACGGTTGAACCCTGGAGTCTCTAGCCATCGCACTGCATGGGCCCCAGGGTCCAAGGGGCTGGGGCCTGCAATGGGATGGTGCTGCCAGTGTGTAGAACAGCCTCAGTCCTTGGTGGAGGAGGCAGGCGTTGGTCAGGTGGATGGCTCCTATGCCCAAGGTCACACACTGATGAGCAACAGGGCCAAGACTGGGACTTCCAGGGCAGGCCCTTTCCATTATCACCTGCTGCCCACTCATAAAATTCTGGGATTCTTGGAACTAATAACACATTTATCGGGCACCTGCTATCCCAGGGTAATGAGCAGCTCTGGTGAGGTGGGTGGGGTGGCAGGAGAGTGATGGTGGCCCAGCCGGGTGGGGAGAGCCGGTTTCCACTGTGAAGATCAAGTTTAATGTGGTTACTAACCGTCTTCCCTCTCTGCCTTTCTACTTCTCCCGCTCTCCTCACTCCAGATTGACAGTGAGAATGAGGCCCTCCTGGCAGAGCTCACCAAGACCCTGGACGACATGTCCGAAGACGACGTGGCTCTGGCTGCCTTCCCAGCCCTGGATGGTGGAGATGTGCCATCCTGCACCTCAGCTTCACCTGCCCCCTCATCTGCGCCCCCCAGCCCTGCTCTGGAGACGTCCCCAGCCCCAGCCCCTGAGGTGGATGAGCTCTCACTGGTGAGAACCTGTTTCCAGCTGAAGTGAAGGTTTTGGCCTGGGATTCAGTGTCTGGCTGTAGGGGGTGGGCACAGAGCAATCAGCTCTAGCCCCGCAGGGGTCCCCGTGTACCCCCCGGCAGCATGGTTCACAGCTGGAGGTGGGAGGCCTCCCTGGGCCTCACCTTTCCCACCTAGACAGCAGGACTAACTGCAGGCTTCACCTGCATCCTATAGGCTCTTTGGGATTTCAAGGATTGACCTAGTCATGTGTTAAATCCTTGAAATTACATGCAAACATTTTCCTAAAGATTATATACACACGGTAAAAATCCAAATAGTAAATGTGAACAGTTAAAAGCAAAACCTCCTTAGCCCTCTCTCAATGGCTTTTTCCTTCCCCAGAGGTAACCATGGTTACTGATCTGTTACATGACTTTCCTCTTCCACCTGTTTTTTTGGTTTTTGTTTTTTTACTACAAAAAGGGAGCCTACATTAGATATTGTTCTCCCTTGCTTTCTCAGTTAACTGTGTGTCTCAGAAACTCTTCCAGATGAGCGTATAGTACTCTGTTTCGTTCTTTTTGTTGGCTGTGTAGCGTTCCTTAGTAAGGATGTACGATAATTTATTTAAGCAGTCCCCTGTTGGTGGGTATTATGTTGTTTCAACTCCTTCATTATTACAAACAGTGCTGCAGTAACTGTCCTTACACAGGCCTTTTTGACATGTAAGTAGATAAATCCCTAGAAATGAAATTTCTGGGTCTACAGATACGTGATTTTGCAGTTTAGACAGATACTTCCAGGTTGTCCTCCAAAGAGGTTGGACTGGTTTACACTGCCATCAGCAAAAGCTAAGTGCTTTGTGAGTATATGTAGAAATGTGCACATGGAATAGTAGCTTTCTAGGGAGAAGATCTCAGATTTTCAAAAGGAGCCGGACCGCAAAAGTTACTGAAAGCACTTGTCCTCGACTCAGGCTGAGGGTGCCCAAAGCTGAGCTGTCGTGGTGCTGTGGCTTCTGGAGGTTGGTGAGACTCAGCTGGAACCAGAGGCTGCCGGAGCTGAGAGGGTTCTTAGGTCATGGAGAGTCTTGGTGACCGTCAAGCCCAGTCTGGGGAAACTGAGGCCCAGAGTGGGGAGGGTATCTCCCATGGTCACATAGCAAGTCAGTGTGCCAGCAAAGACTAGAACTCAGGTATTCCTGAGTTCAGAACTCCTGGTCTAAGACCCTTTTCCTTCTTTCCCACTGTCTTCAAGTTCCCCAAAGCACTGTGACACATTGAGTGAGTACCTGCCATGTGCTAGGCACGGGATGTGTTCAGTCCCACACTGTGTTTCCTGACAGGGGTCCTGTCTCCTTTCAGACTGGAATCGGACCGCCTGGGTTTGAGTCCCAGCCCTGCCAGTTAGTACTTGTGTGTCCCTTCAGCAGACAACCTGAACCTCTCTAAGACTCAGCTGCCTCATCTATAAGGTGGGGTTAATAATAGTGCTTGTGTCAAAGGTTTTAGGAAGATTATAGCAGGTAATACGTGTAAAGCACTTAAAACAGGGCCTAGCACATAGAGTTGCTCAGTAAACACTAGCTAAGTAACAAACACTTCTGGCACAACCATTAGTGATAACAAGGATTCTCAGTGCCATTTCTCTGGAGGGGCCCAAACCTTGGGGAGGCAAAGAGCGACCCCTGCTGGTCACAGATTGTTTCCCTCCCATGCCTTGCATTCCACATGTTTACTGAGCGCTGTGCTAGGCACACAGGAAACAGACGCGCTGTCTAGACTCCCAGCGTACCAACGGGGTTCTAGAAAGGCCCCGAGAAGTCATCCAGACCCCAGGTTTGGCCTTGGATCCCAGAGAGTCCAGCAGTAGACTTACAAGGACCCATGGACTTCTAAGTATCTGCATTTTTCTGAGGTCAGCAGTTTCTGTCGTATTCTTAAGAGTCTTAAAAAAGTTCAGATCCAGTCATTTAGTCTACCTGCCCCTCATTATACCAGTGGAGAAACCAAGGCCCAGAGAAGGAAATGACTTGCCCAAGGTCTCACAGTGAGTTGGGCCTGAGCAGGGCTAGAACGAGATCTAATTCCTCCGGTCCAAGAATCTTTTCCTGCCCACAGTCAGAGAGTCACAAACATGTAGGTGTTGGTTTGGGGTCTAGGTAGGGTGGTGAGAATCCTCCAGCTCCTTGAGAGGGTGTGGAGTGGCCTTTTCTCTGGCTCCTTGCTGGGGTGATTTGGGGGTGACATGTACCCCAAGGAAACCTCAGGGCTGCATTAAAATCTCTTTATGGTTCTCAACTTGTCCCAACCTTGGCTACGGTAGGATCCCTGGTGGAACTTCAGATGTATTCAGTTTCTTGTTCTGTCAGCTTGGACACATTGTGTACCTGCCCTCAGGGTGCAGAAGCAGAAGAGTTTTAATAATTTTTATAGAAAAATTAGTTGGAAAAAAAAAGTCAGACAAGCTTAAGTGTGCAGTATTCTTCCACTTATGTAAAAACAGCAGGGTGGGTTGGAGGTAATATATGCATTGTGTGAAGAAAGCCCACCTCATGGTAGGTTCACAAGAAATGGTAATGTAGTTGCCTCTGGGAGGGAGAAAGGGACTTTGGGCAGGAGGTAGACTTGCTTTTAATTGTCCACCCTTTAGTATTTGTGATATGTCTTTTTTCTTAAAGGTAATATGAATAAGCAAAAAAAAAAAAAATGAGAAATCAGCTAGAATTCCACATAAGAAAATCATATTGGTACCTAACCTTCCTGAGTATGTGTGTGTGTGTACCACAAGTACATGTGGAGTGTCCCAATAAAGTATATGCAATATTTTAACAGTAGAATGGACAGACATTAGACAGACATTACCCAAGACCTCTTTGGGTTTCTCAAAGTCACAGCTATTCTCTAGGGTTATCAACTCTGAAAAGGATTTACATGTCATTGGGATACTTGTGTGTATCTGGGATTGTTAGACAGTCTGCCATCTGCACTTAATATCTTAGGGGCATCATTCCAGGTCATGGAATACCCAGTCCTGTGATGCCCGGGGTCAGAGCATCATCAGTCTGGAGGGGCTGGCCATGTGGTCTGCGTCCTCTGGCTGCGGCTCTGCCCCAGTTCCTGTCCTCTCTGCTTCTCCCTCAGCTGCAGAAGCTCCTTCTCGCCACGTCCTCCCCAACATCAAGCTCTGACACCCAGAAGGAAGGGACCGCCTGGCACCAGGCAGGCCTCAGGTCTAAAAGTCAGCGGCCTTATGTCAAGGTATTTCTGCACATGCCCAAAAATCTTCCCAGCCCCCCCAGGTGACCTCTTGGGGATGCAGCCTTCAGCTCTGGTTAAGGGTATCAAGTTCAATCAACTTCCAATTTCTCTTCCTGCTCTTCCCACAGCCGTTGTAGCCGGCATCCTGGGCACTGCTTCTTGAGACCCAGCCCAGTTTGGGGTTCTAGAAAGAGCCCTGGGCTTCTCACACTTCAATGTTCCAGATACTGGTTAGAGCAAGAATAAGGAAGATGTGACTTGCCCTCGGGGGCTTATATTCTAATGGTGTCACAGACCCAAACACAAGATCCTTGCTCGTTGTAGAGGCCCCAGTAAATAAAGAGCTTGGATTTCTTTTCTGAGGAGCCACTGGAGAGTTTAAAGCTCTGTCATGGACACACAGGGTCCAAGCGAGTCCCTTTTCCCCCTTCGGCCCCATCTTCCAAGCCTAACAAGGAGAGGTTCAGTAGGTGATTTCCAAGGGTTCTTGTTCCTCAAAGCCTACTCTCAGCCCTCCCCCTCCTGTCCCTGGGCCCTTCTCCTCGGGGCTGTTGCAAATAGTGCCACACCCACAGAGGCAGAATCTGGTCTCTGTCAACAGGCTTGTGTAGGAGCCTCTGCCTTGCCTGGGCTCCCTGGGGGTGACAGGCCCCTGTGCCTGTGCTCCCTCCCTATTTGTCCTGGCTGACCTCCTGAAACAAAGGCCCACCCTCCTGTGTTCCATTCTGTTGAGCGGGCAACAACCATGCTCCTTTGTGAGCCAGCTCTTTGCCCTCTGGGAGCCTAGGAAACTCCCCAGATGGTAAGATACACCTGACAGACATTGCTAGAAAGTCCCACCAAAAAGACTGGGTCACGCTGGGAGGAAAGCCACCGCATGGAAAAGTGGGGCTAATAAGGCTGGGGAGAGGGGTCAGCTGGTGCCAAGTTGCAGAGGGCCTCAGATACTGAGCCAGGGAGCTTCCCCAGAATCCTGTGGGTACTGGGGAGTTAGTGAATTTCTCCTTCTTTTAAACAACTTTACTGAGGTGCCATTTACACACATAAAAGCCATCTATCTTAAAAGTACAATTCTATGATCTTTAGTAAATTTACACTCATGCAGCCATGACCACAACCCAGTTTTAGAACCTATCCGTCATCCTAGAAGGACCCCAGTGCCCCATTTACAGTGCATCCTTCCCACGCCCAGCCCTAGGTAGCCACGAATCTACTTCCTGGCTCTGTTACTGAAGGGTACAGAACAGGGGAGTGGGGTGGTCAGAGCAGGGCTTTGGTAGTGACTGTGGAGGGATCTGCGGGGGCAAAGTGCCATGGTTGGGAGGCCTGCCAGGAGGCTGGCCATCCCTTCATTCCTCACCCACTGAGCATGGCCAGGCGCCAGGCTCTGTGCTGGAGGCTGGGGATTGAGTGAAGGTACCTGCCTATTCCCATGGTCCAGGTGAGACTCCAGGCTGGCCAGGGGCCGTGGGATGTGACAGCAGGGAGGAGCAGCGTGGGTCTCCCTCCTCACTCTGGCCTCTTCCCCTCTCTAGGTAGACAGCACCCATGACAAGAAGGTCCCCGTGACGCAGCCTCAGAGCCGGAGTTGTACAGAGCTGCATAAGCACCTCACCTCGAAAGTCTGCTCCCCATATAGGGGCCTGCAGCTGCTACCCTCCTGGAGTCCCCGACCCCCTGCCAAGGAAGACGAGGAGTCGGGTGAGGACTGCCCGAGCCCCCAGCCGGCTCTGGCCTCTCCCCGGGACTGCCCTGGTGGCCGGGTCCCCCAGGAGGACATGCAGGCCGTGATGCAGCTCATCCGCTACATGCACACTTACTGCCTCCCCCAGAGGAAGCTGCCGGCCCCCCAGCCCTGTGGCAGCCCCTCCACACCGGTCAGGTCCCAGCCCCGGCCCCAGCACCTCTCCAAAGCCTCGTGGGCTGAGTTCTCCATTTTGAGGGAACTTCTGGCTCGAGATGTCCTCTGTGATGTCAGCAAACCCTATCGCCTGGCCACACCTGTGTACGCCTCCCTCACACCCCAGTCGAAGCCCAGGCCCCCCAAAGATGGCCAGGCCTCCCCTGGCCACCCACCCCGGGTGGAGGAGGTGAGGATCGCAGCTTCGCCCAAGAACGCTGGGCCCAGACCGAGCCTGCGCCCACTGCGGCTGGCGGTGAAAGGGGATGTCCGCCGGCCTGCCAGGCTGCAACAGGAGGAGGAGGAGGAACAGGATGAGGAGGAGGAGGAGGAGGAAGAGGAAGAAGAAAAAGAAGAGGAGGAGGAGGAGGAGGAGGAGTGGGGCAGGAAAAGGCCGGGCCGAGGCCTGCTGTGGACCAAGCTGGGGAGAAAGCTGGGGAGCTCTGTGTGCCCCGTGCGGCGCTCACGGAGACTGAACCCCGAGCTGGGCCCCTGGCTGACATTTGCTGATGAGTCGCTGGTCCCCTCGGAGCCCCAAGGTGCTCTGCCCTCGCTGTGCCTGGCTCCCAAGGCCTATGACATTGAGGGGGAGCTGGGCAGCCCCACAGATGAGGACAGTGGCCGAGACCAGCAGCTTCTACCGGGACCCCAGATTCCTGCCCTGGAGAGCCCCTGTGAGAGTGGGTGTGGGGACACAGATGAGGACCCCAGCTGCCCGCGGCTTCCTCCCAGAGGTAGTCAGAGTCGGTGGTCTGCAAGGAGGGGGCAGGGACGGGGTGTGGCATACCCTCTGCACTGGCACCAGGGGCCCCCGTTCAAGCCCTCCCCCATGTGTCATGTGAGATTGGGCAGGTCCCTTTCACTCTTGGGCTTCAACTCTTCTTTGGGCTGGTTAGAGCAGATTTTAAGGAAAATAGCTTTTCCTTAAGATCTCTGAGCTTTTCATCATGCACGGGCAGGATGCCACGTAACGAACAAGGGGCAAGATGCCTTCATGGGGCTTATGTTTCAGAGGCGGAAATAGGCAGTGGAAAAGGAAACAAAAAGAGAAGATAATTACAAATTGTGAGAGGTACTGTAAAGTAGACTTACTGAGGATGATATCACGGAGGTGTGTCTGTAAATTCAGCTCCACAACGAAACTGAGTTTTCTTTGCTAGTAATAGTGGTCATGGTTAATAACAGTTAGCTATTGTGCACTTACTGTGCCGGCCACTGGTGTCAGACGTAACACAGGTCATCCTCCTCACAAGAAGCCTGTGTGGTAGGTACAGTCACTGTCTCCGGCGTATGACGCAGAGACCGAGGCACAGAGCTGTTGAGTGATGAGTCCTACACGGGATTGTATCCCGAGCCCCCGGCTGTGGGACTTGGGCGTCAGAGCTCTTCACTGCTGTGCTACACTGTTTGGCCAGAAGGGGTCACCCTCATACCCATCTGTTCTTCCTGCAAAATCAAGTAGCTCAGGGGCTGAGAGCCTGGGTGGAAGGTGGATTGGAGTTGTTCCTGCCCTTCCCTAAAAATGCTGAGGCATTTGGGCCACCTATCCAAAGGGCAGCTGTGCTTGGCACCAGTGGAAGTTTGGGGTCTCCTCCAGAAGGGGACATCTGCTAGTGATGCCATATCGGGGAATCTGATTTTTCTGTTTTTATCTTTTCAGACTCTCCCAGGTGCCTCATGCTGGCCTTGTCACAAAGGTAGATTTTTAGAAATTATTGGCGTAGTATTCCATGAGATTTTGTTTTGTTGGGTGTGTGTATCAGGGGTGGGAGGGGTTCATCAGTTGCTGAGCCTGGCCCTGTCCCCAGGCCCCTGCCTTCACTGTCATCTGGGGCCCTCGGGAGCTGGGAACCTTTGGAAGGGGTTGGTTTTTAGAAGTGACCTCTGCAGGCCCAGAGGAAAGATATGGCATCAAGGCCTCAGGCCATTTCTTAAATTTTCCTCTTTGGGACCCTGAAAAAGGTTCTTTTTGTCTATGGGGAAAAGCTGACAGTGCTGTGTGACTTTTGGCAAGTCCCTTCTTCCCTCTGGGCCTTAGTTGCTCCATCTATAAAATAAGGAGGCTGACAACACTTGTCCTCTCTCCACGCTCCAGCAAACCTTGCCTGAGTCTCCCAAAAGAATTATGCAGCTTGAATTCCTTTAACAGCTAGGGTGGGGGGTTCCCCCCAGCAGACCTCCCCAGGCTCCGTTTCCATGGGCAGCAGAAGCAGGGCCCATCACTGTGTCCCCATGTCCCCCTTGCGTGCTTGGGGAAGCCAAGCACTGACCTGCCTCTTTCCTTTCTGTCTTCCCTGCCCCCATCAGCAACCCTCCTTTTGGCAAGAAGAGATTTGAGCAGACCTTGACAGTGGAGCTCTGTGGCACAGCAGGTGAGCCAGGGGGGTTCACTAGTGGGGTGCCTTTGAGGGAGGTGGAGAGACCCCTGGCAACAAATCTCCCATACTGGATTGCCCCTCAGGCAGTGAGGGGGTGCCCAGTGAGCCCTCGCTGCCACTGCCCCACAGGCTGGGCTGGGTGTTGAGATACACAATGCAGGCGTTATAAGGAGGGGTCAGCCATTCAGCTGCCAATAATCGGCACATAAGGTGATATCGGATCAGAAAAGAAAGAGACACAAATCTTCCCCCGGAGGAACCTGCAGTTTCTTGAGAGAGACAGAGACTCACACCATGCGAGCACTGTTTGATGTGACTAATTTCAAAGTATGTGCAGGAGCTGTGGGGTACAGAAGAGGGGCAGGGCTGGGCAGGAATGTGGCCTAGGAAGATTGTAAGGCACCCAGAGCAGGGGATGTATGAGCTGGGCTTGATGATTAGACATGAGAAAGTCTAAGAAGGGGAAGGGTGTGCCCGGCAGCAGGATTGGCCCAAGGAAAGCCGCTGGGGAGTGAAAGTATGGGGTGCATCAGAGACACTAATCGCCCGGCCTTGCTATGTGGTAGAAGTGAGGCGTCAGGAAAGAGCAGGGACAGATGGACCAAAAGGTAGAGGTGTTTGTTCTTTATCCTGTAGGCTTCAGGAGCCCCAGAGAGGAAGAGAAGGGCATTTGGGCAAGTTGGGGAGAATGGAGACCAAGGTCAGCTGCAGGAGCACCAGAGGGTGCTGTGGAGTCAGATCCAAGTGGGCAGCTTAGTCTTTGGCACCTGCCCCTGCTGCGTGCAGGGAGACAGCAGAGGCATTTAGGAGATGTAGTTAAGAGGGCTTGTTGGTTGACTGGATGTGGATCAGGAAGAGATATCTCAGACAACTTGGAGGCTCCAGCTGCCATTACCAGGCCACAGAAGAGATGGCAAATGGGTCTCACCACATGCCAACTCCAAAGGATTGAAGGATTCCCAGGCCACCTCCAGGCTCAGCCAGCAGTGCAGTGATCAGTTAGTGATGCCTGCCATGCCAGAGTAGGGTTTAGTGTCCCTTGGAGAAGTGCTGTCTTTACCTCATGTTTCTCTTCTTGCTTGGGCAGGACTCACCCCACCCACCACACCCCCGTACAAGCCCACAGAGGAGGACCCCTTCAAGCCAGACATCAAGCACAGCCTGGGCAAAGACACAGCTCCCAGCCTCCCCTCCCCTGAGGGCCTCCAGCTCGGGGCCACCTCGGGGCCTGCCCACAAGCTGCCAAAGAGGCACCCAGAGCGGAGCGAGCTCCTGTCCCACCTGAGGCATGCCACAGCCCAGCCGGCCTCCCAGGCTGGCCAGAAGCGCCCCTTCTCCTGTTCCTTTGGAGACCATGACTACTGCCAGGTGCTCAGGCCAGAGGGTGCCCTGCAGAGGAAGGTGTTGAGGTCCTGGGAGCCATCTGGGGTCCACCTGGAGGACTGGCCCCAGCAGCATGCCCCTCAGGCTGAGGCCCAGGTCCCCGGCAGGGAGGAAGACAGAAGCTGTGATGCTGGCATCCCACACAAGGACAGTATGCTGCTGAGAGACCACGAGATTCGCGCCAGCCTCACCAAGCACTTTGGGCTGCTGGAGACTGCCCTGGAGGACGAAGACCTGGCCTCGTGCAAGAGCCCTGAATATGACACCGTCTTTGAGGACAGCAGCAGCAGCAGTGGTGAGAGCAGCTTCCTCCTGGAGGAGGAAGAGGAGGAGGGGGAAGAGGAGGAGGAGGACAATGAAGAAGAGGACTCAGGGGTCAGTCCCCCTTGCTCTGACCACTGCCCCTACCAGAGCCCACCAAGCAAGGCCAGTCGGCAGCTCTGTTCCCGCAGCCGCTCGAGCTCTGGCTCCTCGTCCTGCCGCTCCTGGTCACCAGCTACCCGAAGGAACTTCAGGTATGCACAGATGGCCTCGGGAGGGGCAGTGGGCAGCTGAGGACCCCAGGTTCCGGGGTGCGAGTGGCGAGAGGAGCCCTGGGAAACTTGCTTTGAAACTGAGGCTACATCTCCTTCTGCAGCCTGTGTCCTGGTCAGAGGCCCTGAAGGTGGTCTCCTTCTTGGGGGAGTTGTGGGTGAGTCCTGGAGGCAAGCAAAGCATGGTCTGTGAAATCAGGAGTGTCCCAAATCTGGCCTCAGGAGAGAAGGAAAACCCACTTCCTGACTGTTTGTGGCATTATGTCTAAATGAACTTGTCCCTTATTCATCTGTTTTTCTATTTGTAAAATGGATAGGTTTTTATGCAAACATATACATGCCCAGTTTAAAACCTATGTGATATTTACACATAAGAGAAAGGTTAGCCTAACTCTAATCTGTTCTGAAAAGGCCCCTGGATTCAAAGCAGTGATTATTCCCATCTCTGGGTCCTGCCTAATTGTGCTATGGCTTTGGGCAGTCAGCCATCCCTGAGAGCTTTACCTCAGTGTGGGGTGATGCGGCAGGAGCCTGCTCGCTCAAACCACCTTTGCTCACTGAACCAGACTGGACAAGAAGCCAGTCCAAAAGTCATCTGGGGAGCTGGGCAGAAAGGATGGAAGTCTGGCAGATTTGGTGTGTGTGTATGGGAAGATGGTTGCCTCTCTGATCACAGCAGATCCTGATCCTTCCTGGGGGAGGCTGGTTCCCAGCCCTGTGCCTGAGAAGAACCTGAGTGGCCACTAGGTGGTGCTCTTGGATATAGAGCTGAGCCCAGAATCACCTGCAGGGCTCAGGTGGGCTTGCTGGGCCCACCCCAACGTCTGCTGCGTGGGGGTGGGGGTGAGAATCGGCATTCCTAGCAATGCCAGGTGGGGATGGTGTTGCCAGAGTACCATGCTCTGAGACCAGGATTCAGGTCATATGAAGTTACCTTTTCTTAGAAAACTTCAGCTTTATATTTATATGTCTGCATCAATGGCTCTTAACTGTTTGTAAATCTGATTAAAGCAAAGGCCCCTCTCCCATTAAAATGTGCATAAACATCTAACTAGGCATTCAGTTTTAGGGGGCTCGTGGACTCCCCACAAACTAGTGTTAAGAAGCCCTAAATTTTCTATTCCTCAAAAGGAGCAATTTCTCCCACAGACCCTTCTATGTAATAAGCCAGGAGCCCTCAGTCAGAGTTGGCTTCTGTCAGGCCTCTGTGAGCCTGTCTTTCTGGCTCCCTTCTTTCCCCAGGAGTGGCGCCTGCCGCACAGCCCTCCAAGGTCAAGGGTTTGGCTTTAGCCTTGCCTTGCTGTGAGCTAAACCACTCAGTCTCCACACTGGCAGTTTCCAAGGCTCTCTTCATGTTGAAATACATCCCCCAGGACCAAAGCTGGTGCTTCTCTGGGCTCCTTCCTCTCCTGCCCAGCTCAGGGTGTTTGGGCGGGGCCTGTATTCATGTGCTTGCCTGGGGAGAGTTGAGAACCTCTCTAGAAACCCCCATGGATTCTTCTTTTCCTCTTCTCACTTTTGGGCCAGGTTCAAGGCTGGCTTTTTCTGCTCACTGGAGAAAGTCAATTGGTTAACTGGGTTCTTGTTGAGTTTGGTACCTGGTAAACCTGGTAAACTAGTAACCAGCCTTCTCCAGACCTGCACTTCCACTACCAAACATCCATCCACAGGAAGGACTTCGAGCTAGTTTAACCACACAAACCCTAAACTCCATAATACCTTCCAGTCACACTCAGCTCTTCAGATGGGAATGGTCTACCAATTCTATTGCAAAGGGATAAGAATACTATAATTATATAGCACTTCAAAGTTTGTAAGTCACATCCCCTTCTGTTACCCTATTTGAGCTTCACAGATGTACTTGGAAGGTGCATCTGCTTCTCCCCATTTTATAGATGAGGAAGCTGAGGCTCAGAGAGGTTAGATAGAAAAATAGAGCGAACATTGATTGAGCAGTTCCTGGGCTAAGGGTTTACATGCATTTTTTTATTTAATCCTCACAAATGGCCAAGGAGGTGGACACAATTGGTTATTCCTGTTTTCTAGAAGAAGAACTGGAGCTGAAAGTGTTCTGTACCTAGCCCAAGGTCACCCAGCAGGGAGGTGGTAGAGCCGGGGTTCACACACAGGCTGTCTGACTCGTGAGCCTGTGTGCTTGTCCTCTGTGCTGTCTTTCTCAAGGACTCAGACTGGAAGAGCAAGGGCAGCGTGCAGACAGGCGAGGAAGGCTGCAGGCATGTGGTGGGCTCTGCGGACTAATTAGTCTGATGGCCAGACTGGAGTGGGGGGCTGTTGTGGGCAGGGGGCTGTTGCTTGGCCGAGGCAAAAACCTATAGAGAACAGTAGCTCCAGAATCAGAAGACCTGCTTCTAGCTCTGACTTCTCTGCTTTCTAGCTTTAGGCAAATCCCATCTTGAACCTGAGCCTCAGATTTTTTATCTGGAAAATTGTGAAACTTAAGCCCTGATAGGGTATGTTTATCAGATCAAATAAGGCAATGAAGTGAAAGGGCTTTCCTACCCTGATGGCAGAGACAAGCAAGGCTCAGAAGGGTGGGTTATAATTAGCAACACAGTGGTTCCCAGGGATGTAGCCCCGGAAGCTGGCAGAAGGCACATGTCCCAATGTTCAGAAGCACACTCAGCCCTGGGCCTTCCTTGCTAAAGGGAAAGCTGGGTTTCTGCAGGAGGGAGTTTGGACATGTGTGCCCTCTTAGATGAGTCCTAAAGCAGCATCCTTGCCTCCTGGAGCACGTCCCCCGGCCCCGTGGTCCCTCCCAAGAGTGAGTGCCTCTGCTTTGCTTGTTCACTGACAGATGTGAGAGCAGAGGGCCGTGTTCAGACAGAACGCCAAGCGTCCGGCATGCCAGGAAGCGGCGGGAAAAGGCCATTGTAAGTGACCTGGGGCCCCGGAGCGAGCGGGGACAAGGAGGAAGGGCGGGGGCTTCATGGACCCAAAGCCCTTTGAGGCTGGCTGGTGAGCCCCTCAGCCTTCAGCCCCTGCCCAGGGAAGAAGAAACTGTGGCCTGCAGAAGACAATTTTATTTCTCTCATTTGAAAAGCACAAGGGTCCCCAAAGGACATCAAAGGTGGCACCATAAAAAGTCCAGCCAAGAGACTGGCCATGAGGCCTGCAGTTGGGGGTGATTTAAGGCTCAGCACCTGGGACCTTAAGAGGGCCGAGAGGGTAGGTTGTGGTGGGGGGAGCAGAGCCAGGCTGACCAAGTCATAGGCCAGCCCTGCAACCACCTTCTGTGTGACCTTGGGCGGGTCCCCCAGCTTCCCTGAGCCTCGCTTTACTCATCTATCTGTACATAAGAGAGTTGGGCCTGTGATTCCTCTGGGTTCCCCCAACCTGATCAGGGCTAAGGGACCAAGAGAGCCTGTCCCTTCCTCCCCATCTACCTCCCTAATCCTCTCCAAGAGTTAGTCCACAGGCCCTGCCTGGCCTTGTGGGTTTGCCTGGCGAACCTACTGCAAAGCTCCCCACAGAGAAAATACATCAGGAGCCTGCAGTGGGGAGCTGAAGCCAGCGGCTATGTCACGTTACCGGAAAGGAGGGAGAGGAACTCAGAAAGACAAGGAGACTCCCATTGGGTTTCCTCCCATGATGTGGCGCTTTGAGGAGCAGGGTACACAGGACATACGCACACCCTGGAGGTACGCAGCTGTCTGCAAGCAGATACTTAGTACAGGCTGCACATGGAGCATCTTCTTGGAGTCTGTGTGTGATCATTCAGCAGTTACGACAAGCCCAGCTCTGTCCTAGGCTTTAGGCAACAGCAGTGAACAAGACAGACAAGGTCCGCATTCTTGCAGTTGGGCAGAAGGGAGAGAAAGACAGTAGACTCAAACAAAGGAGTAAACAATGTAATTACAGAGTAGGATAAGCACTATGAAATTAATAACATCATGACTAAAATATCTGAAATAGCCGTGATAGGACGGTTGGGGAGGATGTACTTATGTGGGTGGTCAAGGAAGGGCATCTTCAAGGAGCTGGGCCCTGAGGGATGAAAAGGACCAACCAAGCAAAGACTAGGGGGCATGAGTGTTTAGGGCAGTGGCAGGGAAGAACTATATGAATTCAAGAAGCTGCAAGGAGGCTGGGAGGAGGGGATTTCTCTACTGAGCTGAACCTAGGCATGTTATGGTGTGGGATGGACAGTTCCCATGACCTTGCTTGTGAACCTTGGGCCTGTGTTTTCTTCCTTGCCATCTGTGGTACATGGGTGGGATGACTGGAGAATCACTGGCTGTTACCTGTTCCCAGAAAAAGCCTGTCCAAACCAGAAACTCGGTTTTGCCTATGGGAGCACAGGTTTCCAAGAACAAGGCTGGAGTTTCTCTAGCAGGTCATAGTGACTCTTCCAATAGCAGTGGCTTCAAGTCAATCAAATCAGATCTGAGAGGAAAAGAGGGAACATTCTAGCCTGGGTTTCCCCCCATCCTCTCCCTCTGCCGGCCTGTTCCAGGCACCTCCTAGCTTAGCACCAAGCTCTCCTAGAGGTGACTTCTTGGTCACAGCCACACTGTGGCTTCAGCCACTTTGCCCGAGGAAAACCAAAGATATTGGTGGCTCCAATAGCCCTGATGCCCCTGTCTCGTTACCTCTCCTTGCAGCCCACTCTGACTGCCACAAATGACCTGACTCCTAATGCCCCATGACCATCCTCAGGAACTCGTGGTTCCACTCCAGCACCTCCTCTCCTCAGACTCAAAACGCAAGTCCATAAGCTACTGGACATGCAGTTATGTTAATGCTGATAAGCGCCCCTCCCTCTCAGCCCACACTCTGCTCATTCCCTTCATGTAAGCAGTTGCCTCCTTTGGGGGCCACTTGCCTGTCCAGCGCTCGGCAGGCCCCCTCCTCCAACAAGGGCAGGTCCTCTGGCGTAAAGATTGTCATCGTCCTCTCTTTGACTCCAGCTGGTGTTACTTGCTCAGCCAGGCATCACGGACTGGGGGAGAACTCCACGGGAGCCCCCCACCAGGGGGCCCAGGAAGCGAGGCGATGACTGGTTCTCTCTCTCTCTGTCCTCCTTCTCCGGCAGGGCGAAGGCCGAGTGGTGTATGTTCAAAATCTCTCCAGCGACATGAGCTCCCGGGAGCTGAAGAGGCGCTTTGAAGTGTTTGGCGAGATCGTGGAGTGCCAGGTGCTGACAAGAAGTAAGAGGTGAGTCAAGGCAAGCCGTCACAGATGTGTGGAGCGGGGAGGGCCCCAGTCCAGGGCTGGGCACACAAAAGATGCCCGAGAAGATTTGTGAAATGAATTTGGTGAGATCCACAGCCTAGACCTGGAAAACTCAGCCCGGAAGGAGGACCAATAACAATGGATCATGCAGCCAGTAACAGCAGCAAGCAGCAAGTGCTGATGGTTTACTAAGTGCCAGGCAGTTTCTGTGCATTCTCTTATCTAAACTTTGCAATGCTCCTGTGAAGTAGGCACTCTTACCCTCTCTATTGCTCTCCTTTCTTAAGGAGCTCAGACAAGTTAACTGAGCACGTAGTTCATGCCAGAGCTGGAACTGGAACTCACATGTCTGCTTCAGGGCCTTTGCCCTGGAGATGGTGCAGGGCACCAAACAGCTGCTGGCAGCTTGAAGATGTACTTGCATTGGGACCTCATTGTAATACAAGCTCCATGCTGCTCACATCACTCCCTTCCTCTGCAGCAGCAAGTCCCGAGCCTTCTCTTTTGCTGACAGCCCTAGTTTTTCCTCACTCACCTAGAAAAGCAGTGTTTCATCTGTCAGGGATCTGCAAAAAGAACAGGTTGCGTATGAATGTACAATTTAGATGTCAAAACTTTGTCAGTTTTGAAATATTTCTAAATTAACTCCCATTATATCTACAAGCTAAGTTATTAGGGTTTTTAAATTCTAATTTAATAATAATAATAAAAACCTTCAGCAAGAAAACAGTTTCTTGTGTAAGAGTTACTACACATTTCTTACCCATTAGAATGGCTACTATCAAAAAAACAGAAAATAAATGTTCATGGGGATGTAGAAAAATTGGAACCTTTGTATACATAGTGTTGATGGCAATGTAAAATGATGCAGCTGGTATGGAAAACAATATGGTAGTTCCTCAAAGAATTAAAAATAGAACTACAATATGATCCAGCAATTACATTTATGACTATATATCCAAAAGAAGTAAAAACAGGATCTTTTTTTTGTTTTATTTTGTTTTTTTGAGTCAAGGTCTCTCTCTGTCACCCAGGCTAGAGTGCAGTGGCATCATCGTAGCTCACTGCAACCTCTAACTCCTGGGCTCAAGAGAACCTCCTGCCTCAGCCTCCCGAGTACCTGGGACTACAGGTGCATGCCATGATGCCTGGCTAATTTTTCTGTTTTTTGTAGAGACAGGGTTTTGCTCTTGCTCAGGCTAGTCTCGAACTCCTGGCCTCAAGTAACCCTCCCCTTGGCCTCCCAAAGTGCTAGGATTACAGGTGTGAGCCACTGCACCCAGCCTTGAAAACAGAATCTTGAAGTGATATTTGTTCACCTATGTTTATAGCAGTATTATTCATAATAGCCAAGAGGCTTAAACAACCCAAACGTCCATCAACAGATGAATAGATAATCAAAATGTGATGTATATACATACAGTGGAGTATTATGAAGCCTTAAAAAGGGAGGAAGTTCCAGCACGTGCTACCACGTGGATAACCTTGAGGACATTATGCTAAGTGAAATAAGCCAGTCACAAAAAGACAAATGCTATATGATTCTACTTATGTGATGTATCTAAAATAGTCAAAATTCAGTCAGGGCACAATAGCTCTTGCCTGTATTCCCAGCACTTTGGGAAGCTGAGGCAGGGGGATCACTTGAGGCCAGGAGTTTGAGACCAGCCTGGGCAACATAACAAGACCCCATCTCCAAAAAAAAAATTTTTTTTTAAATTAGCCAGGGATCGTAGAGCACACTTGTAGTCTTAACTACTCAGGAGGCTGAGACAGGAAGATCACTTGAGCCCAGGAGTTCGAGGTTACTGTGAGCTATGATTGTACCACCGCATTCCAGCCTGGGCAACAGAATGAGACCCTGTCTCTGAAAAAATAAAATAAAATAAAATTTTTTTTAAAAATAAAATAAATTAAAAAAAAATAAAATATTTAAAAATAAAATAAATTAAATTAAATTAAATAAATTAAATTAAATAGTCAAATTTATAGAAATGGAAAGTAGAGTGGTGGTTGCCAGGGACTGAAGGGAGGGGATTGAGGAGGTGTCATTTAATGGGTATAGAGTTTCAGTTTTGCAAGATGAAAAGTTTCTGGAGATCCATTGCACAACAGTGTGAGTATAGTTAATACTACTGAACCGTACACTTAAAAAAGGTAAAGATGATAAATTTTTTACCACAGTTTTTTAAAAGTAAGTTATCACACAAACGGAACTGTTTTAATTCTGTGTAGTCTTCAGGTTGTCAAATGAAGATAACATCAAAGCAAGCAAATCAATCTCTAAAGAGAAGGGTCAATCTGTTAAGATTTTAAAAGCACACAAGATCTTCACAAAAGAGTCTTGGACATGCTACCAATTTAGACATTTAAAGAGGCAGAAGGGGCCGGGGCGGTGGCTCACACCTGTAGTCCTAGCACTCTGGGAGGCTGAGGCAGGAGGATCAGTTGAGCCCAGGAGTTGGAGGTTGCAGTGAGCTATGATGACGCCACTGCACTCTACCCAGGGTGACAGGGTGAGACTCTGTCTCCAAAAAAAAAAAAAAGAGGCAGAAGGGTTCCAACTTTGCCCTGGTTCAGAGAGGTGTCAGGAAATACGAGTCGCTTAAATGTTTATTAGGCACCTACTGTTTGCAAGCCTGTTCTGAGCAGTAGAGGAATGCCACTTTGTCTCTGCCCTTGATGAGTTTAACCATTCAGGATTCTTTCTCTTGTTCGTGAAAGTGAAAAGTCAAGGTAGAACTCACTTTAGGTCCTTCTTAGGCAGACTTTCCTCCTGGTTGCAAAGTGGCTGCCTCTAGCTCCAAGCTTACCTCCCACCAGCTTAGAGACCAGCAGGGGGAGGGGGTGGAGCAGGAGTCGCCTGCATGGCTCCAGCAAAGACCTGGGATGGATTCACTGGGGTTTACCTTTGGGTAACAGGCTCATCCTTGAACAAAACCACTGTGTCCAGGGACAGCCATTGTCATGTGACTTACCCTGGCATCCTGAGGCTGGTTGACCACACAGTGCTGTTGTCAGAGGAAGGGGAGTACATGCTGAGCAAGTGGACATAATAGATGTCCACCCTGAAGGATAATACCAGCCATGTTAGGGGAGGTGACAGCCAAGTCAGCAGCCAAGGAAGTAATGGCTGAGCCAACTTTGAAGGATGCAGAGATTAGTATAGTGGTATAGTTGGTGGGGGGAGGGGGTAGGTGTGGCAAGTCCAGGGAAATAGGAATAATGAGGGAAATAGAGTTTTTTAAGAGCATTGATTTTAATCAGAGAGGCCTGGGTTTGCATCCCTGCTGTACCACTGCCTTTGGGTAAATTACTGGATTCCACAGAGCCTGTTTCCTCATCCATGAGGTGGAGATAACAGCAATACCCACCTCACAGGGTGAGGTACTTGTGAAGAGTATGTGTGACCATGTGTGGTGGCCAACACCTGGCAAACATTCAGCAAATTAGCTATTCTTATTATTATTACTTACAGAAGTCAGCCTAGTGATTACCATCATCTCTATTTAGGCAGCCACGTGACATGGGTACCGAATCATTATGGCATTCTGCTCCTCATCTAGTAACGGGTGGTCTGACAGCGTCCACCAAACTGGTCCGGTAACATAGTCCCCTTGTCCTCTCCCCCAGAGGTGAGAAGTACGGCTTCATCACCTACCGGTGTTCTGAGCATGCAGCCCTCTCTCTGAGGAACGGCGCTGCCCTGAGGAAGCGCAACGAGCCCGCCTTTCAGCTGAGCTACGGAGGGCTCCAGAACTTCTGCTGGCCCAGATACACTGACTACGGTAAGTTCCCAGGGCCCAGCCACCGTGTAGGAAGATCCAAAGCACAAGGGACAGTGACTCCTTGAATGAAACCCAGACCTAAAGCCCCTTCTGGACACAGTTCCCATACCCAAGCCCCAATGTGCTGATAGATACAACTCAGCAGCCCCCTTTGCCTGGAGGCTACCATCTTGTTTTTCTTCGGGTCTCTGGTCCATCTTGTCCTGTCCTATGACTGGAATCAAAGAGAGTCAAGCCTCCCATGGCCTCTAGGAAGGTTTGATCTTGTGTGCACAGCCAGCTGGTAGAACCGTGGCCACTGTCTCTTTGACCTCACAGGGCCAGCTGCTGCCCTGCCCCCTGAGGGGCATTCCATGGTGACCCCTGACAAGGCAGCAGCCTTGTCCATTAATGGACTACAGTGAAACAATGCTGTCGTCATGACCTTGACATTTGGGGACAAGATGGTGATGAAGGACAAAGACAAAGCATTATTTGTAGGGGACAGTCCAGTGCAGCCTTCATAGGACAGGGCTATGTCAGGGATCTAGGTGGATTCCAGGCCAGGAGGCGTGCCACCTGGCTACATGTCCACTTATGGGACCCTGCACCAGGTTACTAATGAGCAAGAAGCTGTTAGGAGAAGTAGAATCATAGGGTGTTGGGGCTAGAAAGGTGCTCTGGAGTGCCCCCCACTCCAGACAGTTTGGGCCCCCCAGCTCTACAGACAAGGCAGCCAAAGCCCTGAGACACCGAGATGTGGCCAAGATGTCACAACAGGATGGCGGTCGGTGGTCACAGTCCAGTGCTCATGCCTGCCCCCGAGGCCTTGGGCCACAGCACTCCACAGGGTAACCCCCTCAGTGGCAGATCTTGCGATTGTCTGGCCTTTCTAAGTTGCTTGCTGCCTTCCCCTCTCACTGACTTCTCCACCCCCGTGCCCAGATTCCAATTCAGAAGAGGCCCTTCCTGTGTCAGGAAAGAGCAAGTACGAAGCCATGGATTTCGACAGCTTACTGAAAGAGGCCCAGCAGAGCCTGCATTGATAACAGCCTTAACCCTCGAGGAATACCTCAATACCTCAGACAAGGCCCTTCCAATATGTTTACGTTTTCCAAGAAATCAAGTATATGAGAAGGAGAGCGAGCGAGCGAGCGTGAGAGACTTGAAACTACTGTCATTTAAAAAAAAAAAATCAATGTTTACATTGAACAAAGCTGCTTCTGTCTGTGAGTTTCCATGGTGTTGACGTTCCACTGCCACATTAGTGTCCTCGCTTCCAACGGGTTGTCCTGGGTGCACCTTGAAGTGCTGGTCGGTCACCCATTGCCCCTTCCGTCCCAACTGACTTCCTCTCGTAGATTTGCAGCTGTGTTCACCATACCATTTCTTGTCTGTAGTGTGTGATGATGAAATTGTTACTTGTGAATAGAATCAGGATTATAAATTCATTTTTAATTGAAGAAAAGTATATCCTTAAAATACTGTATTTATGGCTCAGATGTACTGTGCCTGGGATTATTGCATTGCTTCCTTGATTTTTTAACTATGCACTGGCATGAGGTGTTTGCCACTGAGCTGCTCTGCTCCCCTTGCCAGATTGCCCTGGAAGTGCTGGGTGGCCAGTAGGCTGGTCCTCAGGAAAGCATGGCCTGCAGCCACAGTGAAGAGCCATGGAGAGAGGTTTCCAGGCCATTTCTGCCAGGCACTGCCCTGTCTCTTATTGAGCTAGTTTGGGTCAGATTACAACAAGAGCCCCATCTTGTGCCAGCTCACGTGTAGAGTGGGTGCCCATCTGTTAGTGCTCAGGCCCTCAAATACTTTGCAAGGAAGGTGGGGCGAGCTGCATTATTCCCATTTTCCAGGTGAGGCCGGCCGTGCTCCAAGAGGCAAAATGACTTGTGCAAGGTCCCATAGCCAGTGAGAACACAGAGCAGTGACCCAGACCAGGCCTTTCTATTTCCTGGTCCCATGCTTTTGCAATAGCTGAAGTAAAGATGCAAAGTTTCAGGGACTGGTAGAGGTGAGTTTGGCACCAGGCTAGTAGCCTAAGGGCTCATTTCAGGGGTTAAGTCAACAGTTGACTCACTAGCATCAGGTGAATTCAAGCTCTGGCATGTGTCTTGGGTCTACCATCAGCTTTGATCCTGGATGGTCCTGCGGTTTGCCTCCGCCTGTGAACACACCATCATAGCTTCAGTGACGCACCTGGCAGTGGTACAGACAGACGGTCTGGGAGCAATCATTTTTTTTTTTTGGGCCAACTGCCAAGTCATCCCACTCCCTTCAGCTAATCCCTTGTCTTGAGCTTTTCCTCGTCTGGAAAGTTGTTTTGGTGGCGAGGGGCAGGGGAAGCCAGGAGGAGGATGTGAGGGTCAGGGATGGATAAGACAATCTCCTAACTCCCCTCCAATTTAGAAAACATTGTAATTGGGCTTTACTTTAAACCTTATGTTCTTGAGTGATGTCAAAGCCATGTCCAGCTTGATGTTCTGCAGGTGCCTTGGGGGCCATTTGTGAGGGAGAGCGTGGCCTGGCAGGGTATGAGTGCATTGCTTCTGCTTCAGACAAAGCAGTTCCTCCTGACCGATTTCATACATCAGGGTTCCTTGGGAAATTTTTGTATTTTTTTTTTAAAAAGTGCTGTTGCTTTAAAAAATTTGAAAGTGATTAATTAAACTAAACAAGCTAATTGAATTTGTTGCTAATGCCAAGCTTAGTCCTTTGAGAATTCATAGTTGATTTTATTTTTTAAGATTATCAAATACCTCAGTAGGTAAACTAAGCCCATGATCTCGTCCTGGGTGGGTGAGCATACTTCCAGCCTGTGGATAAGGCTGGGGGAGACAGGCTTTAGCAGGGATAGGGAATTTGAGCTCCTGTGTGTCAAGTCCATTGACCTCTCTGGACTCTTTTCTGTGAAATGGACTGAGGGGGAGAATAAGACAAGTTCCAACAGTCTTAGCTTCTGCTAAGGTGTAGTGTCTGGCTCAAGCTGGCAAATGCACAGCATATGTACTACTACTACCGCATCCCCAGGCCAATGCAGACATAACTAATCAATCACAGCACTTGTGTTCTTTGAGCCTGGGTAAGAATAGAGTGCCCTGGGAAGCCATTACTAATTGATCGGAGTTTAATCTCTTTGACATGCTGGTCTAATCTGTGGAAGGTTTCCATCAATCACATAGAAACATATGCTAGCTGGGTTTCATGCTAGCCCATCCCTGTCTTGCATGTCCTGATCCATGAGAGAAAACTCCCCTAAAGCCATTCCTTGGTACAAGACTCCTAATACTACTGTGACACACAACTCCACTTGGGTGGGGCTGGGTGGGTGTGGGGGGGGTAGTAGAAAGCAGATAGGAACATACTTGGGGAAGGCAGGGCTTATGAGGATGAACCAAAAATGAGACTTTCCACAGCACAGACCTGTTCATTCAGAATTCCTTTATAGCTATTCACTGCCTAGCACACAGTAGGCACACAATAAACAGTTATGGAATGGAGTCGAATTTAAATTCTCCCACTGCCTCTACTAAGTCGTGATTTGCATCAAGGAGTAAACTGAGAGTTCACTCGGCAGAAGCCAGTAGGAAAGAGCACTAGATTTAGAGTCTGGAGAGCTGGGAGGAGTCCCGACTTCACCAAGAATTTACTTTGTAACTTTGATAAGTCCCTTCCCCTCCCTGGCCTCAATGTGCTGGAGGGAGTTGGATGATATGATCTCTAAGCCCCTCCTATTTGCTTCTTCCTTGATTGCATTTGGCCAGAGAGTCTGCCTTGAGCTGGTGGTACTTCAGGGTAAAGAAATACAGATTTTTAGTGAAGGATGAGTCTCTCTCTCTCGCCCCCCTTTAGGGTCAGGTGAAGCTGCCCTTTCACATCAGTAATCTGTGATTACTGATCCAGGGCACTTGAAGTTACTTAGATGTTGGCCCTTGAGCAGAACAGAGATACGAGCATGGCATTGGGTCATGACGTGCCTCATGTCAGGGCTGGTGGCCACTGATGAGGGACACTGCCTGCCAAGGGCACCAAGTAGTGTCTGCTTGCCATCCCATACATAAAAGGTTACAAGTTCTCAAATTGACCAACCCTGCAGACAACCTCTATCAGGAAGGACTCATTCGGTGCTGTGATTATTTACCAAGGAAACTCTAAGGTCTCTCCAGCAAAACTAGTCAACCTTGGTCTCTCCCACCAAATTAAGGAGTAACCCAGAGGGAGCAGCTGCCATTGGCAACCATCTCGTTGTAGCTCTGTCCTAGTGTTTGCTCTCAATGATGTTTACATGTGATCACCATAAAAGCTTACTGTAGACTGTGTCAATAGCTGCCCGCGCAGGGCAGGTTGTGCTGTCCATCTCTGTGCTATGCTGGTGTTTTCCAAAAATGTCTGATCCAACCGCCAAGTGGAATTCTTCCATCTCCTTCCTCAGTCTGTACAAGGCTGAATCAGAATCCTCTCTCTCGGGGGCTCTGGTTACTGAAGGAAAATGCATCAAAGAGGTAAAGAATATGAGTGGATGGAGTGCAGCTAAGACCCTCACCCCCTTACCCTCTCACACCTTGGCCCCCCAACCAGAAAATGGCTTTGAGTCAAAAAGCACTGGTTGGGTCTGCATCTGCCTTGAGATCTCACAGCATTGAGTGTCATATGTGCCCAAGAGAGAAGCAGGGCGTTGGGGGCTGAAGGAGGAAGGGAGGAATGCTCTGAGCTGTAAAGACTCAGTCCTCAAGTCCTGACGTGGGAAGAGATGCAATAAGACATCTTTCATGGCCTAAAGCCTGTGCTTGTTAGTTTTCCTAGAGTTATTTCTCCTGGACATGTGCAATATGCCTACTAGGGCCACTGTGCAGTGGCAAGTGGAGGGGCAGGGAAGGTATGGGCAGCCCAGTCCTTCTGCGTGGACAGCTCGGTCCATGGCCCATCCTAGGCCTTGAGTTCAGTTGAAATCTCAGCTGAGCCTGTGGTTTGAGAGATGGGTCATCCCAACTGTGAAGCAGAATGAACTTAGAGACGTGTTGCTCTGACTCACTGATGTCAAAATTATAATATTTTTCTTAGCATTTGAGATTTAGCAGCTGCGCTCAGTTTGGGGCAACCCTATATCCCAGCATCAGATATGATCAAGGAAAGAAATTGGATGTGCAGTAGCAAAGAAAGTGAAACTCATGGTTTCACTGGCCAAAGAAGAGGGACCCTCACACCTTCCCACTGGGGCAGAAGGAAACCAAGTAGTACTATGTGCAATATGTTAAAGCTGGTCCCTAAATCCCTGAGGCATTTGCACACACAGATGGGTTCCAGGGCTGCTTGCTGAGTCTAGAGGTACAGGGTAAATGGAGAGAGAGCTCAGGAGCTAGAAACTCATGTGCACAGAGATGTCTTTGTCCCAGAACAGACATGGGTTGGGGAGCCCCTGGGAGCTGGCTGCAGGATGCCTAGGAAGTAGGCAGAGGCTGACTTTGCATGAATCAATGAAAGTACTTGGAGAAAACCACAACACTTCAGCCTGGCTCCATGTTTCTGCACTGGAAAATATGGATCTCCTTTGGGTGTGTGGGGTGCTGCCCTAGGGATTGGGACAGGAGGACGGGAATGGGGCTGGTGTGAGGGAGGAGAGGTCAGAGATGCCTTCTGAGACATCAGCAGCAGGAGAGCTAGGGCCAGCCCTTGGCAGGCCTCTTTGTTAGGAGCCCTAGAAACAGGGAACCATGGGTTTGGATCTTGGTACCTACTTCTGTATTATAGAAAGATAAAAGCAGCCCAGCCGAGTGAAATGGGTTTGTGGAGCAAATCATTTAACTATAAGCCATCTCAGTGTGAGAAACCCCAATGTTTCTTACTTGCTGTGTGACCTTGGGCCCCTGTTTTCTCATCTACCCAATGAGAATGTTGACTATGAGTACTGAAGTCCCTTTCACCTCTGAGAGGCTTGGATTCCCATCCTGGAGTGTGGGAATCCATCGCTCCCCTGTGCAACCAAATTCATTCTCTGGCTGTGCCCAGCTCCTGTTCAGGGTAAGGTCTCTCTGCAAGAACCAACCAGCCACAGGTTCAGTCCCACACAGTCCTTACAGAGTTGCCTTATATGAGGAGGCCAGCTCCCCAGGACAGATCTAAGCCATAGTTTCTAGTGGGGATGTTGAGGAATTAAACCCCCAGGTTGGCTACATGGCAATGTGGAATCTCACATTAGCCTTGCCATCGTCCCCACCGAACAGCTTTTAATCTGAATGTTGTGACCACTTGGCTGTTTCTCTCTGGTTCTCAGACAATACTAGCAATACACTTGTTTTTTCCAAACAGCTTAACATACGCACTTTTCACACATTTCTTTCAAATGATTGTAAAACATATGGGGCAACAGGAGGCATCGATCACACTGCATATGTTTAGGGCAGCTTTTGTTTTGTTTCTTTAATGGTATAGCAGCAGTGATTGAGGCTTCGGGATTTGGGGGACAGATTTTCAGATATTCTGTTTCATCAGAATGCCCTGCACAGCCAGAAGGAGTACAAAAATCCAACTGCCCAAATTTGGGGCTTGGAAAATAAGGTTTCGTAGGTGGTCAATCCTGGGCTGTGCAACAACTCCTCAAAAGGGTATTTATGTAGCTAGAACCCCCTCTTTGCTATATTTTTTTGTCAAAGGATTCTCCGAGGAAGCCTTAAAAAGCTGCTTTTTCACCAGCCTTGCTTATGGGTTTCTTGTGGAGGGGATTGGTCAGTTTCCACCTCAGCACTTTGCCTTAGCTACGTGTGGTCGCCATCTAGTGGCCAGAGACTGTATCCACCAGCTACCCAGAAGGAAGGCAAATAAATCTTTTTGGCCACCTTGCTTGTCCAGCACTTTCTGGACAGTTAGTGCTGGACAGCAAGGTGGAATAAAATGTAATGGCATGAACGGACTGTGTGTTCAGAGCCCACCGTGACACTAGGGTCAAAGGACTACAGAAGAAACCATTTAGGCTCTCACGCACTAGCTATCCTGTGGGCAGAGGAAACAGGAGTGGACCCTGCGTCCAGGTGCCCAGGAGGGGTTTACTGTAACTGCAATACTGGCAGCCTGGCTGCTGACCTTGTTAAGTGAACCTCTGCTAGGTGGCCTGCATTATACCTTTGGGGCATGCGAAGAGGTTGGTTGTAAGGATTCTGGGGCGGGAGGGCCTAGCCATGACCTTTGATATGGTCCACCAAATAGCCAAATAGGGTTTTTTGTTTGATTTTTTTGGTTTTGTGTTTTGTATTTTAAAATCTTGTCAAATGTTTTTGTGTTAGGAATAAAAAGTCATAAACTATTCCCAACTTTGTTTCTTGAAGGATATTCTGATTCTGATGGAAACAGGTTGGAAATCTCAAGGGGAGCATGGTCAGGGTGGTACTTGGAACAGAGAAGTGGACTGCTTGGATTTCCAGATGGTTTCTGGGGAAGATGGCCATCCGGAAGTCTAGATTAGTGCAGTCTGCTCTGGAAATTCATACCCACCCCCCTCACCTCCTCATGCCATGTTGTTAGCATTGGTTTGGAGCATCTGCTTCTGCCAGAGGTGGCTGCTAATGTTGAAACCAACACAAGATCCCTCTCCCCAACCCCAGGTTTCTACAGGAGGTGTCTGTAGCTAGCCTTAATTGACTGGGCAAGGTGGTCCCTATGGTCTCTATGGTCCCTTCCAGCATTTCCAAATCTTGGACTCAAATCCTTTTCTCTTGGTGTGACCATGCAGCCTAGAGAATTCCAAGCAAAAGGAGCCAGGGCTTTCCCTGGCTCTGAGACAGGGTCAAACCAGGGAATGGCTAAACTTGTGAGGTTTTGTCATCCCCAGGGTACTACCGTAGGGGGCATTATTTATTAGGAAGCTCAATAAGGTAACTACAGCCTGGGGTGTGTGAGTGTAAGGCTGTGTTTATGTTGTGTGTGTGTGTGTGTGGGTGTGTATGTGTGGAGTTACATTGATGCATTTCTTGAGAAAGGTGCAAGAATTTCACCTACACAGAGGGACACATCTGCTTTGTTATTTATAATAGAAAGCTAAATTTTAATTTTTTAAAGGACACTGCTAATGATTGAGAATCGAGTTTTTAGTTTTGCTATTTTTTTTAATTGGTAGAGGATTTTTATATATTTTTTCCATTTTGTTGGGTTGTGTCCTTATTTATATAAATACTTTATCTGTAAGAGGCAAGGAAGAAACCTTCTTTGCTTTTAATTATTGTGGTTGTCATCGTCCCTATTTTATTTCTGGTGTGATTTCTCTGTCTTACCTTCTAAATGAGAAAATGTTTTCCTGTATTTGTACATTGTCAGATTCTATAGTTTCATAGATAATTTAACCAAATTGCTCTATGTATTATTATTCTGTGAGTATAAAGTTCTATTTTAATGTCTGTAAATACTTCAGAACTGGCTTCTTTTCTCAAACTCCCACTGTGGAGTTATTGTTTACATCACAAAAACTGTAGAATCTCTATGCTCATGTACTGTAAATAGTGAAGTGATCTGCTTATAAATAAACTTAACAAATACACTATGAAGATTAAAAAGAAAATCCCACCCACAGCCCTGCCCCAGTGTGTCTTTCTTTATTGGTCCTGTGGGCTCATTAAGGGACACTCTGGCCACTCAATGGGGAGGAAACTCCAGTTTCAGTGTCACTTTCTCAGACAAGACCCCAGTCAAGGTGTGCCCACCCTGCCCCCTCCTCCCAAAACTCTCTTATTTCACTTTTCCCTTCTTCACAATACTTTTCAAGGTTCATAGGAACCATTCAGACTCATCTCACGTAACTGCTGTTCCACGAATGACTTTTTGCCATGATTTTTACGAAGCTATACCACTTTCTGAACAAAGATTTCCTTGTTTTGGTAATATCAACGTTTTCACACGAGCACACTAAATAAATGTGCTGTAAGAGATATTTTGACATTATGGTTTCAGGCAGGCAAAGCAATCATCAATTTACAATTACCAAGCAGTTTCTGGTCAGGTGGTCTCAGAGGGCAGATCTGAATTGTGTGCCATATTTGGGGGACCTGGAAACATTTTCCTTTGTGTACATACTTCCAGCAAGTGGGGTGAGACAGTGGCATCTTCCAAGACTCAGTCTTGTGCATGTGTGTTATTAACTCATGTTTCAAAGGGTTTAGCCCTTATTTTGCCCTCAGGCTGTTTTTTTGAGCTTTAACTTTATTTTTAAGTGCAGTTTGAGTGCAAGGTACCCTTGAACCCCCAAAGTGTTGAAACATTGGTGAAGAGAATTAGCGTACAAACAAGAGCAGGCACAATAAGCCATTACATTTCATGTCATGTGCAAACTGTTTTCAAATTATTGTTTATTACATATATAAATCCATATACAGACATTCTCATTGTTCAGGTGATTTATTATCTCAATCCGGGAAAATTGTTTGGATTTCTTCAGTTGGAAGAGAATGCATCATGATTTTTCCAATTAAAATGAATAGGGGTGTTTCCACTTAGGGGCAGAGTGCTCTGGCATGATCAGAGTCCTTAGGGAGAGTTTGTGTGTGACTGAGTGCTCAGTGTCTGTTGCCTCTTACCTTGTTAGATGGTCAGCTCCAGGAGAACAGGCCTGCTTCTCCATTCACTGCAAGGTGCCCAGCTCCATCAAAAGGGACTCCTGAGTGGGTCCCATCCATGGTGCAAGGTATAAAATGGCAGCTTCAGAGCCTCAAGACCTGCATTTGGGACCCAACTCTGCCACTTCTGTATTGCGTGAACTTGAACAAACCACCTCTTTGGCCCCTGACTTCCCTGAAGATGGAAGTCTAAGATGACTTGCTTAGATGAACTCAAAATTCCTTTATATTCCAAAAAAACTAATTTGCAGAAGCAGTATGGTGCAGGGGAAAAAGTTACAAACTGGGGTTCTGGTGTTAGGCTGCTTAGCCTTGAATCTTGACTCCACCACCTACCAGCTGGGTGTCATTGGGCAGGTTTCCTGACATCTCAGATTCAGTTCATCATGTGATAAATGGGGCTAGTAACAGTTTCTGCCCTATAGGGTTGTTGCAAGGATGAAATTAGATCAAGCACAGTACCTAGGACATCATAAGTGTTTAGTCATCTTTAGCTGTGATCCTCATCACGGGTGGTCTCATTCGGTGCTCACCACAGCCCTCTGAGAGAGGTGTGGCAGGGATTCCGGCTGTCATTTGACAGATTGGGAAGGCTGGGAAGTAAAACAAGGAGCCTGCCGAGGGGACTCAGAAATGTAGCGACAGAGCCAGGACCGGCAGCATCAACGCCTATATGTTCCTGGGTGACACTTCTCACCACCAAGCCACATAACCATCACACATGATATGCTTAGGACATGCCTCTGCTGAAAAGGCCAACGCTCTCAGAGGGTCAATTGCAACAGGGCAGCAATTCTAGCTTGCGAGTTAAAAGCTGCAAGTTTCAGACCTAGCGCCCTGTTAACATCACGACCTGCAAATATGAGCAGGGCTTGTGTGTCAGGAACCCAGATTGATCTGCTGTGGAAGTCACCAGGATGTGTGTGCCCAGTACTCTGTGACCCTGGGCATCTCCTGGAGGGAAGCCAGGGAACTGTGCCATGAATTTGGCCCAGCCCCGCCCCCTCACCGGCCTTCAATTTCCTCATTTATCTAAAAAGGGAGATTAGAGTAGATCAGTGGTTTATAGCTTGGGAAAATCATGTGGTTCCCTCTCCTCCAAGCAACTGCTTTAATATATTAGCTTCTGTATAACACTAAGTTTGAGAGGAAGAAAAGTTCTAGAGCTGATGTCCATTTATAGGAGAACAGGGAACAGAGGAATGTGTTATATGCCACCACAAAGAAACGGATAAATCCAGAATGTGAGACAACTGATGCTGTTTCTGCAACAAGTCAATGGCAAAGAAAAAAAGGAAGGAGCAAGCACTGTTGTACATTGAGAGACTTAGAAACATAACAACTGTAACCATGTGAGGTGATGGGTATGTCAATTAGCCTGATTATAATAATCATTTCACAATGTGTATGTACATCAAAACATCATATACACCTTCAATATATACAATTTTTATTTGTCAATTATACCTCAATAAAACTGGGGGGGGGGCTCAAAAACAATGGAGAATGGAAAAAAATAAAGTTTGGGACCCAACTTTATTTACTGCAAACTTTTAAGGACATTATTATCATTTTCAACTTTTGGTTTATTTGTGCTGTTTTCAACATGTTACTATGGTGTGAATACTAATCAGGCCAATGGCACTCTGCTAGGCATTGCAGACTCACCAGAGCATACTTAGATTTGATTTTAAAGAAATAAGTTCTGTTTTTAAACCAACGGAACATATGTTAATTGAAATAGAAGGCCTGAAATTGAGAATCATTTGCCTTAATTTATACTCCTTGAAATCAATGGGAAATCCAAGAATAAAAGTATATCTTTGACTGGCTCCCCACAAAAAAAGAAAAGGATATCTTTTTCCTACAAACAAACAAACAAAAAGAAATATAACAACTAAATTCAATGTGTGAAACTTGTTTGAATCAGATTCAAGCAAACCACCTATTACAGACATTTATGTAACAAGGAGGGAAAGTTGAAGGGCTGGCATCCCAAGTTGGGTTCTGCAGAAAGCAGACTCTAAAATGGACTTAGTCCGCAGGATGCTTATTAAGGAGTGCCCTGGGACCAAGGCCTGGGGAAGGGAAGGGAAGGAAAGGGAAGGGAAGGTAGTAAGAATGGGCAGAGGGAAAAGTTGAGCTGTGAAATGAACCCAATGACAGACTTGGTGGACCCCACCGGGAGTCCTGGAGCTAGAATGGCCCTGCAGAGTTGTCCCGTGTTCGGCTAAGATGGCTAGGCCTTTCCACCTGGCATGGATTTGTCATTGGCTATAGGCTACCCTGGGAAAGGCAAGGTGTATCCCTGCAGCTGCGGTAACCCCTGCAGGGGCTACCACCAAAGGCTCTCTGCCAACAGCACTCACAGCTAGTGGGGCCCCGAGTCCTTTATTGAAGCGGGGCTCTGTGTCTCTTACCACGGCATACACCACAACAGGTATGAGGTGTGCATCTATTGCATGCGGTAATGGTGAACCTATGTTAGAAAATGCCTCCAGTGCTGGGATAAGCATTAAAAAAAAGAAAAGAAAAGAAAAGAAAATGCCCTTATTTCTTTAAAGATACGCAATGGAGGAATGAAACAATATGTCTGGAATTTGCCTTTAAATACTTCAGCTAAGAAGAAAATTGAAAAGGAAACGAAAAGGACAGATGAAGCACATGTGGCAAACTCTTGACTTCAGAATCCGGGTGATGGGTATGTGGGGATTCGATGTAAAATTCTCTACTTTTGAGAATGAAAATTTTTATAAAACATGAAAGGATAAGAACAAGAATGGTCCTAAGCAAGCAGGTGAACCTGGAATTAATTAAATGTTTAATTGATGTGTATGAAAGCTGGAACATTGGTTTTAGCTCAATAAACAGTTCTCAAGGCTAAAGGAATGTTCAAAAACTACTAGATACGATGTAAGCTAAATTCTCTATCAGCTTTCAAATCCTATAGCTCTTTTACTTCTCAGGAAGGTGTGTGGCTTTCCATTGGCTCGGGCAATCTCCTCCCATGAAAGGGCTGAGCCGTCTGGTCGCTGATCCCTGATCTGTGCTACTGGATGCAGCAGGACTTGGATGCAGGCGCACCCCCTGGGTCGGGGTTCCCTCCGGGCTGATTTCCTGCGGCTGCTGCAATCAGACAGGAGAGAAAACACACCAGGTGACAGGAGGCTGCAGAGGGATTCCCCTTTGACCTAGTTTGGACCAAGAGTTACAAACTCAAAGGCTTTTGGGGGCCAACAGATAACCACACATGCAGAAGGCAAACCAGGCGTAAGAATGACAGCAACCAAGAATATTTCTCTCTTCTAAGAAAAATAGCAGCACAAGGATGATGACAAATGAGAACCCACACTTGGCACCAATGTCTGGGAGATACAGGGAGTCTGTAAGTGGTGGCCCTACATTTGCAGCAGCTCATTTAATTTTTTAAATTTATTTTTCATTTTTTGTTTTTGCCTTTCTCCACATGTTCTAATTTTTTTAATGTTTTTTTTGGTTTTTTGCAACTGCCCATTTAAAATCACCCCACACTGCCCAGAGCAGAGCAGAGCAGAGCGAAGGCCCTGACAGTGTCCATGTGTAAGACCCATGTGTGAAGAGGGAAGGGTGTGCAGAGAAGGGCAGTCAGGATAGGGCAGGGCAAGAAGCTGTCTCCTATGAGGAAACAGAGCACACAACCAGTAAAAGAAATGACTTGAAGGAGGGGGCAGTTCTGTCAGTAGGAAAGAGTTGGAACAAGCAAATGCCATTGGATTCCTGAAGGCAGAACCATAGTCGGTAGGCGGGAACTTCAACAAGGAGAATAATTTGAGTTCAAGGGAGACCTTTCCTAATAGTGGTACTGAATGAGGATGTCACGCAAAGTAGTGAGCCCTCTGTCACTGGCAGTATGTAAGCAAAGGTTCATGATGGTATAGACAGGATTCAAACATCAGACAGAAGGTTGGAAATACAGCCTCTAAAATCCTCCCAACCAATAGTTCTAGGTTTTCTCCTTTGCACCAGGGTAGGGACATATGTCCACAATGTTGGAATCAGAGTCTGCGCTATGTTGGTTGGGGGGCACTTGCGGGGAGGTCTACAGCATCCCATCTTGGGAACCAGGCTCCGCCACTACTGACTGTGTGACTTGGCCATGATACTTCACCCCTGCCAGCCTCAGTGCCCTCATACGCAGAAGGGGGCAATAATTGGCCAGCAGGAAGCCTGAAGGAGACAATGACGTGTGTGGGGCTCTGAGGCAAGGCCCAGACACACGGTGGGTGGGGGGCCAGGACTCCCTGCCTTCCACAAACCTTGCTTGTTCGCCTGCCGTTTCTGCTTCTCCTCCTCCAGCGCCTTCATCTTGGCTTCGTACTCGTCAGCAAGTGCCTTCCACTCCTTGCGGTTGTTAGTGATCCCGTCCAGCATGGGGGTGATCTCCTCGTGGAAGCGGGAGAATTCCTGGAAGAGGGAGAGTGCGCCCTCTGGCACAGGGGCCATGCCCTGGGGTCTGGGCTCAAGGGGGAGGCACAGCTGGAAATGTCATTGGAATATCTCAGCGGGGAGCAGGCGGGTAGCAGGCTGATGCTGCAGGGCCTCCAGTCCACATCATGCTGTCCCTCTCCTGCTTAAAACTCTCCTGCAGCACCCTGCGTCCTTCAGGGTGAAGTGCAAACCCCTTAACATGGTTTTCGAGCCCCTCCATGACCTGGGTGCCCTCCTGCCCTTCACCATGTTGAAACCCCCAAGGCATTCCAAATCTCTCAGTTCCCGGAGTGTAGGAGTGTATCCTCCTGCTGTGGGCGTCACACAGCTGTGCTCTTTGTGGCCACTCTCTAACTTCCCCTCTCCTTCCCTGAGGCCTGCACTTACAGGTCACTTCCTCAGGGAAGCCTCCTCTGACCCCTAGGTAAAGGGAGTCCCTACTGGAAGCTCCCAAAGCCCTCTCTGACCCCATCTTGCTTCCTTGCAATGACTCCCTTTGCCTGTCTCCCCCAGAGGCTGAGATCCTGGAGAGGACAGGGACAGCGGCTGCCTCATTCACTGGGGTGGTCCTAGCCTAGCCCAGCATCGGGGGCACAAAGATACTCAGTGAGTATTTGCTGAGTGAAATCGACATGTTGAGAAGATGATTCTTATGGCTGCCTTTGAGCACAGCACATTACGGTTTATGAAGCAATTTATCTCTTTTGATCCTCAAATTCCTGTGAGATGGGAAAATAAGACTCATCACTCCTACATTTTTAGGTGAGGAAATTGAGATGCAAATTGATGGAGTAGATTTGCTCAAGGTAAGGACAGAAAATCCAGGGCCCACTGCAGAGGTCCAGCCAAAGCCGACTGTGCTCGGAGATGCCTGGGATCGGGTCCAGGCTCTGCCACAAGCTGTGTGACCTTGGGGGCGGGGAGGGGGGCCTCACTAGCAGACCTCACCTTCAGCCATGAAATCAGGACGGTAACAATACCTCCCCCACAGGGTTGTTGTAATAATACACGTAAAGCACTTAGTCCAGTCTCCCTCACTTAATGACATTACTGATGATAGTGGCAAGCTTCAGCCACTCTGCCCTGTTGATCAGAGGATCCCGGTTAGTCTGCTCTATGTCTGAGATGCTCTTATCCCCCTCTGGAGCATCTGCACTTCTTCCAGCCGAAGCGCTGCTGCATGCACAGCAGAAAGAACATTGCACTAGGGGTCCCACCTCTAATCCTGCCTCATGGCTGAATCTGGTGACAATGGCCCTGTCATTTCTCATCTCTGACTTTTGTAATCTCATGTTAAACATGGCCAAAATAAAAATTAAAAATGAGAGGTGGATGATGGCACAGATAACATGAATTTGGGAGCAGTGGTCATCTCAAGAGGGAGACTTTAACTTTAAACAATAGCTCAAAGAGAAATTCCAGACTGTCTTTTCACAATTACTTTGGCTGGTCACATTTCCACCAGCTAGGGAAGTTAGGAAGGCGTGTGTCTGCTATGTTTCCCCTTCCCTTGTCTGACATTATGCTTAGTCATTTGTCCCACAACTATGTATTGAACAACTAGGATGTGCCAAGTTCCAGGCTCTAGCCTGGACTACAATCACCCAAGACCCATAGCGCTGTCCTGAGAACCAAATGCCATTAGAGATGAGAAGCGCTTTGTAAAGTACCACCCACTGCCCACCTGCCTGGGTTTATTATCCCTGATGTTGTTTGGGAATTTGAGGTCTAAGGAAGCCAAGGGCCTACCTTGTAGACGAAGGTGCAAACAAAGTCAATGAAGCCGACTTGAAGCTTAGGGAGTTCATCCGCCTTGTTCCTGTCCATCATGGGCTGGCATGGGAGAGAAAGAGTTAACTGCGCTGCACAGTAAAAGGGACCCACCCTACCTATGCAGCATTTGCAGCATTCCTGCTTTAAAAAATCAAACTATAGACTCATCAATGCCAGATCTGAAAGAGCAGTTTGCAGGAAATGTGGGAAATAGAGGAACATGTTAAATAACACCTCCAGGGTGCACTCAACCAAATCCAGAACATGGGAAGCTACGTAACAAAAGACCCATTGTCTTCAACAAATAAATAGCATACAAAAAATTTAAAAGGCCAGGGGGTAGGTGGGTAGGGGGACCTACTATTAATCAAAAGAGACTTAAGAGACATAACAACCAGAGGTATCGCTTCTTGGCCATTCGGCTAAGATCAAGTGTAATCATACCTGTTATCAGTTTAATATCAGATATGTCCTCTACCCGAGGACAATATATTAAATGGGTTTTTGGAGCAGGCAGATGGAGTTGGAGCTCGTTCCATCCATTCCACGCATTGACCTGCTATTGTAGTACCTCCAGGAGCGGGACACCACCCACCAGGGTATTAAAAACAAAAAACAAAAAAAACAGAGGCAGTGTGTTCCTTGACTGGATCCTGATTTGAACAAATCAACTGAATTCTTTTTCTCAATCAGGGAAAATGAACAGAGATTGGGGATTAGATGATATTGAGGTATTACTACTAATTTTGTGAGTGTGATAATGGTATTGTGGTTGTGTGTATGTTTTTGTCTGTAGTAAGCTTTTATCTCACAGAGATACATACTAAAGTATTTATGGAAGAAATGACAATGTCTGGCATTTACTTTAAAATACTCCAGCCAAAAGAAAAAAAAATGCATTGATGAGAATAGATAAAATAAGAACGGCAGGCAGCTGCTAATTGCTGGCTCTGGCAGATGGGCACATAGAGTTCACTAACTGTTCTCTCTGCATTTTAAAATGTTAAAAAGAAAGAGAACTACAGATCCCACGGGCCCTCACCGTTCCTGTTCACGACAGGACCTCCACCTCCCAGTATTTCACTCTCCCTCGGCTCCTGCCCAAGCCTGCCATGGTGGCCCCCCATTCTTAGCACACTGTCCCCATATCAAAGGTTTGTTCCCAAAATGTCTTTCTCTCTTACCCATCCTCTCCAAACCCACCTCTACTTCCCAGCTCCACCCTCAGGGCCTTCTAGAAACCTTCCAGCTGCTCTCCCATCCCCATGGGAAGCCTGCTGAGGGTCCCAGACAAATTAACTTTCAACGTTGATAGGTGTGCAGAGTGGCAAGCAAGGCTTTCCCTTCCTCCCTGTGTGCTGTCAAGACAGCAGCAGGGGAGGCAGACTCCTAGAACGTTAGAGCTGAAAGGGCAATCCAAGTTTCGGTGTCCACTTGTCGAGGTCTACATAGCTGAGTGAGCGAAGGACACATTTATCAAACTTCAGGAGGGCTTTCTAGAACACACATTGCTGGGCCCACTCCCAGAACTTCTGGCTGGGTAGGTCTAGGGTGGGGCCTGTGAATTTGCATCTCTAACGTGTTCTCAAGTAATGAGGTTGTGGTCCAGGGACCACGCTTTTAGAACCACTGCATCAAGAAAAGGTCATCTCTTTGATAAGGTCACACCTCTAGGTCAGGATGAGATCATACACGTCTAACATCAGGCCAAAGTCCCCTCTCTACTCACAATGGGATTCTGTTGCAGCACTGTGCGCTCCAGGTCACCTTGTTCCCAGAATTCGGCAGCAACCAGCAGAGCTACCTGCAACAGACAGACCCTCACACACAGACAAGGTCAAAGTCCCAGCCCAATCCCTTACCCCTGCTCCCACCCCACTTGCATTTTCAACTCAGTACAAAAGGCAAACCCACCCTTGCCCCGCCACCCCCACTTTGCTGTCATTGTTGGAGAGACCGTAAAGTGATTCCCATTACTTGGCAGAGGATGGAGCAAAGATGAGTTGACTCTGGCGGTGGACTGAGAGAGTCCAAGCCTCATTACCTGCTGCACCCGCACTGGAATTCCCTTGTCCCGGGTCAGGAGGAGTCCATACCTTGCTCTGCACCTCCCAGGGCTTGGTGATGGCCGAGAGATCACAGGCAGTCATCATCATGGCCCTGTGCACAGGATGCCCCCATCAGTCCAGGGCCATTTCAGACTGTCAGCACTGGTCAATTCCGTCTCTCGTTCCTTTCTCCACCCCTGCTAGTAGGTGACTTCACCCCATTGTGAGGAAAGGGCTCACTCCCCCATTGCATCTGGGGGTCGGGCCTTGAAGTTAGACAGAAATTTATATTCTACCTCTGTCAATGATCAGAGGTTTGACCTTGCTCAATTAAACCAACCTCTGTAAGCCTCCGTTTCCCTGTCTATATGATAACGGTACTTTCTTCATGGAGTAGGTGTAAGGTTAAATGAGATGATGTATATAGAAATCTTAGTATAGAGCCTGGGCATAGTATGTGCACAATAAACATATACTGGGTCTTTATTATGTATCTGAAACTGTACAAACATCAATTTCACTTAAATCTCATCACATCTTCAGAGCCCTTTCTCTCATGTCTAGTGCAGAGCAATGTTTCCCAACCTTTTCCTCATTATTGTCCCCTGCCCCAACTGCCAAAGGGCGTTTTTAGACATTTTTTTTATAATTGCTGCCACCATGAACTTTTTCTCACTCAGACCCAAAGTATCAACATTCAACAGGTGAACTGCTGTTGAAAAATATTGCCATCATTGTAGCCCAGCATGAACCTTTAATACCACAGATGCACTGTCTATCTGTTTGGAGAGCCACAGACCACTGTAATATCTAAGATGTTTTGCTCTCCTCTCTCAAGAACCACTTTTTGCTCCACTGGAGGCAGTATGCCCTGTTTCCTCTCAGTCAGTTAGCTTTTCTGATTTAGGAGTTTCATTAATACTGATGGATTCCTTTCCCTTCTGGGCTGTTCCCTCACCTGGCAGAGACACTCACAAAAAAATTTAAAAATTAAGAAAAGAAAATAAGCTCCCAGTTGTAGTGAGGAGGCCTTGTGTTAAGAAGTAGTGGAAGGACGTGGGGAAAGAAAGGTCTCAAAGATACGGTAAGACAGGTGTTATTACAAAGGTGGGTACAGCATAAAATAGAAAGTGAGGAGAAAGGGACAAAGATTTGAACCACAAGGAGGGAGCAAGGGTTGGGGGGTATTTGAGAGGGCATTTCAGAGCAGGTAATCCAGGTAAATCCAGGTCCACGTGGTGTGGGCCTTAAATTCCATGCTGGGGACTGTAGACTGTATCCAACAAGCACTGGAGAGTGGTTGAAGGTTAAGGGCGTGGTGATGACCTGTGCAAAGCTGTGCTGCAGGAAGGCAGTGGCAGCACATGTAGGATGGGGCAGGAAGGAGAGAGCAGGACAGTAATTCTGCAGGTGGGCAGGAGGGCCTGGCCTGCGGCAGGGGCTTGGCAGAGGGAGTAGGTAGAGAATGCGGGGACTCTGAAAACTGGCTGCTTGGGTGATTTTACAATTAATCAGCTATTACAGTTAATCAGGGTATATTTTATGGAAGCTGGTCTGGGAAGCCGTTAAGAGTTGCTCATGAAATATGAACAAGTTTAAATAAAATCTTTAATTATATAAACTCTCAGAAATTCATATAATTCTCCACCTGTATTTATCTACCACCTAGTAAAGGAATATTTCTTTTTAATTCTAACCAATTCCACTGAAGACTTAATATGAAGTAGAGACATGAGATTGTATATTGGAGATGAAGTTTGCTTGCTAAATAAGACCACAAAATTACACTTGTACCCCATTAATTCATACAAATAAAAAAAGACCTATCTTAAAACAAACAAAAAATGCTTTAAGTAAATAAGCTTTCAGAAATGCATACATTTCTTAGAAACACCTTTGTGCTTTGTGATAACCTCAGAATATGTGTCCTATGCTTCATGCTAAGTGCTGTGGACTTGTTAAGCTTACTGTCACATAGATTAATGCTCAGCTATGCACACAAGAGTCACTGGCTCCCTGATACCTGCCAGTGTCCACATTTTAAGTCCACAGGTGTGGCTTCAGGAGAGCACTGAATGTTTACTTTCCTTTGCTGGAGGGATCATGTGAAAAATGCTCCTAGAGGTTGGGGAAACTCACCTAACTGTTTTATAGAGATTTGGTATGTGATGGGGTGAGGCCAGGACAGCTAGGTGCCAGAAAAGCCAACTAAAAGCCTCATGCCTAAAGATGAGGCATTACAGTCACTTCAGCACCGCCTCCTTATACACACGGGGGCCCCGGGTGCTATGCTGGGCGTAGGGGATCCAGAGAGGCCCACAGGGAGTCACAGTCACACAGAGCAAAAAAAACTGTCATCAAAATATGCTAAATGGGATGGCAAAAAAGAAGTACAGCTGCCAAAAAAAAAAAGGTGAGAGCAACTAGCCCAGCCCAGGGCCATCTAAGAGGGCCTTGAGGAGTGCATACGAGCTCTCTGTTAGGGACAAAATATGTCTCCCCCAAATTTATATGGTGAAGCCCTAACCCTCAATATGATGATATTAGGAGGCAGGGCCTTTGGGAAGTCATAAGGGCGGAGCTGGCATGGTGGGATAGTGCCCTTGTAAGAAGAGGAAGAGACACCAGAGATCTCTCTCCACCATGCAAGGACACGGGAGAAGGTGGCCACCTGCAAGCCAGGAAGAGGCTGGGTTCACATGGGTCCCCACTCGCTCGCAGACAGCTTGCACATTTATCCCACAAATGCATGTAAATGAACAACTTCTCTGAAGGAAAGGAGTTCCACCCTTGGCGGTAAGATAGCAAGAAAAATTGACCGAGGTCTGGAAGGTCAGGGAGGGCTTCCCTGAGGAAGTGCCCCTTGAGCTGATAACTCAAGGTAAATGAACAGTAAAGGAGTGCGTGGGGGAAATATATTCCAGGCAGAGAGAACATCCAGTGCCCAGGCCCTGTGGAAGGACGGCTGGCACAAAGAGCTGGAAGGTGGGAGGAGCTCAGGGAGTGGGTGGGAAAGCGGATAAGTGGAGCCCCAGAGAGGAGCTGGGCAGCCCACACAGAGCCCAGGCAGCGCAGTGGGGGACAGTCTTCACGCTAGGAGCAATGGGAAAAGCCACTGAGGAGACAGAACAGAAGGGTGACACGGTCAGATTTGCATTTCACAAAGATCCCTGTGGCCTCGGCGTGGAGGGGCCGGGTGCACACACAGGGAGCTCAGTTAGGGAGCCACTGAGGGGCCCACGAGAGATGGAGGTGGCAACAAAGAGAAGTGTCCAGACAGACATGGCATTTAAGACATCCACTCAGCAGGACTTGGGGACAGATCAGACACGCAAAGTGAGGAAGAGGGAGGCATCAGGATGGAAGAGAGAAAAGGATGGCGTGGTTATAATGCAGAAGGGAGCAACAGTGAGCCATGAAGAGCTTGTATGCCCAGCAATTTGAGCCTTATGCTCTCAGCAGACAAGTCACCAAGATGAGGGGATGGAGTTTAATAGGAGAATAACATAAAATTCTATGCAGGGGGCTGGCGCGGTGGCTCATGCCTGTAATCTCAGCATTTGGGGCATCTGAAGCAAGAAGATCCCTTGAGGCCAGGAGTTGGACACCAGCCTGGGCAACATAACAAGACCCCATCTCTACAAAAAATTTAAAAATCAGCTGGGTGTGGTAGCGTTGCACCTGTAGTCCTGGCTACTCGGGGGGCTGTGGCAGAAAGATCGCTTGAGCCCAGGAGTTTGAGGTTGCAGGGAGCTATGATGATGCCACTGTAGTACAGCCTAAGTGACAGAGTGAGACCCTGTCTCTAAAAAAAAAAAAAATTTCCATGCCAGTCTTCGGAATCAGACAGAGCTGAATTAGATCTGCTATCTTCTCCATCTTCCATCTTACTTGCTGTGTCCAAGGCAAGTGACTTAATGTCTTTGAGCCTCAGTCTGTTCGTTTGTAAAATGAAATAATCATATTAGGTTGGAGCCTATGAAATTCTAATTTCGTGGGTCAAAAACAGTCGAAATTCAGCAACTTCATATGGTTCAGTGTAATATATCCTTCCTAAGAGTTATTGTGACAGTCACATAAGAAGATTTTGTGAGTGTACCCATTGCCTTCATCTTCCATCCTCACCTTCTCATTCAAGGTCACCCTGGTGTGCAGAGCTCAGCTGACGGAAGCAAGCTGAGCTCTTTCACCTGGTCCATCCCCAAGGCAAACGTCTCTTCCTAAACTCAGCTGTAAGGCTCAGTGGCGTTTCTTCCTGACTCCCGGCCAACTTGCAGAGGAAAACATTCCAGCCATGCTCTTACTCAGCCCTTTCAGAGAACCCTCAGGCAGACTCTCCCTGCAATTACACCTGCCTGGAGGGCGTGGCAGGGGGAAGAACTTGGAGGAGCCTGAAAGAGTCCTAGGTGTGCAGGCGAGGGCTGACATGGCTGAGTGCCTGTCCCTCACGCTCCATGAATGCCTGTATGATACTAGCTAAGTCGCTTTGTCTCTGGGCCCCACTTTACTCATTTGTAAAACACTAGAGCAGGAGTCAGCAAACTCTTTTGGTAAAGGGCTGGACAGTAAATATTTGAGATTTTGCAGACCACATGGTCTCTATCGCAACAATGCAGCTCTAACACCATGATGAAAAAGCAGCCATAAATAAGCATAGCATGGATGAGGGTCAAAGTAGCCATTCAGCAGAGCAATGAGAGCCCACGACATTTTTCAGCACCATGAAAATATTTTAAATTTTAATTTCTTTCAAGATCAGAAGAAAAAAAGAATACAATAATAATGAATATATAATAATGAATTTAGCCTGGGTTATATTTGTCTTTATACCAACACAATCATAAAATACAATTTTTAGTTTTTTAGTTTTTTGGTTTTTTGTTTTCTTTATGGAGGAAGGAGTCACAAAGGAAAAAGTGCCTAGGGCCCACAAAAGTCAGAATGTGGTCCTCTGTAAGAAAATACGATTTTCTTTGTGGACACTGAAATTTGAATTTCTTATAATTTTCATTTGTCATGAAATATTCTTTTGATTTTTTCCCAACCATTTAAAACTATAATAGCCAATCTTAGCTCACAAGCTATCCAAAAACAGGCGGTGGGCCACACACCCCAGCACGAGAGGATCTCTAAGCCTTTCCAACTCTTGCTTTGGTCAGATCATCAAGAGTGAAATATGGAATTAAGCAGAGATGTCAAGGCTTTGATGAAGAATAGGAAGTTACACCCTCACCCCAGAGTTACTGTTAACATCTTGGCTCTACAGTAAACATACTGAAGTAGTGTGACACAAGAAACAGCTATGTAGGAATCTAGCAAAAGTCAATTGACTTTGGACATGTCAAGGGGTTAGCTCAGACCTCAGGAAGCCCACGGACATAAATAAGCCCTCCAAGACAAAGCACAGGAAAGGAGTGTTGAGTTTTTCCTTACAACAACCAATTCTGATGTCAACTGAATGTCTTACAATTTATTTCAACTCTGACACCAAATACCCAGATTTAGCATCAGACTTCACAGGTTTAAGGGTTCAGTCCCACAGGACTGCCTTACTTCAGAGGCCAGCCACAAGTATTGGGTCCCCAGGTTACTTATACTTCTGTCTGACTTGGCCACAAAGTCAGGGTTTCCCCCGACTTTAGGTTCAATAATTTGCTAGGTCAGCTGACAAAACTCAGGGAAACACTTTGCTTACATTTACCGGTTTATTACAAAGGATACAATTCAGAAACAGCCAAATGGAAGAGATGCATAGAAGAAGGAATGGGGGATGGGCGCATGCAGGGGTTGGGTGCATATGCCTTCTGCCAACACGCCACCCTCCCAGCACCTCGATGTGTTACCAATCCAGAAGCTCTCTGAACCCTGTTGTTTAGAGATTTCTGTGGAGGTTTTATCACATAGGCATGGCTCATTAAATCACTAGCTCAGTTTCCAGCTCCTCTACCCTCCCTGGAGGTTGGGGTGGGGCTGAAAGTTCCAAGCTTCTAATCAAGGCTTGGTCTTTCTGGTGACCAGCCCCCATCCTGAAGCTGTCTAGTGTCCTACCGAGAGTCATTAGATTAGAACAAAAGACACTCTTATCACTCAGGAAATTCTGAGCATTTTAGGATCTCTGTCAGAAACTGGGGTCAAAGACCAAATGTATATGTTTTCTTACACCACACAAGGAAGCACCTAACACCAGTACCTACTATGAGCAACACTGCACAGCATTCCACATACCCCAGCTCAGCCCCACGACAATCCACAAAGTAGGTGCTACCATTATTCTCATTGAGCAGATGAGGAAACTGAGGCACAGAGGGGGAAGTAACCTGCTCAAGGTCACACCACTAAGAAATCAAAGAGCCAGGACTTGATCCTAATCTGTCTGGTACCAAAGCCCCAAGTGTGTAACAGCTACGCTCAGGTGTGAAGTTCTCATTAATCTCCTAATCACCTAATCAATGGACCCCAAGATGGCTTTATAGCAATCAGCCAGGAGTGATTATTGCCCCCAGGGCATATCTGGCAATGTCTACAGACATTTTTGATTGTCATAACTGGAGGGGAGGGGCTGCTACTGGCATCTGTGGGTAGAGACCAGGGATGCCATTAAATACTCTACAGTGCACAGGACAGCCTCCCACAACAAAGTTCCCAGTCTCAAATGTCAATAGTGTTAAGGTTGAAAAACCCTGCTTTACAGGTTTTCAAACATTTTTCATTGTGTGACTACCTAAAGAATTTTAAAAAGTGTTTACATTCTTGCACTTTTTTGTTTGTTTGTTTGTTTTGAGAAAGAGTCTTGCTGTGTTGCCTGGGCTAGAGTGCCATGGTGTCAGCCTAGCTCACTGCAACTTCAAAGTCCTGGGCTCAAGCGATCCTCCTGCCTCAGCCTCCTGAGTAGCTGGGACTACAGGCTTGCGCCACCACGCCCAACTAATTTTTCTATTTTTTGTAGAGACGTGGTCTCACTCTTGCTCAGGCTAGTCTCGAACTACTGACCTCAAGTGATGCTCCCGCCTCAGCCTCCCAGAGTGCTAGGATTACAGGTATAAGCCATCATGCCCAGCCTTGCACACTTTTTTAATTTTTATTTTTAAAATTTTTTAGAGATGAGGTCTCCCTATTTTGTTCAGGCTGGTCTCAAACTCCTGACTTCAAGTGATCCTCCCACCTCAGCCTCCCAGAGTAGCTGGGACAACCTTGCACATTTTTAAGCAGACATGTTAAACTATTTCATCATAAATTAATGTTTGCAAAGGATCTAATTCATAGTGCATTATAAATATTGACTTTTTAAATAAAATTGTTACATCATTCTTTTAAATACAAAGTAATCTAGATCACATAGCAATTTGATACCAACCATCAGCCTATCATCCATGGTAAAAACACATGAAACCAGCTTTTCTTTAGAGTCTGGAATTTCACATCTTTCCTTTTCTCTGTAAACTTTATATTTCCACTTGACTTCCCCCATAGAATTTTATCCTAATATTATATGTGTGCATATGTGGGCATATATGTACATATGTATGCATATGTACGTCTGTGTATATGTGTGTGTATATATACTATATATATGTTTGAAAGTCTTTCATTGATCACACTTTCATAATTTCCTGCCACCAAACACATCCATTAATTGAAATTATAGGCCAGGTGCGGTGGCTCATGTCTGTAATCCCAGCATTTTGGGAAGCCAAGGCAGGAGGATCACTTGAGGCCAGGAGTTCAAGACCAACCTGAGCAACATAGCAAGACTCTGTTTCTACAAAAAATTTTAAAATTAGCTAGGTGTGGTGGTGCACCTGTAGTCCCAACTACTCAGGAGGCTGAGGCAGGAGGACTGCTTGAGCCCAGGCATTGGAAGCTGCAGTGAGCTGTGATGATGCCGCTGCACTCTAGCCCAGGGAAGAGAGGGAGACCATTTCTCACCAAAAAAAAAAAAAAAATTATATAATTAAAATTTTTTTCTTTGACCATAAGCCTCTGAAGGTTGAAAATTTTCTTTTGGATTAAGTTGTTATTACACAACTAACCAGACAACAAAATACATCACCTATTTTTATAAATAATTATTAAAGACTCAAAGTAACTTTTTCTTTGGAAATTCATCTCTTAATGAGATGAGATGGGATTATTTTTCAAAAATCAGTTAATGAGTGAGTTGAATATTTCTTATTGCTAGACAGATAGGATTCAGCATTTATTTTATGCCCATTTTTTATTTTCATAAACTCAAGTACTTAGAAACCCTGGGAATGGGAAATAGTTTTATTACAACACCATCACTCAATTCTTTGCATTCTCCCAAATTAACTGTTAAAATCCTGCTGTGATCGCTATTCTGAGTGATCTATCAGCTGATGGTTCAATTATAATAGATTCTGCTTCAATTTTGTTGAAAGCAAAGATTAGAATCATTCACTTCCTCCCTTTCTTGGAAGCATGCCATAAAGATTTAACCAAGACTTCTCCTATGACTATTAATTACGTCTCTGACACTTTCTCAGTGGCACTTTGGTTAACCCAAGACACTCAGAATGGGTTAGGTAAATTAAACCATCATTAATTTTAATATATTTTTCCAGTGTTATATTTCTTACTTCTTGCTCAGGCTGGTCTCAAACTCCTGGCGTCGAGCAATACTCCCGCTTCGGCCTCCCAAAGTTCTAGGATTATAGGCGTGAGCCACTGAAACCGGCCCCCTCATTATTTTAAGTTTTGATTCATGTGGAATCTATTTTGGTGTAAGGAGAGAGATAGGGATCTAACTTTGCAGCCACCACATCATCCCAACATGTTCATGAATGTACACCTTTCTCCACTGCTATAAAATCCACTTTTCAGGCTGGGCGTGGTGGCTCACACCTGTAATCCTAGTACTCTGGGAGGCTGAGGCAGGGGGATTGCTTGAGGTCAAGAGTTCAAGACCAGCCTGAGCAAGGGTGAGACCCCATCTCTACCAAAAAAATAGAAAAAATTAGCCAGGGTGGTGGCATGCACCTGTAGTCCCAGCTACTTGGGAGGCTGAGGCAGGAAGATCGGTTGAACCCAGGAATTGGAGGTTGCAGTGAGCTGTGATGACACCACTGCACTCTACCCAGGGCAAGGGAGTGAGACTCTGTCTCAAAAAAAAGAAAATACAGTTTTTGCACGTGCATAGTCCTTGAGATTTTCCCATTGACCCTGACCACCTTCACATGTCTAGGACCAAACTGCCTTTAGCTCTGCTGGTCCCTGTTTTTGCTATTCCATTTCAGAATTTTCTGGCTATTTTTCTTTCTTTCTTTTTTTTCTGGCTATTCTTGCAGACTTATTTCTCATAAGAATTTCTGAATTGGTTTCCTATTAACTCCCAAAATAAAGCAGGTATTTTTTTTGAATCACCTTAAATGAATAATTAATCAGATAGAACAGACATCTTTCTAATATGAAGTCCCCCTATCCAAGAGCAGGGTGTTCTTTTCACCTATCCAATTCTTCTGCTGAGCCACTTTGAGAAGTCCAGTGGGGCAGCTCCTGGTCTGCCTGGGAGCTACTGGGGTCTGCCCCCTTGTTCAGTGGGAGCAGGTCACACTGCTCCTAAGATCAGGGGACCTTGGTGGAGGCCTGGCTGGACAACTGCAGGGCTGAAGGAGGGGCAACTTGTCACTTGTCTCCCTTCCCTGAGCCTGTCCCAGTGGCCTCCTCTTCTCTGTTGCAGAGACTTGCAAAGCTTGTGACTTAATCGAGCCTTATTTTCACAGAGGCATCTGGAGGAAACAAACAACCCAATGCTTTGGTGGGATCTGGGTCAGGCCTTGTCTCCCCTTGAAATGCTTCTTGACCACTATCAATGCCCAGGGACTCATCCCAGAGGAGCCAGGGGACCATTTGGCTTGGGCCACAGATTCATAAAAGGCCTCCAGTTTACACTTCTCACCCCATCGTCAATTGAGGTGAATCATGGTAACACATCGAAGGAACTGAAAAAAGACAACTTAAATTTGATTCCCATTACCAGAACTCATGCCAATAAGGTGTGCACTATAAATTTCATATAAATCACATAACTATGTGAATAGCACAGCCACATTGCAGGACATTGCCATATGTAAAGGAACACTTAAAAAATTAAGCCTTTCTCTCTCTTTGACTGTGTGTGTGTGTGTGTATGTATTTTTTTTTTTTAAGAGACAGGGTCTTGCTCTGTTACCCAGGCTAGAGTACAGTAGCACAATCATAGTTCACTGTAACCTCTAACTCCTGGGCTCAAAGAATTCTCCTGCCTCAGTCTCCCCAGTAGCTGGGACTACAGGAACGTGCCACCTTACCTGGCTAATTTTTTTTTTTTAGAGACAGGGTCTTGCTATGTTGCCTAGGCTGGAAGCCTGCATATTTTGAGTGACACATAGCTATCACTCAAACCATAATTGGTATTATTCTTTTTGTTTTATCAAAAATTTGAGGCCCAGTGCAGTGGCTCATGTCTGCAATCCCAGCACTTTGAGAAGCAGAGGCAGGGGGATTGCTTGAGGCCAGGAGTTCAAGACCAGCCTGGGCAACATAGCAAGACTCTGTCTCTACCAAAAAAAAAAAAAAAACTTAAAAGTTACATCACTTTACCACCCAAATCCTACATTTTGTGATTGAAATACTTCAAATAATATAGTTTTTGTGTACGGAGAAATAAAACAATAGTATAGTGTCTTATATATCTAGTGCTAAAATAAAGATTAAACATGTCATAACTTGTACAATTCAGTTTTGGCATAACTTCATTTTTTCATATGTTGGAGACCTCCCAAATGGAACGTGCCCCAGGGCTTATTGAGGTCAGCAAAAGCTGTCAGTGCAGCATCTCACCTCGTGATCCTGGGCTTAAAAGGATCAGGTTTTAACCCTGTCTCAACTCACATAACAATTTCCTTCCGTGTCTGCTCCAGCATCATGTACTGTGTCCACTCCTGTTCAGTCTCGTATGTCTTAGACTGATCCACAATCTTTTGGAACATTGTCCTTTTCCTACAAAACACACCAGTTCATTAAAGAGAGCAATTCTTAGTTTTGTTTATTTTTTTAAGGTTAGTCGAGTGAAGCGGTAAGAGTGGAGAAGGAACAAAGAAATCTGTAACTGGTTGTGACCAATTAGTTATAAACACCACTGCACTCAGACCAGCCAAGGGAGCAAGTCTTAGAAGAAGGCAACACCTGGGCTTCTAACATTGGCCGATTCGGATGGAGGCTTATTAAATCAACATAATTCACAAAACAAAGTTAAAAGAACCAAGGCCTGGAGAAGAGTGACGACCTACGTTCTAACCCAGACTCTGCCACTGATTTGTTATCTAATCTTAGCAAATCTCTTGCCCTGAATATCAGTTTTCCCATCTTTACAGTGGGGTAATAATATCTAACTCACAAGGTTATAGTGAGAGTCCATGTGTCCATAGCACAAGTATTGTGCCTGGCACATAGTACATACTAAATCAATTGGAACTATGGTATTTGATACTATTATAATCATTGTTAAATTATTATTATTATTAAAATGAAGAAATACCAACTTGAAATACAAGGCGAGGTCTGTGGCAATGATCGCAATGTCCATCATGTGGATGGCATGCTCATGCTGTCGGCGATTGAGGTTTTGAAAGATGTTCAGGTTCTAAAGAAAAAACCAGAAAACAGATGGGAGAAAGAATGGCGGCAGTAGTCACTCAACTACCAGCGGCCACCCACATGATGGCAGAGGCAGCCCGGCCAATGGAACAAGTGCTGCCTGGGCACACCCAGGCTACTTGTGAGATGGGGTCTCTGGTCTAGGCCCCAACGCCAGCGCTGAGGGCCTTCTTCCTACCTCTTCTCTGAGCAACGTTTTGCCAAACTCCAAGTGGTGTCTTTCCAAGATGGAGGACCCATGGAGCTTGGCCAGTGGATTCTGAGATCTGAATGAAGGGGGCGGAGAGAGAGAGAGAGAGGAGAACAAATCAGTATGGAACGGACAATGGAAAATTAGGACTAAACATCAAGTCTCCCGACTCTTGGGCTTTAGCTTTCTCCACAAGTGATTCTGAGCCACTTTTGAGTCATGGACTCTCTAGAGAATCTGCCGGACAGTGTAGACCCTTATGCCCAGAAAAAGGCACAAACGCACACGATGCCACATGCGATTTTAGAGACATTGGCACTTTGAAGATCATCAATCCTCTGATCCTCCGTACCTGAGTCCTGAGGGAAGCCATTGAATTCCCACAGGCAATGTGTTTACTCATTTCTTTATTTAATAAGTATTTGTTGGGCACTTACTATGTGCCAAGCACTGTGCCCAGTACTTAGATTCACACAGTGTAAAACGTAAACACAGTCTCTAGCCTTGGAGCAGCATGGAAGTCTTCTCTGAGAAGACGCGGAGAAGCATGAATTGTAGTGCTTTCTAACAACTTACAGGACATGGGTCCTGGGCAGAGGCTCAGTTTCCTCATCTGTATTATGGGGATGACACTAGTCCCTGATCTACCCAGCTCACAGGGTGTCATGAGGATTGAATGAAACCATGGTTCAAGGACTGTGCTTCAGAGGCTGTCTGAAATACAAGCTGTAAGGACAGGGGCTATGCCTGTTTTGCTCGCCATGGTACCCCCTTTGGCTAGCAGAGAGCCTACCACACCATATTGGGAGCATTATAAATACAAGGTGAATGAATGAACCACTATTGTTCCTAGTATCTTGGCTCACATTAGTTCAGCAGGTAGGACAGGGAAGGAGGAGGATAAAAGAATTTAATGCATTAGTATCCTATTGCTGCTGTAACAAACTGCCACAAACTTAATGGCTTTAAACAATAAAAATTTATTATCTTACTGCTCTGGAGTCCAGAAGTCTAAAATGGGTCCACAGGGCTGCTTTCCTTCCGTGGGCTCTAGGGGAGAATCTGTTTTCTTGCTTTTTCTAGCTTTTAAAGGCCACCTGCATTCCTTGCTTGCAGCCCTTTCCTCCATCCTCAGTGCCAGCAGGGTAGCATCTTCTCTCCTCTGACCTCCTGCCCCCCTCTTATAAGGACCCTCCTGCTACATGGGGCCCACCCAGATAATCCCTATGTCAAGATCCTTAACAATCACGTTTATCAGGTCTGCAAAGTCCCTTTTGTTTGTTTTTGTTTTTGTTTTTGTTTTGAGACAGGGTCTTGCTCTGTTGCTGGGGCTAGAGTGAAGTGGCATCATCATAGCTCACTGCAAACTCAAAGTCCTGGGCTCAAGCGATCCTCCTGCCTCAGCCTCCTGAGTAGCTGGGACTACAGGCGCGCACCACTGTACCCGGCTAATTTCTATTTTTTGTAGAGATGGGGTCTCACTCTTGCTCAGGCTGGTCTCGAACCTCTGGCCTTAAGTGATCCTCCCACCTTGGCCTCCCAAAGTGCTGGGGTTACAGACGTGAGCCACTGCGCCCAGCCCTAAGTCCCTTTTGAATGTAAGGCAACATATTCCCAGGCTCCGGGATTTGGGATGTGGATATCTTTGGGAAATCGTTATTCTGTCTACCACAGAAGTGGACCCAGATCCCAAGGGCAGAAGCGAGTAGGAAATTGTGAGTATTGAGACTGCCCCCTTGGCCAGTGAGTCTGTCTGGGAGCCATGGAGAGCTGGGGAATGACTCCTGAGGGCTGGGGCTTCGCAGGGAGGGAGGCAGGGGAGGGAGGCTAACTCACTTCATCTGGTAGAGGTTGTTGGTGCCTCTGTGGTCAATGTCATGGCAGAAGGCAGCAGTGACCATGGCCAAGGCCTCCAGGTCCGTGAAGTATCGCTTCAGTTTTCCCGTCTAGAAGGGCAATCAGAGTCCAAGTCACTCCTTTTTTTGTGGGGACTGGAAGCAGGGCTGAAAAGGGAGGTGTGAGTGGTAGAGTCCAGAGCTTGGAAGTGTGGGTCTGATCTTGGCTCCATGCCTGGCTCTGTAGGCTAATCGGAGGTTTGCCCAGGACTGAGGGGTTTCCTGGGATGCAAGACTTTCATTGCTAGAATGGCAACAGTCCCAGGCAAATGGGGACAGTTGGTCACCCTATTCCTGAGTATCCCCCAGTTGGTCTCATTCCTCCCTGGGCCTCAGTATCCCAATCTGCACGCTGAGGGGGAGGGTGTGGGACAAGATGATTTTGAGAAACTTACAGCTGTCAGATGTTAGGATTTGGAGTTTCTGAACATGGCCAGACCGATAAAGCAAACCTTCCAAATCTTGTCTATTGGTTTAAGCACAGCCCAGAGGAATCTTTCCCTGGGATTCTTTCAAATACTTAACTTTTTATTTGTGCTGGTGTTGAAGTAAAGGGTGGGGAAGAGCTCTGGAGAGCTCATGCTGGCGCTGTGACCCTAAGAAATAAATCAAATCCATGTGGTGTCCTTATCACCTTCTATGGTGGCCTGGTCAGAATTCCTGCCTCTAGGCCCTAGCACTGACTCCGGCTTGACCATTCCAGCCCTGGGAGAAGCAACGAGAATGAGGAGACTGAGCAAAGGCAGAGATTTGCACCATAATCTGGATAGAGAAACACTCTTTCTTTCTTTCTTTCTTTCTTTTTTTTTTTTTTGAGACAGGATCTCCCTCTGTGGCCCAGGCTGGAGTGCAGTGGTGTGATCATAGCTCACTGCAGCCCCGCACTCCTGGGCTCAAGGGATCCTCCTGCCTCACTCAGCCTCCTGGGTGGCTGGGACTACAGGCGTGCACCACCACGCCTGGCTGATGGGCGAACACCTTTAGATAAAATATAAAAAGCTCTGAACCCACTGAGCCAAAAATACTGATGCAACTGCACAGAGATTTGTCCATCCAAGGATCTTATGGCACCGTTTGTAAGAGTGAAAGACTGAAAACAACCTCCATATCCAAGAAAATGGGGCTGGGCAAAAAAATTATGGTATATTTAAACAATATAATACTATGCAGCCATAAAATCGTACCATGGATAAACCTTAAAAACATTATGCTAAGTGAAATAAGCCAGACACAGAAGGACAAATATTATATGATTTCACTTACATGATGTATGTAGAATAGTCAAAATCACAGAAACAGAGAGTAGAAAAGTGGTTACCAGGAGCTAGGGGATGTAGGGAATGTGAAGCTATTGTTTAATGCGTATAGGGTTTCTGTTCAGGATGATGAAAAAGTTCTAAAGATGGATAGTGATGATGGTTGTGCAACATTGTAAATGTACTTAAGGCCGCTGAATTGTAAATGTTAATATGAAAGTGGTTAAAAACTCCAGTCCAGGTTAAAATGCCTGGTTCAGGGTGCTGCCTGATTCCTGAATCATTTCTTTGCTCAAATAAACTCTGCTACACTTAATTTGTCTAAAGTTTTTCTTTTAACAGATTGGCATCAAAAGTGGGATCTGAGGTAGACCTTCAGGGACCTCCAGGAGCACTGAGTGACCAAGCAAAGGTACTCACCAGGGCCCATTGTGTCCATTGATCTATCACAGCAACTGAGGTCATAGGTAAGTTCTCTCTTGGATTCAAGCTCCATGGATTTGTGTTTTGAGCTCTATGGCTCTATCTGAGCAATTTTTACTGGACTGAGTCCAGTATTGGATCTGATAATATATATTATCAGATCCAATATATTGGATCTGATAATTAACTGGATTGGATCCAGTTAGAGGCCTTGGGTAGGTACCTTTTGAAAATGGGTTCCTTCATAAATCTAAGGAATCTGGGACTCCACTTTCTGGGATACCAGTTAATTTTATGTACAAAAATTACAAGCCCAGAACTTGTATATTTTTGTAAAAAAGTGAATTAACCTTACTAAGGACAATTCAGAGTTACAGTGGCCACAGTAGAGAACTTTTAACCTAGATAAAATTTCTCACTTGCAGAGGTGCCTGTACCTTTGGTTTCCACTGGGGGCTATGCTCCCCAGCCTGTAGGATGGGCAGACTACGGGCTGCAAAAAAAAAAAAAAAAAAGAAGAAGAAAGAAAAAAGAAAAAAAAATTCATTTGTGAAGCGTGCTTGAAAAGAAAGCATCGAAAACGCCACAAACAAGCAAAAAAAGAAAAAAAAGTCACAAAAGCTGGGCAATGTGGCTCATGCCTGTAATCCCAACACTTTGGGAGGCTGAGGTGGGAGGACTGCTTGAGGCCAGGAGTTTGAGACCAGCCTGGACAACATAGCAAGACCAAAGCTCTACAAAAAATTTTTTTAAAAAATTAGCCTGGCATGGGAGCACCCACCTGTAGTCCCAACTACTTGGGAGGTTGAGGAAGGAAGATCCCTAGAGCCCAGGAATTCAAGGTTACAGTGAGCTATGATCGGGCCACTGCACTCCAGCCTGGGCAACAGAGCAAGATCCCATATCCTAAAAAAAAAAAGTGGCTGATATGGTGTACGGCCACATTTAAGGAAATTTCAGGAAATTTCTCAGGGGAAAGGAACACATGATATATTTATGGGAGTGGCTAACAGTTGGTTTGCAGGCATCCTACATGGTGAATGGCAAGCTTTTCTATTCCAAGGTTTTCTAATCTTTATTTTTTTAAACGAATCTCCAGATTACTATGACTTGTGTTACCAGGCTAACTATAGAAATGGATACCTCTTTATATCAGGCCATTTTATAGTGAACAATGTCCTTAATCACCATCATGCCCTGAACAAAGACTGTGACCAATTGAACTGTTGAACTGTTGAATTATCTCTATACTGGATCTTTATTGCCTGAACTTTGAATTCTTTGATTTTGGTCAGTTTGGTTTGTTGGGACTCCTGTTAAGGAGTATAATTCAGCTTCTTGGAATTATCCTCCTGAGAGGCTCCTAATAATATCCCCAATGTGTTGTATCCCCTCAAGAATCTCAGATGCTAATATGCAGCCATCCTTTGTACATCAAATGGTCTCATTATGGTTAAAATAACAAAAGCATGAAGAAAGCATAAAGAATCATCCAATTAATTTGACATTGTGAATTGTGAATTCTATACTGGTACCAAACAAGTCCATTATGATGCTGACAGAAAGTGATGTCAGTGTCCAAGGTTTTGGTCAATCTCTCAAAATTCAGAGGCTGATCAAAAAGGGGGAATTGTTACATTAAATTAAATTTGGCCTAAAGCTGCTTCCACACATATCAAACTGTAAACTAACTTAATATGGAAACATACTGCAACCTGAGAGTATATTCTTATAACAAATAATCAAGTCTTGGCCAATCATAGCAGCTGAGCTTTCAGCCAATCACAGGCTGCAAACTGCTCAGACATGTCCAAGTAAAGCAAACATCAAGTTGTAACCAATCAAACTATTTCTATATGTCACTTTCTTTTTCTGTCTATAGATACTGCCTGCCCACCTTGCTGTGTGGAGCTCTCTGAACCTTTACTGGTTCAGTATGCTGCCTGGTTCATGAATTGTTTCTTTGCTCAATGAACTCTACTAACTAATTTGTCTAAAGTTTTTCTTTTAACAGCTCCAAGAAGAAAATCTAGAAAAAGTTGTGCCATGGTTACCACCAAATAACCAGACTGAGGTTGGGGGTAGGTGGCAACTTTCTTTTTTTTTGAGACTGAGTCTTGCTCTGTTGCCCTGGCTAGAGTGCAGTGGCATCATCATAGCCCACTGCAACCTCCAATTCCTGGGCTCAAGTGATCCTCCTGCCTCAGCCTCCTGAGTAGGTGGGACTACAGGTACGCACCACCTCGCCTAGCTAATTTTTCTATTTTTAGTAGAGACAGGGTCTCACTCTTGCTCAGGCTAGTCTTGAACTCCTGAGCTCAAGCAATCCTCCTGCCTTGGCCTCCCAGAGTGCTGGGATTACAGGCGTGAGCCACGACGCCCAGCCTGTTCTCTTTTTATTTTATATGCTTCTCTATTCTTGGAATTCTTTCATGCTAAGCATGTATTACTTTTGCATAATTCTTAAAAGGCAAGAAATAGAGGAAGAAGAGCAATGCTGTTGCTGCCACGTGGAGTCTGTATGAGGTTGTCCTGTGTGGCACAGGCCCACCCCTCCTGCCCTGCCAGCCCCGCCATACCACCAGCAAGGAGAACATGGTCTGCCCCACGTTGAAGCCGTGCCGCCAGTTATGGTAGGTGATCTTGCGGTAGCCCTTACTCAGGGAGTACATGAACCGCACCAGGGCCTGTGAACACATGTATGTCAGTGAGGCAGCAGCATGTACTCGGCCAGCAGACCAGGGCCCTCCCTCCTGAGGCCTGAGGTCCTCCAACCCCATTACTGGACCAGAAGGTAGGAACTAGCAATAGATGCAATAATGTAGTGAAAGTGCTTTGCAAACTGCTAAATACCATGAAAATGGCTGCTGTTGTTAGAACATAAGGTGAATGTGGGTCCATCAGTGACTCCAAAACTGTGCCCCAGAGAGCTAGTGTCCTGGGACAAGCTAATAGGGGCTTTATAGGGGAGGAAAACACAATGGTTCTTTAATCCAGTGGTTCTCAAACTTGAGTGTGCATCAGAGGGCTTGTTAAAACACAAAGTTTCTGATTCATTAGAGCCGGGAGTGTGAAAGTGTGTGTGTGTGAAAGAGAGAGAAAATTTGCATTTCTGATAAGTTCTTAGGTGATGCTGATGTGGTCTGGGGCAACACTTTGAGAACCACGGCTTTAATCAAACAAGTCTGGAGAATTCTGTGCACCACATACCACCACCTGCCCCCAGCACACACTTCTGCCCATCGCTCATTCCCCTGGATTCACAGTGCACCTTAGCAAGGAATCCTGAAGGGAAAGGGCCCTATTTCAATTGGTTTAGCCCACATTTCCTGCCCTTGTTTGACTATAGGACCCTTTTTGCACACATCTATTCACGGGCTTCAGAGCTTAATGCCTTGGAACCCACTGCAAGAAGCCAGTGCACCCAAAACGTCACACTTCAGAGAAACAGTGTGTCTCTTTTCCAATAAATGACTCATCTGTGCAACATGACTAATGCTTTAAATCCTAAACACTGAGGGTACACTCTTTTTAAGGTACTTTATAGATTGAGTTTAAAAAAAAAAAACAAGAAAGAAAGAAAAAGAGAAAAGGAAACCAAAGATGTTTGTTTTGACCTCACCTCTTGCGGGATGTGAAATTTATCCACCACTCTGAGCTCATAATACATCTGTATTCCACATTTCACCAGCTCCAGTTCTGTTAGGGGCAAGTCGCTGAAGTGGAATTTATTAATTTCATATTTATCTGCATCTGGCAGCTCTACTTGCTGTATAAGGAACAGAATCAAGTGATGAGGGAACACGAAGTGTCCCTGGGCCCCCAGCCCTGTCCCTTTCCCAGATCTACTGGGAGGATCAGAGCAGAGTGGGAGGGAACATGCTTTGCAAAGAGGCGCCCACACACACTCAGGAACACCCTGCACATGTCACGTGTCGGGGCCAGCGCTGTTCCAGTTCAGCTCACCAGGATCTCAGACAGCTCCTCTTCCTCACATTCCCAGGGCTCCTTGCCATACGCCTCTCTGGTTTTCTGCCAGGGCCCAAAATAGTAGAGAGGAAAACAAGAGGGTTACTACATCCAAGGCCTAAACATGCTTCCACTTTCCCATCCCCATCTACCTCTTCCTCCAAAGTCCTGACAGCGGAACCTCCACCTCAGAGACGCTGCCCTTTACCATTCAATGATCCGCAAATTCAAGTCACGGGCTTTGGGGCTGGGTGTGGCGGCTCATGTGGGTGATCCCAGCACTTTGGGAGGCCACGAATTCGAGACCAGCCTGGGAAACCTGGACAGACCTCCTTTATACCAAAAAAAAAAAAAAAAAAAATCCAAAAAACAAACAAACAAACAAACAAAAAAACCAAAATCAGCTGTGATGACACAGGCCTTTTTAGTCCGAGCTACTTGGGAGGCTGAGGCGGGAGGATCACTTGAGATTACAGTGAGCTATGATCGTGCCACTGCACTCTAGCTTGGGCAACAGAGCAAGACCCTGTCTCAAAAACAAAAACAAAAACAAAGTCATAGGCTTTGAAGCCATAGAGACCTGCATCCAAATTTGAGCTCTGCCATTTACTAGCAGTATTATTTAATGCCTCTAATTCTCAATTTTCTTATCTGTAAAATAGGGATAATAAAAGTACTTAAATGATAAATTAAAATTCTATTGTGCAAAGTTATTTTTATTTTTTTATTTTTTTGTTTTTGCAAAGTTATTTTTAAACAACATATATACAACTAAATTAAATAATGCGTTTAAAGCACTTAGCATAGTGCTTGGCACATAGTAAACACTAAAATAAAATAATGTTGTTGATAGCTGTATTGTTATTACTACTTACTGGGAGTAAGCAGGTGTTGGCCATGGTCCTTGTTCTTCCTCTCATTTACTGTGTGACTAGAGGGCAAGTTTCTGCCCTCTCTGGGCCTATTTTCCCATGTACCAGAGGAGGAGGAACCCAGACCCAGTTACCTCTTTCTGATTTTTTGACTCAGAGCAAAATCTGTTAACTTTTAACTGGTTCACTGAGGCTATGTCTCCATAGCTTCCACATATCCATCATTTGGCTGAAATTATGGACACAGTCAAGCAAACTGGGAGGCAATTCATACAAACTGGATGTTTTCTCTTCTGAATTTACCAGTTATTGGGATGAAATGATCACATTTTTTGTGGTATCTTCCCAGCTCAAGAAATGGCCTGTGTTGTTTCAACTTGTGAGGCCTGTAAGCCAAGGTCTTGGGAGCTCAGCAGGGTGGCATATCCAATGCCATTTGGCTAAGTCAATATACTTCTAAAATCTTGGTCTCTTTGAGACCAAAACTCCAGGAATAATGAATCATTGAAAGAGATGCTTTCTCTTTGAAATCATCTAGTCCAGTTTCCCACCTGAGGTAGGATTCTCCTCTATTGCACCTCTGTTATATGATCATCCCGCCTCAGCTTGGATACCTCTCACGATGGGATGCTTACCATCTCCTAGGCAGCCCATTCCCAAGAATGGTAGAGAACTTTTTTTTTTTTTGGAGACATAGTCTTGTTCTGTTGCCCTGGCTGGAGTGCAGTGGCGTCATCGTAGCTCGCTGCAACCTCCAACTCCTGGGCTGAGAACTTGTTCATTATCCTGACAAAGGTTAAGTGAAACCTATTCCCACCTAGATGATTTGAGAACAAGTTACTTTCCCCTTCTGGGCCTCAATTTCTTCATCTCTACAGTGAGGATAGAAATCCTTATCCTGCCCATCTTACTGGGCTAATGCTTGTAAGCATCAAACAAGATCATAAGTGTGAATTTGCCTTATAAATTATATAAGTGATGAAACTATGTGAGGGCTCCCTACTTCCTCTGAATTTCTTCTTTGCTCACCAAATGCTGCTGTGATTGGATAGAGTCTTCTAAGTAAGTGATCCCACAAGAAGAGATTCCAAGAAACTGATCATCGTCCACTGCTCTGTCAGATAAAGCTTCCTCTCAGAGTAGGGGTATGGCTAGTTGACCCTGTCTCTAGCGCTAGGTCAGCCTGGAGCACAGTGAAAAATGGAGCTTCTCAGCCAGGTGCAGTGGCTCACGCCTATAATCCTAGCACTCCTGGAGGCTGAGGTGGGAGGATCACTCGAGGTCATGAGTTCAAGACCCTCCTGAGCAAGAGTGAGACCCTGTCTCTACAAAAAATGGAAAAAATTAGCCAGGCATGGTGGCACGCACCTGCAGTCCCAGCTACTCGGGAGGCTGAGGCAGGAGGATCGCTTGAGCCCAGGAGTGTGAGGTTGCAGTGAGCTGTGATCACACCATTGCACTCTAGCCATGGGGACAGAGCAAGACTCTGTCTCAAAAAAAAAAAAAAAAAAAAAATGAAGCTTCTAGAGCTGTCAAGCCAATGTCTGGCGCCAAGACTGAGGTTTCCTAGCTGTCCCCAGGCCACACAGAGCAGTCACTATGCCACTCTCTGGCACTCATCCATCCATTCATCCATTCGTTCAACTCTGAGGGCTGTGCATCCCTGTGCTAGGCAGGAGGAGGGATATAACAACAAACCAACCCACACCCAGGCTGTGCCCTGGTGGAGCTTCAAGTCTCACCTTAGTCTGGCCACATCTCTGGGCACAGACTCTACTAGAGTAGAAAAAAGTAAAGAACATTCCATACCAGGATTTCCTGAATTTCTTCATTGTCACACTTCACGTGATATTTTACTATGTCCTGGAAAATATCCTTCCTATTTTCGAGTTTGTTCATTGACTCATAGGTGTCAGGATTTAAGACAGACCAGCCCAGAAATTGAGTCAAAGACTGAAAAGAAAGAAAGGAAGAATCAGAGACCAAACACCCAGGTTTGATACTGATTCTGTAACTCAGGGCAAGACTCTCTAGGCCTCCATTTTCTCAACTCTAAAATGGGTTTGATAAGCTGAGTGCTGCCCACCTTGCAGAGGTGTTGTAAAGATAAGGTAACGTAATGGATATGACCACATTTTAAGTAAAGAGCTAACATACATAAAGCATCATTCTTCGGCATAAGAACTTCACAAAAAGGGAACATGTTTTGCATACGTGGGGACGGGGTATTTAGGAACTCTCGGTACTTTCAGTTCAATTTTGCTGTGAACCTAAAACTTCTCTAAAAACTAAAGTTTATTGATTCAAATTTTTAAAAAGGGAATGTGGATTTCTCTGACAACACATCGGTGCAGTGCAGAAGTGAGAGCAAAGAAAGGTGAGCCTCCTGTCCCTCCACACGATAACACGCCAGGGCCCCACCACGAAAGCTGACTCTGAATCCCAACCTCCTAGAAACCATACCTCCATGAGGGTCTCATCCATCTCATCAAAGGGCTTCCCATCTTTACGATTGTAAAACGTGGCCACCCCAACAATTTCTTCCTTCTTGTTCACAATTGGCATAGAAAGGACATTTTTAACCGTCCATCCAGACTCATCCAATGGCTCTTTCTACAAGAGAAGAGCCACATTAGGTTTTCTCAGGTTCTGGGCTGCAGAGGCAGCTGTGATGGATTTCACACTTTGTCGTGACCCTGATTGGTTGAGGAGGGTGGCAAGAGGATGGAGCTTGTCGGATTTTGCATGGTTTTAGCCACCAAGGAACACCATGAGCAAATAGCCCATCTGGTTGGAATTCCTTAAGCCAGGTAGCCATATTGTTTTCATCCCTAAGATGTAAGGGCCAGCGTGTGTCAGGCAGTGTGTTATGGGCTGGGGATATGATGTGATGATGTGCAGAAACAGCCCAGAGAGGTAGTGTTGCCCTGTCAGATACAGGAGGTAAAGGCAGGGGACTGGCTTAAAAGGACAATGCTGGTGATTCTTGTAACTTTGAAACAATCAACTAGATATAACTTGCACTTTTTGCCTCTTGTCTTGACTTCTGTGTTATTTTTGGCATGTCATTTTGTCTCCCTGGGCCTCAATGTTCTCCTCTATAGATGGGAAAGCGTATGTACTTCACTGAACAAATAAATTATAAGATGCCTTTGGTAAGTCATTTCCCATCTGTCTGAGCCTCACTTTCATCATTTATAGTATCAGGATAACTGGACTAATTTCTAGACTCTTTTTCCATTGGTTCATCAAACATCTTACAATGGTAAGAAACTGAGCTGGAAGCCGGGGAAACCAAAGCAAACGAGGCCAAGATCTTGTCCTCAGGTTGCTCATAGTAGGTAAGGTAAATGAGCAATTACACTGCAGTGTGGGAAGTTCTCTAAGAGAGTTATCTTTATAGAACTGTGGGAGCCAGAGGAGAAAAGGCTTCCTGGAGTAAGTCTTCAGTTCTGAAGTTTAAAGATTCTTAAGGTGGTGATATGATAATTGTTATTATTTAAGTAACCCTAGAAAGTGAGGCAACTCTGTCTAAGCACCTGGTGAGAGAGCGTCTCCAGAGGCATGCGGAGCAGAGCCTGAAGAGCACAGGGCCGTCCTGAGCTCAAGACCTGCCTCCCCCCAGCTCTCTAACTAAACCTTCAGGGAATCCCTCCCTCTGAAGGCCATGATATGGAGGCAGATTTTATTGAAAGTGAAATGGGACGCCATTAAAGATTTTTAAGCAAGGGAGTTACTCGATTTAACTTAAGTTGTAGAGGACGAGTGACAGGAGGAATACTAAAATGTAAAAATAAGATTAAATTTGCTTTCTAAGGTGGTTAAGCTGCAATCAGTTGGACAACTTGGGTAAAGACCAAGTTCTGTTGTTGTTCTGATCAAGGTAACAACTCTCAACAACTCTGGGCTTGTCACATTGATGGGGTCAAAATCGTAACAAAGGAAGTACAATTTTAATTTCGGAAGTATATTCTCTCTAAGTTCTTTCATAATGGTCTTTGAGGAATAAAAAAAACAATTCGCTGATTTTCCTAAGAGTCATTTTTATTTTCTTCTTAATTATTTTTCTTTCGTTTGTTTAGCCTAGCATGATAAATCCAACAAATATTGACAGGGCACCTGGAGCTGAAGATGTCAAGGACAAGACCCAACCTGGACCAAAGGAAGCCAGTATTTTACCGAGAGAAATTAGCTTAAAACAGAAGTTAGGATAATAGAAGATGAAGTAAGGAAAATACATGAGAGGCAAACTCCTTAGTATGCATTTCCAGGCCCTGCGTGATGTGGCCTCCGTCTACCTCTCTAGAGTCTTCTCCTGCCACTCTCCTGCTCGGCGTCTCACTGTAGTTCCTTCTAGAATAATAAGCCATCTCTTTCCTGCAATTTTCCCCCCTCTTTACTGCCCAAACATAATTTCCTCAGGGACACGTTTCTTGACTCCTCCCAGATTAAGTCAGGCCCCCCCCCCCCCCCCCCCGACGCCAGCACGAGCTCCTCCTCCGTCCCTTGCCCCTCTCCCGAGCCCACTCTGTGTCTCTTCCCTCACACTGTCCTGAGCTCCGTGGAGAAAAAGACCACGCCTGCCTGGTCCACCACTGTAGCCAGCGTAGTACTGTGCCAGTGCCTGTCACAGAGGATGCTCTCCATAATCATTTGTTAAAAAAAAATAATAAAATACAAACAAAATTAATGGACTATTAAGCAACATTCCATAAAAATTCCAACAAGAAATGATATTCAGCCAGGGGAATCAGAATAAAACTTAATAGAAGTTGGAGCATTTGAGGTTGTCGTTGAAGGGCAGAGAGGATTTAGGCAGGAAATAATGGTCACTAGGGGAACAACATAAGCAAAGGTCCCGAGGTCAGAGCTGGCTGTGGTGGCACACACCTGTAGTTCCAGCTGCTCAGGAGGCTGAGGGTCGCTTGAGCCCGGGAGTTCAAGGCTGCAGTGTGCTATGATCACACCTGTGGATAGCCACTGCGCTCCAGCCTGGGCAACATAGTGGGACTCTATCTCAAAAACAAAAATATCCATGGCAAAGCTGTGTTTTGATTATACTTATTGAAATATAATTTTAATGTCTAAATCTGATAATAAAACTTCAGAGCTTTTGTTTATTGTGTATCTTGGGAGGAGAAGATGTCCTGAGGCCAGAAAGCAAATGGTGTGAATGTTAAAACTGAATGTGCTGTCAGATGTGGTGGCTCCTGCCTATAATCCTAGCACTTTGGGAAGCCAACGCGGGAGGATGGTTTGAGGCCAGGAGTTTGAGGCTGCAGTGAGCTATGACGAGGCCACTGCACTCCAGCCACAGTGACAGAGCAAGACCCTGTCTCTAGAAAAAAAAACAAAAAAAGAAAAAAACCACCTGAATGTGACCTTGGAAGTTACCAATTAACTCCCTCCCTGCTTCCATTGGCACATGACTTTCCTCCACGCATGGTTTTACTTTGTTGAGATTGCTTCCCAACACAGTAGGCGGATTCTAATGTATTCTAATGCTCTTTTTGGAGAAAAAAATCATATGACTAAGAGAGCAAATAAAATATTACTTACTTGAAATGCAAAAAAGTCCTCCGCAGGCGCATTCATGATGTTGCAAATCTGAAAGCCATGAAGGGGAATAACAGAGTTGTGATTAGGCCTGATGGAGTACTCAGCAAAGCACTGTACGCTGTTTTCAGAAACACCATGTTCTTGCCCAAGGCATTCACATTATTTTCATCAGGTAGACGTACACAAGATGGCTTTGAATTATTAACTGAGGCTACTGGACAGAAAAGTCACCTTATAAATACTACTTCTTGCTGTTTACTCCACTCCTGAATCATTTCTAAGCTTTGAAAAAGTTAAGGGACAATTTGTCATTACTGGTAGCTGTATAGTATCCCATTTTGTTGTTCCCCTTTTGTTGAATACTTGGGTTGTGTCCAGGTTTTTAAAAAAATTAATATAAATAATGCTTCTCTAAATATATTTGACTCAACTACATTTGGGTTCTGTTTTGTTTGTTTTGACAGGAAGGGGTTTTTTTCTAGGGTATAAACGTCAAAACAGAATAAGAAAGGAAGTCCAAGCATAAGGGCTCAGGCCTGTAATCCCAGCACTTTGGGAGGCTGAAGTGGAAGGATCACTTGAGGCCAGAAGTTTGAGACCAGCTGGGGCAATATTGCAAGACCCCATCTCTACAAAAAAACTTTAAAAATTTAAAAAATTTTAAAGCTGGGTGTCATGGCATGTGTCTGTAGTCCCGGCTACTTGGGAAGCTGAGGCAGGAAGAATGCTTGAGACTAAGAGTTTGAGGCTACAGTGGGCTGCGATTGTGACACTGCACGCCAGCCTGGGTGACAGAGCAAGACCCTATCTCTAAAAGAAAAAAAAAAAAGAAATGAAAGGTACCAGTTTACCCTACCATGCAAGAGATCAGATGACAACGACACTTATCTGATCCCCCTAGGGCCTTCTGGGGCCACTGTGTAGAGTTGTGCAGTATGTGAACTGCACAAAAGCATCTGGCCGAGGGGCCACTGGAAGCTGAAATCCAGCCTGTGCTCTGCTTGCAGAGGTGTGCCCCTGACCTTTCTCTAGCCATCACTGAGAAGGGGTGCCCTCTTCCAGTTCTCAAAAAGGCACCACATGGGCTTGCAGCGGCCCTGCCTGTCTACACAGGACTGGACTGTCTGTGTGGCAGAGGGCGAGCTGCCCCTGCTCCTGTCCGAGGACTGCCCATTCACTGCACCATCCTTCTGGCCTCTTCTTGGACCAGCTCCATCACTTTTCGTTGTTCTCTCCTGATCTCTGGCTTCTCCGAGGGCTCTTTCCCCTCAGTCTGTGAGCATGCCTGAGTTGCCTCCATCCTTGAAAATGATTAAGGATTCTTCCTTAACTCAACATGGTCCCCTTGGCCACCATCCGGGCATTTTCCTCTTTTCTCTTGCATCCTTTACCTTCTTACCCCCACCCACTACTCAGTGAGCCACATGCTGTCCCTGCCTCCACCTGGCCACCAAATCTGCTCTCATCAGGGCCACCCGCGGCCTTATAACCACCAAGCCCGATGGGGGTTTTCTGTTCTTTTCTCAACTAGTTCACTTTGCGGCATTTGATCATCTCTCTCCTTTTTTTTTTTAATTTATAGAATGTTCAACTTTATTAGTTGCAAAAAATACTAATTAAAATAAAAATTGGATAACATTTAAAAATATCAGATATGAGAAGGGTTTAAAATTCGTAGCACCTAGTATTTCACTATGGTTCACTGAAGCCGCAGTGAAATCTGATTCTCACACACAAAGCCTTCGCTCACTACAGCACCTGCAATAACTCAACCAGCAGAGGCCTACCCAAGGTAGCCACACTTGAAAAGAAGCTGCACTATCTGCAATTTTCTCACTGGGTTTATCATTAGACACAGACAATTTAAAATTGAATTTTAATGACTGTAGGTGTCACAGCTTCAATACCTGAAATTTTTAGATGCTTTGACCTACTGATTGTACTTTTAAAAAGTTATCTAAAGAAAATGATCAATGATACACAGAAAGGCTTACATGTACATCTCTGTCATGGCCTTATCACATTGTAGTGTAGACATCTGTTAGTAAAGACATCTTCTTAACTGATTATGAGCTTCAGAACAGAAACTGTATCTGATTCATCTATCTGTGTATCCCCAGAGCCCATCACCGTGCCTGGCACATAGAAAACGCTCAGTAAATAAACCCCCTGCTACATGGACAGCATTATGTAGTGCCTGGGGAAGGGTGCGGGGGTGACCAGTTTCAGATATAGGGCTGGTATGCCACTGACAGACACGACCTTGCTCTCAGGCACAAGGGATGCCCTCACTCCACCCTTGACTCTCAATGGGTGCAGCACTGTGGGAGACACAGCATTTGAGCTCTGCTGTATATGGGAGGGCTGGGACTGGGAGGTTGGGGTGGCAATTAAGTCCCTGGTGTGAGAGGTTAGGACTTAGTCTCGGAAGCCTAGTAGACCAGCCATTCATGACTTTGTCCCTGACACACATGCGTAAGTATCTTTCTTTGTCAGTGAGACTGTGCACCTTTCCATCTAAGGATTATTTCTCCCTGTGTTTCATATTTCCTCAAATGTTTATTATCTGTTCATTTCTTTGGACCAACTGCCAAGAGAATTGAGAAACAAGAGAATCAGGCTTTTAGAGATCCACACTTCCCATCATCTTTTCTGCTCTCTTGATCGGAAATCCATTTACTCTTCCGCCTGATCCAAAACCCTCCCCCTTCAAAGTTGTATTACTTACCAGGCCATTTTGGGCAACATAAGAGGGGAGACCGCTTGCTAAAGCCCAGTGGTCAGGAGGGGGATTCCTGTGAAGGCCAAAGACAAATCGTGACTTTCGGTGCAGGCACTTTTGGAGCAAAGGCTTGAATCTGGGTCCTCGCCCTCCCCATACTGTTTGGTGCTCTGAGCACCTGCTTGTATTCACTACATCTGACCAAGCCCAACCATCTTAATGTCCAAATCCAGACATGGAACAAAGAGTGATGAATATAACATTTTACTGATTGCCCACCAAGCGTGACTACCCAAGAAAAGAGACAACATTCATTCTACAGATTATTGGCTACTGAGCGAAAACAGATACCTTCATTTCCCTCATAAAGTTAGTAGCTCAATACTAAGTAGAGAGCGAAAAAAAATCATCTATGGTGAGCTCCTACCACGTACTAAGCACTAAACTAAGTACTTTACGTACTTATCAATCCCTCAAAACAATATTACAATTTCTGGTATTATTACTTTTTGCTTGTTTGCTCTGAGAAAAAACACACACAGAAAAATGTATTTTAAAAACTTCATCAATCATTAGAAAATGAACATTTATGAAACCACAAGGACATCAAGAACAGCATTGTCAGCTCCTTAGAAGCTCTCGGCTTCTCCTTCCAGTCACAGCCTTCTCCCTGACCCCCAAGGTAACCATTATTCTAACATTATGCTAATTATATTCTCGCTTTTCTATAGGGTTTTACCACCTGAGCAAGCTTTCCTGTTCCCTGTAGTGGATTTAATTTTGTCTGTTTTTCAACTTCATTTGGATAGAATCACACAGTGTATATTATTTTGTCTGGCTTCTTGTTTGTGTCGCTGTTATTCATTTGTTTTATTGACTTACAGTTTTCCCTTGTATTACTGTAGAACAATTTGTCCATTCAACTGTCGATAGACATTTCTCTCCCTCCCCCTCCTCCAGTGTGGGACTAATACAAACTGTGCTGCTGTGAACACTCTGGTACATGTGTGCACTCAGTTCCATATGGTATATTCCCAGGAGTAGAAATACTGGGTCATAAGATGTACAGATCTTTGACTTCACTACAGAAGGCCAAACTGTTTTCTAAAGTGACCGTGGGCAAGTGTGGTGATGCATGCCTGCAGTCCCAGTTACTCCGGAGGTTGAGGCAGGAGGATCAGTTGAGCCCACAAGCTTGAGGCTGCAGTGAGCTATGATTGTGGCATAGCCACAGCACTCCAGCCTGGGCAACATAGTGAGACCCTGTCTCTAAAAATAAATAATATTATAAATAAATAATAATTTAAAAAACTTAAGTGATTGTACCAATTTACACTTCCATCAATGGTGCATTAGAGTTTCCTTTGCTCCACATCCCTGTCAATACATAGTATTTTCAGACTTTTAATTTATAGCCCTTCTTCAGAGGATTGAAGAACATTAAAAATAATAAATAAATAAGTGATAGCCCTTCTTATGAGGTCTAGCTCATCATGGTTTTCTTTCACATTTCTCTGCAAATTTAACGAAATAGAGTACCTTCCATAAGTGCATTTGTCATTTGCATTGCTTTTTTGTGAAGTTCCTGTTCATATCCTTTACTCATTTTTATGTAACATTTCTTTTTTATTGATTTGTAAGAGCTCTTTATATATTTTTGATACGAGCTCTTTGTCAGTTGTGTGTGTTGCAAATATCTTTTCTCACACCATGACTTGCCTTTTCACTCTTTGTGGTAACCGTCCTCCTCCATGTCCCTCAGTGATTCTCACCTTGTGTTTATGCCTTTGTACAGACCCCTCCAATAATGAATCAGGGCTGGTCTCTGTGACCAATAGAATATGGTGGATGTGGGTGAGTAATTTTAAGACTAGATCATGAAAGGCATTGCAACTTTCATCTGCTTACTCTGGGGAAGTCACCATGCTGTGAGGTAACTCAAGTAGCCCTTTGTAGAGGCCTATGTGAAGAGAAACTGAGACCTCCTGCCAACAGCCAGCCCCACACAAGTGAGTGTGGTCTGAATTTTCCTTTTTTGGGGTTTTGGTATAAGGCTTATACCAGCCACTTCTTTTTCTATTCACATACAATAATTTGTTTTTATTTATTGTTTATTTTTATTTTTTAGCCAGTCAAATTTAGCAGTGGGGGGTTGTATACTAACTTTAGCGACACTAACGTTAGTAAGTTCTGATAACCCACTACCATCGGACCACATACAATAATTTGTATGAGATTTTCATTATTTCTTCCTTAAATATTAAGTAGAACTCAGCAGGGTGCTTTGGCAGACACCTGTAGTTCCAGCTATACAGGAGGACTGCTGGAGCTCTGGAGTTTGAGGCTAGCCTGGGCAACACAGGAAGACCTCATTTCTTAAAAAAGAAAAATAGGAAATAAAATATAATATTAAGTAAAACTCACCTGTGAAGAAATCTGGCCTGATGTGTCTTTGTAGAAAGGTTTTGATTTATTTTATAGTAATAAGAGTATTTTGGTTTTATATTTCTTCTTGTTTTGCATTTTGTAGGTTTTATTTTTCTAAGAATTTGCCTATTTCATCTAGATTTAAAGTTTTTTGGCATAATATTCTCTCATCTTTTTAATGTCCATGACATTGTAATTATGCACCCGCTGTTCATTCCTGATATTGATTATTTAGTTTTCTCTCTTTCTTGCACAGTCTTGCCAGAGATTTGTTGATTTTTATTAGCCTTTTCAAAGTAGCAACTTTTAGCATTTGTTCATCATTTGTTGTTTTCTATTTCATTAATTGCTGGGCTTATCTTTATTACTTCCTTTTCAGACTGTCTTTGGGTTTATTTTTCTGCTTGTTTGTTTCTAATGTCTTGAGATGATGTGATGGCTAGCTTCTCTCTGCCCATTCTAGATCTACTCTCCGGCCTGCTTCTCCCCGGAGCCCAACCTGTATGGACTATATCAACAGGGCTCCTGGCCCTGCAGCTACCGGTTGAGTTTGGCCAGTGAGGAGACCTAGCCAAAGACTGGAGGGAGGTAGAACAGTGAAGTCAGGTTATTTATTTACCTGGGTCCCCCCTACCAATGTTGATTTGAGCTGGCTATGTTCCTTGACTGAAGGCGAATGCTTCTCTCAAGGTGATATGCTCTACATCTACGGTCCCCAACCTCTGGGCTGCGGATGGGTACCAGTCAGTGGCCCGTTAGGGACCAGGACGCAGTGCTCCCCCACTCCCTCCCGTCTGTGGAAAATTTGTCTTCCATGAAACTTAGGGAGAGGGGAGAGCGGAGGGGCGATTGGGGTCCCACACAGCAGGAGGTGAGCAGCAGGCGAGCAAGCAAGCCAAGCTTCATCTATACATCCCCTCCCCTTCACTCGCATCACCATCACCTGAGCTCCGCCACCCCGCCACCCCGCCACCCCGTCTGTGGAAAAATTGTCTTCCATGAAGCCTGTCCCTGGTGCCAAAAAGGTTGGAGACCGCTGCTCTACATGACTCTTTGTCATTTGATGTTCTGGAAGTTGCCCTTTGAGGCCAGTGTGGTAACAGGCTCCGTTACTATTAACATGTTTTCTTATGGTTCCTTTCACTCCACCCATACCTTTCCCTTTGTAAATAAACCCTCACTGAATTATCCTAATTTGAATGTAACACCTATTTTCTGTTGAGACCCTGACTGATACAGATGGGTACATAGCTCATTACTTTTTCAGACTTTTTTCTTTCCTAATATGTGCATTGAAAGCTGTAAATTTCACCTTAAGCACAATTTCACTGCATCACACAGGTTTTAATATGTAGTATGTTCATTACTTTTCAGCTCAGAATATTTTATAATTTCCATTGATTCTTTTTCCCATGAGTTTTTTTTTTCAGAAGAATATTTCCTAGTTTCCAAGAATATGAGAATTTTCTGATTAGCCTTTTGTTGTTGGTTTCACATATATTTTTATTGTGACCAGAGGACATTCTCTGTATGAGTTCAATCTTTTAACATTTATTAAAGTTTGCCTTATGGCCCAGTACATGATCAATTATTGTAAATATTGAATGTATGCTTGAAAAGACTGGGTGTTCTATAGTTTGAGGGGTGGGGAGCAGTTTTCTATTTATATCCGTTACGTTAATTATGTTATTTGAATATTCTATATTCTGTTTGTTTTAGTTTGCTCCCTGTATTAATTAGTGAACATAGATTTGTCTACATCTTTTTGTATTTCTGTCAGGTTTTGCATTATAGTTTTTGAGGTCATGTTATGAGGTGTATCCAAATTTAGAATTGTAAATTTTTATGTAATATCAAGCTAGATTGACCCCTTTATCATTAAGAAGTAACTGTCTTTATCTCTACTAATCCTCTTTGATATAATGTCTATTTTGATATGATATTAATACAGTTACACCAGTTTGCTTTTGATTAGCATTTGCATGGCTATATCTGTTTTCATTCTTTTACACTGTTAACCTCTCTGTATTTTTCTCTTTCTGATAAGTCTCCTATAAACAGGATATGGCGTATTTCAGCATATCTAGGACATAATCATTTTTTTTTTACTACACAATGCTGTCGTCTATAGGACATAATCATTTCTGATGAACTAACTTTTTGTGTGACTGAGAAAGATAAAATGCTGCCAATTCATCTCTACTGCAATGCTTTTTTTGTTTTATTTTTGTTATTAGTTTTTTCTTCTTTATTATTTTTATTTTAGCCAGCTTTGACAAACCATAAATGCCTTTTATCACTTTTAATTTTTACTTTATTCATATCAATAGTGCTTTTTTAGCATTAAGATATCGATTTTTTTTTTTTTTTACTCCACAGGATGACTAATCAAAGATATCGATTTTTATCATGTATCATACTTTTTCCTGTATTTTTGTGCCATTCAGGATAACTTTTTATTTCAATGCTGCATCATAGCATCATCTCTTTAAATTACTTTATATGGCAATTGAATTCAATGTGGATAGCAACCAACCATGGTTGTTCAACATTAACTCAACTGAAGTTACAATGATATGAATGGTGTTAAATAAAAATTACAGAAGGCCATTGTTTTGGACTAAGCTCCTGCACAAAGTCCCAACAGACCAAACTAATAATCAAAATGGAGTTACCCATGCTAAAGTTTCACTTCACCAAACTAAGTTATTATCTGACCTTTCTCTCCTGAGAAATCAGGAGAGAGAAAAGCCAATTTCCCAAAAAGGCCAGTTTCAATCTTCAGTAGATATGATAAGGACATTCTCTCTGCTTTAATCCTTATGCAAAAAGGTAGCCTAAAGTAACTTGACGTTAACCAATAAGTTATTTTTCTGTTGTTCTGTCTCCCTGTTCCAGCTTTACAGAGAAAGTAACTTTGAAATGATCAATCCTATTTTTGTTCTTTGTTTCTGCATTTTTCAACCCTTTGGTCTATAAAACCAACCCCCTCTGCTCAACTCATTGGAACACTTATTTTATTTTATGGAATGAAGCGTTGCCCAATTCTAGAATGGCAAATAAAGCCAACTGAGATCTTTAAATTTGTTGTAATTTTGTCTTTTGACGACAGTTATGACCAAGTTCACACACTTAGGCAGGCAATGACAATTACATCATGACTGCTATGGCTGACAACAATTGTACATTTCTATTTCAGAAATGTCAAAAAGTAGAAAACTGTGCTTAGAATCAATGAAAGGTGATAGATTTCTTTTGTATCCAGCCTGGCAATCTTTGTCATTTAACTGTAACATCTTGTTGATTTTTTTAAAATTATTGTTATATTTGGATTTAAATATCATCTTAATGTATACTTTTTATTTTTCCTACCTGCTCTATGTTCTTCTTCTTCTGCCTCTTCTTTTTTTTTTTTTTTTTAGAGAGATGGAGTCTCTCTATGCTGCCCAGGCTGGCCTCAAAGTCCTGGGCTCAAGCAATCCTCCCATCTTACCTCCAGAGCTGCTGGGACCACAGGTACACACCACCATGCTTAGCCTTTATGATCTTTCTCAACTTTTATTTTGCCTTATTTTGGTTTGATTAGTCATTTATTTACTATTCAATTTTTTCCTCTGTTAGTTTGGATGAGACATACTTTGGCAGCCATTAGAGTTGTTTACAAATATTCTGGCTGTCCATCCTTGCAGACACACAGTTGGGTTGCATTCCCTATATCTACTTGAAAGAAAGCACGGCCATGTGACTACTGTTGGCCAATAAAATGTGAGTAGAAGTGATGTGTGTCACCTACAGATGGACATTTTAAGAGCCGGTGTGTTTTGCCGTGTTTTCTCTTCTCTCTGGCAAGGGTAGTCAATCTTGCAAGGTTCAAAATGGTGGCTGCTTTATCAGCTTTTGTCCATGACGGATGACAATCCCCACATTCCACCCTACCCACAACCACACATACCAGCTGGCAATGCACACACAGTGGGACGGTAAAATAAAACTTTGTTGTTCACACCACTAAGGTCTTCACAGCATAGCCTATCCTATCCTGGCTGATAAAAAAAAAAAAAATTTGTATCAGAAATGAGATACTGCCATAACAAAAAACCTAAAATAGGTGGGATAGGTTAGGGGATGGGTGGAAGGCAGCAAGGGGAGTGTTATCAGAGGCTAGTAGAATGTGATGCTTGTCAAGCAATAATAAAACGTTGGGAGAGGTCTTTTTGCTACAAGAGGCTTTTTCCCGTTCTGTGGCGAACGTTTATGCTCTTGCTCTGTAAACCTATCTTGTCCTTCCTCAATAAACTTTGTTTCATGCTTAAAAAACAAAAAACCAAAAAATGTTGGGAGAAATTGTGACCTGTGACCATTTAAAACAGCAGTCCCCAACCTTTTTGGCACCAGGGACCGGTTTCATGGAAGACAATTGTGCCACGAACTGTGGGGGGGAGGTGGGGAGGCGGAGCTCCGGCAGTGATGCCAGCGATGGGGAGCAGCTGTAAATACAGCTGAAGCTTCGCTCTTTCAACTGCTGCTCACCTCCTGCTGTGTAGCCCCCAGGTTCCTAAGTTTCATGGAAGACAATTTTTCCATGGCAGGGAGGGGGCAAGGTGGTGCAGCGGAGCTCTGTGGCCCGGTCCCTACCAGGCCCGGGGGACCAAAGATTTAAAAGACAGAAAGTGAGTTTAATAAACTTGTAGCTCTAGAAAAGGAGTTAAAAAACAGAATGATTGACAAGTATGCATTTGACAAGGTTAAAAAAAACGGAGAGATGAGCTTAGAGAAGATTCAGAGAAGCAGTCCTTAGGCTAGCAGAAATGAAAGGGAATAGGAAGAACCCAGAAATCAGGGAACTCGAGGCAACTTCTCATCTTCATGGGTGAAAGAAAAACCTGAGAACTTGTTTATCTGAGTGAAAGGGGATTATTACAATTTGGTCTGGTGATCGGGGTTGAGTCAGCGTGGCCTATCACACCCACTGTTTGAGGATTAAGGTGGCATGCAGTAAATCCCTTCAGTGCCACAAAGCAGCTCAGGTGTGGCTTTCCCACAGGAGCTGATTGCAGCCTCAAGGAGTCTGTCTGCAAGTAAGACGAGAGAGAGAAATGTCTGAAAACAGAACCATGGTGTGGCTCTTGGCGCAGGGACAGGATTCTAATAGATGAGAAGCAACTAGATTTTTAAGAATGCTCTGTTGACCAAAAAAGTACAAAGCTATATTAAAAAGATCTGCAACTGTTCAAATCTTAAAATGATCTTTGAGTCCCAGCCACCCACAGGCAGAATCGAGCGCGTTCTTTCTTTTTCTTGTCACTATCCTCCTTGGTCACATATGAAGAGGACCTCAGAGAATGGGCTTTCCTTGGGGGTTGAGCCGCTTTCTTTGTTTTTGCTTTGCCCCTTCATGGACCCCAGAAGTAGCTGCACAGACAGCAGTTGAAAAGCCCGGATTTGATCTCATTCTATACATGGGAAACTGAGGCCCAGACAGGCCACTGGGTGTGGGGCTGGAAATCAGAGCACCTGACTCACAATCTGGCACACTGTGGCTTTGATCACGTCTCTTCCCCTACTGGGGCCTCATTGCCCATCCTGTGCAAGGCCCTCCACCATTCCACGTGGCCTCCTTATTGCTGTCTCTGTTGGGTTTGGTTAGTGTTGACCTTGGAATGAGTATCTTTTGGATGTTGATAATGTGCCTGAAATTTTGTATGCTTTGGGATGTGTTAAATAAAATTATGGGAGGCCATTGCTTTGGACTAAACTCCTGCGCTAGGCCCCAACAGACCAGTCTAAAAATCAAAACAGAGTCACCCATGTTAAAGTTCTACTTAAGCTAAGTTGTTATCTGACCTTCTGAGAAATCAGGAAAGAGAGATAAAAGCCAATTTCCCAAATAGGCCAGTTCCAATCTTCAATTAGCATTATGCTGAAGTTCCCTCTACTTTAATCCTCATACCACAAAAAAAAGAAGAAAGAAAAAGTAGCCTGAAGTAACCTGATGTTAATTAATCAGTTATTTTTCTATTCTGTCTCCTTGTCCCTGCCTTACAAGAAAAGTAGCTTTGAAGTGACTAACGCTCTTTGGTCTTTGCTTCTGCTTTCTTCAGCCCCTCTCTGTCTATAAAGCTAACCTCTTCTGCTCAGCTCATGGGAACGCTTACTTTATTTTATGAAATGAAGTGTTGCCCTATTCTAGAATCACAAATAAAACCAATTGAGATCTTTAAACTAAATTTGTTATTTTTGGCTTTTGACAGATGAAACTTACGGAATTACTTTGATGTCTTCTTTGCCATGCAGGATGTAGTCAATGACCTTGTAAAAGTTAATTTCCTGGCAAAAGAGATAAAAAAAATTATACCTCGAGAGTCAGAAGTTCAACAAGAGTATGTCCCTGAAACAGACCTTGTTCGTTGCCATCACATGCCCTGTGGGTTTTTTTGTTGTTGTTGTTTTAATTTATTTATTTTGTTATTGATATGTAATTGTAACAGAGAATGGCTTGAAAAAGAGTAAAAATGTTTTCTGTCTCTTCAAAACCCCCCTCACCCTTTTTGGGAAATAAAACCTACATTCCTGCCTCAGGCCATTGGTCAGGACGGGTAGGGGAGTGTCCTTTGTTCTTTGTGCCATAGGAGATGGTTCAAGGGAATTGTCCAGGCAGAGGTCAGAGGTCACGAGATTGTCTCAGCCAAAGATGGGATGAATCAGAAACCATCAACTGTAATTGAACTTCCCCTTTAAAAGCTCTGCATTTCTGCTCAGAGGCAGGACATTTGTACTTTAAGACAGGAGTCTGCCAACCTCCTTGTTTGCTGGCAAATTAATAAACTCCTCCTCAAGCCACTTGTCCTCTTCTTCTGATGCGGCCTCCGGGACAAGTGCCGAACTTTCGGTAACATAATAGTTGTGCATGTTTTGCCGCATGTTTTTCAGGAGGCAGAAAGCCTGACCATAACTCCTTCTAAGGGCGTGCCTGGGCTGCCTTCTGGTCCTCCTTGCCCTCAGCTGACTTTTAGGATGCAGTGTGCCTCCCTGGCACCAACTCACAGTGGCCAGGCAGGGAGCTGGGGTCTGGGGCTGGGAAGAGGGAGGGAAAGCTTTCAAAGAGGATCTGGAGGCTGAGGTTGTGATCATACGAATTGGGTCATTTTTGTCATACTCAACTAAAGTTGAGAAGCCAGGGCAAAGAAGCACTCAAGATATATAACATTGCTCTAAGAATGTAATTCTCTGCAAGCCTAGATGCTGAAACTGCCTGCTGTAACCTGAAACCTGTTTTATCTGATAGTTGCTGAAACAATCTGCTGCAACTCTAAGACTAGTTTTACCTACTGCCATCACTCAATTGAAACTTGCCAGCTCAACACTCTACTAGTGCCAATGAACTTTCTCAAGGGACAATGCATCACATTTCTCTTTTTAATAAAACCTCTAACCTTTTCTTTGTTCTTTGGATATATTGAAGACCACCCGGTTTGTGTGTGTTCCCCAAATTGCAATTTCTCTTCCCAAGTAAAATGTTAAATTTAGAGATGCATCACTACTTTTTTATTTTGACTTCAACAAGTGCAAGAAGGAAGAGATGAAGACTGCTGCTAGAGTCTAGGGAGGAGGGAGGTGGAAAGGAAGCTCCCGTCCCATTTAGAGTCACAGTCAACCCAGCCATCCCCCCCTGCAGGGGGCACCCCCCATGGTCACAGCCCCCTTCTTCGTGCATACCACTCAGCTGCTCCCTTTGCTGTGTCATTGCTTGAGCCCTACCTTCTCAATTGTTGCCTCATGCCTCCAAACTAACTTTCTGCCTCTTCTGTCCCTCCTACCTCCTTACACCATTAAAACTCCCATTCTCTTGAAGTAGATCTCTTCAATTACATCACTCCCCAGCATGCAGTTGGATATTGGCAGGTGGCTTCATTCCCCTAACTCTCCAGGGAAAATTCCATTACCTTATCCTTAGGTCCTCTGTATGCCCAACTGTGATTAGCAACTATTTTACAAGTGGTAAAACAGATGCAGAGAGAGGAAAGGACTTATTTATAGCCAGATAGCCAGCCAGAATCAGAACCTAGGTCCTTAACTCACAGCTCAGCGCTCTTGCTCTTTGTGCTATGCCACTTAAGCTTGATGGCTCAAAATAGTGTTTTACTATCTTATCGCTGTCACCTAACAGGGCGACTGGGCGTGTGATCCCTGGACTGGTGCCATTCTGCAAACTCATTGTTATCATTTCATGATGAGATAAAAACAGAGACTGAGAGTCAGCATTTAGAAATTTTTATAACAATTTCACTGAGGTTAGGTCTGTTGAGTCTAATTTAAAAGGGGGAAGGGGGTTAGATTTTGTCTTTATAAAATTTTATTTTTTTAGGAATATATATATATTCTGGGTTTATCTCAGAGCTAAAAAAAAGAAAAAAGGAATATATATATATTTTTTTTTCTTTTTTGTGCTATGAGTGTGAATAGGAATATATTTTTATCATATTTTGAAAAGTGTCAGTCCAAATGGATTGGAACACTAAACAAATAAACAAGCCATTCTTTTACGATAGGTATTTTGAGAAGTACCTTCCTAGAGATTTTTTTTTTAATTAACTTTTTTTTTTGCTATTTGCCCCAGCTGGCCTTGAACACCTGGCCTCAAGCAGTCAGCCTCCAGTAGCTGGGATTATAGGCGGGTGCTACTGCACCTGGCCCTGCCCTAGAGATTTAAATGCAGACACCTGGGCTCTACTCCAAGCCTCCTGACTCAGAACCTCCACAGAGAGGAATTCCTGATCCAGTCTAGGGTGTCTGAAAGCCATTTGGTTGACAGGTGATCGATGGTGGTGACCTTCTTTCAACTAATGAGGGAGAGGCTCTGTTCTTCAAAGCCCAGCATTGATGGCAGCTGCGGTGACTACACACTACCAGGAGGCAAGCTCTGGCTAAACAAAAGGCAGAAGCTAGGACTGCAGCAGCGACACGGGCTGCCCCAGAGATAGTGAGCTCCCTAAAACAGGAAGCATGCAACGGGAGATTAGATGAGGCCCACAGCGTGATGAACGAAATGGCGCTAACACTAGACCTAGAGCGAAGATTCGTTCTAGTCTTGGTTCTACTGTGTACTCTTTGGGCCTCAATTTCCCCAGCTGTATGATTAGATCAGTGGTGTGTGTTTGTTGCTGCTAAGTAGCAGATCTTTTTCCACAAACAAAGCATGGGAACATGGGAACTACTCATATGAAACTGTCCTAGCGGAATCAGAGTGGGGTAAGGAGAGACCCTGCAGCTGTCTTTGTTCTCTTACTCCCCTTCCTGTCCTCCTCCTCCCCCATTAACCTCTGGTCAAGGCAGCTACTGGGGAACTCTAGGGTTCTAAGGACAATGAGAGAGAAAAAACTGGACTAAATAATCCCTAAAGTCCCTCCCGGCTATGATTCTAAAATTATGATCAGATAGTTAGCAATATCTCTCGAGCATCAAAATATACATATTTTTTGACCCACATGTGATAATGGATCCTAGAGATATACTCCCACATGTGGGTAAAAGCATCGTTTGCCCCATGCAGGGGTCTCAGCCAGACTGCCTTAAGAAGCCTGGAGATGATTTAAGGTCTATCATCAGGAGCGTGGTTATACAGTGGATAGTTTATGAGTTTCCAGAGCGAGAATGCTGTGTCTGTGCTGATAGGGAAAGTTGCCAAGATATACAGTGGAGCGGGAAAAGCAAGGCACAAAATAGAACCACCACATTCGTGGAGGGTGGTGGTGGAACATGCTTATGTCTCCGTGAATATCTGAATATCTGTAGATTCCTGGAGAAATTGATTGCTAACAGTGGCTGCCTCGGGGAGGCTGACCAGGAGGAATGGAGGCTTGATTTTGTATGCAGGTGAGCTTTTCGCTGTGCTCATGTGTTACTTTTTCAATGAATATCACGAATTTTCTTTTTGTTCTTTTTCTTTTCTCTCTTTTTATATTTTTCCCAGCAAATTCAGCTTCAAGTAATAAGTTTTCTGAGCCACCATGCCCAGCCTTAAAAACATTTTAAAATTGTGAAGTTGTACCCTGTAAGCAGTTCTAAAAAGCAAAGGTGGCCACATTATCTGCTGGGACTTTGGTAAAGCTAAGTTTCCATCTGGGAGGGGGAAGAGACAGAGTTCCAGGACCTTCTAGACATCTTTGTGTCTTTGCCTTAGTTCTCAGGCCTGCCCTGCTCTCTGTACTCCCAGGCAAGCTCCAAGCTTCCTGGCCTTGGCAGCTGCCCTACCCAGCGGTGCCCACGAGACTTTAGAAAGGTCAGAAATGGATGTTTATTTGAATCCATTTGTATCCCACAGGAGAATCAATTTGCTTTCACAAAAAGTAACAAAAAGATCAGTGTGCTTTAGGTAACTAGGGCTTTTTCCACACACCGTAGCTCAGTCAAGTTGCCTTCAAGGCTATATTCATGGGCCAGCATGGTGGCTCACGCCTGTAATCCTAGCACTCTGGGAGGCCAAGGTGGGAGGATCGCTTGAGCTCAGGAGTTTGGGGTTGCAGTGAGCTATGATGATGCCACTGCACTCTACCTGGGACGACAGAGTGAGACATTGTCTCAAAAATAAATAAATAAATAAATAAGCTATACTCATGTACAAAGTCACCAGCCTCTGGAAAGTCAAAACTGAATCATCAAGTGCACCTTTGTTACCTTCTACCAGAGCAGCTACCACTAGAACACAAGGGGCTTTGAAAGAGCCACAAGCCACAAATACAGCCATAGCCAAATCATGGCCCATGGAAATATACCAGTTTTTAAATGAGTGCTATTTTTTTGTTTTTTCCATGAAGCCTAATTAGCCTGTATAAATTTTAAATGGTTAAAACAGACACACAACATTTTATTTTTAAAAGGAGATGAAGTAAGATGTAGCTATTACTGGTGAGGTTTAGACCTAAGATTTGGGAAGGGTTGATTGGTTGGAATCCAGATAAAAGCTATATTTCTAATGTGTATGTGGCAGATAAAGTGTCAGAGTGATGTTAGAAGGCAGAGGGAACATCAAAAGGCATGATTTTAATCATAGTTACCAGAGAGAGAAGCATCCTGGATTGAATTTGTACAAATGGTTTGACCTCTCTGAATCTCAGTTTCTTCAACTGTCTAATGGGTAAAATGAGGATACCTCTTTCATAAATGTGTTGAGAACAGTAAATAATGTAATCTAGGCAGAGCGCCTGGCAGATAGTGAGGCTCACCTCAGGTAGCTGTGATTATATGTTGGAGTGTCTACTGTGTGCCAGTGTGTGACTCACTTTACTTACCACAGCCCTGCTAGGTAAGCTTGGTTACTCCAGCATTATAGATGAGGAAGGTGAGGCTTAGAGAGGTTTCCCAAGGCCACACAACTAGCTGGTGGAGCAGGGATCAGAATTCAGGCTTTCTCCCTCCAATCCCATGCTCTTTCCTGAAGATCTACTTCTGGTCAGTCTTGTCGTGCTGTATCTGGGCCCCAACTTAGGCCTATGCAGGTTTTCCTCATGGCTGTATCCTAGACCTGGAAGTGACTTTGGCAATGAGCTCACTGACAACACCTCATCAATAAGGAAATCAAGAACCGAAGGGGCTATTAACCAAGCTCACCCTACTGGTTAGCAGCTAACCAAAACCAAAGTCCTTTTTCTGCTGGACCATGGCCTTTTCTATCACAACCTAATGGCTCATACCCGTGCAGGAACTGGGGACTTGCTATCTGAGATGAGGAAGGGTTTTGAGAAAGAAAATCTTAACCATGGCTGTGCTAGTCGCCTCGGTGAAACCAAAACGTCTTGAATTGGCCAAATGACGGACAGCTCTTCCTGGGCTGATGCTTAGTGAGAAAATGTCCTGTTCACTTCAGTCTTGAAGTTTGGGGCACTTGGGGGTGAAGAGCCAGAGTTAGAGCCCAACATTTCTCTGGCTGTCCTGGAGTTGGAAATGACCCCTGAGCCCAGATACAGCACGACAAGACTGACCAGAACTGAGCCCTTAGCTCTCTGACCTAAGGGCTCAGTTCAGAGAGCTGAATATCAAAGCCACCAAGGAAATTGGAGTTAATTGAAGTTGGTGGTGTCTAAAAGCTATGATGATCTCTATTCTAATGCTCCAACTTCTAACTTTCCAGAAGATACAAGTTCAGCTTGTAGGACAACTGGTGAAAAAGCTCAATGGTAACATGTCAACTATGCCAACATGAAAAGCTGTACTTAAAAAGTGAAAGTGTCCCCAAATAGAGTTTACGACAGCAGTACATAATAGAATCCTTGATGATGCAGTCTTCTGAAAGGAAATCGTGAAATTATGTGGGCAAAAGAGTAATTTGAAACTGGATGGCAGCAAGTTACAAAGGTTATTTTGGATAAAGCACAGCAGACAATATAGATTCCAAGGCTGAAATCTCTTCTGGTGTGTACATGAAGCTCACAGGCAAAGCTGTTCATTTTGAACAGAGTTTGAATTAACACTAATTAAAGTCTTATCATTCTCGCACACACATACACGCTAGGCCCTTTATTTTGGGTAGGGTTAAAATTGGCTGGGTGGAACCAGGCCTCCTAGGAGAAACCGAATACTATTTCACACAGACTGAAAAGTCTTATGGGAAGAGCACTGGATCAAAACTCACTTCAGGGCATGACCCTGCTGCTTACCTATTCTGTGAGGCCTCAGCCAGGTCTCTCCATCTTTCTGTGGGTTCTACAGGCCCTCTGAGGTCCAGATCTGCTTACCCTGCATGGTATCCACATCCCCACTTGTATCATTTCAGCATCTCAAAGGTGATTACGCCTCATCTTTAAAATAAGGCAACTGGGTGAGACCAGACGTCAGCAACTCAGATGCAAACTAGAGAGCTTAGGCCACACTGTAAGGAAGCAGCTGTGACTCAGCTCCAATCAAATTCACCCTGCTGGCTTGTGGGTCCAGCTTTTACTAATCATTCACTTTTTCAAAAGAAACTGAGAATTCAGATATTGATGGGAAATTTATATTTAAGTGTTAGCCACCAATTCAAAAAATTTTACAGTACAAACAAAAAAAGAAAAATTTAAAAACCTGTGCGGCCAAGTACGTGCATCTGTCAGCTGGAATTGGCCTTCTGGCTACCAATTGGTACACTATAGACTAGATATGAAAGTTCTCTCCAGCTCAGATTGTCTGTAATTCTGAGTTCCTGCTAGGTGAATCCTTGAGCAAGTTGCTTGACCTCTCTGGGGCTCTTTCTTCATCTATAGCATGAGGATGTTGATTCCTGCTTTGAATACCCCACCGGGTTACTGTGAAACTTCACATTTTGCTATAGTGGTTAGTAAAAAAAAGAAAAAGAGAGAAAGAAAACCTCACTTTGCAAATGATAGGGCTTGGCAATTATAAGGAATTATTCTAACTTCAAGGGAGACAACCCAACCCAGAGAAGATAGATATCTATGTGATAAAGAAATGTCCTTCAGCAGGGTCTAGCATGTCTTGTTTTTGAATTCATTAAACATTTGATCATATTAAAAAGGCCAGAGAGAGACTCACCCTTCCATCCGGAGTCCTGGGACCAGAGTATGGTGGAGCCTCACCCATCAGAACTGGCCACACATCAAAAAATTCCTAGGAGTGAAAAAAACCAATAATTACATGTTTTGAAAATAGATTAAGAAAAGGAGATTAAGAAAAGAAGACCCATCTATATGAGCCATCTATCACTGAAATTTGGAAGGTGGGAAGAGCTCTGTGAAACCTAAGTTTGGAAAGGCTGCGAGACTCACTAGACTTAGAGGATAATCACATCTGCCCTTCAAAATATTGGTGAACCAGGCCTGTCTAGTCATTTGCCAAAAACATGGGAGGTGAGTTGGGGCACCCTCAGTGTTGTGGGACATGAGAGGGAAAATAGGGGCTCTATGGCTAAGAGATTTACCTTAAGAACATGCTAACCATGTGACCAAAGATTTGGCTAATATAATGTCCCTCGAAGTATCATTCATCATAATGAAAAATTAGAAGTAATTTAAGTGTTCAATACGAGGGGACTTATTAAATCAATTGTGGCACATATAATAAAAATGATGCTACAGATGTGTGCGTATTGATTGAAAAGATGTCTGTGATATACTGGTGAGTGAAAAATTTGAGGGACCAAAAAATATATCACATGACACTGATGTTTAATTATGTATAGAAAATGCTGTGGGCACATTCACAACAAAGCATTAACAACTGGTTTTATCTGGGTGATTGGAATGAGACTAATTTATTTAGAAATTTTTCTATAATAAACTTTATTGCTTTTGTAATCAGGAAAAAAAATTTCCCAAATAAGAAAGAAAAAAAGACACAATGATACTAAATATGGACAGAGAGACCCATACCGGGGATCCAAAAACAAAAAGATTGATAGCTCTAAGACAAGTGGCTGTTGAAGCAAAATAAGCTGGAGACATCAGCCTGAGCCTGCCTCTGTACTTTTGAGTCCCTGGGTAATAACTTGAGCTCCTATGTAACAAACTACAACCGGACTTAGTAGATAAACAAACCAAAACCCAATTTAGGAGTTTATTTTTGTAACAAATAGCTGAGTTTCAGTCAATCGCAAGCAGCCAATTGATCAGACCATGCCCAAATAAGGCAAACACCTAGCTGTAACCAATCATGTTATTTCTGTACTTTACTTCCATGTTCAGCCTATAAAAGCTTATTGTCCACACTGTGGAGTAGAGCTCTTTGAACTTTTCTGGTCCTGAGTGCTGCCCAATTCATGAATCATTCTTTGCTCTAATGAACTCTGTTAAATTTATTTTGTCTAAAGTTTTTCTTTAACATGGCTGAGATTCAGGCAGAGAGAATAGAAAAAGAGCCAGAAAAGATGCTGCACAGTCTTCCAGCTTCAGGAGAAGCCAACTATAACACCACACAGGCTCTTCCCTACTACTTCTCCTCTGGTTTCCTTTGCACATGGAGCTGCAAAGCTTGTGTTGGGCCAAATCTGGGACTGGCATAGAAGGCCTCCATGCTCAGTGCCCTCTCTCTGTTCATTCATCTGTTACTTTTTAGGGACAAACAGTGATCTGCTAGTACTGGGATACTGTGGGTAGGATGCCAAGCCCCCCTTGTTCCTTTCTTGTTTGAACATGTTTGTCTTGATGGTTTGCTTATTCTAATATCATCCAGAGAACAAGAAGAAGGGAGTCCACATGGCATTTAGATGCCACGTCCTTGTCCTTCTGCCCAGCTGGCCTCTTTTTCTGGACTACTGACAACAGGAAGAAATCAAATTCTAGGTGAAAATATAACTGGGCCCTACCTGAGCCATAGAACCTGCTTGCTCCCAGATACTGAGATGAATAAGGCACAGTTTATGCCCTGGAAGAGATTACTGTCTCACGAAGGAGACAACCAAGTACTCATGTAACTATAGCAAGGTACATGGGGCAAGAAGCAAAAATGTAGTGGAAAGAGAGTATAAATTCTAGAGGAGCTCAGAAGAAGAACAAATATATTGGGCTGATGTCCCATGTAGCCAAGCACTGAGTGGATCTGAAGATTGTCACAAGGAGAATAGAAGTTGTCAAATAAGGGGTTGAGTGGAGAGTTGGACATATCTACAACTTCTCTGTCTTTCCCTCCCCCCTTTCTTCCTTCCTTTCTTCTTCTTTATTTTTTTTTAGACAGGGTCTCACTCTTGCACAGGCTGGTCTCGAACTCCTGACCTCAAGCAATCCTCCTGCCTCGGCCTCCCAAAGTGTTAGGATTACAGACGTGAGCCACTACACCCGGCACTTCCTTTCTTTCTTAACAGCTTAATTGTGATTTAATTCATATACCATACAATAATTCATCTATTTAAAATGTACAATTCAACGGCTTTAAAGACTTTTTTCATAATGCCAATAGCTCAGGTAAAAGCTTAACTATCTGAGGGGCAGGTTCATAAAGTGATTGCAGGCAGCTTAGCTAAGTTAATAACTAAATTGTTCCATCTGTTGGGTATGACTAAGTGAGAATACGATCTCTTTTTTTTTTTTTTGAGACAAGGACTTGCTATGTTTTCCGGCCTGGACCCAAATTCCTGGGCTCAAGCAATCTTCCCGCCTCAGCCTCTCGAGTAGCTTGGACTACTCAGAATATTCTTACTTAAACATGATTTTCTCTCTTGAGAGGCAGGCAGTTTAAAAGAAACGGAAAGCAGAATGCTACAACATACAGTAGCCTGAGCATGGGACCAAATCCTCCTGCAAACTGGGCACCTTGAAATGGAGCTTTTTGTTTATTTCTGTTTTTTGGGTTTTTTTTTTTTTTTTTTGGTAGTGAGGGGGGGGTCTCACTATGTTGCCCCAGCTGGTTTTGAACTCCTGACCTCAAGCGGCAATCCTCCTGCCTCAGCCTCCCAAAGTGCTGGGATTATAAGTGTGAACCACTGCACCCAGGCTAGTCTTTTCAATACATGGTACTGGGTTAATTGGCTATCCATATGGAAAAATTAATATTGACCTTACCTCAACTATACATAAAAAAATTCAAGGTAGATTATAGAGTTATCTGTGAAAGTTAAAACAATAAAGCTCTTAGAGTTTGACATATGTAAATATCTTTATAACCTTGGGGCCAAGAAAGATTTCTTAAATAGGGCACAAAAATCAATAACTATAAAGGAAAAGATTGATAAATTGGACTACATTATAATTCAGAAATTATACTCATCAAAACACACCATTAAGAGAATGAAGGCACCAAGTCGGAGGAGACACAGTCATGCTTAATGACAGGGGTATGTTCTGAGAATTGCGTGTGTGTTGTTAGGTGATTTTGTTGTTGTGAGATCATCAGAGAGTCTCACAAACCTGTATGACATGGCCTACTATGCACCTAGTCTATATGGTGTAGCCTATTGCTCCTAGGCTACAAACCTGTACATGTTACTGTACTGAATACTTTAGGCAATTGTGACATTATGGGAAGTATTTGTGTATCTAAATATATCTAAACACAGAAAAGCTACAGTAAAAATATGGTATAAAATATAAATGATGGTACACCTGTATAGGGCATGTACCATGAATGGAGCTTGCAGGCTGGAAGCTGCTCCGGGTGAGTCACTGAGTGAGTGGTAAGTGAATGTGAAGGCCTAGGACATTACTGTACACTACTGTAGACTTTATAAGCTTTTAAAAAATTTATTTTTTATTTTTTTATAGGCTGGTCAAGTGAAGCAGTGGGATAGACTTTATAAACTTAATAAACTTAGGCTATACTAAGTTTATTAAAAAACTTTTTTTCTTTCTTTAATAATAAATTAACTGGAAAGCAAAGGCAGTGGGGAAGATGGTGGCGGCCATTCCACAGTGGGTGTAGACCATGGAGCAGTTGCCCAGGAAGTACATTATCAAGTTTCTGCAGGACCGCAGTTCAAATTTGTTTCTCACAGAACATAAATTATTAGAAAACATTAAAAATAGGGCCAAGACAGCTAACAGGGACCATTTTGTTACAGCCTATAACCATCTTTGTGAAAGGAAGCATTTCAGGGTACCAAAAGTATAAGTAAAGTGTCTGACAAGTGAAAAATGTGACGCTTAATGAAGACAAACCCAAAGAAACCAAGTCTGAAGAGCTTCTGGATGAGCGTCCACCAAAATATACAAAATCGTTCTCAAAAAGGGAGATGTTGTTCACTGCTGGTATAAAGCAACACTACAGGATGGCACTGTTTTTGATACCAATATTCAAACGAGTTCAAAGAAGAAGAAAAATGCCAAGCCTTTGAGTTTTAAAGTTGGAGTAGGCAAAGTTATTGAGGATGGGATGAAGCACTCTTGGCTATGAATAAAGGAGAAAAGGCTTGACTGGAGGTTGAGTCGTCATGGACTTATGGAAAGAAAGGACAGCCTGGTGCCAAAATTCCACCAAAGCAAAGTTCATTTTTCAAGTGGAATTAGTGGATATTGATTGAAATGGTGGTGGTTCAGACCCGAAGGCATCCGCAACAAAGATAAAACTTGGCCTTCAAGACACTTATATAACTAATTAGAGCCTGTTACTATTGTAAGGGAAGCATCAACAGAAAAATTCAAGGAGTTAAGTTAAAACTTGTTTACTTCACCCCAAATTTTGAGAAATGTAATCCCTTATAAATCCCTGAAGTTTAAAATATTTTACCACAGCTATGTAAAATATTGGTCAAGGAGAGCTTTTTCCTTTTACCTCATGTTGTAAACCTAAAAAGCTCAATAAAAATTTATCCACTGTCAAAATAAATAAATAAATAAAATTAATCTTAGCTTACTGTAACTTTCTTTCTTTGTTTTTTCCTTCAATTTTTTTTCTTTTGTGGAGACGAGGTTCTCGCTATGTTGCCTAGGCTGGCCGTGAACTCCTGGCCTCAAGCCATCCTGCCGCCTCAGCCTCCCAAAGTGTGGGATTACAGGCCTGAGCCTCTGCACCTGGTCTGTAACTTTCTATTATTTTATAAACTTTTTAAAAAAATTTTTGACTCTTTTGAAATAATACAGCTTAAGACATACATTGTACTGCTGTACAAAAATATTTTTCCGTTTTTCAAATTTATTTTAAATTCTATTCCTTTTTTTTCTGTCTCTGGTGCTTGAATAAGAACAAAAATGTTTTCTTTTTATTTTTCATTCCATTGTCAATACTCAATAAAAATATTTTCTTTATATCCTTATTCCCTAAGCTTGTTTCTCTTTTTAAATTTTTTATTAATTTTTTTATACTTTTTAAAGTTTTTTTGTTAAAACTAAGACACAAACACACGCCTTAGCCTAGGCCTAAACAGGGTCAGGACCATCAATATCACTGTCTTCCACCTCCACATCTTGACCCACTGGAAGGTCTTTAGGTGCAATAACCCGCATGGAGCTGTCATCTCCTGTGATAACAATTCCTTCTTCTGGAATACCTCCTGAAGGACCTGCCTGAGGCTGTTCTATGGTTACATTTTTTTATAAGTAGAAGGAGTACACTCTAAAATAACAATAAAAAGTATAGTATAGTAATACATAAGCCAGTAACATAGTTGTTTATTATCATTGTCAAGTATTATGTACTGTATATAATTGTATGTGCTACACTTTTATATGACTGGCAGCACAGTAGTTTTGTTCACACAGGCATCACCACAAACACGTGAGTAATGCATTGCTCTATGGCTACTATGTCACTAGACAATGGGAATTTTTCAGCTTCATTATAATTTTTTGTTGTTTTTTTGTTTGTTTTTTTTAATATAAAAATAGAGCAATTTATTCAAGACACTGAATATGATCTGTTGATTCTCTCTTGAAACAAATGAGCTACGACACACAACGTGATTTTTTTTTTTCCAAAGAGCGTGAGGGTGAGCGTGAGTGGAGGAGAGAACGGAACGGGGGTCGATGTCATTTGAACAGAATCTGGAAAATGCTGACAGAGAACAAAAATATGGAACGCTTCACGAATTTGCGTGTCATCCTTGCGCAGGGGCCATGCTAATCTTCTCTGTATCGTTCCAATTTTAGTATATGTGCTGCCGAAGCGAGCACTCTTCATTATAATTTTATGGGATCACTATTATATATGCAGTCTATGGTTGACCAAAATATAATGTCGTTATGCTGTGCATGACTGTATTTACAATACATGTATTCAAAAGAGTCCAGAATTTGTAAAGAACTCCCACAAGTCAGTAAGATAAAAAAGAAAATGCAATATTTAAAAATGAGGAAAAGACTTGAACAGTCACTTTACAAAAGAAGATATCCAAATAACCAATAAACATAGGGAAAACTATTCAGCCTCATCAGTTATCAGGGGAATGCGTGTTGATACCAAAAGAGATAACCACAAGAATGGCTAAAGTTAATGACTGTTAATACCAAGTATTGGTGAGGAAACCCTTATACATTGCTGGTGAGAGTATAAAATGGTAAAATCTCTTTAAAAATCAGATGGGCAATATCTACTAAAACTATTACCCAGAAATTCTACTCCTAGGTACATACCTAACAGAAATGGCTACAGCTGTGTACCAAAAGACATGTAGTATACAAGAATGTTCATAATGGCAATATCATAGTAGCCCAAATCTGAGAACTCAAATGTCCATCAACAGTAGAAATGAATACATTGTGTATCATTCATATATTGGACTATTCCACAGGAATGAAAAGGAATGAACTAATGCTACATGGAACAATAAGGATGAATCTTACAAGCAAAATGTTGAGCAAAAGAAGCCAAACACAAAAACATGTGAATTGGATGATTCCATTTATATGAACTTCAAAAATAGGCAAAACTAATGTGGTGTTAAAGGTCAGATGGTGTGTACCTTCAGGGAGGAGGCTGTGCAGGGTACTGAAGAGGATGTGAAGGGGGCTGCTGAGTTTTGGGTCATGTTCTATTTCTTAATTTTGGTGATTACAGGGGAATGTTCACTCTGTGATAATTCATTGAACTGTTATATACCTACAATTAGCACCTATAATTAGTGTTCCTTTCTGTGTCTATGTTATGATTCAATATAAAGGCTTATTAAAAAAAATCCATGTGTACTGACATGGAAAGATGTTTATAAAACATTAAGTAAAAATGACAGACTATCAGAAAAAGTGGCCTAGCAGTTTTCAATCAGCTCCTCAGAAGATTCTGATGAACTGCAAAGTTTGGGAGCCTCTGGACTAGGTCTAAAATTCTAAGGTCTTTTCTAACACCAGATCCTGCAATTCATTTATTCATTCAACCCAGTATTTGGAGGATCTGTACTGGTCTAGGCACGATGCCCAGCATGACAAGGCATGCAAAGTGAAACTGACAAAGAATCCTTGGGTCTTCAGGAGAAGGGATGATAAACTTAACTCTGAAACCCTGTTGCAAGGCAGAAAATGGTCAAAAACAAGGAAGAGAGATAAAGAAGGAGGAACGGGAGAGTCAGTTTGGGAAAACATGGCTGAAAAACATCGCTGGGAGCCACACTGAACTCTGCCTCCTTAGCTGCCATATCTGCCCCAAATCTGGCCCCGGAGCACGTGAGGGACCAGATCTCAGCATCTGCCTCCATTTCAATTGCCTGGGTAAGCCCTGGGCTAGATAAATCATAGCAAAGGTTTACATTCAACTTTCAGTACATTTTCTGAGAATTCCTGAAGTTAGCAACTTTCTTCTGGACTTTCAACCTATATAGAAACTTCTTTATCACTCACCTTTACCACCTCATCAGCCTTCTTCTCATGAATGCTTTTTTTTTTTTTTCCGACCGACTAGGGAAAATACAGGTTGTTTTTACTCACCTGTGCCCTAGATTTACTTTTTCCATTTAAAGGCTGATGCTCCTCTTTTCAGTAAAGACCTATATAAAACTTTTACAACCATCCAGATTCACCCAGGCTCTTCCCTGTGCAACTGAGTGCATGACAAGACTCTGGGCTCCACCCAGTGTCTATTTAACCTTTTGTTAGGAAAGTCTGTTCCTGAAGTTTTCTCACCTTCTGCTTGGTCATGTCTAAGAGACCCACAGAATATCTGTCACAGTTGAGGAAGGCACGGACTGTGTACAGGGCTTTGTGGAATTGTCTCTCAATGTCTGTAAGTTCTTCAAAGACTTTGCTCCCAGACCACAGCAGTATCTGAAGAAATACAAAAACATATTCAAAGGTTTTGAGGCACAAAGCAGCAGCTCACTTAGCTAGAGCATAATGATTCTGTAAAATTCTCTAGAGTTTATTTCATTTAACCCTCATAATAACCCAGAGAAATAGACAGGATAATAATCCCCATTTTATAGATGAAGAAACTGAGGCTCAGAGAGGTGAAGTAACTGGCTGGCTTACATTGGGTCCAATTCTTTCCATTTCTTTTATCTCATAGGTTGTTAACAAAAATAACATCAAACACTGAGCACCAGTGCCCTACATACATTGTCTCATTTACTACTGTGGCAATCTTTTGAGGGTGGCACCATAATTATCCCCATTTTTCAAATGCGGAGACCCAAGCATAGAGAGATTAAGTGACTTGCTCAGGGTCTTAGAGCTAGTCAATGGCTGAGCAGGGATTCAAATCCAAACTGTCTGACCACATCGGTGCTTCGGAAGGCGGCCTTGTCCAGTCCACTTCCTTGAGCCCAGCCCCTTACCTGGCCACGTCGAGTCTCACAGTTGTGCAGGTAACTCAGGTGGTACACCTTCATGACTAGATTTGCAAAGTTGAGGTACCTGAGAAGAATCTAAAAATCAAACAGTGTGAGGGGAAGCAGATGAGAAAGAGAACTCTCTCCTCTGGCTGCTTCTACTATCAGCAAATGTCTGAAGATTTTAAAAGCTTCATCAGAGGCAATTTGGGCAGATGGCTCATAGAATGCAGACTCATAAAATGTTGCATAATAAGTGTAAAACACACAGAATGTAGAATATCAAAGTTGATAAGGGTATATTAATGAAAAAATAGCTACTATTTCTTAAATTTGACTGCGGTAAGTCATTTATTAATGTTATCTGATCATCACAAGTACCCTATGAGGTGGATACTGAAAAATCATCCCCATTTTACAAATAAGAAAACTGAGGTTCAGAGAAGTTAAGTAACTTGCCCAAGTCAAACAGCTAGATATTGGCAGAGCCAGAACAATGGTCCCTCCATTCCTGATTTCAAAGCCCAACATCTTAACCATTATTTTGTCCTGCCTCCCTCAGAGAGCATCAGATGAATTCCCTGCCTCACAGATGGAGAAACTGAGGCCAGGCCAAACAGCAAGGTTCAGGGGACTTCAGGAGCTAGGAGAATGTGTTGGCATGGCTAGCCTTAGTTTCTAAAGCATTCTTACCTCTTCATCTCTGTTGGTAAAATGGGATCCTTCCACTTTATTCACAGCCATGATGATGGCCACCACGTCTTTCCCATTCATTATGGGGGAAGCCAAGATGTTCTTGGTCTGGTACTCTGTGAGGGTGTCCACAAAGTCACAGAAATGCTCATCCTGAGGGAAGGCAGAGACAAGCATGGGTAGGCAAATGAAGGACAAGGACAATATAACAACCCAAAGCCCCTTGTTGACAAGGGAATGAAGATATTCCCCTCTACTCCCCTTCAGCAGGGGCAGGGCAATAAGATGATTTCTGCCATGGAAGCTTCCAAAATCCAGTACAAGAAGAAGGCCTAAGATGCAACCCACTGAGGGCTGTGGAGGAGATGTGCACAAAGCACCGTGGGGGCCCGCGGGTGGGAGGGCAGGGGTTGACTTTGCCTGGGGGAGGAGGTGTAGAGAAGGCTTTCTTGAGGTGCTGAAAATTATGCCCAGAATAGAAACTCGAGTGAGAGCTAAGAGGGAGCTGGGGAAAAGACCTTAATGAGTACAACAATGACAGTTGCTAGCAGGCATTGCACATGGCACTTTACCTGCGTCATCTTACTTTAATCCTCCCAATAACCTCTGAGATAGGTACCATTAGTAGCCCACTTACAGAAAGGGGAACTGTAACTCAAGAAGGTTAATGTTACTTGTGTGTGTGTGACTTCAGAACCTGCCCTCAGCTCTGCTGCCTCTCAGACAAGCCTGAATGAGATCAGACATGGGTCCAAGTCATTGAACAAAAGGATTTGTTATTTTCAGCTTTTTAAATAATCCAGTTCTAGCACCACATAGCCAGCCCACTGAATATCCCCATTCAACAAATCTTAATGGAAGCCCCCCTACGTGTGAGGCCTTATGCTAAGCATTGGGGATACAGGTTACTAAGATTCAGGCCAGCTCATAGATAAATCAATAATAGTAATATAGGCCATAAGGGCATGGCTCAAAGGCCTGGGAATATAGAGGAGCACACACCCCAAACTCTTCCCCAAAGTCCTCTGTAGTGCAGTCCATGTGGTCAGAATGAGGAGAGAGAGCCTGAATTGTCTTAAATTCAAAATAATCCGCCTTTCTGTTTCTTGGTAGCACTGTGAGGTTTTTGGACTGTCAGCATTGCTTGGGACACAGGCCAGCCCAAACATGCACAGTTCATGCTGTTCTGAGAGTGGAAATGTATTTCATAGAGGCAATTCACAGAACTCTTCTAAAACTAAGTCTGTAGAATCTTCCCACAATTCAGAAATTCAGAGTGTGATGCTCTGCATCTATGAATTTCTTATAGTTGGAGTGGGATTAAATAAATAGGCAACATCATAATTATCAGTACAGCTGTTTCAAACCAGGTGAAGGGTAAAGTAATTAAGAGAAGCCTGTAGTGCTCTACTGGAATTAGCATTTGAGGATTAAGCAAAATCTCTAAGGAGGCATTAGCCAAGAAGAGTTTTCTGTGTCATTCTCTAAGGATACTGATGAATTCCCGAGCACAAATCTTGGTAGGGCATGCTTAGATTCATTTCATGAAGTCAGTTCAGTTTTGCAATGTTCACTTCTATCAGGGAAAGAAAATACTTGGGCCTCACTTGCATCTGAAGCAGATATTACTAAATCTACCAGAATGCTCTTTCCCACTGAGTTCTTAGCCCTGGAACTTCCCTCGTGAGCATTCCAGCTACCAACTAACTGGCATTTACACAATCATTGTCATTCCTATATTTTCAGCATATAAAGTGTTCTAAACAACTGTGTCATAGAACCTCAGATTGTTAGAGGCAGAAGGACACTTAGAAGGCTTTTAGCTCAAACCATTTTTATTAAAGTCCAGGAATCAGAGGCCCAGCTAGGGAAAGCCCAAAGTCATTCCCTCATTCAGGGAGCATTAACAGAGTGCCTCCTACATGCTAGGTACTCTTCTAGACCATGGGCTACAGCAGTGAACAAAAAGGGTGGATTTCTTGCCCTGGTGAAGCTTACATTCAAATTGGATGGACTGACAAAAAACCAGTAAACAACTAAGCATTCTCCCTCCAGTTTGTGATAACTGCTTTGAAGGAAGTAAACTGGGTGATGCCGTAGAAAGTGGTGGAAAGGATGGCAGGACAAAGCTACTTTAGCTAGTCCTGGTGCCTGAATTATTGTCTTAAATTCAAAAGAATCTACCTTTCTGTTTCCCGGTAGCACTGTGATGTTTTCGGACTATCAGCACTGCTTGGGACACAGGCCAGCCCAAACATGCACAGAGTGACTTCCACATGCTAGGTACTCTTCTAGACCCTGGGCTACAGGCAGTGAATAAGAAGGGTGGATGTCTTGCCCTGGCAAAGGGAGGCGTCTTTGAAGGCATCATGCTGAGCGGAGAGCTGAAGAGTCAAAGGGGCCAGACATGTGGAGCACAGTCCCAGCAGGGGGCACAGAGAATGCAAAGGCCAAGAATAGGAATGAGCTTGGCCCATTGCAGGAACAGAAAAAAGATCACTGTGGCTGAAGCACAGAGAAGGAGAGGGAGAGGCAGAGACGGGGTAAGGAAGTTAGAGAGGCAGGCAGGTGCCAGACCCTGCAGGGCCCTGGAGGCCATCATAAAGAGTGTAGATTTTATTTTTTTATTTTTTTTTTATAGAAGTGGGGTCTCGCTCTTGCTCAGGCTGGTCTCGAACTCCTGAGCTCAAGCAATCCTCCCTCCTCGGCCTCCCAGAGTGCTAGGATTACAGGCGTGGGTCACCACGCCCGGCCGAGAGAGTGTAGATTTTAAAGTGCAATGAAACGTTGCTTCTCATTCCTGGATTCCCCAATTCACCTTTTCAAACATTCATAGTGGGCTGGACACAGTGGCTCATGCCTGTAATCCCAGCAATTTGGGAGGCAGGGGCAGGAGGATGGCTTAAGGCCAGGAGTTCGAGACCAGCCTGAGCAACATAGAAAGACCCCGTCTGGCTCGAGAGGGCATGCCCTAGTAGTCCCAGCTATCAGGAGGCTAAGGCAGGAGGATCCCTGGAGCCCAGGAATTTGAGGTTATAGTGACCTATGGCCAGGCTACTGCACTCCAGCCTGGGCAACAGAGTGAGACCCTGTCTCTAAAAACAAACAAACAAACAAAGAAAAAAAGCAAAAAAAATCATGAGATCTACTATTTATTGAGTAATGATGATGTACTAGGCCCAGAGCCAGACAACTTAGATATACCATCTCATTAACTCTCACATCAGCCCTTCCAAATAGAACTGTCGCTGTCGCCATTTTATAGACAACTCCCTTGCTGGTAAGTGGCATAGCTGCTCTACTTATTAATTCATTGATTGATTCATTGATTCACTGATTGATTCATTGATCAATTGAATCATTCATTCATATTTACCAAGCACTAGCTCTTTGCCAGGCATTGGATATGCCAAGATTAGTAAGATGAAGTTGCTCTTACTGGGTTCTCATGGTATAGTGGGATATCATGTAAAACACAAACCCAAATTTAAACCATAATGTGAAACAGACCCCCACAGGATGGGGGATAATAACCTGGGCACCTAGAGAGGGAGGGACTTGTCCTATGAGTGGCTTCAGGAACCACTCAGTATATTGTCAGTAGTTGATACCTCCCTGAGCCTCAGTTTCCCCTTTGGTAAAGTCAGCACTTTGGATCTGGTCCTCCTCAAGGCTTTTTCTGGTCTAGCATGCCGGGTCCCAGGTCTCGTAGGGAGGGAAGGAGAACAGGGGCAGACAACAGATGTGAGAGTCTCTAGAAATGAGTCTTCTCAGGTTCAGTCTTCAGAAATGAGATTTATTGGCCACAGAAAGTGCTGGGGAAGGACTGTCATTTAGTTGTTCACTCACTCAGTAAACTGTAATGAATACCCACTCTGTTCCAGGTACTGGACTAGGTGCTGGGGGCCAGCAGTGAATAGCACAGACAGGGACAGACAGACTTCATAGGCTTTCCTGCGAGGAGAAGGGGGAAATAAATACTGAATGGCAAGTAGGGTTTCCAGATTTATTAATAAAAATACAGGATGCCCAGTTAAGTTTGAATTTCAGATAAACAATAAATCATTTTTTAGTGTAAGTATGTCCTAAATATTGCATGGGGCATACTTATACTAAAATTTTATTCTTTGTTTATCTAAAATTCAAACTTAATTGGGCATCTTATAGGGGATGAGGAGGTTCAGCACGGTCCTGAAAAATGCCATTCTTTTTTCTTTTTTTTAATTTATTTTTTTAATTTCAGAATATCATGGGGAAAAATGCCATTCTTGATTTCACATTGCAACAATTCAGTGATTGCAACAATTTCCCAGGTTTTCTGAGGGCACTGAAGGCTGAGAGTATCACTTGGTGGTTCAGGGACGACCCAGCCCCCAGTCCACGAACATCTTCCTCCTCCTTCTCCACCCAGCTCCCAGAGTCCTGCCCAGAGCCATAATTGAGTAAGATTTTCCGAAGCAAACACATGCAAATACCAAGTACACAAGGATGGCTGGCCTGGACTGACTTCACCCCTAGGCATGAGTCATCAGCCAAGGAGACTGACCCAGGCCCGAAAGCTTCCAGGGAAGGTCAAGCATGGCTTCCAGGGTGAATTTTTAGAATTTTTAGAGTTGAACAGGAAGCAACTCTCCATCCCTTAGCACAGAGGGTCAGCAAACTGTTAAGCTAGAATCTTTTAGAATCAGAGAACCTTCCTAAATACTCAGCCCCTCTTAACGCCAGGGTCTACAAAAACTCTCAGCATTTCTGCTCCCTGCCTTCCCACAAACAGAGTCTAAACTGAAAGCCCCAGAAGGGGAAGACTGGATTATTCTTCTTATTCCACACAGACCTGGTGCAGCATCCATCACTTGGAACAGTTTCTCAACAACATCAAAGTAGTCATAATAATAACAAAACAGGAACTTGCCATTACAAAGTGGCAAGAATACTGCTACGTAAGAAATAATTCTCTTGTTTAATCCTTACAACAAAGCTGTGAGGTAGCTATTATCACCCCATTTTATAAATTAGGAAATGAACCCAGACAGGCTAAATGATTTGCCAAGGCCACATTCTTAGAAAGTGACAGAGTCATGAATTCATACCCAGATCTGACTTCAAAGCATAAGAGCTTAACTCTCTGCTGTATGATTCAAATTGACCTTTCTTATATGATACCCAGTGCAGTGCCCTCACTTTATAGATGAGGAGGGAGTGTAGAATAGCAGAGCTGGTAAGAGTGTAGGCTCAGGGACAGAGTAGCTGGGTTCAAATTCCCTGTCTGCCATTTTCTATCTGTGTAACCCTGAGCAAGTTACCAAATGTTTCTGGGTTTCAGTTTCATCATCTGTGAAACAGGCATAATAAGAGTTACGACATAAGACTATTATGAAGTGAAATGGGGTGAGACAATCCGTGTTGGCTACAATTAAAGTCCAGAGAGAGTTGAAGGGAGAACAGACTCCTGTCCAGTTGGATAGTCCTCAGGCAACCACCCTGAGTGAGGACCACTGCCCCACCCCGGTGCGCCCCAGGGGAGCCCCTACCCAGGATCTCCTGGGTTTAGTTTTCTTATTTGTTAGATAAAGCAGTTGGATAAGATAGCCTCTGAAGCCTCTTCCTCTCCTCTTTTAAAGTTTAAGACCCTTAATCTGAAATAAAGTACAAAGTCACATGCTGTCCAGGGGTTGAATCCTGGAAATGACTGAACACAGCGCCTGATGTGGCTGGGCCCTGCCATGATGGTGCATTCTTTCCGGTGAGACAGGTCTAAAGAAATGGTTGCATAATTACTTGATTGTGGATCTTTTTTTCTTTTTCTTTTAGAGACAGGGTCTCACTCTGTTGGCCAGGCTGCAGTGCAGTGGTGTGATCATAACTCACGGCAGGCTTGAACTCCTGGGCTCAAGCGATCCTCCCACCTCAGCCTCCTAAAGTGCTGAGATTGTAGGCCATAGCCAGCCTGACTGTGAGTCTTCTATGCCAAGTATTTTGTGAGTACCTGTTTCATGCTAGACACTGTGCTGGGTCCTGGGGTAAATGTCTGGTGGATAAAGCAGAGATGGTCCCTGGCCTCCAGGCCCCATTGTGACAAATGGTTTTAGGGAGAAGACTGTAACAGGGGGATCAAGGAGAGCCTCCCTGAGGAAGGGACTTTTAAGTAAGATCTGAAGGACGAGTAAGAGTTGGCCGGTCAGACGGCTATGTGGAGAACTGCATTACATACAGCTTTTTAAAGCCAACGTCCAGAGAGGGGGAGTGATTTGCCCCAGGTGATCAAAGAGGTCTTTGTCAGAACTGCCATTAGAATCCCATGGAACGCTGCACTCTCAGAAGAAAGAGCCAAGTGCTTAACCAAGTGATCAATGGTAACATTTCCAGTAATGGGGCTGACTGCCATTACACCTTCTGATGTAAAGCATGGAGAAAAACACATCACCTCTGTTATTCCTGCCAGAAATGCATGACCTGAATCTAATCATGAAGAAATATCAGACAAGCCCAAATGGAGGAACATTTCTGCAAAATATTTGGTTTATATCCTTCAAAAACATTAGCATCATGAAAAACAAAGACAGACTGAGGAACTTTCAGATGCAGGGAGACTGAGATATAGTGCTACATGGCATAACTGAGACAACTGGAAAAAAATCCAACATGACCTGTTTATTAGATAATGGTGTTGTATCAATGTTACATTTCTGGAATTTGATCATTGTACTGTGGATAGGGAAGAAATGTCTTTGTTCTGGAAATACACCGTTAAGTACTTAGGGACAAAAGGTCATGATGTCTGCAACTTCCTCCCAAATGGGTCAGAAAAAAATGGAGGGAGAAAGCAAAGGTGGCAAGATGGTAACGATTAGTAACTTTGGATGAAAGATATACAGTTCTTTGTATTATTTTAAACTTTTCTGTTAAGTTTGAAACTTTTTTTCAAAATAAAAAGAAGTAAATAAGTCAAGTAATAAAGAGAAGCACCATGATGTCACCAGCACAGTGTTGGTGGCCAGAAGCTCCCCACCCCACGTGCACCCCAGAATCCCATGGGGTAATGCCTCACTGCCCTCTCTGTCATGGGGAAGAGAGTACCTCTTCTGTGTTGGGGATGTTGGCGATCTTTTTAGAGTGTGCAACGTGGCCCACGACGCCCATGTCCAGAGGGAAGACAATCTCCTGGTCGGACATCACCAGGCAGTCCTCAAGGACGGCATCCTTGTGCACATTGAAGAGCCGGGTGGCCAGCTCCGCGATGCCATTGCGGGTCCTATACATAAACAGGCTCATGCGGTCTGCCTGCAGGAGGAAGCACAGCTTCTTCATGACGTTGAAGACGCATTTCTCGGTCTGTAAATTCTCCTGAAAGTCCCGCAGGAGATCAAAAATGATTTCACTCTCCTCTACACTGCTCAGGGCATGGTAAGTGCTGAAGTCCACGGCTGCTTCCTTGGCCCCGAGAAGGTCTGAGATGACCTTGGCCCGGTAGCGGAGGTTGTAGTACTGTTTGGCAAAGCCAATATTTGAGTCCAGGAACTTCTCTACCTCCTCTGCTGTCACCTCACCCATGGCTGGGAATTCCACTGGCTACTTTGTACAGGAGCTGACACTGAGGCGTTCTGCGCGCAGTTTTGTGGTCTGCGGCAAGTTGAATGTTCCCCTCCAGTGTGGACTTCTCTGGGTCTGGTCTGTAAATCACACTGAGATGGCTGCATAGGAGCGGGAACAAGCTTGGGAGATTAAGTCATTAATATTTCTCAAGAACAAGGATTATGGGGATCAGTGTGTTCCAGATGCTGCTGGGCCCCAGCAGGGAGAGGGTGAGAGTTCTCTTTTCACCTTGGTCTACTAAGAGCTCAGAAGAGATTTCTGCACAGAGCTAAAGCAGAGATTGCAAACAGACAGCACAGGGACAACCTACTACTTGTAGACATGTTTTCTCTGCTTTCTATGGCAGTTTTCTTAAACATTTGACATATAAGCCTGACATTTACTGTTTAGGAGATTTGTTTAGCTTCCCTGCCCACATTCCTCCATGGCAGGAATGGCTGGAGCTGAGGGACAGCTGCCCACCACCCTCCCTATCCCCCTGGCCCTCACCCCACCCTTCTGTCCCCTTCCCTGGTGCTCCCCATGTGGACCTTCCACTTGCATGGCCACTCGGCCTGCTTCCCTCGTCTCCACTGTGGGTCTGGTACCTGTAGCCTCGGATTTCACAATCTCTGCACTAAAGTCTTTCCCAGCTCTAGATTTTAAGGACTCTCTCATTTTAGCATTCTAAGGGCTCTCATAAAAACAACACACCTTTCATGGTTTTTCCTTTATTACAAAAGTAGTACATGTTCACTGTAGAAAATACACAAAGAGGACAATTAAAATCACCCATAATCCTGCTACTCAGAGGTAACCTCTAGTTAACATTTTACTTTCTATCCATTTCATAGAAGCTTAACCTTAAAAATCTATTTCCTTTCAACCCACTTGATCTTTCTCTTGGCACTTTTAATGTGCTTTTTCTGGCTCCAGCCTGTGCTTTCTCGGTTTGTCTGTCAGAAGTGCACACGGTGGTTCAGATGCTATCAACTCCAGTGAATCTTGAAATACCAGAATCCTGACTAAAGTGCCCCTCCTGCGCACTAGGAAGATGTTAACTTACTTTAGTTTCCGTGAATATATCTGCTAGAGCCTGGCATCTCTGCGTGGTAAACACTGTGGAATGCATGATTATGGAGAGTTGCTGGCACTTTGACCTCTGTAAATAACCTTTATTGGAAAGTGGATTACTTCCTTTATTGCAGAGTGTAATGAGTTCTTGGGGCTGCACCCATCCACACTGCATGCACAGGAACCCCCCCCCGACTGGCAGCCCGTGCAGCAACCCGAACCTCCCCAAACACTCCCATCGTAACCGCGGGAGCCCTCTGTCCCAGTGCTCTTCCCAGCTCTCAGCATGCCATTGCCTTCTTCTTCATTTGTTAATATATTTTTTCCTTTTTAAAAAATTTTAATAGATTTAGAAGGTACAAGTTGAATTGCATTACACATATATATTAATATTATATAGTGGTGAGGTTTGGGCTTTTAGTGCATCCATCACCCGGATAGTGTACATCGTACCCCACAACTAATTTTTCATCCCTCACCCCCTCCCAGCCTCCCCTGCCATTGCCTTCTTAACCAGGTTCCCGTTCATGCTGGTCATCTGTAGTTATCTTATCCCAAGTAGCCCTCAACTCTCTCCTCCCCAGCTCCTGCCTGTCATATCATCCTATTTATTTCCTTTATTACTTTTATTGCTATCAGAAATTATCGTGTTTATTTTTTGTTTCCTTGTCCTATTGTCTGTCTTCCCACTATACTGTGAGCTTCATGAGGGCAGAGACCTGTCAGGTAGGCCTTGCAGTGCTGCCTGACACATCCTTGGTGCTCAGTATTGTGATATTGTGAAATATATATTTGTCTTCAACTCTGTTTCCTGACATTCAACTTCTGAAATCCTTAGCATCTCCAAAGTGATGTCTTTGTATGCTAATGATTGACTGGTGGCTGGCAGCCCCGAGTAGTTTCAGGATGGGGGCTGGTCATTGGAAAGACTGAACCACAGTTAGAGGGTTGGGACTTCTAGCCCCACCGCCCAACCTCCAGGGAGGGGAGAGGAGCTGAAGGTTGAGTTGATCACCAATGGCCAATGGCTTAATCAATCATGTCTACATAACAACGCCTCCATAACAACTCAAAAGGACAGGGTTCAGACAGCTTCTGGATAGCTGAACACTTGGAGGTTCCCTGAGGGTGGTGCTCCTGGGGAGGGCATGGAAGCTCTGAGCCCCTTCCCCTATACCTTGTCCTATTATCTCTTCATCTGTATCCTTTGTAATATCCTTTATAATAAACCAATAAGTGTAAGTAAGTTTTCCTGAGTTTCTTAAGCTGCTCTAGTACATTAATGGAACCCAAAGAGGGGGTCATGGGAAGCCCAACTTAAAACTGGTCAACCAGAAGTTCCAGATGCCCAGACTTTCAACTGGTATCTGAAGTGGGGGATGGTCTTGTAGGACTGAGTCCTCAACATGTGAGATCTGAGGCTATCTTCAGGTAGATGGTGTCAGAATTGAATTAGAGGATCCTTGTGAGCCAGGCATAGTAGTGTACACCTGTAGTCCCAGCTACTTGGGGGGCTGAGGTGGGAGGATCAGCCTGGGCAACATAGTGAGATCCCCATCTTAAAAAAAAAGAAAAGAAAAAGAAAAAGAAAAAAAAAAAGAACCTACAGCACCAGTAGTCTTATGCAGTCTTCCACCCAAGTACTAACCAGACCCGACCCTGCTTAGCTTCCAAGGTCAGGAGAGATAAGGCAGGCACATATAGAGTGACATGGCTGTAGACTTTTTTTTTACTTTACAAAATATCATGAATATCTTTCAAAAGTCTCTCCCATTCATTTTAACAATTGCAGAGCATTCCACCTTATGGAGGTACAGAATAGTGCCACCCTTTACAATGGGGTTTCTCAACCTTGGCACTACTGACATTTTGAGTCCAGTAATTCTTTGTTGTGGGAGGCTATCCTCTACATTGTAGGATGTTTATCCTGACCTCTATCCACTAGATACCAATAGCACCCCCTGCAAGTTGTGACAACCAAAAATATCTCCAGACATTTCTATAAGTCCCCTGGAGGGCAAAATCATCCCAGTTGAGAACTATTGCCCTATAGTTAGGTATTATTTAGGTTGTTTCTAATTTTCTAGTATTATAAACAATGTTGAATGGACATCCTTATATTTCTTAGTAAAAAAAAAGAAAAAAAGAACCTGAAAGTGAAATCCTAGGCTGAAAGAGCTTGCAGTTGTTCAAGGTGTTTGTTTTTTGGTTTTTTTTTTTTGAGACAGAGATTCTGTCACCCAGCCTGGAGTGTAGTGTCCTGATCATAGCTCACTGTAGCCTTGAGTTTCTGGGCTCAAGCGATCCTCCTGTCTCAGCCTCCTGAGTAGCTGAGACTACAGGTGTGCACCACCATGCCTAGCTAATTACAAAATTTTTTTTTGTAGAGATGAGGGTCTTGCTATGTTGCCCAGGCTGGTCTAAAACTCCTGGGTTTGAGCCATCCACCTGCCTCAGACTCCCAAAGTGCTGGGATTACAGGCATGAGCCACCACACCTGGCCTGTCCAAGGATTTTGATAAATAATGTTAATTTTGTCTCTAACGCTATAGCAGAGTGAGTGAGAATGTGTGCCCCCACCCCACCCCACCCCACCCCTCAACAACATTCTGTTGCCCATTAAATTAAGACATTTTTGTTAATCCTGGCACTAATAGCTCCCCAGAATTTGGCCCCAATACTCCTTCTTTCTTTGTTTTCCACAATTTCTCTACACATATTCTAAGCTTCACCCTAATGTTTTTCATTCTTTTTGGGTTTTGCATCTTTATTCTTGCTATGCCCTCTACCTGCCCCTTACCCACCAATCCAAATGCCACTACTTCCATGCATTCTTCTTTGATGCCCTAACTAGACTTTCTTCCCACTTAGAACCCCCAAACTATTGCTTTCTTTCCATTATAATGGGAGTTTCTACATTCTAGGTTATGTTATTTCTGCACACCTGTGCTTTTATCAAAGTCAAACTCCTTGAGTATATTTTAATTATTTATTTAGCTAGTTATTGATGTAATATATATATTTTTTTCATGGTGGTAGTGACATCCCCACGTGGCTGACGAGATGCCACCTGCCACTATTTATTTATTTAGAGATAGGGTCTTATTCTGTCACCCAGGCTTGGGTGCACTGGCCCAATCATAGTTCATTGCAGCCTTGAACTTCTGGGCTCAAGCAATCCTCCCACCTCAGCCTCCCCTCCTGAGTGGCTGAGATTACAGGTATGAGCCACCACATTTAGTGAGTATAGGAGTAAAACCACCCATTTTTTAAAAATCTCCTTAAGAGCCCAGGCAAGGTCCTTTTCCATAGTATGCCCACCAGGCTTAGTTCTGGTTAGAAATATAAGCAACTGTTTGAAGAAAAATCTACTTTTATCTCATTTTTCAATATGCCAGAATGAGAAAGGCAAGGCTGTTGAAAAACTTCAGTACTAATTGTTGGCTTGGTACAAAAAAAGGGCGGTGTTTGCAGCAGGTCACCTCCTAACCTACCTATCAAATGGGCCTGATTTCAGATGTCTGGGAAGAAACTGAAGAAATCTGAAGCTTCTTTCCTTGGGAACAGGGGCCACCAGTAGTGTTAGGAGAGATGTTTTGTGTAATCTAGTTTAGAAAAGATTACATACTACTAGAAAGAGGAATACAGGATTGTAGGCCCAGCAATTCCACTGACTTATTCTGTGACTTTGAGAAAGTCCTATCCTCTCTCAAGGCTATGATTTCCCGATCAACAAAATAAGAGAGTTGAGTAATTTATCTCTAACACTCTCAGTTCTGTGATTCCAGGTTGGCTCAGAGTGAGGAATGACGACCAGGAATAGATGACTTCTCCATTCTCAACCCACAAACCTTGTTTGGGGATTCTGCTGGAATAATAGTTGGTAATGTTTACTTAAAATGATCTCTGCTCCAAGATCCAAATTTCACAGATGAGGAAACTGAAAAGCTTTGAAAAGTTAAGTAACTCAAACCACAGGTGATTTAAAAAAATTTTTTTAATTGAGATATAATTCATATAACATCAAAGTCACCATTTAAAAGTATATAATTTAGTGGTTTTCAGTATGTTTGCCATGCATGCAGCCATCACCACTAATTTCAGAAAATTCCCACCAACTCAAAAAGAAACCTCATACCTATTAAAAGTCAGTTCCAGCTTTCCTCTCTCCTTATCCCCCTGATAACCATTAATCTACTTTCTCTCTCTATGGATTTGCCTATTCTGGACATTTCATATAAATGGAATTATATAATATGTAGCCTTTTGTGTCTGATTTCTTTCACTTAGCATGTCTTCAAGGTTCATATATGTTGCAACATGTATCAGTTCTTTCTTTCTTTCTTTCTTTTTTTTTAGAGACAGGATTTCACTATGTTGTCCAGACTGTCTTGAACGCCTGGCCTCAAGTGATCCCCCGGCCTCAAGTGATCCCCCGACCTTGTACTCCCAAAATGTTGGGATTACAGGCATGAGCCATTGCACCCAGTCCTGTATCAGTATTTGATCCTTTTTATGGATGAATAATATTCCATTGCACAAATATACCACATTTTGTTTATCCATTCATCAGCTGATGGACTTTCAGGTTGTTTCCACTTTTTGGCTTTGTACACGTCTTTGGGTGGACATATGTTTCCATTTCTCTTGGGCATATGTCCATGAGTGGAATTTCTGGGTCCACAGGTGATTTAAGACTCCAAGTTTGGAAGTAAAGAGGAGGAAATAAAGGAAAGAGACAGAATCAAGCAAGGAACCAAATGGGTCAAGGAGAGGTGTTTTGTAAGGTACTTTTTTTGAAAGAATAGGACTCTGAAATTCAGGACCTGCTTGAATGTGAAGGGGCTGGTCAGCATGTTAGCGGCCACCACAAATTCCAGTGTGGGGTGTAAAGGTCTCCACAAGCCATTCATCACTCCTGCTCATAGCAATGGGGAAGGAACTGGGAATGTTCAATTGGGAGGAAGCTCTGAAAGGCTGTTGGGGGTGTGTGTGGGGGCTGCCAGTTTGTTCAGGAAGGTTCCAGAGTACAAGACAAGTCAGCAGGACAGAGATATAAGTTATACAAAAAGAGTGCTTAAGAGGTGGAGCTCAGGAGTTAGATCTAGGCCTGTCATTTGCTATCTGTGTAAATAATTTAATTTCTCCTGGACTTCAATTTCTAATCTGTAAAATTTGAATTATTTTACATGGCTGTTGTGGAGATTAAATGAGATAATATAGTGGATAATGCAAAGCTATGCATCTGGTGAATATTAAGTTGAACCATACAAAACTGCCAATGACTATTTTTATCTCACACAAATGGTAATTTTATATTGTTCAATTTAATAGTAGGTATTCAATCATTGCTAGTTATTGTACCTATCAAAGATCAACTGGATTACCTTATAGGTGTGAGCTCCCTGTCATTGAAGGTATGTAAGTGGAGGACATGGCAAAGAGGATTCAAACATCTGTATTTATATGGGAAGATGAATATGGGGCTAGGAAGTCAGTAAGGAGGCTGTTGCAATATTCCCAGAGGAATGAGTACCTGGCTCAGGATGGGAGTCAAAAGAATGGAGAGAAATGCATGGGTGTAGAAGCCAGAGGTTGAGTGGGGAAGACATGCTGGCTGACTGGGAGAGGGAGACATCAGAAACAGTGGTGTGAGCTGGGTAATTTGTGTGTCACTGAGTCCCTGTGGGACATTCCACTGGTGTTGAATGTTCATTTAGCCTCCATTTCCTGATGGAAGGACTTTCCCTCCTGGCTTGCCAAACCCCGCCTCCTCTGGGAAGCCACAGAAGGGAAGACGGTTTCCCTCACCAACTAGCTCTTAGAACTCCCAGAACAGCCTTGTTGGTCTCCACCCTCATTTTATGCTTACCTTGGCTCACTCCCATATTTCATTGGTTCTTACCCTTGACCTAGAGTTGATGCCAATTCCTAATTGTCCCACCACCTGTTGACTTAGTGACTTTATACAGCTAGATGAGTTTCCTGTTGGGTCTGTGTCCCTAGAGCTTGGCCAGTCTGTGAAGTTCTCTTTGTTTTACCTGGAGGGTTTAACTTGGGTCCCCGGATGAGCCACATAAAAGTTTGTCCTTATGTAAATTTTAACCTTATGTGCATTTTTCTAAAGCTCAGATTCTGAAAGGAATCTCTAACTCAAAAAAAGTTGGGAACTTTGGGTAATCCTTAAAAGTCAGGTAAAATGAGGTCCTAAGTACATGCTTGTTGACAATAGCTGGAAAAAGGCAACAGGCAGGAGGAGACACTTAGGCGTTGGAACCAGAGAGAGCTGAGTTTGAATCCTTTCCCTGCAATTTACAAACTTTGATTTGGGGCAAATTACTTAATCTCCAGTCTTAATGTCCTCATTTACAAATTGCAGGTAACAATGATACTTATTTTACAAAGCTGTTGTGGAGAATAGAGGCAGTATATGCTTTGAACCTGGCCAGATCTCAATAAATGTAGCCATTAATAAGGATAATGTAAGCAAAGTATGAGGCAGTGATATTTGGTAAAAAGTAGAAGTAATACAAATATATCTATTTTCCTATTCTTTTTAACCAAAACTTTATTATTTTTCTTTTTATAAAGTAATATTTCTTTGTGTTGTGGATAAGAGAATATAGGTAAACAAGAAGAGAAATATAACAGTTACCACCCAGAGAAACATTTTGATACATATCCTTCTCATCCAATCACATAATTTTTAAAATGTAACTATGCTGGTGAAACACATATGTTGTTTATTTAACAACATATATAAACATCTTTTTTCTCTTTCCACAGGTGTTAATCTCAAAATATGTAAATATCTTTCTGTAGCATTAAATATTCTTTTACCAGGTGATTTTTTTTTTTGTTTTTTTGAGACAGAGTATTACTCTGTCGCCCTGGCTAGAGTGCAGTAGTGTCATCATAGCTCACTGCCACCTAAAACTCCTGGGCTCAAGCGATCCTCCTGCCTCAGCCTCCTCGAGTAGCTGGGACTACAGGTGCATACCATCACGCCTGGCTAATTTTTTTTTATTTTTAGGAGAGACAGGGTCCCGCTCTTGCTCAGGCTGGTCTCAAACTCCTAACCTCAAGTGATCCTCCCACCTCGGCCTACCAGAGTGCTAGGATTACAGGTATGAGCCACCATGCCCAGCCTACCAGGTGATTTTTAATGGCCTCATAGACTTCCATTGGGTTGCTGTACCATAATTTATTTGACATATTTCCAACCATTGGCTATTTAGATTGTTTCTAATTTTTTAAAGTGAACATTGTATAGTTAAATCTTTGCACATTTGCTTGATTATTTTCTTATCTTCTTAATCAAAAACTTGACCAGAAAGGTAGACAAGGTCACTATTAATCCTTGCAGATGTTGCCTGGCTATCCAGAAATCTGAGTTTAAATGAAGTAATAATGGGAAATATTTTAATGCAGAGATCATGTTTCATTTTGAAATACCATCTCCTATAGCTCTTAGCCCATTGTCCTGAAAGAGCAGACTTGGGTTGCTGGGGCTTGTAATTGCTGTGAAACGTCAAATAACAGCTCACTTTCTGTACCTAAATATTTGAAATGAGTGATTTGTGCTCCTTCACCCTGGGTATAAGAGTCACATTACTTTTCTTTCTCCAAATCAAATTTTATATGCTCCAAGCTCCCACCCCACAGCGCCAGCAGGATATTCAACTCCCGTAATTATTGTAACTGATGCCCACCCTAGGGTCATGTGAAAGCCTGTTGGTCTAACTTAGTCCAAACCCATAAAATCCCTCTAACCTTTAGTCTACTCTGCCACCAGAAATGTGCCTCTCATCCAAGCTGGTATGGCCCTGGAAAGGCTAGCAGTTCTGCTCTTAGCCAGGGATCAGGGGTCCTTACTATGGCTAGGACTTCCTACTCCCAGGCTCCAGCCTCCCTGTAAGACCAACAGCCACCCTTGTAGGAGGTCCTCCCACCTCTCCGGGGCAGGGAGAGGCCCCGGATCCTGCAAAGCCCAGTCCCATCTCAATCTTTGGAGAGGGTCTCAAAAATCTCCCTTCTCCCTGACAACTTGGCCTTCCATTCACTCCCCTTCTGGAACAATTCAGCCTAATTTCCCTGCAAGGCCAAAAGCAGAAGAGTTGCTTTCTGGAGCCTGAGAATAGTTGCTTTCTGCCTCCTCATGCAGTGATCACAAAGTGATTGCAAAGGCCCAAGCCCCTCGAGGGATTGGGGGAGGGGGCAAAGGAAACCTTCCTATAATCATTCAAAGCACTATTTGTAATATTGGAAGAATAAAAACAACATAAATGTACACCAATGCTTAAATAAATGATGATATATCCAAACAATGGAATACTATGCAGCTGCAGTAGCCAGAGATGACTACAATGTGTCCCATCCCACATGTCATTCTTGCAATGTGACTCTGTCACTTCACCCATTGACATTTGAGGTCTCTTTCCTTTCCCTTGAAATTGGGCAGGCTTTTATGACTTTCAACCAACAGACTGAAATAGAAGTGAAGCTGTGTGACTTTTGACGCTAGATCATAAAATGTTATACAGTGTCCCCCTTACTTGCTGAGACACTAGCTCTTGATGCCTTCAGCTACCATTTAAGCACAGACTGTTCTGAAACTGCTATGGTGTGAGGAAGCTCAAACTAGCCCTTACAGAGAGATATAAGGAGGGGCCAGGCGACTGCATGAAGGAGGAAAGAGCTGTCCACATGGCTGTTAGCTGCTTCAGCACCCATTCCATCCCAACTCAAGCCACTATCTAGAGTTACACTGCATCTCTTTGAGAGGGCCCAAGCCAGAACCACCCAGGCAAGCCCTTACTAAACTCCTGGCCCACAGAAACTGTGAGAAAAAATAAAATGCTTATGGTCTAAAGCCGCTATGTTTTGGAGCGATTTACTCGGCAACAGATAACCCAAAAGCAGCTCTCTATGCATTGATATGGAATAATCTTCAAGGTGTAATTTAAAAAAAACCAGAATGGTATATTTTATATGCTCCTTTTGTTTAAAAAATATATATATATAGAGAGAGAGAGACACGGACGAAGACAGAGACAGAAAGAGAGAGAGAGGGTCTTGTATATGTAGAGAATAGTGGTTTGCCAACCCTACGTGTGCTTAGAATCTTCTGGGGGGGCTTTTAAAAAATATCAATGTCTGAGCCCACTCTACATCAATTAAATCATGATATCTGGGGGTGGGACTCAAACATCACTATCTTTTAAAAGTTCCCCAAGAGATTCTCATGAGCAGCCAGAATTGAGAACTGCTGGTATAGAATACGCCTGGAAGGCAACACAGGAAACAGGTGCTGTGTTTGCCTCTAGAAAGGTACACAGGGTCAGTGTTCCTTGTTTTACTAAAGAAAAAGAAAAAAAAAGATAAAGTGGAAAGGTACACACGTGTAAGAATGGGAAATTTACTTTTCACTGTAAACTCTTTGACCTTTTGAATTTGTTTACTCTACTTTTTAAGTGTTACCTATCTCCAAGAACAATCAAGTTAAACATTTTTTTTAAAAAAGTAAAACACCTATAGTGGTGAAAATGAATCCTGGATAACATACCAGGAATAGCCTATTCAATAGCAGGAATCAGTTCACAGTCCAGTGGGGCCTCAGAGGAAGTGACTTGTCCCACCTGGGAAGAGTGGGTGATCAGGAAGTGCTGAGGAGGTGAATCCTAAAGTGGCCCCTAACCTTAAATGACTTCTTTGCTGGCCCACAATGCCCCCAGTGAATGCATCATTAGTTACTCTTTGGAAAAGTTGTTTGTGACAGAATAAGGCTCTAAAATGTGGCCCTTGGGCTGCTGGCCACCCCTGTGAACCCTGAGACCAACAGGAGGGAAAATGCCTAGGCTTAGACAGGAGGGGTAAAGAGATTCAGGTGCTGGCAGGCTGGGCTGCTGACCTGCTGTTACTGAGGAAAAACAGATTATTAGCCAGCTCTCCATTAGCAGTCATTTGGTTATTGTTTCCTTCCTCCGATTCTGCTGCACAGCACTGGAGCATCAGTGAAGGTAAGATACTGTGGCAGACCAATTCTAGCTCCATGTGGCCCCTGGGGGTGTGTGTATGTAGGCCAGGAGGGACCACAACATTAAACAGCAGCATGGATGCTGAACTAGGAGGGAGAGAGGCACCAATGGCTGACCTAAAGCTTCTTCTCTAGCACCTTCCCCTGGTGCGGCATAGCTGCATGTTCTTGGGTTTTGGCTTCTGACAATTCACACTTCAAAATCCACTACTTGTTGGCTACATCTGCAGTCCCTAATCTCCCGGCCGTGGACTGGTACAAGTCCGTGCCTGTTAGGAACCAGGCTGGGCAGTGGGCAAGCAAGCAAAGCTTCATCTGTATTTACAAATGCTTCCTGTGGCTCGCATCACCACCTGAGCTCCACCCCTTGTCAGATCAGTGGTGGCATTAGATTGTGCATTATGGTGAGTTGTATAATTATTTCATTATATATTACAATGTAATACTAATAGAAATAAAGTATACAATAAATGTAATGTGCTTGAATCATCCCAAATCCATTTCCCCCACCCCCGCTGTCTGTGGGTTTATGTAAAAATTGTCTTCCATGAAACTGGTCCCGGGTGCCAAAAAGGTTGGGGACTGATGGGCTACATGACCTTGGTAAGTAACAATATTCTGAGCCCCAATTTCTTTATCTGTAATGCAGATTAACATTTGAGTAGAAGAAAGAAAATGAGAGGCTGGCGCGGTGGCGCACACTGCAGTCTTAGCACTCTGGGAGGCCCAGGCGGAGGATGGCTTGAGCCCAGGAGTTCGACCCCGTCTCTACTAAAAATAGAAAAATTAGCCAGGCATTGTGGTGTGCACCTGCAGTCCCAGCTACTCCAGAGGCGGAGGCAGGAGGATCGCTTGAGCCCAGGAGTTTGAGGTTGCAGTAAGCTATAATGATGCCACTGCACTCTACCTGGGGCAACAGAGTAAGATTCTGTCTCAAAAAAAAAAGAAAGAAAGAAAAGAAAGAAAGAATAAAGACTAGTCTTTATTGGGGCAGATTCTTACATTTGAATAGCACAGAGAGTGTAATGGTTAAAGAGAGTGGGCTTTGCAGACAGATGTGACTGGGTTAAAATCATGCTACTGACACTTATTAACTGTGGAACCTTGGGCAAATTACCTAACATCTCTAAGTGTCATTTCCTCACTTATAAAAGAAGAATCATAATATAGCACGTCCTCTAAAGCTGCTGTGGGGACTCAATAAAATAATGAACGTGAAGTGTGCTGTGCAGGCACGTGATAAGCATCCTGAAATTGGCAACTGTTCCTACTCTGGTTGTTGTGCAATCTATAGGGAGTGGACAAAGCACTTTACACCAATCGCCTTACTTGACTCCGTCCAGGACTCTGGGTGCCAGGCCACTACCTACCCTTTGAAAGGTGAAAACACTGATGCTTGTTGAGATGAGGTAATTTGTCCCCAGCCATAAGGGGCGGCATCAGGAGTAGAATCCAGGTGTTCTGATTCCTGATACGGCTTGTGACTTTTGAAAACTCTGAATCTGATGGGTGACAAAAACTTGGGGATCATCTCTAGATGTGAAAAGGAGTTCCTTAAACGACTATGAAGAGGTTCATTGGGAAGGGAAGGAAAGGAAGTTAAGCCTGCTTCCTTCAGAGCCCATCTAGTGGGCCCACGCAAGCTACGAACAAGGTGGAGAATGAACACATTAACGCACACTCAGTATCAGACACTGACCAGTTCAGGGCAGATAATTAAATCAAGACGACATGATGGGATGCGGCTGGCTGGTTAGTTTACAGAGGGTGGTCAGGGACGGCCTTGCTGAGGAGAGGACAGACGTTTTGGCTTAGACCTGAGAGACAAGAAGCAACCAGGTAGCTGGGACTAGTGTTCAGGTCCCGAAGGAGAACAAGCTTGGCGGGCAAAGGGGGCTAGTGTGGGAGAGAGCAGGGAGGGAGGGACACCAGGGAGGGCGCTTTAGCGCGCAGGGCCTCCCCGCTAACGGGAGGGTTTGATTTTATCTATAAACGGCATGGAAAGCCACTGAGGGTTTTAAACAAGGTTGGAATTACATTTTATATTTATTTTTACATTTTCATTACATTTAGAAAGAGCCTTCCGGCTACTGGGATCTTTGGTGGAGAATGAGTTATTGCGGGGCAAGAGCCTGTAACATGCTAGCTGACCTCTTCCCACTCAGGGGCCCAATTTCCCGTTCTATTAATACAAGAGTGGGTGGGAGGGAACCAGGTCCCGAAAAGTCACGGATCAAGACGGGGCCGCTGCCACACACTGAGCACTTTACAACCCCAGGCGGAGCGCTTCCGCGGGCGGCACCCTCGCCAGTCTTGGCCCACTCATTGGCTAGTGACCGCGTCGCTCGCTCGGCGGAGCCACGTGACTGCCACGGCTGCGGGCGTTCGCACCAGCTCTGCCTTCCGCTCTTCTCCCGGGTCGGGCGATGGGCGGGGAAGGGGGCCGGGCGGGTCCGCCTCTGCGCGCGCCGCCGTGTCTACTCAGCCCGGCCGCGGCGGAGGACGCGCCGCGGCTCTTCGTCGCGTGGGGCGGCTGGGACCGGAGAGGTGAGAAGAGGGGAGGGGACGGGGGAAGATGGAGGGAGCGGGCCCCTCTTAGGGGCATCCTGGCCTGGGTCCCAGGCGTGGTGGAAGCCCAGACGCACGGTCGCCGCGGGCGTCGTGCCCGCTGTGGGAGGTGGGCGTGCGTCGAGGTTATTTCCCCGGTCGGCAGGGGCCGGGGCAGGGCAAGTGGCACCCCACCGCCGGTGATCCGGGCTCCGCTCCTCGGGCCGAGGGCTGCCCACCCTCCACCTCACACATGTAGCGGGGTGCCCACGCACCTTGCCGCTCCTTCCAGTCCTCGTTGAGCCGTCTCGAACCCAGATGTCTGGGAGCGGGATCGAGGAAATATGAGCCACCACCATCACTTTGGACAAATGGCGAAGCTGAGGTCTGGAGAGGAGAGGGGGCTTGGTTTTCTTGGTTATTAAAATCACACACCTGGTTAAATACAGGACCTGTACTTCTTTCAGACTCATGCACTAAGTTGGAATGCTTTCACTGAATAGGTGGGGACACTGAGAAGACACAGAGAGGGTCAGGGCCTTCTGTAAAATTACACAGCAAATCATTTGCCGATCTAGGACTTGTACCGAGCTCTCCAAACTTACGGAATATCAGGTTGGGCCCCTTCCTTGCACAGATTGGAGACCACAGTTGGAAGCATTCCGAACTCCTTTCTGGCACCCATTCTAGTACCTTTTTTCCCTCCTTGCCCTCATGGCTCTTTATGTGAAATCTATAACTAATGTGATATCCAATATTGGATTAAGCAGAAATTCTTGTTTTTGAAAATTGATAAGAATTGGAAGACCAAAGCTGTTGAAAAGAAATGAGTTCCATTTTTTTTTTCGTCAGGAATCTCAAGGAAAGAGATAAAAAGGGACAGAGACTAATAGTTATCATTTATTAAAAATTGCTATGTGCCAGCACTGTGCTAGGTACTTGTGTTAGTTTTACAACCCTGCGAGTTAAGGTAATGTTATCCCGATTTTACAGGTCAGAAATTGATGATGAGTAAAATGGAGTTTTCACCCAGTGCCATGTTTGCTTTGGCAGCACATATACTAAAATTGGAACGATACAGAGAAGATTAGCATGGCCCCTGCGCAAGGGTGACACGCAAATTCGTGAAGAGTTTTCACCCAGTGCCATACAGCTGCTGAACAATGTAGCTGCGATCTGAGTAGAGATCTGTCTGACTTACAGAATGCACCCAGTGATTCTCCAAGTGTGGTCCTATGCTCACTGGCTCAGCATCATGCAGGATGCAGAGTCTTGGATCTCATCCTTTGATTTGCAGGGGCAGTCCTAAGAATCTGCATTTTAACAGCTCTCTGTATTTGAAAATCCTTGTACTGTAATGTGCTGCCTCCTAGGGGAAGATCTAGAGATAAACATACTCAGGGCTACCGGTCATTTTTGAGAATAGACATCATACTTTTAGTGAGCATAACCCCCCAGGCAGATGCTTGCCAAACTATAATTTTTTGACGCAAGCTTGGTTATGGTGTTTTGGGGCGGAGGGGTGAGGGTTGTTGAGTTAGATGAGAATAGGGAAAGTGACTTCTTCCTTACTGCATGAACTATCATTCACTGAACAAATACTTGTTAGGTGCCAGACACGGTTCAAGGCACTAGGGATACAGCTTCAAACAAAACAGAGTAAGTTACTGCCCTCGTGAAGGACAATTAGTGAAAAAGTAAATGTGTGGGATGGTGAGAAGAGCCACGGAGAAAAATAAAGCAAAGCAAAGGGGATAGGAGTGTGAGGAAGTAGTGGGCCCAGGAGGGATGGGGGTGGCAGTGGTGCTATTTTATATTCTATATTGTGTCTGGGAAGGAACTGATTTATGAGGTGTCATTTGAGAAATGACACAAAGGAAGAGAGGGAGCAAGGCACGAGTATAGCTGGGCAGGAGCATTCCAGTTAGAGAGGCTAGCAAAAGTATGGAGGAAGCAGGAGCTTGTTTGGCTTATTCGACTGTTGTGTGGGATGCTAATTATTCTCACCAAAATGTAGCTACAGGAGTGAATGTTTTGTTGTTGCTCTTAATAGGAATTAAAAGAAAGAAGAAGAAGAAAAAGAAGAAAGAAAATGTTACCAATTCATGTGTGTAGTATGAAACAAAAGTAATTTCAGTCTTGATCCTTTTATTCCTTTAAGCAGTTTGTTACCTTCACTTATTGAAATTATTCATAGGCTCAGAAATGTGTTGACTACTTGGCCACAAATTAGTGCTTTGAACTAGCTCCTAGGACCTCTTAGCATGGAAACAAATTTGGGAACAGTGTGGTATTATAGAAAGAGCTAACCTTGGAAATTGGAAGATGTGGTTTGAGAATCTGGTCCTACCAGTTGAGCAAGTGACTAAACCTTGATTTTTCTCATACTGAAGAATAGGAATTCATACTTTTCTCAAATTTATTGAGAAGGCAACTGGGAGATGTATATGAAATCTTTTTGAAAGTTGTGAATTCCTGTGAAAGGAACTATTTAATTATTTGATCATGGTTTTATATTAAATTATTTTCTTGGATATTTTATTATTTTGTCTTAGATTAGGCTTAATACTAGAAGCAATATGTCATAGCGCTTGTACTACTGATAGAAGCCTTATGGTGTTTCTTTTTGCATTATAGACATTGTTAGTTGTTTGTGATAACTAGAAATAGGGAGTTTTTTTGGTCTTAATTGTATTTACTTAAATATATTACTTGACCTGTTTATTCATTTCAATGAACATAGATACAGCCCTACATACTAAGTATGAGGCATTGCGATAAGTGCTGGGTTATATGGAAATGAAGGTAATTTGGTGCCTGCCTATAAATGTGCTACAGTTTGAGAGAGATGTTAACTTAAGTGCTAGTTGTATGTAATATGGTAGGGAAGCATAGCCTAAGAAGTTTAAGTCCCCCTTATCCTGGAGCATTTGAGATGGGCCCTGTAGGATTAAAAGAGGACCAAGATAGATGGAGGTCGAAGGAAGAGGCATCTCAGACTGAAGACAACATGAGCAAAGGCCCTGAAGAGCACAGGCTGCGTAGTATTTCATGGACTGGTGATTGGAACACTGGTGCGTGGGAGGAAGCAAAAGAGAGGCGGTTTCAGGCTCGTTCATAGAAGACTATACTAAAGTTCTTAGACTATAGTTGGGCTTTCCGTGCTACCCAGAGAGGGGTCCATATGGCATTGGTTGTTCTGGATTCCCATCGTAACTTAAAGGGAAACTTTCACAATGTTCAGAGCCCTTGATGTCCTGCAAATGAAGGAGGGGGCTGTTCTCAAATTCCTTGCAGCAGGAACCCACTAAGGTGGCACCAACCTCAGCTTCCAAATGGAACAGTATGTTTACAAAAGGAAAAGTGATGGCATCTACATCATAAATCTGAAGAGGACCTGGGAGAAGCTTCTGCTGGCAGCTCATGCCATTGTTGCCATTGAAACCCCTGCCGATGTCAGTGTCATATCCTCCAGGAATACTGACCAGCGAGCTGTGCTGAAGTTTCCTGCTGCCGCTGGAGCCATTCCTATTGCTGGCCACTTCACTCCTGGAACCTTCACTAACCAGATTCAGGCAGCATTCTGAGAGCCACGTCTTCTGGTGGTTACTGATCCCAATGCTGACCACCAGCCTCTCACAGAGGCGTCTTAGGTTAACTTGCCTACCATTGCTCTGTGTAACACAGGTTCTCCTCTGCGTTATGTGGACATCGCCATCACATGCAACAACAAGGGAGCTCACTCAGTGGGTCTGATGTGGTGGATGCTGGCCCAGGAAGTTCTCTGCATGCGTGGAACCATCTCCTGTGAACACCCGTGGGAGGTCATGCCTGATTTCTACTTCTGCAGAGATCCTGAAGAGATTGAAAAGGAAGAGTGGGCTGCCGCTGAGAAAGCTGTGTCCAAGGAGGAATTTCAGGGTGAATGGACTGCTCTAGCTCCTGAGTTTACTGCTACTCAACCCGAGGTTGCAGACTGGTCTGAAGGCCTGTGTGTGCCCATGCCCTCTGTGCCCTCGGAAGTTCCCCACTGAAGACTGGAGCACTCAGCCTGCCATGGAAGACTGGTCTGCAGCTCCCACTGCTCAGGCCACTGAATGGGTAGGAACAACCACTGAGTGGTCTTAAGCTGTTCTTCCACAAACTCTTAAACAAGATGGAAATAAAGTTGACAGGAAAGAAACATCAGTTTCTAAAAAAAAAAAAGAAAAAGAGAAAGAAATAGACTATATTTGGTAGAAGGTGGGGAGCCATTGCAGATTTTTGAGGAGTATATCCAAATGGTTGACTTCATGTTGCTACTTTTGAAAAAGGGGCAGATAACTTAGTGGTTCAAAATGTAGGTTCAATGAAGTATTTAAGGCTGAAGTATGCCTGCAACTTTCAAATAGTTCAGAAGAACAACAAACAAACAAACATGTACGTATGGAGAGAGAGTGCAAAAGTGCAGATGTAGCAAAACATTAACAATTGGTGAATTGTTAAATAGGTAAGTTGTTAAATAGGTGACTTGGAAGTGTAAAGGTGTTACATGTGTTATTTTTTCAACTTTTCTGAAGATTTAAAAAAACCTTCACAACAAGTTGTCAGGAGACTGTGTAAATTTGAATCATACATGCTTGTGTTCAAGTCATAATTCTGCTGCTTACAAGCTATGTGAGTCCTGGAAAGTTATTTCCATACTACATAGTCCACACCTACTTCAGCCTAGTTTAACCAAGATTTTTCCATGCAAGAGAGGAGACTCATTTTGGTAGACAACTTGTACACATTAATATTGGGCTAATGTTAAGACATCAAGTTTTCCACGACTTTAAATCTCTAGGTTATTCTTGGGTTGACTCTAGTTTTCCTATAATTATCCGATACACTTAGAGAGACTGACATAGCCTATTAGAGGAAAAAGTTTAGGAGTCAGTATACTTGAGTTCTAGCTCCAGTTCTGCCTTAAATTAGCAAATGATTTCACTATTCTGAACCTTTATTCCTTATCTAAAAAATATAGAGGTTGAACTTCATGATTTTATCTAGGTCTAAAGTCCTATATAATGCAGGAAAACTGCCACTTAATGACTTGATCAGTAAGTATGAACTCAGTGAGAAACAGACCCATGGTTGGGACAGAGGGCTAAAGCTGCCTGGAATCCAGGGCTCTTGACAACCAGGTTGATTTTTCTGCTGACCCTCACTGTGTGTGTTTTTTTAGATTGTGTTATGTATTAAAAGTAGTTACTTAGGTACACGTACACAGACATGCATATCGCACGACATCACAGGATGTCAAGCTCAGTTTTAAATGGCCTAGCTTTCTTAGGAAAATTTCAGTACAGGTTGAATATTCCTTGTCCAAAAATACTTGGGACCAGAAGTGTTTTGGATTTTGGCATATTTGCTTTATACTTACTGGTTGAGCATTCCTAATCTGGAAATCCGAAAGGCTCCAGTGACTATTTCCTTTGAGCATCATGTTGGTGCTCAAAAAGTTGCAGATTTTGGTGCATTTGGGATTTCAGATTTTTGGATTAAGGATAGTCAGCCTACCTAGCCTGTATTTGCTTAATATTATGTCATCACATGTATACACTGAAGCTGTCATATTTTAAAGCTAAATATAACTGTTTTAGAAAAATATTACAAATTCTCAACATGGATGAAGCAAAAAAAAAAAATTACAAAGAAAAGCAAAACATTGGCTCAAATGCTGTCTACTAAAGTTAATTGTGTTTGTTTAGGGACTTACGAAATACATTTCCCAAGGCTATATCCAGAGTATCAGAACATTCTGTGAAGGTTTCTTAGGAATTGAAATATAAATTGCAATTGAATACAAAATGATTGAACCAGGCACAGTGGTGGGCACCCATAGTCCCAGTTAGTTGGAAGGCTGAGGCAGGAGGAATGCTTGAGCCCGGGAGTTCAAGGCCGTAATTGTGTGCTGTGATCACACCTGTGAATAGCCGAGGTGCTCCAGCCTGGGCAACATAGCAGGACCCTGTCTCTTAAAAAAATAATAATTATGTAATAGGGTGTATTTAAGCTAGTCTTTTTCTCTTCAGATAAAAATTAGATTTTTATAGCTTTATTGTGGTATAATTGACATAAAATAAACTACATATTTAAAGGGTATTTTTATATATATATAAAAAACTGTCACCACAGTCAAGATAGTGCGCATATGCATCACTCCCAAAAGTTTCCTCATGCCCGTTTGTAATCTCTCCCTCCTATGCCTCCCTAGTCCCTATCCCAAAACAACCACTGATCTGCTTTCTGTCATTATAGATTAGTTTGCATTTTCTAGAGTTTTATATAAATGGAATTACACAGTATGTACTCTTTTTTTTTTTTTTGGGGTCTGGCTTTCACTCAGCAAAATTATTTTGAGTTCATCAATGTTGTATCAATAGTTTATTCCTTTCTGTTACTAAGTAATGTTCCAGTATGAATGTAGTACAATTTGTTTATCTATTCACCTGAACATTTGAGTTGTTTCCAGTTTTGGGCTGTTATAAATAAAGCTCATTTGTCTTTTGAAGTCTTCTTTGACTCCTGGGTTATTTAGAAGTGTGTTGTTTACTTTTCAAATATTTGGGGATTTTCCAGATATTTTTCTGTTATTGGTTTCTAATTTAATTCCTTTGAGGTCAGAGAACATATTTTGTATGAATTGGATGATTTTAAATTTATGGAGAATTTATGTTTACCTTGGTAAATGTTCCATATTAGATTTATGGAGAATTTATGGTTTACCTTGGTAAATGTTCCCTATGCACTTGAGGAAAATATGTATTTTGCTGTTGTTGGGTGGAATGTTGTATATATGTCTGTTAAGTCCAGTTGACCTATAGTATTATTTAAATTTTCTAAATCCTTACAGATTTTCTGTCTTGTTCTATCAATATTGAGAGAAGGCCATTGAATTTTCTGATGATGGTCATAGACATCTCTATTTCTTCTTGCAGTTCTTTCAGTTTTTGTTTCATGTATTTTGGAGCTCTGTTCTTAGGTGCATAGACAATAAGGATTGCTATTGTTAAGTCTTCTTGATGAATTGACCCTATTATCATTATGAAATTACCTTCTTTATCTCTGGCAATATACTTTTTCCTGAAATCTCCTCGTTCATCTGATATTAATATAGCCATTCCAGCTTTCTTTCTTTCTTTCTTTCTTTCTTTTTTTTTTTTTTGGAGACAGGGTCTCTTTCTGTTGCCCAGGCTAGAGTGCAGTGGCATCATCATAGTTCACTGCAACCTCAAACTCCTGGGGTCAAGCGATCTTCCTGCCTCAGTCTCCCAAGTACAGGGGCAAGCCACCACACCCAGCTGATTTTTCTATTTTTTGTAAAGACAAGGTCTTGCTCTTGCTCAGGCTGGTCTCGAACTCCTGTCCTCAAGGAATCCTCCTGCCTCAGCCTCCCAATGTGTTAGGATTACAGGTGTGAGCCACTGCACCCAGCCTTTTTATTTTTTAATTTTTAAATTTTTTTAAAGAGGGTCTCATTCTTTCTCCCAGGCTGGAGTGCAATGGCCTGATCATAGCTCACTGCAATCTTGAACTCCTGGGCTCAAGGGATCCTCCTGGCTCTGCCTCCTGAGTAGTTAAGACTATAGGTGCATACCACCATGCCTGGCTAATTTTAAAAAAAACTTTTTGGGCTGGGCACAGTGGCTCATGCCTGTAATCCTAGTACTTTGGGAGGCTGAGGTGGGAGGATTGCTTGAGGCTAGGAGTTCAAGACCAGTGTGAGCAAGAGTGAGATCCCAGCTCTACCAAAAAAAAAAAGAAAGAAAAGAAAGAAAAATTAGCTAGGCATGGTGGCACATGCCTGTAGTACCAGCTGCTTGGGAGGCAGAGGCAAGAGGATCACTTGATCCCAGGAGTTTGAGGTTGCAGTGAGGTATGATGCTCTAGCCAGGCAACAGAGCAAGACCCTGTCTCAAAAAAAAAAGTCTTTTTTTGTAGAGATGAAGTTTTGTTATGTTGCCCAGGCTGGTCTCGAACTCCTGGCCTCAAGCAATCCTCCTGCCTTGGCCTCCCAAAGTGCTGGGATTACAGGCATGAGTCACCATGCCCAGCCAATTCCAGCTTTCTTTTGGTGAGTGTTAGCATAGTATATCTTTTCTCATCCTTTTATTATAATTTTAACCTTTTTGTGTCTTTATACATAAGTGTGTTTCTTCTAGGCAGCATATGGTTGAGTCTTGCTTTTTTAGTTTTAATTCAATCTGACAATCTCTGCCTTTATGAGGGGTTGTTTAGACCTGTGGTCCCCAACCCCTGGGCCATGGACTGGGCTGCAGAGCTCCACCGCACTAGGAACCGGTTGGGGGGATGGCATGCATGCACAGCAGGAGGTGAGCTGCAGTCATCACCGCCTGAGGAGCTCCACACTTCTGCCATCTCCCACCCCGCTTCCGTGGAAAAATTGTCTTCTATGAAACCGGTCCCTGTTCGGGGACTGCTGGTTTAGACCATTGCATTTGATATAATTGTTGACATGGTTATTATTGATAGGGTTACTATTTATTTCCCTTTCTCTGTCTTTCGGGTTATTTAGTATTTTTATGATTCCACATTATCTCTTGTTGGTTTATTAGCTATAATTCTTTGTTGTTAGTGAGGTTGCTGTAGGGTTTATAGTGTGTATCTTTAAGTTATCAAAGTGATAGTATACCATGTCTAGTATAAGAGTCTTAACAATAGAATGCTTTGATTTCTCCTCTCTTGGTTTCTGTGTTTGTGCTAAGATATATATAACATAAAATTGGCCATTTTAATCATGTTTAAGTGTATAATTCAGTGGCATTAAGTACATTCAGAATGTTGTGTAACCATCACTCCTATCTATGTCCAAAACTTGGGATGGAGCCTGGTGACCTCTAATCTATTTTCTGTTTCTATGAATTTGCCTATTCTAGATATTTCATATAAGTGGAATCATACAACACTTGGCCTTTTGTGTCTTTCTGTCACTTCACATAATGGTTTTAAGGTTCATCCATTTGTAGATGAAGAGTTCAGAACCTCATTCCTTTTTTGTTTGTTTGTTTTAGACAGAGTCTCACTCTGTTGCCTGGGCTAGAGTCCTGTGGCATCAGCCTAGCTCACAGCAACCTCAAACTCCTGTGCTCAAGCGATCCTCCTGCGTCAGCCTTCCAAGTAGCTGGGACTACAGGCGTGTGCCACCATGCCTGCCTAATTTTTTCTATTTTTAATAGAGATGGGGTCTCGCTGTTGCTCAGGCTGGTCTCGAACTCCTGACCTCATGCGATCCTCCCCCCTCGGCCTCCCAGAGTGCTAGGATTACAGGTGTGAGGCACCGCACCCAGCCCTCATTCCTTTTTAATAGTGGAATAATATTCCATTGTATGGCTATACCACATTTTGTTTATCTGTTCGTCTGCTGATGGACACTTGGGTTGTTTCTACATTTTGGCTATTGTGAATAATGCTGTTATGAACATACGAATATTTGTTTGAGTCCCTGTTTTTAATTCTTTGGGTATATACCTAGGAGTGGAAATCTAAACAATGGGAATTCAGAGAAGAATGAGATATCATTTATGTGCTGATGACCCATACACCCTTCCTTCCACCTCATTTATTTTTTCAATTTTTGCTTCTCTCCTGTACTGAGACCCCCATTTCTAATTGTGTACCTTCTGGACATCTTACAGAAATCTCAAATCTAAGAAACCTAAACTTAGACTTTTTGCTGCCTCCTATCCTTCCATTCCCTCCTCCCTATTCCCACATATCATCCTCCTTTTTGTGTGAGCCACCTCAGAATTCATCTTAGATTTGTCTGTGTATGTTTCTTATCTAGTTGTACCACTGAAATGTCAAACCTTCTCCATCCCTGTCTTGACGTTTAGGCCTTTGTCAACTACAGTTTACAGGATGAACTCTAGGCTGCTTGGGATTACATAAGAAAGTGATCTTTCACTCTAGCCTTATCTCCTACAACTTCACCCCAGGAACCTGGCATTCTAGGTGACCTCTTCCTGGGTCTTGGATTATACTGTGACCTTTCACTTGCCTGAGTATCCTTTTCCGTATTAACTTTGCAGCTTTCTACTTCACGTTGGCCTGCAGCCTATTCTCCACTCTCACAATACGCTAAACCCCTCTATTATGGCACTTAGAATGTTGTAATTTGTCTGTTTAAAACTCTGTCTGATTGGGTTCTTATTCATTTTAGCAAGAATTTACTGATCAGCTATGTTCTAAGTCATTGTTTTTTATATTGGAGAGACAGTAAGTATGAAATAGACTATAAATAATGGTTTTACATATATAATACAATTTCAAAAGTTTCAAGTGTTACCAAGAAAATAAAGCCAGGTAAAGGTATAGAGAATGATGGAAAGGAGGTATTATTTTATTTGTTTGGGATGGTCAAGGAAGGCCTCTCTGAGGAGGTGATACAGAAGCTGAGACCTGAAGGATGAGAAGATGCCTGCAAAGATCTGGGAGATGATTATTCCAGGTAAAGAGAACTTGAGCAAGTACACTGACCCTAAGAAGGGAATCGGCTTGGCATGTTCCAGAAACAGCAAGAAAGCCAATAGGAAATAAGGGTGGAAAGGTTGGCAGGATTCAGATATTATAGGTGTTGGAGTAGCCCAGGAGAGAGATGATGGTGGAGGGTAGTGAGAAATGATTGGATTACAGATAGTTTGGGCAGTGGGGAGAGGATGAGTATATTATTCAGGGTAGAGCAGACAGGACTTACTGATGGGTTATATATGGGAGTAGGCGGCAGGGGAAAGAAAGACTCCTACATTTGGGGTCTGGGTTCTGATGCATTATGTCTAGCACAATGGTTTATAGTAGGAGCTTGAAAGATGGTTATAATTTAATGAAGAACCCAATCTCTAGGAGCTCATATAGAAAAATTAGCTAATCCAGCCTTAGAAGGCTTCTTAACATTTATGGAGTAACCAGGAGTTGCAGGCCCATAGAACACAGATGGGTTATAGTTTTTATATGATGGGGAGTAATCCTTTCTTTCCTCTAGAGGGCCAGTCCTCTCATAGTGTTCACTTCTCAGTCTAGGGCAAGAGAATGGGCCTGGGCTCTAGCCATCCTGGCTGTAGGCATCTGTGAATGAAATGGAGAGTAATACAGAAGGCTTTGCTCACCCTCGGCTTCCCTGGGCCTTACGATACTGTGATCTTTCCCAGACTTCTCTGAGAACAGGGAGTTAGAGGATCAGATGGGACTGTGTACATGGAGACTCTGTCTTAGTTATACCTGTTTATGGCTTAGTTTTGTTTTTCTAAAACTACCTTAAACTATTTCTTTATCCATAAGAGGCAAAAAGTAAAATATTAATTGCTTGGTGGAAAAAGAATAAAATAACATCAGACCAGAAGATATAATAATATAATACAGAATTATTTACCAAATGAGTGATATAATAAGCGACTTTCTCAAAAACTTTCAGGGCCTATGCACTGCTTGCATATTAAAGTCTAACTTTCTTAACCTGGCATAAAGGGACCTCCAGAATTTCCCCAAGGTACCTTTGTAGCCTCCTTTCCCACTAACCCCGCCCCCCGCACCTGGTGCTTTAAACATACCATTCTTATTTCTGATTCTTTTCCCCCAACCTTGGAAGTGTTGTTTGTGTTTTCTTCTCCCTCACTCATATTCCAAGTCTCTCATCCTTTCAACTCTGACCCAGACTTCAGAGCCCAGGTGAGATACATTCTTTTTTTTACAGCTGTATCTTGCCTGTTTATTCACAAAAGAAAAGAGCATGGACTTTAATTTTTTACAAATTATTACTTCTGTGTTACCTCATTTTAACAATTCAGTGGTTATCTTTAACCTAAAAATGAGATTTTAAAAACTATTTTCTTAAATTAAAATTAAAGAACACAATTAGTACGTTCTTGTTGCTGACATGGAGAGTACAATGCATACCTAGCTCCTTTCATTATTTACAATTCAAATCTTTGTTGTATTTCATCTGCAGTCATTTCAGAAATTGCACTGGAAGAAGTAGCAGCAGGGGAAGGTGCATTTCTCACATGAAGAATGCAGTTTCCGACATCCCCAACTACTCCATCAAATACACAGTCTTCTACCGGACTTCCATCTCTGTCCAGAGCTTGGGCTCTTACTCCCACTGGACCTCTAAGTATATCACTCATAGTGATTTCAGGGATGAACTTTTGAGGGTACTTCACTGTTGTACCAACTTTATACATTTCATTAACTCCACAGGAGAAATTCTGGGACACCAGTGTAATCAAGCTGCTATTTATAATTATATCCATAACATATCTGGCATTGAAGTCAAAGGGTCTGTAACCCTCCCGCTTAAAGGCAAGAACTGCATTAGGCCCTAGCCAGATATTGCCTTCCATCCTTGGTGTGAAGTGAACTCCTTGGAAAGGAAACCAGCTATCTGGCACCAGATAAATATTTCCTTTTACAACATAGCATTTTTTCTGACTTCAAGAGCAGGTAATCTCCCCAGAATGGTACAATTTGAGGATCAGAACTGCAGCCACTCAACTCTGAAATTTGGTCTGAGTAAAGTCCTGCACATGTCACAACATAGTGACATCAAATTTCCAATTTCCTCTCCCTGGTGCTGGCGCCATGGTCACCCCCACACAGCAAGCAAGGCCTCTCCACTGTGGCCGGTCTGTAGGCACCACCAAGGTAACGCAGCGCCGACAGCATCACCTGCACCCCTTCCCCAGCCCACAGAGGTAGTCCGAGATATATTCTTTTCTGGTTTTATTTAGCAGTGAGTTTGTAGCATACATATATAGGTAAAGCAAAGCATGATTATGGAACTTTTTCTGGTAGCTGAATCAGTTCTACTTCTAGGACTGTTTCTGAATAAATACCTAAGTTTCTGAGAGCTAGAGATGGGAAAGGACCATGGCCATGAGTGTAGAGAAAGGGAGAGTTGGGAACAAGTTTGTAGACATCACTGTTGGGTCATTTTGGGTAGTAGCTAGGTGAAACTGGGATGTGTAGGGTAGCTGAATTCTAAGTTGTTTAGAAGTATCTGAAATTACAGAAGATAGTTAGATATGTGGTAGGACTAGTACCATGCTCAAAAAAGAGCTACTCTTGGAATCCTAAAATATGGATTTTATTACCTGGCTCAGTAACTTACAAGCTGAATAAATTACTAAATTGGGCAAGTCTTTCACTTTTAACCTATCTGTGGGTTTCTTGTAGACAGTGTATAATTGGGTCTTATATTTTAATCCAATCTGACAGTCTGTCTTTTAATTGATACGTTTAGATCCTTGAATGCAGCCTTTTGACTAAATCCAAATTTTACAGAACAAATCCTTTTAATGAAGGGTTCTGTGAAGTTTGGATTTGGATTTGGATTTGGTTGAGGGGCAGCACTTGGGGATCTGGCGGGCCACATGTGGCCTCGAGGCTGCAGGTTCCCCACCCCTGGTTTAGACCATTCATAGTTAATGTGATTATTTATATGTTTGGGTTGAACTCTACCATCTTGCTAGCTGTTTTCAATTTTTTCCATCTGTTTTTGGTCTTTTTTCCTCTTTTTCTGCTTTCTCTTGGGTTGAGAATTTTTTATGATTCCATTTTATCTCTACTAATGACTTATTTATACCTTTAAAAAAGTTTAGCAGTTACCCTTGGGCTTATAAGGCACGTCTTTAACTACCTAGAGCCGACATTTAAATAATATCATACCATTTCACCTCTAGTGTAAGACCTTACAATTCCCAATATCCCCCCATTCTTTGTTCTATTGTTGTCATACATTTATTTACGTGTACTATAAATAAAATGCACTTTTTTTTAACAAAATGCATTTCGATTTTTAGTTAGACAGTTATCTTTTAGAGCAAGTAAAGATTTTTTAAAACATTGAAAAAATGAATTTTATTTTACCTTCACTTGTTCCATTTCCTGGACTTTATTTCTTTGCTGTGTAGACCTGAGTTTCTGTTTGGTGTAGTCTTTATTTTTTTTTTTCCTTTTTTCTCCCAATAGAATCTGTTTGGTATATTCTTTTTTGCCTAAAGAAACTTCCCAAAACTAACTAATTAACTCTCTCTTTCTCTCTGTGTGTGTATGTGTGTGTGTGTATAGTGCTGGTCTACTGACAATAAATCCACTCAGTGTTTATCTGAGAAAGTTTTTTATTTCTTTTTCATCTTTTAAAAGAGATTTTTTTCTGGGTATAGAATTCTGGGTTGAAAGTTATATTTCTGTGATGTAGAGATACTACTCCATCATGTTCTGGCCTCCATGGTTTCCAATAGGAAGTCTGCTATAATTCTTACCTTTGTTTCTGTGTAAGTAATGTGTGGTTTTTCTTTGAAGGTCTTCAGGATTTTCTTTGTCTTTTGTATTTAGCAGCTTGAATGTGACACGTGTAAGTGCAGGGTTTTTCTGTTTTTTGTTTTTATATTTATCGTTTTTATAAAATCTCTGAGATTCTTGGATGTGTGTTTCAATATCTGTCATTAGTTTTGGAAAATTCTTGGCCATTATATCTTCAAACATTTCTTCTGCTTATTCTCTTTCTCTCTTCTCCCTTTGAGATTCTAATTATGTGTATGTTTGATAGTTCAATGTGTTCCACAGCTCTTAGATGTTCTGTTATATTGTTGGTGTTGGTGTTTTTTGGTTTTGTTATTTATTTATGTATTTATGTATTTAGAGATAGAGTCTTACTCTTTCACACTGGGTAGAGTGCAGTGGCGTCATCATAGTTCCCTGCAACCTCACACCCCTGAGCTCAAGCAATCCTCCTGCCTCAGCCTCTCAAGTAGCTGGGACTACAGGTACCGTGCCATGATGCCTGGCTAATTTTTATATTTTTAGTAGAGGTGGGGTCTCACTCTTGCCCAGTCTGGTCTCGAACTTCTGAGCTCAAGCAATCCTCCTGCCTCAACCTCCCAGAATGCTAGGATTACAGGCGTGAGCCACTGCGCCCCAGCCTGTTTTGTTATAATATTTAAATTCTGGTTTTGTGTTTCAGTTTGGGTAATTTCTACGGACCCATCTTTGAGTTCATTAATTTTTTCTTTGGCTCTGTCAAGTCAACTGATGATCTTGTCAAAGGCATTCTTCATTGTTAGTGTTTTTTTCACTTTTAGCTTGTCTATTTGACTCTTTCTTAAAGTTTCCATTTCTCTGTTGTACTTTCTAGTATTAGTTTTTATCTTTTTTATTCCCAGATGGTAGCTATAGAGGGCAAAATTTGGATTTGGTTAGTTTTTTCTTATGCCTCTTTTGCATATCTTAGGTTTGGAAAAGCATTTTTACCCAGAAATCACCAAGAGCTGCTCCAAAATAGGACATAAGTGCACTCAAGCTACCTCAAGAAAGCAGGAAGTGAGAAGAGAGTTACAGACTGGTTGCGTCGAGGACTGATGAGCTGCTGGGTGTATCCACCAATCTGATTGACTTTCTCAGGGTCAGTGGTCATCTAATCTATTCTTTTTTTTCTTTATCTACTTCATAAAGCCATCAAAATAACTGTTGTTTTACTCTTGTTCAACGTAAACAAAACAAACGTGGGTTACTTTTATATATCTCATATTCTTGAATAGGTCATGCGTCCTGGATTGTGGCACCTCCATAATGTTAGCTTTATAGAACCTCACAAGGGCCCATTTTTCTGTCAGTTCCAAAACGGGAAACTTCTTGAGTCCTTCATCTAATGTATTTTATGTCTATCTGGCCAAGGTCCCAAATTTGTTCATTTGTTCATTCATTCATTCAGGTGTTTTGTAAGCCTACTATCTCAGAGTTACTATATTACATTCAGTGATGGTTACACTGATGAACAAGGTGTTCTTTCCTCCAGGAGCTGGAGAGACTCCTACTTAATTAATACAAGAGTATAGTTAGTACTATAATGGAAGTACAAAATGATATGGGATACAGAGGGTGTAGTGTTTCGTTTGGGCTGAGGGAGATTGGTTAGTGCTTTGTAGAAAAGCTAGTGTTTTAACTGGGTTTTAAAAAATGATTAGGAGCTGGGTGTGGTGGCTCACACCTGTAACCCTAGCACTTTGGGAGGCTGAGGCAGGAGGATTGCTTGAGGCCAGGAGTCCTGAGACCAGCCTGAGCAACATAGGGAGACCTGGTCTCTACAGAAAATAGAAAAATTAGCCAGGCATGGTGGCACCTGCCTGTAGTCCTAGCTACTTGGGAGGCTGAGGCAGGAGGGTTGCTTGAGCCCAGGAGTTTGAGGTTGCAGTGAGTGATAATGATGCCACTGCACCGCTGCACTCTAGCCCCGGCAACAGAGTGAGACTGTGTCTCAAAAAAAAAAAAAAAAAAAAGGGATCTTAACAGAGAGAGAGGTGTGGATGGCCATTCTAAGCTAAGCAAAAAACAAATCAACAACAACAAAAACAAACAGCTTATGCAAAGGCACTAATTTGTGAAGTATTTGGTAAACAATTTATACTCCACTCCTTCGAGTACTCTTTTTCTTCTTCTTTTACTCCTATTGTAAGACTTATTTTTTATTGTTGTCCCTTGTCTCTTTTTGATTATTTTAACCTCCTTTGTTTTCCTATAGTTCCTGGTGGTAGTTCTTAGGGTGTTAGTTCTGTAGTTTAGGACTCAGAGATGTAGGACCACCTGTATACCCTCCAAGGGAGGTGCAGGGCAATATTATTTCTCTATACAGCCTGAATTTTCAGAGTGTGTACTTAGAATAGTAAACTTTCTTTGCGTGAATGTGGGCCCTGCCCACAGGGCAGATGACTCCATACTAGAACACATTCAATGGAATAGACCAAAACCTACAACCTTCTAATGACACTTGCCCCATCAACCCTCCCCATGCTCTTGACATTTGTTAAACTTCCATACCCTCTTATCAGCTGCTTTCTCTTTCCTACCAAGCAAGGGAGCTCTGTTCAAAGACCCAAGTGCATTCTGCCCTAGTTTCTTTTTATTGCCAAGAACATTTATCTATACCCTGTCACCTACTTTTTCTTCTTTCTACTTATCCTCAACATTTAGCAGTTTGTTTAAAAAGGGACCGAAAAAATAAATAAGTAAATGGACCATCTTCCTTATTTCAGGGACTGGTTGGTAGAGGTGAAGGTTTGAGACTAGATCCTATTTTGCAATATACCTGAGAGGTAAAAAACTTGGGAAGAAAATCACTGGTAGCATATGGAAAGGACATAGGCTGCGCTGATATGTTTTCTGGAGGAAAAACTGCAGGGGGAGCCAGCAGATATGGAGAAGGATCCCTAATGGTTTATACTCTTGGGAAGTCCTGTACCCAACCCATTATTTGCTTTGACTTAGCCGTTTATGGTTTGGTTCTGGTCTTTTTGTTTCCTGACCAAGACAAATGAGGTTCAATTAAGGAAAATGGATATAAGATACCTACCCCCAAACTGAATTCCTCTTAACACTTTTGAATGACAAGTAGAACTGTTAGTATATGTGAGCACTGAGAATTACTTTATTGGTTAACACTGGTATTTTCTCTGAGGTAGGAAGCTGAGCCATCTATCTCCAGAAATGTCTTCGGAAAGTGAAGAGCAACATGACCTTTCACCCAGGGACTCTGCTGAAGGAAATGACAGTCCTCCATCTAGGATCCATGTGGAGCCTCAAAAGGAATCAAATACTGACTTAAAGCAATTTGAAACCAATGATCAATGCAGACCTTATTCTAGGATCCATATAGAATGTCAAGAGAAAGCAAATACTAACTTCAAGGAGTTTGTCATCACAAAGCTGCAGAAGAATTGCCAGTGCAGCCCAGCCAAAGCCAAAAATATAATTTTTGGTTTCCTTCCTGTTTTTCAGTGGCTCCCAAAATATGATCTAAAGAAAAATATTTTAGGAGATTTGATGTCTGGCTTGATTGTGGGCATCTTATTGGTGCCCCAGTCCATTGCTTATTCCCTGTTGGCTGGCCAAGAACCTATCTATGGTCTGTACACATCTTTTTTTGCTAGCATCATTTATTTCCTATTGGGTACCTCCCGTCACATCTCTGTGGGCATTTTTGGAGTACTGTGCCTTATGATTGGTGAGGTAGTTGACCGAGAAGTACACAAAGCTGGCTATGACAATGCCCCTATTGCTCCTTCTTTAGGAGTGGTTTCAAATGGGAGCACATTATTAAATCAGACATCGGACCTGATATGTGGCAAAAGTTGCTATGCAATTATAGTTGGCAGCACTGTAACCTTTATGGCTGGAGTTTATCAGGTAAGAAACAATGGAATAATTGGTTGTTTCTGGGAAAGTAATCACATGCATGAAATCTCCTATCTGTAAGGGATCTTAGGGATCACAGTAATTAAAGCTATCATTTATTGAGTGCTCAGGATACATGAAGTGTAAGCCAAAATTTAAACCCTGATCTGACTCCAAAGGTAAGATAAGGCTGGTTCTCTGAACCTCAGACCACTTAGTTCAACACCTTAATTTTACATGTCAGAAAACCTTGGCAGAGTTGGCAAGAAGGTAACATAATGGGAGTTGGGAGGGGAGGAATGTAGGAATTTTTCAAATTATAAATGCCCTCTACCTTCCTTTAGAATCGCTGCTTTAGTGAGTGACTCTTACTAAAGATAATAGTTCTCTTGGATTGTTGGGGAGGGAGGGAAAAGGTTGAGGACCACAATGCCATATTATCAGCAAGGAGAAAGGATTAGAAATGAAATTCTTGTTGGGTCTCTCATAGAATCCACTAATCTGCCATTATCATCATGCCTCTGCCTTTTGGCATCCAGGAGTCAGTACCAGCATTAAACTGCTTTTCTATCACAGGCATTGGGAACCAACAAGGGAAGGAAAGGAGTAGCTCACATTATTTGGTGTTTGGATGAGATGGGGAGGGAGAGTGAAGGTGTTACGCAGATGAGTTGTACTTCTCAGAGTCCATTTTTGCTTTTTTGTTAGTATTCCTCACCAAAAAGGAGAAAGGTATAATAGCATTCTGAGAAATTATTGGGAAGAGGAAAAAATAAAGAAAAAAGTTGTATGTTTGAGGATGTAGAATTGTTATTAATATGGGAGGCGGTATGGCATAAGCACATATATATTCTGGATGTGAACAGTTTCTCAGTATGAGGTTAGATTAAAGAGAGTTCTATTCTGAATGACATTTTTGTTAGAAGAAAAAAACCCAAAGAATCAAAATCAAATGAGAGAAGATACATGAATGACAATCAAATAAAAGAAAAAAACTAAAAAATATAAAAATGAGAAAAAGATAAAAGACAAAAGTAAAAAAAGAAATAAGGGAGTTCTACAATGATTTTTAAAGTGTAATTCTATTTTGATGTGAATCTCATTTTTTGTTTTTACCAGTTAAAACTTCACTTTAGAGTAATGATTTGTAATTTAAAGAAAAGACATGGTTTCTTAATTAGAAGAATTTTTCCAATTTGAAGTTTTCTTGTGGATCCTTGAGAACTTTTTTTCTTTTTGAAAGATGTCTGAATCTTATTTAAGGTATGAGAAGGTAGAAATCCTAAGTTCCTGTCTCACCTGGGCTAGCAAGTAACAGTGTGACCTTGGGCAAGTTGCTTAGCCCTTTAAGCATCAGTTTCTTCTCTTTGTTAACTGAGAAGATTGATGTATGATTGTGTTTGTTCTAGTTCTGACATTCTGTGATGCTCTGATGGTATGTCTCCATGTAAGAAACGTCAGGGTAATATGAAATTTAGAAGTTCTTTTCCATTTATATTTAATACTTGTATATCCTTCCTTCCAGGTAGCGATGGGCTTCTTTCAAGTGGGCTTTGTTTCTGTCTACCTCTCAGATGCCTTGCTGAGTGGATTTGTCACTGGTGCCTCCTTCACTATTCTTACATCTCAGGCCAAGTATCTCCTTGGGCTCAGCCTTCCTCGGAGTAATGGCGTGGGCTCACTCATCACTACCTGGATACATATCTTCAGAAACATCCGTAAGACCAATCTCTGTGATCTCATCACCAGCCTCTTGTGCCTTTTGGTTCTTTTGCCAGCCAAAGAACTCAATGAGCACTTCAAATCCAAGCTTAAGGCACCAATTCCTACTGAACTGATTGTCGTCGTGGCAGCCACATTAGCCTCTCATTTTGGAAAACTAAATGAGAATTATAATTCCAGTATTGCTGGACATATTCCCACTGGGTTTATGGCACCCAAAGCACCAGACTGGAAACTAATTCCTAATGTAGCGGTAGATGCAATAGCTATTTCTATCATTGGTTTTGCCATCACTGTATCACTTTCTGAGATGTTTGCCAAGAAACATGGTTATACAGTCAGAGCGAATCAGGAAATGTATGCCATTGGCTTTTGCAATATCATCCCTTCCTTCTTCCACTGTTTTACTACTAGCGCAGCTCTTGCAAAGACATTGGTTAAAGAATCAACAGGCTGTCAAACTCAGCTTTCCGGTGTGGTGACAGCCCTGGTTCTTTTATTGGTCCTCCTGGTAATAGCTCCTTTATTCTATTCCCTTCAGAAAAGTGTCCTTGGCGTGATCACGATTGTAAATCTCCGGGGAGCCCTTTGTAAGTTTAGGGATCTGCCCAAGATGTGGAGGGTTAGCAGAATGGATACAGTTATCTGGTTTGTTACTATGCTGTCCTCTGCACTGCTAAGTACTGAATTAGGCCTGCTTGTTGGGGTTTGTTTTTCTATGTTTTGTGTCATCCTCCGCACTCAGAAGCCAAAGAATTCATTGCTTGGCTTGGTGGAAGAGTCTGAAATCTTTGAATCTATGTCTGCTTACAAGAACCTTCAGACTAAGCCAGGTATCAAGATATTCCGCTTTGTAGCCCCTCTCTACTACATAAACAAAGAATGTTTTAAATCTGCTTTATACAAAAAAACTGTCAACCCTGTTTTAGTAAAGGCAGCTCAGAGAAAGGCAGCAAAGAGAAAGATAAAAGAGGAAACAGTGACTCTCAGTGGAATGCAGGATGAAGTTTCAGTGCAACTTGCCCATGATCCCTTGGAGCTGCATACTGTAGTGGTTGACTGCAGTGCAATACAGTTTTTAGATACGGCAGGGATCCAGACACTGAAAGAAGTTCGCAGAGATTATGAAGCCATTGGAATCCAGGTTCTGCTGGCTCAATGTAATCCCTCTGTGAGGGATTCCCTGACCAGGGGAGAATATTGCAAAAAGGAAGAAGAAAACCTTCTCTTCTACAGTGTGTATGAAGCGATGGCTTTTGCAGTAGTATCTCAGAATCAGAAAGGAATATGTTTTCCCAATGGTCTGAGTCTTTCTAGTGATTGAGAAAGTAGACAGAAGGAAGAATAATGTTTAGCTAATAGGTTAAACTTTCAAGTGTACAACATTTTCCACTTCCACTTGCACACTTGAAATTTTAATCTACTGGCTAGACATTATTCTTCCTTTGAAGCTAATGGCCTTTGTATATACCCAAATGCAGCAGAACTTGTAGTTGGACAGAATAAAAAGGAAGAAAATACTGTGGTTTCAAGCTTTCTTGCAGATATGAAGTATTCAACTGTAGAGTAGCTCCAAAACTTAATTACCATCCTCATTTAGGGGGCTATACATTTGGACTCTTCTTTCTCCAAGAGATAAAGGGATGAAGTTGGGATTTGCATTAGAAGTGCTTCTTTACATAGCTCTGTGGATAGGGAGGGGAAGGAGGCAGGGAAAGAGTGTTGTACCTCCTCTTGTACTAGCCGGCCAAGAGGCTTCTGGAGCACAAAGTCATAACTAGACAAGTTCATTCTTACTTATGCTTCTCTGTTCCGTCTTTGCTGCCCAGATGGCAGTAAGATCTCTGGCTGTTAGGAAAACACCATTCCTTTTCTTAAGGCAGGGAACTATGGGCACAGTCTCATCAGGAATCTAATGGCTGGGTAGGTTTGTAACAATATGACAGCAGCCTGACATTGTACAGAATACCTTTTGTAATACATTTGAAGTTTCTAGTCATACCTTTTTGTTTAGGGTAAGTAGGTAAGCAAAGAGCTCTTCAACATCAGAAAAAACAATGGGAGTCTTCCCTTGTTTTTTCTGTGATCTCTGTCCTTGCTTCTGAGAATTTCTCTACCATTAAGCTCTATTTTACTTACCCTAGTGTGTTTCCCGTTGAATCTGTCCTAAACTGGTATTTTTGATTATCAGTGACAATCTTGCCAGTCAGCAATTTCCTACAGCATTTTAAATGAGCTTGAGGCAAACTGTCAAGGACAGATTGTAAAAATGAATGATTGCTGGTTTCCCTTAAGAATTGGTTTACTTTGCAGTGAATTGGGTTTTTTCCCCTCCCCATGGCATTTTAGCAAGGGTCTGCTGGGGATTGGCATTAGAAGCTGTTTTCTCAAATAGAAGCTGCTGTTCATCTTTACTCTGCAAGAAAAATTTATTGTAACCAATGGAAAAGCATGCACAGAGGTCATAAAGTGCTTCCAAAAGGATACCAATAGTTAATTTGTAGATGTTTTAGTGAAAACAAAGCTGATGCTTACTGCCATGCATCCTATTGATGTACAATAAATATTGATGATAGTGACAGCTTTTAACTTTTCAAGTCACCTAAAATTATTATGCAAGAGGATTTAGAAGTATCACATTCATAAAACCCAAGTTCTATGGGTATATTATTTATGATAGCTGACCATAAGTCATGAATTGAGGAATAGTTTCTTTTGAAAAGCAAGAATATCTGACATGGAAAGCTTGTAGTTCTGTATTTGGACCTTGACAGGTGAGGAGAAAAAAACAGGTTCTCCAAAGTTAGGAATAGGGGACTAAATTATGAAACATTTAGCCAAACCTTTTTTTTTTTTTTTTTTTTTTTTTGAGACAGTGCCTCACTCTGTCACCCTGGCTAGAGTACAGTGGTGTCATCACAGCTCACTGCAACCTCACACTCCTGGGCTCAAGCGATCCTCCTGCCTCAGTCTCCCGAGTAGCTGGGACTACAGGGGCATGCCACCATGCCCAGCTAATTTTAGTAGAGATTAGGTCTCACTCTTGCTCAGGCTGCAGTTAAGTCTTTTAAGATAAACAAAATAATAATTGCAAAAGTGCAAAATCATTTTTAACCTGTTCCTGTACTCTATACAATTTTAAATATTTATGAGAAGCAAACCCTATGTGTAGGGATCTATTGGAGTAGGATGTTTTTAAACATATTAAATATGTACATGTTTAATATGTATATTTAAAATATGTATATATATAAAATCTATATATGGAGAGATATATGTAATTTTTTCTTGTTGGCTCCCTAAATTGCCAGTGTGGCTTTTCTATTCTTAGAGCTCTCCCATTTGTCTACATGGAAAATACCTTTCCATTATCACAACAAAGCAGTTTCTCAGTAGAAAATCTGGATTTCTGTCTTTTATGTGATTGATATTATGATTAAATGTAACAGAATCCTGAATTTTGACATCCTTTTAGAACTTAGGTCTAGAATTTCAGAAATGTTAACTGCTGCTTGTATTTGTGCTTTTTTGTTTATTTGTTTTTAGCCAATATTTGCCCCTTCTGTCCAGTCTTTTGAATAATAATAGCAAAATCACAGTATCTTGGCCAGTCATTTGTTTTTAATCCTTCTTGCCCTTCTTCCAAGCCAGGTTTGAGTTGAGACTATTATAGATGTCTGATACCCTGAGATAGAGTAATGAGTACGTGTTTAAGACAACATTATAATTCAGCCAACACTAGCACAGCAAAAAAATTTCAGTCTAGTCTAAGAATTTGGAAAATCCCTTAGAAGGATGGAGTAATAGGATTACCTTTACCTGACACTTCTGTCCAGATGTGGATATAAACAATTCTGGAACTTTATGCATGCATTTAGCAAATTCTTGAATTATGTTCTGGTTTATACTTGTCCCACCCAAACAAGAGATTCTGCTTTTAGTAGCCATTTGTAAAAGCATTTAAGATTTCACTAGAATTTACATTTCATCCTCTTTGCTTGGAGTGAGGTTGCTTATACTTGCACGTTGTTAAAATTTTTTGATTGATGATATTGAAAATAATCAAACCTGGAACCAAAGCCTAATTCATCACCAAAAAACTGATGTTTTCATTTGCTTTCTTGACCAAAGGCTTGAACTTTAGTTCATTAGGTGATATTTTAAATGCTATATTGATACAAAAATATCTTGCTTACTCTAAACTTTACAGTGCAAATGAAGTATTTTCTCAGTGCTTATTGACAAATACACAAAATTCTGAAGATCTTAAAGGTTAATTGAAATATGGTGTGTATACTTTTATTTATTTATTTTTTGAGACAGAGTCTCGCTCTGTCACGTGGGCTAGACTGCAGTGGCGTCATCATAGCTCACTGCAACTTCAAACTCCTGGGCTCAAGCGATACTCCTGCCTCAGCCTCCTGAGTAGCTGGGACTACAGGCACATACCACCACACCCAGCTAATTTTTCTATGTTTTGTAGAGACAGGGTCTTACTCTTGTTCGGGCTGGTCTCAAACTCCTGGCAATCCACCCACCTCGGCCTCCTGTGTGTATACTCTTGATGGCTAAAACTTTTGCAACCTTATTTATTTTTAAATTTGTTACGACCAGGGTGATGGAGTGTGCCAATGCACAGGTAGACTAAGGAAAACATTCTAGAGGAGTGAAGGGAATAGACCATTGAAAAGACTATATCTGACCAGTGGTGGGAGAAAAGAGGGGGACCCAGTTGAATAGGATCCAATCCCTGGTTAGACCCATACAATAATAGGGTAATCAGGATTAGGAACCACACCTCTGTTTGAGAACAAGGTCAGAATTGGCTTCTCTTTCTAGAAGGGGACAGTCACTGATTCACCAGAGCTGAAAGAGCTGAGGAGCACATGGTAGTCAGGGTTGTGGCAAAAGACTGGGTTGACCTACTCTGGAGCATTGCGTCTTCCATCCAAACTGAGTGACTGAGCAAGGCAGGGTGGTGTGCCTGTAGTCCCAGCTACTCCAGAGGCTCGGGTGGGAGGATCACTTGAGCCCAGGAGTTTGAGTCCAGACTGGGCAACACAGTGAGACCCCTTCTCTAAAAAATTTTTTTAAAAAATCTAAGTCTAAACTCAGTGACTGTAGTACTTTCTGTGCCTCTGATTGTAATAAAACTGACAGGTGTCTAGTTGATTTTTTTTTTTAAGTAGGACCAAAGGAAAACAATGTGAGATTTAGTCTGACTTAGGTTTTAAAGAATAATAGACATTGAAGTCAAAATTTGTTGTTAAACTTACATATGGTAAATGGTGAACTTTAAAAATGTAGCAGGGTGTTAAATGAGTTCATTAGACTATTCTAATGCTAATGACTACATTTTAATAAGAACAGTAATTTTTTGCAGGAATATTCTCTTAGTAATTTGTCATTTAAGAACAGTTGTCAGGGTTGGCCCTGATCTTAATATAAAATTAAGAAAAAGGCTGCAGTGCATTTCTTGGGAATTTAAATTGAGTCTTGAAGTTATAATAATAAGTTTGAGCTCTGTGATCCATATTAATGTTCTTAATGGCTTGTTTTCCTCCATATAATGTTACAGATATTGAGTCATAGGTTCTCTTTGTATCAATGTAGACATTACCTCAAATACTTCTGAGGACCTGTCCAGGAGTCTAGGATCCCTGGCCAGGTGCTGGGACTATGGTACTAAGCTCAGTAGATGGGCTATTAGTAACTCTCTGAGTGAGCACACTGGGGCACTTAGGGAGGTGCTTTGTGGAGAGTGTTGAGTTGAACCTTGACTGCAATCTGAGCAGGAGGCAGTGATGCCCCTGGTCTGTCCAGGGAAAAATTTCACAGTGAATTGGTAAAAATCCAATCGATAGGATTTAGACTTTGCTTAATTTTTCTGTTCTTTAGTGTTTCTTCCCCCACCCCCCAACCAATGTTTTCTTTACCTATTCTAGTAATGCCTTATTTGAAACTTGGCTTAAACCATAAAAAGAATGAAGTTGGGTCTAGAAAGCTATTAGGCTCTGAACTGATTTGATCTTTTTTTTTTTTGTATAAAGATGTTAGATAATCCTGAATGGAATCATTAATTTGGGTGCTAATTACAAGAATGAAAATTATAATGGAACAGGACAAAATAATACACCAGCTGGTTTGTTACTGTAGTCTATGCATTAAAATAAAATGCTATTGAAATATTGTATGTTAAAGGTAAATTTTTAAGGTTTTTAAAAAAATTTAGTAACTTATAAAGATGGAGAATTTAGATGTGGGAGTGGGGGAGATTTATTTTTATAAGGTAATTTTTATCCTAATAAGGACTTTTAAAAAAAAAATACAACTGAAATTTTAAAGTAAAATGTTAAATACAGTTAGAAAGTAAAATAAGCATTATACTAAATAGTGGATTTTTTTGGTGTATATTTTATTTTTTATCTTAATGAATTCTGAAAACTGGAATAATGAAGGACACTAAATGCCTCTATTGGAGATACTATGTTTGTAAACCTACAGATAAGCAGCCTAAGCTAGAAAGGTCTTTTAACTGAAGCTTTAATAAACTCTTCTGGGGAGGTTTTCTTCCCTTACCCTATACCCCATCCCTGCAATAATAAGATACCTGGAATCAAACAGCTCTTGCCTTTTCAATGCAAATCAGCGGAGAAATTATGGTTTGAGTCCTGATGCTGCTGTGGCTTCTTTTTCTCAGAAATGAATGCTTGTGAACATACCAATCTATATGATATGCTACCTTGTTTTGGGGTCTCATTGTGACTTTGAATGCAAATCAGGACAATATCAGGGTGACAAGTGAATGAATTTAGATTCTCAGTCTTGTCTATTCACCAAAAAAGTATATTGCCTTTTTAAAAATTATTCAAGTCTAACGATTTTTAGGAACATGTGTTATATTTTTTAATTACAGCAAGTGCCTTGATATTATTTCATGTAAATCATCGCTTAACCCTCTTACGAGAGAGGATGAGTTGTGGATGGATTGCAGCCTATTAGAGGGAATGGGGAGTTGGTTAATAGCAGATCTTTTTCTAGAATGATATATTTGTGCTGTTTATTATGTGAGATCCTCTGTGTGTGTTGAGATCTAGAGGTGTCATTTCTTTTGTCTGCTAATAAATTGTTACTTCAATAAAACATTACTCTGTATCTAAATTATTTAAGTGCAAGGGCGGTTCTGACTAAAACACATCTAGGCACCAGTGAGTTTTTAAATAACCTCTCTTTACACTGGGAGAGTGATTCAGTCATTAATTTTTCCCAACTATAACAAAAGGATCTATCTTCAAAGAAGGACATAAAGCATTAAGAAATATAATTCTTTTCTTTTTGCTTTGTGGTCTTAAGTGAGTCAGTTAATCTTCTGGGGACTCAATCTTTCCGTCAGTGAGGAGGGGAGGACTAGGTTGCTTGAGGACCCGTCCAGTTCTCACATTGCATGACTCCTATCCTATAGCATATTAGAATTAGAAAACCCAGTTCTGGTCATGTTTTACTACTGTCCTATCTCTGAATTTGGGCAAGTGACCTTTGAGCCACATTTTTCCCATCAGCAAATAGCAGCTAACACCTTATGACGACCAAGTGAGGGAACTGAGAGTGGAATTCCTAACTGGAGCACAACACTGTGCAAGGAATAACTGCAGCACCACCCTCTCCTTGCACCAGCCATGAAACCTCTCCTTGCACCAGCCATGAAACCTCTCCTGGCTTGTCCTCCCCTTTATGCCTTTCTCAACTCGGGAAGAAGTGACAGTGTGGGTAGAGGGTTAAGGACAGTTCTCCTTTTGCAGTAACCCTGGGCATTCTGCCCCCAACCTCATGCCCACCCCACAGAGTGAAGGAGTTGGACTGAACGGTCTGAGGGCCCTTCCAGTTTTGCCATCCTGTCTGCAAACAGCACCCAGGATCCAGAGCCCTGCGATGTGCACTCACACGGTCATTCTCCAGCAGCTCCTTCAGCCACCTCGTCCTTTCAATGCTGTGTCCTTGGCCTCTTCTCTCTTCCCTGAGCACCACTGCTTAAGTTCTTTATTTTCAGATCAAGTTGAGACTGATGAAAGTATGACTCTTCTTGGAGAAATATCCACATGTGCAGGTAAACACAGAATTACAAAAAGGTTGGTTCATGGACCCCTCATATCTTGAATACCTTGCAATTATAAGCCCTTTCCAGATAACTACATCCACATCTATGGCTTCAATCACCTTGCTATCTGTGTGCTAATAGCAGCCAAAAAAATATTTTTAGCCTGACCTTTCTAGAACACCAACCAATGTATCCATCTGTATATAAATCTCCAGAGCTGTTACCAGACAGCTCTGCCTGGGTGCCCAGAGACATCCAACATGCAGCATGTCCCCCAAACAAACTCATCCTCCCTTCCCCTGTTAACCTCTTTTGATCATGGCATGACCCAGCCACTTAAGCCAGAAACCTAGGATTTCTTGAATCTTCCTCTTCAAGTCCCACACCAAATCCATCTACCTTACAAATGTCTCTCAAATCCAGTATCTCTCCTGCCCTCAATGGTAATTATTTCTCTTCAGGACTACACCACAGCCTAGCTTGTTTATCTGCTTTTCTACAATCCGGATTCCATACTAGTTATCAATTATTTCACTAAAAAAAATATATATATATATTTATTTAATTTTAATTTTTTTACATACAGTCTTGCTCTGTTGTCCTGGCTAGAGTGCAGTGGCATCATCATAGCTCGCTGCTCAAACTCCTGACCTCAAGCGATCCTCCTGCCTTGGCCTCCCAGAGTGCTAGGATTACAAGCATGAACCAGCGCACCTGGCCAACTAAAAAAATTTGACACTCACTACTTGTCAGTGGTTCTCCAGTGTTGGTTTTCAGGATAAGTTAAAAATTAATGGTCTAGCCTACAAGACCTTAAAAACTCTGGCCTTACTTGCATCTCTAGCCTCATGTCCTGCCACACATCCTTTGCTTGACATACCAACAACTGACCTTAGATGGTCCCAAATGGGCCATTTAAAAAAAATACCCCAGGCCCTTATATATGCTCTTTGTCTGACAGGCGTTGCCTCCCAGCCCCATCTAACTCCCTACTCTTCCTTCCAGGTACTTCTTATCAAGTGTGCTTTGCTTTTAGCAACATCTCCTGCTGAATTCCTCTTCTCTCATTCAGGGGTGCCTCTGGGCGCCACCCCTGTACTCCTGCACATTCTCTGCGTGTTCTGTAAAATGGCATTTACCACTCATTGCCCTCATCTACCTCCTCTGCTAACTGAGCTGCTTGAGAGTAGGGCCATATACTTCTCCCTTAGAGCTCCTGTAGCCAGCAGTGAGAATAGGGTTCAGTAAATTATTATTGCAAACAGGGATATGTTTGGAGGATAATTATTTCTGTAACACTGGTTCATTTCCAGAGAATGTCTATTTGTCCAGGGTCAATTAGATGGCCTATGATTATCAACAGATTGGAAAAAAGTCTCTAGTGAAGAGATAACATGTAAAGAGATTAGGTGGTCCCAGGCAGTTATTTTTAAGTTAGTTGTTTGAACAAGTCCCACATCCTATGTCTCTTCCTTCTTTCCTTGTCTTCCCTGTAAATCTTACCACATCAGAAAAATTACAAGCGACTGCTCCAGAGGTTTCTTAGTTGGCTAAACTGTCTCCCTATGTAGTCCACCTGTGCCCTCTGGTGGCCAGAATATGCTACCACATTTCACTTTAAAGAACTATGGCTTCAGGGTAGCATGAACAGTGTTTAATAGATCTGCAACCTTGGAATTAAATTATCTGAGCCTATTTGTGTTTCTCTATTATGACTTCCTAGAAGGATTAAATGATAAGCATACAGTGCTTAGCATATAATAGACAATCAATAAATCTTAGCTCCTTCCTTTTGAATGAAATAGCCCTTCTTGATAACAGGGCAAAGAAAACTCCTTGAGCTAACATTTATTGATCTGGTTGGTGGCTCTGGAATGCTGAACCTCAAGATCTGTTAGTGTAATAAAGGGTTAGTAAGGCAGGTTCCTGACTCTAAATGGTACTGGTTAAGTTCCAAAAGGGGATGGATAGTAATGACAATCAATAGCATTCATAGAACACTTAGTCTGTGCCAGGTATACCTTTTTATCCTCATGACAACACAATTGAGGTAGGTGCTTAATCCTAATATGTTGGCCTACAGAGAGGATTATTCAACTGGGGCAGAAATGGGGTTGCCACTCAAGTGGAGTTGGAGTGACTCAAGAGGCAAGGAGAAGCCACAGAGGGTCTGATGAAAACAGACCAAGAAGGGATAATATTAACCTCTTTTAGCTTCAAAAACAAAATACCAAACAAAAACACCTAATGTCAATAGAATCAAAGGTTTAGCCAATGTAAGCTAGACAGCAAAAACTTTTTCTTTTGGATATGATTTCCATCTCCCAGGATCTAAATCATGGTATGTTAAATAAATCAAGAATGTTAGATTTCTTTTCCTTAAAAAAAGCAAGTTTAAGTACATATTTACTGAACACCTACAATGTGCAAGGCACTTAGACAAAACCTTTCATACTAAAGTCCTGTATGTATAAATGGAGACCAAAAAAAAAACCTCCTGCAATGACTTTTTGGTGGAAGGAAACAGGTTTAACTCTTTATATTAGATTTCTTCATTATCAAAGAACAGAGATTATAACCTGGATTGGAATTTATCTGAGGCAATGATAGTCATGGAAAAATTCTGCAAACTCTTTTAAATAGAATAAAACTCTACTTTTTCTCCAAGCCATTTTTTAGCAGAATCAATGCTTAACATAGCTTTAAAAATAAGGTGGCTTTGACACATTACATGTGTGTATCAATTTATACACAAATATTTATTGAAGTGCCCATGATGCACCCAGCACAGTGCTAGGCACCATTAAGGTTATAAAAGCTGACTGGTCCCTGCTTTCATGGAGCTTACAGTCTAGTTAAAGAGCCACAGAACATCTAGAAAACATTTAAGTGCTTAACTGAGCAGTAGAGACAAGAATATCTGAGAAGATGAGGGAAAAAAGGTTGGAGTAGTTGCTGGAGTCTTCAAGAGAGCCTGGAAGAAAGAGGACTCCACCTGGGCACAGTGGCTCATGCCTGTAATCCTAGCACTCTCTGGGAAGCAGAGGCAGGAGGATCGCATGAGCCCAGGAGTCAAGACCAGGCTGAGCAACATGGTGAGACACCCACCTCTACAGAAAATAGAAAATTTAAAAATTAGCTGGGCACACTGTGCACCTGTAGTCCTAGCTACTTGGAAGGCTGAGGTGGGAAGATCTCTTGAGCCCAGGAGTTCGAGGCTGCAGTGAGCTGTGATCGGGTCACTGCACTACAAACTGGGTGACAGAGTGAGACCCCGTCTCTAAAAAACAAACAAAAAAAATAAGAAAGAGGACTCCAGTTAGTTCTTGAAGAATGTGTAGGGCCTAGCTTGGGAGCAAGCAGAGCACAGGGCAAGGCATTTGGGCAAGGCCCACGAGCAGAAACTGGAATGGAGTAAAAGAAGACAATGGCCTATTCAGGAAGCATTATGCACACTGAGTTGTACTGAGCAACCAAGTTGGAAATGCAGGCTATAGTCAACTATAGAAGATACTAAGATTCAACTGAAAAATCTAGTCTTTTTTGTAGGCATTTGAGAGCCACCACAGACACTTGGGTTAGGGGAAATGGCGTGATGCCAATAGATCCAACAACATGTGCAGAATGGACTGCAGGAGAAAGGCGAGGGAAGGAATTAGAAACCATGTCAGTAATCCCGACACAAGAGGATGATGAGAGCAATTAAGGAACTGACAATGAGATATAACTGCAGAATTTAGCTAGAAGACATTGTCTTCCTCTCCTATGTGTTAAGAATTTAAAACATGTATAGTACTTTTAATTCAAGTTATACAAGTTTGTTAAAAGGAAAAATATCCAAAATAGGCTTTCAAAAATCTATTTAAACATCTGTTTTTAGTGGTTGTTGTTTTGTTCAACGTGAAAGCAATACTTTCTATGATTAATCTGCTTAATATATCTGTTTCAATTAAGTAAATACATAAAGAAAAATAACTGAAATTGGGCCAGGCGCGGTGGCTCACGTCTGTAATGCTAGCACTCTGGGAGGTGGAGGCGGGAGGACTGCTTGAGGTCAGGAGTTCGAGACCAGCCTGAGCAAGAGGTAGACCCCCGTCTCTACAAAAAATAGAAAAATTAGCTGGGCATGGTGCCGCGTGCCTGTAGTCCCAGCTATTTGGGAGGATGAGGCAGGAGTATCACTCAAGCCCAGGAGTATGAGGTTGCAGTGAGCTATAATCATGCCACTGCACTCTATCCAGAGCAACAGAGTGAGACCCTGTCTCAAAAAAAAAAAAAGTTGAAATGCTATGAGTTTCTGAAATATCCACAAAATTAACCTAAAGTGGGGGGAAAAACCTACACCATTGTGTGAACGTTCTAAAAATGAAACTGACATTTATCTGACTTATTAGGAATAGATACTAGGGTTATAAAGGATATTAAGAATGCCTTATCTATAGACCAGGATTGGTGAAGGAAAAAAAAAAAAAGAATGCCTTATCTATAGGAGAAAAAATTTAATATAATTCTGATTATAAATTTATACAGTTTAAAATAAACTAAAATCAACTCTAGCAGATTTCTCTGAAGAACAAACACAAAAGAAAAAATGTGACTTATGAAGTCATTTTAGCGTAGGGCAAATGTAGTGTGCCCTCATCTTGATATTATATGGTACAGGTATATCCACAGGTACTGAGAGGAGCAGTGGGAATAATCCAAATCAGTGTATAATCCACATACTCTCATGCATGTTGTCTCTCTAAGGAACTTTCCTCTCATCCTGTATAGAAAGTGAGAGGCATGCTGGGCTGTGTGTTCTCCCCCATGATCCTGATTAACAGGATTCTCTGTTATCATAACTTCCCTTCCAGATCGTATCCATGTTTCCTCTTTATTGCACTGTTTTTCCCTGTTCTCCAGGTCCCTACTAATGATATGACTATTAAAACATTTTATAGCCAGCACGGTGGCTCATGCCTGTAATCCCAGTGACTTGGGAGGCTGAGGTGGGAGGATCACTTGAGGCCAGGAGTTCAAGACCAGGCTGGGCAACATAGAAAACCCCATCTCTTAAAAAAAAAAAAGAAAAAAATCAGCTGAGCGTGGTGGCACATGCCTGTAATCCCAGCTACTTGGGAGGCTATGGTGGGAGGATTGCTTGAGGCCAGGAGTTTGAGCCTGCAGTGAGTTAGGATCACATTACTGCACTCCAGCCTAGGTGACAGAGCAAGACCCCATCTTTAAAAAAACAAAACAAAACAAATCTTGTAAGGCTGGGCAAGGTGGTGCATGCCTGTTATCCCATCTACTCAGGAGGCTGAAGCAGGAGGATCCCTTGAGGCCAGGAGTTTGAGGCTGCAGTGAGCTTTGATCCTGCCTGTGAATAGCCACAGTACTCCAACCTGGATGACATAGCAAGACCCTATGTCTTAAAAAAATAAATAAAAATCTTGTGCTTCAGGCAAATCATCAGAAAAGATGATCCTCCCCCCCCCTTTTTTAAAAACAATTAGTGATAAGGAGTATTTAGATGGCTAGCTGAAGAAAGAAGTGCTACAGTTCAGCTAGACCAGTGGTTTTCAAATTATGGACCCTGGACTGCATCTGCATCAGCCTCAGCTGGGCACATGTTAGAAATGCAAATTCTTGGATCCCACCTGAGACCTACTGAATCAGAAACTCAGCGGGTGGGACCCAGCAGTCTTAGGTTTTAACCAGCCTTCCAAGTGATTCTCATGTGAGCTAAAATTTGGAAACCACTGAACTAGACTTACTGGGAAGAAGCTGGATCCAGGCCCATAGTGTATTTGATTTTCCTGTGGTTGATCCAATAGTTCCCAACTTGTCTGCACATGGAATCACCTGGGGAGCTTCAAAACTAATGCCTATGACCCATCACCACAGATTGTCATTTAATTGGTCTGGGATATGGCCTGGGCTATTTTTCTTAAGTGATCCTAATGCACAGACAAGTTTGAAAACCATTGGATTAATCAAAAGAGAACATTGTAGCTGGGCACAATGGTATATGTCTGTAATCTCAGCTACTCCGGAAGCTCAGGCAGGAGGATTGTTTGAGGGCAGAAGTTTGAGAGCAGCCTGGACAACACAGTAAGAGACTCCTGTCTCTTAAAAAAGAAAGAGAAAGACAGAGACAGAGAGAATGAGAACACACAGATATTAGTCAAATTTCATTCAAGGAAGTTTCCTAGTTATTTCAGAGTACTGGGATGCTGTCATAATAATATTGCTTTACTTAAATTAAATATCCTATCAAATATCCTATCTAAAGTAATCTTTATTCTTGTAAACTACATTTTCTAAAGTAAAAATGGTAGTTAATTCCCACATTATTTTGTTTGGAGGAAATCTGTAATTTTGGAATCAACAAGAGTTTGTGTCACTCTTTTCATTAAATATTCATCTATGCCATTTAGCTGTCCAAAAACGGCATCAGGAACACCTACGCAAGTGGAAAGGAACTGTCTAAGTTTCTGTACACTTGAGATGGCCTCCGTGATGGTGATTTTTGACTGCTCTGGGAAAGACACCTCCCCTTCATCTTCACTTCCAGCTTCACCAGTGTTTTCACCAACCACCCCATCCCGGATGATCTCTGTCTCTGTCAGCTCCTGGGAGATGATGAGATCATCATCTGCAGTGACAAAGTCCTGGAAATTTACTTCATTTGGGACACAGGTGGCAACGGCCACTGTGTGCCACAACTTTTCGATGGCAATGTCTGGTTCACTGGCTGCTATTTTTTCGTCAGAATCTGTAAATTCCATAGGGATGATGCCTGCCTTCTGCCAACATCTCACCACTGTGGACTGCTTGACTGACCACCATGCTGCAGCAATCATGTCGATGGCCTGCTTGATGTCCACCTTTTCTTGATCCTCACTGCTGTTGAGCTTGAGGAGGATTTGTTTTAGAAAGTGACTCCTGTATAGCACTTTTATGGTGTGAATTATGCCAAGATTCAGTGGCTGCAGGACAGCAGTACAGTTTGAGGGCAGATACCCCACCTGAATCCTTTCCAAGCGTGGAAGCGTGTTGTGAGCTGAGCAGTTGTCGATGAGCAGGAGGATCCGGCGCTCTGCCCGCTTCATCCTGGCATCCACTTGCGTCAGCCACTCATTAAACAGATCCCTCGTCATCCATGCCCACTGGTTGGCTCGGTAATCACAAGGGAGGGAACGGATGTTCTTGAGGCAGTGTGGGCTGGCTGACTTACCAACAATCAATGGTCTCATTTTTTCAGTCCCTGAAGCATTGCAACAAAAGAGTGCTGTCAACCGCTGCTTTGCTTTCTTGCCCCCTCTACAATGGTCCCCTTTAGCAGCAAGTGTGTGCTGGGGAAGCAACTGGAAAAACACTCCTGTCTCATCAGCATTAAAGATATCATCTGGGCTGTAGTCAGCAATCAGTTTTATAATTTCCCCTGCATGCCACTCGTTAACCTTATCTATTCCTAGACCATTCATTAACCTGTCACTATCCTCTCTACAGACTGCTTTCAAAGCAATTCCGTGGCGATCTCTAAATCTGTTCAACCAGCCCACACTTGCTTGAAAATTGTCATAGCCAAGCATATTGGCCAAGTTTAGTGCTTTCTTCCGGATGACAGAACCAGTGACAAGAATGTTTTTGGCATGGATTTCTTGAAACCAAGCAAAAACAGCCTTATCAATGTCATCATAGAGAGCATTCCTCATCCTTTTCCGCTGGGGTCCCACAGATGCCTCCCGAACCTTTTCTTCAAATTTGGCGCGATCCTTTAAGAACGTAGACAAAGTGGAAGGAGTGATACCGAATTCTTTTGCCACGTCGCCTTTCTTCTTGCCTGAGTCTACAGCTTCCACAACTTTCATTTTCTCCTCCAGGGAGAACTGCCGACGTTTCTTATTCCCCTTGTTCGCCATTTCCGGGGGCGAGGGCTGGGCCACAACTAACAGGGTTGTCTCCGTTCCTCCTCTCAGCTTGTTTTGCCACAAGTGTGGAACTGAGAAAATAAAATGGAATACCTATCAGGAACCAAAGATAATGGATTCCTCCTAAAACATGGGTTCAGATGTTTAAAAATCCTATTAGGAAATGATAATATAAGGTCAAAGTCAAAAGAAGATAGGATTCACACTACCAACTTTTTGTAGAGACTACTTATAAAGACTCAGAATATCTGAAACATTCCCTATATATAAGAAGGGATCGTATAGATAATTTAGTTCACTTAAATTTTCTGAGCCTCCTTAAAAATGGGAATAACAATGTCTGCTCTGTCTACTATGAGAATAGATTGAAATAAAAGGTGGTAAAAGAGCTTTGCAAATAGCAATGCACTATGTAAGTTCAAGTTGTTATTATCTAGCTTGTTTTATGGATACAGAAACTGAGGCCCAGGCCTCTATGCCAACCCAGGTTCATACAGCCTAGATTTCTTGATTCAGATTAGTGCTTTCTCTGCCAGTCTGTGGTCCTGCTTGAAATTCCACCAAAATGAGATTTTCAAAGCTCTATCACCATCTGGCTTGGAAAGATTTTCGTTGTGGGAAGATGTTTCTGGTAGCCATACATTCATTTACAGGTGCCAAGTGGTAAGGACAGAGTAATGAACCACAAAGTCAAGATCCCTACTCTTAAGGAATATAAAATGTGATGGGGGAGATAATAAGTAAACAGATAAATAAGATAATTAGAGTGTGCTATGTGCTATAAAAGAAATAAAACAAAGACTCTAATAGGGAATAAAAGGGGAAGATCTATTTACCAAAGGTGGTCAGGAGTAGCCTCACTAAAAAAACAGCATTTGAGCTGAGAGTCCATGAAGAGTAGGAGGAAAGGGCAGCCCAGCAAAGGACAGAGTATGAGCAAAATCTCAAAAGCAGAAAAGAGCTTGAGGTATTCAGGGAACTGAAATATGCATGACTCCAAGTGTATGACAAAGGTGGAGAGCCAGACCATCCAAACATGCTACAGGAAGGAGTTGGTATTTTATTTTCAGTGTAACAGAAATCCACCCAAGGTTTTCATGCAAGGGAGGGTCACACTCTGTTTTGCATTTTTAAAAGGATCACTACAGCTGTTTTGTGGAAAATCAATCAAAGAGGCAAAGAGACCAATATTAGGATACTGTTGCTGATAATTTGGGTGAGACATGATGGCAGGAGTGATGGGAAGGTACAGTTCCTCTCTGGGCCTGTTTTCTCATTTTAAAATGAAGGGGTTAGACTCAACCAGGGAGGGCATATCAGAATCTGACATGCAGGCCCAACTTAGGACCAATTGAATGAGAATCTGAGGAAAACATATTTTTGAAAAGCTCTCAGAGTGATTCTGATATGTCCATGGTTGCAAACCATGATCCCTAAGGTCCCTTCCAGATTAAAGTATTGGACCCTAGGTAGGTGCTCCAAACTCAAATGCCTCTAGGTGTCAGGATGGTGGCATAAGTGAGTGAGACAGGGATAAGGTATTTGGAGAGTGTTGTGGTCTGTGTGCCCTGTCTAGAGGTATTAGGAATTTCAAATAAACAAAGAGCACCCCCCGCCCCCCAAGGCAAGTCAAACAAAGCACAGTTCAGCAGTAGCAGTTTTGGTAATTACCTTCTTAGGCATTTTATCATGAGTCCTCAAGGGACAAGAAAAGCTTCTGTGAACTTATGCTGTGACTGTCCCTTTTCAAGGGTAGATTTTTACCACCACCTCCACGCATCTATTTATTCATGGCATCCTCTATGTTTCAAGCACTGTGCTTCATGCCAGCCACACAGAGATGAATGGAGCATAATGCCCACCATTGAGTAGCTTACCAGGGAACCAGGGAAGACAAACACTAGAGTGTGTGAAATACTTTAACAGAGGTTGCAGAGTACTATGGGGACAAAGAAGTGTGGATAATCAACTATGGATAATCAACTGGGGTGGGGCATGGATGGGCAGTGTACTTCACAGACGAAACAATATTTATGCTGGGCCTCAAAGAATAAATAGGAATTCATGAGATGTAAGGAAACACGTACTATGAAAGGCAATGAAGTACTATAGAAAATAAAATGTCATGGTCAGGAAAAAGTTGTGGGAGAAGAAAGCAAGGACCAAATCACAGAAAGTCCTCGTTAGGATTCTAGCTTGATCCTGGGGCATTAAGAGGCCTTTTAGAGGTTTTTTGTTTTTTGGAATGACATGATCAGATTTACACTTTAGAAAGAGTCCTTTGGTTGCAGGGTGGAGAACCTAACAGGAAAAGTCCATTTTCCTAAGAGGTAGTCCTGTATCTGAAGATAAAAGCAGGCTAGCCTAGTAGGTCATATATAGTTTGGATGTTATTTGGGTGCAACAGGAAGCTACTGAAGGATTTTAAGCAAGGAGAAAGAAATAACTGCTGTGTAAAGAACTGAAGGGTATCACAGAAAAAGTGGCAGTCCAGACAAGAGGTAACGGTGGCTTGGATTTGAGTAGTAATAGAGGAGATGGCAAGAAGTAGTTAGTTTGGGGCTATGTTTTTGAAAGCCTTGCTGATGGACTGGATGTAAGGTGAAGGAAGAATCAAGGATAACACCCAGATTTCTAGTTTGAGCACTGAGCAATCCAGTGGATGGTGGTGCCACTTACTGAGATGGGAGGATCTACTGCAAAAGTATGATTTGTTAAGCACCTTACATGCTTAATACAGCTTATTTGTGGCAGGGCTGGGAGTCAAACCCAGGGAGGCTCACAACAAAGCCAGTGTTCTGAACATTAGGGAGTGCTATAAAGCTTGTTCTGAGAACCCATATTGAAAGAACACGTAGAAAGAGAATGAAGCAAGAGCCAAACCAGACAAAGTCTTAGTCAAGCTAATAAGTTTGAATTTTATTCTAAGTGAATGAGACACTGGAGGGTTTTAAGCAGGAAGTGACCTATCAGACTTACAAAAGATCAATCTGGCTGCTTTGTGGAGAATACACTGTTGAAGGACAGGAGTGGAAGTGGGCAGAAGTGCATCAGTCCAGACAGGAGATGATGGTGGCTAGGTGGAGGCTGGTGACAGTGATAGGTGGACAGATGTAGGCAGATTGGAAATATATTTGCAACACAGTGAGAGGTCATACAGGAATTTATACAAATGTGGACAATCTGTGACACCGACGGGAAAGGACAATCCAATCTATATCTGCTTTCTGGAGCCTCTCCACACAGTCATTCAGTTCAGCTTGAGTCACTCCAGGAACTCACTACCATTACTATCCGTGGGACAGTGGTAGAGACGGATTGAGGGCAGATCACTGGAGGGAGGAGGGGGGCTTGATGCAGCACTAAGTATAAGCCCTATCCTGAATGAGCAGGGACAGACTGACGGCTGGGGTCAGGCCTTGAACGCCGAGCCGAGGAAAGGGTGGTGCTGTACGCTCCCCAGCGCCCGACGTGGTTCTGAGAGGTGAGGCGGGACCTTGACCCCTCACGCTCGGCACAGCCCCGCCCCTGTTACCTGAGGGCCCCGCAGCAGTGTTCGGGGGCTGAGCTGCCGGGGCGTTCCACCGCCGGCAGCCACAGCTTCCTCCTCCGCCCGGGACCTCTGGCCGGAAGTAGTCCGTTCGCCTTAGCGGCCCCACTCCAAGCCTCTAAGCAGTTCCTATGGCCCGGGCTGGGCCGTTGCGCTTGCGCGAGGGGTCGCACGCAGTCACGCGCCGAGGGCCGCTTCCGGTACGCCGCGAGGGCCGCTGGGACGGGTCTCCCTGGCGATCCGTGGTGTGCTGCTGCTGGTGCTGCCATCTCCGAACCGGCGCTGCGGTGACGCCGGTCTTCCTGCTGTCTTCCTCGAGCTCCCCGGGGCTTGACCCCCGGGGCCCTCGGCAGGCGTCTGTGAGGAGCCTGCGGAACCAACCTGTGCTCTTACACTTGCCCTTCAAGACCCCATATCGCGACTCCGAGGAGGGGGAGCGAGAGGGGCTGTCGCGACTCCGCGCCGTGTGTCGCCGGGCGGGGCCGCGGGGCCGGGGCTCCGCCAGCCCCCGGGATGCGCGCGCGAGCCCTCGCCTCCACTTCCTTGTTGCCGCTGTCACGATTGGAGCCGCTTCTCGCCGACAGCGGGGAGCGCAAGTGCACCCGCCAGCTCCGTCGTCGAGCCCCAGGGTCGGGCGCCTCCGGGAATGTGAGCCGCGCGGCCTGCACGCTCCTCTGGGTAAGTCCCGCCCTCGAGGGCCACGCCGCGCCGCCCACCCGCTGGGCGACCTCAAGCTGGGTGCTGCGGCTCTCTGAGCCTCTGTTGCCTCTTCACAAAGTAGGACCAGTGAGCCTTAGTGTCCTCCTCCTGCTATCCGTGTAGGCCATTCGAGACCCAGAGAGGGAGACTAGCCAGGTCAAACAGTAGCCCATGGCTGAGTCGTCAAAGACCATCTCATGAGGTTCCGAGAAGGACCCGATGGTACAAAATGTCTCGCGTATTTCAAATACTACCCTTAACTCTGTTTTACAGATAAGAAAACTGAAACGTAGAAAGGGTAAGTAGATTGCTTAAGGTCATAGGGCTCCGTGCTGGTGCTATTAAGCAATGTAGCCTAAACTAGAACCCAGATCTTCTGTCCTCCAAAGCCCTTGGTTTTCTTTTTCTTTTTCTTTTTCAACACGCCATTGCTGCCTTGAAAGAGCCCTTGGTTTTAACCTTTATATTGTCCTTCCTTTGCATTGCTGTACTGAGGTCTAGGATCTGAAAACAAATTTGGACTCAGGCTTAGGACAAGGTAGTAAAACAAAACCCCAGGGTAGTCTTTTCCTGCCCCCTCCCCCAGGTGGTTCTAATGACTTTGCTTCCTAACTTGTTTTGCTCTGGGTGCTAACACCCTATATGCCATTCTTTATAGATGCTCTCCTGCAGTTACTGTTTTTCTCCATAAGGCTCTCAAGGGCTGAGAAGTCAATTAAGAGCAAAAGAACACAGTCCACACATAGCCTTAATCTGGACTCCAGCTTCCCTTATCCTTTACCAGCCTATTGCTTACCCAGCCAAGTTGCAGACTGTTCTCTTCCTGGGTTGTACTATGACAGTTAGAATGTAGGGTTTTTTTTTTTCTTTTTCTTTTTTAATGGGAAGAGGACTCGTTTAGAGATGACACAGAACAAGAAAGAACCTTAGGAGGAATGTGTGCTTAACCTGGGGTATATCTTTAAAATTATAGGTGAAATATTGTGTGTTTGTATTTTCTAGGGGAAAGTTCTTAGCTTTCACAACATCATCAAAAGAATTCTTACTTCCCAAAAGGTTAGGAGCCACTAAGTTCATCTTCTTGATCTCACAGTAGAAACAGCTAAAATTTAGGGTGTGGAATAGATTTTTCTGAAATCACGTTTAGAGTTTAGACGTGAATCCAGGTCTTATTACTTGTGGAGTAAGATCTAAATGAGATGTGAGTGGGCTTTGTACTACACATATAATTCCCATGCTTACTACCACAACTCCCTCTTCCCAGAATCCTAAATTCCCTTCTGACAGATTTTCAGGAACAACTGTTATTTCCTTCTCATACAATTCAAGTGGTTTCTGGGAACCGTTCTGTCTCCAAGGATTGAGTCTTTTTTTTTTTTTTTTGAGACAGAGTCTTGCTTTGTCGCCCTAGCTAGAGTGCAGTTTGCAACCTCAAACTCCTGGGCTCAAGCAATCCTCCTGCCTCAGCCTCCCGAGTAGCTAGGACTACATACAGGCTTGCACCACAACATCCGGCTAATTTTTCTATTTTTTAGTAGAGGTGGCTGGTCTCAAACTTCTGATCTCAAGCAGTCCTTCCGCCACGGCCTCTTAGGGTGCTAGGATTACAGGTGTGAGCCACTGCACCTGGCCAAGGATTGAGTCTTGTGGTAAAACTCCAACTTAGAACTTGGCCACAAATAAACTAGCCCTTCTTGAATTAGTCATTAAGTATTTTTACGCCTTTCTTTTCATGGACTTAAAAGCTGTTAGTAGACTCTCTGTTGCATAGGCCAGCTCATGAAAGCTAGTATCAGTCTGTCAGATTGCTGTTTAGACGTGTGCTGTCCACAGCCATTAGCCATATGTGGCTATTTAAGTTAATTACAATTAAAACTAATTCATTTCTTCAGTCGCACCAGCCATATTTCAAGCCGTATGTGGCTGGTGGCTGGTATATTGGGACAGTGCAGATGTAGAACACTTCTGTCATCACAGAGTTTACTGAACAGTGCTGGTTTAGAGCGTTGCCAGTGGAGATGGGTAGCAGTACGGCATAATGAAAGAAGGCCCAGAGTTTTGTTTTGTTTTGTTTTTTGAGACAGGGTCTTGCTCTTTCTCCCAGGCTAGAGTGCAGTGGTGTCGTCATAGCTCACTGCAACCTCAAACTCCTGGGCTCAAGCAGTCCTCCTGCCTCAGCCTCTTGAGTAGGTGGGACTACAGGTGCTGTGCCAGGATGCCTGGCTACTTTTTCTATTTTTTGTAGAGATGGGGTCTTGCTCTTGCTCAGGCTGGTCTTGAACTCCTGGCCTCAAGAAATCCTCCTGCCTTGGCCTCCCAGAGTGCTAGGATTATAGTCATGAGCCACAGTGCTTGGCCCAGAGTTGAATTTTTGAAAATTAAAAACATCCCTCAAGTCCCTATTTGGGCCTGGTGGCCTTGGGCAGGTTGTTAAGCATCTCAGCCACAGATAATCATCTTTAATATAAAATGAACCCTTTCATTTGTATAGCACTTGACTATTCTCAAATAGAGCTGCATCTATTATATCCTGAGTCTTACCATTATAAATCTATGGGAAGGTGGGTGAGATGTCTCTTTTTTAATACATGAAAGAGAGAACTGAACCTAAAGCAGCTAAAGGACCTTCCCAAAATTGCACAAGCCAGCAGAGTGTGAAGAAATGTCTTTCATATAGGCACTTACTACATGTTTGAATGAATTGGTGAAGCTGTTTGCTTAAGGCAATGAAATATATGAGAGAGGGGCCAGAACTTCTGACTAGTACGCTAGGTGCTTCTTAGGATCTGGTGAGTTTGAGAAATGGCTAAGCTTTAAGGCCCTGGGAGAGGTAAGGGATCAGGAGGCTGCTGCCCCTTTTAGGGCAGATTCTTGAAACTTTTTGTTTGACTTTCCTCTCCTCTAGCCATGGATGCATCATATGATGGTACTGAGGTAACTGTCGTGATGGAGGAAATTGAGGAAGCCTACTGTTATACCTCCCCTGGGCCACCCAAGAAGAAGAAAAAGTATAAAATACATGGAGAAAAGGCCAAGAAACCCAGGTTAGCCAACACATACCAGTTGCTGCTTGGAAAGCTGTGTTTAGGTCTTCACACAAGACTTTAAGATTCTTGGGGAAAGAGTGTAATTGTTGAAGTCTCAGAGTGAGGTGGGGGAAGAGAGAGATGGGGAGCAGGAAGTGGCCAGGTTTATGCCAGCGTTTGCCATTCCTGGCCAGACTTTGTTTCCGGTTTGTCACAGGAAATCACACCATACATATGGTAGAAGCTGTGTACAAAAGAGCTACATTGTTTTTTATTATGCCATTGTTATTTAAATATTTAAGACATTAATAAAATTACAGAATTAGAAAATAGCACCAGTGATACCTATACAGAATATCCATATTGTAGCTCTAATCTCCCTCTTGACTATGATCACTCCAAACTTCTTGCTGAAGCTATTGGGTCATTTTGATAATTCTATTTGCTTTCCTCTCTCAGCCTTGGGGAGTTGCTGTTGACCAGTTAGATAACCAAAGGCTGGGTAGATGAACAAAGAATGTGAATGATAACCATTTTTGGTAATCAGCCCCCTGAGTATTAAGCTTTCCCTGAGAGTGAAATGAGAGAACACTTGTATCTTTCTTTGCTTATATTGGGTTTAAAAGCCAATCATTCCTGCAGGAAAAGGGTCTGTGGGAAAGTAAACCAGATGAGTCTTTGCTTCTAGGTTTCTGAAGGGAAAACAGCTACTTGTTGTCTTTATCATTCATTTTGCCCTCCCAAACACCATCTGGGGATATTATTTATATTTCTTTGCTTGAATTTCAGTCCCTATTTAGATAAATTCTTTGAAATGAGAAGCTGGGTTTTGTATCAGCTAAAATCTTGACTATCCAAACCCTAACATTGTAGTAGTTACTGGTTGAATAAGGGAAAGCCTGAAGAAGTCATTGCTTCCTCAGGTCTGCTTACCTTCTGTACTATTACGACATCTACCTGAAAGTGCAGCAGGAGCTCCCCCACCTGCCTCAGTCAGAGATCAATAAGAAGATTAGTGAGAGTTGGAGGCTTCTCAGCGTGGCCGAGAGAAGTTACTACTTGGAGAAAGCCAAACTAGAGAAAGAAGGTTTGGATCCTGTAAGTAAATTTCTTTCCAGCTAATTTTTCCATTGGTTCAATGATGAAGGTCTTGGGGAGACCAACCCCCCGTTCTCCTATTTCCTTTTCTTTTCTTGGGAAAACTTTTATCATTTTATCTTTCTTGAGTCTGTTATTGCCTGTTTCCATTTTGATGATGCCCTTGCACTCTCTTGTCCTCTTTGGTTGTAGCAGTACATTGAGCTGACATTTTCTGAGTTCTCTGCAGTAAGCCTTAGGTTCCTTTTCTGAATTTTAACATAACTTGGAGCTTCTTATCCTCGTGAGTAGTTAGTAGTAGCTTTAATAGAGTAACTTTTTTTTCTTTTTCTTTTTTTTGACACTCATTGACAGTGACAAATAGAGTAACTTTAATACAGTAGCTTATGTAGGCATGTCTCCTACACCATGAGTTTTCATATTACAAATCCAGTGTAATGTAATTAATTTGTGTTGTACTGACTATCAGTCATAATCAGGAATTATGTTTGCATGTTTAGAGGTAGATGCAGCTGCTTGTGTAATACAGTACCGCATTCTTTTGTTACCGCTGGTAGTTGTGAACTGTGGTAGAAGCTGAAATGCAAGTTAAAGCCAAAGATGATGGAGGAGACTGAGGCTTTGAGTGCTTGGATTAAAGAACTAGCAAGGAAGCATTTAGATTTATGTCTGTCAGCCATTGTTGTCGTTTTAGTTCAGAATAACAAAATATACTGATAATTATTTAAACTGAAATTCCTGCAGGAAAAATAATCGAAAGGCAGTTTAACCTTAACTGCCTTTTTCAATTGAAACAGGTTTCTCTAAATTCTTTTTTGACAAAGTAGAGCAAAGATTCCTCAGGAAGGCAACTATGTTATAGCAAAACAGGCTGTATTTTCCCTTATTGGAGCCCATCTGCCACTGTTATTTAGATTATTTTGTGCTTATTGGCTTAGTATTCCTCTTCCTAGAAGAGCTTTGTGTTACCTACAGTCTTGGAGATGCTACTCTACTCCCTCTGCTAGATGATTTTTTTATAAATAGCGAGTCTGGGAAATAATCCCCGTTGGAGGGGGGCCGGGGAAGTGGAGTCTAAGAAAAGAATACCTATTCTCTTTGGTTTCCCTATTATAAAATCAGGTTTTTTGTCCATGATAAAATGTTATCTAATCTTAGAGTGATTTGGTTTTTAAAACTAGATACTAATGTAAATCCTTATCAAGACTAAAAAAGTTTAAATCATCTGCAATGATTCTTCCTTATCCATATGCTTATTTGTATCTACCACTATCTCTACCAGTGCCACCAAGAACATGAATAGATTAACTCTGATACTAACTAGCTGAGTGATTTTGGAAGAATCATTTAACTTTTGAGTCTCAGTTTCCTCATCTGTCAAATACGAAAAGTATCCACTCATAGTGTTTAAAATAGATAGTGTAAATCACCTTGCTGAGTTCTTGGCACATACTGACTTAGTCAATAGATGTCACTCTTTAGTAGATTAAATATCCAGTGATCATATAATAAGAAAAGGTGGCATTTACCGAGCATCTGGAACATACCAAGACTGGGAGAAGCTTTATTCACCTCTTCCAGATTGCTTCGTGTGAAGGTGAGACCCTCCTGCCCACACACCTTGGGAGCCTGTCAAAGCGCTTGTAGCAGGTGGTCTCCTTGGCAGCCCTTTAGGTCTCCTGCCAAGTGCAGGAGCCATGGTTCCAGTGTTACGCCTTCCAGTCTGTAAAAGGAATGTCATCCAGGCCATCCTGATTTCTCTTTGCTTGGATTTGTTAAGTCCAGACCATCCTATGTGTATTTACCACCATGAGTATTTACCACCATTTAGTCTTTTTCTCCTAACCTGTCTGCTTCAGAGGGTGACTTGAGAATGTCATTTCCCCATTACCTCTCCAATAAAGGCTCCATAAAAGATTCAGTCTGTCTGCTTTTGTGTTTCATCTGAGTGCTGCTTTTAACTTTTCATTTCTGAGTGCTTCCTTTCTGCCTTAAGTAGTCTCATCGACTTTTTGCTTTTGATTTATTTAAGGATCCTTTTGTAATTGGCTTTAGCGTTCCTTTAAAGGATGCTTCTGAAATTTTTTTTTTCCATTTAATTTCAGTTTTCACTTGACTTCACTTTGAACTTTTCTGTTTTTCTTATTGGATGACTTCCAGTTTAAACTGAAAAAATAAAACAAAAAATGACCTTTTCTTGATGCCAATTAACCATGCAGGATTAATTCATCCTTAGAAGACCTGGCCTGGAGTCCACTCCCAGCTTTACTACTTACTAATTTTGTGTTTTGGGAAAGTTTACCTCATTGAGCTTCCTTCTCAATTTCTTCATTTGTTAAATGGGACTAATAATAGTATCTAATTTAGTATTGTTTTTAAAGTAAAATTATATAATGGGTTTGAAAGCATTTTCTAAACCTGAAGATACTAGGTCAGTGTTAATATTCATATTCTTTTTTTTCCCTTTAATATATTCAGGACCTTATCAGGTATCCCATTCTATATATATTTTTTCTTTCACAAAGCCTTCTCATGAAGCCTTAGTTTTGTGACCTGTTCATCCTCTTCTTTGTAAGTCTGGGAGAAAGCAGTGAGGTCAGAATCCTTACTTGCTGCCTTGAGTTCCAACTTATCCCATTGAATTGTATTTTATGTTTTTTGGGGTTTTTTAAAATACATTCTTTTGTTTGAATCTCATGGTGCTTTGGAATCCTAAAGTATCCAAACCTCAAAAGGAACTCATAAGTTGCCAGATTCAGCTCCCTCGTTTTATGGATAGGGCAGCTGAGGCCTAGAGAAGGGAAAGGATTTGCTCAAGACTATGCCACACCTTGGATTCCAGTTTACAGTTTCACATACCAAGATCAGTGCCCTTTGCAGAGTTCAATCCATGTTATCTGTTTCCTTTGTGATTGAGCAAGTAAGGTACCTTGGCTAAAGTGTGGCTCAAATGAAGATGACATTGCCTTTGACAGAGGCCGACCTTATCTGAGTTAGGTCCAGAGAGTAGTTTTTCAGGTTCTTTTTATAGGAAAAAAAATGAGCTAATAACTATATATCCATGTGGTCTTAGTCCATTTATCTCTCCTTGTCTCTCCCTTGCTGGATTCCTCATCCTCAGAACTCTAAGCTCTCTGCACTGACTGCTGTGGTTCCAGACATCCCAGGTTTCCGCAAGATCCTACCCCGCTCAGATTACATCATCATCCCTAAGAGCAGCCTGCAGGAGGACCGGAGCTGCTCTCAGCTGGAGCTGTGTGTGGCTCAGAACCAGATGTCCCCCAAAGGACCTCCTCTTGTGTCCAGTGCTGCCCCAGAGACAGTGCCGAGCCATGCAGGTGTGGCAGAGCAGTGCCTGGCTGTGGAGGCCCTGGCTGAGGAGGTGGGAGCCCTTACCCAGCCAGGTGCTGTACATGAGATTGCCACTTCAGAGATCCTCAGCCAGGATGTGCTCCTAGAGGAGGCTTCCCTGGAGGTAGGGGAGAGCCACCAACCTTACCAGACAAGCCTGGTGATTGAAGAGACCTTAGTGAATGGCTCACCAGACCTCTCCACTGGAAGCCTGGCTCTGCCTCATCCCCAAGTTGGGGAGAGTGTGTCAGTGGTAACAGTCATGAGGGTAAGTAGCTGTGGTACTGATATCTTTATCTGAAGTTACTAAGAAGGCAGCACCATGCTGTGTGATTCTGGAGCAGTGGTGATTAAGAGTGTGACACTGGTGTGACACTTCTAGTAGGATTGCAGTTCTCTTGAATGTTTCTTACCCCTGGGCTTACTCCAAAGTTCAGTGCAATTTCTCAGGCACTCTTACCAACTACTCTTTGCCCAGCTTAGCCAGAATTTTCTTCATACGAGATGGTATGGTACATAAGCTACCTTAGCAGGAGAGCTGAAAATGGTATTTGGGTTATCCATGAGTCAAAGCCATTATCTGTCAGGTTATTAGTATCAGTTAGGATTTTATGTTCCCTGAAGACTGTTTCAGCAAACAATGGTACCTTGAACTGTGTTAGGAGAATCTTCAAAAGGTCTTTCTAAGCACAGATGGGGTAGGAAGAAAGACATTCTCTTCAAGGCCAGGTTGGTGGGACTACTATCTAAGAAAGAAGAGGGAATTCTCTCTCCAGTGACCTAAGTATCATCTTAGTTGAGGGGAAAGCAGCAGTTTCAGTGATCCTACAACCTGGTCCCCCGGAAGTGGGGAAACTGCTACCATGCCCTAGTGTATAGCCTCCCCTCTATTACTCTGAATAGGATAGCATCCTCAGAGAGATGGAAATTTTTCTGGTCAGGTTAAAAGGACCAGCATGTTGTAGCCCCTATAGCCTGGGCAGAAGAGAGAAGGTACCCCTGCAAAGGAATCTGTCCCAGGCCTAAATTCTTCTTATTATTTGTTGCCTCAGTGCTGTTTGCAATAATGAAGTGTACCACTGTCCTGGTTGAGGCAGATTAATAGGGTGCTGAGAACATTTGACAGGGTCAGAATTGGGTTCTCTCACTAACTGCTTATGGATCTTGGGAGTCCTAACTCTCTTAAAACCTCTGTTTTCTCATCTGTGTTTTGAGGGTAGCACGTTTCCCAGTGGTAATCATTTTCTCTTTCTTTGTTCATTTAAAAAATTTTTTTAAATTTTTCATTTTTTTTTAAGAGACGGGGTCTCATTCTATTGCCCAGGCTGGAGTGCAGTGGTGTGATCATAGCTCACTGCAGCCTCAAACCCCTAGGCTCAAGGGATCCTTCCACCTCAGCCTCCTGTATAGCTGGGACTACAGGCATGTGTGCCACCATGCCTGGATAATTTTTTTTTTAATTTTAGAGACAAGGTGTCACTGTGTTGCCTAGGCTGGTCTCGACCTCCTGGCATCAAGCCATCCTCCTACCTTAGCCTCTCAAGTAGCTGGAATTACAGGTGTGAGCCACCATGCTCGGTCTTTCTTTGTACTTAATTAAGTCTTTTATTTTGAGATAATTACAGATTTATTTCTTTTGATGAGTACATTGGATAAGTACATTGTCTGTGGTTATTGGACTTGATCTAGTCTTCCATTATTGTGGATGCCCTGAGTGTTCTTCACTCTGATTCAGTGAAACTGTTCTCTCCATTGTCCACAGGATTCCAGTGAGAGTAGCTCCTCTGCACCAGCCACACAATTCATCATGTTGCCTCTGCCTGCCTACTCAGTTGTGGAGAACCCCACCTCCATCAAACTGGTCAGTACTGTATATGGGGAGTTCATGGTGATTAGGGCTTCGTAAGTATTCTCTTCTAAGTAGATTTCTAAAGGTCTTAGAACCTTAGGACACTGGGACTGGCAAAGCTCTCAGGGATTATCTGGTCCATGGGTTCTTCACTGGGGGCTTCTGTAGATAGAGCTCCACAGGATCTGTGAACTCCACCCAAGTTACATACAAACTTTTCTCTGGGAGAGCATTTTCCTGGAATAGGTTCCCTGGCTTTTATCCAATTTTCAGAAGCATACATGATTTAGAAAAATTGAGGAACCACTGGTTTAATTCAGTACTATTGTTGTATAGATTAGGAAAAAGGCCCAAAGAAGAGAAAGGACTTACTCAAAGCCACTAGGCTACAAAACAAGCCAGGATTCTAGTTTCTTGATTCTCAGTTGATGTTTTTTCCATCACACACTGTAGCACTAGGGCTGAGATTTATCCTTAAATATTTCATATTTTTGGATGCTATTATAAATGGTATTTAAAAAAAATTTTTTAATACCTGATTGTTCACTGCTAGTATATAGTAGTATAATTGATTTTTTGTATGTTGAGCTTATATCCGGCACCTTTGCTAAACTCAATTATTAGTTCTGATAACTTTTTTTATAGATTCCTTTGAGTTTTCTATGTAGATAATCATGTTGTCTATGAGTAAAGACAGTTTTATATCTTCCTTTCTGATCTGGATTCCTTATTCTTTTTTCTTGCCTTATTATGTGGTCTAGGGACATCCAGTACAAGACTGAATAGAAGTGGTAAGAGCAGACATCTTTGTCTTGTTCCTAATCTTAGGGGGAAAGGATTCAGTCTTTTACTGTTAAGTATGTTATTAGCTGTAGGTTTTTTATACATGCCCTTTATCAAGTTTGGGAAGTTCCCTTCTATTCCTAATTTTCTGGGAGTTTTTATTAGGAATGGTTGCTGGAATTTGTCAAATGCTTTTTTCTCTTGAGATGACAATACAGATTTTCTTTTTTTGTTGGTTAATGTGGTAAAACCTCACTCTTTTTCAAATGTTAAACCAACCCTACATTCCTGGGATAAACCCCACTTGACGATGACGTTATTATCCCTCTTATATATTGTTGAATTTGATTTGCTAAAATTTTGTTCAGAATTTTTATATCTGTTTATGAGGTATTTTGGTCACTAATTTTCTTGTACAGTCTCTGTCTGGTTTTCGTATCATGGTAATGCTTGCCTCATAATGAGTTGGGAAGTGTTTTCTCCTCTTCAATTTTCTTTCTTAAATATTTGGTAGAATTACCAGTACAGTCATCTGGGCCTGGAGTTTTCTTTGTGGGAAGGTTTTTAAGTGTAAGTCCAATTTTTGGGGTTTTTTTGTTTGTTTGCTTTTAGAGATAGGGTCTCACTCTGTCACCTAGGCTGGAGTGCAGTGACACGATCATAGCTCACTGCAGCCTTGAACTCCTAGGCTCAAGTGATCCTCCTGCCTCAGCCTCCCAAGTCTAGCTGGACTACAGATGCGCACCTGTAGCCTGGCTAATTTTTAAATTTTTTGTAGAGATGGGATCTCACTGTGTTGCCCAGGCTAGTCTCCAACTCTTAGCCTCAAGCAGTCATCCCACTTCAGCCTCCCAAAATGCTGGGATTAAAAGCGTGAGCCACCATGCCTGGCTCTTTTTTTTTCTTTTTCTTTTTCTTTTTTTTTTTTTTTTTAAGAGACAGGGTCTTGCTCTGTCATCCAGGCTGGAGTGCAGTGGCCTGATGATAGTTCACTGTAATTTTTGACTCCTAGGCTCAAGTGATCCTCCTGCATCGGCCTCCCAAAGTGCTGAGATTACAGGTGTGAGCCACTGTGCCTGGCCAAGTTGCAGTATCTTAAAACAGGAATAGCCACTGCAACTTGGTTCATGGAGAATTTGCTTATTTATCCTGAGTTTGTTTTTCTGGAAATGACTGTTCTTTCATGCTCTAGTAAGTGTCAGCTGAGCTTTTCTAGAAAAGTATATTATGAGTAATATTTGGGACTGAAATGTCAGCCTTGAACATTAGCAGTTTTTTCTAAAATAGCCTATTTAGGAGTATTTCTAAGTTCATGGTAATTTACTTATAGAATAAACCTATTTTAAATTTTTACTCTGCTTTCTGAGGGTGTTCAGAATGAAGAGTCTACATTGGGTCAGTCTGAGAAAAGATCACTGTTTTTATATTCCAGTAGTGATAGTCTTTTCACAAGCCTGTAGAATCTTATATAATTTACTGAGTGAATGTTTCCTCATTCCTTACCTCACATGCTCATCAAGACACACCTGTGAAATAGGAAGAACAGAGGAGGAAACCCCGGGCCCAAGAGTTAAGGTGCCTTACCCTTAGGTCATCATTCATTGTGTTAGTGGCAAAGTTGGAACCCCAAGGCCTGGTCTCTTTCCTTGGTGCCACACGACTTCACACTCATCCTTGACTCTGTACCATTATCGTAATCACCTTTTCCTTAGGATTCCTGGCAGAGGAAGCTAATGGCAGTTTGGTGTTTCCCCAGTGGAGGTTTTTGCTCTTTGGCCAGGCTAGGGAAGCTGGGATTAATAGCTGAGTAAACATTCATAAGTGACAGAACAAATCTGACAGGGAAATGTTTTTTTCCAGCATTAATCTAGATGTGGAGCATGGCTAAAAAATGAGTAGTTTCTGTTTGTAGCTAAAATGTAATAACCCGTCGTAGTACATTTTGCTCAAAGGGAGATCAGTGGAGATGGTAAGAGCTAGTGGCTGAATATATTCATGTGCAAATAACTAAATTCTGTTGTGTGTCCAGGGGTTTCTCTACTGGATTTGGCTCATTTTTTCAGTGACTGTGAGTCTGTTTTTATATATCTGAATCCTAGGTCCTGTGTTCTCTGTTTCTGGTTGTTGTTTTTAAGAGATGGGGTCTTACTCTGTCACTCAGGTTGGAGTGCAGTGGTGCGATCATAGCTCACTGCAGCCTTGAACTCCTGGGCTCAAGTGATCCCCCCCCTCAGTCTCCCAAGTCACTGGGATTACAGGTGTGAGCCAGGATGCCCGGCTCTGATTTTTTAACTAACAAGAATGAGGATGAAACAAATTCTTTTGAGTATTCAGATCCAGAGGGTACAGCTGCATGCATAGAAGGAATCTTGGACCAAGAATCAGAGAGATCTGGGTTCAAGGTCTAGCTCTGCCCTTGAGTAATGATTTGAGGCAAAGCATTTAATCACTCTGAACTTCAGTAGTATAAATATGTACTTAATGGTCTTGCTGAGAATACTAAATAAGATACTGGTAGAGCATTTAGCACTGTGTGGTACCTCAATTAATAGCAACTATTACTTTCTTCATTGTGCCTAACTGTGTAATGTTGGGCAGCTGTCTTTCTCCATTTGAACCCAGATTCTCCATTTCTAAAAAGTGAATTCGTTGTACCATAGGACTTTTCCAACTCTGACCTTTTATGATACCGTGAATTGGCTATCCTTCTATAAGCTGGTATCCTCCTGGTATTGTTATGGTTATAATCGCCATTAGGGTCTGGGAGGAGTTGGATTGTGGTATTGATTTTGACATACTTTTTCTTTACAGACCACTACATACACCCGCCGGGGCCACGGGACATGCACCAGCCCAGGTTGTTCCTTTACATATGTCACCAGGCACAAACCACCTAAGTGCCCTACCTGTGGAAACTTCCTAGGAGGGAAGTGGATCCCAAAGGTAAGGTCCATTGGCCAGTGCTGCTTTGGAAGCCCCACAAAGTAGGCTTCCTGTTGCCCTTAGGAATAGGTGACTTTTAAAAAGTTAATATTTATTTTTATTTTCTGACTATAAAAGTAAATCATTTTCATTGTAAACAGTTTGTTTAAAAAATAAAGAAGAAAGAAAAACAGAATGTTGTCCATAGTCATATACCATTCAAAGAAAAGCCATTATTAGTTGACATTTTGGTGTATTTTCTTCCAGTCCTTTTCTGTGAATAAAATAAGTTCTGTATTTTGCTTTTTTCCATTTAACATATCATGACATTAAATATTCTTCAAAAAATGTTATCGTTAATCGCTTTGTAATTCCCAGGTTAATTTACTCATTTCCTCCCTCTCTCCTGTAGACATACTAGTTGGTTATTTTATGTCTGATATGAATGCATAACCATGGTTCCTGGCTCATTGTAATTGATAGTTATTCCATGAAACATCCCTAGGTTTCCTTAGGGAAGAATGAATGACTTTATATATGCCTTTAACACCTTCATTCATCAGTCATCACCATTTAACAGTGTTTCTGTTTATGTCATGTTGTGAACTCTTTAATGACCTTTGTATCCCCAACAGCCTTTGCCCATAGAAAATGCTCCTTAAATAAATAAATGAGCATCACAGCTATGCCCCTCTAAAGTTCAGTTCAATACATGTTGTTACCTGTTGTATGCTTGGCACTAACTAGATAAAACATACATGTTTGCTCCATTTTTTATATGAAACTATAAATTTTTAGGGCTAAAATGAGTGAAAAGGCAGTAAATTCTCAGTTAATTCAGAGAGGAGAGACATTTATAAGGACTGGAATAGACAGGAATGCTTTATAGAAGACATGGTTTTGAAAAATCAATAGAATTTGGATAGGTAGAAAAGGAAAGAAAGCATTATTTTAGTGAAAATTATTTAGGATAGGATTGCAGTTGTCATGTTTAACTCAGCATTGTCCAGACCTATTTGTGTAGAGAAAACTTGTATAGCAGCATACCTTTAAATTCCTCTGGGGCAATTTCCATGGTATGTCTCTTTGAGAAATACTGGGATGGTGACTTTTGCCCTCTGGATGAATGTTTTGGCCTCTGGGTAAGTTTAGAGAAGTACCAATTCTGGGAGACAGGATAAGATAATAAATAAGAATATAATTCTGGAGTTAGCTTCCTCAGTTCAGATGCTTGCTTCTATGTTTTTTAACTATAACCTTGGGCAAGTCATTTTATATCTCTATTCCTTGATTTAGGTTTTCTCTCATCTGTCAGTGGAAGTTAATAGTAGTACCTACCTCATTAGGGTTGTTAGAAGAGTCAAATAAGATTATCCATGTAGAGTTAATGGTATAGGTTCTGGTGCATAGTAAATCCTCAATGAACTGCTGTCATCATAATTGACAGTAATACAATTATCTCTATTATTGCTCTTCATGTTATCACTTGTAGGGTCAGGAAGGACCTAGTGCTAGTGTCTCTCAGGAAGTTTTTTTGTTTGTTTGTTTTTTTGAGACAGAGTCTTGCTCTGTCACCCCAGCTAGAGCACAGCGGCATCATCATAGCTCACTACAACTTCCAGCTCCTAGGCTCAAGCGATCCTCCTGCCTCAGCCTCCTGAGTAGCTGGGACTACAGGAATGCGCCATGATGCCTGGCTAATTTTTTCTATTTTTAGTAGAGACAGGGTCTCACTCTTGCTCAGACTGGTCTCAAACTCCTGACCTCAAGTGATCCTCCTGCCTTGACCTCCCAGAGTGCTAGGATTACAGGCATGAGCCACCATGACCAGCCAGGAAATTTTGTTGAGTTCCTTGTGCCCGTCTTCTCTGGTGTGTGTCTATGAAGCCATTAATTGATTCCTACTGTAATTATTCCCCAAAAATGCACTTCAGCTGCAGTAGGGAGATTGAGTTGGATAGTAGAATCTTCCTTGGCCCTTCCCTCTTCACCAGTGCAAAGCAGGTGTATCAAAAAACCTTATTTCCTATGCTTGTGCCTGGAAGGGTGTAAGTGACCAAGGTGGGCTTGTCCCTCCTTCAGGCTCTGTTTGTACTTTGGCTTTCCTTTACATTTCTTGTGTGGTTTTTTTTTTTTTTTCTCCCTCCCCCTTTGATTGAAATAACTTTTGAACCATGGTTCTCTTACTAAGATCAAGCTCATGGCCTGAATTTTTTTCTTAGCCACTTGTCCCCCATCTTGACTTACTAAGTCTGAATTTTCTTTCCCGTTGTTTTTTGCAAGAATTACCATGTAAAGAGTAGATACTGTGATTTCTAAATCTCATAGAAACAGAATGAATGAGTGTGAGAAGGAAAATAGGTAACATTTTAGCATCAGTGCACTTAGAATTTTAGAGATAAAAGTGACTTTGGTTATCAGCTAGCTCATCTTTAAGTTTCTAGCTGAGGAAAAATTGATTCAAGAGAAGTAACTTGCTAAATTCACCCAGCTATCCCAGCGCCTCTTCTGCTAAACTAGACGTCTCAGGTATTGCTATGCTGTTTAGCTGCAGAATCTAAGATTTCTTGAGTTCTGATTTTTGAGGCAGCAAGTATAAATCATTTCTAAAAGCTCCAAATGTGTTTGTGCCAGTCAGGAAATGACTCACCTTTTCTTATATTGTTCTAGATTTCATACTGGCTAAAATTAGCCAAAACATGTGGCATAGTTCCCAATGAGTTGGATGGAACAAAAGAAAGCGTATAGTGCTGTTTAGCTCAAGGCTTCATTCTTATGGGCTTTCTGATGGCAGTAATTGAGGTCTCTTTGAGCAGGCAGCTAGTTGTATTTACCTTCTGTCTTGAAAGAAAGTAACAACTAAAATGAGTAGGCTGAGTTAAGGAAATGTGAGATCACCAGGTAGAGTTTTTTGCTCAAATTAAGTTACCCAATCTTCCTGCAGTAATTTTTATCTAAAATAGCCTACTTAGTAGGCAGTGCTTTGCTCAAAGATCATCTCAAGTAATGAGTTTTGTCTGTTTTTCTGCTGAATTTTCCCTCTCCAATGGTAAATAAGCTCTGTGACATTTACTTGGAATTTTTCTCCATGTTTAATCATTGTAAGGCGATATTCTGTGTTAGAATCTGAGAATGCTTTTACTAGAGAGTTCTTAGAGGTCATCTGTTATTGGTTCTTAACTAGGGGAAGTATACCACCGAGATGGCTTTGGAAATGTGGGGTTTGGGGTAGTCAGTAACTGAGAGATAATATTGAAATTTAATAACATTAGCCGCAAATGCTAAGCTTCCTACAGTGTATAGGGAAGGTTCTGCCCAGTGAAGAATTGGGCTGCCCAAAAGGCTTTCTTGCTTCTGTTGACAAATACTAAGAGCCCAATCCTCTGTTCCTTCATAATGGGGAAATGAGGATTCAGTTGAAACTTCCCTTAGACCACATAACTAAGAGCGGAGCTAGACCTAGATAGAACCCGGCTTTTATGTTTTATGTCTCTTAGTTTATAGTGCTTTTCACAATACACACAAAAGGAAAAAAACCTTTTTGAAGCCTATTCCAGAGACAACCACTATTTTAAAATTTCTTAAGTGTGTGTATAAATGTGTATATAAATAATACTGTTATTTTCACAGCAGTGCTGATTGAATACAAGCTAAGATACCAAGGCCTTTTAAAAGATAGATCTATCTGAGATAGCAGCTGCTATTTTTAGTGAGTTTGAATATTTTCTAGCACATAATTAATGTTTATGAGTTAATTTGACCCAGTGCAAAGTATGTGGTGTATGTGTAAGTCATTCTTAAGGCTCACTTGAAAGAATCTGGGATAAAAGATAAGGTTTTTCCCAAGGGAGTTGGGAAACTGAGTCTATCCATGTGAAATTATGACCACACTGGGATTAACTGAATCTCATAAAAGGACCACCAAGGTTAACAATTTAAGACTGTTAGGCCCTATGTGGCAGTATGTCTGTCAGCTTGTTTCTAAATACAGAGAAGTAGACTTTTGAATACTCAATCAAAAATCAAACCAAAAAAATGCTAACATTTGTTTAAAGCCTGAAAAGCCTAAAAAGCCTTGTCAATAAGGAATTTGTTAGGAGGACAAACAGCTTTATCCTAATCCAAGCATTTAATACTATAGTGAAAGGAACCTGCAGTCAGAAGAGTTAGATTCAGGCCAGTTTTATATTTAGGAAATTTAACTTAGCCTCTTTCTTTCTACAGACCTCAGTTTCCTTGTCTGCTGCCCATGTTATTAATAAGATGATCCAATGAACTAATGTTTGTGAATGTTGTTGTTGACTGTAAAATGCTTTATGCATGCAGGGTATTCTTCTTTTTCTAGGAGAAGCCAGCCAAAGTCAAAGTTGAATTGGCTCCTGGTGTCTCTTCCAAAGGCTCTGTGGTTAAAAGAAGTCAGCAGCCTGTCACCACTGAGCAAAATTCCTCTAAGGAAAATGCCTCCAAACTGACTCTGGAGAATTCAGAAGCTGTAAGCCAGCTCCTGAGTGTAGCTCCTCCAAGAGAAGTGGGTAAGGACAATGAGTGGGAGGAAGTGATCATCTCTGATGCCCATGTTTTGGTCAAGGAAGCTCCTGGGAATTGTGGTACAGCAGTCACCAAGACACCAGTCGTCAAAAGTAGTGTGCAGCCTGAGGGTACTCTGGGGACAACTGAGAATGACAGTCCTGGAGCAGACATACCACCACCAGCTGAGGGGACTAGCACCTCCAGTTCACTCCCTGCTCCTAAAAAACCTACAGGGTAAGTCAATGTATTTGTATATTATAGGGCTGTTTTTGGGATGGCAGCTTTGGAAATGCCTCATGTTTGCCTCATGTTTATTATAGGTTCCTTACAGCATGCTGAAGAGAGGCAGCAGAGCCCAGTTAGTGGTTTCTGTTTTAGAGATACAGAACCAAGGCCTAGAGATACATAATGATTTGCCTTTCCCCCTAGACCATGCTGTCCCTGCACTGCTGTCAGATTACTTGTACATCTCCTCTTGTCAATCTTTCTAAAGCAGTTATTTATAGTCTTGCTGGTACAGGCTGTGAGCAGTGTTATAACTATGACTTACCATGCCTGGATACTGGATTTAGAAAGAGAAGCCTTATTAAAGTGCCCTGTAGAAAGAGTCTGGCCTGGTGGTCAGAGAACTCACTTGTGGCTGTGACTGTCCCAGGCTTTGGTTTGCTCTTGGGCATATATTTACTTCATATCCCTTGACTTCATTTCTCTCCTCTGAAAGATCTTGAGTTGGGTATTAAAAAATCTTCCCTCACAGGTTGACTGTGCAGACTGAAAAAGAGTGTGTGTAAAGCATGTAACCCAGCGCTTTGCAAATAGGAGGAAGTCATACGTTTGGGTTGTCTTTTCCTCCTTAAAAGATTAATAGGATTCTACATGTAGCCCTTCCCAGAGGCAGTTGTGTTCTTGTAACTGAAGGCCCTTATTTGTTTGTATTAGTGGTTCTCAACTGGGAAAAATTTGCCCCCAGGGGACATTTTGGCAATGCTCAGAGACATTTTTGGGTGTCACAACTGGGGAGGGGGTGTGCTACTGGCATCTAGAGGGTGGAGATCTAGAGGGATGCTAAACATCCTATATAGGATAGCCTCCCACAACAAGGAATTATCTGGCCCAAAATGTTAATACAGGTTGAGTATCTCTAATCTGAAATATCTGAAATCTGAAATGCTCCAAAATCTGAGCCACCGACATGATGCTCAAAGGAAATGCATGTTGGAGGATTTTGGATTTTGGGGTTAGAGATGATCATTTGCACAGTATACTGTGCAAATATTTCAAAATCCAAAAAAAATTTAAAATCTGAAACACCTCTGGTCCCAAGCGTTTTGGATAAGGGATACTCAGTCTTTATTACCAAGGCTTAGAAATTCTGGTTTATATTATTATGATTTTAAAATTCTTACTGTTGAATAGGAAATATATTCACATGGTTCAAACTCAAGAGGGACAAGGAATATACGTGTAGGAATCTCCTTTCTGCCTCATCCTTCAGTCATCCAATTCCAATTCCCAGATATAGTTGATATTTGCAACTTTCTCTGTTTCTAGAGATAATTTTAAGCACATACAAATATGTGTGTGCGTGGTTTTTTTCCACTTTTTTAATACAAATGGTAGCATAAGATACATCTACATTTTGCTTTTTAAAAAAATTTATTTAACAGTATACTTTGGAAATGGTTTTGTATCCTTAAAGGATGAAGCTGTGCACTTCAGACCTTTTGTTTGGGGGACACGAATCAGTTTAGCAAATGTTTATTGAGGCCTTCTGTGTTGCAGGCCCTGTGCTCAACATTGGTGCTGCAAAGATGAAGAAAATATGGACTTTGTTCTCCAGTGTCTCTAAGCTGCCCTCCTATGGGAGGCTGATATACTTTAAGTACTTGCTGTAATTAGAGGCAGATTAGATGTTATAACTACAATAGCTGTTGGCATTACATACTGTAGGCACTGTTTTACACTTTTGTATTTTTGTAATGACCCCATAAAGTATAGGTAATTACTATCTCATTTTACATATTGGAAACTTGAGGTTAACAGAAGAGTGAAATTACTTGCCCAGGGCCACACAGCTATTTAATGGTTGAATTTGAACTCAATCTGTCTAAAGCTTGATAGTTTAACTACTTTACTATTCTCTAATAAAGTGCTATTTGGAGATTGCATTTTGGTTTTCTTCCCTTGGTCCAGAATTTCCAGATTTTCCTTCTTATTTTTTTCAGAGTTGATCTGCTCACCTCTGGGCCCAGAAATTCAGAGCTTAAAGGCAGAGCACGGGGCAAGCCCTCGTTACTGGCTGCAGCAAGACCCATGAGAGCAATTCTGCCAGCCCCAGTTAATGTGGGGCGAGGCAGCAGCATGGGACTGCCCAGGGCTAGGCAGGCCTTTTCCCTGAGTGGTAAGGGCTGGGACAGACCTGGAGGAGGGGCTGTCTGCTGGGAAGGGGGCAGGAGTGGGGATTGAGAATGGAGATATGAAACTTGGGGAGACTCTGAATGCGCTTAAGTCACCAGTTTGGCTCCTGGTTCTCTCAGATAAGACTCCCTCTGTGAGGACTTGTGGCCTGAAGCCAAGCACCCTGAAGCAGCTGGGCCAGCCCATCCAACAGCCATCTAGCACTGGTGAGGTGAAGGTAAGGCCCATCCCCAGAAGGGGAGCTGTTTGGGGGTCTGGCTATTTTTTACTTAATGTATAAAGCTATAGGCAAACCCCTATGTTGGCAGACTCCAATTCTTACGCACTGGTAGACCTCTGGGAGGAGGTTAACATGCATTATTTTTAAATTTATTTTTATAAAATGAATGCATATTTTTAAACCTTTTATTTAGAAATAATTTATAACTTAGAAAAAAATTTGACACCCACATACTCTTTACCCAGAGTCATCTATTGTTAATGTATTAGCCCATTTTGCTTTATGATTTGTGCTTGGTCCCCCCCTACCATGTGTATGTATGTGTATAAAATACACATAATTTAAGGGTAAGTTACATGGCCTTTTACTCCTTAATGCTTCTTTGTGTATTTTCTAAGAATAGGGATGTTATTTTACTAAAACATTGATGCACACTTTTAATCTCCTATTCATATTCCAGTTTTGTCAGTTTTACCCAGTTATGTCCTTTATATAGCATTTTTCCCTTCCAGTATAGGATCCAGTCTAGGATCCGATACTGCATTTAGTTGTCATGTCTCTTTAGCCTCCTTTTAAAAAGGAATGCATGATTGTTGTAGAAAATACAGAAAATTCAGGTAAAGGAGAAAGAAAACAAGTCCCTTATGATCCTGCCACCCAGAACTAACATTGACAATCTTTTTATAGATCTGTTTCTGAATTTGCATATGTTTATTTCTTAATATAATTTCTTAAACCAAAAATGTGGTTCTTTTTCCATATACCAGTTTATGGCCTATTCTTTTTTGTTTTATTTATTGTATAGCTATTAAAGATTTTCCAGGTATCAAAATTTCATGTGTTCAAGCACATTTATTCTTAAGATTTTGTTTTAGCTTTTTTTGGGGTTTTTTTTTGCCATATATGGCTAGAATAATTACGATCAAAATTCCCTAAGTCAGCATTTTTCAAACTTTTTTGACCATGACCCTCAATAACAGGCATGTTTTTACATCACAGCCCAGTAAACAATACATATTAAAAATTTAATGGAATTGTACCTTTATATGTAGTCACTTTGGTATTTCCCATTTCCTGTTTGCAAAATGCTAGTTTCAACCCATTAAATTTTTTTTTTTTTGAGACAGAGGCTCACTCTGTCGCCCCAGCTAGAGTGCAGTGGCGTCATTGTAGCTCACTGCAACCTCAAACTCCTAAGCTCAAGTGATCCTCTTGCCTTAGCCTCCTGAGTAGTTGGGACTACAGGCACACACCGTGATGCCTGGCTAATTTTTTCTATTTTTAGTAGAGACAGGGTCTCACTCTTGCTCAGGCTGGTGTCAAACTCCTGAGTGCAAGCAGTCGTCCTGCCTCAGCCTCCCAGAGGGCTAGGATTACAGGCATGAGCCGCTGTGCTCGGCCTTAACCCATTAAATTAATTTCACAACCCGTCTGTGGATTGTGGCCCATAGTTTGAAAACTCTTTCCTGTTCCAACTCAGATCAAGTTGGAATAGGAAAATCGGCCTGCCATATCCCTTGCCATGTGATCTTTGTCAGGTAATTTCCTTTCTTTGACAGTTCTAAATTTGCCCTGGTAAGAATCTCCACTGGCTTTTACTTTGAGAGCCGTTTTGTTTGTCCCTCAGAAGTGGTGGCAATTCTGGATGTATGTGTGTTCTTTTGGTGTAGAAAGAAGGTGTCTAGTCAGCTTCAATAGTTTTGTAGATTTCTAGCCCCTAGATTCCCTTCATGTGCACTCAGTCACTTGGGTAAAGCCCTTGAGTCTTCTCTGTAATATTTTCCTTTTGATTGGCAACATTGGGTATTTGTTAAAAAGCCACAAGCTCTTTTGCTAGATTAAATGAATTAACAGGTACATGAAATCTTATATTCTGAAATCAACTTAAATTCACTCTTGTAGGATAATTTAAATTTAGAATACTTACTTTCCTTCTTTTTAAATTTTAAAATTTTATTTCTTTATTTTTTAGAGATGGGGTCTTGCTCTGTTGCCTGGGCTGGAGTGCAGTGATGGGATCATAGCTCACTGTAGCCTTGAATTCATGGGCTCAAGCGATCCTCCTGCCTCAGCCTCTTGCATAATGGGACTATAGGCGTGCACCCGCCCAGCTAATTTTTCTTATTTTTTGTAGAGGCGGGGTCTTGCTGTTGCCCAAGCTGGTCTTGAACTCCTGGCCTCAAGCAGTACTCCTGCTTTGGCCGCCCAAAGTGCTGGGATTACAGTCATGAGCCACCAAGCCTGGCTCTTTTCTTTCTTTTTTAGTTATATGTATAAGTAATATATACATTCCTTATAAAAGATTTGAAAATTTTATAGATCATGGTAAAGGGAGAGAAAAAACCATGACCTTCCTTACCCTGTCACACTTCAGTGAATAGTCTTTCAGGCTTCTTTCTATACTAGCATTATTCAACCGTGTATTTGTGTGTATAGCTCCTAAATGCTTTTATCACTTGATAGTAGTTGTAAACCTGATTCATGGTGTTTCTAATACACGGTGTTAGAAGCTGCACAGAAGAATGTGGCAAGTCCTGGACTTGACCATGACACTCAGCTTTTGGTGGGCTGATGACTGCCAACTGGCAGTCCAGAGGGCTTATTTAGAGCATAGCTCTACAGATTCCCCAGGAAACTCTTTCCTCAAGTTGCTTCAAGACACGGGACCTCAGGAGTTTGGCTGAGATTCAGAAGCACTAAATAACTTGTTCTGATCCACAGCTACCAAGTGGCCCATCCAACAGGACACCTCAGGTGAAAGTTGTAGAGGTCAAGCCTGATATGTTTCCTCCATATAAGTACAGCTGCACTGTTACACTGGTAAGTGTGCAGCCAGGTGATGGGTTGACATGGAGGTGGTTTTGATTTTGTGGTTGAGGGTGAGTAGGAGGCTGAGGGGAGAGGATGGTGGTAGCTGGGAGTGAGAGCTGGGGTCCAGTATGGATCATTGATGCTGAAGATCCCATCCCTGATACAAAGGATAGCTACTGGGTAAATCTGCTAGGTTGTTTTGGTTTTTTTTTTCCGCAGGTGACATCTATAAAGTGTAGGCCAGCTAAGATTAGTATATTTTTATGGAGAGTAATCAGAGATGAAAATTCAGTCCAGGTTTCGCATTCAGCAGTCTTTGAACCTTTTAGCCTTTAGTCTTTGAACCTGTGGAAAGTGTATTCCACAGGTAAGTTTAGGTAATGTTGCATTTTCCTCCCTAAAACAGTCACATTCAATATTAGTATCTTATTTCTTTTTCTTTTTTTTTCTTTTTTGAGACAGGATCTCACTTTATCGCTCAGGCTGTTCTTGAACTCCTGGGCTCAAGTGATCCTCCTGCCTCAGTCTCAGCTGGGATTACTGGCGGGAGCTACCACGCTGGTAACATTAGCATCTTAAAGGGTTTGAGAAGTACTTTAGTAAAGCAACTTATTTGTTTAGCCTAGCATTTCCCACAAGGGTTTTCATACCCCTCTACCCCTTTTATCTTTAACACATACTAACATCTCAGTCAACGAATGTGTGACTTTGAGAATCATCCTTTGCAGGGAATGTGTGACTTTGAGAATCATCCTTTGCAGGGCAAGCAGCATGGAGCAGTGGAATAAATACTAGACAGTGGAAGTCTAAAAGTAGTTCTGGCTCTGCGGCTAGCATGCCATATGCCCCTGGGCAAGGCTCTTGCCTTCTCTGGTCTTGAGTTTCACCGTCTATAAAATGTTGCATTGGTTTGGATATCTTTTTGGGGCTTTATCACTCTTAACATTCTCTAATTCTGTTGATCCTTAAATTATCAACCAGCCAAATATCTTTTGGCAATTTCTGTGGCTGATATGATTAAGATGAACAGATTTTGAGAGAGCAGCTAGATTTTTAAAAAATTCTCACCTTATAATATCAGACAGGTTCAGAAAGGGTCATTCGTTCATTCAGAATATTTATGGAGTACCTATCATGTGCCAGGCTCTGTGCTGGGGGGTTCAGTAGTGAACAAGACAGCACAGTAGGGTGGGTTAATGCCTAGCCTAGCCTGATCCCTAAGGAGGATGTACCTCTTATTCTGGGGATTTGCTCAGGTTTCTTTTTCCAATGACCTAATTATAATCACTACCTTCTCCATGCCCTACTTTCTCTCACTCTCCATTCCTTTTGGCTACAGGAGGCCACTAGATTTACCATCTTGTGGGAACTGCCCAGGACCTCTCTTTGGCTGATTAGACAGTAACTTATCACAGAAGCTTAGATGCTTAAATAGTCTAGAAGTCACAGTTTGTCTTTAGGCAGGGCTTGAAATCTTCAGTTCACCACAGTATCTAGTATTACTTATTCATGTAGACCTGCTTTACTTTGCCAACTGCCTGCACCCCGAGGTGTTTGAATTCCTGACCCTTAAGAGTCACTGCTCTTGTTTCACAGACAGGGAAGGACTGGATTTGCTGAAATTATACAGCCTGTATTAAATTGGATAGGGTTAACTGCAGAAAAGATATCTTTATTCAAGGCTCTTAACAAGTTAGGCTAAATCTGGCTTGCAATTGCCACTCTCTTTTCTGATTTACTGGCAGCTGCTTATCTTGGTTCTGGACTCTGTGTAGGTTTGACTTTTGTACAGTTGAACGCTGGTCTTGTTTTTTTAGGATTTGGGCCTGGCTACATCAAGAGGCCGGGGAAAGTGCAAGAATCCCTCTTGTAGCTATGTCTACACCAACCGGCACAAACCTCGGATCTGCCCCAGCTGTGGTTTTAACCTTGCCAAAGACCGAACTGAGAAAACCACCAAGGCTGTCGTGAGTTCCTTCCCCAAACACATCCCCCGGCCTTGGGTTGGGCTCTGTTAGCAAACCTGTTTTAGTAGAAATAAAAGGATTTTTAAATACATGAGTGTATTAGATTATTAAGTATGAAATGTCCGATTTCCTTAAGTACTGAGTTTGGCAGTTGATATTTCTGACATTTCACTTTGGCCCTTCTTGTTTTATTTTTATTGTGAAGGTGCATCCTCAGTCTTTCAAATGCGTGTTTTGGCTTGTGATTATCTTTCAGATTTTTTTTTAGAGCAATTTTTGTGGAACCATGGATAACTCAAACATTCGTGTTATTTCCGAATAATGGGTTCCGTCGTGGAACCAATGCAGCAGACAGCTCGAAGTTTCAGTGAAGTGTTTGGGAAGAGTGTGGCTAATGAACGAACAGTACATTGATGATTTGAGAAGTTCGTTCTGGTGATTTTAATCTTGAAAATGAACCACATGGGGGGACATGAGACCAAGGTGGATAACAATGAACTGAAAGCTGTAGTGGAAGCGAATCCATCTCAACCTACGTGTGCATTAGCAGCAGGGTTTGACGTTACTATTCCAATAATTTTGGACCATTTGAAACAAACGGGCAAGATAAAGAAGCTAGGTAGATGAGTTCCGTGTGAATTAAACAAGCGTTAGCAGAGAAACCATCTTGAAGCTTGCCTTTCTTTGCTGTCACATCATAAAGACAAACCATTTTTATACTGTATTGTTACATGTGATGAAAAATGGATTCTTTTTGACAATTGCAAGCATTCGGCACAATGGTTGGGTAAAGATGAAGTGCTGAAACACAGTCTAAAACCGAATATCCATCCAAAAAACCTAATCATGTCTGTTTGGTGGTCCAGTGCTTATATTATCCACTACAGCTTCATAAAACCTGGTCAGTCGATTATAGTGGATGTCTACTGTAACCAATTGGACAAAATGATGAGGATTCTTGTGATTAAGCAGCCAAGATTGGTCAATAGAGACAGGCTAATCCTCTTGCAAGACAATGCTCAACACATGTTGCACATACAATGCTGCTCAAACTATAGGAGCTGGACTTGGAAACTCTCTGTCATCCACCATATTCACCAGACCCTGTACCAACTGACTACCACTTCTTCCAGGTTTATAGACCACTTCTTGCAAGGGAAAATATTCAGTTCTCAACAAGCTGTGGAAAACGCATTTCACAATTTCATCACCACTTGCTCTCTAGGCTTCTTCGCTGCTGGCGTAAGCAAGCTACCGTTAAGATGGCAAAACTGTTTCGATAGTTCAGGCATATACCTTAACTGTAACTGCTTCTTGTTTGAGATTTAAAAAACTGCACTCTTGATTTGAAATTGGACATTTCATATTTAATGACCTAATATTTAGACCATGAGAACTGGAACCAGGTTGTAGGTTCTGAACCTGTGCGAGTGCCTTCCTCTCTCTGGGCCTCCTTGTCCCCATTGCCAAGGGGCGGGGGGGGGGGGTTGACCAGGTACCTTGATATCTAAGAACCAGGAGTTCGTTCACTGAAGAGAATGGTAGCACAGGCCTTACATAGGATTCAGAAGAAGAGAGGGGTGCTCTGAGGCCTGGCGTGGGGCTTGTAAGTTGATTTATTCTTTGGGTAAATAGTTAGAGAATGCCAACCTCAAGACTTTGTAGATTAGATTGCCACTTCTCAGGTTCCCTGCAAAGATTTTGGCTAATCACAAAGCTTTACTTCTAGCAGTCTTGGCAAACCTGCTCTCTGAAGTTGGACCAAACTATTTGGATAGTAAAATACATTCCACTTGGCTCCTTAGGGCTCTTTTAAAAATTATTATTAGAACCAGGAAAAATGGACATTTTCAGAGGTCCTCAGAATTTCCACATGAGTATTTTAAAGTGAACAGAAAGTGACAGTATTTAAGGCAGCAAATGAAAACACTAAAATGAGGGTAAGAAGAGAAATGTCACTGATCTGTCTTGTGGGGAGAGGGGGTGGTACACGGAACAGATCAGGATCTGAGATGGAGCCTGGCCACTCCAGATCTAAGCTGGACTTTGACAGATGGGCAGGATTTGGATGGAAGGGGAAGGCATGCCGTACTCAAGGACAAGCATGAGCAAAAGTGAAGAGTGTTCCATTTGGCTGGAGGAGAAGGTGTGTGTGGGGCACTGGTGGTAAGGAAAATAACACCTGAAAAGCATGTCAGGACCACATCATGGAAGGTCTTGAATGCCAGACTGGGCAGTTTGTTCTTTAGGCAGTGGAGTCCCAATATCTTTGAGCCAGGGAGAGGCCTAGAGGAAGGTTATATCAGGAGGGAGACTTTATGGGGCTTTGGGAGTGGGCAGAACTAGAGAGATGGGCAGAACTGCTTCAAGGTCTTTCTTTGCATGTGAAGAGGAGGGGCCTTTCTGGTGATGAATCTCATCCCCGGGTCTCCAGGTCTGTTTCGGTGGTCAAAGTGGTTTTCTGAGGTTGTGATCCTCATGAGAAAGTGTGTGGCACTTAATGGCGTAGTGAAGAAAACACTAGGACTAGGAATTGAGAGACCTGGCTGGGAGTGACCCTGAATTGGAAACTTCCCTCTCCTGAGCTTTAGTTTCCCCATTGGTAAAAGAAGGTGGGCAAGGTGGGCATTTTACTCTCAGAGCCAGGAGCCCTAGAAAATACTCAGAATTGAGTCATGGAGTTTATAAACCCCAAAATTGCATGCAAAATGGGTCCATAGCTTCCATCAGATTCTCTTGCTCCACTGGAAGCCCTCTGCAGGAAGTGAGCTTTCTTCCTGGATTTTCCATGAGTTTAAGGTGCTCCTCTTTCCATAGCATTGGTCACACCCTATACTAACTGCTTCTTTTAACTTCTTATGAGATCATAATCTGTTCTACAGCAGGTGTATCTGTTTTCTCCACACCTTCTAACCCTGGAACTTGCCCACAGTGTGTGTCGATCTATAATTATGGGATGGAATTGACTTTTTTGTATACGGAGATGCTCTGAGTATTCCTTTCTTTTTCCATTGCATTTTAACTATTTGTGTGGTTTGCAGTAGGGAAATGGATACTACTCCCTCAATCTAGGATGATGAAGTGACTTAAGTTTCCAGGTCAGGCAGGAATTATCTAGGGATCTCTTGCCAATTGATGTTAAATCCCACTCTTGTTTATATTTCTCTGTCTTTGGCTAACTGATAGCTGCCCACTGCCAGGACCCTCGTGTTCGGACCTTCTCTCATCGTCAGACATTCCCTAACCCTCCAATCTCCTAAAGTTTGGAGAAATAAAGTGTATATTACTGTTTTCCACAAAACATAACACTGGTCAGAAACCCAGGGGCATTTGCGTGTATTGCCCTTTGGAGCCCCCTGGTGACCAAATATTTCCTATGCAGTTTGTCTCCAGCTATTGTAATTAAGACCACAACATCTCTGAGCTGGAATAGTCTTCATTCCTTTCTGTCTTTCATCTCTGGCTCAGAGGCAAAGGGTACTGTTCCTGCCCAGTGGTCTTCTAATTCATGGTTCAACATAGTCATGGCTAGGAACACACAACTTCCCAAGGCAGCTCATTCTAGTGTCAGCTCTTCTGCAGCCATTAATTCATTCTTTCATCTAGCGTATATTGAATGCCTATTATGGGCCAGGCTTTCAGAGATGAGTAGGACACAGCCCCTTCCCTTAAGGAACTTATAGTTTAGCGGGGGAGAAAGATAAATAACTTAATTATTACAAACAGACAAAAGTTGTCACAGGTATGCAGAGTACATGAAAAGCTCCTTCTTGTTATTAAGTGTCCTTGTCCATTTTGTGTTGCAATAGAAGTATATCTGAGGCTGGGCAATTTATAAAGAAAAGAGGTTTAAAGGAGCATGGCACCAGCATCTGCTTCTGAGAGAGCCTCAGGCTGCTTCCACTTGTGGAAGGTGAAGGGGCTCTGTCGTGTGCGGAAATTACATGGCAAGAGAGGAAGCAAGGCGGGGGAGGTCCTGGCTCTTTTTAATAACCAGCTCTCAGGAACTAATAGAGTGAGAACTCGCTCCCCACTCCTCAGGGCATTAATCTGTTCATGGGGGAATCTGCCCCTATGACCCAAACAACTCCCATTAGGCCCTACCTCCAACATTGAGGACCAAATTTCAACATGTGATTTGGAGGGGACAGATATCCAAACTATAGCGTTAAGCAGTTAACTTCTACAAAGCAAGGTATAATATGTCCAGCAAATGTAAGTCAGCATCTTTTGCATGCCCCTGGCCTTGTACTGGTATTGGGAATCAGTAAATAAGCAGGGATTCTATCCTCACTGAAGAGGGAGGATAGTAGTTTAGCAGCTATAGGATGATGAATTCTGCAGTAAACTTGTACTCTTAGGGAACACAAAGGAGGGAGGAATTTATGCTGCATTGGTGAAAAGGATCAGGGAGGAGCCTCCATTGAAAAGAGACCCCCTTGAGAAGGACGTGGTTTTAATGAGTGTTTGAGGACATTGTTCCTGCAAGTCTCTGACTGGTGTATTAAATTCCCTTGTACCCTGAAGAATTAAAATAAATATTTAGGCAGTGCAGATACTTGTTTATGTATCAAAACTACTATTCACAGAGTTTTCATTGTATCACAAGTACTATGCTAAGTGTTGTACTTGCAATATCTTTCTTAATCTCAGTTCTAGGAGATTACTAGTATTTTTTTGCCCCATTTCACAGATGAGGAAATTGAGGCTCAAAAAGATTAAGTAAATTGTCTTGGGTCTCACACATACAGCTGTTAAGTGGCATATCCAGAACTAAAACCCAGGTCTGTTACCCTCCAGATCCCATATGAATGGGAGCTAACTATTGAATCCATTACTAAGAGGTATATATAATTCTCTCATTTTACTGATACTGGTTGAGTTCTAAAATCCTGAGACCAGAAGTATTTGGGGTTTTGGACTTTTTTCACATTTTGGAATATTTGCCGAATACATATCAGTTGAGCATCCCTAATCCAAAATCCAAAATCTGAAATGCTCCAATGAACATTTCCCTTGAGTGTCATATTGGTGCTGAGAAAATTTCAGATTTTGGAGCATTTCAGATTTTTAGATAAGGGATATTCAACCTATAAAGAAACCGAGCACCAGAGAGAGAAAGCACCAGCCTTTAGTCACATAGTGAGTTATTAGCTGAGTTGGTCAGGAACCTAGGGTTTTTTTACCTCAGTCATGAGCCCCATCCCTCTTCTACTCACAGACTTTCATTATTTTAGCCTGAGGCTTGCTCTTTCTGCCCTGGGTGCCTGGTGATCCATCCACTCTCTTCCCAGGAGGCGAGCTCATCACTCCCAGACGTGCTGAATGCCACAGAGCCCCTGAGTGTGGCCCAGAAGGAGATCCAGCGCCAGTCCACACTGCAGCTGCTGCGCAAAATCTTGCAGATTCCCGAGAATGAGTCAGAGCTAGCTGAGGTCTTCGCCTTGATTCATGAACTCAACAGCTCTCGACTTATCCTGTCCAACGTGAGTGAGGAGACAGTCACCATCGAGCAAACCTCTTGGTCGAATTATTATGAGTCTCCATCCATGCAGTGCCTTCTCTGTAGCAGCCCATTATTCAAAGGAGGACAAAAGTAAGCACCCCTTAACTCTGCCCTTAGCTGTCCCATCCCACTTGGCCCTTTCCTCAGACAACTTTAAAGCTATAACCTGTGAAGATGTTATTCTCTGCTTTTCTTAGGCTTCCTTTACCTTTCCAATTGCTAAAAGTAAAATAGTAATAATCAGTAATTGTCATTTCTATTGAACTGCCTGAAAGTTATCACCAGCTTACGATTTAGTTTACATCTGGACTGCCCAGCAAAATGTTTGGGTTTGGAAGTTCAGTGAGATTGGTTAAATTATGTAATAAATTCAGAGTTACTTGCCTGCTGCATTAAAGTCTTGAGAATTTTGCCATTGATCAGTGAGCGCTAGAACTGCATAAAGAGGTTGATTTCCCTTCTGTTTTTTGTTGGTGATGTTTTTGGTACTTAGCTCCCTGGCCGGGCCCCAGGAGTGCTGGCTGCTGACAGCCAGTCGGCTGCAGACAGTGACTGCCCAGGTGAAGATGTGTCTGAACCCCCATTGTTTGGCCCTGCACAGCTTCATGGACATCTACACAGGTTGGTGCCAACCTTTTCTTCCCTCAGAGCACCTCAAAGCAGACTTGAGCACTGCCTCCGTGCGCCAGACCTCTGGTCCTTTGAGCACTGGACTTTCTCTCAGATGGGGCTTCTGAGGAAGACAGGATCTTCCTCCTGGATGTCCCAGCCCCAGAAGATGACATTTATCTCTCAGTGTTAGGACTTTTATCTGGGATCTTTAAAACAAAGTTGATTTTTAAAACTTTATTTTATTTATATATTTGATTGATTGATTGATTGATAGGTAGAGATAGGGTCTCACTCTGTCACCCAGGCTGGATTGCAGTGGCATCATCATAGCTCACTGCAGCCTCAAACTCCTGGGCTCACGTGATCCTCCTGCCTCAACCTGCCAAGTAGCTGGGACTACAGGTGTGTGCAACATAACTGTAGATGGGATCTATGTTGCCCAGGCTAGTAGTCTTGAACTCCTGGACTCAAGCCACCCTTCCATCTCAGCCTCCCAAAGTGCTGGGATTGCAGGTGTGACCCACCATACCTGGCCTATAATTTATTTTAAAATTTATATATAGTAAAATTTACTTTGTTGTTCAGTTCTGTGAGTTCTGACAGATGCACTAAATTGTATAACTGCCACCACAATCAATATATAGAACGGTTCCATCACCCCAAAACATTCTCTTGTATTATTCTTTCGTAGTCAAACCCACCCCTCCTGCCTAACTTCTGGTATCCCTTTGATCTCTTCTTTATCCCTATAGTTTTCTCATTTTCAGAATGTCATGTAAATGCAATAATAATATATAGCCTCTTGAGTCTGACTTCTTTCAGTAAGCATAATCCTTTGACATTCATCCATGCTTTTGTGTTTATCATTGGTTTGTTCCTCTTTATTGTTGAGTAGCTTTCCATCGTGTGGATATACCACCATTTATCTCTTTACCCATTGAAAGATATTTGGTTTGCTACCAGTGTTTGGCAATTGCAAATAGAGCTGCTACAAACATTTGTGTTCAGGCTTTTGTGTGAACATGTTTTCATTTCTCTTGGGTAAATACGAGGAGTCAGATTGCTGGGTTGTATGGTGAGAGTATGTTTAATTTTATAAGAAACTGCCAAACCACTTATGAAAGTGGCTGTACCATTTTGCATTCCCTCCAACAGTGTGTGAGAGTTCAGGTTTTCTCTACATGCCAGCACTCATTATTGTCTGCTTTTCAGCCATTCCAGTAGGTGTGTGTAGTGTTATTTCATTGTGATTTTAATTTTTATCTCCCTAGTGACTAATGACGTATGTGTTTCTGTATGTCGTCTTTGGTGAAGTATCTGTTCACATCTTTGGTCCATTGAATTGTGTTGTTTGCCCACTTGAGTTTTGAGATTTCTTTATATATTCTTGAGAAAAGTCTTTCTAAAAGTTTTAAAATTTTATGTCAACACCTGTGACAAGAAGGGAACGTAAAAAAAAGAAAAAAGCACTTGCTTCCGCAGCGCATATACTAAAACATTGGAACAATATGGAGAAGGTTAGTATGACCTTTGTGCAAGGATGATGCCCAGATTCGTAAAGTGTTCTGTATTTTTCTGCTAAGGCCTGAGAGTTTTTTGCAGAAGTGGGGCATAAGGACCCTGCTTCAGGGACCTGGGACTCTGAGGGCATGGCTTCCTGGTGTTGGGGAAGGGAAGGGTCTTGTTTAATGCCAGTAAATGTGTGAGCTGCGCAGGGGGGAAAAAAGTTTTTTAATGGTATGGTTCACATTAGGTCTATGATGCATCTTGAAATAATTTTTGTGTGAAGTGTAAATTTTATAATCAGGAATTATAAGTCCTCCGATCTTGTTCTTCCTGAATTGTTTTGGCTATTTTAGTTCTTTTGTCTTTCCATATAAATTTTAGAGTCAGCTTGTCAATGTCTATAAAATCCAATAGAATTATATTTGGGATTTTGTTGAATCTATACATCAATTTGGGAAATTTGACATGCTTAAAAATGTTGACTCTTCTGATCCATGAATATGGTCTTTCTCCATTTTATTAGGTTTTCTTTCATTTCTGTCATCAGTTTTTATAGTTTTCAGCATATAGGTCCTGTACATATTTTGTTTGATTTATATCTAAGTATTTCATTTTTTAAGAGCTAAATGATATGGTTCAATTTCTAACTGTTCATTGCTAGTATAGACACATGATTGAGTTCTGTTGACTTTGTTTCCAGTGACCTTGTTAAATTCACTTACTAGCTCTAGAAGCTTTTTGTAGATTAGTATTACAATTTTTTAAAGTTTGCTGATTTAATAGGTAAAAACTGGTATATCATTTATTAATTTGTTGTGTTTCTTTAATTATTATTATTATTTATGGTCCTTTGTGGGTGTTTTCTCTATTGTGATTTCTTTTGTGAACATTTCCATTCTTCTTTTGGGCTTTTTTGTTGATAGAGTTTTCCTTTAGTTTATCAATTGTCTTTTAAATTTGTATGTGGTAATTTTGGGGACACCAAGGTTTTTTTGCTTTTTGTTTTAATTTTTATTAAAGCTTTTTATTAAGCTTTGATCTCCCTTATGGTTTCAGCCTTTGCATTCCTCTGTACCTTTCTTTACTGGGAACACATATTCCAGAATTTGCTTTTGTACAGATTTATGCGTTAGATTTTGTGCAGATGTAAAATCACCCTCTTTTATTTGTCTTAAATTGATCGCATCTAAATTCTTCTCAGCCTGGGCAATATAACAAAGACCCCATCTCTAAAAAAAATATATATGAAAAATTAGCTGGGCATGGTGGCGCACACCTGTAGTCCTAGCTACTTGGGAGGCTGAGGCAGGAGGATCGCTTGAGCCCAGGAGTTTGAGGTTACAAGTGAGCTATAGTTGCACCACTACACTCCGTCCTGGACAATAGAGCAAGACCCTGTCTCAAATGCATACATATATAATATTATTCCTCTGATTTTTTTATTCCAGGATTTGGTGTAGGGGTGATTTTATAGCTTTTAATACATCCTCTGCCCATTCCTGGGGTAAAGGTTGCTCCTGGTGGTTCCCCATGTGTAGTTGTATGAAGTATAGAGGAAGAGTGACACCTTTGGTCCTGAGGACTGAACAGGGTGGTAGGGAAGTGTTTCTCTTTTTATTGGGGGCGGGGGGAAGAAATCTACATATTTTATTACTTGTTTTTTTCATTTAATGTATTATGGGCAACTTTGTGTCAGAACAGTTATGTCCACTTTATTCCTTTTTTTTAAACTACTTTGGTCAATTTAGCAACCACTTAATCCTTTTTAATGATGACAGTTTTCTGTTTTATGAGTGCGCCATAATTTAATTAACTATACCCCTGTTGATGGGCATTTAGTTTGTTTGTTTATTTGTTTATTTTTTAAGAGATGGGGTCTCACTACATTTCCCAGGCTGGTCTTGAACTCCTGGGCTCAAGCAGTCCTCCCATGTCACTGGAACTACAGGCGTGCACCACCGCCTGGCTAGTTTGTTTTCTACTTTTTGCCATTGTGTGTGTTACGTGAATTACCTTGTTGCCTCTTTTTAACCTACAGGTCTCTTTAATGTGGGAAATAAGCTGCTAGTAAGCTTGGACTTGCTTTTTGCAATCCGAAACCAGATCAAGCTGGGAGAGGACCCCAGGGTGTCTGTCAATGTTGTTCTGAAGTCAGTACAGGAGCAGACAGGTAAATGTGGTCTTCCTTTCTTTCCCAAGGTTAGGCTTAAGCTCCCTGGGAATCTTTAGTGATAGACTTTGGTTGAAAGAGTCATTTTGGAGAAGAGTCTGATGTTTTGAAAAGGAGATATTCTTGACTTCCTAATGCACGCTTCCTTTTGAATTTTTACAAATGCCAAAGTAACTTTGGAAAGCATGAATCTTTCCATGCATCAAGGGACCCTTAGCAAGGGATTACCCCTGACTTTGGAAGCACATTGTTCAGTTGTAGGTAGATGCAGCCCCACTGTGTGTCAGACTTATTCTGAATCCACAGCCTCTTGCTGTCTGCTACCAGTCCCCAGGTTCACGCTGAGACCTGAGGGTGGGGCCCTGCCTCCGTACTATCTAGAAGTTTTTTCCCCTTGCTCTCTTTACTTCTGTTTGTGCTTTTCCCACCCCCTTCCTTCAGGCTTCAGTCCCCCTGTGAGGACAGGTGGAGTAGAGCAAAGGCGCTAGAGCCACACAGGCCTGAGTCTTGGCTCTGCCACTTAGTGGCAGTGTGATTTTAAGCAAGTTATTCTCTGTGCCTCTGTTTCTCCAGTTATAAAATGGGGATAGTAATAGCTTCTGATTTGTAAAGAATTAAATTCATGTGAGAATTAAATGAGATAAGGTATTCAACACTCTGAGCACAGCACCTAGTATCTAGTAGATAACTTAGTATAAGGCAGCTATCACTCTGATTAGAATTGCCCTTTGGAATTGCCAATCTGAGCACTGGAAGGGCCGGGTACCTGACCCTCAGAGTAGTTAGTACTCTTGGGTGTTTTGGGGGGAGAATCGGTCTTGCAGAATGGCTGTTCTTAGGGGCCACTGGCTTATCCCTAGTGGCTTCAGGGTCATTTTCTTTGATCTTCTCAGTGCTCTTGCTCTCTTTCTAGAGAAGACTCTGACCTCGGAGGAGCTGAATCAGCTGCAGGAGCTGCTGTGCAATGGCTATTGGGCTTTTGAGTGCCTCACTGTCCGAGACTACAATGACATGATCTGCGGTATCTGTGGTGTGGCCCCCAAAGTAGAAATGGCTCAGAGGAGTGAAGAGAATGTGCTGGCACTGAAGAGTGTGGAGGTAAGTGTCTCTCAGCCACTGTGGGTGACCTTCAGAACTCTCATCTCAATTGTGGCAGCCACCTTCCCGCACAGTGTCCCCAGGAGTAGATAGCTCCAGTCCTATTCAGGTAAGGCGAGTGGCTTTTTCCTACCACAGCCCAGGGTTTCATTTAAGAAAAGCCAGGGGGAGGTAGAGGCATTTGCTTATTCACTTACTCATTCAACAAATGTATTGAGAATGAATTAAATGCACTTTCCACTTACCTGGGAGATAGCAGTAAAAAACTGCAAAGTTTCTCTGCTTATGGAACTCACATTCTTGTTTGAGGGAGACAGCAAACAAGTGTCTGTCAGGGAGTGATGAATGCTGTGAAGCACAGTAAAGCTGGGTGAGGAGAAGAGAGCAGTGCGGTGGAAAAGGGCATTCCTATTTTATAGAGGGTAGTCAGGGAAGTTCTCTCAGAGGGTAGCATTTGAGTAGAGAGCTGAAACCCATGTAGCTTTGGGGAGGACCATTCCAGATAGAGGGAGCAGCAAGAACAGGGTCTGAGGCAGGCTTGCTAGGCATGATTGAGGAACAGCAAGGACACCAGTGTGGCTGGAGTGTGTAGGTGATGGTGGGGGTGGTAGGGTGTGTGAGGTTCAGAGGCTGTGGGGAGACCCTATGTAGGGTCACTTGGGCCATTTTAAGGACTTACACAGAGCAAAATGGGGCTGAAGGAAAAGAGTGACCTGAGCTGACTTAGGTTCTGAACTAAACAGTTTTCATACAAAGATAACAGCCAAATAAAGATGGCTTCATGGATCAATTGTGAGAAATATCCAAGAAATACAAGATTCTAATCATAGAAGAAGAATAGCAAAAGTGGGTGTATTTCCCCAATTCAGTATATAAGGCCATATAACTTGAAAACAAAACCAGACATTTAATATGACAGAGGAAATTGGGGCTGATTGTACTAATGAATATAGATGCCAAAGTCATAAATAAGATAATAGCAAATCAGATGTAACAATGAGTAAATTAATGCATCATGACCAAGTTTATCACAGGAAAGCAAGGTTGTTTCAACATTAGGAAATACATTAATGTAATTCACTACTTAACAGATTAGAGGAGAAAACCCATGTGATTATTTCATTAGGTGTTTAAAAAAAAAGCCTTCAGTGTGATTCAGCACCTATTTATGATAAAACTCTTGCAAACTGAGAATAGTAGGGAATCTTCCTTAACCTTCTGTAGAGTTTTAAAAAAAAAATTCCATAGATTACTCTTTCCCATGATCATGCCAAGAGGTCTGGTCTGCACTCCACGGGCATGGAGTGCCCTTTGAGTATGCTAGTAGTTGCACTGGGGTGTGAGGTTTCTGTCTCTGAACTCTGTCATAATAAACAAGAGGACTGGGATGTGAAGTGGCTGTAGGCACTGGGCCTGCATCTCATGTGTTCACTGCTGGGGGCTGGTGTGAACCTCTGAAGAACTACTTTCGCGTATTTTGGCATGGCCGGCTAGATGTATTAGGGGTCTAATGCTCAGTCCTGTCTTTTCTTCCCAGTTAACAAACCAAAAAACCCTTTTATTTTGTGTGTTATCTCACCAAGTGCCTATTTCTAGACTCATTCACATCTGCTTACCTAATGGTCATATTAATAATGCAGCTAAGATTTATTGAGCATGTTGTTACTTATGCCAAATTCTTACTCTGTGCTGAGTGCTTTACCGTATGACTTAATTCTCACCACAACCCTGTGAGGTTTTTATAGATAGGCACTGAGGCCCAGGGGGCTTCTGGCCGGCCGATTCCAGAGCCTGCGCTCCTAAGCACTACCATGCTCACCAGTACCTCCTGGACTCCAAGCTCTGGTTTTTCTAATCACATCTGGCCACAGGGAGTTTATGGTTTCCAGAATAGACAGAGGCCTGCCTCCCTGCAGAAGTCACATCTAGTCCTGCCTGGCACCTGACCTGTTCCAATCAAGGCTCCTCTGTCACAGGATAGAGTAGCATTCTGTTCACTCTTACATGTCTCTTCCCTTCTCTGGTATTGGGTACTTCTTTCTTAGGGACCAGGGCTTTTCTTTATTTTCTCTTATTTTGTGTGTGGAGAGTGGTGTGGTGCATGTGGGGAAAGGGGTATCCTGAAGTCTGTGAACTAAAATAGGAAGTTATTGAACAAAACTTAACTATGCTGTTGTCCATGGGGAGACTTGCTGGCCCCTCCCCTCAGGGACTGTAGAGAGGAGGCCCCTCTGGTCGGTTTGTATGTTCAGATGGCATTTCCTGTCCCCTTGCTCCTTGTGGAGAGCATGGGCTCAGTGGCCCCATATCCTCAGGTGTACCATTTACTCACGGCGTGCACTAAGCACCCTGCGGAGTGGAGAACAAGGAGGAGTGAGATACAGGGAGATGGCTTTTTGGGGAGTGGTGGTTCTCGGACTTTAGAGGGCATGAGAATTATATAGGGCAGTAGTTCTCGCACTTTTTAAAGTGGAGGGCTTGCTGGGCCCTTCCCACAGGGTTTCTGACTCAGTAGCTCTAGAGTGGAGGCCAAGAATTAACATTTCTAGCAAGTTTTCACATCATGCTCATGCTGCTTGCCCAGGGACCACCCTTTGAGAACCATTCACCTAGGAAACTTTTTAAAATGCAAAATTAGGGATTTAGCTCATACAGATTAAGGTGTGGCCCAGGTGTTTGCTTTTTTGGGGGGGGGGGTGGGAGGTAGAATCTTGCTCTGTTGCTCAGGCTCAGCCTGGAGTGTGGTGGCGTCATCATAGCTCACTGTGGCCTCAACCTTCCAGGTGCAAGTGATCCTCCTGTTTCAGCCTCCTCAGTAGCTGGGACTACAGGCATGTGCCATCATACCTGGCTAATTTTTTATTTAAAAATAAATTTTTTTAATGTTAATTTTTCTTTTTTTAAATAAGTCTCAGACATAATTAATGTTAATTTTTTTTAGAGATGGGGTCTCACTGTATTGCTCAGGCTGGTCTTGAACTCCTGGCCTCAAGCGATCCTCCCACCTCGGCCTCCCAAAGTGCTAGGATTATAGGCATGAGCCACAGTGCCCCGCCTACATTTCTTATAAGTAACCCATATGGCTCTGATCAAGGTAGGAGGATCAGGGTCACACTTTGAGGACCTTATAAGAGGGCATTGCAAGAAGAAAAATTGAATAACACAAGTGCTGGATGCCAATAATAGATAAGTAAATGCTTCATGGGGTAGAGGAAATAGCTGTGACAACAAGGTCTGGGAGCACTTTTCAGAGGAGGTGAGGAATCCACAAGGCCTTGGAAAACAGCTGGAATTTCACTAAATAGAATTCTCATTATTCTTACCAGCCACGTTTAGGGAGTAAGGGCTTAGGCTTTGGAACTAGACCTATGTTCCCATTCTTATTCTGTCCCTTACTCTAGTAGTTTCACCTCAGACATCCCCCAGAGTTGTTTTTTAGCAGTTAATTAGAAAATATTTGGCACGTTACAGGTGCTCAAATGGTAGCTCCCCTTTCCTTGCAAGACAAGGAAAGTGACACTAATAAAGGTGTAGAAACAGAAGGGACTGAGGACTATTCATGTCTGGGAGAGTACTGTGGTGTGGGAGAAAGAAATGTGGCCAAAGGGCAATTGGGTACAAAGTTGTCAAATTCAGGGACACCCTGGCAGTGCCTGACTGTCGGACTCCTTCCCTTTGCTGAGCCTTGCTTTCCCTGTGTGTGTAATGAAGGAGTAACGACGATTGTGTTGGTTAATATTCTGTGGCTCCTGCAGTTTGACCTTCTTTATCCTGACCTTTTAGTTCACCTGGCCTGAATTCTTGGGCTCTAGTGAGGTAAACGTGGAGGACTTTTGGGCCACGATGGAAACAGAGGTGATTGAGCAGGTGGCGTTTCCTGCCAGCATCCCTATCACCAAGTTTGATGCCTCTGTTATTGCCCCCTTCTTCCCACCACTCATGAGAGGAGCTGTGGTCGTCAACACCGAGAAAGACAAAAACCTGGATGTACAGCCAGTACCTGGTAAGGCCACCTGGGTGGCTGACTGGGGTCAGGGAAGGGCTCAGCCAAAAGTCGGGGACATTGTCTACAGTAAGATAGGCCCACCTGTCTAGGACTCCTAGAAAGGTAGCCTGGGACAAAATCTTGTGGAGGTTAAAGTTGTGGTGCAGAGTTGGGAAGAACTGTCAGCCGTATTTTATAGGTGGGACACACAGTGTACCATTAGCCTGGATGGACTATACTGAGCAGGGAAATCCTGCAAAAAGTGCTGATGATAAGGCTCCAACCCCAAAGGTTTTCATTGAGAAAGAGTAGGGGGAAGCCAAGGAATCTGCCTTCAAAATGGGTCTTTCAGATGGCTTTGCAGATGGTTCTTGGATTGTACATTGGGAAGCCCTAGACTGGCTATTAAGAGTATGGTTTTCTAATAACTTGGGTTTGATTTCTAGCTATGCTACTTAGTAGCTAGGTGATGACCTCTGAAAAATCCCTTCATTGCCCTGAGCTTCTGTTGCTTCATTTGCAAAGAGGTCGTGATAATGATTACCCACCTCCTAGGTGGGGGTAAAGACTAAGTGAGCTAACAGGTAGAGTGAGAGCCTTCTACTTTTTTTTTTTTTTTAACTGCAACTCACAGTAAGAAATATGTTTTGTATCATGACCCAGAGTGATATACATGTATGTGCACACGTGTATATCTATAACTGAAACAACTTTCACAAAACAATACTTTTCCTTACCAAGTGCGATATACTTCATTTTCTGTTTTATTTCATTTTAAAAATTCTGAATATGACCTGCTAAATTGACTTCATAAGTACTTAATATGTTGTGATTTACTGGTTCTCAACTGGTGCTTCCTAACATTAGATACTGAGGTCCCACCTCATATTTGCTAAGTCAAGGCCCAGGCATTCTTTTTTTTAAGGCCCCCACATAGTTCTTTTGATTTAATTAAGTTCAGGAGCATAGTGTATGGAGAGCATTTTAAAAATGAGAGTTCTTGTTCCTCTTATTGTTGCAGTGTGGTAAGCATCTGAGATCATGGTTCTGAAAAACCTTAGAGGAATTTGGATTAAAAGCTGACTCATTTTAAGGTTCTTTGCAGTGGCTGTCTGCAGGATATCTCACTGAGATGTTCCAGGGCAGAAGGCCAGTTCTGAGAGACCATATATCTGCAGAAGTCATAGACCTGCCTTGAGTCCCTCCTCTGCCAGCACCCAGGGAAGGGCTCAGTGCAGCCTACCCCTGTTCTCATCCTCACGTGTCAGGGCCTACCAAGGCCTTTGTCGGTGGGCAGCAGCACCCTCCCATCAGCACTGTTTCTCTTGCAGGCAGTGGCAGTGCCTTGGTAAGGCTGCTCCAGGAGGGTACCTGTAAGCTTGAGGAGATTGGCTCCTATAGTGAGGAGGAGCTGCGGCACCTGCTGAGGCAGTGTGGCATCCCCTTTGGGGCAGAAGACTCCAAGGTGAGTGTTGGGGGCAATGGTGGAGATACAGGCTTTGGGAATAGGCCAGTTGGTCTGCTTTTCTGGGCAGGGATATGAACGCCTGCGACTGGTTACCTGCTGGAGGGTGCTAGCAGTCAGGCCTAAGAGGTGGTCAGCAGCTAGAGCGTGACATGCACGTGAGGCCTGGCCTCCATTCAGCTCCTCGTGGGGAAGGTAGGCTAGACACCCTCTCGAAGCGTGTGACCTTGAATGAACTACCTTATTTTGAGCTTTGTTTTCCTCATTTATAAAATGGAAATACCAAAATACCAACCTCATGAGGTGGTTGTAAGTAGTGCACCTTACACAGTGTCTGGTTATCACCTATCCAAGCTCTTAGAAAATGGCTGCTATCACATACAGAGTGTGTATGTGTATATGTGTTTTATCCATACATTATTTACTTTCCCTCATCTTTCTGTGCTGTTGAAAATATTATGCTTCCTTCAGGTTCAGATTCAAATCTTCCTCTTTGAAGTTTTCTCTGCCGTGTAAACAGTAAAAGGACTCGGGCCGCAGAGTCTGGCAGCTTGATCAATCTGGCTGGCTTGGTCTGTGACCTGATCCTTCCGAGGCCTCTCGTTGCCCACCTGTACCTAGAGGAGGTTGGGCTGGGTGAGGCTCCAAGGCCCACTCTGGCCCTGGCAGTTTATTCTTTTGCTTTGGGTATTGAAGGGAGCATTTGATGCTGAGCACCAGGTCTGGTCCCTTAGCATTCACCCCTATGTTTTTAATCTTGTCCTTCCATTCCAGGACCAACTCTGCTGCTCGTTTTTGGCCCTCTATGAGTCCGTACAGAATGGAGCCAGAGCTAGACAGCCCCCACCTCATTTCACGGGCGGTAAAATCTACAAGGTGTGCCCCCATCAGGTAAAGGGATAACAAGGGGGAACTTGGGGTGAATTTAGTAGTGTCAGACTGCCTATGCAGAGAATCTGATTGATCTAGCTCATTCTTCAGGTGTTAGACTTAGGTCATGGGGCAGCCTATGGAGTAGCTGCCCATGGGTCAGGTGCCACTCGTTGGGCTAGGGAGGGAGCCTGAGTCTTTCATTAGTATTTATTAGGTTATTAAGTATGAAATGTCCGATTTCCTTAAGTACTAAGCTTGACAGTTGATATCTCTGACATTTCACTTTGACGCCTCTAGTTTTATTTTTATTGTGAAGGTACATCCTCAGTCTTTCAAATGCATGGTTTGGCTTGTGATTATCTTTCAAAGTTTTTTTTAGAGCAATTTTTGTGAAACCATGGATAAGTCGAAAATTTGTGTTATTTTTTAATATGGGTTCTGTCGTGGAACCAATGCAGTACAATGCTCAAATATCAATGAAGTGTTTGGGAAGGATGTGGCTAATGAATGCACAGTACGTTGGTGGTTGGAGAAGTTCCATTCTGGTGATTTTAATCTTGAACACGAGCCACGTGGGCAACCTGAGACCAAGGTGGATAATGATGAGCGGAAAGCTGTAGTGGAAGCGAATCCATCTCAACCTACACGTGAATTAGCAGCAAGGTTTGACTTTACTATTCCAATAATATTGGACCATTTGAAAGAAATTGGCAAGGTAAAGAAGCTGGATAGATGGGTTCCACATGAATTAAACAAGCGTCAGAAGAGAAATTGTCTTGAAGCTTGCCTTTTTTTGCTGTCAGGACATAAAGGCAAACCATTTCTACACCATATTGTGACGTGTGATGAAAAATGGATTCTCTTTGACGATTGCAAGCATTTGGCACAATGACTGGATAAAGATGAAGTGCTGAAACACAGTCCAAAACCGAATATTCATCAAAAAAAAGCATGGTGTCTGTTTGGTGGTCCAGCGCTGGTATTATCCACTGCAGCTTCACGAAACCTGGTTAATCGATGACAGTGGGTGTCTACTGCAACCAATTGTGCAAAATGATGAAGATGCTAGAGATTAAGTAGCTGAGATTGGTCAACAGAGACAGACCAATACTCTTGCAAGACAGCGCTCAACCACATGTTGCACAAACTACAGAGGCTAGACTTGGAAACTCTCTGTCACTTATTGTATTCACCAGACCTTGCTGACCAACTGACTTACCACTTCCAGGCTTTGCACCACTTCTTGCAAGGAAAAATATTCAATTCTCAACAAGCTGTGGAAAACGCCTTTTGTGATTTCATTGCCACTTGCTCTCCAGGCTTCGTCGCTGCTGGCATAAACAAGCTGCCATTACGATGGCAAAATTGTGTTGATAGTTTAGGCACATACTTTGATTAATTGTACTGCCTTTTGTTCGAGATATAATACACTATCTTTTCCTTTCTTTTCCTTTCCTAAGTTTCATGGAAGACAGTTTTTCTGCTGGGGTGGCGGAGGTCTGCAGCCCAGTCCTAACAGGCCAAGACCGGTACCGGTCCACAGCCCAGGGGTTGGGGACCGCAGTACTAGATGACAGAATGGGCCCAGGAAGATATCGGGACAGAAAGATATTCAGTACTTCACTTAAGTACTTCACTTAAGTACTGAATGGCTTAGGCTTAGCAGAGCGTTCAGTTTGCTGAGGTGTGTGAGTCAGCAGGGTGAGCTGGCTGTAGAAAGAGAATCAGGTTATCAGCTATAACAAAAGCTGTGTCTGAGGGAGGTGCTTGATGCCTCTACCTTGGGCAGATCAAAGCCTACTTGGAGGATTATATTCATGTGCCTGGGGATCGTGATGAGGAGCCATTGACAACACAAGGGTTTGAGAGTTACAGGTTTTGGGGCTGTGCTGGAGTAGTATCGCGTGGAGGTGACAGCCAAGTGGGTGTGAAGGCAGAATTCTCCAGTGTACCCAGAGCTGTCCAGCAGTGGGAGGGTGCTTGGGGGCCCTGTTGGTGGGGTTGGTTACTAGACCACATCAGGGATTTCCATCTGGGAAGCAAGCACACCGGGGTCTGGTGGGAAGCTTGCACGAAATACAGATGCTTAGACCTTACTCCAGAGATCCTAATTTCTTAGGGTTGGGGCCTGAGAATCTCCATTTTTAATCAGCTCTTAGCTGCTGGTGCTGTGTAGCTAGTCTTGGGAACCAGTAGGTGATGCTTAGTAGGATGGTGTGGAGGGAGTGGGGTTTAGAGGAGATGTTCTGAGGTGCCTTTCAGCCTAAGTTGAAGACAGAATGTTCCCAGCTCTTCTCTCAGGAGGGCAAGGATGAGATAGTGACTTCGTTGAGGGGCAGAGGTAGGAGGGGAGCAGAATGTCATGGGCTCTGGCAGGATGGCCACAGCTTCATTCATGAACCTGATTGTTCGTCTTCCTGGGAAGAAGTGAGTGAGGACTATATACAGTCTGTCTGCAAATTGGCTGCTTAACCCTGTGCTGGCCCTTCATCTCCCAGGTGGTCTGTGGCTCCAAGTATCTTGTGCGGGGTGAGAGTGCCCGAGACCATGTGGATCTGCTTGCCTCTTCCCGCCATTGGCCGCCTGTCTATGTGGTAGATATAGCCACACCAGTGGCCCTGTGTGCTGACCTCTGCTACCCAGAGCTGACCAACCAGATGTGGGGGAGGAACCAGGGCTGTTTCTCTAGCCCCATGGAGCCACCTGTGGTGAGTTGCCTCTTGAGGAACTGGAATAAATTCCTCAGGCTGACCATGTCTCACTCCTCTGATCCTTCAGGGGAGCCTCCTGGGTCTAGTGTCCTTTTTTGCTCCACCAATATTTTGATGCTTTGGAACCAGCATTTACTCCATAAATTTTTACTGACCAACCCGTACACACACGTGTATGAGGCTGCAGCATGTCACATGATGTGTCCAGGGTATCCCAGACATAGGTGTATGTGTTAAAAAAGGTTGCCTTCCAGGTAAGCCTAGAAAATTGCCACCTTTGAGAGTCGTTGTGCAAGCTGACATATTAAAGGCCCCAACCAGCTCTGCAGTACACAGTTTAATTCACCATGTCTTAGATTTGGCCATGAATATACTGCATGGCATGCCGGTTACGATCTAGAGGCACAGCGGTTTAGAAAATACTGACTTATCCAACCTTCTCCTTTTATTAGAAGGGGAAACTAAGGCCCAGAGGGGGGAGTGGACTTGTCCAGAGTCACACAGCAGATTAGTGGCAGAGCCTTTGTCTCTGAGTCTTGGTACATTGTACCAGGCAGTATTTCTTACCAGCGGCACGTACCCTCCAAGGCCAGCCTTTGGCCTTTGGTGGAAGAGATATTAGGACTGATAATTAGGAAGAAGGGAAGAGCAAGAGGGGAGGTGAGTGCCCTGGCTAGGATGCACTGATGGAGGTGAAGGCCTCTGGCATTGCCTTGGTGGGGACATTATTGTAATCACTCCCTGGGGCTCACCGGCTCCATGAACTTGTGCTGGGGGCTCCAGAAAGGTATCTTAACCTAGTCAGAGCCAGATCCTTCTGCTCCCCTGCAGCCCCCAGCCTGAGTTGACTAGGTCAGTAATAGCAGCTCAGGTAATCCAATACCTGCTCTGGGAGGTGGCCACTGTTACTGTCCTTGTTCTCACATGAAGTGGAGGCACAGAGGAAGGGGGCGGGTGGCCTGGCCCAGGAGATACAGTGCATGATGACACTAGGATTTAAACAGGGCTGGCTGAGCCCACAGCGTTTGTTCTCATCCACCACACAGGTTCTACCTTAGTCATTCCCTCTTGTCACGATGGCTTCCCATCTCTCTTCTAGAGCGTGTCCTGCCCAGAGCTCTTGGACCAGCATTATACTGTGGACATGACAGAGGCTGAGCACTCTGTCCAGCACCCCGTCACCAAGACTGCCACACGGCACATTGTCCATGCAGGACAGCCCAGTCCTGGTGACCCCAGTGCTGGGCACCACTCCTTGGCCCTGTGCCCTGAATTGGCACCCTACGCAGCCATCCTGGCCTCCATTGTGGACAGCAAACCAAACAGTGTCCGCCAGCGGCCCATTGCCTTTGACAATGCCACCCACTATTACCTCTACAACCGCCTCATGGACTTCCTCACCAGCCGTGAGATTGTTAACCGGCAAATCCATGACATTGTGCAGACCTGCCAGCCTGGTGAGGTGGTCATTCGTGACAACCTCTACCGCCTTGGGGTTGCTCAGATCAAGACAGAGACAGAAGAGGAGGGTGAGGAAGAGGAGGTGGCTGTGGTGACAGAATAAGCCAGGCTGTTGTACAGGCTGCACCATCTCTCTCAAGCCATAGTAAGGCCCTTGCCTAAGGCACAGCTATCCAGGGGACCTGCAGATGTGATCGCCTGTAGGGCCTCTGACTGCTGGGACTGACCAAAGAGCTTCCATTTCCTGAGCATGGTGGAGCCCAGAGTCCTTGGTTCTCACCTCTGGGGTCAGGAGTGATACCAGGAAACCACTTCCTGGCCCTGAAAGAGCACTTGGAGGATGTGGTACGCTTAACAGAGGGACGGGAGACCGAGGGGAAGGTGGTAGCTTCCCTGGGGCCTGCTCCTCCCAGGGTGGAGGTCGGGGTGGGCTAAGGCAGGAGCCCCGGTATGGGGTGTGAAGGCAGCTGAGGTCTCTTCCACCCTGAGGAACCCTGGTTTCAGCCCCACAGCCTCATGAATTCCTTAGCCTGTTGCCTTTGACAGGGGCCTTGGTGGCCTCGTTAGTTTTAGGAGTACTTTTGGGCTCTTGATTCTCCCCACAGGAAAGATGCATTTCCCTCATGCTCTTCCCATACCCACCTCTGGGGAAGCTGAGGAGGGAGGAACAGTCAGCCACAGCTCTCTTCCAGGACTGTCCTCTCTGCCCTGCGCTTTGAGGAAGAGAATCCCCTTTCTCCTTTCCCTGGCCACTGCTGCTGCACCCGACATTCTGTCTGGGCCCTGGGACCCTCTCCACAGAGGGGCTGTGGCCCGTGGTCATGACATAACCTGGCAGCAGTAGGAAAAACTCCCTTCTGTGAAGGGGAAGCAGACTGGGCCGTAAGGAAACAGCGGGACTGGCTTAAGTGCCCAAGGTTTGCTTAGGGCCTGGGAATTGGCCGTGTGTTATTTAATTTATTGAGAGGAGTGGAGTAGGTGGCTTTTTTCCCCTCCCTCTTCCCCCAACAAGAATAAAGTTTATTAAATTATCTGGTTTTAGTGAAGCGAGAGTCAATTCCATGCTCATTGTGTGGGGGCACAGTGGTACTTAGCTTGTGGTCAAGCTCCAGAGGTACTTAGCCTGTCACCTCACGTAAAGGAGGCATGCAAGGAAGTCCTAGGGAATTTGCAGGCACTCGTGTGGTGCAAAGAACCAGAGGCCGGCTGAGTTAATGCTGTTAGTTTAATGTGTACAGAGACATCCCACAGCGTGACTGTTAGTTATGATGAGTCAGCTTCGGGGAGTGCGTGCTTTCTTGCTTGGTGTGGCCAGCCACATGCCAAGGTCCCTGCCTTCCAGCCCAGAATGACAAGGAACTGGGCAGAACACCCCTAACGTTTAGCTGCCACTTGGCTCATTATAGCAGTACCAGATCCAAGGTGGGGTGGGGCTGTGGAGTGAGAAAAGCTATAGGGCAGAGACGAGGAGGTCCTGTTAGATTCTTACAAAGGAGCCACCCTGCTCTGAGGGGCCTGAGCTGAGTGTCTGTGAGCACCTGTCCACTCTTGCTGCTCCTCTCAGAGAGGGGATCCTACTTCTCTGCCAGTCTGTCTAGCCCCAGGAAGCCTTGTTTTCTCAACATCAGGGAAGCTCCTGGGAACTTCATAGGCATAAAATCAATCCATTTCCATTGAGACACAAAGGGATTGGGGAAGGGGGTTCTTGGAAATGGGAACAAGGTTAAGAGAGTGAGCTAGGGGTTCTACCAGTTGGCATAGCAAACATGGGGCCGACACCATGAGGACAGTGGGGGAGGGAGGGCGGGGCTCAGCCCCTAGCTCCTGACTGGCAGTGATGGCCCAGGCTCGGGGAATGGGGTCCTCTCTGACCTCCCTGGATCCCTCACCTTCCCAAGTTTCAGAGTTGGGCCGAGCTGTTGAGTGAAATGACCAAGGGCAGAGTCTGTATGTTCTCCCCATGTTGCCCTATCCATCGGGGAGTTGAAGCTTGGAGGAGCGGAGAGCGGTGCTCCCTGCCATTGCCTCCTTAGCAGAACTGGTAGTTGTTGGGCTGCAGCAAGGGTTGGGCGATGTCTCCTTGCTCACAGCAGGCCAGGTGCTCACTTGAGCTCTCTTCCTCTGGCTCACTGCTGCTGCTGCTGCTGCTGGGCAGATTGGCGTAGTCCTGAGGGTGGAAGAGACCAGGGACTGTCGGTCCAGATCCATCGGGCCCAGCCCATCCTGCTTAACCAGCCACCCACCCTGAGCCTCACCCCACTCACCTGTTCTCTTCTGTCCACTTGGGTCTGCTCCTGAAGGAGGGAGCAGATCTGCTGGAAGGTGGGTCTGTGGGTGGGCTCCAGGGCCCAGCAGGCCTGCATGATGCTGTATCTGGAGACAGGACAGAGGTTGCCCATGTATGGGTCCCCAGGGTCTAGGGACCATTACCCCCCACCCCCAGGAAGACTTACTCAGCAGAGAGGTTCCCAAACCTAGTCAAAAGTGAGTTTAGTATAAAACCTTGGCATGCGTTATCATTTAATCCTTACAGTAACCTTTGGAGATGAGTACTTTCATCAACCCCATTTTGACAGGTGAGGCCATTTGGTATCCTCAGGGTCACTGTAATAACAATCTGAGTTAAAAGTCTATATGAGTCTAGGACCAGCCCCAGTTAAGAGCTTTCTTCTCAGAACATCCCCTGTGCTACCTGGGAAACCAGTGGAAATCCTGAACTCTATAAAAGGGGCTTGTTTTAGAGTCCGTGGTGGGGGAGATGAAGCCTGGCCCTGGAACATTTGGATAGCCAAAGCCTGGGGTATTCTCTTCCCTCCCTGGGACCCTTTTGCTCACATATTCTTTGGGGCAAATGCAGGCTGGGCCATTTGGTATCCATCCTTCACCAGTTTATAGAACTTGCTGTTCACCAGGATGCCAGGGTAGGGGTTCAGCCCTGCAAAGGTCAAGATCATGTAAGAGGTCAGGCTCATTGCTTGCCTTCCCCTACCCCTTTCCACACTCCCACACATGTCTCAGTGAGGCTGAGTGTGCAGCGTCCACCTGGACTGTGACACTGGAACAGCAGCTGCTGCTGTCCAGTGCTTGCTGGGTGCCAGGCACTGTGCAGTGGGCTTAGGCTTTAGGAAGGAAAGAGCCCTCAGCCAGGCCTTATCACACCTTACCAAGAAGTACAGGCTTTGGGATCAGACAGGCCAAAGCTTCAGTTGCGTGTCATTAAAGTGGGGATAGTGAGCTTGCACCTCCTGAGGTGGTTAAAGCAGTGCATTTAAGGACTTAACACAAGTCCCTGTGCCTAGGCCTCAGGAAATGGGAGCTAGTAGATAACTCAAGCTGCATCTTCAAGGGTCTATAGGTTTCAGACGAAGAAGGATAATGGCATTCTGGGTAGCAGCAACTGCACAAGCAGGGACAAGTGAGGAAAGGGCCCAGAGAGGAATGCATGCTGGGGAGAGGGGGCCTGCCCAGCCCATCCCTTCACTGCCACCACTCTTGCTTTGTCCTGGGCACAGAGCACCCTTGACCAGATTCCTCAGTGAGGTATAAGACACCAGTAGGACAAGAGGAGTTAACCCCAGGCTGGGCCTGGACTGTGCCCAGTGTCTCACCAAGTGAGAAGATCTCCCAGAGGAGGATGCCGTAGGACCAGACGTCACTCTGCACCGTGTAGACACAGTCGAAGATGCTCTCTGGGGCCATCCACTTCACAGGCAGCCGGGCCTGGCACGGCAGTCCTCAGTCACTTTGGGTCCTGACTGTGCCCCCTCCCCAGCCTGGCCCAGCCCTTCTTAGCACTCACATTGCCCTTGACGATGTAGTTGGAGTCGTTCATGATGTCCCTAGCCAGCCCAAAGTCCCCAATCTTGGCCACATGCCCATTGGTCAACAGCACGTTGCGGGCTGCCACGTCCCGGTGGATGCACTGAGGGAAAGCTCTGTACGGTTAGTCTTGGCCCCTCCTCTACCTGAGCCCAAGGCGAGGAGCAGAGGTGGCCCCAGGAGCCTTTGGGATCCCTGCTGAGGAGTGGACATCAGTTTTGGTCCTTTACCTTGAGCTCCTGCCCATACTTCTACCAGGGCCCAGAGTCTGAGAAAATTCAGTGCGGTCTGACAATTTAATGCTCAGAAACCCCCATCACCCTGAGCTACCGTGGCCCTTCTAGCCCTTCACTAGGAAGTCCGCTCAGGCCCCAGAGGTGGTGAGCCCCCGTGCTGTGAGCAGTCTCTGGCCCACACTAACAGCAGCTACTGCCTCTGGGGCCTTCATGTGCCGGTGCTTCCTGGAACATTTGCACATGTTGTAATCCTATTTTACTACTGAACAATTCTGTGGTTATGCCCATTTTTATATGTGTGGAAATAGAGCCTCAGAGAATTTAAAGAGTTGCATAGCAAGTGGCAGAGCCAGCAATCAAATGGTTGACTCCCAAATCTGTTCTAGGGATGATGGCAAGAGCTCCCATTCCCTGGGCTTATTCCTGGGCTGAGTGTATTTTGTAGTTGTTTGATATCCTCACAACTCTCTGAGGAAGGTTCTATCATCCCCACCAGACTCTGTGCTTCATGAGGGGAGACAACTGTTGTCTCTTTCACACTGTTAAGTAAAAAGCAAATGAATAAGGCCTGTTCTTAGAGCTGGTACCTTCCCAGCCTTCAGCACACAGGCACCCAGGGTGGGGGCGCCACCCTCCTGAAGGCTGCGCCCTGGGCACTGCTTTCGCCCACTCACCCCTGAAGCCCTTTAAGGCCACTGACAACTTGCTGTCTTGCACTAGCTCCCCTCCTGCCCCCACACATGCTGCCCTTTCCTCCCCCTCATCCTCACTCATCCAGCCTCGCAGGGGTTCAGCCTCCCCCGCCTGGGACCTGGGCAGCCACAGGCTGGGACTGGCTCCCACTCACATTCTTAGAAGCGAGGAAGGCCATTCCATGGGCCACTTGGCTGGAGAAGTGGAGCAGGTCTCGGAGCTCCAGTGGCCGTCCATCCTCCTTGTCCAGGTCTAGGGTGGGGAGAGGTGTCAGGGCAGCCCTGCCATCCCCTGGCCCCAGCCCCCTGCAGCCCTTCTCTCCCCTGGCCCTGGGACCTCCTCACCTTGCTCAGAGAACGAGTTGTTTGAAGAGGAAGTGGAGACAGGCCTCATCTCCACATAGGTGTCCACACCCTGGCTAGAGAAACCACTGTCCCTACATAGGAGAGAGGGTTGGTAGGGGGGTGGTCAGTCCCCAACACTGTACTGCCCAGCTCAGGCCTTGGCCTCCTGCCACCCCACGAACTCTCCTAGCCACTCAGCAGGGAAGGATAGGGGCCTCAAAGTCCACTCAAGCACCCCTTTCTGACATAAAACCCCCCTGCCACATTCTGCCTGAGTGATCATTGGTCTCTGCTTGGCCATCCCTAGTAAGGGAGCTTACAACTCGTTTCCATCTTGGGCAGCCCTGCCTTTTAGAAAGTTGTTCACTGTTCCTAATGCCAATCTGTCCCTGGGATTTTCCTGCTGGTCCTTGTTCTACCCTTAAGGGCTACAGGGCAGTTGGCTCCCTCTTTTCCATAACAGCCCTGCTGGAATTGGAGCATATTCTAGGGCCCCTTCTTTGAGTCCTCTCTTCTCTGGACAGTGGTTCTCACCCCTGGCTTCACATTAAAATCACCTGGGGAGCTTTTAACACTAGACCAATCACTTCAGGAACAATAGGAGCAAAACACATTCAGTTTTAAATGTCTCCATCCAATTCCAATGTGTAGCCTAGGTTGAGGCCCACTGGTCTAGAGAGGTTCTTCCCAAACTTCCTAAATTTCTACAACTGTAATTCATATTATGTGCAGATTCTGAATAAGCAGGTCTGGGTGGGTGGGCCTGAAATGGTGCATTTCTAACAGCCCTCAGATGATGTCTGTGAGCTCACATTTTGGGTGGCACGAGAGTTTGAGAAGCACCGCTCCAGGTTGAATAGCCATTACTGCTTCTAACCTTCCAACCAGATATGACTTCTCTCACCCGCCTGTCCCCCCTGCCTCACCACTGCACCGTTCCCTCTGCATTAGAGATGTGCACCTTGACAATGTCCATATGCTGGAAAGGGAATGTCCATTAGCCTGGAAAGGGAACCTAGTATTTTATTTGTAATCTGACCATGGCAAAACCATCCCCTCCCTTGTTCTAGAAACTATGCTTCTATTAACATAGCTTGGGATCCCACTGGCAGGATTGGTTCACGTGCCATTTGCCCTTGAAATTATCCCACTCTGGGTACGGTTCCAGCCTGTAGTGTGCCAAGTGTGTGCCACTCTCTAAGGGGTACCAGAGATTCAGAAAAGGAAGCAGACCCTGCCAGGCCCCCGTTTTTGAAGACACTGGATGAAGAGAGATGGCCTCCTTCCCCGTTTGCCTTTGCAGGCTTGGCAGCTGACAGTATCTAGGATAAAAGCACAATGTACACCCTTCTCATTCTGATCCTGTCCTGGCCCCTAGCAGTCTGGCTTTGGGGCCCCAGAAGCCCTCAAGATGGAGGCCTCCAGGACAGCAATGTGGTGAGGTGAGTACCAGCCCGGAAGTCAAGAGAACAGAATCTTAGTCCAGCCTCTGCCTCTGGCCCTGACTCATGTGTGACATGAAACTTTCCACTTCCTCGCTCTGGTTCCCCGTGTGGCTCTGTCCATCTGCCTCTGGATGGCTTCCAGGAATCACAGCATCACAGAACAATAGAGCCGGAAAGACCCGGCGAGGTTCAACACTCTGATGGCTTGCTTGGGGAAACTGAGGCCCAAGTGGACCAAAGACCTGACACGGTCATGCTGTTTGCCTCCCCTCTAACTGACTCTGTCCCCGCTTCTCTGTGGTGACATGGGGAACTGCTGTTGGCTACTCCTAAGTGGAACGAGTGCTCTGCAGCCCCCACCAGGATGTGCTGTGGGAGAAACAGGGATGATTATCCCCCAAATTTGTCCCATTTTGACTAGGACTCCAGGCATGGATCTTAATTGATCTTTTATACACATTAGGTGATTTCATTAACACATCTCTGCCAGACTGTGAGCTGCCTGTTTTTGCCTTCTACGCTCCCAGAACATGGTAGGTGCTCAAATATTTGTTGAATAATGGGAATAGGTAGTAGAAAAACAGTTGCCTGTAAAACCTGGGGTAGCTACTTCCTGGGGTGGCATAGGGGGAAAGTGAGGGCTGCACAGCCCTGATGGCTTTGAAGACAGGCCCGGGGCCCACCTCCCAGGCCTGGCCTCTTTGTCCTTTGCCAGGGTACTACCTGCGCACATATTTCTTCTCCAGGTGGACGTTCTTGTAGCCAGTGCCCCCCTCAGGGTCCTGGCCTGGACTCAGGCTGGGTCCCAGCATGGCCTCAGCCTTCCTTCGCAGAAAGTTGAGCAGGTCCCCGTAGCAGCAGTACTCAGTGATGACCAGGACGGGGCCTAGAGCAGCCAAGGTTGTGCAGTGAGGAAGGTGATGAGTGCTTCCCATGTGGACATGAATGTGGGGCTGGGGTTAGGGAGGTCCCTGGCCTGGGACACAACGTACCCCAGTTCTAAGCCTGGCTCTCTGAGCATGTTTCTTTGTGCCTCAGTAGCCCCATCTGTTTAAAGCAGAGGAACTTCAAAAAAAATTTAGCCCCAGAATTCTTTCTTTAAAGGAAATCTATGGCAGCTCTATATAGGCCAAAGCCTGCTGTAGGTGAAGATGATGGGGGCACTTGGAGTCCCAAAAAACGCCAGGGCACCTCTGTGGACCCTGCAGTGAGTGTCCAAACATCTTTGCCTGGGGGCTTCACTCCAGACCCACAGAGTCAGGCTCCCTGGAAGCAGGGCCCAGGAATTTGCACTTTTATCTCCTTCTCCGGGTGCTGCAGTGCTCATGCTTTCTGAGAAGCACTGACAGCGCGCCACAGAACTCTCCGCACCGCCCACAGCCAGCTCCTGGCTAGTCCAGGAGTCTGGCCCAGGAATTTACGGGATGCTGAGATAGGGATCCTGCTGGCGCTTGGAGTAGATGAGAAGGGGAAGATGGAACAAGGTGGCCTTGAGGCCCTCAGACCCCCAAGACCTTGGGCCCCGTCCCCGCCAGGCTGCTCACCTCCGTGGGTGCAGGCTCCCAGGAGGTTGACTATGTTCTCGTGCTGGCCCAGGTGACTCATGATCTTCAGTTCTGACATGAGGGCCTCCTTCTCATCAGCGTGAGCTGTGGCTGGGAGATGGGGCCACAGGTCCCACAGATGGGAGAGGGCAGGACACAGCCACACAGACAGGGGCCAAATGCAGAGGCCCAGGGGAGCAAGCAGGGGATATCCAGAGACCCGGCCAAAAGAGGGAGAGGGAGAAATGAAGACACAGATGGGAATTAAGGAGGGAGAGAGGAGGGATGGGCCTGTCACTGGACTGGTCTTAGGGTGGCAGAAGGCCAAACTGTGGCCAGGCCGTGGCTAGGGGCCTCTGTGCACCTCAGCCTCCTTGGGGCTCAGCCAGAAGCCCCTCCACACCCAGAGGTTGGCCTAGACCTCCTCGGAACCAGGAGTCAGAGGGAGTCTGGAGCTCACAAGAACAGCCAAGTCCTCACCCCTAACCCGAGCTCTGTCCCCCGGGCTCTGACAGGCTGAAATGTGGGTGATGCCGCTTACGATGACAGAGCCAGCCCAGCCCCAGCATACACCAGCTCCCATCCCCTCCCTCAGCCCCTTCCCTCACTCACACTTCAGCATCTTCACAGCCACCTTCAGGACAGCATCTTCCTTGCCCAGACCAAAGGCTGTGGCCTCTACCACCTTCCCAAAGGCACCGGCTCCGAGGGTCTTACCTGCCACACACACACGGCCTCTTTCTAAGGGCCCAGGGCTCCCTGCAGCCCTGCAAGCCCCGTGGGAGAAGGGCACGAGGTGCCGAGGCCCCGCCTCACCGAACTGCAGGTTGTTTCGGGGGAACTCCCACTTCTCGTTGTAGGGCAGCTGGGCGGGGTCGATGAAGGTGTAGCTGTTGCCCTCGTAGCTCTCGATGATCTTCCAGCGGACCTGGTACTTGGGCTTCTGCAGAAGAAGGAGGAGGAAACGTGGCCATGAGTCTGAGAGGGTCATGCTGTCTCATGAATGTGGCGCCGAGAGCGTGTCGCTTGACTCTGCCTTACTGTGTGACCTTCCCTTCTCCAAGCCCTTCTGTTTCCCCATTTGCGCGTTGAAAACCTTGGACAGGATAACCTCTGAGGGCCTTGATATCTCTGATAATTTGGTAATTCCTGAGCCAGAAGGGAGGGTGGAACTTGAGATCCATCCATCTATCCACCCATCCATTTTCCCATCCAAATATTTTTGTTTGTTGTTATTTTTAATTGTGGTAAAACATACATGACATAAAATTTACCTTTTCAACCATTTTTAAGTGTATAGTTCGGCAGCATTACGTATATTCACGTTGTTGTGCAACCAATTTCCAGAGCTCTTTTCATCTTGCAAAACTGAAACTCTATACCTAATGAAGAACAACTCCCCATTCCCTCCTCTGCCCCGCCACTGAAAGTCACAATTCTACTTTCTCTCTCTCTGAATTTTACTGCTCTGTGTACTTCATATAAGTGGAATCATACAGTACTTGTCTTTTATGACTGTCTGATTTCACCTAGCATAATGTCTTCAGGGTTCACTCATGTTGCAGCAAGAGTCAGAATTGCCTTCCTATTTAAGGCTGAATAACAGTCCCATCCAAATAGTTCACTATCTGTGTCAGGCACTGTTGATTCAGTCCCTGCCCCTGTGGAGTTTGCATTATAGTGGCTAATAGAGGCATTCAACTCAAATAAATATATAGGTAGGACATTTTCAAATAGGGCTGTGAAAAAAATAAAGCAGGATAATGGGATAGGGAGTGATAGGGATGACATGAGTCAGGGCAGGCCCCCTGGGAAGCCAGGCATGTGACCATTGGAGGGAGAATTTCCCAGGCACAGTGCACACACATGCTGCAGCCTTGACATGGGAAAGATTCTTGGCAAGTTTGAGCTACAGGAATGTGGCCAGCCTGACTTGAGGGAGGTGGGGGGGGGGCGGGGGGGCGGCTGGGAGGTTCCAGAGGCAGGAAGGTCTTGAGGGCTGTGAAAAGGTGAGTGGATTTCCTTCTACATACAGTGAGAGGCCCTGAGGGTTGGAAGCAGGTGAGTAGCTGTCTGACTTTACATTGTTGAGAGAGAGAGAGAGACTGCCCGCTAGGCAGTGAGCTTCTGGATGGCCAGGACCTGAGAGTTCCTTCTCAGCCTTTCCATGCTGTTACCAACCAGCCAGTGGAGGCAGAGCCCCGGAATCTGGGGAGCAGGAGTGGCTGTCTCTGTTTCCTGCCCAAGGGGCAGCTGCACAGGGGGCATCATGCCAAGGGTTGTCCATGAGAAGTGCTGATGGAAGACCAAGTTTAGGGGGAAAGTGGAAGCTGGGCTGGGGCAGTGGAGGACACTGAGGCCTTGGGTCAGCAGACCAACTCTCTTTCCGGTCAGGCCTTGGGGATGGGGACCAGCTTAGCTGTGCCTGCAGCTGGGCTCCTTCCCTGGGCACCCAGGCTAGGAAGCTAAAGGGTGTGTGGATGGCCGCTGGAGTGTAGGGTGGCTTATGGCTGCAAGTCTTGCCAGGTTAAGAGAAAAGCTTTCAGATAGCCATCAGGGAGAACTTCTAGAATCTAGATGGTAGTTAGGGAGAAAAGACTGCAGTTGGACATAAGGAAGAGCTTCTGGGCTCTGATTCAGGAGGGCAGACTACAAGTAAACCTAAGAACATCTGTGTTACAGCTTGGGAGGAGAGTCTGAAATGGGACGTAGGGAAGGACTTCCTGAGTCTCTGAGGATTCCAACCGTGCGTGTGGGTGCCTTCCCGACCCAGAAGACAGAGACAGAGAGCGAGGAGGGGATTCTTTGACCTCTCCTGGCCACTTCCATCTCCAGGAGCCTCTGTGGCCAAGGCTGTTTCTTCTCCTCACCACTTCTCCTTCCTCTGTCCCTCTGCAGCTGGGCTGAGTTACCCCCAACCCCCAGCCCAGCTGGGCAGGGGACATCGTGGAAAGGCAGTGGGATCAAAGGAGGAAGAAGTTTGGTTGGAATCTCAGATCTCTGAATCCTAGACTCCCGTACCTGGAAGAGGACTGAGCTCCCTCCCGCCTGCCTCAGGCATCCCACCCTCCTCCCTGCTCGCTGGTTGACCTGCGTGGGCACAAGGGCTCTCGAGCCTCTACCCAGAGGAAGCTTCTCTTCTGAAGGACCACCATTATCGCGAGGGCAGGCTGGGCCGCCTCGGGCAGATTTCCTAATAACACAGGAGTAATATGATGGGCAGCGAGTACTTACTGAGCGCTTCCTGTGAGCAGGGCACTGGGCTAGACACTCAGTATGCCATCTCATCAGTCCTCGTGGTGGGCCCGAGCCCCATGCCCACCCTGGACTTGCCCCCTGGGGGCCGAAGTGGGTATGGAGACACCAAAGTCCTAGCCGCCCTCCCCATCAAGGCCGGCTGGTTCTGGACAGGTGGATGTTCTCTGTCGCAGAAAGGTGGAGACTTGAGTGATCCCTACTGGAAACGGGGGCCCCTCCTGTCCATCCTCAGAGCTCAGCCCCGGCCCCAGAATCCCAGTCTCTCCAGGGCCTCCCCACCCCTTCCCGCCTCCTTGCCTCATCCACTCCCCCCGTGGGCCTCCTGCTCTGGAGGAGCCGCTGACTCCTGCCCTTTCTCTTCCCCCACGGCCCCCCTTGTGGTCTCTCTGGGGACAGAAAGGTGATGACTCAGCCCTGAGGCAGAAGCAACCCTTCCCGACAGGGCTACTCCTTTCCCCAGGCCTGGGCAGTGAGGGCTCAGAACCTCATGGGGCGAGGCACAGGAGGACTGGACCACAGGCCCTGAGGCAGGGAATGGCCATCTCGACCCCTCGCAGTCTTGTCCCATGGGCGGACACTTCAGCTTGGAGGAGCTAAAGGGTCTGCAAATGGGTGTTGGGGAAGAGGGTAGCCTAAGGCTGTAACCTTTCTTCTCTTGGCCTTGCATGGGATTAGGGGGCAGCTGAATTTCCTGGATGGGAAATGAGTTGGTGACTGGGAGTACATGTCCCAAAAATGGTCCCATGGAGAAAGAAAATGGTGTTCCTAAACCACAGCCAAGGCGGGGCTGGTCAGCCCAAGGCAGAAAGGACTGCAGGGGAACTCGGCCCTCCTCTGGGATCTCTGCAGGGCCCAGGAAGGCAGCTTTCAGTTCCATATAAGGAAGAACTTTGCACAAGTCTGAGCTGCTCAGAGAAGGAACGGGTGGCCACGAGAGTGAGGTCTTGTCCCTGGAGGTGGGTGAGCAGGGCCCAACAACCACTTTGGGTGTGTAGTCAAGGAGATGCCCAGCCTCAGACCCACCTCCAATCCCAAGAGACATGAGCTAACTTTGGTTCCCCAGTCAACTTCCTCCTGGGCCAAGGGTGTGCAGCTCCATCACTGGGCACTGCCTGCTCCTGCTAAGTCCTCTACACGCATTGTGCCATGGAATCTTCACGACAACCTGGTGCATTACTAACCCCATTTTACACATGGAGAAACAGGCTTAGAGACACCAACTTTCCCATCATCCCATAGCCGGGGACTGGCAGAGGCAGGATTTGGACCCAGATCCATTAAACTCCCAGTCTCTGGCTCTTAATCTAGACAGTAGCCTCTTGGAATGTCAGAGGAGGAGGGGCTGTTAAAGGTCACCCAGTCCCATTGTATAGGAGGGGAAACTGAGGCCTGGAGAGGGTAGTGAGTCAACTGAGGTCACATGGCAAAACAGCATCAAAGCTGGGCCTGGATCCCTGAGGTCTTGACCTGGGGTTCTGTTTTCTTGGGGGCTGCCCTCAAAGCTGCCTTCTCATGTTTGGTCCTGGCAGGAGCACAGAGAGCCCAACCCCATGCACCCCTGGGGCTCCCCTGACATCCCATCTCCCCCGCCCCCTCCAAGTCCTCTGCTCACAAAACTCCCAAGCAGATGTCGGGAGGAAAAGGCAGCAAAGGAAGCACAAGGTGGGTTATTCATCCCTTAATCACATCACTGCCTTGTTCAGACCCACTGATGGCCCTGGACCTACATGACGGGGTCCAACCCTTCAGACCTCCAGCCCCACTCCCTTCTGCCTCCTCTTCCAGGTACCGACACTTCCAGAACTTACCTTGGTCTTCCCCTCACCTGCCCCTCCTCACACTCTGCTCTCTCCCACTTTTCCTGAGTCTCACCTCCCCTGATGCATCCCCATCCTCCAGGGCCTGTCCCACCAATGCCAAGCCACCTCCTCCAGGCAGTCTCCTTTCCCCACCAGCCAAAAGATATCCCTCCACCTGTGACCCCCCAAGCCCTCAGCCTGCCCTCTCAGCATCTGGTCACATTGCACATCATCTTTGTGCAGGCAGGTGGGGGAGGCCGTGGGCTCTGCCACCAAAGGCTCTGGGACCCAATACCAACCACACCCCTCAGTCCCTTGGGCAGGACCTTTAACCTTGCTGAGCCCCAGTTTTTTATGGATAAAATGCTGACTATTACACTCCCTGCCTCTCTGGGTTGTTGTGAGGATAAAATAAGACGATTCAGTGTTTCATGTAATGGCTGAAAACATGGCTTTGAAGTTAGTCCCCTCAGGGTTGAAAAGCAGACTCTGCCATTGACTAGCTGTAGGCTAGGGCAACTGTCTCAACCTCCCAGAACCCCAGCATCCAACTCTGTAAAAGTGAGTTAGTAACACTGCATACCATGGTTACTGAGAACATTACATGAGATGATGTAGGTAACATGCTTCATAAAAATGCCCTTAGGTGTGCCTGCAGTCCCAGTGACTCAGGAGGCTGAGGCAGGAGGATTGCTTGAGCCCAGGAGTTTGAGTCCAGCCTGGGCAACATGGTGAGACCCTGTCTCTAAAAAAAAATGCCCCTCAAATTGCTATTACTTATCGAGCACTTGTAGTGACAGGCAGTGCACTAAATGCACAACACACAATAAATGGCAACTCTGATTAATAATATTAAATAGGGAAGAAGATGATGATGGTCCTAGACCTTCCTCCTCAGTAGACACACTGCCTAAGGGCAGACTCAGGCCTGGCCCCGGGGATGCCCTCCCTGTGTGCCTACCTCACCTGCTCTGTGCTGGGTGCCTGGACGCCCCCGGGCTGGGACAGGATCCCATGTCTATGCTGTCCCGGAATCCCGTTCCTGTCCTCATAGCATCTTTCTCTCTGTAACCTGCACCCTTGCTTTCATGGCTGATTAGCGACCACCTCCCACACTAGACACTAAACCCTACAAGGGCAGAGCGTGAGATGCCACCTGGCCCATGTCGGCATACCGTAGGTGCCCACTAAAGAGCTGTTAGCTGATTGATTGACTAACAGAATGAGTGCGTGGGGGGGTGGAAGGGGCGATCCATGCAGCCTGGTGGTGTCATCCTGCATCTGGCTTGCTCAGGCCCCTGGAGGCCCCACTCGGGCTCCAGCTCCAGCTCACCTGCTTGTACTTGTATAATAGCAGCAAGAGCAGCAGCAGCAGCAAGGCCATGACGGACAAGCAGGTGACCACAACCGGCGTGAAGAGGAACTCGTCAGGGGGATGTGTGCGGGCTCCTGGAAGGGGCGAGGCAGGGGAGTGAGCAGACAGAAGGGATCTCCCACTGAGATCAGGCCAGCACGCTGCCTGGAACACAGGGGTGCTCAGGAAATGCTTGTTGACTGAATGAAGCGTCCCCTTGCTGGAAGCCCTTGGAGCCTCAGAGAGCCTCTCCTGCAGACCCTCCCCCAGAAAGAGGCAGGGAGGACAGCCTCTGCAGCCCTGCTCATGCACAGCCCCAAACCCTGTCCAGCATTGGAGCCTCTTGTGGCTGGGGCACTCTCAGGTCATTCAGTCACCTCCTGCCAGGGCAGGAAACCCCTCTGCAGCGGCCTGGCCTACTACCCAGCCATTGCTTGCATACACACCCCCAGTGACAGGGGTTTCATCCCCTATACATCCGGGAAGCTTGGTCAGAAAGGACTTCTAGAGGCTGCAGTGAAAGCTGACTCCACGGCGTTTCCCGGCAGCTTCCCCACGTGCCCTTTGGAACCACACAGCCATTCTAAGGATCTGAAAGCCAGGCTCATGGCTCCTGGGTCGCCCCTTCCCAGATCTGTAACCCTTGTTCTTGTGATATGTTTTGAAGGACATAATTTCCACCCCCTTGCTCAGATCAAGAGCTTGGGTCTGAAGTCAAATCTTACCTCTGCCACTTAGGAAGTGTGTGACATTGAACCTATGACTTCTCCCTAAGCCTCAGATTTTATCCGCCCCTAAATGGGAAGGAAAATAGTACCTGCCTCCTAGGTGTGTGAGAGTTAATTGAGATAATGCCTGTAAAGAGCTTAGCACAGTGCCTGGCACAGCGGGAGCAGTCAATAAAATGTTGGCTTTATTACTTATGATATACAACCCCAGCAGCAGAGCTGAGAGCAGCCACAAGCAGTGACCCAAAGCCAGCAGCTGGGGCACACCAGTGACCACCTCTGAGCCAGGCAGAGGCCGGCAGCCCACTCTGTCCTCGCCAGGCCCAGAGAACTTCCCCAGGGTACGCAGTGGGTGCTGAAGCCTGGTCACTAAAGGCCAGAGGGTGCCGTGGGCTGTCACTGGCCCTGGACTGCGTTTCCTTGTTCTCAGCTCCACAGAGGCACTGGTCCCCTGCACCGAGTGCGTGCCGGCTCCGGTGTGTATGCCACGCACCTGCACGTACTTGTGAATCAAATGAGTTAGAGCGCAGGGATCAGAGCGGGGCCAGGGTGCCTCAGGATGCTTTCTCCCCGCACCCCATGTCTGCCTCCTTCTGCTCCTCTGCCCCTTCTCGATGCCTCTGGTGACCTGCTTATCAAGGGGGGCCCCAGAGTCGGCCCTGAGAGGGGAAACTCAGTACTGCTGGGATCTGCTCCAAATGGGGATCTGGCCCTGGCTCCCCAGGGGCTGTGTAGTTTCCAGGACTGCCTCCTATCCTGCCTGGAGGGCATGTGAAGGCTCCGCTCACCTGCAGTGATGGGCCTGAAGGCGTGGGAGCTGTTCCCCACGCTATTGTGTGCCCTGCATTCATATGTCCTGTTGTGCTCCAGTGTCCCAATGGTCAGCAGGCTCTGCACAGTCACCTTGTGGAAGGGCTCCTGGCTCAGGACCTGGGGGTGTGAGTCCTCCCAGACCTGTAGCACTTGGGCCTCATCACATCTGGGGAGAGCAGAATGTGGCTCAGAGTCCCCAGCACAGGCATGCTGCTCCCACTCAGGGGATGCCCAGCCGCTGCCCCTGGCCCGCAGCCTGGGTGAGGGAAGTCAGCAGAGCCTGCCTACCTGTCAGTGTGGCTCCTGCACTGCAGCCACGTCACATTGGGCTGGGGGTACCCGGAGGCTTCACAGAGCAGGGCACGAGAGCCATTGATCAAGGTCCACGTGACTCTTACCTCTGGGGGGTCTGAGGAGGAGAGTCCCCTCTCCTGAGCACCCTGCACTGAGCCTGCTCTCCCGCAACCTCTCCCAGAACCACCCCCCTCCAGCCCATCTCTCTGGGCAGGCCCAGGGACCCCCCCACCCCAAACCCTGCCCCTTCACTCACATCGAAGGGTGAGCTCAAAAGTCAGGGCGCTCCAGCCTCCCACGTTTCTGGCCATGAAGGAGTAGCGGCCAGCCTCGGAGGGCTTCAGGCGGGGCAGGGAGAGGGTGGAGGTATACCTGTAGGAGAGAAGCAGGCAGTCTTGGTGAGCCCCAGCCCGTTATGGCCCCTGCCAGGACAGTGAGGCTCAGACAACAACCTTAAAGGGGTTTGCTTTATTTTTGGTAAACTGCCCAGGGTCCAAAGGCCTTGGCTGTGCCAGGTACTCGGTCGGGGTGCCACGGAGACACGGGAAAACCACCAACCCTACTTCCTTAATTGTTTTTTTTAATCTGCAAGTGGTTTTTTCTGAGGTTTAGTAGAGGTGATGTCTATAAGTTGCTGGGAGCACATCACAAGTGCCTTCCTTTCACCACTGCCACCGGACTAAGCTTTCACAAGAGCAGCAATCCTGCTGAAAATCCCTAAAGTGCCCTCCCTCCCAAGGGGGATTGTGAGAGGGACAGGAGGCAGGATATGGGGCCCTGGGTTCTAAGATGTGTTGCTATGGAGGCTGGGGTTCAAGTCCTGGTGCTGCCAGTTCCTGGCCGTTTGACTTTAGACAAGTACTTAATCTCTCTGATTCTCTACTTCCTTTGCTGTAAGGGTGATACTGATGGTTATTAATCCACAGGCTTGGCCTGAGGATTAAAGGGATATGTATTTAGGGTGCTTGACACAGAATCTGACTCATTGTAGGCACTCAATTTAATGGTACCCTTTATTACAGAAAAGTCCTGGAGGCAAATACTAACAACAAAAGTTATCCTTGGCCGATTGCAGGAAATTTTTTGTTTTGTCCTTTTCTTAATCTCTATTTTATAATTTGTCCATTATGAACATGTATTATTTAGATAATAAATAAATTCTAAAAAAAATTATAGCAAATTCCCAGTTCTTACTTGGAAAATGTCTGCAGCTACTAGTAGACTAAAATCCACAGTATTCAAAGGGCAGTTTCATTTAGCCAGACCCTAGGCATACAGAACCTCTCTGCGTGTCATTTCTTGAGATAACGAACATCTACCCCTTTCACGGAAAAGAATTTAACTTTTTGGATGATTCAAAGTCACCATTATGATCATAACCACCACACGAGCTAAAATTTAGTGGCTGTTTGGGTTTCTTTCCACCATGTCTGTGTTGCTTATGGACCCCCGAAACCTACCCACGGACCAGTCCCCTCCCAGGGTCTAGAGATTCCAGACTCGGAATTTCTGCTTCAGACAAGGGGAAGAGAGAAACCCTGGCCAGAAAGGACCAGGAGTGAGCTGAGAGGAGGAAGATGAGAACAAGGAAACGTCCTGGCTGTGTCGGACAACTGACAAGCAAGATTCCAGCAATCAACGAGGCTGGGGATTCAGGAGCCAGAAGGAGAACCCCAGAGTGCTGTGGAGTGGGCGGATGTCTAAGGGATTATGTAGCCCAGGGATGGCAAGCAGATCTCCTCTCAGGAGCCAGCTATGCTGGAAATACTGCCTGGGGCCTGCGTTGAGAAGGACTCTAAGGCTGCATCTAGACTGTGCTGGACGGAGTTGCAGAAAATGGATCAAGGCCGTCATGAGCGTGGGAGGGAAAGTGTGGCGTGCGCGCCATGTATTTGCTGTTCTTGATCAAGCTATACTCTCTCATTCTAATAGGACAGGGTAAGAAATGATTATTTTACTACCTGGTATGAGTGTTCCTCTTAGGGAGGAAACTTTCTTGTTTAGAAACCACCTGGTTAGATCACTTTGGATGGGAAAATAAGATCCTGAGGACATAGTCCACAAGGAAACAGGAAAAAGAGGTTTCTTATATGTGCATGTGGAGCACACGGGGTTCTGGGAGTGGAGAGATGGAAGAAGAGAGGATGTGGAGTCAACTGCACTTCATGAGAAGAGTTTTGAGCCTGTGAGGAGAGCGGCCAGTGAGAAATTCTCAGGGTGTGGGGGGCGACCACAGGCCCTTGAAGAACATTGGATGCGTCTGTGATTGTGTGATGTTAATTCCCTCTCCCCACCGCCCCAAACCTGTGTACGTGGCAGACACCTTGTGCAGTCATTATTGGGAGTGTGATGAGTGGAAATCACAGGGGGTTGTTTTCTACATTTGGATTAGCCACAAAAGAGGCGGGCCAATGAGATCGAGCGTTCTTGAGGGCCCATGAGAATGCACGCTCCCAAGAAGTGGTAGAATTCTGGAGGAGGCATTGGGCCTCCTTAGGATGTGGGACAGAGGGGTAAGCCAATGTGGTCCAAATCTCAAACACAGATGGCTGATGTTGGGGTTCCACTTAGTCAGGGAAGATGAAGCCCCAGAAAGGGGAAGGGACTCGCTCAAGGTCACACAGCAAGGTTGGGACATGACCCTTGTCCTGATTCCTGCTGAAGCACCCCCCAGCTGGCTGTGAGGCTGTGCAGATGGGAGCCAATAGGTGGTACCTGTATGTGTCCTTGATGGTGACAAAATCAAGCTTGGGCTGGTAGTCAGAGAAGGGTCCCAGGTAGGTCCAGTTAAAACCCTGCAGGCCTGGGTAGGCCTCCACCTTGACTTTGAGGTCGAGCTTCTCACCCACAGTCACCTCCTGAAGGAGGTTCTGCTCAGAGATCAGGTTCAAATAGGCACTCTCTGGAAAGCAGAACACATGGGCATCTGGCATTAGTGGAAGATGTCCTGGTTTATTTGTTCATTTGCTCATCCACCCATTGATCCAGTCCCTGAGCACTTACGATGTGCCAGTTCCCACCTCCAACCAACACCGGTCCTCTGACATCCCTCTTCCCACCACCCGCCTCAGAAGCCCGGGGTCAAAACTCTTCTCACCAAGTCCCTGGGAGAATCTGGGCAAATTCCTATCCCCCTTTGGGCCTCCATCTCTTTATTTGCAGAATGAAGAGATTGAATATATCTGTGATTTTTTTCTAACTTTTTGAAAAATGTTTGGCAATAAAAAAAAAATCTGTTGTCTTTTTCACAAACCCTCATCCATTTCCCCTTCCTCTGGTAACAAGTTGGTGAATGTGGCTTCCACACGCAGCTCTGGAGTAGGCGTGTAGCCCAGGCCAGCCAGTCAGTAATCTGTCCTCGTGGGTTTGGCACATAAATCCATGAGTCCATAACATTCAATTCCATGATTTTTGTTGGTACAGTGGGAAAAGAGAAGCCCTCATTTCATTGGTGTTGCCAAGCCTGGTGCCACTAGGACTCCCATAAGGGGAAGGCCTTCCTGGGGACTAGTCCCAAAGGAAACAAGTAGAGCTGAGAGTTGGGCAGCAACAGATTTTTGCTTGTATCATCTGAACACCTGGATCCAACTCTTCCTGAAGCAGATATCCATGGGCTTTTTAGCTATGGGGCCAAAAACATCCTCCTTTCAATCAGGCCAGTTTGTGCTGGGTTTTGTTAGTTGTTTCTGAAAGAGTCCTGACTGGTTTCTTCTAATGAAATCTTACATGAATTAGAATCAAGCTGCTCTGGTTGAATCTCAGGCAAAGGAGTCGTGGCAAGAACTCCCATTCACCCAGCCTCTCCAGGCCTTTCATGGGAGTCCCCAAGATGCTTTCTTAAAACCCCAGGGCTCAGCAAAAAGCCCCAGACGAGACGATCTGTAAGGGCTCCTCTCTTTACTCAATTCTGTGAAATCTAAAATTCACTCTTCTACCCTGTCATATGTCTGTTCAAAAGCCCTCTGTGGCTCCCCATTGCCTCCATTATTCAGCTTGGCATTCAAGGCTCTCCTCAATCAAATCAGGTCTCACTGTGCTCATCCAGCCATTTCCCTTCTTCCTACACACACACACACATACACACACACACACACACTCTCCACGCTCCACCCGTCTGGGTCTCCCAACATCCCTGAACATACCATAGTCATTCCAACCTTGGAGTTTCTGCTCAAGCCATTTCCTCCACCAGGAACCCCATCCTCTTCCTCTATTATATTTAAAGCCTCCTCATCCTTCAAGACTCCCCCCGCCAGGGAGCCTCCAGCCTCCACCTACCACTCCAGCCCCCAGGAAGCTCTCGCTCCTCTGGACTCCTGTTGTCCTGATGGCGCACTCATCAGGCACCACATCTACACTGCTTCGTGCATCGGTTCTCCCCTCAGGTAGCTGTCTTCTCTCTCCAGCTAGTCTGTGGGCTTTTACGGCAACGCTTTTGTCATCGTCATTGTCGTCTTCCTCCTCTGGTGGTTGTTCTTCTTCTCTCTCTCTCTCTCTTTCTCTCGCAGCTATCCATCCATCCACCCACCCAGCCACCCATCCATCCAAATTCCAACCACTTCCCACCACCTCCACCGTTACCTCTCTGGTCAAGCCGCCATCACCTCTAGCCTGGACCACTGCAATAGCCTCCTACCTCGTCCCCTGCTCCCACCCTCGTCTCCCCACAGACAGTCCTCAACAGAGCACCAGAAATCTTGGCTAAATCTCATCACATCAAAATCTCATCCTGTCGCTCCTCTGCTCAAACCCCAGCCCACCCCCCACACACACAGCTTCCCATCTCTCTCGGGAGGAGAAGCCCAGGTCCTCATATTGGCCTCTAGGGCCCTGTGGGATCTGCCACCTCCCCCTTCAGCTTTCTGACCTCATCTGGTACCACTCTTCCCCCTGCTCATTCCCCCAGCCACACTGTCCCACTTGCTCCTGGGACATGGAGAGCACAGTCCTGCCCCATGGTCTGGAGCGCTCTTCTCCAAAGTGCCTGCGTGGCTGCTCCTTCACCAACTAACAGTTGTGGCTCAAATGTGAGCTTCCTGGTGAGATCTTCCTTGATGACCACCCGATTTTAAACCGCAAACGCTCTACAATTTACTTGTTTTTTCATAATTTCTTTAGCTCGTTGCTTGCCTTCTCCCAGCTAGAGCACAAGCTTCCCGAGGGCAGGGGTTGCTGGATCTGTTTCATTTGCAGCTGTATCCTCAGCATCTAGAACAGTGTCTGGCCCAAAGTGTGAATGAATGCAAACACTTATTGAGTGACTACTGTATGCCTGCACTAGGAAACAGACAGGATTAGAAGCCATGACTGGGGGACAGTTCTATGTGCTTTTGCTCCTCTTCCTTTGTACTCCCAAAGTTCCCAGCGCAGGATGGAGCCCAGTGAACAGTTCACACTCCACTGCAAGCCCAGCGCATTGCATGTGCTCTGGCGGAGCCTCCCCTGTCTCCCATGGCCAGACCCAGAGTCTGCTTGCACCCTGAAGAGTTCCCGCCTTGCCTCGGGGCTCCAGTTCAGGGACTACAACTGCCCCCACCCCAGTCTCCGTAGAGGGAGACCTGAAGGTTGTCCTCAGCTCCCCTCTCTTCCTCGTCCCTTCATCTCAGACTCTTCCACGCTCCACCAGCCATCCCCTGCCTGTTCTCCAGCCTCTAGTCTCCTGCCCAATCCACACGGCACCAGACCGAGCCTCTCAGATACCATCTCCTAGTGCACACTGAGGCAGCATTTACTCTGTGCCCGGCCCTGTTCTAAGCCCTTCATATATATACATGAAGGCAGTTACTGTTAATATCCCCATTTTTCAGATAGGGAAACTGAGGCACATCCCAGTAGGGGGTTAAGCAACCTGCAAGTCCTTGGTGGAGCCAGGTTGGAGCGTTGCCCAGGAGTGTGAGCTCCTGACCACCACGCAGTGCCCCCTCTGTACAATCTGATCCCACCACTCTCCTCTTTAAGACCTTCAATGACCTCCCAACAGGATAAGATCAACTACCCCTCCCTTTAAGACTCCTGTTTCCCTGGCTCCTGCCTCCGCCTCTGCTCCCGTGGCCACTCCTCACCCCACTCAAAATCCCTGTGATTTACAGATGCCTTCGGTGTTTCGAATACTCTATGCTCTAAAGAGAGCCTCTGGGCCTTGTGTATATTGTCCCCTCTGCCACAAGTGCTGTTCCCCTTCCTTACCCACCCTTCTGCCCAGCTAACCAGTTTCATTCCTCCCAGCCCAGCTTAGAGGCCACCTCTCCAAGCTTGGGTTCCCAGGAACCCCTCACTTCCCCCATGGTCACACTGGGTGATCATTGTCTCTTCGTGTGTCCATGAAGGAATGAATGAATGAGTAATCAAACACAGTCCAGTAGGGAGCTACTGGACCCCAATCCCAAAACAAACAAACAAGAAATGGTGCTAGGATGAAACATGGGAATGCACTGTAGGAGCTCCAAGGAGGGAGAGAGGGTGTGGGGAGATGGTGTGGGAAGGCTCCCAGAGCCCAGCCCAGCCCAGGGTTCTCTTAGCAGCATTTCCCTCCCTGACATCAGCTTCCTCCTTCCCAAACCCCTCTGCACCCCCTTCCCCACCATCCTGATGCTCACCTACCACCCGGAAGACCATGGAGGTGGAGTGGGTGCCCTGCACGTTGGTGGCCTTGCAGGAGTAGTTGCCAGCATGTTGGAAGTCTACTTGATTGAGGTCGAGGGTCAGGACTTTTTGGTAATGATTATCATGAAAGTCGGATTGTTCAGAGATCTCGAGCTGCAGCCAGAAGGAATGGAGATGGTATAGCAAGGTTGTTAAGGATTACTAGTTGCCTGTCCTTGGGCAGGGGACTGAACTCTGGGCCTTGGGTTCTTCATCTGTAAAATGGGACTAATACTGGCTCTTTGCACCTGAGGTTGGAGTGAGGAGTAAATGAGATACGCATGCAGAGGCTTAGGGCTGTGCCTGGCGCACTGTGGGCGCAGTGGGGAGGGTTTCTTAGAAGCAGACTAGCGTGATCCCCTCCTGGGAAAACTCCCTCCTCCTCCCTCTTTCCCGAAGCTTTTCCAAAATAGCCCTTATATTCCTGGGCTTCAAAGGTGGCCTAGGAACCCCTTGCTAAATCAGAAGTGAGCTCCCATCTGGCTCTTGTCTATAGGCTGGGGCAAAGGCCATGGGTCAAGGGGATAGAGTACCACCTGCCCCCACCCTCTTTCACATGGGTCACCAGCATGAGCCTAAGTCCTGGCTCTGGAGCAGCTACAGCCTAGGAGGGAGACCTTGGGCGAGGCTGTCCCCTCTCTGGGCCTGGGCTGTGCTCTCAGCCCAGACAGCCAGTTTGGAGAGGGGCTGGGGGCTGCACCCTGCAGGGCCTGGTGTGCTGGGAGGATGGGCAGACTTCATCTTGCTGTCCTTCCAGGGACTGACCTTGGTATCGTTGTGTTGGAGGAAGACATCAAATTCAACCTCAATATTGCTGGCTGAGCACACGATCTGGGCAGCTTCCCCTCGAATCCGCACGAGCTCTGCAGGCTCCAGTGTCAAGGCTGGTGGCCCTGGGATGACTGAGACCGGGGAGAGACCGCTGAGCAGCCAGGCCAGAGCTGGCACTCTACTCCCTGCCATGGTCCACACTACAGGCCAGGGTGCCCTCCACACCCCTTCCCCAGTCCCAGGAGGCAGCCTTGATGCCTCCATTTCCCCTACAGCAGGTCCTGCCTCCTAGAGAGACCTTATAAGGCCCACTTTCTCCATCGCCTCTACCCCTCCCCAGTCCCACCACCGTTCTCCACTCTGGACTTCTGCAATAGCCACCTCGAAGGCCTCCCTGCCTCCCCTCTGAACCCCCTACAGCCTACACTCCTCACAGCAGCCAAAGTGGCCTCTTAAAAATATAAACTGCATCAAGCCTCTCCCGTGTAAACATCAGTGGCTTCCCATCATGCAGAATAAAAGCCAAGGTCCTTCCCACACCCCTGACCTGTTACTGACCCCCCAACCCCTCACTCTTCATTTGCTGCTCTGTGGCCACACTGGCCTTCTTTCCCACCGCAGGGCCTTTGCACGTGCCCCTCCCTCCTGGAATGCTTTTCTTCCCATTCTTTGAATGGGTAGCTGCTCTCATACTTCAGATCTTTAGCTCAAAAATTCCTCAGACAGGCCTTCTGTGACCAGCTTAGCTGAATTAGCTTCACCAGTGCCCCTGCCAATCCCTGACACCCCCACCCCAGCTTGTCCCAGCTTGGTTTCTTGTTCATCACAACTTGTATTTACTTTCTTTCTGATCTGACTCTCCAGGAGAATGTCAAATCCGTGAAGGCACAATCCCTGACACACAGTAGGCATTGAGTTAATATTTGTGCCTCTTGCTGCTGTTGAAAGTTGATCTAATCCAGTTTCCCAAGGCCAAGAGACATGAAAGGACTCACTCAATGTCACTGAGGGGGTCACGGCAGAACTAGGGCCTGGGACTCTTGGTTCTCAGCCAGCCCTGGGCTCTGCAGGAGGAAGTGCCAGGAAAGAGCCCTAATGGCCTCCTCTGCTCGCACAGCTGGAATACTTTGACCTCCTGGGCATATTTAGCGACCTCAGGTCCCAGGGCCATTGGGCCAGCTGCTCCACTCTCACCCTGGCCCTTGCTACAGGGGCTGATCCCTGTCTCAAGCCCAGGTCCTCAGAGTGCGGCCCTGTTGCTCCCACCAGTCCTCACAGAAGCCAGAATCCTGCCTGCCATCCCAGCAGGGTGAGACCCCATCACCTCCACTACCACCACCGGGCCACAGCCAGAGCCACCCCGGGCGCCTCGGACACCTCCCTGCCTCTTGGCTCACCACCCTGCTTCAGGTGCCCAGTGCCCAGCCCCAGGCTATCCCCAAGTGGGACCTCCACATCTGAGGCTTATACTTGCTATGTCCTCTGCTGAAGCAGATCTCTGTGTAGCCACCTCCTTCACACCACTCACGTTTTAGTTCAAATAAAATGTGTCCCTCTCAGCAAAGCTCCCCCACCCACACACCCTTTCTTCAGTTACCTCGGTTAACGTCTTTCCCAGTGTGCCTAATGGTCTCACATGACCTCACCCACTGAGTTACTTGCTTGCACGTGGTCTGTCTCCTGCCCCAACACCTTGCTCTTCTGGCCCCGTGGATGGTCGTGGATCGATCGGAGGGAAGAAGTGAAAGGAGGACATCCTGCTACCTCCCATCAGGCCCGGTCCCCAGCCGCCGTCCCTGCCCTCCAGGCCTGGTCGGTCCCTCCCTGCCCTGCACACCTTTTAGCACGTTGAGCCGGATGCTCACGGACGTCTCCTTCCTGCCACCCACCAGGGCACTGCACTGGTAGGAATCACTCTCTATATACGTGGCCTTGTGGATGGTTAAGCCGTGCCGGAGCGAGAAGGAGTACTTGGTTTGGCGCTTGGGGGGCCGGCCACTCTCACGCACCAGTGAGACGCTCTCCCCCAGCGCGGGGTCGGTGAGCAGGCAGGGCAGCAGCGCATCCTGGTCCTCGAACACCGTCACCTCCTCTGCTAGCACGTTCCAGGGCCGTTGAGGGTCTGGGGTAAAGGGGGCACAGAGTTACAACTGCCCTCCCTCCACCAGGCCAAAGGTCCCCTGGACACTGGTGACAGGAGGCTCAGAGAGGCTGATCATTTGCCTGTGGTCACGCCATCCCAGGGCAGTGCAGCGGATGCTTCAGAGGGGGTCTCTGGAGTCACATGCACCTGGGCTCCAGTCTAGTCCCACTACTTGATGCTGCGTGACCTTGGGCCACCACTATGAGTCTCTGGAAAATGAGCATATTAATAATAGCACCTACCTCACAGGGTTGTTGTGGGGACTACATTAAATGAGAAGGACTGCCACAGGTCCTTGTTCATGGTCAGCACGGAGTAAATGCAGAGCTGGTTTGTTAGGATGGCAAATGTTAGGGCCCAGCCCTCCTGCCCTGGCCTGCTGGCCAGGCCTCTTGGGAGGAGGCTCCGAGTCCTCACCTTTGACATAGAGGTGGATGGTGGCACTGCCCCCCAGGGGGTCTCCAGGCTCCGTGCAGCGATAAGTCCCCGTGTTTTTGAAGGTGGCGTTGTTTGTGGTCAGGACACTGCTGGGCGCGTCAGGGTCCAGGGTCCAGTGGGGGGAAAGGGGGCCATCCCATTCCACACTGCCATTGCCCACACATCGCAGGGTCACTGTTGTACCTGGATCCACCACCAGCTCAGGGCCACTGGGCTCTATCACTGGGACCCCTTGACCTGGTTGAGGGAGGGATGGCAGATAGAAGTGAGACCTAGTGTGCTCCCCTGGGCTGTCCTCTAACTCTGAGGTGGGTGGTGCTGGTGCTGGGGGTCACCTTGAACAAGCCCCTGCCCCTCTGGTCATTTGCTCCACTACCAACCCTAAACCTGCTGGGGGATGGACTGACGTCTCTGATGCCCAGGAAATGCCCCTCTGAGACACATGGCTAGGAGCTTGCTTGGCCTCCGTCCTACTGGGGTCCCCAGCCTCCTCCCTTAGTCTTCCCTGCTGCGATCACATCATCCTTCTCCCCAGGAGTGGACTCCTTCAGCCCTCTGTACAAAGTGGGCTGTATCCCATGCACTGAGCCCAGGGCCTGGCTCCAAGCAGGGCTCAGACAAGCAAATGAAGAAGCAAATGCGTGGAATGTTCATGGCCAAGTCCTCTGACTTAATTCATAGGGAAAGGGGAAAAGGGATATAGGATCTTTTTAAAAATTTTTATTTATTTATTTATTTAATTTTTCCAGCTCTGCCAGTGCATTAATCTTGGAGGGATATAGGATCTTAACTCAGCAGAGTTAGAGACGTTCCAAGGGTCTCCTGTTGTGCCCACTCCCACCACTGGACATCTGGTCTGTAGTGCATTGCGATGGTTCAGAGGCACTGTGCCTCAGTTTCCCCACCTATAAAATAGGGACCATAATTGTACCCACTCACTGGTATGTTAGGCAGTTTAAATGTGTGGGAAGTCCTTAGAACATCATCGGTTACCAAATAAGTAAGGATTAGCCATTATGTTTATTATCTGGTCTACTCCTGGCAGCCCACCCCGGCAGCCCACCCCTGCACCCCCACACCGCTGCATTTACTGGGGAGCCAATCTCTTTTAAGGAAAATTTTCTTGAAGGAGAAAAGAGAACTTGAAACCCCTACCAGGCCCTCCAGGAAGAAGGCCCGTTGACTCTGCAGCGTCAGCATTTTTCCAGGGCCCAAAATAGGGGCAAAGGAGGGAAGTGAGAGCTGACTCCAGCCTCAGAGGGGCTGCCAGGCCCCCGGCCTGTGTGGCGGAAATGCACTGCTGGCGCCAGCCTCAGCCCCCGGTTTCCGCTCAGCCTGCCGCCCTTCTACCAGGGATGTTCTCACTTCTGCTTCCCCGCCCTGCTGGCCGCTGCTCCCTCTCCAGGCGGCCAGAGAGCCCGGGAGAGGGAGTGCCACCTGCTGGGCGTCAGGACCGCCGGGCTGGGAGGCCTGGCTCTGCCACTGACCCACTGGCTGACCTTGGCCTGTCCAACCCCTCTGCTCTGGCCCTTTCTGTTCCTGGTGATGGGGGCACAGGGACAGGCCAGCCCAAGGGCTTCCCAGGAATTCAGAGCTTCTCCATTGTTCTCTACAATAGCTCCTTAAATGGGAATTCCCTCCATCCACGGCCCCCCCAGCAGACAGCCCAGAATTGGAAAGCTTTCCTCTCACAAACACTTTCAGGATGTCTTAATTCGTGTTTTGATTTTGTACCCATCAGAAATGTGCAGCCTCTCTGCCCCAGCTTCTGATCAGCAGGAGGGGTTGAGAGAACTGTGACTAAGGCCAAGGCCCACACCTGTGATGCGGTGCAACCTCCAGGAAGGGGGACAAGTGTCATTTCTAGCATCCTCCTTTCAGTAAATCTCAACAGAGCTGGCGCTGCCCTATCACTGCTGCAGCAATCCAGGGCCCCTAGGCTGGGGTTTTATTGCAGGAAACAGCTTGGAGTGTGGGCTCACACCAACTTAGGGTTTGGAACTTGGTTCTTGGGTCAGTTGCTTAACTTCTTTGAGCCTCAGGTGGCTCTACAGTCTGATGGGGGTGATCCAGTGCCTGCCCCAGAAGGCTGCGGAGGACGCAGTGAAATGCTGTGCAGAACTGCTCCTGCCCTGGGCTGCTGCCTCAACTGTGGCATTTCTAATATCTCTCTGGGCCAGATACTCTGGTATCTGAAGATCCTAACCTCTCAAGGTCACAGGCTATGACTGTGACACCTCCAGTCTTGGACTCTGTGGCTCTGTGCTGTGTTCCTTTCCATACCAGCCTCGCCTCGCAGGGGGCTTCCCCCTCCCCTCCCAGGCCTGTCCCTCTAGCCCCTGCCTTGGCCTCCGGGAAATGTGGCCAAGGAGAGGCATCTGTCCTGTTTTGTCCTGTCCCACTGCCCCAGATATTCATGCAGGATAGGGTTGACACCGTCAACTTCCGCTGCTAACTGCCCCCTGCTGGCTTGGCTAGTGGGAAGGAGGTCTGCTCAGCCTCCGTTCTCCCTGGGGTGAGGGGCACGGGCTTAATGAACACTGGCCAAGGTCCCCTTTTGTGCCTGTCCATTCTTCACCTCTCTCATCTCAGCTCCCAAATTCTCCCCATGCCCCACCCCTCCACACCCCTCCCACTCGCCTGACAGACCCCTCCACCATCAGCTCCCAGGGTGTGCCCCAATCTCCAGTCCTCTCCCCTAACACACACACACACACACACACACACACACATTGCACACCAAGGCCTGGGACCACAGCTCCTCCTCAGCCCAGAGCGTCTTAGCAATGGTGGGGAGAAGCGAGCCTCTCCCTGTCTCTCGGGTGCCCCAACACCAGCCCCAAGCCACTCACAGTGGCCCCACATTCAATCACCTCTGGTCTGTTGGGCTGAAAACGTAGGTTGCCACCTCTCCATCTGTTCTTTCCCCTGGGGCTGGACACTGGACAACCCCCACTCCCACACACATATACCATGCCCCACAGGCAGGTTCTGGGTGTGAGGACAGGACAATGTAGTGAAATCAAACCCATGGAATTTTCTGGGGTGAGGGGAACAGTCTCTGTCTTAATTGGGATGGTGTGTACATAAGTGTGTGCACTGAACTGTACACTGAAGACCCTGTGCTTCCTACTGTATGTAAGTTGCATCTCAATAAAAAAGAACAAACACTCAAGCCCAGTGGGATTGGCCAGGCCAGAAAAAGGCCTTCAGCAAGCCACTGCCTCACCATGGATCAGATGTGCCACTCCTGTGGGGAGGCCAGAGTGAGGCTGCCCTTCCTGCCCATCGGCCTCCAAGGTTCCTCCGAATAAGCAGGCAACAGAACATAAAATGTGTTTGTTGGGCCAACAAGCCAAGCACACCAGCCCCTCACCTCTAGCCAGGTACCCTCCTAGATGGAAATTCTGCAGCATCTGCTGCTTCCTGGGGGCCTCCTGAGACCCGACAGCCTGTGTCTGGGAGGGCTCTGGCTGGGGAGACCCTCCCTGGCCTCCCCTCAGCCCTCCCTCTGGCCTTGTAGCTCTCTCCTCCCAAATTCCCCTCTCCTGAGCTCCAGACCAGAGAGGCTGACCTCTGGTCTCTCCCTCCGACCCCTCACCCAAGCAGCCCAAGGAAGGATCACCGCCCCTTCGGACCTTTCTGAGTCAGGTCCTACCTAGAATCATTGTGTCACAGGCTGTCAGAGCTGGCAGAGCCACCAGGGCTGTCTAGGGCCTCCCTACCGAGTGAAGGTCTGGACCAGCAGCAATGGCATCTCACATCTCCTAAAAGTTCTCAGTTCACGCCCAAGACCTGTGAGTCAGAATCTGCATTGTAGCAAGATCCCCAGGTAGTTTGTATGCGCAGGAAAGTTTGACAAGCTTGGCTCTAATCTAGTCCATCACTGCCTGCAACACCTGCTGTCGAGTAGAGGTGGACACTGAAGCCCTGAGAGTACCAGGGGCTTGTTCGGGACACACAGTGAGTCCGGGACAGATCCACGGCCCTGGCCACACCAGCTCAACCTCACCCACACTCTTTTTTCCCTCTGTGGCATCTCCAAACCTGCAGTCCAGTGCTGGGGAGATGGAAGCACAGAGTGGGGACACCCGGTGAGGGGCAGGGGCTCACAGAGTCCTTCAGAGGGGCCCTCTCTGTCACACGCCCACCAAAGTCCTCCCATCCCCCGTTCTGCTCTTACCATGCCAAGCTGTGGCCACCAGCAGGAGCAGCAGGACCCCGGGATCCATGGCCTTTGTGGGCAGGCAGCAGGCTGGTGCAGGGCCGGAGGTTGGCCAGGGCACCCAGCTCCCAGCTACTAGCTCCGTGGGGATCGGGACACTGGATACACGTTCCTCTTCACTGCACTGGCTGTTTTTCTTGTTTTCCTCTTCCTCCTCCTTGGGCTGATCCTCTTCTTCCCCTTTTAGCTAGGCAAGGCAACCACAGAGTTTGGAAATCTTGGGTCTTTAGAAGAAAACAAAGCCTTGACCCCCAGAGGGAGGGGTCTGAGACCAGGGCAGGGCCAGCCTGAATTTGGAGGGAGTTGGCTAAGTTTGGGGGCTTTCTGAAGCCATTTCCAAAGGGCCCTGGGAGAAGAGACATGCCCAAGAGCAGGCAGGCAGGCAGTAGCACAAATGAGGGTCTCCAGAGTGATCAGGCAGCTCTGGCTGAGCCCAAAGAGAAGTAAGGTTGTGTGATATTGTGAAATATATGTTTGATCTTTTTCCTTGTTTCCTAGCTTACAATTCCTAAAATCCTTGGAATCTCTAAAGTAATAAATGTCTTTTTCTATGCTAATGAGTTGACTGATAGCTGGCATCCGCTAGGTAGCTTCAGGATGGGAGCTGGTCACCGGCAAGACCAGGCCAGGGTTAGAGGGTGGGGGCTTCCAGCTCCACCCCCCTAACCTCCCAGGAGGAGCAGAGGTCTGAAGATTAGGCTCATCACCAGTGGCCGATGATTTAATCACTCATACCTATGTCATGAAGCCTCCATAAAAACCCAAAAGGACAACATTGGGAGAACTTCTGGATAGCTGAACATGTTGAGGTTCCTAGAGGTTGGCGCACCCAGGGAGGGCATGGAAGCTCCGCGCTCCTTCCCACATGCCTTGCCCTATGCATCTCTTCATCTGCATCTTTTGTAATATCCTTTAGAATAAACTGGTAAAAGTAAGTAAAGTATTTCCTTGAGTTCTGTGAGCTGGTATAGCAAGTTAATGGAACCCGAGGAGGGGGGCGGTAGGAACCCTGATTTGTAGCTGGTGCATCAGAAGCACAGGTAAAACAACCTGGGGCTTGCAATTGGCATCAGAAGTGGGGGGAGCAGTCTTGTGGGACTGAGCCCTCAACCTGTGGGATCTGATGCTATCTCCAGGTAGATAGTGTTAGAATTGAATTGGAGGACACCAAGCTGGTATCTGCTGCAGAATCTGGAGAATGGGTTGATGGCTTGGCGTGTGGGGGAAAACCCCCACACATCTGATGTCAGAAGTATTTCATGTTGTGAGAGTATAGGAGAAAATGAGTTCGTTTTTTTCCTATATACAGGTTAGTCTGGGAGAGGCTGATAATAGTGGCAACTAGCCAAGCCCTTGACATTCACTGTCTCCTTTGGTTCTTGCAAAAATTTGTGTGGTAGATACTGTCATCATTCTCATTTTGCAGACTAGAAATCTGAAGCTCGGTGAGATCAAACACCTTGAACTTGCCCATGGTCACACAGCTACCAGATGGTGGAGGTGGGATTTGGATCCAGGCAGTCTGGTTATAGAACTGTCTTTCATGGATTAATTAAGTTATTTATTTATTCATTTTTACAAAGAGTCTAATTGTTCTGCCATAATTCTTAGGGAAAAAAAAGCATTCCTTTGGTCCCTCCTTTCCTGGAGACAATTACTTTTACCGCTTTTAGCTGATTCTCTTACCTCTTAGTATTTTCTTTCTTATCTCTAAAGAACATGGTTGTAAAGCGACTTCTTAAAACCGGAAAATCCCAACATAACACTGATCCAGGAAAATGATCATTCTTCCCATGTACTCAGTGGGGGGTGTGTGTGTATATTTGTGTGTGTGTGTGTGTGTATGTGTGGTGAGTATACTTTCTTTTTCAGGAAAGTGTTTTAAACCTTTAGTATTCATGAATACCAACCTGAACAGACTCAAGAAGAAATAGAAAATCTGAATAGACCTACAGCTAGTAAAGAGATTTAATCAGTAATCAAAAATCTCCCAACAAAGAAAAAGCCCAAGACCAGATAGCTTCACTGGTGAATTCTACCAAACATTTAAAGAAGAATTAACACTAATCCTTCTCAAACTCTTTCAAAAAACAGAAGATGAGGGAACACTTCCCAATTCATTCTATGAGACCAGTATTTTCCTGATGCTAAAGCTAGACAAAGACATTGCAAGAAGAGTAAACTATAGACCAATATAGATGCATGGATATAGATGCAAAAATCCTCAGCAAAATTCTAGCAAACCAAATCCAACAGCATGTTAAAAGGATTATAAACCATGACCGAGCAGGATTTATCTCAGAAATGCAAAGGTGGTTCAACACATGAAAATCAGTGTAATACGTCACATTAACATAATAGAATGAAAAAAAAAATCTCACACGATCATCTCAATTGATGCAGAAAAAGCCTTTGGCAAAATCCAGAATGCTTTCATGATTACAAAAAAAAAACCCCGACAAACTAGGAATAAAAGGGAATGCTCTTAACATGATTAAGGGCACATATGAAAAAACACAGCTAACTCAATGGTAAAAGACTGAAAGCTTCCCCCTTTAGATCAGGAATAAGACAATTATGTCTTCTCTTACCACTTCTGTTCAATATAGTACTGAAAGTCCTAGCCAAAGCAGTCAGCAAGAAAAAGAAATAACAGGCATCCGAATTGAAAAGGAAGAAGTAAAATTATCTCTCTTCACAGATGACATAATCCTATAAAGAAAAATCCTAAAAGACCCACAAAAACCAACTATTAGACCTAATAAACAAATTCGGTAAAGCTGCAGGATACAAGATCAACACATAAAAGTCAACTGTATTTCTATACACTAGCAATAATCCAGTAAGGAAATCAAGAAAACAATTTTATTTGCAATAACATCAAAAAATAATAAAATACTTGGGAGTAAATTTAATCAAGGAGGCGCAAGACTTATACATTGAAAACCACAAAACACTGCTGAAAGAAATTAAGAAGAACTTAATAAATGGAAAGGCATCTTGTTTTCATGGATTAGATGATTCAATATTGTTAAGATGGTAATACTCCCCAAAGTGATCTATAGATTCAACGCAGTCCCTATCAAAATCCCAATAGCCTTTTTTTCTTTTTTGCAGAAATGGAAAAGCTGATTCTCAAATTTATATGGAATTTTGAGGGACACTGAATAGCCAAAGCAATCTTGAGAAAGAAGAACAAAGTTGGAGGCGTCACACTTCCCAACTTCAAAGCTTACTGCAGACCTACAGAAATCAGAACAGTGTGGTGTTGGTGTAAGGATAGATATATGGATCAATGGAATAAAATTGAGAGTCGAGAAGTAAACCCTCACATCTCTGGGCAGTTGATATTCAACTAGGGTGACAAGATTATTCAATGGGGAATGACTAGATTTTTCAACAAATAGTGTTAAGAGAACAGCATTCTTCCACATGCAGAAGAATGAAGTTGGACCCTTATTGTATACCATATACAAAAATTAACTCAAAATGAATCAAAGACCTAAATATGAAAGCTAAAACTATTAAACTCTTAGAAGAAAACATAGGCATAATATTCATGAACTTGGACTTGAAAATGATTTCTTGGGTATGTCACCAAAAGCATAAGTAACCAAAGAAAAATAGATAAATTGGACTTCCTCAAAATTAAACATATTTGTGCATCAAAGGATAATGTCAAAATAATGAAAAGACAACACACAGAATGGAAGAAAACATTTGCAAATCATATATCTGATATGGGCTATGTATCCAGAATAAATATACAACTCGACAACAAAAAAGACAAACAACTAAATTTAAAAACGAGTAAAAAAATTTGAATAGATATTTCTCCAGAAAAGATATACAAATGGCCAAGAAGCACATGAAAAGATACTCAACATCATTAGTCATTAGGGAAGTGCAAATCAAAACCACAATGAGACACTACTTCACATCTACTAGGTTGGCCATAATTTAAAAAATCAGAAAATAACAAGTGTTGGTGGCCAGGCGTAGTGGCTCACACCTGTAATCCTAGCACTTTGGGAGGCCAAGGCAGGAGGGTCACTTGAGGCCAGGAGTTCAAGACCAGCCTAAACAACATAGCGAAACTCATCTCTACCAAAAATAAAAGTAAAAAATTAGGCAGGCATGGTGGTGCACACCTGTAGTCCCAGCTACTTTGGGAGGCTGAAGCAAGAGGATTGCTTGAGCCCAGGAGTTCAAGGTTGCAGTGAGCTGTGATCGTGCCAGTGCACTCCAGCCTGGGCAACAGAGCAAGGCTCTGTATCTAAAAAAAACCCAAAAACAAAACAAACAAAGTGTTGGTGAGGAAATAAAGAAATTGGAATCCTTGTACATTGCTAGTGGAAATGTAAAATGATGCAGCTGCTATGGTAATCAGTTTGACAGTTCTTCAAAAAGTTAAACATAGAACACCATATGACTCAGAAATTTCACTCCTAGGTATAACCAAAAGAATAGAAAACAGGGACTCAAACAAATACTTGCACATAAATGTACAATGCAGCACTATTCACGAGAGCCACAAGGTGAAACAGTTGATGTATGGATAAACTAAAGGTGGTATATCCATACAACGGAATATTATTCAGCCATAAAAAGGAATGAAGTACCTGTTGAAACTTGCAACAATGTGGATGAATCTTAAAAACATTGTGTTAAGTGAAAGAAGCCAGACACAAAATGTCATACATCATATGACTTCATTTATATGAAACATCCAGAATAGACAACTCCATAGAGACAGACAGCAGGGACTGTGGGGAGGGGAAATGGACAGTGGCTGCTCAGTGGGTATGGGGTTTGCTTTTGGGGTGATGAAAATGTCTTGGAACTAGATAGAGGTGATGGTTGTACAACATTGTGAAAGTACTAAATGCCTCTGAATTGTACACTTTAAAATGGTTAATGTTTAATTTTATGTTATGTGAATTTTACCTCAAAAAAAAGGGGGGGATAAATTATGACTTTCTGAGGCAAACGAAAACTGAGAGAATTCATTGCTATCAGACCAGCACTAAAAAAAAAAAAATGTTAAGGGAAGTTCTTCAGGCAAAAGGGTGGGGGGCTACTATACGATAGATGGGGGGAAAGGGGGTGCAGTGTACTGTTGTGAGGTCCTTGTACCATATTTAAAGCACCATTATATCATTTTGAGGTATACTTTGATTAATTTAAAATACATGTTGTGAAAACTAGGATAACCACTAAATTTTTTTAAAAGAGGTATAAGTTATAAGCCATAGTGGAAATAAAATAAAGTCATAATTAATTAAACGTAATTAATCCAAAGAAAGACAGACAAAGAGTAAAAAAGAAAGAAGACCAGATGAAACAAATAGAAAACATCTAACAAGATGGTAAATTTTATCCAACTGTATCAATTATTATCTTACATGTAAGCAGTCTAAATATATCAATTAAAAGACAAAGATTGTTTGACTGGATAAAAAAAAAGTCAAAACCCAACTGTTATCTGTCTACAAGACACCCATTTTAAATATAAAGACATAGATAGGGTAAAAGTAAAAAGATGGAAAAAGGTATTCCATGGAAACAGTAACCAGAAGAAAGCTGGACAGGGCACAATGGTATAGTTAGATGGGAGGAATAAGTTCTGGTGTTCTATTACTGCACAGTAGGGTGACTATAATTAATAATTTATTGTATACTTCAAAATAGCTAGAAGAGAGGGTTTTGAATGTTCTCACCACAAAGAAATGATAAATGTTTAAGGTGATGGATATGCTAATTACCCTGATATGAACATAACACAATGTATATGTATATTAAAACATCATTATTATGTGTCAATCAAAAATAAAATAAAACTAAAAAAAAAGAAAGCTAGAGTAACTGTATTTATATCAGACAAAGTAGATTTCAGAACAAGAAATATTTCTGGGTATAATGAGGGACATCAAACAATGACGAAGAAATCAATGAATTATACAAGAAGACAAAACAATCCTAAATGTATATGCACCTTAGAACAGAGCTTCAAACTACATGAAACAAAACTAATAGAACTGAAAGAAGAGATGTACAAATCTCTTATAACACTCCTCTCCAGTAATAGATAGTACAAGTAGGGAGAAAATCAGTAAGGATACAGAAAATCTGAACAAAACTACAAACCAATTTGACCTAATTGTTATTTATCCACCAAGCAATAGCAGATACACATTATTCTCAAGGGCATATGGAACATTCACCAAGATGGACCATATTCTGGGGCATAAAATAAGTCTTAAAAAGTTTAAATTATTAAATTATGTATTTTAATAATTAAAGTATTTTTTTGCACCACAACAGCATTAAACTTGAAATCATTGACAGAAAGATATCTGGAAATTGAACAACACACTTATAAACAACCCATGAGTCAAAGAGGAAATCACAAGGGAAATTAGAAAATATTTTGAATTGAATGAAAAAAAGAAATCAATGATCCAAGCTTCTACCTTAAGAAACGAGAAAAAGAAGGACAAACGTGTCCCAAATCAACCACAGGAAGGAAATAAAGAGCAGAAATCAAGGAAATCTAGAACAGAAGAATTAGAGAAAATCAATAAAACCAAAAGTTGTTTTATTGAGAAAAAAACCAATAAAACTTACCAAGGAAAAAAAAAACACAAGAAAGACACAAATTACAAATATCAGGAATGAAAGAGTAGACATCAACACCAACTCTACCAACATTAAAAGGGTAATAAGGGAATACTATGAACAGGTCTATACCCATAAATTCAGTAAATTAGATAAAATAGACAAATTCTTTAAAAGACACAAACTTCCAAATCTTACTCAAGAGGAAAGAGATAACATGAACGGTCCCGTATTTATTTAAAAAACTAAACTATTAGTTAAAAGCCTTCTAACAGAAAAAAAAAAAACCCTCCAGGCCTAAATGGTTCTGCTGGTGAATTCTACCAAACAATTAGGAAATAATAATACAAATCCTACACAAACTTTTTCAGAATAGGAAGTACCACTTCTTAACTCATTGTGTGATATGAGCACTATCCTGATATGGCGAGCACACAGGCCATTAGAAGAAAATAAAATACAGACCAATATCCTTTGTGAACATAGATGCAAAAATTCTTAGCAAATCAAATCTAAAAATATATAAAAAGAATATATCAAGTCCAAGTGGTATTTATTACAGGAATTAAAGGTTGGTTCAACATTCAAAAATCAAGCAATGTAATTTACCATATCAACAGATTAAAGGAAAACCATATAAGCATCTCAATAGATGCAGAAAAATGCCTTGACAAAATTCAATGTCCATTTCTGAAGCAAACAAATAAAGGGCATCTGCAAAAAACTTACAGCTAACCTTATACTTAATGGTGAAAAACTAGATGCTTTCCCCCTAAGATGAGAAACAAGGCAAGGATGTCTGTTCTGCTATTCAACACTGTACTGGAGATCCTAGACACTATAGCAAGGCAAGAAAAAGAAATAAATACATGTAGATTTAAAAAGAAGGAATAAAACTGTCTCTATTTGGAGACGAAATGATTGTCTTACAGAAAATTCCAAAGAATCTACAAAAGAGTTACTAGAACTAATAAGTAAGTTTGGCAAGATCACAGGATACAAGGTCAATATACAAAAATCAATTAAATTAAAACTGAAATTTACTTTTTTTAAAGCACTATTTTCAATAGCACTGAAAAAATCATGAAATACTTAGTTATACATCATACTAAATATGTGCAAGATCTGCATACTGTGTGCAATAGAGATTGAAGAAGACCTAAACAAATGAGGTATACCATGTCTATGGGTTGGAAGACTCAATATTGTTAAGCATGTCAGTTCTCCCCCAACTTAGTCTACAGATTCAACAAAATTCCAATCAAAATCCCTGCAGGAATTTTTGTAGAAATTGACAAGCTGACTCCAAAATTTATATGGAAACACAAAAGGAATTAGAATAAATCAAAATAATTTAAGAAGAGAAGAACAAAGTTGGAAGATTCATACTACCTGGTTTACAGATTCCTATAAAGCTTCAGTACAGTACTGGAGAAAGTATAGACATCGATAGAACAGAATAGAGTCCAGAGGTAGACCTGGACATATGTGGTCAATAGATTTTTGACAAAGTTGCAAAGGTAATTCAATGAAGAAAGAATAGTCTTTCCAAAAAATGGTGCTGGAACAATTGGAAATCCATATACAAAAAATAAAAATCAAACAAACAAAAAGGGCCTTTTTTGTTACAACAAGAAGCTCACTTGCCATACTGTGGCGAACATATCTTGCTCTTACTCTGTAAACCTGTATCTTGCTCTTGCTCTTTAATCCGATCTTTCTCTCCTCAATAAACCTTGTTTTGTGCTTATAAAACAAACAAACAAAAAGTCTTGATCTATACTTTAAACCCTATACAAAAATGATCTCAAAACAAATCAAAGATCTAAGTGTAAAACTATACAACTACTACAAGAAATAGAGAAAATCTTTGATCTTGTGACCTTGAGGGGTAGGGAAAGATTTCTTAAATACAACACTGAAAAAAATCCATATGATCCATAAAGGAAAAAAATTGACAAATTGGACTTCATCAAAATTTAAAACTTCTGCTCTTTTATAGAGGTGATTAAAAAGCAAACCACAGACCAGGAGAAAATATTTGGTATCATGTATCTTATAAAGGACTTTATCCATTCTATTATTGATGGATATTTAGGTTGTTTCCAGTTTGAGGCTATAATGAGTAATGCTGCTATGTATCTTGGTACACACATGCACACATTTCTATTGTGTGTGTGCCTGCCAGCAAGTGGAATTTGTTGGATTATAAAATATTTTCAACTGAAGTGAACAATGCTAAACTGTTTTCCCAAGTGGTTGTGTCAATTTACACCCATACCAGCAGTGTACGAGATTTCCCGTTGCTCTGAATCCTAGTATGTACCAGAGAACTTTCAAAGCTCAGTAAGAAAAGAAATAATTCAATAAAAATGAGCAAAGTATTTGAACAAGGAAGATATACAGATGGAAAAAAGTACATCAAGACTTACTCAACATCAATATTTGGGAAAATACAAATTAAAATCACAATGAAATACCACTACATTCTTATTAGAATGGCTAAAACCAAAAAGCAGAAAACCCGACAATTTCAAGTTATGACAAGGATAAGGGTACAAGCAACTAGAACTTTCATATATATATTGCTAGTGTGGATGCAAAATGGTATAGCCACCTTTGGAAATCAGTTTGGCAATTTCCTATATAGTTAAAAATACACTTACCACACTTACCAGGCCGGGCACAGTGGCTCACACGTGTAATCCCAGCACCTGGGGAGGCCAAAACGAGAGGACCGCTTGAGGCCAGGAGTTCAAGACCAGCCTGAGCAAGAGTGAGACCCCACCTCTAAAAAAAAATAGAAAAATTAGCCAGCCATGGTGGCGCGCACCTGTAGTCCCAGCTAGTCGTGAGGCCGAGGCGGGAGGATCGCTTGAGCCCAGGAGTTTGAGTTTGCAGTGAGCTATGATGATGCCACTGCACTCTAGCCAGAACTGCAGAGCAAGACCTTGTTTCAAAAAACAAAAACAAAGACAAACAAACAAAAAACTCTTCCAAATCTGATAGAAAAAATGTTAATTCATTGAGGTTTTAATATGCATTTCCTGGATTAGTGGTGAAATAAACATTTTTTTCCATGTATGTATTGGCTGTTGATATTTCTTCTACAGATATCCTTTGTTCATTTTCCTATTTGTTTTTTGTCTTTTACTGATTCGTTGGGACTGTGTATGATCTGTACCATGTCTGCTAACCCTGTTATCGTAGACATTGGAAGTATTTTCCACCAGTCTGCCGCTTCTCTTTTACTGTTGTTTTAGTGTCTGTACTCACACACAGCTTTCACCCCGTGCGTAGTCGGGCCTGTCGGTATTTACGATTCTGACTTCTGGGTTTCGCGTCTTGCTTGGGAAGGCTGAACCACTCATTGCTTACAAGGCGCTTTCATTTCCGTTTTCTCACACAGGCCCAGGGCACAGGGACTCAGTGAAGTGCAATTGTGTACACAATTATCCACTGTGTACACAAGAAAAGGAAGGTCAGGGAGGGTTTGTGACTTATCCCGAGTCCCACAGCTACTGTGGGGAAGACTCAGAGCAGAGTCAGGATTTTCAGGGTCTCAGGCCCAGGTAGCTGGTCGCCACTTCCTGCTCCCGGGGTTATCTGGCCAATACCATTCCCTGCACCCCTCAGAGCATCCTTCTGTTGTGGGAAGCAGTTAGCTCCTGCTTCCCTGTTGGGGGCCAGGTCTGCCTCCCTGTGGCACCTGCCTGTCACGCAGGTGCTGCATTCTGGACCACCAGGCAGCTCTGTTCCCTGTCCCTTGACAGGCCTCCAGCCATGTGGACAGCCCTTGTGGTCTCCAGAGGTACCACTTCTCCAGGTTGAGCACTCTGGTCTCTTAGCAGTCCTCCTAGGACATGGTCTCCAAGCACATCTGGTCATCCTCACTCTCATCAGATCTTCAACAATAGGCAGGGTCCTCGATGTGAAATTAACTTAAGGCCCAACACACGTGGAAGCAAGCCCCTGAGTATGGTGACTTGGGCACAATCAGATGCCACGGGGGACCAGAGGATGGAGAGTCTGTAAGGGCTTCCAGGGCAGTGGCATTAGAGCTGGGCCTTGCAGGAGGAGCAGAAATCCTCTGGGCAGAAATTGCAGGAGAGGAAATAGCATGAGGCAGAGGGGGTGAAAAGTCAGGGCTCCCTGGGGCCAACCAGAGTGTGAAGGAGTGGAGCAGAGATGGGAATAGGGAGGGGCTGAGGACCAGGTGCAGAAGGTCACTGACCACCTGGCTGGGTGCTCAGGCTTGATCCTATAGGCCATAGGTTCTTAATGGCCTGGAGGCCTCTAAAGGGTTGTACCTCCAAGGACAGTTCAGGGACCCCATCCTCAGAATCACAGGAATGTCTGTTAAAATGCAGATTCCAGGCCTGCTGAATTAGGAGTGGGAGGTGGGAACCTGCATAGGTAACAAGATCTCTGGGAGATTCTCATGCTTGCTCATGGCTGAGGCTGCTGCCTTTAAAAGCCTCTGGATGGCCTTGAGGAAACCTGAGAACCCCTCATGTGGATGCAAAGTTTGTGTTTGACCTTGGGATAGGGTGCACAGTTTTCGTGCAATTCTCACAAGGTCCCTGACCCAGGCTGCAGAAACCCTCTCTGGTGGAGGATGCTTAGGTGAAGGAGGGATGTGGCTGGCAAGGGGGATGGAGGCCACCATGGGCCCTGAGGGGTGGCCTAGGCCACCTTGGCAGGACTTGTCTCTGTCCTCAAGATCAGAGGATGCTGGTCTTCTGGTCATTTCTGTCCACCCAGGTAACACCACCCAGGAGTTCCTACAGCTCCTTCAGACTCTACCTCCAGGACTCCTCCCTGTCCCTGCCAGATGGGCAGGTGTCTTCCTGTGCGTCCTAGGCCTCCTGGGCTCACCCCCATTCCAGCACTTTCCTTGAGTGGCAGGTCTCAAAGGTTTATCAGGTGCTCCCTATATGTCGGGCAGTGTGCCAAGTGCTCTTGGGAGTTTTCTCATTGAATCCTCAACCTTAGAGGTAGATGTGGTTATTAGCTCTGTTTTACTGAAGAGTAAACCAAGGCTCAGAGAAGTTAAGTCACTTTCCTGAGATCACACAGCTGGTGGTGGTATTTCTGCCTCCTGTGTCTGTGGTAGACCTGACCATTTTGCTCCACTGACTTAGAATGAGTCAATGAATGAGTGTTGTATCACAAAGCCCTGTGAGCAGGAAGGTGCTCTGCCCTCCTGGGGATATGGCATTTGGAGGCCCAGTATTTCCTGGGTGCTCTTTATGTGCCAGGCAATGTGCCAAGTTCTTTGCATATTTATCTCATTTAATGCTCTTAACCCATAAGGCTGGTTCTATTAATTATCCTCCTTTTGTGGATGAGGAAACCAAAGCTCAGAGAGGTTAGATCACTTCCCTAAGGTCCCAGAGCCAGTGGATGACAGAGCTGAGCTTAGAACAAAGCTTGGTTCTAAGCTCAGGCTGCAAAGCCTGTGCTGGTGACCACCACTCTGCACAGGGCACCCTGGTCTCCCCAGTGGTGAGTGTGCTGACTACCAGTGGACAGAGGGTGGAGGTGCCATGGGGCTCAGTGGGGTGGAAGACACAGTGACGCTGCTGGGAGGGTGATGAGCAAGGACTGCAGATTGACATTCCCCCTTCCCATAGCAGAGGAACGTTGAGAAGGGTTTGCACGTCAGCCCAAGGATTAGGAAATTCTGAAGCAAATGTGTGGGCCATGTCACACGTATGCACACACTGAGAGGCTGGTCCTCGTCTCTCTGCCTGGCTCCGGGCCCCTGGAACCTCCAGACCCCCTGTCAGGGACAGCTTAGCCCCCACCCTCCTGCCCACTCAACTCCAGCTGCAGCCCACACTCTGGGACCAGGGAGTGGCGGGGGCCCAAGCCAGAAGCCAGGAACCCAGCACCATGGCAGCTTGGCAGCTGGTCCCACTGTGACCCCAGGCCACACCTACCTCTAGGTTTGAGGACTAGACGAGTTCTGGTGTCTGAATTAGAGTACTATGGGGTATTTGCTCCCATACTACATGTCCACACCCTGTAGCAGGCCTTGCAGAAGCCCATACAATCTGATCCCTGCCTCTTCTCTCTTCATCTGCCTTCCCTGCTGTCCTGAATGCTATGCTTTCAGCTCCTGCATGCACCACACTCTTCCTTCCTGTTCCACGTGCTGCTGCCTCCATCTGGACCATATGCCTCTCTTTGCCTGACTGCGTCCCTGTCTTATACTTTGTTGTGGCCCCCTGAGCTTCCAGGCACTTCTCACTGTTGGCACAAGCCCACTTATGAGGGTAGTTATTGGTGTAATGTTGCTCTGACCCCTAGCAGGAGCTCCCTGCGGGACCTGCCACCCTCCGGGTCTTCTTTACGCCCTCCGCACTTGGCCCTGCCTGGCCGATGGGAGCTCAGCCAATGCCCCACGCATGAACAAATGCATAAACCGACAAAGAAAAGAAGGGAGAGTAGAAGGAAATCTCCACTCTCAGAAAGCAGTTCATTTGGCGAATGCTTCATCTGTCAGGCCTTGTTTTGGGCCCAGGAAGGCCAAGGCTCTGAGCTCTTCCCTGCATGCAGGGCCTTCTCTGTCCCGGTGGGAGGGAAGACAAGTAGCTAAGTGGCAGTACCGCAGTGCAGCTCTTGTCCTGACATTTACGGACACTGACGTGATTTATCATCCAAATGGCGAACTCTGAGACTGAAAGGGGTGCTGCTAATAATGGCACTAACACGGGGGCATGAAGGAGGACTCTTCTGAGACACCTGTCCCTTGGGCATGCTCCTTGTGCCAGTCTCTGGCCTGAGCTCTTTGCACAGATCATCTCATTGACCCTCCCAGCCACCTTAGGGGCCAGCTGTAATTATCCCATGCTACAGAGGAGCAAAGACAGGCTCAGAGACGGTAAGTGGCCTGCCCAGTGTCACAGCTGATAAGTGGCAGGACTGGATTTTGAACCCGGGAACCCAGAGCCCACATGTTCAACCACTGGCCTTCATCAGGGGCTCTCAGGAGGGTCAAGGGTAGAGGGGAACAGCCTGGGCTTTGGAGCCAAACAGACCAGGAATACATTTCCCACTCCTAGCCGTGTGGCCACAGCCGGGTCCCTGGCCTCTTGAGGCCTCATTGCTTCATCTGTAAAATGGGGAAGGGGCTGTTGACTCGGATCCAGTGAGACAATAATGCAAGTGAAGTTCATGTAGCACATTTTGTCAAGCATTGTCCCTGGTCCTGGGGACATGGTGGTGAAAGGGCAGGCACAGTCCCTCCTTCTGGAACTCACAGCCTGCTGGTGAAGCCAGGAGAGGAACCAGGCCATCGGGGGAGTTGCAGGATGTCCTGGGAGCACAGAAGAGAGGAGTCGAGGAAGGCTCTATCTGAGCTGAGAAGGATGAGAAGGAGCTGGGGGGAGGTGCAGGGAGGAGGAGGGAATGTTCCAGGAAGGAGAAACAGCACAGTAAAGGCCTGGAGGCAAGAGCACGCACAGGGCATCGGAGGCTAAGGGTGCTGAACAGACGTGAGGGCCCATAAGAGGCACAAAGGACTGGGAAGAGAAATCACGTTCAGCTGAGGAATCAGGAAGGCTTCTTGGAGGAGGTAGCTTGTGCTGGGCTAGAAGCTTGAGCAAGACTTTGACCTTTAGCCATAGAAGGCTGGGCCTTCTAGGTGGTGAGGACAGCACCAACAAAGGTGCAGAGGCCGGGAAGCTTATGGCCCACACAGGGGTGGATGGGCCTTGGAGCACAGACGTGGGAGAGGCAGCAGGAGAGGTTGAAGTCAGGTCAGGGAGGTCCCTGAAGAGCACATGAAGGAGCCTGCACTTCGTTTGTCAGGGCATGGAGAGCCACTGAGGGTGTATGAGCAAGGAAGAGCCAAGATCATCACTGTGCTTCAGGAAGATCAAGAATGAAGAAGAGAAACTTTCAGACGTGGAAGCTTCCATCTTGTCCCTTCAGAGGGGGAAACAAGGACTCAGAATTCTGTGATTTTCCAGAAGCTTTGTTACTTCCCCATGGTTGTGACTTTTCTAGTTCCTTGCCATGATTACCCACAAAACCTAAAACCCGAGACGGAACTGCGAAGGAAGCTGGGCAAGGGGTGGCCTCTTCCGAGGCCTGTCAGGAGGAGGAGAGGACCCCTGAGGGGAGGGGTATAGAAGCTGCTGGGGAGGGCAGACCTGCATGCCAAGGAGGGCACAGAGAGAAGGGGGGAAGATGAGCCAGCTGGGGTGGAGGGGTGGTCACAGGGAGACAGGGTGCCTTTTGTGATGTCCCTGAGTCCCTGCCCCAGGCTGAGGCCCCCTCAACAGGTCCCTACACAGCTGTGGCAGATTTTATTCTGAGCTTGGGAACCTGTCATGGCTCAGAGCGGCCCCAGAACCCCATCCCAAGGGGAGCGCACCCAGGAAATTCTAGGAGCTACACCCTGAGTAGGCAGCCAGCCCCTGACCCCAGGGCTCGGGCTGCTGCCCCTCTGAGTCAGGAGCCAGACCTAGATACTCCCAGGGAAGGCGGTAGCAGGGACGCCAGACTGGCAGACAAGAGCTTCCCTGTGTGTGACCGTGGGTAAGCCACTTACGGCTCTGCACCCACCTTCCTCACCTGGGCTGATCTTCCCCTGCTCCTCCCACAGGTTTGTGTGAGGATCAGACAGGACCACCGGTGGGAACGCGCTCTAAGCTGTGAGGGACTTGGGCAGAGCCAGGCTAGGGAGGGAAGGCTGCGCTGGCTTAGTGGGGCTGGGACCCAGCCTGCAGGAGCACTGAGTCGCACTGTGGGAGGGTTCCTGCCTTGTCAAGTATGCTTGGTGCTTCTGGGTACATCAAGGAGAAAGTCTCAGCTTGGTGCACTTCGGTCTTTAACTCTTTTCTGTCACCTGTTTACAGCTTTTTTCAATAAACTGAATAGGCTCCAGACTTCCTCCAGGAGGCCAGAGCACCCAGCTAGAAATAAATAGCTTTGTTTCCATTGTTTTTATGTTTGAGTTTTCTTAGCCACCCAGAAGCACTGTGATTTTGTGTATTTTAAAGGGAACTTTTGGAGTCCAGTAACATTTTAAATGTTTATTCTCTTTACTCAGCAACTCTATGTCTAGAAATTTATCCTATGGACATAAGCAAATAAATGTGCAAAAATAAATATATTTTACAAATAATGGTCATTGCAGCATAATTTATAATTCTAAAACACTTGGAAATAACCTAAATGCCTCTCAGTAGGGGGTTGGTTAAATAATTTCTTGCACAGTCTTACTTTTAAGCTATGTGCATCTCTCCAAATGGGTGAATTAATGTCTGTATGTACCACTGACCTGTGAGTATGTCCATGATGTATTATTAAGTGAAAAATAACAGGTTGCACAACGGTAGTGGGAGTTTTGTTTAAAATTATTGTTATATGTCTATGTAGATATGTATGGATACAAAATACAAATATTACTATGGATATAAAGGGGAAAAGCCCCTTGAAGAACATAACTAAACTATTAACAGTGAGAGACAGAATTTCCACAAGATAGGTTCCTGCACACGGAGTGGCTAAATAAGGAAAACAAGCATTTAGAGTGTGGCTGAATCTAAAATATGAAAATACACAAACAGAAAATTGTCTATATTATAAAAAATTATTTCTATATTATATAGAAATATTTAATATAGAAATTATTTCTATATTATAAAGAAATTATTCTATATTTTTGGTAATGGATTTTAAAAATACAGGTGTATATTACATAAATACTTTGATAAAATTAGTTTTTTCAGATCACAGGACTTTGTTAAGCTGGAATCACTGCTAATTACGTAGTAGCCACTTGCCTAAGCCAAAATCCATGAGGTTCACGTGAATTTATAGTTATACAAATTAGAAGCAAATGGCATGTTCAAATCCATAAGGAAATATCCTGATGCCTGGTAAAATTAAATTTTAATTGTTGTAAAACTGAACAAGGTAACTAAAATGAAGAGGCCTTTTAGAGACAATGCCCTAATTCAACGAAGGGCCACGGACAGGGTTGTGAGGCCTCCTCAGTGGGAGGTGAGGCCCCAGCAGGAAGAGCTCCTGCAGCCTTTCCCTCTTTTTCCAGGAACAAGGACCCTGGCTGACAGTGAGACAGAAGGATTGTGTGGCACAAGTGGCTCATCTGTCTGAGAGGAAAATCCCAGCTCACTCATTTTCCCTAGGCCTGCCTGGGTGGGGAGGCTGGGAGGCCGGGGATCGGCAGGGGCTGACTTGCCGTTACCCCAGACCCTTGCACCCCCTCTGCACAGGGGCCCGACAGAACCAAGCACTCCCCCAAAGGACTTGTTATTATTTTCACCTGGGCCCTCAGATTCCCTCAGCTCTTCACTCTCACCCACCCCTTTCCTACTCTTTCTCCTGGGGACACACAGCACCAGAAAAGTCAGGAGTCAGGAGACAGGAGTTGGGTCCCAGGCTTCCCCACGCCCTGGCTCTGCTACCTTGGGTGGGCACTTCAGCTCCCTGAGTGCTGACTTGAGAGTCAGCCCAGCCTGGGCTGTTACCCCATCCCTGCCACACTGACCGGATGACCCTGGGCAAGTCACATCAGAACCCCACTTGTAATGTGGGGTGATAGTAGAACTTGGTTCATAGGATTGATGTGAGGGTACAATGAGAAAATGTGTGTGAACCAACAAGACAGCCCTGGCTTATAGTAACTGTTGGGTAAGTGCCAGCCAGAGTTTTATCCCCCCTTGTTTCTTTGTGGCATCATTAGGGAAATTGAGGCCTGATGTGGTGTAATCCACCCAAGGTCCCGCAGGGAGCAGCCAAGGTCTCTTGACCTCCAGATGGAAGCTTTCCCTTGAGCAAACATAATCCCTGTCTGGAATGTGGGCCGATCATTCTCTTTACAGGGCAGAGCCGGGTATTGCCTTCTTCAACTCCTGCCACAGTGGGAGGAGCAGAGGTCACAGGCTCTGGCCTTGTCAGAAGCCAGGCCCTTGGGAGGTGGGCTTTGCATTACCAGGCCCTGTAGCCATTGGGGTTTTCCCTGGTGTGGCTCAGCTGCCCCTGGGTTGGTGGCTGGGCCTGTGAGTCAGAGCTGCCCCATGGCTCTGTTCCTGTCCCCACTGGCAGCCACAGCCCCAGACTCTAGGAGGCAGGCCAGGGAGGCCTGTGGCTCCAAAACAAGGTCCCCCCACCCCACATCCAGAGATACCCCTTCCCCGGCTGAGAGAGAGCAAGGGATGGGCCAAGGACACACAGTGAGTAGGTGCTAGATCTCAGGCTGATGCCTGGTCCACCTCAAGTAACCCCTCCCAAAGGGTGCAGGTGGGAGGGCCAGGAAGCGCCAGCCTGGGTCTGAGACCCCTGTACGCTGCCCTCTCTCCCTAGCAGATCTATTGTCCATGACCCTGTGTCTCGCAGGCTTGGGCTTGGCAGGAGAGCCCATGGCCAGCACCAGGCTGGCTAGTGGGGGCCAAGATGCCTGGCTCATGCTGGCCCCACAGCCTCTGAGCTGCTGCAGCCATGAGGGGTCCGGCGCCTGCCAGGTCTATCCCCTCTGCCCAGCCTGGCCCATTCCCTCCCCTTCATCTGCTCCTCTTCCTCTTCTCTCTCCTCCACCGTCTCTCCTCACTTCTTGCTCTCTGGCCCCCTTGGGCACACTGTCTGCCCTGCTCCTACCTGGGACCCGACCAGGACTCCCCCAGACCTGGAATCTGGGCTCTGGAAGATGCCTCTTTCAAGCCACACCAGCCTCAGTCTGGACCCGTGGACAGAGTGGAGGGGAGGGCAGGCAGGACGTCCCAGCTTAGTAGCCAAAGCCAAAGCACATGGTGGTTGGCGGGGGGCCAGGGGAGCAGGCAGTGGAACCCAGGCTCCTCAGCACCAGAGCCTTGAGCCAGCCTCGCGCCCTCCTGCCCAACTCAGGGCTGGCTACTGCAGAGCCAGGAAAGCCTTCTCACTTCACACCTTGGGAAACCAAGCCCAAGGCCTAGGTCACCCATTTACTAGCAAGGGGTGGGACAGCGCACATCCCCATTTTACAGATGATTGAGATCAGACTCAGAGCTGAAGGGACCTGCCTGGGGAGCTGTGGGGGGACAAGCCCCATTTGCTCCACCTGCCCCACTCCACACCCCCTGCCCCCAGGCACAGGGGCCCAAACCCACAAGAGACCACAAAGTCCATGAGTGAGAAGCACCAGGTTTAATATTAAAATCTTTCCTTAAAAAAGTACACAGATAGGAAAACTTAACAGCATACAAAATAGCACTTCTGTTGTATAAATGTGAGTTAACGTGAGTCCTAAAAATACTTGTAAACCTAGCTGATTATATCTTTGGTACCGTATTGAGAGCCCACTCCTCCCTCCTTGGGCCAGGCTTTGGGGGTCCTGGGGTAGGAAGGTGCCAACCTGCATGGGGGGCTGGTGCCCAGAGGGCTGAGCTTCCCTTAACCCCTCTCCAGCCTTCCCCTGCCAGGGGTCTTGGCCACAGACTCACTCCCTGGCACCTCCAGTGCCCACTGGGCTGGGGACAGTGAAGTGTCACTACTAGGCCTAGGCAGTGACAAGACCATACCCACCATGGGGTACTGCCTCAGGGATGGGGCAGCTGGCAGGTGAGAAGGCAACCCCCAAAGTGCCCACCTCTTGCACCCCTTTCTCAGGGTACCCATCTGAAGCTTCTTGTCCTTTACAGGACATAACTGTCCTCCCTGTCCATTCTGTCTGTGGCACAGACCTGGGCGGCAGGTGCTAGAGTAATGAGCTGCACAAAGTGAGCTGGTCTGCCCTCTTTGCCCCCCTTGCCCAGGATAGCTCCAGAGGTCATCGTGGGTATGAAAGAGGTCCTGTGGTCTTCCCATGCCCCTGGGGCAGCTGCGGGGGCTTTCCAGGACACTGGCTGTCACTCCAAGTCAAGGCCCGGGTAGCTGCGTTCTTGGCCCTTGCTGGGGACCTGGGGAAGGGGCACAGTTCCTGAATCCCCGGAGTGTGATGTGTGGTCTGGAATCTCCCCAGAGTCCAGCTGACCCCAGAATGGCAGCTTAGGGTATTTGGCCTTGCTTCATCTGGACAAATGTGCAACCACCTGGAATATTCTAGAATGTTAGTGCTGGCAGGGCACTTGGAGTTAATGAGTCTAACTTGTTCATTTTTCAAAGGGGAAAACTGAGGCCCAGAGAGGGTGAGGGATTCCTCCAAGGTCTCACAGAAGGTCCAATCCAGAGCCGGGGCCACATACCGGCTCACACATGTGGACACTTCATGCTGGCACGTCAACACCCCCATCACAGATGTGGGACCCGTCTGGCCCTGCAGACTCTGGGGGGCAGATTAAGACTGAAGGTGATGGAGAAAAGCCTGGGACTGATGGGCCTGAAGGACAGGGACACAGGCACCTTCTATGGCTAGGTGTGGTCCCAGAACCCCAGGCAAGGACTGCAGGCTGGGGTGTCCTGGCTCAGCCTCCAGCATTAATTAGCATTAATCAGGTACGGATGGCCCCAGACCAGCTCGGGCCTGGGAAAGTGGAGACTGGCATCACAGAGAGACTGGCATTTTTCTGGGTGAGGCAATGCTGCCCAAGGCTAGGCCCCAGCTTGGCCAGGAGCCAGGGAGGGTAGGGTCTCTTCCCTAGCTCTTGGGCAGATAAAAGTGCGAGGAGAGAACTTTGGCTTCTTGAGGGGTAGCTGGCCAAAGAGAAAAATGTGAATTTACCACCTCATTAACCTAGAGATTCTCTCCAGGGATTCCAAGCTCCCCACCTGTCAGCCAGGGAGAGGATCCCAGATAGTGGCTCACCAAGCCCACGTTTCCCATCTTACATGTGGGGAAACTGAGTCCCCTGGGGGGAACCTTGGCTCAGAGTCACATGGCCTCCCCAGAGGCACAAGGCTGGCTATGGCCCCTGCAGTTCTCTTGCCTCCTAAGCCAGCCCCAGGGTTTGGGGCACAACATGTTAGGGGCAGAAGCCTTCCAGAAGGGGATAGCTGATAAGGGTAGCCTGGCTGACGGGAGGCCCAGCCAGGCCAGGAGGTGCTGGGTGCTGGCAGAGGGGAGCTTGAGGCAGGGCAGGGTGGGGGCCAGCCCCCTACAGGAAGCTGTCCTCCGCTTCGGCCCGCGGCCCAGGGCAGCCTGACTCTGGCCGCTGCTCCACCTGCAGCTCGGGCTCTACCTGGGCCTCGAGCTGCGGCTCCGGCTCCGGCTCCGGCTCTTCCTGGGGCTCCAGGGGACTGTCACAGGAGATGGTGGAGGAGGTGTTGACTTCATTCAAGGTGGAGCTACAGGAAGGAGGCAAGTGAGTAAGGGGCTAGGAGGGAACCCAGTAGGATAATAACAGCCTTAATTAAGAGCTTTCTATGTGTCCAACCTTGCACCCTGGGCCTTACGCGCTTTCGTTCATTTAATCCTTGCAAAGGCTGCGTGAGGCCTGCACCACGGGCAAAGCGCAGCGCAGGGAGGTTATGTCATTGCCCCATTTTGCACGGAGGGGAAGTGTGGGAGCTGGGACTTCAGAGCAGGTCCAGCTGGCTCCAAAGTTCATTTCTCACCTGCCAGCGTCTGCATTCTCTGCACTCCTAAAGGTGTGCATTATCTCATTTAATCCTCACAAGAACCCTCTAATAGAAGCACTTTTACTGTTTTCATTTTACAGAAGAGGAAACTGAGGTTTAAAGAGTGAAGCAGGTGGTCTGAGGGCACAAAACATGGCTGGTATTCACACCCCAAGCTGTTTGAACTCTGTGCTTAACTCCTGGGCACGGTCTACCTGAGGCCTTGGAATGTAAAACAGTCAGTGCGACAAGGCCCTCAGGGCCATATGTGCTCCTAGCACATAGGGAGAAACTGAGGCTCACAGAGGAGAAGCCTTCCCAGAGCTCATAGCAGCTAGTGGCAGAACTGGGACTATAATGCAGCCTGGGGCTCCTGCAACTTCACCTTGGGCTGGATCTTGTTTTGAGGATGGGTCTGGCTTCATGGGGAGCCCCCCTCTCCAGCTCAGGGGAGATCCTGTCTGGACATCAGGTCCAGGCCACAGCTGGGCCTTCCTGTCCAATGCACCCCAGACTGTAACTTCACCACAGTCCACGGCAAAAGAAAGCCACAAATCTCCTTCCCAGTCTGAATTCTGGCCTGAATTCCGGTAGACACCTCTGCCTCCTACAACCATGTGAGGCTCCCTGTGGTCCTCAGGGCATGATGCTGAAGGATAGACTACAGGCCTAAGGCTGGCCATGACCCCACAGTAACAACTGGGGTGCTAGGGTACTAAGTAGGTTTTCTTCTCCTTGAGGCTAGGACAGGGGCTGGAGATGGGACAGTGTAGAGGACCTGTGGGGACTCCCTTAAAGGAAACAGGTGCTTGCAAATAAGTCCCCAGCCCATCCCTTCTCTTCCTAGCCTGCCCTTTCCACCTAAGGGCATCAAAGGTCAAATGAGCTCAATTCTCTCTTCTATTAACTGGCAGGAATAAGTACTCATGCTAGGTAACTTAATTCTGAGGCAAGCCTGACGCCACTCAGATACACACACACACACACACACACACACACACACACACACACACTATACACACTATTGCCTTGGCCACAGTGGCTACCTGGCAAGGCTGGGGGAACCCTCCAGGGGGCCCTCCTCAGCAACCTCAGGTTTGGGGTCAGGCAGGGGGATGATATAGTCATTGTCACCCTCGTTGGGCTGCACAGCAGTGTAGAAGACAGAGCTGGTGTCCAGGGGAGATCGGAGGCCATGGAACCCGGGAAAGCGGGCTTGGGACCGAAGGATGGCGGGGTGGTCGCTCCTCAGAAATTCCTCATCCACCTGCTGATACTTCTGCTCCGTGGGGCAGGGAGAACCAGAGAAACAGGGATGGTCAGACCAGAAACGCCTTTAGTGATCATCTAACCGAGCCCCTCCGCCTTTGTATGCATAAGGCAATCAGTGCTTATTTATAAGGAAAGGGATTTGCCCAAAGCCACGCAGCTGAGCTGTCCACCCACCTCCCATAGCATCTCACAAGACAAGGTGAGCTCAGGACCACCCAGGGAGGGGCAGTTATGGGACCAGCCCTTGTGACCCTAACTTCCCCTACTTCAGAGTAGACAGGTACAGGCTCTCATCCTGCCTCAACCTCCTTTGGTGGGGCCCCAGTTTCCCTTGCTATGAAATGGTGATGTCCACTCCTTCTCCCTGGTGGGAGTAGGGTGAGAAATGGACATACAGAAGGAGCTGTCTGTGTCTGCGTCAAAGGCAATGTGCATCTCCTCCTCACTCTGACCCCTTGTGGGACAGGGCAGGGTTTGGGGCCCCTACTGGCCCCATTTGCCTTGGACGAGCCTGCGACAGGATCCAAGTGGTCATGTAGCCTGGACTTGTTCACACGTCTGAAGGGGCCCTGCCATTTGGCATGGGTGCCAAGGCCTGAGGAAGGCTGCAGGATGGGTAGGCCTGTAGGCCCCACTCCCTGCATCAAATCAATCGGCTTCCACATAGGATTCAACTTCTCAAAGTTCTGTGCTGCTAAAATAAATTAAGCTCATAGCTCCAGCCCATCCCCTCCTAGTACTGGCAGGCAAACTGAGGCCCAGAGAGGGTGAAGTGGTTCCCCAGATACCAGCCCATCACACAGAGCCTTGTACCCAGTGTCTCACTTCTGCATCCACCCCTGCCCTGCCTCAACATACCTTTTTGTAACCCTCACCCAGCAGTCTCTCGAGAAGCAGTACCAGCTGGGAAAAGGGGGGCCGGATCTCAAACTTCTCTTCCCAGCATTTCTGCATGATCTCATAGCTGGAGAGGGGAGAGAGGGTCAGGGGTGGGGGGAGGGGGGCGCTGGGGGAGCTGGAGGCTGCCCCTCTCAGAACAAAGCGAGGGATGGCCGGTGGGTGTTGTTTTTCTTGTTACTGCCTCTGGACGTTCCCATGGGAAGCCCTCCCAGCACCCCAGTCTACCTGGTTCCATGGGGCCGACTACACCTTGGTGAGCACATGACCCAGGTTTGGTCAGTGGTTTTCATCCCCTTAGCTCAGTGGCTGGTTCTGGATGGCATGTGACCCCAACTGAGCCTTTGAAAGTCAGTTCTGGGATCTTTGCTGGAACTACAGTGCAAGCAGTATGACATGAGTCTGGCACTGTTGGCAGCCACTTGGGGAGTGCCAGCTTGAAAATGAGGCTGTACAGGGCAAAGCAGAGCCCAGGGCTAGAACAAGATGTTCCTGGTGACATCCTCTGAACAGCTGAATCCAGTTATACCTAGGCTTTCTTGATCTCTGAGCTAATCAATCTCTGTATCTTTGGTTTAAGCTGGCGGGGTTGGATATCTCTTGTTTGCATCCACAAAATCCTCCCAAAGGCACAAGGCTCCACTCACATCTCATCAGAGGCGTGAGCAGGCTGGGCCATGCGGTAACCCCGCTTGATGGCGTTGTAGAACTGCTCATTCATGGGCAGCTCCGGGTAAGGGGTGCCGCCTGTCAAGGAGCAGAAACAAGAGATACATAGGCTCAGGGGAGTGGAAAAGCAGAGGTACCCTCTTCTACAGGACAAGGAGAGGCATGCTGGCCCTGTTGTGGGTGAGGGGGCTGTGCCCTCGGCATTGGGAAACGTGGGCTCCCTGTGGGCTCCAGAAAGAGACCGCATCCCCCCCTAGGACAGAGAACCAGAGAACACCAGAGCCAAGCAGGCTTTTAGATGTCACTGTCCAAACCCCTCAATACTCAGATGGGGGGCTAAAGATGCCCAGAGAGGGCAAAGGACTTGTCAAAGTCACACAGCAGGGAAAAAGCAGCAGAGTGGGGACTCCAACCAGACCCCTGACCGCTCTCCCAGGGCCCATCCCACAGCCCTCCCCAGGCAGAGGTGTGAGTGGTCAGACACCATGCCATGCCACACCACTGAGGGCAGGGGAAGAAGCAAGTGTACCCAGGGTGAAGATCTCCCAGAGCAGGATCCCAAAGGACCATACGTCGCTCAGGGTGGTGTAGAGACTGTTGAAGATGCTCTCCGGGGCCATCCACTTCAGTGGCAGGAAGGTCTGCGGGGCGGTGAGGACGGGTGCTCACGCAAGGAAGCACTGAGAGGCCAGGGCCTCAGCCCCACTCTGCCCTGGGGCTCAGCTCCTGCTCACGCCTGCTCCCGTGAGGGCCCTGCTCTCTGCCCCACACAGTTCCCATGTCCATCCCAGTGCTGGCCAGAGGATCAGAGGCTGTTTCTGTTCTCACCAACTGGGGACATGGCAGCTCCTGTCCCTAGGAAAAAGCCCCAGGGTCTGCGTAGAGGGGTGGGGGAGCCGGAGACATGCCAAGGCACCACCTAGCTCTCATCCTGGCTGCCTTCCATCTCTGGACCTAGGGTACCTCCACTTGACATTGACTGGAAAGTGGGGAGCTGAGTGAGAGGCAGGATAGTCATGTTTTAGCCAGACTAATCCCAACTACTGCCTGTGACCTGCTCATCTGCCTTGCTCTGTCACCTGGGCTTCTTTCTCTGCCCACCACCGCTGGAATGACACATTTGGCCTGCTCCCCCTTCCCTACCCGCCTGGCCCCATCACAGCTGGCCCCTCGCCCCCATGCACAGCTGAGTGGCTCCCCTTCATGTCCCTGTACACACAGCTGGGCAGGCACAGCCCACCACCGCTGGCAGGGCAGGTCACGTGGAGCCCCATACTTATCTCTTATGAGCTGTGGTCACGTTGATCAGGAAGGAGTCTTCCTGGGGTCAGAGGCACATTGACGACAGCCCCACGGGCCCAGGGAAGGTACTCACACTGCCTTTGGAGATGTAGTTCGAGTCCCGCATGATGTCTCGAGCCAGGCCAAAGTCACAGATCTTGACCAGCTTGCCCTCGCAGATGAGCACGTTCCTGGCTGCCAGGTCTCGGTGGACACACTGGGTTGGGGGAAAGGGGAGCTGAGGCCTTGGGGACAATTGTGAGGAAAGATCTTCCACGTCAAGGGCTTTAGGAAAAATGCATCACTGCCCAGGTGTGAGGGGCTGCCCAGGTGTAAACGTGTTCTCTGTCCCTACCCACCAGAGTGGTCGTGTACTTGGAGGACTCTGGCTGACTGGGTGACCCGCCTCCCCACGGCCTCCACCCTGCCCCACCACAGCCACACGTACATTCTTGGAGGCCAGGAACTCCATGCCATTGGCCACCTGGTAGCTGAAGCCCACGAGGTCCGTGTAGCTAAGCACTGGGGACTCGTTGATCAAAGTTGCCTGACAGGTCCTCTCGGGGGCTAGGGGAGAGCAGAGGGTCACCCACTATCTCATGTCTCCTCATGGCCCACAGGACCCCCGCCCTTTGGCTCCTGGGAGCCTGAATGTCTAAGACAGGTGGCTACTGATCTTCTAGGTCTCCCCCAAAAGGAGAATGATTTCCTGATACCTAACTAAAACCACTCCTACTCTATCAGTGCCCTCATTGGCCAAAAAAGTTTTGGCATTATTAGCCATCGGGTCACCTTTGTTTAGTCTGGCCTGCCTCTCAGGGACACTAGGCCAGCCTGGGGCCAGCTCAGAGCAGACCACTTTTCCCCAAGGCCCCCAGAGGCCAGGTCCTCCCCCACCCCGCTCCCCCACTCCCTGTGGGCTGGGTGCATGCCTCTGGACCCATAAACAGGGCTTCAGGTCAGGGCTCCACCACACAGCAGCTTTGGCCAGGTGGCTAGCCTCAGTTTCCACATCTATGAAATAGGCACAAGGCCCCCTTCCTCCCAGGGTTGTTGCAAGACTAGGCACGTGAAAGGCTTTGACAAGAATGTATCACTGCCCATGGGCATGAGCCCATGCATGCAGGTGTGAGGACACTGTGTCCACCCACCAGAGGGGATGTAGTTATCATAAGGGGCCATGTAGTTGGAGGACTCGATGTCTGCATATTTGACGTCTCCTTTCATGTCCAGCATGGGCACATAGTCCACCGACTCGTCCTTGCTCATGTCCATGTAGCCACCATCGCTCTCCCCAGTCAGGGACACATGGCTGGGGGTAGAGGAGCATCTTAGGAGAGTTGCAGGCTTTCCCTTCCCTTCCCCTCCTGCCCCTTGCTCACCCGGGGCCCACGAGGCCCTGCCACTTGTGGATTTCTTTTCTCTCGCGCTCACTCTCCTCTTTCAAACTCTTGGGCGCTGAGCTAGGCGCTGGGGCTGCCAAGGTGACATAAGACCCAGAGAGCTCACACCCACAGGTAATTGCAGCGCCCCAGGACAAAGGTCATAAGATGGGTGTGTGCAAAGGCGCCTTTCTGTGGCCTCTCCAGCACCACCCAGCCATGATGCCCTACTAGTGACCAGCCACAACCCAGCCTGGGCAGCAAGGAATTGCCTTAATACCTCTGCCTGCAGCATTAGTTCCCCAAAGAGCTATGGGACCATACACATGCGTCTCTATGGGCAGGAAAAAGACAGGAAGGAAATTGATCAAAATGTTGGGGAGGACAGGAGTGAATTTTAATATCTTCTTTTGTATGCTTTTCCAAAGTTACTCTTATCTTTGCTTTTGTAATCAGCAAAAAAGCTAAGAAACGTTCTTTTTGGAAAAGAGGAAAAGGAGCTGAGCTGCCTGAGGGACCGTGGGGAGGCTGCAGTGAGGGGCAGAGCCTGGGGCACTACCGTGCAAGTCGGGAGGCCTGGCTATCATCTCACCAGTGCCTGGGCGCCCCGTGTGCCCTGGGACAGGAGGGCAAGACACCAACGACACAGGGATGGTGTGAGGGTTCAAGGGGGTCATGTCTGCAGAGGGCTTAGCACAGGGCCTGGCACACTGGGACAGACCCACGCCATCGTCATCATTACTGTTATTCCCTCGTCTGGGCTGGACTGACTTATGGAACAGCCCTGGCTCCAGAAGCGATTCTGCGCCCCCTCCCCAGCCTCTGCTTCCTCTCCTGGACAAGGAGGGAGTGAGCAAGTGCTCCCAGGTGCCCCAAAGATTCAAGCCCCTGGCCTGCCTCCCGGTACCTGGGCAGGAGCAGCCCGACAACCGGCAGGGCATTGCTGTAGAGCTCAGCGCTGGGCGGCCGGCGCTTGTCGGAGTGATGCTGCAGGAAGGTGTGTTTGTTCCGGTGCAGGTAGTCCACCAGGTCGCCATAGCGGCAGTACTCGGTGATGATGTAGATGGGTCCTGCAAAGGGACAGGCTCAGGGGCAGTCCCTGGGGAGGCCTCAGGCTTCCCATCAGGGCCTTGAGGCTACTAACAAGGCTGGATGTGGGAGAGGCAGTTTGGCACCATGGCTAAGAGGCTGGGTGCCTTGCAAACCTGGGTTCTTTTCCTCTGTGAATGCAAGCAAGGTACTTAATCTCCCTGAGCCTTACTTTCCCCATCTGTTAAGTGGGGCTAATAATACCCACCTCAAAGGGCTGGCACATTAATCGGATAATGCTTTTGTTGGCCTGGCACATGGCAAGCACACAGTGTTAACTGTTATCAGTATGTTTTTAAAATAAAGCTTATTTTGCAGCCCAGTATATAAAGCATATAAAAGCAACTGTTTATTATTATCAGCTTCCTATCTAAATTCAAATACAATGCATTTACTTAAAGTCAATCAGTGAGAGCTTGAAGACATTGATGAAAACAAAAATTTTGAAATGAGTGATCATTGCGGACATAAATTAGTCTTCGTGTGCAATGTACTTCTGTATTTTGTCTTGGTTGCACAATACTGAGGAAAATCCCAAATCTCACAATAAGCAGCTGCAAATGGCAATAACTTTTTTCTTTTTTTTTTGCAGCCTAACCTGCAATCAGAGCTTCAAATCAACACAGTTGGCCAAAGAGGCTTTCTTCTACAATGTGAATGAAAGTAGCTCTCAATTAGCATGCTGGTGGTCTCCAATGGTGAGAATACAACTCATCTTAGTGTCATTTGAGCTATTATTTACTACAGTTTTCGAAATGTATTGTAAAAATTTTAAAATATCAGAGAACACTTTGATTTGGCAACCACTGGGGCTGGTGACCTGAAGAATCCTCTGGCAGTGAAGGTGTCCTGATTCTAAATCCCACACCCATCTGGAACTGTGAAATGAGGGCGCTGGACAGGGTGGGTGAGGACCCTCTAGCTGGAGTGGACTGAGGAGGGGGCAGGGCAGGGAGGGGGCGGCCTTGGCTGGCCAGGCGCTCTCCCAGAGCCCTCTGGGGCGTGGGTTTGGTACCTCCTTTGGTGCAGGCCCCCAGCAGGTTGACCACATTCAGGTGGGGCCCGAGGTGACTCATGATCTTCAGCTCTGACATGAGGGCTTGCTTCTCACTGCTGCGGGCTGTGGCTGAGGGAAAGGGGGTCTCATGCCAGGTCCAGTCTCTGAGGCTCCATGGAGGCCCCAGCGGAGCCTATTCTTGCTCTTCCGCCCCACCCTGGGCTATAAGATGTAGGCGGCCTAGGGGGTGAGGACCCACGCTTTGGGGAGGGGAGAGCCAGGGGAGGAGGTGGCGGGGGGCGGGGAGGGAAGGGCGGTTGCCACAGGGCTGAAGAGGCTAGCCCTCTTTCCCAAAGCAGAATCAGGAGTGGTAATGGCTGCAGTGTGACTGCCCATCCTACGCCAGTGAATCAGATCAAGCCGCTCTAGGAGAGGTTGAATGTGTGGAGTGGACCAGAGGGGAGGTGGGAGCCCAGATGTCAGGGAGTGGGTTCCAAGGACTCACATTTCAGCATCTTGACGGCCACTTTCATTGTGGCCTGCGAATGGCTCAGGCCATGAGCCGTGGCCTCCACCACCTGCCCAAAGGCCCCGGAGCCGAGGGTGCGTCCTGGGGCAGAGATGACCCCTCAGCTCCTGGCCCACCAGGAAGCTGCATCCCCCTCCCTTCCCGCCCGAGGATGGGGAAGAGCCACTCTCTTAGGTCAGCCTAGACATCCCTCAAACCACCAGAGAGCACAGCTCCTTTGCACCCCCTCAGCCTCCCCAGCTAAACCAAGCACAGGCCTGGTACTCAGCCTGTCATCAATGCTTCCTCTTTTGCCACAAAGAAGTCCCATCTCACAAGTCACAGGATGCTAGGACCTCAATGCTGGACAGTCCCTGGGGGATCAACTTATCCTCATTGTACAGAGTGGGAGACTGAGGGCCCGAGAAGGCAGGAAACCAGGCCTAGGTCTCACAGCTGGTCATGGCTAGGCTGGGACTGGACCTCAGACAGTCTTCCCATCCATCTTGAGTCCCCAGACTGCCAGGTGAGGCCTCTCAGGACTGACCAAGCACAAGCTGGTCCCGTGGCACCTCCCATGTGGAGTCATAGGGCAGCTGCATGGGGTCCACGTAGATGTACTCATGGCCGTCAGAGCTCACAGACTCAATCACCTTCCATCGGATCTCGTAACGTGGCTTCTGCAGGACCAAGACCAGGAACGCATCGTCAGATGGGGTCTTTGGGCTTGAGGCCCATTAGGTCCAGCCCCTTATAGGATTGATGGGGCAAGAGACCCTGAGGCCTAGGGAGGGGCTGGGGCATATCTGAAGTTACATAGCAAGTGCTCAACTGAGCCAAGGCCTTCATGGGCTTAGAGGGAACAGGAACTGGGGGGCCCCAGCATAGCAAAGGAGCCTTCAGGACTTGGCAGGCTGAGGAGCAGCTGACCGCCAAGGGCCCAGCTCATCAGAATCTCCTCCCCAGCTTCTCTTAGAGCCTCAGCTGCTCCTCAGATGGGAGTAGAGGAGCAGGCGGCCCCAGAAAGTGACACCAGGTAGAGGCACTCTGCTGGATGTGGTGGGCCCCTCCCCATGCTGGGTCAGTCACAGTGGGAATCTCAGAAAGATGTAACCTTAGAATGTTGAAATCACAGGATGTTAGAATCACAGGATAGGAATCTTAGACTGATAGAATCATGAGGTGCTGCAATCCTGATTCAGGAATCTTAAAATGTTGGAATCACAGAATGGCGAAATCTCAGAACAGAACATTGAAATTACAAATGAGTAGGATCAGAATGCATTTCAGCAGAATCACAGGAGTCTGTGAGTGAGAGTTGGAAGGATCCTGGAGTGCATGTAGTCCACCCTGTGGTCCCTGCCCTGTGTCTGGGATGGGAGAGATGATGCCTGAGCAGGACTTGGGGACAGGGGGACATAGCAGGGGCAGGGAATCCTGGATGGCCTAGGCTAGGCCCTTGTCAGCCCAGGCTGGGGGTGGAGGCAGCTCAGACACCCAGTGTCACTCTATGTGAGTTCCCACCTGAGCTCTATGCAGGGCCCTGCACATGGCCAGATCACGCAGCATTCAAGGAATGCAGGTGGCCCCATGACAAATAATGGTGTGCCAGTCTGTACCCATCAGGCCAGGGTGGGGCTTACCTTCTGCCAAAGCATGATAAGGATGATGAGGGAGATGATGGTGAGGACCACCAAGGCCAGGATGGCTGAGATCACCACCACCTTGAAGGGGAGGGCTAGAGGCAGGGAAGAGAGCAGGCCATGAGCAAACAGGGTGCTTGGTAGCTGCCCTCCCCTCACCCCAATTCTGGCACCACAAGTCCTTTTGTGCCCATCCTGCCCAGAATTGAAGCCCCATGCCTCCCCACCAGCCTATGATGTCAGACCCTCAGCCTCCCACTCTGAGCCATACCTCCAGCCTTTCCTGCAAACACCCATGCCCTTCAGTAACTGCCCCAGCTCAGATCCCTGCCGGCCTCCACATCCCTTCAGCCCTTGCCAGGGTCAGCCTGGCTTCGCTGCCATAGCTGTAGACTGGGTGCAAAAATCCTTCTCTGAGTTCCTGCCCATTGCCTGGACAACCCACTCGCCCAGAAGTCCCTGAGGGCTGGGCTGTGGCTCACCTCTCCTCTGCACCCACGCCTTTATTGGGGCAGTCACAGTGAGGTCAGACTCTAAGTTCCATGCCTGAGTGGCCCATGGCCTGAGTGAGTGACCACTGAGAGGCAGTGACTGAGCTCCCATGGCCTGATGGATCCAGACTGCAGAAAGGACCTGCTTCCTTCCCAGTTTCACTCAAGGGCCCAGTGGGGTTGAAGTAGTGATGGTAGTTATAAAGCGTATCCCCCAGGCACTGGGGTAAGCAAGCAGGGCTAACATGGCCCCCCAGGGCCTAAGTCTCCCCCGCCCAAGGCCTCAGTCTCTGTGCTGCATAGCTTCCCATTCCTTCCCATTCTCCCCATCCACCCCTGCCAGACCCGCATCTCCCCTGCCCTGCCCCACTGGCCATCCATGAGGTCCCCTGGGAACTTGTTCCCTCCTCCTCCTCTGTCCCCCATCTGCCCTTCTCTGCTCCCCAGGGAGTCCTGTCCCACTTCCCCCTCTGGGTCTTCTCCCCGTCCCTTCCTCCTTAGGGTTGCACCCCTCTCCTCCTCCTTCCCACTAGTCCACATCCCGGTCCTGAGGCAGAAGCCTGCATGTTCTAGGGAGAACTCTCTGAAGGCATGCAGGAGCTTCATGCAGCTATCCCAAGCCCTGGGCGCTGAGGCATGGCTTCCCTCAGGCCTTAGTCGCATGAAAGCATCACTTCTGCCTTTGCTCAGAGCTGGCCTGCCCCTCAGGCTGTCCACACTGTCTGCCCAGATGCCCACGTGCTCAGGGATATGTGTGCATGTGTGGGAGTGTGGGTGCAATAAGGGTATTAAAGAAGCCTCCCCGTCCAGCACAGGGCAGGGGGCAGGAGGCAGGTCTGTGTACACAGGCACGTGCATGGACACTCCCATGGACACAGGTGTCCAAAAGGCCTCACGTGGGCTTCAGAGCCCTGCCTGCTCTGGCTTCTGCCTACCTCTGTAGCTCCATCCCTTCCCACTTCCTTCTCCTTTATCCCCCCTTCCCCCGCCACCCCAAATATCCATATACCCTATGCTGCAGCCAGGTTGAGTTGAATTCCTTTAATTTCTCGGAACTCATTTTGCCTCCAGGCTTTTGCACAGGCTACCCCTGTGACTGGAACACCGTTCTTTACTACACTAACTCCTAGTCATTTTTTAGGTTTCGACATAACAGGTTCCTTTTTCTAGGACACTTTCTTGAATCCCACAGCTGCACATGGGGCCCCTTCTCCCTCCAGGCTTTCCCTACAGACTGTTGATCCCGACTGGGACAGCCTAGATCCTTGTCTGTCTTCTCTCTCTGGACTATGGGCACCAGGAAGACAGGCAGGGCTAGGCCCCTTGACCTCTATACCCCAGTGAGAAAGAAGTTGGGTCCCCATGACTTTACTGAATGAAGAAACAGGTGGGTAAATGAATTACGTGCATACAGGTGCATGCACGCACAGGGATGGGTGAGTAGCTATGCAAAAGTATCTGAGCACTGGTAGGCACTGTTCATATGTGCAAGCATTACACATGTAGTGTACCTGCTAACACACATACATTTGCACAGCAGGCATGTGTTTGAGGATTGTGCTTGTACACTTTTCCAGAAAGGTGTGCTGTAATTATATGCTTTCAGACATGTGCTATGCCAATTTGCACACACACACAGAAATTATACATGCATTGCTTGTACATGTGTGTGGGGATTGTGCACCTATAAGTACATGTATACAGATATACTCTCTGTGGGTTTATACACATGTCCGGGGATTAGGCATACTCACGTACATGGCTTACAAACATACATTTGGTGGGTTTACACACATGGACAGTCATGGTGTACACTTGAGCACATGCTTACAGACATACACTCTAGCTTTATGGGTTTATCTGGGCATTGGGCATTCTTCAGTACAAGGTTTATAAATCTACTCACAGAAGGTTTGCACCTGTGTTGAAGGATCAAGCTTGCTCATGTACATGGCTTACAACATACATACAATTTATATACACTACACATAAGGAGATAGTGTCATTCATATCCATGGTTTACAGACTTGTGTCTGTACACATGTGTACCCACAATGTGTGTTGTGTATGTGCACAGGAACACATTCTGGTGGGTTTCACAGTGCTCCTGTGTGTCCATGGGCACGTGGACTCTCTTGGCCCGCTGTGGGGGCATGGGCACAGACCCAAGTTTGGCAGTGTCAGGGTGGGGGTTGGGGTTGCCAAGAGCTGCCGAGGCTGGAGGACTCACAATGCGGCACCACGATGACCTCCTGTGTGTCCTGGCCTGCAGCATTGCGCAGCGTGCAGCGCACTGACATTGGCTGATCCACGTGTTGCAGGCGCAGCATGCTCACCACCTCAAACTCTTGTTCCTCCTCCCAGTACGTCACGTTAGTCTCCAGCTGGCTCTCTTCCTCGGAACTGTTCCCCAGGGGTGTGGGTGGCAGCTCACGTGGACACCTGCCAGGAGAGGCAGCAGCGTTGGCTACCTGCCCCTCCCCTCTGCAGATAGGGAAACTGAGGCCAAAAGCAGGCAGTGCCAGCCACAGCCAGAGTGGTGGTGGAAGGAGGTAGGGCGTGTCCAGTTCTTGCTACCTTCCACTGCCTGGTCCTGAGCTGGTTCCTTCTGTGGTCCCCACAACTGACCAGCAGGGGGCACTCCCATCCCAGAACTGAGAACCTTATTGCCAAATGCACTCCTCTCATTTGACCCCCCCAGGGTCATACAGCCTGTAGAGGGCAGAGGCAGAACCTGAACTCAGTCCTGTCTCTGTCCATTATACTAGAATCAGCCTGGCCAGGGGTGCAGAATAGATCTACGGGGTGGGTGCACAGACCTTGCCCTGTGCTGGGACAAGGGCAGCCCTGGGTTCAAGGTAAGGAAAAGGGGCCATTTAGGTCATATAGAGCATCTCCAAGGAGGTGGTAGATCAGCCTTCTAAGATGTGGCTCTAGCCCAGAGCAATATGCCAAGAGGAAGAGCCTGGAATGTAACCTTCACTGGGTCCTTCTAGCCAGCTATAGGTACCCCGGAGACTGAGGCCCAAGTCCGCTCACCTTTTGAAGTCTCTGCAGGCAGACCAGATGATGACCGGCTGGGGCATGCCTCGGCCGCGACAGCGGATTGTCTGTTCCCCACTGGCAGGGTGGCTCTCACTCAGCTCCAGCACACGGACGGGGACTGCACGGAGAAGGTGCAGGGTCAGGAGGAGATGGGGAGGTCAGAATAGACAGCCAACAGGAAAGGCCTTCAGGGAGGACCTAACTCAGAGTCTCCCCTGGGGGGAGGAGGGCTGTAGACTGCAGGTGTACATTAAATACCAGGAATCCCCATGTGAAAACTGATGGATTCCCCTTCTGGGTACTTCAAAGGGAAAGCCTCAGTAGGGTGCTAGTCTGTCTTTAACACCTCTCTGAGACTTGCTAATCTTCCCTTTTAACAAGGAGAGAGCAGGCCTCAAGCTCAGAGCCCTGGGCAGCCAAGCTCACCAAGCTAGAATTTAATAGCATTGTTTTGTTTTCTCTGAGTTTATTTTAGTGGTTGCTTTATATTTATGACATGTGATGCTGATTTTCCATCTACAATTGAGAGGTTAAATTTTGCCTTTCAAAATAAATTTATTTTTAGAAAGTCAATTGACAAAACATTAAGTCATTATCATGTCATTGCTCTGCTCCAAACCCTGTGATGGCTGTTCGTTTCAGAAAGAGCAAAAGCCAAAGTCTGCGGCAGGCCCACAAGGACCTACATGATCTGCCCTCACTTCACCCCCCCACTACCCTGTCTCTGCTCTGACCGTATCTCCCACCACTCTCCCCCTCCCCCTGTTCTGGCCACACAGGCCTTTCTGCCACTGCTCTGGCCTTTGCCCTGCCTGGGGTACCCCCCCCCCCCAAATGTCCACTTAGTTAATGCCCTCACCTTCAAGTCTTCGTGAAAATATCACTTCCTCAATGAGGCCAAGCCCGATGAGGCCAAGCCTGATCACTGTATGTAAAAGTGCAACACTCACCACCCCCATGCCCAACACTCTCTAGCTTCCCTCCCCTGCCTTTTTTCTTCCCTCCCACAGTGTTTGTTACCTTCTAACCTATGGAATTTGCTGGGATTTCCCCCTCTACTGTTTAATGTTTGTCTTTCCCCACTAGGATGCAAATTGCACAAAGGCAGGGAAGGCCTCAAGAACCTTGAACAGACTGGCATATTGTAGTTGCCCAATAAATATCTATTGAATAGTATCCATTCTAAATATCTATTGAATAATACAGTATAAGTGGTATGTGAGAAGGAAAACTCATGGTGTTGGTACATGAATGCCTCAGATTTTGGAGATACCAATCTAGCCTGATAGCCTCCTTGTATAGCTGGGGAAACTGAGGCCCAGAGAGGGGACATGCCAGGTTCACACAGCAGTGGGTCAGTGGCCTAGAACCCAGTCTCCTGAGTTCCAGGCTGTCTCTCAAGCTTCTCCTATGGGTGAGTGGACAGTGCAGGAAGGGAGAGGGAATGCGGGCAGGGAGGGGAGGAGAAGGGAGGTCGGGGGGGGCAGGTGAGCCTCACCATTGATCTGCAGCTGGAAGGACAGCTGGGCCTCAGCATCCTCATTGAAGGCCCGCATGGTATAGTGGCCAGCCTCTGCCACCTTCACCCGCACCAATGTCAGCTCTGACACATACCTGGGGAACAGGATAGGCAGCAGTCAGAGCTGGAAGAACTCTTATAGACACCCCTGCCCCCCGCCACCCCACACCCCACACCCCACACCCTGTACAGACAGGGAGGGGAAGGGCTTGCCAGGGTCATACAGATGTCAGTAGAAGAGGCAAACTCAAACCCAGTCTCCTAAATCCCCACCCATAGGCAGTTCCACTGAGCCAAGAGGGAGGATTGGGAGGGATTAAGGGGAGGGGTTAGAGGGAAAGTCCTATTTCCCTCCCCTTCAGAAAGGCCTGACACTGCTTTATCCCAACATATCTCAGTCTCCGGCAGTGAGTGTCCTGCCTGGCACCCTCTTCCCCAGTCATATGGCCTTTTTCTTCTTGGCTGCTGCCTGCGGGCCCCACCCATCACAAGGATAACTAAACATCTGGGTGATCATCTGACCAGTGTCTGATTCCTCCACTAGACTAGAAACTCTAGGAGGGATGGACCAGTCTGCTCTGGTCCCTGCAGCATCCCCAGCGCCTGGCACGTGGTAAGCTCTCAGAAAAGGTGGGCCTACATTTGTCCAGTGGCTAGAGGCCTCAAAGAACAATAGCTTCAAGAATGGAGTGGACGGGCAGCTGCTCACCGCGTCTCAGACACATTGCGCGTGGATAGGGCAATCTCGCCCGTGCTGGAGTCGCCCAGAGTGCGGTTGTCCTTGAACCACAGGACTGTGGGCGGAGGGTAGGCCTCGAACACCACCTGCAGTGTCCGGCTCCGGTGTAGCTCAGCGAATTGCAGAGCGCCCACATCTTCCAGCAGCCGCACGAAGCCGCTCTCTGCAAGAGGTGGCCGTCAGGGGTGGGCCCCTGGGGGGCGGGGCTATGCCCGGCCACCAATGGGACAGCGCCCGTTCCGGGGGCGGGGCTCCTGGAGGCGGGGCATCAACTAAATGCCAGAGGAGCCCAGTCTTGGGGGTTGGGGTTTTAGGACACCAACCCGTGAGGGAGTTACCGGAGCTGGGGTTGAAGTTGCGACCAGGACGGTGTGTGCTAGGAGAAGGGGTCGAATTTGAGGCTGATGTTGCTGAGGCCGGCTTTGAGGTTGGGACTGGAGTTGTAGTTCTCTGTTCTGGCTCCGTAGTGTGGCTGAAGTAAGTCGGAGCCTGGGACTAGTGCTGAGGTTTAATTTGGGGACTGGGCTGCCTGGGCCTGGGATGGCCGTTGGGATAAGAAATCAGGTTGGGCCTGGGATTCTGGCAAGGCGGAAAGTCTAGGCTGAGATAGGGTTGGATTCTGGGTTGACACTGCACTTTGGTTTGGGTTTATCCCAAAATTGGAGCTTTGGATGGCATAAAAGCTAGGGCTGTACTGGAGTGTGGCTGATTGTACCCCTGGCCGGTGACAAGCTCCGGGTCCAGCTCAGGCTGGGGGTTGGGGCTGAGCCCAAGACACGTACCAACCACAGTGATATTGATGGCCTTTTCATCTTGATGGTCGTTTACACTCTCTGACACATTGCAGATATAGGTGCCTGAGTCGCCTAGCTCAGCGTTGGGGATGTGCAGGATGGAGACAATGTGGTAGGGCATATCCCAGAGGAAGTCGGTCACTGGCTCCACCAGCCGCCCACTCTGCAGGGACAGGTGAGGCAAGCCCCCCAAATCAGGAGGGGTCCGTGAGGAATCAGTTTGCAAGCCGAGATATCCATCCATGCCTGGCCCCTCCTCCAACCTCTGGCCCAGCATTACCTCCTTGCGGGGGTATGTCCACTCAAAGTTGACCACCTCATTCCCGATCACAATGCACATGAGGGTGATGTTCTCACCCTGGCGAACCACAGTCTGCACTGCGCTCACGGAGACATTGATGAATGACACTGGTGGAGAGAGACCGGCTTAGGGCTGGGGAAGTCACCACCAGCCACCAGCACTATAGCTCGGTGATGGGGTGAGGCCCAGAGGGGGAAGGGATGACTGTATAGAAGATTCATTCATCCGGCAAATATTTATTGAATACCTACTATATACCAAGTACTATTTTAGGCACTGGGGCTACAGTGATGAACAAAATAGACAAAATCTCTGTCCTCATGGAGCTGACACTCTAGAAGAAATAACAGCCTGGAAATCAAAGTACTCTCTGGGGATCTAAGTACAGGAGAAATTTATCGAGCACATACCATGGACCAGGTACCTTCCATCTTTTGTTTTATTTAATCTTCACAATAATCCTATAAGGCAGGCAGTCATTATTATCCTCGCTTTACAGAGGAGGAAGCAGGCTCAGAGAAATTATGTGCTCTGTGTAAAGTCACTCAGATGGGAAATGGCAAAGCTGGGATTTAAACCCAACTGGCTCCAAAGCCACTGCCTTTGCCCACCCACGTTATACAGCCCAGCTCTGCCACTAACACATTCTGCAACAGTGGGCAAACTCAATGCTCTCTCTGAGCCTGAGTTTCCTCATCTGTAAAATGGGGAAAACACCACCTCTTTTCCAAGGCTGTAGTGAGAATCCAATGAAAAATAGAGTTGCATTTCTGAACTGGAAAGGGCTATACCTCTGTGAAGGGTTATACTTGCCTCTGCTGAGCATCAGGCCAGAAAGGGGGCTCACCCTGGAGTCTGTAGACATAGTAGGCATCGGAATCCACCTCCCTGTCCCCGATGGTGGTTTTGCAGATGTAGCTCCTGTCCTCAAAGGTGCCAGAAAAACCACGTTGGTGGTCATAGGGGACAGGCAGCGGGACATCCACTTTCTTCTCGTGCAGTGTCACCACCAGCTGTGGGTCTGTCACTCGGCATGGAATTGTGATCTCAGTTATTTCCGTGACAAAGATGAATAGTTCCTCGGCATCATTAGGGAGGAAGCCCACAGTGGGATCTGCCAGGGTGAAGCCATGAATGAGGTTCAGGGAAACTGGGTGTCTGGCTATCCTCTGAATCGCCATGTGACTTTGAGCCCTCTCTGGCCCTCAGTCTCCCCATTACAGAATAAGAATGCTCCCAGAAGTCCCTTCCAGCTCTAACATTTAATATTGACAATGCCAGGGTAAGAAAGAAGACAAGCCACAAGTTAAAGCATAGCTGGAGCTTGCAGAATGGGGAAGATGGGGTGTGGGGGCCAAAAGGGAGCAGATTGGAACCAGCTGAGAATATAGAGTTCTTGGGAGGCAGGAATGGGTGGGCTGGCAGGGAGCAGACAGATATTTAGACCAAGGAGTGGGAGTGAACATGCTCCTGGACTGAGCCAGGCTGGATACCATGATTTGTCTGCGTTTCTAAGACAGCTGCCTTTCACAACATCACTAAAGCACTCTCTGAGCTCCCCTGATACCCTCAGTTGGGAAGACAGGTAGGGAACGGGCACACAGGCTGGGGGCCCTTACCTGGCACAAAGATGTAGAGCCGTTTCCGCTCACCAGGCTTCAGTCCATGGGACTCATTGTAGGTGCAAAAGTATTCTCCCGTGTCAAGCCCAGTGACATTCGTCAGTGTCAGCATGCTAGAGAAGGTGCCGTCCTGGGTCATGGTCATTTCCTGCGGGGGCTCCTGGGACATCCGTTCCCACACTACTGGAGCTGAACCCGAGCAGGTCAGAACAAAGGTGCTGGATATATTGAGGACAAGCTCTGGTCCCGGGGGTGTGATGACCAGGCCCTGAGACACCTGTGGTTCCAGCAGTAACAGCAGGGGCAGCACCAGCAACTGGCCTTTGGGAGAGGAGGTATCAGATGTCAGGGCACAGGGGCCTCAGCACTGTCCCAGAGCTGACCCTAGGGGGAGGCCACGTATGCACAGACCTCAAGTCCTTCAAGAACACACTTCTCTTGTCCAGCATAGACTAGAATCCTTTACCCATGGCTCTGAAGCCTGCTTATCCAGTGCCAGGGCCCCAGGGGCTGCTCCTGACCTCCTGTCTCAGTCCCTTTAGACCCCCAGCCTCTGAGTCCCTCAGCAGTGCTGTGTTCAGGCAGTAGGCACGAGAAGGGGTCAGGAAATCCTTGGGAAGCAATTCCCCAGCCTGCAGTTCCTGCATTACTTCCCAGGTCACTTTCTAAGCCTCTTCCCTGCAGCTGCCCCCAGCTGCCCAGGTTCCACCCAAAGCCCAGAGGTGGCACTGCTTAAGAGGGGGGTGCAAGGGAGGGGCCCAGGTAGCTCAGAGTGGGGACAAACTGAGGTGGGGAAGATGCCAAGGCCCTGTGGGCTGCCAGGGACTGGGGTTGGGGGTGTGTGTCAAGTGATTGGTCCTCTCCCCATGGCATCCTCTGGGGAAGGAGTCTGTAAGCCACACCCCTATGCTCCCTGGTGATGAGAATCAGGGGATGCCCAGACAGGTGGGCAGCCAGTCAGCCAGCCCATCCAACACCAGTCTGCCAGGCAGGCCCTTGGCTGCTCATTGATTGCTTGGTCAGCTGCCCAGCCCGGGAGAGCTGAAGACATGTCCCGGGCAGGAGTGAGGGGAGGGTATGCCGAGAGAAGCCCAGCAGCAAGTTGGGAGCTTCCAGCCAAAGAAGGGTCTAGGCAGGGAGCTGCAGATCGGCCAGACCAAGGAGAGACGGGGGGCTAGGGGCAAGTGCTAGAGGGTGGGGTGGGGTCTACAGGGCCAAGTAAAGGGTTTGAGCTGATGGTTCTGGACAAGCGGGGGTCCACTGATGCTTTCTGAGCTGACGATGGGCAGTCAGAGGAGACCTCCACAGAGGCCCATGGCAATACAGGAAATTGGGGCCCAAGAGCACAGCAGCGCTCCTACACTCTCATGCCCTGGTGCTAACACGTACCACCCCTGCGAGCTTCAGGGTCCTGCTTAGCAGCTCTCCGGGGCCCCTACCCCTGCCCCCAGTCTACCTACCTTTGAGGACCAGAGCTGGCATCGCACCCAGAAGCCACATGGTGTCCTGCAGAGTAAAACAGGGGTTAGGGCCCAGGGTGGGTGGAAGCAGTGCGAGGGCCCATCTTAGCACCTGGTTCCTGCAGAGTAAGCCCCAGCCTGCCTCCATGTCCATGGGGCTGAAATCAAAGGCCACTGTGTCCCAAGGCTGAGAGGGCTCTCATGACCACAGGCCCTCTTCCCTCCATACTGGGCTCAGCCTCAGGGTGCCTGGACCCTGCTTTGGCTCTCCCTCTAACTCTCATGTGGTCTTGGCTAAGTCCCCTGCCTCTCTCTGGGCCTTAGTTTCCCTGTGTGTATAGTGGGGGTGGGGAAGTTGGGCTGGATGGTGTCCAAGGGCCTGCCAATTCTGACAGACTGTCCTCCCTGTGACAGTTCCAATACCAGGCTCTTATCTGCCAGGACAAATATTTGGGAAAGTGTGATGAAAGGCCTGGGGGAGAAGGAGGGGGAGAGCCAGCGAACTCCCAGAGCTCCACAAGCACAACAGGAAATGGAGGCGGCTGTGAGCTGGGGGAAGGGGGGGGTGTCAGGGCTGTGGAATGTGGGGGGTGGGCCTGGCCCCCTTTACTCAGCCCAGAGCAGCATTGGGAGGCCCAGGGGAGAGGGGCCAGGGGCTGGGCCCAGAAGAGGCCCAGAAGGTCCTTGTAGAACACGGAAGCCAAGCTTCTGATCCCCTCCCCCAGGGTCCAGATGGGGAAACTGAGGCTCTGAGAGGCAAAGAAGTTTGCCCAAGTTTCCACAGCAGATCTTGTCTGAGAGGAAGACAAAGAGACCTGGAATGACAGAAACATAGAGAGACAAAGACACTGAGAGACAGAGAGAGAGGAGACATGTGGAAAGACAGCGCCAGAGGCACAGAGACAGAAGCAGGGACAAAGAGACAGACTGAATCAAGTGGGTCTTTGCTCTATCCGGGCCTTGGTAGCCACACTTCAGATCCCAAATGACCACCAAGAGCCAGGTATGCCAAGGGTCTGCCTGCAGCCTGGGCAAGAAGGAAGCCAGAGGTGGAAGGGGGTTGCAGAGCAAGAACGGTGGGAAGTGACCACGTGACAAGGCAATGAGGAGCCTCCCGATGCTGTGGGGTTGCCCAGCCTGGCCAGGGGCTCCTAAGGTCACGCCCAGCTTGCCTCCACCTCCACATCTCACTCCTTTTAGTTTCAACACCAGGGCAGGGGAGCCGGGTTTGGCCCCAGCATGCTATCTCCTGTGCCACTGTGACCTCTGTGGCCTGAGTCTCCGGCTCTGGAAGTGGGTGATGGCGAGTGTACCACCTACAGGGCTGCATTCACATGCAGGGACGGGGCAGAGGCAAGGCCCCAGCCTGTGGACCCCCAACCCCAGCTCTGGCCAACATCCCATGAAGCAACCTAAGCAAATCTGCTCCTCTCCCCCTCCCTCCAGACTGCCTGCCCGAGAGTCCCCTCATTTCTTCCTCTCCCCCTCCAAATTGCTCCAGACCCAAAGCCCAGCCCTTCTGCCGCCCCTCCACAGCATCCCTACTCTTCTCCCTCCTGCCCCAGCCCCTGCAGCTGGACACTAGGCCTCCTCGGGCAGGAGGGAGCAGTGCCAGCAGCCCCCACAGAGGCCCATGTGCCCCTCAGTGGGTGCCCCTCTGGCTCCCCACTTCCTGCCCGAGTTCTCAGCCAAAGAAAATCATTAGCAGCCGAGGCTGGGGGAGGGGGTCGCTTCAGCCTCTGTGCCCCTCCCCTCTCAGCCTCCCGGGCTGGCCACACTGTTTATTATTCTAAAGGAAGAATTTGGCCGAGGTCACTGCAACAGGGCTGGCCTGGCTCTGGAAGGCTGGGCCATGTGGACTGGCCCTCATGCCATGCAGCCCCCGACCCTGCTCCCATGCGGTACTCCCCTTCAGGCCCTCTCCTGCCGGGCCTGGGGCTGGGGGAGGCTGAGTGTCTGAGACTGAGCTAGGAGGGACCCTTTTTGAATGGGCAGCAGAGGCCCAGACAGGGACAGAATCATGCCCCAGTCACACAGCACAAAGGCAGATGCAGGCTGCGGGGAGAAGATAGGCTGGGTAAAGAAGCTCAGGGAGAGTGCAGGCTCCCCGGGGATCCTGGACTGGCTTCACTGTCTATGAACTGAGCATTTCAGCTCCCTTTACGAGGGTCTCTAGATGCCTTGTGAGACCGAGCGACACTCTAGCCCTCTCTGGGACTCTGTTTCCCTATTCATACACGGCAAGGTCTAGATGGGTCAGCTCAAAGGGCTATCCCTAGTCTAAAGCTCTGCCTTTTTTACTGGCCAAAGAGAAGATCTAGTCACCATTACTCTAACCGGGGCGTTTTGAGGAGACGACGGCGGGTAAGAAGGACGGGGCTACATTCCCGAGGCCACAGTCCTGTGAGAACCCATCACCGGTCTCATTCTATGGGTGGAATTTCCCTGACCGTCGGCCACAGACTTGCTGCGTGGGCTCTGACAAGTTGTTTCCCTCTGTGGGCCTCAGTTTCCCCATCTCTACAATTAGGAGTGAGACAATAGTCTTTCAGATGACTTCCAGCCAAATGAACTGATGATATGAAACCTCAGGAGGGGGCAGGGGAAGGGAGGGATGGACAACCATAAACCAAAGGATGGAGGACAAGGGGGACCACAGTGGAGCTCGGGGCACCCAGACATGACCTCCTGGGCCATCTTGGATGACTCCCTGACACGTCCAGTTGTCCACCCAATGCCTTCTGGACCTCTTTGTGCTTCCCAGAGTCTGCTTTGTTTCTAGCTAACCTCAGGGAGGCCCAGGCAGGTGACTTGGGGGTGGTGGATTGCCTGTGACAACTTCCCTTCTTCAGGGGGAGAGCTGTGCTCCAGGGAGAAGCCACCTGAGACAATCTGAGTGTCACAGTCAGGTAGCAGATACCCTCCCGCACCCCCCACCTGCCACATTATCCTGCCCAGGGAGGCCCCTGAAGCAAAGAGAGGGAGGGTACCCCTAAGCATCCCCCCTTTGCCCATGAAGAAAGTGCTATGTGCCAGGGAGACCTCAGGATTCCTCCTGTTCTGGCCAGGTTGGAGGGTCAGAGGCCCAAAGATGGGGTCATGCCCAGCTCCTCACAGTGAATTAGAGGGACCCCTTAGGGGAACAGAGTGAGGATCCTAAGTCCAGGGGAGCAGAGTGGGGGCCCCAAGTCCAGGGGAGCCAGCATACTTGGAGAGTCATTCTCTCAGAGCCCCAGCCTGCCCTCCTCCCAGCACATACAATTCTCCACTCCTTTCCCACTGCCTTAATCTAAATAAATCCAGTCCATCTTGGCCACATCCGCCAGCAGCAGCTTCCCTCCCTCAGGGTCCTGAGGCTCCCACGACACAGGCAGGCCAGGGAGGGGGCCCTGCATTGCTGCAGGGGAGCCAGGGGGAGCCTGCACACGGTGAGCACATGCACACAGCACAGATGTCTGCCTACGCACTTATTCACACGCTCCTCGGAAACACATACAAGTGCAACAGGCTGTGTACGTGCCCAGCCCTCACACAGGCACTGAACGTGTGCAGGCCCACACAAAACACACATGCACGAAGCTCCCACTGTGCCCAGCACACGTGCACATGGCAAAAATTGCTGCCTGAGTGCTCTTTCATGTGCCTACCAGAGATCACCATGTGCAACAGATCACATGTGTATCTGGCACATATAACATTCACAGAGTATGTGCACAAAGAACCCCAAACTCACCTGAACACGCATCCATATGCATGCACAGACAAGCCAGAAAGTTGACGTGTGTTGTGTGGCATTTACCACACCATTTACCGCACCAGGGACCATTCTGAGCATTGGACATGTATTGACTCACTTGATCCTCAGTCAGCTCTATGAGGTAGATACAATGATCATTCCCATTTTATAGTGGGGGAACTGAGGCAGAGAGTACCTAAGAAACTTGCCTAGGAACACAGAGCCAGTACGGGTAGGGCGGAGATTGAAGCGAAGTGATGTGACTCAGTGCTCTATGCTACTGCTTCTCGGCTCAACGTGCGTGTTTGGTTGGGTCTGGGAGAGGGCAGTGGGGACTGATTGAAACAGATAGATTTGAGATTTACTTAGCTGAGAATCGACAGGACTTGGTGATTTAACATCGAGAAGCTGGAGAGGGAGGTATCCTAGGTGAGACCCACCCCTGTTTCTGGCTTGGAAGCTTGGGGGGTAGGAGTGTGTGTGTGCTGATGGGATGACACTGCTTTCTGAGATGACAGTGAGGCCAAAGAGCAGGAGTGAGAGCACCATGCCACCAAGCTGGTCTAGGATGTGGAGGGTCTGTGGGCTGGAGGCAGGGAACGGGCTGGGTGGACAGCCGTGAGACGGGGATGGGAGGAAGCCCTGCTGTGGGAGAAGGGGGTGCTGGGGCAGGCAGGCCCAGGCCAGGGATGCTCTGAATATACAAGATGCCTGAGGGAAGAGGAGGCCTGGCCATGGGGTCACAGGGTCAGAGTCTTGGAATGTCAGAGCTCCACAGCCCTCAGGGATCATCCATTGGCTCCACCCGCCTTCCTGTGCCCCATTGTACAGGTGGGGAAATGGAAGCTTAGAAAAGGAAAGCAAGAGGTCCCTCTGTTTTGGCCTAGGCAAGATGGGCACAGGTGGCCTATGGGGTGCTGAAGCTCACCTGGATGGGCAGCCCCGGGCCTCAACCCCTGCTCAGACGTGAGGCTGGTAGCTCAAGGCCCAGGGTTCAGACAGCACCTGCTGCCCTTGCCATCTCCACAGCACACCCCTGCCCTGCCACACATTGACCTTTGTATCAGGTCACTTTCCCTGTGCTGTCCCAGCCAGGCAGGGATCCGCAACTGGGGCTTAGAGGAGGTGATTGCTAAGTCGCTGGGGGAGTGAGACACAGACTCTAGGCCCTGATCCAGTCTAGTCCTCTCTCCTACACACCAGGGTACTTCCCAGCCCAGGACAGGCTTCCAGGGGGACAGAAGGGGTCGGGGTTCTAGCCCCAGCTCTGTCATTCACTTCTAGTCCTGCCTTATCCTCAGGGGATACATCTCAAGACCCCAAGCAGATGCCTGGCATAGGAATGAACCCTGTATATACTGTTTTTTCCTATACATGCATACCTATGATCCAGGTTAATTTATAAATTAGGCACAGTAAGAGATGAACAACTATAACCAATAATAAAATAGAACAGTTATAACAATATACTATAACAAAGTTAAATGAATGTGGTCTCTCTCCCTCAAAATATCTTATTGTACTGTACTAATCCCCCTTTTTGTAATGCTGTGAGATAATACAGTGCCTACATGAGGAGACGAAGTAAGGGAAATGTCGTAGGCATTGTGATGTAGTATTGGGATACTATTGACCTGACATTATCAGAAGGGTTGAGCCATGATGATTTCGATGGTTGGATGTCGATGACCAACAGGAGGGTAGTGTACACAGCCTGGACACGCCGGACAAAGGGATGACTCACTCCTGGGCAGGACAAAGTGGGGCAGCCTGAGATGTCATCATGCTACTCAGAACAGCATGAAATTTAAAACTTATACGTTGTTTATTTCTGGAATTTTCCATTTAATATTTTTGGACCATGGCTGACTGTGGGTAACTGAAACTGTGGAAAGCAAAACTGTGGATAAGGGGGACTACTGTACAGTCCTGTCCTGTTCCTCTCTGGGCCTCAGTTTCCCCATCTGTACAACGGGGTGAGCAGGGCTGACCTGGGAGCACTTTCAGGACCCTGCTCTGGAAAGTTACTGTGCTGAGTTAGAATATTGGGGTGGGGGCAGGGGCGCTGGGGAGGGGCCCCAGCCGGGATGTCATGACTCAGCTGAGAGAAGGCAGCCAGTTCCAGGCCTGGGAGTGTGTAGGGGCAAGAAGCATCTGGGAGAGCCAGGGAGAAGCCAGGGAGAGCCCTCCTGCCAGAAGCTGCAGAGTACAAAAATGACAGCAGCACAGCCTGGACCTGGCAGAGAGTCTGGCCCATGCGGCCTTCCCCAAGCAGACTGAGACGTAGGTGTGACCTTGCAGCATGGTCAGGGAGCCCCTTCCTGGGAGGTAGGGAGGAAGGCAGGGTCTGGAGGATGGGGACACAGTTACAGGTAGGGAGAAGAAACCTGGGAAGGGGTGGAGGTTCCCACCTGCCCCCCTCAACCTATGCCCCACTTCTGTCTGTTGGAAAGGTCTCAGTGCTCCACGCCTACACAAGGACTCTCCCCACAAGCCTCAGGACCACATAGTGATGGAGCTTGGTCACCCAGGCCCAGCTCTCTAGGCCACGCTGCTTCTGGATCCAGGGCTTTTATGTTTTCCAGGTACCCACAAAGTCTCCCTGAACAAAGCAGGAGAAGTTGGCTAAGTTGGGGCCTCGCACAGGCTCTAGCTCTTCTGGAAGTCCAAGTGGACAGAAGAACAGTTCCGCTTCCATGGAAGGCCATCCTGGTCCCCACCCCCGCCCCTCTGGCACAAGCTCGGTTGCCCTGGCTGCCCCACTGCAGCCCTTCTCCTGGCTCCTCACTCCCCATCGGTCCCCTCTTACCTGTTCCCACACCCCAACCAAAGGAACCTTTCTGAAACACCCATCTAACATTGTGCCTCCCCAGGCCCCTCGGCGGCTCCCTGTCACCCTCAGGCAAAGGCTGGCTTCTTAGCCTGGCCTTTAAGAACCTTCCCACCCTGGCCCTGCGACAGCTCCCTCAGGACCCAGGGAGGAAGGCTGCTGCCCTCCCAGCTTCCAGGGCCCAAGTCGGGCCCCATATTCGTCACTCTGTGCTCCTCCTCCCAGGGGGCCTCCCTAGGGACACAATGGAAAGAAATGACCTATTTTCTGGAAGTCTGAAATAAAATGAAACATCTGTCTGGAATGGAGCCAGGCTGATAAAGAACAGACTGATGGCCCAGCCTGAGCCCCCACCGCCGCAGCACCCCCCCGCCTGTCAGAGTGCGTGTGCTGGGGTGAGGGGGCCATGCCGGCCCGGCCACTTGGAACAGCGCGTGGGAAAGCACTCAGTGTGTGCCTCGCGGCCGCTGGGGCCCCATGGGAGGGGGCCTGGGTCTCCACGAAGGCTAAGAACCAGCCTGAGAAGGAGGTCAGTGAGGGGGAGGCCGGCTGCAAGCGCACTTCCCGCCTCCTGCGGCGCCTAGCTGGCCTCCACCACTCAGCCCCCAGGGCCACCCCTTCGCCTGGTGCCCTGGACCCCATCTAGGTCCCCAACAGCCGTTTCTTTTTTTTTTTTATCCTCCTCCACCACCCCCCAACAGCCCTGTCAAAAGGAACAGGGACTTACATGGCCTTGAAAATAGCAAGAATAATAATAGCCACCTCTGATTTAGTGCATTTGACCCTTGAACAACACGGGTTTGAATTGCACGAGTTCACTTACACGCAGATTCTTTCAGTAAGTGACCTGCCCCTCCTGCCCCCCCACCTCTTCTGCCTCTGCCACCCCCGAGACAGCAAGACCGACCCTCCTCTTCCTCAACCTACTCAACGTGAAGACAACGGAGATGAAGACCTTTATAATAATCCACTTCCACTTGTTGATGAATAGTAAATATATTTTCTATTCCTTATGATTTTCTTAACATTTTCTTTTCTCTAGCTTACTTTATTGTAAGAAGACAGAATATAATATATATGACATACAAAACATGTGTTAATCAACTTTACGTTATCAGTAAGGCTTCCAGTCAACAATAGGCTGTTAGTAGTTAAGTTTTTGGGGGAGTCAAAGGTTATACGCAGATTTTTGACCTCGTGGTTGGTTGGCGCCCCTCTTGAACAACCCCCATGTTGTTCAAGAGTCAACTGTATTTATCAGCCACCACCTGGGCTAAGCTCTTTATGTGCATGATCTCACGGAGTCCTCAGAACAATCCCATGACATCAGTGCCACTTCCTCATTACACAGGTGAGGAAACTGAGGCACAGAGAGGCTACACTGTTTACCTGAGATCACAGAGCTTGCCAGTGGCAGATCCCGTGTTCCACCCTGGGCAGAATGGCTCCAGAGCACACAGGCCCGAGACCCATGTAACAGTCTCTCTGTGGCAGGAGGCAACGACAGAAGCCCCGCAAGGAGGATAGCCGGGGGCCTGGCACGGAATGAGCACCACACACAATGAGCCACCAGCCTCATTCCCTCACCCCCCTTTGCCCGGCTTCCTTCATTCTTTCATGCTCTCCTTTGGGCTGGGTGAAGCTGAAGCTGACAGTCTGTTGGGAACACAGTCACACCATTTTTCACAGAGCCCTACAATCTTAGGGGTCGGAGGGGCCGTTCATACTCTGTATTCACCCCCACTTCTGTGCAATTGTATATCTCCCATGACGGGGATCTCACCCTCTCACCCGTGGCCTATTCCATTCTTGGCCAGCTCAGAATCCTCAGAGGTCAGACAACTGGAGACTTTAATCACATGGAGCACAATCTGTCTCACGTGTCCTCTGCCTACTGGTCCTGCTTCTGCCCACCAGCCTCCCCACCCCTAACCCAGGACACCTTTCTTCTCATTATTGTTCTGATGCCCCCCAATCTGAAAACAAACAAAAGCTCCTACTAATTTGGAGCCAAGCACTCTGCTAAATGAGATGATCTGGGGTTTGCTTCATCCTCATAATGGCCTTGTGAAGGAGGCACTCATGATCCCCACTTCATAGATGAGGAAACTGAGTCTCAGACAGGTTTGATAACTTGCCCAAGGTCACACAATAAGCAATAAGCAAAGGAGCTGGAATGAAACTCAGGCCACTGCCATGCCAGACTGCCTGTCTCCTGCCTAGAAACAGCCCTGTCCCCAGAGTAACACTCCCACATGGGGCTCACCCTACTGGAGTCCATACAGAATCCAGGCTTCCAGGGATGAGAGGGTCCTCAGAGGTCAGAGTTCTGCGCCTTCGCTCACTGAGGGGCAATGTGTGCAGGGGCTTGTCCCAGGTCACCCAGTAATTTGAAAGTCAAGCTACAGATAGAACTCAGGACCGTTCTGCAACTTCACTGCAGAGGCTGAGGGTCAGCACGTAGGTAGAGCAGGGTCTCTGGGCTGCCTTGAGGCCCATCCCAAGGGCCTCTGAGATGGGCATCAGGCAGTCAGACTAGGTGTGTGGCCAGCTCTGCCACAGGCCTGCTGTGCTCAGGGTCTAGGCCTGCCCCCGCCAGGGCCCCAGCACCCCCTTCTACCGTGCACAGAGGGCCAAGGCCTCTGCAGCTGCAGAATTCCAGGCCTCCGCCATCCCTCAGCTTCCCTCCCTGTCCCCACCCCCCAGAGCCTCATCTCCGGCCGGTGCCATGGCAACGGAGAGCACCAGGCCCTGGCAGCCAAAGGAGCCCCTGAGAGGGGTCCCAGGCTGAGGCTGGGGAGGGGGGTGTGGCAGGCGCAGACAAGCAAACCTTCTGTTCCCCAGGCTGCTGCCAGCCTGCATCAGCCCTGGGCTGGGGTGGGGGCCGCAAACAGAATGTGTTCTCAGAGCCAAGTGGGCAGGGGACAGGCAGGCCTCGGGGCCCGTTTGTACTGACCCACCAGCACACAGCCTTCCCCCACCAGCTCAGAGCCCGCGAGTCCCGCAGGGTAGCTAGCTGACTAGTAAACCCGCCATTAATTGGTGCCAATTATGGGACATTGAGATTCCCCTCAGAGCCCTCCTGGGCAGCGGAGCAGGAGGGGAGAAAACTCCCACGTTCCACTGACCCTCTCACTTTCTGAGCGTCTGTTCTCCCAGCCCTTTCTTCAGTCATTCACTTGGGCCCCCTGTGCCTCAGTTCCCTCATCTGTAGATTGGGGCTCGCTCATCACTGAGCTGCCAAGGCCATCGAAGGCGTTAATGCAAGCAAGATGCTTAGGACAGGGCCCGGCACACAGCCCTCTACAAAGTCAGTGGACACGTTATTGTTATTCATTCACTCACGGGAGAATAAGTCACTCACGCACTCCGCCCTGAGCACGCAGCCAAGACTGCTCGACTGGGCTTGTCAGCAAAGGGATGCCTGTGATAAACGAGATGGCGCAGGAAAGCCTCTCCCCAAAAAGGTTCCTCAGAAAGGGGTAGCTGCTATATCATTGGTACTGCCAGCAGCAGCAGCCCTTTCTAGTACACTGAGGCTCAGCAAGGTGGGCGTTGTCCTAGCATACTCAGGGATTTAGCGGCCAACCAGGGACCAGACTCAAGTCTAATGACTCCCAGTCCACTGTCTGTCAACTAGTTCTTTCCTGTACTTTTGTCTTAGTCCCCTAATTTAATTCCCCACAAATCAGGAAATCCACCTAATAACTATTTGGGGATTTCTCCCAGTTCCTAATATGAGATTAGGCCTACAGTAGGTGCTCAATAGATGCTTACACAGCATGAGAAATCAAATGGCTATGTAGGGTCAGCTCTTCTGGTCCTCAGGCCTGGGGCCTCAGTTGCCCCCTAATAACACAGGGTTCACTAGGCTAAGGAACTGGGATGGGCAGGCAATGGTGACTCTTTCCTTCCAGGGAGGTGATGTGGATGGACTGGTGGGGGCAGAACAGACATATGGGACTCTGAAGCCCCCAGGCTGTGCTCGATGCCACCCACGGCAGGAAAATGGCACAGGAGCCCTGCCAGGCCAGCAGCAGCAGCTCCAGCTTGAAGCCACTTATTCCTGGGTCCAAGTCCCAGTTTTAGTACCTCATAACTGTGTGACCTCTCTGAGTATAACTTCTCTGATCTCAATTTCCTGGAAAATGGCATGAGAGACCTCCTTTTCCACTGCTAATGATGCAAAGCACTTGGCACGTCACAGGTGCTCAGTACATGGTAACTATTATGACTACATGATTATCCCAGTAGGGAGGGCTTCCTGAGGGAGGTGGTCTTGAGCTAGACCTCCAGAGTTAGTTGGGTTCTTTGGTGGATGATGCCAGGGAAAGGTGTTCCACAGGGCTCCATGGGAGATAGCAAGGCATCTGGGAGAAATGGCAGGGAGAGGTCTGTTTCGCTAGAAATTGGGGCTCTTCAGCAAAGAGGTAGGGGATGGGCAGGGAAAGAAGCAGAGATCACTTTGAGAAAAGTTTGGGGTACTGGGCAAGGATTTGGGCTTTGCCCTGGAGGCACCAGAAGGCCAACTTTTCAGGGCATTGACAGTGATGGTGGGTGGCTAGCTGCTGACTGGGCAGTGATAATGCTGTAACTCCAAGCACAGTGGGGCCTCCGCACAGGAGGGGGACACGAGCAGGCTGGCATTTTGTGAGAGGCTATGGATTAGGATGGGGACATTGGAGGCAGTGAGGCCAGTTTCAGGGATGAAAGCCATGCTAAACCTAGCCTGGCAGGACTCACTGGCAGGACCCACTACACAATTTGCCAGGCAAGTACAAAATGAAAATGCAGGAATCCTTGTTAAAAATTTATTAAGAATTTCAAGACGGTGACTGCAAAGCATTCAACCAAGCACAGGCCCTTCTAAGCATGGAGCCCTCATGATGTTGAATGTTCAAGAAGTCATCCCTGCTCCCTAGACTAGAGGGGAGGCCATCTTTCTGTCTCCATCTGCCCATACATCCATCCATCCACCAATCCATTTATCCATCCCTACAGGCATTCATTTATCTATTCACCATTTCACTATCCATTCAGCAGATAGGTCCCAGGTTGAGAGCTGATAAGGACACAGGTACAGGTGAGATGGGAGTAGCCCACACTCCACTGGGTCAAACCTGAGGCTTTACCTTCAATGTTCTGGGTTGAGAGGGGTCAAGGCTTCTGTGACATGTTTATAAAGCTGAGCCCTGCCCCTCTAGGACTAACTGGAAACGCCCTACTCCATACCCACTTAGGCTCAGCCTCAGGAATGGAGAAGCTGGTGGGGTCATTGCCCTTGGGTTTCTATTTCCCAGTAACTAGAGCAGCAACAAGGATGTGGTAAAACAGCCACAAGAAGACTGGCAGGGACTCTCAGGGGCTAAGGGCAGAGCCAGATGAACCTCTGGGGTCACTGAGCTTCTCCCTAGGCCTCTCTCCACTTTACATAAAAGGAAACTAAGGCCAGAATGGAGAAGTGATGTGACCAAGAGCTCAATGGTCCATAAAACTACCCGGAGGGGGAGGGTCCCATCCCTTGTCAGGATGGCCTCACCCTGGAGAGACCTGGAGGCTGAGCCCTGGACGACAGAGGTGGAGCTGGGCCTCTCTAGGCCTTTAGAAAGATGGTGAAGATGCAGCACCTGTGGTGGAACAGAGGACAGCGCAGGTTCTGGGCTCAGTGCTATTACTGATGATCTTTACGACCTTAGGTGCCTCCCTTCCCCTCTCTGGACCTCAGTTTCCCACCTATACAATAAGCAAGTCCAACCAAGCGACCCAAAAAGTCCTTTTCATCTCTAACATTCAGAAACTTTCTGACCCTCTTACCCTCCCAAGGGACAGCCCTCTCCATCACAGGGCGGAGAAGCTGGCACCTCTAGCAGATGAAAGGTTTTAGGCACCTGAGACATCAAATAGCCCTGATCTGAAGTGAGGAGAAGAGAGGATATTAATGCAGTTAAAGCAATATGCTTTGATTTTCAACCTCCAGGCTGGGGGTGGGGTGCTCCAGAAAGCATCTGAGGGGGCTCTAGGGCCAGGGCTCAGGGGTTCAGGAAGCTCTTTTTCCTGAGGCTCTGGACCTGAAGGCTTGGGAGGGATGCAAGGTGGGCTTCTACGCTGGGAGCAACAAGTGTGTGAATTCCACACCCACACCCACACCCACCACAAGTGGGCCTCTGTGTCCATTCCTCCCCTCACCTCTGGACCCCATCATTTGTCTGGGCCAAAGAAAGCCTTGCTTCCTCTTCAAATCAGAGCATATGGGGTTCAAAAACCCAGCATTGGAAGGGACCTAAAAGGTCACAGTATCCACATATAGCCCCTAACAGGCCACCTTCCCGACCCTTCTTGCTCTGGAAAATGGGCATATGGGCATATGGGCTCTGCAGGAACATGCCCTCAGAGCTCCTGAGAAACTGAGCGCACTGAGGGGCTGCTCTAATTGTTAGAAAGTTCCTCCTCGTTATTGCAGGTTAAAGTTTTCCATTAGTGGTCATCGATCCTGACCTCTCTCTGTAATGTGTAGAGAAAGGGTAAGAAAAAACCCTTTCATTGTGAAGTTAAATATGCATGATCCCTGAGTACACAGCAAGGCTTGTGCGGCTGCCAATCTGGGCTGGCGTGGCTTGGAATCCTGAAATTGTTTTCGGGCTGGAAGAAAGCTTAGCGATCATCTGGGTCAACCTCCTTGTTTGACTGATGGGAAAACTGAGGCCCGAGAGGACTGACTTGCCCACAGTCACATGGGGTTCGAGGGTCCAAGGACTGCCTTTGGAATGCAGCCCCACAGCTGAGGCTCTTTCTCAGAGTTTACTCTGGAACTCCAGGGGTGTCCTGGGCCCCATCCAGCCACTCATCACAGGACTCTGGAGTCAGAAACATGCGGGAGCAAGTCCCAGCTCCACCACTTCCTAGCTGTGGGACTCTGGAAAACTGACTTAACCTCTCTGGGCATTTCCTCATCTGTAAAATGGGGAGAGTTTCTATCTACTCCTCGGGGTTGTTGTGATGATTAAATTAGCCCAGCAAATATTTATTAAGAACTTAATGAATGCCAGGCATGTGTTAAGCGCTGAGGAATACAGCAGCGAACTTCAAGGTAACGGATGTAAAGCACGACTGAAGTGCACACAGAAATTGCTCAGAAGGGTTGGCTCCTGTCATATCATCCTGCCCACGCTGCTTCCTAGCTGAGGTGCTGTGAGCTCTGACCCAGGGGAGGCATCCAACACCCCTTTCCTTCTCTCCCCTCTCCCTGGGTTGGAAGGGAGGACTGTGAAAAGAGTCCCACTCCAGGGTCCCACTGCCCACAGGGTTCTGAACCATATGCAAATGGGTGGGCATGGCGGGGGTGTCTAGAGACCCTTTCATCCCTTTCTCCCTCTCCACCATACTCAGCAGCCTGTCCTGAGCAAAACACCCATAGTGTCCTCCTTCAGCCTGGGAGGCAGCTGGTCTCAGAGTCAGACTGTGGCTTGTGCCTGGAGGATGGACGCAGGCCTTTAGAATATACATGGTGTCCAGGTCCCTTCCACGGGCATAGCCCTTTGCGGGTTGCAGGCCAATTTCAAAGCCAAGGGGTCCTGTGCGGCAGTGGCTCTCTCTTAGTCAGTGGCCTTAGGTCTACCTGTGAAGCGCAGGAGCCATGCTAAGCACCTTGCCTATGCCATTGCCTCTTGGAGCCCACTTACTGCCCTATTGTTCACAGAGGAGAAGACTGGGGCCCAGAAAGGCAAGGCGTTGGCCCAAGGTCACATAGTCAGCCAGAGTGGAATCGCGGATTAATCCACAGTCATCTGATGCCCAAACCTGGTGCCATTTGTCCACAGTGCCCACTGCCTCCCAGATGTGGAAGCAGCCCAGAGAGAGGACATGGGGGTCTGAAGTTGGCCAGACAGTGGATCTGAATTGAGCCAGGGCAAGCACCGGGTCTCCTGACTCTGAATTCACAATGCTTTCCGCTGCCTGCCCCACATCTGTGGGCAATTACAAGTCCCAGATCTTCTTCCCACAGGGGAGGGAGGGCTGCCTGGTAACTACTGTCTGCGAGGAGGGTGCTGGCTAGATGGTCTCCTTCCTCTCTCAGAACCAAGCGAGGGCCTGGGTGGACCTTGGAGCAGGCAGACCTGAGGTTGCACTTGCTGTTGGGGAAGGTGCTGAAGCCCAGAGCAGGCTCTGCAAAAGGATGGAGATTCCCACCTCTGACCAGCTGCTCCCTGGGGATCACGGGGGTTAAGCCTTTGGATTCAGGCAGACTTCGGCCTAAATAACAACTCCACTAACTGTGTGACCCTGGGAAAGTCACTTAGCTTCTCCAAAGCTTGGTTTCTTCATCTGCAAAATGGGGGTAACAACACCTATATAAATAACACTGATTTCAAAGACCTGCTATGAGGATTACAAGGCATGTGAGGTACCAGGCACTGTGCTTGCATGGGGTAGGTGTTCAGTGACAGGGACCACCATGACTGTATGTATGTCCCAAGTGCTGTGGATTCAGGGCCTCCTGCTTGGAGACGGGCAGGGCGGCATGACTTCAGAACATCTCACTAGAGGCCTCTGTGCGCTCTGGGGGTCACAAAGGCAAGCAGAGACACTTCTCCCTGCTTGTGATAGAAAAATGCAGTCTGGAGGAGCCACGTGATATTCTGGAAGAGCACCTGAAGGAAAGCAGGAGGCCTGGGTTCTGGTCTCAATGAGTCCCTCCTCCCTCTCACCAGCATATTTTCTTGGCCTCACTGCCCACCCAGGGCTGGGCACTGGGGACAGAACACAGGATGGGGAAGCCTGGGGCCAGAACAATTTCTGATGTGCAAACAGAACACAAACAGGAGAGGGCCAAGCAGCAAGGTTCCAGCAGGAAGTGCATGGCAAGCACCTGGAAGACTGCAAGGACCAGGGAAGGCTGCCTGGAAGAGGTGGGGTACAGAGGGTCCTTGAAAGAAAAGTGATGAGGAAGGGCATTCCAGGCCGGGGGAGAGGGGAGGGCAAATGCCCACAGGCAGGATGGTGCACATTCCTTCTGGGAATTCTGGGATCTGAGTGGCAGGAACAAAAGGCCCAAGTTTGGAGTAATGGGGCAGGGAAAGCTTACAACCTCTCTCCAAGCTCTGCCTCTTACTAGCTGTGTGGCTACAATTATGTGGCTGCTGTGAGCCTCAGTTTCCTCATGTGTAAAGCGGAGGTAAAAATAGTCCCTCCTGGGATTGCAGGTGAGCATTACACCAGCTCATTCTCACCAAGCACTCAGCACAGGCCTGACATGCAGTGCCAGTAAGTGCAGCTGCTGTTAGGAGTTGGGGCTTTCTACAGGCACTGGGGAGCCACAGCAGGATTCTGGGCAGGGAAGCGGTGTGATCAGATTTGTTTTGGGATGGCACAGAGAAGTGGTAGAGGCCAGAAGGAGGGAGACAACAAGGAGGGCCAAGCAGCTGCCTGGGACCAAAGGGAATGGCCCAGAAGCCAAGCCCCTCTTCACAGAGGAGCCCCCAGGTCAGGCAGCCGGGCCAGACCCCCGCCCCAGCAGCATGACTGCTAGGTGGGGTTGCCACAGTCCCTCTCTCCCTAGAACTTTCTTAGCTGCTGGGGGTTTGGAAGGACATCTTAGGAATCTGGAAAATTTGCAAATCCATTTAAATCCCCAAAGGTTGCCTAGCGGCTGCCTGGCCCACACCCAAACAATTCTTAGAAACAAGGCTTGGGCCAAGGGACAGGGGCTATGGCCCTGAGGTGCCCAGTGCCCTGTTGGATCCCCTTTCTGTATACCCTGCTTGCCTTCTCCCAATTCCCCTCTCCTGCCCCTCCCAGCTCCCCACCCCCGACAGACTGTGCTGTGCTTCAGAGGCCCCCACTTGGCACCCAGAAGCCTTGGGGGATGTTTGCTTAGGGCAGGGGGCAGCGGGAGTGAGGAGGCAGAGGCCTCCACCCCAGAGCAGGGGAAAGGAGAGACCTGTCCTCTAGCCTTGACATCCCCTGCAGCCTCCCAGGCTTTCCCCATCTGGTTTTGTTAAAAATATTTTCCATTTTTTTATCTACCCTAAAAGGTGCAGGCTGAGGCAAGGGGACAGGGCATGGGCTGGGGTTCCCAGCTCTCCCAACACTTACCTTGCTGCCGATAGCTTCTATCACCCCCTCCAAGAAGTCCTCCTTACTGCCCTCTTCCCGTTATCAGAAAAAATTTGCTGGACTCGAAATGGGCAACAGCTGGGTAGACAGGCAGGGCAGGACCACTGCAGGCTCTGGAGACTCGGAAGAAGAAGGGATGGAGGGAAGGGGGTGCTGCAGGGGTGAGAAGCGGCCCAGCTTCGCCTCACTCCCAAAGCATCCTCAGGAGGAGCAGAGCCGCCAGAGGGGCTGCCCTGGGTCTGTGTCGAGCAGGGCAGAGGCCGCTGCTGGGCAGCTGGGCTGAGGGCCCGCTGTCTCCTCTCTCGTCGCCTTGATCTGCTCTCTGGCTCCAAGATGCTCACAGAAGGATCCTGGGTCCCAGATCGGGCAGGCAGAGACTTCGGGCTGCTGGCAGCCCCTGGCGCTCACACCACTGTGAGCTTCCCTGCCCCCCCCCCCACTTGGGGGAAAGGCTGCAGGGCGGCCTCTGATTGGCCCAGCTGGGAGAAGGGGGGCGGGGGGCAGGGAGGGTGGACGCGTGCGTCTGTTTTCAATTTCAGGATTTTTCCCTTCTCTCTTTCTTTTCCCCCAAGTTTCTTGTTTTTCTTCTTCTTTTCCCTCTGCTTTCTCCCTCCCGTCACCCGTTCTCTCAGGATGTGAAGGGATGTTTAGAAATTCCACAGCCCACGCCAGCCGCCAGGCGCTGAGTCACTTTTATTAAAGAGTGGCCTGGCCCCACTTGCCTGATGCCTGTCTCGGGTGGTGGCCTCCTCTTGCCATGGCACCTGAGGAGGGGGGAGTCCTTTCTTTGTGCCTCAGTTTCCCCATCTGTAAAGGAGGCTCTGGTAATCTACATGGTTGATTCAGTCAACATTCATTCATTGAACAAGCACATTGAGCACTTACTATGTGCTAGACACTGTCCTGGGTGCCAGGGACACGGCAGGAAGTAAGACAGTCTCTGACCTCAGGGGCACCCAGGCTAGTGGGAGAGACATTCGGTGGGCAGGCAGGTACCCTGGCCAGTGTAGACTGGCCTTCCTGACTGGCCTGCTTCCTAGGCCGCCTCTGTGGCTCGTTCATTCAGTCACTCAACAAGATATTTTAATGATCCGTTATGTTTCATTTCCATCCTTGCGCTCTCCTTCCCCACCAGGGCCTGCCAAGCCTCCTCCAGGTCCTCCGCTAGGTCTCTTCTTCCACCTTTACCTCCTCAGATCAGAAGAGGTCTCCAGTCACAGACTCCAGCCCTCTGTTGCCAAGGGGCACTGTTCTAAAAGGGATTAGAGAGCTGAGCTGAGCACCCCGACACTTACTACTGTATACACGGGAAACTGAGTCCCGGAGGGGGAAGAAACGTGTCCCAGGTCACATAGCTAGAGCCTGGCTCTGCCGTCCTTCCACTTTGCCCTCTGCACTTCTGCCTAAGGCTTTTCATCTCCAGCCCTACCCGGGCCACTGTTCACAGAGCAGGGGAACTTGCTCGAGCTGAGATTTCATGCCAACCACAGTCTTCTATCTTGCAATCATTTCTTGGTCGTGTCCCAGTGGGGATTGCCCAGCAGAGCATCTGGGCTGGGCCACATGGAAGGAGAAGTGTTCTCAGACTGGCTCCAGACCACGGGGTGGGGCTCATGAGGGTCTCTCAAGAGAGGGAGATTGACCAGGACTTGGAGGCAGGGTCACAGGGGAACTTGGGGAGATCCCATAGAGCACAGGGTCAGGCCCAAATCCCTGGAATTTCTTGTGCCTGAAGACTCCATCGGAAATTTACAAATCTCCTCCTAGCATCTGCCTTGGCCATTCACCTCGGAAGCCTTAGCCCAATGTGTGCAACCAGGACAGCTCAGGGGAAGCAAAGAGGTGTTTCAATCCCTAATCCCCAAAGAAGGTAGTCTGGGAGTCAGGAGACCTAGCCACAGACTTATTGGGAGATCTTGGATAGGTCCCTTGTCCCATCTGAGCCTCAGTTTCCCCATCTGTACCTATGGAGGTGGACTCACTGTGCTGGAAGGCCCTTGGGATGCTCTGTCTGCGACTTTCCTTGGAGCTGGACTCTGGCGAGGGAGAGAAGGCTGGTGGGCCCCAGGGCAGGGGTACAGCTGGGGGCCAGAGATGCAGCACAGAGGGGAGGGGGCAGTTGGCGGTGGCTCCCCAGGGAAGCTGGCGGCCTCCGGTTTCCGGCCAGCCCAGCCGTCAGCTGGCCCATCTGGAATCACTTAGCCCCTACCACCATTAACCCTTGGTGGGCACCAGGACTGTTACTCCTCCTCTCAACTGAGATGTGGGTGGGAGATGCAGAGCTTTGCAGAACACCACAGGGCACTTTCCAAGGGCAAGACAATTGAGGCAGAAGTGTCACGATTGAGAGGGCAGGTTCTGGAGCCAGATACAGAGCTGGGTTCAAATCCCAGTGTCTCCAGTGTCAAGTCACCTTGGGCGAGTCACTTAAACTCCTGGGCCTTGGTTTCCACCTGTGGAAAATGGAGATAATTCAAAGACCAATTCATAAGACTGTTGAGATTTTTAATGCACTCAAGGGCTTAGTACAGTGCCTGGAAATGTTATTACTGGAATAGTGACTTTCCCTCATTTGAGCACCATTCAATCACTGTGTGCTCCTGGGCTGAGCCCTCCCTTCCCTGTGCCTCAGTTTCCCCTTGTGCACTCTGAAGGGATGGACAATGCTCAGGGCACATGGGCACTGTAGCACTGTCATGCTGGGGTTGTCATCTTGGGCCCCAGCCCCACTGTGAATAGGACAAGCCATGAGCATTCTCCCACCTGCCCAGATACTGGGAGCCCAGTCTGGCCTCGGACAATCTTGCCTCGGGGAAGGCTGCACTGAGAGTGGGTGGGCAGAGCATGGAGTGTGGGGAGCCCTGCCTGAGGAGCACTGGGATAGGGTGCGTGGGGGGGAGGGGCTCTGGATCTTGGGTTCAGCACTGTCCCTCCCCACAGCATGGTGGTACACTGAAGGGTTAAGTGTCTGCACTCTGATGTCCACACTTCCAACCCAGCTCTGCCACTTCCTAGCTGTGTGACCCTGCACGGTTATATTCCCTGAGCTCTCTGAGCCTCAGTACTGCCAACTGTTAAATGGGGACACATGTGCCTACCTCCCAGGGTTGTGGAGAAGCCCAAACGAGCCAAGCAACAGGCGTTTTGTGCAAGCCCTAGAGCAGAACAAGAAAGTGCCACAAAAGGTACCGGATCCTCAAGTGTCACTGGGAGCTGTGGTCACAAAAGTCCTCCCATCGGGACTGAGAGGAAGCTCATCCAAACCGCCCATTTCACAGCTGAGATAACTGAGGCCAGAGATGGAAAGCAACTTAGGCAAGGCCATGTGATGTGTCAGCCACAGACTGGGACTAGAACCGAGGCTTTTGTCTAGACTCTTAGGCCCATGCTCTTCCCTAAAGGAGGGAACCAGGCTGAACAGGCCCCCTGCTAAGACCCCCACCCACACTTGTCAGAACCAGAAGCAGCAGCTCTCAGTGGGGTGGGGGGAGGAGGCCGGAAAGGGAGCCTGAGTGGGAGAATTCCCAGGAGGCCTGCTCAGCACTCACTCAGGCAGGGCCAACGGCGGCCACATCTGGCTCTCCCACGCTCCCAGCACTGCCCCCGCCCCTCCCCGCCCCCCCCTACTCCCCAGGCAGGCAGTTGGGGGGTTGATGAGGAAGCAGCACACATGTCCCAGGCATCAACAAAGTCATCTTGGATGTCAGGGCCAGAAGGGCCCTAAAGGGTGTGTCCATTGTACAGGCATGGAAACTGAGGCCCAGATAGTGGAGGGGACTTGCCTGAGGTTCACGGGTGGGGGAGGGAGGGGAAGTCCTGGAATACAGGAATCCTGACCCCCAGCTCAGTGTCCTTCCACCCACGCACACCCTGAGCAAAGCAGGTAGATCCTTGTATCCGTGGCTGCACAATGGCTATCTGAGTGGGCAGGGGAACACTGGGGGCCTTTGGACCACAATCCCTCTCTAGATCCTAGGACTCCTCTATTGGGCCAGACTGTAGCCACCAAGGTCTGCCAGGATCCCAAGAGATGAGGGCTTCAAGATACTGCCCATTCAGCCTCTCCCCAGCCCCATGCTGGCCTCCCTCTTGGTGCCCAGGACCACAGGGAACTGGGGCGTATCCTTCTGGTACACACAGATGGCTCAAGGTCACCAGCAGAGCAGGGCCCTTGGAAGCCACATATCTCACCCTCACTGGACACCCTGGCTCCTAGGGTCCAGAGAGGGCCAGAACCTGCTTGAGGGCACACAGCAGGTCTGGGTGGGGGACACCAGGACTCTAACACCCAGGCTGCCCTGTTCCTTCAACCATCCCTCCAAGCAACAGAAGTTAATCAAGCACCTACTGTGTGCCCTGTCCTCCTGTCCTCATAGAGTTCACAAACCAACACAAAGGAAAGCACAAATTAACACGAACAGCATCCAATTGTTATAACTGTGATGCAAGAGACATAGAGAATAATGGGCTGGTAGATGGGGGCTCTTGCTTAGGTAGAGTAAGGCTTCTCTGGGGAAGAAATATTTCAACTGGGACCTGAGGTTGTAAGGCCACACACATGCAGGCGTGGGAACAGTGCTGGAAGCAGAAGGAACAGCATATGCAAAAACTTGGAGGCCAGAAACGGCTCAGTGTGTTTGAGCAGAGAGAAGAGAATGCCACACGCGCAGCACAGAGGGGGCAGGGTGGGGTATGAGGTTGGAGAGGCAGTCGGGGGCAGGTGTCAGGGCCTGGTGGGCCTGAGAATGAGTCTGCCTTTTACCCTGAGGGTCAGTAGGGTCCACTGCAGGATTTTAAACAAGGGGCTGATGAGGCCAGGCCACAGTGGTACTCTGTGGAGGATGGACTAAAGAGGGGGGAGGCGAGGTAGGTGGCTAGTGTAGAGGCTGCTGTGGTCGCCCGTGGACTGAATGCTGCACACATCCCCCACCCCGCTGCCCCCAACTCTTTTCCCATCTGAAAGCCTGCAGGAATGCATCCCAACAGGGAGTTTGGACTTCTGGGTCCCAGTCTGTGCTTGACCACTGACTCATGGGGTGACCCTTTTTTCCTTCCCTGGCCTCTGTAACGCCTCTGCACAATGGGGCCGAAACAGTGCTCCTCTGACAAGGACATTCCGTGCCCTGGGCCTCTGGTTCTAACTTCCTCCCTGCTCCCCAAGTGTCTGTGTACAGGGGGACTGCTATCCAGTATGTCTCTGTTTCCCCAAGAGGACATCAGCGGCATCCGGGCTTTTCCTCCAGTAGTACCTCAGAGTGCCAGCAGGTGGCGCCCCTAGCCTCTGGAGGGGGCAGGAGAAGGGGAAAGTTGTCGGGAGCAGAGGGGTCTGGAAGGCACAGATGCCTCATAGAGGATCCCCACACCCACTTGTGAGCCTCACCTGCCTCCTGCCTGGAGGTGGGCAGGGCAGGAATTACCATCCTCCCTTCTGAGGTGGGAGCAGGGACTCAGAGAGAGCAGTTAACTTGCCCAAGATCACAGAGTGATGTTGAGGCTTGGCTGGGACCGGCCCCCGGCCCAAAGCCCTTGGACTACAGTCTAGAGAAAACTTCAAGCTAGTGGTGGGGGCACAGTGGGCCTAACACTTGACCCTGGCGCCCACCCAGGTGCCCAGTTTCTTTTAAGCAAACTATTTCCAACAGAAAGCTGAGCCCAGAAACTTTTCTCTTCCAGGGCCATAAACCTGATTTAAAAACCAAGTTATCACTAAGATCTTTATGAGGCCATCGTCTCTGTGCCCCACCCCAGGAGGCCCTGTCCGGTGTGTGAGAGCAGCCTGGAGGGAGGGCTTCCAGAAGGAAGAGGGGCCCACCGGGAGCCAGAGGAAGGAGGGGGCCAATAAACAACCACTCCCAGTGATAAGGCGTTGTCAGAGAGGAAGTGGCTGCCCATAGGACAGGGTGGACGGGGGCATCTCCATGCACAGAGCCATGGCTGGACTGCTGTCTAAGGCAACCAGCCCCCAGTGGGCACATGGGGAGACTGAGGCCCAGGGGCTCAAGGTCACGCAGGGAGTCAGAGGCCAAGGTGGGACAGGACTGGCAATTTCAGACTCCTGGACTGGGACTTTTAAACAAGGTTACCGTGTCCTCAGGAGGGGGACTCTGGGGGTGCCACATCAGGACTGGCTCAGGACTCTGATTGGGGGTCCATCTAGGGGTGAGGGCAAGAGGAGAGCTGAGGCTCTTTTGCATGAAGAAGCCAGAGGAGGAAGAGGAACCAGCTATTTGTTTAAGCAAAATCCCAGCTAACAAGTCGGGGGACGGAGAGGCATGTAGAAGCAGGCGGGCTCAGCTGGAGAGGGAAGAAAAACTTCCAGATAGGCCATTGTCTTCGATGTGGCCTCAGGCAGGTGACCACCTCTCAGAGCTCCAGCTTCCTCATCTGCAAAATGGGGATAACCATCAACTGTACATCATTTTGTGCTGTCGTGAGGATGAACTGAGACATGACACCTGGCACTGAGTAAATGCTCAATAAATAGCAGTGCTATTGTTATTATTACTCTAGCACAAAGCGAAGGGCCAAACCCTGCAACCTCAGAGAGATGCAGTGAGAGGGCACTGAGCTAGGAGTCAGCAAGCCTGGGATGGGGGGCAGGGGCCACCCCAGGATGTGTCAGCAGAGTGGGAGCTACATCCACCCTGGGAGGGCACAGCACTGAGGGGACCACAGAGCAGTGGGGGTGCCTCCCCAGTCTCCCTGGCTCTGCCTTCTCTCTGTTCAGGAAAATAGTCCTTGTTCTGCTCAGAAAGTCCCCTGCTGCTTTGGCCCCCATCTCTCGGCCACCACCTGAGTCCCGACCACCATCTCTATCTCTCCTGACGCCTGCGCAGCTTCCTTGCCCTTGGGCTCCCTGCCTCTCCTCTGGCTCATGCTCTGTACACCAGCCACAGCTGTCTTTCTGCTACTGCTCTCCACCCAGACCCTAGATAATAACTTCTCACACTCCTCATCAGGCCTGGCCCACCAGGCCTGGCCCTCCAGGCCTGGCCCTGCCCCTCACCAGAATCACCTCCTGCCCCTTCGGATCCAGACTGGTCTTTCAGTACTAGGGGAACATGTCTCTTCCGGCCTCAGGGCCTCAGTTCATACTGACCTTTGGCTCCCAATGCCCTTCCCCACTCCCTGGGCCTTGACTCACATGTCACTGTCACTTCCTCCTGCGAGGCTTCCCTGCTCCTCCCTCTGGGTCAAATCTCCTTATTCCTGGCCCTTGCCAAGATGTAATTTTACCTTTATTTGTGATTATTTGATTCACACTTGTCCACCTGCCACCCCCATATGTAAACACCCTGAGGGCAGGGCCTCACCCAGTACCTAACACAGTGTCAGCACAAAGGAGGTATGTTAATATATACTTGTCAAATGGATGGATACATAAAGAAATGAATTCTTATACCTATTCCCAACCTTTAAGTCTACCATCTAGGTCTGATTTAGCATACTCATGGAATTAGAGGGCACCTAGAGAGCATCAACCTCTCCTCAGGGTACGCATCCTTTCCACAGCGTCCTTAACTGGAGACTAACCTTCAGCAGTCACTTACATCCCCCCTGTGATGGTGAGCTCACTCTCTCTCATAACAGCTCATTTCCTGATGGATGGCCCTTTAGAGAGCACTTTATTATGTATGAATGGGTTGAAATCTTTGTCCACACCTGCAGCTTTCTCTCTCAGGTCCTAGGCCTGTCCTGTCCCCCTCCCCAAACTCAGACCACACTCCAGGTCTTCTCCAGTCTGAGCAGTCCCAGTTACTTCAGCTCAGAGAGTGGAGTTCAGTCCTCTTGGGCCTCTTCTCCCTCCTCTGTGTACTTCTCAATTTCTCACCGGCCCCTTGAAAGGTTGGGTCCTGAGCAAAGCCCAGAGCTCCAGATGACTTCTGAGAAAAACTTCACCACCATGTCCACTTCCTGACCTGCGAAAGTGAGGCCTTCTGTGCTGAGGCAGCCATGTGCTCATCTGTGTCAGGTGCTTGGAGGAGCACCTGACACACGTGGCACAGCTGTGTGCTCCTCCAAGGTAGCCAAGTGCTCATCCCTGTCAGCAACAACCCAGGCATCCCCTATCCCCCCTCCCACAAGCAGCCTTCATTTTGCTGCATACATTGGGCACAACCCCCTTTCCTTCTTGGGCCTCAATGCTTCTGTTGGTACAATGGAAAGAGTTCGTCTGAGCAGGAAGGGGAGCCCTGGGCTTACTGAGTCCCCAGCTCTGTTACAGTATCCATCAGAACCCCGGAAGAGCAAGATTCTGACCAGGGCCAGCTTCATGGGCAGGTCACCCAGTGTTCAGTGGCCCCTTGGTTGAATGCTTTGCTGTCACCATCTTGAAATTCTTAATCATTTTTGAACAAGGGACCTTGTATGTTCATTTTGCACTGGGCCCTGCAGATTATGTCCTGATCCTGAAACATCTGCCTAGCCCTGAGATGGTGCTGACCAGCCCCAGCTAATATGGGGATCCAAGAGAGAGACAGGTTGAACAGATAAGACCATGATTCTGCCCTCCTTCTGGGGGCCACATGTCCCTGCACATTGAGGGGGCCCCCCGGAAATGTCAGAGGATCAAATCCCATAGGGGGCTTCTGCACAGCTCCTTGCCATGAAGCGGCTGTAGGGAGGGAACCCATCTCCCCCAGGTTTCCTGACCCAGAGCCCTGTCCTTCATGAATCCTTCCCCAATCCCTCAGCCTTGCCAGCCCCCCCGCCCCCACACTCCCAGTTCACTGATGCCCCCTCAACTGTTCCCTGCCTGCACCCGTCCAATCCCCCTCCTATCACTGTAAAATGTTTGCCAGTCCTTAATGGGGGTGGGGGCACATATGAGCATTTAAAATACCAAGGGGGCCCCAGGTATAATAAATGGATCAGGGCTTTAGGATCCTGATTCACACAAACCAATTGCTAAAAAGACATTATTGAATCAACTGGAGTACTCTGAGTACAAACTGTGTGTGAGGTAATACCCAGGAACTTGCGTTAATTTGTGAGATGTGATAATGGCAGGTTATGTAAGAAAATGTCCATGTGTTTTAGAGATGCATGCTGAAGTATGTAGGGGTAAAATGACATGATGTCTGGAATTTGTTTTAAAATAGTTTAGAAAAAGAAGGGAGTAGGTGAAATAAATGTGACAAAATCCTGATAGTTGTTGAAGCTGGGTGATGGGTATATAGCAGTTCACTACGCAACTCTTTTGTGTACGTTTGAAACTTCTCAATAAAAAAAGGGGATAGGGGATGCCAAGAGAATTTGTGAAAAGTTTCCTGTAATGTCCCCAGAAGACCCCCCCCCACCGCCTGCCTTTGGGTACTTTCTTTAGAGAGCCAACTCAGGCGAACCCCGCCCCCCCCCAGCTGCATGCAGACTCATGTATGTGCATATGTGCATTTCCTCGGGGGGAAAACATCCACAGCTTTCATGACTAGAGGGGTCGTGACCCCTCCTCAAAAGATTAAGGACCCACTACCTTACAGACGGGAACCCTGTTTGAAGTCCGAGTTGCCTCCCTCACCACAAGTTGGTCACTGCAGAGTGCGCCACAGGCCCGGTGTGGCTATGTGACGCTGGTCTGGGGTCCCTTTGCCCCTGCCAGCCCGTTTCTCCACCTGTAAAATGGGGTCGCGGGACGGTTCACGCGGCCACGGGAAGGCCTAGGTGTTTGGGCCACAAGGCCGTCCGCCTCTCAAGCGATTCCCACACGTGGCGTGGCCTGGACCCTGGCCCGGGACACGCCCCGACCCCCTCCAGGCCCTGGCCAGTCCACCTCCCGCTCGGGGCAGCAATTTGTCTCCTTTTGAACCCCCCGCCCCCGACGGGTTTCCCCCTTTGATTCGCGGCCCGGAGGCTTCCCCCCGCTTTGAAATGCAAACCCGCCTCGGCTGGGGCCGCGGGCGGCTGGGAGCTATAAAAGGCCTGGGTGGGGCGGGCGCGGCGGCAGGGCCGGCGAGTTCAGGTGAGCAGTTGCGCGTCGTCGGGGCGGCCGGCAGCGGCGGCTCCAGGGCCCAGCATGCGCGGGGGGCCCCGCGGCCACCATGTATGTGGGCTATGTGCTGGATAAGGATTCTCCCGTGTACCCCGGCCCCGCCAGGCCGGCAAGTCTCGGCCTGGGCCCGCAAGGCTACGGCCCCCCGGCCCCGCCCCCCGCGCCCCCGCAGTACCCCGACTTCGCCAGCTACTCCCACGTGGAGCCGGCCCCCGCGCCCCCTGCGGCCTGGGGCGCGCCCTTCCCTGCGCCCAAGGACGACTGGGCCGCCGCCTATGGCCCGGGCCCCGCGGCCCCCTCTGCCAGCCCAGCTCCGCTGGCATTCGGGCCCCCTCCGGACTTTAGCCCGGTGCCTGCGCCCCCTGGGCCCGGCCCGGGCCTCCTGGCCCAGCCTCTCGGCAGCCCGGGCTCACCGTCCTCGCCCGGAGCACAGAGGCGGACGCCCTACGAGTGGATGCGGCGCAGCGTGGCGGCCGGAGGCGGCAGTGGCAGCGGTAAGGACCCCTCCCTCGCCCTGCGCCTCTGGACGGTTCTCCTGCCACTGCAGGTGCTAGGGCGCGGCCTAGGCCGCCCCTGTCTGACCTCTGCTCTGGCCCTCCTTGGGTTCCCGGGAATGTGGCCCTCCTGACCACTCGTCCTGGGGGGCTGTTCGCTCAGCTTCCCCCTTCTGATTCTCAGCCTGCTGGAGCCTTAAGAAGCACAACCTAACTCTCTATCTGTATAGATAGGGAAACTGAGACCCCTGCAAAGTGAGGAAATGTGCCTTGTGGTTTCCCAGCAAAGCCAGAACTAGAACGCAGGTCCCCAGACTTGTCGTCCAGGACTTTTTCAGCAACACTGACCCTGGTGGCCTTCATGCGTTTCTTCCCCTCCTAACCCAGCCCCAAGCAAAGGCAGCAAACTCTCTCCAGAAGGGAAGATCCACTGACTATTTGAAAATGGGCAGGTCACTTTCCTTTCCAGGTCTGGGTCTCCCTGTCTTACAGGAAAGAGACTGGTGGGTCACATCCTTTGGGCTGAAAAAAGAGCCCTTTTGGGTTAGACTGGGGCAGGGGGTCCCTACCTTACCTCACAGGGCTCTCTCTGAACTCTTGACCCTGGGGGAGGGGAAGCCTGAGCAGTTGGGAAGGTGGCTACTGTTTGGCTCCTGAGCCTGTGAACCTCCTGCCCCCAGGCAGGCCTCTCAGATCCACACTCTTCAAAGGCAGGGGAGGGGGCAGGACAAAGGCTCAGCTTTAATGAGGGGCAGCCTGACCTCCTTTATGGGTCCCCCCTTTGTCATGTAACAGGCTGGGTCTTGGCTCAATAGTGACTCCTGTTGGCCGGAAAGTGAACACGATTCCCCATTGTCCCAACTGTGTCGGGCCTGTCCTGACAAAGGCCACCTGGCCTTGGGGGCGGGAAGCTGGCCTGCCCACCCTTTGATGTCCAGCCCCTCCCCTTCCCCCAGCTGGGAGTAAGCCTGGGACTTCCCCTACCTCCTCTCTCTCTTCACCCCCATCTTCCCCCCGACCCCAGCCTGCCTCCAGGGCAGATGCTGGGAAGGGCTTGGTCAGTAGCTACAGGTTCTGGCTGTAATCACACACTCTTTTTGGAAGTCCCAGGGATATAGAACCTCCTATCTGCCTCCAGGGAGATACAGGGGACCAGGCTCTGCCACTTGCTTCTGTGGCCTTGATTAAATAATAGCAGCTAATGTTATGGAACACTTATTAATGGACCAGGCAGTGACCTAAAATCTTGCATGTATTAACTCATTTAGCTCTTCTAACATTACAGGAGGTACTGTTATCACCTCCGTTTTTAAGAAGAAGAAACTATGGCATAGAGAGGTTAAATACTGCCCAAGACCATGTAACCAGTAACTGATGGGGCTGGGACTTGAACCCAGGCAGACGGAGCACCAAGCCTGTGCTCTAATCCACAGCTCTTAGATCAGTCATCTTTTCTGGGTCTCAGTTTTACTGTCTGTGAAATGAGAAGGAAGGGAGGTTGTACATTGCTTTGTACCCTTGTTTGAATTATAAAAGGATTCCTCTGAAAAAAATCTGGTGGAAAGTACAGATCTTCTCCCTAGGAAAAAAAGGTTGCATCATTGGGCAGGCAATTTCAGGGATTCTGGAGGCCCCCACAAGCTTTATCCATAAATCCTGGGTTAAGAACCCTGCATTAGATTACATGAGAGGAGGTGGGAGGGGGCATGGGCCCTCAGGGTCCTGCAGTTCTGGGTCTGCCAAGCTCTGAAGAAGGAAGCCTGCCTTTCCTGCTCTTCTATTCCACTTGCTGCTTCCTGCTGATCAGGTGACTTTGGAGATGGATGGGGAGGTTCCCCATGGGTGGGGACTTAGAGAGAGGCCATGACTGTGTGAGGGGGAAGGAAAGGGCCAGTGGGGGTCAGAGGACTGGAGGGAGCTTGGGAGAGATTCCAGGCTGTGCGATGTCAGACAAATCACCTCGTCTCTCTGGGCACAAGAGCTGCCAAACCCAGCTCACCTTCTGGTCTCAAGTGTCATTTGTAAACTGTTGTTTTCAGGCAGATGGACATGGGTGACTCTGCCCAAGGGTGAAAGAATTTCCCCCATTGCTCTCAGAAAGTAGAGGTAAGGGCCAAGGGAGGTGCAGGGGTCCTGAGGCTCCAGGGGCAGGGCTGCCCCACCCTGCTGAGGATGCAGAGCCATGGCCTTCTTGAGGCCAGAGCTGCTGCCTGTCTCCTGGGGGTATCTCATGCTCACCAGTGCTCCTGAAGTGGGGCCAGAATTGGGATAGGTCACAGTCTCTCCCTGAGAGAGAGGCCAAGGCCCTCCCCTCTTTGGCCTAAGTTTCTCCTGGGCATTGAAGGCACAGGGTTTCCAGGGGTGGTTGCCTGGGACAGCTGAGGAAAAGTCAGTGCATGCCACTACCCTCCCAGCCCCCACCGAAGCTGGCCACCAGGTCTTCAGCCTGCCACCCTTCATGGCCAGCCCCTTCTTCTCCCCGCTCCCCTGACCCGAGCCTCTAGCATTCCAGAATATCCAAACTGGACAGTTAGATATCAGACATACAGATGGGGAAAACCGAGGTTCAGAGACTGTAAGGAATGTTCCAGTTTCACACAAGTAGAGCCTGAGCTGGGATAGATGGCAGATAGATGGGTTAAAATTTTCCTGTGGTTTCCTATCATGCTTAGGATGAACTCCACACTCCTTCCTGAGGTCTCCAAGACTGTACAGCATCAGCACCTGGCCCCTGACCACTTCCCTGGCCCTACCCCAGGCTATTTCCCTTTGGCCTGCAAGCTCCAGCCACTCTACCCTTCTTTTAGTTCCTCAGACCTGCCAAGTCCTACTTCACGTAGGATATGCTGTTCCTTCTTCCAGGAACACTCTTTGCCCTGATTCTTTGCAAGCCTGGCTCCTTCTCACCCTTCAGGTCTTAGCTTAATGGTTACCTCCTCCAAAAGGCCCTCCATGATCCCCCAAAGTAGACTACCCCTATAATCATGGGTAATCTTTGCTGTGTTCCCTTCAGAGCACTAACCCCAATTCCAGTTTACTCACATACTTACCTAAGTGTGTGTTTGTATGTTGTCCATTCCCATGAGGTTCAGAGATGTGTCTGACCCACCACTACATCCTGGGGACCCAGCTCAGCGCGTGGCATTTAGTAGGTGCTCAGGACATTCTGTTGAATGAATGAACAGGGCAGGTGTGAGGGACACAAGACATCTCTGGAAGAACAGGGGAGGGGGAGATCTCGGATCTGACACAGGTTTCTGAGGTCCCAGCCCTGGGGTTGGGACCCGCAGCTGTCCAGCCAAGTAGTTCTGGCCAATGGTGGCAGCTTGGCTGCCCCTGTCTCCCCACTTGGACAGTACCCCTGACTTACTTGGGGAACTGGTGTAGTTGAGGCTGGAACTAAGACTCCAGCTTTATTCTAAGGAGAGGGTGGTGACAATGGGAAAAATGAAGGAGAAGCTGCTGGACTCCCATCAGTCTTCAATCCATAAACAAAATATTAATCAATTCCAAGCGATTAGCATCACTTGACTGAAGCCAGGATAGGAAATGACTAGAAGGGGTTCTACTTTTTTGTCATCTATCTTTGCATCTATAAATATCAGCGTTTTCATTAGGAGGGTTATAAATCATCCTTCTCTGGAAGGCTCAGCCTCCAGTTCCTCGTGAATAAACAGTGCTGCACAGGTTAGTGGCCCGCTGGGGCGTCTGAGGTCTCACAGGACTAGGGAGATGTTCACTCAGATGACAAGACTGTTGCAGCAGGGTGTAGATCTTGTTCTGACCCCTTCAGCTTTCAGAGGGGGAAACTGAGGCCCATGAAGGGGGTGAACACTTCTCTCCCCTCCACACTCCCCTCCTCTCCTTTGGCCCGTTGCCACAGCCACCAACCTGGCCTCTTACCTTCAGCCTCTCTCTGATGCCCTAGCTGTCTTCTAAACCATTGCCAGATTTGCCTTTTCAAGGTACATCCCCTGCTCAAGAGTATTCTATGGCTCCCCACTGCCATGGAATTGACCATTTCATTTTATGCCATTTCATTGCTGTAAAATCCAGCCACATTTCTGTGGCATTCAGAGCCTTCTTGAGAACTGGCCCCAAACCCATACTGAAGCCATTCTCCCACTAGTTTGCCTAGTTAGAGAAATCCTCCTTGGGGACAGTTAAGAGCTGGGGCTTGGAAGTCTCAGACCTGGGATTGCATTTCTGTTAGAAGCTATATAGCCTCAGACAAGCTAAATTGGATCATTTCTCTGAGCCTGGGTTTCTTCCATTGTAACATTAGGATAATTATAGGATTGCACCTTGAAGTGATGGTGCTTATAAAGCAAAGCCCTGCACCTGGCACACAGTAGATGCTCAGAGCATTAGTGCCTGTGACCACCTGTGCCAGTCCTTGGCAGGTGCGCTTGAGCACACACCTCACACTCCCTGCCCCTCCGGTCTGGTCCCTCAACCTGCACTGCCCTCCCTTCCCTCTCCTGCAGCTTCACCAGTTCAAATGCTGCTCCTTCTCCAAGGCTACCTTCTACTAGGAAGCCCTCCTTGTTCCCCCGCCCCCCACCACACTGTATCAGGTCCTTATTTTAACAACACTTATCACTGGCTTTCTACTTTCATCATCTTGTCTATCCCTGCCATCTACCATCTGTAATCCCCTCAAGGACCAGTCCTAATCAGTCCCATCTTCACCCTGCCTTGCACATAGTAGGAGTTCGTGATTACTAACTGTGACATTGGCTGAATCCTTACCATGTGCCAGGCACCGTGCCAAGAGGTTTGTATGAGTAACCTCACTTAAGTCTATTCATAATAACCCCGAGAGGTGTAAGGATCTATTATTAGACTCATTTTTCAGATAAGGTTAATGATGCTCAGAGCAGGTAAGGTGATCTTCCCAAGCTCACACAGCTAGGATATGGCAGCACAGCGTTCACACCCAGAATCTACAGCCCAAAAAAGTCTGTCAAATAAAGGAACACGCTCGGGGAGAAGAGCCCGAGACCCCTGCCCCCACATGCATCCCAACCCAGGTAGGGGAAAAGGAGGCCAGTCAGGGGATGAGCTAGAACAGGCTGGTGGGGGGAGCTACAGCAGGGGCCAGGCTGTTTAAAACTGGCTCTCCAGGCAGAAGCTACATTTGACACCTCATCTCTCAGATGTAGCTGGGTAGGGGAATGACCCACTTAGAAGGTGGCAGAAGGCTTTTTTTGGTTAGGTGTTTTCCCCCCCTACTTTGGCAGATATTGCTGCTTAGAGCTCAGGGAATCATTGTGAAGGTCCAAAATGGCTTTGTTAGCAGCAGGGTCTGGCTTGTCAGTAGGAAATTATCTTCATGGGCTGGCCTCTCAGGTTTCTGTCTTGAAGCTCCTGGGGTGTGGAAACAACATTCACATCTGGAGTCAGGGCCATCACCATGTTAACATGCTGGACCCTCCCCATGCCATACTCACCCCTCAGGCTTGTAGGGGCACCCCATATCCATCCTTTGCATCACCAGAAAGAAGGAGCAGCCTAGGCCCAACACCCTCCCATGACTTCCTGCTGCTGTTCAAACCAAATCCAGACCCCTCTGCTAGAGGCTCTGCTGGCCTCTCTCCTTCATTCATTCTGGCAGGCAGGCAGCAGTAGTCTCTGGGTGTCTCTTCTGTGCCAAACATGCTTCTAGGCATTGGAGGTCATGGCCTGAACAAGGCAGGTGGGGTCCACCTGAGCTCAGGGAGCTGGCACTCTCCAGACCTCACTCTGCTCCTCCCTGCCTGAGGGCCTTTGCATGTGCTGTGCACTCTCCCCGGAATATCCTTCCCGGCACCTTCTCAACCTTCAGGTCTTGGCTTAAATGTTGCCTTCTCCAAGAGACCCCCTGCAGCTAAGTAAAGTAGGTTTCTCCCCACCACTTCCCCACTCAGTCTAGCTCTCAGCTCGCCGCTCACTTTCCTTCCCACTACTGATCACGGTTTGTCATTACTTCATTTGTTTGTTTTTAATCTACCACCCATGAAAGAGGGGAATAAACTATTTAACAAATAAGCCCTGAGCATCTATTATAGTAATAGTAATATGAACTAGCATCTATTGAGTGCTCAGCGTGGGCTCAGCATTTTTCCAAATGCAGGATTTCTGACCCCAGAACAGTACATTTCTTCTCCATTAGATTAGTGGCTTGGACTCAGGCTGTGAGAGCTGTGGAGGTGGACAGAAGGATGTGCTTTGGAGGTTGAGCCGACCAGCTGCTGCAGTGGACGTGGGGAGCGAGGGAGACAGGACTCAGAGGTGCCACCTTGTTGTTTGGCCTAAGTGGCTAGAGGATGGGGGTGCTGTTTACTGAGATAAGGAAGAGGAGGAAGTAGCAGGTTTGTTTTATGTTTTCACCAGGGATTCATCAGGTACTCACCATGTGTGCTAGGCAGGTGGTAGGCGCTGGGTGAGCAAAATGGCATGGTCTGTACCCTCACCAAGCACACGAGGAGCTAAGGCCTGAGGGGAGGGTATTTACCAAGGTCAAGCGGCCAGCTAGGGGCAGAAAAGGGCTGGAGGCCAGAGCCCCTTCCTGTACCCTGACCCTGAATGTGAGACTTCAGGACCCACACTTGCAGAGGATTAGCAGGGACTTCACTTCCAGACTAGAGGAGGATGGCCAGGTGGGGCAGTGGCCTGGAAACCACCAGGAAACAGCTCAGGAAGGCCTCAAGTGGTTCAGCCTGGGAGAAGATCAGAACGGATACAGTTGCTGTTTGCAAATCTTAGAAGGGCTGTCCTGGGCTGAGGGTGCCCCTTGGCTTGGGTGCCCCTATAGAAAAACTTACGAAGAATATAAATGGGTGAGAGATGCAAGAATGGGCTGCTCTGCAGCTAGTAGGTGTGCGCAGCATGCAGTGTGGGCTCCCAGCCTTTGACAGGAGTTTGACCTAGCAGTGTTGTCCATGACTTTCTGCCATGATGGAAATGCTCTGTGTCTGTGCTATCCAATAGGATAACCACTAGCCACATGTGGCTTTTGAGCACTGAAAATATAGCTAGTGTGACTAAGAAACAGAATTTTACACTTTATTGAATTAATTTCAATTTAAATAGCCACATTTGGCTAGTGGTTGTCATATTGGACAGTGCAGGAAAAGCCTTCTCAAGAGTTCCTAGCATGGTAATCCATTCTGGATGGGCTCCTTATTCTCCTGTTTGTCTCTGTAGTATCATCATCATCATCATCATCATCATCATCACATCGTTATCACAGCTAGTTTTTTATTAATAATTACTTTGTTAACTAGATTATCACATGTGGTCTCCCTAACTACCATGTAAAGGAAGCATTCACGTCTTTGTTTTACAAATAAATAAACTGGGATTCAAAGAGGTTCACTGACTTGCCCAGGGACATACTGCTGGCATGTGGCTGGGCTGGGTTAGAACCATCAAGTCTATCTAACTCTAAAGTCCCTTCCTCTTTTCTGCCTCCTGAAGCCAGATCAGACTGTGGACCTTGATGAAACAGGGCAGCAGATGGGGCAAAGGTGGCCCTGGAGGAGGGGTACAGTGATGACTGAGAACTCTGACTAGGAAAGAGGGTGACAGTGGGGAGGAGAGGCTTGGCTAAGGCTTCAGGGCTTTTGTAAGTAGCTGGTCCAGCCATCCCTTCCTACCCCCACCCTCATGCCAGCCTCTTGCCTGCTCCAGGGCTTGAGTGAGGAACCACAATATAGCAGCCTGAGATTGCCAAATCAGCCAGGACAGACAGCCTCAGGTCCCAGGAAGGGCCTCCATCCATTGTGGAACTGGTAAGGTCAGAGCTGCACAGCAGAGGTCCTACCCCTGGTGGTACCGATGGGGAAACAGGCCCAGATAAGGGATCCTGTGTCCAGCTGAGGGCCCGGCCAGATCTCCCAGGCCAGTGTGCTCTTTGCCTTGTGGCTCCCCATCAGACGACATTCCTCCCTCTCCCAAGGGATCCCTCCAACATCCACTTCTGCAAATAGCTCAGTTCTCCTTTTCATCTCCATAGCTCTCTGCCCTTTACAGACTGCTTTCACATCCTTCTGTTTCCCAGGCAGGGGGAAGGAAAGCCCGCTTGTCCAGTCCTTCAGCTCTGGATGGCCATAGCCCAGGCCTCAGCCAAGGTCTGTACACTAGACCTTTCCCAAACCTCCGTAGAGTGTAACGCTGCTAGGATTTAGGCCCCTTACCAGACATGCCACGACCTCGGGGCTGGCCCATGCCCTGCCACCTTTGCAGCCCTCCTCCATGTGTTATCTAGGGTGGGGAGTTCTCCTGAGCTCCTCCATCTTTCCCAGCTTTCCCTTTGCTGTTTTCCCTGCAAGTGACTTAACAACCTCTCTGGACTTATTTCCTCATCTGGGAAAAGGGGGACTCTTTGCAGTAGGAGTCTATGGCTACCCTATTCCCACCTCCCTGAGCCCCTTCCACCAAAGGCCCTATGCTCTCCCCTTTGTCATTCCCAGACTGGCACCACAGACATGGGTGAGCTCCCTGTCCTGCTGCACCCAGTGTGGATCTCTCAGGGAATTGGCTGGAGGATTTTCAGGGCATGCCCTCCCTGTGGGTGCTGCCTGGGGCGGCAGGCAGAGAGGGGCCTCTTAAGGGAGGACTCAGAGCTGCACAGAACTGCAGAGTCCAGAGGGCCCTCAGACTGGTGCACAGGAGAAACTGAGGCCCAGAGAGGAGGAGGGACTTATGCAAGGCCAGACAGATGGCATGGAACTGGGACCAGGACCTGCCGACCCCAGCTTGTGGTTCAGAGTGCCCAGGGGGCTTGTTAAAAATGGCAGGGAGATTAGGACAGAGTAGGAACATGTATTGTTCACAAGCCCTTGTGTGTGCATGCATGCATGCCTGTGTGGGTGCCTGTGTGTGTGTTATGTGATGGGATCTTGATGCATAGCCAATTAGGGTTGGACCACCCAGGGAGGGGTTCAGGGCTGGATTTGTGGTCCAGGCCCTGAGGGCCACAGCTTGTCATCCCCTGGGGCCACAAACCCAGCAGGAAAAGAGCAAAGGAAGTGCTGACCCAAAGGCCATCTGATTTTCTTAGAGCCACTCACCCCATCCTGGAGCAGAGGCCACACTCTGTCTTTGCCTGGCCCAAGCTGGATGGGGGGCCCTGCTGCAGGCTGCCGTGGCTTCTGGCCACCTTCTTCCAGCTGGGCAGGCCCAGTGTCTAGACTCTCAGACCGGGAAATCAGTCTTAGAATTCTTTCAGCTACAATAACAAACACAATCAGAGAATCAACAAACATTGAGAGCTTCATGTTACCAAGTTGGAAGGGACCTTATAAATAAATGGTCTCTTCCAACACACCGTCCCTTGCACAAATCCATTTCCTGGCATTCCTGCCAGATGGTCATCCCATCACTATTGGAAATGAGTAAGATCTGCCCTCCCTGTGCATCTATTACAAGCCAGGTAGGTATTGTTCGAGACATCGTCCACCCCTCTTGAGTGATCCTCTGTATGCCTCAGGGTTGGAGATAATTACAGGAGACCTTACATTGTGTGATAGGTTCTAGTGCTGTTTCTGAGGCTGGATAAACCTGTTTGAATCCCACCTGCCTGATGTGTGGATTTCTCTGACTCTCAATTTTCTTATCTGTAAAATAGGGATAACAGTTGCACAACCCATGGGTTGTTGAGAGATGTATACAAAGTGCCTGGCACATGGACGTGCTGGCTGTTATTAGAATAACAATAATCCCCATTTTACAGATGCAGAAAATGAGGCTCAGGGAGGTGGGGAGACTATCTTAGGCCACCCAGCCAGTGACAAGCTGCATTCCACAACCCCAGAGGTTTGCTTGCCCAAATAACCACATGTCAGGGTCACCTGGAGAATTATTCAAGTACCAAATCCCTGAGCCCCATTTCAGCCCCACTGAATTAGAATTTTGGGGGCCAGAATCTGTGCTTTGAAAAAGCTCCCCAGGGGTGCAGTGGCTTGTGCCTATAATCCCAGCTACTTGGGAAGCTGAGGTGAGAGGATCGCTTGAGGCTGGGAGTTTGAGACCAGCCTAGGCAGCATAGCGAGACTGCTTGCTCTAAACAAACAAACAAACAAACAAAAAGCTGCCCAGGCAGTTCTGAGGCTGCTGTTCGGGCATATGGAGCCATTAACCTGTACTGTGCTTGCTCTAGGGAATGGGGAGTTTGCTGTCTCCCGTGGCAGCCTGATTCACATGGTTGGGACATTCTGTGCATCCCAAAGCCGGATCAGAGAGAAAGCCTCTCATTTGGGAGAGTTATCTGAGGCTCTTTTCTCCTGTGCTCACCCCTGAAGAGCTGGGGGGCTCCCCATTCTCCCTCCCACCCACTCACACTGGCCTCTGGCCCAGAGGGTTACTCATTAGGTGGCTGGGAGTGGCCGGCCCCTCATCAGACACCTGTTAGAAGAGCCTGGACTTCCCCCTCAGCCCCAGTATCCCAGGGGCCTGTAAATCATTCATCCTGGGCTATCTCCCTGCCCCCTCCTTCCTGGGTGCTGGAGGTGGCACAGGTGCTTGGATGAGGGGAAGGGGGGTGGCTTGGGGCAGTCGGGAGTTCTGGCACAGAGCTGGGACTGGAGCCCAGGGTTCCTGAAATACAAATTTACATCTGCACGCAATAAAAATTTAAACACCCCAAAGTCTCCCTACCTGTGGGTTTCCTGCCTCCAGTTCCCTCCTCAGAGGCAGCCCCTATTATTGGCTTCTTGTATATTCTTTTAGAAAGAACTATGTGGGTGCCCAGACATGTGTGAGTATGTGTGGGTGTCTCCCCTGTTTTTATGGATTAACGGTAACATGCTCTTTACATCATTATATGTCTTGCTTTTTTTCACATATCTTAGAAATTGCTGGAATTTCATGGAATTTTAAAATTTCTTTCCTTTTTTTAAAATTTTTTCCTGGAGATGGGGTGTTACTCAGTTGCCCAGGCTAGAGTGCAGTGGCATGATCATAGCCCACTGCAGCCTTGAACTCCTGGGCTGAAGCAATCCTCTTGCCTCAGCCTCCTGAGTAGCTAGGACTACAGGTATGCGCCACCACGCCTGGATAATTTAAAAAATTTTTTGTACAGACGGTGTCTTGCTACGTTGCTCAGGCTGGTCTCAAACTCCTGGCCTCAAGTGATCCTCCTGCCTTGGCCTCCCAAGGCTCTGGGATTACAGGAATGGCCACTACGCCAAGCCTATAATTTCCTTTTAATGATAACGTAATGCTCCTCTCCATGGACATCACATTTTTATTTAACCAGTTCCCTACTTGTATACATGCATGCTGTTTTTAGTCTTGTGCTATTAGAAACCTCATGGGCAGGTCTCTGTGAGGTCAATTCCTGGAAGTGGACTTCAGGGGTCAAAGGATATGTGCCTGCTAAATGATGCTAGATTATAGCCAAGTTGGGCTCTAAGGAGGATGTTCCAGTTATCACTCCCTGGACAGCATATGGGATTCCCTAGTTTCTGGGCCACAAAGTGATATCACAAAGTGTGGTATCAAACATTTTGTTCTTTGGTAGAGCCGTTTTCTTGGCAATTAAATTGTGTGCATCAAACAGCTCCAGCAGATAGAAGTTGGCTAATGGGTTCCTGAGCCTACAAGCCCCTCTCCGGGGCCCAGAGAGAGAGTAACAAGGCCCATGGGCCAGGCCTTCCCTACAGCCTTGTCAGAACAGAGAGGAGTAATTGTGCAGCTAAAGCCCTAGCTCAGTCTAGCCCCACCCTGCCCACCTCCATCTGGGGAAGAGCTGGGCTGGAGGTCAGGACACCTGAGTCCTGGTCATACCACTACCAGGCAGGATGACCCTCAGTGAATGCCCCTTCTGAGCCCATCTATGAAATAGTGGGTCCCTGCTTGCTCATCAGAAAGGGCAGGAGCGAGAACTGGGTGCCTAAGAGATAGGCGGCCTGCATGACCACTGCCTGCAATCCCTCAGGCCCAGGTCTGGGTGGGGAGGGAGCCTCATCCCCTGCCTCAGGCCCATCCTCCTCCTTGGGGTGGCTGTGAGACCTCTGGGCATTTTAAAGGCCCCCAGCCTGTGGAACCTCCAGCCCCAGGCCCAGCCTGGGACTCTCAGGGCCTGCGCTCATCATGGCCTGGCCCCTCCTTTCCCAGAAGTAGAGTGGAGGGGTGGTCTGTGGTTAAACTTCTGTCACCAATGCCGGGGGAGGGGGGGCTCCATGGCAGGCCCAGTGGGCCTGAAATATGGCAGGGTGAGGAGTTGTGCACTGGAGGGGCAGTGAGAGCTCTAGACCAGGGGACATGGCCTTGGGCAGGTCTGTGCCTGCCTGGGCCTCCAGTGACCTTGACTATGTAGGGAGGTTGGACTAGGACTCACCAGGCCTCTTCTTTGGACCTCGGTGGCCATGTAACTATTATGAATCGTGGTCTGTCTCTTCCTATATAAAGTCGGAGGAGACTACACTCCCACACCCTTTCTGGCTTTAGCCTGATGGACCCAGTGGGGCTGTGGATTGAGAGCCATGCTGGGCTCTGGGGGTGGTGGCATTAGGGAGAACAGTTTTTGAGCCAGCATTGAATTTTATAGGCCAAGAAGGGGGGCCCCATCTGGAGCCAAGGCCTGGGTAGCCACTCCCTTGGCCCTTTCCTGGAGCCAGCCCTGGCCCAAGGCCGAGGCTATCCTGTGCTACATCGGGCAGTGGACTGAGGTCAGTGGATATGGAAGCGTCCGGTGCCGTTCCACTGCTCTGGCAGAAAACCCAGGGAAAAGCTGCCCAGGAACATCTGCTGTCTCCCATTCTCCACAAAACCATTTGGCTCATGGGGAGCCTGGTGGCTGTCCTGCCAAGCTGCGTAGGCTTGGTGGAGGGGGGCGGGGGCCAGAACAACAGGGTGGGGGTGGGTAGTTAGCACAGGGGCGCTGAGGGCCAGGCAGGGCCAGGCTGTGACCGAGGGAGGTGAAGGCCAAGCTGTTGTCGTGGGTGAGCTGGGAGGGGTCAGTGGTTATTCGGAGACCCGTCATGTGCTGGTGGGATACATGTGTGGGGTCTGAAAGTGCTTGTGTGTACCTCCTATTTATAGGCACATGCTCAGCTTCTTACAAAGGAAACTGGTGTTTAGCCAGGCCCCCACACCAGCCTAGGCCAAGCTGACTCTTAATATTCTCTCCAGACAGCCCTCCGATCCCAGTCCCAAAGAAAGCCCTGACATTAACCCCAGACGGTCCTCAAATCCAGCTCCTGGCCCCAGGCTTAGCCCCATATAGAAGCCAAGGCACTGCCCTCTCTCTCCTGAGTTATTGTAGGTCTTCCTGTACTTCCCCTTCCTCTTGCCAATCTGTTCCCCACGCAGCAGCCAGATTAATCTTAAAACCTACATCAGACCTCCTGTCTCCTCTGCTCAGAATCCTGAATGGCTCCCACCCCAGACAAAATAAAACCCAGAGCCCCTCCCTGGTGTCCCATCCCTGTCCCCTCGCTCACTACACCCCAGCCCCACCAGCTTCTTCACTGTTCCTCACACATGTCAGACAGCAGGCATGCTCCCACCTGAGGGCCTTTGCACTTGCTGTTCCCTCTGCCTGGAGCCCTCTTCTCAAGATATCTGCATGACTCTTTCCCTCACCTCCTTTAGATCTTTGCTTAAATTCTCCCTCTCAGCTGGGTGCAGTGGCTCACACCTGTAATCCCAGCACTTTGGGAGGCTGAGGCGGGAGGATTGCTGGAGGCCAGGAGTTCAAGACTAGCCTGAGCAACATGGTGAGACCCTGTCTCTACAAAAAAAAAAAAGAAAAGAAAAAAGAAAAATTAGGTGATGCATGCCTGTAGTCCTAGCTACTTGGGAGTCCTCCTGAGGCAGGAGGATTGCTTGAGCTCAGGAGTTTGAGGTTGCACTGAGCTATGATAATGTCACTGCACTCTAGCCCGGGCAACAGAGTGAGACCCTATCTCAAAAAAAAAAAAAATTCTCCTTCTCAGTAAGGCCTTCACAGACCACTCTATTTAAAATCATAAGCCCCCTCCTCCCTAGATTCTCAGTTCTCCTTCCCTGCTTCCTTTTCCTCTGAAATACTTATCAACTAGCATATCAAATATTTTCCATATTATTTTCTTTCTGTCCATCTCCCTCCCCTAGAACCTAAGCTTCATGAAGGCAGGGATTTCTTTTTTATTTTGCTCGGTGCTGTACCCCCATGCTTGGCTGACAGCAGGAGCTCAGTAAGTAGATGTGGAATGACTGAGTCACTCCTGCCTGTGCCTGGCTTAGGCAGATCAGCCCCCAGCCCCCGGCACAGCCGCAGCTCAGGGCTTGGTGTCATGGGTCAGAGCCATTTGAGGTCCACCAGCACCCCTAGTCCTTCCTGTGTGACTTTGGGGCCATCCTCAGGCATTCAGCCCTCACGCTCGGACGGTTCCTGAATCTTTCTGTGTCCACCTCCACCTGCGGTGGCTCTTCCCGGCTCTTGTCTCTGCACAGGAGGAAGGAGCAGCTGACATCTCATTAATCTCAATCACCCTTGCCTGCCAGGGGTCCCCTCCGTGTCTCTGGCATTCAAACCCATGGTCTGAGGACCACGGAATCAGAACCACCTGGGGAGTTTGTTAAAAATGCAGATTCCACCCCCAGGCTTTCTGTTTTTCCTCAAGCTCTGCAACTGGGAACTACTGGTCCCAAGCTGGTGGAGCTGGCAATCAGAGCAGGGCTGTGGGTCAGGAGACCTGGGTTGAAGCCCCAGCTCCATCAGCACCTTGCTGTGTGATGCTGAGCAGGTTGCTTCCCCTCTCTGAGCCTCAGTGCCTCCCCAGTGGGCATTAGAGGAATACTTACCTCCCAGGTTGTGAGTCTGCAAGCCTGAACTGGGGAAAAATTATTACCCGTAGGACTGGGGTGTATGTCCTTCCCCACTACAGGGTCCTACTTTAGGGAGCCTGTATTGCACTTCCTCCTGGGAGCCCTGCCTGAGCCTTTTGCAGGCACCCTCTCCCTACTCACCATCCCTCCTGGCTGCTTCTGCTTCTCAGGTAAGACTCGGACCAAGGACAAGTACCGCGTGGTCTACACCGACCACCAGCGCCTGGAGCTGGAGAAAGAGTTCCATTACAGCCGTTACATCACCATCCGGCGGAAATCAGAGCTGGCCGCCAATCTGGGGCTTACTGAACGGCAGGTGTGTGGGTGTCCCCATCTCTGCCATAGGAGCAGTGTGGGGAGTCTGGTCTCTAGGCTGCTAAGCATATTATGTAGCTCAGTAGAGGAAGAACGGAGAGGTTGAGTCTCTAGGCCATTGTCACACAGCACAGCAGAAACTGAGCTGCTGCCAACCACCCCCCAAACTCAATATCCCTGCCCCCAAATAGGGGGCTAAGGGGATCTGATTAGCCATAGGCCATAGCAGGGTATGGCCAATGCTGTAGGAGGTATCAAGTGCTGTTTAAATTAGAGGAAGAAGCCAGTCACGGGGAGAACAGGGAAGGCTTCCTGGAGGAGGGGTGTGAGCACGTGGCTTAGGAAGATGGGGAGGAAGAAGGTTACTGAGAGTAAGGGAGCACAATCTGCAAGGGGAGAATGCATTTGGGGTGCATGTGGCCTGGGTGGCTGGAGCAGGAGGGAGGCTCACTGTCCTCCCTCTCTCCCTCTTGCTCTTGTCAGTCCTCCCACCACCTGCCCCATCTCTGCTCTCTAATCCCATAGGTGAAGATCTGGTTCCAAAACCGGCGGGCAAAGGAGCGCAAAGTGAACAAGAAGAAACAGCAGCAGCAGCAACAGCCCCCACAGCCGCCGGCAGTCCATGATGTCACCCCCACCACAGCCGGGCCGCCCCTGGGCGCCCTGTGCCCCAGCAACACCAGCCTCCTGGGCACCTCCTCCCCAATGCCTGTCAAAGAGGAGTTTCTGCCGTAGCCCTGTGCCCAGCTTTGTGGGCCAGGGGACCTGGGGACTCAGGTGCTGGGAATGTGGCTCCTGTTGGGGGGTCTGTGTCCCAGCCCTGCCACTGACCTTCTGGGTCACTATGGGCAAGTCACCTCCAACCCCACTGCATCCCCTTGGCCCATCTGTGCAGTGAGCCTGTTGGGTAAGGACCTCTTCCATCGCCTGTGTTCTGGCCCTCAGGGTGGGAGGTCTCAACCTCCTGGGGGCATCTCAAACCCCAAAGGGCTGGGGGAGGGGCTAAGACAGTGTCCCAGGCCCCACCTCCTCCTCCATACGTTCAAGGGGTGGGGTGGGAGGCTGCTGAAGGGACCCCACCTGACCTTGGAGAAAGGGGCTGGAGCTGAGAGATGAAAGCTTGCAGACCATGACCTGAGGAGGAAGGAATGGTCAGCTCCCCGCTGCCTTCTCCTGCAGTCTCACCTCTACCTGCCCCATCTTAACGTGCCCAGAACCCTCTCCAGGCTAGGTGCTGAGCACACAGCCCACAGCGCTGGGCTCTGATTACCACTCTGCTGGGTTGCAGAATCCTGTCCCCTCACTGGCATTCTCAGTGAGGTCTCTAGATTGAGGGGGAGGCCCCTCGAGGGGAGAAGGGGGCAGAGTTCACCCTGCCAGGTTTCTGCCACCCCACCAGGCTGTCCATCAGGCCCCACACCCTAGGGAGGCCCCAGAGGACTTTGTCTGGACCAAGCAGAGCTCACAGCTGGACAGGTGTTGTATATAGAGTGGAATCTCTTGGTACCTTCAAGAATAAATTTTTTTTCTCTTTTTAGAAATGTATAAAAGTCATTATACATAGCATTAAAGAAACATTTTTAAGAAGTATAAATCATCCTTACCCTTCCCTAACAATTTAATATTCCTTTCCCATTTTTGTTGGCCTGCAGCAAGGTCACCTTGAAAATACATTTGAAAGATCAAAACAGGATATTGTTAGAGTAAGTCTATGAGACTACATAAAAATTTGAGTCATTTTATAAGCAGAATTATCAGACTTAATATATCAGTCTTTTGAATTTTCCAAATACTTTCAGTTCAGGTTTTTCTTTCAGCAGGACATTGATTGCATACCCCCATGTGCCAGGCATGGATGGGCCTGGGAAACACACAGTCCTTGCCCCCCAGAAGTCCCCAGTTGAGTGGGGAAGACTGACAGGTACACAGATGACACTGGCATAGCAGGATAAGGGCCCATCAGAGGTATGCTCTGGGCATCAGGGAAGCCAGAGCATCTAGGGAGCACAGAGCATGCTCCTAGCTTATCCTGGAAGGCTGGAAGGCTTCCTGGAGGAGGTAATGTTTGAACTGAGACCTATAGGACTAGTGGGTGCTGGTCAGGCCAAGAAAGGAAGAAAGGTAAAGAAGAATGTGAGTAATATGAACTTAAAGCATACTTTTTTAAAACTCCTGGGAGTCTGCTACCTGGGCCCTTCTCTCCCCAGGGGCTCTGGTGCCAGCTGTCTGCCCCTCTGTTTACTGTTCTAGGAGGTGGCCAGGCCATAAAAATTGTGCACAACCTTCTGCCATCGCCCTTTGCTCCTGGGGCACATGATAGCACTGCACAAGGTGGGTCTGGGCCTGGCACCAGCCCCTGGAGGTCAGCAGGCACTTGTCTGTCTCCTCCTGTTAGTGGCCTGGGAGACACCATGGCTTTTGTCAGTAATGGTGGACACCTAAGACGTGGGAACCATGGGTACCAGGGGAAAGGCCCAGGGTTCCAAGAGTGGGGGTGGGGGGTGGGGGGTAGTGGAAAGGTGGCTGGTACTAAGTGAATAGAGTTCTCAGAACTTCAAAAACTTTGCTCTGTGACCCTGGGGTAAGTTCTTCCCCTCTCTGGGCCTCCATTTCCCCATCTATAAAAATGGGGAGTCTGTCTACCAAAAAGAAATGGCTCTGGTCAAGTAAGTTTAGGAAGTCCTGCAGACTCCACTTCTCTGGGAGAGTCATATTGGTGCATTGGCACATCAAAGGCTCTGACAAGCCCCACAGCAAAGAAACCGCTTGAATTTTCTTTATTCCAGCATTCCCCGTGCGTTGCCACCTAGGAAGCCCCTGCTCTCACCAGCCAGCGTCCCCACCGAACTGTACACACTCTGGGTGGGGATGTGCTGGGCTCGAGGGCCACGCCTTCTCTGTGACTCAGTGTTTAGCAGCAGCTTTTGCTGTCAAATGGCCTGGGTTTCAGCGTGACTACTTCCAAGCTGTGGGACTTCAGGCAAGTTACTAGTTTTTTGGAGCCTCAGCCTCCTCATTTGTCAAATGGAAATAAAATATTCTAACTGATCTTAGAATTGTATTTTGCCCCGGGCCCAGCACATACTAAGTGCTTGTGTTTTAGCCACCTGCTCATGGGGTTTTGCATCCTGGTGTGAGATGCTTGCAGGCCTGACTGGTGTTCTAACCCACCCCTGGCCTCAGGAAGACCTCTGCCTGGCAGGAAGTCAGTGGCCAGGCCTGGCAGGCTGGGGGAAGTTAGGAGCTTTGATGGGGTTGGGTTGGTGATCACCTGTCAATGGGTGTCTGAGCTCTGTGAAAAGGAAACTTATCTAAGACAACTTCCAAGCAGCACAATGGGCTGCCTTGCACCTTGTGAGTTCCCTGTCACCCAAAAACTTCCACCAGAGGTTGGAGTGTTGTAATTGCTCAGGAAAGAGGCCCCTCAGGTCCTGTCAGACCCTACAGCCACTCAGACGTAAGTAGTATTCCAGCTCTCCTATGAGGAATGGCTGATGCTGCTGTGCACATACTGATTTTATGTTCCCCCTCTGCTGGGTGGCAGGCACTGGTGCTGAAGACTTAGGATCCAAAGAAAAATCAGATCTGGCCTGGCCTGGCACTCCAAGGCCCACAGCTTGGTTGTGGCCTCTGGAAAATCAGAACTATGGACTTTGGCACTTTGTTTTACAGACAATTTCAGGGAGTCCATAGACCCCAAGCCCTATGTGGAGAACCTGAGCTTGTGGAGGAACCAGTCCTATCACTGATTGCCAAGAGGTTGGTGTAGGCTGAGCAGAGCAGTCACAGCTCTGCTCTAGAGAGGGGCTCAGGGATGGAGTGGAGTGTTCTGAGAGAGGGGGTCTCCAGCAGCTGAGGACGGGTGTGCGCGTGCATGTGTGTGTGCACGCATGTGCATGTGTGTGTAACAGGCTGTGATAGGGACAGGGCTTAGGACAAGAGGACTGTGGAGCTCTGAGGAAAGCAGCCTGGCTCTGGGGTTGAGACGCCCAGCCAGGGGGACAAAGCCGGGCTAGGCCAAGGCGGCCATGGGGGCAGCCCTTCCCAGCGGGGCTGCTCTGGAGCCACTTTCTCTGAACCACACCAGATGGACGAGCAGCCTGGAACCTTGCTTTTCACAGTCACCGCTCCTGGTGTGACAAAACACATGCTCTACAGTGACAAAATCTGAACGTTTAAGCAAATTAAAAATGTTTATTTATATGCATTTAAAAATATCTCCCTGTATAATAAAAGGAAGTACATTTTCATCTGACACTTTCCTTAAATCAGCACACATCTCCATTTCACCTCTGCTTTGATGTGAGACAGAGAGAGAGAGAAGGGGGAAAGGGAGGTTGAGTATTTACCATTTGGATTCCTAAGTAGTTATTTTGCCACGTAGTATCCAAACCCCTCTGGAAGGGGGAGAGGAGATGGTGGGAGCAGGAATTGTCATGTACTTGGTCACTGAACTGGCCAGTTGTATGATTATAAAATTGGAGCTTCTATGGATAGACTGATTTATGTGGTAATGTCTTCTAGAAAACCTTATGGTTTTGTTTGTTTTATGAAAGTACAGACTTTCCCAACCAGGGCTGTGGTGACGGAGGGGAGGGTGGCAGAGAGGTGGGGTCTGGAGGGCAGGGCCTGGGTGAGATCATACTCCTGGGTTACAGACATGACTCCATCTCTGCATCCCTGAGTGAGAGTGCCCCCTCTGGGTCTCAGTTTCCCCATCTGAGAGGCACCCCACAGCCCCAGTGACTGCCACTGATGCTCAGTGGTCACCCCGTGATGTTTGTGCTCAAGGCAAGCTGACATCCTGGCCCTGTTCCCCTCCCCTCCCCCAAGGCTGGCTCTGAAGTGGGGGGAACAGGGGCTGCTAGGAAGGGGCCATAAAGAGGCCAGTCTTCCCGGCTTCAGAGCCAACTGTCTCTCCCAACTCCCTGTTTCTGTGGTTCTCTGTGCCTTCCAAAGGGCCTAATGAAACTCAAGTGCCAGTGGGAGGGAGCAGTTCAGCAAGGCTGCCACCCCTCCTGTAGGGGATGTAGTGGCAGGCCCTGGGGACGGGTTGAGGTGGGTCCTGCCTCTCCCCAGGTATAGCTCATGGCTTTATCTCCAAAGCGCAGAGATTCAGTGCTCTGTGTGACCTTCGGCACATGATTTTACTCCTCTGAGTTTCCTCAGGTATTAAATGAGATGCACAACCCTATCTTCTCAGGCTGTTGGAAAGAATTAAAAACAAGATATTGGATGTCAAAGTCCATCTTAATGCACATAGTAGGGCTCAATAAATGTTCCTTCTTTTCACATTCATGGCCACCGTAGGCCCCTTATGGGTGGTGGGGGAAAAGAGGCGGAGGAGACACCTTCCTCCTGGGTCTGGAGAGCCCCTGGCTTGCCCTGTGCAGCTAGGCTGAAAGGGAAGAATAGCTGGATGGGACCTGGGGAGAAGAGGTGGCCCTGCAACCTGGCCAGGCCTTTACTCAAGCCCATGGTTTGATTTAAACCCTTGCCACCTCCTTTCAAGCTCCAGGGGTGAAAGAGAGCAGATCCTTATTCTCATCCCTCCCCAAAGGCCTCCCCCCATGCCCACTGATGGTAGGACAACCATATATATGATTAATGTCTGAACTGGGACACTTTGAGAGACCAAAAGGGGCACAATTTATAATGTATACGATGGTCCACTACTATATGTCAGTCAGTCCTTGTAAACCAATGCATACAATTGCTGTAGCTAATAATTTCCCATCCGAGGCTGGTGGTTCATTTTACAGATACGAAGTCATAACTTTCCCAAGGCCATACTGCTGGTGGACAGGAACCTAGTTGCTGATAATCTAAGTCACAAACCATCACAATGACACCATGGCACTTGTCTGTACCTTATCCTTGCCCAAACCTCCCCATTTTGCTTTCATCCCAAGGAAAGGAAGAGTGTTGAGGACCACTACTAGCCTGGAAGGTCCATGAGGACTGGCGACTCTGTCTCTGATATCATTCACTAGTTCTGTGACCTCGAGTAAGTAACTTAACCTCTCAGTCCTTCAGTTTCCTCATCTGTAAAATAGGAGTAATAACAACTGCCATCCAGGTTGAGAAAATAAGACCCCTAGCCCAGGTCCTGGCACATTTCAGGAGCTCGATAAATATTGATAAATATCTGACTAATGGTGGAGTGGGCAACTCACAGTCAGTGAATAAATGTTAACTAAGCACCTACTATGTGCCAGGCCCTGTACTAGATGTTTTCTATGCTCGATCTCCCTGAATTCCTCACACCCCACTAAGGGAGGTGAGATTCTTATCCCCCTTTTCCAGGTGAAGTGGCAACGCAGGGAGCTTGAGTAAAGTCACACAGCAAAAAAGATGAGGCAGGGGGATGCTGGAGCCCACGGCTGGGCTGTTAGTGTCCATGCCCGTGGCCTGTCTCCCTCGTTGCCCAACTAAGAAAAGGAAGGCCCGCACAGGAGGCAGTCCATCTTGCCACAAGGTCACACGGGGCCCCGACTCTTTGGCACCCACCGCGACCCCCCCACCCGCTCTTAGCCTCGAATCGCAAGCTTGCGAGCGGGGCGCGTCGCGCAATCGCCCCGCCTGTCTGCCAGGGCGTGGCTCGGCTGGTCAGGGTGTCAGCGGCGGGCTGCAGCCTGCACCCCTCCCCAGGCCGGGGCGCGGGAGCGGCCGGGGCAAAGGCGCAGCGGCGGGCTGGCGGTCTCTCCTCCTCGCCCCCCGCTCTCCTGCTGGGGAGGCTAAGCCGGCGGCCGATACTGGCCCTCCTGAGAAGAAGCGAGGGATCACCTCCGCAGGTAGGGCGCGGGTGGGGGCCAGCCGAGGAGTCTGGAGCGCCCGCCCCCAATCCAGGGGGGGAGGCTGAGGACCGCGGTCATAGTCTGCGCCCCCATCCCTGTCCCTGCCATCTGGGGATCGGACGTAGAGTGCTGGGAGCTGGCATACACTGGGCCAGGCCCTGGGAACAGGTGTCAGCAGCCCCAGGAGGCGCGGGGTGGGGTCTCTCCCCAGTCCTGCCGCCTGCTTCCCCCAGGGGCTGATTGCAGGGTGGGGGGTGGTAGAATAGCTGAGCGCCAGCCTTGAGCTGGACTAATGTCGCTGTGAGGGGTGGGAGGTGGGGGTATGGTCCTGGCCCTCATCTGTGCACTGAAGCAGGTTCCATGAGCCTGCCCCTGACCTGTGGGCCCACCACCTGCTTCCTCCCTGACTTCTCCCATCTCCTGGCAGCTTTAGTGTCCTGGCTGAGACCCCAGGCTGCCCCTTGGCATGGCTGAAGGGAGGCAAAGGCAGGGAGTGGGGAATGGAGGCCCAAGGATATAGGGGTGGGGGTGGAAGCTGGGATGAGAGAGGCATCATGGGCCCAGAGCTCAGCCTGTCCCCACCTTGCCTGGTGGGGTTGGACCTCCCAGCAAGTTGTAAGTATGTGGGGAGGGGAAATATGGGGGAAGTTTTCTGGCGTTTGGCTTTTGGTTTGGTACCAGTCCTACCCAAGGAGTTAGATCTCCTGGGTACTATTTCAGCAGCTGCCACTTGCCCTGTGACTTTGGACAAGTCCATCCTTTAACCTGAACCTGAGCTGGGCCACCCCCAGTGTGGAGGCGCCCAAGCAGGCCCAGCTGGGTGTGTGAGGGGTGCAGAGAGGAACGCTGTGAACTGGAAGGGGCTGGTAGATGTGAGAAGACTGTTCTCAGGGGCTGGTGTTAATCCCCCCAAACGCCCCCCACACGCGTGCATGCGCATGTGCACACACACACTCGTTCATTCAAGCTCTCTGCTCTTGGCAGCTGGGCTTGGAACCACTGTGGTGTGTCTGTTTTATTTGCTGACATGAGTGACTTCTTGGGGCCATTTGTGGGTCTCTTGCATCCTCTTTTTCCTGTGCCACTTCTTTCCCACTCTCCTCTCCCCGCCTGCCCTCCCTCCCCACAAGACCCCTGCCCCTCTCTGCCACACATGGTTTAAACAGCCACGTTTGTGAAGGCAGAACTTGCCGGTGCTAGGCCGGGAGCTTAGTGAGCCTTATCTCTTTAGTCCTCCAACAGTTCTGGGGGCTGGGTCTTATTATCCCCACTTTATAGACGAGGCAACTAAGGCACAGAAGGGTGAGGCTTACTGCTTACCTGCAGGTAGGCTAAGCAACTTAAAGCTAACAGGGCAGAGGTGGGGCCACCTCCTCTCAGGGTCCCCTCCCTTGGTCTCAAGGAGAGGGGGGCAGGGGGCAAGAAAATGCCATATCAGCAAAGGAGCAGCATTGCTCAGAGATGAGCATTGGACTGGGAGTCAGGAGATCTGGGTCTGAGTCTTGCTCTGCCTCTAACTTGCTGTTTGACCTTGGGCTCATCCCTGCCCCTCCCTGAAATTCAGTTTCCTCATTTGCACAATGATCAAGTTGGACTCCAGATTCCCATTGTCTCTCTCTGTCCTGAAGAAGGTATGAGAGCCTTGGCTTAGGCAGTCCTGCATCTCCCAGCCCCTGCTGTGGGGACCACTATCTGCTGGTCCCTAAGAGAGAGGGTGCAGGTCTGACAAACTTAGGTGTGTGTTCCTGCGTGATCCTGGGGTGGGGAGTGGGGGGCTCGGGAGTGGGAGCCTCACACCCAGGTGGAAGTGTGAAGCAACTCATTAAGCTTCCAACCCTGCCCCATTTATTTGATTGCTTCCTTCTGTCTACCAACCAGTCCCATCCTCTCAGTGCCAGCCTCCTGGGATTCATCCCATGGTGGGGTTGGGGGCTCCAGGTGGGCTCCTGATTGGCTCAGATTTGGAGGACCCCATCTCCTGCCCTTGGAGCAGAAGCAGGCTTTCCTCTGATTGGGGGAGGAGGGGGACAAGCTGGCAGCATCCTGCTCTTGGAACTCTTGTCACCATGGAAACAGAGAGCTGGGACCGCTCCATGAGCATGGAAAGGGCGGCTTTTCTGGAGGGATCAGAGGAGCCTCATTACCAGGCCCTCCTGCCAGCTGGCCTGAATGGGGCTGGGGGGGTCTCAGGGTGACAGGCCTGCCTCACCACCCAATGCCAGGGGCCAGTGTCAACTGACTGCTACCCCATCCCTCCTGGAGCTCATCCGGTAGCAAGAGGTTCCAGAAGGCTGATGCTTGCCCAGGTGGAGAGGCAGCCTTGGGGAAAGGGCCATAGGAAGGGGGAGTGGGTCTCAGGTAAGCCTGGGAGCTGCTGCTTACTCTCACCTCAGCATGTCCCAGATCACAGCTAAGGAACTGCCAGGTATGTGTTTGTTTAACCCTTGGAGCCTAGTTACTTTAAAAGCAGCTTTTCCATGCTCTTTGTCATTGTCACCATCACCCATAATCATGCCAGACCATCCCTGTCACCACTGCCCCTGTGGCCAACAGCCAGCCTCAGGCAAAATCACCACTGTGGTCACCACTATCACTGAGGTTCTCCGAAGGGAGAAGGCCCAAGAGACCTCCCACCCACTTGGAACCATGGAAGGGGATGTTGGGGCCTCCACTTGCCTCTGTGCATTCATCTCTTCTCCAGAGACAGCAGCAATATCGTGACTTTCTGAGACAGATCAGAGCTTAAGTTGCTTCTTCCTGCACATGAGCCAAAATTCACAGTTCTCAGTAGGCTCCCTTGAGCCACAGAGCCTAAGTCTAATCCCTCCCCCTGGGGAGCCCACGTCCCTCCGGGTCTTCTCCTTTCTATGCCCAGGGCTCCCAGCTTCTTCCCATTGTCCTCCTGTAACCTCTTTTCCTGAACACCGTCCAGTCTGACCACCTGCCCTTTGGACATGCTGCTCACTGTCTGTCTTTCTTAAAATATGGTGCCCAGAAGGAAGTATCAAAACTCTAGCACTGGTGGGTGAAGACTTGGGCTTTCACATCAGGAAGCTCTGGTCTCAAGACCTACTTCTCCCACTAGCCAACCTGTTAAAAACCGTGGGTATGTCATGCCACCTCTTGCAGCCTCAGTTTTCCTCATGATTAAAGTGGAGCTTATATGAGTACTTAGCTCATAGAGTTGTCTTGTGAATGAAACCAGGTGATGTGAGTAAAATGTTTAGTGCAGTGAGCACATAGTAAGTGCTCAATACACAGTAACTGTTAAGATAATCAACATCCAAATAGGACCGTCCCTTCACTTGACCTCTGTGTTAGCCAAACTAAGATCAGGGTCATTTTTTTAGTGCCTGAGCCACCCTGTTGGTTTAGTAAGTTTGTAGTCACTTAAAACCCGAGGATCTCCTGCATGTGACTGTGTTTGCCCAGATAAGAGCACTTGATTATCTGAGCTGATAGAGCATCTTTCCATTTAGCCCTGTCTAATTCCATATTCTTGTCTTGGGGTCACAGTTCCAGCCTGACCTTACCTTCTCCCTCACCCCTTTTGTCTCTCTTACTGGTAGCCTGTCACCCCTGACCTGCTGATGACCCCGAGTGACCAGGGCGATGTCGACCTGGACGTGGACTTTGCTGCAGACCGGGGGAACTGGACAGGCAAGCTGGACTTCCTGTTGTCCTGCATCGGCTACTGTGTGGGCCTGGGAAACGTCTGGCGTTTTCCCTATCGAGCCTACACCAACGGAGGAGGTATGGGCCTGGGGTCCTGCTGACGGGTGTTGGGTGTGCTGGGCCAAGGCTCTGTGGTGGAGTGAGCTTTTAGGTGGCCTCAGCCACTGTTTTCTGTGTGACCTTGGGCAGATTTAGTTGAAAGTGGTTTGTAGTGGCCTGGGGCTGGAAGGAGGGAGCTCCTACTGTCTTGTCCCTTTTCATCATCCAAGCCCCTCCTCCCTGCCTCTCATCCCAGGATAGATACCCACGTGGTTTTCTCCCTAAGGCTGGGTACTTCCTGGGCCCTGCATGGTGGGCAGAGGGAGCTGCCGTTGCTTCGTGATAAAGAGCTGTATCTGCCTGTCAGTGATCACTGTGCTGCAGTGTTCTCCCGGTTGCCTCCTCCCCACCTCCTCCAGAGCCTCGCTCCATCAATCTTTCCCTCTCTTGAATCTTCAGTCTTTCCTCCTCTCCTGGGTCCTACCATTCAGACTGCAAACACAAAGTCTCTCCCATCTTAAGAAAATTCCTTCTTATCCTTGCTTCTCCATCAAGTTACTGTTCTAAGTCTCATTAACAATAAACAGCTGGGGTGGAGTACTCACCACCTGTCAGGCCCTGGGCTTGGCGCTTTCTGTGCCCATCTCCTTTAACCCTGACAATGACCTGTGTGGGCAGGCATCGTGGAGATGTGGCAGCCGGGGCTGGGAGAGGCCCACTTTCTTGCCCAAGGCCACAGGGTGGCAGACCCAACATTCTTCCCCAGAACTATCTTCTTCAGGGTCAATGTGCTCTCACCAGTACTCTGTATCTCCTGCCATCTCTACCAAACTCTTTAAGGAAGCATGGATTGATAAAGTGAGAAAACTCCAAGTAAAACTAGATGAAGCAGGCCAGGCCCAGTGGCTCACACCTGTAATCCCAGCACTCTGGGAGGCTCAGGTGGGAGGATCACTTGAGGCCAGGATTTCAAGACCAGCCTGGGCAAAATAGCACGACCCCGTCCTCTACAAGAAAAAAAACAAAACTAGATGAAGCAAAGAAAAGATAAATTTATATGGCTAGGACATGTGGAACTGGAGCTGCCCTCTGAGACTCCAGGAACTCAATAAGGCTCATGGTGTCTCTGGGCTCTCCCCCTCCCCATTTCTTTACTCTTTCTCTCTGCATGCTGACCTCATTTTTTCCTGAGACCGGCTTTCTCGCTGCAGTTGGGGGGTGGAGTGGCCACAGACAACTCAGCAATGACTTCATTTTCAGTGGGTTTAGCAACCCCAGAGCTTTCCAGAACTGCTCTATCTGAATGAATCTATACAGAAATGCAGGGAAGGTCTCTGATTGGCCTGGCTTGGGATATGTGCCCACAGGGGGGCGGGCCAGGGGGCTGGAGGGAGGGCAGGAGGGGGTTGGCTGGTGTGACTAGCAGCCCTTCCAGAGCCATATGGTGGTGGGCAGTCCCTAGATGAGATGGCTGCCAACATGCAAAGAAAACGGGAAGGGATGTTGGGCCCACAGAACCACAGGTGGCAGCCGCAGTATCTGAGGTGGTGTGGGGGAGAGGGGCTAGGCAGATAGATTGGGCCAGATTCTGAAGGGCAATGATTTCTGTACTGAGGAGTTTGCACTTTCTTCAGTAGGGAATTCACTCATTCGTTCCCTCATTTACTCATTTGTTCACTCAGCAGGCATTTCTTAGTGTCTGCTCTGAGCCCAGCCCTGTTCTGGGCACTGGGGCTCCAGAGGCGAGTGAATCCCTGCCGGCCCACCTTGGCCCTCAGGGACCTGGTGTAAAAGAGCAGACAGATGTCCAGGGCCTCATCAGGTCACAGGTGGTGTCAGCCACCGGGGAGCAGTGGGGTTAGAGCTGGGCTTTGGGGGGAGCCACCCTGAGACCCCTGCTGACCCTCCCTCTGGCAGGCGCCTTCCTCGTGCCCTACTTTCTCATGCTGGCCATCTGCGGCATCCCCCTCTTCTTCCTCGAGCTCTCCCTGGGCCAGTTCTCCAGCCTGGGGCCCCTGGCCGTCTGGAAAATCAGCCCCCTCTTCAAAGGTGAGGCCTCAGTGGTCCCCAGGGGTGGGTATCCGGGCCCGGGGGAGTGGGGAGGTTGCCCTACCCCACCCCCCAAGCTCTAGACAGAGAGGGAGGTGAGCCCTGAAAGGCGCTGGCTCCCTGGGGGCCACACCACCTGCCTGTAGAGGGCTGGGCCAAGCAGCCCAGCAGCCTCTTCCCACACCAGGTGCTGGCGCAGCCATGCTGCTCATCGTGGGCCTGGTGGCCATCTACTACAACATGATCATCGCCTACGTCCTCTTCTACCTCTTCGCCTCCCTCACCAGCAACCTGCCCTGGGAGCACTGTGGCAACTGGTGGAACACAGACCTCTGCCTGGAGCACAGAGGCTCCAAGGATGGCAACAGGGCCCTGCCCCTCAACCTCACCTACACCGTCAGCCCCAGCGAGGAATACTGGAGGTCAGGCAGCCACCCGCCTGGCAGTGCAAGAGGGCCCCATGTTGCTGAGGGTGGGCAGAGGGCAGGAATGCGCCGTATCCCCAAGGGGCTCAGCATGCACCTGGAAGATGAGTTCAGGCGCTGGCATTAGGTGGACTCTGGCCTCTATCCCAGCTCCTCACCTGACCAGCTGTGTGGCCTTGAACAATTTATTTGGCTTCTGTTGCTTTATCTTTAGCATGGGGTCAGTAATAGTCACTATTTCAGAGGGCTGTTGTGAAGGTTAAAGGAAAGAAAGCATGTGAATTGCAGTCCAGTCTGGTGGATAGTCAGTGCTCAGGAAAAGCTAGTGATCATGGTGGTGGTGGTGAACACAGTAACAGTAACATTATGGAGTCTCAGTTTCCTCCCCATAACAGGGGGTGATAATAGGCCCACTTTATAGGATGTTATCCAGTCATTGACTCACTCATTTATTCTTTTAATAAATACTTACTGATCACCTACTATATGAATAGGTAAAGTACTTAACATAGGGCCAAGACTATACACAGTAAGGACCATCTCTAACTCCTTGTCTCACAGGAGAGATAAGACTCTAACAGAATAAGGGATTTTCATAGGAATTAAACAAGGTAACGCAGGTAAAACTGTCACCACAGCGCCAGGCACATTGTGGGCCCTGGGAATGGTGGGACACTGTTGCTCATCACACCATCCCAATGCCCTACCCCACGGCGGAGAACACAGGGCCCAGAGACTTGCTCAGTAGTTAATGACAGAGGTGGTACTGACACTAAGGACTCCTGATTCCTGATCCTGTTCTGGAACATTCTAGAGTAGACCGGTCCCTGGGTAGGGACCATTGGCTGGCCAGAGAACACAGACTAGACATACCTTCACCTACACAGGGCTGCTCTTAGGAATTTTCCCCCAAATGGGCCCCAGGTCTTGAACTGTTTTGGTCTCAAATCTGCATGTTCTACCTGGTTCATTCATGTGTCTGCACCTGCTGAAGAGCATGTCTGACCAGTGGGAAAGGATGGGCCTGGGTCTGCAGCTTAAAGCCAAAGAACTTGACGTGGTCACTGGCAGCTGCAAGGGGTCTCCATGGCAATGCCACGGCCCACTGCATCAGTCGGGAGGTGGGCAGGAAACAGATGGCACTGTCAGAGAGCTTACCTGAAGGGAATTTAGTGAAGGGACTTCTTAAAGGATCAGGGAAGCCATGGGGAAAAGTGAGGCATCAGGGACTACCCATAGGGAGAGGGTGTCACCCATGAACCAAGGAGGCAAGGGGAGGGACCCAGGGGAGAACTGTAGTCTTGGAAGAAGGACTGCCCAAAAAGAGCTTGTGGCTGCAGAAGAACATAGCCGCGGCTGGCCCCCTGGATGGCATGTAAGTGTGTACACACGTGTATGTGCAAATACCCAGACCCCTCGTTCCTCCCACACCCTGGTGTCCTGCTGTTGCCTCCCATCCACCAAACCCAAATGGAAGCTGAAAAGAAAGGGGCCAGCCTCCTGGGAGCAGAGCTGGTCATAGAAGGCCCAGGGATCAGGAGGGTGACAGGTGGAGAAGAGCAGGAGGGTCTTGCAGGCCAGACATGGCTTGACTCCATATCTGTGGATCACGTCTGTAGACCAGAGGACACTCAGACTTTTGTCTCCCACAGCCGCTACGTCCTCCACATCCAAGGCAGCCAGGGCATCGGCAGTCCTGGGGAGATCCGTTGGAACCTCTGCCTCTGCCTGCTCCTGGCCTGGGTCATCGTGTTCCTCTGTATCCTCAAGGGTGTGAAGTCCTCAGGCAAGGTGAAGCCTGGGAGGCCCCGGAGGCCTGAGGGGCTGGGTTGGGGGAGGGCTTCCTGGAGGAGGCAGGGCACGGGCTGAGTCTGAGAAAATGAATAGACTTCAGCCAGGAAGAGGGGAAGGGAAAGGGCATTGGGGGACGAGCTCTGCCTGAAGAAAGATGTGGAGGTGCAGACGCACAGTGGGCCAGGCTGCTGTGCTAGACCAGATGCTGGCCAAGGCAGGGCCTGTATGTTATCCAAGTGTATCCTTACCCAGAGCTTGGCACTTTGAAGGAGCTCAGCGAGAGTTTGTTGAGTGCTTGGAGGGTGGGTGTGTGAGTCAGGGCTCTTTGAGATACAAGTGACCTGAGCCCAGTTGTCACACTTAGTTGGAAAGTCCTGAGAGTGTGCTTCAGGCGCAGCTGGGTTTAGGGGTTCAACAGATGTAATCTGGGTCTCGGTAATGCATTTTTCCAGGCCGGCTTCCTTCTGAGGCTTCATGCTCCATGAGGTTGACCCTAGCAGCTCCAGGCTTACATCTTACCTGCTTGGTAAAGGGTGGTCTCTTTCCCCAGTTCCCAGATATCCTCGAATTGAGTCTCATGGGGTAAACTGGGCCATGTACCCATCCCTGGGCCCATCTCTGTGGCCGGGTGGGTGGGATGCTCTGCTTGGCTGGGCCTGGGTCACGTGCCCAGCCCTGGAGCTGGGAATGGAGTCAGCCCTAGCCAGGGAAGTCAGGATACTGTTACCTGAAGGAGGCACACTGAAGACCGGGAAGACAAAGCCACAGATGTCCACTTTAGGTGATGAGGAGAGGAAGGGTGATAAAGCCATTTCAGAAGGACTTGGAAATCTTCCAAATGGTTTATTCAATCTTGCATAAACTAGAACTTGTCCCTCTGTAAAGTGTAGACGACACTGAGAAGTGTCGTCTACAAGGAACAGAGCCATTAAAAGAAAGACTGAAAAAATAGGGTGGAAAGCGTTTAGAAAGAGAGGAGAGGTAATCATGGTCAAATCCAAGGCACTGAGAAGTAGAGACTCGATAGTGTCTGCTGAAGGAGTGGCTGGAGGTTTGGGGAAAGGAGGAAAGCGGGCAGAGGGGAGTTTGGGAATGCCAAACGTCTGATGACCATGTGGAGTGGGTTTGCAGGGGCAGAGAGTGGACGCCAGGAGGAGGAGGCCTGGACCAGGGGCCACAGTGGAGATGGATTTGGGACGGCCTTGGGAAGCAGGGGCACAGCACTTTGCTGATGTTGGGTGTGTGGAGGGACAAGGGAGGGAAAGAGAAGCACGGATGAAGGCTGGCTCCTGGCTTGGCCCACCCAAAGGTTGGGGAGGTAAGTTGTTAAGATGAGGATTGTATGAAGAGGAGCAGCATAGAAGGAGGGTGCCCCCGCCTTCGGCTCCCCACTTGTCGTCTCTCAGGTGGTGTATTTCACGGCCACGTTCCCCTACCTCATCCTGCTCATGCTGCTGGTCCGCGGAGTCACCCTCCCAGGGGCCTGGAAGGGCATCCAGTTCTATCTCACCCCCCAGTTCCACCACCTGTTGTCTTCCAAGGTGAGGCTCTCAGGGCTGGGGTGCAGAGGGAGGGGTCAGGCCAGAGCCCGGGAGTGGAAAGAGGGCTCCTCAGGGAAAAGAGCAGGAAGGCAGGAACCTTCCAAGTGGGGAGCCCCAGTTCCAGGCACTGTGCTAGGCCCTTCCTGTGGCCGGGAGGGTGGAATGCTCTGTGTCACATGCCCACCCCGGGTCCTGTGTGTCTTTTTTAATTATTATTTGTTTATTTTATTATTGATTTAAGTTTTTATTTTAAACTGATAGATAAAACTATATGTATTTATCAGGTACAACGTGATGTTTTGAAGTATATATACATCATAGAATGGTTACATCTAGCTAATTAACATGTGCATTACCTCATTTTTGTGGTGAGAACATTTATTAATAGCATCCATCCACTCTGTCAGCCTTTTCCAAGAATACATTACATCGTCATTAACCATATACTATACTTCATTTATTATTCTTAATAATCCTATGAAGTAAACGTTATTCTCCCCATTTTACAGATGGGGATTTTACTGAGGCCTAAAAGAGTTCGTTTATAAGCTTAGGCACGTGGCTGGGGAGTGGCAGAGCAGGGATTCCAGGCCATATCTGTGTGACTCCAATGTGAGCTGTTAGTAATGATGATAACTATGGTACTGACAGCAAACATGTATTATTTATTGATTGGTGACTGTGCCTGACCCTCCTCTAGCGTGATTTAAGCCTCACTATCCCCCTGTGAGGTAGGCACTATTCCTATCCGCTCATTACAGATGAAGGTCCTGCGGTCCAGAGAGGTGATGTGGCTTCCCAGGCTGTACAGCTAGAAAGTGGTGAAGCGGGACCCAAATCCAGGTCCCTGTGTCTCCAGGCAGGAAGTAAAAGGGTTACGCCAGCTTATTGTCGATACAAATCCCCTGAACAGTTTACATCAGGCACTACGTCCTTCAGAACTGGACCAAGCTTAGAGATCATCTTTTAGATCCGGGGTGGGAAACTAAGGCCCACAGAGGCGAGGGCTTGCCCACGTCCCAAAGTGTGGGCACTGGGGTAGGGTTTGCTCCCGGCCCACGTTGCTTGTGAGCCAGGCTGTTGGCCACACCGTCCCTGGACCTGCTGCTCCGTCTTTGCCCATCTTCCTTCTCTCTCCTGGCCCTCCGCACAGTGCTGTGTGCTGGCCCCTTCTCTCTGCCCTCCCTCTCATCCTTCCTTGCACAGGTGTGGATCGAAGCTGCTCTTCAGATCTTCTACTCCCTGGGTGTGGGCTTTGGGGGTCTCCTCACTTTTGCCTCCTACAACACGTTTCACCAGAACATCTATAGGTCAGTGTCCTGCAGCCTCTGAGACCCCGGGGGCCAAAGCCGGGAGGAAAGTGGCTGGCCAGGGAAGGCCTCGGGGGTCGAGGGTAAGGCCAGCTCACCCTGGCCTGTGCCTGGACTTCTCCTGGCAGAGACACCTTCATTGTCACTCTGGGCAATGCCATCACCAGCATCCTGGCTGGCTTTGCTATCTTCTCCGTGCTGGGCTACATGTCTCAGGAGCTGGGTGTGCCTGTGGACCAAGTAGCCAAAGCAGGTGGGTAGGCTGTCAGGTCTTGGTGGGGCAAGGGTTGTGTCGGGCACAGCTGGGGCTGGGCCAGTGAGCTTATGTGTGGACCAGCAAGATTGTGCATGGGTATGTTGTGTGTGTTTGTGTGCATGTGCACACATGTGCATGCAAATGAGTGTGTCCTAATTGGTCTTTGAGTATCCGTATGCAAAGGGATGGGTGTGCATATGAGTGTACATGAACCTGTGTCTGGAGGTAAATGAGTTTCTGTATGAGATTGTCATGTTTTGTGCCTTGTTTGTACAAATGAATCATATTATGTGTTCAGATGTCTGTGTGCAAGTGAACCCAGGGTGAGAATGATCTTGGAATCAGTGTGTCTTATGCCAGTGAATGTGTGTAGGTATGTGTGTTAGTGGGATTATTTGTCAAATGATTGTGTACCTAAGTGTGTTCTAATGAGGTTTTATATTTGGGTCTTGTGTTTATTCATGCACTTATTAACTCATCCATTCTATCAACCTATGTCTATTGAGCACCTACAACGTGCCGGCCTACGTCCTAGGAGTTAAGAAGTGTCAGAGTGTGCGTTGAGTGTATGTCTCTGGACTTGGCTAAAAAAGTGGCCCGGGGGGTGTAAGCAGCCATGTGTGTTTGAGTGTGCATATGGGGGCCCGCTGCATGTCCCAAGCTGTTAACCCCCTGTGCCCTTGGCCTAGGCCCCGGCCTGGCCTTTGTTGTCTACCCCCAGGCCATGACTATGCTGCCTCTGTCGCCCTTCTGGTCCTTCCTCTTCTTCTTCATGCTTCTGACCCTCGGCTTGGACAGCCAGGTGAGCCTTGTCCACGGCAGTGGGCACCTCGTGGGGGGGGGTGCGTGTGTGTGTGTGTGGTGGGCGCAGAACTCTGGCCCTCAACCTGTCTCCTCCCCACAGTTTGCCTTTCTGGAGACCATTGTGACAGCTGTGACAGACGAGTTCCCGTACTACCTGCGGCCCAAGAAGGTGGTGTTCTCGGGGCTCATCTGCGTGGCCATGTACCTGCTGGGGCTGGTCCTCACCACCGAAGTGAGTGGCACAACAGGGAGGATGGCAGGCCGGGTGGGGCTGGGCCAGGTGCCCACAACAATGTCTCTGGCCTGGCTGAGCAGTCACTGGGCCGCCTATGTCTTCCTCTCTGTGAGGGTCCCAGTCCACCCCAGGCCCTCTCTCCCAGGGGAGGCAGCTCGGCCCTGTGATCCAGAGTCCGGGCTTTGGAGTCTTAGTTGGAAAGACCTGGGTTCAAACCTTGTTCCTGCACTTGCTGAGTGGCTTCAGGACAGTGACTTCCCCTCCATGAGCTTGCTTTTCCTCACTGATATAATGAGGGCTGTACAAGGGTGGGCTGTTGTGAGGCTGAGGAGGCTGAGCATGTGGCCAGCTGTCATCCCGTCGGCTGGCACCCCCGGCCAGCCTGGCTGTTTCCTGCTCGCTTCTTGCCCATAGAAGGGGGCTGCAGCAGGGAGCGAGGCTGGGAGAGGGACCCCAGCTCTGTGACTTGTGTTCCAGGGGGGCATGTACTGGCTGGTCCTTCTGGATGACTACAGCGCTAGCTTCGGGCTGATGGTGGTGGTGATCACCACATGCCTTGCTGTTACCCGGGTGTATGGTGAGAAGGGCTGTGGGTGGCGGAGGCGAGGCTCCCTGCAATGGGAGAATGGGAGTCTACTCTGGAGCCCCCCTGCACCTGGGTCCCTGGTCCCAAGGGCCAGGGTTTCAGGTGGGGGCAGTTGGGGTAGAGGAGGGGCTGCCGGTGCTTGTGGGGCCTGCGGGTGGGGCCATTCCTCCTCCCCACCCCTTACAGGCATTCAGAGGTTCTGCCGAGACATCCACATGATGCTGGGCTTCAAGCCGGGCCTCTACTTCAGGGCCTGCTGGCTGTTCCTGTCCCCAGCCACGCTCTTGGTAACCAGGGCTGGGAGGGAGGTTGCTGGCTGGGGCCCCTGGGCTGAAAGCAGGATCCCCTCTGCACATTCAGTCTGGTAGGGCCACCCTAGCCCACAGGGGAGCCTCTGTCAGGGATGTGGGGTGGGCACCAGGTTCCTTGTCTGCACTCCTCCCTGGAAATGATGCCCCCATCTTTTGTGGCTGTGCTGGGCCTAGCCCTGCATTTGCTTGGTAAGTGGGTGGGGCTTTCCCAGGCCTCAGGGCCTTAGGGCTGGGACCTTGAAGCTGTGCTTTCTCCTCTTAGGGTTGGAGCAGTTCAGGGATGGGTCGTCTCAGGAATTAGGGTGCTTTTGCACTGGGCTGTTGCAGGCCTTGGTATTGGGTCAGCTAGGATCTTGGCTAGCTCAGGCCTTGCAGAGCCTCCAGAGATGGACCATCTCAGTTCTGGTACAGCTTAGGACATTGGGTGGCTCTGGCCTGGACCTTCTCAGGGCTTAGGCTGGCACCAGGCTGGGCTATCGCAGACCTTAAGGTAGCTCAGACCTGGGTTATCCCAAGTCCTGGGGCCCACCTGGGGCCCACTGTGATGCTGGCAGCCCTGACCTTGCAGGCTCTGCTGGTGTATAGCGTCGTCAAGTACCAGCCCTCAGAGTACGGCAGCTACCGTTTCCCACCCTGGGCCGAGCTTCTGGGCATCCTGATGGGCCTGCTGTCCTGCCTCCTGATCCCAGCTGGCATGCTGGTGGCCGTGCTTCGAGAGGAGGGCTCGCTCTGGGAGGTGAGTGCCCCTGCGGCCCTGCCCACCCTCAGCCTTCCTGCCCTGTGGCCCTGCCCTGGGCACACCTGCTGGAACAAAAGACAACCGCACCAACACCTTATCCAGGATGTTGCAGGCTTCTTCCAGCCAGAGGCAGATCCAGGAGCTGGAGTCTTGCCCTGTGGCACCTTGTGCCACATGGAGCCTCAGGAGGAGGTGGTGGCACAATCCAGTGACCCCTGATGACAGGGGGCTAGCTCAGGTCTTTTGGTGAGTTATGCAGGGATCAGGACTTGAACTCAGGTCACCAGCCCAGAGCTTCCCTCTGGAACTCAGGGTCAAATGGCAAGACTGAAGGACCCCAGAGGGTGGGCTGTCACCCTTCTCCTGTGCCTAGGAGCCCTGCTGTGTCCCACGGGTGGCCTGGGATAGAATGATGGTGTGAGCCCTGCCTATGGCCATGGTTTTGGAGATAGATCCAGAAAACAGAGAGTGCAAGCTGTTTGGCACAGGAGTCTGCAGGCCTTGGGAAAGGAGAGTAGTGACCTTGTGGGCCAGCCACGTGCTGTGTGACCACAGTGCAATCCTGCCCCTCTTTGAGCCTCAGGGCACCCTCTGGACACTGAGCCCTTCGCTTCTGTGGCCACAGGTGTGGAGTCCTCGGGTAGCAAGAGGCTGCCATTGTGCATGGAGTTTGAGTGAGCCTGATGGAGCCCAGAAAGAGTGTGGGGGACCCTACCCTCAACACACACACACACATGCCATCAGAGGGTGCTGGAGCCAGCTAGTACTGGTTCATGAGAGCTAAGCATGAAATATTCAGGAATGTGTGAGCCAGTTGTTAAACCATTGATAGCTTGAAACTGAAATGATAGGAATATTTACACCACTGAAATTGGCTACAGAGCAGGCCTCCCCTGCCCCCTCCTGCATGCCCACTTACCAGCACATTACTGCCCCCCACCCCCGCCCCCATTGAGTTGCACTGCTCTCAGCAGCCCTCACCTCACCTTCACATCTGCACCTGGAGAGAGACTCAGTGCCCTTCCACACTTCCCAGGCAGAAATGGCTTGTGGCCCTACCCCCCAGACCACAGGGGCAGCCTGGAGTCCAGCCTGTGCTCTGCCTCCAACTGCTGTGTGACTTGGGGCAAACTCCTTCCCTTTTTTGAACCTCAGGAGCTCCACCTTTGCTACTAAAGGAGCCTTGTCTCCTTGCTTGAGAGCCAGGGTGTCTGCAAAGGGAAGGAAGAGAGGGGGGTTGCTCAGGGTGGAGACGGCAGCTCCCAGGAAGCTGATGATCCTCGAACCTTACTAATGAGCCGCTGGGGACACTGGGCTGCCCAGCAGTCACTGCTTCTCTCCTGCCCTGCTGCAGCCGCCCATAGCCAGGTGGAAGGGTCATGTTGTTGGGGGGTCAAGGGAGGCCGTGAGCGCTGCAGGGGAGTGATTGCTTGCCTCAGGAGTGCTGCCTTCAGAGAGCAGGGCTTCCAGCACTGACATACCAGGACTGGAATCCTGGTTCTGCCATTTGCCCGCTGCATGACCCTAAGCAAGTTACTGCACCTCATTGAACCTCTGTTTCTCTGTCTTTAAAATAGGCACAGTGATACCTACCCATAGGGCTGCTGTGAGAAGAAAAGGAGCTTATCAACGTAGTCAACATTGTGGGAGGCAGAAAAGCAAAGTATTTTAAAAGTTCAGGATGGGTTCAAATCCCAGTGGCACCACTTCCCACCTGTGTGACCTTGGCCAACTTAACTAACCTCTCTGAGCTTTAACTTTCAGATAATACCTGTTGGGGTGGAGTAAAAGTAATAATACCCCTCTCATTGGGATACTGTAAAGATTAAGTCAACACTTAGCATAGAGCTAGAGCATAGTAGGTGCTCAATTTTAGGCCAGGGGTTCTCACAGGGGGTGATTTTTGCCCTCAGGGGACATTTGGCAATGTCTGGAGACATTGCTGGTTATCATGGAGGGGATAGAGGTTCAAGGGGAATGCTACTGTCATCTAGTGGATAGAGGACAGGGATGCTGCTAAACATCCTTCCATGCACAGGACAGCCCCTGCAGCAGAGAATTCTCCAGACCAACATTTCAGTAGTGCTCAGGTTGAGAAAGCTTGCTCTGGGCACTAGTGTTCAGCTGGAAGCAAATCTAAGTCCTTGCTCTCAGGGGGCTTGTATTTTAATGTGGGAGACAGGCAATAAACAAATATATAAAGGTAAGTGCTATACTTTAAAAATGAACAAAACAGAGTACAGGAAGAGAGTGATGGAGAATGGTATTTTGGCCAGTATGGTCAGAGAAGACCTCTCTGAGGAGGTGACGGAGACCTGACTGAATGTACAGGGTGATCCATATAGATATCTAGGAGGAGAGCATTCCAGGCAGAAGGACAACAGGTGCCAAGGCCCTGAGGCAGGAGGGGCTGACATGTTTGAGAACAGCTTGGAGGCTGGTGCTGTGACTAGAGCAGAGGAAAGAGGGAGCATGGCGGGAGCCAAGGTCAGGGAAGTAGACAAGGGGCCAGGACTCAGAGGCCATGGTGAACACGTAGGATTTCATTCCAAGCAAGGTAGAAGCCATTGGCGGGCTTCTGAGCAGTGGGGTGACATGCTTTTAACACACTTTCATAAGTCTCACTGTGCTGCGCTAGGCCCTGGGCTAAAGGCATTACTCACAGTATCTCCCTTGGGACCTGCACCCAGTAAGCTGCACTTAATGTTGGTTGCCTCCCTTTCTTTAAGGGTCTGGGACTCTTCTCCCTGGCAGAGCGGGCAGAGGGCTTTGGGAACATGATTGAGGAAGAAGGAATTCTGGAATGTCCAGGCTTAGTCATCATCTTAGTCAGCCCCCTCCTTCCATGGAAACTGGGGCTCCAAAGGGAAAGGTCAGAGTCAGAGTCAGAAGGAGCTGGAAGGTTAGGGCTGGAAGAAACTGGGAAAGTCAGCTGCAGTCCTGCCTCAGTTCTCCTGGTTCATGGCTCTTTCCCAAAAGCTCCCAGCGCCTTAGCACCCAGCATTTAAGGGAAGACTCCTGGATCGGCCTTCAGACGCTCAGAGGAGGGGCTTGCCAAGTAATTATAACAACAGCCACCATTTCCAGGCCTTACTGGAAATGTTCCCATCACCCTGCCAAGTACATCATCCCAGTGTCCTCACAACAACCACATGAGGGTCTCAGGACTCCCGAGTTACAGACCAGGAGGCAGAGCACGGAGAGCTCAAGTGGCATTGCCAGAGGCCATCCAGCTTGTAAGTGGCAGAGCAGGATTCTCATCCAGGCATGTGGATCACTCCCTTGGGCCCCCACCACTCCATCACCTCCCCTCACCACCTCTGGTCCCAGGGTTGTTGCAGGGACTCTGCCAGGTGATGTGGTAAGGTCATTGCTGGCTGCCTGGCCCCAGCAAGAGCTCTGCCGGCTCAGCCTGTTTTCACTGCTATCGTTTATCTGCTGCAGCGGCTCCAGCAGGCCAGCCGGCCGGCCATGGACTGGGGCCCATCGCTGGAGGAGAACCGGACAGGCATGTATGTGGCCACGCTGGCTGGGAGCCAGTCACCCAAGCCGCTGATGGTGCACATGCGCAAGTATGGGGGCATCACCAGCTTCGAGAATACGGCCATTGAGGTGGACCGCGAGATTGCTGAGGAGGAGGAGTCTATGATGTGAGGCAGGAGGCAGGTGGACAGATGGCCCTGCCCAGGTCTCACAGTTCCTTCTGAGGGGCCCACAAGGGTCAGCTGTGCCCTCTGCGGTTCTGAGAGGCTGTGAGAGGTGATGCTGGTCCCCCAGTGCAAGTCCCTCCTGTGGCCTCTGCCTCTCCTGAAACCTTGGTCAACTCCCTGTACACACATACACACACACACACATACCCATTCAAAACTGAGAATGACCCAGCTCAGCCCCATTTTGCAGACAGACAAATTGAGGCCAGGAAGGAGAGGACTTTCTCAAGGTCACATGGCAGAGGGGACTTGACCCCAGGCCTCCTGACCAGCCAGCTCCCTTTCCCATGGGGCATCTGGCACCACCTTCTCATCTCTGTTCAGGGCCCACACCCCTCCCTTTTCTTGGGGAGGCTGTCCCCACATCAACACAACCAGAATCTTGAGCTGGGCAGGGACAGTCAGGGCCACAGAAGGGATGGAGGGCCAGTAAGTTAAATGGGGAGAAAGATCCTTGGGGGCTCCTGCGTGCAGACCCGGTAGGTAGGTCTCCTGAAGGAGGTGGGAGTTGAGAGCCCAGGAGGATGGGAAAGGTTTGCAGAAAGAGGGAGAGGAGGGCAGGGTGAGGAGGGCCTCTGGGCCAGGAGGAGGCTGAGCTGCCTGGGGCAGAGACCATTACCAAGTTGCAGGAGTGTTCCAGTCCAAAGAGAAACTGACAAGGGGGGAGAGCCAGGGACCTGGATGGGTGGGCAGGGGATTTGCATGAAGGGGAATATGGTTCTGGGTTTGTGCAGGGCAGATCCGAGGGGGACAGGGTGGAGGTGGGAAGCCTGTGGACGGGGGACAAGAGGTGCCAGTGGCCTGAGCCAGGGTGTTGGGGATGCAGGTGGGGACAAAAAGGAGGCCCCAGCATTTCAGAGAAGGGCCACCCCTTCACCCACCCAACCCCAAGCTACACAAGCTGGGGAGGTGGGAACAAGGTTCACAGTCAGGGCCCAGGGCCCCACTCTTCCCTTCTCCCTTGTCTGGGCAGCCCTCGCTGTGTCCTGTAGCCCCAGGCAATCCTGGGAAGCTGGCCTTGGCTATAGATGGCGGGGCAGCCACGAGACCTGGAGGTGGTCCCCACACATGCCCACGCTGTGCCAGGGCCTGTGCTGGCAGGAGGGTGCAGGCAGAGGGTAGAGGGCAGCCTTGGTACCGTGGGTCCCTGAGAGAGGAGGGTGGGGTGCAGACATGCCTGAGCAGGACTCTTGCACACAGCATTCTCCAGAAGGGCAGGGTACCCTCGTGCAGCTGTGGCCAGCCTCTGTGCCATGTCTGTCTCCTGGTGTCTCCCCATCCCATGTGTGTTCTGTTGGCTGTTGTTAATAAATACCATACAAAGTTGTGCTCCTTGGCCTGTCTCCTTACTGCTGGGAGCTGTGAGGTGGGCAGCACAGACTTTCCAGCTCCTCCTGGACAGATGAGGAAACTGAGGCTTAGTTTCCTCCCTTTCTGGCTCTTCTGTTTTCTGATAAGGGCTCTGCCATTTCCTTATGACAGTGGTGGGCGGGTGGGGCTGAGGAAGGAAGAGGAACTCTAGGCCCTTAGAGACCACTTAGTTCCCCATTGTATATATGGAGGCACACTTAGGGAAGAGACGTGCTCGGGGTTACCCAGCCCAGGCAGGCAGATCCCTCCCCCAACCCCGTCCCCCCAGCTGCCTCTTCCCCTCTCCAGCCCCTCAGCCTTTAGGGCAGGTGGAGGCTGGATCTGCAAGATCAGGCTTGGGAGGAGCCAAGAGTTTCCCAAGCAGGAAGAATTTCCTGGTTCCACCCACCCCCTCCTGGAAGGGCCTTGTCATATAAAAGAGCCCCAGGGCCTTTCAAATGAGAGGCCCAGGTGTTTGGGAAGGCTTTGATTGGGGGTGGAAAGGAAGGGCGGCTGCATATTTCAGATATTAATAAATTCCCCCTAACACAGGGCCAGGTCCCCCTCCCACCTCTCTTTGTTTAGGGCTCTAGGTGGGGGAAAGAGATGAATTTGCTAATTTGCAAAGGATGCAAGGATGGCCTTCACAATTCAGGACGCTTCTTCCCACACCAGGTGGGTGGGTGGCTGCAACCCTGCTGGCAGAGCCCCTAGCCCTGAGCCCTCCCAGAGTGCCCAGTCTGGGGAGGAGATGCTTCCTGCCCCAGGCACAGCGCCATGGACCGGTGAGCATTCCTCACCCAGCCTCTTGGCTGTAGCCAGGTATCCTGGGAGTGGGGAACAGAGGATCCTAGGCATCTAGGCTTCTCTTCTCCCCAGACTCCAAGTATGAGATCTGAGGGTTCTGAGAGCCTGTGGGTCCCAGCGCCCTGCCCCACCCCTGCCTCTGGGCCTGTGGTCCCTGTCCTGCCCTCCCTGGCCCAGTCTTCCAGTCTGTCCTGCTTTTTCCATTTCCTCTGCTCTCAGATAGCTCTTTCTGCCGCACCACCCGCTCCTCCCTCCGTTGCCTGTGCCATCTCCCAACTGCTCCCATCAGGGTCCCCTTATCGATGTCAGGTCTTGCTGGCTCAGAACAGACCCCAGCCGGGCCCTGAATACAGTGGGAGCTGACTGGGGGACAGGGAGCCCCGGTGGGAGGGGTCCATGACCGCACAGTAAGCACCTCAAAGGACACAGCAGCTCTGTCTGCAGCAGGACCCCAGCCTGTGATCCTAGAATGTCCTAGGGCAACCCAGGTGCCTACAGGGCCAGCCAAAGCTAGGTGAGCAAAGCTGCCCGTGAGCGGGAGAATAAGCGGCAACTGGCTGACCCTCAGTGAGTGCTGGAAAGACAAGAGGGAGTGGTGGGGTCTGTGGTGAACTAGAAAAGAAAATGTGAGGGAGGCTACCTCTCAGAAGGTGGCCCAGGTTGCCAGATTGGCTTTCTGAGAGCTGGAAATCTAGGTTTTTATGGGGAATTTCCAAATTTGAAATGTGGACAGCTAATTCAAAAGTTGTGAAACAGGATGTCTTGGTTAGGGCCTCCTGTCACCTCCCTGCAGGCTGACTGCTCTGCAGGCTTAGGGGATGAGCAGCCCAGGGGACAGGGCTTGCCCGAGGACCTAGGTGAGAATGTATGGAGCTAAGGCCAGGCCCCAGAGCTCTCCCCCCTCACTCAGTCCTCCCTGTGCTATCTCATCCAATCCCTGTGATCTCTATGTCCGTGGATACCTGAACTTGGCAGGCTGGTGTGGAGCCCTGGGGGGCAGCTTACATGCGTGCCTGGCTGCAGTGTGGTGTAGGTGCTCTGGGGCCTTTCACTCCTGTTCCGGGACTGGTCAGAGGGGTTCTCCTGGGTGCTGAGATGAAGCGCTGGACCGTCTGTAGTCATGTCCTGCCTGTGATCTCTGAGAGCAAACATGGAGGGGAAGGGGGCAAGGGGAGTGGAGGAGGGGCTCCTCCCTACACCATTAGGGTCAGTCATATTCCCAAGGCCAAGCGAGAGCCACCAGACACCAAGGGTCACACTGGTTTGGTTGCCTTAGTGTTTGGTCCTCAGTAGGCCCTGCCCCCTGGGTTCCCCTCCATCACCCCAGCCAAGTTCATCTTCACACTGTGCCCTGAGCAGGCCCAGGCTGTCCTGCCTCCCAACCTTTGCTTAGGCAGTGCTTTCCACCCTGCTCCAATATCTTCCCATGCACCTCTTGGAGTCCTAGCCATCCTCCCAAGTCCCTCCTAAATATCCCCTCCTCCATAACCCTTCCTCCATTCCCCAACCAGATGTGACTCCTAGAATCTTCAGGGGATCTGACTCAGTCCTGCATCTGGTGATCCCTGACAGCCCAGCCCTGCCTGCCCAGGGTGCTCATGTCCTTCTGAGACAACACATTTTATTTCTGTGTAGTTAAAACTCTTATATCGTGCCCCTTGGGTCCCAGAGCACTTTGGGGCAGCAGCAGGGCATTGTGCAGAAGGCTCATTCCTATCTCCGCCCCTGCCTGGCTGTGTGGTCTTGGGAAAGTTACTTAACCTCTCTAAGCTTTAGTTTCTTTACTGTAAAACATGGGTAATGATAACTCCTGCTTTGTGGCAGCATCATATGGCTTTGGGATGGTGCCGTGGGGCCCCAGAACAGGGTCTTGGTGGGCATGTGATACACACTTGTTGATTGAAGGAGCACATTTGTGTCCATGGCCCTGACCCACCACCAACTCCTCCAGGACAGCGACTGGACTGTCCTCATCTCTCAGCCCCCTCAGTGACCACACAGAGCTAGTTCACAGCTTTGCACGATGGAGCATCGAACTGAACACAGTCAGGTGGCTCTTGGGATAACCAGCAAAGAGTTAAGACAGTGTCAGGCCCCTCCAGATCCCACGTGACCCTTGGTGGCGGAGCCTCAGGGTCTGCGGTGGACGCTCTCCTCCAGACTCATTTTTTGCTGGTGGCTCATGGAAAGTTTGGTTCCTTGAGCTCCAGGCCACTCCCTCCAGGGCCTGGGGCCTCACTGACACTGGTCCTCCCCTGGAAGGGCGTCCAGGGCTGCCTGCCCGCCCGCTTGGCCAGCATCCCCCTGCTCCATCTCTGCCTGACTTCCTGCTGCCTTGGCCTGCTCCCCCAGGACAGAGCAGCAGCCCGCCCCTCTGGCCACAGGGAGGCCTCCTGTGTGCACTCCCACTCAGAAGCGTTCTTTGTTTGGGGAGAGAAAGCCTTTTCCCACTCAAGTCCGCAGCCTCTCTGAGCTGCGATCCCTAGAGAATTGCAGCCGGTAGGGGCCGAGGAGGACTTGGGCACTTGGTCAGAGTGGAATCCCCGCTCCACAACCCAGCCGAACCTGCTGCTTCACCTCTCTGAACCCCAGTGTCCTCAGATGTAAAACGGGGAGAATAGTTTTCGCCTTGTAGGGGATTAAATGAGATAATATAGATGCTCAATATATAGTTTTAAAAAATGATCAAATTGCTTAGGGCAAAACATGCGGAAACCTCCTAGGTGAGCCAGTTCTCGTTAGCCAGCTATTCCTGGTACAGATGAGGAGACTGAGGCTCAGCTCCCATCTCCAACCAGCCCTGAGAGAAAGAGGTTGGGGGTTGGCATGTCTGGAGCCAGAGACAGGCCATGCTGGAGGCTCAGGGCACCATCCAGTTCCATTGCAATGTGCCTTGGAGACCAGGCCTCGGTGTCCCCATCTGTGAGATGAATGGCTTGAACAGGAACAGTGAGCCCCACAGAGTTGCCTGGGGGAGAGAGGTGAGCAGAGGGGGCCCTCTGCCTGTACATTACCCCCCACCTTTAGCCTTCTGCTAGGACCACGCCCAGGGAGCTGGGGAGGGGAGCAGCGCCCCCTTTTTCAGAGACGGATTTGGAATTGGCTCTTCCTGGTGGGAAGAAGTTTCATTCCCCCTGGGGGATGTGCTTAATGACTGGGAGCCCTGACAGTTTCTCTGTTTTCAGTTTCTCTGGTGAGCCACGATGCCCTGACAAAGCTGGGTGGGAGTGGGCACAGCAATAGAACTGTCTAGGTCCCAAGCCTAGCTGTGACCTTGACTCTGCTGATCCAGGGACAGGGGCTGAGAGAGCTTTGGGGCTTGGGGATGAGTTAGAGACAAGGGAGGGGCCTCTGGTCAATATTGATTTAGCTGAGTCAGGGAGGAGGACTACCGGAAGCAGGAAGCCTGGGGCGGGGAGAACCTGATAACTCCATAACTGCATCTTCGGGCTCCCATTGTGACTTGGGGGCATGGGGGAGGGGTGCTCAATGCAGGGTTCCCAAACCTGGGAGCTTAGTAAAACTACAGCTGCCTGGACCCCTGCCCACACTGATTGAATGTGGGGCCGGAAACATCTGTATTTTTAGCAAACTCCCTGGAGTTTCTGCAGCAGCCAGCTCAGTTCCCCTATTTGGGGACCACAGGTTCAATGTCATTGTAATAATGAGGAAACTAAGGCCCAGAGAGGGGACGTGACCCATCCAAGGTTGCACTGGGAGAGGATGGTGATAATCCCCCCCTTTTCCTTGGGGGGCAGGGATAGGCCACCTCTAGCTCCCCCTAACTCCCTCCACCTCCAGTTGAGGCCCTGGGCTTGGGAAGGGATGGCTGGACCAGGCTGCCCTGAGGGAAGTGGCCTCTGAGACCTTGGCAGGCCCAGGTGGAGAAGGGAGGGTGGGGCTGGTCCCTGGAGGAAGCACAGGGAGAGGGGGCCATTCCCATAGGGCTGGACTCACCCACCTCGCGCCGGGCAAACATTCCCAGCATCTGCTGGGGGAAGTTTCCTAAGGATTTGCTACAACCCAGGTCTGGGGAAGGCCATGTCCACTGCTGGGGGCCCACCCATGCCCTGGAAAGGCACACCCATGTTGTGGCAGATTCGGGCTCACTCAGTCCTCTGACATTTCCAGTCCCCACAGCCTCCTTCCAAGCCTGTTCTCCCCACCCCCAACCCCTGCTTGTTCTGGGCTCTCAGCCTTTGCTCCGACCTCCACGCTCTCCCCACCTCTCACCACTTTGAGCACCTCCACAAAACCTCCCCCAGCCCCATCACACTCTTTCCCCCTCCTGCCTTCCTCTGGGCTCCTGCACACTTTGTACCTCCAGGTCCAGTCCCCATCCTAGCCTGCCCTGAGCTCTTGCTCTCCCCATGTCCCTCGCTGCCTGGAATGGCATCAGGGATTCCTGGGGGACAGGAGACGGGTCTAGCTCATCCCTGAGCCCTCCTTGGAGCTCAGCCAGCTGCAGCATGCCCCAGGGAAGTCCCGGTCTCACCTCCCTCCCTCGTGCCCGGGGCCATCTTGGGCAGGCTCTCTCCCCCTGGGGCAGCACAGTCTCCTTATTCATGGAATGAAGAGAATAATGGTGCCCACAGTGACGGGTGTGCTGAAGATTGAGAGAGCACCTGTGAAGGGGGTGGGACATGCCTGGCACTTGGTTAGTACCCAGGAAGTGTTAGCCGTTGTTCCTGCGGAGGTGGGTGGGATGCCTGTGCCCACACGGCATCCACTCCTCCTTTGTTCCAGCAACACACATCTGCCAGAGCTCTACTCTCTGCAGGGATGACAATGCCTGCTGCATGCACCTTGAGCACGGACAGAATGCTGTCCTGCCTTCAAGGAGCATACACATTTGCAGACACTTTGTTAGGTGACTTCAAACCAGAGACCTATGGTGAGGTAGGCAGAGGGTGCTGCAGAAGGCCATGGAAGGACCTATCCCAGTGTGTTGGGGAGGCAGGGGAGGCTCTCCAGAGAGGAAGATGCTGGAGCTGTGTCCTGAAGGGTGAGGAGCTGTTGCAATGCTCTGAGCAACAGAATGTGGGGGAGCCAGCCCTGTGCAGCGGGTTTGGCTTGGCGTATGCAGGCTGTGGGTGTAAACAACTAAGAGATGGGGCAGCAGCAGGAAGAGGACAGAGGGTCAAAGGGAGGCGAGTGAATGAGAATCCCAGTCACTATTTGCTGGTTGTCCAGAGACAGGGACCGGGAAGCACAGGCCAGGGCAAGGGAGGCCCGAGGAGGGAGCAGAGCGTCTGCTCTGGGTTAGAAGGCTGGGGGGAGTCTTGGCTCACAGTCTTGCAAGAAGTCTCTGTGCCTCCGAGTCTCATTGTTTTCATCCTCAAAATAGGGCTGTTGTAACTGGGACAAGAGGTGCTGTGAAAGCACTTTGTGAACTGTAGAGCGTCATGCTCCTGTGAGATAATAAAAGTGTTTTTAAGTGGAGATGGTACTTTTTCAGAGTTAAAGGATACCTCTTGAGGACAACTGGGCCCTCCCAGAACGGGGGAGATGCGCAGGGAGGGGCCAAGGACCGCCTGTAACCTGCTCCTGTGCTGCCACCTGCTGGCGAGTGTGTGGGATGGCCACCCGTGCCCCCAAGCCCTTCTGCCCAGGTGGGAGGGCCTGGGGCGTGTGCAGGTGGAGCTGGGAGGACCCTGGCGCTACCACTGGGGGGCTCCAGGGCAAGGGTGCAGGTGCAAGCACCCAGGCCCCTCTGCTCTGCTCGGCCTTGGCCTGTGCTCTCACTGTGAAGGTCCTCACGTGTGTGCGAGAGGCGCACACCCCACAGATCCTGCCCCATGGCCGCCCCACGCAGCAGCAGCAGCAGCGAGGATAGACCCAGAAAGTGGCTGGTGCAGGGATTCTGGGGTCCTACGCACCCGGAGCATGGTCTACAGGGGACTGTGGGCTCCACTGGGCACAACCCCTTGGCCCCGTGTAATCCAGGCCTCTGCGGGGTGTGGTCCTGGCTTAGGCTAACTGACTTGCCTGGTTTGCCTAGTACTATCCTGGTTTTAGCACTGAAAGTTTCACAGCAGCAGCCTGGCAGGTTGATCACTCTATTGTGACCTGAGGGGGCCAGAGCCTCTGCATCACCATCCTGGCTGGGCCCGGCCAGAGTCCAGCCACTCAGACTCAAAGGACCAAAGTGGACTCTGATGTGGCAGTGTCCTCCCCTCAGCCCGTGGAGACTCTCACGCCATCCTGCTCTCTGGCCCCGAGGCCCCTGCCCCAGCACTTGGCCCACAAATATGTTCGTGGGAAGAGCCCCTTCCTCTCCCTCCCCATTCTCCAAACCACTCTCCGGACGCTCTGTCTGTGAAGTCGGGCCGAGGGAAGAGAATGGGTGGAGGGACTTCTGGAATAACCTCTTCACTGAATAAGCGCAACAGAGGCCTGCAGAAGAACCTTACCCCAGGGGAGACTTTAGCTCCTGCTGTTTGGGGAAGCCCGTGTCCACCCGCCCGCTTGCTGTTGTTGAGGGCAACCCCATGTGCCTGAGAGGAAGCTGACCCCATCCCTGGCTCTGAGGGTGGGGCACGTGGGCCAGGCATAATCCCACAGAGATTGGCTCCGCCTTGAGCATGTGACTGAGGTTGGCCCAATCAGAATGAAGACCAGGGCTTTCATTTTGCAAGGGGGCAGATGGAGAACAGGAAACAAATAAAAACCTCCCCGCAGAGGGGACTTGACCAAGACAGGTAGACATGGAGTGCACAGAAGTTTGTAGCTATTTATTGCACTGAAAACACCAAGAATAAAACAGACGCCCCTTCTTCCCTTCCCGCCCCCCTCCCCCAATAGCAGAAAGTTTGAGCAGTGGTCATTCAAGTTCACAGCCACATATTTTAAAAAAAGAAAAAAAGAAAAAGAACCAAAACAAAACCCCAAACAAATAGCAACAAAGAAACCAGCATGGGGAGTCTGGCAAACACATCCCCCCAAAGGGTCTCCCTTTTAAGGGAGACAGGAGGCCACGGGTCAGGATTTGCACCCGGTGGGCACAAACCTGGGAGAATACTTTCTTGTAAACGTATTTGCATGCTGGAACCTAGGTTTTGACTTGGGTTTGGATTTTTTTGCATCTAAAGGATGTTTGGAGGAGCACAGAGTCTGTCTGCTGAGGGTGGGCTCTGGGCAGCTTTTTCTGCCAGTCTCCCTGCCTGCTGCCTTAGGATCACCCCTGGTGCCCTGTGATCTGCGCCAGGTAGCTGCCCACCCACAGGCGTGGCCTTCCCGATGGGGGCCATCTCAACCTGGGGAAGGGACATGCCTCCACTTCTCCAGCACTTGGAGAGGGGCACAGTGGACAGGAGGTGTGCCAGCCAATGAAAAGGCAGGACCTTGGGGTCCCCCAGCTCAGTTTCCTCTGGTGGGGAAACTAAGGTCCAGAGAGGGGAAAGGACTTGCCCAAGGTCACACAGCAAGTTTGGTCAGAGCTGGGAATTGAAGCCTACGAACCCCCAAACCACTGCTCTTTCTCCCCTGCAGTCCACTGCTGATAAGCAGTTGACAGGCACTAAAGAGGGGGATGAAGGGCCGGTGGGGGAGGGGATGGGGTCTGGCCAGGTCCAGAAGTAAACAGGAGTCCCGCCAGTGGCTAACCCCGCTAGTTCTCAAGGTGTACTGGGCTTCGCATCACCGTACGTCTCATCCTCTATTGGCTGGATAGGAACACTTAACCCTTTTAACCGGTGAGGAAACTGAGGCTAAAGAAGCTCAGACCTTGCCTCAGTAATTGTAGCATCCCCTGGCGAAGGCACCTTCACCTTTGGCTGGGGATGGCTGTAGGGAACTGGCAGCTCACAAGGGGGACAGGTGGTTTTGCTGCTGGGACAATGGGATCACTGGGCCTTCCTGGGAAGCCCTCTGAGCAAGGTCCCTGCCAAGGACAGAGGCCAGTGATGGACCAGCTTGGAAACCAGGAGGCCGGGCAGCCTCTTTCCTGGCCTGTAGCCCCCGCCTAGCCTGTCTCACCTGTGTCCGGGCAGCAGGACTTGAGAAAAGAGCCCAGCAGACAGCTCATGATCGGGGAAAACTCAGGAAGTCCTGGATCAAACATCCCTACATCCTCACCAGTTCTGCTCCAACCAAAAACACCCAGGAGGGTTGGGGGTACCAGAGCCTCCTCCAAATCCCTGGGGATGTGGCTCTTCCTCCCCTAAAATCCTCCAGAGGGGACAGTATCTCATGCTGGCAAAACACGGCCACACAGAGGCCAAAAGCACAGAGAGGCAGCAACATAATTCCGAGTTGGACACTGAGAATACAACCTCTATTTTTTTTTGTTCAAAACATGTAGATTGGTTTTGTTGAGTGTTTTTCTTCTTTTTGTTTTTTTTCAACATACTTACTGCATATAAAGTCATGCAAAGATAACAGTGCAGACAGTAGGTCCTAGTGGATGTTCCACATCAGAGTCAATCCCAGGGCAAGAGGGCAAGAGGAAAAGAGAGAGAGAATGCAAACCCGAGGCTGCAGGATGAGGCGTGAAGAGTAGAAATTCCCAGTGTTCTGCTTCAGCCATTGACGTCATGGGGAGAGAGGCAACGAAGACACATGCTCATGGGCCCCCCAGAGGTGGGTGGGGGGCGCTGGGGGCAGCACACAGATATGGTGAGATGAGATCCTGGGAAGTGCGGTAGTAAGGACCCCAATTTGGGAGGGAAGCAAAGAAAAGTCCAGATATTTCCATCCTACAAGCCCCCTCCCCCTCTTTGCCCTGACTTGCCGTTTCTTAGTCAGTGCTGGCATCTGATGCTCCCACAGTCCTGAAAGAACCGCCTATGTCAGCTTACCTTGGGACCGAAATGGCAGAGAGGCCCTTCTCCCTGGGGCTGAGTCTACCCCGGCCCCAGATAACCACAGGTGACAAGGTCCACCTCAGAGATGACCAAACAAAAAAATCTAGAACATAAAAAAACTACCCCTCACCCCTCTTCCTACCCCGCTTCCCAACCCAACCCTTCTCACAATAATTTGAGAGGTCTAGTTATTACATAAATCTCCATTAACGCGAAATTCATTTACGAAATACACAGAAGTTTGGCTATAAAAAGGCATGCGGTCCAAGTAGAAGTGATACCTAAACGTTGCTTTCTTTTGCCGCCCCCCCCCAAAAAAAACAATTAGATTTCCTTTCCGAGATAAGATGAAGCTGGAATTCTCCAGGGATGATGGAAGGGTAGGGTGGGCAGGTTAATGCTGGAGGTGAACTTCACCAGAAGGAAGCAGGAAGCAAGTGGGGGCCCCTGAGAGGATGGTGCCCCCCACGCTGAGGGAAGGCTCCGCAGACCACCGCGAGCTCAGCACAGGAGGGAGAAGAGCTGGGGAAGCAGTTTGAGGCAGGAGGCTCCTGGCTTCTGCTCCTCTCTCACCCTCTCCCTTGGGGGTCTGGGGGATTCATCTGCCCTTCCCTGGGGACCCCGGAAGAGGAGTGATCAGTGAGAGGAATGGGTGGATGCCCTGTTCCTCGCCCCCCCACCCCCCTTCTCCCCAGTGGCCGGTGAGCACACGGCTGGGCCGTTCTAGCCTACAGCCAAGGCAAGGCCAGGCACCAGCAGCTGGGGGAGGTGGGGGCCAGCACCCCGGGGCACCCAGGCCTGAGGAAGCCCCGCCCTGGCAGGGGAGAGCGAGCGAGAGTGAGGGGCAGGGAGTGGGGAGATTTGGCCATTTGCTCTGAAGTTGTGATGGCTTTTGTGAACAAGCAGGTTTTCTTGATGCAGGTACAGAGGTGACAGTGGTGGGGTGCCATGATGGGGGGAATTCCAGCCAAATCCAAGTGGGAGAATTAGCAGCCACATTCCACAGACAAAGAGTGGATCTCGCGGCCCAGCAACGCAGTGACCCCAGCCTGGTGCTTCAGCTGAAAGATACGAGTGAGTGTGGGCGTGTCTGAGGGCAGCATGTTTTAGGTCAGGCAGCCAAGCCACTCACCGCCTAAGTTGGAGTGCAAGCTGCCTCCCAGGGCCCCTGCCCCGCTTCCTCCCAACCTGCAGGCCAGTCTCCTTCCTGGGGTCGCCCCCCACAACCCGCCCTGCAACTCTGCAGCCTTTCTGTTTCCCCCACGTGACCCCCTCGAGGTTGACACCACCCCCATTCCTCTAGATTGCTCTGGGGGGGGTGGGAAGAAGGGACTCTTACTGGGGTAGGACGGAGGGCGCCCCAGATCTGTGGAAGTGGACGATCTGCCATTTGCCATCCCGGCGGTGCCAGACGCGGGTCTCCTCCGACTGGGCAGTGCGGGGGATGCCACTGGCGTCCAGGTACTGCGTGATGCGGATGTAGGCAATGCAGGCAGACTCGTCGCCCATCAGGTGGATGTGGGGATTCAGGATGGTGGTGTGCACGGGCTTGCTGTTCCGGGACCACACTGGAGGCGGGGATGGGAGGGGCAGAGGAGATGCAACAGGGGCCTCCTGCCCCCCTTTTTCACTTTCTCAACTCCCGGCAACCCTCTCAACAGAGGCTCTCTGCCTGCCTCATTTGCAGGAAGGGGCCTCTGCGACAGGGCTCAGCGACCTGGGAGTCAAGGCAGAACTTCTAGATAACAGGGACATCACATCCCGGCTTAGGTACAATGGATTTCAGACATGCCACATTTTTCAAACATGGGAAAATGGTATTTTAGAATCATAGTCTCTCGGCCACACAGAAGGATAGGGCCAGGATGATTATAGAACCAGATGCACCTAGACCAGAGTTGCAAACCCAGATCCCTCCAGGTCCAGGCAGGGGCATAAATGAGGGGGCTGAGCTGGGTATAAGATGCTGAATGACAACTGACCCTTTGCCTTGGGTCAAGGGACGAGGGGGAGTGATGGGGACCATGGTGAATAAACACCATGTCCCATCTAAAGAGGGTGCCCTGTACACAGCTTCCCTGGTGGCTGCTCTGTGAGTAACTGTGCTGACGCAAGAGAATCTGTAAATCTGGATTTTTACATGAAAACTCTTCATTTTTAATTACCAGCATTTAATTCAAATTTAAAACATCACGCAGGCCCCACGAAACATATCTGCAGTCCAGATACGGCCCATGGGTCCCCCATCTGCCACTGCTACTATAGATACATAGAATTGTGGAAACTTGGGGAACATTAGAATTGCAGAATCTAATGGTGGTCATGGAGATTTCCAGAGTTAGGGGAGAAATGCATAACTCTTGTAATCATGATAGAACTGACAAAGTACCTGACACAAGCTCCCACTCCATGAAATATGAGCCACCATGATTATTATTATATTGATTCTAGAAACTCTAATTTTTTTCATCAAGATAGAAAACAAAAGTGTAGAGAGACGATGGCCCAAGGAGGAGTTGAAGAGCAGTGGTCAGGACCTTGGGCTTGAGAGGAACCTTTCCCTTAGTGTAGCCCACACGGAGGTCTGAATCAGCGCAGAGCTGATTTAAAACACAAGTTCCCCAACACCACCTTTACAGAGCCCAGTTCAAGAATCTGTAATATTAAAAAGTTCCCTTCCTCATCCCCACCCCCTGATTCTGATGCCCAGCCAGGTTTGTGAGCCACTTATTTCCTGAAGAATGTAAAATGTCTTTTTTTCCCCCAAAATTGCAGAAAGCAGTCAATAGCACCCACCCCCTAATATTATAATCACACTACACCAGGCTTTGGAAAAGGACGTAAAATCACCAAGTATTAGATGTATAGAATAACAGACTTAGACGTCTGGGCTGTCAGAGATATAGAATGTAGAGTTTTAGCATCATAGAGTTGGAAGTGACCTCAGAGGTCAGAGGTCACCCAGTGGCTCAACTACAGAATTTAAGGAGGCCTCCATAAGAGCCCCTGATGGCATTTAGGGCTGGAGGCACATGGAACCATCTATTTCAATGTATCCATTTAGCAGATATGGAAACTGAGGTCCAGAGAAACAATCCAACTTGTCCCAAGCTGGGCCAGTTCCTGAGAAAAATGCAGCGGAATCTAAAAGAAGTCAGTCTCCAGGTGGGACTGAATTAGGACAATCTAGAACAATCCCAGAAGGAACAAACAGAGCTTTGCATTGTTGAGGGGACCAGCCGTGCTACTATCAGTAAGGGCTGGGGTCCTGAGGAGCATCTGTAAGGAAATGCCCCCTAACGTGGTATCTTTTGAAAAGATAAGAGGCTTCTAATATTGGCTTTTGTGGATAGGGTGGGAGACAGGGCCAGGTCCTCAGCAGGAAATGACAGACATCTGGAGGGTGGGACTTGTGGACTTGGTCAGAAGCAGGCAGTTACTCTGGGTTTTGCTTTTTTGGGGTCTGCCTTTGAAGGACCAGATGTTTAAGCCTAGAGTCCAGGGGGCCGGTGCTGAGATGGGGCCCGCTATACCAAGGTAAGCCACGGGCTGCTTGGCCTTCTCCTGTGTTTATTCTCCTTTGGCACCCTGGAGCCTTAAGAGTTGGGCCTTAGCCTGCTCTCTGCTCTGCTTCGTGGGAACTGTCGAGTTCACACTGGGGAACCAGCGCCCCCAGGGGACAGAATGTATAATGGCAGCCATAGTGATCAGCGAGGCAGCTCCAGGGTGATAGGGACTTCTCTTTGCATGAGAATTCAATCTTCATTGCTAGCCTTGGAGAATTAGAGTTTGGTTTATTAAAGGAAGATGTAGCTTTCTCCTTCACAGCTTTTTTGGGGGTGACCTTGAGCCTCTATACTCTATAAAATTCAGCCAGAGAGGGTGCAGGCCAGAAGGGCAGTGTCAGTCCCAGCTGGGGTTTGCTAATGTGCATGCAGACAGAGCAGGAGGTACAGGGAAAGGAGGAGGCACTGCAGGAGTCAGGTCCAGGTTCTGCCACCAGCTTTCTGGATTCCTTGGACAACTCACTTCCCCTCTCTGGGCCTCAGTTTCCTCTTCTGTATGATGAAAATTTGGACTAGATCTGACTTCTTTGTTATTTTTGAAGTACCACCTTTGTTATTTTTACCATATACAAGTGCCACCTGTATTTACTTCATTAAAATATTTCCCTGAATTGATTCACTTTACTAATTTGCATAAATTTATTTTTTAAAAAGCTTTCTAGCATAATTATTAATGAACAATCAATATCACAGAATAAAATTTTAATAATAATGCCAGTAAAAAGAAAAGAAAGTCATGTAATCCTTGCTCCATGCTCTTGCCTAAAGACATCTGAGCCTGTGATTTGCTCACTTTTTGATAAGAAGAAAGATAGGACGGGGCAAGGAAGTGTTAAAGACAGGCTACCTCCCAGCTGAGCCTTTCCCCTTGGTGGAGCCAGAGTACTGAAAGAGATTTAAAAGGGACCAGCTTTCTCACTGTGTAAACCAATGCTGTTTCTAGTGGTGCTTATATATACCTGAAATCATTCTGTGCAGCCTCAGTGGTGCATGCCCTTCACTTTGGGGGACCCTGGATCTACCACCTCTCAGGTCCTTCCTCCCTGTCCTAAGCTGTGTGATTCTAACCTGTGTGCCCTTTGTTTTGTCCCTGTCTGACCCCTGGCCAAGGGAGACACAGACACAGGCAGAAAGCGTCCTAGGTCAGGGCCAGCCTCAACCCTCTGAGAGCCCCTGGTTGCAAAGCTGCCAAGGTCTCTCCTGCAGAGGAGAGGCCCAGGAAGGACAGACATGCAGGACAGAGACCTAGACAAACAGGCAGGGCACAGCAGTGTGAGCTTGCTGTCCTCTCCTCTTTCCCAAACTGCCCACCCACAGGGTGCATTTTCATAACAACCCACAGAGCCAGCTTGTGACCAGCTGAGCAGCTGGGATGGCCTCAGGCATCAAGATGACCATAACTTGGGTGTGTGAGCCAGTGGGAAGGCTCCCTTATCTATAAAATGGGAGTAAAGGTCCTCCTCAGACCCCTCCCAGGGTCATGGGCAGGAGAGGTCTGGGAGGGCTTGTCATGTGTATCTCTGGTCTCTGGGACCCCCCTTGCCCCATCCCCAACCACAGGAGAGACAGCTGGCAGTTGATGGGCCAGGGTTAGGAGAGGGAACCAAGAGGGTACCAACCCCTGTCCACACGGGATCTTCCTCTTCGCTGGCTCCTGAGCTGCCCCTGGGGCCCTGCCCGTCACCCTGCTGTGCCATCCGGCAGAACACGGAACGAGAGCAGACAACAGGCACCCCAGAGAGAAGGGATTGCTCACGGTTTTCAAAATAGAATCGATGGAAGTCCAGACCCTCGACCAGGTTCCCTAGGGCCTCGGGTTCAAAGGCTGTCATGCCAGGGTCGCACATCTTCCTGGGGGAAAGAAGCCAGAGGAAAGAGGGGCTGGGGCAGCTTCTCGCTGGCCCTCGGAGGGTAAGCCTGTGAAATGGGAAGGATTGCACCCACCTCACGGGATCAGTGGGGTTAGTGGATGGGAAGGGGCTGGCAAGCTGTAAAGTGTGGGACATCGCTGACTGCTCGCTGCCATATAGAGCCAGGATGCCTGGGTTCAGGTCCTGACTCTGCCACTTAAAATGCTTCTAAGACTTCAAGCAAGTGGCTTAACCTCTTGAAGAAGGAGCACCATGGATGGTCGTGCAGGGCTGTGCAGTGCACTAAAGGTGCCGGCAGGGATGAAATTCGGCCTGCTCTCTGCTCTCCAAATTTTATCCCTTGGCCCAGGGCAGTGGATCCAGAGGGGCCTTTTTCTAATTTGTCTTTGGGTGGGGGCGAGGGGAGCTTTTCCTTCACATAGTAGTGACTTCCGCTCGCCAAGCTGGGTATGTACCTGAGGGGGTATGTTTTGCTAATTTGAGCAAAATTGTCCTATTGTTAGCAGCAGCCCTGACTGTGTGCCTCAGTTTCCTCTTCTGTAAGATGAGGAAAGTAGCATTAGGCAATGGAATATCTGGCAGGAAGGAGCACAGGGTGTGACCGAGGAGGCATTCACAAACGGAGACTGTGTATTTTCAGCTCGTTGTTCCCTTCCAAGTCTCAGTCTTCCACAGGACCCTGACAGCCAGGGGGGGGACAGGAACAAACTGTCTTTCTCATTTCCAAGTCTTTGGGATCTTTTGTGGCACAATATGGATCCCTGTGACAATAGCAATGAAGCCAGGGACAGGAAATGCCCCGGGACAACCAGAGCTCCCAACCCAGGGTGGAATTGGAGATACCTGGAAAAGGGTGTCAGACTCAGCATTGTCTGAGCTGGACAAAGCCCTTGCAGGGTGCGCTGTCCCTGCTCTATCCTGACTGTTTGGGTGACCCCAGACAACTCAATTCTCTACTGGGGACCTCACATTCTCCAGCTGGATTAAGCCAGGGAGTGGGAGACAGTGCTCAGACTGAATGGGATGCTCAGGACCCTCCCAGCTCCAGGATCCTCCAAACCTCACTCCTGGAGGTATCTGGTGTTCCTGCCTCCTAGAATGAAAGAACTTGGAGGCCATCTCCTCCAACTCCATTGTACCTGTGGGGAAACTGAGGCTCGGTGAGATAAATGGACTTATTCAAAGTTACACAGGCCAGAAGGTCATGGCAAGGGATCAGAACCTAGAATAGGCCACAGATGTCAGAAGGAGTGACATCACAGAGGTGGAAGGGGTTCTCCAGGACCCCTAGAAATGGCAATGAAGAGCTTAGGGGCCACAGGGGCCACCTCCTTTCCCTCACTCCCTGGCTGTGCCTTTCCAGAGCCACTGGCATGATAAACCCCAACTTAACTTTTTCTAGGACTGGCTACAAGTCCAGCTTAACAGCCTGTTTCTGTGCTTTTATGCAGCATCCAGGTACACACATGCACACACACCTGTGCACACTCCCTATTCACAGAATCACAAATGTGTACCCATGTGTACAAGTGCATGCATACATATATGTACATGACAGCCTTAGTTTCATACATGCTCCTTCCAAGCCCCTTGTTCCTCCAAAGAGGAGCAGTGAATTTCTACAGGCTTTGCCACCCACTGCTGCTGAAAACCCTCCCACCATTAGAAGGCACCTGGCCTGCCAAGCCTTTGAGGGGCAAACTTCAGCTCCTGGGCACAGTGGAAACCAGGAACAGGCTCCCCAAGGAGCAAACTCCAGCCAGGTTATTCCCAACTCACTTTAACCCAACAGGCAAGGGTCATTCTGCCTTAGTTGGTAATCTTTGTCCACCAAAAAGCAAATGTGGCGTCTCCACACCTAGGTGTTGTCAGCAGTGGCCAAACATTAAGGCCTAAGCCCAGAATATTTGCTCTCCCTGGGGCCAGCTGAGGTCTTCTGAGGCCTGCTCTGGGCCAGACCAGGAAAGGTATGAGTGACTAGCATGGGGTGCTCTGACTCAGACCTTGCACACAGCCATCCCTCTAAAGGTGGGTGCAAGTATATATGTTAGTTTTGTGTGGGCTGCCTTATTCCCCAGGGGATTTAACATTCTGCTTTAAGGACTTTTGCTCACCCCTGCTCACTGAAGGTACACACCTTATGGCTCCTTGTCTGCTCCTGCCCATCTGAGGTCAGAGGTTGGAGGAGGTCCAGGGTGAGGACTCAGGCCCACTGGGCAAGACTGAGGGGGGCCTGCCTCCTTCCCCACCCTCCCAGCTCATCTCCTGAGGGGCCCACCCTGTGATGGTGACCACCCCCTCCTTCCTTGGGGAAGCAGAGGAGTTCTGTTGGAGTTTCGCCAGGGAAACAAGGTGTGAGGAGGAGGGAGGACAGGAGGAGGGGACTGAGGTATAGAGAAGGGTTGCGAACAGAAAGCGCAATACAAGCGTGAAGTCCAAACGCAAAACAGAACTATGAGTCCAGTCTGATGCACAGCATGTGCAAAGTGAGCAGATGAGGGTCAGAGACGAGGACCCCCAAAGTTAGCCACCAGCACCCCCCGAACAACGAGCCGGGCAAGACATGCAGAACAAGCCCAGCTGACTCACGTGTAGGACTCAAAATCTCCATTGCTTATGGCTTCAATCAGCTGCTCTGTCACTTTTATAATTTCCTGTTTCCGCACTGTAAGGCAGAGGGGACACAGAAGTAGTAGTAATAACAATAATAATAATAAAATAATAGTGATAGTAGTGAAGCACCAACTACCATTGCCTGAGTCCTTATCACGTGCCAGACCCTGTGCTAGGATCTGAGGACCTTAAATAGATTGTCTCATTTATCCTTGCATTGTCCCTGCGAGATAGGTACCATTAAGCCTCCTTTCACAGGAGAAGAAACTGAGGCTAGAAATGTGAAAAAGGTGTGCAATTTCCCTCCACCACACAGGGTGCAGCCAGTGTCTCCGTTGGTAGCCTTTGCCTCCAAAAAGCATACATGGTGGGCATTTGGACTCTACGCCTCATTTGAACCCAGGTCTTGACTCCAAAATATGCATCCCCACCACCTTGCTTTGCCATGTGAATCAAAACAGGATCAACTTTGGCACCGTCACTAATAGCCAGGAACCAGGGGCTCCCCTATGGCCAAAACTGGGGCTCACCCCTTCAGTCTAAGTAAGCTTTTTTCTCCATTTGGGTGCCTGTAGGAATCGGGCAGTGAGCTGTCCAGAACTTGTTAGGCATAACGAATCCCAGCTGCTGAGACCTGGCCCTCCCCTGTCTGCCACTGAAACACCACAAGCAGTTGGCCTTTTTGGTAGAGAGTTAGACATCAGTTTTCCCATCTGTAAAATGGGGACATCGCCACCTCTCATTCAGACTGGAACATGTAGTGGAAAGTATCCAAGCTTCGGTTTCAGACAAACGTTCATCTAAATTCCAGCCCAGGTCCTTATAAGCTGTGCAACTGTGGGCCACAGGGTTGTCTGCTGGTCTGTCAAGTGGAGATGACAGTATCCTCCTCCCAGGGTTGTTACGAGGATGGGGTGAGGTGACAGACACGAAGCATTGGCCCAAAGCCTGGCACACATCATAAGTGCTGCCATTTTCTGCAACACCCCGCCTCCCCTACTAGGATTGCCTCATCTGCTGCTCACGAACACCCTGGGAGGTAGGCAAGGCCAGCTTCTCCCATTTCACACGTGAGGGGACTGAGCCTCAGTGATGAGGGAATTTGAAGCCAGGTGTCCTGCTCCCAGCGGAGCCTCACAGAAACAGCTCCCTCGTTTTCTCAGTAACAGGCCCTCTTTCCCTCCTCGCCCAGGCGGAAGCCTGGCTTCAAACCCAGCCAGCTCACTGGCCCACTGAAGCAGCCTCAGGTGAGGTAGATGAACACGTTGCCCAGAGAGAGGGCTCAGTCCCCAGCACTCCTCAGTCTGGACACCTGGGAGGGAGACCAAGGCTGGCTGAGGCCCTTACCCGCCCCTTCCTCATCAGGTGCCCATGCTGCCCTAGCCCACACTGGGAATTTGCCTCAGGCCCGGAGGATACAAATCACAGAACATCCACACTGGAAGATCCCTTGGAGGTCACGGACTCAGATTTCTTTCCCAACTATTGGGGAAACTGAGGCCCAGTGAGGGGCTGTGATTTGCCCAAGGACACGGAACATAGCAGGTGCAGAGTCTGGCTCCCAGCCCAGGGCCTTTTCCACGGACCCTGGTGCTCCCTGTCATAGCACTAACCTGACATGGTTGGCTGGCCCATATGCTTGTCTATCCCCAATTCGAATATGAGTTCACTGAGGCCAGGCCGTGGCTTCTCTTGCCTGCTGCGTCCTGGAGCCTGGAACAGGTCTGGCCTTCATTACTGAGGGAATGAATGAGTGTGTGTACCAGGCCTGGTGCTATGAACTTAGCCTACGGAGTCCTGAGGCCTCACGGCACATTCACTCCCACATCACAGGTAAGCAAACTAAAGATGAGAGAAGATGAATAATTTGCTCCAGTGGAGCTGGGACCCCAACCAGAGTTTGCAGCTCCAAAGCCCATCACACTCGCCCTACACGGTGCCCAGCACCAGCCTTGGCACATGGTGGGTCCTCAGTACACGTTGCAGTTATCATTCAGTGTCAGTTGCCATGATGAACAGCTCATGCTCTCTCTCTCCTGGCTTCCATCAGGATCACCTGGACTGAGAACGAGGCCATCTTTAGGCCATGAGCGGTCACTCATGGAGGCCACTGGGTCACACAGGGCTTGTTGCCACCCTCTCTCGGGGGCCTTGCCTGGGGCTGGGGCAGAGGTGGCACTCGATACATATGCATTGAGTGAATGAATCAATGAGTGGATGGTGCCAAACCAGAGTCTGGGCTGCTCTCTTTGTCCTGTCCCCTGGAATTGCCCGAGTCACCTGGTAGCCACTGTCCCTAGGAAATCCAGAGTCTGGCCTCCTGGTCAACTCTGCCCTCCTGCTGGGAAGCTGAAGACAGAGGGTGGGATGAAACCCAGCCCTGCCAGAGCCACCTCATTCTAGCCACTCCCACATGGAATCAGGGGTGATGACCCACATGCTCCGTGGGCTGTGGGACCTGTGCTACCTCCCTTGCCCTGACTCTGCCAGCTTGCCATTCCACGAGCCTGTGCCTAATGTCCTATCTCCTGTGGGCTGCTTCTCACTAGCATCCCAGAGAGTCTAGCAAAGTGATCAAGGGCAGGCATTCGGGAGCCAGGCTCCCTAGGTTTGGATTCTGGCTCTGCCACTTAATAGCTGTGTGACCTTGGACAAGGGACTTCCCCGTGCCTCAGTTTCCCCATATGGATAATGGAGTTACTAATAGTACTTACCTTGTAGACTTGTTCCGAGGATTGAGTTAAAAATATATCACTAGAAATAGCTAACACATGTATGTCCTCACTAAGAGCCAGCTGCTGTTCCAAGCCTTTACGTCAACTCAATTCTATAACTAATGCTGCATCATGTAAAGCAGTTAGAGCAGTTCCATACATGAGAGCTGTGATTATTATCATCTGGAAATCTCTGAATCAGAAATTCCTCCTGACGACAGCCTTGGGTCCCTAGCCAGGGCAAGGATGTATCCCCGCAGCCTGATATGTGGTGGTTTGGTCTCGGTTGGAATCCTAGGGCTTGTGGCCTGCCAGGCAGACCACTGCACTGTTGGACAGTTCTCGCTGCTTGTACCACCTCCTTCCTTCAAGTTGAAATCTATCCCTCTGAAAGCCCCCAGTTATAGTTCTGATCTTCTTTCTGCCTTCTGGGGCCCTGGAGTGAGCACCTGCTCCCCCAGCCTCTATACCCTCCCTGAAATCAGTCTTTTCAGGGCTGAGGGCCTCCTAGATGTGGTTTCTAGGTCCTGACTCAAGCTGGCCCTCTACTCCTCGAGGGTTCTTGAGCTGTCTGGATACCTCTCTGGGTATGAGCACACCATCTCAGGCGTGGCCTGAATAATGAGAATAATGCAGGTCTGGGGCAACACTCTCTACCTCCTCCCCAATTCTGGATATTATACCTCTATTAATGCAGCCTGAGAAAATGCCTCACTTGGCTGTGTCTTCAGCCACTCAGGACACCAAGTTTGCCAACAGTCGAAGCCTAGTGGGCAGGAATCTCCCTAGCTTTGCTCTCTGGGACAGAAGATCTGGCCCAGTGCTTCTTAGATCTGGAAAAGTCCACTCTGGTTCTGGGTCCTTTCTGTGCCCTCAGCAGCCCCATTGCTGTTTAAGGGGTTCATTCAGCAACTGCTCAGTAGCAACCTCCAGCTTTTCTCATCTGCCAGGTGTTCACCCAGATAATCCGGGAGTGCTCCCTACAGATGGGAAAGCTGAGACCCCAGAGAGGTTAAGGCACTCTCTCAAGATCACACAGCATGCTAAGCCGGAGATGGGAGCAGCATTTCTGACTGATATTTCCCAGAACATCTCTGCCCAGATTCTGAGGCAGTTCTTTAGCAGAAGAGGAAATTAATTTTTCATGGAGCTAACTAGGAGGAGGTGCGGGAGTGGGGAGAAAGCCTGGCAGAGCCCCGCGCAGCTCAGAGAGCGAGAGGCCTCTGCGCTAAGCCAGAGGTGCTCTGAAATATTAATGTCTCTTTCTCTCCTCAGGGGAGAATGTTCCCTGGAGGATGACATTTCTAATTAACTTTAACGTCAGGTCAGGGTCCACCCCACCAGCTGCTATTCTTACTTAGTAAGGAGACTTAACAAATTAACACTAGAAAATGGTTCTCTGGAAACTTTCTCTGAGGTCTGAGAGGCTGGGGGAGGCAGAGGGGCTCCTCTCTCCTGCCAAACAGGGGGAGAAGCTCCTGGCTGAGCCAGCATCTCCTCTATCAGACATGGCCTCCGGAGTTTTTGTACATGCAGGGAAACTGAAGCAGAGAATGGGGTCCCAGTTCTGCCATTAATAACCCATATATGCCCTTTCCCCTTGCTGGGCCTCAGCTTCCTCTCTGTAAAAGGGGCGCAAGTAAGCCAAAATTCAAGACTTTGCAAATTGCCCCATCCTGATCGCTCTAAAGCAGAGGATAACGTGGGACCTCAGGGAGGCAGCCCAGAGCCATTGCCCCAGCTGCTAAATGTCTTTGCCCGCTCCTAATTTACATGAATAGTACATACAAATTTTGTACTCTATTCCAAATATTTCTGTCTGTTTAACATATAAATTGTCTTAAAATAATCTTTGAGTAAAATTGATGCTGCCAGAAAATGTCACGTGGCTTCCTGTCATTCAACAAACTCCAGTTTGGAAAAAAGAAATTAAGATTTATTAAACACTGACCATGTGCCAAACACTGCACGCTCTATATGTTCATCCCCTCATTTCACCTGCACAGCAATCCTCTGAGGTTGGTACTATCATGATCACTTCTTTACTTTTTTTTTTCTTTTTTGAGACAGAGTCTTACTCTGTCACCCTGGGTAGAGTGCAGTGGTGTCATCATAGCTCACTGCAACCTCAGTCTCCTGGGCTTAAGTGATCCTTCTGCCTCAGCCTCCCAAGTAGCTGAGACTGCAGGCATGTGCCCCCATGCCCAGCTAATTTTTTCTATTTTTTGGTAGAGACGGGGTCTTGCTCTTGTTCAGGCTGGTCTCGAACTCCTGACCTCAAGTGATCCTCCTGCCTTGGCCTCTCAGAGTGCTAGGATTACAGGTGTGAGCCACCACACCCAGCCCCACTTCTTTACTATTAAGGAAACTGAGGCTCAGAGAGGTTGAGCAAGTTGTCCAAGGTTATCCAGCAAATGGACTCCAGTGGAGAAGTACAGAGCCAGATCACCTCCAGGTCCCTGTCTGCTCTGATGGCAGGATTATGAGGTCACATCCAGTCTCCTCAGAATCCCAGAGCCCAACTCTTACCATTGGGCAGTGAGCCTCACATATGGGGGATGTTTTAGAAGCACCATTTCTTGGCCCAACACAGACCTATGGAATCAGAATCCCCAGAGGCAGGGCCAGGAATGCGGTTAGAAGATCAGGCTTGTGGGACTAAGAATGCTGACTTGACCCAAACAGGGAATTCTTCTTCAAGATAATATATTTTAACATTTTTATTTACTTATTTGTTTGTTTATTTTAGAGAGGGTCTCACTATGTTGCCCAGGCTGGAGTGCAGCGACTATTCACAGTCACGATCATAGCACTCCTGGCCTAAGTGATCCTCCTGCCTCAGCCTCCCAAGTAGCTCAAGATAGTGTATTTTTGAAGGATGTCCCTGGTGCCATCACAGAAGATGGATTTGCTGTAGTGCCAGGCTGTGGTGATAGAGTGCCCACCACCCCTCAAGTTGGGAATGACCAGAAAGGGACACACATAGGGTCAGGCCCACCTTGCAGGCACCCTGCAGAGTCAGGAGGCAGTCATGGTATGTGGTGTGTCAAAACTGCCGTAGAGCCTGAATTGCAATTATACAAAAATATTTATTACATAATAAAATGCTCTTTTCCCCATTTTTGTATTCTAAGGCAAAATATCTAAACTCCTGAAAAAATGTCTAAACTGGTATGGCTGAGTTCCCTCCAGGTCGACAGCCTTTTCCTATATTTCAGAGACTCCCCAGGCATCTCTGACACACTCCCGAGTGTGCAAACCCCTGAGCTCCCTGTCCTGGGGAATGAGGAGGGCTGGTTGCTAATGCATGGAGGGTTTGGTGTCCCCTGAGCAGAAGTCAGCACTCCCTGCTCCTTCCTCCAAGCTCCAGGTGCACTTGCCATGCACCAAGACCTCAGAGTGGTGGTTACCAGCCAGGCTCCGGAGCCTGGGTTCAAACCCTACCCCCACCCTCACGAGCTGTGGAACCTTGGGCCAATGAACCTAACCTGTCTGACCTCTGCTTCCTCAGCTGTGAAATGGGGTTCATCACACCACCGCCTTCATGGGGCTGTTGTGAAGCTCTAGTAAGTTAGTCCGGATAAGTACCGGGAATTGGGCTAGCACACAGCAAGTGTTCCGTAAGTGACAGCCTTTATTACTATTCCTATTGTGCCCTTTCTTGCATTCCAATCCTAGTTATCCCGGGCTCCGCTCCCTCATCCCTCTGAGAGCTTTGGAGGACTTGCTAGACACTAGCTACACAGCCCCTGCACTCTCAGCAAGCTTAGGCAGCGTTTCCCATGCTACAGCCAACTGAACTTGCTGAGTTGTTGCGGTCCCTCCCTTTGCGATTGTTACTTCACGTTTTTAAAATCAATTCACTTTTTTAAAAAACTCAGAAACACTTATTGCAAAAGGAAAATTGATATCACTACCATACATTTGCAACTTGAAGATGTTAAACTTTTCCGTAACACGCATTAAAGTAAATCCATAACCTCTAAAATAAGATAATCTATGTGCCAGCAGTGGTTCTAGCAGCCCACAGGGCGAACAATGCCCACAGTGTACCCAGTTCATGAGGAGCCAAAGTGAAGCTCTTTGTAGAACAGCAGGCTACAAAGTGGGCATGGGGGCCCTCTGGGCTGGGAACTGTCAGCAAAGGGGGTCTGCCCAGCCGGTACCAGGAAGTTGGGGGGCCTAAACCCTGAAGGCAAGGCCCCTCCCTACCTTTGGTGTCTTCATCCTCAATAGTGGTATTGGTGCTCTCAGAAGATTCCTGCCAAAAAGAACACAGGGGATGGTGAGGCCTGCCTGGCAAGCAGGACAAGGCATGGCCAGGCGGGGCTGCCCTGGCTGCCTGACGGCGTGGCCCACTTTCTGTCAGCCTCCCAGGCTCTGCCATCCAGATGCTGCACTGAAACCCTGTTGGACTCTCCAGACTGAGGAGGGGGAGGGCCCAGCTAAGCAGGTGGCCAGGGGCCGGGCAGGGGTGAAGGCATGGCTGCAAGGAGAACCCTGGCATTTCTGGAAGGGCTGAGAGGGGGTTCCTGGGTCCTTTCTGCTCGAGGGGGCAAAGAGGGGGTGTGGAGGAGCAGAAAGACACCATGGCGGCCGCAGAATAGGGAAGGAACCCACACTGGCAGGAGAGGAAGAGAGAGAGAGGGAGGCCCAGTGTGAGAGAGGGTGGACTTTTCAGAGGGGATGAAAAACCACACAACTGAGTGAGACAGCAATGGAACCAGAAGAAGAGGGACATGGGCCACCGTGCCACCACTGGAGCCCCTAGACAGAGGCAGGGCTGCTGGCTCCTCTGCCACTGGGGGCCTGGGTAGCCTTACACAAGCTCAGGAGGGGCCTCCACGGCGCCACTACTTTGGCCAAACCAAGCCCCACCCTCGCCACCACTGGCACAAACCAAGCCTGAGATAAGTTCCAGAGCAGAGGGGCAGGGAGAAGCGAGAAGCCAAGGGCTGGACGAGGGATGGGGTTCAAATCCACCTGTGTACCCGAGGGAGGCCTCAGGTCTGCTGTCAGCCTGCTGGTCTGGGCCGTGAAGTTGGAGGTGTCAACAGAAACACGCAAACAACACACACACGCAACACACAAATTGTCACACAAGGCACACGTACCAAGCACGCCCTGAGCACCCTCTCCCCGCCCCAGGTTCCCAGTGCGGCCTGCAGGAGGGAGGCAGGAGCAAGGGTTCGAGGCCCAGCATTTACCGGCGTATAGGAGACGGCAGACACTCACCATTAACTGAACGCTGGAACTGGACTTTCTTTTCTGGAAAAACAAGGAGAAGAGATGGGACAGGAAAAGACAAAGCGTGAAAACGGCAGGGAGCAGAGGAACGACAGGGGAGGTGTGGACGGAGGATGGGCCTCAGGGTCATCCTCTGTGGTCCTTTGTCAGCTTGGCCTCGGGACAAGGAGCCAGTGCCACCAGCAACAGCTGACCTGGTGGGGCCAGTCCCCTCAGCCTGAAGGTCTGGGTCTTCATGCACAGCTGCCTGGATCTACCAACCTAAACTCAAGGTCAAGCCTCCCTTGGACCAGGGCTGCCCACTGTGCCTAGCTGTGATGTGGGGAACCAGTCCTGGCTCTTAGATGCCAGCTGCCTAAGGCCTCCAGAATTCAATGCTCTCAAAGGACAAAGGGTGCTCAGGTCTGGAGATGAGGCCTCATGTCTCCTCCTAGCCTCCCTGTGCCTCTGTAAGAGGACACCGCTCCCAGTAGACTGTCCTAGTCACTTGGGTAATTTGTCAAAAATATGCAGAACCAGCAGTGGCTCATGCCTATAATCCTAGCACTTTGGGAGGCCGAGGCGGGAGCTCTGATCACTTGAGCTCAGGAGTTCGAGACCAGCCTGAGCAAGAGCAAGACCCTGTCTCTACTAAAAACAGAAAAATTAGCTGGGCATGGTGGCAAGTGCCTGTAGTCCCAGCTACTTGAGAGGCTGAGGCAGGAGGATTGCTTGAGCCCAGGAATTTGAGGTTGCAGTGAGCTACGAAGACGCCACTGCACTCTAGCCAGGGCAACAGAGCTAGACTCTGTCTCAAAAAAAAAAAAAAAAAAAAAAAACAGAACCAGGTCCCCTCTGAGGAGTTTGATAACTAGGTCTGGGGTGGGCCTGGGCATCTCCATTTTCAACAGTAGCTCCAGGTGATTCCCAAGCAGGGCCAGGTGTGGGAGCCAGTCCTCTAAGTGGCCTTTGAAATCCTGCTTGCATTCACAACTTCCCATGACTGGGCTATTCAGCTCCTTTATGCTGATGGAGAAACTGAGGCTCAGCCAGAAATGAAGCTGAGTCTGAATTTGAGTCTTTTGGCCCTGCAGTTCAGCCTATACTAGCATTTAGGGAATGTGTAGTATCCCCTGTACTGGCTGTGGAACCAAGGGAAGGCCTGTAGGGACAAATGTAGATTTCCTTCTCCTGTCCTCAGCTCTCTGAGCCAGGAGTCTTAAAGACTCGAGACTGACACTTGCATTGCACAGATGGGAAACTGAGGCCCAGAGAGGGCAGTGGCCTGCCCAAGGCCTCTCAGCAAGCCACTGGCAGAGCTGTAGCTAGAACCCAGGCCTGTGTGCAGGGCTCCTTCCTCTGTCCAGGTCTCCAGGTGCCCATGGCTTGACCCCTCTTCAATGGCTCAGCCTATCCTGGGCACCCTCACATCCCTGCTGTACCATAAGGGGAGCAAAGGAGTGGCGGGCGATGCCTTCAGGGTAGGCCTTTGCCATGGGAGGCACTGGATATTTCTTGAGAGTCTCAGGTCTAATTCTGGGCTTTCTGACTCCCAGATCCAGTGAGCCTCTGCATGCCAGGAGCCTAAGACCCTGTGCCTTCCATCCTGGGCCTCCACAGATGTGGCAGGGTGGCTCACTGCGCATTCCGATGCCCACGTGCTCTCAGGAGCATAGACGCTCACACACCGGCATCCTCCCCAGCTAGGCTGGACGGTGTGACTCCCACAGCCAGCAGCCTGCAGCAGCCTCTCCCCTCCTTCTGTCCTCCCCTCCCCTCCTCTACCCTCTCCTCTTCTCCCCTGTCCTCCTAGTGTTGGCCTCACCCCTGGCTGCAGCCAGGCCAGGCACAGTATGTGTAGGGAAGGGGACAGGCCCACAGAGCTCAGCTGTCAGCAGAAACCTGAGGAGCCGCGCAGGGGCCAGGAGGTTCCAGGCGGGACACGAGGAGGGAACATAGAGCAGAGACTGCATCAGATTCGGACGCACAGTGACAGGATGGGACATGGTGGAGAGAGGTCACGACGGCACGGATGGGACACCAACAGGGGCAGTGAGTGGGGCTGAGGGGTGGGAGCTGCCAGCTCCTCCTCACAGAAGTCAGGGCCTCGGGCTAGCTGGAAGGGGGATGTCGCTTCTTGGTGGTAGAAAGGATCAATTTCCCTGAGTCACAGATGACGATAATACTAACAGTCCCACATTGACCAGCACTTTAGAGTTTGATTTAAAAGGGACTTTCGCCAAAAGTAGAGCCGCATCTCTCAGAACCACATGCAGAAGCATGGTGCTAAGGTTAGCACGGGTGAGAGAAATTGAGTATGGTCAAATTGGCCTTCGAGGCCCTTAAAAGCCCACAGAGTACACCACATGTCATGTCTCTGTAACAACTCCGACCAGGCCAGCTTTTCCTGCAGCACTGGAGACAGCCATGCCTCTTCGGGTAAGCCCCAGGTGAAGTGGTAGTTTGTCCCTAGGGACCGAGGTGTAGGAAGAACATGTATTTCCCGCTTTGGCTGAAGGGGTGTCAGTTAAAGGAGCATATAGTGTGGCTCCTCTCACCAGCCCCCCACAAACAACTGCTGTGCTCCCCTTGTACAGATGACAGAACCTATGGCCTGGGTCCCTCAGGGAGGGAACTGCAGGACTGATTCGAACCCATGGCTTCTTGACTTGAGATCCAGTTTCATTGGTCCTGAAAACACGACTGGACCCCCGCCCCTGCTGCTCTCCCCACTCCTTCAGTGAGCGCCATGTGACAGGTCAGGCTCCCAGATCCAGGGCCAGGGTGGACTTCCTCCATCCTCCATCCTAAGGGAGGGAAGGAGGCTCAGTATGGTCAAAATTGGCCTCTGAGTTTCTCTTCATCCACACTCAGGCCACCCTGAGAAGTTCCCCAGGGTCTGTCCTGTACGGCAGGAAGCAGTGGCACTTTGTTCAGCTGTGCCCACTGGAAAGCTTGCAATGAACAACAGAGCCCACCAAGCTACGTGCTGTCCTTGCACTCTGACAGCTTCTGCCTCCTGGCCTTGCCCGAGAGGAGCCCGACCAGAGTTTCTTCCCAAGACCCAGCCCGAGGGAGGCCCCTCCTGACCCAACACCCGGTGGCTCTGCATCAGCCTTTGCCAGGGCCACACCCAAGAGCCAAGCATCAGGGCAGCCTCTCTCTCTGCCCCCTCCTCTTCCACCAACTTGGGCCACAGCCCACCAGTGCCTATAGCCTCTGCCCCCAAATCCCCCAAATCAGGGCCGTGGAGTCCACTTCCCCCCAGCTCAGTGTCTCCACTTTGGTGACAGAGAAGACCCAGCTGTTCCAAACCTGGCAGCACCCACATTGCACCTCCTTCCATTACCCTTTCACATTGTGGGGGTAGGCTCAGGGGTAATACACAACAGTAGGCAAACCAAACTCAATGCCAGATTTCATTACAGGATTTGAGATGGGTGCCTCTTAACTTTATAAATTGGGTTGGCTTTAGAGCTATGGTTTTCAAATATTTTCTTGAGCAAACTTTGTTTTTAAGAGAAGTCATACCCAAAAGTCTGATAACATATAAAATGCAGAAGAGATAACACTAACATCTCATGGGCATGTGTCACATGCCAGCTCCATGCTAAGCTATTGATGCACATTATGTTAGTTCATCCTCCCAAATAGCCCTGGGAGGTGGGACCTCTTTTGACCTCATTGCGTGAATGAGGAAACACAAGCTCAGGGAATCTAAATAACCAGGCAAGGTCTAGCTGCTGGTAAGCTCACCCAGGCTCTCTTAACCACCCCAATGGCCATAACGCAGAGCTGTTCAGGTTGAAGTAGACGTGAGAGGCCCAGAATTCCCCTGCCCGTCTGCTATGGGAAGTGCCTCCCCAGAAGCTTTGGGCACCAAAGAGTTCAGTTGGAAAACCACTGACTTTGACTAATAACCAAATAATTATGTATTCCTGAAGCACCCAAGATGAGAAGGGAGAATGATTAGATAGAGTTTTGTTGCTTTTTTGTTTGTTTATAAGCTGAAATCTCAGAAATGATCAAGTCCACACCCCACCCCTTGTACCTACGGGGAAACTCAAGCCAGGACCAGGCTGAGGGCAGTGGGGAGGCCCAATCCCGGCGTTGGCCATCCAGCCCAGACCCCTCCCATGCAACCCCTTGACAGACCAAAGCCAGTGGCCTGAGACCATACATGCCACTATGAACCAAGCACACCTGGGAGGCTGTATTTACACAGCACCCCACACCTTCCAATGTCCCGGGCACAGCCCAGCCCTGGGGCCCTGGCCAGGCAGGGCTCTGAGCCCAGAAAAAGGCAGGGTCTCAAGAGAGGAGAAGATAGAGAGGCAGGGGAGGAGGGAGCTGCGGAGAGCAGGGGCCAGGCCCCAGAGAGCAGAGGCAGAAGAGAGAAGAGACGAGAAGGAGGGGCCGAAGGGCCTGGAGAGAAGTAGCTCGGGCGGGCATAGGGTGGGTTGGGGGCAGGCCCATGGGGGAGGAGGGGATTTTTGGTGGGGAAGGGGGCACTTGTGGATCCCAAAGCCTCGGGAAATGGCTGCACGTCCTTCACAGGCTTTCTGGGTTGGACTAAGGTGTATTGTGGGGCAGGGGCCTGTTCCAGCCACCCACTCTCAGGAAGGAGGAGGTCACCAGTCATGGCCATTCTGTCTCCTCCTCGCACCCTCTTGCTCACCAGTTCTCCAGCCCTGGAGAACCACAGAAATCTCCTCCTGACCTGCCCCTTTCCTGGTGCCGGGCCGACCCCAGGGTGCCTGCCTCTCCCCGCCCCCATATGCCCCCAGCAATCATGGCGGGAAGCTGGGCACCAAAGCCCAGGTTTGTGGGTCTGGGGATGGCCTAACCACAGATGTGGCCTGGGTCTCGCCCGGGCCTGAAGCCGGCCCGTGCCGGCGGAAAGGCTGCCGGAGACAGGCCACGCGGGCTGCCGGGCCTACCTTCACACCATCGCTCTTCTTGTTTCCTCCGCTCTTCCCTCCTGCGGAGGACAGAAAGTAGAGGGTTAACACCACCAGGCAGGGCACCAGGGCCCACAGGGCCAGGAAGAGCAGCATCTGCGAGCAGCCAGAGGGCAGACTGTGCGGGAACAGAGCCGGCTCAGCAATCCTGGGAGAGGCGGCCCAGGGACTGCCAGTGGCCCCCTGGTGGGCCTGGGCTCCCCCGTTCTCAGCAATCTCGTGCGTAACCCTCTGGCTTCATGGGTTGAAGGAGTTATCCAATGTGGGCTTGGGACTGTGGAGTTGCTATTTCAGCTGGGGATTCCCTCTGGATCCCAGTCACCACCGTGCTGGTGGTGGCCAACCCGGAGGCCTGGCTGCCTGGCCAGGGGCTGGACGCTCCCTCCCCGCCCTGGCCCTCTCTAATTTTAGCCCCATGCTGCTGGGAGGTCATGTGTCAGCCCTGCCTACTCACTCCAGACAGCTGCAGGCTGCGTTTTGCTGGTGACGAGAAGCAGATGCCCCCGACTGTGGCCCACCCTGCCAGAGCACCCATCCCCTGCCCTTCTCCTCAGGCAGCACAGTCCTCCCCAATCTCAGACTCCGGAGCCCCACATTGGCGCTGGCTGTGTCCCTGGTGGCAGGGAAAAGCAACAGCTCTCAGGGAGGCCTCCCCGGCTGTCATTTCCCTTTCCCTCCCTCCTCGCCTCCTGGCCAGAGCCCTGGAAGTGGGCATCAGCCAGGAAATGGCCTGAATGCCCTGGCCTGCCCAGCCTGGCATCCGGCTGCTTCAGACCTCAAGCAAATGCCTTAAACAATCCAGAGTATCTACGAAGGGCTTAGCACAGCACTTGACCTGTATGCAGTAGGTGCTCAGTAAATGGTAGCCAGGATAAGACCTTCTCCTGGTGGCCTTGAGAGGGTGAGCTGGGAGGGGGCATCCCAGGCCCCCTGAGGGGTGGGGCTCTTGGCCCGCCAGCTTCGCAGCCAGCCCACATTTCTACCCATGACCCCCTGGAGGCTGTCATCTGCGAGGGGTTTGCCCACTCGCAAACCAAGGCAGGGGAGTACTTCTGGATCCCAAAGCAGAAAGGAGTGGCTGTCCATCCTCCACAAGCTTTGTGGGTTGGACTAGGATGGGTGGCGGGGCAGAGGGAGTGCTTGCCCTCGATCCTCAAGGAGGGTGGGCCCTCTCAGCTCCAGCCCACTACTGCAGGCTCATGTGAGGTCACAGAGTCTGATTTTCAAGAGATGACAAAAATATGAGTCTTTCTATGAAATCTCCTGATTTTTAAGTGCTATAAACCCATTCAAAAAAATTTTAAAACTTTTTAAACACCCTTGGCTCCACAAAGCACACCTAGGATTAGATCCAACACTGGGGCCACCATATTGTGAGCTCCGGACTAGAGCTCTGTACCGCGGTGCTTCAGTTGTTAAAAAAAGACTCTGACTGACTGGGCAGCTCATCTTTCAGTTTAAGGAATGGCAGGATTCTTGTCTGGGGAGAGGGTGGGAAGGCAGTTCAATGTGGTGGCAAAAGCCCAAGTCTGGTCTAGTATGTGACCACCTCTGGGTCTCGTTCTTCCCAGCTGGTTACATGGGCCAAGGGACCTGACCAGTGAAGCCAGGGCTGCCCCCTTCTCAAAGTGGGCCCTTTGCTGTGGTGCTGGCCACATATCCGCAGCAGCTTCCTCGGCTGGCCCCAGCCCCAGTCAGAGGGCCCCTCGGGTGAGCTTTGCTATATCTGCTATCTATATCTGCTCTGCTGCCCACCAGCATCCCGGGCTCCCCAGAGAGAAGCCTCTGGTGGATGCTGGCCCCAGCCCTCTCCAACGTGCCAAGAGGAGCTTCTTGCTAAGCCCTGACAATAATCCCTTCCCCTTCCCTCTTTGAGGCCACATGCCTCAGGTAATTGGGCACTCCCTGCCTTAACCAGCCTGGCTTTGGCCAAGGGCCTGGGAAGCTCCTGCCCTGGGCTCCCTGGTAACCCAGCCTGGTTAAAAGCACTTGCTCTGGGGTTGGTCAAATCTGTGCTGAATGCAGGCTCTGCCTCTTCCTAGCTGTGCGACCTGGGGAGAATGACAGCTCACCTCCCTGAGCTTCCGTTTCCTCATCTAGAAAATAGGGATGGCAACATCTCCCTGCTGTCTTGTCATGAAGGCCACCTGTGCAAAAGCTTGGGACTGCTTAGCACAGGGCTCCAATAACAGCATTACTCCCTGGGCCTGGCTCCATCCTGCCTAGACCTGAACCCCCAACATTCTGGAAGCTGATCCCTCTGGCTGGCCCAGGCTAAGAACCCCAGCACTGCTGCAAGTTAGGGGAACCAGAGTAAATCTCTAACCAGTCCTGGTGAGCCCTCGGCTTGCTGACCTTTGACCTCTTTCCACTTCTGGGCACAGGTTTGTGGCAAGTAAGCTACATCCCCCAATCATGGAGTCCTCTGCAGCCCCCACTCTCTCCAGGCTCCCTAGCCTGGGGGCACCCAAATATCCAAAAGGACAATGCCTCAGCAGACAGGTGCAGGGTGTACTGGGGACTCTGAGGTCCCACCACCTACCAGAGAAGTTCCTGGTGGCCAGCATAGTGGTGAGAATGGCTCCCTGCAAGACAGAAGAGGAGGGCAGTGGGAGAGGAGGCCAGAGGGGAGGAAACGCAGGAGGAACAGAGAGGGTGTGGGGAAGGAGAGGCAGGTGCTGCCTTCAGAGAGGAGCCAAAGCCTCTGTCCCACCCCTCCATTTGTCCCCCACCCCCACCCCCACCCAGAGCCCATCCCCCACCTCCCCGGAGAAGTCAGGGTGAGCTAGGCTTTAGCTGGCACGGCTCCTGGGACAAGGCCATCCTAGAAGCAGATATTAATAGGTCCTGCGGCCTGGCCCACGCTGACGGACTTGAGGACACCCAACAGCAGGGGCTTCTAAAGGCCATGGACATTTCCTGCCTGGGCAAGCACAGCAGACCTTGCATCCCTCAGCCCCTCCACCTCTTGGCCCTGGGCCTGGGCTGTGAGCACCTTGCTTTAGGACTAGCTCGTGCCTCCATGGCCTCTGGGCTCAGAACTCTGGAGGATTCTCAATGTGGAAAAACCTTCATCTGTCAACAAGCGGGCTGGGGGATAGCGGTCTTCCGGTTCTGACACTGTCTGATTCAGACTTGACTCAGACACTCTGAATCTAACAGTTTATGATGTTAAGAATCCTTGATTCCAACATGCTGAGACTTCCTCTGTGACTCGGCTTCCACTGCAGGATGGGGTGGCACTCGGTTCTCCTGGCATCATGCAGACCACCACCCCCTTAACCCATGTCCCCATCCTGAGCCTCCATTCCAGGCCTGGGAGCAGCAGGTGAGGAGGTTCCAAAGGAGCTGGGGCCTCAGCATCTGCCCCTCCTTGTCCCCAGTAAACTGATGGCTCCTCTGTCCTTACCAGCTGGGGGCCCCTCGGTGCCTAGCAAGGGCCAGGTCAGGAGCTGCCACAGCCCTGAAAGCACACAGGACCTGCAAGAGGCCTCAGCTCTGGGCCCACCTGGCCCCACCGCAGCTTCCTCGGGGCCATGACCACCGTCTGAGTGTCTCAGCCATTCCTCCCTAGCGCTTGGCAGCTGGGGCCTCTCCCCCACCGTGGTCTCCTGTCCAGCCACATCTCACCCACAGAAGCTCTCCCCAGCCACTCCGAGCCACTTGTGGTCCCCCTAGGGGGCCATGCTTGCACTTCCAGACTTCTGCACAGGCTGCTCATTCTGTCTGGAACATCTTCTCATTCTGACTCTACTTGGCTAATGCATGTTTATCCTTCAGGGCTCAGCTTAAGTGCCACTGGCTGCAGGAAGGCTTCCCTGATCCTTCCAGACCTGGGATGCCGTTGCTGTGCTGTGCACTCCCACCACCCTGGGACTTGCCCAGGCACAGCACTCACCACTGCCCGGAACGTCCCGGTCACTTGTCTGTCCTCTCTGCTAGACCAAGAGCTCAGTCAGAGTAGGGAAGGGTCCCATTCACAGCTCACTCCCCAGGCCCAGACTGCCGTTCAGCATGCAGTAGGTATTCAGTAAATGCTTGTCGCATCCACGAAGGAAAGAACCAGTGAGCGAGTCTCTTGGCCTCTGTGGAGACCCAGACCAAGCTACTCCCACATCTGGGGGTGTGGAGGGTGAGGACCTGTTACCTTCAGTTTTCTCCTGGCATTGAACTTCTTCAGGCAGTCCACGGTCTCCTGTCTGTGCATGCAGGAGGCCACGGTGGAGCGGTGCTGGAGGAAGGTGGGGAGAGGTCTGTGAGTGGAAGGCAGGTCTACCCAAAGGTACCCCCTAGCAAGGCGCTTTAATGGAGATGTGATTGCATCTAGGGGAGGACGAGTCTTTGTTCTAGGGGATGTTGCACGGTGCTTAGCAACCTGGTACAAGGCATTCAATGCCAATAGCAGCCCCAGTCATGATGCCAACCTGGAATACCTCTCATTTCCATATTACCCCTGAGAAAAATAGCAGGGTCACAGTCTCTTGGATTAAGCCCCCTCGGCTCCATGCTGGGCCTGAGGGGCTGGGACAGAACCAGGACTCCATGAGGACCTGGACCCTAAGGTCTGCAGGGGCCCCTGGGAGAGGCCCTGGTGGAGAAGGCTCACCGAGATCCAAGGGTGCTTAAGGGCCTCTGCGGCTGTGATGCGTTTGGACGGGTTGATGGTCAGCATCTTGTTGATCAGATCCTTGGCTTCCGGGGTGACGGTGTCCCATTCTGGTGACGGGAACTGGAAGGGGCAGAGGGGCCAGGTTTGCCCAGCCTGCCCCAGGCCACCCCTGCGATCCCCCAGCCCCTGACTGGCAGGGGAGCAGGCAGGGGTCCTGCTGCCCATCCACGTGGGCATCCACAACCAGAATGAGTTGGGGTTCCTGGACGAAGGGACCCTTCTGGGCCAGGGGAGGGGCAGGGTCCCCTGACCCTGGACAAATCAGAACCTGGCCAGAGGGAAAGGAGACCTCTGAGGCTGTGCCTTATCTGGAGGGCAGCATGCCAGTGGTTATAGCCCAGACTTCAGAATTGGAAGGCCTGGGTTCAAGTTTTGGGTCTATCTCCCAGGCTATGTGACCTGGGCCAGTCATATGACCCCTCAGGCCATCCTTAGAGATGTTGTGAGAATTAAATATAATATAAAGCATATGGCACATAGCTTAATAGACATCAGCCTTGCAGAAGAGCAATATAGCTTGGTAGTTAGAAGGATGGATGCTAGAGCCAGACTGCCTGGGTTCAAATCCCAGCTCCACCATCTCTTAACTATGTGATCTGGGCACCTCTTGTGCCTCAGTTTCCCTATCTGTAAAATGGGGGTAACAGTACCTATGTCATAAATTGATGTGAGGATTAAATATAATAATATATATAAAACATTCAGAAGAATGCTATAGAAGACTTAGCTATTATTATTATTTATATATGAGAAAGAGAGAAAGACATAAAATCTCACTGGGGGCCTGCCCCTCCCCTACTCCTCACCCCACTTTGGTGCTGCTTCTACTTGCTGGGGCCCCACAGGATAAATCCTATCACTTTGAGGCCCCAGTCATTAGGCACAGTGTGGTCACTGCTTAGCCCTGGTCAGTCTTAACATTCCCCTGGGGTTCACCCCTGCACAGTACTAGAGAGGCAGCACAGGAGTGCCGGGAAGATGGGAGGGAGGAGATCTCAGACCTCTGATCTCAGTGGACATTGGCTGTCCTTGGAAGGGTACCAGAGGATGACGGGGGCTGGAGGGAGGAGCAACACTCACATCATAGGCACCGGCTTTGATTTGCTGGTACAGGCGGTGCTGGTCCTCATCCCAGAACGGGGGGTACCCAACCAGCAGGATATATAGGATGACCCCTGGAGAGACAATCAGAGAACCTTCAACCCCCTGTGGGGAGGAGACATGGGGGGAGTGATGGGAAAGGAGAGAGAGGGCGCCAGAGGCAGGGGTGGCCAGGGGCACAAAAGGGCCTTTGGATGAACTCACCACAGGCCCACAGGTCCACAGGCTTCCCGTACGGGTCCTTCCGCAGCACTTCTGGGGAGAGGTATCCAGGTGTCCCTGCGAACCCTGCTCCCAGACACACAGACAGGCAGACACACACACAGAGGTCGGCACGTAAGTAACCTGGAGCAAGATTCTGCTGGAAGAGGGCATAAGGGTTGCCCTAGAGCTGGGGAAAACAGCCCCAGCCCCCCAGATGCACTTGGGCTTCCATTGTGAAACGCCAGTGGGCCAAGGGTATAAGCCTGGCCTGACAAGCCAACAAAGCCACTAGATGGGGTCGACAAGCACATAGCACACCTGTGACCACTCCCTACTCCACAGCCTGTGGCAGACAGCAGTAATAGATCACAGAGCTTCTTCCTATTGGGTCCTGACTCAGGTCATAAATTTCGAAGCATAACCTATCCAGCAGCCACTACCAATCATTTGCTGGTGGCCTTCAAGGTGAAATGTGCTCCAGGCTGAGAGCTAAACTTTGCCCACTCTCCACCCGCTTGTAGGAGCTGGCCACGGGATGTCAGGAGGACTGTCCTAATTCTCGTTTTGCCCCTAAATCCCTTGGGTAGGTCTCTTTACCTTCTAGGCCTCTGTTTCCTCATCTGTCAAAGAAGGATTAGGGATTCCTCTTTCATATACCTCCTGATGCTGTTGAGAGGATCACTTGAAATAACAGACACCCAAAGTATTCTAACAAGTAATCACAGGAGTAGTTAGTTCCTAGTTACTGAGTGTGTATGCTAAGCATTGAGCTGAGCACTTTACATGCTTGGTCTCATTTAATCTTCATACTGCTCTTGAAGATCATAGTATTATTATCCCCATTTTACAGATGAGGAAATGAAGGCTCAGAGAGGTGGAATGACTTGCCCAAAGTCACACACCTTGTAAGTAGCAGAGTCAGGATTTGAACCCAGAGCTCTGGTTCTTAACCACTGATCAATATCACCCATTAAAAAGTAGCCCCAGATAGCTGAAATGGACCGTTATGCCAAAATCCCAAAGTGTGCTGGATCATCTGACCTGGCTTTTTAAAATCCCTTGACTTTTTCCAAGTGTCTTAGCCTCTGTTTTCTCATCTATAAAATCAGGATAAAAATCTCTAGCACCCAGGCTGTTAGGGGAACCCCATGGAAGCCCCTAGCAAACAGTGAAGGTGTGTGTTCCTAAGAAGAAATCATGCTACTGTTTTAATGATAACTGTGTCCCTCCCTGTGCCTGGCCCTAGAGAGATAGGATAGGTGCTGCCACTGGCTTGGGGGTCGGGGGGAGAGCTGGGAAGTTCTGCTCCGTGAGCCCTGGCTGGCCTCACGTTCATCTCCAGCCACCCCTGCTTGGGCAACGTTTTCCTAAAGGCCGATATGTGATCTCCCCTGCCAGCCCGCCCCACTCACCAAACCATGCCTGCTGCTCTCCTTCCACCTCTATGGCCAGGCCAAAGTCCGCCAGCTTCACCGCAGCACCTTTGAGCTTGGAGGCCAGCAACAGATTCTCCGGCTTGCCGGGAAGAGAGACGAGGGAGAACAGGGAGGAAAGGGCCAAGAGACAGTGAGCAGATTCAGAAGCTCACGTCTGGGGCCTGGGCTTACAGGAAGAGCGGCCAGATACTCCAGAGGACCCTGTCCCCACCTCCAGCCCCATCCACAGGATCCTAAGCTCCAGTCCCCAGAGAGGGGACTATTTTATGACAAGACCCCCATGTGGTACAACAGACAGACCATTCCTCCACCAGTTACCCCTCCCTATCCTCCCCTCAGGGTTTGGAGCCAGGGCTGAGGTGAGGGTGGGGGTGGGAGTAGTGGAGGTATAGCCACCATTGCAATAAGAAAGAAACAGCAATGCTTATTGTGCCCCTACTATGTGCTAGCCACTGGCCTAAGTGTTCTGCATGCATGGTCTCATTTGCCATCTCAGCAACCCTCTGGGGTAGGTGTTATGATGCCCATTTTCCACAGCAGCCTTCCTACACCCCTTGAGATAGTCCCGCTTGATCCTACCTCAGGGCCTTTGCACTTCCTGTTGCCTCACCTGATTTGCTCTCCCCATGAACTCCACAGGACTGGTCCCTTCTCTTTGTCCAGTTCTCACCCTCAAGTCACCCCTTCAAAGAGGCCCTCCATAACTACTCTATAAAGGAAGAGGCCTCAGGTAGCCTGTGTCTTAGCTCCTGCTGTTACCTTCATAGGCCTCATTGTAATTTGTAATGTTTTCCCCCATCTGTCTATGTGCTTGTTCATTATCTGTCGGCCCTGTGGAATGTGAGTTCCTTATCTGTCCTGTTCACCACTGGATCACCAGCAGCTAGGATGGGTGGGGGGAGGGCACACAGCAGGCATTTAATGAGTATTTGTCATATGTATAAAGATGAGAGCCAGGCACGGAGGCTCATGCCTGTAATCCCAGCACTTTGGGAGGCTGAGGCAGGAGGATCTCTTGAGGCCAGGAGTTCAAGACCAGCCTGGGCAACATAGTGAGCCCTCATCTCTAAGAAAAATATTTTTTTTAATAAATAAAGATGAGGAGACTGAGGCTTAGAGAGGTTAAGTGACTTGACCAAGATCACACAGCTGGTAAGTGACAGAGCCAGGATTGAGGCAAAGTCTGACTCCATCTTAACCACTGGAGGCTGAAAGATGGTGGGGCTTATACATGGGACCAACAGCTGACCTGGGGAAGGCCCTACACTCTGGGGCATTGAGGCTGCTGTCTTTCACCAGCTGAGGTCCCCCGAATTCCTCTACTTCCTGTGGGCCCTCTTCCACCTGGAGGGGCTCAGGACAGAGGGATGCTACGAGTGTGGGCTCTGCACTTAGATAGTCCTGGCTTCTTATCCCAGTGCTGCCATTTCTATGCTGTGCAATTTTGGCAAATTTTTTCACTTTCTGAGCTTTAGTTTCCTCTCAGAAAAATGCCCACCTTATGAGGCAGTACATTGATTTATTAAGATAATCATTGTAAAGTACTTCACTGTGGCCTACAGTAAACACTTGATAAACCCTAGCATTCATATTTCCTACCTGGGGAGGGGCTCAGAGTCTCTGAAGTCTTGGTTTCCAGTCCTCCTCTGACCCCTGTCCCCAGTGAGACTTCCATAGAGTCCCAGCTCTCACCTTTCACTGTCCAAAGCTAGGATGGACCCAAACAAGTATAGCTCCCTCTGCCTGGCTCGCTAAGGCCTCCTTTGTCCTCTGGGGACTGTGTTCCCAACTTGTCCTGGGTCTCGGTAGCCGTCCTGCCCTGATTTGATGAATGTGTCACTAATTAGTGTATCCAGAATGGCCTAAATTTGGGCTGCCTCTCCTCCTTCCTCCTCCCATGCAGGGGCTGTAGCTATAATGGGAACAGGCCCTCGGGGAGAGTGGCCCTGCAGTCTGGCCAGAGACCCTCTTCAAGTGTACACTTGCTTATGTGTCTAGACGGAGCCACAGGGAGCTTGCTTACCTGGAGCTCAGGTAAGAAGCCATGGACTGCCCGTGACAGTCAGAGGTGGGCAGGGGTTCCATTCAGAGCACTGTGTCCCAAATAGGGAGCTGGACTGACGGGAGCATGCCCCGGGAGGGTGCACAGGATGGGGAGGGCCTGGGAACCACATCTTGGGTGGGAATGGTGGCATACAGCCTGCAGGAGACTTAGGAGCTAGGACAACATCCCTCTAGGGCTGTTCCAAGCTAGAGGCTTGATCTCTCTGTGGTTCCAAATGGCAGAACTGAGAACCAGGGCCAAGCTCCCACAGCAGGAAAGATGGAAGGAGTGTTCCCCAATGGGTCAAGGGGCTACCCCATGGGAAGTGAGCTCATTGTCTCTGAAGGCCAAAAAGCCAAGGTTCGTTGGATACCTGGCAGGGTCACCCTAGATGGGGCTGCTGCAGAAGCAGGAGCTGGATAGAGTGGCTTTTTGGCACCAGACTCCCAAGGTCACTGGATCTGGGGTTAGAAGGCCAGGGCGCCCTCATCCTAGCTCAGGACAATTGAATGACATGTCAGTGGGCAAGTACCCTGGACTCTTTAGGCCTTAGTTTCCTGCTCTGCAAAACAGGGACTATATGAGCTACGAGCTGCTGATGCCTTCAGGCCCAGCAGAGGAGATCCACTAAGTCTGTGCTGACAGGGCAGGGCCGTGTAACTAGTGCCAGTCTAGACTCCACACCTGCTTAGTCCTGCCGATCTCCTTCTTCAGGTGGGAAGAGGGAGGACTCCAAGGGCCCAGAGTCCTGTTTTTCTTCTCTCCCAGCCTGCCAGAGACCCAGGAACAAAAGTAACAATGTGTCTATATACCAGGCACTGTGCTACTCACTTGACATCCTCACCAACCTCTTGCAGGGGTTGCTATGGCAACCTCACAGTAAAGACGCGGCAAGCGGCGGCTCAGGGGGTCAGGAAACTCTGGACTGCGTGTCTGGAAAGTGGCCTGTTTGGGACTGGGCCCTGCCTGCCTTCTTCCCCAGCCCACCACAGCCAGTCTTGGTAGTCTACCTGCATCTCGCCTGGCCTGGCACGAAGCATGTAGGCTGGGAGATGGGAGGCCAGGGGCCCAAACCCAGGTGCTCTACCTTCCTAAGCTCAGTTTCCTCATCTGAACAGTGGGGAAAATATTCCTACCCACCCCCCCTTTCAGCCTAACTCAGGGACATTAAAGGGATTCTGGTAATACTTGGCTCAGCAGGAGGGAAGCACAGAGGGGAGAGGGGCTCCCGGGGTGAGCCGCACCCACGTGGGTTGCTCACCTTCAGGTCCCGGTGCACCACCCCCATCTGGTGGCAGTGCAGCACAGCCTCCAGGATCTGCTGGATACAGTGACTAGGGAGAGAGAGAGGAAGGGGTCACAGTGGTATGAGCACTTCCCAGGCCTCCCCTGGGAAGCTGACAGAGGGCACGAGTACCTGATCCCTGGGCGCCATTGCAGGGGCAGCACCTGGCACTCACCTGGCATCCGCCTCACTGTAATACTCCCGGGCCACGATGTCTTCAAACAGCTCCCCGCCAGTGACCCTGGGGAGACCGGCATGGAATCACCCTTCCATACAGGCAGGAAGCAATGGATGGGGTCCAGGGACCTCAGGACTTCAGCCACAATAGGAGGGGCTCCAGGGCCTCTGGGGTGCTCCTGTTGCAATCCCCTTCATCTTCCAGCACACCCTTCCGCTGACTCCACCCCTGCCCTTCTCCCCCACGGGGCCCAGGCTGGAGTGCAGAGCTGGGGGACACTCAGAACACATCACTGGGTTCATTAGGAAGCCCACAGCCTCCCCCATCATCAACATCTCAAGGCTGTTTTACGGATGAGACCAGCCCCATTGCTGATTTTCACTGCCATCCCAGGAACCCCTGAGGCCTACCATTCCATTACTGCTTTTCTTCCAATCGACTATCTTTAAAAAATTAAACATATTCCAAAAGGAAACTTTATATTGCCACTGCAAATGGAAAACCAGCATCACTGGCCACAAATAGAAGAGAAACAAAAATAAATATAGGATGAAAGCTAAAAATATTTGTTGGTGTTTCAGGAAAACCAACTTGCACTGCTTGGGTGGCAGGCCTACCACATTTGGGGAAACTGTGGATGAAAAGAAGGAATTCAGCCCAGCCTAAGGGCATCTGGGACCCTTCAGGCCAAGGGGTCCAGCGAGGTCTTCCCTGCTCAGGCTGCCCCTGACAGCCCTGGCATATCCCAGGGTGGGGCCAAACTCACAGGTCAAAGATCAGGTAGTGGTGTCCCTCCTCCGAGATGCTGTCGTGGAGTCGGACTGTGGGAGGGCCGAGGCAGTCGGTTACACCAGGACACGCTGCTCCCCACCGCCTCCCACCCTCTCACCCCTCCTATAGCGAACATCCCAGTTTCCCAGACAGTCAGTGAGCACAAACTAGGTGCCGGGTACTCTGACAAATGCAGGCAAGTGAGAGCTCAACACGTCGAGTGCACACAGACTTGGGCGTTACTGAAAGAAGCCGGGGCATGAAGGCTAAAGATGCCTGTTTGGGTCAGAGTTTGGTTCCCTCCTCTCTCCACCCCTCAGTTTTGTTGCTGGGGAGGCTGGAGTCACAGAAAGAGCCTGTGGCTCCAATCTCTGCCACTTCCTAGCTATGTGATTTCGGGCAAGGGGCTAGGTCTTTCTGAGCCTCTCTTTCCTTGCCTGGACAATGATAATGAAACTCCTGGACTTGCAGGTTTGTTGTGAGAGTTCCATGAGGCACACAGTTGGTGCTCACTCAGTGCTGGCCCCAAGCTAATATCCCTGCTCTGGTCCCAGGTCTAAGGAGATAACAGAGGCTGCAGACGGAGTGACAAGCTCCCTGAGTCCTGGCATGCTGAGAAGCTGTGGCCTCCTCACACCTCATTTACCAAGAACAGAGGCAAAGCTCCCAGGAGTCCACTGTTACCCACTGAGCTTTTGAAAGGAAGGCCCCCAGGCCTGGGGCGCAGCCTGTCAGTTAAGGGCAAGTTCTCAAAGGACAGGCTCACATCCTTCCCTGCACCACAACCTAAAAATGTTCCCAGAGCGGGGTGCTTGCTCAGTGAATTGTGATCCATCCGCACAATGGAAAATGACACAGCTGTTAAAATAATGTGGCAGTTACGTATCCAAATTATGTTGTTTGGTGAAAAAGCCAAGTACAAAACAGTATGTGTAGTACTTTTCAAAAAGGACATATTTAAGTTTATATATGGCATAAGTCCCTCTGCAAGAATACAGAGAAGCAGGCATTGGGGGTGTGTTTAGGGAGGGGAAATGAGGGCGCTGGGTCATGGGGGGAGATTCACTTTTCACTGTGAACCCCGCTGCCCTCTGAATTTTTGCCATGTGCATGTATTTCTGACTCACTAGTGAGTCCCCTGAATTGTTTATGGCTCTCACATTTTCACACAAAATTTGAAGAGTGGATTGAGAGGGGGGGCATCACATACCCCAGAATGGGTGCCTTATAGGAGCAGGGGGATGGGGACCAGAGATGGAGGATAAAGGGGACACAAATGCAGACGAAATTTTAAAACATTTTAAAATGATGATACAAATGTATAAATAATAACTGAAAGATGTTTTAAATACATTTTAAAGTAAAATCTTAAGAACACATATAATATACTGCTGGTTTAGTTTCTTATCAACATTTCATTATAAAAAGTTTCAGACATACAGTTAAGGGAGCACGCATACACCCACCACCTAGAATCTAGACTCGATCATTAATGTTTGCCTGTACTTGCTTTACTACATTTCTACCCATTCCTCTGTATATTAATTTATTTTAACTTTTTACAGTATTTCAGATTAAATGCAGGCTTAATTTTTAAAATGTATATGTGTATTTAACTGTATTTTTTGTGTGTAAAATCTGGCAATTCTACATCCATGCCCTGCCCAGATCCCTTTGGTAAGTTGGTACATCCATCCCCCAGCTGCTGGGAATGTTGGCTGCTAACAGTACCTGAATGCCTGTCTCAGGCTCTGCTCTTAGGAAACCTGACCTGAGATGATGTGTTTAGGTGTACAGTACTTGAGAAGGTGCATATATGTCATATGGAAGCATATATCATAAAATGTTAGCTCTAGGTCTGTGGTCCCCAACCCACCCCCACTGCAGGGTATGGGGTGCACAGCAGGTGGTGAGCGGCAGGGAAGCAAGGGAAGCTTCATCTGTATTTACAGCCAGCCACTCCCCATTGCTCACATCACCACCTGAACTCCGCCTCCCCCCACCGGTCCATGGAAAAATTGTCTTCCATGAAACCTGTCCCTGGTGCCAAAAAGGTTGGGGACTGCTACTCTTAGGTGGTGAGGTTGTAGGAGACACTTTTGAAAAAGTATTTGTCTTCTCATTTATCTACAATAAACTTGCACCATTAGTGTATCAAGATAAAGTTTTGATAAAGACCCTTTCCTCTCCCCATCTCCCTCCAAGTGGTCTCTTGGAGAGTGACCCCCTTCCTGTGTGCTCTGGCAGGCAGTGGTCTTTAACCTCCTTTTCCTGCACTGAGAAGCCAAGCTGCAGCCAGACGTGTCTCGGAAAGGGCTTGCAGAACCAGCTCAACAGCCTTTGAAAGGAGACCCAAGAAGACTGGGGTGCCAGATCCACCGTCTGACCAGAGGCCTCAGCCCCTTTAGAGAAGGTCCTCAGGGCTCAGGGAAATGTCCAGAATTGAGGGAGGTTCTCTCCAGGACTGACTCTTGCTCAGACAGTGCCTTTGTGCTGATTGTAAAAGACTGCCCCTCTGAGCAGCCAGGTGAGGGGTACACGGGCTGGATTTGAGCTCCCACTTAGGCAGTGCACCACCTGTGCCACAGTACTGGTGTCAGCTTCAGTACCTGAGGGAAGGCAAATCACACCTCAGAGCCCAGGAGACAGGACTCTTTATTTCAGTGTTGTTTTCACACACAAAGCCTCCCCTCCCATCAATGGAAGCTGCCCTGAGGAACAACTCAGCCCAAGACGAAAGGCAGGATTCAAGGGACACAGGCTGTAGTAACAATCCTGCCTCCTGGTGGGGTGATTGGCATGCCTATGCCTATTGAATTATGCTGTCACTTTTGACTTTAAAAATATTGTCATAGAACAAACAAATCTGTAACTTAGTTTTCATTTATGTACTGGATTCATAAATTTCTGACATTCCTGTGGTATTTCCAACAGTCACAATTTTTTCCTTGGAGGTTGAAGAATAATACTTGTTTCCTTATCTGCGTGCGCCCCTGACATCACACTTGTGGTGCCCACTTGGGAAGCTAAATAGAATGAGAACATGGGCCCTGCAGTCGGACTTGCTGGGTTCACCTCCCAGATGTACCTCTTATTAGCTGTGCAACTATGGGCAAATGACCTAACCTCTCTGAGCCTCCATTCCTAACAGTACTGCTGATACCATTGGACTGGTGTGGGTTAATTAATGTGACAGTTCTTATAAAGCACTTAGCACAGTGCCTGGCACTAGGAAAAGTTCAATGAATGAACATATCGTCATCTTCATCATTGACCAATCACACTTCCCTTCCCCACCCCAAATCACCTACTAAACTCTCAGGTTGTCTCTAGCGCAGCCCAAGTCCCCTGCACCCTGGGGTGGCCTTCTGGGGTCTGCCCCATCTGTAGGTGGTGATGGTTCAGAGAGCAGGGTATTGTCCTTCCGCAAGCAGGATCTGGGAGGTTGATGCTTTGTACACAGCACAGTTGGGCTGACCTGTGCTGAGCCAGGGACCTCCCTGACCTGGGCCCCTTGGGGCTGGGCAGTGGCCACACACAGGCAGCAACCAATAATCTTGTGTGGATTCACCAAGCAAAACTGAGTAGGACTCTGTCTAGTCTCTCTAGGAATAGACTCACCACTCAGGTTCTACACTCACATCTGCACCTCTTTGCACTTCTTTGGGAAGAGTACAACCTACTTTGACACAAGATGCTTGGAGGATCAGGAAGGTGCACTCTCCGCGGACCCTTCCGGCCCTGGCAATAGTTCAAAGGTCTGAGAGTTTCCCTGCGCTGGATGCTCATCTCTGCTCTCCAGTTCACTGTGTGTCAGCCACCCCATCCCCTCCCGCCCCCATGCCCCGTCCTCGTTTCTCCCTCACATTCTCAGTGCCTAGCAGATGCCTCGGCACATGGTGGGCCCACCATGCACTTGACATCAGGTGAACGAATGAAGGAAGGTGAGGATGATGGTGATGAAGATGATAGCTACCATTTGTGAGCTTTTACCACATGCTAGGCTTTGTGCTAAGTGCTTTATTTGCACTATCATCTTTAACCCTCCCAACAGTCCAAGAAGGTGGGTGCTGTGATTATCCCCACTTCACAGAGGAGGATATTGATGTTCAGAGAGGTTCATAGCCTGCCCAAGCTCAAACACCTAGTAAATAGCACAGCTGAGATTGAAATCTGGTGTATCTGACTGCAAAACCCATTCTCTTAACCACCGTGTTATATATAGTGTTTCCAGTGATGACCAAAAGTCTTGATGGCTCAGAGAAACAACGATCTTATGGAGTTTCAGGCAAGAGGATGTCTTCAGGTAAGGTTGTTCTATAGGAAGGTGTAGGTTGGGGAAAATGGGGGCAGCTTAATGGTGATAAAGCACTTGCCTTGGGACTATCATTGTGCTATGCTCTATTTTATCATCACAATCCCATAAGGTAGGTGTTGCTTCCATGTTCCAGATAAAACTAAACTTCAGAGTGGTTAAGCAACATGTCCAGGGTCACACAGCAATTAAGCAGCAAACCCAGGATTTGAGCTGGAGTCTGTCAGCTCCAGAGCCTATAACTTACTGCTCCCCATTATAGCTGGGAATGAGGGGGAGAGGGAGGCACAAACAGGAGGAGGCAGTGTTGACCTGAGACAGCTGCAACTGTGCAGCAACACACACACACACACTCCCCACCTCCTTCCTCTGGAGCTTCCTCTGGTCTTTAAGAACCATGGAATTTTACAGTCAGAGATCACTCACAAACCCCTCCATCATACAGTTGGGCAGTTGGAGGCCCAGAGTTGGCAGAAACTGCCCAAGGCCACACAAAAAGGACGTTAGCAGGTCAGAGACCAGGGTTCAACCAGGCCTCCTCCCTGCCAGCCTCCTTGCTGTCTCTTCTCTGATGCTGGTCCTGGAGCCTCTGGCTGCTGTTTGTGCAGGGAAGGGGAGGTGCTTTCTGGGTATAAATAGCAGATGGAGATGTTTCTCTCCGGCAGGAGAGTTAACCCTTGGGGCCCTGGGCATGAAGAGATGCTTCCCTCCCCAGTGAGAAGGCGTGGTGGCTGTCAGAGTTGGAACAGTCCTTAGAGAGCACCTAGACCTTCTCCTCCAGCCCTGGCATCACTTCAGAGCATGTTAGAACTGCAAAACCTTGGACCATTGAGTCAGAGCCTACCTTTTCATAGATGCCCAAGTGATTAAAGAAGGAGAAGCACTTGTCCAGACAGCCCTCTCTTTGTGAAGATGGGGAAAAGTGACCCAGAGAGGGTAATGCTCCTGCCCAATGTCACACAGCCATTCCCTGACAGAATTAGATCTAAAAGCCACACTTCCTCTAGTCATGACTCTGGATTCCAAAAGGCAGGGGTCGGCCCCCTAGTTGCACAGGGGTGGAGGAGGGGAGGTTGGTGAGGTGCTGTTTCAGGGCCTGTCCCCATGGGTGCTGCTGCCCTGGCTCTGTCCCAGCCCACCGTGGGCCCAGCCTCTCCATGCAGCCTGTGCTCCATCCACCCCTGGGGCAGGGCCCAAGTTGGAGCTTGCCTCTGTGAGGCAGGCGGGCAGTGGGTCTAGGGAGGTGGGCACAGGCTGACTAGCATGGGGATGGGTTTGGGGAATGGGCTACACTGGCCGAGGCCAAGCTCCCCCCTCCCCCCCCCGCCCCGCCCCAGCCGGCCTATTTTCATCTCTCCCAGAGCTTTAGGAGTTTTCCTGAAACAGCTTTTCCGAAGGAGGCTGCCGGCAGTGTGGGATGGGAGGAAGGGCCCTTTCTTCACCTTCCCCCGAAACAAGCTGGCTCCGAGGAATGTGGAAACCATTAAAGACGCCCCCTTTCCCATCTCTACTGCCTCCATCCCTGAGAAGAGAAGAGAGCAGCTGCTCGCCACCCCACCCCCAAACACCCACGGGCCAGGATGGGCAGGGAGCAGGGCCGGCCCAGCCCGCACCCGCTCTGGTCCCCCAGGGCTCACCGATGTTGGGGTGCTTCAGCAGGCGGCAGATGCGGGCTTCACGCTCCAGCTTCTGATGGTCTGAAACACAGATGCTCAGGTGGGTCCTGGGTGCGGGAGGAACCTTCACCCTCCATCTGGCCCTCCTCACCGCCTCTTGTTATTTCTGCCTCCCAGGGCAGCCCATGCGGGCTGGAAAAGCTCAGGCTTTGGCCAGTGCCTCTGAGCTCTCGGGAAGGCAATAGGACTCGGTGGAAAGAGGGAGAGGCCTGCACTGCAGTGACTCAGGTACCTCCCTCCCCCTCTCCGGGCCTCTGTTTCCAGGGCTCTCAAAGGAGGGGCATCCCCAAACCTCTTCCTGTATAAGGCCCAAGCTCCCTGCTCCTGCTGCCCCGCCTCCAGGCCTGCCCCTCAGGCCCTACTCCCCAGCCAGACTGATGGCTGAACCTCACTTCTCCAAGCACCCCCTGCTGGGCTCTCTCATTCACTGACCATCATTTACTCCTACCTGTCCTTAGAAGTCATCAGCCCCTGGCAGCCTGCCCTGACTGCCAGGTGGTCAGGGGCCCCTCCTCTGTGCTCTCAGGGCCTCCAGACAGCATGTTCCACTCTGTCTCAGGGACAGCTAGATCCTTGAGGGCAGGGGCTTGGTATCTGTTGTACCCCTGGCATCTGCCTGAATGCCTGGCACTTAGGGGGTGCTCAAGAAGTAACTGAAGGAAAGAGCAAATGACTGAGTGAGTGTGCCTTCTAAAGGAGTGACTATTCTCTCCAGAAGGCCTGAATTAACTCCCAGGAGCCACATCCCTTTTAGAGGACTCTAGGACCAAGAACACAGACAGCCCCAAAGAATTGGCAGGGTAGAAATTGTGTGTGGCAGCCCAACACCCTCACAGCTGCCTTCCTGGACGTCTGTCCAAATCCCCCAGGGGGCCCTGGACATGCCTGGAAGAGATCTGCCGCCGGTAGCCTCTGGCCCTCAGGCTGTTGGGAACAGTCAGACCCACGACCCCACTCAGTGCCCCCAACACCCCTGGGCTGTGGCATCACTGTCCCCATTTTATAGATAAGGAAACTGTAGCCTGAGCAAGTGGAGACCTGGGGTGGGGGGCAGAGTTGGAACAGAAAATGCACTTTCCCAATTCCCTTTTTGGTGCTTTCCTCACAATTTGGTAGTTGATGCCTTAATTTTAAAAAATGACAAACAACAAAAAGTAAAAAAAGAAACCACGAACAAGTGCAGAATATTTACTCTGTGGCAGGCACTGTGCAGAGTGGTTTACATGCCTTTTAAGCCCTCACAATGAACCTTTGAGGGAGGTACTATCATTTTTCTGGCTTTACAGGAGAGGAAACAGAGGTTCAGAGAGGTTAAGTACCTGCCCAAAGTCATACTCACGGTGAGTGGTGGAGCCACACTTTGTACCCAGGCAATCAGACTCCAGAACCGGGCTTTAAAGGCCTGTGCTATACTGTTCTCCATGCCCTGACTCATAACCACCACCTCCACCTGCACCCAGTTCCCAAATGGGAAAATCAAGGCCTATGGAAGGGAAACCATGTGGACACTCAGAGGCGAGCCAGGACTAGGAGCCTGGTCTCTGAGTGGTCCCTTGAGGGTGATGAGGATGGAGAAAGTCCTAGACCTTGCCTCCAAGGGCCCAGCTCTGCTCTCGCCTGTCCCCTCCACTAGAGCAATCACTGGCTGCCCTCCAAGGGCTGCAGAAGCCAAGATCAATACTGAAAGGTGGCTTTTCCATAAGCAAAGCAATTAAGTCCAATTCTGTTTCCATAGGCTCAACTCCCCAGCTGGAGACTGGCTGCAAGCTAGGGAAGGGGAGGTGGGGCTGGGTCGGGGAGCATTCCTTTGATTCCCCCCCATATCCTCCAGGGCAGGGGATGGGGGCGCTCCTGGGCAAAGGAGGAGGACTGGCCGGCTAGGGCCTCAGTAGGAAAGGCCAGGCCCTCACCCTGCTCCTCACCCTGGGCCCCACCCCCGCAAAACCAGAACCCAGGCAGGTCAATGTGGGCCCTGTCAAAGGGGGCAGGGGCCTTCTGGCCTAGGCTACACTTTCCAGGGGCCAGGGGCCCAAATCCGGAATTTCGCTGTTTTCTCATGGTGAAGTTATCCAGGAACAGAGTACACTGACAGGATTGAAAAAAGAAAACGTTGATCACACTTTAAGCTTGTGTCTGGTTACCAGACTTCACTGCTGGAAATGCTAGGAACTAACTGTTTTTATAAATCTTTTCATCATCTTGTGCATAGTACAATTACCCTGTGTTGCAACTTTCACTGTGAAAAGTATTAATTTGTTGAATGTAAACATATACAGTATACAATAATTTCTGTAACTGTTTGCAATGTTCCCATTTTCTCATATACAGAGAACCTTACGACTTATAGGGACCATGTTTCTTTTGACCTCTGTGGCCTTGCTCTGTTATGTAGATCTGTGGTCTCCAACCCCTGTACCGGTCCTCTGAGGCCTGTTAGGGACAGGCCCCAGAGCTCTGCTGCCGTCCCTCCCACCTCACCCTCCCCGTGGAAAATCCATGAAACTTAGGAAGTGGGGGGACGCACAGCAAGAGGCGAGCAGCAGGCCAGCGCAGTTTCATCTGATCTGTATTTACAGCTGCTCCCCTCACCTCCCCATCTCTCACATTACTGCCTGAGCTCCACCTCCCCCCGCCCCTGCGCCCCCCACGCCCCACCCTGTGTGTGGAAAAATTGTCTTCCACGAAACCAGTCCCTGGTGCCAAAAATGCTGGGGACCACTGATGTAGATGGGGAAACTGAGGCCCAATGATAATAGAGCAGTCCCTCCATCAAAATCACTAGTCAAGTTAGCTGAGCCTTATTAGAACTCAGAGCCCTGAGGCCCCAACTCTGGGACTCTGCCCCCACTTCCCCCCCAGTTGTCCACGCAGCCAAGGAGTTGTTTTTAAGATATAAATTAAATCTTATCACTCCCTGGCTTCCAACTCTCCAGCAGCTTCCCAATGTACTTATAATACGACCCAGACTCCTCACTACAGCCAACAAGACCTTGCTGGGTCCTCCCTCATCTCAGCCATGAAGCCCCAGCAACACTGGCTTCTTCTCTGGCCTCAGGCACAAGGAGCTTCTTCCCACCTCAGAGCCTTTGCACTTGCTGTGCCCTCTGCCTGGAAGGCTCTTCCCCTGGGTCTTCTCAGGGCTGCCTCCTTCTCAGGCCAGTCCCAGCACGTCACCTCCTGGGGCAGCTTCCCTGGCTGCCTTTTCTAAGAGCGTCCCTCCTGCCTCACCACTTCCCCATTATGCTGTCTTATTTTCTTTATAACATTTGTCAACACTTAAACTACACAGCTGATTTACGTGTTTAGTGTTCTTTTCAGTCTCACTTCCTAGAAAACAGGCACCACAAGAGCGAGATCTTGTCTGCTGGTCACTGCCACATCCCCAGGGCCTGGCATAGAGCTGCTAAGCAGCTTGTCCGAGGCCTCTGAGCGAACAAGTAGCAGACCTGGGATTTCCATCTGTGTGCATAATTACTATAGTATGTTGCTTCCCATCCTAATAATTAATTAATTGCTGAATCAATCCATCCAGCTCAGCAGAGTTGCTCATGATGAGAGATCTGAGGGAAGCCAGAAGCCTCCAGCCTCTTGACTGGGTACCTGGGAGGGTTACCCTAACGCCCATGGTGACATCTTGGGAAACTTCTCCCTCCCTCCCTCCCTGGATGGTTGGGTCACCTCCAGGGTGTTGGGGTTAAAGGCAGAGCCCAGAGCTCAGCAGGCAGGGGTGGGTGGATAGTATGGGGTGAGGTCCCTGGGGCCAGACAGTCCCCGCAGGACAGTGGAGGGCCCAGGAGGAAGTGCACTCAGGCAGACTGCAGGGCTCTGCCTCCAGAGGGGGGTGGGCACAGGATTCCAGCAGGAGGCACATGAGCCAGGGGAGAAAAGAGACCTCAAGTCTGGGCACAGGAAATGCCCCTCTTTCTGCATGCTTCCCATGAGGTGCCCTGAGACTGGCCACCGGGGAACTGAGTAAGTGACCCCTCCATGCCTGAGGTGGACAGTGGGGCTTGTGGAGGTCACAGTATCCAGGCCAGTTGCCTCTAGCTGGCTGTACCAGCCATGTGCCCAGTGTGCCCTAAAATGTTAACTCTGCGTGTGCCCTGGCAGGAGTGAGCCTGAGCCTGTATTAGCTATTGTCACTGAAGACAAGATTCTAAGAATGCAGGCGCTGGGGCCTCACCTACTGAATGCAGCCCACAGGGGTGGAACCCAGGCAGCTGCATTTTTAAAAAAGCTCCTGAGGGGATTTGGCAGGGATTGGGATAGGCAAATTTTTGACACTTCATTTCATTTCTTTATGGTTTCTTTGAATTGTTTATACTACGAGTTTTTTTTAAAGACTGGTTTAAAAATACGCATAAAAATATCTCCTGGGTTTGGGAACCACTTGCTAGAAGAGGCTGGGAAGGGTGGGCAAAGGGAAGCCACCGCTCCCTGGGAGGGGTGGACAGAGACCCCGGGTGGGCACAGCCCCTGCTGGGAGCTTCCGGGGAAGTCACCCAGGAGTGCCAGCAGGAGACACTTAGAGTGTGTTGCCAAATATTCAGCATTAACCCCCTACCCCCGCCCCCAAGGCACCATGAGTGGCAAACAAAGAATCCTGCTAAAAGAAGCTCTGCTCCTCCTCTTCTGCTGGGGAGAAAAGCAGCTGGCAGTTGGCAGACTTTTCTGGAAGGTTCCCTGATAACCTCCCCACCCCAACCCTCCACACTCACCTAGGCCTGGGCCAACTTCCTTCTAGGAAGCCAAAGACTCAACAAATTGTCAAAGAGAGGGGGCTTGGCTGGTTACTGCCTGGCATATCCAAGAGTCTACACTGTCCCAGGGATGCTTGATCACCTCCCAAAACAGGAGCAATGGCCCTTGCACTTTTCCATACACATCTGTCTCTTCCAGTCTGTGTGTGTGTGTGTGCATGCATGTGTCTGTGGATGTGCCCCTGAGAATGTGAGCTAGCCTGAGATCCCAGCATCCAGGGAGAACCTCAGTTCCTGACCCTCCCTCCCCTTGGGGCAACCTCAACCCATCACCCCTAAGTCGTGACTTTAGTCCTGTCCAGCTGTATCTCAGGGATTGATCACTAGAGACACAAAGCTCAGAGAGGTCACCAGATCGCCACTAGTCACACAGCAAGAACAAGGCTGATCCAGACCCCCAGGCAGGAGGCAGCACTTCCGCCAGCTTTCCTACCCGCCTTGCCCAGGTCCGGCCTTTTCACACTGACGGTGTGGGTGTGCCACGGGAGGGCCCTGGGTCTTCTGAGACACCCCTCCTCACCCCCCAGCCTCTTCTCCCTGCAAGACACTGGGGAGGGTTGTTAACTAGAAGAAAGTGCTGAGCTCCCAGCAACACTGAGCCAGAGATGGAGGCAGCAACACACAGTCCAACACAGGGCTTGCTGGGAGGCCCATGGGGAACAGTGGGGACACCCTGTACCAGCCTGTCCAACACCTGGACACTCTGCCAGCCCCTCACATAACATCCCTATCCCCCATGTCACACAAGCCATGGGCTGCATGGCCCACACCTGCACCCACCTCACCCAACAGACTTCCCTCCCTCCACCACCAGGCAGTACCCAGGGAAGCTTATGCACTGTTTCACTTGGGCTGGGGATAGGGGTCTTTGAAGGTAACACTCCCACGCTGACCACAGTCACCACCATTACTATCCTAAACACATGCTAATGGCAAGAAGCACATCTCCTGGGAGGGCTTCCCAAACTTTAATGTCCATATAAATCACCCAGGCATCTTATTAAAATGCAGGTTCAGAGTCTTGAAGTCTGGGGTGGGGTTCAAGACTGCATTTCTAACAGGCTCCCATGATGCAGATGCTGCTGGTCCAGAACCATTTCTAAGATCCTAGGGCAGTGGTTCCCAAACTTGTCTGCAAATTAGAACTACCTGGGTATCTTTTCCAAAACCTAGGTCACACCCCAGACCTACTATTTAGGGACCAGAGAGTGGGCTGGTGTGGTTGAAGCAAGCACACCTGGAGTTCACCAGACGCTCTCTGAGCACCAAGTGCCAGGCGCTGTCCTAGGTGCTGGGCCTAGAGCTGCCCAAGCTCTCAGAGCTTACAGTCCAAAGGGAGATGGATGTTAAACGAGGAACCTCACTGGTAGACAGGATGCGTCTAGGCCAGGGGAAGCCACGAGGGAAAGAAACAGTAATGACAGAGAGAAAATGGGGGAGGCCCCTCAGATTTACGGGGTCAGGGAAGCCTCTCAAAGGATGTGACTTTGAGCCGAGACTGGAAGGCTGACAAGCAGCCATCTGTGTGAGGAGCCAGGTTGGGGTGTTCAGGCAGAGGGGATGGCAAGAGCTGAGGTCTGGAGGGGAGAGATGAAAAGGCCTGGCAGGAGAGCAGGGAAAGGAGGTCCCATCTGGCGCCTTAGCCTTCACCTATGGGGGCAGAGAGCTTGGCCTGTCTGGGAAAGGCTGTGGCCTCTATCCTTGATTCCCTGAGAAAGAACAAGGGGAGTTTCTCCTCATGACACCCTCAGGAAGAAGAGCCCTGCCACCGGCATTACTGAGGGGCACAGGCCCAGGTCCTGATTCTAAGTCAAGCAGCAGAGGGAGTGGCGAAGGGAAGGAGAGCCCCAGAGGGCAGGCAGGGCAGAGGTCAGGCACCTACCTCTGGCTGAGAGCTTCTTGGTGTTGATGATCTTGGCAGCATACTCCTGGCCGGCCAGCACCTTCACGCACCTGCGCACCACCGAGAAGGCTCCCCTAGGAGGACAGAGAGGGCGAAGAAAGTGGGAGAGGGCCCAAGGGCTGAGTTGCTAGGAGATGCTGGAGTTCATGCAGCTGCACCATGCTAGGAGGGAGCCCTCCATCAGAGCCACTCAAGCTCACCCGGGCTGCTGTGGCCTGACTCAGGGACAGAGCGGCGGGGGCCAAAGAAACCCGGAAGATGGGCCCAGAAGAGGATTATTAGAAGTTTGGCCTCACGTGAGATGAGCCTTCCAGAGTCATCAAAGTTAGGCTCATTAAGTTATAAAACATTAGAATCATGTAGTGTTGGAACCACAGAATCTAGGTCTCTGAACGTTTTTAGTTTTTTATTCTTTGAGTAGGTAACACATTCACATTGTTCAAAGTTCAAAAGATACAAAAGTGTAGATAGTGAAAAGATTCCCTCCTGTCCCTGTACCCCAGCCTTAAGGTCCCCTTCCCAGAGATGACACTGTTAACCAGGTCCTTGAGTCCCTTTCTGCAGATACTCTTCCACACACAAATGGTACTGGACTTCTCGTGCTGTTCTGCACCCTCCCTTTTTCAGTAAATAATATATTTTGGAGATACTCCTTCCATGTTACAACATAAAAAGCTCCTCATTATACAGCATGTAATTGTATGGCTGTCCTATCCTTTACCCGGCCAGCCCCCATTGGTGGGCAATTAGGTTAGTTCCAATCTACAACTAATACAAACACTGCCACAGTGACTAACCTTGTATGATGCATTAGAATTACATTTCCCATGTGTGTACATGTCTGTGGGATAAACTTCTAGAATTGGTGTTATTTGAGCAAGGGGTAGGTATTGTTTGGCAACTCTGATAGATAATGAGAGATTGTCCATCCTAGAGATTGCACCAATTTGCTTTCCCACTAGTATGCGAGGGGACCCGTTTCCTTTGCCCTTGTCAACACAGTACATTATCAAACGTTTTTATATTTGCTAGTGAGACAGGTGGAAAATGGCAACTCAGTGTAGATTTAATTGGTAATTGTCATATTAAAAGTGAGGCTGAGCATCTTTTCATGTTTTAAGAGGCTCTTGGGATTTTATCCTCAAAGTATTAGTGACTGGAAGAGAACCTGGGGCAAGAGCAGAACGTTTCTAAGCTCACAGGGAGAAACTGATTGTTGCCACATGGAATATGATCCATTTCCCACATCATTTGATTTTTCAGGAAAAGCTGGAAGTCTACATATTGATGAGAAATTTCCCAATTTTTGAATACCGGCACTTTATTCCAAAAGAATCTGAGCATGGTACCAGTCCAAACAGAACCAGTCTGAGGGCTAGATCCAGAGTCTAGGTGCCATTTTGCACACTTTGCCACAAAGGCCATGTAGTCCAATCCCTTGGGGATCACAAAGGAGGCTCCTAGGGATCTGATGCTGACCATGGTCACCACCATTGCCATCCTAACCACACACTAATGGCAAAAGGAGAGTCTCCTGGGCAGGCTTCCCAAACTTAAACGTCTATACCAATCACCCAGGCACTTTGTCAAAGGCAGATTCTGATTCCTCAAGTCTGGAGCTCCCGTGTAGCTCAGCGTAGAGTTCTCAATGTCACACAGCAAGTTACAGGCAGAGCCACATCCAGACCTCAGGTATTTGCACTCCTGGGTGCTTGACTTCCATGCCAAGTGAGCCTCCCACCCCCAGGCACATTGGGCCATGCCCAGGTTCTTGACATGGCCTCACCTGTCACACTCTCCAAACTTTGATCCCCTATCCTAAGCTTATGGACAGGTCCAAGCCACAAAGTTGAGGCTGGCAGGCAGGGAGGACGCTGGCAGGCACTGAGGAGCCTGCAGGCTAGCACAGATGCCCGCTCTCCTGAGCATGGAATCACTGGCTTCACGTCTGGGAAACTGTGCAGAAGGATGAGGAGGACTGGAGGCCAGGAAATATGACCTTCACTGGAGAGGGCCAGAATCCATGGGCAGACAGAGGGCCTTGCTCAGCCATGGATCCTCCCTGGGGTATGCCGCCTGCCTGTCTTTCACAGGAAAAAGCAGCAAGACTCTGGTGACCTTCCCTGAGACACCTCCCCTGCTATGAGGCCCCTCTTCTGTGCTCCCAGAGGACCCCTACATAGGAAAAACTCACTTTTCTTTCACGATTGCCACAACACTTCTGACCATTATGTATGAGGAGGTTTATTCCCACAGCCAATTCTCCTCTTCTTGGACACCAGTTGATTCGAGTCCTACAATTCAATTATGACACTACCGAGAGTTAGTGCAGACCCATAGGCTGAGGGCTAAGTCCCACGAGACTGTCCCCCTATTTCAGGTGCCAATCACAAGTAGTGGGTCCCCAGGTTACCCACAACTCTGTCCAACTTGTTTAGCGATTGGGAGTTTCCACAACCCCCTGCTCAGGTTCAATAACTTTCTATGATGGCTCACAGAACTCAGGAAGCACTTACTTTTACCAGTTTTTGCATAATAAAGGATATGATAAAGGGTTCAGATGAGCAGCCAGATGAATAAGTGCATAGGGCAAGGTCTGGAAGGGTCCTGAGCACAGGAACTTTTGTCCCTGTGGAGTTGGGGTGGGCCACCTTCCTGGCACATGGGTACATCACCAACCTGGAAGCTCCCCAGGTCCTGTACTTTAGGGGTCCTTATGGAGGCTCCATCATGTAGGCATGATCAATTATTAACTCAACCTACCCCTCACCCCTCCTGGAGGATGGGGGGTAGGGCTGAGAGTTTCAAGCTTCTCATCATGGTTTGGTCTTTCTGGTGACCAGCACCCATACAGGAGACCACCAAAAGTTGCCTCATTGAAACAAAAAATACTCCAAGGGAGTTACGAGCTTGGTGTCAGGAACTGACTTCAAAGACCAAATATTAGAACAAAAGATGCTATTAGCATCCCTGTCACTTACGAAATTACAAGGGTTTTAGGAGCTCTGTGCCAAAAACCAGGGAAGAATTATATTTCTTATTACATCACAATATCACAATCCTACACCTCCATGTCTAGCCCAGGTTGGTGGCTGCTGGCCTACCTATTAGTCACTCCCACCCTGACAGTGAGTTCCTGGAGGCCAGGACTTTTAATTTCTTCTCTATGCCCTCAGTACCTGGGTACGCAATGTCTGATATCAATAGGGCCTCCATAAGCGTTATTCGCAGGAACAGGAGGTAGATTTAAGCAAAAGTGAGAGGAGCTGGAATGAGTCTGGGGTGTTAGGAGTAGGAACAGGCATCTGAGGAAGGTAGGGGACAACCAGTCTCTCAGGCAGGGGGATGGACCCAAAGACCTTTAGGTCCCTGCCCAGCTGAAGTCATGATTCTCTAAAGTGCTATGGGAGAAAACACTTCGATGGCCACATCTGGCAAAGGTCCGGAGAACTCCAGGGAGAGGAGGACAGGGAAAGGGAAAGGCTGTAAGCCCCAGAGGGCAGTGGCTGGGACTTGTCTTGCTCACCAGCATCTAGTGTGCTTGGTCCAGAGCTGGAGTTTAATTAATATGTGTTGGGTGGATGGGTGGATGAAGGGATGGAGGGATGAAAGGATAGATGGACAGAGGGAGGGAAGGAGTGATATAAAATTTCTCCATTAGAGAAACAAAATTCCATTCTAGGTAAAGACCTTAGATGAGTGGTTCTCAAGCTGGCTGCTTCAGAATCCCCTGGGGAATCTTTTGAAAATACAGCCTGCGAGGCCCCACCCAGACCTACTAAATCAGAACCGCCGGGAATCTAATTTCAGTTTAAGTCTCTCTCCTGGTGACACTGCCCTCCCGCCCTTCTGGGGAAGTCCTGCTACATACCCTGCCTCCCCTGAAAATCAGCACCAATGGGGCCCGCACATGGACCCTGTACAGGGAGGCTCAACGGGCCCCGTGAACCTGGGCTCTGGCCCAGGGAACCGAGGCTCTAAGAGCCACAGCTATAAAACAAGAAAAGCCACACTTGCTGAACTTCCTCCTCAGAGCAGCATCAAGCTTTTGTGTAAAATAAGAGGTTCCTAACAGTGGGTCCACGCCACGGGCAGGGCAGCACAGGGGCCCTGAACCCTCTGAAGGACATCCTGTGCATCTGAGTGTAGGTATGTGCCTTTTTTTTTTCTGGGGCAAGGATGCACAGCTTTTATCAGGTGCTCAGAGGGAGGAGTTTCTCAAAACCAGTTCAAAGCTACTGATCCAGAGGGCACCAGCCCCTCACAAGCCCAGAAGGCATCCTCCATTCAAATGCACATTCGCCGCTAAGCTCCTTCCTGACCCTCACAGCAGCCCTGTGCAGTTGGAATTATGATCCCCCATCGAACAGATCGGGAAGCTGGGGCCTCATGTGAGCAGGCATATTCCTGGAGAAGCTGTAAAGAGAATCCAGGTCACCTGCACTTTTTCTTTTGACTCCTCCAAAGGCAGGAGAGTGGTTCTCAAGAGCAGGGGCTCTGGGGTCACAAAGACCTGTGGCCGAATCCTAGTTCACCCCTGACTGTGTGATATTGAACTTGGCATGTCTCTTCTCTGTCTCTTCCCATAAGAGGGCAATAATGGCATCTGCCTCCTGAATTTGTTGGGAGATTAGGTGAGGTAACTGGTGCAAAGCACTTGGCACAGGGCCAAGCACACAGGACATGGTGAGGATAGAAGGGGGGTGGAAGAGCCAGGGAGCCCCTCTTTCCACCTACGCAGCCCCAGGTCTCCATGAATGAGAGGCTCACCCCTGCCTGCCACAGTGGTGGAGACCAGAAGCGAGTCCTAGCAAAAATGAGAGTGAGGGCAGTGAATTGGCAGCCCTAACCTCCTTTTAAAAATCTTTGGTTTAAAAAAGGCATGTTTCTGTAGTCTCGTCCCTCACGAGTGAGTGGCCACAGCCCACCAGCCACTCCTCCCAAGGCCCTGAGCTGAACAGCCGGCCAACAGGTGGGTGGGTGGGCAGGAGCCTGAGAACAGGACAGCGGGGGAGAGGCTGGGAGGCCAGGGAGGGGAGGGCAGGGGTGGGAGGGGTGGCCAAGGGTCCCAGGAGGAAGGGGTGAGGCCTGGCTGTGAGGGCCCTGTGTGCGTGGGGGATGCCTGTGGGCGGTCCTGGGAGACCTGTGAAAGTGCTTCTGGGTGCAAAGGGGGAGAGGTAGGGGGCAGTGTTTCTGAGTGCAAAGGGGTGAGGGGGAGTGTTCCTGGGTTCCTAGGGGTGGGGCAGTGTTCCTAGGTGCAAAGGGTGGGTGTCTGGCCATAGGTGTGTATCAGCAACCCAGTCTAGCCCTGGAGCATGTGACGCTGTGAGGCTCTAGGTGTGACAAGGCACACGTGTGTCACCCTGGGTATGAAGTATGTATCCATGTGAGAGGGTCACAGAATGTGGGTAGGGAGGGGATGTGTGTGAGAGACAGACAGGCAGACACTGGAGGAACTGAATCTCAGGTCTCAGCCTTGCTGGGAGGCCTCAGGCAGGAACTGGCCCAGTGTGGGCCTCAGTTTCTTCATCTGTAACATGGAGGTTGGGGTAGGGATGAGGCTAAATAACACAGTGTCCTTTCCAGCTTTAACGTTTTATACCAGCACTGTCCAGTAGAACTTTCTGTGATGATAGAAATAGTCTGAGTTGTCCAATGTGACAGCCACTAGCCACACATGGCTACAGAGCACTTAAAATGTGGTTGGTGGGACTGGGAACCGAATTTTTAATTTTATTTCCTCTAAGTAGTTATATGTGGCTGGTGAGTACCAAGTTGGATAGTGCAATTCTATGAAAATTAGAGCAGGCATTCTTGAATCAGACCAACCAGAGTTCACACTGTGGTTCAGCTACTTACTAGCAAGTTACTTCACTTCAGTAAGCCTGTTTCCTCCCCTGTAAATGTGGACAATAATAATTGTACCCACCCTGTGCAGTTGTTTCAAGGATTCAATGAGATAACAAGGTAGGCAATGCATTTGGCAGTCCCTGGGGTATAGTAAATGCTCAAGAAATAACGCCTTGTATAGACATCGTTATTCATGAAGGGATGAGAACAGCTGGCATCATCAGAAACAAAATGGACCTTGTTTGCCAAGCTTGAGGAAGAAGCAAGCCAAGGAGGGAGTGTGAGGGGCCACGGGGAGGAGGGGAAGGGGCTGCTCCCGGGGCTGAGCAGCCTGCCCTGAGGAGGCATGCGGGCAGGAGTGTGAGCAGGTAGCCGCCCGCCCGGCACTCAGGCAGACGGACTGAGAGGGCACAGCCAAAGTGGGTCCAGCGTGGCCAGGAATGTGGGAACTTGCTAATGGGCTGTGAAAAGCAAGGTTCACACTGGGAAATTGCTTTCTGGCTGCCTGGCTTTCTGGTGCCTGGGGCGTGGCTTGCTGCCAGCCCACAGGGGACCCACCACCCTCTCTGGCCTAGAACACCCCCAAATGTTGACATGGCAGCCACATGCAGCCCCAGGAGCACTAGATGGGGAGCCAGAAGACCTGAGTCCTCACCCAGCTTGGCTGCCAGCTCACTTATCCTTTTGGGCCTCAGTTTCTCCATTTGACAGGTAGGGATGAGGAGCCCTAGCCCTACTCCCTCCTGGGGCCATTTGTGAGTGGTCCTTGCTCCCCAAGACCAGTTGCTGCCAACTCCCTTGAAAGGAAACCTCGCCAGCTCCACCCCAAGCTGCTCAGAACCCAGGCCACGCCTGTGGGTCTCAGCAGACAGGAACACTGTTTATCCATCCGGGCTGTCTGGGGACAACACTCGCACCAAACTTTCCCTCTACTGGGACTCGGGGGGGTCTGATTGTCTGGGCTCCTTGTAGTCTTTAGGGTCTTCCCTTCATTGGCTGCTTCCCCAAGCACATGCAAGTCTCCCTCAATCTGGAAAAATAAACAGCACCCCCAAAATAAAACAAAAGAACCAAGAACCTTTCTCTCGACCCAGCAGCCTGGGCTGCTTCCTTCCTCCTGTCCTCTTTGCTGCCAAACTTCCAGAACAAATGTCCGACATCCGCCGCCTCCTCTTCCCACCTCCCACACTCCATGAACCCACCGCAATCTGGCTGCCGCCCCCGGCACCCCATGGAAGAAAGACCTGTGCCAGGCTCGCCCACCCAGTCCCTCCCCCACCCGCATGACCTCTTGCAGCCCCCCTTGGGCCTAATCTGCCTAGCCTGCCCCAGCCCAGGTGGCATCTGCCCCCCCCACTGGCCACAGCGTGGGGGCTCACCGTCCTTTAGTTGCTGGGTCACCGACAGTGCCTTCACAGCCCCATCTCTGCTGCTCCCTGTCCACTCCCTATCCGCTCTCCATCCATCCTCTTACCACTTCCCCTCCATCTCCTCTACCAGGGGCCATCAGCTGTGACCTCTGGGGAGGCTCTGGGTGTTCATGAACTCACTTAAAATTTTACAACATGATTCTGTGTCTGTGCATTGTTCTGGGCAAAGGATGCATATCCTCATCAGCTTCACAAAGGAGTCCATGACCCGTCAAACAGTTGAAGCCACTGACCAGCACACGAGATTGAAATCTACATCTGTAGCGCCCCCCCCTTGTCTTCAGAATTCTAGTCCCATATTTTGAGCTACTCATCATCTCACCTGGATGTTACATGGTAGGCACCTCCTAATCAAAGCCCAGTCTCTTCCCCAAAATATCCCCACTGTCAGTTAAGATACTTAAGCATTCTACCTCTCAGAGATGAACTGCAGGTGATTTCAGAAAGTTCCTGGTCAAATGCCGACAGACCTGTAACCTGGGAGAGGATCAGCATCCGAAACCTCCTGGTGGTTAGCAACTCACGGCCCAGGCCAATGGATCAGATCACCCGGGACGTGGAACCCAGAACATATAGGGTTAGACTGGGGTGAAGGGAAAGTGCTGGGCTTAGCCACAGGAGCAGCACCACCTGTTGGGCTAGAGGGTGGGCCATATGTGGCTGCATCGGAAGCTGGAATACCCAATAATATCTTATTATTGAGGTCTGCCTCCTCGCATTCCACAGATGAAGAAACTGAGGTCAAGACCTTGAACCCAGGACTGTTGACTGATTGTCCTTTGCTTTTCCAATACCGGCTACTCTCAGATCAGAGGGGGCTCTAACTTGGGGTCCACAGTTGGGCTTTAGGGTGGGGGCATATCTGTGGAAAATGATATACAGCATTCTGTGTGTTGGAGTGAGTGTGCATTTTGGTTGGGGAGAGTGCCCACAGCTTACAGGAGATTCTCTGAGGGTTCCTAATTCCCAAAACAATTCAAAGGCTGGGGGGCAGATTCATTCAGAAACAAAAGGAAAACCCTGCACGAGGTATTTCTACAACACCCACCTCTGCGTACCTCGAGCAAGTCCCGTTAGCTCTTGGGGCCTCAGCATACCCATCTGTGACATTAACTGCTGATAAGTCACTTTCAAGCCCTCTCTTTCTTTCTTTTTCTTCATTTCCCGTGTAAGCAGTAGTATCCTTTCTTAATAGTAAACAAACACAACCCAGCCATGTAAGTCCCCAAACGGCAAACAGACCAGAGGAGATGGGGCTGGGCGCTCAGCATCCCCTTGGCTTGACTTTCCCCTCCACCCTCTGCTTCTTCTCGGCTCCCTGAAGCCGCTCTGTGAGCAGAGCTCCAGAAACCACAGCATTCCACAGCTAGAAAATCCGAGGACCTCTTACTGAAACCACACTTCTCCCCTCCTCCCACCTGCTGCGGCTGTAGCCGCCCACTCCCAGACTCCAAAGATGCTGCAGGGACACAGTGTCTTCGAGCTGTCCCGCACTGCCCTGCCCCCCAAACGCCAACCCAGCAGAAGTTTCATGGGGGACACAGAAGGCCTGGGAACTGGAAGATTCTATTTGCTGCAGGGAACATTGAACCAACAGAAGTTCCAACATATTCCTTGTTTTGGCTGCACATAGGTTTTCTTGAATGGGTTACAAAAAGAAATATAGAAAAATATTCACAGTGCCTAGAGGCAAGGCCAGGGTACAGCAGAGCAGGAGAGACACTGAGGTGTTACTTGCTCCCCAGCTCTGATGGCCTCCTGACCTGGCTTATGCACAGTGCACACTGCAAAGGCTTCCAGAGGTCCCAGTGTCAGAGAGAGAGGTCCTGAGGTGCAAGACAACCAAGCACTGGAGTGGAAAGAGGCTGGAGTGCCCAATTCTCACTCATCACTGACTGTGTGACCATGGGCAAGGCCCTTGCCCTCTCTGGGCCTTAGCTCCCTATCTGTAAAAGAATGGAGCCCTCCTTGCCTGATGTCCTGAATGGAACTGAGGGTACCCTGGCCCCAAATGTCTCCTATTTCATTCTAGCAGCAAAGCATCTCCCTAAAAGAGAGCAGGAGGGATAGGGCTGGGCAAGGGGTGTGATTTGCACAGGTCTGCTAGCAGAGCACCGTCTCCTGAGGCCACATCCATCTGTGCGATGGAGGAGCAGTTCTGACCCTTAGAAAGTTCTTCCTTGTGATTCCTTCCATGGTTGATAATAAAAAAGAAAGAAAAAAAGAAACATCTTCCTTATGTTGAGCTGAAAGCTGCCTCCCTTATTCTACACATTCAGCGGCTCTGTCCCCTGGGGTCTCTTGGGCCCCGGGACAACCCTGCAGACATTGCGGGAGAGGACACAGCCCAGAGGGATCTCTTCTCCCTGCTAACATCCCCCAGTTCCTCAGTGTTCTGTCACTTAATTTGGCTCCCAGACCTTCACCACCCTAGCTGGTCCCCTCTTCCAGACAAGCTACAGATTTTTAATACTCCTTCTAGGACCCAGTATGTGGAAGTTGGGGGTAGGCTGAGCGGGCCAGTGAAGAGTAGGACCTCAGGTCTCCCTGGGGCTGACATGCTCCACTGAAATATATACCTCAGAGCCTTTGTCTGAGCTGTTCCTGCTCTCAGGAACACTCTTCCACCCTCTCCCCTCTGGTTAATTCAGCCTCTGGCTCCCTGAATTCACCTCCTCAGGGGAGCCTTCCTCACCCCAACTAGTTGAGGTCTCTTTGCAGCTCATAGCTCCATGATTGTGGTCATAGCCCGTATCCAGTTGCATTTAAATAATGATTTCTGAAGTGGTTTAATTAATGTTAGCTTTTTGCCAGACTGTGAGCCCCATGAGGGCAGAAAGTACATATAAGTCTTGCATGTGGCACATGCTAGACTCAGCCCAGGGCTGGGAACAGAGAATGTGCTCAGGAAATATCTGCTGAATATATGCAAGGATCACAGAGGTGTCCTCCTTTTATGTGACTCCAAGACACCAAGGCCCTCAACATTCTCTAGCACAGAAAGTCCCACTGGCCTTAGAGTCCCACCTGACACGGTGGTAGACAGCCATGCCCCATGAGGACCTAGAGTGCCTGGGTTGGGTCTCAGCAGGTTGGGCTGCACCAGGCTTGCCTGAGGTGGGAGGCTTCCTGCAGTGCCACGGGCAGCTCGCATGCTGGAGAGGGGGACTGTGGCAACGGGGCGAGAGAGACAGATAGAGTGAGACCAGAGAGATGGAGAGAAGGGCACAGAGAAGCAGAAACAGGGACAGAGACAGACAGAAAGCAAGAGAGAGCCCAGAAGCCCAGCCAGAGTCATCTTGCTACCCCTGTCCTGAGAGGTGGACCTGTGTGTGCTCTATGCCATGTCAGAGCCAGCCTGTGTGTGTCCATGTGCACGTATGTGCTGCTGTGAGCTTGTGTGAGGATATGCGTGTGTGTGTGTGTGTGCACGCATCAGCAACAGGATGCAGGCACTGCATCCCAAGGCTCTGCCCTCACCCCATGGAGAGGGCCATGGCCCCAGCCTGCAGGGGTTCTGGGAGCAATGTCACTGCGTGCTTGTGGAGGGAGGTGGGGAGGGAGGGAGGGAGAGCCTCAGTGGAGTGTCAGTGTGTCTCAGCCTGTGTGGGGGCGGCTGTGTGGGGGCGGAGGGCTGCAGCATGCACCAGAACATGTGCGTGCCTGCAGCTCTGATGGCTTGGAGGAGAGAGAGAAGAGCCTGTCCCCTTTCCTGTCCCTGCCACCCACTCCTTGAGGTCTTGCCCCCCAATTATTTATAATTGGCCTCTGGCCCCTGCACATCATTTGGTCCCCTATCCTGGGCCCTGTCTCTTCCTGTGGCCTTGGACAAATCACTTCCCTCTGAGTGTCGGGTCCCAGACGCCAAGGCAAGGACCATCTATGCAAGGAGTAGACAATCTGCATGGCCTCTCCAATTCTGATGTTCTGGGGGTCTGCAATCTCCCACATATGCCTTCCAGATAGGGAGGCCACAGAGGGTGGCCACCCTAATGGTGCATTTCAGGCATCTACAGAGGTATTCTGATCCCCATTTTACAGGTGGTAAAGTTGAGGCACACAAAGGACAAGTGATTCAGCCAGGGTGGCCCAGTAAATTCGAGGCAGAAGCATAACTGGAAAATGAGCAACAGCTCAGAATTCTCCCCCACACAAGGCCACCACTTTCTTCCCTTGTTAGTGGGTAAGAGAGAGGATGTTCCCCAGACGCAGTGCCAGGAGCGGTCCCTCTCTGCAACCTTCCTTCCATACGCTGGGTGCTGGAGACCTGGACACAGACCCCTGAGCAAGTCCCTCTACCTCCTCGAGCCACAGTCTCATCGTCTGTAAGACGGATGAGTAAGCCCTGCCCCGTCCCTCAGCGATGAGCTCATGGAGGGAGAAGCACCTCGCTGGCCCCAAAGCGCTGTGGATAGGAGGGGGCATTGGAGGTGGAATAAACACACCACCAGGCCTTTGGGTAGCGCAGCGATGCCCAGGTGCTCTCTCTCCATCGCGACATTGCCCACACACCTGTCAGCTCTGCTGGGGGAGGTGGGATTGCCAAGCACGTTCTATGGGTATTAGAGCTTTGGTTCCAGGGGAGCACTGGAGCACCCAGGCCCCAGGCCCCGAGCTGCCTCTGGGCCTAGCCTGTGGGGGTGAGAAGGGGCTCTGGACTCAGGAGTCAGCCCTCTGCTCCCTGTCAACCCTGCCGGCCAAGTGCAGCCCCGCAACCCCTCCCCTCACCCCAACACCGCCTTGAGTCAATTTCAGATCCCTGTTTCTAGAGAGAAAAGAGTGGGTTGAGCTCTCTCTCCAATCTCTCTCCCTCCCTCTCCCTCTCTCAAGTGAAATCTCCTTTGGAGGCTCTTTCTGTACAGCCCAGTGATTACACACGCTGCAGGGCAATTCGCTGCCTTTCTAACCTCTCCTGGGGGTGGGATCAATGCCAAAGGCTGGAGAAGGTTTCTTCTCCACTTCCTCAAACCTGATCCCTTCCCTGGGCCCTCTGGCACTTCTACATCCCCTGGCCCCCCACCACTATCAGCATTCCTGCCTTTCTCAGAAATTCTTGTCTTCAGAGAAAACTGGGGATACTAGGAACTCTGGCCTCTGCAGCTGGGGTCACTGCTTCCAGCAAGATTCTGGGCCCCTGGGGTGTGGGCTTTCACTTCCCTCATCCCTGGGAGAGAGGAGGACTGGAGTCAAAGGGGGAGGGAGTGAGCTCAGCTCTGGGTCCCAAGAGATAGCCCCACCCCAACCTTCTAGGAGACCTGGAATCAAGTTCTTGCCTCATCTGAATTCACATGCTTCAGTGGGACCTTCAACGCAGTAGCGTCCAGGAGCTCCCGAAACCCCTGCCCAGGGCCCCGGCTCCAGCCACGGCCTCCCAGCTGGCGGTCCCCCAGGGCTGGAGAGGAACAGCTCCTCCTGCATCCATAGCCAGCCCTACCCTGGGCTCCTAGAAGGCCTGCCATCACGAGCCAGAGCTCACTGGGCAGGACGCCAGGAAGCCCTCAAGAGACACTTGCCCTCCCCTCAGGTGGGCAGCCCACAGCCCTGAAGAAGGAGGCCCGAAGGCTCCCATGTTCCCTTTTAGAGCCAACCCAGCTGCCTCTTCCAGTCACCCTGCTAGTGATTAAAGTGGGTTCTGGAATGGGGGCTTGGCTTTTGGGTGGTGACTGCAGTGTCCCACCTGGCAGGAGCTGTGGGTCATTGATTGAAGAACAGGCCCTATAGGCGTCTTTCTTGCTTCCTCACAGAGGAGCCCTTGCGTCCCTGCCAGCCCAAGGGAGGCAGGGCTTGGTCAGCCCCCTTCCCACACTGGGCAAACTCCAGACAAAAGGCAAACATCTAGCAGGCCCCATCCCCTATCTTCAGCCCCGCCAGCCTTTGAGGGCAACAACTGTCACCCCAGCAGCGAGCCTGCATTAGAGGCCCACAGTGTGCCAGGCTTGAGGCTGCGTCTCCATATGCACCATCTCATTGAATCCTCACAGCCCTTCTTTCTCTCCAGATTACAGGTGGGGGGAAAGAGGCATCGTCACCTGCTCAATGTCACAGAGCTATGGGTGGCAAGGTTCCAAGTCTGTGCCCCCCCTGCCCTGCTGGCCTCTCAGACTAACGCCGTTGTGCAAAGTGGGAGCCCCAGGCCTCCTCCGTGATGTGCCCTGGCCTTTCTACACAGACATCAGAGGCGTGGAGCCAGGCTACTTCATCCCCTTTGCTCCTACACGAGCATCCTTAACCCGAGGCCCAGGCACGGACTTCCTGATGTCCTGCAAGCTCCTGATACTGCATGCAGCGTTTTGTAGGTTTGCGCATTTTTCTGGGGAATGTAGATTTAGACTTTCATCAGATTCCTGAAGGAATATGTGACCTAAAAAAAGGTTAAGAGCATTGATGGTTCTGGAAGGAAGAGGTCTGAAATTGATTAGACAAGGCCTGGCCATGTCGCCACTCTCGGTTTTCCTGCCGTGGCCACACGCCAGGGCTCCCTTTCCTCTGAAATTCTTTGTGAAGGCTCACAAAGGAGCTCCCTGCCAAGTTGCCCCCACAAAACCCAGTCTTAAGGACATCCACCTCCCTTTGGGGCAAAACATCACTTTTATTTTCACTTTGGGCACTTGAGTCACATCTCAACTCCATTTCACTGTACTCTGTGACGCAGTCCTGCCAGAACCCAGCCGTGGTCGCTCCTTGCAAGGCAGTTCCTGGCGAATCAGGGACTTCTTGGGGTCTGGGTGAGCATTGGAAACCAGCTGCAGGGGGTCCCTGCACAAGTTTGGTGGACAGCCTCAGCCCACCAGAGCAGCCCTGAACATTTTGTTCCTGATCCTACCCCTAGCACAAGAACACACTCAGAAAGGCAGGAAGTCTGCAGACAAGAGGAAGCATACATCTGCCCATGGGTGTGTGTGCACAAGGGAGCCAGAGTGTGCCTGCTGGTGTCAGGATAGCCTGGGTGTGCCAGTGTCTGTGTGTGCAGGCAGCCTACTTGTACACAGCACAGGCCCACCTCCCACACATATACAGACACCAGCATGAGCTCACACAGGCCTACAATACCCATACTCCCACAAGAGTCCATGAGCCCAGGCCTCACACATGCACACACACGTATGCCCTCCCGTGTGCATGACCCTGGTCCTCACACAGATGTACACGTCCAGACCTCACAGGAATACCACTGCATCCACGTCTCACATGTGCATCCTTACACACCCCCAGACCTCACACACATGTGCCTCCTGATGTGCATACAGCTCTAACCTGCCATACGTGTGCACACACAGTGACGCATGTCCACACCCTTGAGCCCATGCAACCCAGCCAACAGAACTCCTTGCATACTCGTACACACACACCTTTTCACGGCACACTTGCACCTCTTCCTGGTGCACATGCACGAATGCTTGCACACCCTCTCAGTGTACACAAGTGTACCCCAGAGCCAGTCCTTATACAATACAATCAATTCTCCTCAGAAGTCCTTATACACAGCAACATACATCACCTCCCCTCAAAATGCACAATGATGCACACACATTCAGAACTCACACCTGCTTACAGAGCCCCTCTCCCCTGCGCTCTTGCTGCTATAGCAGGAACCCACCAGGGCATTGTCGCTCCTTTGCCCACAGGGAAAACTCTGCCTCCAAACTGCGCCCAACCCTTGATCCACCCCAGGAACCTCCACAAATCTAGCTGGGGACATCCAGGAACCCTTCCCTGACACTCCACAGCCCACTGGGCTACCTCAAGGCACTCTTGTCTCTCCTCATCCTCCCCCTTCTCGCCATAGCTGTCATCAGAGGCAGAAAATGAGCTTTGGGCTGGGCAACTTTCCCACAGGACCAGAGCTGCTGCACCAGCCCCTGTACATACCCCTGTATCATACCACCAGCCCCTGATACAGCAGTGCCCCCTCCAGCTTGCCTGATTGCCCCCCCTCCTCCCAACGCCCAGGAAGCCTCATCAGCTGTTCAGATATTAACCCCTACTCTACTGATGCCCTCACTCCTGGCAGGAGCTGGGAAGGGGGAGGTGGGGAGCGGATGTGCTTACAGGGAGAAGTTGGCCACTCTGCACAGTTGCTGCAGGTGTCTAAAGTCAGGAAGGACTACCTGGGAGCGGGTGAATTCCCTGTCATGGAGGTATCTAAGTGGAGGCCAGATGGCTACCTCAAGTGAAACTAGAGAAGGGATTCCAGCTTTGGACCCAGCTGACTGGGAAAATCCCATTTTAACCCTGAATTTCTAAGAATCTGTGTGTGCCCAGGCTGTGTGTATTTGTGTGTGTGTGCATGTGTGCACTAGCATACACTGTCAACCTTTCACCCCTACAAACACACACTCGCCTGGTTGGCTTGGCACATCTGTGCACCCACAAACATGCCCATACCTGACTCTGGGTGCTCTGTGCACATGCAAGTGCCCCCAAACCCATGGAGCCTGCCTTCATCTGTGTGCACAAGAATGCTCCCAGAGCACTGCAGGCACCTGCCCCTGGCCCGAGACAATGACCCCCCTGCTCCCTCCAAGACTCCCTGAAGCACAACTCACTTTCCCAGTTCCTCGAAGAGCTGGTACTCTTCTGTGAAGCGGGTGCAGGTGATGGTGGCCATCCTGGTGCTGGGCGGGCAGGCGAGGCTTGGAGCTGGGGGACCAGGACTGAGGCACTGCTGCTCTGCTCCCGGAACTAGGGGCCACTCGCCTGCCCGTGCTGCCGAGTGCAAACAGAGAACCGGCTTGACTGACGAGCCCGGGGCTTCTGAGCAGGGCACTGTGGCTGCTCACAGCCTCGCGAGCCTTCGTCAGCATCCAGGTCCCCATGGCAACCACCTCCTAAACGCCCTGTTCCCGTTGCCCCGGTAACTGCCTCCCCAACACCTGCCTGCCTTCTACTGCGAAACCTGCTCCCGGACGCCTGGCCCTGCCGAACACAATACCGCAGGCCTGTGTGGGCCGGGGGCGGATGGACCCAGCACCCCCAGGGCGATGGACCGAGGGGGGGGTGGGGGAGGGGAACGAGAACAAACTTAGTCCACAAGTGATCTTCTCTCTTCCCACCTCCCCCACCGCCAACTGTGGGGCCCTTGAAGCAGACGGGATGGGATTAAGTGGGGCAAAAAGGCAGTTACCATGGTAACTGCCAGTGGGTGCCGCATTCCGGGATGGTCCCCAGGAAAGACAGGATGCAGTTACCCTGGCAACTTCATCTCCTCTGGAGAGACAGGTATTGCCCCGTTGCCCTGGCAACAGCTGGGTTCTAAGGTTTATAGGGAAACGACGGCTAATTCATTGGGATGGCTCTCTCTCCGCAGATCACTGTGGTCTCTGTAACTGTCTCTCAGTTCCCCTCTGTATTTTTTCTTTTTTTTTTTTTTTTGCCTCTGCCTCTGTCTTTCTTATTTTGCTCTTGCTCTCTCTGCTCTTCTACCACCTTGCCCACCACACTAGCACTCTAGCTTGGGGGAGAAGTGCAGAGGACACCCTAGGGTTCTGGAAGGAATGCCCCTGCCTGCCTACTCACCCCCGCCTCTCACAGCCGTGATGGCTGCTTCTCTCCTGAGCCCTCTTCCGCAACCTCTCCCCCACCCCATGCCCCCAGAGGGACCATGGAGATCTGGTCTCCTGGGGCTCATGTCCCAGTTTCTGCCTGTGCTTCAAGTCAAGGTAAAAGAGGCGAGAGGTGGCTGTGGGGAGGCAAGCATAGCCTGGCTTACCCGGGCGAGGCCAGTGGCCGTGCACCTGCCCTGAAATCTGCATTCTCAAATTTTGTGGGCACCTTCCCTGTGAACTTTGACTCTTCAGGGCATCAGCCATACATACGCCCACAAGTTCTGGGGGTTAAGAAGGAAAAGGGCTGAAGATGAAGACCAAGGATCCGAGTTTGAGTTCCAATGACATATATTAGCTGTGTGATCCTGGGGAAGTCACTAACCCTCTCTGAGCCTTCAGCTCCTTTTCTATACAACAGTGGAACAAAACTGCCCCTGCAGAGGAAGGCTGTGAAGATGGAGTAGGCTAAGAGCTGTTTTTAGTTTCTAGAAGAAGAAAAGGAAGCCTCTTTTTAGTTTCTAGAAGAAAAGGAAGCCTCTTTTTAGTTTCTAGAGAAGAAAAGGAAGCTTTAAAGCAGGACCGTGACCGTCCCTATCACTTTAGCTTAGACTTAGAATCTCAGATCCTGTGCACCCCAGCCCCCCTCCACTCAGGAAAAAGGGTGCCTTAGCTCATTTCGTAGCTTGCAGGGCTGAGGCCTCATGCCAGCCCCTGTCCCCAGTGAGCACGGGCATGATAAAGGATCCAGACATCCAAACCCTCTGGGATTCTAGCTCACCCCTTCTGAACCTCCAAATTGCCTTACTGGTCCCCTCATTTGCTGGACATGTTGTCTGTTTGTTGGTATCCTCCAAACCCAACAAGTCCCCCACTCACCACCTTAAGTCCAGGAGCCCCCTGGAGATATCTGGGCATCCTCCAGTTCTGCCCGTCTTCCTGGGAGTCAGTGGGGGTGGGGGAGAATGATGGGTGAGCTCTCCCATTCAGCTACTTTTCCCAGGAGGGGAAGGGAGGGAGGCAGAGGGGAAGGAGGAGAAGTGAGCAGGGAGGAGGGGGGTAATGGCTTAGCCACTAATTGCACCATTACCACCTTCAGAAAAAGGAAAAACCACTCAGTTTTGTTTCTGTGCACAATATGCTTCCTGCTCGTGCCGCCAACGTTGTAATTCAAAGGCAAAGAGGAGAGGCCTGCACACAGGGGCCGCACAGTCGGTGGGCAGCAGGCAGCGCACAGAACACCGCAGCTGAGCTAGAGGCGTCCGTGGGCAGGTGGGAGGAGGGCTGCATTGCCACCCTCCTGCCCCAGACCCTCTAGCCTGTCCCCAGGAGGGGGTGGCTTCCACAGCTGAAAGTGCTGGGATAGCCCTTAGTGACCACTGAGGCCACTCGGCCATTGCCCCGGGGGAGAGGAGAGGCAGCATTGTTGAGTAGTTAGAGTGACTCCACGACCTATAGGCTGTGTGATTTTGGATGAGTATCCTAACTTTGTTGTGCCTCAGTTTCTTCATCTGCAAAATTGAGTGAATAATATTCCCTACCTCCAGGCTGTTCTATGAGCACAGTGGCTAACACACTGCAAACGCTCAATACATAGGAAATTATTATTGTGGAGGAACTCAAAAGTCCTTTCCCCTCACACCCCTCTCCCTGAATCATGGAAACACACGTCACTATCTTCGAGTCCCTGTACTTCGGTGCACTGTTCTCTGAGTTCCCACTGGACTTTAGCTTATGGTTTGGACGTCATCTTTTCCAGGCCCAGTTTGCAACAATTGCTGTAGAACAAAGGACTGGGGCTAGAAGGAGTGGAGGTCACAAAGACCCCCAGTTCATCACGTGCCCACAGAATGATAGCACGGCTTTAAAAATTAACCAGTGAGACAAAAAGCAAATGTGCTGTGAGGCTGTGTTAATGGAAATCTAACATGCTGAACAAAGGAGGTGATAGCCCACTTGGCTTGGTGCTGGCCTGACCGCCCTGTCTCTCTCCCTGTCCCTGACAAGGACGAGGGTCGGTGGCCTATGTGGCTGCAGGGGGCAGGGCCAACCAAGCCCCACGCCACTCCTGTCACCTCTGTCTGTTCTTCCCCTCTTCCATCTCTCCCTTAAACCCTCCTTTCTTCTCTCGTACTCTCTTCCTTGCTGCCTTCCCTCCCTGGCATCCTTTCTTCCCATTTCTTACCTTTCCCGTTCCTTTCCACTCCCTCGTTTCCATCCCCACCCTCCTGTCACTCTCCTCTCCCTCCCCTGGTAGCCCAGACCTTGGGTGTGGTTCCAGGGCAAGGGCAGGTCCCGGGCTGCAGGACCCTGATGGTGGAGAGAACTTGCAGAGGAGGGAGAGGGAGGAAGAGGAGAAGAGGAAGCGGTCTCCTCAGCAAGTCCTTCTTACACGCACACCCACCCCCCTCTGAACCTTCCAGAGCCTAGCTCAGGGGTGTGGGCACCGCCTCAGACCGGCACCCCCATCCTGAGTATAACTGCCACTCTGCTGAGAAGGCACAACTGCTCATTCACTGCCTCCCCTGTGCCCAGGAGGCCGGCAGCTGTGCCCGGTGGTGGCGGGTAGCGAGGAGCCAGCCGTGCCTCTGTGGCGCTGGGAGAATGAGCCTGTGATTGCATCAGGGGGATTGTTCCTGCCAAACTCCCCACTCCCCAGGGCCATGGCAGGCATGAGAGCCAGCACGTGTGCCCCCATCTGCAACATGCGTGTGGTGCTCAAGAGCAGGCCCGCATGCTGTGGGCTGGTGGCCAGGGGTGGGAGCTCTGGAGGTTGCTGAACACGGCCCTGACATGCCAGAATAGGGCTTGGCACGTGAACACAGGCAGCACCCCATGGACACGGGAGGGACAAAAGGAGACCAGGGCCGGGTTCCTCTGTGGGTGATTGCAGCCCCAGCGGCATTGCGACAACTGACTCAAATCCCACCTTTCGCAGCCCACACACGTGTTCACACGCACATGCCCGAGTGCCTCAGGGTCCTGCAGGACTTGGGCAGCCACCAGAGAAAGCGTGCCAGCCAAAGGGTCCCCATGGGGCCTGTCCCACTAAGGGAAGCGAGTGTGGGGGGCAGAACAAACAGAAAGTGGGCCAAGAGAGAAAAGATCCTGCCGAGGGTCTGGGTGGAAGGCGAGTGGGTTCATTCACTGCAGCAATGCCAGGCCTAAGTGCAGAGGGAGGGAAGTCAGGGGGCAGGGAGCAGTGCTGCCCCCGAGGTGTCCCACAGGAGGCCCTCCTTGCAGGGAGAGTGCAGCAGACAGCCATGGGACAGAGAACAAGGGCTGCTGGGCCAAGGGCTGCACAGCACAACCTGCAGTTGGAGAACCCGAGTTCGAGTCCTGGGAGAGCTTGCCGCAGGTCTTTTCCCCAGTGAGGAATCAACTTCCTCCTGAGAAAGAAGGGTCCAGAGCTCTGCCCCTTGAGCCAGGTGTGGGGCTCTCTCCTGGCCCTTGGGAGAGGGCCATCAGACCCCAGGACTCCACAGGCAGGGCCCAGCTTGGACAGGCTGCCCCTGGCTCTTTCCCCTATAGCCGGCAGACCTGCTGCCATCTGGTCCAGCCAAGGGAGAAACAGGGATCCTCACCAGGCATCTCCGGGCTCCACTCCCCCAGACCTATGGCCCGAGGGGCCAGGGCTGCCTCTGGTCTGCCCTCCCTGCCCTCCCCCCACCACAGGGGCTCAAGTGGTATAAGCACCTGCCTGGCAGTGCCAGTCAGCAGCCTGGCAAAGAGTCCAGAGCCAGGTGCCCTGCCTGGAGGGAACTCAAGCCACAAGAGGCAAGAGGTGGGCAGGCGGGAGCCATGCTGATTGCTGGGAAGAACAGAAGCCACAGCATGCAGAGCCTCTCATGGCAGTGCCAAAGACTCTCTGCCAATCTCAGGCCTGGGCCAGCTGCCGGCTCCCCCTGCACCAGGTTGCAGGCTGAAGCTTGCAGGGGCCCCTGGGCTGTCTGCTGGGTGCTGGGTTGGACAGTACTCTGAGCTAGGCAAGCTCCGGGCTGGAGTTGAGACTGAACTGAGACCTGTGCTAAGCCTCCTTCTCAGAGTACCAGGAGCAGCACCAGTACCCTCCCTAGCTGGTCTCTCTTGGTTTGGGGCCAGGTTGGCCACATGGAGTAGGACCTGGGGCCCAGGGGATAGCAGAAAGGGCCATCTATGGTCCTGAACTTGTGGCCACAAAGGGCAGGGGCCCCAGGCAAAGAAGCAAGGGCTGGAGCTGGAGGGTGAGCTTCGGGCAGGGCTGACTCAGCAGGCACAGGAGAGGCCACCGCACCATGTGTGCAAGCCTGGAGCTGCAGGGAAACCCTGGCTCCATGCCACCCTGGAAAGGCCCAGCCCACACAGCTGGGACAAGCACCCAGCAGAGCTGGAGTATCCTGAGTAATGGGCAGACTATGGACAACTCATGCTCTGGGGTGTGCTGGGCCTGGGACATTGCCCTGACGGGTGACTTCTTCAGAGCCTCCCTCCTGAGCAGGCAGAAATGCTGGAGGTCGCTGGAATCTAGAGGCCTCTGCCAGTCCTGGCCCCTGCCCCACCACAGCCAGGCATCAGCATCACAGAGGCAGGGGAAGGGGCCAGCTGGGACATGGATGGTCACCTCCACCCAGCAGCCCCAGGCCAGACCCCCACTGCTGGACTCGGTCCCCTCTGCAGTGGGGATGCAGTTCTGTAGCCAGTGCCCGAACCCCCCACCCACCCCACCCCACCCATCCTGCTCATCCACAAGCTGACGAGTCCTAACAGGCCTCCTTTGCCAGAGACAAAAATAACTATTTTCAAAATTCACAGCAGGGCTTTCGCCTACACACACTGCGCCGACTGGAACCTGAAGGGAGATATGCAGAACGCGGTGTGCGGATGGAGGCACGCTCTGCAGCAAGCAGGCTTTGCAAACCCCATGCCCCTCCACCCCACCACTCGGCCCGTGCCCTGCCACGCACACAGAGGTACCCAGAATGGCCAAATGGGAAAAGCTCTTAGACTGGTCACAGTGCACAGGTGGACACCGGGGTGCAGAAAGGCTCAGGGATTTGCCTGGGGTCACACAGTGGGTCTGCAGCAGGAGTCCTGTGTGTTCTGCCTCCTAGCCAGGCTGTCCACCTCCTCTCCTGTTCACTCACCAACCGTGGGCTCACACCTGCCCCCAGGATGCACATGCACACACCCACACGTGCTCACAGACAGTGCTGCAACCATCACTTCCGTGTTATGGCACTTTAATCAAGTTCACAGGCTCCTCCATAACCACTGCCTTGGCCAGTCTTCCACAGCCCCGTGCGGGAGGTGGAGCCAGGGCTAGCAGCCCCATTTGCAGGTGGGGAAATCAAGGCCCAGAGGAGGACTCTGCCCGAGCTCAAAGGAGAACCCAGTGTCCTCAGTATTGTTTCAGGGACTCTTTTCACAGCTGTTTCCACCACCCTTGATACCGCAGCAGCCAAGGGCCAAGCCAATTGCTCTGGGTGCTGGGTGGTGGGGGCAGGAAGAAAACCTTTGCACCACAGCCCCAACAACAGCCCCACTCCAGGACTGGCTTAGGCCATGTGAAGACCCAGGAAGGCCAACCCTGACCCCTGCACCTCCACCCTCGGCGTTCGGGGATCCCTTGCTAGAGCAGCCAGACTGCCGTGCTTCAGCTGGGGGCCGGGCCTGGGGTTGCCTCCACATGGCCCCTCATCTAAACAGCACCACAGAGATCCAGAGTTAAGGGCAAGGTTGGCCAGGAAGCCCACCACAGTCCCAGGCTCCAGGTGCACACCACACAGGCACAAAGTCATTAGAGCTCATTCTACAGATGAGGCAACTGAGGCTGAAAGCTCGTGCAGACCACCTGAGGTCACAGAGCAAGTCAGTGAAGAGGCAGGACTGAGAGCCAGGCATCCCAGTCAGATTTATTCCCACCCCCCCAACCAAGATCCCCAGCCTGTCCAACTGAGGGGCTCTATGCCCTCCATGTCCCTGCAGATGGACACTGGACTTCAGGCTTCTCCCTGAGAAGGGGCAGGGCCTGAGTGGGGAAAAACGTGTGGGGGACAGAGACCCCCTTCTCCCCCCATCAGATCCGGTGGGACATGAGCCTGGTGTTGAGTTTCCGGAAAAAGGATCGAAGCTTGCAAATCTTGCATTTTTTCTTCCGGCGACCCCGGGAGAAACTTCGAGACCTGCCTTCCACTTCCTCCTCTTCCTCTTCTTCCTCGTCGCTGGCCCACGGCCCCCAAGCACCCCCGTTAAAGTCGGGATGGGCCCGGGGGTTCTCAGCTGGGTAGCGCACGGGGATGGCTGTGCGGTTATAGTCGGCCAGGCGGGCCAGCAGGGTACGCACCACATCAGGCCTCTGGCCGGCCAGGTCCTCCCGTTCGTAAGGGTCAGCGCTGATGTTGAAGAGCCATACTGCCTGGCGGACACTGGCCATTCGCTCCAAGTTCCACCAGCTGCCAGGGAAGGCGGCCAGAGTCTGTGGAGGGATCCAATCGCCATAGCCAGGGTCTCCTGTCAGCAGCTTCCACTCCCCCACGCGGATGGCGGCCTGCACAGCGGTGTTCCAGATGCCAAAGCCACCCTCCAGGGAGCCATGCCGGGCATGGTTGTAGAGCGGGTCGATGTTGTGCAGGATCTCCGTGCGTGGCGAGGCCCGGCCCTCACTGATGGCTGGCCACACATCATAGCCATCTAGCCCATCGGCTGCTGAGGCGGTGCCACCTGCCAGACCCACCAGGGTTGGGTACCAGTCGGTGATGTGCACTAGTGCCCGGCTTGTCCGTCGCTTTCGCTTGAGCAGGGGGCTATGGACAAAGCCCAAGCCCCGCACACCACCTTCCCAATAAGTGCCCTTGCGTCCTCGGAGCGGCCAGTTGCTGCCCCCTGAGAAAGTCTGGCCGCCGTTATCACTGGAGAAGATGATGACACTGTTGTTGTAGAAACCATAGCGCTTGAGGGCCCAGGTGATGTTGCGCACAGCCTCATCCATGCAGGTCACCATGGCTGCATACTTCCGCCGGGCCACATTGCCCATGGTGCGGTAGCGGTACAGGTACTCACGAGGGGACTGCAGGGGTGTGTGTACTGCCTGGAAGGCCACGTAGAGGAAGAGGGGCTGCTGGGGGTTGTGGCTGGCCAGGATGCGGCTGGCGCGCTGGGCATAGAGCATAGTGGAGTACTGGCCGCTGAGCCCCCAGGCCACACTCTCACCCTCATGCAGGTCAAAGCCGCACACCCCCGGGCCATCGCAGTTGTCATAGGTGTAGTAGTCCACATTGCCCGTGAGTGAGCCCAGGAAGGTGTCAAAGCCCCGGCGGGTGGGTAAACACTCCTTCCGGTAGAAGCCCAGGTGCCACTTGCCCACCATGTGGGTGGAGTAACCTGCCTCCTGCAGCTTCTGGGGCAGTGTCACCTGGTCCAGGGGCAGGCAGTTGGGTTGCCGTGGACGGATGATGGAATGTTGGAGTCCTGTGTGGATCTGGTACCTGGGGGGTGGGAGGGGAGGGCATAGAAGGCACAGGTGAGCTACAGACCACTGCTCTGGTCACACAACCCCCAATACCACTCTGAGGTGGGCCCTGGTCCCAGTGCTACCAGCAACAATAGTAACAGTATTACTGTTATTACCAGGTATTATCTAATGTGCTAAGCACCTCAAATGCATTATCTCATTGAATCCTCAAAATCAGCTGAAGTAGATATTACTGTCATTTTACAGATGAGGAGACTGAAGGTCAGAATGGTTAAGCCACTTGCCCAGGATCACACAGCTAGGAAGCTGGGGAGTTATGAATTGAAGCCAGGTTAATAATGACAAGAATAATAGCTAACACTAAGCACATGCTGTGTGCTTGGCATTGTGCTAAGCCCCTTACATGGATTATCTCACTAAATCCTCACCACAAACTAGGAGGTACACATTACTATTCCCATTTCCCAAATAAGGAAACTGAGGCTTAGCAAATTAAATTACTTGCCCAGTGATTCACATAGCTAGCAGTTGGAGTAGGATGTATATCCCAGGCAGTCTGGCTCCAGACTTCAGAGTCACTAAACTCTAAGCCACTCACTTGCTATGGGGCTTAGAGCAAGTCCTGCTTTCTCAGGCAAACTCTTACTCACTCTTCAAAGCCCAGCCTAAATGTTACCCCATTGTAAAGTCTCTTACAACTCTCCCACAGAGTGAGTCACTTTTGCTTCTGGGTTCCCCCAGCATTTAGTATACACCATCATTGTCCTACTTGGCCATGGGATTATACTCAGTTGTACATGCTCTTGGGCCCAATGATATGTAATGGGACTGTCCTTTACTCTACCTTTTACACCTACCACCAGGTAATGTGTAAAAGACATTCAATCACTTATGGAATGAATGAATGAAGAATGGTACTCAGAGGGATTTAGAGCCAGAAGGGACCCAGCTCGTCTTCCAGTTTATCTACCTCATCTTAAATAGCAACTAAGGTGTTTTTAAGGGGAAGGGAAGGGCCTTGCCCAAGGTCACCCCATAGTCAGGAGCAGAGCCAGGACTTGAACATAAATCCAAGCAGAGTCCAAGCAGAGACTCTTTTTCAGCAAACTAGGCTGTCTCTTCCCACATAGAGGCCTCAGTTTGCGCGTGTGTAGGAGTGAGTTGGCTGAAATGGGAAATTTCTAAGACTCGTCCAGTTCCCAAATTTTTGGAGACCAGCTCCCATGTGCCTGCCTGTGAGCTCATGTGCCCCCTTAATCCAGGCCACTCACACAAGCTAACGCTCTGAGACAGGAGTAAATAGTCAGCAGAATCCTGAATTCCTCACTTATTCATTCATATCCGATCTTCCCGCTTCTGTGGTCAAGGCTCCCATGTGATCTGCTTATGGTGTCTTGCCTTTACTCAAGTCTTAAAGTCCCAGAGTAAATAAGAAGCCTGGAACTTCACAAGTGTGTTAGAATTCCACACCTTTTTCTCACCCCCCAGGCATCCAAGTTGAACTAAGACCTGAAAACTTGACACCTTTAACCTGAGAACACTGGAGTGGGTTTCTCTGTTTTGGTTTCCTTATCTTAAAGCTGTTATTGTTGTTAGCTATATTAGCTACTACTGCCATTTTTAACACTATGTGTCACACACACATATTTTATGTGTCATTTAATCTTCATTTTAAAAACCTACCAGAAAGACTATCATTACCCCCATTCTACAGATGATGAAACTGAGGCTCCCAAAAGTGCAGCAACTGGCCCAAGTTCAGACAGCTGACAAGCAGCAGAAAAGAGCTTTGAGCCCAGGTCTACTCAATTTGCGCTCAAAGTCTTTTAGTGACATGGCATTTCCAGGCCTCAGTTAAGCTATTAAATGATTAGACTTGACAGGAGAAGCATCCCAGGGCCCTGAGGCCCAGCTGAGCCTCTCTTCTTAGGGGTGAGGCACCATGGAGCACTGGTTTGTAAAGTGGGTGGGCCAGCTAAGAGTCCTGGGAGCCCATCTGCAAGTGAATAACACAAGAAACTCTGGCTTTCTCCAGCTTCACCAAACACCACTGGATAGTTAACAAACACTAATAAGAGCTGTAAGCATCAGTCAGATGGAGCCAGCTGCAGGGGGTGGAGGGCACACTCTGGCCGGGCACACTCTGCTAACTTTGCAGATCAGGGGGCTGGAGCGCTGCCCTGCTGTCTGCTCATTCCTCTGCTTAAACCAAAAGTCACCTCTCAGGAGAGAAATGCTAACTTGTGCACAACTCTCAGGAATGCAGATGCCTCCTCCCTCTTTCTGCAGGTCGAAGTTTGGTCTTCACCAGCACTATTACCACCCCTGCAACACAAACACACCCCACCCCTCCCTCTTTCTCCTGTTCTCCTTCTAGTTCCTGGATCTAAACGTTGAATGCCAGCTGAGTGCCAGATCGGTGAGTGCCAGATCGGTGAGTGCCAGATTGAAGGAAGAAAGGGCACCATGTGATCCCCAGCTCCAGGACTCCTGCCAACCACCTGGCCTCTCAGCCCCTTCTCCTACAGACCCTGAAGTTGGGCACAGGCCCCGAGCTGGGCCCTTCCTGAGTCCATGCCTCAGTTTCTCCCATCCAAGAAACAGGGCGAGTAAGGCTCTGGTTCCCGAGATCACACTAGCAGCTATTGGGTGGAACTTGGGAGAAAGCATGCCTTGGATCCCATCCAAGGAGGATTAGCTTCAGCCCTGCCAAAAGGATTTTCTCCTAAGTGGCCAGAGTTTGCCTTCCACACCCCCACCTCCTGTTTCCCTGCTCTTTTAATCCTGTAATCCTGCTGCCTCGACTGTGGACAACTCCTTACAGAGAAAGCAGCATGTCTCCTTGGGGCTCCCAGCCAACTTGGGAGGATTTTGCAGATGTAAAAGCAGAGGCTCAGAGAAATGAAGTAACCAGCCTAAGGCTACACAGGCCATGGCCTCCTATGTGTGTCTTTCTCTTCCACCTATCAATTCCTTGGTTTTCTCCCAATGTAGTCATCAGTGTGGGCACCCGAATCCCACTGGTGACATAGAGGCTGCCATTTACTGACAGCCAAGGAGGTTACACACAACTCATTCCACCTTCACCGCTCTTTTTCAAGATAAAAACTGTTCTTTGCTCCATTTTATGGAAGCAAGAAAACTGAGGCTTAAAGAAGTTAAATGACTTCTTAGCAAATGGTGCCCTTTGCTCAGGGTGTCAGGGTCTGTAAGTGGAAGCAGCATTCAAAATAAGTGTCAGAGACTGCCATGTTCCTCTAACAAAGGGATGAGCAAATGTCTCATCCACATTGTGTGGAATGTGAGTGTCCTAGAACATCACAGCGAGAAGACCTCAAAAATGATGACAACCATTCAGTGTAAGGGTAGGGAAATTGAGGCCCAGAGAGGTCAAGGGACTTACTAATGATCACACAGCCAAGTGAAAGCAAAATTAGCCCTGGTTTCCCAGGTCCCAGCGTGGGGTAGTACTGGCAGGGGAAATCTATCACGGGGTTTATTTGGGGCTTGGATGCCCAGCCCCAGGGGCCTGGGCTATGCCTACCTGCCAGTGAGGAGCTGGCTCCGCGAAGGCGTGCAGATGGGCTGGATATAATAATTCTCCAACTTGACCCCCTCGGCCGCCAGCCGGTCCAGCGTAGGGGTCTCGATATCTGAACCATGGTAGCCCACATCGTGGTAGCCCTGGTCGTCGGTGAGGATGAAGATGATGTGGGGAGGCTGGGATGGAGCGGCCGAGGGCTGCTCGCCGGCCTCCCCGGGCCCGTCGGCCACGAGGCTCGGCTTGGCCCAGTCCCAGGACAGGTAGCCGAAGCTGAGCAGGCTGACCAGAGAGAAGCCGGTGAGGGCGTGCATCTCCAAGCCGGCCCGCGCGTCCGGGCGCGCAGGGCTCCCGGGGCCTCACCACCTCGCGCGCCCAGGGCGCACGGCTCGCCCGCCGGCCCGGATGCTGCGAGAACGCTCAGCGCTGCCGGGGGCCCCTCGCTGTCTGGTCCGGGGCTGGCGGCGGGACCTGCGCGGCCGCAGCGGGGCGCTCTGGGGAGGTCAAGCCCGCGCGGAGCGGCCTCCCGCTGCCTGAGCGCCAGCCCTGCGCGGCCCTCGCTCCCTCTCCCCCAGCTCAGCCCGGCCAGCCGGAGACGCGGCGTGGTGGCTTCCAAAAGGTGCCCCCCACCATCCTCTGCCTCTCCTCTTCCTTCTTGCCCTGGATTTCTCCCGCCTCCTAATTTCTCTCGCCTCTGCTTTCCCTTTCTCCTCCCCTCTACCCTCCAGCCCCCAGCCCGGCCTCTCGCCCTGCCTGGAGTCCTCAAAACAGTCAAGCTCCCCGCGGGGAGGTGGGCAGGACCCCAGAGGGGAAGAGGAGGGAGGCACGGGTTGGGCGGGTCTGGGGAGACACCGCGGGAGAGAATTCGAAAAAGTTGTAACATCTGCCCGGGCTGAGCCCCAGGTGGAGGGGCGGGACCCGGAGCAGCGGCTCCGCCCCCGGGCGGGAAGCCCAGGCACTCTCGGCCCTCTGGCTCCAACGCCCGCCCTGCCCGGACTGGGGAAAGGAGGGAGGGGGGCTGCTTGGAATTCGGTGGAACAGCTCCGGAATGGCCCGGTCAGACATTCCTAGATCATGGAGTCTTAGCATCTCTGAGTGCCAGCCCTGGAAGGTACGTGCATAATTGTCTAGTCCAACCGGGTCATTCCACAGATGGAGAAACTGAGGCCTTGAGATGGGCGGGAACTCATCTAAGTCATAGAGCAAGTTAAGTGGCTTCTTCCCTGGGCTCACAGAGGCTGTTTCAGTGGCAGCTCCTTTCTGTGAGCCAGCAGAGACAGCAATGGAGAATGGCAAACACTTTGCCTCATGCCAGGGGCTGGGAATCAGGAAACTAGGCCTTGGACTTGCCAGCTCCCCTCTCCTCAACCCCTCCCTCCTCCTCATTCAACAGTTCTCAACTAGAATTTTAGAATGCCAGCGCTGGAATCCAGAGGGCAGGAGCTGTTCTGTTCATCTTGTATCCACAGGGCCAGGCACACATACTAACTCAATCAATATCCATTGCATGAGTGGATGGATGAATGGGCCTCCAGGGTCACTCAGGCCAACTCCCACCCAAGAAAACCTCCACACCAGAGAATGCAAGCCTGGGGGACTCTGGGGCCAGGCAAGCATCATAAATGAGGAAAGCAGGGGGCAGCTGTATGGCCCTAAGGAGGCTGAAGGGCTACAACAGGTGAAAGACCACAGCCTTGTTTCCAGCGGACCATAGTCATGCAAGAATGTGGACCAGTGTTTCCAGATCTTCTGATTTTTCAAGAGGAACACCCAAATTCAGGTTATTATGAGAAATATTCCACTTTTTAAACGTTAGTCACTAATTTAAAGCAAAATTTAAGCATTTTGTAGGCCAAATTAAACTATCTGAGGACTGTATCAGGTCATTGGTGCTCGTTTGCAATCTCTGCTCTGCACCACTGTTTTCCAAAATTTTACTAGGCTACATTTTTAAATGGAAAAACTGGGCTAAACAAAACCAGTTAGACTTCTTTACTGCAAGGACTTCAAATATTTAACATGCACACGGCTGATCTCCAGGAGGGGGTTGGTTAGGGTGCATTTCCCAATGTTACGTGACCAAGGACCCTCTTTTTCCCACAGCTTCTTGCAGAGCCAGCGTTTGGGAACTTTGGGAAACAAAGACTGCCCAGGTGCATCTTCTCTCCTAGCGTCTTTCCCCTGCCAAGATTCTGTCATGATCCCTTCCCTCTCACTTAAAACCACTATGTGTGGGGAAAGAAACCAGACCTCCAAAATAGCAGCCCGTGTGAATCTGCATTTCGAAATGAGGGCTGCGTGGGGCCAGCCGCTCCTGTTTGCTCAAAGCCCCATATTTAGGGTGACCGGATTTATCAGAAGGGAAAACTGAGCCTGTTGTTCTGGCAGAAGAAATGTTGAGGACAGACAGGAAAAATACAGCCTCCTGAGGGGAAGGCTGCTAAAATGGTGCTTCTGGAGGCTTCTGCCGAGGCTGTCCTGGGAGTCAAAATGGGACAAATCACCGGAGGTCAGAGGGACTTGGGCTTTGCATTCCTTCCATTGTCCCAGACCTTGTTCAGGAGGAACTGGGCAGGGCTGCCTTCCCCCCTACTCCGTGCGCAAAGAGAAATGGTAGGGAGATGGGGTGGGGATTCTGCCTGGACCAAGATCCCAGGCTACAGATCTCTCTGGGGCTGTCATAGGGACAAGACAGGCAGTATTTCAGAGTTCCAGACTGCGGGCTCTGACATCAGACTGCTTGAGTTCAAATCCTGCCACTTATTTGGGGTCTGGCCTTGGGAAAGTTATTTTACCTCCTTCAGCCTCAATTTCTTCATCAGTAAAATGGGATAATAATATCAATGAGATACAGTACAATACTCAGTAAAGTGCCCAGCACATAGTAAGCACTCAATGAATGTGAATAGTTATGAGTTGTTCTCTGTGCTTTTGAGAGGAAGGACTAAGTCCTGTGGGTGAAAGTTGCAGGGAGACAGATTTCAGGCCAATTTAAGGGATTACTTTTGTAGGAATCTGGCAGCTTGCTTAATAAAAGAATGGCAGTGATCAGTGAATCACCATGTAGAGAAGAGTGAGTGGGCCTCTCGGGCCCAACTCTTCTTCCCCAATATGCACATTTCTTTTAAGAGTCTCTTGTGATCACCAAAACCCACACTGGCTGAGAGAGCACCATTCCCCCTCTAACATTCTAGGGAAATAAACACCGACCCTCAGCAATTCCTTTAATGCCATTACACAGCTGGACCAGGCTGGAACATTTAAACGAGACATTTCCAAAGGCTCAGGGATAAGGGAAATAAACACAAAGTATAATGTGAATCCAGGTCATATAGCTTTCAAGATTAGTTCACTCATCTTCCCTTTGTGTTCTCTACAACTGCAGTCCCCAACCCCTGGGCCGTGGACTAGTACCAGTCCCGTGGCCTGTTAGGAACCAGGCTGCACAGCAAGAGGTAAGCTGCGAGTGAGCAAAGCTTCATCTGTATTTACAGCTGCTCCGCATTGCTTGCATCACTGCCTGAGCTCTGCCTCCTCCCCCCCACCCCTTTACCCCCATCCGTGGAAAAATTGTCTTCCATGAAACTGGTCCCTTGTGCCAAAAAGGTTGGGGACTGCTGCAGTCTACAAGGTGCTTGCCTGCCTTCTTCCCTGGGACGATGTCCATCAGCCCTGCTCCCACCCAAGCAGACTCTCAAAACTCTAAGATGTCTCAAGTTCAGGCCCTAGAAATAAGGCTCAGAGAAACAGATGTTCCCTCTCCAGCCAGGCTAAACTAGCCTTTTCAGTTTCTATCTCAGGACCCAGCTGTTTCCAAGATGATTTACACCAGTAATGTCCACCCCATACAGGAAAAATCTGTCTCCCCATTCACACAGATGTGCTCTTCTCCCAAAGGACATCCACATTAAAACACAAGAAACCTAATATCTGCACACAAAATGCAGATCAGATGTGGCAGGAGCATAGTTTTGTTACTTCCTGTCAGAGCTTTCCATGAATGAAATCAGACTTCAAAAAGTACTGAGCTCCCATTACTGGATCCATGCAAGAAGGGGGTAAAGCGCCCATCTGTCCAGGAGGTAATAGAAGAGATTCCTGAACTAAAATGGGGAGCAAAACTAAAGGACCTTGAAAGTTCTTTCCCGTTTGAAAGTGTTATGATTCTAATTATTTGTTCCCAGACAACTTTTTAGAATATGGATAAAAGTGAAAAACTGGTTGAGTCTGTTTTGTGGCTACATCTTTCATTGCCATGCGTGTGTGTGTGTGTGTGTGTGCATGTGAGAGGGTAGGTATATAATATAAGTATGTTTGGCCATCTTTGAACTCAAATTATCTTAGTACAGATATTTCCTTCTGACTTCTTGTCCTTGGCAAAGACCTTACGCACAGATTTGCATGCTGTCATCCTCTCTCTGGGGGTCAATTTGTCTAGGCTAGACCAAATCAAAGACCTGCAAGAAAACGTATAAGGCCTCTGAATAGTCAAAAATATCACAGAGTTCAATCCCTTAACTCAAAGCAGAGCTCCTCAGGCCTTCCTCACTCAAGCCTACTGACTCTTACTTCACATACATTTTGTACAAGGCTAATCATTTCATTTCCCAGTCCAAGAATATTAGAAGCAGTTCAGATGGAATATATAAGAACGTGGCTTGAAGCAATTGCCTATTTTATAGTAAAATATATTTATATGTTTCACATTGAAAACATTAGGGAGAAATAAAAGAATAAACATAAAAATCTGACTTATGAATTCCAAAAGCCTGGGAGTTTAGGGTCATTTGGTGCAGGAGCAAAGAGCTATATCCCCAACAGACCAAAGGGCATCACCAAATCACAGCCCTGCATGGAAATGAATGATGGGTCACCCTCCAGAGTTTAAATACTGATCAGGATCCTCTTTTTAAGAAAGCCAGGAAAGGTATCATCTATTTTTTACAGTTTCCATCCAAAATGGTTAATATGAAAAGTTCACAGTGTGAGCCACGCTTCAGTTGTAGAACATGCTAACCGCAGACACAGACCCAGGAAGGCAGTAATGTTCTCAGCAGGTTCCGTGGTGACAGGGACTGTGATGCTGGAGGTCATTCTCAGCAATCCAACAAGGGTACACTCTCTCCCTGGGGGGCAGGCCCATCTCATCCACCTTCTGCCTCCTCTTGGCAGCCCACAGATGCCAGCATTGTGTTCAAGCCCTGTGATCCTCTGTAGCTGGAAAAGGCATGTGGCACTTGGTGTGGGAGCACAGAATCCCACTCTGGTGCCCTTTCTGGCAGTTGGGCCATATCCTCTTAGTGAGCAGCTTCTCTGTTTGCAAAAGAACTTAGGGAGAAACCCCTCAGGATCCCTTGGCCACCTAGTTTAGTGACCACTGGTTCTTACTGTAACTCCCACGCTCTCTACTAGTGCATCATTCATTCTAATGAATGAATGATTAATGGAAAGGCCAGGGGTGTTTAAGAAAGGCACACTGGCTGCATTATAGAGAATGGATTGCAGGGGCCCCTGTTAGACGTCCATGTAGAAAGTCCAGGTGGAGACACGCCTGCTTGGAGGAGTCGCTCTCCCCAGTAGGCAGGCTGAGGGAGTATCTGAGGCCCAGTTCTTGCTGGATATCACTTGGGTAAAATGGTTCTGGGAGAAAAGAGGTTTTCCTCCTTGATGCTGGGGCATCTCCCTTATCATTTCTAGGGGGGGACACACATCCCCCTCTGACTTTTGTTTCCGGCCCTCTGGGTGGTCTCACTGAGTGCCCCTTGTCTTAGTGGTCAGGTTCCCCATATCAGGCAAAGCTTTGAGCCAGGAGTGGCAGAGCCTGGGCACCCATAGCCCCTTGCCTTTAACCCTTCATGGGGCCCAGCCCTGGGCATTTCAATGGCTCCTTTCTCTGGCACTCAATGAAACATTCTTCCAAGTAGATTATTGAAAGCAGAGCTCCAGGTACACAATGGGCGCTCTGTGCTCACAGCCGCTGCCCAATCTGTTTGCCCAGCCTGACTGTGGCCTCACCTCTCCGCACACTCCCCACCCTCCACCCACCCGACCCCGGCCCCACCCCGAGGCCAGCTCAAAGGGAGGCCAGGCTGTATGAAAGGACTTGTTCTCCATGTTCTCAGAAGTTCCCACCATGGCCTCTGCCAGCCTTGGGAGGAATTACCCTAATGGGACCCAGGCCTGCCTCCAGCTCATCCATCCGGGGCCCTGCCCGGACTTTGATGTCCGGAGGCTTCTGTCCTCACTGGTTAGCTGAAGTTTCTCTCTTACATACATACACACACGCTTTCAAGTAAAAACGTGAAGTCCCAAGGAATCAGACAGAGAGTGGGGGTGCTAAGATGCAGACAATTGGAGGTGCTCCCAAAAGTGAGGAAGGCAGGCTGCCCCCAGCCCCCCAGTCCCCCAGCCCCTACCCTGAGTGCCTTTGAAGGTTCAGGGAAGGAAAAAGTGTATCCTGGTTAACTGTGAAACCCTTGGAACCAGATTGCCTGTGTCCCAGCCCAGCTCTGCCATTTGCTAGCTGTGTAGTCACTTAGCTACCTGAGTTAACCTCTCTTTATTTGTAAAATGGGAATAATAATAATAATATATAACCTCATAAGGTGGTTGTGAGGATTACAACAGGCAAGGCATGTGAAGCTCTTAGCACAGTGCTTAGTATATCGTAAGCTATCTCGAGATAATAGCCATACTGTTATTATTGTTACCATACTTAGATTCTATTGTCATTATATTTAGATTCTATTTCTACAAGTGTATAGTCTCAGGACAAAAATCTACATTCCCCTGATCAAGTTATCGTCCTCCTCCAAAATTTTCAATAGCTACTAGCTGCCTGCAATAAAAAGCTCCAGCTCCTTAGCCTGGCTTCCAGCGCCAGAACTTTGCCTTCCTTCTTTTTGATAATAGTCACTGGACACATGGAAGGTAAGTGGGTCCCATCCCTACTGTTACCGTTGTCATTGTCATCATCTACTGCACTTGGAAAAACTGGCCTGTAGCACTAATGATAAGAAGACCCTGCCTGAAAAAAGAACCAAAAACTCTGAATCGATATCAAATTGAAATTTGAAAGCAATAATAATGATAATACAATAGCTTGCATTTATTGAACATCGACTATGCCAGATACCATGCACAACTCTTCATATCCTTTATCTCACTTAATTGTCACATAGTCTTATGAGATAGGTAAAATTATTATCTCACAGATGGAGAAACTGAGAAACACAGAAAGGATAAGTAATTTGCCCAAGGTCACACAGCTTGAAAGTGTCAAAGCCAGGATTTGAACCTAGGTCTCAGACCTAATACCTGCTGTGTTAAAGACCCCCCTTCCCCATTTTCTCTCTTGTTGCCCAGCCTGTGAATGGGGTCCCCTCTGCCCTTGAGTGGTTAGGTGTGACACTCCCAGTGCACTGGAATGCCCTGGCAGCCCCCAGAGGCCCTGGTAGGTGTGGTGGGCCTAGAAATGACACAGATGCTCATGGGTGCTCTGGGAGTCCCACCACCACCACCACCACTGTGCTGACATCCTGGATGGAGCTGCCTACAGCATTGCTCCCCTCCTCAGGGACAGAGTGGGAATGGATCCTTCTTGGAAGCTGCTCTCAGGCCTGTCCCCTGCCCTTCCCATTCCCTCCCTGAGGCCCCACTGCTTGCTCTAATAGCTTCAGGATGTCCCAAAGCCCTTGGGGGCAGAGGCTTTCTCTGGCTGTCTATCTTCTCAGACTCAGGTGTCACCTGTCAGCTCTGCCTCCTGATAAAACAAGAGCAGTTTCCCAGGGCAGCAATCTTGCTGGGCTTTTCTTCTAAGGGACAGCGCAACCCAGCCCCCGCTTCCTCCTGGCCCTGGCTAGACTGCTTGAAGCTAGGGATGCTCACTAATAACAGGGATGAGGCTTGCCTCTGTTCCCATGGCAACTGCTGTGCTCTACTTAGTCAATCACTTTTGAAGCTCCTGCTGGTGTGAAAGTTATTTTGCATAGAAGTGCTGAGCCCTTATCCAAGAACTCTGCTCTGGGTCTTTAGATCCTTCCAGGTCCCTTAAAAGTTCATTTTCTCTCCCCCAACCCTTTGTTGAAGTCCTTTAATCTTCAAAGTCCTACACAAATCCCACCTCTTCCAAGAGACCTTTCCAGGCCCCTCCCACGAGGAGTCAATCTCTTGCTCTCCACACTCCCCTGGGGCATGTTTATGGCTCTATTAGATCACAGTCTGCCTGTTTCACAGTAATTTATGTGTCTCCTTCTGAGCCCCTGGTGAGTGATCAGCCCGTAGTAGGTGCTAAACAAACATTTGTTTGAATTTATTTGAATTTCCCTTTCAGGGTTTTTAAAAATTACTATTATTAACCGTACAGACCGTTACTAATAATCCCTTACGCTTGTAAAATTATTTACAGTTTATATATAGCTTCATGCTTGAGGGCACTGCTTTAAACCCCAGCTCCACCCTTCCTAGCCTTGTGACAGTGTACAAACCTTGTAACCTTTCCCAACCTGCTTCTCATCGGGAAGATAGATTGTTGTAAAGATTAAAATAAATGTGTAAAGAGTTTTCTTAGCACAGAACCAGATGCCTAGTGATGCCCCAATAAATGTTAGCTCTTCTTATAACTCATGGTCTCGTTTGGACCTCACAAAAGCTCTAGGATGTGAAAAAGGCAGGGGTTTTGCTAGCGTCACCATTGTCATCAGTGACATATGAAGAGACTGGGGCGCAGAGAGGTTAAGATTTGCCTAAATGTTCACACTTTAGTCAAACACTGTGGTGGGCATCGGCTGTCTGCCCTGCAGCAATTTCCCCTTTCCTGGTGACAGAACCCAGATTTTCCTCGGAGAACTACTTCTCCCCACTGGTGGGTTGACTCCAGGAGTCCTCTGACTTGGACAATCAGAGCATCACATGTCCCTGGCCACAGTGATTAGTTTAGTAATGGACAAGTGACCCAAGACTGTCTGGTGAGACTCAATTCTGAGATTTTTGTATAAATTTTTGAGAACAAGATTGTCTCTTTTTCTGCTGGACTTGGAGAAAGAGGATTGGAAGCCTGGACCTGCCTGGGGCTAATCGTAACAAAGAGGAAAGCAAAATGAGAGGGTCGAGACAGATTCCTAATAACATCATTTGAGCACATGAATCCTTTCCAGTCATACCTGAAGCTAGAACCACTCATGGACTTTAGTCAGGTGAACCAATACATTCCTTCTTTCTTATGCCAATTTGTGTTGGTGTCTGTCATTTGTTACTGAATGAGTATCAGCTACTGCCAGCTGCTGTTTGCTCCACACAGCATGCAGAGTCAAGGACAAGTACTCACTGAGCAACTATTTAGTGTCTCTCACTTCCCTGGGCTCAAAGGGTGGACAAGACAAACCACCTGGCCCTCTTGGAGTTGATAGCCCATTGTCGCCCCCCCCTTGACATATGAAAGATACTGAGGCTCAGAGAGGAGAATGCCCCCAAATATGAGTCCTTCACATGAATAAGAGTGCCATGGTCATGAATGAGGCTGGGCTAGAGCTGAGGCAGGCAGCTGGGATGTGTTGGTCACCAGCAGGAAGGGCCGGTTTAGAGACTAGTGAGTTTCTGCTCAGCAGGAAGTTTCCAGGCCAAGGCTGGAGGTTGGACCTGGAGGCTGAGACTCTAGTCCCTAGGGTCCAGGACTCCAGGCAGGGGGTAGTTTCCTGGGAGCAGCATGGCTCCGAGGTCTCATTTGAAGGTGTTGATTCCCATGCTCCTGGCTTAATGGATGGACTCTCCCTTCGGTCTGGAACTCTGATTGTTAAAGGGCACCCCAGCATCAAGACTCTCCTGGAAGGAGATATCTTCTCACAGGAGATTTCAAAACACTTATCAACAGGAAAGGTCCCATTTTATAGCCTAAACTGAGGCTAGTTTTTTCCTTTATCTGATGAGCCATCCTTGGGAGAACCCAGCCTCTCCGGGGGTTGTGACGTCTAGAAGTTGGATTTACACTCAGCTTGCTGTGTTTGTCTCTGCCTCCTCAGCTCCTAGCACAGGGCCGGGCATATGGTGGATGAGTAAGTCTTTCTCTCATGGACGTCTGTGGGATTTTTTAAGATGAGGAGAGGCACACATCCTGAGGCAGACTGACCATGAAACTAGTGCAGCTTAAGCATCCAGACCCCTCCCTGGCACAGGCCCCTCTCTAAACCCTGCTTGGGGCCCTGGCAATGTGTTCATGTGATCATGTGCTTCCGTGAAAGTTGAGCAAGTCATTAGCTGCAATCAGCTGTGATCAATGACTCTTTTCACTCTGACCACTGTCATTTTTCATGTCATTTTCCCTCATGTCAGATGGCTTTCAAAGGGTCATGGCATTTTTGGGGTCTGACTCAGGGGATGTCAAATTAGGGATAAAGGTACAGTTAAGTCGGCTGTCTCTGTATAGACGTGTCTTCCAGGACTCTCTTGCTGTCCACTGAGCCGACTCACCTGGCATAGTGACGCAAAGGTGCAGGCTCAGAGCTTGGATGGCAATGTGGATGTGTCTTCCAGTACCTGGCAAAAGAAGTATGAGTGTTGGACAAGAGAGACAATTTGAAATCTCTCTTTCAAAGAGAGGAGCCAGGAGCTAGGCTGTGGGAAATTCTTCTAATTATCAGACCTGTAAAATTGTAAGCAGAAGACTCGGTGCTCAGAGATGCTTAAACAAAATGGGACTTATTTCCTGTGAGGAATATTCTCTGTAATACAGTGCATACCATTATAACTACACCTTAACCTTTTTTTCCCTTTTGATGGGTGTCATGTTGTTATGGGTGCCTCCCCCTGCCAAAAAAAAGATATGTTGAAGCCTTAACCCCAAGTACCTCAGAAGGTGACCTTACTTGAAAACAGGGTCTTTATAGAGGTAATCAGGTTAAAATAGGGTCATTAGGGTGGACCCTTATCCAGTATGACTAGTGTCCTTATTAAAAAGGAAATTTGGACACAGAGACAGATATACAGAGGGAGAACACCTTGAAAGCAGAGATTGCGGTGATGCATCTGTGAGCCAAGCAACACCAAAGACTGCCAGCAAAGCACCAGAAGCCAGGAGAGAGCGTAGGACAGATTCCCCCTCACAGCTCTCAGAAGGAACCAACCCTGCCGACACCTTGATCTTGGACTTCAAGCCTTTAGAAACAGGAGGCAATACATTTCTATTGTTTAAGCCACCCAGTCTGTGGTCCTTTGTTGTGGCAGCCCTAGCAAACTAATACACGTGTGAAATAGAATTAATCAGACCTGTGTCTATAGGCCACAAACCTACAGCAGTAACACAAACAGTGAGTATATGCATATGGGAAGTCTCATGTTTTATGCATTCCAGCCACCAAAAATTAAAAAGAAAAATTCAATTAACCATGCAAGAGGAAAGGCTGGATTATCTTTCCATTCTATGTATAGAAAATGATTACAAAACCTTTTCCTATCAGGAATATACCTAAGATGGCACCGGTGGCCTGTCCTCATCCTCCAAACACCACACTTCTCCTGCCCTCTGGGTCTGTCTTCCATCCTCTGCTGCCAGGACTTCCCTCCCCTTGGGCCTGTGTATGCTCCTCAGATTCTATTTAAAAAAACAACTGGCTGGGCTCTGCTCCTGTGGGCCCAGACTCAGATCTGAGGTTCTAAAGAATTGAGGGGCCAAGTGGCCTGGCCTCTACCTCCAAACTGCCCTTCTCCATCACTTTCCATTCCCTCCCCCGATCCAGAAAATGAAATCAGAGTTATTTCCTCCCAAAACCTCCAAGGATGTTGCCTTCATATTTGGCCATGAACAGATGAACTGCCTAATTACCCTGTGAAAGGCCATCTAAACATTGGCCATTCCGCTGGGTTTTTCTTTCCACCTTTTCCTCCTCCTCCCCCCTGGCCTGGCCTCCAGCCTCTCTTTTGTTTTCCTTGCTCCACAGTGTCCTCAGAGGAACCCCAGCCCTCGTCTCCCTCTACCGCCCACCTCCACCTGCCTCTCTGCCTTTACCACCAGCCTCCTTGGCCGACTCTCTAACCTAGTGACCACCAACAGTCAAGTTTTTCTCAGGATTCTGTCTGGGGCTCTTGGCTTAGAGCCTAGGGAGGAGCAGAGGGAACCAAAAAGTGATTCAATCACAGGGTCCAGGCTGGGATGTGGTGGCTGATATTGTGGAGGGTTCTACCTAGAGCACCTTCAAATACAACTTGAGGCATCAAGATTCTGAACCCAGCACAAAGAGGGCATCAGTCAGGAGCCTATGGGTGGTAGAACCCAACTTGCCAGCTTGGGCAAGAAGGAGGAATCCCCTGATTTGTGTAACCACAAGGAAAAAGACAGGATAGAGCACAGCTTTAGAGATGACCTGAACTCTTCCCATCTTTTACCTTTACCCCTCTTTGGGTGTTGTTATCATTCTTCCAGACAAGTATCCCTCAGGATGACCCCACTCTTGTGGTCCAAGCTAAAATGTACCAGAGAATTCATACATTGCTGACAGGGATGTAAAATGGTGCAGCCACTGTGGAGAACAGTTGGGTGGTTCCTCACAAAGTTAGGCATAGAATTACCACATGACCCAGCAATTCCCCGGCTAGGTATATACCCAAAAGAGTTGACAACAGGGACTCGGATACGCGTACCTGAATGTTCATAGTAGCATTTTTCACAATAGCCAAAAGGTGGAAACAGCCCAAATGTCCTTTCAATGGATGAATGAATAAACAAACTGTAGTAAATACACACAATGGAATATTATTCAACCATAAAAATAAATGAAGTCCTGATATATACTACAATCCAGATCAACTTCAAAAACATCATACAAAGTAAAAGAAACTACACACAAAAGTTCATATAGTGATTCCACTTTGGTGAAATGTCCAGAATAGGTAAATCCATAGAAATAGAATGTGGATTGGTGGTTGCAGGGTCTGGGGGAAAGGAGGAATAGAGAGGGATTCCTTTGGGGATGATGAAAGGTTTTGGAACTAGGTATAGGTGGTGGTTGCTCAACACTGTGAAAGTACTAAATGCCATTGAATTTATTTGCTTTAAATGGTTAATTTTAGGTTATGTGAAGTTCACCACAATAAAATTTAAAAGTTCCAGAGAGGAGCTCTGATTGGCTGATCTTGGGTCAGACGCTTACCCTGCCCAATCAACAGGGTCTAGGGGTAGGATCTACAAAAAAAAGGGCAGTCCCCATTGCAGTGCCATGATTGCAGCCAGGGGAAGTCACATTCCTGAAGAGTGGATGACAGAGTTCTCTACTGGGAAAATGAAGCTTTAGTTTAATAAATAAGAAGTGACCCAATCAAACAATCAGAGCTAGGAGAGAATTTAGAACTATTCCATCAATATCGTTGGCCATTAGCGACCTGTGGCTATTTACATTTAAATTAATTCAGTTCCTAAATAGCAATAGCTATCTTTCAAGAGCTAGTTAGTGATAGCACACTGGGAGGCTTTTCCATCATCACAGAAAGTTTTTGTGTTTCCATCATTACAGAAAGGCTTTTCCATCATCATATAGAGCTTTTCCATCATCACAGAAAGTTCTGTTGGAGAGCATTAACTCAGAGATTGCAGAGTATGACCCCTTCATTTTTATCAGTGAGAAAAATGAGGCCTAGAGATAAAAAGGGACTTACATAAACACACCAACAATTTAGGGCCACAGCCAGAACCAACACTCAGGCCTTAGTTTAGGAGAAGTGGAGATGAAGTTTTTAATTAAACAGAAGCTCTATTGTCTCACTATTTACAAAAACAACATTCTTGTTGCATGCAATTTAGAAAATCTGGAAAAAAATTAAGAAACAATAAAGATCAGCATAATTTCCATGACTCAGAGATTGTCATAGTTAACATTTATATATATCCTACTAGGATCTTTTTTCCTATGCATTTCCACTTATAGACACTCATATATGGATACAAATACATTTTATGCATTTTATTATGTCTCCTGCTTTTTTTCACTTAATATATCTTGGACATTTTTATGTCATCATATGTAGATACCATCATTTTAATATCTGTGAGAGATTCGCTTTGAATGGAAGATTCCAAAAGCCTTCTTTGATGAAGTGGCATTTAAACAGGCCCTTGAAATCAGGAGGCAGAGATGGTGGCCAGGGCATTCCCAACGGAGGGCAAAGTGTAGACAAAGTCAAGTCAGTGACAGGACACTCTGCCCATCAGAAGCTGGCTCTTGATAGATGCAGGAATTGGGGCTCAGAGAGGCAAGGTAATGTTACCAAGGTCATACGATGAGCCAATGTCAAGGACTTGAACGCAGGACTCCCAACTCTCAGTCCTGGGCTTTGGCCTCCACAAAGTCCAGTCTTGACTCTTCACATTGGCATTCGAAGCCCTGCATCACCTGGTTCTCACCCACTTTCATTATCTTCATCACAGATGACAGCCCATCATGGACCATCCTCTGCATCTGCTCCATGCACAGACAGGGAAAGCGAGGCCCATTGCGGGGAAGGGCTAAGTCATTGAACCAGCTAACAACAATCACTGGCCTGGAGACAGCCGTGAGCTGGGGCCTGGGCTGCATTCCACCACGAGACCTTCAGATCCTTTCCCCTTCTCCGCCTCTCCCAAAGGGCTGTGCCCACGTGACCCCTGAGTCACCTTGGCCTGCCTGCTGCTGTGAGTCAGCAGCATTCTTTGTGGCTGAGAGCAACTCAGCTGAGCCTCAGGGCCCTTCCCATGTACCTTGGTGAGCCTGGCACTTCCTCCAGCTAGGCTAGACTTAACAGAGTCAGCCAGCTGAGTGGCCTCAGGTCATGACCTAACAGCCTGGGAGCTGACCTGTGGGGGCCACAGGGATTCAGGTGACTCACAGAAACCCCAGCTTGCCTCTGAGCTGTCCAGAAGCCGGATGCTGACCCTGAATGCTCTCTGCACAGAGTGGAAAGTGCCAGCAACTGTCTGGGCTGGGAGAGGATGGTGGAGGCAGTGCGAAGGCTGTCTGACACTCCCCTCACCCCGTTTTGAGCAAGTCCCTCCCCACCTCTGAGTGGCAGGGAGGTGTTAAGAGCACAGGTTTTGCCACAAGACAAACCTGGGTTGGGGTTGGAGTCCCAACTCTGCCTCTTACTGTGTGACTGTAGCAAGTTGCTTAACCTCTCTGGGCCTCTGCAAATGGGAAAATAGGAAAACCAGTACCTGCTATTGTAGAACTACATGAGATAATGTATGTAATGCACTCAACACAGGATAGGACACAGAAGGCTCTCAGGAATTGGTAGCTGTTATTAAGATAATGGTAAATATTTTCCAAGGTCTCTTCTCACAATATCCTTTTATTTGTTCATTCATTTTTTCACTCATTCATTCATTTAACAAATATTTATTGAGCACCTACGGGGTGGGGCAGGGGGAACGAGCTCAGAACAGGACTTTCCGGGGATTGGGGTTCACCCAGTTGCTGATGTTCATAGGTAAGGCCTTTGCTGAGCAGAGAAAACACACATATTGACAGACATGGTTTCTGTCTTCGTGGAACTTATATTCTAGGGGGGGAAGTGAGACAATAAGCAGACAAATGGGTAACAAGCCAGAAAATGACAGACATGATGGAAGGTGAAGGGAGAGGCCACTGCAGATGGCGTGGCTGGGCAGCCTCTCTGAGAAGATGATGTTTCCTGAGACATGAGGGCTGAGCCATGAGGGACAGCCAGGCTGGTGAGGAGGCAGTAGGAGTGTTCCAGGCGCGGCAAGGGCAAGGGCAAGGCAGGCACCGGTGCCAGGAGAAGGCAGGACTGCAGTGGCAGGGGAGCAGCAGGAGACGAGGGCAGGGAGTGGCAGGACCTTTTCAGCCATGTTAAAACGTGTTCATTTCTTTCTGAATGCAAGTCCATGCCTCTGTAGGCTGGGGTGACAGAATCAGACCCTCAAATGCCTGAATCAGAACTAAGCTGGGAAGAGCTTGACCATTTTTCCAAGGGGGCATCCCTTGCGCTGTCCAGGCTGCTGTGACCCTCAGCCCTCCCGGCACTAGCAGGACCCTTGAAGGTGAGCCCCTCCCCAGAGTGAGAGGGGAGACCACAGCAAAGCTGCCCCATGCCGCACTATTTTTGGCAGGGGGCTGGGCCCTCCAGCTGCATCCCAGGAGTAAATCTGCCCAAATGGTTGGACCTGAAGAATGCAGAGCCCACCCCTACCCAAGACACAAGGAGCCTTTTCTCGCCCAGGCCCCTGGAGCGAGGCTTTCCAGGGGCTGGGGGTCACCTGATTTCTGCTGTTTATGGTTTAGGCCTTTGCTGAGCAGAGAAAACACAGCTGTCGGCCAGAGGCTCAGCACAACACCTGTAGGGAAGGGCCAGGCAGGGGAGGGGAGGGGGCTGCCCAGGCTTGCTGGGGTCCTCTCCCTGCCTACAAAGTTAGTCATGCTGGCATTCAAAGACATGCATCTACCTTGACTATCCTAAGCAGGGATGACAGCCTGCCATAGAGCCTCTCCCGAAGCCAGAGAGGATAATAATAATTGCCAGATAATAATTGCTAACATTGAGAACTTACTATATGGGTCAGGCAGTATGGGAAGAGCTTGACCAACGTTTCACAACAACCCTATGATGTGGTGACTCGTGTTACTGTCATTTTGCAGATGAGGAAACTGAGTCTTTGGGCAGTTCAATTACATGCCCAAGGGCAAGCAACTACTAAGTAGAGGAATCAGGATTTGAACCCAGGCCTTCTGACTCTAAAGCTCACTCTGTTTTTCGTAGTGTTTTATTTACTTCTATTAATTTTTTTCCTCAAAGGAAACTTCTTATTCCTACCATTAATGAAAACCCCATATTAGGCAAAGGTAAAAATAAAAGCCATGAGAACCAAATAGCATTAGTAAATTCCAGCTGTTGCTGTTCAAAGACCTGAGTCTGGGACCTGTTGTCCACTGATGAAAAAGAGATTAACAAATGTTGGAAAGGTGTCCATGATCCATGAGCCCTGAACCGAGCCTTTCTCCTTGAAATAAGCCGAAAGCTAAAATGGGACTGAGAAGGTAAAATCAGTTTTTCACTGAGCACTTCACTGTGACTTCGTGCAGCTTAGCCATGTGGTCTTCATTCATGCTATTCAGCAACCATTCCGGCCTTCGCCTGGCCACGTGGAAGGTTGACACCTCCTGGTCCCTTTGTGATTGGGTGGGGCCCCGTGACCAGTTCTGCCCTTTCTAAATGGCAAATTACTTCTGGGCTGTAACATTTAATTCCTGGTGTGAGGCCGGCCAGCACGCTCTTTTCCAGAGCCTGGGTCCCAGAGCGAGGACAGAGGAGAGGAAAGAGAGCCCCGCAGCTCAGCCATAACGATTATGTAACACGGACAAGAAAGCTTTGATGTTATAAGCCATTAAGACTTTAGGTGTTTATTTACTGCAGTATAATGTAAGCTATTCTGACTCAAACAGCAGTCATCAAGAATCATATTAAAGACGCAGCCCCCTTTTTCAGAGCCCGCAGTCTTAATTACTATGTTGTGCTAGACATTGGCCAAGCCAAGACTGGAGCAAAGCCTTCATGGTCCTTGTAGCATGTGCTTACCTTCACTGTAGTCTCCTTCCCTAAATCAACTACCTTGGAAAACTACCCGTTTCTCCAAGATGCCGTTGACTCTCCCCATCTCAGAGCTTGGCTTATGCTTTCCCCTCTGTCAAGAATGATACACGCCTCCATCTCTGCCCCAACCACAGTCATGGGTAAAGAAACAGACTGCCTGTGTTTGGATCTGAGCTCTGCAATTTGCCAGCTGTGTGATCTTGGGCTGGTCATTTAACCTCTCTGGGCCAGTTTCCTAATCTATAAAATGGAGGTGGTCATGACTGTATTACTCATAGAGCTGTTGTGAGGATTCAGTGTGTTAATATATGGAAAGCATATAGAACAATGTTTGACACATAGTAAAACATTTATAAGCATTAAATTATCAGTATTATCCCTGCTTGTTGAAATGCTGCCTATCTTTTGGGGCCCAACTCACATGTCATCATTTCCATGAATCCTTCCACAGTCCCCAAATGGAAGCAACCCTCTGCTTACTCCCAGGGCAAGTTGCACGGTGCCTCCACACTCCCAGCTTGTAAACTCCTTGGGCAGAGTCGCGTCTTCATCATCTGAATCTCCTGGCCTCCCTGCACAGTGCCAGCATATGGCCTTGCACACAGTGAGACCAAGGAATGGTGGTTACCTTGAACTGACTCAGGCCAGGGTAGGAGGGGCTCCTTGGGCGTCAGTGAAGTTCATGCAGGGGTAAGAAGGCTCTGCGGTCTTGCCTCTTGGGGTCTCATCAAGCCAGTGCATCAAAAGCCAGGGGCCTGCTCCCTTACTCCTGGTGTGTCACTTTGGATACAAGGTGTATTCGTTTCCTAGGGCTGCCATAACAATGTATCACAAACTGAGTGGCTTAAAACAACAGTAATTTATTCTCGCAGCTCTGGAGGCTAAAAAGTCCAAAATCAAGATGTCAGTAGGGCCATGCTACTCTGAAACTCAGGGTAGAATTCTTTCTTGCCTCTTTCTAGTTTCTAGTGGTCGCCATCGATCCTCATCCTGTAGATGCATCACTCCAGTCTCTGCCTCTGTTGTTACATGGTATTCTCTATGTGTGTCTTCTCTCTTCTTATAAGGATGCCATCATATTGGATTAGACTTCCCTCGCCAATCTAGTACAACTCATCTTAATTCAAGTTCATCTATAAGACTCTATCTCCAAATACAGTCATATGTCAATTAACAACTGGTATCTTTCTGAGAAATGTGTAATTTCATCATGTGTGAATATCATGGAGTGTACGTACACAAACCTAGATGGTGTAGCCTACTGTACACCTAGGCTATGTGGTACAGCCTATTGCTCCTGGGCTACAAACCTGTACAGCATATTACTGTATTCAATACTGTAAGCAGTTGTAACACAATGGGAAGTATTTGTGTATCTAAACATAGAAAAGACACAGTAAAAATATGGTATAAAAGATAAAAGATGGTACACCTGTATAGGTCACTTACCATGAATGGATCCTGCAGGACTGGAAGTTGCTGTGGGTGGGTCCATGAGTGAGTGGTGAGTGAATGTGAAGGCCTAGCACATTACTGAATGCTACTGTAGACTTTATAAACACTGTACACTTAGGCTACACTAAATTTATTTTTAATATTTTTCTTTCTTTAATAATAAATTAACTTTAGCTTAATATAACTTTTTTACTTTATAAACTTTTAAATTATTTTTACCTTTTTGACTCTTTTGTAATAACAGTGGCTTAAAACACAATCACATTGTACAGCTGTACGAAAATATTTTCTTTCTTTATATCCTTATTCTATAAGCTTTTATTCTATTTAAAAAATTAAAAAAATTTTTTTGTTAAAACTAAGACATAAACATATATATTAGCCTAGGCCTACACAGGGTCAGGATCATCAATATCACTCTCTTCCACCTCCACGTCTTGTCCAACTGGAAGGTCTTCAGGGGCAATTACCTGCACAGAGCTGTCATCTCCTATGTTAACAATGCCTTCTTCTGGAATACCTCCTGGATGACCTGCCTGAGGCTGTTTTACAGGTACCTTTTTTTAATACATAGAGGGGGAATACTCTAAAATAACAACAAAAAATATTAGTATAATAAATACATAAACCAGTAATATAGACGTTTATCATCATCAAGTATTATGTACTGTACATAATTGTATGTGCTACACTTTCACTTGACTGGCAGTGCAGCAGGTTAGTTTACACCAGCATCATCACAAACACATAAGAATGCATTGCACTATGATGGTATGATGGCTGCAGCGTCATTAGGTGATAGGGATTTTTCAGTGCCACCTAAACCTTACGGAACAACCGTTGTAGGTCCAATCCATCGTTGACTGAAACGTCATTATGCAGCACATGACTGTAATCTCACATTCACAGGTACTGGGGTTAGGGCTGCACATATCTTTTGCGGGGGATGCAATGCAGCCCATAACACCAGGAGTCAGGAGACAAGGACCCTTGACCTCTGACTTTCCCCATGGGGGCCACAGAAAGTAGGAGGGGGAGGGAGAGCAAGGGAGCTCTGGTCTGGGGACCAGGACACTCAGACTCTGCTTTCAGCTCCCAGCATGACCTTGGCCATTCCCCTTTTTCTGGGTCTCAATCTTCTTCATGATAAGATGAGGAAAAATGTCCCCCACCCAACCAGGTTCTTGTGAGACCCAAATAAGGTAGGGAACATGAAGGGGCTTTGCAGTTTGAATACCCATGCACAGATGAGAAGACTTCCTCTTAGGCCCTAACTGCTGTCTTGTGCCTCTTGGCAGAGAGTTATTACAAGAGTAGTTTTTCTACATGATCTAATTAGACACCCCGAGGCTGTTCCCACAGCCCTCCCACCTTCTCCTTTCCTGGGGTTCTCTCTGAGCCGCCCTGTCTTGCCGTGGACTCCTGGCTGCCTGCCCTCCTCTGGGCAGGCCCCCATCTCCGACACACGGTGGGGTCAGGCTCTGGAGACGCTCCCTGACCTCTGCTCAGCTCCCGGACTAGGCTCCTTTCTGTGCAGCCTAGCTTCCAGGGCAGCATCTCTCCGATGCCTTCCACTCCTTTCTTGAACTCCTGGCCTCAAATGATCCTCCCGCCTCGGCTTCCCACAGTGCTAGGATTATAAGCCCCAGCCAGCACGCCAGGCCCCCTTTCACTCCTTTCTCTCCTTACTCACCTCTTCCCTTCCCCAGAGGTTCAGGCACAGCCCCACATCTCTTCCCCGAGCCAGGACCTGGCCGAGCCCAGGTGACGTTGCAAGACGTCCAAGGTGGCCATTTTCAGGCAGGCTCCACTTAATCGTAACAGTAAGTGCTTCCCTGTGCCACACACGTCAGCTCATGGCACCCTCACGAGGACTCTCTCATTAGTCCCATTTTACAGATGAAGGCCTGTGACACTCACCGTAGTGAGTAGTTGAACAGGGGCTCCCACCCAGGGCAGTGCATACCAAAGCCCTCTGTGCAAGCTCTCCACGCCACACCTCTCAGGAAGAGCAGTGTCTGCAGAGCCCATCCGCGCCACAACCCTGAGGGATGGGGAACTCGCCCGGGGCCACCGAGTGAGCCAAGGGCCTGCTCCTTTTCCAGAGAATCCAGCTGTTTCCTCTAATGAGGGGTTGGGATAGAGTTAGGAGGGGTTAGCATCGTAGAACTTTGCAAGCTTGGGCAAGACCTTGGAGAAGGGAATGAGCAAGGGATCCTGTCTTCTGGATGTTCTCATAAATATTAATAATTACCAGAGCTGATATTTATCTGGTGCTTACTATGTACCAAGCACTATTCTAAGCAATTACACATACATTAACCAGCTTAATCCTCACAAAAACTATCATCGTCACTTTACAGATAAGGAAACTGAAGCATGAAAAAGTGATGTCCACACAGCTACTAAGTGATGGAGCTGCAATTGAACACAGCAGGCACCAGAGTCAAGCTCTGAAGCACTGACGAAGCGTTTCTCAGACAGTCACTCACACAGCTTTTTGTATATAGAACTGCCCAGGCTCGCCCCCACCCCAACCTGAGAACACACAAGGACAAAGGACTGGTCATCACACCCCACATGAACCCCAAGCCCTTGTCTTCAACCTTCTGAACATTTGTCCCCCAGACTAAAGGCCATTTATATAGACCTGGATCCCTTTATATGGGTCTGGATCGCTTTTAGAAGAAAAATACAATTTTCTTTTCCATTCAACAAGCCCATGTTTTTCTCCCCTCCTTCCAGCCTCAGTGTTTATTTCGGCAAGAAAATAGCCTTTGAGGTCCTCACGTCTTGAAAGCTGAGAGGGAGAGGGAGGCACTGCAAACATTCAAAAGCATGTCCGTGTTTTGGTTAGAACATGAAAGTTTTAAGGATTAATAACAGTTTTTGGAATCCACAGACCCTGCTGCTTTTTCAAGGTGAAAAATACAACCCCTTGAATATCACAGCTGTTGGGGGTCTGAGGGAAAAAACCCATTGGCAGCCGTGCTGAGGGTCTCCTTAGGCGGAGTCTGATGAGGAACAGCCCCAAATGCCCAAGGGGATGTTTTCATAGCTTTACGGCAAAAAGACTGTAAGAACAAAGTAGACGTTCTTGAAGCTCCATTCCCTCTGTCGAAAGGATTGTCTTGTACCCAGGGGTTATCCCCTTCCTGCTTTGTTTGATGTCAAAAGTCCTTTCTTTAAGGAAACTGTCACTATATTAAACAATACAAAAATACTTCATATTAAAAGTACTTCAGCGGAAGAAAATAGTTGGCAATCCTATCTCAGTCTCCCAGTTCTTACTTTTTCGGAATGTTTCTGGTTTGGGAAATCTCAGTTCTGAGACTACAACTGAAGAGCAAGAAAGAGATGGACACACATTGTCACAACCCCAAGTCAAAACAAGGGCCTCATAAGACAACACCACAGCGCAGAGGAGGGTTCCGGGGAGGTCGCTGTAGCTGCGGGTCCTCAGAAATGAAGGGCAGGTGCCATGACACACCCTGAGCCACAGTGAGCTCCTAGGAGAGGGAAGGAAATGAACAAAGCTATGGAGGAAGAAGCACAACCATGCTAAGAGGACACCTGCTTGTCCACGGGCTCCCCCAGAAGCCAATTTCATCTACTTTGCCCCACCACCCTGCAAGGAACATACTCCCATTATCCCCATCTGACACCCAAGGAAGCTGAGGCACAGTAAGGTTAAAGTCATGCACAAGGTCACACAGCAAGCAGGGGCAGAGCTGGGGTTCTCACTCAGACCACCTGGCAAGACTGACTACATAATTTGTAGGCCCAGTACAAAATGAAAATGAGGGGCCCCTTGCTCATAAATTATTAAGAATTTTTAAATGGTGACAGCAGACTATTCAACCAAGCATGTGGCCCTTCTAAGTGTGGGACCTGTGCAGTGACTCAGGTTGCACACTCATGACACCGGCCCAGCTTCTGAGCTTGAAAGTCCAGCTCTTTCTTTTACATGCCAGTACTTTCCATTAGATGGTGGAGTTAAGTCAAACAGGGAAAGCAAAACCTAAAATTATCTATTCAGTAAAATCTACAGTATACCTTTTAGTCAGGTATAATATACAATATACCAAATTATCCATCAATGGGCATATTTGGGGGGTGAGACAATACATGAATTTTTCTTACTTTTATATATAACTACTTTTTAATATAAGTATGAATTTTTTAAAAATAGGAAAGAAGTGGGTGTTTGTTGTGTTTTGGTAGCTTTACCTGTAGGACAGGGAAGAATTATGACGTTTCCTGGCCATTCTCCTGGCTTCCCTTCCAGCGCCACTTGGTTCCTCTTTGCCTGTCATCCCTTCTGACTCTGGACCTCTACCCTCCCCACTTCAAGGCCCCAGCCCGGCTCTGGCCTTTAGCTAATTGTCAGGACTAGAGTGTGCTGTGATCAAGCAGAGCTTGCCTGGGAGAGAAACTAGGTCTAGTCCACCAGAAACTGGGTCATGCTCTGCCATGAATGTGCTGTGTGGCCTTAGGCAAGTCCCTTTCTTTCTCTGAGCCTGATGTTGCAATAGGGTCCTTTTACACAGTGTGGTCTACCGCTCAGTTAGTACAACAGTCAAGGAAGTAATTCCACTCACAGAGACCCTTTCTTGAGTTTCCTCCTTCTCCACAAAGAGCAAAAAGGCAGTGAAGCAGAATGGTCTGGAGAGACCCATTGTGGTAGAGTGGAAAGAGAGAATCTGAGTTGGAGATACTCCAGTGATCAGTATCTGCCCCTCTCAGGACATCTGTCCTCTCTGCTCCAGACTCTCCATGGCTTCCAACAGCCCCCAGATTAAACCCCCAACTCTTTACCATGGCCTTCCATGGTGCATCCTGCTGGCTTTATCTGCTTCCATTCCTGAGTCTTGCTGTGTGTGTCCCCCTCTCTCCAGCCCCATAACAGTCAGCATCATGTCAGCAGGGACCTTCTGTCTGGTTCCCCATTGTGTCCTCAGTGCTTAGACAGTCAATGAATATTTGATGAATGAATGAACGCGCCTCAATTTGCCTATCAATACAATGAGTAGTTAAGTATAATTCAGTAGTTCTGGTCACAGATGCCTTTTAAAATATAATGAAATTTAGGGATCCTCTGCCCAAGACAGCACAGACATAAAATTTTGCATTCAGTTTGGACGCGAGGTCCCTAGCCCCTTTGAAGCCTGCCCCAGAATCCCTGATCTTGCTCTGAGGTTTTCAGTTTGGGGAACAGAAAACAATGAAGATCAAATGTCTGTTCCTTTGATTGTAAAAAGTGCCCAGGATTTGGTGCTCTATCTTTGTAGAGATTATGTTTCCTCATTTGGAGCCAAAAGTGCCCTTTGGTGCCCCGTCCTGCACTCCTGTCCCTAACTCAGCAGACCCCTTGGCTGGGGAGACCAGGCTCTATCATTCTTGCTCATTGGTTGACCTCCCAGTTTTCCTTCTGGCCCCCTCCTCTCCTCTTCCTGCCGCTAGGATCTGAAGACAGCAGATCTGGATCCCTGGAGAAATGGTCTCCCTTAACACCAACATGGTCCCCCATCTATAAAACCTTTCAACTTCATAAACTCGTAACTGCAGAAATCTGTCCAAACATTCTGGGGCGGTTGTAACTATTGGTGTTGGCTTGCAGACATGAAGTGAGCTGCCAGAACTTTAATGAGGAAATATTTAACAGGCCCAGCCCAGGGTGACGGCCAGGGAGGGCGGGGAGCCTACGGACGGGTGCCAAGGAGCCGCGAGCTGGCCTCCGCTGGGCACAGTGGATGAGACAGGCTATCGATCATTTTCTCAGAAAAGCAAAATTGACTTAATCCTTTTACCCTTTGGGAATGTGGGCGGAAGAGGGTGAGATGGGTCAGAGATGGCAGGACAGCTGTCAGGAGCGAGAGCTTAGCCGGGGCTGAACTTATGTTGAGACCCATGTAGCCAGACAGATGAAAAAGGCACTTTCTCCCTCCCAGGCTGGGACACGCTGTCTTTTCCATGATTAATGTGGAGAGAATGGCTTAGACGCTTTTGAGGGCCGGCTAGGAGAAGTGGTCCTTTTTTCCTCCTCCCCAGACGCCTGTCTGGAGGATGGTGGGCAGGGAAGGGTCAATCGTGTTGGTGGGGGCTGCTGCAGGGCCACCTGGAACTTGCACAGGAATCCACATCACTGAACACCCAGGGCCCTGGCACCCGGGAGGCAGTCTGTGGGCGGCCTCAGGAAGAGGGGACTGCTGCAGTCCCAGCCAGGAAGCTACAGAGAAGCAACTACCCATGGCATTTCCCCTCCCACCAGCCACATGAAACAGTTCTTGGGGGACAGGGAGAGAGAACACACTTCAGAAGTGGGTGTGAAAACTTGGGCCTGGCAGACAAGATGCCATCCACAAGAAGGTGGCAACTCCATGGCCTTGGACCTCCTGGAGACTTTGTCGAAGGAGTTCCCTTCAGTCTGGTTGTCCGGAGACAGGGTCCCTTGGCTGTGAGGTTGGAAGAAACCGTTGCCCTCCCCTCTCTCCATAGGGTATGATGAAGACCTGGGCCCTGGGTGGGACTACACTTTGTGCCTATGGCTAGGTGGGCAATTCTAAAAGCTGGGTACCCAGAAGTACCAAGTCAGAACAGCATCTCTGACCTAACCACATGGCCCAACCACATCCTGGAGCCCCACTTTTAGAGCAGCTTACTCCAGGCCATGGAGAACCTATAAATTCCATGTACATGGAGAAATGAAGTTCAGGCTTGCACAAGCTGGGAAATAGGGCTCTTTCCCAACAGGGTGATAGATTTCTTCTCCCTTCATCATATCAACAGCTCTCAAGACCTTGCCTTGCTTAATGTTCTAGTCCCCACAAAGACTCTCCAAGACTCTCATAGAATGAAGCCCTACTCTCTTTATGGAAAAGACCCCAGAAATCTGCTTGCAGCCCTGGGGGACAGGCAAAGAGTGCTTAGGTGCCTGACTACTAGACAGAAGGAGAAACTGAGGCCCCGGGAAAAAGTTAAGTTCAAGTTATAGAACAGATTTTCCCTTGGAGGCCATTTGGCAACACACTGGTTTTACAAGTGGGAGCTCTGCAGCTCAGAGAACAGAGAAGACTGAATCCCCTCCACATGGCATTGCACCACACCCTCTGCCCTGGACCCCTGCCCGTGGCCTCCCCTTCCTCTGCTCCTGCCTCTGGAGGGGGCCCAGCAGGCCGTCCCTCCGCAGATTTGCCCCCAGTTCCAGCAGAAGTCAGGCCTGGGCCACAAGAGCCTCAAGAACTTCATCATAGCCGAGGGGGCCCCGGAAAGTAACAGATGCTGGGAAAGGAGTCGAGAAAGCTGCTTTCAGTTCCTGATCTCTGCTGCAAACCCTGTGACTTTGCGGGGGCCCTTCACAAATATCCTTAATATTTGAAGAGCATATTATGTTTTAAAAGGCTCTTTCACATATGTTATTTCATTCTATCCTTAATCTCTTGGGGCCTCAGTTTCTTCACATCAAAATGAGGGAATTGGGCTGACAGATGGCTTCAAGGGTTTCTCTCCCACATGCTAATATTTTGTGAGACTATGTTTTACAGTATCTCATATATTATATTGTTCGTTTTAGGATTTATGGTGCTAAGATTCTGTGTTCTGGGATTCTAGAATCCTGGGCTTCTAAGATTCAATGGTCTTTGATTCTCAGAATATATGACCTTTTTGTTCTATGGTTGCATATGTCAGTGTTTCCCAAATTTCATTCATTCTCATACCACCTTTACCACATAGGCTATGTCTGCATACCACTTGTATTATTATTCACTTAGCATTTTCTTTAAATAGACACTTTTTTGACTTAAATAAATGTCTTTAAAATGGAAACTTTATATCACTATTGCAAATGGAAAACCAGTCTCACCTGCCATAAATAGGAGCTAAAAGTAAAAATAAATACAATAAAAACAATGCTATTAAACTCTAACTAGATACTGTTGCTTGCCAAAGGCTCCAAGCCAAAGGCTTGCTCCTTAAAAAAAAATTTTAATATATATATATTAGCAAGGTTTAGAGAGGTATTAAAGACATGTTAGCATCAAATTGAAACCATATAATGAGAAGGTCTGAAAATACAACTGAACTTTTCATTTCTTTCTCATTAAGTGGTTCTGTGTTGTTCAGTGCTGTAGCTGGACATCACCTATGTTCATCGCAGGGGTATGTCCCTTCACTAGGTAAAACACCTCACTCTGCTATGTAGGTGAAGGAACCTGGACTCCGACCTCCCAGGCCACACACATATTGTCCGGTTGGTTTCTTCTCTTCTGAGCTCTGAAAAGCTTTGCATTATTGCAAAAGTAGTCCCTCAGATTCAGGCCTGGGGCTTTCCTCTGCTGGTCTCCCTCTGGATAAGAAGAGGCAGACTAGAAACTCTCCAAGCCTATCACTTGGAGACATGAGTGACTCCGGAGCCACTGATAGGACTCAGCCGGGGAGAAGTGTACTTGCTTTAGTGCAGCTCTAGTGATAGACAGCTGGGCCTTCAGGTGATGCCTTTGCCTGAGGGGCAGAGAGAGCAGGTACAACCCCTGTGGTGCTGGCCCCCCAGAGTCAGCGGTGGGGGCTGCAGGAAGAGGCTGTTGTGACCCAGCACACCACTGGAGCTGTGTTTATCCTCCCTGGGGCTGTCTGTAGAGCCAGGGTGGTATCAGGACAGGCCCTGACCTGTGGGCAAGAGGACCCAAGTTCTAACCCCACACACTGCTGGCCCACTACGTGACCTTGAGTAAGTCCCTTCTCCTCTGGGGTACAACTTCCTCATTGTAGAATCAGGGTGCACATAGACTGGCTCTGTGAGGAGCAGTGGTGTCTGGTTGCTTGCTGGCCCACACTGTATCTTCAGCACATGTTCACATGCAAATAAATGGGGGCTGCTATTATTGTTGTAACAATAATAATTATTATTTGATCCTCACGATACTTTGAGGAAGGGTGGGATGGGCAACAATTTTCTCATTATCAGGGGAAATATATATAAATGTTTTGATACATAGAAGTTCCCCATAAACTTGATAACAATACTTCTTTTTCCTTCCTGCCAGGCCACCTGGTGCCTGAAGGCAGCATCAGTCCTTGGCCTGGGCTCAGTTTCTAAAGCTGGCCTGGTGAAAACTTCTCCATGATAGTCAGAATCAGGGCTCTGATTACTTCGGGTAAGTCCCTTGGCTGCTCTGGGCCTCAGTTTCTCCATATGAAATAAAGGGATTAAACTGCCTGACCTCCAAGTTTCTTCCAGTCTTGGCATTGGGAATGGCAGATGCAGTGGTGCTCACCACAAGAAGGAAAAGATCTAACTGCTTGGACTCGCTTGGCTCAATGAAGATGCCGTCAGACTTACAATCAGCAGAATGGAGACAATTTGCCCTGTGGCCTGTGAGGACAGGGCATAGCCTTTATCCACAGACTGTAGGCAACCAGAGGACAGGGGCCATGCCTGTATTTACTGATCCTCATACCCTGAGCCCTGCAGAGTGCTCAATACATAAAAGTTGCTCAATAGATATTTATCAAACGAATGTATGTATGCTTGAACTACCATTCAATGATAAGCATTATTATTAGAAAACTGAGGTTGAAGTCAAATGCAATCAAGTTAATGCCCCTTGACCTTAAGCTCCAAAGACAGAAGGTCCCCTCTTTCTTTTCCTTCAGGTTCAAATTGCAGCATCACCCAGTCTAGGGGTGTATAAGGGGCATTCAACTATTAATTTATTTTAACTATCTAGAGAAAACTTCAAATCTATGGGCATCCTTAGGCTTTTTAACAGCCGTTTAGCCTGCCCAATAGTCATTCATTGATTTCACAAACACTTCTTGAGAATGTCGTTGTAGCTGAGACAACAGAGAGGGTGTGAGGGAGAGGCATGGAATTTGGGGAGTCTAGCTCTAATGGGAATTCTTTGTGTCATCTTGGGCAAGTTGCTTCTCTTCTACAGGCCATAGTGTTCTCATCTGTAAAATGGGGTGTTGGACTTGTTAATATCTAAGGATGTTTCCTTATTACCTATGTTCAAGGTCTTAAACTGTGAAGTACAGATTCCTAGCATGGCGGAACCAGAATTTTTAAAGAGATCTAGGAAGTAATTCATTCATCAAGCATTATCTGTAAATAATACATGAAATTACAACTCCTTTCATGTATGTTGGAGTTAGGAGGCTAATGCACTTTGCAAAAGAGTCTAATACTTTAAAGGGTAGATCCTTTGGTGTGAATGGCATCGGCTATCATCCTGACTTACACGGAGTTTACAGTCTAGCAAAGAAGAAAAAATCCAAACAATTTGAGTACAATGAGAGAACTAGATGTGGGTCCTGAAAGTTCAGAGACAGGAGAGACAGTAAAAGGCAAAAAAAGTTCTGTTAGGGGTCACAGACCCCACTGAGAGTCTGAGAGAATTACTGATCCTCCCCCACACAAAATGTACTAACTTTTACATACAATTTCTGGGTGATCATAGGCCTCCAAGTTCATCTCACAGACCTCATCACAGTTCTTAATCAAGGTTAAGAACTTTTTAAAAAATTTTTTTTCTTTCCACATGCATATTCTGCTTATGTAAAGAACTGATGATTTAGATAAACCCATAAGCAGAAGTTGGGCAAGTCTGGAGCAAATCCCTAATTTGAATTCCTGAACAAGAGCACCACACAAGTTATCAGGAGAGGCTGCAGACACACGAGGTCAGTGGCCTTGGGACCTGGGGGGGATCAGAGACAGAAGGGGTAGGGGAAGTGTGGGTGAAATAAACCATGAGCCATCTTCTCTGTTTCTTCTGTTAGACAAAACAATTCTTTACGCTGTTTTAGAAGACCAAACCCAAGAGCTTCATAAACATAAAAAGCAGAGCCTCTTAAATCATTGAGGAATTGTTTATGAATATAATTATTGGATTAAATCATCTGTTCATAATAAACAGAGACTGGGGCTGAGAATCCACAACCTCCATGATTGGATCCAGAAGAGCAAAGAATTGAGAAGGAGCCCTGTGGGAGCGAGACCCCATCCAAGATGGTCCTGTTCAGAGGCAAGGCCACCAGCTAGAAAATTCTGCCTTCATTCTCATGAACGTGTTCCTCGGGGTGGTAGAAACATGAGGGATATATAGGATTTAAAACGTGAAAATATGCTTTTGATCCTTCAGTGGTAATAATTTTAAAGGTCATGACCAAAGCCGTCAGTACTACAATTATGCTCAGCAGTCTCATGGCAGAGGACAAAGGACCCAATGGCAAAGCACAGTTTGATGGAGGCTGCTTGGCAGCCAAGGACGGAGACCCCCTGAGTGACTGTGGGGGTGGAATGACTGGAGGGGCTGGTGCTTCTCACACTTTAATGCATATCTGAATCACCAGGCATCTTGTCACAGTGTGGATTCTGATTCAATAGGTCTGGGATGCAGCTGAGAGTCTACATTTCCAACAGGCTCCAGGTGATGTCATGATGCTGGTTCACAGGCCACACTTTGAGAGTGAGGTCCAAGATAATGGCAGTGACAGCAGAGCTTAGCTAAACTCATGAACTTTAGAGTCAGATAGGCCTGAGTTCAAATTCTGCCATCCCTATCCCACTAGCTGAATAACCTTAGTGACTTAGCCTGTCTGAGACTCAGCTCCTTATCTGCAAAATAGGGACAACAGTATGATTATTTGTTTATTCAGTAAAAATCTATTAAGCATCTACTATGTGTCAGGCTTGTGCTAGGCACTGGAGAGGCAATGGTGAAACAAAACAGACCCAGTTCCTGCTCTCGTGGATCTGACAATCTTTGAGATGATGGATGTAAAGTTTTTAGCACAGTGCGTGGTGCATGGTAAGAGATCGACAAATGATATCTGGTTTTATTAGTAGTTGTATAGTATCATCAATTTCAAGCACCCAGAGGAGAAGAACCCTTCTATTAAGTGCTGCCTGCCTGGAAGAATCTGCACTTCATTTTGAGGTACAGGAGACACAGATGTGGAGCTACACGTTCCCTCCCAGTGAAGACCTCCTGGTCCAGTGGGAAGATGTGTATTCCGCCCAAGCACAGCACAAGTTAGAGCAGCATTCACTCTGTCCACACACTTGATCCTAATCCAGTGGCCTCCACTCACTTCTCGAAGCTGGCCTGGCTCTCTCTCGATTGCCCTGCCCCAACTGTGGTTTTCTTACTCTGCCTCCCATTTCTACCTTTTTCTTCACCACGTTAACTTGAAAAATGCTGTTTCCCCTCAGCAGGGATTGTGACCCCACTCCTGCTGGCCAGATGGCCTGTAGACCTCCCACTTGGAGCTATGCACCACTCCCTAGGTCTCCCTACCTTCCTGCCCACCGGGGCCACAAGAATGGATCAAGCTAGGCACCTGCGATGTGATGGGGCTCTGGAAAACGATCACAAAGACTTGCAGTGCTCCGAAGTCCAATGGAGTGCTCGATAGGCTTAGATCAAGAGGTTGGGGTCATGGTGTTGATGAGGAAATGACAGTGTGCCCCTGGTGGGCTGGGCTTGGACGCCTGGGTCTGGGCCTCCCTCTACCCACTTCCTGGTATAGGCTTTGCTGCAGCCAGGTTCTGAATCAAGGCCAGTGAGAAGGTGAGATGGATCAGGGAGCAACTTCAAGGAACAGCTAATGGAAGGAGACCCAGAGGCAGCCTTAACCTTAAAATGAACTGGAAGTAAGCCACAGAGACTTATTAAGAAACTATCATGAGCAGCACTAGGACCTGGGGATATAGTGAGGCTCGAGGCACAGTTCTGGCCCTCATGGAGTTTACAATCTAGCACAGAAAGCCAGCCAGCTGGCAGAGCATTACAGTATAGTATGGTGGGCACTGTCATGGGGACATACCAGAACTGGCGTGACCCATCAGCAAAGGCTTCCCGGGAGGAGGTACTGCAGCTCACACCTGAAGGAGAAAAAAGGTTAGGCAGGGAACGGTGAAGGGAAAGAGCATTCCAGGACAAATAAACAGCATGCACAAAGGCTGGATGGAGCATGGTCCATGGGATCGAAGTGGCAAGTGTGAGGAACAGCATGGTGAGCGGCCAAGGGCAGGCCACAGAAGTCTAACCATTCTAAGGAGCTTGGACACTCTCCTGAGGGCAAGGGGGAGCCATTGAAGGGTTCTGCAGTACAATTCCACAGTATAGTTATTAGCCTGCTTTCCAGATGGGGAAACTGAGGCACTGGGGAGTCGTTAGGTAACTGGCCTGAGGTCACACTACCAGAAGGTGCTGAGGCCAGGATTCACTGCAGTCTGAGGCCAGAGTCCACACCCTCCAGCACACTGTTAAGTACCTACACAGATACAAATACACATATATTAAAAAATATATATACACACAGCCAGGGTGCAAGACTCAGCCAGAGGCCTTACAGGCAAACTCTATTTAAACCTATTTAACAAGGAGCCTCTTAATGATCTCATTAGCCTGGACAGGGCCCTTAGGAAACTTAAGGTGAGGCCCTGCTTTAAATGGGGCTTCTTTGAAGTGGCCACCACCTGAAGCAGCCACCTGAGAGGCGGTAACAACGCGAGCCTGTGAGCCCTGCGCCCGCTTGGGCAGCAGCCACAGGGCCTCTAGTGTGGCAAGACTTGGCCTCGGTGGGGCCCAGGGCACCCATCGGGTTTCTATTAGCTTGCTGCCAGCTGCCCCCCTGCAGGCTCATTCAGATGGGCGATCCGGCTGGCCACAGTGAGGTCATGCATCATGATGGTGGCGGCCAGAAGGAGCCTGTGGCCTTCCCTGGGCCTCGCCCTCTCAGCCTGGTCTGGCTCATGACTAGGGATGCCCCACGGTTCTCCCTGACCCCAGGCTCTCTAACTCCACTTCCTTTCATCAGTCCCCTTGTCTCTAGACTGACCCCTCTTCCCTTCCAGCCACCCAACTCTGATCTCTCCAGGGGTGCCTGATCTTCCATAGAAGCAGCTGTGAAGACCCCACCCAGACACCCCCCCACCCCCGTCCACCCTGAATGCCTACTTCTCTGGCCAGCTCTGGGTCCTCTGGCAGGGTCCAGCATAAAGGGAGAAAGTCAGCATCCCAGCAGGGCCAGGCCACATAGCTCCCACCTGCCCCAAAAAATGCTTGGGGGTGACAACCTTCTGAGAAATAGCGCGCAGCCAATTGTCCCACCACGGGGCACAAAACCCAGACAGGCAGAAGGAACCGATTCACCTTTCCAGAACTGCATGCTGAGGCCCTCCCAGCAGGCTGCGGCTCAGGCCCCTGCCTATTAATAGTCAAGCAGCTGTTTGCCTCCCTGAATGAGACTCTTTATTGCAAGCCGCGTTGACAAAACAGATCCCGCTTCTTCCTGCCTGGAATATTTGGGGGTGGAGGGGCCACAGCGAGATGTTCCTTCCTTCCAGGGACATTGAGAAGGTCAGCACTGGGAGAGACCTTAGCAGTGACCCTCTCAAAATCAGGGAGGCCAAAGCCAAGATCATTACCACCACCCCCTCTGCCCCTTCCTCGCTCCTCTGCCCACATTCTCAGCTTCAGCCAACAGCCCTGCCGTTCCCTTGGTATATTCTCAATGCTCTCATCCCTCCTTTGTCGCACCCCAACCTAGAAGCCTCGGAGTTGAGGCCTTGAGTGACTTCCCCGCTGACATCCTGGCCTCACCCCCATGCCCCACTCCTCCATCAACCATGTGTGCGACCTTGAATGCTCTCCCTCCGCTCCTGGCCTTTGCACGTACCATTTCCTCTGCCTGCTGCTCCCTTTTGCTGGCTCTTCACGTGGTCAATGGTCCCTTAAGTCTTGGCTTGGAAGAGACCACTCCAGGAAGCCTTGTCTCCCCACACCCACCTCAGTGTTCTTCCACGCTCTGCTGAACTTACCTCCTTACCTGAAGTTCTCTCTAGGAGGGTAAGGATGGGGACTTTTTCTTCATTATTTTCCTCCCCCAGCTGCCAGGACACTGTCTGACACTGAGCTGAGTCAGAGAAAGAGTATGTGAATGCTTCTGTCTCCTTCCCCAGGCCCCCATAGTCTGATCAGTCAAGTCCTATTCATTCAACCTGGCTAAGAACAGGGGATCTGGAAATAGGCTGCCTGGGTTTGAATCACAGCTCTGCCATTTACCAGTTCGGGGACCTTAGATAAGTCATTTAAACTTGCAAAGCCTGTTTCCTCATCTGTAAAATGGAACCAGTCATAGTGCCTGACTCATGAGGTTGTAAGAAGTCAATGGACAATGCTTATAAAATTCCTAGCCCAGTGCCTAACACATTGAGCAAATATTAGCTGCATAAATATTAATAATTTAACCCAATGTTTCAATCCGACCACAAAAACTTCCCCTATGTGCCCCCACCCCCCAATTTAACCACCATCCATGGTGGTTAGTGTCCCACAGCACATGCTTTGAGAAATGCCTCTGTAGGCTAACCCTCCTGCCACTAAACAGGTGAGGGGTGTGAGGCCAAAAGGAACCGAGGAAAGAGCTGTGAACCTAAGTGTTAGGCACTATGGTTTGGCTGCATCCCTGCACCTTGGCCTAGGCAGCTAAGCCCGTGGCTGCATGCTGGCCCAGAAGCCTGCAGTGGCAGGCCTCCTAGAAAAGGATGGGGCATCAGGGGGGTACCATCTTCACATTAGTGCACTCTGGCACAAGTTTTGGTTCCCAGTGACCCTCAGGGTGGCCTAAGGCGTGCTTATGCCAGGAGTTAATGGAGTGTGTTCCTTCTCTGCCTGATGGGTGCCTGGAGATGGGGGTGGGTAAAGGAAGGAGACATTCATTAGAGCCTTGGAGCTGATGCTCTCTGCTTCCAGGAGGCTGGCTGGCTGCTTCTGCTCCCCTGGGCTCCAGAGCCTTCTTAAATTGTCTTCAAGGAGGGAACACTAATCCCTGCCTCGTGCAGGACTTTTCAGTACCCAAAGCACATTGACTTCCGTGATCTCACTTGATCCCCTAGTTGCTCTCCGTGTGAGCAGACTAAGGCTCTCCCCAACTTGGCCAATGATAAACTGGAGGCTCAGAAAAGGTAAGCGCCTTGCCTAAGGCCACAGAGTAAGGGTATGGCTATCCTGAGGCTGGAACGCAGGTTTCCTGGCTCTGCGTCCAGTGCTCTTGCCACTCAACCTGGCTGCTATCCAAGGCACGCAGTGGATGGGATGTTCTCTGTGGTGTGAGGGAACCATGTCTTTTTTTTTCCATATTCAATTCAATATTATTGAGCACCTACTAAGTGTTGGCCATTGTGTTAGGGGTAAAATAACAGGTCTTTGCTTAGGTTTTGTGTGTGTGTGTTTAACAACTTTATTGATGTATAATTGATATTTAAAAACTACACCTATTTAATATACACAGGGCCCAGGTATTTTAAGCAAAGAACTCTTTGCCCATAAACATATGAAAAGATGCTCAATCTTTATTAGGATTCAAGGAAATGCAAATTAAAACCATTATGAGAGATCTTTTTATACCCACTAAATTGGCAAGAAATTAAGGAGCCTGACAATACCAAGTGTTAGCAAGGATGTGGATCAACCGGATGCTTATACACTGCTGGAGGGAATGTCTGTGGATGTAAGTGATTTAGAAGACAATCCAGTATCATCTTGTAAAGTGGATCATTCACTTTCCCTGCAACCTAGCACTTCCTCTCCTAGGCAGCATATACTCCCAGGCATGCACACACTAGTTCTTACCATTTTGACTACATTGGTTGTTAGAATTTTGAAATACTTCCATGCCAGTCAGTAAATAGCTACTATTCCAAGTCTCCCCCACCCCCTTACCATGTGACTGCCTGTGCTCTGGCTGCCTCAGCCGCTACCCTGAGTACCTTCCCAATTTCCTCACGATCCAGCTACTAAAAATTTAACACCTGGCCTCACAGAATACCCATAGCATTCATTCTGATTGCTTAGCGCCCTTACCATTCTGGTTTTTTATTGCTATTATGTATACCCTAGAGAAAGCCTTGCTCACATGCACCAAGAGAAATGTACAAGGTTATTCATAGTATCAATGTTCTTAATAGAAACAACCACCACAACTACCACCACAATAACCAAATAACTATAAATAACCTGATGTCTGGGTGGCGGGCTGGGGGGGTGGGGGAGGCGGAAGATGTCCGTCTGAGCTGCTTCCTTCTGTCAGCTCAGAGAAGCTCCTGCAGGGTTCAGAGCAGATAGAAAAGTTGGGCTCATCTTCTAGCAGGGCTGAGGCCGGATAACATGTACCAAGCACTCACTCTGTGCCAGGTGCTATGCGTCTTGGGGTTGTAGCTTATTTACCAGCCAAAGTGGCAGTTACTATTTTTCATTCCATTTTACAGGTAAGGAAAGTGAACTGTAGAGAAGTAACTTGCCCAAGGTGACACATCGTGGAGCTGGGGTTTGAGATCATGTCTGTGAGCTCTTCCTCACCACTCTGGGTGCATTACCATAGACTGAGAGTTCTTGGGGTGCAGGACTTTTTTGGCTTTGGATCCCCAGCATCTAGCACAGAGCCTGACACATGGAAGATGATCAGTAAACAGAGACTTTGATACAACAAAGGGGTCAATCACTCTGTTGTGACTGACCTCAGCCTCTGGACTGGGCCTCACTTCCTGCTTATCTCCCTGATCCCTGAAATCCAGACCAGAAGGCCATTCCTGCCCTGCGTTCCCTTGTTTCCTGACCTCCTGATTTTGAACCTGGATTTGTGTGACACATCTTCTCTGAGACCATTCCAAATTTTTAAACACAAAGACCGTGACTGTAGTCATTCATTTGTTTATTCCTTTATTCTTTAAATGTTGACTGCACACCCACATGTACAAGGCACTGAGCTGAGCTTGGGAGAAACAGCAGTAATCAGATATGGTCCCTGCTTCCTGGAGCTCCGCCTGTCCTGGGCGACCCCAACCCTGAAACACATTCCCCAGAGCAGCCCGGTGCTGCTCAGTGGCCCTTCAACCCAGCAAAATGGCAAATCCAGGTGTCTGGCACTGAAGCACTTGGGTGTTTTATCCCCACCATGCCTCTTGTCTGACCTTTCGCCTGAGGAAGAATTTGTTTTTGCTCCGGGAAGAGAGGTATAGCTGTGGGAAATTCAATGCGCTTATTTATTTGTTTGGCTTCCTTAATTTAATCTCTTAAACAAATAAAAATAAAGATAGTATGTTTGCCCAAATAGTGACAGGCTCCACCTGAGATGTTATTATTATACTTTCCAGAATTAGAATCACACCATTACTGCTAGTGGCCTGCATGCCTGGGGGCAGTGGAGGGTTAGAAGCCCGCATGCCTGGGGGCAGTGGAGGGTTAGAAGCCCAGGTTCCCAGCCCAGTTCAGCCAAAGACATGTGATGTTGTAAAAGTCATTCTGTTTTCAAGTCTTGCTTCCCTTCTTTATAAAATGAAATGGTGAAGCACGCTTATAAAGTCAGAACTTTCACATTCACTATCTCATTTGGCATTTGTAATATCCTGTGAAGAAGGCATTTTGATCCCTATTTTCTTGATGGAGAAATTAAAGCTGAAGAGACAGAAGAGTCCAGGTGACCCAACCAATAACGGCAGCTGAATCCAGGCTCTCAGCCTTTGCCTGGGTCCTTTTGTCCTCACCAGGGTTTCTCATACTTGAGCAATACACACATACCTTAAAAAAATTCTGACTGATCCTAAGAATATGTCCAGGGATCTTAGGGATCTACAAACCCAAATTTAAGAACCTGTTCAGTTTAATCTACAGCAAAATCTTGGTTTATTCAGCAGGCTGGGAAGTCATTGATTATCCCAGTGCCAATGTGATCATAAATACAAACACCAACACGGCACTAAAGTCACGTGGCCATACAATGTTATATCATCCAAATGATCCAAAAATACAATTTTCAACAGTTTTGGATTATTGCTGAAATGAAAATTAAAAATTAAACTCCTAAAGAACTTGTCTGAACCTCTCCCCTCCCCATGCTGAGATTCTAGCATGCTGCCTCCACATTGCCTGAAAACCCCTCCCCATTCTAACATTCTTTGAGTTTCCCTGGTAACCATCTGCTGGTAGAAATGACAATTAAGCTGTTCAGCTGCCTGGTTCACTTAGTTCCTCCATTATGGCTCTGTGCCAGGGTCAAGAAGGCCAGAGTTTACCCATCTGCAGCGAAGTGCCAAAGGAGAGGGACCCTCCCAAGGTCAGGGATGGGTCTCAAAATACAGAATAGAAAAACCTAACCCTGGATGGACATTGTTCATCCATCCACCCCCCCATCCCCTAATCAAGCCACTCTTCATTCCCTCCTGCCTGTTATATTCCAGGTCCTAAATCTGGGGGAGAGAAGGTAAGGTGGAAAAAAATAAGCAAGGTTTACCACAGTATGTATAATGTGCCACTGTCAATGTTATGTATCTATGTCTATGTATTCGTATCTAAGCTCTGGTAACATTGCTTCCTCCTGGGACGAGAACTGAGAAGCTGGGGGACACAGAGGGTGGGAGGCTGGGAGATTTGCTTTTCTCTGTACTGTTTTTGTACCTTTGTATTTTTGCATCATGTGTATGTGTGGCCTACTCCAGAAATAAGTTTCTGTTTTAAACAACATTCCTCACTGCCATTCAGTGCCCTGGCCACTTGAGCAGGCTGACCCCTCAGAGGTGGTAGTGGTGGGGTGATTTGGGGTCAGTAAGTGAAATGAAGAAGGAGGCATCTTTCAGCCCTATTGGCCATAGGCTCTGTGACCTTGTCCAAGAGGCTGCTGGCCCCAGAGGGCTCTGCCCACCCTCTCCCGCCCCAGCTTGTTCCTGTGTACACTGTGCCCAGGATGAACTGCTTGGAGGTGACTGGTGTACCCTCCTGCCATGGCCTCAAGAGACCTGTTTGTGTAGGTTGGCATGTGGTCACATATGAGTGAAAGTGACCAGGCACGTGTGTCCTTTTCTTTCCCCAGACAAATATTTTCCTTGGAGTCATCAGATGCTCTCCCAAGCCTACTGCTGGGGTTGATTGGGCAGCTTTCAGTAGCTGTGGAGTATCGAGGGTGTGGGACACATCCTCCATCCTCTCCTGGTTTCCCAAGAGATCATGAATGCCACTCCACACACGTCCCTGCCTCCAGAGTCACCGAGCACAGGCTTAGGAACTGCTCAGGACCCAGGATCAAGGGTGGGAGGGAAGTGGGGGGAGACCCATATCCTGCATGTCCCAGCTCCTCCAGAGACCCAACCCCACTCTGAGACACAGGTAAGAGATTTGAAGAGATTGTGTTGAGCCCTTGGGGCCAGGCAAGGCTAGGACACACAAACAGCGTGATGGCTCTCAGGTAGCAGCTTCTCCAGAGACTTTTCTCGGTAAATCCCCCTCTCCGTGGGGACTTCCAGTACTTCCTGCTGTACATCGGCCTTCTCCTTCCAGCCTCATTGTTCTTACCCTACTTTAAAAGTAAACAGCTGAAGCCCAGAGATAAAATAACTTACCCCCAAGTTCACCAGCCTATAAACCGCTCGGCCTGAAACTTCAACCCAAGTCAGCCCGCTCTAGAGCCCAGGCTCCTAACACCCCCACCTGAGGGTCACGGCCTCCTGAGGAGGGCGCTACACTGCGAAATGGCCTCAGCTTGCTGCGCACTGCAGAACCCCAAACCACAGAGGAGGACATTGACATTGTTGGTTATATTCAAATCTAACACCTTTGTGCATCAAAAGACTGCACAAATAAAGGGAAAAGATAAGACGGCAGGATTAGAGTTCCTGCAAATCAATAAGAAAGACACTAACAACCCCACGGAAACACAGGCAGAGGATTCAAAGGCAATTCACAGGAGAGGAAATCCAAATGACCAGTGCAATTATGAAAACGTTTCAACCCCACCGATCAGAGAAAAACAAATTAAAAACAAGAACGGAAGACATTTGGCTCAGATCAGAGCGTCAAACATTCCCAAGTCCCACAATTTCTGGCGCGAGTCTGGACGTGGAGCAACGGAGACCCGCCCCTTTAGATGCAGTGAGGCAATGGCGGGGACCCCAAGATGCACACACACCCAGTGGCGCCCCCAGGCACACACCAGATGCGTACAAGGGTGGTCATAGCAGTGCAGTTTTTACTGTGGAAAATTGGAAATCAGTCAAATGCCCATCAACAGGAGAATGGATAATAAATTGTGGCACATACTTACAATGAAATAGATTGATAGCGGAAATGTATGTGCCAGTGCTCTGTACATCAGCGCACATAAATTTCAAACACAATGTTGAATGAAAACAAGCAAGCTGTAGAAAGCTGTGTATGATACTATGTCATTTACAAAAAGTTTAAAGCTACAAAGCAATACTTTGTATGTTTTATGAATGTATATATGTAGCACATATATATATACACATATATATAAAAACACAGGAACAACTCATGCCAACTTCAGGGAATGGGCTGGTGACTATCTCTGGGCAGCACGGAGGGGAATGGAGCTGAGAAGCTATTTATTTGAAATGTCTTCTTTCACAATCTAGATCATAGGAACATGGAAGATGTATGTATGTGTCCCAACATTTTTCATATGTCAAATATCCTAAATGATTAGAAAAAAAAAATCAGGGAGCTGGACAGTTACCCTAAGGTCAATAGTCTCCCAGGTCACTGATCACTGTTTGTAAGTTTCATATGGCGTTAACTTCCCTGTCATTGGCCCTGACTCTGTCCCTTTGGCGGCATACATCTGAATTGGCTCCTGCCCTCAGCAGGCTGACTATCCAGGCTGGCAGCTGCAGAGAGGGGGCGGCATCTCCCAGCCACCCCCTCCATTGGCATCTCCTTCCACTCTCTTCCACCACCGTCCCTCACCACCACTTCTGGCCTTCTCGGCAGATGGTGGCTCATAAAGCATGTTCTTTTCTGTAGAAATTCCTTGACAAACCCAGAAGCAAAGGTGACTCAAAGAAACCCTACAATGTTTGTCAGTGGAGTTTTCTTTGCTAACCAGGGACTAGGCTCAACAAGGGACACTCAGGGAGAAGGACTGAGCTGGAAGTCAGGACTTTCTGCTGTTGACTTGCTGGGTGACTTTGTATAAGTGACGCAACCTCTCTGAGCCTCCACAGATACACTGAGAGAGGTGGCAGTCTATCATGGTGGTTTCAAACCTAGAATCAGCAGAATCAACTAGGGAGATTTTTGAAATGCAGATGTAAGGGCCCCTAAATTGGAATTGCCTGAGGTGGGGCCTTGGAATTATAGCTCCATTGCATAGCCAGGTGATTCCAATGCACAGCCAAGCCTGGGAATCATTAGACGGTGATTCCAGGTTGGACATTCACATATGTGAGAAAACTCTGTCCACATTGCCTATTTTCTCTCCCCACCCCCAGTGCCTTCCTGCATCCTTGTTAATCATCACCCTGTATAGTTTATGCCAAGCAGGGTGCTGGGTGAGAATGAGGGAGCAGATGAGCTTCCAGAACGCGGCCCCTCTCAGCCTCCCACTCCGTAGTAACCGCAGGGAAGCTGAGAAAGACGACGGGAGGGGGAGCCAGCCCTCACACCCTCCACAGGTGGAGGAGGGTCTGGGGTGGGGGGAACATGGCCCATCTGCTGAATTCTTGCCCCTCTGCCCAAGGCCCAGCACCCCAGCTCCTGGGGCAGCTCCTTCTCCCTGCCTCCACCCCCACCAAAGGCAGGAGTCACTGTGAATCACAGCATTCTAGAACATCAAAGGCAGACCAATGTTTTCTGGATTGCAGCCATTCACTGCTGTCTTACCACCTGTATATTATTTAATTGGTACTTTCTTTTACATTGACTCACCATTTTTTACTTGAATGCCTACTTTAGTCCCATTCTAAGCAATAATATCTGCAAAATAGCAGGTTTGATGTGCCAGTTATTTTTTGTCTGATACACATTAAAATAAATACATAATGATTTCCATTTTAAAATGTCCATCTATTTATCTCTTGAAGTCACTTTGTGCGTCACCACGCTTTCAGAAACACTGAACTTGCCCAACTCTGCCATTTCACAGAGATGCAGACTGAGGCCCAGGGAGGGGCAGAGCTTGCCAAAGGTCACCTTTGGAACTGAACTCAGTATTTCCACACTGGGGCAGGCCCTAGGCACCCTGGTGACCTTGACCTTTTGGGAGACCTTTCTTTGGTTGTGCACTGCCCCCTTCTGGCTGGTTCTCCTGCAACACGTGTCCTTCTGGAAGGAGCAGTCAGAAAAGAGGCCTTGTGGGGCCTTGTTGCAGAACACAGATGACTCTGCCCAAGGTAGGAAGCCCAGGCAGTCAAGGAAGGCACCACTGAAGAGGTGGCATTTGCACCTAGCTTTGAAAGATGGACAGGAAACAGTCAAACTTCAAAGAGGAAAATGGCAATTCTATCCAAATGGTGAGAAGGCAGTGAGATGTTCCAAGGACAAAGCGCACTCAAGGTTTAGTTGCAGGTTTGGATAATAGCAGACGCACCAGGGATCAGACTGGGATGGGCTTTAAATGCCTATTAAGAAGATGTGGCTTGAGCCTGTGGTCAGTGGTTCAGCCGGGGGAAGTTTGATAAGCGGGGGAGCGATGCGATGCCAAATACAGCGTGGAGAATGGACGGGGAGAAGACAGAATGGCGGCAGCGGCAGCCTGCAGGGAAGAGGACGTGGCAGTGGCCCAGGCAAAAAGGCACAAGGGCCCACCTTTGCCTCTAGCCCGCTGGGGACCTTACCAAGTCACTGCCTGTCACTGGGCCTGAACTCTTATCAGTTAGAGCAGAGAGCTGGGCTAGATGCTCTCCAAGGACCCTTCCAGCTCTGAGATGTAAAACCACAAAAATAAGAAATTATGCTGATGAGGCTATGAATTGCTACAACGCTTTTGGCAGCTAATCTGGCTTTAGCTATTAAAATAAAACGCATGTACCCCTCTGGCCCACTCTTGATTGCAGCCTACAGAAATGAAAGTTCCAGTCTACAAGGATATATTTACTAGGATGTTTAGAGCAACACTGTTGTATTAGCCAAAAAACTAGAAGTGAGTAACCTATATCATGCTGTCTCCCCTCTCTGTCTGTCAATGGTCCTGCCCAGGGATTGGTTACAAGCCTCTGGCAGCCGGAGCCTGTGTTGCATGGCCCAGGCCTCAACCTCTCTGAGCCTCAGTTTCCTCATCTACAAACAGGGCTGATAACCATTTTACATGCTTCATAGGGTGTTGTGGGAGTTAAGCCGGTAGTATTGTGAGCCTGGAAGCACGGCTGCGGCTCACTCTGTACCCACTCTACAAATGTGAGCTGCTATTGCTACTCGAAAGGGAGTGGCAGATCCAAGTGTCTGATATGAAATGGCTCTGACATGCTGTCATTAAGTGAAAAAAGAGAGTCTCAGGGTTGAGTGTTTAGTGTGATCCCTTTTTGTAAGAAAGAAAGAAAAGAGAAAGGCAAAAGGAAAAGGGGAGGAAGGACTAACGCCATATGACGAATGTCTGCGCCTGTCTGGGCAGAGAAAGGATGTGAGGGCATCGAACACCAGGCCCTTAAGACTGGTTGGGGTGGGAAGGGGCTAGGGTGTGGGGAAGCAGCCGGGAATAGAGAAGGAGGGAAAGACGATTGATCTCATATTGACTCTGAATTGTTTAACTTGTTGCTTCAGTAACAACTTGTAAACCTTTAAAAACTCCTTTGAGATTGAAGAAAAAAGAAAGAAAAATTGTCATCCCATAAGAGGGAAGGGAACTGCGGGCAATCTACAGGCCAAAGTGGCTTGGCCCAGGGAAAACCCGTCGTTATAGTGGATGCGGGCGGCTGGGGGCAAGGGCAGCCTTCCCAGGGGGGCCCTTCTCTTGATAGGTCCAGTGCTGGAAGGGCCTTTGTCCAACAGCTTCATTTAACAGAAGGTATTGCTGACGACCAGAGAAGGCAAGAAACTGGCCCAAGGCCACACAGGTAAGGCAGGCCAAAAAGGTAAGTTTCCTGACTCCTGGCCCAGTAGCCTCTCCTCTGCACCATGCTACCTCCCACCTCTGTGCCAGCGCCATTCCTGCTGGAGAGACAAAAGTAGAGTGTCCACCTGCTGAGCTTCCTCCCCTTCTGCTCTTCATTCCTCCTTCACTCAGCTCCCCAGTGCCCTCACTGTACCCTGCGTGGGAATCCAAGGTGACTAAGGCATGCTGCTTGCCCAAGAGGCGCTCACAGTTGAGTGGTCTGGAAGCTTCTGGCTTCTACCACTAACAAAGACATCTTTTTTTCTAACTGGTACAGAAATGCTCTGAGGCTAATTTTTTTTAATGCACTGTTTTGTTTGCTGTTGTCTTAATTGTTGCCATGTTATATTTTATCAGTTTAATGTTCTAATTTTGTGCTTGGGCCCTAAGGCAATTCAGTGAAGGGTATGATTTGGAAAATCAAGGAAATAAAGAAATTGTCCACAGAAGAGCCAGCCTCCCAGGAGCCGAGGACAAAGCATAAGTGCCGACAATGAATTTTATTAGGAACCAAACAAAAACAAACAACCTGTTGCCAGACAGAAGGTATTAGACCATCCTGGTTTTGTTTTATTTTTGTTCTTTAATTTAATACCAGTTCTCCATTTCTTCCAGGGTCAGCCAAGGACACACAACTCAGTTCCTTCTCCACTGCCTTCTAGAAGCCTTCCACATTCCCACCTCCGGGCCTATACTCATGCTGAGCGCCCTGCCTGCTTTGCCCTCCCCTCTTCTTCAGGAGATGGTCTGTAACCATCCATGCATTTGCCAATATTTGTTAAGTGCCTGCTGTGTGCAGGCACAGTACTAAAGGTTGGAGATAATGCAACCAACAAGACCACCATGAGTCTGCTTTCAGGGCTTCTGCATTCTACTCACCCAGGCATTCTCAAGTGGGGCCGCAATGCCCTCAAGGGAATGAAAATTAGGGTTGGGGGGGAGGGCTTGGTGAAAAAACCCTTAGATCTTACAACGGTTTGTATGCTCATCATATGTGTTCATCACCCATCCAGCCACCCAAGCAGAAACCTGGGCACCATCACTGATTGGAGCTGCCAGCCTGCCTTCTCATCTTAATTCCCAACATCACAGTGGCCCAGGCCATAAGGGCTTGCACTATCCCCCTGAAAGCTGACCCCATCTGCCTTGCTTCTCTCCCTGCCCAGCCTTGCTTCTCTCCCTGCCCTGAGGCCAGAGATTCAGCTTCTCATTTGCCAACACTTTAGTCCCCTGTGCCCTTTTTCCCACCCATCCGACGAAGCCCTAGATAAACCTGGATGAACCCCACTGAGTACTTTCCCTGCCTGCAGCTGGGCAGGAAAGCCCTGATGGAGGAAATCACCCAGCAGGACAGGACACACACACACACACACACACACTAATTACCACCAACCTCAACTGGGTTGCCAAGACTATCAGGTGATTGGGGATCTTGTGGGCAAGTTGCTTCTCAACTCTCTGAATGATCATTCTCCTTCCTTCAAACTCCTCACCACCTCTTCCTCACTCTCAGCAGAAGACCTTGCCTCCCACTTTGCAGAAAAAATAGAAGCTTGAGATGAAATCTCCCTTAACATCCCACTTTAAACCTACATCTACATCTGCACCCATCCCCTCTTTGTTCCCACTTTTGGGTTCTAGAGAAGTCATCCCTCCTCCCCCCAAGACCAACCCCTCCACCCACACGCCTGATCCCATCCCCTCGCACAAGCTCACCAACGTTACTCTCTGATTGTCTCCCCTATTTCCTGCACCCTTGTTTAATCTCTCTCCCCTGCATCTGCCATCAGTTTTTAAACAATCTCAGGTCTCTTTCTTCTCAAAACACACCTCCTCCAACAAACTCATTGACCCTATCACTTCATCTCTCTCCTCCCCTTCACACTAAAACTTCTCAGAAGACCCATGCCTCCCTCATCCCTCCTGCACATCAGACCACTGCCATCTGACCCTCTCCATCATGCCACATAAACAGCCCTCCCCAAGGTCCCCACCAATCTCTATGCTTGTTGTTAAGCTGAAGACCAGGGCTGCATCCTCATCCCCCATCAACTCTTCCCACCTTCCTGAAATGCTTCCCTTGGCCTCCTTCCATAAGCCCACTCTCCTGGGTTCCCTCCCACCTCTGCAGCCACTCCTGCTCAGCTGTGCAGGCAGATCCTTCTTCACACAGCCCTGACCTGTGGGTGTGCCTCAACGCTTCATCCCGGGCCACCTCTCTTCCCTCCCCAAGTTCTTCTCCCTGGGCAAGCTTGTCCTCATCCACAGCCGCAATTATCATCTCTCTGTTGGCAACTTCCCATCTTCATCTGCAGCCCAGACCTCTACACTGTGTCCAAACCCAGGTTTCCAAGTACCTACTCAACATCCGCACTTGGTGTCTCTGAGGCACTTCAAGCTCAATGTGTCTAAAGTAGAACTTATACTGTCCTCTCCCCCTCCACACCCTCCCCTCCTCACTCAAACCACCCACCATCCCAGGCCCCTTCCAGTTCTTCCTATGTCAGCAAAAGGTGCTGTTCGCACAGAAACTTCAGAGTCCATCCTGCCGCTACCTCTCCCTTACCCTCCCATCCCAACACATCACTGTGACAACTTTCCTTCCTGGTTAACTCTAGGAACCATCCACTGCTCTCCAACTCCACTGCCACCAGCACACCACCCCCATCTTCACCCTGGATACCTGCCTACACTCCTAACCCTAACTTGTCTTTCCACATCTATTCATACCCCCACTCCACTTTCCACTGGGCATTCACATAGGTCACAATAAAATTCAAATTTCATCTATCCCTGCTGGGCTTACACTGTCAGTGGCTTCCAATTGCTCTTAGGATGAAGAGAAAGACCCCTGATGTAGCAGATCCTTAATGTGGACTGTGCCCTCTGCTCACCTTCTGCACTGCCCAATCCCCCTGCTCTCCTTCTGGGCCCTGCTACAAGGCCTTCCCTTGCCTCTTCTCTTAGCTGTACCTTCTGCCTCAGGCCCTTTGCACAGGCTCTTACCTGTGCAATGGTTTCTTCTGCCCCCCTTCAGGTTTCCTCACAAACATCACTTCCATAGGGAATCCTTCCCTAACCCCTAAGAAAAAATAGATCCCTCCTTTCTGTTAAATCCATTCACAATAATAACTAACACACACACACACACAAACACACACAGGGAACACTATTGTTAGGAACTTTTCTAAGCATTTCTGCTTAGAATTCATTCACTCCTCATAACAATCCCACCCAGTGGAAATTATAATTATCTCCATTTTACAGATGAAGAAACTAAATCCCAGAGGAGTTATATAACTTGCCCAAGGTCACTTAGTTAACGAGGCAAAGCCGGAATTTGAACCCAGGCAGTGTGACTCCAGCTTAGCTTTTAAGCTTTTAAATACTATATTATTCCATAAGAACTTTCTTTCCTGCATTTACCCACCATTTGTAACAGTGTATTGTATGACTATTTGTTTAGCATGTGTCTCCCCCATTAGACTGTAAGCTCTATGGGAGTATAGATTGTTTCATCCCCAATAGTAGGTACTCAATAAATATTTGCTAAGTGGCTGAATGTAGCTTAGTCTCCCTTTTCCTCACCCACCACATTCAGTTAGTCGCCTGGTCCTACCCATGTTTCTTCCTGGAGTGGGAGTCCCTAACCCTAGGAGGGGAGTTCAGGTCCAGTTATATGTTTATCTGTGTCCCAAACTTGAGAGCAAAATGTTATGTGTCTGTATACATTCAACATTTTCTTGAGCAACGGGTGGGTGGATTGCGCTGTCATCAGATTCTCAACGGGTCCATGAAGTTATGAACAGCTGACTCAAATATTCTCCAGCCTAGCTCACCCTCTCCTTGCCAACCTTCCCTCAACAACTACAACAGCCTCACATCCAGTTTTGTTCTCCACAAATTCATCCTCCATGCTTTGGTCATAGCAATCTTTTAAAAACACAAACCCAGGTCACTTTTCTTCATAAAGCCAGTCAGAGACTATCTAATGCCCTCAGAGCAAAGTCCCAACTCTGAGGGAGATTGGGGGTGGCGGTGGGGGTTGTAGACCCTGTCTACTTGTCCATCCTCATGTGTTCTCATTTGTTCCTTCTTCCCCCAACTCTACAGCCCAGCAGCACAGGATGGGCTCTGTGTTTGGGGTTCCCATTCTATACCAGGGTGGTTTCTCGTGTCTCACGCAGTGCCTTCTGCCTAGTGTACCAGTCTTCTCCTTTGCATCTAGAGATTCCTACTCTGTCTTTACACCTCAGCGTAGATGTCTCTTTGGGGTTAGGTGCCCTCCGGGGGCTACCATAGGCTGTGCCTGTCCCTGACAATGCACACCAGGCATTGAACAATAGTTGCTTGGTTACTGGCAGTCACCCTGGCCCAGGTGAGCTTTGAGGGCAACCGCCATGTCTTATGCAGCTTTTTATCCCCCCAGCCTACCCAGGTTCTAGCCCACGGTACGGTGCTCAGTAAAAATCTGTTCAGTGAAGAAATGAATAAACCAATGACCACTTGTGCCTGGTTCACAGGTCCCCAAAAATGTGTGAAGTGAATAAATGAGTGGGTAACTGGAAGTTCAGGTGTTGAGAAAGCTGCAGATTAGAAAGTTCAGAGACGAGTAAAACCGGTCCCAGCCGTCAGAGAATTAACACGGAAGACAAACCTCTTCAAGGAGCAAGGCTGGAGGATTAAAAAGATGGACTCACCCCCATCACGGCCGGCCCCGGGGACGGGCCCAGGCCTAACCCCGCCCCCTCCGCGCCAATGGGCGGTCTTGCGCCCTCCAAGTCCCCGCCCCTTTCCCCCGCTGGGGCGGGGCCGACCACTCCAGGAGATGAGACTGCATTTCCCGGCGTGCCGCGCGTCCGGGGCGATAGAGGAGCCGGAAGTGAGTCGCGCGAGGTCTAAGGGCGCGAGGGAAGTGGCGGGCGGGGACTGACGGGGGGCGTGCAGGTGAGCCGACCGGCCGGGGGTCGCGGGCATGGCCGAGGCCAGGAAGCGGCGGGAGCTGCTTCCCCTGATCTACCATCATCTGCTGCGGGCGGGCTATGTGCGCGCAGCGCGGGAAGTGAAGGAGCAGAGCGGCCAGGTAGGCGTCCGAGGGCCGTGTGCGAGGGCCGCGTGCAAGATCTAGAGATCAGCGGCCCGCGCCCCCTCCGCAGGCGACCTGGCGGGCGCCGGGAGCCGGGTCCCCAGGTGCTCGAGGACAGGGGCCAGGGCTGCCAGAGGAGCCGTATCCTCTGTCTCCGCTTGGGACTTCCAAACCCCTGGGCCTCAGTTTCCTCGTCTGTGCAGTGGGCGGGACGGGACGTGTGATCTCAAGCGCAGGGCTTTGTAATTCCCGCGCCCTTTACCTCCACCCCCTTTACCTCCACCCCCTTGCTGATAGCGGGGGTTTTAAGTTTCTTAAGTCTCCAGCCACGTGGCTCGGCGCGGTCCCCCTGGGACGAGGAGGTTGCTGCAAGTCTCAGGGGTAGATTGCGACCAGCCCCATGGGGGAGCGTCTAAAGAAGGGTCCCGCGGTCCCTTAGTTGAACTGGAACTCAGGCCCTTAGCGACGCTCTGTACTGAGATGGACAACTTTGGGACTCGAACGCGTGGTGCAGTCATTTCTTACTTGATTCATTCATTCGGCCACTGTTAATCTGGTGCTCAGCGTGCTGGGGATCTAATGGTGAGTACCGTCTCCCAGCCTTCCTGGTGCTTACAGTCTAGTCATGGAGACAAATCACAGAATCACAAAAGTGACTGTACACTTAACACTACATTGAAAGTGTTAAGAATAAGAAGCACAAGGATGTGGTAGGGTGTTCTTGTCAGGTATATCCAGAAGTGCTTCACTAAGGAAGTGGCATTTGATTTGAGATCTGAGGTGGGGCATGGTGGCTCATGCCTGTAATCCTAGCACTTTGGGAGGGCAAGGCAGGAGGAGTGCTTGAGGTCAGGAGTTCAAGACCAGCCTGAGCAACATAGCGAGACCCCATCTCTACAAAAAATACAAAAATTAGCTGGGCATGGTGGCACACGCCTGTATTCCCAGCTACTTGGGAGGCTGAGGTAGGAAGATCGCTTGACCCCAGACATTTGAGGTTGCAGTGAGCTGTGATGATGCCATTGCACTCTACCCCAGGCAGTAGAGTGAGACCCTGTCTCAAAAAAAAAAAAAAGAGAGAGATCTGAAAGAAGGGAGGTGGCTGTTCCAGGCTGAGATGCAAATGCCCTGTGGTGGGAGGGAGCTTGTGTACTTGCTGGCCTCAAGAAAGTCCACTGTGGCTGAAGGGTAGAGTACAAGGACTTTAGACGCGCATGGGGAAATGGAGGCAGGGGCTGGCCGGAGTGGTCTGGTGGGCAGTTTGGTCTTCATCTGAAGAGGTAAACCACTGGAGGGTTTTAAGCTGGTAAGACAGTACCCTGAGTAGTCAGTATCCCTTTGGCTATGGTGTAGGCTCTGGTGCTGATGCTTGTTCACAGGACCTCCTGAAGGGACTGAAAGATGGTGGGCCCTGTGATGTTACCTGTGCTTTTCCCAACCCTCTCTGAAGCTCAGTTGCCCTTCCTACTCCATTTATATCACTTAACAGATAAGGGGAGCAAGATGTAGTGCTCCTCTTCACTGGGACATACGCCCAGGCAAAAGTGTCTGCATACATTCTAGTAGGAGCAGGCAGATGACAAATATAAAAAATAAGTTAATGATATAGTATATATGGTGATGGTAGATGCTATCTATAAGAATAAGGCAGGCAAGGGGGTTTAGGAATGTCAGGGTTCAGTTATAAATAGGGTGGTCAGGGAAGCCTCACTGAGAAGGTAACATTTGGGTAGAGACCTGAAGAAAATGAGGGGGTCAGCTATGTGGTTAGCAGGGGGAGGACATTCCAGACAGCAAGAATAGCAAGGCCCTATTGGGGGCAGGGTGGCCTGACACATTTGAAGACAGTGAGGAGGCCACTGTGCTTGGGGTGGAGCAGAGTGAAACTAACTCTTGAAGTCTCAGTGTTACTGGCTCACTGTGCTGGGCACTGACATAGATTGTCTTGTTCTGACCTGATAGCAACCTGTAAGGTGGGTACTGCTGTTATCCCCTGTTACAAAGAAGGAACCTGAAGTTTGAAGAGGTGAAGAGACTAGTCAGCTAGTTAACAGAGGAATGCTACCTGACTCCAGGTGCACCCTCTTGCCCACTCTGTCCAGGTTCCTGACACCCTCCACCACTGCCCCACACTGCTTACCCACCCTCCTTGGAACTCTTGACATTTACAGAGACAGTGGGCCCTCTGGCCTCTGCTTCAATGGCATGGATTCTACCTGATTCCCTCTGATTCCACCAAGGGACTGGCACCATATGGGCTCAATTCCTTCCCAGTAGACTAGTGGACCACTGTGGTCATGCCACCTGGATGCCTCTGGTGTCTGGGCTGTGGTTCATGCTTTGGGGAGATTGACTAACCAGGCCTTTGAAAGCCATTTTAAAGGTGAGGGGTGGGAAAAGCCCTGTCTTGTGGCCTCTTAAGTGTGGATAGTGCTAGGGAGGCTGGATAAATGCTAGCTTGGAACATTCCAGCTCCAGCTTCTCAGAGGTGCCTCTCACCAACATGTCTTAAAAGGTTTTAGCTGGAGTTGCTTGCCCTTCTTGTCTCTGGAAGGTTTTGGATGGAACTGGCAGGACCAAGCCGACATACTTCCCAGAGCAAAAAGATCCTCATCTGAACCACCTGTCTGTGCAAGTTATGAGGTCAGGGAAAGCTGGGCCCAAGGAGGACCCTTACTGTGCTGGGGGATTAATTGTGGCTCTCTCTTTACTTCCCTGCAGAAAATTTTCCTGGCTCAGCCTGTAACCCTTCTGGAGATCTATACACACTGGCAACAGTAAGTCTGGTGGGTCTAAAGGGGTGGAGTAGGGACACCCCATGAAATCAGCTTGGAATAAGTTAGGATACTTGTCTAGTCTAAGATCTGTCCCCTTAGCCCACTGTGGACACCATGTTGCCTCCAGGAAGTCAGGTCACATCACATATATGGGGATTTCTGTGTGGACATCTGGTAGTGGAAGGGGACATTGAGAGCTGTGATCTCTTAAGAAGAAAAGTTTCTCATCAACTTATTATTCTATTCATTTGGTCAACAAACATTTATTGAGTACCTGCTAAATGCCAAGTCCTGTTCTAAGTATGGAAATATAGTCAAAAATGAGACAGACATGGTTCCTTCTTTCCTGCAGCTGACATTATAGTCAAGGAGGTAGGCATGAGTCAAAGGGTGAAACAATTGAATGTAAAATTACAATAGTAGAAAGGATTATGAAAGAAAGGTACCCGGTGCCACAGCCGCATAAATGAGGTGATCTTTGACTTGAGAGCTGCAGGAAGTAAGGGAGTGATCTAGGCAATAGGTATAGAGAGGCAGACAGAGTGTACTTGGCAGTGGGAATTGCTAGTGCTGAGGCCTGTGGCCAGGGGACAGTACAGATGAGGCTGTGCAGTCAACAGGGCTTACCCCATGCAAGGCCTGTTCATCCATGGTGAGAAATTGTGTCTTTCCCAAGAGCAGTAGGAGCCATGGAAGGGTGAAACAGAGTGAGGAGATCAGTCTGCACCATGGCAAAACTGGTCAGGGGTTCAGACATCATCATCTAGGCATGAGCTGATAGGGCTTGAGACAGGGATTCCAAGAGTAATAGGGGACAAAACCAGGATCTGTAGGTGGGTGGGAGAGGAAGTATCTAATTGACTTCCAGGTCTGGCTTGTGCTCCTGGGGGGAAGGTAGGGCCATGCATGGAGCTGGAAGGGAACCCAATTTGGAGGGAAAGATTTCAAGGAATGTTGAGTGTAAAATGTGTGTGAAACATGTACTTAAATACTTTCCAAGGAAGGGGGAATCATCAAAGTATGTATCAACAGAGAAATGGCTTGAGAATAAAGGAGGGGATAATCATGTTCTTTGTGCACGGGCCTGATCACAGCCAACTGGGGGAGTAAAGGACCTACACATATGTCCCATGAGGAATGGTAGAGAATACTGAAATGTCCCTGATGTAAAAGAGGCAGGTGGGAGGAGGTGAGGGACCACTGTCTGCACATCTTTGAGGACAAAGAGAGTAGCACATTCTCTGAGGCCCTGGGAGATGGAAGTGGGCCCCATATGTACCTGCTTTAGGAAGACAGGTTTCAGCATCTGAATGTAAGCATTTGATCATCAGAGCTATCTAAAAATGAAGTAGACTACAGTGGGAGTGGTGAGCTCCCTGTCATCAGAGGTGTGTAAGTAAAGGCAGGAATGGTGTGGAAAGCTTCTAGTGGAGAGCTAAGGTCATTGAAAACCCTGCCAGCCCTCAGTTCTTGGCTCTCCTCTGCTGCTAAGGTGAGCTCAGAACACAGGGCATAACCCGTGTTTCCTCACCCTCTGACTTGCCCAGATGTGTGGGTGTTATTCATAGTACTTCCTTCCGCTGAAAACTGCTTCAGTGAGCTGCTCTTCATACTCTCACCCTTCCCTGCCACTGGTCCGTTTTATGGGTGAGGGTTACTGAGTGGGACAAGGACCTCACACCCACCAAGGGCAGCCTAGCCTAGTAGTTCCCCACAACTAGCTGTATGACCTTGAGCAAGTTTCTTGGCCTCCCTGAGTCTGTGTCTTCATCTGTAAGATGAAGATAATAATAGGAATTATCTCATTGCATTGTGGATTAGATATAGTCGTCTATATGAAGTGATAAAGCTAGCTCTCTGTTGGAGATCGTGTCCCCCCTGCCCCCCTCAGGCCCGTGCACAAAGAACATGATTATCCCCTCCTTTATTCTCAAGCCATTTCTCTGTTGATACATACTTTGATGATTCCCCCTTCCTTGGAAAGTATTTAAGTACATGTTTCACACACACACCTCAGGGTTTATTGAGCACCCACTACGAGCCAGTCACTATTCTTAATATAGCTGGGAACAAACTAGAGAAAGATCCCTGCTCTTGTCAAACTTACATTCTGCTGGGAGGAGAGAGGCTAAATAAATTGATACATGTAATAAATGAAACCTATTTTTAGCAGAAGATTCCTGACAAATGGCCTTCCTGGGTATAAGGGACCCAAGCATCACATCCCAAACTGCAGAGCAGTGTCCATCCCAGCTGGAAAACATGGGGGTGACTCCCTGGGGTTGGGAGGGTAGGCTCAAAGCAGGTGAGACTTGAAAGTTCAGGGGACATAGCCATCTGGGTGCTTACCAGTGCCCCAAACATACTTTGACCCCAGGCAAGTCACTTAGTCATTCATTTTTTGAGACTCGTGCTATGCACTTATGAGCTGCCATCTCCCTGCCTCCCCAGGCCTTTCTGTGTGGGTGGGGAGTCAGACAGGAAGTAAATAAAATAACAGAAGCTAGAGAAAAGTGCTCTGAGGAAAATGAAACAGGATGACGGGGCAGAGAATGCCTTGGGGGAGGGGGCAATCAGTGAGGGCCTCTCTGAGGAGGCCACATTAGAGTTGAGACATGAAGGACAAGGACTTGGGCAGAGGGCACAGCACAGACAGCAAATTCTCTGGAGGAGGAAGAACCTGGAGGGTTCTATGAAGTGCCTACATGGGCTGGCACCTATCACTTAAAGACTGTTAGCTATTGCTATTGTATAACATTATCAAGCATTCCTGATTATCTTAAAGACTAACTGAGAATCGTAAAAGCACTTTATGAAATGAGTGAAAATGCAGGATACAAAATTGTATCTACACTGTGTTTTCATCGCTGTCTGAACACTATGCACATTTCCTTTGGGGACTGGGAAGATATGGGAAGGTCTGTCTATTCAAATCTCCTAGAGTTGTTCTGTCACCCTTGTCCTGCAGAACCTCAGAGCTTGGCCAGAAGCGAAAGGCAGAGGCTGATGCAGCACTACTAGCCAAGAAGACCCGTGTGTCGGACCCCATTAGCACCTCGGAGAGCTCAGAAGAGGAGGAGGAGGAGGAAGAAGCTGAAACCGCCAAAGCTAGTAAGAGCACTGTGTGCTGGTCGCTGCTGGAGGGCTTAGGGCCCTGCACGTTTGGGAATAGGCTATGGGATATTGAATTGTTCCAGGGTAGAGTCCACCTCCAGCTTCTCCTTTAGTGAGCTCTGGGAAGACCAGGACCTTTTAAGGGGAAGATTGGGAAGGCACCACGTATCTTTTTCAGTATTTATTTGAGCCCTTCCTCTGTGCCAGACCTTGTGTCCCCAGTCTGTTAGTATCCAGGGCTGAACCAAAAAAACCAGATGAGTCCTTACAGTCTTGTTTGGTGTACATGCAGTGGAGCCTAGGAGCTGCTTTTTACAAGCTCCCAGGTGATTCTGATAAAGCTGGAAAGAAGACCACATTTTCAGAAGTACTGCCAGAGAGATTTCAGAAGGCAGCTGGCGGATACCTCTTCTGTGGGGCCTGTGGACTACTCCAGGAGTTGCTGATCTTCCTGTTATTTTTGACGTGTGCACATTAGCACTGGGGGCTGTACTGGGCACTCTGGTTTTAGAGTGTTGGCAGAGGTAGCCCAGTCAGAGCCTTTACAGCCCCTTCTCCCCCTGAGTTCCCAGGGCTCCTTGAGCTTTACTCAGCAGCAGCCATTACTCTACAGAGGAATTGCTGTGTCTCCTATGCATTGTATCTTTTTTCTATGCATTATATTATTATTTTTTTGCTTACATGGAAGACAGTTTCTACAATTTGGCAAATTATTCTTCCACTTATTTTTCCTGAGCCTCTTTTTTTTTTTTTTTTTTTTAAGAGACAGGGTCTCACTATGTTGCCCAGGCTGGAGTGCAGTGGCTATTCACAGGCGTGATCATAGCCTTCAACTCCTGGGCTCAAGCAGTCCTCCCTTTTAGCCTCCTGAGCAGCTGGGACTACAGGCATGCACCACCACGCCCAGCTTCCTAAGCCTGTTTTTAAAGATGTTTGAGATCATACTAGATGTATATTTTATATATCTTGCTTAAATTATAAATGCAAAACAAGTTCACTTTGAGCTGCACAAAAGCATATAGAAGAAAAACTGTAGATTTCCTATTCTCCTACCCTGCTCCCTTTCATTCCCTAAATGCGTCTCCCAGTGAGTAGCCTTTAAAACTTCCTCCTTTGCATCTATAGTCATACAGATACGCATCCATACACACATACATACATACTGTGTAAAACAAAAGTGGTAAAATTTCACACTGACAGGCTGTTGGATATTGATCAAGTTTTTAAGCTGTGATAATGGAATTGTAATTATGTTTTTGGGGTGGGGGTGGTTTTTGAAACGGAGTCTCGCTATGTGGTTGCCCAGGCTGGCCTCAAACTCCTGGCCTCAAGCAATCCTCTTACCTCAGCCTCCCAAGTATGTAATTGTACTTTTTAAAGAGTCCTCATTGAGAGAAACATGCTGAAGTATTTGTGGGTAACATGATAGGATGTCTGGCATTTTCTTGAAAATAATGCATGATGGGGAAGGGTGGATGAGACAATAGGTGAAATAGGATTGGCCACAAGTTGATACTTCCTTTCTACTTGTGAACATGTTTAAAATTTTCCATAATTCCAAAAAGAGAGATGGCGGTAAATGCCAGGAAGAGAGTTAGATCCTGCCATTCATCTCAGCAACATTCTTTTCAACAACAAGAATTCTGAGATTTAAGGAGACAATACGCTGGTGTAAAAGCACCGAGAATCTATAAATCTCAACATCTAACTGGCCCAGGTCTCATGATTCAGCTTCCTCTTCACTAAGAAACCATTTGAATTCTAAGCAGCTTTCTCTGGACCTAGAGCTGGCTGCCTGACTGCTGTCTCTTGCTGGGGACTTTCAGGGCTACAGGTAACCTGTGTGGGTGGTACCACTGGAGTTGTGCAGTGCCTTCACGATAGACAGCAGGAACATGAGCCAATGCTTCTCACTCTGGGGGCCTCAACTTCTCATACCACAAGGGAGTTGGGAATCCATCAGAGAGACAGATGCATTTTCTTCTCTCTTACTCATGGTGGACATGGCTAATGCATCACAGAGCTCATTCCCACAGGTCTGGGCTCAGCCACAGATCCTCTTGCCAGCACCAGGCAGCCAATACCAATTGAGTTGTTAGGTGAGATGAATCCTGTTTGCCGTTCTTAGATGAGAACAGCTCATCTGGGTCATCTGGTGGGTGTTTGTGTCTTACAGCCCCAAGACTAGCATCTACCAACTCCTCAGTCATGGGGGCAGATTTGCCATCAAGCATGAAAGAAAAAGCCAAGGTGAGTTGGACCTCCTTCCAAGCTGTTGCCTATGGGAGTTGAAGTGCCCTGTAGGGGGCACTCGCCTGTGTCAGAGAAAAATAGGGTTGTGAGTAATTGTCCAACCTGGATTGAGATCTCAACTTGTCACCAGCTGTGGGATCTTGGTGAGTCCCTTCATCTCTCTGGGCCTCAGTTTCCTTTTCTATAAGAGGAGAGTAATGCCTACTACAGTGGGCTGCCAGGCACATTGTGCACCTGGGATGGACAGTGTCTTCCCCCCTTCATCCCTACATCTATTCAATAGATCTTTGAATAGAAACCTGTTATGTTCCAGGCACTGTGTAGGCAGTGGAGACACCATAGTGAATAAGACACCTGTAGTTCTGGAACTCTAAAAGCATATTCTAAACCAGAAACTACTTAGAAAGTAGAATATCATTTTCTGATAATCCATAAAGTAGTATTAAAGACAGGCAGGATTCTGTCTCTGAAATTGCCTGGAGTGTTAGCAACAATGTATAGAAATAATGATAATACCCACAAAAAACTGCTGTTTACCACTTAGGAAGTAACTACTATGTCCCAAAAACTGTAATTCCACCCTTGACACCTCTATAAGGGAAAGTACTGTTTTTGGGGAAACAGAAACTTAGGGAGGTAATTTGCCTAAACTCACACAGTTAGAAAGTGGTAGCAGATGTGGTGGTATGTGCTCTTAATTCAACATACCGTACCAGATGTGTCTGTCACACTTGTTCTCTGTAGGCAAAGACCGAGACAGCCGGCAAGATGGGGAACTCCATGCCAAACCCTGCCTCTGTGAAGACAGTGGCCCACCTTCTCTCTGAGAAATCACCCAAGAAGTCAGCAGAGCCCTCAGCAAATACTGTCTTGGTCTCAGAAACTGAGGAGGAGGGCAGTGTTCCAGCCTTGGGAGCCGCTGCCAAGCCTGGTGAGGATCCCCTACCTCTGGGAGCCAAGCCCCCAGAGTTTGGGCTGACAAGGTAGGCCTAGGCACTGCTTTGTCAAGCTCTGGGACATTCTGGAATTCAAAGGTTTGTCTCCATGACAGTGAGCATCCCGCACCTCAGGCCATGTTTCCCTTCCCTAGATGAAGGAGGGTCAGCTGCAGGGATACCACCTCAGGCTTAGCAGCCTGGGTAGTGGTTAGAGCATTTTCTGTTTATTATTCTCTGGTGGGTTACAGGGACCACTGTGGTGTCTAAAGACTAAACTGAAAGGCCTGGGTTTACCACCATTTCTGTATAAAATAGGCATTTGCCCTGCCTGCCCTAGTGGATATAATAATGGATGGAGATTCTGTAAACTGTCACGTGCTGGTGCATGTTTGTTGGGTCCTATTATAGCCCTTACAAGGGCCTCAGAGATGTGCAGGAAAATAGGGAAAATGATTGTACCCATCTCAGAAGGGGGGTTCCAGGAGAGGGCAAATCTATAGCTCTGCACATGAAGGGTGAGTGCTCAGCACCTGGCTTTGATTAGCAGCTGGCATGGGGGGAGGTGCTGGGGAGGGGCAGGTGAGTCTGGAAAGGGTGTCCCTCAGTCCCCTCCATGTCCATCCCTCAGGGATGGTGTCAGCAGGCCAGGCCGACAGCTCCAGCGAGGACACCTCCAGTTCAAGCGATGAGACGGACTTGGAGGTAATTGCCACCCATCCTCAGGAGTTGCCCTCTCCAAGCCTTCCACCCTCCCAGGAGCCTGCCTGGGGTTTCAGACACCAATGGGCCCAGATCAGTTCAGGAACCGTGTCAGGGTGACCAAGAGCTAGAAGGGCTGTGGCCAGGAGAGATAGGGAAAGGGATCTGGTGCTACCCACCACACTCTTGAGTGTGAGAAGGGGCCAGGGTGTGGGAGAAAGATGCCATCCTGCCTGTGAGGCTAGGCAAGGCTCCCTGGAAGAGGTGGCCCTGGAGAAGGGCCTTGAAGCACAGTGGGCATCACTGGGAAGGGATGTGGAGGTACGATATTCCAATCAGGAAGAGATGCAAGGCCCAGGGGCAGCAGTGTGACTGTCATGCGGTATGGTCAGGGCTGAGGCTGCTGAGAGGGTTCTAGGCCCACTGGTGAATGCCAGGCCGACACACTTGACCAGAGTTAGACAGGACTGTGGCCTTGTCTCTTCTCTGAACTTTGACCTAGGAGAGGTTCCCACAGGTCATTCCTTATTGTGTACCTACTAAGTGCCAGGCCTGGGGAGTCCAGTGGTAAGCAAGATAGGCAGGGTTCGTGCTGCTATGGGGAAAGGGAGGATCCCTCAGATATTTAACTATGGTAATGGCTGCTGTGAAGGGAAACAGAGAGAGCCATGAGGGGCAGTCACAGGAACCTGACTGAGGAGTAGGCGTTAGCAGAAGGAACAGCATGTGCAGAGATGGAGGCAAGGAGAGTTTGGTGCCTTTAAAGAACATGGATGTGTAATTTCATGATTGGGAAAGTAATACAAGATGAGGTCACAGGTGGGCAAGGGCCAGATCCAGCACCTGACCTTGAGGACCTCCATAAGCAGTTTGGGTTTTATTCTAGGGTGAGAAGGCATTGCACAGTTTCAGGCACAGAGATAAGATGGCCTAATTTACGTTTCAAAAAGATTGCTGGCTACAGCCTGGATTGAGACCATTTAGGGACTGTTGGAGTGATACCAGTAGAAGGTGCCGGGGGCTGGGACCAAGATATCCAAGATATTTTAGAGGGAGAACCAGCAGGTGTGAGGGCTGGACTGATCTGGTGCCCAGGGCACTTCTCACCTCCCTGTCCCACTTCACCCAGTAACCCTGTGAAGGTTGAGACCTCACCCCCATCTACCCCACACCTGGCCATGGGCCACTCCCCACCTTCCATCCTCACCTTTAGGCCCTAGGTACTGCCAGCCATAAAAATGCTTCTGGCCCTGGGAAACCAGCCCCTAAACACACAGCCTCGGTGGGCCAGAGGCTATGCAGAGCTCCATTAGAAGTAAGAAGGACACAGATGCCCCAGAAACCCAGGGCCGGTGGTGGGGGGAGTCTAGGAAAGAGCTCACAGAAGGAAGGAATGTGCACGAGAAAGCTCAGCAAGCCAGTGACAGTGCTGGCGTTCAAATCCTGGGCTCCTGGTCCTTGGGGTGGCTACCATGATCAGACAATTGAGTTTTAGGGGCAAACAAGGATGAGCTCTCTTGACTGAGAGAGACTGCCCCCCACCCCAGGGCTGAGCCCTGTGTGTGCCAGGTGGGAGACAAGCTTGATGGTTGAGAGTTCTGTCCCCAAAGCCAGATAGCCACGGGTTCCAATCAGGACTCTGTCCCTTCATATTGATCTTGAGTGATTTAACCTTTTTAAATCTCTTTACTGGAAAATGGGATGAAGATACTCTCTGTCTCAGGGAGTTGTTTGAAAATCAAATGAGGTTAGGAAAGGGCTTTATAAACCATGAAGCACGTTATACACCTAAGGGGAAACGGTTATTCACTTCCTAATTCCATCCTCTTGTTCCAGGTGAAACCCTCAGTAAAACCAGCCCAGGTCAAAGCCTTGTCAGTCCCTACCAAGGAGCCTCCAGCAAGAAGGGCAGCCCCAACCCCTGGGAAGGTGGGGGATGTGACACCCCAGGTCAGAGGAGGTGCCCTGACCCCAGCTAGGATGGCCAAGAAGCCAGAAGAAGAGTCAGAGAGCAGCGAGGAAGAATCTGAAAGTGAGGAGGAGGTCTCTGCGGGGACACCCAGCCAGGTGAGGCCCGGGGGAGCCGAGGTCCTGAGGTGGGAGTAGGAGTGGAAGACAGTGTGCAGGCCATGCGTACGGGGGGGCCACTGCTCCTCGGCTCAGTCGGTTTTGCTGTGCCCAAGGGCTACCACGTGTTGTGTGGGTGTCCATGTTTTAGGAGTGCAGATGTGAACTTTGATGTAAAATCTACTTTCCCCAAGTTGACTCAAAATTCAAAAAGAAGCAAGCCAAGCAAAGCCTGTCTAGAGCAAGCCTGCACCTTCCACACAGGAAGGTTCTTAGAAAATCAGAGCTGCTGTTTTCTGGGGGGGTTGGCCCAGGGCTGAGTGGCCAGAGCCTTTCCAGGAAAGATGGGGCCTCCTTTTGCCAAAGCCCCGAGGCAGTGCCGAGCCCGAGCGTGGCAAGGGAGAGTTAATGAAGAGGCCAGGGCAGAGACCTTGTCCGTGAGGCTGGTCTCCCAGGCGTCCTGCTGCTTTCCATGTGCAGAGCCCAGGGAGGGCCTCCCTCAGTCCCTTCTGTGTGTTCAGACTGCCTCCTCCCTCGGGTCCTCTGTACACCACCCCCCAGCCCAGTCAGGTGTGCTCCCACAGGCACCACAGAGCTCTCCAGCTGATGGGAGCCCCGCAGGGGACAGGCTGTAACTGCCCTGTGTGCTGGGGCAGCCCAGGGGCATCAGGAGAACTGCCCTGAGAAAGTAGTGTCTGTCCAGGACCCAGAGGCCTAAAGGCATCAACAGAGGGTTTTCAGAAACGGGAGAACAAACCGCTCTTTCTCTTTTACTAGGTAAAAGCCTCCGAGAAAATTCTTCAGGTCAGAGCTGCCTCAGCTCCTGCCAAGGGGACCTCTGGGAAAGGGCCCACCCTAGCACCCCCTGGGAAGGCAGGGCCTATAGCCACCCAGGCCAAGGCAGGAAAGCCGGAGGAGGACTCGGAGAGCAGTAGTGAGGAGGAGTCTGACAGTGAGGAGGAGACACCCGCTGCCAAGGCCCTGCTTCAGGTGAGGCACAGGGAGGGAGACCCCAGGCATGCCTCGACCCTAGGCCCTCTCTTTGCTCACTGTGTGGTGTCATTCACTCTGTCTGGTCGTCTGTATCTACTCTCCTATGTCTCCTCACGTCTACCCTCTGGGCGCTGTTGTTTCTCATTCCAGGCGAGGCCCTCAGAGAAGACCCCCCAGGTCAGAGCTGCCTCAGCCCCTGCCAAGGAGTCCCTCAGGAAAGGAGCTGCGCCGGCGCCCCCTGGGAAGACAGGGTCTGCAGCCACCGAGGCCCAGGCAGGGAAGCGGGAGGAGGACTCGGGGAGCAGCAGCGAGGAGTCGGACAGTGAGGGGGAGGCCCCAGCGGCTGTGAGCCTGGCCAAGGTGAGGCTGGAGGACACCCTGCACGGCCCTTGCCCTGTCTTGAAATGCCTCCCGTGGGCTTTCCTTACCTATCACCCTGTGCGGCTCCATTGGCCCTTCTACTGCCTGTGTCTTCACACACGTTCTCCCTCTGGCTTCCTTCCCCTGATCCCATCCTTTGTCACTGTCAGGCAAAGCCCTTGGGGAAAAACCCCCAGGTGAGACCTGCCTCCGCCATGGATATGAGGCCCTCTGGGAAAGGTGCCATCCCAGTACCCCCTGGGAAGGCAGGGACCACAGCCCCCTTGGCCCAGGCAGAGAAGCAGAAGGAGGACCCAGTGAGCAGCAGTGAGGAGGAGTCAGACAGCGAGGGGGAGGCACCCACAGCCGTGGCCCCGACCCAGGTGAGGCCCCATCTGTGCTGTCAGGCTCTTCTTTCCCCGACAGTGCAGAGCCCCATGTGGCCCCCACATACATGCCCTCTTTCCACACTAAGACTCTGTCTACCTTCGCCATCTCTTGTGTCTGCACACATCTACCCTGTGGACTCCCTCTCCTGATCCTGTGTGTTTCACTACAGGCAAAGCCCTCGGGAAAAATCCTCCAAGTCAGACCTGCCTCGAGTCCTGCCAAGGGGCCCTTGGGAAAAGGGACTGTCCCACTGGCCCCTCAGAATGCAGGGCCTGTGGCCACCCAGGTCAAGGCTGAAAGGTCTAAGGAAGACTCAGAGAGCAGCGAGGAGTCATCTGACAATGAGGAGGAGGCACCAGCAGCCACGCCTCCAGCTCAGGTGAGGCCTGGGGGAGGAGGCTGCTCCTCGGCCTGACCCACCACACCACCGTCAGCCCCACAGGGAGCTGTGCTGCCTTCAGTCGGAGCCTGGGTTCTGGCTGGTAGGGAAGAACGGCCATGGGGCTCTACTCCAGAATGGATGAACAGGGGGGTCTGAATCCAGGAGCCTTCTCCAATCCATCTTCGGTGTCCCCTCAGGCAAAACCAGCTCTGAAAACTCCTCAGACCAAGGCCTCCCCAAGGAAAGGCACCCCCAGTGCCCTTGCATCTGCCAAGATCACCCCTGTGCGAGTGGGCACTCAACCCCCCTGTAAAGCAGGAGCAGTGTCTTCTCCAGCTGTGGCCAGGGGTGCCCAGAGACCAGAGGAGGACTCTTCTAGCAGCGAGGAATCAGAGAGTGAGGAAGAGGAGACAGCTCCTGTGGCAGCAGCGGGACAGGTGAGACCTGCGTTCGCTGGGCCGGCCCCCATGTGGTCCTTTGGGCTCCTGTGAGAAACTTTTCTTCTACTTGTCATCCCAGGTGAAGTCTGCGGGGAAAGGCCTCCAGGTGAAAGCTGCCTCAGCACCCACGACGGGGCCCTCAGGCCAAGGGACCGCCCCAGTTCTCCCTGGGAAGACGGGGCCTACAGTCGCCCAAGTCAGAACTGAGGCGCAGGAAGACTCTGAGAGCAGTGAGGAGGAATCAGACAGTGAGGATGCAGCCACGACCACAGCACAGGTGAGGCCTAGGCGGCGCCAGCCCAGCTCCCCACACGTGTGCCTGTGAGGGCCGAGGCCCGGCTTGTCTGGGCCACTCTTGCCGCCACGTGCAGAACCTCGTTCCCTGCTCTTCACTGTGTGTCTCCTTTGCCCTTCTGAGCGCCAGGGTCTCCTTTCTGGCCTTCTGAGCTCCCACTGATTGCCTGTGCTTCCACAAGCTCTGCGGAGTTCCCACTCTGCCAGGTACTGCCCTGGTCTGGGGCTGCTGTGGCCCTGGCCCTCAGGGAGGTCCTGCCTCGATGGGGACATGGACGGGTGCACAGGTTCTTCCAGCATGGCATGATGGGGTTGTGGTTGAGGGTGCGCCTGGGCTGCAGAGCATGACAGGTGAGAGCACCTAGGGCTTTTGCAGGCAGCAGTGGCATCTGAACTGTGGGCTGAAAGAGGTGGCCTGGTAAAGTGTTCCAGGCAGAGAAAGCAGCCTGTGGGAGGCCAAGGGATGGGAGAGTGCCTGGCTTGGGTGACTTGCCACAGACAGCACAGCCTGGTGGGATCACGCTGCAGTGTGGTGGAGTAGATGGCAGGGGTTTGGAGGCAGACTGCCTGGGTTCAAGTCCCAGCTCCACGTCCTGGCACGTGATGCAATTCTTCGGAGCCTCTGCTTACTTTTCTGTAGAGTGGAAATCAACCCTCGCAGGTTAGGGGGAGAGCTCACCTGCCACAGCCAGCAAGGGGCCCGCACACAGCCAGCTCCCTCCTCTGTCACCCTGAGGGTGGGCTGGCTAATGTGGAACAGAATCAAGAGTCAGGTCTCCCAGCCTGGAAGAGCTGAGGGAGTGACGATAGCTCACTCCCTGTCCTTAACCCACCCACTGTTTATTATTTTTAATTGTTGTTCTTTTTTTTTTTTCAATAACCACTCAGAAATTAGTCATTTCTCTTTTCCCTGTACCAGAGCACACATTTCTGTGGATCTTTTTTTTATTTTATTTATTTAGTTATTTATTTTTGTCCCCATCTCACTGTTGACTTGTGGGACCCAAGTTCCTAGGATTCCTCTGCTGAGGTTTTAAGCCATGCGGAGCCCCTTCCAGCGTCTCAGCCCAGCAGCCTCCTCTCCCCTTCTCCCAGCTGCAGACACATCCCAGACTCAGTGCCTTGCACAGTGTCACTTAAATATTTCTCTTCCCATCTGAGCTTCCTTCCTGTACCATGAGGTGGGTGTTTTATTTTTATTCTTTGAACCATGGGTTACTTAGAAGTGAGTTGTTTAGTTTCCAAATACCTGGGATTACCAGGCTTCATTTTGTTGTTGATTTCTAATTTAATCATCTTGTGGCTGGGGAACATGCTTCGTATGATTTCAGTCCTTAGTTTACGTATTGAGACTTGTTAGGTCAAGGTAGTCTTTGTGTCTTTTGTTTTGTTCTCTTGCACCTGTGTAAGAGACGTGACTCCCCTCTGGATGACTGAAGTGCAATGCTGATGAGCGCCTCAGCCTTAGTTACACAGTCTACACCCTAGGGGATTTTTCTTCTTGAAGTCCTGACTCTTGATTTTACCTGGTGTCAAGTGGATGAGGGATGCTAGGAGGAGGGGATGTCTTCTGATACTGACCAGATGACATCCCTGAATGAGGCAGGGGCCTTGAGTTGCTGCCAAGTTCCTCATTCTGTTTCACATTAGCAGGGCTTGCTCTCATTTCTCTAGGTATGTATTTGCTGGAGACCCAGACAGGCCTTTTTGGGGTTCTCTGGATATCAGTTAAGAGTAGGTTAAGCTGAAGAAAACCTCAAACAAGAATGGTTTTCTGTCTTGTTCTGCCATCCTCAGTACCTGGCTTCACCTTGTAGACTAAGGTGGCTGCTTGAGCTCCAGTTATTAGCTCAGCATTCCAGCCAGCCAGGAGAGGAAGAAACATGTTTCCTACCTTTTGTGGCACTCAACTTACATTCAGTAGCCAGAATTTAATGACATGGCCACCTAGCTGAAAGGGAGCCTAGAAAACACCTTTGTTCTGGGTAGTCTTTTACTTAGCTAACGCTAAGGAAAGGTGTACAATAATAACTTTATTTGAGTGTTTATTATGTGCCATGCACTATGTTAAACTCTGAATCTCCTATTTAATCCTCACAATAACCCTATAGATGGGCCTCATTATTACCCCATTTTGCAGAGGAGGAAAGTGAGGCTCAGTGAGATCAAATGATTTGCTCAGGTTCACACAGCTATTAAATGGAGATGCCAGAATCCAAACTCAGGCGTCTGACTCCAGAATTGGTGTTCTTGGCTACTGCTTTCCTGTATCTCACCTTCTCCCTCCGTAATTCCTTTTTCTCCCTCCAGGTCAAGATCTCAGTGAAAACCCCTCAGGCTAAAGCCAACCCAGCTGCCACCAGAGTGTCTTCAGCCAAAGGGGCAGTGTCAGCCCCTGGAAAAGGTGTCACTGCAACTGCTCAAGCCAAACAAGGGTCCACAGCCAAGGCATGTGGGGCCAGAAGCCACAGGTGTCGGGGTTGGGGTGGAGAGGAGGACCAGGCACTCACCCCAGCCTGGACAAGGGCCCTGCATGGGTGGGGGTGACCTCCCATAGTCACACCACAGTGGGGAGCTTAACCTGAAAGGAATCATGTTGTCTACTTCCATCTGTAATACTGTTATCTTGCAATTCAGGCAAAGCCACCAGTGAGAACCCTCCAGAACAGTGCCGTCTCAGTGAGGGCGCAGGCATCTGTGCCAAATATGGGGAAGGCAGGGGCCGCAACAGCCCAGGCCCAGACGGGGCCAGGAGAGGACTCAGAGAGCAGTGAGGAGGAGTCAGACAGTGAGGAAGAGGCACCAGCTCAGGTGAGGCCCAGAGAGCAGCCCTGTGCTTTCCTGTCCGTGCTGGGAGCCACAGGCGTGCCTTGGCCCCACACCTGCATGGGGCCCAGCTACATTTGCCCATGAGTCTCCTGTGTCTCCTCACACATCCACCCTCTGGGCTCTCTCCGCTCGCTCTGTTTCTCACTCAGGCAAAGCCTCTGGGGAAGACCTTCCAAGTCAGAGCTGCCTCAGGCCCTGCCAAGGAGTCTCCAAAGAAAGGGGCTACCCCAGCGCCCCCTGGGAAGACAGGGCCTACAGCTGCCCAGGCCCAGGTGGGGAAGCGGCAGGAGGACTCGGGGAGCAGCAGCGAGGAGTCAGACAGCGAGGGAGAGGCCCCAGCAGCCGTGACCCCAGCCCAGGTGAGACCCACTAGGCCTCTAACCCACTACTACCCACTCCTCAGTCAGAACTGGGGTTCAAGGCCAGGTAAGGAAGGGATACCAGCTTAAGGCTGTGACTTCAGGATCCCTTACCCCAGCTGCTGTCCTGCATGTCTCCTTAGATAAAACCTGCTATAAAAACCCCCAAACCGAGGCCTCCCTGATGAAAGGTGTCCTACTCGCTCCCGTATCTATCAAGGCCTCAACAGCATGAGCAGACACACCAGCCCACTGGAAGGCTAGGTTAGCAACTCCTGCCAAGGCACATGAGGCCAAGAATCCAAAGAAGTCCCAGTCAGAGAGTCATGAGGAGGCTTGGAGTGTGGGGCAGGTACCCTGAGGCCCCGGGGAAGTAGAGGAAGTCATCTCCCTCGCCTGGGCCTATGACTTCACAGAGGCAGGTGCATCTCCCAGGGGGGGCTTGTGTAGCTTAGTGTGAAGCCTAGGCCCCAGGGAGTGGGCAGAGAAAGGGAAAATCTGGACAGTTTCCTGTCGCCTTGCAGAAGGCAGCAGGGCTGGCTATGTCCTGCAGAAGTGCAGGGCAGTGCACTCCGGTACCTGCAGAGCTTGGGCATGTGATGGAAAGGATTGACACGGGCCTGGTGGAAGTGATAGATGGCAACTGACATGGTGCCTTGATGTCAGGAGAAACAGTAGGGAGAGGTGGTAACTAGGGCAACATGGAGAACCCTTGCCCATCTAGAGGGACAATCTTATCAGCTGTTGTGACTATGGAAATGTATCCTCCGTATGGCCAGATCTTCCTTTTCTTAAGGGAACCCAGAAGTCCCCGTGCCAGGCCGAGCTCCATCGCCTCTTAGATTTCTTTTTCCTTCATGAATAAAACAAGCACCGTGGCCAGGTGCAGTGGCTCACACCTATAATCCTAGCACTCTGGGAGGCCAAGGCGGGAGGATCACTTGAGGTTAGGAGTTCAAGACCAACCTGAACAAGAGTGAGACCCTGTCTCTACAAAAAAAATAGAAAAATAAGTCAGATGTGGTGGTGCATGCCTGTAGTCCCAGCTACTCGGGAGGCTGAGGCAGGAGGATCATTTGAGCCCAGGAGTTTGAGGTTGCAGTGAGCTAGGCTGTCGCCACTACACACTAGCCCAGGAGACAGAGCAAGACCCTGTCTCCAAAAAAAAAAAAAAAGCCAGCCACTGAGAACCCTGTTAAATGCTCCTAGCACTAACCTCTGCCTTTGGTACAACAAACCAGCCACTGGCAATGAAAGACATTGGCACTGCCCTTAAGGAGCTTACTGTTTATACGGCAAGACAGGTGACTAGGTTACCACAGAATATTCTAGTGGTGGTGTGTCTGATGGGGCTGGGAGAACAGGTCTCTGAGAGGTCAGAAGAGGGGATGATTGAGCTGAACTTGATGGAAAACCAGGCATTCACCAGACCCAGAAGTGGAGAGGGGTCCTCCAGGCAGGGGAAGCAGTGTGCGCAAAGGGGCGGGGCATGGAGGCATGTGGTCAGCAAAGGCAGCTGTCCTGCAGGCTGCAGTCCCTTCCAGGTGCTTGTTACTAGTGACGTTTATGGAGGAGCTGAATACCAGGCTAAGATACAGTCCCCAGCCATGTTTTGGCCTGGGCAGTTTTTTTTAAGTTTTCAATGAATTGCTCTATCAGTCACAATGTCCTAAGCTGCAGGAGAAAACCCAATTCAAAAGAGCTTAAATAATAAGGGGACTGATGAGTTCACAGTGCATGAAGTCCCAGGGTCCAGCTGCTGTAAAAGTGGTTCCTTTGGCAACTCAGCATCATTGGTGACCAGATGTCTTCCATCTCTATGCCCCACTAGCCTCATTGTCACAGCAGGGCTGCAGCGTCTCCTAAAGGGCTAGAAGTAGACTTCCCTTCAGGTCTTCTGGTCCAGACCTCAAGCTAGATGTGCTGCCTACCCCGCCCCATCATTGATTAGGGGCCTGCAGTTCCCATGGCTGGCCCAGGGGAGGAGCCACCCTCCAAGTGTGTGGTGGCGGCCACTGGAACAGAGTCAGGGTTCTGTTAGCAAGGAAAACACAGGGGCATGGTTGTGGAGGAGAAAACCAGCAGTGTGCATTATAGTTGCCCCATTTAAAAATTGGAAAATGACATGTTCAAATAGGGACCATCTAGCTTCTCTTGAGGAATTGGAAGTTTGGGCAGCCTGAGTCCTACTTTCCTGGCTGGGCTGAGTGGTGAAAGGTGGGGCCTCTACCCCAGTAGGTACACACAGAGCTGTCCTCTAGCCTCCAACTGCAGTGCCCAGCAAGCTGGCCCCCTCATCATGCCTGGCCTGGCAGGAGGGAATGGCTTCTAGTCAGCTCCCACTTTTAGCTGCGGGTGTTACAACCAGATGTGAGCTGTGCTGGGACCACTGGCTCATGCCTGCAACCTTGTCCCAAGATGCTGTCACCTCTCATTCAGACTGCAGGCCAACAACATTGCAGCCCTGGGGTTTTAGCTGCGTCTGAGTCATACATCCCTTTCAAGTTCAGAGTCAGCTCTGGTGGAAAGAGGATAGCAGAGTAGAGGTGTGTGTTTCCAGTGACTGCGGGGCATGCTGGGCCAGCAGCTGTCCCTGTGCTAGTGCAGGAAGGGGCCACACTGCCTTCCTGGGAGAGCCAGAATGAGGGTCATTGCTTGCTGGCCACGTTTCCCCCTCAGCTAATGCCCCTCTCCTGAACCATGTGCGTATCCAGGTCTTGTCCCCTCAGAAGAATGGTAGCTTAAAAACTGCCAGAAGCAAGACCCTGGCCCCAGCACCCCCAGACAAGAACTCAGTGGGGTCCTCAGAGAGCAGTGACGAAGAGCTGCCACTGAGCCAGGTAGGCCTTGCCTTCTCTCTGAAGACACTACAGGCTCAGAGCTGGGCCTGTGGGCCTCTGTGGGAAGAGGGCGGACAGCAGTTCTTAGTTTCTAGAGCCCTTTGCTCTGTTATGACATTCATCTGAATGGTGACCCTGTTGAGGCAGGTGGCAGAGCACATTTGCACATACAGACTTCAGGGCTAGGCAGTGTTGGGGCAAAGCCCAGTTCTGCCACCCACCAGCTCTGTGGTCCTGGGCAAATGCCTTGCCCCTCTGAGGCTCAATGTTTCAGCTGTAAAGCAGGGAAAATAATGGTCCCTCTCTCCTGCCTCTGCACCCTTGTGCCAGTACATGTAGTACTTGGCATAGTCCCTTGCCTAATAAGGAGTGCCTGTTACTGGCAGGAAGGCAGGTAGTGTTGCCCCATTTGACAGGTCAGGAATCAAGGCCCTAAGAGTTCTCATGATTCATAAGAGGCTGAGGAAGCTGCAAACGCTGACCTCTGGCTCCGTATGTATCTCTGTTTCCTGTTTAGGACTGGGAGCCTTCTCCGCAGGGCTTGTCAGAATCCCATGACCCATGGACCTCACCTGAGACCATGACTCAAGTACCTATGGCACACCTTCATATGCTCTGCTATATCCAGAGCTTAAAGCCCATGGTCCTGCCCAGACTACACCCCCAAGGGTGAGACCAAGCCCACCTTATCTCCCCAACTCTAGAGGCCCAAGTTGGTCATGCTGGTGTGGTCCAAGCTTCCATGTGAACCCAGGCCCTTCCATCAGACAGCACTGCCCTTTGTCCTCCTCCAGCCCCAAGATCCCAGAAGCTTCTGCCAGGCCCTCAGCACTGGTTCCCCTCCCAGGGCCTAACCAGAAATGCTGAAGTCTTACAACCCCTAGACCAGTGGGGTCTTCTTTTTAACCATCTCCCTTAAATATCACATACCATGTTCTTTCCCAACCCCACCCCAAAGAAGCAGGGTCTTGCTCTATCACCCAGGCTGGAGGGCAGTGGCATGATCATAGCTCACTGCAACCTCAAACTCTTGAGCTCAAGTGATCCTTCTGCCTCAGCCTCCTGAGTAGCTAAGACTGCAGGCACACATCACCGTGCCTGGCTAGTTTTTTTATTTTTTTGTAGAGATGGGGTCTCACTATGTTGCCCAGGCTGATCTTAAACTCCTGGCCTCGAGGGATCCTCCCGCCTTGGCCTCCCAAAGTGCTGGAATTACAGGTGTGAGGCATCGCACCCAGCCACATACCATGTTATCAATCTATCAATAAGATCAGATGCTGCTTGCACACCAGTGCTCCAGTGGTGGGGTGCTCACTGCCTTTCTCTTAGCACAGATTACAAAAATAATGATGAACAATGACAACTAACATTATTGATCACTCCCTCTGTGCCAGGCACTGTGATAAGCCCTACATTTGCATTGTTTAATCCCCACAACAACCCTATGAGGGAAGGTCCTTTTTTTATTCTCATTTTAAGGAGGAGGGAATTTGGCTCAGAAAAGTCAAGTGACCTGCCCCAGTGTCACATGGTTGATAATAAGTGGACAGACCTGGTGTTTGAGCCCAGGCCATCTACTCCCTTACCTGCTGCCTGGTACTGCCCCACTACTCCCCTTTTACAGGGCTTGGGTGCTGCCCTCTGGCTCTCTGGTGCCTTTGTGAGGCTGTCTCCCTTTCTGAGGGATCTAAACAGCTGGGAGAGAGGGGGCCGTTTTGCCTTTCTCTGCTGGGGTGGACTAACATAATTAAAATGAACATCATGCTTAAACTGAACCATTTAATTGGTACGTTAGTCCTGAAGATTCTGGAGTCCCTATTTAAGAAGCAGAAGGAAAAAAATCGGCAGTTTGTACATTCCCCCAGGAGGATTCAGGGAAGATGGGCATAGCCCAGGGAAGCTGCAGCCTCCGCCTATCTGGGGGATTTTTAGCTCCTTAATCCCCAGCTCACTAGTTATGATTATTATCCTTACTGTGCATTTATTGAGCACTTCTCTATTGACAAGTTTCACTCTGTTTTTATTATTAGACCATCAGTGGGGGAAAGGGATGGATGCCAGGATGGTGGGCAGAGCCCCAGCCTGGGAGGCAGGGACGGAGACTGCGGCTGCATGCCTAGGCCCCCTCACTGTGCCGCAGCCCTGTTGTGAGGCATTAACCTCAGGACAGGGTCTGTGCGGGGATCTGGGGTAGGTACCAAACTAAAAAGAAAATAATCAGTATGCAAGGTAATTTATATGTTAAATAGCTTAATTTAGCTATTCTAAAAGGGTATACATACATCAAAACATCATGTTGTATAACATAAATATATATAATTTTTACTTGTCAATTAAACTTAATTTTTTTAAGTGCCACTTCTTCCATTACTTTGCTGAACAAAAAAGATATAGGCCATACCCTCCAAGTTTTAGGTTGAATCAAAGAGAAAAAGGAAACTCATAAGAAACTAAATTAGGATGTTAAATCAGGACCTAGCATAATTGGTCCTGGAAGGAGCTACTGCCTGGTGCCTGGAGAACTTCTAGTTCTGGCTCTGGCACCAGTCTGCTGGTCACCCTGGGCAAGGCCTCTTGCCGTCTCTGAGCCTCAACCTTCTCAAGTCCTAGGATGAGACTCCTTGGGGGCTTGTGAACCTTGAGGCTCCAGGAGACATCCCCGAAGGGTGAAATTTCTCAGTCCCATGAGGTGCAAGCAGGACCTGTTAACCAACCCCCAGGCAGTCCTGAGAGAGGCTCTTGGAGGAGTGGTGCCTTTGTGGCTATGTCCCTTGCTGGGGTCAGCAAACAGCGCCATCAGTCCCCTACCCCCACTCTGTCCCAGACGTGCTGGAATAGGGGCACAGCTATGATGAGCCTGGCTTTGACAGGAGGCGGTGAGCACTGTCCAGAAAGCCCCAAGTTTGGTTCTACAGGCATCAGACGTGTAGGTAGAGAGTACTGGATTCCCTCTGATCCTTACTGCCCACACCTGCAGGGAGTGACAGTTTCACTGCTTCACTTCCAACAAGTTTTTTCTGACCCCAGAATTACACCCCTTTGTGTTTTGCTGTGCTTTGCAGTTTCCAGAGTGGGTCAGAACCCTTCCTGTGAGTGAGCCCAGGCTGGGATTGCTAATAGCCCTTTCATCAGGTGGGAAACTGAGGCTCAGGAAGCTCAGGGGCTTGACCACACAGTGAAGTCGTGGCAGAGATGGGATCAGAAGCGAGTCTTCCCCCACACCCTGGGGCAGCACAGCCTGCCTTTTTGAACTCTACAGACTTTATCCTTGCACTCCCACCACTGCAGTGCTGGGCGGTGGTCCCCCTTGTGCCCCACCCCTGCCCTCCGCAGCCAGGGCCCCCGCCCCGGCACCACCTCCCTCCCACAGCCCAGAGGCCAGGGTGGGGTGGCGTGGGCAGGTGGAGCTAGGGGGAGGCTTTCACTGTTGAGCTGCTTTTAACATCCTGAGACGCTATTGTTTGCCTCAGTGGGTTCGTTGCCTCTCTTCGTCCCCGACAATCTGTTCCTCTGTCTTCTCACATATATATAGATCCCCCCTCCCTCAACTGTAAGCCTTCTCCCACTTTCCATCCTTCTCTTTTTGTAACGTGGGAAGGAAGGCTCTGGAAGTGGCAGATCAGAGCAGCCGCGGGGGAGGCTGTTTGGCAGGGGTAGGAAAGGCCTAAGCCCAGCAGAGTTTTCCCTCTCAGGCAGGCACCTTTCTGTTTTACTTGTACTTTACCAGTCTCTCCACAGCACCTGAGGGACAGGGCGTGCTAAGTCAGGCTCAGGAGGTGGGCAGGGTGGTGCGTCAGACGGAGACTGGGTCCTAGACCTCACTCTGCCCCTCCCTTGGCCTCAAGCAGCCCCCTCCTTCTCCTGCCCCGAGGCTCCCCTCTGGCCAGAGGGAGCAGAACTCGAAGCAGATCTGACATTTGGGGGGTGGAAGGTAGACTTACCCAGGTCCTTGGCTCCTGGTTACACATGCTCATTAGCTGGGGCTTTTCAGAAGGAAACTGACCTGGGGTCCCCTAGTGTGTAGTGGGCATGTTCAGGGGAGCTGCTGTTCCCAACCAGACTGGCCTGTAGAATACCAGGGAGCTGCTGCTGCTGCTTTCTTTCTTTTTCTTTTACTGTTTTATTGTAAAATTTAAAGCATACCCAAAGATAGAATAATGTAAAGAACCCCCGCGTACCATCCCCAGCCGCAACAGTTATGAACTCCTGAGCAGGCTCGTTTCACGCAAACCCTCCACTCCGTTTCCCAACGCCCCTGGATTACTCTGAAGCCAGTCTCAGATGTGTCATCTCATCCACCGGGATTGCAGTGTGCAGCTCTAAATGATAAGGACTTTTTTTTTAAAAGCACAACCACAATACAGTATCCCACCTGAAAAATTGAACTACCTAGTCAGTGTCCCCAGTTCCTCAATTGTCTCATGAATGGTATTTTTTATATTTGGTGTGTTCAAATAAATAAAAGTCCAATTAAAGTCCTTAATTCTTAACCATTGGTTCTTCCCTACCCACCTACCCTGTGTTTCCCATGTGCAGTTGATTTGTTAAAGAAACTGGGTTGGTGTAGCTGGGGAGGTGCCTCCTGGGCCACATCTCAGGAGGGCTGCATTAGAATCTCTGGGGTGGGGGCAACTAGACTGTAAACACCTCCCTGGGTGAATCGTATATTCTGGCCAATCAGCCTTGGGAAACCATGCTTAGAGCCCCCCCCCAGCAGGTGGATGTCCCTGAAGTCAGCCAGAGTGAAGAAGGTGAAATTGGACGATCTGGCCTTGGCTCTGCTTCTAGTAGACTTTGTATCCTTGGGCAGCTCCCTTCCTCTCTCTGGACTTGTGGTTTTCCCATCTGTACAGTGGAGCTGATGCTGCTGACTGTGGGGGTTCACTGTGAGGGTCAGGTGGGCTGCTGTGACATGTGAGGTTCTGTGCTGGGTCTTAGCGGGTGCATGGGCTGGGAGTGGGCTGGAAGTGCTCTGGGTAGCTGGAATGGCCTTTGGCTGTGCCCAGCTGCCCCCAAGCTCTGTGGACCCCTTGCCGTGTAAAACCCTCCCCCACCCCCTCTTCTCCTTCCCCTGGCCAAGCCTTTAATCACTGGGGGGGTGTGTTTTGTTTTTGTTTTTCAAGGTGATTAAACCCCCTCTGATTTTTGTCGACCCTAATCGTAGTCCAGCTGGCCCAGCTGCTACCCCCGCACAAGCCCAGGCTGCGAGTGCCCCAAGGAAGGCCCAGGCCTTGGAGAGCACAGCCAAGAGTTCCTCCTCCGAGAGTGAGGATGAGGACATGATCCCCGCTACGCAGTGCTCGACTCCTGGTGAGCGCGGCCCCTACACAATGCTGACTCCTGCTGCACCTGCCAGGCTCGGCTGGGTGGGGCTGCCAGCACCACCCTACATTGAGGCCCAGAAGGGAGAGGACAGCGGGCAAGTCGCATAGCAAGTTCTTGGTCAGGAGTGGCTTAGGGCCAGGTCTCTGGGCCCTGTATTGGCCATCCTAATTAGGGCCTGGCTCAGACCTGCAGTTCTGGGGGACTAATTGCCAGGGCTTTTCTGTGCCAGCTCCAAGTGTGGAACCCAGACCAATGGCTGGAAGCTGCAGGGACCAGGTTCCTACATAGTCTAAGAAAGAGCTCTGTAACAACTGACTGAATGTGGAGCAGGCGGTCAGGGTGGTAGTGAGCTTCCCATCCTTGGTGGCATGTAAAGAAGTTAGGTAACCTAAGCAGAGACATTGCAGAGAGGGATTTCATCTGTCAGTGGGAGATAGGACCAGATGTGTGGTTTCTTTGACTTCTGAGAATCTGTGATTCTGCCAGTGATAGCAGGAAAATCGTTAATATTATTCTTATTGTTACTATGACACTTTTATGAGGAAAAATACCTGATCTTGGTAGGATAATTTAAAAATACAGATTAACACAAAACAAAAAAATACCACCTGTAATCCCATTGCCCTAAATAATTACTGTTAACATTTGACAAGTGGTAACTTTGCAAAAACCTAAGATTATATGTGTGTATTTTTTAAGTGAGACCATCCTGTATATAATGCTCAGTAACCTGTACTAGATATATTGTGACATTGGGGCTTTTTCTACTGGCTACAAAGAAGTCCTTTGCATGAACATACTACAGTGCCATGTTGGAAGAAGCAGAGGGTTTTGTTTCTGGGGGTTTTTTGGCTGTTATAAACAGTGTTCCAGTGAACATGTGTGTAACAGCTTTTGCAGATAACTAGGGGGCTCTCAGGAAAGACTGTTTTAACTGCAAGGAGAGTCGTTTGGCACCAGTGCTCCAGCCTGTTACTCAGGAGTAGTAGCCTGGCCAGTTGAGAAAGGGGAAGAGAAAGCCTGGGGTCACCGCCACAGTAGCCATTTGAGCTCCCTGGGCCTTGTCAAATGACATAGTGACATCTCCTACCCAGGAGGCTTGGGGAGGGGAGCAAACAAATTTCTACCTATCTGTAAGCCCTGAGCACAGTGCCAGGTCCCCAGGAAGGGCTGGCAAATTAGGTTATTGCTACTGCTATGGAGGCTGTGGGGCTTCTGTGCCCTGACGTGCCCCCTATCCCACTCCATTTCAGCCATTAGAACCAACGTGACTATGCCCACCACTCACCCAAGGACAACCCCCAAAGCCAGCATTGCTGGGGCCAGCAACAGCAAGGAGTCCAGCCGGGTATCAGATGGCAAGAAACAGGAGGGACCAGCCACTCAGGTACCACCTGGTAGGCGAGGGAGGGTCACTCAGGCCAGCAGGGTGGGGGCCCCACTCCCACCACTTACATGCTCATGCTGATGGGTTGGACTGCAGTAGCTGTCACCCCCATGGCCAGAGACTTTCCTGGTCGTCTGGCTACAGCCCCAATGCTGGCTTCCCAAATCACCTTTGAGTTGACAGGAAGAATAATCTAGGAATACAACCTCTGAGTGGAGCCAGCCCTGTGCCTTGAGTCCCTCATCAGATTTGCCAACATGGTTGGGCTTTTTGATTTTTTTTTTCCTCCAGGTTTTGAAATGCCACGAACAAAAGTTGCCATTTTTAGTGTTTATAGTAGTGACTTTAACATTGTTCCCAGCCTTTGCCATTTTCAGTGCATTTTTATTCCATGCCTGAATCTAAAAACTGGGCAGAATAGGGTTAATGGCCCATTGTTCAGACCATAAAACTGAACACACACCCCCACCCAGAGGGCTGTGACTTGATCAGGATTGGGCAAGGCCAGAACCCAGGTCCTTGCTCTTTGGGCCATATTGGTTTGTTTTCCTATCCCCCTTTTTCTGAGGGGGCAGGAGTGAGGTGGGGTGGGCTGGGGGGATGGACATCCCCTGCTCAGAGGGGTGGTGCACCACCCACTCACTGGGCTCACCACATACTCCAGCCCAAAGAAGAACTTCTGGGAGCATGAGTGCTGGGTGGGTAGCTGGGCTGTGGTCATCCGTTAGGCCATTCAGCCAGCAGATGGTGCTGAGCATCTGTCCATGCCAGGTACTGGGAAAACGGCAGGAACAAGACAGGGAGGGCCCCTGCCCTCATGGAGTTCCCAGGCCAGCAGGGAGGCAGCCATTAAACAAGGAAACCAAAATATAAGTAAAGTACTCACCAACTGGTAGGTGCTTTGAAGGAAACAGTATAAACTAGAGAATAGCACAGTGGCCACTTTAGAAAGATGGGCAGGAAGGCCTCCCTGAGGTGGTGACAGTGAAGCTGGGGAAGCAGCAGTTACAGGATGAGCTGGACACCCTCCAGGCAGGGTAGCTGCAGGTGCCAGGACACTCTGGGGACACACTTGGGGGTGAGGGGAACGGAGAGAAGACAGGGACAGCTGGATAGAGCAGCAAGAAGGAGGGCGCAGGTCATGGCAGGGGCCGCGCCACATCTGAAGGAAAGCAGGAGGCGCGGAATCTCTTAGCAAGGGGTCATGCCCAGTTTCTTTCTTAAGTCTTCTCCCTGGCTGAAGTAGGAGTGGCACCAGGGGGACCACCAGGCTGGAGACTTGTCCCCGATGAAGGCACAGATTGAGTGGTATGGCCCCCAGTGGGGCCTGAGCTGCTTCCCTCCCTTGGGCTGGGAGCTGTCTTTATGCTCTTTGAGAACAGTATGATTTGCTCATAACCTGAAGCCTGCCACCCATTTTGCTGCCCAGATGGTGACATTGCCCTTTTGACTGCTCTCAAATCCCCTACCCCAGCCTCATGGCTCCTCTTACGTGGGTCCCCTCCCACCCCAGCCAGACAGGATCTGACCAGGTTGTGGCACAAATGGCATGCTGAGGACCCGTGAGTATCAAGGCTGCCTCTCGCTGCCCACAGGTAACAAAGAGGAACCCAGCTTCCCTCCCACTGACCCAGGCCACCCTGAAGGTCCTCACCCAGAAAGCCAGTGAGGCCCAGCCTGCTATTGCCAGAACCCAGACTTCAAATGGGGTGAGCTTCCCTGGGCCCACCCAGCCCTGCTCCCAGAGGCCAAGCTGGGCTCATCTTTCGGCCCCGCCACAGAATATAGAAGGGAAGGCACAGGCATGGCCCTGAACCTTTGCACCAGCCTGCCTGTGACCTTTTAACACTTGGTTTACCTCCCTGAGCCTCAGCGGCCTCATCCGTGTGAAGGAATTTACAGTACCCCTCTTAGCGAGTTGTGAGAAGGAGCAAACATGTGACACACCTAACAGTTCATAGCCCAATGAAGTGTTCGGGAAAAACCAGATCTTTCTTACCCTAATTTTTCCACTCTTTCTCCTTTCACCAAATTAGGTTGACAGTGCTGTGGGAACATTCCCTGTGACGGGTCCCCAGAGCACCCCTGTCCAGGCCAGAGTGACCAACAATCCCAGAAAACCCAAGCATACTGAGAGCCAGCAGACCATAACCACTCCCTTGGGACACCCCAAGGCCAAAGCTGATGGGAGCTCAGATGACAGCGAGGACAGCAGCGACAGCTCTTCAGGGAGCGAGGAGGATGCTAAAGGGCCACAGATGGCCAAGTCAGCCCACCGGCCAGGTGAGGGTGCCAGGAAAGGGATGAGACGTGGCCGGGTGGAGTCCTAGGTTCTGGCCTCAGCTTTGTATCTCAGCTTGTTCTGCCACCTTAGGCAAGTCCTCCTGCACTGGGCCTCAGTTTCCCTCCTGTACAGCTCCATGAGGAAGTCAGTCCAAATGATTTCAAAGACCTGACTTTGCTGTTTGACCACTCAGCTTTTTGATGTCAGGCTCTCTTAACTGATTCCCCAAAACTTCAGGGCCTCAAGAATTAGATATGAAGGTTTTGGCATCCAGGTGTCTCACCTAGAATGCTGTGAATAGCATTGAATTTGGTGAGAAGCAGTAAGAAGCCTTGGGCAGGAGGGTGAGGACCCCACAGAGAGACCAGGGCACCATGGAGCCCTCCTGAAGGGTCTGCCCAGCCTGGCTGCCAAGGGCCACCTGGGACTGCCAACAGGATACCTGTGCTTCTCCAGTAGGTCCAGCCACCTCCAACAGGGAGACCTTGGTGGAGGAGACCACAGAGTCCAGCGAGGATGAGGTGGTGGCACCTTCCCAGGTAACCGCAAGGGGGAGGACTGGCAGCCCTGGAAGTGTTGGGGCTACAGCACCAGGCCAGGCTCCCATCCACCTGATCACTCGGGTTCTTCCCAGGGGCCTGGGGCAAGGTCATATCTGCAAGGCATCAGGTGTGGTCCAGCTAGCAGAATACAGCCAGGCCATTTCCTCCTCGAGGCTCCATTCAGCATAGAGCCATGAGTACTTAACCCTCGGGATCTGTGGAAAGGATTGACCTTGATTCTAGGTGATACTCAGACAAAAACATTCTTTAACAGATTTGTCTTAAGGTATCTGTAGCAGGTGCTAGTGATTTTCTGTTTGCATTAATAATAAGAAATTTCCTTTTCAAATGTGCCTGTCTAAAAAGTTTATTAATTCAAACAGTTCAGGAAGTCCCCCTCTGGGCCTTAGTGCCCACCCACTCTGCACTGACTGGGCAGGACCCATCCTAGTGGCCCCTGGGCTGGTTTTCTCGCCGCGGGCTGGGTGGGGTAGGGTTACAGCCTCTTTCACACTGGGCTTCTTCAGTCTCTCCTCTCAGGTTATGTGACACCTGGACTAACCCCAGCCAATTCCCAGGCCTCAAAGGCTACTCCCAGGCCAGACTCCAACCCCTCAGTTTCCTCCACTCCGGCCACCAAAGATGACCCAGACAGCAAGAGGGAGGCAGAGCCCCAACAGGCAGCAGGCGCCATGTCCCCTAAAACAGGTGAGTTGAGGGCTGTAGGAGGGACACAGCAGGACATGGAGGAACAAGACAGTGGGCCCCTTCTTCCCTCTCCCATCAACAGTCCCGCCAACATGGTCCTGTCTGCCACCAGGGCTCCTCCTAGTGAGACCTTGTGGCCATGCATTGGGCCTGGAGGTGCTCATCAAAGTGCAGGTGGGGCCCCATGCCCAGGTGCCTGGCTCCCATGGTCTGGGACAGCCTAGAGGTTGGCATTTATCCAACCCTGGGGGATGCCGATGCACCTGGTAGGATAACCCCTGCCTTAGAGGAAGCAGCGTCTTGGCTTGTGGAGTAGGCCCTGGCTCTCTCTAGCCATCCTTGTCAGCTTTTCTTCCCAGCAAATGGGCTCACGGTGTGGGGTGTAGGGACTTAAAGGGTAGCAGACAGAAGGCTGAGAGTCATGTTGGAAGGGATCTCTAGCACATGGAAGAGACCCCAGGCAATGGACTGGCCCCAGCGCTGTTCTGACTTGCTCTAAAGCCTTGGACAAGCCCCTGGCCACTCTGGGCCCTCTGTGTCTTAACCATACAAAGCAAAGGGTGATGCATCCAGTCTGTATCAAGGCATGACGTGTGGAGGGCAGACTGGAGTACTCAAGTCACCCAGCTTGGGGCATCCACCATCCCTAACTCTGCTGGAGCTAAGGAACAAGTATCTCAATTGGGCACATCTGGGACAGCTCTAGAGGTTCCCTAGCCTTGGTGTTCTGGGGTGTTTGCAGACAAGAAGCAGAGAAGTGGGCTCTGGGGAAAGAGATTGCCAGGGCCAACTGTGCCCTCCCCAGCTTCCCTCCCCAGACAGCTCCTGCCCTCATGAAGAATCACCAAAGGACAGAATTGGGCCTCCTCCATCCTGGGACCCCCTCTGCTCAGCCTGCCCTGCCCCTTTCCCCTAGCCCACCATAGCTCTGGAGCCAAAAGCTGCTAGAGACCCTACACGGTGCTGAGGGGCACTGTCAGGCTCACAGCACATTGCAGGGAGCAGCCCCCAGCCTCGTGTGACATGGTGTGCCCACCTGGGCCCCTCTTCAAGGCTAACACCTCCGGGGCCAAACCACTGGGCCACCTTTCAGAGCCTAATGTGTAGGAGCTTTGTGCCAGTGAGGCCCAGAATGGGGGAGAGACCTGCCCGGGTCACCTGGGAAGTTAGAGGCGGTGATGGGACACAGTCTTGGGCTTGTAGCTGCAGCTTGCCCCGTGCTGGGTCAGAAGAGGAGTCGTTGCTCACTTTCTTCCCCAGCGTTCTCTTTGTGAGAGGCGGGTGCGACAAGGAGACATTTTAGAGGGGGCTGTGGAAGGTTTTTTTTACACATGTAGTCAGCACACAATTATCAAAGGCAAGCAGAGGCGTGGAAAATTCTAAACAAAGGCTGCACCAGAAGTCACTCTGGCAGGCAGTAAACCTGCTTAGTCAGCCGCCTTGTGCATATGCACTGCACCCAGCACCCCCACCAACCCGCTTGGACCCCTGACTAGAAAGGGCCATGTGTGGGTGGGCATGGGTTCAGTGTCTACCTGGCCTTCACTTTTATTATAAATCTACAGTGTATAGTAGGGGGGCCTCACTATTCATCCACCCATCAGTTTACAGACAGGGAGACTGAGAGCCGGGGAGGAGCTGGGTCCTAGCCAGAATCACATAGCAAGTCGGCAGAACCCAGGTCCCCTACCTCCCAGCTCTGGACTCCATCTCCCTTGTGTCTGACCTGTCATCTCGTTGGTAGATTTCAGGCCCTCTCATTAACATTCTGGAGTCACTTTCTGTCCCTAACCCTAACTTGAGGGGAATTTTTAGTGATGAGACAAAGGAAAAAGTTCTAAGTTAGAAGTGAGATCAGGCTATGCAGCTGGTAGAAAGGTATGAGCTTAGGAGGCTGGGTGGGGCAGGCAGAGTGACTGTCGGGCCCTGCTGTCCCAGATCCATGACCCCAAGTCCTCTCTCCATAGGCAGAAAAGAGGCCGCTTCAGGCGCCACACCTCAGAAGCCCCGGAAGCCCAAGAGAGGGGCCGGGAATCCCCAAGCCTCAACGTTGGCATTGCAGAACGACATTGCCCAGCGTCTCCTGGGAGAGGCCTGGCCCCTAAGCGAAGCTCAGGTGCAGGCGTCGGTGGCAAAGGTCCTCGCGGAGCTGCTGGAACAGGAAAAGAAGAAGGCTGTGGATGCCACCAAGGACGGCAGCAAGAAGGGCCGCAAGCGGAAGCTGTCAGGAGACCAGCTGGCTACCAAGGCCCCCAAGAGCAAGAAGAAGAAACAGCTGGCTGCCGGGGAAGGAGGGGAGGGCGCTGTGTCCCCAGAAAAGTCCTCCACGACTTCCAAAGGGAAAGCAAAGAGAGACAAAGCAAGTGGTGACATCAAGGAGAAGAAGGGGAAAGGGTCTCCTGGCTCCCAGGGGGCCAAGGACAAGCCAGAAGGGGAGCTTCAGAAGGGGGTGGTGAAGGTGGAGGGTGGCGATCAAAGTGACCCAAAGATCAAGAAAGAGAAGAAGAAATCTGACAAGAGTAAGTGACTTGGCTTCCCCAGGCCCGTGCCAAGGGCTGCCGGGTACCCCAGTGGGGCGGGAGGGACCCTTAGCCGGCACCTGGTCTCATTCCTCTCATAGAAAGGACAGGCTGAGCAGTCGTTTGTCCAGGGTCGGGGGCAGCAAGTGGCAAAGCCAGAACTAGATTTCAGAGCATCTAGGCCGGCACCGTCAGGGAGGCTCCAGAGTGTGGCCTGCTCCCAGAGCCCAGAGTGCTAACTCACAGCGTCCAGCAGTCCCATTTTCAGCTTCGGGCTTTTGGAAGGCCTAAGCTCAGGCTGTAGCCTGAGCAAGGACAGGGAATCGTGTCCTCTTTCCCCCCAGGCCAAGTCAGCAGATCTTGGAGGAACCTGTTTCTGCAGCCAGCTCCCTGGGTGCAGAATGGACCAGGAACCAGGATGCCTGAATCCTCGTCCCCAGCCCTGTCCTCTGTCTAGACGTCAGTTGCCCCTCAGTCTTAGTGGCCTTTACTGAGTTCTGGGCTAGATTCTGCATGTAGGCCCTCGTTTAATCCTCATGCCAGCCCTGTCCACTAGGTGATATTTCATTCCCATTTTCTAGGTAGAAAACTGTGGCTCAGAATAGAGGCACTCAGGGTCACAGAGCTTTACTAGGTGGAGCCAGTTCCAAACGTAGGCAGCACTGTTGAGCACTACCCTGGGAGGTGGTGAAGAGGTGAACGAGACCGCAGAGATGCCGAGAGAACCAGCCCGTTCTAGAGCTAGAGCTGGGCACCCTTAGAGCAGGACGTGCAGCCCCTTGGCGCCCAGAACTGTACTGGCTTCCCACTTACAGTAGGGATAGGTAGTGTCCTTTTTAAATAAATGTGCGGGAGTTTTTTTTAAGTGAATTAAAGAAAAATGATAGTCCAGGTCAGGCTTAGTGGCTCACACCTGTAATCCCAGCACTTTGGGAGGCTAAGAAGGGAAGCCAAAGAGTTTGAAACCAGCCTGAGCAACATAGCAAGATTCCGTCTCTACAAAAAAAGTTTTTTAATTGGCCAGGCATGGTGGCACGTGCCTATAGTCCCAGCTAATTGGGAGGCCAAGGCAGGAGGATCACTTGAGGCTAGGAGTTCGAGGCTGTAGTGAGCTATGATCATGCCACTGCACTACAGCCCAGGCGACAGTGGGACCCTGTCTCAAAAAGAAAAAATAGTACTAGTCCAGATGGTACATGGATGGGACAGAAGTCATGAGGCTGGCCCCCAAGGGGTAGGTGTGCTGGCCTTGCGGGGTGGTCACCATGGCTGATGGCTCCCCATGGTGTGGGCGGAGCTGGCCTCAGTGGGAGTGAGCCCTGCCCCTGTGTGCCTCCCAACACTGACCCCAACGCTGTGATCACCATCTGTTGCTCAGGAAGTTTACTTTCTTCCCTCAGAAAAAAAAGACAAGGAAAAAAAGGAGAAGAAGAAGAAAGCAAAAAAGACCTCAACCAAAGACCCTGAATTACCATTCCAGAAGAAAAAGAAGAAAAAGGTAGAGTGAGTTCCTGAGGGGTCTCGGGCCAGAAAAGGGACCCAACCGAATCCCTGGGGTGAATGTTCGCCCTTGCCACACGCCAGACCTGCCTCCGCTCCCTTCCCATTCTGCGGGTCTGGTGGGGGACCGCGGGAGTTGTGACACACTGGGAGAGAGGCCGGGAGGGCGCATCCCCTGCTCCGAGCATATGGAAGCCATGGAAGTGTGCTGCGTGTGAGGTAGAAGGATGTTGGGAGAGGGGGAGTGAAGGAAGGAGAGGCCCCGGGAACAGGGAGACTGGGTAGACTCTTGCAGGTTTCCAGGCGAGAGGAAACATTCCCTGGGCTGTGTGTGTCCTGGCTGGCAGGGCTTCCCCACTGAAGAAACGCTCACAGCCGTCCACGTCATGAGTGCCACGGCCTGATGCCCTGAACAGGGGCTGTCTTTACAGCCTGGGGCCCAGCACCTTAGACACAGCTGAAGTTCTCGCCGTGGCCAGCAAGGCATCGGCTATGTTGAGGAAAGCTGAACAGCTGTTGCTGCAGAGCCCTGGGCTCCTTCCTGGAGGCCACATGAGGCACCGCCCTCGCCCTCCGCGGTCCCTGCAGACCTCCAGTATCTGCTCTGGGGGAGCCGCAACAGTCCTCGGGAGGTGGGGACGGCAGTGGGTAGGAAGGAGCTGCAGGTCTGAGAGCCTCCCACACTTCTCTCCTCACAGAAGAAGGCAGCAGAGCAGACCGTGTGAGGGGCACAGGCACAGGCACAGGTACGCTTCCTGACCATTCCTGGGCATTCGGGGCAGGAGGGCAGCTCTGGCATCCACTGTGGTCCCAAAGAGCCAGGCAGACCTCATAGGTGGGAAAGGGGTTCTATTCCTGTGTGGCCAGTGGGATGATGCCTAGAGCTGGCACTGCAGCATCAGAAGGATCCGGAACTGTCATGGCAGTGGTCAACACCAAGTGCACTGTGGGTGAAGGCACTGTGCATGCCTTAGAGGTGGGCACTGGGATGGTGCCTATTTGTAGGTGAGGTCGAGTACAGCTTGGTCTCTCCCTCATGCCTGTCCACTTCCTTTCCTTATGATCCTGTAACCTGGGGGTATTTCCTCTTGGGAAAGAAGATGGTTTGCTCAGGATGAGCCGTCATAATGGATCTCTGCTTCCCTGTGGAGGAAAGGCCCCACCAGGTGGTGGTGACAGAGTTAACTGCTCCACCTGGCTGTGCTGGCCTGTGTCACCCAGCCTCCTGTAAACAGGGGTTCACACAGAACCTGCCTCCTAGGCTAGGTGGTGAGGCTTATGTGATGCTAAACACTAAAGCACTCAGCCCAATTCCCAGGACGTGCTAAGTGCTAAAAAAATGTCCACTGTGGTTAGTTAATGCCCCTCCCTTGCATTGGAGATGCCAGGTTTTGTTGTCCTTGATGGAGAAAAAGGTCAGAAAATCTTATATCTCGATGTGTTTCCTTCCCGCAGGGATCTCTTAGCTGAGTGGTGACCATCCCATGCCTCTGACCTCGGCCTACCTCTGCCCGCCATGGGTTGGAACTGAATTTTTAACTTCCCCTCCCACAGAAGAAGACGGCCAGCTGCAGGGTCCCCGTGCTGGCCAAGCCAGTGAGCCTACAGGGAGGCTGGTCCCAGGAGGAAGTGGGCGCAGCACCCATGACCTTGCCCCCACCCGTCCCCAACACAGGGCGCTTCATATAGATGTGTACAGTATATATATTTTTCTAAATGACCCACCTCTCCCCTGGCAAACCCAAAATGCCCAAGGCCTTGGGACTTTCCACCCAGGGAAGTCTCTGCAGACCCAGCTAGGCCTAACCTGCAGCTCATCTCACGCCATTTGGTCTCTGGCTCATCCCGAGGCTTTGTCCTCCTTTTGTCAGTGTTTTTGGTTGTGTTGTGGGTTTTTTGGTGGTTTTTTTTTTTTTTTTTTTTTAAACTCAGAAAATAAAAGACTTGAGGGAAAGATGCAAGTTCCAGTGCATCTGGGGCAGACGTGTGGCACCTGGCTTACTCTTGGAAGGGGCCATCTGACCGACACCCAGGATTCTTTCTTTACTGCGCATCAAGGCTCTGGGATGCTGTGGTGGGTGGGACAGGCAGTTTGCCAGAGAAAGACTCAGGGAAGCACTCTGGGTACTGCATTGGTGGGGAAGGCGTCCTGGAAGACGTGGCACCTAAGCTCTGGGTGGTCATGGTTGGCTTCCCGAATCTGGAGTAGGTCATGCCAACACCCAGAGGCAAGAAATGGAAGGGACCATTAGGAGCCACCTTTCAGAGTTAGGACTTGAGCTGGGGGCAGGCTCTCGAGCACGTGGGATAGGATAGCTGTGGCAGGCACAGCAGCAGCAGGAAAAATAGTGAGGAATGAGTTGCTCTCACGTCCAGGTAACAATGGTTCTGTCGTGGCGAGGGCAAAGGTGGATGAACTAGGAAGAATGCCGGGTGACGTCCACAGGACTTGATGATGGCTTGGGTGTGGACGGAGGGGATGGGGGCTCACGAAGGATGTCTCTTGCTGTTCCAACCTGGAAATGCAAAGGCCCACTTCTTGGGCCCAGAGCAGTGTAGAGTACCAGAGGTCCTAGAGATTTCTGTCCAAAGCTTTTAGCTCCTTGCTAGAGACAGCCAGAGGCAGTGCAGAAAAAGAACGCTGGGCTGGAGATCTTGGAGACCCAGTTGGCATCCTGCTGCACCCTTGACTCGGGGCCTTAGGCCAGGCCCTCCCCCTCTCTCCCCTGCGAGCCTGCGGAGTAGTGTCCTCGTTGACCCACAGTAAGTCTTTCAACTTAAAAATGGAGCAGTTTCACTGAAGTTTTTGATTTCTGGCTCCTCTTGAAAGGTCAACAAATCTGGCCACAAGGGGCCTGCGCTCCCTCCCAGCAGCAGCCAGTGAGAGCTGAAGAGCAGCCAGCCACTCGGGCAGGCATGGGCACCCAGTCCTCACAGTCCCCCACTTCCTGTCCACCCCTGACACTGGGGCCCTGCATTGGTTGCCATCTGTCATCACACTTGCACTGTTCTTAGTATAGAAATGAAATTGGGGACATGGGAAAATGAAAGCTTGACCAAGAGGAACTTGTGCTTAAAAAACTGTAGGCAAGGGCCTATTTCTTTTGGAAGTAAACAGTATTTGTGTGTGTTAAACGTGCAACTAGCTATGTGTGTGTCCAAAGACACGTGGGGTAGGATAGCTGTGGCAGGTACAGCAGCAGCAGGAAAAATAGCAGCCCCACAGGCATCTCAGTTTGGGTTCCTTGGGCTACGTTCTCCCACGGGCTGACTGAATTTAGGGCCTTCATTTACTTCCTTGGGGTAAACGAACCAGATACCAACAGAAGAGCCAACAGCCAGAGTATCCTACTTACTACCTTTATTCTTACATGAGCCATGGCCCTGAGGGTGGACAGGCTTGGCTGAGCAGAGGACACTAGGCTTGGTAGAGAGTGGGGAGGGTTGTGGGTGGAGAGGCTGAGCTCCTTAGGGAGTGATGCTGGGGAGAGGGTGGCTCATCCCCCAGCTAAATAGGCTGGAAAAGCTGAGGCCAGAGGGGAGAGGTGGGCAGCAAATGTGTCCAGCCTGGGGTTGGGGTTAGGGTTGACCCTTCTCCCTGTGCCTTTCCACCTCGTCCATGGGCCTAGATCTCAGAGCCCCATGTTGGAGGCTGCTGTGATGTCAGGAATGGGGGCCTTACATCCCTGTTGACAGGTGAGGGTTGGGCAGCAGGGCCCTGCTGCCTCTGTGCTGTTCTGACTTGATTTGTCGTGTCCAAAGATGATGGAGAGCCAGGCACCAGAGTCTGGTGGAGTGAGGTGCAGGGTGGGAGGGTGGGAAGTAGGGGAGGGGCCGGGGTTGGGGGGCAGAGGGGAGCAAGAAAGCTGTGACTGTGCAGGGCTGGCTGGTTGCTGGAGACTGTGTCTGCTGTTCTCATGCCACAACTATGGGGAGAAAAGCAGCAATTTGAGGTTGGAGTCACCCGTTCGTTGTCCCCACCCCTTCCCAGCATCCTGGGTCTGCAGAACAGTCTAGGACTGTCCACCCTCCACTGCCCCCTGCTCGAGTACAAATACTGACCCCCATGGATTCATGTACCCCCACACAACCCTGTTGCTCATCTATGAAATGGTCGTCCCAGGGATGTAAGAGAATGGCCCAGGGTCATGCTCCCTCTTCTGCCCAGGAGGGAGCTGGCCCCTCTGGGGGTGGGCTACTAGTGACCCCCCCCCAGGACCCTTACCTAGGCCTGGCTCCTGCTTGGTCAAGCCCAGCCCAGAAGACAGGTCCTCCATGTCCTGTGGCACTGCAAAGGAGCAACAGATCCATTCATTCCTTGCAGTGCAGCCTGCCCCACCCAAGATGCCTGAGGGCAGTTCTTCCCAAATTAGCCGCAGGCTTAGTGCCTGGGAAAGCAGGCAGGAAAGGAAGGGCCCTGCAAGCTGCCATGAAGAGGTGTGGCTGGGGGCTTGGGTGAGCAAGGCCAAGGAAGGGGGTGATGAAAGGAGACGGTGGATCAGTAGGAGTCCTGGATGCAGGAGGATGGTGCGTGGGTGAATGAAGGTCACAGATGAAAGATGGAAGGATAAATGAACAAATGAAATAGACAAGCGTGGATGTAAGAGGGAAGATGATAAATGCGCAGAGAGGAGTGTGCTGGCGAGTAGATGGATAAAGGGCTAGACACACGACTGACAGTGGCTGCCCCCCTGGGAGCTGCCATTCCAAGTGTCCCGGTCCCATGTGCTCCAGGGGGGACCTCTTGCCCCTCGACCTTCCTAGTCCTTTCTGGTCCTCCAACTCGCAGTAGCACAGTGGCCACGGCTTACCACTGCAGTTATGGTGCCCACGGCTCCTGGTGTGGGGGACCTCGGTGCCGTTGGGGAAGACGCACCAGCAGTAGCCGATGCTGCCATAGCACTGGAGTGGCATATAGTTGCCGTTCTCGTCGCACTTGGGACGGAACATGCCTGGGTGGACGGCGGGGATGCGGCTGACCTCTTCCTGGCACTTGGTCAGTACTGAAGCGACAGGCATGATGAAGACACAGTGAGTGAGTGGGCTCTGGACTGTGGTCTCAGCAGAGCCAGAGACCCACACACCACTGCCGGGGGCCTAATGCCTTCTGCCGAAGTAGCTTTACTCACTCTACCCATTACACAGATGGGAAAACTGAGGTCTAGACCAGCAAAGTGCAAGATCAAAGAGGAAGTGAATGGCAATGTGTCTAATTCACTCCAGAACTTGACGATTTCTTCTGATACTCAAAGCCCATTAAAGTTTGGAATTGTACCTGTGATTTTGATTTCTAGAGAAAAGCAATGGACACCTTGATAAGTCTGTTTCCTGTTACTGTGAGTTCCAAGTGGAAATGGGGTTCCCATTTGTTGGGGATGTTGTAGAGGGGATTCAAGCATCGACTAGGAGCTAATCGAGATAGCATGTGAGGTGCGGTCTCTGAATCTCACAGAGAAATCGAGACCCAGGGCAAGGTGGGCCATTGACCTTCCACTTCAGAACACTGAAGCCCAGGGGAAGAGACTTGCCCAGAGTTGCACGGCAAGTTAGAGACAGCGCCAGGATGAAAATAGCACTTTATGTTAGACCATAGCAGCATGTTAAAAAAAAGGAGGTGGGGGTTGTGGTTTAGGGCTTGAAAATCCTGGTACACATTCTCCGTGAGGTGGGAAAGACCAAGGCCCTCTCCAGTGGCACTCGCTGGCTGTGACCTCAGCCCCCTCTCTGCAATTGTGGGGGATAGTGCTGGGAAAGGCAATTATGAGGATTCCTGCCTGGTACGTTTTAGACTGTCTTTGCTCCTGGCTGCCTTGTACAGTGCCGTCCTCCACTCACGAAGGGAAGCCTCTACCCACGGGCCCTTATGGCGTGAAAGAGCAGAGCACAGACAAGATGGGCCCAGGGGCAGCGAACCAAGAAGGAACAGGAAGGAGGGACAGATGAGAGTGGAGAAAGGATGGGAGGTTCCTGCAGTGCTTGGGTCGGGGAGTGCTGACGGCCCCAGCCTCTGCAGCTCTAGGAGAGCTCTGAGGGAGCTCCCAGAAGCCTGGCACCCCACAGCTCCCACTCCCTGTACCTCTTGGCGGAGCCTCAGTGGGCTTTTCCTCCATGGAGTTCTTGCTCATTTCAAACAAGAGCCACTGGTGCATCCAGCTCTCAAAGACCTAACGGGGACAGAGCGGGGGGGTCAGGCTCTGTAGCCATCACCAAGCCCCTGCCCTGCCTGGCTTTGCCCCTGGGGACAGAAGCAGAGTGCCAGACAGGGCCCAACACCAGGGGTCTAGCTGCAGCCTGGTTCCCCCTTAAAGGCCCATGGGGCTTGTCCAGGTGCTTCCTCAACTCCAAGTGCTCTTCCGTGTCCGGGGCTTTGCAAGTGCGGGTAAGGCCCTCCAGGTCCTGAGGATGGCCTCCTCACCCCACCTCTTCCCAACCCTGCCCGAGACACTGGGGGAGAAAGAAGGTTCCAGTGTAGGGAAACCTGCTGACCTTCCAGTCCAGGCTCTCCATGGTGCTCTTGAGGTGTTTCAGATTCTCTGGGAAGCTCCCCTTCAGCTGTGGGTACACCTTCAGGGGGTCAGCCTTCTGCAGGGTGGCAGGGCAGGAAGGATGGTTAAAATGAGTTCCCTGGCAGGCAAGGCAAAATGTGTGGCCTATATTCCCCTGGTCTTCCATTCTGAGGAGTGAGCCCAAGTTGCACCAAACCTGGACCCTGGACCCTGGACCTCAGCTGTGAGGGGAGGGGCAGGGTGAGGGCAGTTCAGCTGTACAGCTCCAAGACCCCAGAGCTGGGATTCGGGTTCCCAGGTTCCATGCCAACTCTGCCAATAACCCTCAGTCTTCTACTCCCCGCAGATCCTACTCATCTTTCAGGTCTCGCTCCTTCGGGAAGCCTTCCTTGGCTATTCCAAGCTCTGTCCTCTGCCTCTTTCCTCACAAAGCCCCCTGCACCTCCCTCATCACCTGGTCACTTGTCTGTCTCCCACACTAGCCTGAGATCCCCATGGCTTCAGGAGCTGGGTCCAGTTGATCCCCATTGTGGATCCTGAGCCCTGCACAGTACCTGGCACAGAGTAGACATGCAGTAAAAATTTAGGAAGGAAAAAAGGGGTGTCTTGCTTAAGGCACTTCCAAGCTTTTGGTCTCAGTTTCTCCATCTCAAAGATGGGGGGAGGCTGGACTACCTATAATATTTAAGGGCCACCCTTGCATTCCTTCAATAATCCAGAGAGCACGTGTTGAAAATCTACAGTGAGCCAGGCATGCGGAGGCCTTGGAGCTCATCTTGCCAGGGCCCTTTGGGGGCTGCAGGGCTGCCTGGCTGCCTTTCCTGCACTTACCAGGAGCAAGTGCATCACATGGTCCTGTGTCATGTTGCCATACTTGGTAGCATTCTGCATGGGCTGTGGGAGGAAGGAACAGAGGGTTACCAGCACTGGCCTCGGAGGAGGGCATGTGGAGTGGGAGCCTGTGCCTGGGGTCTGGGTAAGAGTCTGGAGTCCAGGCACTCAACGGGCCCATCTGTGCCACCTCCAAACATGACAGTATAAGCAAGTCACTTTACCTTCCTGCCTCAATGTCTTCATTGGTCAAACTGGCATAAACTTTCCTGCCCAGGGCTTTGTCAACAGCAAACGGTTTTGTGAACAGAAACATTATTGATATGTGATATCAAGGGCTTTGGGAATGGGCAGGGACAGTAAGATGCTATGGGAAATTAGAAGCACTTTGTAAACTGTAGAGGTCTGGGCCTTCCTCCCAGGGGTGGCCCCAAAAGGCTCTTCACCCCCTGGGGTGCCCTCTCCTTCCTGAGGTGGGCCCTACTCCTCCCCCAGCAATCAGGACCCCTCCCCAGCTGGCTCTTCCTAGGTCAGCTGTCCTCTCTGTCCTCCACCCAGGCTAGATAACATTTCCCCTCCCAGCACCCCAGGCTGTCCTTACCCCCTGGGGCAGGCCTTCCATGGGCAGTGCCTGCATCAGCAAGGGGCTGGCCATCCGCATCTTGGTCACAGGCTTGGGAGCTGTGGGGACAGGGAGCACAGCTTAAGTGTTGTCCTGGTGCCCAGGGAGAAGGGTATCCAGGTCCAGGGGATCCCAGACCCAGATGAGGGGCTGGAATTCCAGACTAGTGGCAGAGGACAGTGGGCCCAGCTGGCTACAAGAATGGGGTCTCTGAGGTGAGGGACAGTGGAGGGGCAGGGGATGTCAGGACAGGTGGGCACGCACGCTTGGGAAGCTTCATGCGCAGGTTCTCCAGCTGCAGGTTCTGCGAGGTGACCGTCAGCTTGTCCAGCCGGCCCTGCTGCTGGTACAGGAAGTAGGCGGTGGTGGCCTGGCCCGCCAGGAGCAGAGCCACCAGGACAGAAAAGCCTGTGTACAGGGCTCCACGGCTGTAATTCCTGGTGGGGGGTGGGAGGAAAGGTTAGAGAAGAATCCCCGGAGGTGGCTGCCCCAAGGGCTGGCTGGGAGTGGGGGAGTTTACCCCCCTTCTCCTTCAGCCCCCTAAGGCACCGCTAACAAACACACTTTAAGCACACAGTAAGCTGACTATGGAAATGCAGCTTGAAGACATTCCCTCTTCCCCTGTTCCAAACACTGATGTGCCTACAGTCTGCCCAAGTAGAAATCCTGTAGCTCTGCCCCCGGGCCTAGGTTAAATAGGGAAGAGTCAAGAGACAAGTTCCTTGTCCTCTCTGGGCCTTGGTGTCTCCCCGACCTGTACAACGAGGGGTTGAGGTGGAGGGTCTCCCCAGGTTTCTGTTGCCATGGGGATCTCCTGAGGATCTGGGCTGCCCTCAAGGAGCAGGAGTTTTGTTTTGTTGTTTTTGGGTTTTGTGGTTTTGTTTTGTTTTGTTTATTTTGTCCTGAGACAGGCTTTCTCTGTCGCCTGGGCTAGAGCACAGTGGCATCATCATAGCTCACTGCAACCTCAAATTCCAGAGTTCAAGTGATCCTCCCACCTCAGCCTCCCGAGGAGCTAGGACTACAAGTGTGCGCCACCACGCTCAGCTAATTTTTCTATTTTTTGTAGAGACAGGGTCTCGCTCTTGCTCAGGCTGGTCTCAAACTCCTGGCCTCAAGGGATCCTCCCACTTCAGCCTCCCAAAGTGCTGGGATTACAGGCGTGAGCCACCGTGCTGGCCTTGTTTTGTTTTTTAATTGACCTTAAAAAATTGTATATACTTACCATTTAAGGGGAAGGGGGTTTTTAATCCCCTACCCAACCTCCCCATCCCCACAGTGGAATCAGATTTAAAAAGAAAGGGGAAGGAAATAGGACCAGGACAGCAGAACGTGTGGCCCACCTGAAAAGGAGAAGTGGGCCTTGACATTTTGGGGGTGGGGGAACGCTGGGCCATGTCAGACTGGAGCAGGCCAGGCACCACCCCCTCTGGGGCACATCCTCTGTCCCAGACTCTCCATGTGTCTTGAGCAAGTCCCTGCCAGTCTCTGCACCTCTATTCCCTTAGCTCTCACGTGGGTACCCCTCACCTCAGCGATTCTAGGATTTGGCAGTTTTCTTCTTTGAAGCAAGATCTCACTGTGGCTACAGAAGTTCTCAAATGGTAATGTCCACCCAGTGTGGGGGAGATTTCCACAGGAGTATAGATGCCTGCAGCTGTGTGAATTTCTCATGCTCTCTGGACTTGCCATCCTTACAATAAGGGGTGGCCAGACCCTCAGACCTCAGGGAGCCCTTGTAGCTGTGGGCTTTGAATGCAGTTTTGGGGATACATGTGCATGTTACAGTATGGGAGATGTAAGGATCCTGCCACAGGACCTGTTTTCCCTTGACCTACCCTAGCAGAGGGGCTACTAGGATCCTGCTATGGTTTGAATGTGTCCCCTCCAAAATTCAGGTGTTGCCACAATGGTACTATTGAGAGGAGATTAGGCCATGAATGGGATTAGATGCCCTTGTAAGGGGGTTTGATGGAGGAGTTGGTTCTCTCTTGCCCTTCCGCCTTCTGCCACGTGCGAACACAGCAAGAAAGCCCTCACCAGATGCTGGAGCCTTGACCTTGGACTTGCGAGCCTCCACAACTATGAGAATTAAATTTCTATTCTTTATAAATTACCCAGTCTGTGTATTCTGTTCTATATAGCAGCACAAAACAGACGAAGACAGACCTTATTGGAAATTGTCAGGATGAGACTGCACCCTCCTTACTCCAGCAACCAGCAAGGATGGCTTAGGAAACTCCAGGAGACCCTTCTGCCTAGTAACACACGACATCACAGACACTGGCTCTCTGCTTGCCCACCCTCTGTGCTTTCTGAGCTAAGATCCAGCCCAAGGGAGAGTTATTCTGGAAGGAAAAAGCAAAAACCCTTCATGGGAAAATGGAGGAGACTAGACAGGAAGGGAAAACAAATTTTATTTCTTGGCTTTTCCAAGGAACAGGTGGCCTGGCCTATAAAGGTGGTGAAAAGTCCCCCTGTCTTCCATCTCACCTGGGTTCAAGCTCTCCAGTCTCACCTCTACCTGCTCAGCTCTTCCGCAACCCACACCCAGTTCCAGTCCCGGCTTTACCTCCCACACGTGAACATGGGGAAGTCCCTGCCCCACTGCACTGCAGTTCTTCAGAAGGTCTAAGAATCTAGAAATTCATATTGAAGGTGAAACCATGAAACCTGGGCTGAGAACCTGGCTCTGCACTCCCTTAGCTCTGGGACCATGGGCAAGACACTTAACCCTCTCCGTGAGTAAAATGAGTAGGAGCATCTACTCCAAGGGCTGTTACGTTAAATAAGATAATGAAGGTAGAGCTCTTGGCTCCATACAAAGCACACTGTTAGCACTCTATAAATAAATAACCCTTAGTACTATTCTCAGGGGAGTTAATAGTTAACTTTAGCATCGCAGTTTCTTCCTCTTTATGCATCTTGAATGTCTGTCCCCTAGTTTTGGTAGAGTGCCAACTGTTGTCACCCCCTCTATTTCCTCCTTTGTACTGCCTCCTTCTAGAATATTAAAAAAAAAAAAAAAAAAGTTATTGGCCACAGTCAGGAGCCAACCAGAACTAGCAGGAATCATGACACAGATGTTGCCAGGCAGAAGTGTTCACAAAAGGCTCCAAAACAGGCTCCAGTCTGGAATGGCCTGAGCACAGAGTGCTGAGCCAGTTTTAGAAGCAGTAACTGAACTCAACGAAAACCAGACAAGGATTTGACAAGAGGGCACCCTCTCTGAACACTGAGCCCACTGGGTCTGCAACACACTGGGTGGCCTGAGCTCAAAGGGGTCCCACCTCCCCTCCCCACGAATCACACCTCTAAAAGGGGCCAGATGGAGGAGTGAGCTCACAGTTTGAAATCAGACTAGTACTGGGTTAAAATTCTGCCCCCAACCCTCACTGGCTGTGATAACTTGAGTAAGTCACTTACCAATACGAGCCTCCATTTCCTCTTCTGTAAAAAGAGATAATAAAAGTACCCAACTCATAGGGTGACTGTGAGAATTAAGATTGAGTTTAGCCTTTAGTTATGTGGCTGGTAAATAACCATGGTAATAACTAACAGTGACTGAGGACTAGGAACATGTCCACAGCAGATGGAAACTGGTATGGCTATTGTTGTTGTTACTGTCACTGAGACTCAGGGAGAGGCAGCGATTTATCCAAGGTCACACATGACAGTAGCAGAACCTGGACCAGAATCCAGTCCTCACAAGGGAGTCTGCCCTCTCGCCGTGGGATTCCCCGGGATTGTCATAGGCTGCTGCTCTAACAGTCTGTATCTGGTTACCTCGTCCCCCAGAGCACAGCTCTTCATGGCGTCTCTGAGTGTCTCTCCCAAACCCCTTTCTGCCTGGCAATAGCTGACATCACCTGTAGCTGTAAGTTTCTGTAGACCGCAAATGACTTTTTGAAGACTGGGGGGCGGGGGGCATTGGAGTAGCTGTGTTCTAGCCCCTTTTGGGGGGAAACACATAGCCCCCATTTGGAGGCTGGGAGAGGGAGTCTGGGGTCCTCTGACCTCTTGCTGCAGGGAGAGGGGCACAGACAGGAGCACAACCCACATCAACCCTGGGCCCCTTCCAGAAACTTAGCCAGAGCCTGTCCCCCAACATCTCTCGATCCCTTCTGTGATGGCAGACGTCTCTATCTACCCTACAGACGCCTGCTTGATGCAAACACCTATACCCACACATGGTAATTAGGAGGAAACTCCTCTGTGAAGAGCTGCTTTTACCATGCTCTTTTAGAAACTGTTTCTCCAGTGGGATCTAGGACATTTTCAAAATCTGGTCCAAGGTTTCTAACCTAGGGTTCATGGCTCAGCTTAAGGTGTGAAGCTCCTGATATTTTATAAAACTCTAGGGAAAGAATCCAGGGCTCTCTTCCGATTTTCAGAAGGAGGGGGCCTGATGCAAAGAAGGTTACAAACCCCCCGCTCTAAAGGAACTGAATTGCCTTTACAGGAGTGGGAACCGAAGCCCAGAGTGGGCCAGAGACTTGCTCAAAATCACCCAAAAAGTCAATGTTAGAGTCAGAGCCTGAACACATCCCTTCTGTGACTCCCGGTCAGTCTTCCTTCCGGCCTGCACACATCTGTGCAGTCCAGGATCTGTGCTCTTTCTTGGTGCTCACACATACCTCTCTGGGGCTCCAGGGCGCTGGGTCAGAATGGGCGTTTGCTCATGGTTGGAGATAAGGTCGTGCTGGTCTTCCATGACTCTGGCTCTTCCCCAGGGCTTCTGCTGCTGCTTTTGCTGCTGCTGCTGCCTGTGTCTGGGACCCTGAACCCCTGGCTCACCTCTTGAAGTTGGTGCTGGGGAGGAATCCGATTCGTCCACAGGAGGACACTCCGCCCACCTGGCAGATGTGGAAGTGAAAGCCACAAAGCTGGAAATACCCCACTTGGACAGAACAGCCTTTCATGGGGCAGGATGAGGAAGGGGAGCTCCCCAGGCAGGCAGGTAGAAAGGCCAGCATGGTCCCATTGGCTGCCCAGGGCTCTCATCACTTGTTTCTGGGCAGGCCTTTGGATTCATAAGGCTCTTTAGACGTTTCAAGAAACAGGCAAATGTCCGCTCCCTAGACAGGAAACACACTGAAGCAGAGAATGTCTTTGTTTGTCACCCCTTCTCAAACGTAGATAAGTGGGTGCAGAAAGGGGCTGCGTACCTTCTGTGAGCTTGGTTACGTCCTCTTCTCTGGCCTCAGTCATGTCATCTCAAAAATGGGGAAGAAAGGTTGGAGTCAGGGTTCCTTCTGCTCCCTTCTAACTCTAGCATTGTAAAAACCTAAGAGTCCATGGTTTTAAGGCTCTGGTACTAACACTTACTAAGCCCTCCTTTGTCTAGCACATTTTACATTTGACGTGCTTTGTTTCGTGTAATGTTTACAGTGACAATTTGAGGAGAGTTTTGTTTTATCATCTCCATTTACAGATAGGGACACTGAGGCTTTGAGAGGCTATGTGCTTGCCCAGGATCACACATCCAGAAAGTAGTGGAGCCCATGTTTTTAACCACTCTACTCATCTGCCTTCTAACGCTTGAATCGTGTGGTTCAAAGCCAGGAGAACGGAGGCTTCTGCAGGAGGGCCTGGGAAAGGTGCTGGGGGAGATTTGACTGTGCTGGCAAAGTTTTATTGCTTCATGTCTGTGGCTTATACATTGTGACATAAATATATTTGGTCTCTGCCCCTGGTTCCTGACTGCTAACAGCCATAGAATCTCTGTAGTGAGAAGAACGTCATTTTGTATGTTAATGAGATACTGATGGCCCCAAGTGCCCAGATAGCTTCAGGATGGGGCCAGTTGCCAGAGGAACCAACCAAGTGGTAAGGAGATTGGGACTTTCACACTCTCACCCCCGACCCACCCCACCCCGACTTCCAGGGAAGGGAGAGGGGCTGGACATTGAGTTCATTCGCCAATGGCCAATGATTTCATCAATCATGTCTACATAATGGAACCTGCATAAAACCCCCAAACAACAGGGTTTAGAGAGCTTTCAGGCAAACGAGCACATCCATGTGCCAGGAGGGTGGCACACCCCAACTCCACAGGGACAGAAGCTCTTGCGCTCAGAACCCTTCCCCCATACCTTGCCCTAGGTACCTCTTCATCTGGCTGTTCATCTGTATCCTTTATAATAAACCAGTGACAGTAAGTAAAGTGCTCCCTGAGTTCTGTGACGCATCATACCAATTTATCAAATATGAGGAGGGGGGAGTCGGTCAGAAGTCCTAGAGGCCTGGGACTTACAATTGGCATCTGCAGTGGGTGCAGCCTTGTGGGACTGAGCCCTGAACATGTGAGGTCTGACGCTAACCCCAGGTAGACAGAGTCAGAATCTAACTGAATTGTAGGCTGCCCTGCTGGTGTCCAGGGAGTTGAAGAATTTGTTGGTTTGGAAAATAACCCACACATTTGGTGTCACAAATGTTGTGAGTGTAAAGAAACAAGTTTCCTTTCATATGCCATATTTGTTTTATTAATCTTCATGAATTTGGCGTGTTCTAAAGTTTGTACCAGCCGGGCGCAGTGGCTCACACCTGTAATCCCAACACTTTGGGAGACCAGGGCAGGAGGATCACCTGAGGCCAGGAGTTTGAGACCGGCCTAGACAACATAGCAAGACCCCGTCTCTAGAAAAAAATACAAAAATTAGCCAGACGTGGTATCACACACCTGTAGTCCCAGCTACTCGGGAAGCTGAGGCAGAAGGATCCCTTGAGCCCAGGAGCTTGAGGTTGCAGTGAGCTATGATGATGCCACTGCACTCCAGCCCGGGCAACAGAGTGAGACCTTGTTAAAAAAAGAAAAAGAAAAAAGTTTACGCTAATAGATTTTTTTAAATAAACTTGGACTTTGTGGTTCTAAGATTCAATGAGTCTTGGATTTCAAGAGTCAAGGGATTATAAGTGGGAGCTAGACTATGGCTACACACGGGCACACAGCATGAGTATAATGGACATTGGAGATTCACAAGAGAGGAGGCTGGGAGCGGGTGAGGGATGACAAATTACCTATGGGGTACAATGTACACTACTTGGGCGATGGGTACACCAAAAGCCCAGGCTCCACCACTGTGCAACGTATACATGTAATGGAATTAAACTTGTATCCCCTAAATCTATTAAAAATTTTAAAAATTTAGTGAAAAAAGAGAATTAACAACAACAAAAAAGAGGCAAAGGAGATATTAATAGTATAGGTATTTTGGAAGGAGAGAGAAGAACAGACATGGCCTTTGATGCACCCAGATCTGAGTTCAAATCCCAAGTCAGAAGCATCCTAGGTGTGTGACCTGACCCAGTTCCTCAGTCATTCTGAATTTGCTTTGTCCTTTGTAATGTAAGGATGGTAATACTAACCTTGCAGAGCTATTAGATTAGTGGCTCATGCCTGTCATCTTAGCACTTTGCAGGGGCGAGGCAGGAGGATCACTTGAGGCTGGGAGTTCAAGTTGCAGTGAGCTATGATCATACCACTGCTCCCCAGCCTGGGTGACAGAAGGAGACCCTCTCTAAAAAATAAATAAATAAGTAAGCATTTAACACAGAGCTGGTACCATAAAAGATGCTCAAGAAATGAAACTGTTACTATTCAAATATTTACTATTAAGATGTTTTCTGGATAATCAAGACAAATGAAATCATACATCCACACAGAAACTTGCACACAAATGAATGTCCATGGCACCTTTATTCATGATATCCAAAAAGTAAAAACAACGCAAATATCCATCAGCTGATGAATGGGTAAACAATGGAACAATATTCTGCCATAAAAAGGAGTGGATATCTCAATAAGACCGTTTTTTTTAATGAAAAGCAATGAAGTACTGATTCATGCTACAACATGGATAAGCCTCGAAAACATCCGGCTAAGTGAAATAAGCCAAACCTAAAAGGCCATATATTATATGATTCCATTTATGTGAAATGTCCAAAATAGGCAAATCCATAGAGACAGAAAGTAGATCAGTGGTTGCCAGGAGCTGCAGGGAGGAGGGAATAGAGAGTGGTTGCTAATGGCTGTAGAATTTTCTTTCGGCTGATGAAAATATTCTGGAATTAGATAGTGGTGATGGTTGCACAACTTTGTGGATATACAGAAAACTGCTGAATTATACAATTTTAAAAGGGTGAATGTTATGGTACATGGTACATGAATTACATCTCAGTTTTTTTGTTTTTTTTTTTAAGAAATAGAATGTCACTCTGTTGCCCAAGCTGGACTGCAGTGGTATGATCATAGCTCACTGTAACCCTCACTCCTGAACACAAGCTATTCTCCCTACTCAGCCTCCCAAGTAGCTAGAACTACAGGCACACACCCGCATGCCCACTTAATTTTTTTTTTTGTAGTGATGGAGTCTCGCTATGTTGCCCAGGTTGGTCTCAAACTCCTGGCCTCAAGCAATCCTCCTGCTTCAGCCTCCCAAACTGCTGGGATTGCTGGCATGAGCCACCACACCCAGTCTCAATTTTTAAAAAGATTTTAATGATGTCTAGAATACACATTTACTTTTGCTTCCTCTCTTACTTGCTTCTGTCACTAAAGTGACAATGGGTTTTTTTTTTTTTTGGAGGCAGAGTATCTCTCTGTTGCCTGGGCTAGAGTGCAGTGGCATCAGCCTAGCTCACAGCAACCTCAAACTCCTGGGCTCAAGCGATCCTCCCGCCTCAGCCTCCCAGAGTGCTAGGATGACAGGCGTGAGCCACCAAGCTCAGCCGATAATGGTTTTTTTTTAAGTGTAAGTCTGTAAGAACAAAGAGAACAGAAGCAAAAACAATAAATTTTAAAATCTGGGAAGCAAGTGGATTAGTGTTAGGTTCCTTAGCAGACCCAAAAAAGATAAATCCTAAACCTGCAGCTAGAAAAGCTGAGAAGCCACCTAGCTACGTGACTCGGGAATTGGTATGTCAGGTACCTGCGTGGTGAGTAAATGTGGGGCTGAAAAGAGGTTTGCTTGGAAGTCTGTTTATGAAGCAGTTGGAACCCCATGTCCTCCCCCTCCCAGAGTGCCCTCCCCTCCCCAGGAGACGACTGGAAGTTTATTCCCTAGACACAGTAAAGGGTGTGAGTCCTGACCTGAAGCTGAGATTCCCAGTCCTGTCCCCAGAATATCCACAGCCAGGCCTCCTCCCTCCAGGCAACAGGGAGGAAACTTCTCTGTGGAGCATGACCATCCCAGGAGGAAAGACCTGAAGATTCTGACATTGGGGGTTTCCTGATGAAACAACCCAGCCAGATAACCCAATAGGAAGCCCTTGGTGGATAAGCCCTACTCACGGGTCACAGCTTCCATTCAGTTTTCTAGACAATCGAGACTCGTAGGACATCTAAGGAAAACCTTAATATGAAAGAGAGTGAACAAAACAAATACCCAAATGGAAAAAAGCACCACGGGGGAAACAAACTGCCATTAATAACCTTAGGGAGATAAAGGACAATACTGCATCCATGAAACAAGAATACAATGCTAGAAAGGTCCAAGTACTGTAAAAGAACAAAAAACAGCTCTTGAAGATTTAAAATATGAGGGCAGATATTAAACAATCAGTAGATGAAGATAAAGTGTTTTTCTTTTAATCTCCCAAAAAGTAGACTACAAAGATAAAGAAAAATATCAGAGAGAAAAGAGAATTAAATACCAGTCTAAGAGGCCCAACAGCCAAAAATATGAGAGGTCCAGAAATAGAGAACAGAGAAAATACAGGGGAAGAAATCATTAGTGAAATAATTCAACACGATTTCCAGAACTCAAAGACATAAATTTCCAAACCACAAGGGCCCAGTGAATACCGAGGACAAGGTATGAAAATCATTTTCAGAAAAATTAAGACAAAGAGAAGATTGTGGAGAGTTTCACAAAGGAAAAAACAAGACAGACGCAAAGGATCAGGAATCAGAATGACTTTAACTTCTTAACAGTAATGCTAGAAACCAGAAGATAATGGAAGAATGCCTCCAAGATTCTCTGGAAAAATGATTTCCACCCTAGAATCTTTATTGAGCTAAATTATCAAATAGGTATGAGGGTATCACTAAGATATTTTCAGACATCCAAAAAATTTCAAAATCTCAAAAAAATTCCCTTTCATAACACCCTTTCTCAGAAAGCTTCAGAAAAGTGTGCTCCATCAAAATGAAGGAGTTCACAAGAAAAAGGGAAGGTATGGAATACAGGAAACTAAAATTTAACTCGTGAGAGGGAATGGGGAGCCCCAGGATGCTGATAAAGAGAAATCCAGGTGGGAACAACAGGTCTGCATTGGATCAGGCCCAAAGGCTGTGAAAGACATTTTTTCAATAAGATCAAATTGATAAATATCTGATATGTCTGAATGTACCAACAGGCAATTTAGATCATTTTTAGACAGTATGAGGTTGAATTATGATAATTTCATAGAAAATTAAGCAAATGAAAAACCAAGACCACTACTAACTCTTGGGAAAACAAAAGTTATACAGGAAATGAGTAGTAAACTTAGCATACTATGCAGATTGGCTATGAATAGCATTTATATTGTCATAATATGGTAAACATTGCACACTGATCAACCAAACACATGACAGAGACACACAGGAGGATGAGAAGACGGGAAGAGGAACACAGGGAGCAGGGGAGGAAAGAGAGCTAAATGTTGATCTTCCATAGTGAAAAGCCACCGGTAATGTCTAAAGTGGAAAAATCGGGAGCTAACAATACTAGAAAGCTGTTCAGAAATACTAAGGTACCAAAAGAATCAGCTGAAAAATTTTGAAAGTGGTGTGAAGAGAAGGGTAAGGATCTGCTATTTTTCACAGTAATCCTTGTAGAGGTATTTGATTCTTTAAACTATGTGAATTCATAACTTCAATACAAGGTAAAACTAAATTTAAAATAAAGAAAAAAAATGCATCAAAGTCAATAAATTTTAAACTGTGATAAAATGGCAGTCCAAAGCTTTTTCACCCTTTTGCATGAAGTGTGATGGGAATAAAAATTTAAAAAAAAAAGAAAAGAAAAAAATTAAAGAAAAGAAACAAAGCCTTTTCCCTGGAGTGGCACGCTTGCTCATGCCTGTAATGGCAGCACATTGGGAGGCTGAGGCAGGAGGCTCGCTTGAGGCCAGGAGTTTGAGACCAGCTGGGCAACATAGCAAGAACCTGTCTCTACAAAAAATAATTTTAAAAAAATTAGCCAGGTGTGGTGGCATGCACCTGTAGTCCCAGCTACTCAGGAGGCTGAGGTGGGAGGATTGCTTAAGCCCAGGAGTTTGAGGCAACAGTGAGCTATGATGACGCCATTGCACTCTAGCCTGGGCAACAGAGCAAGACTCCGTCTCAAAAATAAAGAAATAAATAACAAAGCCTCTTCCCTGTGAAGCAACTGTAGGGCAAGGCTGAGAGTAATCCCAAGGTCAGGAAACTGGAGATTGATTCCAGGAGGGTGGGTCCCAAGACTGAGTTTCCCAGGGTGAGCTGGATGATGGCTCCCTCCATCTCTCCTAACAGGGTAAGAGGTCCCAGTTCCCCAGTTGTCATACAGGCCCCACTGCCCAATGGAGGAGCCCTGTCCTTCCCACTCCTGCCTGCATGGGGAGGGAAGCAGGGTGGCAAGAAGCAGGGAGGCTTGGATGCCCCACCCTTCTGGGGATATGAAGTAGGTGGAATCTAGCTCCCCCATTGTTCCTACGGAGAAAGTCTGACGCAGAGGGGGAAAAGGAACTGGCCCGAGGTCAGTCACACAGCAAGGTCCCCAGAGCTGGAACTGGCCCCTGCAGTATGACATGAGTGTTAAAGACAAAAGAGCTGGAGGCAGACTGCCTGCGGTCACATCCCAGTTCCCAAACGGCTGGTTCCAGGGCTGAGAAGGAGGAAATACAGGTGAGTCTGAGAGATTTTTGTTTTTTTCATTCCAGAAAGAAAGCCAGGAAGATCTCAAAGACTCCTGGGGTTTGTCAGAAGGACTCAGGAGCCAACTTGAAGGGACACCTGCCAGCCAAATATGGAACAATGCCAGGCTCGATTAGAGTAATTTGTCCTGCCTCTTTAGAAGGAACTATAGTTCAATCCCATTTGATGAGGGGAAACTCTTCTTTACAGAAGAATGCAATAGAAGAAAAGACAGAATTAGGAAGTTGCCTTTTTGTAACCCCCAGGGTAATAATTGATCAGGAAAGGATCATCCATGGATGCCAAAACCATGGGATAAAGGGTTGGGGGACAACAGAACAGTCACATGCCAAAGTATCAACCCCCAAAGCTCCTTGCTGGTTGCCAGGAGGGAAAGGTGCTTTGCTTTACAACAGTAAAAAATGGTGCTGTCTTGCCGTCACCACTTCAAGCAAGTGATTGAACTTTGCATCACCAATAGTGGGACACCCTGATATTATGTGTCTCCTGATGGGACACAATAACAATAATAATAATAATAATAGTCAGCATCAGCTAGGCAGGATCTTTGCTAGAAATTTGTTAACGTGAATCTGCCTTTAGTCCCAAATTCCAGTTTAGAGTAAATACAGGGGGTAAAAGAACAAGTCCTTAATAACTAACACCATGAGGAAACAATCAGACAAATCCAGGGACAGCCTACAAGCACTGCAAAGTCAATGTCATGAAAAAAAGTGTGTGTGCGTGCGTGTGTGTGTGTGTGTGTGTGTGTAGAGGGTTCTACATTTTAAAAGATTAAAGAAATAGTAAACCAAATGTAATTTGTAAATCTTTACAAAACGTCTGGTTTGAAAAAAAGGCATAAAAGATATTGTTTAGAAACTGGAGAAATTTGAATATCAGATGATATTTGGGAATTATTAATGCTGTTCTTAGGTGTGATAATGGAATTTTAATCTGGTAGGAGAATCTTCTTTTTAGGAGATGAAGGCGGAAGTACTTGGAAGAGACGTGACATGATGTTTGCAACTTATTTCCAAATTGTTTAGAAAAGAGAGAGAGAAAATTAACAATAGTTGAATCTAGGTGGTGGGTATATGAATGACCAATTTTCTGTATGTTTAGAATTTTCCATAATAAATGGTTGCAAAAAAATTTTAAGGCAACTGTGTACCCATCCAATTTCCTTTGAATGGGGGTTGTCCCAGTTGCTGAGAAGACACCATATTCCCATTGTTGTTACATTGATACTTGTGGGGACAGTGGGTTCTTTCACAGTGTGGCACATAATGTATGTTTTAATCCTCATCAAAATTTCACAATAACTACCAAAAGTTATCTATTTTAACAGGAAAAAAATTCCAACTCCAGCAATTACCAGATGTGTGATTTGAGCAAATTACTTAGCTCCTCTGTGCCCCAGTTTCCTCACCTGTAAAATGTGCATGCTAATAGAACCCATCTCATCAGGTTGTTGGAAGGGTCAAATAAATTAATGCACACACACGTCTGACATAGGGAAAGTGTGCAATAAATTTTAAACAGTTCAGTGATAATTTTTTTCTGCAAATTTGTTAAATCTGAATCTGGGACCCTATGTGTGTGCAGAGATTTGGAGCTGCTCAAGAGAGCCAGAAGGAGCCTCATCCTCCCTCTCGGGACCTTCCTGGGAGTCTCATCCCGTGGTGTCACCCCTAAGCTAGTCTAAGTGACTGCCTGAGACACCTGTCCTTCCTTGGTCTGGGCATTCCAGGGCCAGACGGGTGAGTTCCTACCGGTTCACCCTGGGTGAGCCAGGGAGGCGGAGTCTCCTGGAAACCCCCCTCCCTGTTCTCTTCCTTGGTCCCTACGTCTCTGATGAGGCACCCCAAGTAGCAGGCAGACAGCGCCTGCCCAGCCCTGTCCACCATCCCACATGGCCTGGCCCATCCTTTCTGTGTGGGGCCTCTTTGGACCCCCGTACACCTTGGCCACAGACAAGGTGCTGGAAAGAGAGCTCTTTGCAGGGAGGGAGCAGGCCTGGGCTCCAGTCCTGTATCTGCCATATACTCTCATTCACTCATTCAGCAATCAGTTATTGAGCATCTATTTTGCGCCAGGTACTGTTCTATGTGCTTGGGATATATGGATGAACAAAGCACACAAGTATCCCTGTTGGAGTTTACATTCTGGTGGCAGGATACACATCAGTAAATTATATTATTAGTTAAAGAGTGATAAGTGTTATGGAAAAAAGGAAAGTTATTGCTGGAGAAACCGGATGGGGGCAGGTTGCAGTATTTCATGTGGTTTTGGGATAGGCCTCATTGACAAGATGGGATTTGAACACAAGCTTGAAGGAGGTGAGGTGTTAACCAAGCCCACGCCTGTGAGAAGAGTGTTCTGGGCAGAAGGAAGAGCCAGAGCAAAGGTCCCACAGTGGGCATGTGCCTGGCATGGTTGAGAAGAGCAAGGCGCCAGTGTGGCTGGAGTGGAGTGCCTGAGAAGGAGAGTGAGGGGCACATGGTCAGCGAGGCATGCAGCCAGATCCTGTGGCCACCGACTGGACTTCGGCTTTACGCCAAGTGAATCAGGAGCCACGGGAAAGCTGTGCAGAGGAGTGCCGTTATTGGACCTGTGCTTTAAAAGGATGGCTTAGGCTGCTGCGTTAAGGATCTGCTTTGTGGGACTGCTGGGAAGGCCAAAGGGGAGACTGGATGGGGAAAGACTTTGCAACAAAAGGCCCTGAACGTGGTTCTAGTGCTTCTGGGAGACAGAGGCCGGCTGCTCTGCTTATCCCCATCTTATGGAAGGGTCAGTTGAGCCCTGGAGAGGATTATGACTTGCCCAAGGGCATGTGTTGTAGACCCAGCTCGGGATCTGGCACTCCCGCTCTTCACCCAGGGCAGGTGCCATCTGGCAGGGGGTAAGCAGCGTGGACTTTGGCCCTGTGATGTCTGCTAGTGCGGCCGGACGGGACTGAGTCCTTTCCTGAAGATCCATTCATTTCACAAGTATTTATTAAATACCAGTTACGGGCCACACACTGATCCAGACCAGGATATGGGACCTCCAGGCATTTGGAGACACCTGGGAGGGCTGAGCCTGTCTCTGGTGGGGTCAGGTATTAGTCGGACACCAGGCTACCAGTGGATGGGCTTGGGCTTAGGGGTCGGGGGCACTCTGGGGCTGGGGCAGGTCACAGCTGGGGACAGGAAGACTTTCAGGAGGCTGTGGTGTCAAGCTGGAGGGACAAGGCCTGATGGGGGCTGTTGAAGTCAGAAGTTCTTCTTCCTACCACAAAAGATCAGGTTAAAAAAAGAGAGAGAGAGAGAAGTCGACCAATCGGGCTGGACGGTGTGTGGAGAGAGGGGTGGGGCCCAGGAGCTGCCTTCTTGTTGGCATGACGGAGAAGATGATGTCATTCATAAAAACAGGAAGGTATCAGCACATTGAGGAACAGAAAGAAGCGCAGTGAGTCATTGAGGGGTGGGGACGAGGGGTTTCAGGTGTTGCTGAAGAGACAGGCGGCGGATCACATAGGCCGAGTAGCCTCCTGGGCACTATTCCAAGAACAATGGGAAGACAGGGAGGGTTGGGCAGCCAGGTGCCAGGTCTGGTCTGTGTTTGGAAGTGATGTGAGGCATACAGATTTAAGGGTGGCAGGAGTGGGAGCCGGGAAACTAGTTAGGAGTAGAAGTGGTTAGAGACGGGGTGGAGATGGAGAGGAGGGGGCGAGTCCAGAGCTATCTGGAAGGTAGAAATGTCAGGACTTGCCAAGGGAGTGAGGGAGGAGGGGTGAAGTTGGTGCTGGGCTTGGGGCTGCAAGTGCACGGTGGTGGCCTCCACTGAGATGGGGGAGCCTGGGGGAGGAGCACGTTCTGGTGTAGGCAGATCCGGAGTTTTGTTCTGGCTATGTGCTGCGTGACACCATGTGTAGACATCAAGTAGGTGGCCGAGCATACCAGACTGAAACTTTAAAAAGAATTAAAAAAGAGAGAGAGAGAGAAGTCGACCAATCGGGCGTGTGGAGAGAGGGGTGGGGCCCAGGCACTGCCTTCCTGTTGGGGTGACGGAGTGAACATATACATTTGTGAGTTGTCAACATGCAGACAGTATTTAAACCACAGGACTAGGGCCGAGCTCTGAGGGGCCTCAATACTCAGAGACTGGACGGAGGAGCAGCCCTGACTAGTGAGGAGGGAGGAAAACAGGGAGCGGGGCCACCATAGACCCCAGTGAAGGCTGGGAGGAGGGCGTGGTCAGCTGTGTCAAACGAGGCTGAGAGGATGCACCAGATGAGCACAGAGAAAAGCCTGTTGGACTTGGCCGCGTGAGGTCATCGGTGACGTTGACAAGAGCAGGTCTAAGAACCGGGTTCAGGGGCGAGTGGGACAGCACGGTGAGGGGCAGCAGCAGGGCAGGGCACCGGCCCCGGGCGCATGCATGCTGTCCACTGGGGGTGACTCCGTGGGAGGGGAGGCAACAAAGAAGGGGTCATGCCCCTCCACAAGCAGAGGGCAGGGCCCTGGGGGGGGCCCTCCAAGCAGCCAGACCAGCCCCTTGTCACTCTCCTTTGTTCCTTCCCCCCACCCCCACCCCAGACTCAGATCTCCCCCCTCAGCCTGGCCACTCATTTCCTCAATCTGCCACCATAGCCCCTAACTTCCACATCACACAAAGGCGCCAGCTCCTGCCTTCCATTCCATCTTGGGGGACCTCTGCCTCACCTGTTTGATGTAAATTATTCCCATGTGGCTTGTCATTTTGTTGTCACAACAAGCCCTGTGAGTTTCAGAGGGATCAAATGAGCTGTGCAAGCACCAGCTAAGTGCTAGTAAGTGGCAAAGCCAGGATTTGAACCCAGGCCTGAGCTCTCTGCAGAATGCATTGTCTTTTCTTTCTTTTCTTTTTAAAATTTATTTTATTTTTTTAGAGATGGGGTCTCACTATGTTCCCCAGGCTGGTCTTGAACTCCTGGCCTCAAGCAATCCTCCTGCCTCAGCCTTCTGAAGTACAGGCATGAGCCACCACGCCTGGCTGAGTGCATTTCCTTAACCCCCATGCCACACTGCCTCCCACAGGCCTCTTGCCCATTTTGATCAGTGTCAGTGAGCCCCTATTCCCAAGGGGATGGATTAGGAAGGCAGATAAGATTCCTTCCCAATCATTGTTTCAAGTGGGCAATTTCTACCATTATTTATTTATTTATTTATTTCCATAAATCTCCAGACAAACTTAACATCAGTCCATCAGGCTCTGTCCTACCCAGGAATGGTGCCTTTTGAGCATTTCCTCAAGCCCCTAATGGTCTACTTGCATGCTTCCACAGACAGAAAGCTCACTGCCTCCATAACCCACTCTAGGCAGTAGGATAGCACGGCAATTCAGAGCATGGACTCTGATCCAAGTTGCTTTGGTTGACTATCAACTCTGCTGCCTGCTATCATCCTGTGCCTCACTTTCCTCATCTGTAAAATGGCAATAATAGTAGTACCTACTTCCTAGTGTGATTATCAGAATTAAATAAGGTGCTACATATAAATTGCTTGGTCAGTGCTTAATAAACTTGAGCTACTAACATCATTATCATTATCATTATTTTTCATGACATAGAGCTACAATTTGCCTCCCTATAACCTCCATACTTTAGGTCTAGCCCTGTCCGTAGGAATTCTACTCTCTTTTGTACTCACCTGCACGTTATTCCTAATGTTCTTTATTTCTCAATTTTCATTTTCTCCTGATGCCAGATTTTCTTTTTCCAAGTTCAGTTTTTCATCATGCAAACATGATTTCCCCAAGAAATCATGGCAGAATCAGTGACAGAGTCACTGGTTGTTTGCCAAGCAAGCTCAACCTTGCCAAACACACAACTGGGGGTGGGAGAACGACAGCTTCAAAGGCCTCATGTCCTGCCCTTACAGGCCTGCTTGTTTGCTGTCAGGATTTTGCAGTCCCTGGGTTTGGAATCCATCAGTGGGCCCCTCTGCATGCGTACCGTAAGCATCTACCATCAGGATAGGAGTGTGTCATGATGAACAGTCCAGACTCTGGAGCCAGACAGAGCTAAGTTCAAATCCAGCCTCTTCTACTTACTTGCTGTGTGATCTTGGCTAAGGGTGGGGAACCTGCAGCCTGAAGGCCACACGTGACCCTCCAGATCCCCAAGTGTAGCCCCTCGACTGAATCTAAACTTCACAAAACGAATCCCTTTATTAAAAGGATTTGTTCTATAAAATTTGGATTCAGTCAAAAGGCAGCTCTCCAGGATCCAGAAGGCCACAGTTTCCTCATCTGCAAAATGGGACTAAGAACAATCTTGCCTACTTTATGGGGTATTGTAAGGATTGATTAAAATAATACATGTAAAGCACTCAGCATGGTACCTATCTCAATAAATGTTTGATATTAATATTTAGGGCTGTGCTGTCTAATATGGCAGCCACTAGCCACATGTGATGGCTGAGCCCTTGAAATGTGGCTGGTCCAAATTGAAATGTGCTGTAAGTATAAAATGCACAATGGATTTCAGACTTAGTACAAAAAAAGAGTAAAACATTGTGACAATAATTTTTATATTGATTACATGTTGAAATGAAAATATTTTGGATATATTTAGTTAAATAAAATATGTTATTAAAATCAATGTCACTTTTTTTGCACTTTATTATTTCCCCCCGCCCCCACTGGTTTCTCCTGACAGGGAAGAAGAAATCACTTTTTTTTTTAGAGCCAGGGCCTTGCTATGATGCCCAGGCTGGCCTCAAACTCCTGGGCTCAAGCCATCCTCCTGCCTCACCCTCCCAAATAGTTGGGACTACAGGTGAACACCACCATGCCAAACTATATTTATATGGCTACTAGAAAATTTGAAATTACATATATAACTCACTTTTGTGGCTTGCATTATATTTCTTTTGGTGCAAATTCTAGTGGATTTTTTTGTTGTTTCTCAGTAGGGGAGAAGAGAGATGGTACATTTGGTTTGGAGGCATTGAATTTTACTGGCTGCACCTTTCTCTTACATATGGTATCTGAGCTGCAAGCGGTCTTTAGAGATCATAGAGATGCAATCTCCTCTCTGTAAAGATGAGGAAACTGAGGCATATAAGGAATGGGATATGCTAAGGGCCACAGAACTAAGGGTGGCCAAACCCAGATCAGAACCAAGGCACCAACGCAGCAGGCAGCTTCCTGTCAGAACAATGCTGCCACCTGGTGGCCACCCATGTATGACTGATGCATGCTCCCACAGCAACTGGGCTCCCTTCAGGCGCAGGACTCTGCTACCATCTACTTCCCAACCCTCTGCAGGGATGCCAGGACAAGGAGGATCCTCCTCCTCCTTGACTTCCTTGGCAGCCTGATTGCGCTGAGCCCCAGTCTGCCAGGGGTGAAGCCCGGCCTGCTAGAGGTGAGGCAGTGTGGTGATGAAGGGCACAATCTGTGGCTATAGACTAGCATAGGCTCAAATCCTTTCTAGCTGTGTGCCCCTGGACAAGTCACTTAACCTCTCTGACCCTCAGTTTCCCCACATGTAAAATGTAGATAATAGCAGTATTTACCTCAAAGTGATTGAATGGGGTAATAATACTTGTAATTTGAGTCAATAAATAGAACACCAGGTATGCATTGTTCCAGGTGCTGGGATACAGCAGTGACCTGAACACACAAGTCCAATAATCACCAAGTCCAGTGGTCATCGAAGTGTGGTCTCTGGACCATCAACATCGGACTTATTAGAAATGCAAATCTTGGCGGAGTACAGTGGCTCACTCCTATAATCCCAGCACTTCGGGAGGCCGAGGCAGGAGAATCGCTTGAGGCCAGTTGGAGACCAGCCTGAGCAAGAGCAAGACTCCGTCTCTACAAAAAATAGAAAAATTAGCTGGGTGTGGTGGTGCACTGTAGTCCCAGCTACTTGGGAGGCTGAGGCGGGAGGATCACTTGAGCCCAGGAGCTTGAGGTTGCAGTGAGCTATGATGATGCCACTGCACTCTACCCAGGCAACAGAGTGAGATCCTGTCTCAAAAAAAAAAAAAAAAAGAAAGAAAAGAAAAGAAAAGAAAAAAAGAAAGAAATACAAACCTTCAGGCCTCCATCCCAGATCTACTGAATCAGAAACTCTGAGGGTGCAGCCCAGAAATCTGAATCTGAAGCATGCTCACGTTTAAGAACCACTGGACTTGGTGATATAGATGCATACATCAAGTGGGGTTAGGACTATACATATGGCAGCATAAGTGGATAAACAGCTTGAGAATGGTGGCTAGAGGTGAGGGGATGCTACTGATCTGGGATGGTTAGGGAAGGCCTGTCTGATAAGGCAACAAGTTCCAGCAGAGATCTGAAAGTGAATAGAGAAAAGAGAAGAGGGGCATGTCTTCTCCCCTTCAAGACACTTCCTGTAAATTGCATACACAATTCTGCTTACATCTCTCACTGGCCACAACTTAGTCATATGAGCCACACCTAGGTGCCTGGGGAGGCTGGAAACTAGCCTTTATTCTGATCAGCCACACATCCAGCTAAACACTGAGACTCCTATTTACAATAGAAGATGACAAGAAAGCATACTGGGGAACAACTGTCACACTCTGTGTTTCTGACGTAACTAGCCTTTGGGGTTTGGTTTACACTTGTATACCTCCAAAGATGGAGAGATCACTATTTCATGAAGCAGTTTTATTCCCTGTTTGGGCAGCTCTTATAGGAAACTCCTCTTTACTGATGGTCATGTCTACCTCTCTACAACTCCTGCCCTAGCCAACTTCTACCACCTTAGGAAATACGAGCCCAGAAATATGAGTATTTCTGGCTTAATGTGAATGCCAAGTTCAGCTACCTCACTTTGGGCTTGGGTTTGGGGTGGGGACAGAGCCTAGGCTTCACCTCCTGGCCACTCTCAGGCCTACCCCACCTTTCTTCGCCTGAAGCTTTCTATTCTCTAATCTACTTCATCTTGATGTCCTTTTTCTTTCTCATTTCCTTAAAGCCCTTGGAGATTTGCTTTACGTCTTTGGAGAACTGGAATGCATGTTTTGTTTTAACTTATCCAGGCTCCAGGAAAAGCCCTTCAAACTGTAGTCATCCCTCCGTATCTATGTGAGATTGGTTCCAGGACCTCTGAAGATACCAAAATCCATAATGTTCAAGTCCCTAATATGAAATAGTGGAGTATTTACACATAACCTACACACATCCTCCCATACTCTTTAAATCATCTCTAGGCTACTTATAATACCTAATACAATGTAAATGCTATATAAATAGTTGCTATACTGTATTATTTTTATTTGTATTACTTTTTATGTTGTATTGTTGTTTTTTTATTGTTTTGTTTTTTTCAAATATTTTCGATCTGTGGTTCGTTGAATTCATGGATGCAGAATCCGAGGATACGAAGGGCTGACTTTATGTAATTGGCTGAACTATAGAAGGTGGGAGTCCATTCATCCGTTCTCTCAATGATTCCATCAAACAAACCTCTTTCAAGCCCCTACTTTATGCAGACTGGGTTAGGTGCTGGGGCGGCAGACATTGAGCAAGACACACTCCTGCCCTCTGAGGGCTCACAGATTGGGGGGAATGGGCTACTGCAGTAGAGTGTGACCAATGGTACATGCGGGAATGGAGGTGCTAGGGGAATTCAGTGAAGGCACCTTGAGGAACATCCAGGAAGACAACTTTGAGAGTGGGATGAAAAACTGATTCTAGCAGATGAGCAGGAGATAGTGAGGCCTAGTCTAGAGGCTAGGCGAGCCATGCCAGGAGCAGCAGCACACTGGCAAGGCTGCAGGCACAAGGAGCATGGAGCGTGGGAGACCGAGAGGAACCAGGTTTGGCTTGGGCAGAGTGAGAGGAGGGTGAAGGGTGGGGCAGGACCAGACGTTAACACTGAGGAGATTCACTGAGGGCACTGGGTTCCGTTCAGAAGACAGCAGGGTGGGGCAGTGACAAAATGCAGGGGAGTGGCAGCATCCCATCAGTTTTAGCTCACACAATTGCAGTGTAGTCTAGTGGTCTAGGGATATGCAGGGACCAGAGAGGGAGCCATTGCAAGAGCTCAGGTGGGAGAAGGCAGCCAGAAGAGGAGAAGGGACATCTCTAGGGGCCTGGTTGGTACTGCAGAGTTATAGCCCCCAGCTTCAGGCTCATCTGCTCAGGCTGGGCTTCCAGGGTCTGCAGTCTCAGGCAGGCAACAGCCCACCCGTCCTGTCCTGCCTGCCTCAGCAGCGAAGAGGCCGCTACGTTCCAACCTGAGCCACACCACAGCTTGGCTCTCCTTGCAAACAAAATCCCAAAAGGAACTGCTTTCAAAGACCCAGCTGATTGTATCCCTGGTTATCAGGAAACAGCAGGACAAGTTGCAAAGTCCCACCACAGGAAATAAAGTGAATGCTCCAGCAACCAGCAGCATTTCTCCACCAGGATTCCAGCCAGCTGTCCTTTATGCCAATGGTCCCCAACCTTTTTGACACCAGGGATCAGTTCCGTGGAAGACATTTTTATGGGGGGGGGTTGCCAACTTGGCTCCACCTCAGATCATCAGGCATTGGATTCTCATGGGGAGCACACAACCTGAATCCCTTGCATGTGAAGTTTGCAGTGGGGTTCACACTCCTATGAGGGTCTGATGCCACCGCTGATCTGATGGGGAGTGGGGCTCTGGCAGTGATTCGAGTGATGGGGAGCGGCTGTGGGGGCAGGTGGGGCTTTGCTAGCTCACCCACTGCCTGCCGCTTGCCTCCTGCTGTGCCTGAGGTGGGGGGGACGTTGGGGACCACAGCTTTATGCTGCTTAGCACGAGAACCGAACAGGCATAAGAATAGCAGCAGCTTCATTAGTGCCAGGCACTGCGCTTAACACTTTCATCTTAAGATCCCTTACGAGGCAGCCATCACCACGGAAGTTTCCACTAAATGGCCAAGAGGTTAAGTACTTTGCCTAAGGTTGAACAGTCCGAAGCTGTGGAATAGGATTTTCATCTAGGCATGTCTACCTCTGGGTATGTGCACCACATCCTGCTTTAGAAATCAGACTGACAGTACGAAAGCACACCTCACTTTTTTTCTAACAAGTTGATTTTGGGATAATTTTAAGTTTCCCAAAAAGTTGCAAAGATGATATAGCATTTCCGTGTACCGCTCACCCACTTTCCCCTACTATACTATCTTATGTTACCATGACACATTTGTCAAAAGAAACGAACATTGGTACGTTACTAGTTGAACATTAGATTTTATTCGGATTTCACTAGTTTTTACACTGAACCCTCTTATGGTTCCAGGATCCAGTCCAGGATACCACATTGCATTTAGTTACCATGTCTCCTTAATCTCCTCTGGTCTTCTCTTGTCCTTGTTTTTCACGAGTTTAACAATTTAAGGAGCATCTTGGAGAATGTCCTTTACTTGGGTTATGGGTTTCCCATGTTTAGACTGAGTTATGTATGGGTTTTTTAGGAAGACTATCACAGAGCTGATTTTTCACAAGTGGTATCAACCTTAATTTGGTTAAGTTAGCATATGCTAGGTTTCTCCACAAAGTTACTATTTCCCTCTTCCATATTCTACTCTTTGGAAAGTGAGATACTAAGTCCAACCCACACTCCAAGGGCAAGGGAGTTCCACTTACTGGAGAGAAGATATCTACTTATGTTATTTAGAATTCTTTTATAAGGAAGATTTGTACCTTCTCTCCATTTTTAAGGTGAAGAAACAAATTCAAAGGGTTGATTTGTCCTACACCATGGGGTAAGTTCTAGACCCAGGTCTCCAGGGCTCTTCCAAGGGAAAAAAGAGTTGTAGAGTGCAGTCTGCGCACCCACCTAATGCAGTCTCATTAGGCAATGAAAAGGAATGAAGTACTGGTTTATGCTTCAACGTGGACGAACCTTAAGACATTATGCTAAGTTAAAGAACTTACATGTAAGACCATGTAATGTAGACTCTTGTGCCTCATGTGGTCCCACAAGATCATAAACCATACTTTTCCTATGTTTAGATACATACTTACCATTGTGTTACAATTGCCTACAGCACTCAGTACAGTAACACACTGTATAGCTTTGTAGCCTAGGAACGATAGGCTACACCATCTAGGTTTGTGTAAGTACAATCTGTTTGCACAAAACTGACATGTTTCTCAGAACACATCCTATGGTTAAATAATGCATACCTGTATATGAAACGCCCAGAACAGGCAAAACTATAGATGTCTTAGACCGCCCAGGACAGGGGAAGCAGTGATTGCTAATGGGTTTGTTTTGGCATGTGGGGAAGGGGGTGAAAATGCCCTAAAATTGATTGTGGTGATTCTTGCACAATCTCAATCTTAATATAGTGCTAGAAACCATTGAATTGTACACTTTAAATAGATTCACATACTTGCATGGTATGTGAATTTCTTTTGATAAGTATAACATCTCAATAAAGCAGTTACTTAAAAAGTGCAGCTCAGGAGTCAGAACCACTATCCTTTTAAAAGCTGTGACCTTTGCCAAGTTACTTTCTGAGCTGGTTTTCTTAGCTGCATTATGGAGGTAACAGTACCTTTTCCAACAGGTTTAAGATTCAATGAGATGATTGAATCTTAAATGCTTAGTAGGGTCTGGCATATAACCAGTGCATCACAGTAACCCACACTTCTCAGGACCTTTCCATTTGCTTATTCCCTCTGCCTGAAACATGCTTCTCAAGCATGCCATCAGAGGTTTGCCCTACCTAACAGGATCCCTAAACCTCCCCCGCTTGCTGGTTTTTCTCAAGAACTTATTCCTACCTTGTATTCTCAATGCCTCCCCCCTTCCACTGGGCCTGGCAAATCCTACTCACCCATCAGCCCCTGTCCTGCCTCTCTCAACCATAGCAGGCACCATCACAGGGTCCCATGGCAATCCCTTGCAGAACACTCAGTACCATCTGGTATCACTGGGTCCTTGGAGCTGGATGCAAGCTTCCGGAAAGCAAGAACTTTATCTTTATCACTGATGAAAATAGGACTTGGTGTGTATTTGTGGGGTGACTGAATCTTTATGTACTTTATGTACTGATGTGGAACAATCTCAAAGATCTGCCAAGTGAAAAAAACCAAGATGCAGTAGAGTGAGCTACCAATTTTGCACAGAAGGTGTGGGGGGAGAACACACACCCACGTGTGTTTATATATGGCTCAGGTCTGGAAGCCTCCTCTTCTGCTCAGGCTACACTTGGATCAACAGTTCCCACTCTGCTCTGGCTCTTTAAGAATTGGTCCATTTTTAGAACCATCTCCACTTTCAAAACAAGGTCCCCGAGGCCTTGGTCTGCTTTAGATGACCAAGGCAACTTAATGCCACAAGCAGCAGTGTGGAAAAGACCCAGCTGCACCACTAGTATCTCAGCTCTCCTCAGGCTCCTCGCAGGAAGCCAGTTCACAGAACACAGGCTCACTCTGTCCCGTGTCAGGGGCTGAAACAATCCCTCCTGACAGGTCACCTTCATCCCCTGAAGCAGGATGCTGTCTGCTGTTTTATCACTGCATCTGTGACTTCAAGTCAGCCCCATACCCTGATCAAACCTAGACAGGAGGAAGGAATCAAACATCCCTAAGTGGCTCCTACATGAAGGAGAAAAGACTAGAGTTGACAGTTTACACGAAGGCAATTTATTAACAGAAAATATTGTGAGGAGTCCAGTTCACAGACGGCGACCACGGCGACCCCCCTTCCTGCGGGTGCTGTCGGAGGGGATGGGGGTGACGTCCTCTGTGGGGGGAAAAAGAAAGTATCATTGCCTGGAGCTGGATGGGAAGGACCCCCAGGCCAATGGTCTAACCAATCAGCAATGGATCCTGTGCTCCCCAAATGACTCCTCAGTGCATAACAGACGAATATGGAGCTACTCTACCTGCTGTTTCCTCAAATTTCCTGATGTGGTCCTGAATTCACTTTCTAGAAGGGGAAACAGGCTCTGAGGTGGTACACAGGATCTCAAAGGCAGAGGACAAACCCAGGTTTCTGACACCTGGCTCACTGCCTTCTCCAGCAGAAAAACCCTCCTAGGATACAGTGAGCTATGACTGCACCAGTGTACTCCAGCCTGGGCAATAGAAAGAGACCTTGTTTCTTAATCCTCCTAAACAGGGCAACTACAACTGTATCCTTTTCAGTACGTAAAAGGAGGTTGAAAATAGTCTAAAAAGATCATTCGAGCAGATGGCTGGAACTTCTGACTATAAAGGGTCAGTACACATTGCTACTAACTGCACAGAAATGAAGAGGAAGGGCTAATGCCTCCTTTCTAAGAGCTATAACAGGCCAGGAGATCACAGACTTGAGGGTATTAATGCGAGCTGCTAGCCCCCCGAATCATTTTTGGTTGTCACAACAACCGGCACACCCTACTGATATTTAGTAGGCCGAAACCAAGGATGCTAAATGTCCCACAACGTAGGAGACCAGCACACATAAAACGCCAATAGCAATGCCCTTGAGAAACACTAGGAAGGAAGGACAATTCATCTCTCATCAGTTTCACCAGCCTCTGTCTCAACCCCTACACCATAAATGAAACTGGGCTGTCCCAATGCAGATGGGAAGGACATTCATATCAAGGTGACAGAAATATTCAGGGAGAGATTTTAAGTCACAAGGTACCTTTGGCAGCCTCTTTTTTTTTTTTAAATTAAATTAAAACAAATTTTTTTACCAGGCCCCACCGCCGACGCTGGCCAACAACGGCCTGGGAACTCTGACCAGGCAGCCTCTTTTAACAAACCTAACTGCCAACAGTCACCAAACCAGCCCCTGTATCCCCTGGGCACATCACATGCCTTTTGGGCCCGATGGTTCAAAATAAATCCAAGTGTTAGCTGGAGAGAGGCAGGGACTTACCAATCCGCCCGATCTTCATACCCGAGCGGGCCAGGGCTCTGAGGGCTGACTGGGCGCCAGGTCCAGGGGTCTTGGTCCTAGGAAATGAATGTTTGAGAAAAGCCATTGGCCAAGTCAGTGGGAGTTCTAAGATCCCACACCCTTTAGGTCAGGAAATCTGCAAACTTCCTGTAAAGGGCCGGAGAGTAGATATTTTAGCCTGAGTGGGCCACTGTTTTTTGTTGCATATTTTATCTAGCCTGTCCCCCACCCAGCAGAGTCATCTATTCTAGCTTTCATGTCCCCCCACACCCAACTAAAGTTCATATCCTTACCCTGTCCTACAAGACCCAGCAAGACTCCACCTCTTCCCTTTTCTGATCACTCCTTATGCCATTCTTCCCTTCGCAGGTGCCCAAGTTCACCATGACTCTAGCTGGAATATTCTCCCCTTGTCCTTCCTTCACTAGGACTCCTACCTCTTCATTCAGACCTTAGTTTAAATTATACTTTATCACCAACTCTTTACTTTTGCTTCGTAGCATCTGCCACAAAGGAAAATCACATACCCACCCACCAATATTCTGTTATTTAAAGTTTGACCGTCTCACCAATCTAGGTACCATACCAGGAGGGGAGTATCTAGGTTTCCCTGTCACTCTCTTCTAGTACCTAGAACTCAGCACCTGGTATGCAGTGGGTACTCAATAAACACAGTAAGTTGCTGGGGGCAGGGGTGCACAGAGGAGCCAATTATGAAATGTGTACATGACTAAAATATCTTGTTCAAGGTCACAACAACAAAAAAATCCAAGCCTCAAATCCAGGTGCTCTGGCAGCCAAGCCCAGTGGTCTTACCACCACCCAGCCCCAGCCTGACGTACCTATTTCCCCCAGTGGCCCGGAGTTTGATGTGCAGCGCAGTGATGCCCAGCTCCTTGCACCTCTGGGCCACATCCTGGGCAGCCAACATGGCAGCATATGGTGAGGATTCATCACGGTCAGCCTTCACCTTCATCCCACCAGTCACTCGGCAGATGGTTTCCCTGGGGACAGACAAAAGCACAGGGTCATTTCTTCCTCATCCAAAAAGGATTCACCAAGTGCTTATCAGGTCCTAAGGAGTGAAGAGCACCACAGCTCAGGTATGGCACAGGAAGGAGGATGATGGTCAACTTGAACATGAATACTGATCCCAGACAAGTCCACCATGGGCTCTACCTTCATGGGATTCACAGTCTAGTGGGGTTGAAAGGCTCAATATAGCTAAACTTCATATTAACACTTTATATGTTATCACACTGTAAGGACAGAATGTGTCTCCTTCTCTCTCATAACTCCTAGGAAATCACCACATTTGTGGACTACATGAACATGCACACTTTCTCACCTAAACAATACAGTAATTCTTTAGAGAGAACCCCCTAAACTGCTACCCAGTCCCAGGGTCATTTCTTCCCTCAGCCTCTTGCTAACTGGGTTTTGTGCCCCTCTAACCAAGTATACTCACTTGCCAGAAAGATCAGTGACATGAACAAAGGTGTCATTGAAGGATGCAAAGATGTGGCACACACCAAATACATTCTCTCCTTCGGCCACCTGAGGTCCAAGGCTTATGACCTGTTCTTCCTTCTTTTCCTTCCCCTTTCGAGGTGCCATTTCTGAAGGGGAAAAGAATCTCAATGTTAACAGACAAAAAGTTCCCAAAACCCCTTTTCCCTGGTAAAGGAAACCCCAAATTTTGCTCCTGTGTCTGTTTCCCTCCATCCAACACTATGCTATACTCTCTCATCTCTGCCTCACTAAAACTCATTTCTCCCTATACTTGGGGGATGTCTCCTGGTGGCTAAAAAGCAAAGTACCATGAGAGGTAACCCTTCTCTAGAAACTACGAAAAGCACAGCTCACAAAATCTACAGGACAGATACACAGGGCTCTAGCAGCAAATATAAGCATCCCTAACATTTTTACCTAGTGGGCTTCCAAATACAGAAAACATACTGGCTTAGATCTTCAGAGACCCCTGAGATCAACTGAGCAAACCTCAGGAAATCAATTCCCCTCTCTGGGCCTTACTGTTTCCAATAGCTAAGCTAAAAGATTTTTGATCATTTGTTCTGGGTGACACAGCAAGTCAGCCGCAGAGCAGAAATCAGAACCAGGTTAGGGGATTCTCAGCCCACACACAATACTTCCAACACCAGGAATGCTTCTGGGTTTCCTGGCCCAAGACATCATTTACAAATAAGGCTCAAAGAAGCCTGAAAGACAACACCCCAAAAGACAAGAAGCAGTCCAAGACCAATACAGACCCATGTATTGGTGAATACTGTTCTGAAGACCCTCTGAGGAAAACAGGAAGGAAAAAAAAAACAACAATCAAAAAACCCACTGCCTGACTGACTTCTGCACCAACCCCAATTCAGAATCCAAATGTCCCTTATCAATACAGCCCTCAAGCCTCATCTCCCATTTCCTGTGTTCCACCTGATCCCTCCAAAAGCCAATCTAAATGCTACCTCTCATCCTGTGGCAATTCATCTCCTGGCATCCTCCCACAACTATTTAGAACCGACCCTTAAATTTTTACTAGCATCAAATATTAAAGATATTAAAATACATCCAAAAGGAAGGCTAATAGAAAAGACCCATCCCAGAAATTTGATATGTCTGTGAAACCAAAGTACTCTAATAACCTGATACGGCCTATAATCCAAGTGCAATCATACTGGCAAGAGACATGAGCAAGGGAGACGCTGACAGGAGAAAGGTGGATGGGAACTAGAATGTGGAAGGCTAGCAGAGCACTGCTCCTGCCTAAAGCCCCGGGCCTCCTCAACCTCCTGAGGCTTAGGCATCGGAACAATTTCCTAACATCTTCAGAAGACTCTAGAACTAAACTGTATGCCTGCGGATTGAGAAGACAAAGACAGGAGGGTCATAAAAACAGTGGCATATCCAAACCTAGAAACAAAGTGTCTTAACTCCCAGTTCAACACTGTGCCCTCTGCCAAGAATGCCTCTACTTCACAAGTAACTACTCCAGACCTGAAAGTCTGTCTCAAGTGTTCCTAGATATCTCCAGTCCTTACTTATATAACATTTAGTTAGTATGTGGTCACAATGAGCAGTCGAAGTGTAGGTCTTGGGTATACAAAGTTAACTGTTCCTACCCTCAAATTAGACTAATGAGTGTGACCCAGTGGGTTAACTACTGTAAGGAAGGTGCCACAGGAGAGACGCCCAAAGTACTGCCTGGAGAAACCAAGAAAGGCTCCAGTACATCTCAACTATGTAAGCATGAATACAAGTTTTGGCATGATGGCCATTCATCAAATGTTAATTTGCAGTTTCCGGATCCTAACGTCACCCAAAAGTGGTAGTAAGAGTGGTCATCCGGGGGTACATAAACGCATGGCAAGCGCTTAGCAAACACTGATGCTGGGCCCTGAGCACCCAGAACTTGCAACGTGCCCAAGTCAGCAATGGCAACAGTCACCCAGATTTAGGAAGCAACCAACACAGCGTCAGAGTTTTCCCTGCATTCCTTTCTTGAATCATAATTACAACCCCATGGGATCGATGTTACTGCTATTCCTATTTTGCTAACAACAAACTCAATTTTAGGTGCGGTCCTGCGATCACCCAGAAAGAAGCTAGCGAGGCTGGGGGGTGGGCCCACATCGACCAGGGTGTTCCCGTTCCCCCAACCACGCTTTGCGGCCGTTCAAACGTGGCCGCAGCCGCAGCCGCACCGCGGGGCCGACGCCTCAAGAGCTGGACCCGCACTCACTCCCAATTCACAAGCTTCTCCCTGAAGCAGGACGGCCACCTTCCGAGACCGGGCGCGAACTTGACCTCGGTAGGCCAGAATCCGGGTGAGCCAGACACGCGTCTCTCGCCCGGCACCTGGCTCAGCTTGGGTGGAAAGACCCCAGTCCCGCGCCCCCAGCCTCAATGAGCCACCTTGCCGTAGGATGCCACCCGATTGTCCGCGCCCGGGCCTGGTACCTTCCCGTTGTCTCCAGACTCCACACCGGAAAGAGAGAGTGCGAGAGGGCGGAGCAACGGGGGTCACGTCCGTGTCCCGGAAGTGTACCTCTGAGGTCACGGGGCGAGGCCGGCTCCCGGAAGAGGCCGCCTTTATTGCTTCCAAAGAGATTAAGACTCGCCCTGGGGAAAGACAGTTTATTCAAAGGAGAGTGAAAGGAGGCAGGGGGCTGGGTGTCGCTGAGAGCGGATCTGCTTACGCGACTGTACAAAGCGGCTACACCAGCTGGGTGAGGCAGACCTGTGTTCCAAGATGGCGGTGGCCGCGGCTAGACGGACTTCCGCCATCCTGACTCTGGACCTGGCAGCCTGGAAGCGGCAGCGCACTTCGTGTTGCGGAGGGGAATAACAACAACAAACCTCCGTAATCAAAGCCCGGCTGATGGCATGAGCCTACTGGTGAAGCTGAGGCGGGAAGATCCCTTGAGCTAGGAGTTCGAGTCCGGCCTGGACAACATGAAGAGACCCCCCCCCCCAACACACACACACCCCGTCTTTAAAAAAAGAAAAAGAACCCCGCCGTAATCACACACTTTTGCCTACTATGTACTGGGCAAAATAAGAATATATTGTTTACTATGTATTTATATACCAGCCTGGGCTAAGTAGTGTATATACATCATTTAATTTTCACAACATTATCAAACAGATACCGTTTTGATTTCCCTTTTACAGATAAGGGATGTTAACTGAGATCACACATTTGTGGCCAGTTTGGAATTCTAACTTCAAAGCCGGTCTGTTTAATAGCTACTTCCATATATCCCTCTAATAACAACACTGAAGGACCCTGAAGGATTGGGAGGCTGTGTAGGCGGAGATACGGGGAATGGCCAAGAAGTGTGCCTAGCGATCTGGTCAAACGGTGGGTGCGTTATACATACACAAAGACATGTGCGCACATGTATACACACATGCATGTGTGCATAAAACCGATCTAATGAAAAATATGTATAGCACACATATACATTTTTTGAGCAAAATGAACGATCATGCAAAACAGCATATAGCTCTTTGTGTGCTGGAATTGACACCACTCTGAAGGACCACAGGTCACTTTAGGAAAGAACTTCTTTCAAAAAATTGTAGTGCCCTCTTTCCCCTTTATAAAAGTAATTAATCACAGAAAACCCATAAAACAGAAACATATAGAAAGAAGAACAAGAAGAAAGGAATAATAGTCTTATCCACTGCTACATATGGGAAAGAGCTGGGGTTTTTTTTAAGAAAAGAAAATAACTTTACAATATTTTTCCTTGATGGTTAAAAAAAAAAAGCCATGCTCATTATAAACAATCCACATGATACAGAAAAGTATGTGGAAAAAAAGTAAAAATCACCCCCAAATTCTTTCTTCAAGAGATAACACCATTATCAGATTGGAGCATCAATATATCTTTCTAGACCTATGTATAGAAAGTTGTCCTGGACATGTCCTGGACATCTTTCCCTAACAACTTAACAAAGATCTGTGGCATTTTTTTTAAACAAATTTTTTTATTTTATTATTTTGAATATAAAATGCATTCACAAAAATAAAAAATTACAGTTACCAAAAAGTGTACCCCAAAAAAACCTCCTCCTTTGCCCCCAACAACTCAATCCTCTTCCTTGAAAGCAACCAGTAATATCTATATTGCATCATTTTTAACTGCTAATATATTCTCTTGTACAACTATACCATTGTTTATTTAACCAGTTCTCTATTGATGGACATTTAGGTTATTTCCAGAATTTGAAAATATAAACAAAACTATCAAGAACAAACTTGTGCTAATCTTATCTCAGGGTAAATTGCTAGAAGTAAAGAGGAATATGTATTTTCAATTTTGGTATATGTTGCTAAACTGCCCTCCAGAAAGTTCATATTAATTTCACTTCTGCTAGACCGAGAAACTAAATAGATCTCTATATTGCATTGTATTTCTTCCATAATTAGTAATGTCAGACATCTCTTTACGGATTGTTTTGACCATTTGCATCTCTTCTGTGGAATGTCTTTATATTCTTCAAAGAAGAGAGCTTTTTTGTTCTCAAGTAGTGAGTTCCCCAATGGAGGAGGTATATAGCAGAGGCCAGAGTATTGTGGCGTGAATTCCTGCTTTGGGTTAGAGTTGTATTAAACAGACCTCCAAACTCTAGTGAGGGAAAGCTTTATGGAGAGAGCAGGGCTTGATCTTATAGCTGAAGGCAGCCCACGCAATCACCTCAGGACAAATTTTTCCACAGGAAAGTCTTATCTTTATCCCAGAAACCACCAAAGTCACTGCTTTCAAACTCCATATTGGCTACTTAATCAACATGTTTATTGTTCCTACAAATACTATTAGCTGTGGGTCCTTGGGCAAAAATTGTAACCTCTCTGGGCTTTGGTTTTCTAGTCTGTAAAATGGGATAATAATAGTATTTTTTAAATGTATATTGAAAACATATATATATATATACATATATTTTTTTTTTTTTTTAAGACAAAGTGTTGCTCTGTTGCCCTGGGTAGAGTGCAGTGGCGTCATCAGAGCTCATAGCAACCTCAAACTCCTGGGCTTGAGCGATCCTCCTGCCTCAGCCTCCCGAGTAGCTGGGACTAGAGGCATGTGCCACGATGCCCGGCCAATTTTTCTATTTTTAGTAAAGACCGGGTCTCGCTCTTACTCAGGCGGGTCTCGAACTGCTGAGCTCAGGTGATCTTCCCGCCTTGGCCTCCCAGCGTGCTGGGATTACAGCCATGAGCCACCTTGCCCGGCCAAAACATATATCTTTATTAGGCACCTACTCTGTGCCAGGCACTGGAATACAATAATAATGGCATTTAACCTGAGACTTGAAAGTAGAGTAGGAATTACTAAATGAAGGCAGGAAGAATGGTCTGGGCAGGAAGAACAGTATATGCAAAGGTCCTGAGGTGGGAAAGTGTTTGGAGCGTTCAAGGAATTAAAAAATAGCCAGTATGGCTGGGGTGTTGTGAGTGAGGGAAGAGGAGTGGGAGATGGGGCTACAGGGGTGGCAGAGCCACTTTCTGTGGGGTCTGACCTCCCTGTTGCCTTGTCTGTGTTCCCCACTCCACCACAGCCCATGCACTGTCCACATGGTGAGCACAAGGAGTGTGTTTACCATCACCTCTGCTGGCTTACTCACTCACTCAGTGACTACTTACTGAGCACCTAGAATGTGTCTGGCATTGCTGTAAATACTTGGGATATGTCAGTGACAAAAACGATGATCCCTACTTTCTTAACGTTTACATTCAGGAAGGAAAGGCAGACATAATAGCTAAGTAAACTTTCTATTATGTTAGAAGGTGATCAGTCCTACAGAGAGAAGAAAAGGTCTAGCAGGGTGAAGGGTTTAGGGGTCTGAGGTAAGGGGTGGGGCAGGTGGCAGAGTCACATAGAGAGGTCAGAGTAGCCTTGCTGAGGAAACATGTGAGCAGAGGTGTGGGGGAGCAGAGGGAGCCCGCCTTGCCAATATCTGAGGGAAGATTATTGCAGGCAGTGGATACAGCACGTGCAAAGGCCCAAAGGTGGAAGCACGACTGGCATATTTTAGGAACAGCCAAAAGACCAGTGTGGCTGGAGTGGAGTGAGCGAGGGGAGAGGGCAGGTGATGACAGGATGTAATGATGAGAGGTGATGGTGGGGGCGGGGGGAGATCATATAGGTCATATAGGCCCTATGGTTCATTGTGAGAACTTTGGTTTTTACTCCGAGTGGAGCCAGTGGAGGGTTTTAAGCAGAGGAGTGACAGACTCTGGCTTCTGTTTTAATAGGTTCCCTGTGGATGCTCTGTGGGGGACAGACTCAGGGGTGGGGGGCAAAAGTATTATAGAAGCAGGGGTCACAGTGAAGAGGCTTTTGCAATAAACCAAGGGTTTATATTAGTAGCTGAGACCAATGGTGGTGTTGGTGGAGGCAGAAAGAAGTGGTCAATATTTGGTGTGTTTTGAAAATGGATCCAACAGGATTTCCTCATAGATGAGACATGGGCCATGGAGAAAGGTCATTGTCAAAAACGAATCCAGCATTTATGGCTGGAGGAACTGGAAGGACAGAGTTGCCCTCAGCTGAGATAGGGAAGACAGGGTGGAGGAGACTTTTAGGGAAGCTCACATGTCTAGTCCTAGGCCAGAGTTTGAGACATTTATCACATATCCAAGTGGAGAAGATATGTCAAGGAGGTTGTGGGATAGATGAATCTGGAACTGAGGAGTGAATCTGCACTGGAGGTGCAAATCTGGGAGTCCCCAGCATATAGATGGGCTGGGTGCAGTGGCTCATGCATATAATCCTAACATCTTGGGAGGCCAAGGCGAGAGGATCGCTTGAGGCCAAAAGTTCAAGACCAGCCTGGGCAACACAACAAAACCCATGTCTCTACAAAAAAAATCTTAAAAAATTAGCTGGATGACATGGCACACACCCATAGTCCCAGCTACTTGAGAGGCTGAGGCAGGAGGATGGCTTGAGCCCAGGAGTTTGAGGCTGCAGTGAGCTATGAATGCATTACTGCACTCCAGCCTGGGTGACAGAATGAGACCCTGTCTCCAAAAAAATTAAAGTTAAAAAAAAAATCATGAGACTCTGACCACCAAGGGACCAAGCGTAGATAGAGAAAAGGTGTAAGGACTAAGTATCAAGAGCATGGGGATAAGGGAAGGAGAGCACCAAAGAAATAGAAGCAGTGAGCAGCAAGATGGGAGGAAAACAAGGAAGCCAAGCAGAGAAACAGAGTCAAGGGAAAGGGAGTGCCAGTTATGTCAGTGTGCTGAGAGGCCACACAAGGGGGCTGAGAACGACCACTGGATGTGGCAACACTGGGGACCCTGACAAGGGCAGCTTTTTTGTGTGTGGGGTGGGGGATGGTGCAAAAGCGTGAGCAGAGTGTAAGAAAGAGGGAGGTGTAGACAGCTCTCGAGAATTTTGCTGCAAAGGTGTGCTGGGGGACAGATGGAGAATGGGGAGGTGGGATGGAGAGGTTCTTTTTTATTTTCGAGACAGTGTCTCACTTTGTCACGTGGGCTGGAGTGCAGTGGCATCATCACAGCTCACTGCAACCTCAGACTCCTGGGCTGAAGCCATCCTCCTGCCTCAGCCTCCCGAGTAGCTGGGACTACAGGCATGCGCCACCACGCCTAGCTAATTTTTCTAATTTTTGTAGGGACGGGGTCTTGCTCTTGCTCGGGCTGGTCTTGTTTTTTTTTTTTTTTAAAGGCTAGTCAAGCGCAGCAGTGGGAGTGGAGAAGGAACAAAGGAATCTGTAACTGGTTGGGATCCATTAGATGTAAACACCACTGCACTTGGACCAGCCAACTCAGGCTGGCCTTGAAGTCTTGGCCTCAATCAATCCTCCCATGCTGGCCTCCTAAAGTGTGAGGATTACAGGTGTGAGCCAGCACACCTGGCTGAGAGCTTCTTTTATTTTTTCTTTTTAAAGATTGCATCCATAACAGATATGTGTACACTGATGGGAATGGTCTGGTAGAGAGAGAAAGACTGACGCTGGAGCCATGACCTTGAGCAGGCGATAGGTGAGGGGCTTGAGTGTGCAGGTGGAAGGATCGCACTTAGGCAGGAGTGTGGATAGCTCAGCTTGGGTGCTAATGGGGGAAGGAAGACGTGGAGGGTGGCATATGTGGCAGCAGGAGCTTGAGAAAGTTCTCACCAGGAAAGGGGGAAGCAAGCAGCTTCCTCTCAATAACCATATGATGCAGAATATTTTTATTCCCCTCATTTTATAACTAAGGAAACAGGTAAAAGGTCAACAGCTGTAAGCGGGGCTCCAGGATCAGAGCCTACGAAATCTGACTCCAGAGCCCGGAGAGTTGGAACCTCAGATCCAGGCGTTTTCTAAATATCTGTTGATTGGATGAAGGAAGGGCAGGGAATTGGCCTGGAGAAAGCAGAACCCAAGCCCTTTCCTGCTCAGCCTGGAAGGCCCCATATGTCCCATTCTCAGCAACAGTTCATACTTTAATTTGTCCATGAGCTTTCATCCTCTCCTCTCTTAGAGAGTAGTTACGCAAATGGTAGAGAAGGAAGGGTGGGGAGAAGAAGCTGTGGCCCAGAGAGGGTGCATTAGCTCACTAAGACACACAGCCAGGAGTCTGACACCAAGTGTGGCCCAGTTGGCCCTGGGGCTTGGAGATGGGACCTTCTGGAAAGCATTGTTCCCTGGAAAGCATTGTTCCCTGCGAAGCTGTTGTGAAGTCGCCGGTCTGCGGCTGGTCTGAGCCCCAGGACTCACTTGAGCCTTGGTCTGCATGTCCAAGTGTGGGAAACAAGCGGGGAGCACGTGCTGTGTGTGTTGGGGGTTAGGCCAGTGCACACCCTAGGGGAAGTGGGGGCTACAAAGGGTCTGGAGATGGCTCCGCCTGAAGCCGGGCCCTGCAACCTTTCTAGAAACCTCCAGTTTCCATCCTCCACCGCTGGGATTCGCCTGCCCCCATGCTCACGGGACTCACCTGCGGACTGAGTGCGTCTCATCAAAGCCCCTGTATGGGCCCAGGACCCTCTCAGCACTGACCACGCAGACACATGTCCGGGCCCGCTGCCGAGGAGCTCTGCCTAACCCGGAACACGGGCAAGGCAGGAGTGTATGACGGGGTGCGGAACGGGGGAGGTAGGGCAGCTCCAGCTTGGTCAGGGGCCTCTCCGGGGAGGTGCCATTTAAACATAGGCCCAGAGTGGGAATAGGGGCCAGCCAGGATAGGAAGAAGACGGTGGGGGAGAATTCCCAGGCTAACACGACAGCCTGTGGGAAGGTCTTGAGTGAAAAGGAAACTTGGCTCATTCAGGGATTCGAGAGAAGTTCCCTGTAGCTGAGCGGGCGTGGGGGTGGGGGTAGCGGTGGGAGGTGAGATCGAAGATTGGGGGATGGGCCTCGGGATGGTGGGGGAGGCCTCCGTCCCCTCACCCACCGGAGGCGGCCCCCCCGTTTGATCCTAGGCAAAGCTCCGCCCTGGGAGGACGGTCGGGGTCCCGGGGACCACCGGGGCGGAGGATCCCGCTCTGGGCGGAGGATCCCGCTCTTGCCGCAGTGCCCACTGTTCCCGCTAGATGGCGCCTGATCTCCGTGCTGCCCGGGAGGCCGGCCTCGGCTGGGGCGTGGGGTGGCGGTGCTGTAGTTTCTGAGCCCAGAACTTGGTGGGGGGAGTGTGTGTGGGTGTAAATCTGCGCTTCAGTCAGGACATCCCACCGAGGTCATGGCTGTGATGTGACAAGGGCCTTGGTGTACACACTCTCTCTGTGTGTCTCATACACCCCCCGGAGCTCGATTATTATCCTCATTTTTACAGAACAGTAAGCTGAAGCAGGAGGTCAGGGTTGTGCCCAGGGTCACTTTACTGGTTCGGAGTGGAGTAAGCGGACAAAGATTGCACCCAGGCCTCTGTGCACTTTGCCATGCTGCAGGCGGCCTTGCAGAGGACCGCTCTGAGTCCTCCAAAGGGAAGAACAGGACCTAGTCGATTGGCAGCACTAGGATGTGGATCCTGAGTCATTTCTTCATTCAGCACATTTATTGAGTGCCTACTATGTGCCAGGCACTGGTGAGTGGTAAAGCAATGGATAACATAGACATGGGTCTCTCCCCATGGAAGGGACAATCTAATGGACAAGAGAGCCACACGTTATACAAGTAAGCATTACAGATTGTGGTAAGTGCTGTGACAGCAACAGACAGACCCAAGAAGGCTACAGGGGTGGGCTCACTCTCTTGGGGGGGCAGGGCAGGCAGGCACAGGACTCTGAGGAAGAGATGTGGAAGCTGAGATCGGAAGGGTGAAGAAGGTGCAGCTGCCAGGCAAGCTGGAGACACAGCGTTTGGGACCGAGGGAACAGCTAGTGAGGAACTACAAGGAGGTGGGGCTGGGACCAGGAGAGGGGAAGGCAGTGAGGTCATCCAGGAGGGCAGGAGTGAGGCGATGGGGGCTCAGACCATGACGGCAGCTCTGAAGATGGACAACAACATCCCCATCTGAGAGATACTTGACAATTAGGAAGTAGAGTCTGTAGTGTTTTCAGATGAATTGGATACAGGGGTGAGGATGATCCCAGGTTCTAAGCTTGAGCAATGGGTGGACCAAGGTGGGGAAGCTTGGGGGAGGTCATGGCTTGGGTGGAGGGTGGGAATCAAGCTTAGGCCCTGCTATTTTGGGAGCCATCTGTGTGATATCCTAGTAGAAAGATGGGGCGAGCAGCTGTAGTTCATTGGAAAGAATGGGGCTGCTGATGTAACTTCAGGAGCCTCTAGGTTGTATTTAATGTCAAAGGATTGGATGGGATTGCTTCAAACAGCCCACAGTCTGGGCAGTTCAACACACATAACAGTAGGCAGTGAAGGCCCCATCACTGTGGTGTGCGGGAGAGGCTGGCTGATGCCGGTCATGGCAGCTTAGACAGAGCTCTTTGAGAAACGGTGGAACAACGTGGACCCTGAGGATGCCAGAGACCAGGACTCAGGTACCCCTGGGACCCTTTGGAGGAGCTGGACGTGCTGACTCTGCCTCTTTGTCCGCTTAGATCCTCCTTTCCCAGTGGCACCCTTCCCCCACCACCATCTGGCAGGGCCCAGAGATTCAGACCCTGGGGTGGGGTGGGGGTGGGGGCAGCCTGGGGGATGAGGCTGTAATTTCAGCTGGGGGCAGAGCTCCTGAGTTTCAGCCACCTGGTGTGAGGTTCCTCTTTCTGGCACCTTCCCCATGACTGTCTACACTGACAGCTCCACCCCAGCAACTGCAGCTACCCAGCATCTCTCTGGGAGGAGGGCCCAGCCCAGGGAGCAGCTCCCAGCTGCTTTCCCACCCGGAGAGGGAGTCAGGTGGCCAGGCACCCCTGAGGGGTGGGGGGAATTGCAGGGGGCTGCCAAGCTTAATTAGTGGTTGGGATCCCTGGAACCTGCATCTGAGAGGTCCCCCCAGACTTTCATCTTCAAAACCTCCCCACCAACCTGGATGAAAGGGCCAGGGAGGGGCCAGGTATTCATTGTAATTATGAGTTTTGCTAATAAAGAGAAGAAAAGGGATTATCACCATGCTCAACAAGTTCTCCCTCTGTCTGCCTCTTCTCTCCTCCCTGCAGGCTCCTTCTTCTTTCCTCTTTTCCTCCTCCCTTCTTCCTTTTCTCTTTTTCTGTGACCTTGCCACTTCCATCCGTCCTTGTTTCAAGGCCTGGGGATCGGTCTGCCTCTCTTGGTCTCAACAGCTGTCTGCACTGGGATGTCTCCGGCACCAGGACATTCAGGGAGCACGCCGTGCTTGTCTGGGTGGCAGAGGAAGGGCGGGAGGAGACGTGAGGGTGGGAGAACGTGTGTGTTCGGGTGTCTGTGGCCGTTCATCCATTCACTATTTTACAAATAGTTGTTGAGCACGTGCTGTGTGCCAAGCACTGTGTTGGGTGCAGAGGATTTAGTGCTGAACAGGACAGACACCGGCCCTGCCCTCACAAGTCAACATTCTGGCAGGGAAGATGGACAAGTAACAGTAAACTGACAAATAGGTATAGTTTAAAGGAATAAATAGCAGATAAGATGGAGAGCTATCTGGGTGGCTGCTTTAGACTGAGGGACCAGGGAGGTGACATTTGGGCAGAGACCTGAATGATGAGAAGGATCCAGTTAAGAGGGAAGATTGGGAAAAGGGTTCCTTATAGGAAGAACAGCCTTTGCAAAAGCCCTGAGCTTAGCCTGCGTGAGGACGTGAAAACTGCAGGGGGAGAACCGGAGGGAGGAGGAGTGAGAAGAGCTGGGGACGGGGCTGGCGCCATGTGCAGCCTCTGCAGCCACACAAGGCCCCGTGCTTGGTTAAGTGCTCTGTGGTTGCTGTCCTGAAATTCTTAATAATTTTTAAACAAGGGCATTTTAATTTTGATTTGGGTCCTGCTAATTATGTAGCTAGCCCTGCTTGGGGAGGTTGACAAAGAAAGTGGGTGTCTGTGTGTAGAAATAGGAGGGCCTCTTGGCTGGTGTTTGCTAGATGAATGAATGAATGGATGAGTGGATGAATGAAGCTGTGTGTGCACATGCGGAGCTCATCTATCTATTGGGCTGTCAGAGGGCCGTGTTAGACTAGACCGAGGGCTGCTGCTATGCCGCGAGGGCTCACGCACAGACGGCCCTAGTGTGGCCCCTGCATCCTGACATGCCTGCTGCAGTTTCCAGGGTCTGCTGCCTGCAGGGCTGTGCTGTGTGCACCAGACCTGAAGAAGCGCCATGAACAGGTGGGTGAGGCCAGGCTTGGCCCAGGCCCTGCTTTGGGGAACAGGATGACTCCTCCACTTTAGGTAGAGGTGGCCCTGTCTTGCCTGTGAGGCCTGAGACTTTAGAACCAGGCAGACTTGAGTTCAAATGTGGCTTTGACACTCTGATTAGCGATGTGACTAAGTAGACTTTGTGCAGGTGATTTGGTTCTCTAAGCCTCAGTTTCCTCATCTATAAAATGGGGATCACTACTTCTTAGAACTGTTGGGAAGATTCAATGAGGTAATGAGGAAAGCTGTTGGCAGAGTCAGAGCTTGGAAAATATTTGCAATTATAATAATAGTTATTATTATCATACAATCTCTGGAGACTTGGGTAAACATTTGCTTCTGCCCCTAAATATCTGCATAATCATGAACAAGTCACTTAATCCTCCTGGGCCTCAATTTCCTCTTCTGTTAAATTGGGATGATAACTCTAATCAGGATGGTTGGGGCCATCCAGCAGGAGCACCTTCGTAAATTGATGGTCACAGGTGAGTTTCTCGCACACCCCTAACCCCATCTCCCCCATCTTGGGGTAGGCTTTTTCTAAATCTGCCCACCCAGAAAGAAAAACCCCCTTCAGTTCTTGGCAGTCCCTGCATTCTCAGCCCTGAGTTGTTGCCCTCATGCTGGAAAGTCTGCCTGGGAGTGAACCTTAAGTTCAAGGTCTGTGGTTGGGCAAGAAAGAGGAAGGTCCAGGCTGGCGCAGTGGCTCATGCCTGTAAGCACTCTGGGAGTCCGAGGTGGGAGGATTGCTTGAGGCCAGGAGTTCAAGGTCAGCCTGAGCAAGGTTGAGACCCCATCTCTACAAAAATAGAAAAATTAGCCAGGCATGGTGGTGTGCGCCTGTAGTCGCAGCTACTCTGGAGGCCGAGGAAGGAAGATCGCTTGAGCCCAGGAGTGTGAGGTTGCAGTGAGCTATGATGACGCCACTGCACTCTATCCTGGGCAACAGAGCAAGACATTGTCTCAAAAACAAAAAACAAAGAAAGAGGAAAGTCCAGAAGTAGGGGTTGGGGAGGGGGAGGCTGAGCTGAGGGAAGACAAAGGATCTGGAGCCAAAATCCCCTGGTGGCCTTTCTTCCTGCCTCACTCTGGGGCAGGAAGCAGCCAGAAAAGCTTCAGAGAATTAGTGTCTGACAAAGGGCCTGGGCAACAGTCTTAGGCTGGGCAGAGACTTCATCTCCCACATACACCCCCAAAGGCTGATTTGCAGGAGCCTCCAAAACTCATGGGAAGCCCTAAGCAGCACCAGCCTGAGAAGGAGAGCCTCATTCCCCACAGGAGTCTTGCCCGGGAAACCGGGATGGGTGGCTAAAAGGGCCTCAGAGCCATCCCAGAGTGAGGAACATGAGCTCTCGAGTCAGGCTGGTTGGGTCCAAGTCTAGTCTATGCCACCAAGCAGCAGTGTGATCTCGGGGCTACTTGGCCTCTCTGTGCCTCAGTTTCCTCACCTGGAGCATGAGGATAATAGTCATACCTTCCCATAGTGCTGCTGGGAGAACGGAGTGTTGTAAAGTTCTTAGCAAAGTCTGATGTATAGTGAGTGCTTTAGAAAAGTTAGTTATTATTATATTCTTTTTAAAAAGGCCACCCAGCAAGTTGTGACAATCTTGTCAGATCTCCTGATAGACTAGTTCAAAGCCTTCCCCTCTATTTTGCTTTATTTTGGGCTGGCAGTATTCATTCATTCATTTGTTTATTCAATAAATATTTATGGAGTATATTTATGGCAGCAAAGGGTGGCAGATACGGGGCCATAGGACCTGATTGGCGCCTGGAGGGGCATCTGAGTGAGAACTAACGTTTATTTAGCAACGATGGCTTAGCTTATATACACTCAGATTCTCACTAGTCTGGAAATGGGCATTACCCAGTTAACAGAGGAGGGAGCCCAAGCAAAGCCACGGACACAAGATCACACAGCTACTGAGTAGTAGCTCTGGTCACTGGAATCCAGGCCACTTCACTCCAAAATTTGTGCTTTTTCAAATCTAGATTCCAGGTCAACCTTGCTGCTGTACCCCCAACTCTCCCTCCCACCCCACCAACCCGCCTACTTTGGCAGAGCCAGATCCCTGGAGGCCAAAGGCCAGCTGTTTTCTGTTGCCCCTGTAGCAGGATCTTTGTCATTTCCTCCCTGGTTCTCCTGACCATGCAGAATAACTTTGGGGCTTTCCTCAGAGGGGAAGCCCAGCCTGGAAGCAGCCCATGGAAAATGTGGCTGTGGTGACTCCTGACGTTTGTCCCACGGCTGCAAAGTATCTGGGCCCCTGGGAGAAGAGCAAGGAGGGGCTTGCTCAATGGGTGCTGAACCAGTGATTCCCCAGGGCCTAGACGCAGCCTCCCTCTGGCTCTGTGGCCTGAGACAAGTCACAGCCCCTCTCTGGGCATCAGCTTCCCTGCCTATAAAGAAGGGGAGCAATGACAAAGTTCCAGCAGTGGCCCTCTGCTCAGCGTCTGGGCTGTGCATTATGAGCTGACAGCAGGTCCCCCTGCCCGCTTTTCCTCTTGGGCTCTTCTGAAGATAAAACGGGACTGTGGCTACCAAAGGACTTTGAAGTGGAGTCCAGAGCTGGATAATGGAGCAGGTGCAGAAGTTGATTGTCATTGACTTAGACCCTCACCCAGCTTCAGCTTCAGGCCTCACCCAGGCTGCTGCTGTGCCCAAGCCCCACCTCATCAGACCCCCGCAGGACTGTGGCCCTGGGCCAAGGAGGGGCCTGGGCAAGCTTCTAACCAGCAGGTTTCTGGGCCTGGCATGAGCATGCTGCTATGGTCTGAATGTTTGTGTCCCCCTCAAACCCATATGTTGAAATCCTAACCCCAAAGGTGATGGTATTAAGAGGCGGGGCCTTTGGGAGGGGATTAGTTCATGAGGGCATAACCCTCATGAATGGGATTAGTGTCCTGCTGAAAGAGGCCCAAAGGAGCTCCTTCACCCCTTCCACCATGTGAGGACACTGTGCAGTCTATGAACCAGGAAGCCGACCCTCACCAGACAGTGAATCTGCCAGCACCATGATCTTGGACTTCCCAGCCTTCAGAACTGTGAGAAACAGATTTCTGTTGTTTATAAGCCACCCACCAGTTTATGGTATTTTGTCATAGCAGCCTGAATGGACTAAGTCACCTCCCAAAGCCAAGAAGTCATCCACCTGGATATAACATCACTGACGGGGCCTCCCCCAGCCTCCCCAACATCCTGCCTTGACGGGTTTGCCCCTTGACTTGCCCCACAAGTGGGGATGGAAGAGGGAGTTTGGGGGTAGGAAGCCAGGAGGTGTTCCTTCTGGCAGAGCACAACACTCACCTTGTGCCTAACTTGGAAAACCCCTTCTGTTCTTGGGTCTCAGTTTCCCCAACTGCACTGCAAAAGGCATCTATCACATGCCCTCAGAGAGCCCTTCTGGCTCTCCAAGCCCCAGACCATGGGCCTTTGATTTTTGCCCTCCCCAGACCCTGGGGCTCCAGCCTTGAGTACATGAAGACCAGCCCTACCCTTGGGAGACCCCATCTGGGGTTTTTACTCCCCAGCTCCATCTGCTGCTGCAGCTCCAGATGCTCTCCAGAGTGGACAGAAACCAAGGGGAGGAGGCAGGGGCACGCCCCCTCCCTAGGAGGACTCGCAGGCAGGGGTCCCGCTTCCAGGCTAGTTGCACGGATGGAGAGAAGCTGCGCTGGAGGGATGGCGGGAGAGGGAGCTCCACATGGAGGGGCACGCCCACTGCCTCTCCCACAGGCTGGCCAGATGGTGGGGGCCGTCGCGGAGAGAGGGCTCTTTGCTCTGCTCACCCCACAGGCTCTGCAGGGATCTGGATTTCTTTCCACACAAAAGATGTATGGGGAGAAGGCTTCCTCACATGCAGACTTGGGGCTCATGAAACATTTTAACCTGGTGGAATCACAGTTGTAGTATTATAGAACATTAGTATGCTGCAGAATTCTAGAATCTCAGAGGCACAGCATCCGGGAATTTTAGAAAAGTGAGTCACAGGATTTTAGGTTTCTGAATCGTGGTGCCCAACACTGTGGCCACTAGCCACATGTGGCTACGGAGCACTTAGAATGTGACTAGTCCGAACTGAGATGTGCTGTCAGTGTAGAATACGTAGTGAATTTTCAAGATTTAGTACAAAAGAAAGAATTTAAAACATCTCATTAATAATTTCTTTATATAATTACATGTCAAATGATAACATTTTGGGTATGTTGAGTGAAATATATTTCTAAAATTAATTTCCACCTGTTTCTTTTTACTTTTTAAAATGTGGCTACTGGAACATGTAAAAGCTTATATGTGGCTCACATTGTATTTCTAATAGACAGAGCAGTTCTAGAACCTAGGAATCATATTTTAAAATCTCAGGATCATGAAATTGTGGTATTTCAGAGCTTTAGAGTGACAAAATTTTAGAACCAGATTTCCAGATCTTTACATCACTGACTTTGAATGTTAGATGCTAACTCCCAGAGCCTGAAAGAATTTGAGAAGGGTCCTGGTCCATCTCCCACCCAAAGCAGGGATCCTTCTAGCCCACCCTGACCAGCGCTGACCCAGCCTCTGCCTTTTGCCGAGTGGAGAACTCACCCCCAGCAAGGCCACTGGGCTTTTTGAATGGTTAGTGAGAGTTTCCCGATGGTGCATGGGACCTGTTCTGCAGCTTCTTTCACTCTCACAGTGGGGTCCTACAGCACCTTCCAGGGCCTCACAGCACAGGTCTGCACTCTCCTCTGCAGGAGAGGCAGGGAGTCTGGGTTTTGCCCCTTCCTCTCCCAGTGACTGTCCTACAGGCTGCAGGGCCTACCTTCACACTCGTCCCTCTAGGTGGGCTTCAGGGACCCCACTGGGACCCTCAGCTCCTGACAACCCTCTCTGCTTCCCCATCCCTCAGCAGAACTGTTCCTGGGACCCCAGCAGTGGAGTGGGGGTCCTTCCAGCCTCTGCCAGTTTATAGATTATCCCATCTCTCCATCTGGGTAACTGGCCTGTACCTTGTGGTTTCTAGGCCCTGCCTGTTCCCAGGTTGAGGCAGATGTGTGGTGAGTGACTATAGGTGCTGGGGTGAGGGGTGGCACAGAAATCAAGAGATCGATTTAAGGAGCCCCAAGTCTACCTGGAAAACACTTTTTTCAATTCTAAGACACTCTGGGGAGGAAGAAGGAAGAGGCTTCCTCACCTACAGAGTCAGGAATTCCAAGGCAGCCTAAGTGGCAATGAGTCACTCAGAGGGCCTCTGTACAGAGGAGGAAGAGTAGAGGTCAGTCAGGCAAGGCTTCCTGGAGGAGATAAGACTGGAGCTGGGGCTTGAAGGAAAGGGGGTGTTGGTGTTGTGAAGAGGTCAAGTGTAGGGAGTATTGGGTAAAAGCAATAGTAACTACAGCTAGGCCAGGCATGGTGCTCAGCTAAGCAGTTTCCTAGTATCTCATTTAATCCTCTCAACAACTGTATGAGGAAAGTGCTATTATCCTCATTCTACAAGTAAACAACTGACGCCAAGTTAAATGGCAGCAAGAGAGGGCTGAACCTGGATTCCAACACAAGACAGTCTGACCCAGAGCCCAAGCGCTAGATGGAGGGCAGGTTGTGGGGGAAGATTGGTGGGGGGGGTGTGGCATGTGCAGAGTCTGAGTGTGAGTGTGACTGTGTGCTGCGTGTGTATGGGGGGTATTCCTGCCACTTCCCTCACTCTTCCCGCCCCCACCCCAGGTTCATCTCAGCACAGACCCAGCCCAGACAGGTTGGAGTGAAGAAAGGGCCTTGGAATGATAAATATGTCCATGGCTGTTGGAGCAGAGAGCCCCAGACAGGGGATTGGCCACCATGCCAGTCCCAGAGCCCACTTCCCACAGGGTCAGCACTGCCCCGCTCCCCTGCTGATACATCTACAAGGACCCAGGAATGGTGTCCTGACTTGACCAAGCTCAGATGCCAACAGGGGCCAGGAGAATACTGCAGATAAACATTGTGGGCTGGGTGTGTGTGTAGGGAGCGGTGGGGACCAAGGAGAACTGGACGGCAACCTCCAGACCCGGGGACCTCCACCATCCCTTCCTGCTTCATTCATCGGGGGCCTTTCTCAATTCTGCTGTGGAAGCACCGGGACCCTGAGCCGGTTCCTTCTGTGCCCCCTGCCTCATCGCTACTCTGCAGCAGTGAGAGGAGGAGCAAGAGTGATGGCTGGGACTGATGTGGAGGAACCCTCCCTGCCTTTTGGTTAATCTAATCTTTTGGTTTGAGTGATGTTAAAAGTGTTAGTTCTAAAGTGAAGAGACTGGCAGAATGAGGAAGACAGATAGTGCAGGAGTGGACGAGAAACGGCCTGGGCAGCTGAGAGGTGTGGGAAAGAGCATTCTGGGACTTACACCTGCTGCCCTGACTGCACGAAGCTTGCACTCTGCAGCCCAGGCCTGGACTGGCCCTGCCCTTGCTGCGACCTGGCCTTACCCTCAGGGGACTTTGAGCCTATTGCTGATAAGGGTCATTTAAGGACCACTTGTGTTTGGGAGTGTTTTTCTTTTGTCAGGTTGTAATTGGTGCACTGAAATGAAGAGGGTAAGGGGGAAATTAACCGATTTACATTTGTTTGTAGAAGCCATTATCTTCCCTGTGTGAGGATTTTGTAGATCTTTCACCCTCCACCCTAGTTCTCTTAGTCAAGTTTAAACCCTCCAGGGACTGAACTTGGTTCTTTTGCAAGCTGAGAGGATCTCCTGCAGGTTGGCCAAACCTTCATTTTCTCTTCTGTAAAATGGGGGTGAAAAAATCTCCACTGTGTCTGTCTCTCAGGGCTGCCATGGGGCTCCAGGAATTGGTGTACAGAATGGGAAAATGCTTTCTAAAAACCAGAAAAAGTAGCTGGGCAAGGAGGTTCATGCCTGTAATCCTAGCACTTTGGGAGGCCGAGGTGTGAGAGGCCAGGAGTTCAAGACCAGCCTGGGCCCTGTCTCTGCACAAAATAAAAAAATAAAAAAAATGTAGCTAGGCATGGTGGCCTGTGCCTATAGTCCCAGCTACTTGGGAGGCTGAGGCAAGAGGATTGCTTGAGCCCAGGAGTTTGAGGTTGTTGTGAGATATGATCATGCCACTGCACTCTAGGTGACAGAGTGAGATCCTGTCTCTAAACAAACAAACAAACAGAAGACCCAGAAAAAGTACTACCTATGAAAGGATTTTGCTAGCTGAATCTGAGGATCACTCTTCCCCTGATGGTGGCCCCTAGGAGAGAGGGATGGTCTGGGCATGACATACATCCTTAGGCTCTGTCTGAAACAGAAAACTTGATCCCCAAGATGAGACTGCTTTGGGAACCAGCTGGAAGTGCTCTTCCAACAGCAGCAGCATTGGTGAAAGTGGTGTGTAGAAGAAAAGGGTGGGAGGGATTCCCGTGGAGGTGAGGAAAGGAGGCACAGAGCCCAGGTGGTCTTAGCTAGTTCGGGGCAGGGTAGTGACAAGAATTTAGCCTTTTGGTTGGATGGACCTGGATTTGAAACCTCTTCTGCCACTCCTGTCTGTGTGACCTTGGAGAAGTTGCTTCACCTCTCTGAGCTGTGTGTTCTCTGGGTGCTGAGTAACAAACAGAAGAAAGCAGGTGGCATGCACCAGAGTAAGTAATTAATTACTGTTAATTGCCTCCATCCCCTATCTCAGACAGTCTTTGGTTTCCAGAACATCTTATATCCATTATTCATCTGAGGCATGGATAACCTGCCCATTTTACAGATTTTCTCCTTCATTTGTTTAACAGATATCAAGTTCTGTCAGGAAGCAAATAGTCTTTGCCCTTGAAGAGTTCAGTGTGTGTGTGTGTGTGTGTGTGTGTGTGTGTGTGTGTGTTTGTGTGTGTGTGTGTGTGTGTGTATGAGAGAGAGAGAGAGAGAGAGAGAGAGAGAGAGAGAGAGAGGGAGAGAGAGAGAGAGAGAGAGAGAGAGAGAGAGAGAGAGAGAGAGAGAAAGGAAACTGTTACACCATGTGGTCAATGCTATAATTATGGTGGCCATGTTCTCCAAACCACAAATTAGGTCACATGGTCTGACAGAGGCTATTTTCTGCCTCCACTGAAGTCCAAACATGAAATCACATGTAGTTACACATTCATTGAATCACCTTTTATTTTTTTAAAGAAGCAAATGACATGAAATTTGGATTGTCCTTGACAAATCCCACTATATTCCCAGAGAATCACTAGAGCTGTAACCGGGGCCATACTGACCTCTAGCAGGAGCAGGAAGGTTTCCCAGAGGAAGTGCTACTAAGTGGGACCTTGAAGGCTGAATACAAGGTCTCCAGGCAGAGAAAGAGGGGGTGGCCTGAATGCCCTTGGGACAGGACCTCCTCTTCCTGCTCTAAAGACAGCCCTGTTGGGAAATGGTGATGCTGGCTAAAGTAGGCAACAGTGCTTGTTTTCAGTTAACTTTTCATTCTCATTGTTCAAAAGACCCACCCTAGCCTCCTGGGAAAAAAAATTGTTTCAGACCATTAAAACAACATGTCTACATTGCATTGTATCTTCCTGTGTATTTACAAGTCTGACTCCCCAGTGGACTGAGCACAGGGGCTACTTGTGTTGTTCTTTTTTTGTGTCCCCCCCATTTCCCCTCCCCAACCAGGATGGTGTGTGGAAGAGGCACTAATAAATGTCAAGTGAATGAATGAATGAAGTACCATGGATGGACATTTTGTTAGGTAGACAACGTCCTCAGTATTCAGCAAATATGTGGTGGTTGCCTACAATGTGCCCACTGCTGTGCAGGCTATGGAGATCAGCGGCGTCTGAGACAAACACAGTCCTGCCCACACAGAGCTTACACTCCAGGACAGAACATAACTACGAGGGTGATGAAGACGGAGACGTGAAGTGTATACCAGGAGGCCTGGTCTGGATTAGAGGCTGAGGGAAAGCCCAGGAGGAAATGAAGTTGAACCTGAGACCTGAACAATCACAATGAATCATTTAGCTAGCATTTATACAGTCAGCTCTCTGTATCCATGGGTTCCGCATCTGTGGATTCAACCAATCGTGGTTTGAAAATATTTGGAAAAAAGTCGTGTCTGTACTGAACATGTACAGACTTTTCTGGGGTCATTATTCCCTAAATAATACAGTATAGCAACTATTTAGATAACATTTACATTGTATTAGGTATTATTATAAGTAATCTAGAGATGATTTAACTTATACATGGGCAGGTATACCCAGATTATATGCAAATAATATGCCATTTCATATTAGGGTCTTGGGCATCCACTCATTTTGGTATCTGCAGGAGGTCCTGGAACCATCCCCCACCAAGGAGGGATGACTATATAGTGCTTATCATGAGACAGATTTAACTCATTTTATTCTCACAACAGCCCTAGGAGGTACATACTATTATATTATTATCCACACTTTACAGATGAGGAAACTGAGCACAGAAAGGTTGAAAAACTGGTCTGGGTTGGGTGTGGTGGCTCATGCCTGCAGTTCTAGCACTTTGGGAGGCCTAGGTGGGGAGGATCCCTTGAGCCCAGGAGTTTAAGACCAGCCTGGGCAACATAGCAAGACCTTGCCTCTACAAAAAATTAAAAAATTAGGCCAGGAGTGGTGGCTCACACCCACAATCCTAGCACTCTGGGAGGCCAAGGTGGGAGGATCACTTGAGGTCAGGAGCCTGAGCAGGAGTAAGACCCTGTCTCTACAAAAAATAGAAAAATGAGCGGGGCATGGTGGCGTGCATCTCTAGTCCCAGCTACTTGGGAGGCTGAGGTGAGAGGATTGCTTGAGCCCAGAAGTTAAGAGGTTACAGTGAGCTGTGATCATTGCGCTGCACTGGCATGCCTTCGTGACAGAGTGAGACCCTGTCTCCAAAAAAAAAAAAGAAAAAGAAAAGAAAAGAAAAGAAAAACTGGCCCAGGGTCACATAGTTTTATGTGTGGCAGAGCCAGGATTCAAACCCAGGGCAAGGCGAGGTATACCATTTAGGACAAAGAAGCCATGAGACTGGACAGCAAGGCAAGGAATTTATCCTGAGAGCAATGGGAAGCCATTGATTTTAAGTAGTAATTGGGCACTATGAGGTTGCATCAGAGGCAAAGAGGGAGGGAGACAGTGCAGTGAAGAGGCTGCTAACACGGGTCAAGGCAGAGACACTCAGGGTGTAGGGTGGCTTGGACTAGGGTAGTGATGAAGAAGAAAAGGGGTTGGGGTTAGAGAAAAAAACTGGAGGCAGGGACTGGCTTATGGATGGGATGTAGGGACAAGGGGGTAGTGTCAGGTTTCTGGACTGGACACACAGGAGGACAGGGAGAAGCAGGTTGATGAGTTCAGCTTTTGACTTGTTGAGTTGGAGCTGACCTTGGGGCAGCCAAGGGGGGTATCAAGTGGGCACTGGGGGGGACCGGATTGGGGGGGTCTGGGCAAGAAGGTCCTGAAGGGAGGGAGGAGCAGGGCATCTCAAGGGTGGTTTTCCTCAGAACCTCCCAGGCCTGTGGTTAGAAATATAGGTCCTATGCTTCACCTAGACCTGGGTGGGGCCTGGGCTTTACCTCCTTATAGACTCTTCAGGTGGGTGACAGAGAGCTGGAAGGCTCTCGGTCAGCTGGGGCAGGAGGATGGCCCCTTAACCTGACTGACCTCCTTGCTTTCAACCCTTCCCTTCCCCTCCATGCTCCCACAGGTGACTCTTGTCACCTCCTTCACTTGCTTACAGCTGTCTCACTCCACCAGGCCCCAGGATGAGGTCTAGTCCATGGACCTCATGACACACAAGGTCACCCATCATCTGCTCCTGAGCCTCCTCTCCAGTTTTCTTGCTCATTCTTTCCTTCCTGCCTCCTCCATCCCCCCTCCCCATGCAACACTCTGCTTTTCCTGAGCCCTTTCCATGTGGCCTTTGCACAGGTCGTTCCCGTGCTGGGAATGTCCACCTTCCCACCCCAATGCCAGCCATTCTTCCTGATCCTGCTCAGAGGCTGCCTCCCCTCAGGCTCCCTCCATTTGCTCCCCTCTTCCTCCCTCGGAGCCATAGCGTTGCCCTGTACCTCTCTGGCAGCACTCAGCACCACCAGCCTCTGGACACAAGGAGGGACATGCAGGTCACCTCCAAACAAGCCCGGACACTTCTTGAGAGTGCAGGAGCATGTCTTTTTCAACTCTGCATCTCCCTTGCCAGGAGCACAGTGCCTGGCACAGAGAAGATGCTCACAGGGCCTCGTGCAGATGGAACGGACCTTCTAAAGCAGAGAGTAGCATAAGTAAGATTCTAGGGGTTTGTTTAACCTGCCCAAGACCCAGACCACCTTCAAGGACTTTAGCTTGCTAACCACAGGAACACAGATCACCAAGGAGAATTTGCTGGTCTATGCTGATTCCCCTTACCTAACTGGTGGGGTGACTGGAGTATGTACTAGGATATCACAAGCCTATCTTTGTATGTGGCCTGCAGTTTGGGCTTGTGGCCACCACCATGAGGTTCAGTCCTATCTGACTATACCCCATTCAAAGGTGTCACATGGGCACATATGGGAGTCAGAAGCCTGGCCCCATCCCCCAACCTCTCTCTTTGTTCAGGCCTCAACATTTTCCCCCCTCTGGGACCTGAGTAGGCTGACAGAAAACCCCTTTCCCCCAGCACAAGGTGGTTACCCTTTGGAGGAAATAGCATGAGTCGATCCTACCTTCATGTGTCTAGTTTAGCTTCTGTATATTCTTTTGCTTTGCTCTGGTTGCTGATATATTTTGTGAGCTTTGTTCCAATGGTTGGATAATCTTGAGAGCCTGAAGGTCCTTAGGAATCCATCAATCTGCTGTTTTCCAAATTTGCCCCAGCTTTACCCCACACCCACAGACTCAGGATCTCCAAGCGGAGGGGGGGGTGCCTGGTGATCTACATTATTAGCAAGGTCCTTAAGGAATTCACTACTCACACCCCAGCTGGCTCATGGATGGCGCAAAGCCCTGGGCTGGGAGCAGTCAGAGCTGGGTGCTAGCTTGGGCTCTCAGCTTTGTATGAGACTCCCCCAGATCATCTCGTCTCTCTGGGTCTCATTGTTCCCACCTGTTTAATGGGGACAACCATTGTAATCTTGCCTAATTTGCAAGGTCCTTGGGCTGGTTGGAATAACACAGGAAGTGGGAAACAGGTTTGGTGGGAGAAGAGATTTGCACAAGGTCATCTGCCTCTTCATCAGCCTGTTATATACCAGGCTAGGGGATTCAGCTGCCAACAACTTATTGAGGGAGATGACATTCTAGTAAACAATGAAACCAGTAAATGAACCAGATAATCACAATAAAGGAAATAAATGGGTTTTCGAGAGTCAGGGCAAAGGTGTGGGGGGGGGAGGGTCTGCCCAGGAGGGGTCACTCTGGCAGAGAACTGGTTGGGGGTGGGGAGCGAGTCCCAGGAGGCCCTGGAAGGTTGTCACCAGCCCAGTGGTGGCAGAGCCGCGAGGTCCTCTTGGGCCCAGCCAGGGCGCTTCCCGGGCCCCACGAGGCCCAGCGGGCGCGGGTCTTTGTCTCCCACGTTCTGTCTGCTGCTTCTCTTAACCCCCAGCGATGTTTCTTTTCTGACCCCGCATAACTTGTTGGTTTCCCCCGGGCTTTGTTCCCCCGGGGTCACCGCCTCGGGGACGCCCGGCAGCCGCCCAGGGCCCTTCTGGGTCCTGCATCTGACACCCCCTCCGGCCCCCGCCCCCTACCCGCTCGGAGACTGGGGTCAAAGGCAGCCCGCGTCACGTGGTCGCCGAGCAGCACCGAATCGGTCGGGAGAGCCGAGGGAGAATCAGGGTGGAAGCCGAGAAACCCAGCCCCGATAGCAGCGCCCGGTCCCTCTCCGGCCCACGCCCCGGGGCGCTCGCCGCACGCCCGCCGGCCGCCCCGGCCTCTGGAGCCCATCTCCTGCTCGCACCCACACGCCATCACGGGATCGAATCCCGCTCCCAGCGGCCACGATTCGGGGAGGTAGGCGCCAGGCACGAGGGGGTAAGGGGAGACGGGCTGGGGGGCCCTGGGCGCGCGGGTACGCCCCTCTGCGCTCCGCAGGCCGGAGGGGGCGAGGCAGCGCGCCCCAACTTCTAGCCTTCAGGGAGACCCCCTGCCCACCGCGGGACGTGGAGGAGGCAGCGAGCCGCCCCAGCGCAGCGCCGGGCCGGGACTGGGGGCTGGGCACCGGGAGGGAGGGGGCGGGGGAGGAGAGCGAGCGGGAGGCGGAGCGGGCGGCAGCGGCTGCGGCGTGGGGCGGGGGTGGGAGCGGCGTGGGGCGGGGGTGGGAGCGGCGGGAGCGGCCGCGAAGGGGTTAACTCCGGCCGGGCCAGAGCCCAGAGGCGCACGCACGGCCCGGGGGACCCAGGCGTCCCGCTCCTCGCCGGGAGCGCCCCTTCCCCGGGTGGCGCCCCAGCAGCAGCAGGTAAGACGCCGGGAGGGCCGGGGCCTGCCAGTCCCCTGTCGCCAAGCCGGCGGGGCCCGAGCCGGGCGTGCAGGCCGCGCGGGGCCCAAGCGGCCGCCGGCGCAAGTTTGGTACGGGCGGGCGCCGGGCGGGCGGGTGGAGTCTGCGGGGCCCCGCGAGCGGGGGTGGGAGGACAAAGGGGTAGGGGGCCGCGCGGGGCCAGGGCAGGCCGGGGTGCAGGCGAGGGCAGCGCGGCAGCTGTAGATCACGGATAATGTCACTCACGAGGAATGCCCCCTCCCCCTCCCCCGCTCCCGAACAGGGGAAACTTTTGTCTATCGTGGGAGGGGGTTAGAGGCCGGGTCCTGGCTTCCGGAAGGGTAAGGCAGCCGGACCGGTTTTCTCCCGGCTCGGAGCGGCCTGGTCTCTAACTCCCCTCCTCCCTCAGGTTCTCGAGAGCTAGGAGTCCCCCCTTTAAAAGCTGCTCTTTAACGCCCTGGGACAGGGGTGAGGAAGGGGCGCTGGTGGGACGGGTGGGCACTGGGACTGGCCGGGAATCTGGGGACTGGCCACCTGGCTCTTTCCCAGCTTCGATCACCTCAGCGTGCCAGGAGCTATCCCAGGCTCAGGGGATAGAGCCCTACCTCCTGCACGCCCCATTGTCCCCCTCCCGCCCCAGGAAAACATTCAGAATGGCCTGGGACAGTATTGTGTCCTGGTCTGAGGTTCAGAGAGCCCCAAGTGTTTGTCGCTTCCCAGCTGTGTGACCTTGAGCTGGTTCCTTACCTTCCCCTAGCCTCAGTTTCTTCATCTGTAAAATGGGGAAGATATAGTATTTGCCCAAGTAGGGATGAGACTAGTCTGTGATACCTCAGTAAATAGTGGCTTGCTTATATTCAACAGGTATTTATTGCGTGTTTACTATGTGCCAGGCACTGGGCTAATTAATGGCTTTACATACATTATCTCACTTAATTCTCCCACAGTGCTTTTTTTTTTTTTTTTTGAGACAGAGTCTTGCTCTGTTGTCCTCGCTAGAGTGCATAGAGTGCAGTGGTGTCAACATAGCTCACTGCAACTTCAAACTCCTGGGCTCAAGCAATCCTCCTGCCTCAGCCTCCTGAGTAGCTTGGACTACAAAGGTGCGTGCCACTACGCCTGGCTGATTTTTCTATTTTTTGTAGAGACAGGGTTTCACTCTTGCTCGGGGTCGGACATTACTACTAATCACATTTTGCAGAGTGGAAACTGAGGCACAGAATGGTAAAGATCACAATGGTAGGATGTGGTGGAGCTGGGATTTAACCTCCATCTCCCAGCCTGTGTCTCAGCCATAGGTCTCTGCAAGGTCTTGCTGTGACCTAGCCATGGTTTCATTTTCAGTTGAAGTTATGTGGACATCTGCCCCTCTCCCCCATTACCCTTACCCCCAGGTGATGCTCCCTTCTGTCCTGTACTTGTTCTGGGTGAAGTCTTGTGCCCTGGCTCTTGTTAGTGTGGGCAGCTGGAGCAGGAGGGGAGGTCAGTGTGAGCCTGGGCCTGGAGCTCCGTGATGGTCCAAGTTCTGTTGCTGGCTGGGTCTGTGGCAGGAACGCTCTCCCAGTGCGGGTGGTGCAGGGAGCAACCCGTCTCCCTGGCTGTGACTGGGGACAGCGGGTGGCTTTGTCAACATGTCTCTCCCTAGCCCCCAGGGGTGGCAGAACCTTTCATTTCCATTCAGATCAGCAGGGGGCAGAGGTAGGGCTGAGAAGTGGAGCCTTTGGGCAGATGAGAGCCCTGAAGCCAAGGGATTTATACCCCAGGGGTGCTCTTATGTGACTTGGCCATTGGCAGGGTCCTCATTGCTAACTAATGGGTGGATCTAGATGCCTCACCGCCAAAGGTCCTTGAGGATAGTAATGGAGGGTGGACTTTGAGCTGTGTCAGGATTGCAGAATCCTAATGGAGAGCACATGTGTGTACAGGTTCTTGAATCAGCTAGCATAGTGTTGGGCACCCTGTAGGCCCTCAGTAAATATCCCACATATGAATGTATGGGGTGGCTCAGACTTCTGTTGGCTTTCATACCCTGGGCCGGCTCAATCTTTTGGTGGGAGTGACATCTTTTGACTACTGATCAGGCTGTGATTGGGGGCCTTAAGTAATTACTTTAAAAATGGAAAGCAAATTGCTATTTAATTAATGACACCTTAAAACGTAAGGCCAAAGAAGAGTGTGGTGGGTGGGGTAGATAATGACAGAAGTTCTTGGGGGAGGAAAGTTTGTGCATTATAGCCAATAGCCCTAACTGCTCTGAGGGCTGTTCCAGCACTGTGTCTGGGATTTGCAGTGTTTGTAGGCTTTTCCTGGGCCCTGGGAAAAGGGGGCCCTCCTTGGCTGACAGTTGACTGTCAGCTTGTAAGAACAAGAGTGGAAATTCCACTACTTAGCTAGACGTTGAGGGGACTCAGAAAAGCAGGGGATTGGGTGGAGAGGCTGGAAGGCTGAAATGGTTTCTGCAGGATAGGGTTGTCCCTTGTCATGTGGTCACACTCTCCTTGTTATTGTGATCAGAGCAGGAGGAGAAGCCTGCAAAAGAAGATGGATAGTGAGCCTCCTGTCACAAGGAGGTATGCAAGGAACAGTTTTGCAGTCACAAGTTGAGGATGTGGTCAAGATTTTGAAATCAAGAATTTGAACTCTGCATCTCCGCAACTTAGAAATGGGCTCTGGTCTCAGCAGCCCAAAGCTTTCTCTGCCCTGGGTTTTGGACCCACTTGACCATGCTTTGGCCACGCTTCCATGCTTTGGGACCAAAGCCAGGCCTGCAAGTCTCTAGAGACTGGGCAGACTTCTACTGGCTTGGAATTTGGTTTTGAGTATGGCCTGAAATATCTGGACTGTTTGGAGCACTTGGACATTCTTTACTTGAAATGGAATGTTAGGGTAATTTGTTAAATATGTATGGAAAATGTCTGTGGCCAGGGGTGACAGGGGACATGAAATGGGGTGAGGTGCTGCTGGCTTCTGACTGGAGAGGCTGCTGGTCTGATGGGGGAGGGAAGACAATGACCCAAGTGATGGCGGTGAGGCAGGATGTGATCAGTGATAGATGGGCTTTGGAAGGTCAGTGGAGGGAAAAGCTCTCTGGTTGTTAACGTTAGCAAGGCTTCCTGGAGGAGGAAGTGTTTGCGAGGATGGAGGCTATTGGTGGGGGGGTGGGTGGGGGGGGTGGGGTGTGTGGCATTGGGAGATAAGATTGGGTTGTGGGGAGCCTGCAGCAGTGTCCTGCTTTGGAGTTTGGATTTTATTCTGTAGCCGATAGAGAGGACAGAGGGTTGTAAGTAGCTTGTTGACGCAATGCCTGTTACTGTGCCTTGTGTCAGGCACTGTGCCAGGCTCTTTACAGACACTCCATTGAAATCTCACAATACCCTGCAAAGTAGCTGCTGCTGCTGCTGCCGCCACTGGTAACCCGTGCCGCATTTTCAGATGGGGAAATGGAGGCTCAGAGGGTGGAATCACTTACAGAGCTGCAATTTGAACCCAGGCCTGAACTGTTTCTGCCCTGTTTTGTTGCTTCTCTCAGGGGTCATTTGGCCAAAAATGGTGGCAAGACTGGCAGGGTTGACACCAGCCCAGAGATGCTGCTTATTACGGTCCAGCAGAGAACTGACCAAAGTCTGACTCAGGCAGTGGGATTGAGAGGCAAGGATGGGGAGGCTGCAGGACTTTGTAACTGTCTTGGGGATTGGGGTCATCACAGGTGGTCTGAGGTTTGGGGAAGGACACTTGAGAGGCATTATGACTGCTTTCAAATCCCTGAAAGGCTCTCTATGGGCAGAGTGCTTAGTCCTGTCCTGTGGGGCTCCCAAGGGCAGAGAGAGCAACAGAGGTGACAGCTCCAGGGAAGCTAACTGGGGACTAGGCTGCCTGGGGAGGAGGCAAGGGCTGCATCGCTGAAGGTATGCAAAGAGACCGGAGAATTGCAGTTGGTGCAGGAGGATGTACCAGCAGGGTCAGGCCTGGGTGACTGCTCTCAGTTCCCTTTTCACCCGAGAATCTCAGCTTTTGGGTGGTACCTAGCTTGCTTTCATTCCTGGCTTTTCTCGTAGCTTCACAGCTGTCCTTCCTGCATGATCTTGGGAAGTTCATGCCACCTGGCGTGCAGAGCTCTGCTTGGGAGAGTCCTTGCTCTTTGGAATACACTTGACCCAGCTGACCTTCGAGGGGCCCCTTGGGGATGTCTGGAGCAGTGGCCAGAGCCTGGGCTGCTGGGGACTGTGGTTGCACAGAGAACTTGAACCTTCTGCTGCCATTTCCATGTCTGTGAAATGGGGTCAGTCTCTCTTTCCTCAACTGGGAGGAAATAAGGCTGAATCACGAATCAGGCTGAATCTGTAGGGGTTGGGGAAAAGGGCTGGTGGGTTGTGAATTTGAAAGTGAGGAGCAGGACAGGGGGTGGGGGTAGGATGGCAAGGTTGTTCGCCTCCTTCCCTGCAGTGGAGGTTAATGGAGGGTCTTCTGGTCTCTGGGAGTCACCAGCAAAGCTGCTTTCTCTGACTGTGGGGCTCTTACAAAGCTCTGCCCATCAGCTTCCATCTTGGAGGTTTGGAGCTCTTTGGAGTTCGGTGGAAGCAGTGGATGTTTTTGGGGCAGAGGTCTTGGACCATGTGACCTTAGGGCTAGGGCCAGTCTGCCACCATGGAGGAGAGTTTGTGCTAAGTTGCCTCATGGCCCTTTTTATTCCTACCTGCCTTATTTCTTGCCTTAATCTAATTTACAAATGTGCATGGCAAGCTAGCATTTGCTTACTTGAGGGCAAGGTGTGGGAGGTGCCTGCTGTGTGACTGCAGTGCCCCATCTCCCGTTCCCTCCCACCCCCAAGTAGGACCAGCCCCTTTCCTCCTCCCTGGCTATGCCCCTGGCCCTTCCTGCCTCCACATCTCTCCTCATGGCGGGGATGCTGTACCCCAATTGCTTCCCCTCATCCATCCAAAATCCTCCCCTGCCAGTGCCCAGTTCCAGGGTCGCCTCTTTCATGCAGCCATTCCTAATTCCCCAGAGCTGGCTCTGCACACACCCTCCTTCACATGTGCAGAACCTGTCATCTGGACCTCCCACAGAGCCCTTCCACTTCCTGGCTTCGAACTGTGGTTCCTTAAAGACACGTCTCATCTCTTCCAGGCTCTGTGCTCTGGAGGCAGGGGCCACATGTGGCCTATTTCCAGTGGGGTGGGCAGCATTGCCGAGTGGAGTCAAAAGTCCGGGGTTCAAATCCCAGTTCTGCCACCATTAGCTGTGTGATGTAGGGCACATTACCTGAATCCCTCTGAATGTTGGTTTCCTCAACTGCACAGTGGGATAATGATAGTTCTGTTTTGGCAGGGAGATTGAGCAAGTAAGTGCTTGACATAGTAAGAGCCCAGTAAGTAGAAGCTGTTTAAAGATAACAATGGTTATGAATATTGTTTATAGCTAGGAGGTGATCTGTCCTTTTAGAGATGGAGAGAAGAATCCCCAGAATTTTCTGCCTGATGACCTGAGATGGCTTGTACAGATGAGGAAACTGAGGCCTGGAGAGATAGGGCAATTTGCATGGTGTGTGGGAGCTGCTGGTCTCGTCTAGGAAGCCTGAAAGGATTTCCTCTGTTACACCTCTGTTTTTCCTCTTCCCATCTGTCATCAAGGTTAAGGTGCTAAAATTTCATAGGCTCAGTCTCCTGGCTGGTGACCATGTTGAAGGGTGTCTAAAGCACGCACCAGCTAAGTTGGGCTGGCTGGAAGGCCCCTCTGGGCTGGTGGATCTGGAGCTGCCCTCATAACCAGGGACCCATAGCCCAGACTGCATGGGCTAGAGCTTTGTGAGACCTCCCACCCAGCCTCCCTGTTCCCTGGGAACGGGGAGAGGATGGTGGCAGGGAGAGGTACAGGGCTCATTCTTGGGGCAGGTAACTAGGAGATCCAGACAGAGCAAAGGTTGGGAGTTAGCTCTAGAGCCATATGGTCTGGGTTCAAATCCCTGCTGGGTGACTTCTTACCTGTGGGACCTCTGGCCAGCTGTTTAGTTCTTCATCTGTTCAAAAGGGGTCCTTTTGTCCTCATCTCACAAGATTGAAAAGGATAATGCAGGGAAGATGCTTAACTATGAGCCCAATCTATCTTAGTTATGGTTATTGTTGTAGTTGATATTATTACATCGACTACAACAATACTATTATATCATACTATTCATATACATACATATCTTAACAATACTATTATATCAACTACTAAGTAGCTCATTTAATCCTCACAACGGCAGTAGGAGATAGGCACTCTTATTATCCCCTTCTAGCAGATGTGGCAACGAAGGCTTAGGGAGGTGGGTGGTTCAGCCTGGAGAAGTTTAGACTCAAGGGATTACAGTCAGGGTCTTCTGCTTTCTGAGGGGCTGCTCTAGCCAGAGGAAGTGGCTTTGTTCTATGAGGCACTGGAAGGTAAATCCAATGGGTGGATGGGCCAGGGAAGACTAACTTCAACTCAGTGTAATGAGGAAACTTAGAAAAAAATCAGAGCAAGCCGAGATGGAAGGGGTTGTGTCTGGAGGGAGTGAGCTCCCTATTTCTGGAGGTGGGAACAGAACCCTAGAGCTCATGTGATTAAGAAGTGGTGTGGATTCTGGCCTCGTTCAGACTTGAGATCTGGCTCTGTAAGGGAGGGCTTGGATTCTCATCCTCCTCAGGCTGGCCATGGATTGGCTTGTCCGGGCAGGTCCTGGGGTGGCGTTAGGTTTGGTATAGTCATTGCTTAGCGGCAGCCACCTCTGGCTTACAACACCAGCCTTGCAAATACTACCTGCCCAGGCAGAGGCCAAGTGAGGAGAAATGAATGTCATCATAGCACGGCCTTTATTCATGCTGTGCCCTCTGCCTGTGTTCCCTCCTGCCTTGCATCTGGGCAACTCCTGCTCGTGCTTTTATAGGAGTATAAATATCATCTATTCACAGGAGCTGTACCTGATTCACCTGCAGGTTAACTCAGTGGTTCTAAAAGTTGGATTCTGGACCAGTAGCATCAGCATTACCTGGGAACTTGGTAGAAGTGCAAATTAGCTGTATCCTGGACCTACTGAATCAGATACTCTGGGGGTTGGGACTCAGCAATCTGTTTTAAGAAGCCTTCCAGTTGATTCTGATGCTTGCTAAAGTTTGAGAAACACTGGGTTAGGGCATACAAAAAAATTGATGTCCCTTTCCTTAGGCTCTCCTGTTTTCAGCATATTCAGACACCCAGCAGATGTGGAGGACCCAGAGGAAAGCCCAGTTTCTTTCTACCCTATCTTCAAGGAGCCACCGTCTTGTAATAGCTCCTGATCCCCCTGGGAAACAATCCTGTGACACAGTGATGGGGTACAGCAGAACCCCACCATGATTTCAGGAGACATTGCTCGGGCAACTTGTGGAAGGCAGGGTTGGGGACCTGGAAGAGTGGGGGAAATTTTGTGGGTGGCAAGAATGGGTTGCAGGAACACACCACCTCTGTTCTGGGGCTGTGGTCAGGATGGAGTCAGGCAGAGAATGTGGGCCCTGCCTTAGAGAATGGTGTGCTGGGGTGTGTGTGTGCCAATGCACACATGTGCGAGTACAATGGGTAGGTGTGGTCTGAGAGGGCTGAGGGGCCTTAGCTGTCACCAGTCCAGTGGTTTTAAGCATCTCAATAATTTTAATGACGATTTTACTCACTGCTCACATTTGTTGGCAGCATATAGGTGCTTACTAGGCCCTTCCGTGTCACCTCGTCTGTTGTAATCCCCAGAGCAATCCTATAAGGTAGGCACTATTATTGTCCCCATTTTATAGATGGAAATACCAAGGCCACACAGCTATAAGGAGGTAGATCTAGGAATTCTATAGGGGTACTTAGAAACATGATCTCATTGGAAGAAGGGCAGAGGGAGATTGTCATGGAGTATTTGTGTAGCAGGCACAACATAGATTGGTTTTCTAGAGATGTCCCCAAATATATAGTCTATCAAATGAGTGAATTAAGCTTTGGGGGAGGGCTGATGGGATTGTTTTGGGGTGGTTAGTGCTCCAGCCTTCAAGTTGGTGCCTCCACTGCAGGCATTGTTATTTTCCTGTTTTGTGGATGGACCATCTGAGGCTCAAAGATATTCCGTGGTGAGTTCAAGGACCCACAGCTATGGCAAGAGATCAAATCGGAGAGAGAAAAGTAGATCTCCTTTGGTTCTAGCAGGAGTGGGTATGAGGGTCAAGATCAGAGCCCGCAGTCCACTCTGCTGTTCTTTCCTGCCTCAGTGTCCCCAGGATACTGCCCAGGAGGTTGAGGGCCTCCCTGACACAGCGTAGGAGGAGCTTCTTCATTTCCCACTTAGGGCACTGAGGCCCAGAGAGGAGCAGGGATGCACCCATGGCCACAGAGTGCCAGAGTTACATTGAGGCCAGATCCCAGAATTGTCTCTGTTCCGACCAGGGAAGGGTTTGTTTCCCAAAAACTATTCTGCCCCACCCCATCTTTGGCAAGCTGGGTAACTGTGGCCCTCAGGGTGGGCCAGAGTGACGCTGGAGGCAGAGATGGGGGTGCCCTGGGCAAAGACTGCCAAGAAGGGGTGGGGTGGCTTCAAGAGGAAGAACCCCAAGAAGCCCAGACACCAGGCGGAAACCGCATGTATTTTCTAGCTCCTGAGAGGACATTTGGAACAATGGGGTGGGGGAAGTTGGACTATGAAAAGGGCTTCTTGATAGCCTTAAAAAAAAAAAAATAGAGGCTTTAGGTTTGACTTTTGTTTCTCTGAAGGATGTTTATGTAACTTCCTGGAAGCAGGATCCCAGAGCTCTCTGAAGTTTGTCAGGTGCCGTTTATAGACTCAGGGCTTTGGAGCCGGGAAGGACTTGATCAGGTGGTCTCCCATCGTATAGTTGGTGAAGTGGAGGCTGTAAGGTGAGAAGGGCCTGTTTGAGCTCACACAGTGCGGCAGCAGACGGCTGGGGTCTTCCTGTGCCTTGCAAGGGGCTGTTCAACTTGACTTAGCACCCCGCAGGGCCCCTGCTGGCACAGAGGCTGGGCAGGGGCTATGGAGGGTCCCCCTTGGAAACACTCGCTGCTGCTGGCATTGGGGTAAGGCCAGGTCTGGTCTCCTGCAAGGTGGGCCCACTGGTGGGGAGAGGGCTGAAATGTTGCGCTTGGTGATGCCACCCCCGTCCAGATGCTGGGCCCAGCTGTGCGTCGTCTGCCTAGCAGCTGGGAGCTGTGAGTCACACCCAGTGGGTACAGAGGCGCAGGCCATTGTGTGTCGTGATTCATTATGTTCTCCCAGCCCTGAAGGGATGACTAGGCCCTGAGCCTCAATTCATGCCCACGCCTGTGGATGAAGGCTGCGGTGGGTTTGGGCTCCAAGTTTGCAGAAATGAGGGGGCCCAGAGGACCTGGGGGAGTCTTCTCCCTCTACCACCTCCTATCTCTTGAGTATCCCAGGATCTTGACCTGTTCTTTCCCACCAGTGCAGGGGCCTGTGAGCCTGAAGTCAGGTGCAACATTTAGTAGGCATTTCTGCACTTTCTTTTTCTGAAGAAAGAGTCTGTCGGTTCCATCAGGTTGTCAGAAGACTGGGTGTCCCTGAAAGTGCTGACAGGGGGCTGCACGTGCTGCAGGCTTGAGAGACTGTGGTAGTGAGGTACAAGCAGAAAGTAGCCTGGTGGCAGTGTGGCAGCGAGGTTTGGGGTGTGGTCTCATAGACCCACTGTTGGCTTCTAAGCCACCTCTTCCACTTACAAGCTGTGTGACCTTGGGTAAGTGACTTTGCCTGTGCTTCAGTTTCTTCATCTGTAAAATGGCAACAATAATGTTTATCTCATGGGGTTATAGTTAGACTTTCAGATAAGATAATGTGTGTAAAGGACTTATCTCAGTGCCTGGTACAAAGTAATCACTTGGTAAAAGCTTGCTATTATTATTAGTTCTAGCTCTGCTGCTCATTTGCTCTGTGATCCTGTAAGTGCCTTATCGTGGGGCCTTAGTCCCCACCCCGGGCTCTGCACTCTGTCTAGGGCTTTCCAGGAGCTGCAGGACAAGGTTGGAGAGCAGGGGTGGGCAGGAGAGGGAGGGGAATCCTCTTCTGCATTCTGGGGCTCCCCAGCCCAGGCCCTCCCTGGCTTTGTCCTGAGGCAGGGTTATGTAACTAGCCAGCCTGGCCAGGCAGGATTCTCAGCCTCCTTTGTCTGTCCATTGTCTCTTCCTATCCCTCCCGCCCATGGAGCTGTTGTTAGCTGACCTGTTCCTTAAGCTCCAGGGATGAAATCGGACTCGAGCTATTCTGCCACAGATTGATTTAGTCAATTTAGTCCGGAGGTTTGCTGGGCTGGCAGCCCCTCCTTCCGCCACCTGGGGACAAAACAGAGCTGATGCCTTTGTGCCTCCTTTCTTGAGGGGAAAGGCAGGCCATCCAGAAGGCTTGGGCTCTTGGTCCAGCCTGCCAAGTGGTAGGGCCAGGAGGCTCCTGCCTGTGGCCCCTGTAGTTGCAGTGGTACACCCTACTCCCTACCCATCCTTGCAGCCCAGCAAGGGCTCCTCTCCCAGGAAGCCCTCCCTTGTACCTCAGCTGCAGGGAAGCTGGCCTCTACTGAGCTCCACAGTGTGTTCTCTGTTCCTTTTAAGAAACAGAGGTCACAAACTGGCAGGCCGTATTTGCCCTATGGGCAGATTTTGTTCAGCCCATGCCATATATTGAGCTGGTTGCCAATAGGAGGTTTTACATAAAAATCCTGACTTCTGGCTTAACTTCAAAAATTGGAAGATAGGAAAACCTTGAGCCTGTATTCTCCAGGGGCTACTGCTAGAGATAAGGCACTTATGCTCCACTTTGCCCCATCCCCGGCCAGCCACTTCATACACTTACATGATCTTTCAGGTCCCCGGAGGCATCTCAGTTTGTAGCCCTATCCTTAGGTATGGACTACTTTCTCTTCTGTGTTGTTCCTTTGTGGGCTTTTTGACGGCAGTGGGGGGTAGAGGCTGACTCACTTCTGTGTCCCTGGAAGCATTGTGCATAGGCTCAGGGCTGTGTACTGAGCAGGAGCATAATAAGTGCTTCCTGTGTGAAGGAAGGTGAGGCAGCAGTCTGTCCCTGCCAGCTGTGAGGGTTTCATTTACTAGAGCGGCCTCTGGATCAGCCTGTCCTGTGTCCCTGGCATCCTCCCCCCAGATAAGCTCTGGCCACTTAGCCACTGACCCAGGCAGCTTCTTAAGCTGCGGATAAACAGTGCCTGAAAGTTGTTGCCCCCACACTGCAATGTAACAGGAGAGGAGCATTTCACCTGCAGCTGTCCCCAGGTTTCACTCTCATAGGAGGCTTGGAGGAGTTTGGGGAGGGGGAGGACTGGGCCCGGCAGCCTTCAGAGGTTATCAGGTGCAGACCCCTGTGTCCTGGGGGGGGAGGCTGAAGGGGTGTGGATCAGTTCAGATGTTCACTGGTCTGGGCTTCCTCTCCATGGGCATTTCTCAGCTTGATTCTCCTCCTAGAGTATGTTACTTTATCAATCAGCTCCTTTGTCTAGCTGTCTGACCATTCAAGGTTTGTTTGGCTCTTTTAATTGAAATCTTAACTATCCCTCAAGGCCTGCTAAGATGTTCCTCCTAGAGATCTTAGCTGAGAGGTTGCAATGGTTCTGGGTACAAGAAAAACCTGGGAAGCTTACAAAAAATGCATGCAGATTTCCGTCCTGTACCCCACTCCCCGTACCCCATTCCTTTAGTCTAGGGTATAGCCTCCCCCTCCCCAGAAGACTCAGACCTGGGGGACGGGCTGTAGACCATGCCTTGAGGACCCTGTCTTAGTGCATAGAACCCAGGGCTGGTTGGGAGGACCTGGGTGGCCTTTGTGCTGGGTGACATCAACATGCCCCTTTCTCTCTCTGGGCTTCCTTTTCCCCTCTGCACTAACATGGTGGGCTCTTCCTGGTTGTTGTGGCTGAGGGCCTTGTGAGCCGTCCTTGACGAGGATTAACAGAGATCAGGGCAGGTACCAGTATCTGGGTGGGGTGAGTTCTCCCGGTCCCGGCCCCCACTTGGCCAGGCCCAGAGGGGTTTCACATTTGTATTGGGTGACAGCTGGGAGAGGAGTGCTCTGATCCAGAGGAGAGGGCAGGCTGGAAGCCCGGGTTGAAGTGGGCAGGGGTTGTGCCCCAGTATCAGGCCCACAGGCCTACCCTGGCCTGGGTGGCTCAGTGACCTGGCTACAGGCTGAGGGGCTCCCCTGCTGCATGGTCCTGTGGCAGGCAGGCTGAGACGTCAAGTGCAGGCCTAAACAGGCTGTTTACAGCTGGGTAAACTGAGGTACATAGAGGGAGGAGACTCTCCTAATATCACACATGAGCATGTGGAAAGTCAGGCTGGGACCCCAGGTCTTCTGACTCTGGGCCAGGCCACACTCCTCTGGCCCCACCTCCCTCTGCGGGGCCAGTGACACGTCACCCAGCTGGGACAGTCATCTGATTGTCTATGACCACCTGGTTAGAGCCTGGAAAAGTGAACCAGGGTTACAGCCACCCTGGAGGCATGAAACTGGTTGGGTGTGCAAATTACCACTCAAACGTCCTCCATCCCCCTTTTTTTTTTTTCCCCTTAAACTGCCTCTGATGGGCCAGCTGCCTCTGTGCCCGCTTCTGCCTGGCACTGGGCTTCATGGTCTTTGTTCTAAGAACAAAGCTTCCTTCTGATGGCCCCCCTGCTGACCACAGGAGAAGGGCAGGCATGGCACAGCTTCCCTCCTCTTCCTCTTCTTGCTGGGAGCACGGAGCAGGCAGCCTTGGGCAGATGCCATGCCCTGGCAACATGGGTGGGCTGTGACAGAGGGCGGTGGCAGCCCAGTCCATGTTCTCTCTGGTGGCCCAGGTGTCAGCACCCGGAAGGTCTCCCCCGGTGGCCAAAAGGACGGGCAAGGGCACCAGACAGGGACAAATGTAAAGTCCTGTCCATTGGTGCAAACAGTCACTTGTCCCAGAACAGGATTGGGGATTTGGCTGGGAGCTGGTCATGTGAAAACCCTCTGGGTTTCAGCTGGCCCAGGTGGAGTATCACATCAGCCCCCAGGTAACCCTGATCTCCAGAGGCCAAAAGATATGTTCAGATGAGGGAGGTAATAGTCCCTCATTCAGCAGTCTTTATTAAACATCACTTTGGTCCAGGCCCTTTTCTAGGTACTAGGACACAGTGGTGAGCAAAACAGACCAAGTCCCTGTTTGGACTTGGAGCTGACATTCTAGTGGTGGGACAGAACCAGCAAACCAACGTGCTCATTCTGGTGGTGAGATGTGCCTGGAAGAAAAATGAAGCTGGATCGGGGGTAGAAAGTGTGATTTGAGGGAGTGGCCCTGCCACTCAGGTGGTCAGGGAACGACTCCAGGCAGGAGATGGGGAGCCAGGAGATCTGGGAAGAGCTTTCTAGGCAGAGGGCACAGGCAGCAGAGGCTTTGCAGCAGTGGGGTGTGGGGTGGGGGTGTGGGAGGAAGAGCCAGGAGGCTGGATGGCTGGGTGGAAGGAATGAGTCACTGTGGTCAGAGATGGGGCCCAAGGGCTCACGGGGGCAGATCAGGTAGGCCTCTTGGTCCATCTAGAGGACTTTGTTTTCTAAGTCTGAGTGATAGGGAAGCTAGAGGGCTTGGGTCCAAGGACTGACTTGTTCTGACATATATTTTAGAGAGATCATGGGGCTACTGTGTGGAGGGTGGCAAGGGTGGGTGTGGGATGACCGGCCAGAAGGCCGCCACAGCCCCGCCACGAGAGAGGACAGGCTGGTCAGTGGCAGGAATGGTGGGGGAGGCAACCCAGGGTCAGGTTCTGGATGTATTTTGCAGGATGAGCTGATGGGATTTGCTGATGGATTAGAAGTGGGGTGTGAGGAGAAGACGGTGTTGACCACAAGGTTTCTGGCCTGAGGAACCGGAAGGACAGTGTTGCTATTTACCGAGACAGGGAAGGCTGCAGGGCAGGCAGGTTTGGGGAAAGAAATTGAGATTTCGGGTCAGCTGTGTTAGGTTGGGACCTACGCTGGTGGTGGTGGGCACATGGGTCCTGGGCCCTGCCTCTTCCTACTGCTGCCAGGGCTATTCCCTCAGGGGTGTGTGAGGGGGCCCTGTAGGATCCTCCCCAACGCTGGGAGTCTGTTCTGTATGAGCAAATGTGTCCTGGTCCGTTCACATTTTTCTCCCTCTCTGTAGCCCTCCCCCTGCTTCCTTTTCCTCCTGGACAGAGGAGAAAGGCAGATTCTGAGTCCCCATTGTCACAGCGGAGGTCCTGTCCCAGCCCTTCTGCCGGGCATGTCTTGTGAGTGGTAGTTCCTTCCGGGGCAGGGAAATAGGAAGGGAGGCTGGAGGCCTCAGGCCTTACCCTGGCTCTGCTGCCAACAGAGAGCTCTGTGCCTTGGTTTCCCCTCCCGTATGTAGAAGTGTTGCGCTGGCCCCAGGGTGCTGAAGCTGGCAGAGAGCATTTGAGGAGGCCATGGAGTCAGGCAGGTGTGGGTGTGAATGCTCACTCTGCTGCTTGGCTGTGAGACTCTGGGAAAGTGACATAACCTCTTTGAGCCTCAATTTTCTCATCTGTAAAAATGGGCCAATTATAGCAGCTGCTTCATAGGGTTACTGTGAGGGTTAAATGACAAAATGTCCATAAGGCCTTGGCACATAGCACACCCAGTTAACAGAGGCTGTCACAGTGTCCCATGTAGTAGGTCAGGTTAGGAGGCCTTGCCCAGTGGGTGGGAGGTTTTTGAGCAGAAGCGTATTAGGCATGTGGTTTGATGGGGCAGCTGTGGGTGTGGAGACTTGGACTGAGTTCTTTTAGCAAGTCCCTGAGCCCCTTCTGCCTTCCCGAGGAGAACTGAGGGCTGGCCCTAAAGGACTCTCTCCCCTTCCCCAGCTGAGGGTCTTCATTGCCTTGGCGTGGGCAGCCTCTGTCTTGCACAGGTGCCTCAGGAATGGTCATTTTCCTTAAGGTCTCCTCTAAGACTCCTTGTCTCTACATCCCAGTGGCTGGCCTTAGGGAGATGGGAGTGAGGGGCTTTGGGGGTGGGTAACACTGAGTGGACTTAAGTTGCATGTAGGGCTCTGGACAGAGCTGGCGGGGCAGGGCAGGGCCTGGAGTGGCATTCCCCTGGGCACTTGGCGTGACCTTGGTTCCTGGGCTGGGCCCAGGCTGGGTGGTGCTTGCTCCAGTGGAGCCGTGGAGACGTTGACAATGGGTGGAATGTGGCCCCTTCAGGACCCACACTTCACTGGTGCCTAGGCATGCCAGCCAAGCCCTATGCTTCTGCAAGCCTGTTTCCCAGCAGTTGAGCTATGCCAGGACGGCCGAGGACATTTCAGAGTCTCCAGGGCTCATGGCCAGGCCGTCCCCAGGCATTGCCAGCTTTCTCAGGGACCAAGGGTCTTTAGGGATGGAGTGGGTTTTGGAGATATTCCAGGAACTTTTCTTAACAGCTGGGTAAATTGAGGTCCAGAGAGAGCAAGGCACTTGACCAAGGTCTCACAAGTCCGTCTCCCTCATATCTGTCACCTCCCTCTGTTTCAGGTCCCTTGCTCAGACTCCTGGCCTTCTGCCCGGATTTTTGTAACAGCTTCCCTTTTGTGGCTCCCTGAGAGCTTTGTTTGTCCTTCTATTATCGTAATTGTGCTATAACCTGCCAGGCACACACACTGTTTGATGTGTCTGCCTCCTGTCCTCTCCAGGAGCTGCCTGTGACAGAGTCTCCCAGACAGAGCTGCGCAGCACAGAGGTTTAGGCCTAGGCTCCGGGGCAGACTGAGCTTGGTTTGAATGCCAGCTCTGCCCCTTCTGGTGTGGCAACCCTGGGCATGATACCTGACATTTGTGAGCCTCCGTGTCTTTGTCTGTGAAATGAAAACAGGTGCAGTGCTTAATTTACGGGGATTTCGGGTTGGTTAAATGAGATAATATGTGAAGTGCTGAGTACAATACCTGGTACCGAGTAAACTCTCAAAAATGGTCATTGTTGTCCCAAAGGCCCATCAGTGCTGGTTGACCTGGAAAGTCAAGAACATGGAGGAACAGACCCAGCCCTGGACAGGGAGGCAGAGGATGTGGGCCCCAAGTTCATCTCAGACACTGCCTCTTTGTGTGCTTCTTGGGAAGTCACTTATCTTCTGGGAAGCCCACTTTCCTCTTCTGAGAAAGGGGGAAGAAATCCCCACTATACTTTTATAAATTGTCATCTGACACCAAAGCAATGCCTGTGAAAAATCTTTGTATCTGTGCAATGATTTAAAAATGACCCGGCGGTGGCTGTGGTGTGCTGATGGCAGTGAGGATATTGTAACCACAGTGGTGGACAACTGGCCAGGCTGGAGGCTGGTGGGTCTGTGGAATGCTCAGTGCCCACGCGGATGTCCCCATCCCCTCCTGCTCCCGGCTGGTCACCAGCCTGCCTGCACATTAGCCCCGGCGTTACTTGCTAGAAAACGTGGGAGGTGCAAAGAGCTGATGGCGTTTTCCTGGCCCTGGTAGGTTTTGGGTTATCTGTGGCTGATGCTATGGAATGTGGTGATTAAGAGCCAGACAGACGCTGGTTCGAATCTTAGCTAAGCACTTCCCAACTGGGAGCTTGAGCAAGTTGCTTAACCTCCTTGAACCTCAGTTTCCACGCTTGTGAAATGAGGCCCTGATGAAGTGGAGGCCAAGCATTTAGCAAAGGGCCCAGCACATGGTGGTGTAGGGTAGTTGTATAATGTGCATTCTGCATGGAACGTGGTGGCTGATGGGTTTATCCACCGCAGGGAACTGGGACCATTGCACCTATTTCTTGGGATTTGCTGCAGAGGTTAGTTGTGCTTCCTACAGAATCACCCAGTTTAGAGTTAGGAGGGTCCATGGGATCATCTGGTGCAATTCCATTTTTAAAATTAATTCATTTTTTATTGTATTTAATTATTTTTTGAGATGGGGTCTCACTCTGTTGCCCAGGCTGGAGTGCAGTGGCATGATCATAGCTCACTGCAGCCTCAGACTCCTGGGCTTAATTGATCCTCCCACGTCAGCCTCCTGACTAGCTGGGATGACAGGTACACGCCACCATGCCTGGCTAATTTTTTTCTTATTTTTTTGTAGAGATGGGGTCTCGCTATGTCACCCAGGCTGGTCTCAAACTTCTGACCTCAAGTGATCCTTTCATCTTGGATAGTTCATAAAAACTATCCCCAAAGCGCTGGGATTACAGGCGTGAACCCCTGCACCTGGCCAAAAGTAAAAGGTGTGGTGGCTCACATGTAATCCTAGCGTTTTGGGAGGCTGAGGCAGGAGGATCGCTTGAGCCCAGGTGTTTGAGGCTGCAGTGAGCTGTGAATGCTTTACTGCACTTTAGTCTGGGTGACAGAGAAAGACCCTATCTCTAAAAAAAATTAAAATTAAAATAAATAAATAAATTTTACTTTTTTTAGAGATGGAGTCTTGCTATATTGCCCAGGCTGGACTTGAATTCCTGGGCTCAAGCGGTCCCTCCCACCTCAGCCTCCCGAGGAGCTGGGGTTACAGGTGTGGGCCACCAAGCCCAGTTTTGTGATTCCATTTTATGTGAACAAAGCAAGGCCCAGAAAGGAGTGGTGCTTGCCTGAGATCACAGGCGGGTTGGTGCCAGGCTGGGAATAGGGTGAGGCGAGTGGGGCACTGGGTACAGAGTCTCAGGAGGTGCCTGCGCACTGTTGCTGACTGCAGTTGCATCCCGCAGAGAATGAGCACCTTCTTCAAGGAGGCACCTCACTTGCCTCACCTGAGCCCAGACCTGGGTTAGTGCTGGATCTAGGACTTGAACTCTGGTCTTCTGACCCTATGAACTATTTGGGACCCCTGTGAGGCACCTTCTATAGTCTCACTGAGGCACGTGGGGCCTTTTAAAAGGCGACTGGGTGAAGTAAGTCACCCGATGCTTTTTGCTATGTCCCTGCTCTCTAGCTGTCCGTGTTCTAGAGAAAACCAGGCCCTCCTGCCCACCTACCCCACCTCCTGCCCCTTCTCTCCACCAGCTGCGCCTCCATGTACGTGTGTGGAGCCCCTCACACCTGAGGCATATTGGCAGCAGGGTCCTGTCATAGTGAAAAGCCCCAGCGAGTCTGGAGGGACAGGCTGCTTTCATGTGGGCCTTGGTAAAGCCTCTTGGTCTCAGCAGGCCCCTTGTCATGCCCACCAGGCCTCCAGGAGATTAGGGGGCTTCTGCGGCTTCAGATGCCTCAAAGCTTTTCCTTTCCTCTGTGCCCACCTGATTGCTTCCTGTCTGGCCACAGGCCTGAAGGCTTTTCAGTTTCCCCAAGGCTTTGGCATCTTCCGGAGTGGGCTGGTCTTGGGGTGTCCACCTGGGCCAGTCTCCCTGTCATCACTGCTAGCCTGCCTGCTGGGCCTCAGGTGACTTCTCAAGAGGTGGCCAAGGCTGCTAACCCCTGGAAGGGGCTCTTAGGGTTTCCCTGGGGCTAGTGGGATCTTGGCCACCCTTATGGTGTGACACAGGGGGCCTGGAAAACCAGCCCAGTCTCCATCCCTCAGCCCCACACACATAAACACATCACCTTTTTTTTCCTACTACAGCTCTTGGGCCCTGAAGTTCTACCACTAGCAAGTTGCCTTGTGTTTCCTTGGTGTCCTCTAAAAAGGCAAATGCCTTTTCAGGGTAGACGCTTTTAAGTGTTTCACTTTTAAGTGAACATGGACGTCAAGAAGCAAACCCAGGCTGGCCTGGCCCTTTTCCAGCTTGCTGTGTGACCGTGGCCAAGCTGCTTCTCCTCTCTAGGCCTTGGCTTTGTAAGGCCCTGTTGAGCTCTACCATTTTGACGCTCTGGCACGGATTCTAACACCCTCCACACTTTTGCCCGCCGCCTTTCTTCTTCCTCTGCAGGGTGGGGCTATGGGAAGGGCCTGGCAACTGAGCTGGGGTGGGAGCAGGGCCAAAAGCCAGCTCATATCAGCTGGACATATCAGGATAGCTCTTCTTCTCGGGACAGGTGGGGAAACTGAAATCTGGAGGGGGAAGGGCCTTGCCTGAGGTCGCATAGGAAGTCAGGCAGAGCTGGAACCAGAACCCAGTTATTCTTATTGCCAGCGAGGGCTCCTTCCACTCTGGCTGCCACCTGTCTTGAGAGGGACCAGAGGACCCACTGGCATGAGGTCAGGGGCATGCTTCTCCTCTTCAGGGAGGGCCCCTCCACACAGGGTCCCTGCCTGTTATGGGGACCCCTGGGCATGGGGCAGAACTGGGGGAGCACATCCTTTTTCTGAGGTCAAGGAGGTAGGCTGTAGGGACTGGCCTCTCTGACAAGGGAGGTGGTGGTGGGTGGTGGGGGTGGCTGGAGGTTTCTGGGAACATGGTTGGTTGCCCAGGGTGCCCTAGGGCTACTTGCCGCGCCGCCCCCCCCCCGCCACCGGCCTGGCTCTGGGATCAGGTGCAGCCATGTTAGGTGAGGAGCACACACCCATCGAGAGGACAGGGTGAAGGGAAGAGGAGCCACGTAGCCGCCCTGCCTGAGCTCCAGTGGGTCTGGTCTTCTCTCCCTGGCTCCTGTCCCTCTGACCATTGTCCCTGGTGCCCTGCCCTGTCCAGTCCTTCCAGGCCTGAGTGTGTGTGTGTGTGTATGTGCAGTGTGTGTGTGCATACGCCTACCCAGGGGGCCTGGTGCTGGGTGCTGTCTGTGTTCAGGGTCAGAGGCAGGCTCCTCAAGCGTCCCAGCCCCTGGGCTGCCCCAGGGAGATGGCCCACAGCAGACCTGGCTCGTTCCTGATGGAGGAGGAGGAGGAGGCTGCGGGACAGGGAGCAAGGGCTCCATTTCTCTTGCGGCTTCTCTGACAGCTAGGCAAGTCCACAAATCCACCTGAAGCCAACAGGTCCTGGAGTTAAAGATTTACCACGGGGGAAGCCACAGGGGAGGCTGGAATGGTGAGGTCCCAGGGTGCTCAGACGCCCTAGACTGTGAGAGCCGTGGTTGTCAAAGCCAGAGGCACCCCTAGAGAGTTTCCATGTTCTTCACTTGGCTTTTAGTGGGGGCTAATCCCAACCACCCTGCATCTGTGTGTCTGGGGAGAGAGTGCGTTAACAGTCATCCTAGATTCTCAAAGGGTTCTGTAACCCACAGAGGGTCACACGCTTCTGCTGTAGTCCACACCCCTCGTTGTGCAGTTGAGGAAACAGAGAGGAAAGGGTCTTACACGTAGGGAGTGATGGGGGGTCATTCAGAGGGGACACTTCCCTCTCATCCCCTGAGTGTTCAGAGCCTGGGGAGGGGCTGGGAGGCTGATGTGGATTCCAGGCCCACATGGATTTTGGCTTCTGCATCCATGAGGTGGGGGCCCCTGCTTCTTGGGATCTCTCAGGGGTCGTCTGCAGCCTGGAGTTGAGCGTGTGGGAGGGTAGGGCTGGTGGTGACCAGCATTTCCCAGCTCCTCCGCAGTGGAGGCAGACAGGGGAGAAGCTCAGGGTGCGATACAGTTGTTTTTACTTCATTAGGAATAAGTGACAAATAAATAAGCTAAGGGTTGGGGGGTGCTTGGGATAGTACCTGGCACGTACCAAGCCCATGAGGCCTGCTGGTCACCATTGTCCTTTGCGCTGTGCCTGCTAGCTGAGGTCTCCTGTTTCTGGCCCTCATCCCTGCCTCTTTCTTCTTCCTTAGCATGAGACTTCTCCCTGGGGCAGGGGGCAGCCCCCGCTTTCTTATATGGGGTCAGTGGGAGGGGGGAGGGGGGTCTCTCTGACCGAGGTACTGCCTTTTTGGGGGCCCCTGGTGCTCGACTCTGTCAGTGTAAGCTTTCCCAGGAGGCTGAAACTTGCCATTGCTAGTGAAGCAGCCCTGGCGCTGGTCGCCTGCAGGAAGCTTCTCTCCTGGGCGGCAGACATGGCTCAGGGATGGTGTGGGATGCCGGGCAGCAGGACTGTGTAGGGGTTATGAACAGGGGCTCCAAGGTGGGCTTGGAGTGTCCTCGCCCTGGCTCTGCCCAGCTGTGTGACTTTGAGTCAGTTACTTGCCCTCTCTGAGCTTCCATTCCCTTGTCTGTAAAGTGCACATAACAGTGACACCACCTGTCAGGGTGGGAGGGTTGAGTGTGATGAAGCAGGAAAAGCTTCTAGCATAGCCCCAGTGAGTTAGCAGGAGCTCAGTCAGTGTTGGCCAGTGTCAGCGAGGGAGGTTATGGTATTTGTGAGGAAATGTTTTGTTCCTTTTGATTGTGATCTGAGCCTGAGAAAAATAGCTTGGGATGGATTTGACTCTGTTGTGGGCAGACTTGGCATTTGGGCGGAAAGAGGCTTCATGGGGCACTGAATGTCATTCCCCGAGATGGTCCTGATGGCCTTGGTCTGTGTTAGGAGCTCAGTGGTACTGGCAGGCCTTGTCCTTGGGACAGGAGGGCAGCTGGTCCTGACCTGCCTTGTTTCCACACAGCCCCCTCCCCCTGTCTAGTTTGTTTGCTGGGTAAACCTTTTCTTCAGAGCTGGTACAAAGGTAAACTCTCAACTCAAGCCCTGTTGGAAGAAAGACAAGTTCTCAACAAGTGAGGTCTAAGTTCCTGAATTTTCTGTTGTGCCGTCCCTGCCAGGGAACCCAGAACCAGATCCCAAGTTGAGAACCAGGGAGTGAACCAGCGCTTTATGCTTTGCTTGTTGATTGATGGATGATTTATAGGGCTGCTTCCAAGAAGGATCTTTAGAGGCTGCTTGTGATGTTAAAACACACATAAAATGGATGAAAACAAAAATAGAAAGAGAACTATTCAAAGGGAGCACAGAATGGGATGTGCAGGGCACTTGGCCAGTGTCAGCTGTCTTAGGTGAACACAGAGGGGCTGTGGAGCTGAGGGATGGAGAGCCAGGCTCTGACTTTGTGTTGAAATTCTCACTAGCCCACTCATTAGCTCCGTGGTCTGTGGCAAGTCACCGGCCCTCTCTGGGCCTCAATTCCTCATCTGTAAAATGGAAATATAGGTCATGGTGCTGTGGTAAGTGTGAAATAGTAGCATGTAATGCAGACATGGCGTGTCTCGTTAAGTGGAAGTTAATGTTAGTAATGCATTTAGCTTGGAGCTGCCTCGTAGCAGATTTGAAGGGGAATGTAATGGGCGGGGGCACATCGCTCTTGAGAACCTACTGTGGGTAGGAGACCACTTGTGCCTTGGAAAACTTTCAGTGAAGTTGGGAGACCAGCATTCTAGTGGCTGTAGTCATGAGAGCAGCTGCACCTGGCACTGAAGGGTGGGATGCAGAGCAGGAGAGCTCAACTAGGACTTTTGAAACCCACAGCAGGCGAAGCCCAGCTCCCTGCAGAGGCTGGCCTTGGAGGAGGAGGGACAAGGTTTTAATGGACAAGAAAATGGGCCACAGTAGGTGCAAGGGCAGGGAGGCCTTCCCCCTCTCTGGGCCCCAGTGTCCCCGTGTGCTTATTGTGAGGTGGACTGTGCTCTCTGTGGCCCTGTGACTCTGAGCTAGACTTCCGACAGCCCCTCCCTTGGTGTGGTGGCCCTGGACTTGGGGTGACTGACAGGCAGCAGCTTGGCCCCTGGCCATGCGGCACTGCGGGGGGGGGGGGTGGGGTGGGGGGTGGGGGATGGGCTTGCAATGAATTCCAGCAGAGGAAGGGATTTGCTTCTAGTCTCGGCCTCCCAGGGGTGTAATTGCGCTGGAGAAACTCCACACAGCTGGGAAGCAAATGTGGAGCATTTTCCTTGCTGCACTGGACGTGGTGGGTGGGGCAGGCTGTGACAGGGTGGCTGGTGGAGCTGGGCAGCTGTGGGTGTGCCTGGGTGGGGGGGTGGTGTGACTGTGCTTGGGGTGTGACAGGCTGGGAGGGGCTGGGTCAGCTATGGGGAGTGGCCTTCGGTGCGTGTGGGACTACCAGTGCCTAGGCCTGCAGCTGCCACTGCTGCCTCCCCTGCTCGAGTCCCTGCCCAAGCCCGCGTACCCATTCACATACTTTTGAGCCTGCTTACAGTGCTCTTCCTGTGCTGGCCTCCTCTCAGCCATCCCTCTACCCCTCTCGCCTGTGCATGTGGCCCCGATGCCTGTGATAACACCGTTGAAGCATGTCAGTACCCTGTGAGTTTGACTATACATTCATGGGTGTGTGAGTGTGGTGTGTGTAGGGGGGGAGGGTGGCCTGCAGGGGGCATGGTCAGGAAGGACCCAGGCTGGAAATAAAATGTGAGCTGGGTGAGCATTTGGGGCTGTGGGGACCTTCCCCATTCACCCTGCAGCAGCATCACACCGGAGACCTAAAATCTCGGAGCCCAAAGACCTCTAGAAACCATTGCAGGAAGGTGTTGGTGGCCACTGCATTTTCAGTGCCTACTTCTGTGCTTGGTCCCTAGTGGTGCTCAATAAATACAGAATAAGGAACAGGGAGCAGATTGTTTGCTTTTTCCCATCTCCCACCCTGTGTGATCTCAAACCTTTCACTTCTTCCTGGAGCCCATTCTCTTGCTCTTCCCCTCTGGCTTCAGCCTGACCTCCCTTTTCTCTCTTTCTCCACCACTATTAATTTGATATATGGTTTGGACCAGTTCCTTCCTGAGCCTCAGTTTCCAAATCTGTTAATGGATAATAATTTTATTAGCCAGGCACTGAGCTCAGTGTTTTACACACATCATCTCTCTTTGTCTTGGCAGCAGCCCTGTGAGATAGTTCAATAGTATAAACCCTAGTTTACAGTTAGGCAAAGTGAGGCTCAGAGAGGTTGAGAGATTTGCTTAAAGGTCATAGGGCTAGTAAATAATGGAGCCAAGATTCAAGCCCAGGCAGGCTTGGTCCATCTGAGCCTTTAACTGTGATGCTAGCTGCCACCGCTGGGGTGAGATAGCATGATGCACACAGCCCTTCCCAGGAGGTATGCTGGCACACAGTAGGCACTAAGTACATGTGAGTTGGGTTATTGGGCACACTTTACCGTGAAAGGCACTGCTGGCTCAGTCTCTCTGCCTGCTCCCAGGGAGCTCTTATTCTCACTCCTGGAGCCTACCCATTCATCCAGGGCCCAAGCTAGACCCCTTTTCTGGTCCCAGTCTCTGGACAGCTTTCTCTGTAAGAAGGTCCTTATACTTCAGCCCCCCTTTTCTTATCGGTCCTGGGGAGGATTGTGGGGACCTGGAGCATTTTCGGGTGGGGAGGTAGAGTAGGGAGTAACTTTCAACTCCATTGCAGTGGCCACGGTTACCGTGGTATTTTCCAAAAGTGCAGCATTGCCATGGCATCTCCATGACAACCAGAGCATCTCATTCATTTTCCCCAGCACCTTGGCAGGGAAGGCTGGGACTAGGGCTGGAAGAGTGCAGTGGGAGCCTGTCTGAGGGCTGGGGTGCTGGGTGGCCGAGGTTCCCCCTCACGCTCCTGTCTGCCCCCAGCCAGGGTTCCCCTGTAGGCTCTGGAGCTATCTCCTCCTCATGGGGTATGGGTTCAAATTTTAGCTCTGCTACTGACTAACTGTGTGATTCTGGGCAAATGACTTAACCGCTCTGAGCCTCATTTTCCTCAACTGCAAATGTGGATAATGATAGCATTAGTTGTAAGGATTAAATGAGATGAGGTATAAAAACGCTTAGCACACAGCCAGGCTAAGAATGGTAGCAATATTAATAATGATGACAATTATAATGGTGTTGTTATTTTTATTATAGAAACCCCTGGGTTTAATGGAGGACTAAAAGACCAGAGTCAAAGTCAGGAAGGAAACCTGTTTGAGTCAAGATTTAGTGGGAGCTTTACAATGAATCGGACTTGGTCTCTGCTCTTGAGTGGCACCCTGGCTTGGGGGGAAGAGGAAGAAAGGAAAGTTACTTGCTGAGGGCTTCTGTGTGCCAGGTGCCAGGCAGGGCCTCCCCATGCAGAGGTCAGTCATGCTGGTCCTGTGGGCAGCAGGAGGCAGAGCCGTGTGTAGAAATGCCCCAGGTTTACTCCACACAGACCACATGCTCAGGTGCACCCATGGGCTGGGCAGGAAGCCAGGTAAGAGGAGGAGGTTGGCGTTGAGGCTGTAGAGAGGGACAGCAACTGTGCCAACTGGAGGACACATGGCCCATGTGAGGCGGGCACTCTGGAGAGGATGTGTGCCCAGCATCACTGGAACATACCCTCTTTAAAGAGAAGTTAGAAATTCTGATTTCTACATAAAATATCCTGATTTTAAAATGTTAATAATGAATCCCAAATTAAAGAAAAATGCTGTGCAAGCTGGAGAACACACATACATCTGCGTTTTGTTTTGGCCCGAGGGTCCTGCACTATGGGGTGGGAGCCTGAGGAATGGGGTTGGGGGTAGGAGTGGAGGTGGGGTTTGGAGATGACTTCAGAGGGTGATGACTTTAGAACTGGGATCTTGAAGGATGAGTAAGTATCCCAAGGGTTCAGGGAAGGCATTCCAGGCAATGGGAACTTCATTAGCCAAGGCCTAGACGCTTGACCGAGATTGGTGACTGGCTGGGCGAGGCTGGAGTCTAGGGGAACCCACTGGTGATGTCAGCAAGGCCCAGCAGGCCAGGGTGGTGGGAGGCATTGAGGCTCCAGCCCCAGCTGTCCTTGAGGGCTTGGTGGCTCCAGGGGGATTAGAAGCCCCCTAGTTCTTTACCCTGGAGCCACAGGGGCTTTGGAGTACCGGCAGATGGGGAGGGCCTTGAATGGCTGGCGACAAGCTTGGGGTGGGTTGCAGTGGGGCTGTGCTGGAGGCCCCCACTTGCCAGCAAGCTGGGTGGTCAGCACTTTGTTTACAAAGCAACTGGCTCTCTCTCCATCTTCTCTGGGGACAGCGGCTACTTTGCGCTCTGTCTGGCCTGGGTTTTGCCACAGCTTTATCCTAAGCTTCCTGGCTTCTAGCTGTGGATCTATCCCTCTAGCTCCTGGGGAAGGCCATGGCCTCCAAAGGTGAGGCTTCTTTTCAGGCATGGGGTGAGAGGAGGAGGCAGTCTTGGGCCGCCTGGGCCCTTCTGTGTAAAGAGCAGGCACACCTCCCTTAGCCTTTGCCCTCCCTCTGTGACAGGAGCCAGCATTCTTGCCCCTGCCTGACTACCAGGGCTGCAGAGACTTAGGGAGGGATGAACGAGAGGGAAGTGCTTTGTGAGCTAAGTTGTGAGTAAAACTTGTTAAATAAGCAACAAGGGCTCATGATAATAGCAGCTGTGTGCCAGGCAGGGTCCTGAGCATTTTATATATCAGCTCATTTAATTTTCACAACCTTGGGAAGTATGTAAAATTTTCCTGTTTTACGTATGAGGAAACTGAGGCACTGGGAAGTTAAATAACTTGCCCAAGATCACACAGTGGAGCTTGGGTTTGAAACAAGGAGTCACTAGGCTCCAGTCTGCACATGTAACTGGTAGGCTCCATTAATCTAGGACCTAAAGCACATCCATGGATGTGCTTGAGGAGGGCTCTGAATACGTGGAAATTATTACATTTTCCAGTATATGTGCATGTGTGTGTGTATTTTTTTTTTACATGCCATCCTTCACTACTGCGAGAAAAAGGCTTTATTTTTTAGAGCACTTTTAGGATCACACCATAATTGAGAAGAAGGTACAGAGATTTCCCATATGTCCCTGCCCCACAGCATGCACAGCCTCCCCATTGTCGACATGCCCCACCAGAGTGGCACATTTGTTACAGTTGTTGAACCTACGTTGACACGTCATTATTGCCCAGAGTCCATAGTTTACGTTAGGGTTCACTCTTGGTGCTGTACGTCCTATGGGTTTGGACAAATGTCTAATAACATGTGTCCACCATTGTAGTATCATACAGAGTAGTTTCACTGCCAAAAAATTTCTCTTTGCTCCACTGATTCATCCCCCCGACCCCCAACCTCTGGCAATCATGTGTGTTTTTTTTAAATGTGCATATTTTTTATATCTGAAAAATCTTGTCAGACTCCCACAGGGGTCCATAACCCCAGATGCCTGGGACTCTGTGGATTGCATCATTAACGTGCTGATAGGCTGTTAATGTGATAGTTGGAGGGCCAGTGGCCGCAGTGTTCAGGCCTGGGAGGAGTGGCTGGTGGCTGTTCTCCTCTTCTGTGGGGTTTGGTGGCCAGCGTGGGCAGGGCACCATCAGGACATCCCTGCCTTCCCATCACTGTGCTTCTGTGCTGGCCCCGGGCCAAGGGGTGGGGCTCAGCTATGGCCACAGGATGCCTTTTAGGTGGTAAATGGAACACGGCGCACCCTGGGCATAAGTAGGACCAGTCACCCCAGGCTTCCTGGATCTGCCCAGGACACCTGCACCTTCTTGTCCTGTTCTCAGCTAGAATTGCAGGGAGTCTCTGGAAAGTGCCTCCTTATCTCCAAGCTGGGCATATGTCATTCCCTCTTCCTATCCCTGGCCAACCCTTCTTGTTCTGGTCAGCTTAGGTGCCGCTTCCTCCAGGAAGCCTTCCTAGTCCCCCCTAACCCCCTCCAGAGGGGTTAAGTATCCCTCAATTCTCCCAAACACCTTTCCCTCCCCCCACCCCCCAACACTCATCCCCTGCCCCCCTGCATTGTAGATGCCTGTTTTCTTGGCTGCCTCTGCTTCCCCAGGGTGTTGGCACATAGCGGGGACTGAAATGTAGAGTATCAGAGGTGGAAGAGCCCCCAGAAATCATCTGCCCCAAACTCCCCTCTAAAAGGCAAGAAGTGATAGTAGGGTATGCTTGAGGTCACACAGTGCCTCATAGCAGAGCTGGGACCAGACCTGCTGTCCCAGCCATCTCCTCATTTATCAGGCAAAAAGTGGAAAATGAAAATCGCCCAGAGATAGTCACTGTTAATGCTTTTTTGTGTTTAGCACCAGTTTCTAGCCTATGCACAAAAATGTTTAACAAAAATATGACCATATATACAAACTGCTTTATACGTGTTTTCCACTTTAACAATATATATGGTGATTACATTTCTATGTCAGTAAATGTACTTCTTTGACATACTATAAATGGCTGCCTAAGATTCCATCACGTTTGCATTATAATTTCTAAAGACAATCCCCTGTTGTCGGGCATTTGCTATTATAAACAGCACTGGGATTCCTATTCTTGTGGGGAAATCTTTACCCACTTCTGCAGTAACCATCTCTAGGATGAATCCCTAGAAGTGCAGCTGCAGGATCTGGGGCATGCTGTACCCATGCTGAGCACACCATATAGTCTTGGGGCTGGGAAGGATTTTAAAGATCTTCACCCCCAGGCCGGGCCTGAGCCTTGAATTCCCCTGCTGGCTGCCCCAACCCAGGCTCTTACACCTTCCGTTCTGGTCCCACGGAGCTCTCCTGCTGGCTTCCAGCAGCTGTGACTGATGGAAAGGTTCTTGGATTGCTGGGAAACCTCATTCCCTGTGGCTTTGGCTCATGTTTAAGGGAGACTGGAGGGCTGTGCTTGGGCTTGCTGTTTGAGGCCTTTGTGTGGTGTGTGGGTCTTCATCAGCTTTTCCAGTGAGGTGGGTGCAGGTGGCAGGGCCTGGGTGGGGAGTTCAGGCTGAGGGGGGAGGCTGGAACCCAGAGTTCTGGCTGCCAGGGTGGAAGAAGGCCCAGTGCAGGGGAAGCTTCCCCATCCATCCCATGGCAAGCTGTGAATCCTCAGACAGGGCATTTGGTCACTTGCTGTTCTGGGCTGTCATGGGCTGCTGTGTGCACCTGTGGGCCCAGACCCCGAGGATGAGAGATGCCTGGTTGCGTTAGGGGCAAATATGATAGCTGCCATATCTGAGTGTTTCTTGTGTGGGGCTCCTCAGACACGTTTATGCAGTTAGCCCTCGGCCACAACCTGTGCTGCAGGGGTGGTGATCTTGCAGATGAGCTCACCGATGCTCGAGAGGTGCAACAACTCACCTGGGGCACTCTTGCACCCACAGCCCTGGCTATGAATCCTGGTTTGGTTGCTTCTGCCAAAGACTCAGTCTTTTCATCTGTCAGATGGGGCTGCTGGGCTCATTCAGAGAGAGAAATGGACAAGGAAGTAAAGGGAAGATGGTGAAGATGTGGTGTTTGGTAGTGTTTAGAATTCCACCTCTAGCTCTCAGGTCTTGCAAGTGTTTATTGTCTCTCTTTGTCCTTCCTGCTTCTGGATTTTTCTTGGCCTAGTCTTGGACTCTGATAATAGCAACTACCATTTGTAGATACCAGGTGCTGGGTACAGCTTTAAGTCACTTATAAACATTGTTTATCTCCATTGTTAACTATCCAGCTTCTTGTGAGATGGGTATAATTTGTTTGCCACATTTCACAAATGGTGAAACTGAGGCTCAGGGCAATTAAAGAGCTTGCCCCACGTCATGCAACCAGGTTGGACAGCAGTACTTGACCTTGGGCCCACCTGGGTTAGGACCTGTGTGTCCTCAGTCAGCTGATCCCCAAAGCCCACACTCTGACTTTCCTGTTCTCTCCACAGCCTTAGCCCCATGGGCCCCACGGAGTGAGTGTCATGCGACATCCCCAGGCCTGCCCAGGGTCCTCTGGCCCACTGCCCAGACCCCCCAGGAGGCCCTGACGCCCTGGGGCACTTCTGCTCTGCACAGGACCACGAGGGGGTTTGCCATGGTGACATAAAGGGGCGCAGAGGAAGGAAGGAGTGCGACCAGCCTGCGGACTGCGCCCCTGGCTGGGAGAAAGGGCGGGGGGCCCAGATCCTCCACTCACACTGCCCACCGAGGGCCTCGCTTCCTAAGTCTCTGTGAATTTTTTGGTCGGTGGACGACTCTTGTGTCTCCTGTGTGGGGCCTTGGGGTGGCCAGGGCAGGCTGGGCCTCCGGTGGCTGAGGTCTCGGGGGCCAGGATGCCTGCCCTGGCGTGCCTCCGGAGGCTGTGTCGGCACGTGTCCCCGCAGGCTGTCCTTTTCCTGCTGTTCGTCTTCTGTCTGTTCAGCGTTTTCGTCTCGGCCTACTACCTATATGGCTGGAAGCGGGGCCTGGAGCCCTCGGCAGACGCCCCTGAGCCCGACTGTGGGGACCCACCACCTGTGGCCCCCAGTCGCCTGCTGCCACTCAAGCCTGTGCAGGCAGCCACACCATCCCGCACGGACCCGTTGGTGCTGGTGTTCGTGGAGAGCCTCTACTCGCAACTGGGCCAGGAGGTGGTGGCCATCCTGGAATCCAGCCGCTTCAAGTATCGAACAGAGATTGCGCCGGGCAAGGGGGACATGCCCACGCTCACAGACAAAGGCCGTGGCCGCTTTGCCCTCATCATCTATGAGAACATCCTCAAGTATGTCAACTTGGACGCCTGGAACCGGGAGCTGCTGGACAAATACTGTGTGGCCTACGGCGTGGGCATCATTGGCTTCTTCAAGGTATGCAGGGAGCAGGGTCCCTGAACAGTTCAGAGCTCCATCTCCACACTTGCAAGCCGAGTGCCTGACTTTTCTCATCTGTGAAATGGGTGTAATTGTAGCAGCTACTGCCCAGGGTTGTTGGGAAGGTTAAATGGGTATATACAAAGCACTCGGAGTGCATAGTGCCCAGTGCCTAGTGAGTGCTTTATAAGTATTAGGGGAGCATGGCAGGGGGACTGCCTGCCACACATGGCACTTACCTAAAGGAGGCCCCGGGGATGGGTGCAAGAAGGGGCATGCTCTGCTAGGTACTCCCAATCTGTCAAGGCAGTCCTCCCCAAGGAGGGCTTGTATCCCCATTTTGCAGACGAGCAAACCAGTGCTTAGGGCGGTTAGGTTACTCATCTGAGGCTATGCAGCCTGTAAGTGGGGAAGCTGAGATTTGAACCCAGGCATAGACAGTTTGGGCTATCCAGCCCATGCTCGTTCTTCTTGGCTGTGGCGGGGTGTGAAGTTTATGCACCTCCTGACGCAGAGCCATCTTGCACGGGGAGGAAGAGAGAAATCCCATGGGGCAGGTGGGGAGCTGCACTGGGGTCCTTGCTGAAAGGGTGTCATGGGGAGATTCTGTCCTTGGGGAGGGGAGGTCGGGAACAGTAGGTGGGGGACCCAGAGGCTGTGGTTGGAGAACTGTGACCTGCAAGGTGAAAGTAGGTGCTAGCTGGGACTCTAGTTGTGTGCTCTGGAGGGCATTTGTTCCTTCATTCCACAAATATTTACTGAATGCTTTCAGTGTTCCAGGTCCTGTGCTAGGCACTGAGGACACAGGGGTGATCGAAATGGACAAATTCCCTGCTCTCATGGAACTGGTGACAGGCAGTGAACAAATAAACATAGGATGTGGCAGGTGGTGATTAATACAAAAGGAAACAGGGAAAGGGCACAGAGGGTAGTGGGTGTGGGAGCTTGACGCTATTTTTGATAGAACAGCCAGGGAAGTTGTCTTTGACAAGTGACCTGAAGGAAGAGAGGGGAGGAGCCGTATGGCTCTCTGTGCAGAGAGCCTTCCAGGCAGAAGAAACAGGAAGTGCACAGGTCTTAAAGCAGCCTCTTGCTTGGCATGAGCGAGGAGAGGGGAGCAGGAGATGGGTAGGGGAGGCCCATGCCTGCCGCAGGGTACCCGCTCATGCTGAACCTTCCTGGCACATTTGTGTACTGGGTCCTGTGTTCGGTGCTGGGAGGGCGCTGTTCTAGTGGGGAGTTTCTCACAGCATGTCCTTTCATGCACTAATACAGCAGGAAGCTCTGCCACTAAAAAGGTATCGTGAGCCAAGAAACCGAAGGCCCTTAGAAGTCCTTCAGTAGAGCAGCCCGTTGAGGTTTGTTCCTCAACTGGCTTGATCACAAAACCCTTTCTTTCACAGAGCACCCTCAGGGGAACGCTGGCCTGGTTTACGGCTTTATAGTGGCATCAAGTCAGACTGTGTCCGTTGTCTGTTTTCCTCTTTTCTCCTGAACTCTATACTCTATCCTGCCATGAACTTCATTAAGTTTGGTTCAGAGCCCCAGGCCTGGATAATGTCAGCATAACCGACCTTTATTGAGTGTTCATTTGGTGCTATGCACTATCTACATGCTTTACGTGAATTAACTCACTGCATGCCAATAAACTATCCTGCACAGCAGGTGGCTAGCATCCTGATTTAAGAGAGACTGAGAAATGTGCTCAAGCCCGCATCTTTAATAAGTATAGATCTGGGATTTGAACCCAGGCAGTCTGGCTCCAGAGGCCTTAGTCTTCACCACTGTGTGATGAGTCCAGGAGCCTCACATACCGTTTACTTAGGGGAAGTTGCATCAGAGGCCACACGCAGTGTACAGTGCTACCGCAGTCTCTGGGGACCAGGCTGTGGGCTGTGGTCATTGGGCACAGTTGGTACAATGAGGCGTGGGCCCTATCTAGCCCCAGTTCCTTGCTCAACAGAATATGAACAGGAGGACCAGGAGGGGCAGGGACATGCTCAGAGTCTCACTGTGGGGTCAATGGCAATTGCAGGACTTCGTGCTCTTCCTACCCTATTGCATAAGACGACACCCCTCCTTGGTTTTGAGCAGCGGCCTGTGATTTTTCTGTTCAAATGCATGCCCTCTGGTGGTCAAGGCGCGTCTTTCGGGTCTTTCTGCAAGACCAGCCTTGGAGCTGTGTATGGGGCTTGCCAAATGGGGCATGTTTGTGGAATCCAGGGATCTGGAGATTTATTTTCCAGTTCCCACTGACACTGAATTCCCAGGGCAATGTGAGAGCAGGGGCTCAAAAGTCCAGAAAGGTTCCAATCTTCCGGTCTCTTAGAAGTAGAGTTGACTTTGGGCAGGATACTCAACCCATCTGTAAATGGGGCCAGTAAACAACCCCTGCCTCACTGGGCTGTGTTGAAGATAAAACAAGACAGTAGGTGGGAAGCACTAAGCCCAGTGCCTGGTACCTGGAACCACTTGATAGATAGCAGCCATCGTGCTTTGTCATCTCCAAGTTCAGCAAACAAAGCAGTGGTAGCACCTTGTCTGTCTTGTGGCCCTGACCAATGTGTAACCTGTGAGGTCCTGGAGAATGGGAATTGGGTCATCCTCACCTGAAGTCCCAGTTCTTGGCACTGTCGCATCTCAACCTTGCAACTGCAGGTGCCCTGGGGCCGAGCACACCTGGCAGAGGTCTGGCAAAGGCTACCTGGCCCTTTCATTGAGCACTTATTGTGTGCCAGACACTGAGCTCATTGCTTTTCAGGCACTATCATGTTTAATTCTCACAACTACTCCATGAAGTGGGCACTTTAGTTTCAGGTAAGGACCTTAGGCTCAAAAAGTTAAATGGCTTTTCCCGAGTGACATAGCTACAGGTTGAGTACCCCTTCTCCGAAATATTTGGGACCAGAAGTATTTCTGATTTTGGAATATTTGCATTCTACTTACTGGCTTGAGCATCCCTAATCTAAAATCTGAAATTTGAAATGCTCCAATGAGCATTTTCTTTGAGCATCATATTGGCGCTCAAAAATTTTGGATTTTGGAGCATTTTGGATTTTCAGATTAGGTATGCTCAATCTGTAGTAGATCATAGAGCTGAGATTTGATAATCAAGCTTGTTGCTTCTAACCCAACCACAGGAGATAATGTGAGAGTAAACTGACTGATGGGCAGCCTGAGTCCCAGAGAGGAGATGTGGGGTCCTCAAGGTCATCCAGCTAGTTAACAGTTAAGTCTGTACAAAGGGAGACCTCTACCTCCCCATTCCTGAATCAGGGCTCTTCCTTGCTCTGCCTGGGTGATCCCATCGGAAGACTTGGTGTCTCCTGAGTGGGTCCTCAGTGGTGAGCAACAGGAAGGACTTCCACTCTGAGCATATCCCTGCCCCTCCTGGGGTGAGGCCTGCAGTGGGGGCCACCTTCTGCCATGCCAAGTCTCCCCACTCCCTTCCCCAGCTGGGGTGGGCCATCAGTGACTTGGCTTTCTCCCTTCCTCAATGGCTGGGCAGCTGGCTGGGCTGCCAGCACCTGGCAGTCAGCTCAGAATTGGGACTTTGAAATGGGATCCCTCAGTACCCGTGGTCCAGTGTGGCATCCCAGGCCTCAGCAGGTGATGGGCAAAGCCTGAAAGGTCTCTGGCCCCCACCGCTTTTGCCCTCACATAGCCTGAGCAGTTCCCATCCTTGGCCAGTGCTGGCTTGGGGTCACAGGACGCCTGGAGCTAGGGGAGGTAGCCTCTAAGGACCGGGCTCTGCACTGGGCCTCACCCCGAGGCTGGCTTAGGACAGGGTGGGGAGCTGGCAGGTACTCCTGTGTTTGGAGAATCATGTGCAGGCTCCTTATCACGGTTTACAAGTTCAGGGCCCTGCAGAGCCTCTCTGGGAGTTAGAAAAAAGCACTTCTGTGTGGAGATTAGTAAAAGGTACCCTTCCGGACAGGTGCAGCTCTGCACCTGGGTGCAAGGCTCAGCTGAGATTTTACCCCTACTCACCGGCCAGCTGCATGCCCTCATACAGTGCTCCCCTGAGTAGTTCTCTTTGAGGTCTTGCACATGACCCTGTCTCCCTCTCCAAACTCATTTTGTGCCCTTCTTCGTCCACTCTTGCTTTGCCCCACCCCACATGGATCTTTTAAAAATGCAAATTGGAACCTGTCCTGCCAGGCTTCAGAACCCTTTGATGAAGTCTTTGATGACTTCCTGCTGCTACTTCTAGCTTCCAGGGTCCTGCAGGTCTGGCCCCAGCTGACCTTTCTGTCTCATCTCCTCCTCTCCTTCTTGATCACTGTGCTGGCTTCTTGCTATTCCTTGATCATGCTGAGGCCTCTCCTACCTCAGGGCCTTTGCACTTGATATTCTTGGAACTTGGTCCTTACCTTTCCCCTGGTTGATGCTTACTTGTTCTTTAAATGTTAGCTCAAAAGTCCCAGGTACAGTCAGTTGCCCCCTGAGTCAACTGACTGTACCAAGCAGTCTACTGTTCTGCAGCTGTGAAGCTCCTCTGTGTAGCATGTGCTACACTGAAGTTTTATGTTTATTCCTGTGATTTTCATGGATACCTCTCTTCCCTGCTTGACTTTAAGGTTCATGAGGGCAGGGGCCATATCTGTTTTTTCTCATTGTATCAATGCACTTAATACAGTGTCTGCACAGTGAATAGTTGCGGATTGAACAGCTGTCATATGCCAGGTACTGGGGACCTGTCTGTTCCTCTTTCATTCTTTTAAAAAGTCTAGTTACTCATCAAACTGTGTGTGCTCCCGCAGGCTGCCAAGCCTGGGCTGGGCACCAGGGGTCCAAAGATGGAAACAACATAGTCCCTGCCCTCAAGGGGTTGCAGGCTGGTGGGAGAGAGACCCTGAACAGATAATGCAGCAGCTGAGGTGAGAAGTGCTGCAGCGGAGGCTTTAAAGTGGTCCCAGGGAGGCCAGTGCAGAGAAGAGGGCACATGCGTTGGGTTTTGAAGGATGAGCAGGAGTTTGCTAGGCCAAGATAACAGAATGGAACTGGCACAGGCACAAGGACAAATTGTAGCGTATCCAGGGGCAGGTGGCTGGGAGGGTGAGGAAGGGCATGAAGGGGCATGAAGGGCATGAAGGAACAGGGGCTGTGAGCCTAGGGAAGGGGAGATGGGGTGCTGTGGGCACTGTCTGCACATCCCCAGGGAGCTGGACAGCAGCAGGCCCTGGGAGGAGATGGGAGGCAGAGATGTCACCATGGCCAGCAGTGACTGGGTGAGCATGGGAGCTGGATTCCTGTGACGGGATGGCCTGGGGGCTCCAGGGGCATGTGGGGGATTGGGGATGCTGTGGGGCTCCCCCACCCCCCAGCAGACACCTCCTCTTTGATCTTCTGTTAGTATGTTGGCATCCACATAAGATTTCTCCTGAAGAAAGGTTTTGTGTGGCCAAAGCCAGTTGGGAAACCCCAGGCAGCTGAGCCTGGTGGTTAGGTATGTGGGCACCAGGGCCAGACCTCTTGTCTGCGAATCATGGCTCCTCCTGCCCACTGTGTTCCTGAGGGCAGCACTCCCTCCAAGCCTTAGTTTCCTCACTGTGAAGCGGGATAACCAGGCTGATGTGAAGACTGAATGAGCAATTGATCATGCCACCGACCCTGTTCTAAGCACTTTGCCAGCATTAATACTGATCATCCTCCACCACCCTAGAGATATTTACTTTTCTTAGCCACATTTTACAGCAGAGGAAACTGAGGCACAGAGAGGTGACATAACTTGTCCAAAGCCAGGCAGTCTGGCAGAGTCTGTGCTCTCAGCTGCTAGACTTTGCTCTGTGATTTAGCCTCTCCAGGCCTTAGTCTCCTCATCTGTAAAATGGGTACGACAGCAGCGCCTCCGTCATGGGGTCACTGGGAGGATTGACAGCATTCCTGCGTGCAAAGTGCACGGAACCCAGTGCCAGGCTTTGGTAAGTGAGTCATACGTGTTCACCAGTGTATTATTGTGGGAGGGTGGTGCGCAGGGCCAGGGATATGGTGAGCCCTCCATGAATGTTGGTGAATATTATTGATACCGCTGTTATTGGTCTACATGTGAGATTCTGTGTCCCTGGGGGTTCTGGATCTGATGGCTCTTCCCCCTCCCCACCCCTGCCACCCCACCTTGGCTGCAGGCTAATGAGAACAGCCTGCTGAGTGCGCAGCTCAAGGGCTTTCCCTTGTTCCTACATTCGAACCTGGGCCTGAAGGACTGCAGCATCAACCCCAAGTCCCCGCTGCTCTACGTCACGCGGCCCAGTGAGGTGGAGAAGGGTGTGCTGCCCGGTGAAGACTGGACTGTGTTCCAGTCGAACCACTCTACCTACGAGCCGGTGCTGCTGGCCAAGACACGCTCGTCTGAGTCCATCCCGCACCTGGGCGCGGACGCCGGCCTGCATGCCGCACTGCACGCCACCGTGGTCCAGGACCTGGGCCTCCACGACGGCATCCAGCGTGTGCTGTTTGGCAACAACCTCAACTTCTGGCTGCACAAGCTCGTCTTTGTTGATGCTGTGGCCTTCCTCACGGGGAAGCGCCTCTCATTGCCTTTGGACCGCTACATCCTGGTGGACATCGATGACATCTTCGTGGGCAAGGAGGGCACACGCATGAAGGTGGAGGATGTGAAGGTACGGCTGGGGGAGCCAGACCGGGTAAGGCAGGGCCTCACAAATGTCAAACCTTCATGTAGCCGTCATGACTTTGACTGATCTGTATCTCCCCTGTGCTGTTAGTTATTTAAAGTACAGTCCCAGCCCTGCTCCCTACCCTGGCCAGCTGATTGTTATTAATTGTCTTATTAGAAGCAAGTGTTATTTAAAATTTTATTTAAGTGTTGAATATAGAGGAATTTTGCACCTGGGGTGCAGAGTTCAAGTGTGTATCTATGGAAGGAGAGACCCACTCACTGAAACACAAAGATGGGAGCTGTGCAGTGTTATTTATCCACCTTTTAATTTAGATATGGTTTTTAACTCCTAAAAATGTTTATGGCTGGGCACAGTGGCTCATGCCTGTAATCCCTGCACTTTGGGAGTGATTTTCCCAGTGGTGGGATTGCTTGAGGCCAGGAGTCCCAGACCAGCCTAGGCAACATAGTAAGACCCCATCTCTACAAAAAAATTAAAAAAAAAAATTAGTGGCTATTCTCAGCTCCTGGGGAGACTGAGGCAGGAAGATCCCTCGAGCCCAGGAGTTTGAGGTTACAGCGAGCTATGATTGCACCACTGTACTGCAGCCTGGGAGACAGAGCGAGGCCCTGTCTTTGAAAAAAAGAAAAAGTTTATATTAATGTCAGAGCTCCTACAAAACTCTTAAAACAAGAATGAGAGCTTGAGTCATACATAAAGTATATTTTAACTGAGGTATATATAGATAGCGGAATGCATGTGTCTAATTCAAAAAGTGTTTACCAAACAAAACTATATGTAAAAGCACTTTGCGCTCACAAAATTTTACACACATGTGACCTATCACTGTGAAAGAGAAGCCTACAAATTAAGACCATTAAGCAATCTTTAAAATACAGTTTCCATCTACTCACTATTTTACTTAAAGTTATTTGCAAAGGAGATGGTATCCTAGTGTAAATGGGAAATCAGGATCAGTTGCCATAAATAGAGGGCAACCATAACAGTAAATCCAATGAAAACAAAACAGGGGGATTAAATTCTAGAGAGACTCTGCTGCTTGTTGACAGCCTGTCCTCTCTTATGGGAGATTAGCAAGTGTTAGAAACATATTAGCACCAAACTAAGACTTCTCTTTGATGTTAGTAGGAGGCTTTCTCCCTGAGTTATTCAGGCTTGTTGGTACTGTGTCTCAGTCCACCTAAAATCATTGGTGGGGGTTGGCTGTGGGGCCTGGAAGGAAGGTCCTGGTGGGGTTTGTCCCCCTGCCTTGGTGAGGAGTGAACACTCTGCTCTTCTTCAGACCTCCAGAGGAGAAGAGCAGAGCGGATGGTGTCGGGGAGCAGACACTGTCTAGGGAGTCAAGACCTAATTTGAGTCAAGTCCCAATTTGACCCTGACTGACTAGGTGACTTGGGCAAGTCCGTTTTTGTGTCTGAGGCTCAGCTATAAAATGATAGGGTGCATGAGAGGTTTTCAGTCTTTCCTGGTGCCCCAGGGTTTCCCAGAGGTGCCTGGATAGCTGGGGTAGGGGTGAGGGGGGTGTTTAGGCAGCCAGGCTCAGCCCTTTAGGCTCCTGCCTCAGTTGGACAGGACGGTGTTGCTTTGGTCTGCTTTCATGCAAGGGCTCTCGTGTTTAAAGAAAATTTTAGCCTTCCAACTCTGTCTTTATGCAATGCCATGACCTACAAAGTAGATTGCTCTGTTTTCTACTTAGAATTTTCTTCCAGGGGCCCAACCTTGTTCTCTCCTGCTAGAACCTAGGTCCTTGCTGCCTGTCCAGGGGGAGTCCAGGTGAGACTGTGGTCCAGGGTTGACCTGAGGAAATTAGGCTGCCGGGCTTATTGTGTCCCCCATGAACGCTGAAATGCCCTCTTTGGTTTCTTAGTTTCCCCATTTTTAAAATGCAAGGAATGATGATAGCAGTTTGGAGCCATTTCTGAGGAAGAATATGAATAGAAACTACAAATAGAAAAATACAAACTGGAGCCCTTTTCTGTGTGCTCAGCTCAGTTCAGGCTGCAAAGTGTTTCCAGCCAGGGTCTCATTTGCCTTAAACATCCTTGTGATTCAGTGAGGGCAGAGTGTCTGCCTCTTTAATCGCAAGTTCAGACTGCGACTGAGCCGTTCTTTCAGAGACAGGAGTGTCAGTACCAGCTGCGTGGTGCGGTTTGAATGGTGCCAATGGCAGCTGCTCATTCAGGGCTTGGGGAGTGCCAGGCCCCGTACTCGGCCCTCTCTGCTTTGCTGGTCCTTGTGGCAGCCCTGCGAAATAGGCATTATTATGAGCCCCATTTTATAGAGAAGGGCACTGAGGCTCGGGAGGTGAAGCAACTTGCCCAAGGCCATGCAGCTGGAGGTGCACGACCCCTAGACAGTGCTGGCCTGGACTTTCAGTTTGCAAAGCATCTTGATAGCAGGCTCCTAGAAGTTTCTTAGCAGCTTTGTGAATCATGCAGTCTCAACCCCAGAGTACAAGCGTCCGTTTGTTCCACAAGCGTCAACATCCCTTCACTGACTTGCAAAGTGCTGGGTGTGCTGTGCATGGGAGCATCGCCTTGCTGGGCATGCAGTACGTCCTTGGAAAGGTCGTGATCCTTTGACCTCAGCCTTGCATTCCACCAATGAGGAGAAATCCTCCACAGTTGACAGATGGAAACACAGGCTACAGTGGCAGTGACCACAGATGTAGCAATGGCCACCGTTTTTCATCACTTACCAAATGTTAGCAGTTTAACACGCAGTATCTTTCTCACTTAATTCTCCCAAGAGCCCCATGAGGGAGATATTGTCATCCTTATTTTACACTTGAGGAAACTGAGGCCTAGAGAAGTTACGAAGCTTTTTCAAGGACACATAGCAGAACCAGGCTGGGGTCTAGGTCTCTCCTTGCCAGAGGCCTGGTGGAGGAGGTGGCACTGGAGTGCAACCTATGCAGTCACACAGCCCTGTGCTCAGAAGGGCCCATGCAGGGGCTAATGCTCTGCTGTTGCCTTCTTGACATTCTTCATAATTTGTGAACAAGGGTCCCACAATTTCATTTTTCACTGGGCCCTGCAAGCTTTGTAGCTGACCCTGCAGCAGCAGGGTGCTTCTTGGGCCCTCGGTGGGAGTGGCAGGGATCTCCTGGCCTCCCTTCACTCCCTCTTTTCTCCTTTGCCTACCCTAGGCTCTGTTTGACACGCAGAACGAGCTACGCACACACATCCCGAACTTCACCTTCAACCTGGGCTACTCAGGGAAATTCTTCCACACAGGTAAGTGGGCCTGCTCCTGCCCTCACTAGGAACTCCTAGGGGCTCCTCAAAGCACTGTGCCATGAGGGTAGCAGGTGGGCCTGCTGGCCCACATTGAGGGCAAATTTAACCCCTCTGGTCTTCCAGAGCCAACTGCCCACGAGAGCAGTCACAGCCCCAGGCAGAGGCCATTTGGGGATAATGGCAGCAACAGCAGCAGTGGTTTCCACTCATCCCTCCCTGGCCTTTCAGGCTGTGCTGTCCTGGGTGGGGCATCTTCTCCCTCTTATCTCCCCTTCACCCCCCACCTTTTAAAGTTATTTGTATTATTTCTTCTTATAAAAGAAACTGGCTGAATTTTAAGAACATTACAGAAATGTATAGTATAGAAAGTGAAGATGCCTTGTACCTCTACCCACCCCAGGATGACGAGTGTCCTGAACTTACTTTAGAGTCATAGGGTTGAGGTCAAGGGCTGTGGGTTGCTTGGTTCACACCTTACTTCCTTTTTTGGGCTCTCAGGTTCCTCACCTGCTGTTTTTCAGGGACTGTGCAGGAGGGAACAACCCCTGAGCGGGTCATCTGCAGTGGCTGGTCCTACTGCTCAGGCCACAGTGAGGACAGCCTCTCTTGAATTCTAGGCAAAACTGTATTAGTCAACAATTCAGAGGGAGGGAGGGAGGGAGGAAATGTGCAACATAGCCCCAAAGCCAAATAGGAGTGATCTTGTGTGGTCTTGCTGCATTTTTTATATTTGTAACCCTTAGCACATCAGAGGTGGTTGTAGTAATACATATGAGGCAGAGGGTTAAACATCCAGTATGTGTACAAAGAGCTTCTACAAATCAGTAGGTAGAAGACAAATGATCCAGGTTGGGTCATTGCAGTGAGATCAGAGCAGGCATGTCAGAGGTGGGAGAAACCCTTGAGATCATTGACTCTGAACCCCGTGTTGCACAGATGGGGCCTGAGGGCCCAGAGGGGAGAAGGTCTTGGCCAAGGTACCTCATTGAGTCAAGGGCACGCTCTAGACTAGAATCCAGGGCCCTGGACTGGGGCTTTTGTCTGCTCCCGTGCTGTAGCTCAGATAACTCTTCTAGGCAGCTTCTGGGTGGGCTGTGGCCATGTGCTCCCTTCCCTGGGCACAGGCTCAGGTTGGAGGGCCAGGCTGAGCTGCCTGTGCCGGGCTGCAGGTACCGATGCTGAGGATGCTGGGGATGACCTACTGCTGTCGTATGTGAAGGAGTTCTGGTGGTTCCCCCACATGTGGAGCCACATGCAGCCCCACCTTTTCCACAACCAGTCTGTGCTGGCCGAGCAGATGGCCCTGAACAAGAAGTTCGCTGTCGTGAGTAAGATTCCCTACAGGGCAGAGCTGGGTGGGCACGGGGCTGTGCTGGGGGTCCAGACTGCTGGCCTCTCACTGCCTTCGCAGCTTGCTCTGACGGATTTTTACTAACATCTCTGCGCCAGGGCCCAGGGCGAGCTGCATTTATAGCCATTGTCTCCTCAAAGCCTCAAGAGAATAGCCCCACTTTACAGACAAGAAACTGAGGCTCAGCGAGGTCACACCGGTCCTGAGAGGTCTAGTGAGGAGTTAAACCCAGGCCTGTTTGTTTCCTGAGCCCAGGCTCTTACTAGGGTGGGAGGCTCCAGAAAGCTGGAAGAGGTACTCGATGAGGAGGGACTGAGCCCTGGGTGCCAGGTAGGCTAGCCTGGGCCCAATAGCCAAGTGGAGGCAAGAGGAGGCAGGAAAAGGCCCTGTCCTTGTCCCTCACTACAGGGTGCTTGAGTCCTCTGTGCTGGAGGGCATGTGCCCTGGACCAAGAGGCAGGAGACCTGGGTTCTAATCCCACTTCTGCCAGTTGCTCACTCTGAGATTCTGGCACATCCTTTCCCTCCTGGGCCTCAGCTTCCTCATCTATACCGCGAGGGCTTGGGCCAGCTGCCCAGCCATCTGGCCTCTGATTTCTTTCTCCCACTCTACAAGGGGGAATAAGGCCCAAGGGGAAGGCCCCCATGCTTATCCTGCCCTGGTCACCCTCTCCCCAGGAGCACGGCATTCCCACAGACATGGGGTACGCGGTGGCGCCCCACCACTCAGGCGTGTACCCCGTGCACGTGCAGCTGTATGAGGCCTGGAAGCAGGTGTGGAGCATCCGCGTGACCAGTACGGAGGAGTACCCCCACCTGAAGCCAGCCCGCTTCCGCCGTGGCTTCATCCACAATGGCATCATGGTAAGTGGGCCCCTGGCAGCCTGGGAGGTGGGAGGACAGTGGGCACAGCCTGTCGTGTGTGTGTGTGTACCCATGTACTGTCCTGGGAAGCGTAGCTTTGGTTAGCTGGCTTAGGGGCTGCAGACCAGTTGCTGCTGCCTCCTCTGGTATCTGTGGCTCTCTGTCCCAGGGAAGGTGGGCTGCCAGTCTGGCCCCTTTCATGAGCTTCTTAGCTTCTGTGATGGAGGATCAAGGAGTAAGCACTCCTTGAAAGGGGTTTCTGATGAGGATGTGGGACAGGGTCTGCTACATTCATTTGTTTGCTCATTTAAAGATGTTTCTTGAGCTGCTACTATGCATCTGTCCATTTTCTAGGCACTGGGGACACAGAAGTACACAAGACTAAGCAAAATTCCTGCCCTTGCAGACCTGACATGCTAGCGGCAGGAGACAGACAATGTGCTCATGCGTGTGTAAAGTGTATAATGGTCAGATGGTGATAAGTGCCAAGCAGAAAAGTCAGCAGGGAAGGGAGGATAAGGAGTATTAGGGGAGAAGAGGAGCTATTTTGTGTTTTTTAGAAGCAGGGTCTTGCTCTGTCACCTAGGTTGGAGAACAATGGTGTAATCACAGCCCACTGCAGCCTCCGTAAACTCCTGTCCTCAAGTGATCCTCCCACCCTGGCCTCCCCAAGTGCTCGGATTATAGGGATGAGCAACCGTACCCAGCCAGGAGAAGCTATTTTAAATAAGGTGGTTAGGAGGGCCTTTGTGGGAATGAACCATGCTGCTATATAAGGAAAAGCATTCAAGGCAGCAAAAACAGCAAATGCAAAGGCCCTGAGGCAGGCTGTCCTGGGTGTGTTCGAGGGCCAGTTAGGAAGTCAGTATGGCTGGAGGGAAGCAAGTGAGGGGAGGTGGGTAGCTGAGGACAGAGGGGTGATGTGCCAGATTGTTAGGGCCATGTAAGGCCAGCCAATAGATGGACTTCAGCTTTGAGTCTGAGATGGAAAGGTTTTGAATGGAGCATGATCTAACTTGTCTTTTAAAGGGATTTCAATCCTTTTGGTTGTCATGTGGAGCAGAGACTGTTGGGGATGAAAGTTGAAGCGGGGGAGCAGTTAGGAAGCACAGCAATTGGACTGGGGCACAGTGTTGGGACGTAGTCACATTCTGGACTTGGAATAGTTAGAGCCAATGAGTTAGATGAGTGGAAAGTAGGGTGTGGGGGGGAGAGAGGAGTCAAGGTTGACTTAAGGATTTTAGCCTGAGGCACTGGAAGGATGAGTTGTCCTCAGTTGGATGGGCAGCTGTGGGAAGGCAGGGTTTGTGCCTTCATCTATCCATCTGTCCATCCACCCACCCACCCACTGACCTCCTCAGTACTGGGCACTTGTGTGAGCTCCAGGGATGAGGTGGTGACAAGGCAGGCGTATTCCCTGCTCCCTTGGACCACACAGTTTTGTGAGGGAAGACAGACAACAAACACTAAACCAGAGCATGACCACAAGGGCCATCAGGTGAGGTTCTAATGCTGCAAGGGGACTTGTAGGACGCAACCAGGAGCTGCTTTAGAGAGGACCAGGGATCTTTGCTGCAAACAGTCCAAGTTTCCAGAAACATTCCCAGTCTGTTACTTTTGGGCCTGCTCATTTTGTGCAGACAATAGCAGTGAAGTTTGTAAAATAGCAAGGGCCGGTGGCTCACTTGGGGGAATGTTGAAGGCTACGGAGAGTCTTTGGGGGCTGTGCAGCCACATGGAGGCTGCCTTTCTGAGGAGACACCCTGGCCCTTCTCCTGAGGAAGGGCCCTCCTGAGGAAGGGTCCTTCCGCCACCGTCCTGCCCGGAGACGCCATAGCTCCTCTCGCCCACCCCATCCCCAGGTCCTCCCGCGGCAGACCTGTGGCCTCTTCACACACACCATCTTCTACAACGAGTACCCTGGCGGCTCCAGCGAGCTGGACAAGATCATCAATGGGGGAGAACTCTTCCTCACTGTGCTCCTCAATCCTGTGAGTGCTCCACGGCACGGCTGGTGGTGTGGAGGGGCTGCTGGACAGCCCATGTGCGGCCAACGCAGACTTTCTGGAGCCGGGAGAGGCGGGAGTGAGGACCTGGCGGTTGGGAGACCTGTTCTCCAGCCCTGGCTTTGTCCTGCCTCTGCTGTGTGACCTTGGCTAAAGAATCTGAGCTTGCTTTTTTAACTTTAATACAGAAGTGTTAGCATTCTTGTGCATGTTCCCTTTCTAGTCTTTATTCACGTGTATGTGTATATATATATATATATGTACATATATACACATAGGCATACATACATATTAATACATATATGTATTTTACTCTTCATTTGAGCTTTCCGGGCCTCTCTGTCCTTACCTGTAAAATGGAAATAATCACCCATACTTTAATAATACTAAATATCAAATGGTAGTTGTTATTCAGCTTTATGGGCTGAGTATTCCTTATTTCCCATGCACACCCCCACCCCCTGATTTACAAAACAGAAATAGCTCCCATATCAGGTCCATGTCCCATTTCAGGGTTCACACCTGGCTATGTCCAGTCCAAGGTCACACGGTGAGTTTGCGGGCGGCCCCAGGATACCTTGCGTTGGTCACTGGGCAGCCCTTCAAGCTGAGGTAGGATCAGAAGGGTCAGTGGTGGGGTGAGGGTGGCTCAGATGCTGACCAGCCCCTGCCTCCCTCGTGCCCTCCCCTGGAGCAGATCAGCATCTTCATGACGCACCTCTCTAACTACGGGAATGACCGCCTGGGCCTGTATACCTTCAAGCACCTGGTGCGCTTCTTGCACTCCTGGACCAACCTCCGGCTGCAGACGCTGCCCCCTGTGCAGCTGGCACAGAAGTACTTCCAGATCTTCTCTGAGGAGAAGGACCCGCTCTGGCAGGTGGGGGGCTGGGCAGCCTGGGCACCTTGCTGCAGGGATGGAATGCCCACTGGTCACAGACACGTGCTCCAGGCACAGGCTCAAGGCTCTGCCCTCACGCCCTCACGCCCTCACACTCTCTCATGAATGTAAACTCAGGTGCACATTTGCTCACCAATGTGGGCACGCTCGCTCCTGTGCACACATATATGTACGTGTACGTGTGTACAACTGCATACTCATGCACAGCCTTGGAAAAAACAGTGTTAAAAAACTAAGTGAACACAGTATAGATGAAATGTAGAAAGTGACTGCCCTACCTCAGTTAGACTCTTAGATAATCTCTTATGCTCCCTTCTAACTCCAGCAGGCTCTGAGCTGTTGGGAAGGGGACTGATGGGAGGGTTTGGGGATAGTTCTTGGGAAAGTCTGTGCCTAGGGGCTGTTAAAAACTGGAAGCAGAGGGTAGAATTAGTGGCAGTCTCATAGTTCAGACCAGGGGTCCCCAAACCATGACTCATGGGCTAAATCCAGGCTGTGGTCTGTTTTTGTAAAGAAAAATTTTATTGGAATACAGCCACGCTCATTCTGGTATGTACTATCTATGACTGCTTTCATGTTACAACAGCAGAGCTAGATGATTGCAATAGAAACTGGATGGTAGCCAAAGCCTAAAATATTTACTAAATGTTAACTAAAAGATTTACTAAACTTTATAGGAAAAGTTTGCAGACCCCTGGTTCAGCTGCAGCTTGTCCATTTAAATTCAACAAGTGCTCGTGAGTTCCTATTATGTGCCAAGCACAAGGCTAGGCATTTTTCCAGGCCCTTTGGGGGACATGAGACTAACCAGAAATGGACCTTGCCTGTCAGCAGCTCAGTGTCTGGAGGTGGGGCTGTGACAAGGACACATGTAGGTATTATGCCTATCAGGGCTGTCAGAGCCACATATCTATGTGCAGTGGGAGTCCATCCACTGGATTCTTGGGTGCCCTCACTTCCCTTCCACTGTTGTTTTAGGATCCCTGTGAGGACAAACGCCACAAAGACATCTGGTCCAAGGAGAAGACCTGTGATCGCTTCCCGAAGCTCCTCATCATTGGCCCCCAGAAAACAGGCAGGTCTCTTGTTCTTGGCCCAACTTCCCCTACTGTCTACTGTCTCAGCCACATAATGCTAGGGAACACCTTGCTCTTGCCCATTCCCCAATAATCTGCTGCCTCTTTCCCAGGAAGTAGGAGTGAAGTTGGGGTGAATTGCCTCTCAGTATGGAGGTGGGAAGAGGGTAGAGGGTGGGTCTGGAACTCTGCTATTTGTCCTGAATTGCAACCGCAGGGAGCTTTCCCTGTGTCCTCCTGGGAGTCTCTGAGTCTAGGTAGAGAAACCCAGATCTGCTGCTCTGCAAGTTTGAGCAGTGCCAGGCAAAAGTAGTTCAGTGCAAAGAGGACTATGATCACTAGTCATGTCTGCCAGAGGTGCAGGAAGAAGAAGTAGTAACATGATTGCTAAGCATTTGCCATCCACACAACCCTGCAAGGCACAAATGGGTACTCCCATTTTATAGCCAAGAAACTCAAGGCTCAGAGAAGTTAAATGACTTCCCTTCACACATTTAGTTAGGTACTAGCAGTTCCAGGTCTTGAACCCTGGTCTCTGTGACCCCCAAAGCTTATACTTTTAATTGCCAAACTCTATAGCCTCTTTCTCTTACAACATATAAACCATAGACTCATACCACAGGGAATGAATGAACTCCCTGAGGGGGAGGTAGGGTAGGGAGCATGTGGGGGGGCACCTGAAAGAGGAGACATCGGAGCTAGATTTCTTAGGTCTTTCAGAATTTCACATTAACAGAACTGGAGAGTCATGAGCTCCCTTTTCCCTGAGCTCCTCCCAAGTGCCAGAGGGGACAGAGGTTCAGAGCTGGAAAGGGCCAGCAGAAAGCATCTAGTTCAGGGATTCTGGGGAGACAGCAATCAACTGGGCATGGCTGCGGAGTGCAGTGGTGAGAAGGATTCTGAGGTCAAGTCCTTGTTTAGTGATAAAGAATGCTGTGATGGATTAGTGATGTCTGCACTGGGTACAGGAGTTAGGGTGTCCATATGCATGCTATGTATTTGCCATCCTGGAGTTAGTATAGTTCCTTTGTTATACAGATGATGAATCTAAGACCTAGAGAAGGGAAGGGACTTTCCCAGGATCTCCTAGTGAATAATGGAGAGCTAGGCCCAGAACCCAGATTCCATCTTTTTGTTCGGAGCTGGGCCCTGGGTCTCAGCTGCCTCCCCTCCCCATAGGCACCACAGCTCTCTACCTGTTCCTGGGCATGCACCCGGACCTAAGCAGCAACTACCCCAGCTCAGAGACCTTTGAGGAGATCCAGTTTTTTAACGGCCACAACTATCACAAAGGCATCGACTGGTGAGTGGGCCTTTCTGTCCACAGCAGGACGAGAAGGCCATCAGGGAGCCTTCCCAGGGGGCCTGCTGTGGCCATGGCAGGAAGCAGCTGGTGCTTGCTCACATGCAACTAAAGTTCCTGTAAACAGGGACAAAGCATGGTGACCCTGAGTCATGGCATGAGTGCATTGTCACAGACAGGACACTTGAGGAGGAAGCCCTTTGCACCTTTGCCTTGTCTCCTGGGGCCACAGACTGCTGAAGTCTGAGTCTACTCCTCCCTTGCTTGCATAGAAACATCCTGAGTCCTAGGGGAGGAGAGGGACTTGTCCAGGGTCCCCAGGTCTGCTGGGAACAGAGCAGGGGCTAAAATATAAACATCTGACCCTTCTCATTGTGTGAGCTGGCCCTTCCTGCTGCGTGTGTGGCCAATGGTGGAGCAGGTGTCCTTGTGGGCCCCTCAGAGGCAGCTCACCGGCCTTAAGGTGTCACCTAGGGAGGTGGTGAAAATGGTAGCTTCCCATCAGAACCTGTCAGCAGAGGTTACCTTAAGGGTGTGGGGGCCAATGCAGAGATGGCTTTATTCTCAGTTTTTCAGTTTGCATCTTTCTCTACTGTTTGCCTTTTCAAATCTTGTGCATATATTACCGTTATTTATTTATTTTATGTCTGTGGGTTACCTGGGTGGAGAGATTATGGGCCTTCTATTTGTTTATTTTTTGGTAGTTTTCTGTGTGTATTTCTCTTTTATCTGTCTTTCTATCCATCTGTCCTTCTGTCTGTCTGCCTGTGCATCTATCTATGTATCCATCCCTCCATCCATCCATCCATCTGTATCTCTAACATGTCCACAATCTTCTTATCTAAAACCCATTGTGGCCAGATGTATTATTGGGAGTCAACATTTTTCAGATTTTAGAAAGGGAATATGGTACAAAACCATATATTTAGCACCATCTTCAGCAGCACTTGGGGCAGTACACAGTAGCAAATGCCTTAATGTGTCTGTAGCAAAGTATGTGAATACTTACACTAAGCAAGACGTTAACAAGTTAGGTTTTGCTGCCGAATGGCTTTGCTACAAACTTAGGAAGCAAAGCTTCTGTTTTTGGAGTTTTCTCAATTTAGATATTACAAACAAAAGATCATGGACATACAAAGAAAATTCAGAAAGATGAGAGAGAGTGCGATTCCTTGGCCTCATTCTGGAGATTTTGATTTTGTAGGTAGGTCTAAGGCGGGGCATGGAAATCTAATAAGCCCCCTGGTGACTGTCATAAAGGGGGTCCTTTGGGACCACCCTGGAGAATCTCTGTTTCACAGGATAGAGTAGGGATCCTACGCCCTTAATTAGGGTGGGCTTTGCTTCCCACAAAGCTGTGCCCCAATTTTGCATAAACAGGTGCCCTTGGGAGGGTCTGGAGTGTTTTCGTTTTCAGAGGGTCTTTAATCCAGAGGTGGCCATCACTCTGGGTGGGGTGTGGGCATTAACCTGGAAAGCTGTGCTCACCCACGGCAGGCTGGGGAAGGGGATATGGGTGGCAGTACGTGACCACCCCCTCTTGTCTCCTGGTCCACAATGACAGCCTAGAAAGTGCCATCCCAGGTCAGGAAAGAAACCCCACTCTGTGGAGGGAGAAGAGGGCCTCTGCCCTGCGCTGGCCCTCCTGGGTCAGCTATCAGCCGTGGAGCCGTGCTAAGCTCCAGTGCACCCCCTGGAGGCAGAGAGAGTTAGAGCCTGTCAGCATAGCTGCTGGAGCATCCGGCGGGCAGGATCCCAGGGTTTAGGACTGAATGACACAACCCCCTCCCCGTGTCCTGCAGCCCGTGGCACACCCATGAGTCTTCAGACCCTCCAGACCCCACAGCCTCCCCTGAAAAGGAATGAATTTGAAACAGGGAGACTGCCAAGTGGACATTCCCCTCTAGAACCCCTGCCAGAGTGAGTCCTTGTGTGATTGGGAGCAATATGCCCCGTTTGCTTTCTGAGGAAGCTCTACCCCCAGCGACCCTCACCCTCTCCTGCTGCATTCCTCAGGCCCCTTCCTCATGAGTCTTGCCTGTGAGCCCCGCTCTCTGGACTTCCTGCAGGTACATGGAGTTCTTCCCCATCCCTTCCAACACCACCTCCGACTTCTACTTTGAGAAAAGCGCTAACTACTTTGATTCAGAAGTGGCACCCCGGCGGGCAGCAGCCCTGTTACCCAAGGCCAAGGTCCTGACCATCCTCATCAACCCAGCAGACCGGGCCTATTCCTGGTACCAGGTGAGCGGGGCTGGGGTGGCATCCCCGAGTGGCGGGTATGGGGCTCGGTCTGATACTCAGTTACTCATTCGCTCAACAAATATTTATTAAGCACCTACCATATGCCAGCTCTGACTGAGGCACCTGGAATGTGGCGGTGGGTAAGAATAGAGTCCCACTTCCATGGTGCTTCTAGCCTGGTGGAGGACACAGGTAGAAATTGATGCCAAAAGCCAGCCAACAGTTAACTACCCTGCCCCCCAAGCTTCATGTGTGGTCCTGCCCTGATTCTGACACTGACAAGAGCTGGGGTCTGGGTAAACCTTGAGGAAGTGTAGATTTGGTGAACAGCGGTCTGGACTCATACTGACTGCAGCTTCCTTGAGGCACACTGGGGCAGGGTGAGGGTGGGAGCTCGGGGGATGAGACACAGGACCTGTCATCTTAGTGGAGGATGTAAACACCTGATCAGGTAAGGCAGTTACCTAGACTGCGGTACATGCTAGAGGTATGACTCCTAGTCCCTACTTGAGACATATAGAAGCAGAACTTCCTTTAACTTCTATGACCTGAATTAATTTCTTCTGAGTGCCAGCCTGCTGGGCTTAAAGTAACACCTTCAGGCCTTTCGTGGGGGTGGGAGCAAGTCCCTCCTCTGGCTGTCAGTCTTCCTGGGATTATGCCACACTGCCAAGTACTTTGATTCAGAAGTGGTGCCCCAGCAGGCAGTTGCCCTGTTGTCCAAGGCTGAAGTCCTGACCATCCTCATCAACCCAGCAGACTCGGCCTATTCTTGGTGTTGGGGGCACCTAGGCTTTAGCCCATGGTTACCTGGGAGGTGCTTACTATCCTGGTTAGGAAATCCCTTTCAGGTTTGGCCATTTTTGGTAACTCCCTGCCCCACTTTGGGCCTCTTCACTTGGATACTTCAGTGGCTGCTCCTCTCTGGGGCGTCACCATGTCCCCCGCAGTGCTGACAGGAGGCAGGTGCAAATGCTTTTTGCTCACAGTCCCACAGGACTCTCCCCCTCCTGTCACTCCTGGAGCCTGATGGGGAAGCCCTCTCTTCCTCTTACACTCCAGGGCTTCTGTTTATGCCCTGATGCCTTTCCTGTGGGCCTTTTTTTTTAGGGGAAAAAACCTCAGAAACACTCGTAGGGCATTTCTCTTTTCTGCTGTGCCATGTGCCCCATCTCCTGGCGGTGAGCAGAGAGCTATCTGCTGGAGTGGTTTGTGTGTGCGTCCCCCCCTTCTCACAGATGAGAAAACCAAGATTCAGCAAGTTTCATGTGGCGGCATTGTGAATCCGGGTCTTCTAAATCTAAGACCCTATTCTTTCTTCTGTCCACGGTCAAGAGGGGTGAGGGAGATTAAGGAGAAGGGACCAGGATGATCCAGGAAGGTGCTGGAAGGATGGTGGTGGCCTGTTTCACAAGGAGGTCAGGATGAAGAGGAGGCTGCTGTGCCACCATTATTGTCCCTGCTCTGGGCTGTGTGTGATCCTCAGTGGAGGAGGATTGGCTGGGGAGGGTATTGCCTGGTGGGCAGGTGCCCAAGCTGTGGACTTTGAGAACTCTGCAGATTCTGACAACCCGTGGCATTATTTTAGGTAGTTCAGACTTAGCATTTTCCTGTTTGCAGTTCTTTCCCAGTCCTTCTGATTTCAGAAAGGAAAAATTCTCAATTTGGTGCAAGTAGCTTTTATGTCCTTTCTAACACTGCTAAGATCTGTTTTCAATAAAGAGAGCACAAGCTTTGGGTTCAGGGCCTGTAGCAGACATTTGTATCTGGCTGGAGTTGGGGAACATTGCTTTATTTGTATTGCATTTATGAATGGTTGGCCTTCTATATATGATAACTGATCCTAGTTTTCTATTTATGGAGGTGATACTGGGTTTTCTTTTGAAATAAATTTATGTGAAAAAGAAAGGTGAGTCAATATAAAGAGAATTATGTTGACATTGGCACATACAAGTGGTTTGTGGATATGGCAGAAAACACAGAGATGGTGTACAAATGACCAATGTTTATAAGCCCTGATTTAGTCCAACTCGTATCTCCCAGCTATGGGGAAACTGGGCCTGTGGGGCCAATGGCTTCCCTGAGGCCAGACAGTAGAGAGGCAGAGCCAGGACTTGAACCCAGAGCTCCTGGTTCCAGCCCAGGATCTTCTGGCCACCTCATGGTGTCCCACAAAGGCCACTTCCTTTGTGCCTTCCATGTGACATGCTGACCTTCTACCCTTGCCCGCAGCACCAGCGAGCCCATGATGACCCAGTGGCCCTGAAGTACACCTTCCATGAGGTGATCACAGCCGGCCCTGATGCGTCCTCAAAGCTGCGTGCCCTCCAGAACCGCTGCCTGGTCCCTGGCTGGTACGCCACCCACATCGAGCGCTGGCTCAGCGCCTTTCATGCCAACCAGGTAGCTGCCTGTCCCTGACCCTTGGGAGGGCAGTCACAGTGCTGGCTTGCTGTGGTTAGCAGAGAGCCCAAAATCTCTCTCAACAGTCCTAGTGCCAGAAATGCCCTCATTGGAGAGTTATACCTTTGGGTCTCTAAAAAGGTTTTAGTCCTGTTTATCCCCAGGTTGATAAGTGAGAACTCCCCAAGCCCGTGTCCCATCACCACAGGCTCTGGAGCCCTAAGAAGACCCAGAAATCCCTGGGGTGGGCAGCTGGGAACGAGGATACTGGGAGGTAGTGATGGAGGGAGAGCCTGGCCGGAAGGGTGGGCAGGGGCCAGATCTCATGAGGCCTTTCAAGGACACACCTGCAGCATTTGAGCAGGAGAGTGACATGTGGGCCTGAAGCTCAGAGAGAGGCCGAAAGAGAGATGTTATATGGCTATGAGGGGTATGCAGGGTCTTGGTGATAACTTAAATTCTAAGAGAGGATGACTTCGGGCAGGGGAAGCTGGCAAGGAGTTAGACCGCAGAGGACTGAGGCTTAGAAATACCTGTCGTTCAACCACAGAGAAGGAACCAGATTCTAGAGAGTGCAGGGTTCCAAATTTGTAAGCAGGCCTGTTTCTGCTGCTGTGACTATTGCCCCTGTTTGCCACTAGAGTGGAAGCAGCTCCAGATCACCTTTCTCTTTTTCCTTCTTTCCAGATTCTGGTCTTGGATGGCAAACTGCTGCGAACAGAACCTGCCAAAGTGATGGACACAGTGCAGAAGTTCCTTGGGGTGCCCAACACCATTGACTACCACAAAACTTTGGCGTGAGTGTTGTCTTGCCCTTTTAGCAGGGCAAGTTCCCTGATCAGGCACCTGGGCCAGAAAGCCAAAGGCTTGAATAATTATGAGAAAGACACAGGTTAATTAATCAGCAAGTATGAAATTTTATTAATATGACTTAAGTCATATTAATAATGACTTAATAATTCAATAATAATAAGTCATTATTAATAATGACTTAAGTCATATTAATAAAGGTATTAACTTAAGAAAAAAGGAGGTAATGACTCTGTCCCACTGTTGTCAGCCCACCCTGGGACATTTTCTTCAGGCTGGGCTAAACATTTTTAGAGTGTTTTATCTAAATAAGTTAGACCAGCGGTAAGCAGCCCCAGTTCCCACAGGCTTTCTTAGCATTAGGTTTTGACTTAAAATACAGTTTCAGGAAAAGGAAACTACAAATATTATTGTTGTGGCTAATAATCTCATTCACTCCAAACCTGGTACAAATGCACTGGAAATGCCCTCCCCTCATGCATAAGTGCCTGCCTGCATGGCAGGGGCTTAGGGCTGGGGAGAGGCTGACTTCCAGTGCTGTGTCACAGGAAAGGCTGGATGAGGGGGCCTCAAGAGAAGGAGGAACAAAGTCACCTTCCCTGACTCCATTCTTGGTAAAGGCTTGCGGCAAGAGTCTTCCCTTGTCTTTGTCGTGGAAGCCTAAGGTGGAGAAGGGAGGGAAATGAGCCCTTCCCCTTGAGGCAGAAAGTGCACCTGCCAAGGATGTGGGCCATGGTGTCAGAGACGCCTGGGTTAGGATCAGGATCCATTTCCTTAGCCTTTCAAGCTTCACTTTCCTCATCTGTAAGTTGAGGGTGAAGATAATAATTCCTATCTTTTGAGGTCACTGAATTGAATGAAAACATGCACGTGAAGCTCTTAGCTCAGTGCCTGGCATGTACTAAGTGCTCAATAAATGGTAGCTGCAATTGTCTTTGTCATTGTCATCATCATCATCTATGCCTATCCTGTGACCCATTCAGAAGTCTCTATCTCTTTCATCTGCCAGATTGTGGATTCTGTTTTGCTGATGTCCTCATGCCCAAGAGTCTCCTAATGGTTCCTACCTGGGCTGGATTCTGATAACCAATATGCCTCCCCTCCCCATGACAGCTTCAGATCTCATATCCCAAAAATGTCTTTGAAGGTAGCATGATGTTGGATATGGAAGGCAGTTTTGCTGTGTCATTTCTGAAATTTACTCCAAAAAATGAAACTCTCGAGTGATAAGCATGCTTAAGTGTAGCTGCAGATATTGCATTTCTTTTAAAAATGCAATTTATTAAAAAGCAAAAGAACCTTCACTGAACTTTTTTTCTCCCCCATTGTCACTTGAAGCTGGGAGGGGTAAAGAAGGCTTCTTGGGTAAAAATAAAAAATGTTACTCACCACCGAATTAGAGAATGCTCAGGAAAGATTTCCCAGAATAATGAAGGATAGGAAAGTTCATGCTGTGGATTTTGAAGGCGCTGAGGCTGCACCGTCTGGAGAAGACTCAGAGCATGTGAGATGCCCTTTGCTGGGAAGAAGGGCAGGTGTGTTTGGTGTAGCCCAGGGAAGAGCACAGGTCAACAGATGGCAAATAGTAGCCCACCCAATCAGCGTGGGTTCAAGAGTGTGCGCAGGGGAGTAGATTCCCTGAACTGGGCTCCACTGTTCCTGGGGTGCATGAGCATTGCCTTAAGGTGGGAAGGGGATGGGCTGGGCCAGCTCTCATCTGGAGGCTTCCCCCCAACCCCCCCAGGTTTGATCCAAAGAAAGGATTTTGGTGCCAACTGCTCGAAGGAGGAAAAACCAAGTGTCTGGGCAAAAGCAAGGGCCGGAAATACCCAGAGATGGACTTGGATGTAAGTGGTGGACATATTGCCTGTGGCAGCTGGATAAGTGGAAGGGGTCTCTGAATGGGAGAAGCCTTTTCTTGGACAGTATTCTTAAGAGGAGGAAATAAGGGCTGGGACATGGAGGGTCAGAACTGATTTAGTCAAACAAGTATTTATTACCTTCTACTAAGGGCTGAGTGCTGTGGGCTTGTTTTTTTAAATTTCAGAATATTATGGGGGTACAAACGTTTTGGTTACATGTATTGCTTTTGTACAGTTTGAGTCAATGTTTTGTTTTGTTTTTTAGAGATAGGGTCTCGCTCTGCCTCCCAGGCAGGAGTGCAGTGGGCTGATCATAGGAGGGGGTTGTGAGGATGAATCAGACGTGTTCTCTGCCTTCAAGGAACTCCTAGTTTAGGAGATGAGCCACACGTACCACTAACTGTGATAGAATACAAGGTAGAGAGTGCTTCGTGCAGTAGGAGGGGCACACAAATGCTATGGGAGTTGAGAGCAAGGGGATGTCACTTGAAACTGGGAGAGTAAAGAAAGCTTCTCAAAGGAGGGGTGGGAGTCTCCGGAGTTGGGCCTAGAAGGATGGGGTTCATTCCATAGGATTTGGGCCTGTGGAATGGGAGGATAGGCCATTCTTGAGGACGGAACAGCATGTGCAAAAACACAGGGGAAAGGTCACAGACTGTGCATCTTGTGTCCCCCTTTTTCTGTTTGCTTCTGGTTTTGATTAATTCTCTCTCTTTTCTCCCTATCACAAGAATTTTAACCTTGTGAGGTATATTTTAGTGCTCCTACTATACAGGAGTTTTCTATTGGAGGCTACCATTTAGAAGACAATTGTGAATAACTAAGAGGTGTATGGGATGGTGCCAACAGAAAGGTGGTTTTAAAGAGGGGGTCATTCTTGAGTCAGCACATCACTGAGATCTGAGTTTTCCTTCCCGTTACAGTCCCGAGCCTTCCTGAAGGACTATTACCGGGACCATAACATCGAGCTTTCCAAGCTGCTGTACAAGATGGGCCAGACACTGCCCACCTGGCTGCGGGAGGACCTCCAGAACACCAGGTAGCTGTGGCCACCACAGCCAGACTGAATGTTTATGATGGCAGGGATGTCCCACCGCACGCTGAGCCAGACTGACCTGCGGAGTGGGGAGTGGGCCGGGGCCGGCCAAGCACTTACAAGCAATACTCTGCTGAGGCCCACACGGGGCCGGGAGAAGAGCCCAGGCAGGTCCACAAGCGCCTGAGAACATCCACTGCTGGGTCTGTGGCCAACAGGACCTCCCAAGCACCAGAGGTCCATTCTGTTCACAGCCTCTCCTGGGGAGGCCACTTCCTGTTGGTGGACAGCCACTTCCTGGTAGGGGGAGTCCATAAAACTCTCTTTTCTGTCCCTCACTCTTCTGCCAACCATCCCCTCTCCTTCGTCCCATCACTCCCTGCTGCAGCAGGGCACCCCCTCAGTATTAGCTGCCATATTTTCCCTGTTCTCTGACAGTAAGGGAGAAGAGCCCAGCTGGGCCTTTTGCCAAACCAGGGGGAGAGACTGGACATTTCCCTGATGTGTTTTGAGCCAGGCTCTTCGAAGGGGTCAGCTGGATACCCAGAGTCAGTCACTAGGCTGGATGTGAGGGTGGCCACCTCTAGAGAACTCTGAACCTCCACATCTGGTTCATACCTTCACTTCCCACCTTCCCTTTTTGGGGAAAGACTCTCTGGTTCCTATAGTATCCACCCAGTCCTCGAGGCCTCCTGAGGGCCCTGGGGCACTGCCATGCCATTTGGGCCTTGGCTGGACCCCTTCCTCGCCCTGGGGTATGACGTGTGTGGTATTTCCTGTGGCAAAGGACTGAGGCGGTTCAGGAGTCTGCCAGTACACATGTTCCCATGTCCAGACGCGTCCCCACACCCACCCAGCCTCAGCCCCTGGCAGACGTGGGCAGGGCTGGTGAGATGCCAGCCACTGCTTTACCCCAGCTTCCTGTGGCTGAGGGTTCCCAGAGACCCCCTTAACTTCCCAAATACTAAGAAGCTAAAGTATTTTAATATTTTGTTTTTTTTTCTTGGTGCCAGAGTTTATACCCTGGGTGCTGGGGTCGCACTGTGTTTTTTATATATATATATATATATAATGTGTATATATATATATTATATTTTTTTTGGTTGGGTTTGTTTTTAATTCAGTCGTACAAAATGGTGGTAAGCCCCAGTCTCGGGCGTGTCCTATCTTAGTGCTAGAGAATGAGCTGGAAGGGAGGGAGGGTGTGTCTTTGTGTGTCTGGGGCCTCAAGGAGACAGTATGAAGGTGCCCTCAGAGAGGTCTCTCTATGCTCTCCCCAGGGCCATGGCTGTCCTGGGGCTGCCCTAGGTGAATAGAGGTGGTGAGAGGCACAGGGAAGACCTGCTCTCTCCAGGAAATCTGGCTTCATGAAGCCCAGTGACCCTGGGGAAATTCTGGCCAAAGGAAATAGCCAGGGCTTGGGTAGGAGAGCTGGGGCCAAAGCTGGCCCGTCCCCTCTCCCTCACATGGTGCTAGGCTGGGAGCTGCTCTGGGAGTTGAGGTGCCCATCAGGACCCACAGCACTGTTCCCGGCCCTTCTAGACAGTGGGATTTCTGGGCTGATTTCTGGTTGGGGTCTGCTCCTCTCCCCCCTTAACAATGTGAAGTGACTGAGGCTGGGGTGCTTTTCCCTGGCCCCCTCCAACTGCCAGTTCAGATTTGAATTGACACCCAGGAAATACTTTCTGGAGAGGCTTGTCTTGTTCAGAAGACTCTAGCATCTTGCGCTGGAAGGGTCCTTCGACGGGTATGAAGCAGGTCCAGCAAGGGGAGCTGGCCTGCTTGGCTGGTGTCACAGAGCTGGCTGGGAGCAGGGCCAAGCATTGAACCCGAGGCTCCTAATTCCAAGTCCAGTGCTCTTCCTCCAATGCTGCACTGCCTCTGAGCCCATCTGGGGACCCTGCTCTGTGCCAGGTTCCTGTCCCTCCCTCAGTCATAACCGTGGTCATTCCAGGATATGGGGACAAACCACTCCTTCCCAGCCAGGGTGCCTTTGAGCCTTCCCATTCCCAGGTGTGCGTGTGCATCACTGTCTTGTTCTCCCCGCCTTGGAGGTCCTTCCCCAGCACGCAGGGCCTGGGTCGGTTCTGAACTGATTCCCTTTTCTCAAGTTCTCCACTGGGGTGGAGAAGAAAGTTGGACACTCAAAGGGACCAGCTGCATGTGGTTTCGTTGTGTAAAGAGCAGTGTCCCCCTCACGCTTCTCAGTGGAGCCTGCAAGCCTGGGAGCCTTGGGCATTGTCGGCTCAGCGGGAATGAGGAGCGGGTGTCTGAGAACAGGGTGGCATGTCTACTTTTACACTCATGAAGACTTGCCCGCACTGTGGAAGCAGACTCCCAGAGAGGAGCGGTGACTTCCATAGTGCAAACCCTGGGTAATTCAGACTACGTGGGTTTTTGCCTTTTGCGCTGACTTGACAGCTATGTTTCTTATCTGTCAGAGAGGGGACCGGGCTCTGGGATCCGTGAGGACCTTACAGCTTCCACATTCTGAAATCCACCTGCTGGGCCTGGGGCCTGCTCCCTTCTCTTAGAGTTTGGAATGCAGAGTCGGGCTGGCCCTCCTCGGGCACGCAGCTGCACTTCTCTGTGCCTCTGGCCTCAGGAAGGAGCAGGCAGGTTTGGGATCCTGTGAGAGCAGAGGAGATATTCTGGATTTTTGCCCGGGGCCCTTCGGGGAGCCTGGGGACTGGACTTGCCACATGTCCCAAGTCCGTCTGTCTAGGTCATTGCTGCTACTTCCCTTCCCACTAACAGATCTTTCTTGAGGACCCACTAGGCCCAGACACAGCTGGGACTTGCAGGTATTGGGGAGGTGGGTAGAGAAGCTGCCCTAGGGGCTCTCGGCTACGAGGCACATAGGTGCCCCCTCCTGAGAAGAGAAAACCAGAAATGAGCGGGGCAGCGTGGCCAGTCTTTAATGTCCACTAACTCACTGTAAGCGTTTGCCCAAAAAAATAGAGAACTAGCTTAAATTGTGCAGGTAACTCCGCTGTCCATTCTGTGGCCCCCTCCACGAGCCTTTGCCCCAGGGTGGGTGCAGGTGGGAGGTGTCACCTGCAGCTGCCTCAGTCATTGGGTTCTAGAGCCTTCCATGGTGTGGGCATCTTGCCGCTTAGAGGATTAATATGAAGCTTAAAGATGGGCCTCTCCCAAGCCCCTGTATACAAGCAGTCAGTGCTTCTGGGCCCAGCTAAAGAAGCTGGACTGCCGGACTAACCCACAGATGTTAGTGGCCCCAACATGGAGTCATGCCCACAGGCTCGTTAGTGGGAAGAGCAAGTACAAAAATGTTTTACCAAACATTTTATTATGAACTCCGGCTACCCAGCATCTAGATTGAAAATTATTAACATTTTGTCACATTTGTTTCTCTCTCATTCTGTACATATATATATATATTTTTTTTCTGACCTAGTTTGAAAGTATGTTGCAAAGGTCATGGGACTTTATCCCTAAATGCTTCAGCCTGCCTCTCCTAAGAGTTAGGAATTTTCCCACATATTGGTCCAATATTGCAATCAAGACAACAAGTAATTTCCTAACAACATCTGCTATCTAATCTGTATTCAAATTTCCCCCATTGTCCCCCAGATAACTTTTACCTGATTTTGGAATCAGGCTCCAATGAAGGTGCACACATTGCAATTTTCTAGCTGTATTTTTAAAATTTCCTTGAATGGTGAAAATCTTCCCTTTGCCCACTTTGAGTTTTTAAATGACATTGTTTTTGAGACCAGCAGGCCTGCTATCCTGTCCCACATTCCGGATTTGTGGGATTGGTCCCTTATAGTGTCATATAACCACTTCCTCTGTCCCCTGTGTTTTCAAGGGTAATTCAGGCTACATGGGTTTTTGCCTTTTGCGCTGACTTGACAGCTTCACTCCTGCCTAAGATGCGCCTCCACTGTCACCTGTATCAAGTGCCAAACCAGCAGAGGGGCCAGTCAGAGCTCTAGGAGCCCAGGGGAGGGCAGGGAGGCTCCCTGGAGAAGGCAGCATCATGCTGAGCCTGGGAGGGAGGTACGGAGGGCTCTCTAGAACGAGGCTGGGCCAAGCAGCCTGGGGGCCTGCTGGGAAGGAGACATCTCTGGCTTTGGAGAGCCTGTGCTGCCCCCTTTGACCCTGGGGATCGGCCACAGGGCACCAAACACAGCATTTCTCTCTCTCTCTGTCTTTCTCTGTTTTATGGTCCCAGGTTCTCACTTCCTGGAGGCCTGTGGTCTGTGTGCACTGGAGCAGAGCTGGGCCTCTGGGACACACCAGGGAAGGGCCTAGATGTGGAAGCGCCTCCCCCAGCTGCAGTGTGAGGAGAGCACTGGGCGGGAGGCAAGAGCTGTGAAATCTCCCCACTGGGTGCATTTAGTAGCAGCCTGACTGTCTTCCTCCCAGGCCTCTGCTCCCCATCTGTGGAACGAGCAGGTGGAGCTATAGCTACAGCAGGGGTTTCCACACGTGCAGGAAGGAAGCAGCTCTGCCCTAGTTGAAGTGAGGATGGGGGGCCCAGACCTGCCCCCCGCCCCAGGTCCTCAAGGCAATGCTGCGTTCCTGGTTTGCCATCTCTGAGCCGGATACCCTCACCAGCTCAGATAGCCAGAGATTGTTTTAGGTCCCCTGAGGGATGGGCATCAGCTTTATGTGTGGTCAATGCCAAGGGCCTGGGGGAGACTCTGGCCGTGTTTTATCCTAAGAAGTTCATCCCTCCTGCTCTTCTTCCTCTTTCTGGCCCTGGAAGAGAATGAGGGAGAGGGTTTTCTATGACTGTGCTAGCTTTTATCATCAGCAAGAGGGCTCCTTTTGTAATTTGTGCATGAAATTCATGTCATTTCCTGGGGAGAGGAAAGGGCTGACTGGAGAGGGTGGGGGGCACGCTAGGGGAGCAGGCAGAGGTTTCTTTCCCTTGAGGGGGGTGGGGAAAGGGGTGGAGAGGGTTGCTACCCAGCTCGCCTGTGAGGGCTCTTGAACCAGCCGTTTTGGGTTGTGTTAAAGGTGGGAACCTTCCTCCATTAATGTACAATCTCGAACTAACTGCTAATAAAGTGGGGTTCTGTTTGTACACATTGGTCCTGTCTGTCTGTCTGTCTGACCTTTTTTGCAAGGCCTGCAGGGGAGGGTAGAGATAGGGATGTTTGCGTGCATGACCAAAGGCTAACCACCCTCTGCCTCCCACATGTGTGTGAGCTCACACATGCACACACACACACACACACACACACACACACACACACAGACTTGGTCAAATCAGATCATTTCCACTGCGTTATAAATTGAAGAAGCTTTTCCAGATATAGCAGAGGCCTATGTCAGGGCAGCCACGTGGGGCATCTTAAATGAAGAAGAGCCTCGGACAAGCTGGATTGCTCAGAAGTGCTAGGGATTGAGCACTGGACTGAGAGGCGATTGAGGCAAGCACCATTTCTGCCACTAATGTATGTAGTGATGAGGGGCAAGTTACTTTTACTTTTTGATCCTCGGTTTCCCTCATCTTTTAGGGGTCTGGAGGGAGCTGGATTCAGTGGCCTTGCCTGGAGAACTTGCCCAAAATGCAGATTCCCAGGCCCATTTCCAGAGATTCAACCCTAGCAGATGTGGGGTGGGCCCAAGCATCTGCGTTTTAAATAAGCTCCCCAGCATGTGAGGTACCCCAGTTTGGGAAACACTGGTTCAGATCCGTGGTTCCTATGGGTTCTAATTAATGCAGAGAGCCCCACTGTCCAAGAAAACTCCAGGCAAAACAGACAACTTCTAGCCCTCCTGGCCTACCTGCGGGGTGGGGGGGACATTGTTCAGCCAAGCTGTCTGCAATGCACGTGTCTGGATCTTCTCTTTCTGGATCCCCTTGGGTAGCTTTAAAAGATGCACATTCCTTGGCTCTCCCCAAATTCACTCATTGAGAACCTCTGGGAGTAGGACCCAGCACTGTGTATTTCAACAAACTCCCTGATGCTCAGGAAAATTTGAGAACACTCAATCAGGCCACCAAGTGTGAGCCCGAGAAGGTCCACAGAAATGTGCATAGAAAGCTTCTGAGGGGCACAGGAGGGGGTGCTGGGGACACAGTCCAGGAGAGTGTGGACTGAGGGGTCAAAGTGAACATACCAGAATGCCAGCTCCAGTGGCACAAGGGTGGTGCCTGCAGAGAACTCTTTGGAGTTTGTCAACTGGAAGCTTTGTACAGGTCACATGACTGTCACCAAGAAGAACATAGCTGGAGGCTGCATTAGCAGGAACAGACCTAGAATGTATGATACAGAAGGCATACCTGTGCCAGCTAAGGGGTCAGACTACATCAGAGGTTTTTGAGTTTTAAAACAGCTGAGATTCTTTTTTGAAAGAGTCACTTAATTGAAAACCAGGTGAAGGTGAGGGCGCTCTGGTTGGAGTGGGAGTAAGGCTCTGGACTCTCACCCCTCAACTCCTCCCTGTCTCCCGTCCTATCTTGGAACCCTAAGATTCCTTGAAACACATTGTGAAAACCCAGCCCAGCTGCTTTCTGAGGTCCCAAGAGTCCTGTAATTCTATTGATAATAGGTTGAGTGAACAAAAGTCCATTAGCCCCTCCTCATCCCCTACAGCGAGGAGTCCACCCAGGGAATCTGGTACCCCAGGAGTGGTTCAGGCTTCTAGAGGTGCTCAGTTTCCTCGAAGACACCCTGGGTCATGTGCATAGAGCAGTGTGTTTCATAATAGCAAAACACTGGGAACAACTTAGATGTCCATCTGTAGGGGATCAGCTAAACAACCTCTAGTGTATCTATATGCTGCAACATGATGATGCAGTGGAAAACAATTAGCTCAATCTCCACAAATGTCCTGCCAGGGAAATTTCTGTAAGACTGATCTATATAGTGTGCCCATCATGGAGAGAGAACACTACAGAGTATGCATTTTTTCTGGGATTTTATATATCTCTCTCTCTCACAACAAACTGGTAACAGTGATTACTTCTTGCGGGCATGGGTACTGGGAAGGGGAGGTTTCAAAGGGGACTTCAGCCTTGGCTGAAATACTTTTTTTTTTAAAGACAAGGATAATGTATTCATGCAGCATTTATAAAATGAAAAAAATCTTAATAAAAAATAGAAATGGATGCAGCAGAAAGGCAGACTACAGGCAGCTAGACTTAGGGGGCTGATGCCACGAAGGCCAGCACTGCTTTACCCAGCCCTCTTGCTTCTTCCGGAGTTAAGGTGTAGAGGAGGCCCAGAGTGGTGGTGGTCAATTCCTTGCCTTGCCACATTTATCCTGAGACTTGTCAAGACCCTGAGCTGAGGAGCTTGACCTTCAGGTGGCTATAGACTCCTCTGTGGCCCTAGGAGCTTAGCTTCCCCGCGCTAAGGGGAAGCTAGATGGGGGAGCTAGAGTTAGCATCACTAGTTTTGGAACAAACCGACACCACATGTCTCCTGATGTGATGCACTCAGAGGGACCCAGCCTAACACCTATGAATTGCTGACAAAAACAACATGAATCTAGCCAGGAGGAAATGGCAGACACATCCTTATCAAGGGACATTTTGCAAAATAACTGATCTGAACTCTAGCAATGTCAAGGTCATGAAAGATACAGAAAGGCTGAGAAATGGTTCAGGATTAAAGGATACTAAAGAGACCAGGTAATCAAATGCCATGTGTGACCCTGGAGGGGTCCTGGACCAGGCAGCCACTAGCTATAAAGGACACCATAAGGACAACTGGCAAAGTGTGAATTTGGACTGTGTGGATTAGAAAATAGTATTCTATAAATGTTAAATTTTGTGATTTTGATTATTTTACTGTTATGTAAGAGTTTCTCATTGTTCTTAAGAAGTACACCCTGAAATACTCAGGGGTAAATGGGAAGAAATGAAGCTGAATTTTGACTCACGCTTTTTCTAGTGGGTCAGATTTGTACTTCTCAGGTGCAGTCTGGACTGTGTCCACCAGGGGGCACTGTCATCCAGCCTCTCAGGATAGTCAGCTGAGCTTCCCCACCAAGGACTGGGCTGCTGGGTCGTGGTGGTGAGGTGATAATGTCAGAAATAATAAAATCAATAAATTAAATAATATAAATAATAAAAATTATTTCTCACTCTGTGTCAGGCAGGCGCTCTGCTCATCTTTTTTAATCCTTGTAGCAATCTTCTGAGGCAGGTATTATCATCATTCCCATTGTATAGATGAAGAATCTGAGGTTCAGAGAGGGTAAGTAACTCTGCCAGGATCACACAGCTGGGAGTCCTTGGTCCACGAGACTCCACAGCCTGACGTTCTCCAGGCTGTTCTGCCTCTGGGGCTTGAGGCTGGGAATGTGTCTTGGCTTTGGGAGCAGAGAAAGGCAATGGCCCTGAGGGAGTGGGGACAACTCACCAAGCCTGGCCCTGCCCCTTTCAGGTCTGGGGACTGGGCGGTCCAGGAGCGGGGGAGCTGTTAAAGGCACTTAAAAGTATATGTATCCACAAATCTAAAACAAAACCAAAAAAGTGCAACAGGGCATATAGTGAGATAAAAGTCTCCTTTCACCCCTGACCTTGGTCCCCCAACTCACTTCTTCAGAGGAGACCACATTACCAGTTTCTGTGGACCTTTCCAGAAATTGTTTTACATATATGAGCAGCTCAGAACATATACATACCCTGCTGGTTTATACTCCTCATGCTATTCTGTTCTTTGCTTTTTCCTAGGAGCCTCTGGGCACCTGGTGGAGGGTTATTTGCCGCTTTGCCTGGCAGCAGATGGGGATCTCCTCTGCCACAGGTTCTTGAGGCTCTGCTCTGTTACACCTTTCAGGGAGGGAGGGAGAAGCTGGAGCTTGAATTCTCCAACCTTTGCCCCATTCTGGGGTGTTCTCCCTTGGGAAGGAATGAGGCTGTATAGCATAGGTGTCAAAATGCACACTGCTGGGCAGATGTGATTTCAAATATGGGCTCATATTGGTTGTGTGACCTTGGGCAAGTACTTCATGCCTCTGAGCCTCAGTCTCAGCATTTGTGAAATGGGGATGGCAACAGGCCCGTTGTGAGGACTAAGGAGACAGTGGTGGGAAGCCCTCAGCAGGAGTCTGTTGCACAGTGAGTGCTCAGTACAGCCTGCTCTGGTTCTTGGTGTCACGCTCATGCAGCTGCCATGTCTGAGCCTGGGCCTGGGGATGGCACTGCCACCTTTGTCCTGTGGCTGATGAGGATGGGCTGGGGCCAAGAGGCCCACCCAATGTGGAAACTCATTACATTTGATTGTTCTTCCTGGGACCTTGAAATGGAAGTGGTTGGGTGATCTCGGGCACTGAGAATGACCCTTCACAATACACACACATGACTACTGACTTCACAGAAAAAAAAGGAGCACAAGAGACTACTATGAGCAGCTGTGTGCCAACGAATTGGATGACCTACATGGAATGGACAAATTCCTAGAGGTATACGAACTACCAAAACTGACTTAAGAAGAAATAGAAAATCTGATTAGCCCTGTAACAAGTCAGGAGATTGAATCAGTAATCAAAAAACTCCCAGCAAAGAAAAACCTAGCACCAGATGGTTTCACTGGTGAATTATACCAAACATTTAAAAGAGAATTAACACCAATCCTTCTCAAACTCTTACGAGTAATTTAAAGAGGAGGGAACACTTCCTAACTAATTCTGTAAGGCCAGCATTACCCTTGTACAGAAGCTAGACAAAAATTCTACAAGAAAATAAAATCACAAACCAATATCCTTTATGAATATAGATGCAGAAATCTTCAACAAAATATTAGCAAACCAAATTCAGCAGCATGTTATAAGAATTATATGCCATGATCAGGTGGGTTTTATCCCAGGAATGCAAGGGTGATTCAATATATGAAAATCAATCAAAGTAATATGCCACATTAATAGAATGAAGGGGAAAAAACACATGATCATCTCAATTGATGCATAAAAAGCATTTGACAAAATCTAACACCCATTCATGATAAAATTGCTTAATAAACTAGTACTAGAAAAGAATGTCCTCAACATGATAAATGCCATATATGAAAAACTCACAGCTAACATCATTCTCAATGGTAAAAGACTGAAAGCTTTCCCACTAGGATCAGGAACAAAACAAGGATGTCTGCTTTCATCACTTCTATTCAAGATCAGAAACTTCGATTCAACATAACACTGGAAGTTCTTAGCTACAGCAATCAGGCAAGAAAAAGAAATAAAAGGCATCTAAATTGGAAAGGAAGAAGTAAAACTCTCTACTTATAGATGACATGATCTTATATCTAGAAAACCCTAAAGAATCCATACACACATAAAAAATATTAGAGCTAATAAACAAATTCAGCAAAGTTGCAGGATACAAAGTCAACACGCAAAAATCAGTTGTGGCTGGGCATGAAGGATGCCTGTTATCCCAGCACTTTGGGAGGCCAAGGTGGAAAGGTTACTTGAGGCCAGGAGTCTGAGATCAGCCTGGGCAACATAGTGAGACCTGCTACAAAAATCATTTAAAAAAAAATTAGCTGGATGCAGTGGCATGCACCTGTAGTCCCAGCTACTCAGGAGGCTGAGGTGGGAGGATTGCTTGAGCCCAGGGGTTTGAGGTTGCAGTGAGCTGTGATCAAGCCATTGTTCTCCAGCCTGGGTGACAGAGTGAGACCCTGTCTCTAAAGAAAAAAAAAAAGCAGTTGTAATACCATATACTAGTAATGAACAATCCAAAAAGGAATTTAAGAAAACAATTCCATTTATAATAGCATCGAAAGAATAAGATATGTAGAAATAAATTTAATCAAGGAGGTGAAAGTCTTGTATACTGACAACTACAATATATTGCTTCATGAAATTAAAGACCTAAATAAATGGAAAGACATGCCATGTTTGATTAGAAGACTTAATACAGCTAAGATAACAGTATTACCCAAGGGAATACACAGATTCAATGCAATTCCCATCAAAATTCCAATAAGGGTTTTTTTTCCAGAAACGAAAAAAATCCATCCTTATATTCATATGGAATCTCAAGAGACCAAGAATATCCAAAACAATCTTGAAAAAGAACAGAATTGAAGGACTCACACTTTCTGATTTCAAGACTTACTACAATTTACAGTAATCAAAACAGTGGGGTACTGGCATAGGTTAGACATATAGACCATGGAATAGAACTGAGAGCCCAGAAACAAACCCTCACATATATTGTCGATTGATTTTTGACAAGGGTGCTAAGACCATTCACTGGGGAAAGAATAGTCTCTTCAACAAATGGTGCTGCCAAATCTGGATATCACAGGCAAAAGAATGAAGTTGGACCTTTACCTTACACCATATACAAAGATTAACTCAAAAATGGATCAAAGACCTAAATTTAAGAGCTAAGCTATAAAACTATTAGAAGAAAACATAGGTGCAAGTCTTCACAACCTTGGATTTGGTAATGGTTTCTTAATATGACACCAAAAGTACAGGCAACAAAAGAAATAGATAAATTGGTTATTAAAATTTTTTAATCAAAGGACACTGTCAAGAGAGTGAAGAAATAATCCACAGGATGAGAAAAAATATTTGCAAATCGTATGTCCGATCAGGGTTTAATATCCAAAATATATAAAGAACAACAGCTCAACAACAAAAAGACAAACAACCCAATTCAAAAATAAGCAAAGGACTTGAATAAACGTTTCTCCAAAGAAGACATACAATTGGCCAATAAGCACGTGAAATGGTGCTCAGCGTCATCGGTCATAGGGAAATGCAAATCAAAATAACTCCACACCTACTAGGATGGCTGTAATTTCTTTTTAAAGGAAAATAAGTTTTGGCAAGAATGTGGAGAAATTGCAATCCTTGTACATTGCCGGAGGGAATATAAAACGGTGCAGTTGCTGTGCAAAACAGTTAGATAATTCATCAAAAAGTTAAAAATTATTCACAATAGCCAAAAGCTGGAAACAACCCACGTTTCTGTCAACGGATGAATGGATGAACAAAATGTGGTATAGGCATATACATACAATAGAATATTATTCAGCCAAAAAAGGGAATGAAGTCCTGATACATAGTACAACATGAATTAATCTTGAAAACATGCTAAGTGAAATAAGCCAGACACAAAGAACCATATTGTGTGATTCCACTTGTATGAAATATCTAGGATAGGCAAACACGGAGATAGGAAGTAGATCAGAGGTTATCAGGACTGAGGGAAGAGGAGGAATGGCTATTGCTTAATGAGCCCAGAGTTTCTCTTTGGGGGTGATGGAAAATGTTGAAAATAGATAGTAGTGATGGTTGCATAATATTGTGAATGTACTTAATGCCACTGAATTGTATGCTTGAAAATGGTTAAAATGGCAAATTTTATGTTATGCACATTTCCACAATAAGAATACATATACAGCATTCAAGGAAGCTGTTTTTTAAAATTGAGATCTAATTCACATACATAAAAGAATGTTTTAAAGTGTGTAATTCAGAGGTTTTTAGCATATTCACAAAGTTGTGCAACCATCACCACTGCCTAATTCCAGATCATTTCATCACCTCAAAAAGAAATTCCATATCCATTAGCCGTGATTCCCCAGTCCCCCCTTCTCTCAGCCCCTGGCAAACACCGAACTACTTTCTCTTTCTATGGATTGCTATTCTGGACATACCACATACATGGAATCCTACAATATGTGGCCTTCCGTGTCTGGTTTTTTTCACTTGGCATAATGTTTTCAAGGTTCATCCATGTTGTGGCACGTATCAGTACCGCATTTTTAATGGCTGAATAATGTTCCACTGTATGGCGTATTTTGTTTATCCATTCATCAGTTGGCAGACCTTTGAGTTGTTTCCACTTTTGGCTATTGTAAATAGTGCTGCTGTGAACATTCATGTAGAGCAGCGGTCCCCAACCTTTTTGGCACCAGGAACCAGTTTCATGGCAGATAATTTTTCCATGGACTGGGGGTGGGGGTGGGGAGGGTTTCCGGATGATTTTAGCACATTACATTTATTGTGCAGGCAAACCTCTCTGCTAATGATAATCTGTATTTGCAGCCACTCTCCAGAGCTAGCATCACCACCTCAGCTCCACCTCAGATCATCAGGCATTAGATTCTCCTACTGAGCGCGCTACCTAGATCCCTCGCATGCGAAGTTTACAGTAGGGTTCACGCTCCTATGAGCATCTAATGCCACTGCTGATCTGACAGGAGGTGGAGCTTATGCTGTGGTGCCAGCGATGGGGAGCGGCTGTAAATACAGACGAAACTTCCTTCGCTAGCAGGCCGCTCACCTCCTGCTGTGTGGCTCAGTTCCTAACGGGCCACAGACCAGTACCAGTCTGAGGCCCAGGGATTGGGAACCACAGATGTATAAGTATCTGTTTGAAATTCTTTTAGGCATATACCCAGGTGGGAAATACTGGGTCATAAGGTAATTCTAGGTTTGACTTTTCGAGGAACCACCAAATTTTTTTCCACAGCAGTTGAGTCATTTTACATTTCCACCAGCAATGGATAAGGGTTCCAATTTCTCCACATCCTTGCTAAAAGTTTCCATTTTTTTTTATTATAGCTATCCTTTAGTGGATGTGAAGTGGTACCTCATTATAGTTTTGATTTGCATTTCCCTAATGACTAATGTTGTTGATCTGTCTTTTCATGTGTTTGTTGGCCATTTATATATCTCTTTGGAGGACTGTTTATTCAAGTCCTTTGCCCATTTTTGAATTGGGTTGTTTGTCTTTTTGTGTTGATAAGAGTTCTGGATAAGAGTTATGTGTTCTAGATACTAGACTCTTATCAGATAGATCATCAGGTCTTTGTTTCATTTTGAGTTAATTTTTGTATATGGCATGTGGATATCCAGTTGTCCCAGCACCATTTGTTAAAAAGACTGTGCTTTCCTCCATTGAATTGTCACAGCACCCTTGTCAAATATCAGTTGACAACAAAAATAAGTATATACATACACTCTCAATTCTGTTCTATTGATCTATTTGTCCTCGAGCAAGTTTCACACAGTCTTGATTACTGTAACTTTGTTGTAATTATTTATATGGGGAAGCATGAGTCCTCTAGATTTATTCTTCCTTTGCAAGATGGTTTTGGTTATTTTGAGTTCCTTGCATTTCTACATGAAATTTCAGATCAGCTTGTCAATTCCTGTGAAAAAAGGTACCTGGGATTTTGATAGGGAATGAGTTGAATCTGTAGATCAATTTGGGGAGTATTAACATATATCTTAACAATATTAAGTCTTCCAAGCCATGAACAGGGGAAGTCTTTCCATTTATTTACATCCTTTTCAATTGTTTTCAGTGATGCTTTGTGGTTTTCATTGTCTCCAGTCTGACTGTGCTGTTTTTATAATCACATAGAAAATGTTTGGAGTATGACAAAGGGGTGTGGGTAGAAATGGCAATCGGAACTGAGTTGGCTTGGGAAGATGTGACCTGGGTCGGGGATGACTTGGCTGCAGGGGCCCCTCTGGAAAAGGAGGTTCTGTTCTTGGGGCAGGGTTGGAATTTGCGACTCTCCCCTGCCCTGTGAGATCCCAGATGGGGGAACTGGGCTAGTTGCATGACTGGGCCTGGAGGAGTGGAAAAGTCCACAGGTAGATGGGGAGAGCGCTGGGCTTGGGTTTTTCCTGTGGGACCCAGGCCAGCTGCCTGTGACATGGGAGGTGTGCTGCCTGGTCCCCTGGCCCCAGGCTATCCAGCACATTGCCTTTTCTCAGTGCCCAGCAGGGAGAGCCCCTAACAAACCACATGGCTGGGAAACGGTCCCCACGCAGTTTTCCCTCTGCTGCATCTCCACGCCTTGGTTTTGCTCCCATCATTCCCTCTGCCTGGCCTGTTTGTTCCTTTCCCATCCTACCACCTGAATCCTCCCATCCTTCTGGGTACCTTTTCCAAAAAGCCTTCTGTGGCCCCCCCCGTACCACTGCTTTCAGGGGGATGCTCTCCCTCCTCTGGGCTCCTCCAGCACTGAGCTCAGATGGCTGACGTGGGGGTCTGGGCCCCTTACTATCAAGGTGATGAGCTTACATCAAGGTGTTGAGCTTCCCAAGGGCCCCCAGTCCCATCAGGCCCCAAGCATGGGGTAGCATCTGGCTGCCTGGCAATGCCTATGCCCTGTGCTTGGTTGATGGCACACAGGGCAGGATGTGCAAATCATGATGACTCCCCTACCCCACATTCTGTCCAGACACTGGGAGCTCTGGGCCAGAGGTTCCTAAACACCTACCTGTGGTGAACCTGTAGCCTCAGAATCCACCAGGCAATTATGAAAAGTTCAAATACTTAGGCCCTGCTGCCCTAGAGTCTGGCTCAGAAGGGCCCAGGAGTCTGTGTTTTACCAAGTTCGTCAGGGATCCTGTTGGGTAGCCAGGTTTGGAAGCTACTGGGGCTGGCAAATCTTGGTCATTTTAGTCCAGTTTGCTTTCTTTCTGCCCTCTATCATGCCAGGCTGTGTGTTTCTAGGGTGGCATATGGACATGGATCCCTTCCCTTGGTGACCCCCCAAATAACCCTATAAACCCCCTCACCCTCAAATCTCTCCCTTCCTCTCCATTATGACCTTTATGGAGGCTCATTTCCCCTGCCTGTCAAATTCATAGCCCTTAAATCTTCCTTCCTATAGAAAGGCCTCCTGGCTTACCTCCCCATACTCTGTGATCACAGATATCCACACGTGGTCATTAAAAATATAGAAATATAATAGTAAGGAGTATGATATAATAATATATAATATGTATGGGTTATATTACAGGAAATTTTATTATAGCATATGTTTATGTTATATATGGCATGTATTTTTATTACATTACAGCTAGATATATTACAGGCATTTAGGCCTAGTGCATAGATTTACAGGTTAATCATGATATGGTAGAGCTGAGAAAGCCCATCTAGTCTGTTACATCCTTTCTTCCCCATTTCACAGATAGGTAGATTGAGGCCTAGGTGCATAGGTAATGAGGCTCAGATGACTGAGAATCCTGGGTCCCCAAGCCCTGCTCCCTTGGATGTAAGCCCACTCAGGTTTGTGTAGGCCTCCCTGCTCCCCAGCTCTGCCCCCACTTCTCTGACTCATGGTGCCTGCCCGGCTCATGGCAGCTCCAAGGTCTAGGGAGGGGAGGCAGAGGGCAATCCTGAGCCCCATCCAGCCCCCAGTGTGAACGAGGGCCAGGGCCCATCTGCACAGCTGGAGCCACTTACCCAGCTGTTTATGGGTCTCTGCCTCTGGTGTTTATAGTTCCGCCTTTGGGTCTGCTTCAAGTCCCCAGTAATTAGAACAATGCCCCAGGAGGTGTTGGGGGGTGGTGGGAGCCTGCTGGACGGGGAGCAGTGGGCTGGGCCTGTGCCCCGGCTTCTGCATTGTCTGGTTCCAATGAGGACTTCAGGCTTTTCACAAGGACACAGGAAGGACAGCAAGATGGCGCACAGCAAGAGCGTGTGAGAAACAGACACACGTGGTGGGGAGAAAGAGGAAGGGAGGAAAAGGCTAAAAATTCGTCTGCCGTGACTTAGGCACTTAGGACAGGCAAAAACCTGGGCCAAATCTTTCCTTTATAAGAAAGTACATTTTTTTCCATCACAAAAGTTATAAATGTCCATTGTAGAAACTTTAGAACATACAGATACATAAGAAGAAAATTTAAATGTCTGTATCCCAACACCCCGGGATAACCACTGTTTCAGGACTTTTGCTTTCTATCTGATACACAAAGTTGTTTTTGCAAAAAGGAGAATATGTATATACTCTGTTTTACAAACCTCTTTTTAATCATAATTAATTATCAACATCTTTACATGGTATTAAATATTTTTCTACTGCACCAAATTGTGTTATTTTTATTGTAATACAAGATTATTGTGAAAGAATTGCAATCATTAGTGAACAAATTCAAAAGCACAAGTGTCCCCCTCATCTCTGTCCCCAGGGTAAATTCTAACTCTTTGATGGAGTCCCTCAGACATTCTCCTATGTACATTACAAATTTATGTACGTGGTGTAGCTGTGCCATCGTTTATTTAAATGATCCCCTCGCATTGGGCATTGAAGTTAGGTGCACAGCTGCGGCTTGAAGCCTATAAGCAGCCAGTGTGACTAGGGAAACTTCCTGGTACCAAGAGCAGATCAGTTTTATCCCAGAAAGTCCCATCAGGGCAGCCTGATGAGCAATGTCCTCAACAACATGTTGCCAGTAAACACAGGAATGAGTTCTGATGGGCTGTTTCCTTGTAAAGGCTTGTTTGCTCTTACTTTTTAAATTAATTCAAATATTATAATACACATTCACTGTAGAAAAATTTTGAAATACAGATAAGCAAACTTAAGAAAATGAAAATCACCCATACTATGGAAATAAGCACTGCCCACATTTGGTGTTTGTAATGTTTATTGGGTGGTTGGTCTACGTCTCCCACACTGTGCTAAGTGGCTAGCATGCATCAGTATTGTTCCTGTTTTACAAATGGCGTGCCTCTGTCTTCTTAGGTTTGGTGAATTGCCCAAAGTCTCCTGGCTACAAGGAGGCAGAGTCTCCCCAAGGACCCAGGCCTCCAGCTGCTGAGTCTGTGCTCTAAAGTGCCCCTTGTGCCACACCTCTCAGGGGCTTTCACACATCTGCCTGGAGGGTTTTTCCCTTCCAACATAAGATTTTATAATCTGCTTTTTTCACTTAGAGATAAATTGTGACCATCTCCTGGTGTTGTTAAATATTCTTCTTCATGGATTCAGTTTTGTGATTTTACCACACTTTATTTAATTGTCAAATATGTGGGTTATTTTAGATTTTTTAGTATCATAAACAAAGCCATGCTGAACATTTCTGTGGCTCAACCCTTGAGCACGTCCACAGTTATGTCCACAGGGCTGTTTTCTCCAATGGCCCTCACTGAGCCATTATACCAAAGGGCAAGGGGGGTTGGGTGACCCTGGGTGGGGGAGGGGGCACCCGATGAGGTGTGCACACCCAGTTTTCGGCTGGGCCCGATTCAGCTTGAGGGAGATAACCTAGTCTATGTAGAAGACAGCAGGACGGCTTGTTCTTAAACAGTCTTCCAGAAATGGTCCCTCAGCTGAGCTCAGAGAACCACTAAACAGCTGGGAGTTAGAAATGACCCCTCTGCAAATGACGCCCATGTAGACATATGAGTGCAGCCGCCACGGCTCTGCAGATAGTTGGGTTAGAAGAGGAACAAGAGAAAACCACTCTGAAAAGGTGGCGTCTCTGTCTGCAACAGAGGGAAGAGGATTCAGTTCCTTCCTCTGCAGAGATGGATTCTGAATTTGGGGCAACTCCCAGAGGACCCAGGGCTCTGCTCCTAGAAGCACTCGTGCGGATGTTCCAGGGGACAGAGAACAGTGGGGCCTAACCTAGTCATTGTGGTGCACGGGGTGCTTGGCTGAGTCTCGGAGGACTAGTTCACAAGGGTAGACAGGAGAGGGTTCCAGGCAGGGGAAGGATGAGCCCAGCCTGGCGGTGGGAGACTGAGGCCAAGGCTGCTAAGAACCTGACAGCCTCGGCCTGCAGAGCGGAGGTTAGGGGCAGGGGTGCTGTGGGCACGGCTGGGGGTGATGGGAGTCTGCACTTCACCCCGTGGGGACGGGACGCTACTCCAGTTCAGTAAGGAGAGTCACGATGAGGTTAGGGCCTCCCCCATTTCCTGAGTTCTCAAACACCCCGGAGCCCCTTCCCTGTGTCAGGCTGTGTGGGGGCTGGGGTGAGGCAGGGAGAACGTGGTCCTCGGCCCTGGGGACTGGGCCTTTTGAAGCTCTGTGGGCGGGAAGGAGGCCGAGCAGGGATGCCAGGGGGAGAAGGCGCTCTCCACCCACCTGGGCCCGCTGCCCTGTGCTGGCCACCCCAGTGGGAGGTGGTGTGGAGGCGAGCTGGGTTCTGGAGCCGTGTGTGTGTGTGTGTGTGTGTGTGTGTGTGTGTGTGTGTGTGTGTGGCTACACATCCCGGCTCCGCCTCTCCTCAGCTGTGTGGCTGTGGCCTGGTTGCCTACCCTGTCTGAGTCATAGTTTCATTATATGTCATTGGGAACTATGATAAAAGAAAGGATTAAATGAGATAGGGCATGTAATGCCCGGAAGTGCTCAGTACATGTTAGTTGTTACCATCTGCAGCTCTGTCTGCAACAGTGCAGGCGGCAGGGCCTTCGTGGAGCTGGGGTCTGTTCCTCCAGCTCTCTTTGTGAGGCCCCTTTGACGTGGGGAGGGAGCTGCAGAGGCCTAGGCCAGGAGCTGAGGAAACCAGAGAGTCGACTGTAGCCTCCCCGTTCACAAATGCCACCCCCAGCCTCTTTGGAGGCCAGCCCCTTGCTCCAAGCTGGGTCCTCTCCACTCTCACAGGAAATTGAGTTTGTGAGCTCCCTGACAGGTTGGGCTGGCCTCTAGGTATGAAGTACATACTATGTGCCAGGCCCACAGTGTGCGCCAAGCATCCTGTCACTGAGTAAGGGGCTCTAGTATTGCCCTTTTATCCAGAAGGTGGAGCCAAGGCTCAGAGAGGTCTGTGAGTTGCCCAGACTCAGACTGTGGGTGGCAGGGCCAGGAACCCAGCCCTGTCTGTCTGGCCATAGGCCCTGGCTCGTGACTGCTATGCTGTGCTGTCCTGCCCCCCGCCTGGGGTCCCCTCACATTCCTCCCTCCTCAAGCCTGCCCCACCTGGCCCACCCTGGCCCTGCCATGGAGGGGAGCCCTGTGGCGCTCTCACAAGGCACCATTCATCCAGGCAGGCTGCTGATTAAAACCATGTGTGGTGTGGCCGGCCAAAGTGGCGGCAGCTCCGGAAGCCAGGCCTGGCCCAGGACCTGTGGGCCCTGAGAGGGCTGGAGGAGGGGGTCCTGCTGACCCTCAGGCCTGCCAGGCTGGGGGTACTCTGGGGCAGGGCTGACCTCCCCCTACCATGTACATATACCAAGGGGACTCTGAGCTGAGACCCTGACTCCTGGGCCTAGGCTGGGGATGTGGAAGGCAAGAGAGGGCCCCACCAGGTGTGGGTGGGGAACTAGGCTTGGAATGCCTCAGGCCCTTGCAAGGCCCTTTCCAAGGCTGCCCGGGAAGGACAGGCCCTGTCGACAGGGTTTGGTTTCTAAGGAAAGTGTGTGTGTGTGTGTGTGTGTGTGTATGCACCTACTCCCATGCATGCATGTGCATGTGTGCTGAAATCTATGCAGGGTGCCCCTGAGCCCCTGGACTCATGATCACTTAAGGGTTTCCAAAGGACAATTTGGTGCGGTGGTTAAGACCATGGGCTCTGAAGGCTCACAGACCTGGGTCTGTGTTCCACTTCTGCTGCTTCTGGACTGTGAGAGCAGAGGCAAGCTGCCCAGCCTCTCTGAGCCCCCTTCCTCATTCACCAAATAATGGCAGAGGCCTGGTCAGACTAGCCGAGCAAAGGTGGAGCCACATTGGTTGGGGTGGACTTTTATTTAATTTAATTTATTTATTTTTAATTATTTATTTATTTATTTTTTTGTAGAGACAGTCTTGCTATGTTGCCCAGGCTGGCCTTGGACCCCTGGCCTCAAGAGATCCTCCTGCCTCGGCCTCCCAAAGTGCTGGGACTATAAGTATGAGCCACTGCACCCGGCCAAGGGTGGGCTTTTAGATGCTCATGGCTGGCCTCACTGGTCCCCAGCCCCAGGGCCTGTAAGTCCTTTTGGCCCTGACTCCTGACCTCTGAGCTGTGGCCTGTCAAGGAGCTGGGAGCGTGCTAAGCATGGGGCGTCTGGGTTTTCTCTGAGGCTTGAAGGTGCCAGTTAGTGGGGGTGAGCAGGGGAGTGTTGGACCCCAGCCCGGCATGAGGTGCAGCTGGATTAGCTACCCCCACCCAGGCCAAGAACAGAGTGGGGCATTGTTCACAGGGCCGCCTCCCCTGGCACTGGGGCCCCCACAGGAAAGGGTGGGCGGGTAGGCTAGGCCATGGCCGGCACTGACCACAGGCTTGGCTGAACTGGGACCCTTCAGGGGCCTGGTCTCTCAGAAGGCATCCTGGTTTCTAAAGGAACGCATGTTCTACTGGGCAACTCAGGCCCTCTCTAGCCTGAGGCTGGGGAGAGGGATGGTTTGAGGGCATTTGGTCCTGACCAGGCAATTTTCATGGGATGTCCTCAGCACCTTCTCCCAAGGGTGGGCCTAGCCCCCAAATAGGAGCTCCCTGGAGCTAGGGGTTCCTCTGACTCTACCCTGCACACCAAGGCCAGGTTTTCCAACATCAAACCTGGAAGAGCCCTGCCCCTTCTTACACAGGGTGATGCTGAGTGCAGGAGGAAGGGGGTGCCATGTCATGCAGAGTCCATGAGCAGAAGTTCAGTGTTTCCCTTCGTGGTGGGCTGCTGGGGTGATGGGAGTGAGCAAATGTCTGTTGTGAGGAGGCAGCCCAGAGCTTGTGTGGAACAGCCTCTACCTCCCAGCTGTGTGACTGGGGTGGCCACTTGCCCTCTCTGAGCCTCTATGTCCTCCTCCTAAAGCAGAGAAGAGAATCCCACTGCAGGGGACTCTGTGAGGACTGAGAAGATGAGTCAGTGATGCAGAGCCTCAGATGAAGAGTGTGCTCTGGAGGCAACCTGGGTTCAAACCCCAGCTTTTCCCCTTGCCAGTTTTATGACCTTGGGCAAGTCACATTCTTGTAGAAAAAAAGAATTCAAAAAATCTTCCACATGGTATTGTTGGGGAAACAAATCAGCTGATATATAGTCATGGGCTTGCCATCACTTTTTTTTCTTTAATTTTAATTTTTAGAGATAGGGTCTTGCTGTGTTGCCCAGGCCGGCCTTGAACTCTAGAGCTCAAGCAATCCTTCTACCTCAGCCTCCCACGTAGCTGGGACTACAAGCTTGTCATCACTTTTGGTACATGTTGTGATGGTCAGTTTTATGTGCCAACTTGGCTAGGCTAAGGTCCCCAGATATTCAGTTAGGTACTATTCTAGGTGTTGCTGTGAAGGTATCTTGTAGATGTGATTAAAGTGCATAATCAGCTGTAGACACCAGCTTCAGCTTGTGCTGTGCCCTAGAGTTCCAGTTTGCCCTTCCTGAGGGCTTGCCCTACTGTATTAGTCAGGGTTCTTCAGAGAAACAGAACCAAGAGGATGTGTGTGTGTGTGTGTGTGCGTGTGTATTTATACAAATATAAAAAGATTTGTTATAAGGAATTGGCTTACGAGATTATGGAGGCTGACCAGTCCCAAGATCTGCAGTGTGCAAGCTGGAGACCCAGGAGAGCGGATGGTGTAGTTCTGGTCTGAGTCTGAAGGCCTGAGAAGCAGGAGAGCTGATGTTTTGGTTCAAATCCAAAGGCAAGAAAAAGCTGATGCCCCAGTTTCAAGGCAGTCAGGCAGAAAGAATTCTCCCTTACTTGAGGGAGGGGCGGCCTTTTTGTTCTAGTTAGGCCTTCACCTGATTGGATGAGGCCACATTGGGGAGGGCAATCTGCTTTACTCAGTCCAGTGATTCAAATATTAATCTCATCCAAAAACATCCTCCTGGAAATATCCAGAATAATGTTTGACCACTGGGGACCCCATGGCCCAGTTAAGCTGACACAAAATTAACCATCACACCTATGGATTTCAGACTTGCCTAGTCAGCCCCTACAATCACATAAGCCAAGTCCTTGCAATATGTCTCTCACTGTATGTCTCTTGCTGGTGTGTTTCTCTGGCTGAACCCTGAGTGATGCACATGGCGAGCTGTAGTAAGGGTAGCAATTGTCATGATTATCATCTTCTCTGAGTAGTCCCTAGCAATGGGTCTGCACATAGTAGGTTCTTGACAAACACCAAGGAGTCCCACCTTATAAGGGGAGCAGAAGTTTCTTCCATGACTCCAAAGGGGTCATGGAAGAAAGGCAGCAAGGACAAGTCCCTTCCCAAGCCTTCAGCCTCACCAACCTACCCATGTTCCCACACCACGACCAGGCTGGCTTCTCTGGGTGCCAAACACACGAAGAAGAACTACTCATATCACTCCATTGCATGCCAGGCCCTTTACTGAATACCTCACCTATTAACTAATTAAATTTTTACAATAGCCCTTTGAGGTGGCTACTGTAATTCTCCCCATTTCACAGAAGGGGAAACTAAGTCTCGGGGGAGCTCATTATGTGCCCAAGAAGTCATAGGTGGGATGTGGAAAAACAGGGGCCAACCAGAATAAGATTCTCCACAGTGCTGCCTTTCTGGTAGCTCTGGGCCTGCCACTTGAAGACACTGCAAGAGGTTTTGGAGCAACAGCGATAGGTTCCTTCTGTTTTCCCCCTTTACAAGCTGGTAGTGTTGGTCTATGGAGCTTTGATCTCAGTTTGAATTCCAGCTTTAACTCTTGAGTGTGGATTCATCTTTGCATCCTGAGTATTTGGCATGTAGTAGGTGTTCAATACATTTTAATTCTCACATTTTTTTTTTCTGGGCCTCAGTTTTCTCAGTTATACAATGGGAATCTTGATATAGTCCTTGAGCTTTTTAGGTGTCCAATACATTGATTTCCTTCTTTCTCATTTACTCTTGCCACTTCCCTTGTGTATGCACACGTCTTTCCTTTCCATTACCACTCCCTGGTGGATGTAGGAGAGGAAAAGAAAGTGTAAGAAAGGAGGGGAGAGATAAAGGACATAAAGAAGAAAAGGGCCAAGACAGGGACGTCCACCTCCTCTACTCAACATTAAACTAGAGGTCCTAGTCAGGACAATCAATCAAGGAAAAAAAACAAAATGCATCCAAATTGAAAGGCATCTTTATTCACAGATGACATGATCTTGTATATAGAAAATCCTAAGGAATCCACTAAAAAACTATTCAAATTAATAAACCAGTTTAGTAATGTTACAGGATACAAGATCAATATACAAAAATCAGGTCTAGCATGGTGGTGCATGCCTGTAATCCCAGCTTCTTGGGAGGCTGAGGCAGGAGGATCACTTCAGCCCAAGAGTTTGAGGCTAGCTTGGGCATCATAGCAAGACCCCATCTCTGGAAAAAAAAGAAAAATCAATTGTATTTCTATACATTCTTAATGAACAATCCAGAAATTAAATCAAGAAAACAATTCTATTTACAGTAGCATTAAAAAGAATAAAATACATATAAATAAATTTACCAGAAGAGGTACAAAACTTACACTCTGAAAACTACAAAATTTGTTGAAAGAAATTAAATTTCTAAATAAATGGAAAAAATCATATCTTCATGGACTGGAAGACTCAATTAACATCATTAAGGTGGCAATACTCCCTAAACTGACCTACAGATTCAAAACTATCCCTATCTAAATGCCAGCTGACGTCTTTGTAAAAATTGATAAGCTGATTCTAAAATTCATATGGAATTTCAAGGGATGGAGAATAGCTAAAACAATCCTGAAAAAGAAGAGTAAGGCAGGAGGACCGACACTTCCAGAGTACTGCAAAGCAATGGTGCTGGTGTGGTCCTGGCACAAGGATATATATATCTCGATGAAATAGAACTGAGTCCAGAAATAAATCCATCTATGGTCAACTGATTTTCGACAAGGGTGCCAAGACCATTCAGTGGGGAAAGAAGAGTGTTTTCCACAGAAGAGAAAGGCAAGGCAGCTTGGGTTTGGGAATCAGGCAGACTCACCATTGTCTCACTGTGCGACTCTGAGCAAGTGACCTCATATCTCTGAGCCTGAGTTCTCTCATCTGTTAAGGTGAGGATGAGGAGAGATGGCTCATCCCACAGGCATAGACACTCGAGATCTGCCCCTGACATGTGGAAGGCTTAGCAGAGCTGGCCCCGTGGGCAAGTCCAAGAGGGCAGGGGGCATGGTGGGAACGGGACGTGCTAGTGAGAGTTAGGGTCTAGTGTTCCTTCCAGGTCCCTCTGGGGAGCCCCTTTCCTTGGGAACAGGCAGGGCCTGTGGGGCTTGAGTCTGCAGACCCGGCTTGGCAGAGCTCTGTGGGCTGGTAATAAATGAACAGAAAAGGAGATTCCATTACGCAGGAATGTCTGGGGAGGGGATGGGGAAGGAGCCAGCTCCTCTCCCAGCACCAGCCAGGCCTGCAGCTTTGATTGATGTGCCTTGTACCACAGCAGCCGAGGGCCTGGTGGAAGGAGGGCCCCTTGTTCACCCCTCCTGGAGCTAGGCCAGCAGCCAGATGTTCTGGCCTTTGGGGAGCTAGAATGGGGGCAGGGGAGGCCGGCAGTGGGCCAGAGGGCAGCTGCCCAGATGTGGAACCTTTCTGACTCCTTCTTCTGAGCAGCTGGGCTCAGGTGGCATTGGTTCCACTGCTGACCTTTGGCCAGGGGCCGTGTCTCCCTGGGCTTTGACTGTTCAGAACTGGGGATGGGGGTCCTCACCCACTCTGGACTGCTGGGAGAGGCACAGAGCTGCCCAGGAAAGGGCTTTTAGCTCCAAAGAGGAAAATGCCCCACCTGCCCATGGTTCTTACATTATTCTGGCCAGAGCCACAGGGAGAGGTGTGACCAGGGCCTGAGGTCTCCATGGAATAGAGAAATCCAGGTGAGGCCTTGGATTTGTGATTTGGGGAGTGGGTCTGGAGCACATTCGGGACTGCTCAGAGAAGGTTCTTCCTGTTAAGGTAGACCTAAGGCTTGTGGCCCCATGGGCTCTTCTCAAACACTACGATTGTAGCAAAGAGTTGCACGGCACCATCTCTGGTCCTTCCAATGATTTTATTATTAAACACATAATAACTAGAAGAGAAGAGAAAAAGAAATATATGGAGCAACCAAAAAAAAGAATCAAATATCACCTAAGATTCCCTATTTAGAATGAGTAACTACTAATATGTTGGTGTAAATTCCTCTATTATTTATATTCTGGGTGTATATATTAGGTCATTAAATATGAAATGTCTGATTTCAAATCAAAGTGTAGTTTATTATATTTCAAACAAGAAGCAGTATAATTAATCAAAGTACACGCCTAAACTACCGACACAGTTTTGCCATCTTACCGGTAGCTGTTTAGGCCAGCAGCAAAGAAGCCTGGAGAGTGCGTAGCAATAAAATCGTGAAAGGCGTTTTCCATAGCTTGTTGAGAATTGAATATTTCTCCTTGCAAGAAGTGTTGCAAAGCCTGGAAGAAGTGGTAGTCAGCTGGTGAATACCGTGGATGACAGAGAGTTTCCAAGTCCAGCTTCTGTAGTTTGAGCAACGTTATTTTTTGTGATATGTGGTCTTGCAAGAGGATTGGCCTGTCTCTATTGACCAATCTCGGCTGCTTAATCACAAGTATCCTCATCATTTTGTCCAATTGGTTGCAGTAGACATCCGCTGTAATCGACTGACCAGGTTTCATGAAGCTGTAGTGGATAATACCAGTGCTAGACCACCAAACAGACACCATTAGGTTTTTTTGATGAATATTAGGTTTTGGACTGTGTTTCAACACTTCATATTTATCCAACCATTGTGCCAAACTCTTGCGATTGTCAAAAAGAATCCATTTTTCATCACACATAACAAAACGGTGTAGAAACGGTTTGCCTTTATGTCGTGACAGCAAAGAAAGGCAAGCTTCCAGACAGTTTCTCTTCTGATGCTCGTTTAATTCATGCGGTGCCCATCTATCCAGCTTCTTTACCTTGCCGATTTGTTTCAAATGATCCAGTATTGTTGGAATAGTAACGTCAAACCTTGCTGCTAATTCATGCATAGGTTGAGATAGATTGGCTTTCACTACAGCTTTCAGCTCATCATTATTCACCTTGGTCTCAGGTCACCCACGTGGCTCATTTTCAAGATTAAAATCACCAGAACGGGACGTCTCAAACCATTGATGTACTGTGCATTCATTAGCCACATCCTTCCCAAACACTTTGTTGATATTTCCAGCTGTCTGAGCTGCACTGGTTCCACAATGGAACTGATATTCGAAAGTAACACGAATTTTTGACTTATCCATGGTTTCATAAAAATTGCTCTAAAAAAAAATTTAAAGATAATCACAAGCCAAAATATGCATTTGAAAGAATGAGGATGTACCTTCACCAAAAAAACCCCCAAAAAACCAATAAGTGTCAAAGTGAAATGTCAGAGAGATCAGCTGTCCAACTTAGTACTTAAGGAAATTGGACATTCCATACTTAATAACCCAATAAATATTTATGTATGTAGACTTTTAAAAAAAGTGGGCTCATGATAAATGTCTAGCTCCATAAGCGGCCTTTCTTCACTCAACAGCAGTCGTGCACATCTGCCCATGTTAGGAAATGTAGATCCACATCACCCTTTTTAGTGCTTTTCCGTTGTGTAGCTGCCCCATGTTGTTGGGCTGTTATGTGATTTTCAAAATTTCCATAATATGGACAATGCAGCACTGAATACCTTTGTACCTGCACCTTTGTACACATGTGGATTATTTCCGTAGGATAAATTCCAAGAAGTAGAACTGCTCAAAGGGTGTGTCATATGAACTAATTCAACTTGCACACACAGGCCCTGGTTCCCCCAGCTCTGTTCGTGTCTGTCCCTCGATGTCCACTGGGCCCTGACCCCACCTTTGGAGGAAGGCAGTTGGTAGTGCCTGCAGGGCCCCTCACCTGTGGCTGCGGTGGCACTCTGGCCAGATGGAGTGTGCCTGCAGGCCCAAAACACATCTTTCCCCGTTGTTCCCTCTCTAGAGGACACCACAGGGTGGGAAGGTCCTGGCCTGGAATGGAGGGTACCTTGGCTGTGTCCCCATCTGTGCCTGGGGGAGCCAGGGTCACAGTCCTCTTCAGTTCATACGGTCTGTGAATGAGAGCAGTTCCTCTGCAATCTGCCCGGCAGCAGGGACTTCTGTGACTGGCACAGAGACTGTGGTGGGCTTGAGGGCAGGACATCTGTGGCCTCGGCACTTGCCCCAGGCACAGGCCTGTGCGGTGACAAACCAGCTTCCTACCGACAGCCACGGGGAAGACCTGGCGAGTGTGAGGGCAGCTTATTCCTGGAGTGAGCTACTAAGGAAGACTCGGCCGCTCCTCCTTGGGGACAGGGATGTGTGACAAAGCAGCATGAGCTGTGCCCGCTCAGAGAAGGTTGGAGGAGGGTAATGGACTTGAGGATGACCTCACAAGACTTCCTGGAACCCGAAGATCCTGTCAATTGCATGGAGCCGGCACCTTTGGGGACATTCTCGTGCACACACTCTCATTTAATTTTGCATGCAGACCTGCTTGTCAACTACTGCCAGCAGCATGCTCTGCCCTTCACACACACGCACACACACACACACTTTCATTGCATCACACAAGCATGATCACACGCAGACACACAATAATAACATAATGATAATTGTAATACTCTATTTACTGAGCATTTACTATGTGCCAGGCCCTTCCCAGGCATTGTCTAATCCTCCCGTTGTTAGCTCTATTGCATGGATGAGGTGAAATCACTAGCCTAAGGTCACAGAGGTGCACAGCAGAGATGCCCCGCCCTTGGCACACACTGCCCCCTGCCCCCACTCAGACACACCCTCCCCCACCCCCACCCCCAGCCTGCTGTAGCTGAGTCCTCACCACATAAATCCCCCCATGCCTCACCCAGCCCTTGGTACACAGTTGAACAGACCTGGCTTGTCCAGATTTAGGCAGCTGGAGACTCAGTAAATCCAGGCTGTAAACCACCTTCTTGGCTTCTCATGTACACTCAGAGTTTTCCCCAGACACATGCTTCTGGATTGAACTCACCCTGTGTCGCTAAGTCCTTTCCCTTTCCCTCCCTCGTGCTCCCTGCCTCTCCTCTTCTCCCCTTTTGCTCCCTCAAGCCAACCTTGAGGACCTACCTACTGTGTGCCTGGCACTGAACTCGCTGCTGGGGCTGTGGTGGGGAGGGGAGCCCAGGTTCCCATCCTCAGGGAACTGACAGCCCCTCCAGTCATTCGAGGCCCAGAAGGAAGGAGCCTGCTCAAGGTCACTCGGCGAGGAGGCATGAGTGGCAGAGCCAGGCCTAATGGCTAAGGCTCCCGCTGCCCAGGCCAGGGCTACTGTTCGGGGAGACAGCACAGGCACGCCAGCAGAACCAGTGGTCTGAGGTGGTTTGTGCTGCATTCCAAATACATCCCTCAGCCTGGAATCCTAAGGGAGCTCAGAGTAGCCCTAATGGTTAATTCTATCTCCAGCGTGGTGGGTGTGTGTATGTGCCAGGCACTTTGTATGCATCGCTTACATCCCCAATAATCTAACAAGTAGATACTATTATTACCATCTTTCCCCCATTTTACGGGTAAAAAACCCAAGGCTTGCAGCCGGTCAAGACTCACACCTCGGTCTGTTTTCGCTAAAATCCCAGCTCTCCCGGCAGGCTGCGCTGCCTTGGCTGAGGAAGGGACCGGGGTGCCCGGCAGACGAAGGCTTTGCAAGGAGCTGGGATCTGAGCAGGCCCAAAGAAGGATGGGAGGAGAGAGGGGCATTCTGGGAAGTGGGCACTGTTTGAGCCAAGGTGTAGAGGCTGAAATGAGCCTGGTGAATCCTAGGACCAAGGAGGGGATGGAGCAGTCGGGGTGGAGGGGTTATGGCTGAGGGAGCCATGGGAGCGCTTGGCATCCTCTGACTCTTCCTTGGAGGAAGGACCAATGGGCAAGCCTGGCCCAGGTGCCCAGGTCTGGGGAGCCCTTGGAGACTCTGCCAGCGTTGGCCCCAGAGGAGCCGCCGGAGGCCCTGAGCTGGGCAAAGGTCTCCTTTGTGTCGTAAACCAGTCCCCATGGAAGGAGGAGCCAAGAGGCCCCTACTGGCTGTGCCACCCCCACAGAGGGACGCTGCCAGGGGCCAGCACAGGTACCAGGCTCTGAAGGTCCTCAGGACACATCGGCATCAAGTTCCCTGGGGTGTGGGGCAGCTGCAGGCCACCGTGCAGGGCTGGCGGAGGTGAGTGCCAGACAGAGGCTGCCCTTGTCCTTGGCAGACCTGGTGGGGCTGGAAAATGGGAAAAGGAGAAGGGAAACACCATCCCTGCCAGTTGTCTCTCTCTGGGAAGCTAAGGCCAATCCTGTGATGTGCTCAATCAAACCCCAGTGTCACAGGGCTTTGAATCAATCACACTGTACTAGAACCTGTAAAGGATTCAGGCAGGACCCTCCTAAGGCACACCCCGTGGGCTCACTTCCCACCTGGGTTCCCCCTCTTCTAGCTAAACGCCCTGTCATCCTTCAGGCCTCAGCCCAGGTGACTCCTCCTCAGGGAAGCCTGCCCTGATACCTGTCCCTACCCCCACCACAAACTGGAGATGTGGTCAAACTCCTCCAGAACATCACACTAAAACTGGGGCTTCTCCTACCATAGTTTGCAATTACACATACTCATTCGTGGGATTATTCGATTGATATTGTGCCCTTTTAGCTGCAAGCTCTGAGAAGGCAGGAGATATGTCTGTCATGTTTGCCAGAGTAGCCTCAGGCCCTGGAAACATTTGTTGAACAAATGGATGAATGGATGGGTAGACGTATATATGCATGCATGGAAGGATGGATGGTGGGTGGATGGGTGGGTGGGTGAGTGGAAGAACATGTAGATGAATGGCTGCTGGGTCGGTAGGTGGATGAATAGATGGGAGAGTGGATGGATGGGTGGGTGGGTGGAGGACGGAGGGCTGGGTGGCTGGATGTGTGGGTGGAGCTTTAGAATGTTACACTGTTAGAATGTTAATAATCATGAAACCTAGAATGCTGAAGTCATATACTTTTTATTGATTATATTGTTAAAATAAAACATAGCTCAGCATTATATTTGGAAAGGACAATTCCCTCTTCTAAGAGGTGAGCAGATAGTCTCTGAGAAGTAAAATAGGTGTGCCCAAGGTCACACAGCAAATTAGGTGACCCCAAATCCCTGTTTTCTCACCACTGTGTGAAACAGCCTCTGGGAGAGGGCTCAAAATCCCTCTCTGTCCAGTCCTACCTCTTCTGAGATTTCTATGTGACCTGGAACAAGTTGTTAAGACTCCATTTTCTCTTTAAAAGAAAAGATTGGCTTTTTCCCAGGACCAAAATCTAGCATTTCCCTTACATTCCCGGGAAGGCCAGGCTTGCTGGGTTTCGTCAGGCCTGGATGCAGAAGCCCCCCGCACTCTTTTTCAAAGCCTAGTGGAGCTGTTGGGGCGGCACACATGATTTTCCACTCTCTGGAGTGCCCTGGAGTGCAGGCTGTGGAAGGGCCCCTTAGTGCGTTTCTGGCTCCACACACCCTGCCTGGAACTTCCTTACAGCCCCAGACTCCTGCAACCCCAGCCCTGACCCCCTGAAGTTGGGGGGAGTGTTCTCTGGGTAGAATTCCCCCAGAGCCAGCCTCGAGCTGCCTGTCCCAGCCTGGAGGAAAAGGGGCTCCTCTGTTAGCAAGGGAGGGGCTTCTGTGGCAGCTGCGGAAGAAGGCAGGTCTTAAGTTTGCTCAGAGCCCTGGACACAGGACTGTGAGAGTCAGAAAGAAGGGGTCTCATTCTGTTGGTGTATGTTGGGGGAGAAGAACCATGCTATGTGGCAGAGGTGTAGGGGTGGGGTGTGGGGAGTGGGAGACAGAGGAGAGAAGAGGAGGCTGGGGTGGTGCTCCTAGTGGCTCCCAGGGGCCATAAAGTCAGGCTGAGGCCTTTGGACTTTATCCTGTACAGAGTACAGAACCATTTTTTTAAAAAAGGCTTTCACATTTTTTTGACATTAAAAAATTCATATAGCACACTCATTGTAAAAAAACAAAAAGCAAACAGTACAGCTGAATGTTCAATAAAAAATAAACTTCCCTTCCCCATCCCCCAGTTCCCTCCTGAGAAGCAACCCCTGTTGACAGGTCTTGTATACCCTTGGAGAAATGGTCCAAGCTATATTGATTCAGTGTATCCACCCCCTCCCTTTATAAGTGGTAGCATATTAAACACACCATTCTCTGCTCCAGTGTGTGCTTTATAGACTCTTTCTCAGCAGCGCATGTGTGCCTGTCTGTTTGGCCCCCACTTGCTGTCCTGCACATTGACGCTCCGTACTATGTCAGCAGTCCCTGCAGATGGATGTTGACATCGTTTCTAGGCTTTTGCTTCCACAAACAATCCTGCGATGAACATATTCTGGTGCATGAACCTTTGAGCATATGGGCTGCTACACGTGCTGGATAACTTCCTAGAAGTGGCACTGCTGGCCAGAGGGCATGTGAATTTAATTCAGCACATATCACCACATTGCCACTTCGGAAGGCTCTGAGCAGGGAATGACAGGTGGCCTCCTAGTCAATGCTGCCGATGCATTTGGCAGGTAGCGAAAAGAGCAAATTATTGGATTATGAGCCACACAGTCCTGAGGTCTGAGATGGGCTAAAGGATCTTCAAATGAGGGTTCCTTCCAAGCCCCCAGCTCCTGTGCTTTTGTGGTACTTTCTAGAGCTTTGGAGAGAGGGGTCCCAGGAGACCATTCCTTTGCTGTGGGGAGAGTTCCCCAGCTCACAGGCCATGCAAGGACCTGCATCCTCCAGGGGTGGCTGCAAACAGCCTAGTCAGAGGAGGACAGGCTGCCGACAGCTGCAAAGAGCCGAGTTCAGCCAAAACCCGCGCAGAGGGCTGCCAAAAGTTTCCTCTTTTCATTTTTCCAAGCCTTGTGCTTTGGGCTGGGGCACAGTGTCATCCTCATGTTTTCTATTACTTTACAAGGCTCCCATCAAAGCGCCAGCCGCGAGGGCCCTTTGATGTCTGGGCTAGAGCCTGCCTCTGCCTTGGGGAGAGGCATCTCTGCTGAGGAGCAAGAAGGGAGTGAAGGCTGAGACGGTCCCCATGCCGCGCCCCTGCATGTTCCCCTGGCTCCACTCCGGCTGGGACCCAGGCCCCTGGAGCGGGGCGGAGGGATCACCACTGCTTGGCCAAGCTGAAAGGTCTCTATGACAGAGCCCAGGAGGGGATGCAGAGGCCCAGGAAGGGCAAGGGCGCTGCTCCAGGCCACACAGCAGATTGGTAGACCACTCCAGCTCCAGTGGCGATCAGATGCTGGGCGGGACAGCAAAGGGATTTCTGCCAGGGTCGAGATGAGCCTGGCAGGCAGCCTTTGCTTCTCTTGGTCTCTCAGTTTCCCTACTTCACTTCCTAGAACTCTTTGGGGGCTGATACCCTGCAGCTGAGGGTGGCAGTTATATGCCGGTGTCTGCAGCCACTCTGCCTGGGTTCAAATCCTCGGCTCTGTCCCTTTTACCTATGTGACCTTGGGCAAGTTACTTAACACAGCCGGGCCTCTCTATCATTGAATAATGGCAATTCCCACCTCTGAGGGGCCCTGTGAGGGTGAAATGAGAGGATTTGCTGAAAGGACTTAGGACAGTGCCTGCTATGTGGACAGTCTCAGAAAGAGTGGCTCTTGTTGATGATGAAGAAGAAGTGGGTGAGGCTTTCTAGAGAAGGGGCTGGTGTGGAATAGACTTGCTGGTACACCCCCACCCCAGTCCTGATCTAGGGAGGGGCTGGGGTCTTCACTGCAGTCCAGGGAATTAGCTCCTTCTCTGCTCCCCTCCCACTCCCCACCTCTTATTCCAAGGCTCTCTTCTGAGCCTCAGGGTTGGAGGGCGTGGGGGACAGAGGAAAAGGTGCCAGGCATGGGGTGGGGGCACTGACGGTGTCTGGGCCGGAAGGTCTGTAGGTGGGGAGGGGTGTCTGGAGGACGTGGCCCTGCAGCCCTGACTCTTGGAGGCAGCCAGAGTGGAAGGGGGGTGGGATTCTTGGCAACGCTGAAAAGGTTTGGATTTGACTTGGAAACACATTGAGGAGTCCCTGGTGGCTGCCTCCTCAGAAACAGCCTCTCTGAAGTCGAGCCCGGGCCAGGGAGGCTGCTTTGTATAAAGGGGCTCTGGGGACCTCAGTGATGGAGAATGGGCTGAAACCTCTCCCCCAGAATTGCAACACACACAGCGAGAGCCTCGAGCCTCCGGCGCTTCCTGCAGGCCTACCCCGGGGGCTGGAGAATTCCAGCCATCCAGCAAGTGCAGGACAAGGGAGAGGGCATGGGAGGAAGGGACCCTGGAGCTCGAAGATGGGAAGAGAAGTGCCTTCTCAGACAGCCCCAGCCTTGGTCTCCTGGGCTCCACTTTCCTGCTTTTTGTCCTATCTGTGTTTAGCCTGTGATATTACTTATATAACATTTAAAAAATATGGATTCACTTTTTAAAACTTGAATACAATTATTTCAAAAGGAACTTAATATTGCTACTGTAAAGGGAAGACTTGAGTGTCTTGAGTATCACTTGCCATACACAGTAACCGTGTAAATAAAAGACAATAAAAACAAAACCATGTTGTTACATTTTACCTGAGCCCGGCTCACTCTCTGATGGAAAGGGAGATTAACAAGTGTGGGAGCTGTGTTACAGACAGACTAGCACTCAACGAAGGCTTTCTTCTTGATTAGACTTGCCAGATAAAGTACAAGACATCCAGTTAAATTTGAATTTCAGATAAACAATGAATAATTTTTTCGTATAAGTATGCCCCAAATATTGCAAAGGCCCTACTTATACTGAAAAAAAGTTATTTGTTCTTTATCTGAAATTCAGCTTTAACTGGGCATCCTGTATTTTTACTTTCTAAATCTGACAACTCTGTCCTTGATGAATGAAACAGTTTTTAAGAGTTTTTAAAGGGATAATTTTCTCATTGCTAGGAGATCAGATGTTTCCATGTGGTATCTCTATGCCACCAAAAAAAAAAAAAAAATTCTTGAGAATGACTGTTCTGCTTCAAGGTGGAATTAGACCAACGGGGCACACTAGTGTGGGAACTTGGAGGTAGGCAAGAGCATTCCAGTTGGGGGAAATGCTGAATGCTCCGGGGAGAAGGAGGCATTGCGGCTTGACCCTGAAAGTCAGCTAGTGCAAGGCAACAATCCCCTCTTTGACCCATGGCCTTAGGGACAGAGGACACTCCTCAGGGGTAAAGGCTGGACCCTGCTTTCAGAGGACAAAGGAGCTTGTGTTGCAGTGACTGTGGTTTGTGAGCATGAGTGACTGTGTGTGTGTTTACCCAAATCACACCCTCTCAAGACAGAAAAGGGTTTTTGAAGGCACCTCCTCTAACATTTCCTCCCACCTCTGCTCACCCTATGTGGGAATCTAAAACTTGTCTCCAGTGATGGGGTGCTCACTACCTACCAAGGTATCTCTTTCCATTATTGGGCAGCTTTGACTTGTACAAAGCTCTTCCTTAGACTGAACAGAAACCTACCTTCCTGTAATATCTCTGTAGATTTACTTATGCCTCCTGAATAAGGTGCTCCCCTCTGCCCCAGGATAATCCTTCAGAGATTTGTCAGCTGCGATGGTAGCCCACCGGAGACCCAATTCTTTGGATTGTACCTCTTGTGGGCTGGTCTCTGGCTTCCTCATTTACAGAGAAAGGGTCTTGGGATGCTAGCCTTGGGCCATATCTGGGGTGGCCCTGACACATATACTGTCTTCAGGCAGGGAGCAAGGAAGAGGCTGGTCACAGGAACAATGGGAGCCAAGGCCAGGACAGAATCAGGACAGGGTGGGAAGTTCCTTTCTTGCAGATGCTCAGTCTGCAGGAGTTGCAGGAGGAGCCCTGGAGACCTGGGTTCTGTTCCCCATGCAGTCCCTAATTTGCTGTGTGACTTCAGGGAGTCTCCCTTCCTTTCTGGGCCTTAGCTCTGTTTTATGTACTGTGAGTGGCTTGGCCTATTTCTACGGGTAAATACATTTGTGTCTGTTCTGATTGGTCGGTGCTGGCTGGAGTTCTGTAATAAGAAGGATTCTGAGGCAGTGTCTGGGTTTGGAGGGAACATGGACAGTGTGTGGCCAGTGGAATGACGGTCTGGGAGCTGCATAGGTGCCCGTCATGGTCTTGAGGGGGCTACTAGCTATGGCAGTGTATGGCTCTGGAATGACAAAACACCACAAAATGAGGTGGTTTGTGAAGTCAGATATAGGGTAGGGGATGTCCCTGCTGGGTGGAGGGGGCTGCCCTGCATGGCTATGCTGACCCTGGTGCTGTCCTTCTCCAGCCTGCAGAAGGTCAGATGTGTATTAGCTCCTGCCCTGCCACCCAGATGGCCAGAGGACAGAGGCACTCTGTGGGGTCCTGTGCACAGGCCAGGACTCACGCGTGAGGCAGGTGTGGAGGGCAGCAGGGGAGGCTGGCCGGGTGGGGCTGGGCGAGTGCAGATGGGGCTTCTCTGCCAGAGGGAGGATCTTTAGGGAACAGAAACTCGGGTCAGAGCTGGGGCTTGGCTGCTGCATAAAGGGGCTTTCTCTCCATCTCTGCCTTGCAGGGCCGGGAGGCTAGAAGAGGGGAAAGCCCAGACTCTGAGTATCTCAGAGGGGTCATACTGAGTCCTCAAGCTGGGCAGAATCCCTGAAAATCAACCAGTCTTTCCCCCAACCCACAGACAGGCCTTCCTGACAGAGGGCCAAAGACGTGGGTCTCATTACTTCCTTGGCCTCCTTTGCCCCTGGATCTGCTGAGGTCTCACTGTGTGGCCTCTGTCAAATCCCTTTCCGTCTCTGAGCCTCCATTTCCCCAGCTGTAGGAGGAAGGATTTGTGTAGATGGTCACTAAAAGCCCTCCCAGGTCTCACATTTGTAGACTCCAGGTTCTCCATCATCATCATAATATGCTCTTACAGTTTATAGAGCATTTTCTTATTGCCCACTTAGTTTATCTCTCAACAGCCTGGTGAGTGGGCATGGTGAGCAGTATCCCTCCAATTATTTATTTATTCATTTTTTTGAGGCCGGGTCTCACTTTGCCGCCCAGGCTGGAGTGCAGTGGCACTATCATAGCTCACTGCAGCCCTAAACTCCTGGGCTCAAGTGATCCTCTCGCCTCAGCCTCCAGAATAGCTGGGACTGCAGGCGTGCACCGCCATGCCTGGCTAATTTTTTCATTTTTTTTAGGGACAGGGTCTCGCTATGTTGCTCAGGCTGGTCTTGAACTCCTGGCCTCAAGAGATCCTCCTGCCTTGGCCACCCAAGGCGCTGGGATTACAGGCATGAGCCACCATGCCTGGCCCTCCAATTTTTTTCAGATGATAAAATTGAGGCTCAGAGAGGGGGAAAGGCTTTTTGAAGTTCGCACAGTGAGGTAGTAGTTGAGCTGGGACTCCTGCCTCTGCATTTAGACCTCCATCCACTGCCCCAGAAGTTTGCAAGGGGCTTCAGAGGGGCCCCGGGTGCTGTGGAAGAGCAGAGTATGGGGGAGGAGGGGGATGGGTTGGAGCAGGTGCAATTGCTTCATTGCTTGTTTTCTATATGGATTTCCATGTAGGAAGTATTTTGAGGAAAAAACATGTATGTCTAAAAAATTTGAAAAAGCCATAGACTATTGCAGGACTTTTCAGGTGGAAGCTGCGACGGACCCTCTTCTGAGCTGTACAAGCTCTGGGTTGGATTAAGCAAGAATTTCATGTGTCTCATGGAAATGAAGGGGATTTGCACATTTTAGATCAGAGACATTTAGCACATGATGACACTTGGGTGGAGGCTGGAAAACTTCAAAACACATAGAAGTACAAAGTATGAAAATGTCAGCATCACAAAGTGTTAACGCTGGAAAGATCTTTAGAAACCATCTGGCCCATCCATCCCTCTCTGCCCTTTACTGTAGGGAAACTGAGGCCCAGAGAGAGGAGGGAATTTGGCCTAGTTCACACAGCATCAGTGACAGAGACAGGACTAGAACTTGGGTCTCCTGACTTCCCTGACAGTTTAGGCACAGGCCACTTTCTGCGGAGGCAACAGGGTAGGGGGACAGGGGAGGGGGAAGAAAAAGAAAGAGTGGGGGCCTGGGGACAGGCAGACAAGAGGTATGTGGGGCCCAGCCACTGGCTGATAAGAGACCCACAATGCCATTCCAAAGGGATATTTTATCAAGATGTAATTTTTCCCATTGCAGACACTATTTTCTTTCTCGTGCAGACTGCTGGCCTTTGCGATAAGGCGCCTAGATGTGTTCACACTAAGGCAGCCAAAACATGAGGCAGGAGGAAAGAAATTCCCTTCTTAGTCTCCCCCCCCAGCCCCCCCCATTTCCTCTCATTCTCTCCAAGTTCTCATGCCCCCCCCCCCCACCAGCTGGCTGGCCCCTTCCTGCCTTCCCGTAAGTCAGCCCAAAGGAGCCAGGAAGGTATGTGGCCCAGTGGAGGTCAAAGGAGAGAAGCGTGGAGGGGCCTCCCCTGGGAAAAGAGGTCCAGGCCACAGGCTCTCCCATGACTTGTGCAAGGGTGGGCAGGTGGGGGTGGGGCCTGGTGCTTACGGGCTGGCCCCTGGAGCCTTCTCCCCCAACCCCACAGTCTCTGAGCAGAGCACAGAGCTGGCTCTGGTTTGGGGGTTTAAGCTGGAGGTGATTAGAGCCTCCCCCAGCTGCAGATTTTCTACTTCCTGACCCCTACTCCTGACCTCCTAATCCAGGGCTTGATGGGGATTCCTGGGGGAGGAGGCTACCCTGCCTGCTTCCATATAAAGACCCCCAGACTGAAGGGATCTGGCCGGGGAGGAGGTCTGGGATCCTGACCCAACAAATTCACCGGTCACTCACTGTTGGACTAGTCCCTTCTGCTCTCTAAGCTCTCTAGGCCTCAGTTTCCCCATCTGCCCATGAAAAGGGTTGGACTCAGATATCTTGGCCTTGAGATTCTACCTCTGGCTTTTTCACAAGATGATAGAACACATCCCAGGCCTCCTGGGTACTTGGTGAGTGGACTGCATGGCCCCCATGCATCAGTACCCCGCCCCTGCTCTGCTCAGGAAGTCCACCCCGCCCTCCACATCTGGATGGAATTTACCCCCCAAGGCAACTCAATTACCAGCGATCTGATCAGGGCGGCTCATGTGTCAGAGGGGGCCCTCGTGAAGGTTGCTCTGCCAGAGATGAGGGTTCCTGGGCCTGCAATTCTCCACCCCTCTCACAGCCCAGGGTACCTTCCTGAGGTCCCTGGGGAGATGGGGTCCAATGAGCAGTGTCCTGCTGGGCAAGGGGAGGGGACCCAGAGGGGCTGCCCCCTCCTGCACTGGCTTAGGCCCCCCATCGAAAGCCCTGAATCAGGGCACGGAGGCTGGAGAGTGAGGGAAGATGGTGTATGATTTTATACCCCCTGGCCCGCCAAGTGCCCTGCCAACGGAGTCTTCGAGGGGTGGTACCCTCCTGACTTCTGTCCACATTCTGAACCCAAGCAGGGAAGCCTGGATGGTAAAGCTGGTAGGAGAGTGAAGGTTTGGGCATCTAGTGTTGTGCCTTAGTAAGCCCTCCATGGGAAATCAGAATAATCCTGCTTCCTGTGGCTTCTGCCAAGCTGGCTAGTGTGCTTTGGGGCTTCCTGTTTCTCTACGTCTCCACTTGACGCCTCTTATTCTGCACCCATTGCTCAAGTACTGCTTTCTTGGACATTGCACCTTCTTGCTGCCTCCCACCCCTCACCATCAACATGCACAGGAGGGTCACTGAGCCCAGAAGTTCTGGACTGGAGTGTGCTGTGTTCATTGGATGTCCACATTAAATTTGGATCAGTGTAGTGACTTCCTGGGAGTGGGAGACCACCAGGTTACCTACAGAGGGGTGAACTGGCCAGGATCAAAACCCTCAAGCTCTTCAGTGGTGGGATCCCACCTGTGCACACTCACTGCCCTCCAGGCGACACCACGGTCCTGGGCTCCACGAAGGCTGGGCAGAGCCTACCAGGCTGAGGAAGCAGTGCACACACACACTATCTCCTTCCATCTGAGAGTCTAACCAGGGCCACTGTAGTGTTCAATTCAGCCAATACTCACTAACACCAGTTCAGAACAAGGCACTGTGCTTGGCACTGCTGTGGGGAGAAAGGAAGGTCTGAGGCCAAGTCTCACTCCTGTAGGGGCTCGTGCTCTCGCTGGGGATGGAAAACACAGACCCCAGGGCCAGTCTGTGCAGCAGGTAAGAGCACAGGCTGGAGCCAGCAGGCCATACTTGGGCACCGGCTCTGCCACTGACAGGCTGGGGGGCTTTAGGCAAACAGTTCAGTGTCTCTGCCAGCCTCATGTGGTTGTCAAGAATGAGTGTATGGCATGTGTGAAACACTCAGTGCTGTGCCCGGCACAGAGTAAGTGCTCCACGAATGGCAGTTTCATTTTTATTTTGTGAAATAATTGGCATTCGGATGATAACTCCTCACCTACCTGGAAAAATTCCTAATGCAGAACCCAGCCCAGAACTCCTTCAAAGCTCCCCTTCTACAAAGGCCTCTGAGTGTTACCAATGGAGAGTTCCACGTCTATGCACCAAAGCCCATAGACCTTCCTCATCGGGGAGCTGGTAAGGAAACGGGAGGAATGGGTTGGTGATGGTGGGTGGGAAGGGCTCCCCGGCGTTCTTAGGGGGCGGTTGACATAGGTAGAGGGCCTGGGGTCTGGGTTGGGAGGGAGAGGAAGGTGAGGTGGGGCCAGGCTCACCGGGGTGTTGAAATTCCCTCTAACCCACTGCCTGGCCTGGGGCACTGCTGTTGGTCCCCTGTTGGGGTGTCAAGACAGAAGGGCTTCTTCAGAAGCTGACTCTGGGTGCAGGTGCAGGTCACACCAGGGCCACCCGTAGGCAAGGAAGCCCGTCAGGGCCTGTCGGAACCCAGACAGGATTTAATGCCAGGATCCATCCACAACATAAAATTCCAGACAGGGAAATCACCACGTACTGGGTGAAGCCCCTCTCACGTACTCTATGCCATGTGATCGTCACAGCTCAGTGAAACGGTTATCTCTCCTTCACAGGTGAAAACTATGTGCTTAGGAAAGGGACCTCACACAGCTTGTTAGTGGCAGGGCGAGGCCAAGACCTCAGGTCTCCTGCTGTAGCATCAATGCTCCGTTTTCACAGAGGGTTTGGGGGTGTCTACCTGGCAGGGCCAGGAGAGTGACTATTACTAGATGCAGAGATATTCAGTGGTATGGGGTGGTGGGCAGTCTCTGGGCCAGGGCTGTGGCCAAGCAATGAATGAGCCCCCAGAGGGCACACATGCTGGCTCTGGAGTCAGGGAGTCCTGGTGGGAGACCAGCCCCACCACTTACCGCCAGTGTGGCCTGGGAAAGCTTCTGAAACTCTCTGGGCTTCAGTTGCCCTCAAATGGGGACAACTGTGGTACCTACTGCAAGGTGTATCGGTGAAGAGTCCCTGAGAAGATGTCAGGGAAGATGGAGGCTTTCTGTACTGTGAGCGTTGGGGGGGTGTGGACTCTTCTTACAGCAACTGTTGCAGCACTGGTGCTGGGCACGGCTTGCTCATGGCAGGGACTCAGTCAATATGATCATAATAAATTGTTTGCACTGTGCTAACCACCTAACTAAATGGAAGGTTAGCCAGCTGGTGAGCTGGGACTGAATTCTAACAGGAGAGGGGAGCTGAGGCTACGCCTGGAGGATAAGCAAAGACCATGGGGAAACTGTGCAGACCAGGAGGAAGGGGCCCTGACTGGAGGCAGCTGGAGACACCTCAGCAGCAGAGCCACACCGACAAGCACAGGCTCAGAAGATCTGGGTTCGATTTTCTGTTCTGCCGTCATCTTGCTCTGTGACTTTGGCCAAGGCCTGGCCCTCTCTGGGCCTCTATTTTTGTTCCCAGAAGACAGATGGAGGGCATAAGGTGACTGGGAGCTGAGCTGTCAGGGAGGGAGGCTCCTGTACCTGAGGCCTCCAGGCCTGTTGGGATCTGCCGGCCTGAAGGGGATTTCCTGGGGCCGGCCCAGTTCCCAGCCCTGCTGACGTCACCCCTGGATGGGTGCCCAGAGTTGGGGGGGTGCCCAGAGCAGTACTCCAGGGGGAAAGGAAGGCGGGCACTCTCCCAGCCCACATGCTGGCACTCCCACTGGGGCCCTGGGGTCTCCCCACCTCCACCCCCAGGTGAGGAAGTGGGGGATCCCTCCTGTTGAAAGAAGAAGGCACTGACTCTTGGCCCAAGATCCCGATTTGCTGTGTGACCTCAGGCAAGTCCCTGCCCCTTTCTGGGCCTTGGGCCCTGTCTCTGCAATGAGGAGAGCAGAGATTTCCAAGTTCTTTTGGAACTCTAACACTCTAGGATCCGACTGGGGGCTGGGGGTCCTGGGAAAGGGAATGGGGGCGGGGGCTGGATTCCAGGGACTTGCTTTCCACTATAGCACAGAAGGTGTGGGGCAGTGGGGGGCGTGCCATGGGAGAAAAGGATCCCCAAGTCCTCCAGGTGGCTCCAAGAGGGGGCGAGGCAAGCCTGAGGTTTTAGAAACATATTTATTTTTAAGTGTCCTGTGTCACTGGGGGCTTTTTCTTTGGGTTTTGAAATGCTCCAGAAGTCAGCACTCTGCATGTGTATGTTTGCCGAGCAGAATATGGACTGTATTTATTCATCCTTTAGCCTGAGCCCTTAAAAATATAGACGGCTAATGTCTTCAGTATGTATGAAATATCCCATATGCTCGGAAACAAAAGGGGCTCTGTTATTAAAGTTTCATTTCCACACGCCCCCTCCCCTCCCTCCCGCCCGCCCCCCTGACACCCTGCCCTCCTCCCATCCCGCTCAGCCTGCTCGAGACAGAGCGAGAGGGAGGCGGCAGGCGGGCAGGCGGCGGGCAGCCGGGCACAGCCGGTCCCTGTGCCAGTGGGTGCGGTGTCCGGCTCCAGGTGAGGGGGTGACCCCGGGGAGAGAGACCAGGGTCTTCCAGGGGAGAGAGGCCTCAGGGTCCCTGGGATGGCCAGAGGGAGAGTGGGGGCGGAGGTGACCCTTCTTATGGGCGCCTGTGGGGCCCGGGCCCTGGCAGGGCCCGGCTGTCTGGGACGGAAATGCCCGCTCTGCTGCTAACTGAAACCACATGTGTCTCCCAGGCAGCGAGGCAGAGACGCCGCCAAGCCTGGGGCTTGGGACTGGGGGAGGACAGACGCGGGCTGGCCCTGCCGCCGCGTGCCCCGGTAGGTGAGGGGCCGCGCAGGAGGGCTCGGGGTCACTTGCGCCTGCACAAGTGAGAGTGTGTCGCAGAGCGTGAGTGATTGTCTGAGTTCCATGTGTGTGCATGTTGCGCGAATGAATGCGTGTGTATTTGTGTCTGCATGTGAGCCCGTCTGCAGGTTGGAGTGTCCCTGCTCGCAAGGCTTAAGTGGTCTCCCTCTTGGCCTCCTGTGGCCTGAGCCCTGGGGAAACTCCTGCCTGTCACCCAGAGCTTGGGGCCTGCTGGCTGCCTCCTGGGAGGGTCCTGTGGGGTGGGGAGACCCCCCAGCTGAGCGGCTGGTGGTCCTCCCTGAGTTGAAGCTCCCTGTGGCCACCATCCTCCTCCGTTCCTTCTCCTCTAGCCCAGCTTCGTCTTCTGGCACCTGCACAGCCTCTCCCCATTTCCCAGAGGGAAACGCTGAGAAGTAGAGCAGGGAGCTGATAACAATCCTTTCTCTCACATCTGTTTTCATCTTTTCTGAGTAGTCACCTCCGGGAGCTTGGCATTGACACTGTAGCCCTGGAAGGTGAGAAAACCTAGCCTGAAGAAGGGGACAGCTTGCCCATGGCCATCAGGGAGATGGTGGTGGGCCTGTCCAGACCCATCCAGCAGGCTCAGAGAATACTGGGACATGGGTTCAGCCTTGGGGAAAGGCCGGAGGCCACACTCTCAGGTTCTGTGGCAAATAAGGCCCCCTCAAGGGCCCAGGTGACCTGAGTCTTGGGTCATCTCTCTCTAAAGAATGAGCCTTGCTGGGGGCCAGGCCCTGGGTTCTTGTGGTGGCCCTGCCACTGCCTTGCTGTGGATGTTGGACAGGTCTCTTCCTGTCTGCAGGCCTCAGTTTCCCTACAACGGCAAGGTTGGGCCAGGATAGGGTTTCCCAAAGTGTGGTGTGCACATCTCTGGCAGCTCATGGGATGGTGCCACGTGGATAGCCAGCTTGGGTGTTGGTTTTACCTGTGTTAGGGAAAGATGTATAAATAGCATATCAAACCAGTGAGTAGGTATAAATAAAAGTATAATTGACCCAAAGGAATGAAAGCTGGGGACCAGTAGCTGGCGATGGGCTTCCACCATTTAAAATGCTTATTAGAGTGTTGGTTCTGGCTGTCTAGGGCCCGAAGATGTGATCTGCTGTGTAGACCAACTTTTGGACCCCACAAACTAGCAGCCCTATAATTCTGTGACTACAGAGTGGAAAGCCCAGTTGCCACCTTGGGGTGTGTGTGTGCACACGCATGCATTGTATATGCCATGGGGGAGGGGGCAAGGATGGAATGGGCAGAGCTGGGGAAAAGATCAGCCCAGCCCTGGTAAGGGCAAGATGCCCAAGGTCAAAGGCAGGGAGTTTGGGAAAGAGATTTGTCCCCTGACTGACATTCTCAAGTGCTTTGTCCAGCCTCAGCCTTGGTTTGAATCACCGGAGTAGGGGTGTAGGCGAGAGGCCACCCTGGCCTTGGCCTTTCCTGCCATTCAGCTCTGGCTCGTGGCCACTTGGCTGCATTTTATCTGCCAGCGTGGGACTGGCCCGGAAGGGTGCACTGGGGGGACAGAGGTGTTGGGGGATCCCCTTGGCAGAGCTGCCCAGTAACTTCTCCAGGCTGGGCTGGTCAGTGGTGGAATCCTTGAGGACATACCCCTTCACCCTCCTCCCTTCCCGCGTGGTTTGCTGTTGCTGTTATTGTTACCTGTGACAATTGCTTGTACGTGGATATTCACTGGTGATTTGTCTTATCACCAGCTCTTTAGGAAAGCCTGACCCTGCTCTGTTGCAAGAAGGGCAACTTCCAGGATTGTTCTTTCTTGTCTCATCCTGCAGCAGGCAAGGGTACTAAGCTTTGGCTCAAGGATGTAGGTGGGGATGAATTCATGGCTCCTTCTTGGGGAGACAGCAGGTGCAGAGGAAGGAGCCCAGGCCTGAGTCCATCCAAGCCCTGACAGTAACATGCTGTGTGACCCTAGGCGAGCTCCTTGCCCTCTCTGGCCCTCCTTTTCTCTACCCCCAGGAGCTCATCCTTGATGAGGCTGAAGTGATTCTCAAGCTCTGTCCTAGAGTGGAGCAACATCCTACTTCTAGGGGATTCTTGTTCTTATAGAAATGTGCCTTTCGTATGGGGAAGAATCCTGTGAGTTTTAGGATTGGGTTCCCTACAGCAGGATGGGCCACGTGAAGTCATCTGTACTCCTTGCGTCTAGGTTCCCTTGAGGCCTGGGCCAGGTGTTTCAAACCCTGGGGAGGCAGCTGGCCACGGGAAGGGGCACAGTCCCTGCCTGCAGAACTTATCTTATTCCAGCTGGCCTTCAGTGGCCTCATGGGTCCTGCTGAACCACTAGCAGCTACCCCCAAGGCCAAGGGCAAATAGAGACCTGCTTCATGCTGCCCTGGGCAGCTTTATGGGCATCATTATAGAGAGATCTGCCTGACCCGGGGGTGGGAGGTGGCACATGAACTTAAAGAGCAACTCTTTCCCAAGGAAACATTCTCATTTAGAAAGTGCAACTGTTCATATAACAGTGGTCTGCACAAGTCACCCTTGGTGGGTTAAGCAAAGGCACTGGGATGGAGGCAGAGGATTCTAGTTAAAGTTGGCTTACCCCCTGACAGTGATGCCCTGGGCTCTCTGCTTCCTTAGATTTCACCTTGATTTCTTCTTCCTGGGTTTGGTAGAGGCAGAATGTGGAAGTGGTGACAAAGCAGTTTGCCTGTAGAGTCACATCCAGATCTATTGGTGACAATATTAACTTCAGGCAAGGGAAAACTGAAGTTTGCTGTTGGGTTAGGAAAAAAGAAAAGAAGTCAGGTGAGCCCGTGCTCTGCTCCTGCAGCAGCTGTGGGAAATTGCCAGATCATTGCATTTCTTCACCTCTACTTTCCCGATCTGTAAAATGGGTCATCATGAAGATTCACAAGGTGTTGGTACAGAAGCCCTGGCACACACTGCAGCTGGCACCTGATAAATTGTAGTTCAAAGGTATCTATCAGGTCTGCCGATAACTCTGCTGACTTAAGGAGCAGGTGTCGTTGTCTCCCCTTGGCAGAGGGGAGAACAAGACACTGAGTGATGTGCTCTGAGATGAGGGAAGAGCAGCACCTCTTTCCCAGGCCTGGGTGCCAGTCCCACCCCTGCCCCACTGGCTCTGCAGCTTCAGGTTACTGAACCCCTCAGAGTCTCAGTTTCCTTGTCTGTAAAATGGGCAGGAATAGTACCTACCTCACAGGGCAGTTATGAAGATTACATAAGCCAACCCAAAGCTCCTGGCACATAGTAGGTGCTCAGTGAACACTACTCTAGCTGAATGGAAACCAAGAAGCTTAAGCCCCTCAAACTGCTCCCCTCCAATAGCCCCTCAAGTCCCCAGTGGGATCCACGCCTTTGTGAGTAGTCAGGCCAGGCGGCCAGAGGCCCGGGAGCCCCAGGTGCGGCTCTCCCCCAGGGGCTGGTCTCAAATCTTGCCATAAACACTACCAGAAACACCTGCTGGAATGTTCTGCCTGTGTCTCTGGGGAGGTGGGTGGTCAGTACCGGTGCTCTCCATGAGCACTGACAGCAGGAAGAGTGTGACGGTTTCATATCTGAAGGGTATTTAGAGAAATAAGGAAAGTCAGGAAACTGAGCTCAGAGAGGGGAAGGGGCCTGTGTGGGGACCACGTGTTCAGGAGGCAGGGGCTAGAGGGGTGGAGGCCAGAGGGTGGGAAACCCTGCTGGGAGAGTGAAGGGGGAGGCCTCCAGTACCTGCCCTGGCAGGGCCTCCCTTCAGCTCCACTGGAAGCAGGAATGGGTTAAAGGGGAACCGGAAAGGAGCGGAGGAAAGCAAACAGTCAGGAGAGGGCCTGGAGCTCTGGGCTTGCTGAGGTTGTTTGGTCTGGCCCAGCCACCTCCTGGGCCACTCCCAGCAGCCCTGTGGATGGACTCCAACACCCCTACCACATGCATGCGTGTGTGTGCACACGAACACACACAGACACACACACAGATACTGACGCAAACACACAGCTACACATAGGCATACAGACACACAAACACATGCAGACAGATACACATATATACACATGGACAGATATACACAGAGACATACAAACACACACAGATATACACAGAGGAACACAGTTATATATACACACAGACACATACAAACACACATATATACAAAGAGACACATATAGACATACATAGACACACAGAAGATATATACATACAGACACACATGTATATACACATAGACACACACAGATATAGACACAAATACATAACAGACACACATAGATGCACACAGATACACACATGTACACACAGACACACACAGACTCATACAGACGTACACATATACACATAGATTCACACACAAATAAATACACACAATACACACAATGCACACATTTACATACAAACATAGACACAGACATACATGCACACGTGCACACACAGCAGGGAAGCTCCAAGCTGGAGGCAAGTGCTGGGATAGAGGGGCTCTGAAGCTCCTTTGAGCTCAACTTCTCCCTCCCCTCTGCCCCAACAACTCACACTAGCTTGACCAGCTCACTGCAATAATAACACCTACCATGTTTCAAGCACTCACTGTGAGCCAGGCTCTGTTCTGAGCTCTTTACTTATACTAGCTTGTTTAATCCTCACAACCACCCTATGAGGTGGGTACTGTGATTAGCCTTGGTTTGCAGATGGGGAAACTGAGGCTCAGAGAGGAACAGTAACTTGCCCAAAGTCACACAGCTTATGTAGTGGCCACTCCAAAGCAGGCATCCAGAGTGCAGAGCCCACTGGCTGGCCACTCCTCCACACTGTCTGTGAGGGCACAAGGCTCCTGCTCTGTGCCTGGCGCTGGGGTCAGCTCTTCCACCTCCACTAGTGCCATGCTGTGTGAAGCAGCAATATGAGTTTGTCTTTTCTCAGGCCCAGGGAGGGGAAGTGACCTGCCCACGGCCACAGGGAGTGGGAGGAGCAGCAGGGCTGATGTGTGAGCGTGTGCTGAGCCTTGGCTGCCGTGAAGAGGAGGTGGGGCAGGGGGCTGGGGGAACTGTCAACTCTGCAGGGTTCAGCTGGGCACCCTCCAGCCTCCTCTTACAGCGTCTTCTGCCATAGCCTCCTTGCCTCGACCTGCCCCTGCTCCCAGCCTGCGCCTCTATCCCTCAGACCTCACCTGTCCAGCATCTCACACCCTCACACTGTTCCTCCACCAGCCACTGCCTCAGCAAGTGTATCCTGAACTTTTAAGATAATAGCTCTGGGTAACTGTTGACAAAACATATTTCCCTCCCATTATTTTATTTCATCCTGTGTGTGTGGCAGGAGGAGGGGTTATCACCTTTCTTTGACAGGTTGCATCTTGGCTCTGCCCCTTACCGAGAGTCCTTGCCAGCTGGGGGCCAAACTAATTTAGATACGTACCAGGTCCTCTGCTGGGCTCAAAATGCCAAATGCACAGGGACAGGATGTGGTGATATGGCACAAAAGTAGCAGTTGTATAGTGATGTCTTTGTGGACCACAAACATAATAAGATCCAAAAGGGACATTGCTGATGAAAAAAAAAATAGCTAATCTGATGTCAGGCTGCATTAATAAAGGTAGAATTCCCAGAATGAGGGAGGTGATGGCCTTGCCATGCTCTGTGTTGGTCTGCTTTTCCTGTAGGGTTATGGTCAGTTCACTTCTGAGAAACTGCCAGAGTGGGCTGACAGCAGAGGACGGTGAACAGTATGGTAAGGCAGCTGAAAATTCTAGTTAAACTTAGCTTACCCATCAACAGTGGGTCTGAAAATTCTTCCCTGTAGGGAATAGTTGAAAGGACTGAGGTTTAGCTGGAGGGAGGGAATAGAAAACAAGGATGACTTTTTCTGTGCATCCTCAGAGGATGGCATGGGGGTGGGGGGAGAGCTCCAGGAGGGAGGTTTCACCTCTGTAGAAAAAGGATTCTAAAGGTGGAATGAATGAGCTGCCTCTGAAGGAAACGAGTCCCCTACATTGGAGACTTACAAGCTGAGCAAAAGGGGATTCAAGAATCAGATAGGAGCTTTAGTTCCCTTCCAGTCCCAATATTTGGCTGCTTGAGGTCAGTGTCTCCTGTGGCTCTTTCCACAGTTGGTGCTGAAGAGGAGGGGTCCCCCAGGGAGGCCTGGACATGTTGTCCCAGCCTCAACTCCCACCCCCACTCCACTACCCCCAGGACAAGGACACTGTCTCAGACAGTGGGTGTCACAGACTTATCAGAGCCAGAGGAACTGGCTCTTGTCAAGCATCTTGTCCAACTCCTTCACTCTATGGAGGGGTAAACTGAGGCAAGTGAGGATGGTTTGCCTGAAGTCAGTGGGCTCATAGGAGGTGGCAGATCAGAACTCTGGCTTGAACCCAGGTCTCCGACTCTGAACTCCTGCCTCCCCAGCCCGCGAGGTCACTGATGGACTGAAAGTCTGATACCCCCAGTCAGAGAAGGCTCTTTCCCAGAACCCATAGTATTTCTCATTGGAGATCTGGTCAATGTGCACTTATTGGGCACCTACTAGATGCCAGGCATTACAGAGGGACCTAGGCAACGGCTGCCGCATTAGAGCAGGGGGTGACAGTCTCCTCTTGCCCTGTGACCTTCAGAGCACTTTCCATTTTCCAAAATAACCTGGCATCTTTATTCGTCTCCCTGTCCCCCTCTGCCCCGCTCTCAACACTTCCAAGTCCAGGAGAGTGTCTTTCCCCCTGGACTCCCAACTTCCAGAGCAGTACTGGCTGACAGTATGTGTTCAAAACTACTTGCTGAACTAATGAATGACAAGCAAAACTGACACAGCACCAGCCCCTTGTGGCTGCCCAGCAACCCAGCCTTCCTGAGCCCATCCACGTGCCCGGCATGGTGTCGAGTGCTTCCTCTGCGTCAGCTCACTTGATCCTCACAGCAATGCCTCAGCGGGGGCGACCCTTGGCCCTATTTGACAGATGGGGAAATTGAAGCTAAGAGGTTAAGTAGCTCCTCACGGCTTTTGTCACCTCCCACCTTGTGCCTCATGCCTTCTGTCCATGCCAGATCCACTGAAGGCAGGACCACGTCTGCTTTCCCTCTGTCCTCCCCACAGTGTCCTGCTGGTTGCTGGCCTAGGGGAACCTATGAGTGCTTATGACCGTCTGTTGGCTCAGATGGAAATTAGGGAAGAAAAAAGAGTACACGGTGGGTAAGGGAGGATTAGTGGAGAACACCAAGCAAGGGACAGATGGCAGTATTACCTAGTGTTGATGCTGACAGCCATCGTCAAAGACCATTCCATCCAGTGCCTCCCTCACTCACATTCAGTTTTTGGACTCCCTCCAGAGAAGCCTGCTGAGGAGTTTCCCAGGCTCTGCTTGCTCACCACCAGTGATGGGGAGCTCAGTACCTACTGAGGTATGTGGTAATCCAAGGAAATCACTTAGCCCAGTGCCAATGGGTGCCGGGATAGCTGATCTTTATCGAGTACTTTCTCTGGGCCAGGCACATACAAGTCCACACCACAGCCATGAGAGGTAGGTACTATTATTATCCTAGTTTTACAAATGAGGAAACTGAGGGGCAGAGAGTTACGTAACTTGTCCAAGATCTCGCAGCGGGTAAGTGGCAGGATGCAGAATACATTTGAAGCATGGGTGTGTAGCAGTAGAGAGAATGCCCTCCTGACTGCTATGCCAGTGTTGTCTCTCAACATATAATGTGAGCACATATGTAACTTTAAATTTTCGAGCAGCTACACTAAAAAAGTAAAAAGAAACAGGTGGAAAAAAAAGCCCATGAAATCAATTTTAATAATGCATTTATTTAAACTCCAAATAACGTCATTTTAACATGTAATAAGTGTAAAAAAAAGTTGTCAAAAAGAGATTTTACATTCTTTTTTTGGTATTAAGTCTTGGAAATCTGGTGTGTATTCTTTATTTATGGCACACTTCAATCTGGGCTAGCCACATTTCAAGTGCTTGGTAGTACATGTGCCTAGTGGCTACCATGCTGGACAGCATGGCCCTATACTGTACTGCCTTTCAAGGTGCTTACTGGCGTATATCCCAGTGCATAAGGAAGAATCAATAAATGTCAGCCACCAGTATGATTATTTTTGTCACTGGTTGTTGTTGGTGGTGGTCCAAGGAGAAGCCCTCGGCATAAGCTGTGCACTGATGTTGCTTCTTACTCCAAGCCCTCCAAGTTGGCTGAGCCAACTTCATGCACCTCTGGCCTGTGGGTCCAGAAGAGCCCGCTTGACTCTCTAGGAGGGGAGGAGACGCCAGGCTGAAGACTTTCCATCTCCCTGGCTGGCCAGCTGGCTGCCACAGAAAGTGAGGTGTCCTTGGGGTCTATAAGCCCGTGGCCCCTCTGCTCTGCAGTGGCAGGGGTAAGGCCCACATCTGCACGGGAGAGGGCCAGGGCCACTCCTTCTGTGGTTCCTGCATTCTTTAGGCTGGTTAGACCTTTAAACAGAACAAACAAACAAAACCCACCATTCTTTTTTTTCCCCACAAATTTACTTTTGAACTTTATTGATTTCTTCCTTCTCTTGAATTTACCTCCTTTACTGGTCCTACTTTTGTCCTTTGCAGGTACATAGCAGCGTCTGCACCCCCTTCCATAGGATACATAAAGAATATGTTCTCTTAATAATAATGAATATTTTTTGAATACTAACTATATGCCAGGCTTTATTCTCTGCTTACATGCACGGCCTCATCCAGTCACTGTAACCCTGTTAGATAATTTCTATTAATGTCCTGATTAATTGAATATTAGAGGCTGAGTCAAGGTTTGAACTCAGGCAGTTCCAGGCCAGAGCCTGTAACTGTACCGTTTTTCTTACCTTGCCTTTTCTTTTTCTTTTTTTGCCTCCTAAGATCTAGATATCCCTTCCTGTCAGTATTAATACAAATTTTTAAATGAAACCCTGTGAGTTAAAAAATGGAGCAGGGGCCGGGTGTGGTGGCTCACACCTGTAATCCTAGCACTCTGGGAGGCTGAGGTGGGAGGCTTATTTGAGCTCAGGAGTTCAAGACTAGCCTGAGCAAGAGTGAGACCCCGTCTCTACAAAAAATAGAAAAATTAGCTGGGTGTGGTAGTGCACACCTGTAGTCCCAGCTACTCGGGAGGCTGAGGCAGGAGGATTGCTTGAGCCCAGGAGTTTGAGGTTGCAGTGAGCTACGATGACACCACTACACTCTAGCCAGGGCAACAGAGCAAGACCCTGTATCAAAAAAAGAAAAAGTAGGAGCAGGAATGAAGGGTCTGCGCTGCCCACCTCCCTGTACGGTTGCTGGACAGTACATAGTGCTTGCAAAGAGCCAGTGGTTCCCAAACCCATCTGCATACAGGAAACACCTGGGAAGCTTCCAGATATATTGATCCCAGGTCCTATCCTCAGAGGTTGTGATTTAATTCATCTGATGTGTGGTTGGGGCTTTGGAACATGTAAATGATCCTAATGTGTGGCCAACCCCAAGGGGCACAAGCTCATGTAGCCCTCCCAGCAGCTATGATGCAGGTGTGGCTAGGGTTCCCACTTTACAGATGAAAAAATGGAGGCTTACAGAAGTAAAGTCACTGGCTCAAGTTCAGACAGCCAGGAAATGGGGATAATAGGGATCCAGTAGCCATTGTTTTAACTGGTGGTGTGCTGATAAATGTTTAACTGGCTCTCTGCGGTTGGGCGGGGAGGCTTGATCTGTAGTGTTCTGCCCATTTCCATGCTGTAGTTACTCCCACCATGGCCCACTTCAAGCCCCCAACTCGATGTCCCTGAGTGCAGAGTTGGGGAACGATGTATACATTGGCTGAGTCAGTATGGCAGGCTTTGGCACATGGCTGGACCACTTGGCATGGTGAAGAGGGGGTCCTATTGGGTGGGAGGTAGATAGAGTTAGGAATTTTCTAAATTTTTAGTCCCAGAACCCTTTCAGCAATGAAATATTTGAGAATCCCAATGCATGCAACAGATAAAAAGCAGCATGGCTGGGTGTGGTGCTCACACCTGTAATTCCAGCACTTTGGGAGGCTGAGAAGGGAGGACTGCTTGAGGCCAGGAGTTCAAGACCAGCCTGGGCAACAAGCAAGACCCTGTCTCTACAAAAAATAAGAAAATTAGCCAGGTGTGGTGGTGTGCACCTGCAGTCCTAGCTACTCGGGAGGCTGAGGTGAGAGGATCACTTGAGCCCAGGAGTTTGAGGTTGCAGTGAGCTATGATCACACCACTGCACTCCAGTCTGGGCAACAGAAAGAGACCCTATCTCAAAAAAAAAAAAAAAAAAAAAAGAAAAGAAAGCAGTATGTTATCAGCATAAGTTTATTTTATAAATGTGAACCCTAATATCAAGCTCTTGTTCAAATTGGGCTAGCCCTCAGGGAGCACTTGTGAATGTGGGTGGTGGGTGGCAGTGAGGAACAACTTCGCAGCCAGGGGCTTTGTGCTCCAGGCCCCCTGACCCTCACTGTGTGGCCTTGGGCATGTCCCTCCCCATCTGGGCCCCCATTTTCTTGGTGTGGCCAAGAGGATTCCGGACTGTGTGCAGGGTGTGGTTTTCCAGGCTGGCCCTGGCCCTGCCACCCCACCGCCCGGCCCCGGTCAGCCTTGGCCCTGTATTTATAGCTGTGATTTCAGTCTCCCCAGTTCCTCTGAAGCTGGTTCCCTGGCCCGCGTATTTATAAACCCAGCAGGGCAGAAATAGATATGACGTGCAGGGGACTTGGCTGATGCTGTGAACAAGGTGGATTCAGCGAGTCCATTTGGAGTGGGCTCAAGTCTCCCAGCGTCCTGGGTCTACAGGCAATCCAGCTGGAAGAGCACTTGGAGACCCCAAACCCAGCCCTGTGATTGTGTGGTGGGGGTCACCAAGGCCCAAGAGTGGGGGGTTGTGGCCAAGGTCACAGAGTGTGTGGCAGAACCAGGGCCAAAACGAATAGCTCCTTGCGCTATGTGAATTGGCCTCTCCCCAGACCCTCAGGAAACCTCCAGGGACCATCCCAGACCCCACACACCTGTTAGGTCTCAGCTTGGTCATTTTCCTGCTCTGGGACTGTGGGCAGAGACTCGCCCTCCTTGAGCCTTCCTTTCCTCATCTGTTAATTGGGACAGCATCAGGTACCGGCCTTGTGATGTTATTGCGAGGAGCAAATGAGATCCTAATCGATCCCACGTACAAGTACAGGGCCCGGCACATACTAAGTGTTCAGTGAATGGCAGCTGTCATTATAATTTTGTCCTCAGTCACCCCTCCACAAAAATAATAATGATAATGACAATAGCTGTATATTTTCGAGCACTTATACCAGTTGCTTTATTTAATCTTCACAACCAGCATGTAATATCATTATTATCATCCTCAGACTTGTTGTATTAATATATCATGTGCTTTATGTTGAAGAGATGCTCTATCAATTTAATGAAGTTAGGAAATAATGTTCTCAAAAAATAATGCTAATATGTGAAATCATATTTTTTAATATACAGGATAACAAAAAATACTCGATTCTAAATAGCAGACATATTCATAGTGGAATAGGAAGGTTCTAAAATGAAGAACAATTGAGTAATCAGAATATTAGCATAAGAAATATATCCCCCAGCGGTTTGCAGGGCTTATGTTTCTGAGTTTGCCACCTAATGTTGATTTATGTTTTTCATAATTGCATATGAGAATTTAACATAACAGTGAACTTGAAATACATGAGCCATACATGGCATCTGTCAAGGTTTTTCATATTAATACCACTGTTTTCTCTATCTTAATGACACACAGCACTCCCTGGCCCCCTTTCTGGCTTATTTTTCCATTGTATTTAGCACCATCTGACATACTTTCTTATTTATTTATTATCTGTCCACCCCAACTAACATGTGAGCTTCACGTGGGCAGGCTTTCTTTCTCTTTTGTTCACTGTGTACCGCCAGCACTCAAAATAGTGATGGCACATAGCAGGCGTTCAGTGAATATGTGTTGAGTGAACAGATGAATACATGAATGACTGAGTCTCCATTCTACCAAAGGGCACCTGAAATTCAGTAGGATGAAGTGACTCGTTCAAAGTTACCCAGCTGTTATGAGGCTGAACCGAGACCTGGCTGGCACTTTTCTCTCCTGAGACCACCCAGCGTGCCCAGCTGGGAGTTCTTTTCAGCCCCTCACCACTACCTGGTATCAGGGGTGGTTTCCTACTGCTCCCAGAGCTCCCCTCAGCTCCACCTCATGCCCATTCAACACTGGGTCCTTCAGCCCAGGAGGTGGACGGGGAAGGAGGAAGGAGAGATGTAGGGAGGAAGGAGAAGAGGTCAGAGCAGCCTGGGCGCCAGGGTGGTGATGCTGAGACAGGGAGGAAGGAGGCCAGGACTGGTCGGTCTGTGCCACAGCACAAGAGGGAGGGGTGGGCAGTGTGGGGCCACAGTGCACATCCCCCTGGGAGTGACTCTGCCCACTGGAAAACACTGGGATGGGGCAGGGCCAGAGAGGATTCAGGTGTAGCATTAACCTTGGCTGCTACCACTCCCACCAACCACTCTGCCCAAGGCCTTTTTCAGCTGGGGAAACTGAGATCCTGTTGTAAAAAGAAGTGATTCTTTCAAGAATGCACACATAGCATGGTAATGGAAAACGCCGGGCTTCCTCATGTTCACCGGTTCTGGAGGTTGGAAGGGCTTGGGATTCCCCGGCTTTGGAGCCATGGGGAAGGAACCCCCTACCTTGGCTCCCCTCCCCTCCTTGGGAGAGAAACACTAAGGCAGGAACATACTCTTAGGTCAGATTCTTGAGGACAACAGAAGCTCTCTTCCTGGGGGCAGGGAGAACTCAGCTCTGGGCAGGCCAGACACCAGCCCCACCCCACCCTAGTGTTGAGGGTGTTGCCAGACAGGGGTGGGGTGGGCAGGTGACTCTGAGCCATCTGCACCCCAAGGCAACTCCGTTTTCCCGTAGGCTGTATATAGTTAATCCCTTTTTCATTTCACATTCATTGTTTTCACTTGATAAATATTGAGTGCCTACAATGTGCCAGGCAACGTACCAGGCATCGGAGAGAATCTCCTCCCTCCCTCCCTTCCATCCTTCCATCTTCCCATCCTTTGCTTTCATTCACCCATCCTTTCATTCTTTTATTCAGCAACTACTTACACTACTGAGATCGTACAGCCTTATGAACGAGTGATATTTGGAGCTAGACTATCGGGGTAGGAACCCTGACTCAGCCACTTACCAGCTGTGTGAGCTTGGCAGGTCACATAAGCTCGATGTCCTTATCTGTAGAATGGGGATAATAATAGCACCTTCCTGATAGGGTTGTGATGAGGATCAAGTGAGTTGGTGCATGCTACGTGTCTGGATAGCACCTGTCATAATAAACACTTCATAAACATCAGCTATGATCATTGTTATTGTTTTATGTGCTTGGCACTGTGCCAGGCACTGAGGCAATGGCTCCAGAATGCTTCCCCCACAGGGACTCCTGCACACCAGCCCTTGTTTCAGTCTCCTGCCTCCTGCTCTGGCCTTGCTGCCTCCAGCCCTAACCACAGAGCTGGGCCTTGTGGTGGTTTCCCCCAATCCTGCAGGGCTGCCCTCTACATTGTCTCTCCAGCCAGCAGGAGAGAGTCCAGGCAAAAAAAAAAAACCCATCACAATCCTTTCTCCCAATCTTACCTCCCCTACCCTTCTATACATGCCCTAACCTCAGCCCATCCAAGCCTGTGGTTCTTCATATTCATCCTCAATGGTCCTGCCTTCTTGGCTTCATTGGGCCTTGATGGATCATCACCCCAGGAAGCCCTCCTTCGTACCTCTCAGCCAAGAATCATGGGGTCTGCCTTCGAATCCATATTTGCAATGTGGCTTTATTCTGTGAGCAATGGGGAGCCATGGAATGCTCTTGAGCAGCTGAGTGACACATTCGGAGCAACACTTCAAGAAAATGGATCAGACTCTGTACAGGATGGAGACAGGAAGAAACTGTAGGTGGGAAGGCCGGGTAGGAAGACTTCTTCCACGAGGGCCTTTGGAGGAATGAGGGTCTAGTCTTCCTGTATGGTATCTCCCCTCTCAGTCTGCTCTAGTCTTCCACTGTAGAATCAGATCCTCTGATCTCCCCGGCATGACTCAGTGACTCAATGGGAGAGTCAAAACAAGGACCCCATGCCCTGCCCCCTGCAATGCACCTACTTACGCCCCATGCTCAGAGCCACCCCTCACTCCCTTTACGTTCCTCTGCAGCCACAGGACTGGCTCTTTGGGCCTGTGAGGACACTACAGATTAATGGGGAATCAGAACAAAGTTGGACTATGCCTTACACTCACTGCAGCTTGTGCGCACTAAGCACTTGGGGCCCTGAGTGGCAGGCTCCCCAAGCATCGGCAGAGCCCAGCAGGTGAGCAGCACACAGCAGTGCTTTCTCATTCCCGGCTGGGTGGAGGAATGAGCCTATATTTTCTCTATTAATCCCTACAAACAACCCTGGGAAGTAGGTCCTGTTGTAAGCCCTGTTTTGCAGACGGTGAAACTGAAGCTCAGAAAGAAGAGACTTGCCCAGGCTCAGGCAGCCACTGGGTGGTGGAGTCAGCATTTGAACCCAGATCTGATTCCAAAGCCAGTGCCCTTCCCCATCCACATAGACAGCAGCAGAAGGGACGGGAGGGTCCCAAGGCCACATTCCCCGGGCCCACTCACTGCAGAAGCCAACAACAGAAGGAGCCCTGGGAAGACTCAGCCAGCCCTTCCGGCTGCAGAGCATCTGATGTCCAGCTGGGCCCTGGTCCTGGGGGCCCCTGCTTGGACTCATGGGAGGTAAGGGTAGGGAGAAGGGGAGGCTGACCCCTCAGGGGATCAGGGCTAATGTGAGGACCTGGAGCTGGAGTGTATGTGTACCTGGGTTCCAGTCTCATGCCTGCCTCTGACTTGCTATACGACCCTGGGTCCTTCCCCTTCCCTGAGCTCAGACTTCCCCTCTCTGAGAGGACAGTGGGTTTGATGGGCTCTATCAGCCCTTCCTGCCAAGGCTTAGGTGTTTAGAGCTGATGACCAGATAAGGAGTATGGGTTTGGGGGGAAATGGAATAGAGCTCTGCAGGACCCGCTCCCATATCTACGGAAGCTGGAGTGGGCCCTCTCCTGCCCCAGAGGAGATCTGCCCACAGACGGGCTGGCCTTCTGAGCTATGGTTGAACTCAGCAATCTCAGGGGCTATGGGGGTCCCTGGAGCCTGAGTCTGCAGCCACTGAGAGCAGTGGGTAAGAGCACAGACCTCAGCAGCCTCAATTCATATCCTGCTTTGCCACTCACCACCTGTGTGTCTCTGGATGTGGTGGCTACCTCTCTGTGCCTCAGTTTCCCTATCTATAGACTGCACTCGTGGGACTGCCTCGCAGGAGTGTCAGGAAAAGGGCTCAGCCCAGCACCTGGCAGGTGCTCAGTAAGTGGCAGCTGCCAATATTGGTATGGGTCCTGAGACCCACAGCCCCCTGGGAGGGGTGGGTGCCCCAGGGCTCAGGCCTGCACAGGGTCCGCCCCAGCCCCCCGCTGGGTTGGGCGTCCTCCTCCCTCCTTGGAAGGGAGCCTCAAATCAGGGTGCTGCTGCCAACCCCTCCCTCCTGGCTTGGCAACGTGAAGACAACGCCAGCCAAAAATATTTGTGTGGGTGGTGGAAAGTTAACTTTTCCGCCTCTCTCTTCTTTCCTGGAAACCGTGGCCACCATCAAATACAGCAAAACAGAAGCAGGGATAGAGCAGGGTGAGGCCCCTGCGGGGACTCAGAGGAGTGCTGCCCCCTCCCACGCTCACTTGTCTGCCTTTGGCCACCTGGCTCTGTGGGGTCGGGGTGGGTGGGGCTGGCTCCAAGTGCTTCAGATCATGGGTCCTGCAATGCCAGAGTTGGACGGACCCCCCAGCATCGTCTGGTTCAGCCCTGCCATTGTGCCCTTGGGGAACTGACTCCAGAGTGCAGAAAGCACCTGCCAAGGCCACACAGCCAGTCAGGTCTCTTCAGAATTCTACTGGCCCTTAATGAGGTTCTAAGATTCTTTGAAACGCAAATGGCAGAAATCTGGCAGCAGCTGGTGAGTGAGAAAGCACCTGGAGAGGAATGAGGGCCTGGAGCCGTCTCTTTTATGTCTCTGTGTCCCCCTTCACTGTCAAAGTGTTAGAGCTAGGTTAGAGTTCCAGCCCTAGTCACTCATTAGCTGTGTGACGTAGGCAAGAAGTCACTTCACCTATCTGAGCCTCAGTTTCCTCACCACTGAAATGGGATAGTAATAAGATACCACTCTCATGGGGTTGTTATGAGAATTTACTGCAATAACCTGAGTGAGTAACCCAGGATGAAATAGGTGCTCAATATTGTGAGCTCCTGTTCTTTCCCCCGAGCAGAAGGTGGGCTTCTTTTTCCTGATTTCCCTGCTGCTGAGGCTGATATAGCATATGCCAGGTTATCTTTCTGATCCTGATGCTTGTTTGCCTTTCCCCTGGTTGGCTCTGATTTGCCCTAGGGCCTGGTAATGCGCTTATCTCTCTGCCTGCCTACCACATTCTCCTGGCACAGCCCCAGCCAGAAGCCAAGGCCTTGATCAGCCTGCTGCGGTGGGGGGTGCCTGACCCCCACTTGGGGGCGGAGGCATGACCACAGCAGCTGAGGTCATTCCAGTCCCTAAGGCCACTCATGTCCACAGACTTACACAATTTTCAGGATTCTTATTGCCCGTGGGAAGCCAGTGTGTGTGTGTGTGTGGGGGGTACTTCTCTCCCCATTTTGCAATAGGATAAACGAGATTAAGAGAGTTCACACTAGCCTAAGTTCACACAGCTAAGCAGTGGCAGAATCCAGTCTTTAAGTAAGATCCGTTAACTCCAGGGTTTCCTCCCAAGTGTAATTGACCATCAGCTCTGTCTTAAAAGCTACCCGCCCACCCTGGGGGATCTCGTCCACCCCCACCCTATGGTTCCACAAATGATTTCCAAACCTTTGTCCCCAACTGGAACTCTCCCCTGCTCTCCAGGTCCCCAGTGGAACTGCCCGCTGCTCATCTCCCCCCGGAAATCCAAAACCTAACTCATCTCCCTGCTCCACGGAACACCTGCTCCTTCCCATTTGTCCCTGATCTCTATTAACAAAATCACTCTGTCACCAGAGCGAGGAACCTGGGCTGCATCCGAGACTCCTCCCGCTCCCTCCACACCCACTCTCCATCTGCCTCCAAGCCCAGCCAATTCTCCTGCCTAAGGCTCTCCCGTGCACCCCTTCCTCACCATCCCTGAGGGAAGCCTCCATCCCCTCCCTCCTCGGTCATCATCAGTCTTAACATTTATAAATAATCCTATTATTATTTTTGTTCTTGTTATCATTAACAGCTCTCCCACCAGTTTTTAAGGCTTCATGAGCCAGAGTACCATACCATCTCTATTCCCCACAATGTCCCCAGCACTTTTTATGGTATCTGAAATATAATAAGAGGCACTTAAGGAATCTTTGTGGAATGAAAGAATAGCCAATATGTCTTAAGTTATGGCTTAGAAACTGTGCTAAGTCCTCTGCATGCATTTTCTCACGTAACACTAAGTGGGAGATATTACAATACCCATTTTACCGATGGGGAAGCAGAGGTTCAGAGAGGTCGTGTGGCTTGCTGACCACCACACAAGTGGCAGAGCTGGGATTCTAACTCAAAGCCTGTGCACAGAAGCACACCATGGCACCATCTCTCTAGGGGCACAGCCTCCTCAGGGGGCCCTGCCCCAGGCTTCCTTCTTCTGCCGCACCATTCCTGTGATTCCATGAGAGAATTCTTTTTAGGGGGTGCCCAGATAAGTATTTTTAAATAACTAGATGTTTATTTATTGTGCATTAGGGGAAAAATGGCTCAGCATAATATACTTGTGGTTTTCCTGCAATTATTGCTTAAGATAAGTCTAAAGTAATCAAAGTAAGTTATTTAAAGTTGACTAAAAGAAAAATATTAAGTAAATAAAGTTTCAGGTAGCATAAGGATATGGTGAAATTCTGGGATGTTGAATGACTGAAGCTTGGGGAACACTGTGGAAGTGCGGGACCTGCACCTTAAACCCCGGCCAGTTCTCAGAGTCACCTGAGTGAGGGTGGGAAGCTCTCAGAAATTCAGCCGGGAACACCCAGTGAGCTGTCTCAAGTGCTGTTTCCTTTCTCCCTGTGTAGATAGATCGCCCTGAAGGGGCCTCATACACTGAGTCGGGTTAAGAAGGAAGAACTGGAGGTCCACCACTCCACTCAGCCCCGGAAGGACTTACCTTGCCCTCAGCCAGACCTCACCCCAACTCTGAGTCAGCAGAGGAAGGCAAAGCTGCGGAGAGCCAGAGGAGACCCCTGAGAAGAGCAGAGACAAGCGTTACACAGGTTGCCCCAGCCCAGGCCCTGCTCAGGCCCAGGAGCCAGCTTCTCTGCATTGCTGGGGAGAGGCAGCGCCATGCTGGGCCCTCACCTGCCACCTCCACCCCTTGGGCCCAGAGAAGAGAGGCCTGCCCCCTGCACCTTCCAGATCCCTGACGGGAGCTACAGGTGTCTGGCTCTGGAGACGGAGGAGAGCAGCGGCGAGGAGGGCCAGCAGGGAGGGGTGGGGCTCATAGACCTGGAAGAGGATGAGGTGGTCAGCAGGAGTGGGGACAACTCTGCCTGCAGAGCCACCCAAGGGTCACTGCCACTGCCCGGAGCCCTAGGCCTCCAGCCACCCAGCTGCCCCAGGGAGGTACAAGGGGGGCTGCAGCACAACGACAGGGCTGGCCAGAACTGGGACGTGGTGAAGGCCTGGCAGGTGACAACAATGAGCCCCAGCCCTGGCCCTGGGCCCAGGGTAGCCCAGAAACCAGGTAAGCTTGTGTCTCTTTTCACCTGGACTGCCAGAGTTGCAGGGGATCCCATGGGTCCTTAATGCAGGAGCTCCTGACCACATTTTCCCATGATACATAATAAGCCATCACAGGCCCACGGGCATGCCCAGATTAACAGCTGCGGAGAGACAGGAGTGGCTGTGAGTGAAGTGCAGCTCCAGCTGTACCACGTCTAGCCCCACGCTTTTCTCTGCCAAAGATGGCACGTGAGAAGGCAGTGGGAGAAAGCCACCTTATCTTGCTTGGTTAAAAAAAAAAGGTCCATCTCTCCTCTGCTCTGTAATCACTAGTGGTAACAAATGCCCGTGGGGTCTTGAGCAACTGACGGGCAGGACACCCTCATTAAACGTATTGAGTGCTGGCTACTTGGGGATACTGGGGACGCAGCACTGGGGGGACAAAACAGACATGGTCACTGACCTCATGGAGCTTATGAGGGAGAGACTGAAGCCTTCGATCTAATCCAACCGCCTGATTTTACAGAGTGAGGAAGAGACTGCTCAAGGTCACTGAGCATGTTAGTGGCTGAGCTGGGCCCACATTCCTCACCTAGGCCTCGGTTTCCCATCTGTTCAAGATGACAAAGGCAGAACCCGTGCACCTGGGCTGCAGTGAGATCCAATGACAGCGTGTGGGGAGAGCTGGGAAGGACGAATGATGATAATTTTCCCACAGGCGGCTGGAGTCTGCAGAGCAGGGCGGGACGGGGGAGCCCACACTGAATCACCTCCACTACCGGGCCCATGGAAACGCTGAAGTGGGTCCAGATGGGGAGGACGTGAGCCGGGCCACGCTCAGCTCAGGCAGGAGCCGCTGCCAGCAGATCCTGGGGGTGCGGGGCATGCGGGGGACACAGTCCTAGGAGTGCTTGTGCGTCAGGAAACTGAAGGAACACTTCATTTCTCTGCAGGCGTTGCTGACGCCTGGCTGGCATCTCACCAGCCTTCCTGCCCACTCCTCTCTCTGAAATAATTCTCTTCAGGCTCTGATCACCCCCCATGGCCACCATTCCCCCCAGGCTTTGGTCACACAGGGAGCTGGGCAGGAGCAAGGAAGGACCTTCAATGCCCCTGGGGCAGGAAGAAGGAGGACTCAGAGAGGCCCAGCAGTCTTGAACTTGGCAGTGGGCCCTCACACTAGAGTTAGCCCAAATCCGGTCTCGTAGAGCCTGCCGCCCCCAGGCCCTTTTCCTTTCACAGACTGAGGCTGGGGGTCAGGAGACCTGGATGCTGGTTCTGGACCTTGATGCTGACCAGCCAAACCATAGCACATTCCTTTCCCTTGATGAGCTTCAGTTTCCTCATCTATGAAAATAAAATAAAAACATGAGTCTTATCTGCCTCAGAGAGCTGTTATGAAGTTGCAAGGATCTTAGACGTGGCAGTGTTTTGGAAATTCTAGAGTAATCTAGATAAATATGTGAGGGATGTTGATAATTAATTTAAATTATCACCATCAGTTCACCAATACAACTGCTGCAATTTGTTAAGCCCTTACGTGCTAAGACCACTGTGCTAACAGCTTTACACTTTTCATTCCATTTAATACCATAGCGATCACCACAAGGGAATACTGTTATTATCTCCATTATACAGATGGGAAGATTGAGGCTCAGAAAATATAAATGACTTGTCCAAGTTGCAAGGCTAGCAAGCTGCTAAGTCATGATACAATCACAGTTTTTGAATATGGGGCTTGTGCTCTTAGCCACCACTCTCTTCTGGAGTTGTAAGGGTAAGGTGTTGTCTGGGGACACCCTGGAGTGCAAGAGAACATGGATGGGGAGGAGAGAAAGGACTACCTTTAATGAATGCTGTTGGCAGGTCACTTGATAGAATCTCACTCTTGTTATTGTACAGTAGCCTTCAAGGCAGGTATTATTCTCCCCATTTTATAAGTGAGGCAACTGAGGCTCAGGGATTTAAGTCTCCTGCCCAAGGTCACACAGTCAGTGCCAGAGCTGAGACTATAACCATGTTCTTCTTGCATTGAACAGTCTGGTTCATTCCTCTCATTAACATCCAGCCAGCTGGCCATCCAGTTCTGGTCTGAACGTTTCTAGAGAGAGAAGGGTCAGGAGTGACCTCAGAAGGATGGAATGGACAGGGAAGACTTCTTAGAGATGGAGGCAGGAAGGAAGTAGGTCTTGCAGAAGAGTCAAAATCTGGGTGGTCTTGGGTCAGAGCCCACACTGGCCTTTCGGCTCCCTTGGGAAAGGGAGTGGCCAAAGTCCCTTCTCTCTGCCCGGAGATCCGGAGGGAAGAAGCCTGTGGGCTGCCAGGTTATTAGTGGATTAGGGCTTCCTTTTAAAGCTTCCTCCCATTACACCAGAGGATTATAAGCATCTCCAGACAATTACACCCATCCTTCCGCAATTATACCTGCCTCCCTAGAGGGCTCCCTGGCAGTTCTAAGTATGGACCATGGCATTTTCTGCCTTGAGCACTGAAGAGACCTTTATTTGGGGTTGGTGGGCACCAGTGCCATTTCTCTAAGGTCTGAGTACCAGCTGGGCAGGGCAGAGCAGGGTCCTTGGCAGGCTGGAGGGGTAGGGGGTACAGAAAGATGAGGTGGGCAGCAGCCATCAGCTGCCATCAGCTGCTGCCATCAGCTGCTGCCAACTGGGGAGAATATACGTGGGAAGGAAAGTGTCATGTAGCACTCATGATCAGGCCTCAGCCAGTACTAGATGACCCACAGCTTGCCAAGAGAAGCCCACACTATGGCCATCTCTACAAAGTCTCAGCTTTGTGGTCATAACTGGCAGGGCTCATTGAGATTGTTGTGTAGATGGAGACTCTGAAGCCCAGAGATGGCAAGCAATCTCTCCAAAGTCACACAGTAAGTCGATGGCAAACCTGGGGCTAGAATCCAGGGCTTCTGTGTCCCAGTTCACCCGCCAGGCACTGTGCTAAGTGCTTTGTATGGATTACTTCATTTCACCCTCTAAACAACCCTGTGAAGTCCACACTTTTCTTATCTCTGTTTTATAGATGAGGAAACTAAGGCATAAGGAGTTTAAGTGAATTGCCAAAGTCTCACAGCCTGTGGGTGAAGGTCTGAACCCTGGGAGGTCTGGGCCCATACTTTTAACCACCCTCTCTGCTGCCTCGTCTCCATGGCGACAGGCAGCAGGCTGAGTTCTTCCACCCACCTGGGGCTGGAAAAAGGTTGTTCAGGCTCTGGGAGTTAGTGGGCGTTTGTGCCAAACCACATTCCCTCCCCCTCAAATGTGCTCTGGGAAACCTGGGACCCACTGCTGATACAGCCTCTCCTTTGCCAGTGGCCATTTGCTATTGGGGCTGAGGGGTATCTAGAGCATTTAGAGGCCTTTCCAATTCTAGTGGGTACAGTTCTGAGCCTCTGGCTGGGGAGGGAGTATGGGTCTGTGTTGCCAGATGAGCCCTGTTCCTGGTCATGTCTGTCTTGTTGAGGCAGAGGAACCCATGCCCATGTTAAGAGCTGACAGTGGTCACTGGGCCCAGGACAAGGGCCCTGCTCCTCAGGCTGTGGGAGAGGGGGCAGACAGAACTGGAGGCTGGGTGGGAGGCTGCCCACTGCCCCTCCCACTCCCCCACTCCACAGTGACTGTGACACAAGGGTGATGGTGAGGAAGGTCACTCACAGGTTCACATATACCTTACTGTGCACTCACACATACACGCTTTCACCCACGTGCATAAACACGCATGTAGACACACAATGTATGGATGCCACGTTCTCATGCAAACATTCACATGTATGCTCTCACACATCTGTATACTCGTGGATGCCCTCAGACACTCAGACATCCATGCATGGGGTACACACTGTCACACACCCTCCTGAAGGCCCCCTCACCCATGCAAGCCTGTCACATGTGGACACGTGTCTCAGATTTGCTTACAGAGCTACACTCCAACCCAGAAACATATAAGCAGACATGTGCATCCTTTCTCATATAAGCAGACACATTCTCCCCCATAGATACAGGTTAAAAGCATGTTCTTTTCTCCATTTTCTTTTGCTACACACCTACACTTTGAAATCTCTCTTGCGTTCACACATTCTCTCCTACAGGCATATCCACTCTTGCACGCCCACTGCCGCACACCTACGTACAGATTGAAGCACTTTCTCTCCTTTCTCTTCCCCATCTTTTTCTCTTTCATACCACCCACACAGTAATCCTAGCCTCTCTCTCTCTCTCTGTCCCTCTCACCCACACAGTTTCCTGGTCTCCCACGGGCTGGGCCGCAGCCACTTCCCCAGCACATGTACTCTCAGGGTAGGCACTACCCTGCCAACTGCCAGGACCCCCTCCGGAGCCCCTCCCCCAGCACCATAGGACAAGAGCAGCCACAGGGTCAGAGAAATTCTCTGAAGCTCATGAGGCCAGGCGGAGGGACGGGAGCTGCTAGGGAGGGTTTGTCCCCTCTGTCACTTGACTTCCTGCACTCAGAGTCTGCCCACTGGGGACAGGGGGCATCCCAAACCCAGGCCACCTGCAGTTCTGTGTTTCACAAAACCTTGGGTGGGGTGGGCTTACACCAGCATGTTTCTAACTTCCTGTAGCAGAGATCTAAACACAGAACTCTTGACGCAGAAGACAGATGAAAGCCGAACCACCCTGACCGAAGGGGTGGGGAGCCCAGGGAAACTTCGGTGACAACCCAGGCCAGCATATTTCCAAGAGTGGTTCTGCTTCAAAATTGTTGGGGCTGTGGAGGGTACTTGGCATCAGTCCTGTCCCAAACCCACCAACTCACCCATGGGAGGGGTTGCTGGAATGTGGGGATCTGGACTTTTAACAGCACCCCCAGGAGACTCTGATGCACACTGACCACTGTCGTTGGGCTCTGCTGAGCTCGATCTGCATGGCATTTTAGTGCAATGAAAAGCATGCCACCCTTGCTGCTGACCCGCTAGTTAAGTCAGGGGACAGACAGCAGGCTGGTGGGGAGGTGGTAACCCTCCTCAGTCCCTATTTGCCTAAGTCCTACCAACAGAGACAGTTATTCTAGTTACTGGGGCTGAGAAATGGGGTGAAGATGGGCTTGAGGGGGTACTGCATCCTGGTCTGTAAAGAAAGGGGGGTAGGGGTGGTGTGGGAGGTGGTGTCAGTTATGGGGACAGAATCACAAAGACATTTAAAAGGGGGTAGTGGGAAGAATAGAAAAAAGAGGGAGACAAGGTAGACGGGGACACACAAAGAAACCGGGTGAGACAGAAAACACAAGGATTTAGAGACAGACCCACGGACCTAGAGATACAGAAAATGATAAGGAAACGGAGAGGCAGACAGCCAGGCAGCGGAAAGCGAGGAGAGGGAGAGAGGAGGACCCGCCTAGAGACAGGAGGCCGAGCCGGTGGAGGAGGGCGTCGCACCCCCAAGCGCTGGGCGTGGCGGGCGGGGCGGCGCTAGGGCCTCGGGGAGCCGGCGGCAGGAGCGCGGCTGGTCCGCCCGCCTGCCCCGCGCTCCGGGCTCCGGGTCGCGGGTCCTGGAGCAGCCCGCCCGGCGGTGGCGGTGGCGGCGGCGGCGGCGGCGCGGCGAGGAGGGGGCGTCGGGCGCGGGGCCGATGCCTGGCGCGGGGCTGGGGTGACGAGGACCTCGGGGCGGGGCGCCCTGACGGACGCGGCCAGGTGTGTGGAGGCGGCGGCGCCCGGGAGCTGGGGGACCGCGCGCAGCGGCTGGAGGTGAGTGAGGGGCGCCGGCCCGGCAGGGGTGCGGGCGCCGCGTGAGCTTCGCCCCTTCCCACCTGCGCTGTTCACGGCGCCGCCCAGGAGGAGGTGGCACATCTGGGCTCCAGTCCCCGCTTGCAGGGTGACCTTGGCCAAGTCGGGTCTACACTCTGGGCCTCAGTTTCCCCATCTGTAGTTGGGGGTTGGGGGGATCTCGAGGCTGTGGAGCAGCTCGGGAGCGGGAGGACGCCCCGACACCGGGAAGCTACTCTCCCGGGCTGCGCTGGGGCTCCGGTCCTTGCGCCCCTCCCCGCAAGCGGACCAGGGGCCAAGGCAGCCCCGGGCTCCCTGGTGGGCAACAGTCCTGGGTCAGTGCCCTCCAGCCCGCTCTGGGAAAAGTCGGACCGGCTTGACCCAGGAAAACGGCAGGTTGGGCTCTGCCCGGGGTTGACCAACATGGGCGCCCATGGGGGTGGTGGGGAACGGGGTGTGCTGGGCCCGTGACCCCCCTTCCCGCGGGTGGGGCGACCAGGCGCGGGGGTCTGGCTGTGCAGGCGGAAACCAAACTGTCACACCGCGGGGACCACCTGGCCTAAGCCCCACATGGGGAAATTAAGGCCTTTCCTGAGCACCTTCAGGGAGAGGGGAAATTGTCCTAAGGGCTTCACATCATAAAACCCCTGCTGTTGCCCCATTGGCCAAGGTGAGGAGGGAGGCCCTAGAGGTGAAGGGAGTGGAGGGTGGGGCTGCTTGCTAGCCGCTACACGGTGGAATCAGGGGGCTCCATCCAGGGCCCTGGCACAATCTCTTTGAAGACTCTGGGGAAAAGGTGTCCTTTCCTCCCGCAGCATCACCCTAAGTTGTGGGCTTATTCTGGATGGGGACAGGGACCCCCCTGTGTTCCATGCCCAGGTTGTGTAGAAGGGACAAGAGCTGAGTAGGAAGCAGCATGCACCTCATTCCTGGTTCCCCACTTATCCTGAGTGGCAGGTGGCACTGCAATAAACCAACTTGCTGTGTGATCTTGGAGCAAGCCCCTTGCTCTCTCTGGCTCCCAGTGAGAGGGTTGGCAGTCAGGGTGGCCCCTGAGGAGGCAACTGTGTTGGAGACAACAGTGCTGGTGGTGGCTGTAGGGCTAGCCAGAGGGTGCCCTACCCCCTGTCATGTTGGAAAGTGGGGGGTGAGATTGGATATGGATCAGGAGGACCAGGGTGTGCTGGGGCAAGGGATTGGAAGTCTTGCCAGTGCCAGCCTGCCCTGTCACCAACCCCAGGCTTGGCCCCATCTATGTTGGGGGTCACAGACACAAATGGAAACTGACGATATGCTCCCCCCACTACTTACCATATTACCTCTGACAGTCGGATGAGACCCCTTGAGAGAGTTGAAAATGTCCCCTACCTCTGTCTCCATATGAGATCTTGGGTTGGTTCTGGTCCTCAGTTTCTCCCTCAGTACCAGGGGGACGGATTAGTATAACTCTAGTTTGATATATGGAGAACCTCCCCCAGGCAAATTGTTTGCTGCTGCTATGCCTGGATTGCAGCCCCCACTTTTCAAGCCTGCCCCCACTTTGCAAGTCATGGGACAACTCCCTCCCACCTTCCACTAGCGCCTAAACTAAGCTGTGGTTGGACTCAGCATTTACATGGTTAAAATAAGACCTTTAACTCCTTCCCTCCTTAGTCAGCTGTTGCCCTTATCCACCCCCCTTCCCCCCCCCTCCCACAAGGCCCCCCAAGGTGGGAAAAAACCCCAAACCTGTGGCATCCAGGGGCCTGGTTCCTGGCTGCTCCCTGGCCTCTTCAGTCAGCATTTTATCCAATCTCCCATGTTAGAGTAGGGGAGACTGAGGCCAAGGAGGGGAAGAGATTTGCACAGGGTGATTCTGTGGGCAGCAAGAGCCCCTCTCCTTGGGAAAGAGCAACTGCTTGATAAGTGGGAGGGGGCTAGTGGTGTGGAGGAGCCTCTGGAGAGAGGGGAGGAGCGCAGGAGCCTCCTTCCGTCTCCTCTCCGCCTCTAGTCATGCACCATGTCCAGGTTGAAATGTGTCTCCCTGAGCCCACTTCACAGCTCTGGGAGGCGGCAGGGCAGGGGTCGGCACACCCCCTGCACCTGCCAGGACTGCCCTCCCATGAGGCTGAACACACCTCCAGGCCCCGGGCCTGGCCTGGGAGGCACCTTTTCCTTCAGGGCAGCTCCCAGGCTTTCAGACATGAGCTCATCAGAACTGCTGGTGCCAGGAAGGGAGGGACTGAGGGGAAGCAGGCAGGGCTGCCCAGATAGGGGCACCGGGGGCGAGGGCCTGCAGGCTCTGGTCCCCCCTGTAGTGAGGAGGCAGGGGCAAGTTAGACCAGCTGGGGGTCAACTGGGAGGGGTTGCGGACAGGCCAGTGCCCTGAGCCATGGTGTTGGGCCACCTACTCACTTGCTGTGACGTTGGGTAAGTCCCTTGCCCTCTATGGACCTTAGCGTCCCTGGCTGGCAAGGGGGTGAGGTGGGTGCTTAGGCACTGGGGTTACAATAGTGAACAAGACAGACCTGCCCCTGCCTTTAAGGAGCTTGTATTTTAATTGGGGAGATAGGCAAGAAAAAAGGAAGCAAACAAATCATCAAGATACTTTCAGATAGGCAGAAGTGCCATGACAGAATAAGTCATGCTGTTAAGATGGAGAGCAATTAGAGAGACTACCCTGGATTGGGGTGGTTAGGGAAGGCCTCTCTCAGGAGGTGGTTTGGAGCGGAGACCTGAACGTTATTTAAAGGCGTGCTCAAGGCTTCCTGGAGGAGGCATATCTGGAACTGGGGCCTAGAAGAACCGGAGGGAGTTGGTTGGGAGGAAGGGTGTTCTAAACTAGGGGCTGGGGCTGGGGGTGGGCGTTGTTTGTAGGTTGCATCCCGTGAGGCATCGAACTGCAGACCCACAGGAGCTCCACCCGAGATCTGGTAAAAGGGGTGGCTGGGCCTGCCTATGGAGAGGCTCTGCTGAGTTAGCCTGATGTGTGTGTGAGCTCAGAGTCCTTTGTGCCCTATCCCTGGACATTGGGGCTCAATTGCTACCCAGTGTGGCCAGAGGAGGAGTCAACATGGAAACAGCCTCCAGGCCCTGTAATACCAGAGCCTTACAAAAGCCCTCTCTCCCGAATGAAATCTTTACCAACTGGCTGCTGCCTGAAATTCCACCATCCTAGCTTCAGCTTTTCCACTTGGTGAGGCAAGATAGTATAGTCCTGTGAAGACCCTGCCCTGCCCTACCCTGCCTGGCCTCCCACGGCTGCTGTGGGTGGAGCAAAATTCTGTCTACTTCTGACTTTCTGCAGGAATGCCTCCTGCGTGGCTAATACACAGATTCTGTGCTTGGACCCCTGGGTTCCCCTGCTGGCTGGCTAGCTGGGAGATCTTAAGTATGCTATATAACCTCTCTGGGCTTTTGTTTCCTCATCTGTAAAGTAGAAGCAATAATACACCCTATGTTGTCCTGCTGTTCCAAAAATTAAATAAGATGATAAATGCTTAAAAAATAAGCTACTACTTGTTAATAATATTATCATGTTTTGATCTCTGTTAAAATAGCAAGCCCTTAAGGAGATGGGCTCTCGTTCAGGACTCGCTCATATGTTAGTATAAATTATTTTTTGACATTTGGCCAGGAACAGGTTTTGATGGTGGGAGAATGGGCACAAGCACAACAGGAAAGGGGCTGGACTGAGTTTCAGGAGTGGACGCTTGAACCTGCAGTCTTAGCTGACCGGCTGGCGGTCCTGGGCAAATTGTTTACTTCCTCTGGGCCACGGGCTTCAGTTCTGACTGCTCTGGAATGGGCTAGTAAGGATCTGAGGGGCTCGTGGGTGCAAAAGAGCTTGGTAGACACCAAAAACATGGGGCTGGCAGGAGGGGCTAACACCATGGTGTCAAAGGTCAAGGAAGGGGCAGGCTGGATGAGACAGGAAGGTGGGCTGACCTGAGACACTTGCATCTGATCCTCCAGAATGAAATCTCTTGGAGCCTAAGAGTGCTCAATAGATAAAAGCCACAGTTCTTGAAAAATAGTTGTTTACTGTTACTTGCTATGTGCCATGAGTGTTCTAAGTTCTTAACATTTCAACAACTCCATGAGGTAAGTACTGTTATTACCACTATTTTACAGATGGGAAACTGAGGTACAGAGAGGTTGGTTAAGGAAGCTACTAAAGTCACACAGCTGATAAATGGCCGGATTCAAACCCAGGCAGTCTGGGTTTGAAACTACGTGCTTAACTGCTGTACAACACCGTCTCTCCCACATTAGATGGAGTGCCAGAGGCTCAGAGAGGCTAAGCCACTTGTCCGGGAACACACAGTATTTCTCTTTGATCCTCATCATCCCTGTCCCTTAGGTCCTGGAAGGAGAAGCCTTACCGAGTCTAAGGTTCGGGGCTCTGAGGTTGGCTCTTGAACCAGCTCAGCCTCTTTTCTTCCCTTCCCCCATGCCCCTGAGAGTAGGTCAGGGAGGATCAAGTGTGCCCTATGGGCACTGTGGGCATGGGAGGCTCTGCCAGGGCCTGATGAGTGGGCATTGGCAGTGTCATGGAGCTTGAGTGGATCCCAAGTGCCTGAGTTGTAATAAACTCCCATGCAGTCTGGCATGCCCCCATCATTGTACAGTTGAGGGAAACTGAGTCCAGAGACCAGCCCAAGGTCCCGAAGCCCTTCATCCCTGGGCCTCCTGTTCTGCCTACTGGGCTGCTTAGTACTTGTGGGCTCCATGGGGAGATGGGACATTGGGGACCCTCCCATTAATCCCAAGGTGGCCCTGGCCTCAGCTAGGACACGAGTCCAAATTTGGGGCCCTTTGGGAGGGCACACAAAGTTGGGGGATGGGAAGGGTACTGATTAAAAAATAGACTGTCACGCGCAAGGAGAGCAAGCCTGCCACCACCCAGCCCAAGCCAGTTGGCTCCCTCATGCCCAGCTGCCAGGCCCCACTCAGGTCTCTTGCTGGGGGCTCCGCCCACCCCACCCTGGCTCTGGGCCTGAGGCTGAATGCTCCCAGCCACCCTCTTCTCTCTCTCTCCACCCCTGCCCAGCCTCCAGGCAGATGGTTCTCTCACTGAGCCTGGGTGGGCCTGAAGCTCAGCTGTTGGCTTTAAGCTGTGCCAGGGGGGTCTGGCATCAGTACACACTGGCTGTGTGGCCTTCAATGAGGCCCCTTCCCTCTCTGGGCCTCAAACATTGACAGAGGAATGCTGTCAATTAAAGCTCTTCACAGCTTTCAAGCCTTTCCCAGATTTCTTCTCTCATTTTGACCTGACAAACAGTGCTGGAGACCCCACTCGGAGAGGTGATGTGACCTGCAAAGGCCACTCAGCTGGGGAGTAGCAGAGCAGAGGCCTATACCCAGATAATCTTGCAAATCCCAGTCCTGTGCAACTCTGGGTGAGCAAGGTCACATGGAATCACGGAGGCGGAAGGCTTTGCAGGAGTGAAGTGAGCAGTGTTTTATTCATTTGTTCTTTTACCCAGTCAACACGGCCCTTGCTATGACCTAGGCACGGGGGCATGGACACAGCCAAGGTCCCTGCTCTGCGGGGGCAGGGCAGACCGATGTGAAAACAAAACTGATGGAATTAAAAATCTGATGAGAGCCTGGAGGAGAGGTAGAGGGTGCTTTGGTGGAGGAACGTGGCCTCCGAGGGCGGGGAAGGCCTCCCTCCGTGAGCCTTGGGAGCAGACCTGAAGGATGAGGAGGTGGTGAGAAAGGCACAGCTGAGGGTAAGTGAAGACAGGGTTCTAGGAGAAGGAGCAGCTAGTGCAAAGGCCCCGAGGTGAGAAAGTGCTTGGCGTGTGGTCTGAGCATATGAAGGAGGGCCAGCCCGGCTGGAGCCTAGGGAGGGTGAAGTGCTACGAGGGGAGCTGGTGCATGGGATCATGGGGTCGTGGGGCCATGGGGCTTGTCATGCAGGGCCCAGAGCCCACCAAGGGGTTTGAGGCAGATCCTAGGAAGGAGGAGCACTCCTGGTACTGGTCTGGGAGACTGGTCTTGTGTCCTTTCTTTTCTCTTTCCCTTGGGTGCCAGTGCTATCAACAGGCCCCTCCGTGTCCCCCAGCCACTTCATGGGATGACTGAACGCAGAGTCCTCTTCCTGGATCTTGTTTGCATCTTAATGGCCACCTGTTGCATCCTGCCTTCAAGGAGGGTTGTTGTGGTCAGGGCAGGCCTCAGATGCAAGCTGGTGAGGGCAAGTTCTTGGGCAGGAGGTTGCAGTCACTCAAGCTGAGCACCTCTGTCCAGGTGAATTCATATTTCCTCTTATTCCTTGTGGGAGTCTGTGGACCCCAGAAGTTCAGCTTTTTTTGGCTGAAGGAAGGCCTGTCCCTGGACTTAATCCCACTGCCTGTCCCCTGTGCCACTCCAAGCGCCAAAGCTCTCTGGGGCCAAAGCCCTGGGATGGCAGTGAGGAGGCTTGTGTTCTGAGCCCAGTTCTGCTGTATACTCCTGGGCACATCCCTTTTCCTTTCTGGGCCTCAGCTTCCCCATCTGTATTATAGGGAAATACTCTAGTTTTTCTGTACTCACTATGGCCCATGGATGCAGTATCAGCATCACTCAAAAGCTTGTTAGAAATGCAGACTCTTGGGCCCCACCCCAGACCTCCTAAATCAGAATATGCATTTTAACAACATCCCTGAGTGATTTCTATGTACTTTAAAGGATGAGAAGCACTATTCTAGGTCAGTCATTTTTAAACTTAAAAAAAAAATCTATAGAATCTTCTTTCCTCTCCAAAGTTTTACATAAAAAACACATAAGAGGGGACCCACCCATTCTGTTTATTCATCCCATGAATGAGTGGGGAGGGGCGAGTTAGAGGCACAGGCTTTATTAGGATGGGGTTCAAAAGGGAGGAGGAAAAGATAAAACAGCCTGGTGGAGGGGATGCCATCTCCTCAGGCCTCTCCTTTACCCCTTGAGAACTCTGATCAGGTGGCCGCCAAAAGCCCTTCCGGCTCTAACCTCCAGGGTCTTCTGTCTTATGAGTTTGGAAAGGGGGGTTGGGGAGAGGGTGCTTCATAGTCCTCAGCCTAGTGACGTCTTTCCCTGCTTGTCCCCATCTTGGTGCCCTGCCCTCTTCCCTTTGGAATCCCTGAAAGGGTAGCTGGTGCTATTCTTAGCATGACATGGTGGTGAGAAGAGAACATATTAGTGCATTATTTATGCCTCTGAGTCAACAGGATTACACCCAGGGCTCCCAGAACATGCCCCTCCCAGTGTGGCCTTTGTCACAGCCATGGCAGGCAGTCCACTTTGTGCAGACCGGAGGGCAACTTCCCAGAACCCAGAAGCCATCCCTTGTGGCCCTGAATGTCCCAGCTCAGGGCCCTTAGCCCTCAAGCTGGGAAATGGATCATGAAATGTGTCAGTGAGGACTAGGAGAGAGCTGCTTTGGCCTTATCATTTCATTTCGTCATTTGTTTAGCACGTATTTATTGAGCACATGTTCCATGCAGAAGATGTGGGTGCATGGATGGATGAAACAGGGTTCCTGCCTTCCAGGAGCTCACACTTTAGCCAGAGAGTTAGTGTGCAGTAGCATAGATGCCAGGCATTTGTACATGTGAGAGCTGATCCCCACAATCACCCAGCAGCGTGGGAATTCAGAGACCATTTTAGAGGAGGAAATGGAGGCTCAGCATGTGCAAGGCTTGCTAACGGTCATCATAGCTAATGATCAGATTGAACTCAGATTGGCTAGAACAAAACGAGCATTTTATTTATTTATTTATTTGTTTATTTGTTTATTTATTTTTTCCTGCCCTTCTTTTGCTGCAGAAATGACCATTTTAGATCAAATGATAGCATGTAGTGTTTGGACTTTGGGAACCCCGCCCCCCCCCACTGCCCAGTGAGAGGGACCTTATGGCTGGAAGGAAATTAACTGGTTGAAGTTGTCCCATTCTCAGTGAACCCTGAGTTACTGGAGAAGTCACGTGTATCCAGAGCCTTCATAAACCTGGAATTGAAGGACAGCTACACTGTGGGCTGCAAGTCAGAACCATATGGGAGCAGAAGCGAAGGCCCCAAGGTGGCACATCTTGAGAAGCTGTGCCAAGGTCTCTGGCTGGGAGCCAAAGCCCTGTGCGCTGTGAGACCCTGGGCAGGCCCCTTGGCCTTCACCCGCCTCACTGTTCTGGTCTGTAAAATGGTATAAGCACCCCGGCTCAGCCTCTGTCTCTGATGCGTGAAAAGTGCTAGGAAAACTATAAAAGTGTTGTGCATATTCAAGGGATGGTATAAAATTACTATATATAATTATGTATGTAAATATATTTTATTAACATTATAGAGTCTTATTATGTGCCAGACTACATTCCAGGCATTTTCCTACGTATTAACTTATAAACTTATTTATAAAATCATGGCCTTTAAAGCCCAGTGGTTTCCCAACCTCGCTGTACATCAGAACCCCTCAGGGAGTCTGTTAAGGTGTATATTCTGTGGGCCCACAGGTATGGGGTGAGCCCAGGGATCTGCATTTTGAGCACATTCCCTGAGGGATTCTGAGGCACCTGCAAGTTTCTGATCTGGGCCAGAGAGGAGAAGACACTTGCCTGAGGCCTCACACTGAGTTGGAGACCAGGCTGAGGCTAAAATCCCAGCCTCCAGCTCCGGGTCTGGTCCTTTCCTTCTACTCTAGGGCTGCCCCCGACCCAGCCCTGGCGGGATGAAGCTGGGGAGGACGACGATGAGGGAGGATGCTGGTAGTGGTGCCAACGCGTACAGTGCTGTGCTAGGCATTTCATGTGGCTTATCCTGTTTAATTGCAGTAGGGGTGGGAAAGGGGACATTCTCCATAGCAACATGATCCCCTGGGACATTTGAGCATCAGGTAGCAGATTTTAATGTACCCCTGGAAAAGGGAGACTATGATTGAGGGGCAGAGATATTGGAGAAGTGAATCTGAAACCACACCATTGGTGCATTTACCATTCTCCAGTAGCATGTACCCTCAAGGCAAGAGTTATCTGGTAACTCCATTACCTGAAGACAGGGCAGGCTGGTAGGAGGGAGATACGCACCCTAATGCACACCCTAAGGTGTGTACCTAATGCACATCTATCCATGCCAGTCTTCCACATGAGTACCGTGTACCTGTGGGTGTTCAGTGTGCACATATTCATGTGTATCTTCTGCCCCCCCTGGGTATGCATGCATGCCTAGGCATGCTCTGCTGTGTGGAGTGCAAGTTAGAAGCAACAGCACCTCTGCTGCGTGTGGGCATATATGCAGAGGAGGATGTGCTGCTGCCGGCTGAAGCTTCTCCAGCATTAAGAGGCTATTGAGAATGTGTGTGTGTGTGTGTGTGTGTGTGTGTATGCAAATGGTTGCAGTGCAGAGGGATCCCTGAGATCCCTAAGGTCAGAGGTAGAAGGGCCATTAGAGAACCCACTTTCCTTATTCATGTCCCACCTGCACATTATTTGCACCATCCTCAAACCAGCCAGGAGTGAGCCTGCCTCAGGACCTTAGCACTCGCTGTTCCCTCTGCCTGGCCACTTTTCCCCTACACATGCATATGCCTCACTCCCTCACCTTCTTCACCTTTGCTCAGATGTGCCTTCTCAGCCAGGATGACTTTGATTGCCATGTTTACCTTTGCAAACCACTCCCCACCCTATGCAGTCCGTATACCTCTGGTCCCTGCTTTATTTTTCTCTGTAGCATTTACCATCTGACTTACTTGTATATGTATTATCTTCCTCCCCTACTGGAATGCAAGCAGAAATTTTTATCTGTTTCTCTTCATGGCTATGAACAGTACCTGGCTCTTGGTTGGTGTGCAATAAATACTGGTTGAATGAATGAATCCATGCACCACCTATACTTATTTTTCTTTAAATTGTCTAATTTTGTTACTGAAATATCCACTTTAGCCTTCCCCTAGGCAGTAATATACCTGAGATCATAGGTTTGGTGTGTTTATTATACTCCTTTTCCAATGCACATTTGAAATTTACATAACTATTAAGATTTTAAATATCAGGGTGCCACCTAAAATCCTTTCTGCTTCCACTAGAGCTGTGGGGATGCCACACTTTGAGAATCACTGGTCCAGTCCAATCACTTCTTTGAACAGATGGACAAACTGAGGTCCAAAGAGGGTCAGGGATTAACTCAATGTCTCACCCAAATGGTGACAGGACAGACCCTGGAACTAAATCTCCTGACCTGCAGTCTTCTTTTCTTTTGTAGTTTGAGGGAAAAGGGGAGGGCAGGACTGGATGATTCAGCCTGTCCTCTGGCAGGAGACTCCTGCTGGAGGGGGGCCAGACATGCCTGGTAATTGGTGAATGGTGGTGGGGGTGGGGGGCATGTTAGGGTCAGCAGCCTCCAGCACCCCAGGGCCGTGATACCCTCCTCTGACGGGGCCTGGGGTTCAAAACCAGTTCTTGCTGCTGCAGCATATTGGCTAGAGTTGACACTGGGATCTCCTGTGCAAAGAGGATGCTGGGGGTGGGTGGGGATGGGCTTGGGCTGTGCCTATTGTGAGCAGGAGAGAGGCCAGACCCAGAGAGGGCCGGTGAAGAGAAGGAGAGAGACAGATAGAGCCCCAGCCTGATGGAGTTATGCAGAGGTGGGTTTGTGCAAAAGCCTGCAGTTAAAACCCCCCTGAGGTGTGACAGTGCTTTATACTTTATAAATCATTTCTGTATCTCATTTGCTCAGCAGATATTATCATCCCAGTTTTACTGATGAGGAAGTTGAGACTCAGAGAGGTGAAGGGATTTACTAAAGGTAGCCCAGCAAGTTCAGCAGGATGCCTTGTTCGGCACCTCTGATTGGATTTAGCAAAGGACCTGTCTACAGGGGGAACATGCAGGCCGAATGGATATGAGAGCAAGAGGTGGTGCTGGAAACCCACAGTCTACTCACTGGCCAGATAACCTTGGCCAATCACAAAACCTTTTTGAGCCTCAGTTTCCTCACCTGTAAAATGGGAATAACTGGCCCTCACAGCTTGTGAGGATAAAATAAAACAACACAACAAAAGTGATGACACTTAAACCAAATGCCTTACACATAAGACGTGCTTAGTAAGCAGCAACGAGTGATGAAAATAACACACCCGGCCCCTGACAAGTTTGCCTGCCGTGACTACTTGCCAGGACTGAGGGATTCCCAGAGCCGCCTTAGGCAGATGTGAGCGAACCTGAAACCCAGAGAGGGTTATCACCACCTGGGGACCCGCAAGGGGCTGGGGGCAGGGCTGTCTGTCCCAGAGCCCCAGGCTGGAGGGGAGGCCAAGGCCTCCAGGGGGAGAAGCAGCAGCTAATAAAGCTCTTCCCAGGACAGGGCGCTGGGCTGGCTCTGCTGTTTACCGCATGCGCTGTGACTCCAGCTTGGGCTGTCATTATCATTCCTCCTGTGTTTTTTCTCCGTCGTTATTTATTTTTCTGTGAGGAAGGAATGTGGGGAATTTACCACAGGGTGCTGGCCTTCGCTTTCAGTGGCCTCTTCTATAAGAAGGAAGCAGCCGAGACAGATGGCAGGAGAGGCGGAGGAGGCGGAGGGTCCCGGCTGGCTCCGTGGCCTGAGCAGTGGGGCAGTTATGTAACCCGCCCAGAGGCCCAGGGCAGATACCATGGTGTTCCTGGTCTCTGGGCACGAGCCTTGCAATGTACTTAGCTCCTATGGAACAGTGCCTGGCTTACTCCATTTACCCCTGACCCCTGGGCGAGCCCAGTGGGTGTGTTCCTCTTTCAAAGGTTCCTTTCTCTCCAGCTGGTCTTGATTTGGGGTATGGGGTGGGTAGGGGAATGGGGTAGGGATTACCTTGAGCCTTCTAGCCTCTGCTGAGATGTCCCCATTGCTTAGAATGACTCCTCATCTCCATCGTTCAAGACCTAGGGCATGTGCCACTCCCTCCAGGAAGCCTTCCTAGATTGCTCCATCCTAATTCATCTCTCTCTTAGGCTCCATGTTCTCCCTTCTCTTCATGAAAGATTCTGCCTCTTAGGTGTAATACAGGGATCTCAGGTTTCATCTCCTTCTACCCACAAACTTGTTGCTTTCTCTTTTTTTCTCCCCCTCACCCCCAGAAACCACCCTCTAGATCTCTAGTCTCCAATCTACATGAATCTTGGATCTAGACAAATCTAAAACTTGTCTCCAGGGATGAATGGCAGAGCAAAATGGGAAGGTGGGAGGCTTTGGATTCTGGGAGTGCTTGTCCTTCAGTAGTTTATTTAGTCAACACGTATTGAACCCTCCTGGGCTATGGCATCTGCTGGATCTAGGGGCATTTAGAGAGGATGGAGACCAGCCCTGGCCCCAGACTGGCACAGGGCAAAGGGGGAGGACCACATCTTTGGAGGGCCCAGAGTGTGCCAGGCCTTGGGACTAGTGGAGGAGACCCAGAGAGGACCTAGGCCCCACCCTGGCCTTGGCAGAGGCATGGTTTAGAGGAATCCACCTCTTCCTTGCCCTGGCTCGCCACCTTTTTGTCTCCTGGATTATGTGTTTTCCTTGGAAGGGTGGGGTGTGATGGTCCTTTCTGTACTCCCAAGGCTTCCAGGGAGCTGGGGAGGAGGGTGACACAGCAGGAGGGGCCTTGGCGAATGCAGGCCTGTTATGCCAGGTTTGGACTGGGAGGTAGAGCCTGGTCTCTGATCTTGGCTGTCTGTGTACCGGCCCCTTCCAGTTTGCTGTATACCTAAGGCTCAGCCTGCCTGTCTCTGGGTTACTGTTTCCAAGTTTCTGGAAATCTACTGCTTGTAGATTAGTGATTAGGCCAGGAGAACGGGCAGGAGGGGGACCGTGGCACCTGGCTGGGACCCCACAGCAGGGCCCTGGTCAGCCAGCAGTGAGCTGGGCTTGTGGCCTGTGGGGGTAGCAGCCAGGTCGGGCCTGGGCTGCCTTGGGAGCCCTCACCATAGTTTCCCCTGCCCCTCCATCTCTGCCCTGCCTGGTCCCAACCCACTGCCGGCAGGGAGAGAGAAACCAGGAGTTTGGCCAGGCCTGCATTCCTGAACTTTCTCAACCTGCTCTTTTCTCCAAGACTCACTCCTGCTCTGAGGCCTCTGGGCCAGGTTGAGCAGGGGAGGAGCACTGTTCTAGGAGTCTGGATGGATTGACGAGGGCTTCCTGAAAGAAGTGGCAGTTGGGCTGAGCATGGAGCAGTGGGTGGGGAAAGTGAGTGTGCTTTGCTTACTCCTGGGGAGCTCTCCAGAAGGAAGGCACCCAAGGCTTGGGATCAGTTAGACCGCTCAGGCTCCAGCTCTGCTCAGCTCCTTGCTAGCTGTGAGACCTGGGATGAGTTAGCCACTTCTGTGTGCCTTGTTTTCCTCATCTATAAAATAAGGATAAAGGAACCTCCTTTATGAGATGTTGTGAGACTTGAATGAGAAAAGACATGCTAAACACTTAGCTTGGCAGTATCTGGTGCTCCCAAAACGTTGGCTATTGTCATCCTTACGGACTTCATGATTGTGCTGCAAGCACCTGTGGAAGGTGTGGGGGAAGGGAAGACTACAGAAGTGAAGCAGCTGGGCCCCTGTTCTCAAGGCTCTTGCAGTCTGTGGGGGATAATAAGACACAGACCCTGATTGCTGCAAAACAGAACATTGGGAGGGGGCAGCGTGGCCCACATGATGGGCCCTGGACTGGGTGTTGGGCCACCCTGAGCTTGAATCCCAGCCCTGCCTCTGTGTCACTGTGCAAGCTTGAGCAAGTCACTGCACCCCTCTGTGCCAGTTTCTTCTCTGACGTGGAGATGAGGGCACTGCTGGTTCATGGGTTGCTGTGAAGGTAAATGAAGTAAGGGCCTGTCGTGGTGCCTGGCATGTGGTGAACACACACCCCGAAAGACAACTTTTATTAAAATGAATAATATACAAAGTGATGAAGTTCTTGAGTGGTGCAGATAAAACATTGATGGATCAGGGAAGGCTTTTTGCTGGGGGTGGAGGCATTTGAGCTAGGTGGGAAGGCTGGGGGATTAGGGGACGTGGAAGGGATGTTGGACAGAGAAGGGGTCCAGGAGCAGGGGTGGGGCAGGAACCCACGGGCAGCTGCGGAACCGCAAGCAATTGAACTCCCCAACACTGCTGAGGGCACAGAGAGAAGGGTAACATGCGCTCTTGAGTGGGCCCTGATGCCAGGGCCTTTGAATGCCAGGATGAGGACTCTCCTCTTGTTCCTCCATGTCCTGGGGAGGCGGCAGAGGGTTTCGAGCAGGAGAGAGGCATGAGTGGAGCCAGGGGGAGGAAGATGAATCTGGCAGCGTGGGGCGGGTAGATTGGTGGGGGAGAGACTGGGGGTGGAGAGGCCATTTAAAAGGCTGTTGCAAAATCGGTTTTCCTGATAAAGAGCCGGGCTGAGTCATCTGTGGAGGAGAAAAGTCATATCCAGCTCCTCCGTGTTGCTGTAGATGTGGGATTTTCCTGTCTTTGTCAGCCAGGCGATTGGCTGCCTTTCCGGAGGCTTTGAGAACTGAGGCCGCAGGCCGGTGAGAGCACCTGGGGGAAGCTGGGCTGCAGGGAGGACCCAGCTGGAGTGAGTAAGATGAGCACCCACAGGTGCCTTTGTGGCTTGGGGTATGTGACTTAGGGCATGTGGCATCCCCTCTGTGATCTCAGTTTCCCCTCTGGGCATCAACAGGCATATGGTGACTCCTGCTAGCCTGTGGGTGGCGAGGCTGGGGCTTGGCCTGGGGCTCCCCACCCCATTTCTGTGTCTTCTCCCATGCCCGGCGGTCTTTCCCACATAAGCCTGGATTATTCTCTTCTAAGAGGAGCCCTGGCAGGCTTCCATGCCTCAGTCAGGTTGCACTCACCATGACTGGGGCTGGATGGAGAACTCCAACTCCCCAGGGCACGGAGACTGTGTCATTTCCTCCTTTCAGCAGGGAGGATGTGGGGCAGGGGCTGGCAAGGTAGCCAGGCCATTACTCAGGCCTCTTCATCTTCCTGCCCCCAGCTCAGCCAGAGGTTGTGCAGCGGCCAGGCATTGGTTCCTTCCTGACCTTGCCAGGGGGGCAGTTTGTGCAGCCTGTTTACCCCTCCTGTTGCCAAGACTCCAGGGCAGCCACAGTGGGCTGCCTTGAGCCAATCTCTATTCCTACCCCTGGCTCCCTGTCCCACCCCACCCCACCCACCCGGCCTGGACACTCCCATTGACGGCAGCCGTGTGAAGAAGCATTTCCTTGAATTCTCCCTGTCCTGACCTTCTGCTCTGGCCTCCCTTCCCCTGCCCTGCCTCCCTCTTGCAGATCCTTGGTCCACATGGGCCCAGTGATGGGCAGAACAGGCAGCTGCCTGCAGAGGGTGATGCAGTGGGGGAAAGGGCTTGTCCCTGCCTGAGCCAAACCAGAGCTGGGGTTTCCTGACTCCCAACCTTGTCATCTTTCCACTGTACTCATCTTTCATGCCCTATCAGTTATTTCTACCTTAGTAAGAATGAGTTTATCAGCTCTTCTGAGAGGAAGAAGGGAGAAAAAGCATGAGTTGTTCTAGGCAGCTGAGTTTTCAGGGGAGAGGGCAGTGCTGAGGAGCATTGGTCATGAGACGAGGAAACAGAGGGCTCTGCCCACCATCGTGCAGGAGCACTGGAGCCTCTCTTGGTGCCCCTCCTTCCAGAGTCTGGGTCTGGAAGGCAGAGTAGTGAAGAGTTGGGACTGAGCGGCCAGACTTACTGAGTTTTGAATTCCAGCTCTGCCACTTACAAGTTGTATGACCCTGGGCAGGTCTCTTTGAGACCCAGTTTCATCTGCAAAATGGGAAGAATAACAATACTTATCTCTTGGGGTTGTTGTGAGCACTGAGCAAGGTGACGAGCACACAGTGCACAGAACTGCACTTGGGCCTCAGTGAGGGCTCGGCAATTACAGCAGCCATTGCCATCCTTGGTCTGACAGCTGTGCTGGGGCTTCTCGCCCCCTCCTCCACTTCAGTGTTTACCCTGCTGGACCCAGGTCTCCTGACCCCAGGCAGCTCTTCATTGTGTCTGCCCTCTCCCCCTTCCTCTCTTGAAGGCCTGTATTCAGGGATCCTGATCCAACGGCCAAGGTGGGTCTTTAAAGGGCTAGCACCCCAACCTGGCCCTGCAGGGGCTTAGCCTTGGTGGTGGTGGGAGGGCGTCATGACCTGCACAGGTGCAGGTTATAGCCAGGCAGATTGAGGGCTTAGTAAGGTGCCTGTCCCTGTGGCCCTTGGCCATCTTCTGCCTCTCTGGCGCCAGGGAGCACAATCTTGGACCTGCTGGCTGGGGCATTGCCAGAGGTGGCAGTTCCCTAGTCTGGGGAATTTTAGATGGAGCTGCCCCTGGTGCCCTGCAACAAGGGATGAACTCTGGAGTGCCTGTAATTGGCTAAGCCCCCCCTTCTCCCAGCTTTGTTTGCATAGGGTGGCAAAAATCATCTGGATTGCTGGCTGGGTCTGGCCCAAACCTCCTGCTGAATTCCTTTTCCATGGAGTCACTGTGGGCTGGGGTGGGGGCTGCAGGAGCTCTCCTCTGAGGGCAGGGCTGACTTACCTCCTGGCCTTTTCTGCTGTTCCTCTTGTCCCAAAACAGTAGCTTAGGAATGGTTCCGAGCTCAGAGAGGTGTTGGTGGAGGGTCAGCAGCACAGCCCAGGCTGTGAATGGAGCCCAGCTGGAAGCCAACAGGCCTGGGTCCTTGGCCCACGTCCTCCTCTGTCACTGCTTCCCTCGCTGAGCCTCCCAGCCCAGCTTATCTCGGAGGGCCTTTCACACTCTGACATTTGAAGATTTTCTAAACCCATCGCCTTTTATAGCTAGTCTGGGGATGGCATTGAAACGGAAAGGTAAGGAATAAAGCAGAAAAATGCAGGCAAGTTGAGAGGTCTGGATCATTCAAACACCGAAGCACTTTCTGTGAGCCTTGCAGTATGGGAGCCGGCCAGCCAGGAGCCTGGGACTCTCTGCACTCATGCAGTGCCAGGTGTGAACCCAACTCTACTCCTTTCTGGCTCTGTGACCTTGGGCTGCTCATTTTACCTCTCTGAGCCTTGGTTTTCTCACGAATAAAATGTGCATAATAATATATTGTGCCTTGTAGGGTTGTTTTGGGAATTAAATACTATTTGTAAAGTGCAGGTATACAGCAAGTGTCCAGTGTTAGCTACGATTGCTGCAACTGTATCATAAGAAAGACTAGCAGGACTAGGGATGTTTATCCTGACTGTGTCCTATGGGGATATGATTTGTATCTGCAAATCTCTGCAGGGCTGTCATGCTGGAAAGAGAAAGCTTTTTATCTGTGTGGCCCTGGGGGGCAGAACCACATCAAGAAGTGGATGAAAGTTAGTATAAGGAGCAACTTCATAGCTGAGGAATGTTAATTAGTGGAAGGCACCTCCTGGGGTAGTGAGCTCATGTCAGTTGAGTATGTAAGCAGAGGCTTGCAAACCAGGGACATGGTTTTGGGGACACAAGATTGTGTGGGGATTGTACTCGTTGACAGCTACCTGTGAGATTCTGAGGTTCTGTGTTTTAGGGCAATAAGCTCTGCCTCCCCATAACTCTGGAATCCCCTGCTGTTTGACCTTCAGGACCCCAATCTACAAAGTGAATCTCCTTTGCTACAAGATCTGACGCCTTCCAGGGAGTAGAGTGGGGTGACCAATTGCCAATTTATCCCAGGGTAGCATGAGCCTTCTGCCTGTCTACCTGGGCTTGGTGGCAATAAGCCCCTGGCATTCATGACCTTATTGTGGCCTCCCAAACCTAATGTCAAGTGCTTTACCCCTCTTCTGAGTTAAGGAGGCTATGGCTCTGAGAGGTACAGTGACTTGCCAAGGTCACACAGCTAGATAATGGCAGAGATTGGCTTCAGGCCAGGAGGCCTGGTTTCTAAGCAGAGCAGAGGAGATGGGCACTGCATGAGCTCTCAGGGCCCTCCTGTGTGGCTGTCGATCCCCCAGTTAGGCTCCCCACAGGGGAACAGTCTGGCTAAATCCTTCATCTTTTGCAGATGGGATGATCCAGGCAGGAGAGGAGTCTTACTGGGTGCAGCAGGTGTCATGGGTGGGTAGGGTAGGATGTGTGCTTTAACTATTTCTAACAGGTAGGGGGAAAGCCAGGCCTGGATGGCAGGAGGGAGAAAGGAGGTTGGTGCCAGAAAGCCTGTGGCTGCTTGGCCTGGTCCCAGTGAAGCTGGCATCTGCAGCGCCTCTGCTCTGTGTGGGCCTCCCTGCCAATCCCAGTGTGGGGGTCAGCAGGCTTTACCCGGGCTACTCTCTCGACCTCAGTTTCCCCATCTATAATACGGGGTGGTGGTGAAATAGCTCGTTTTCCAGCTCTGAGAGTCCATGAATTCTGAGCCTCACCACTGGCAAGATGCCTAGAAAGACTGTCCCTGGAGGCCTCCTCGGCATGTCATGGCCAGTGCTAATGAGGGCAAGGTAGAGGGAGGGCAGGGTCAGATTCCTCAAGAACTAATTAGCTTCCCACAGTAGGGAGGAGCAGGGGGATGGGGGGAGGAATTTTTTCAGCCACTGACTGAGCTCCTGACCCTGGCCACAGGCTGGTCCACCCATCTGTCTGTTGGTTCATTTGTTCATTTGTTATTCAACAAGTATAAATTGAGCACTGACTGTGTGCCAACAGGGCACTGGGGATAGAAAGAGAAGTGGTTGCCTACGACAAATTTACAGATTAATAGGAGGCTGACACTAGCCTGATCCCCAACTCCCTGCTGACTCTGTCCCCCCATATGTCCAAAAGGGACCTTTTGGGATGAGCAGACAGCTTGAGCATGGGCTCTGGACCCAGAGGGAACTTATTCTGACTCCAGCTTTGCCACCTTTAGCTGCGTGACCTTGGGTCAGTTAAGTAATGTCTCTGAACCTCAGTTTCTCCTTCTGTAAAGCATGGGCAAATAATGCTTGTCTCATAGAGTTCTTATGAGGATAAGATGAAAGAATGCACTGTTCTAGTGTAGTCACTGCTGAAATTAACCCAATTTATTACTTTTCTAGTGTTAAAGTATGTGAATTTTTAAACGATTGTTTAAATAAAGATGGGAAGAAATTCTGGAAGGATATAGAAGAAACTAACAACAGGGGTTACCTGATTGTGAGATGGAGGAATCAGGCATGGAGGATTCACTGCATACATTTTTATGTTTTTATATTTAGACCATGTGAATGTATTACCTGTTCTAAAAAGGGAAAGTGTTAGTGACATCTTTTTATAAAATCAAAGCTAACTACTGTAAGTTTGAAAGTATAAAGGGCCCTAAGAAAGGCACATGGAAAATGCTATGGGGGTTCATTCGTGCATTCAGTAATATCTACCGAGGGCCCACTGTATGCCAGGCACTGTTCCTGGGTGCCAGGGTTAAAGTGGTAAACAAGTCAAGCAAGGTCATTGTCCCTTTACAGATATGCTGTAGGTGAGGAGACAGGTAATAAACAAAGAAACACAAAGATGATCATTTCAAATTGTGGTATATGCTATGAAGAAAATAAAACAAAGAGATGGAATAGGAGAAGGGAAGGCCCCTCCAGAGAGGTGACATTCCAGCTGAGACCTGAGCAGCAAGAAGGAACCAACATGGAGTGCCACCTGGGAAAGACTATACCAAGCAGAAGAAACAGAAAGTACAAAGGCCCTGGGGCAGGAACATACTTGGCATGTTCAAGGAATAGAAAGAAAGCCAGTGTGGCCTAGTGAGGGAGGAGAAGGCTAGTAGAGGATGTTAGGGATGGAGTGGGCCTTGACTTCTAGGGTGAGCTGTTCATACTCAGTTTGGTAAAGTGCCATATCCACAACCTTCAACGGGAGTCCAATGAAGGACCAGTTAATCCTGAATGGATAATCAGGGAAGGCTTCAGAGGTGGTGGCACTTGCGTTGGGCCATGAAGGGTGGGTCAGGGATCTTTATGAGGAAAGCTAATTCTAGGAAAGAGTAAAGATCAAATTCCAAAGGAAAAGATACCGTGTAGGAGGGGCCCAGGTGACCATCTGTCTGTCTGTGCACCCCTGTGGCACTGCATTCCCATTCGCTAACTGGGCCTCTGTACCTCTCTGCAGCATTGGGCCGGAGCACTAGCCTCACCGAGAAGGATCTGAAAGAGGCCAAGGCGCGGAGCCAGCAGATCGCAGCCCAGCTGACCACCCCTCCCAGCTCCAATTCCCGTGGTGTCCAGCTCTTCAACAGGCGCCGGCAGAGGGTGAACGAGTTCACCTTGGAGAGCCACGGCCAGAGGGGACCAAAGCCCAGCCAGGAGTCCCTCAGAGTGCTCCCTGCAAGCCCCACAGGCCATGCCCCGGGGCTCAGCCTGAGTCCCACCTCACTGCCAGAGCCAGGCCCTCCAAAGCACTCCAATCCCCAGAGCCCCAGCAGAGGGGTCCCTGGCCACGGCATGGAGGGCTACTCAGAGGAGGCCAGCTTGCTGCGGCACCTGGAGAGGGTGGCCAGTGAGGAGGAGGAGGTACCACTGGTGGTTTATCTAAAGGAGAACGCAGCCCTGCTGACGGCCAATGGGCTCCACCTGTCCCAGAACCGAGAGGCCCAGCAGTCCCAGCAGTCCCCGCCAACGCCACCTCCGGCTGAGGTCCACAGCCCAGCTGCAGATGTCAACCAAAACCTTTCCTCGCCCAGTGCCACGCTCACCACACCAGCTTCTAACAGCAGCCACAACCCGCCAGCCACCGATGTCAATCAGAACCCACCGGCAACTGTCGTCCCGCAGAGCCTGCCTCTTGCTAGCGCCCAGCAGAATTCCTCAGAGGCCCATCTCCCGCCGAATGGCACAGTGCCAGATCCCAAACCCAGCACCCTCTGTGCTGACGGGCAAGCCCCGGGGCCAGCTGCGGAGGTAAGATCCAGCACACTCCTAATTGACAAGGTATCAACTCCACCTACCACCACCAGCACCTTCTCCAGGGAAGCTACTCTCATTCCCAGCTCTGGGCCCCCAGCCCCAGATTTCATGTCTAGCTCCCTACTCATCGACGTCCAGCCCCATGCCCTAGTGGTGTCAGCAGAACAAGAGATGTCTGGACGGGCAACCGCCACCACACCCACGAAGGTATACAGCGAGGTCCACTTCACGCTGGCCAAGCCCCCCTCAGTGGTCAACAGGACGGCCAGGCCTTTTGGGATCCAGGTGCCAGGGGGCACCAGCCAGATGGAGCGGAGCCCCATGGTAGAGAGACGACATCTTGGGGAGAGGGCCCCGGCTCCCCACCTCTCCAGCGTGGTAGACAGGAGCCCCCGGCCACAGAGACACGTGATGTCTCACAGCCCCATGGTGGAAAGGAGGCTGGTGGGGCAGCGCAGCCCAGCCTTGGAGAGACGCCCTGTGGGGAACTTCACCCCACCCCCCACGTACGCTGAGACCTTGTCCACAGCCCCTCTGGCTTCCCGGGTTAGGTCCCCCCCATCTTATTCTGCCCTGTACCCCAGCTCCGACCCCAAGTCTTCTCATCTGAAGGGCCAGGCAGTTCCTGCCAGCAAGACGGGCATTCTGGAGGAGTCGATGGCCCGCCGGGGCAGCCGGAAAGCCATGTTCACCTTTGTGGAGAAGCCCAAGGTGACCCCGAATCCGGACCTGCTGGATCTGGTACAGACGGCCGATGAGAAGCGGAGGCAGAGGGACCAAGGAGAGGCAGGCATGGAGGAGGAGCCCTTTGCACTGGGGGCTGAGGCCTCCAACTTCCAGCAGGAGCCAGCACCTCGGGACAGGGCCAGCCCTGCGGCAGCTGAGGAAGCTGTCCCGGAGTGGGCCTCCTGCCTCAAGTCTCCCCGCATCCAGGCCAAGCCAAAGCCCAAACCCAACCAGAACCTCTCCGAGGCCTCTGGGAAGGGGGCTGAGCTCTACGCCCGCCGCCAGTCACGGATGGAGAAATACGTCATCGAGTCTTCAGGCCCCACGGAGCTGGCCCGCTGCCCTTCACCCACTATGTCCCTGCCTTCATCCTGGAAGTACTCCACTAACGCCCCCGGGGGCTTCCGAGTGGCCTCCCGAAGCCCAGCTCGGACCCCGCCTGCCTCCCTCTACCATGGCTACCTGCCTGAGAATGGGGTCCTGCGCCCAGAGCCCACAAAGCAGCAGCCGCCGTACCAGCTGCGGCCCTCGCTCTTCGTCCTCTCGCCCATCAAGGAGCCCGCCAAGGCCTCGCCCAGAGCCGCCTCGCCCAGAGCCACCTCGCCCAGAGCCGCCTCGCCCGCCAAGCCGAGCTCCCTGGACCTGGCGCCCAGCCTGCCCAAGGCGGGTCTCCCGCCGTCGCCTGCCCTGCCTCGGCCCTCCCGCTCCTCCCTGGGCCTCTGCACCTCACCTGGCCAGGACGGCCTCCAGCCCACTGCCGTGAGCCCTCCCTATGGCAGCGACATCTCCCCCGTGTCTCCCTCCAGGGCATGGCCTCCCCGAGCCAAGCAGGCCCCCAGGCCTTCCTTCTCTACCCGGAATGCCGGGATCGAGGCTCAGGTGTGGAAGCCTTCCTTCTGCTTCAAGTAACGACCCCCAGGGGTCCCGCTGCCGGTCAAGGCCCCTTCCCCGAGGGCCGGATGGAGAGCAGATGTGGCAGGAAGTGGCACAGAGCTGAGTGAGGAGAACAGGGAGTCCGAGGCCCAAGGTCGGATGCTGCCACCAGCTGGCTTTGTGACCTTGGGCAAGTGCCTCTGCTCTGAGTGCAGCTGCCCCTTCTCTACTCCGAGGGGGGTTGGACTCCATGTCTGAGTGGGGAGGAGGGACATGGAGAGAGAACCCCCTTGGCAGGCCCCGAGGAGGATGAGGGGCTGCTTCTGGCCTGTGTGAGCTGTGGGGATGCTGAGTCTGATGCCAGCGTCTTGCTGGGAGTGGCCTAGCAGGGGATGCCAACAGGGACTTCTGGAGGAGAAAGAGCCTGCCAGTGCCTGTGGAATCAGCTGTCCCAGCGGGGCCCCCTCATGAGGCCCAAGCTGCTGGCATCTTTCTTCCTGCTGCTGGATTCTCACCTCCACAGGCCTGTCTCTTCCACCTCTGCCTTCTGGACACCGTTTTCTCTCCACTGCACCAGAGAGCTTAGCCTTGCCTCCACCTCTGCTGCCCTCCTGGGTCCTTCTGCGGGCTGTGGACTTAGCCCACCACTGCTGTCTGATGCTTTTCTTCCTGCCCTCTCCAAGACCTGGCTCTGCTTTAGGGAGACTCCTGGGCCCAGACCTCAGTCCTGGTTCCACCTGGCTTGCCCTCACTGTTCTGGGCGGGGGATGTCCCAGGGGACCCCTGAGAGGAGAGCCCCGTAGAAGGCTGTGCAGATGTGGTGTGCTGCTAAGAGAGCGGGCCTAGCTGTGTATCCATTGGTGGTTTTGGCTTCAACCTCAGCCAAGATCTGCCTGACTCAAAGAAGCCACCTTGGTGCAGCGGAACGGGCCCCAGGGAGAGAGGCAGGGGAGGAGGGGTCTGGTCCCATATGAGCCTCCCATTTGCTATGTTACCTTGACCAACTCACTCTCCCTCTTAGGCCTCAGTTTTCTCATTTATATAATGAGGGTCGTTCTAGCTGTGACAGTCTGTGAGGATTGAGAGGATAGGCTGGTGCTTTGGGAAAAAGGCCTTGTAAGTGACAAGACAGTCCCCTGGGAAGAAACAAAAAGGAAATGGGCTGCTGCCAAAGGACAGATGGACTTAGATGTCTGTGAGGGTGACCTGGTGAGGGTGTGGCTGGGATGAGATGCCACAGGAGGCCAAGGGATGAGCTGCCTGGGCTGGGACACTCAGGATCACCCAGAGACAGTGGGAGCAGGGCAAGGGCTGGGGCCCGGCACAGCAGCTCGGGAGAAGGGACGGGGGGACCTTCAGATTTTGAGGAAAAGTCTGGGGCTCAAGAGACCTGGGTTCTAACAGACTGACTGCATGCGTGTCTTTGGGTCTCAGTTTCCCCATGCATACAGTGAGGGTGTTAAGTCAGGTAGTCTGAGATCCCCACAACCTCTGACACCTTGGATATGATGCAGCTCCCCTAGCCAGGCTTTGTGGGGGGTGAGAGAATACAGACACAGGAGGCAGGATTCAGATGGAAGCTTCCCAAGGCTGGGGGCTGAGGACCGCCCACTTCTCTTTCCCAGCCCTATTTCTGGGCTCCCCAGCAGGGCAAGGGGTGGTGGAGGCGGTGCCCATGCTGGGCTGAGCCTGCAGTTTTCGTGAGCTCTGGGCTCATCTCCATGGGAACAGGGGGTGCCTTCCCAGTGAGCTCATTCCACACAGATCGAGGGGGTATATGCGTGGGGGAGTTGTGAGTGAGCTCGGCTCCTTCATGCCAGGCCCCTCCCAGAACAGAATGAAGCCTCTGCCCTGGAACCCCTGCTCCCTTCGACCCCCGACCCCCGAGGGCCAGCAATGGAAGAGCCCACCCTCCATTCTGCAGCTCCTGCGGCCAGGCTGAGCTCTTTCCCCAACTCCATTTTCTCTCCTGTTCTCAATACACTCCTCTGCCTCAAACTGTCTTGCTTCTTTCTTTCTTCCACGCTGCTGACGGTCAGGTCCCTTCTTCCTCCCTGATTCTATTCGAGGAAGTGGGGTGGGGCTGCTCAGTTGCTGCGTGTGGAAGTGTGGCTGTGTCTGCGTGCTGCCTGTGTCTGCCGTGGGAACAGACACGTGCTGGCTTGGAAGTGAGGGCTCCCTCTCTCCTCCTTAGGACAGCACCCAGGGAACCAAAACCCTGTGCAAATCACCTTCTTTTGTTTTCTCCTTCCCTCCAAGTTTGGCCAAAAATACTGTAGAGGATTTTTGGGGAAATTGGGGAAAACACACTGCCCCTTCTGGTCCAGGTTTGTTTGGGTTCTTTAAAAGTGGAATTGAAATGCCTTTAGCTAGAGCATTCACTCTTTAGTTCCCTCAGGTCCCCCCCTCCTTATCTAAATTTGGCCATTTCCCACATTTGTCATCGTCACCACCTGGCTCCTGAAAGCCCCTGGTGGAGAGGAAAGAACTGCCACTGAGAGTCAGGAGAACTTGTGCACCTGACTCCTGTGTGACCTTGGACAGCCTCTTCCCATCTCTGGGCCCCAGTTACCCCTTCCGTGCAGTGAAAGGATTGCAGAAGGTGGTCTAGGAGCTTTGTTTGGTCTCTGACAGTCCGTGTATGACTCTGCTCTGCTCCTGCCTTCACCCCATACATGTGCCCTGCTTTGGGGCTGATGCTGGGCTGAGTGGATGCTACTTTCTGAATTTTCACCCACTGCATTTCCATGGAGTTCTGGTATATATGGTGCATTGAGCTCTGCCGGAAAGCGAACAGTTCTGATCCCCCGCAGCCTTTTCGTATTGTGCACCCCCCATCCCCCCAACACACACACAGAGTCAGTGCCCAGTCATGGCAGTTCACATGATGTCAGGCTCTGACCCACCTCCAGATTACGAGGAGCTGCTTACAGTGCCCCCAACATTCCAACCTGTGCTTGAGCCACTCTGTTTCACAGTCTTGGCTGAATTCTGTTACTCCTTCTACTTGTTGGTCCCAACATTCCCCTTGTGGCCACCAAAGGCAGAGACAATGCTTTAGAGATTTTTAGTAGTTATCATAGCCCTCCTTCACCAAGCCTACTCTTCTAGCTGAAGAGCTCAGGTTCTGCTGCCTCAATGGTTGTTGACTGGCTTGGATAATGAGCTCTTGGCCCCACCTCCCTGCTCAGGGTGACACTGTGGTCAGGTGTTGGGACATGCCTAAGCCCACCCCACTTGGCCCTGAGACTCTGGTCTCATCCTCTAGTCCTTCCCGTCTGGCCCAGGGGCCAGGACGTCCCTCCTGGCTCCTCTCCCTAAGTCTTGGGGTCTGCCTCCTGCAGCTGGCAGGATTGAAAGCTACCTGGGATGTGTCACAAACACGGAGCAGCTCCCAGTGTCTCTGGCTCATGTATATACAACTCTGACCATGGGAGTAAAAGAGGTGGGTCCTGCACTGAGCCTTAACTTTCCTACTTGATGACTGGGAACTTGGATGTCCCCAGGAAGTCTCTAAGGGTCACTCCAGCATTACTATCCCATGAAAAATGTCCTGTTCAGGCTGTTATACAACATTCCTCTTTAGGGTAAAGGGCTCCAATTCTGCAATTCTGAGTCTGTTTACCTAGCGGCTGCTACTGTTTGTTTGGAGAAAACATAATATTTGTCTATTGTTTCCTTTTGATTGGGAGGGATTCAATTCTCAACTGGATGAGAGGATGACTGGCTTGGCTATGGCTGATCACTGATTGGGTGAAAGAATGGATCTTGTGGGTGGTTCTAGATTTTGATTGAGTAGGAGGCATGGAAGGGACTGGCTAGCTCTGGACTCTGATGGATTACTCCTGGTGGATTTGGATTGGATTGGGAGGCCAAGTGGACTGGTTATTGCTGGCATATGATTGGATAAACAGTTGGAAGGTTCAGGAGATACATGCTACGCATGGATTCTCAAGCACTCCACTTTTAAGCCAGTTCAAACTGCTTCAACATGTAGCCTTTGAGCAGTAGACAGTCACACACACACGCGCAAGCGTGCACACATTTCCTGGTGGGGCAGAACACACTGGGTTGTTATTTATGCCTCTGAGCTTCCTTTTCATCATTAGGTAAAATGGGTGTGATTTTTACCTCACCAGTCTGTTGTGAGGAACTAATGTGGTAAAAGATGAGAATGAACCTTGTAGACTGGAAAGTCCTTAAACAGGTAGGAAACAGGTGTGGCCGTGCACAGCAGAGCAGTGCTTTATAGCCTCAAAGCTGTTCACCCTCTTGGCCTCACCGGAGCCACACTCCCCTCCCCATGCTGTGAAGAAGACCAGTGAGGGGGGTGTCCTGCCTAGGGAGAAATGACTCAGCTTCCTTCTGTATTTCCATTTGTCAGGGGATCTTCCTCCCTGCTTGGCCATCCAAGGAAAAATGAGGTGACCAAGGCAACAAGGCAAGGGGCTTGGGGCTGAGAGGATCTTTCACTAAGTCCAACCTTAATAATAATAGTCAATATTTTAAAATTTTTGAATAGATAATACATCCATATAGTTCAAAAATCTAAACTTATATAAAAAGTAATACATTAAAAAGCCTATTCCCACCCCCTGTGGCTGTGTACCCTGTTCCTGTTCACTCCATTTCCTAACAGATAACCACTTTGGTTAGTTTCATACGTATCCTTCCAGTATTTAACATCGATTGAGCACTTTCTTCCAAGCAATATTCCAATAAATGGAAGGTTCTTTCCCATGAGTCATCTCATTTAACCCTCACAACAACCCTAGGGGGTGAGTACTGTTATTATATCCCATTTTACAGAGGAGGCAACTGAAGCCCAGAAAGGTGAAGCAACTTGCCCAAGATCACTCAGTAAGTTAAGGAGTCTGTCTTCAAAGCAAAAAGCCAGAGGTTCAGGAGATACATGCTAGGCATGGATCTCAAGCACTACCCTTTCAAGCCAGTTCAAACTGCTTCACCATGTAGCCTTTGGGCAGCAGACAGTCTCTCTCTCTCTCTCTCTCTCTCTCACCACACACACACACATTTCCTGGTGACACCAGTCATCTGCCTTCCGGTTAAACGCAGTGGCAGACACCAGACAGCGTGGGCTTTTTAAAGCATTCTGGGCTGAGAGTTTGGGCACCTGTGTTCTACTGGAGGCACTCACTGACTTCGGTCGGTGGCTTCCGGTTTCTGCATAATGGACAAATCAGACCCGGCCCTTCTCAAAACCCCAGTATAGAGGCCCCCAGCACTAATGCCTGCCCCCACCCTCTCTGCTCTCTCCCCAGGACCGCCGGGACAGCCTGCCCACCTCCCCGCCGTGGACGCCGGGCACGTCCCGGCCCCCCAGCAGCCTGGACGGCTGGGTGAGCCCGGGGCCGTGGGAGCCGGGCCGCAGGAGCAGCATGAGCAGCCCCCCGCCGCTGCCGCCGCCGCCGCCGATGTCTCCATCGTGGAGCGAGCGCTCCGTGTCCCCGCTGCGACCCGAGACCGAGGCGCGGCCCCCTAGCCGCCAGCTGCAGGCGCTCCTGGCGCGAAACATCATCAACGCGGCCCGGCGCAAGAGCGCCTCCCCGCGGCCGGCGGGCGCCGAGAGCCTGCGGCCCTTCTCCCCGCCGACGGCGCCGCCACCGCCGCCGCCGCCGCGCATGCGCTCGCCGCAGCCCGCCCGCCCGGGCCCGGCCTCGGCGCCGGCTCCGGGGGCAGCTTTCGCCCCGATCCCGCGGAGCCCGCTGCCCGCCGGACCTTCGTCCTGCGCCAGTGCCCGGAGCCCACTGCCTGTGCCGCCCAGGCCCTTCCTCTACCGCCGCTCGCCCACGGACTCTGACGTATCCCTCGACTCCGAGGACTCCGGGGCTAAATCGCCCGGCATCCTCGGCTACAATATCTGCCCCCGCGGGTGGAACGGCAGCCTGCGGCTCAAGCGTGGCAGCCTCCCCGCGGAGGCCTCCTGCTCCACCTAAAGCCGCACCCCCATCCCCACCCCTGGAAGCCCGATCCGGAAGAAGAGTCATCGGGCTTGGGGAATCCGAGGGGTCTGGCCTGTTTGGACAGCCCCAGAGATAAGGGATCAGGGGAGGAGAGCGCGGGGCTTGGGGATGGGTGAGGGACGCAAGCTTGGGTGCTAGCCCTTGCTCTATCATTCAGTTGATGTGTGACCCCGGGAAAGACCCTTCCTCCGTCTGACCCTCAGCTTTCCCATCTGTTTAATGTGGCTTCGGCCAAAGCAATCTCCAAACGTCTAAATTGTACCCCCCACCCCCATCAATACACACACACAGACACACACACATACACGTGCCTTGGAAGAGGTAGGGATCTGGCTCCCTGGCACCAAGTCCCAGGCAGGAGCAGCTGTTTTCCATCACTTCCCAGACAAGCTCTATTTTTACCACGGTGACCTTTAGTGAGGTCTCCTATGCCAGCTCAAGGTGCCCTGCTGGCCCTCTGGAGAGAAGAGGCAGGAAGATTTTCCCCTGACCCTTGTCATGCTATTTTCTCCAATCCAACTCAGACTATCCAGGGCATCTTACTGCAGTCGGGGAAGAGAGCCATAAGGCAATGATTTCCCCCAGGTCCAGGACTTGGGCCTCCAGCCCATCTGTCCCTTTTGGGCCCATTCATGGCAGGTTCTGGGCTCAAAGCTGAGCTGGGGAGAGAAGAGAGATGCAGCTACCTGTGGCTCTACCTAAGTGCCCTCAGTTTGGGGCTGCCTATTTGAAAGAGGGAAGCGAAGAGTTCCTTGTTATGGGAAGTATACAAGCTGTGGCCAGGATGCCTAGAGGAGGTTCTAGCAGGGGATGGGATTGGCTCAGAGGACCTCTGAGGGTTCTTCGAGTCCTGAAATGCATTACATGGTATTAGGAAGTGGGGGAAGGTGGTGGAGGAGGATCGGCTGGGTTTGGATTCTGGGGCAGATGATGGGCTTGGGTGCTTGACTGAGGGGTTAGGCCAGGATCTGCCTGTGTTTCTGGCCTCCTAGGATGTGCCCCCCTCTTCAGTTTCAGATCCCAGCCTCAGTGTCCATATCATACCCAGAAGAGTGGATACTGTCCCACCTCATTTCTTTACCATTGCACTCTGGCCTAGCTTGTGACTGCTGCCCAGTGACCTTGGGGAGCCTGGCTGCAAGCCCTAGCCTGTCCCTTAAACCATGGTGGCTCTGATTCAAATCCCCAGGAGGGACACAGGGAGGAATGTGGCTGAGTTCTGGAGTTTCCAGATGTGGCTGGTAGTGCCTTCTAAAGGTTCAGAATATCAGTTTCAGGATACTCTAGGGAGCTGGAATTGGTCGAGGAGCAAAGGTATGTAGGTGAAAGGATACCAGGATGTTGCTAAAGGTGAAGGACAAAGTGCGATATGGGGACTTACCCACCCATCGGGTTGATGTTCGATCTGGAACCCTGAAGAGAGGATGGGGAAAGTTAGGGTCAGGATGAAAGATAGTCAGGGTTGGGTGGGGCGCTTTGGAATAACAGAGTGATCCCAGAGGGTTCCTAGGGTGTAAGGAATGGGGACACAGGTCCTGTCGGTGGGGAGATGGGAGGGTGCTCCTGCTCAGTTAATGATGAGTGACCACGTTTACCGAAGCCCCCACCTACTTCAGGGTCCCTTGCAGCACAGGAGACTGGGGCTAGGGCCCCCTCTCCCCCTACCCGGAGAAGAGACAAGATGAGGCCTTTGGCTGTTGCAGTGGCATAGAGGATCTGCTTCTACCTGCCTTTCCCCAAGGGCCAGCAGGAGGCAGCCTTGAGAAGTTGCAGCTCCTAAACCAGTCTCGGCTGTTCTCTTATTGTCACTGCCCTCTCCCCCTCCTCTCCTCTGACCCACTAGAGCTTGCTTGTGTCCTGCCTCTTGCCTCCTGTAGAATTCAGCTCTGGCCCTCAATAAATGCTTCCTGCACTCTTCTGCCTCCTGTGTCATTTCCGGCTGTGCCTGACACCCTCCCCTCCTTCCCAAGCAGGCCATGGGACTCTGGGTGGCTGGGAATATTTGAGACACATGGATGGGAGCTTGCGAAGGAGCAGCTATGAGGAGAGATGGGAACAATGGAAAAACTTGCGGCCATAGAGGAAGTCCCTGGGTTGACGTCCTGGTCCTGTCATTGACTGGCTAGTTGACCCTGGGTGAGTCCACTCCTTCTCCAGGCCTCAGCTTCCCTGTAGAATGGGGAAAGCTGGGCGCTAGGTAATGTCTCACATGGTATTGTCCAGGCCCTGACCCCAGGGCCCTGTCACCAGAGTGGGCAGGGCCGGGCTGGATCAGGGCCCAGTACTTTGGGGCTGGTTCCTTATGGAGGGTTGGGGCTCCAGGGCAGGAAGAAGAGCCACCATGAGAGGTCACTTTGGAGTCTGGGTAACCCCAGTGAGGGCAGATTCTGACTATCAGGAGTCCTCCTCTCTTGACAGGAGCATCCTTCGCCCAGAGAAGGGGATTGTGGCCCAGCTGCCAGGTGAGGCTAAGCCTGCCCTGGGAACATGCCTCCCTCTTCCTCTCTAGAAGCTCAGGCCCACCCGAGGGGCAGAAGCTAAGCTCAGGGCAGTCCACAGCACAGTCCAGGCTTCTATCCTGAGAGAGTGTCACAAATACTCCCTGGGACAGTCTGTACCAGCACATAGATACCAGTGTTCCCCATCCTGGTTCCAGGGCATCCCTGCTAGGTCCACCCTTCCTGGAAGTGGTTTGTGTGTCCCTGACCCAGTCTTCATCTTCAGCTGGAACCTCTCCTGAGCACAGTGTCCTACTGCCTCCTGGTGATCTCATCCCAGTCCCCGGACACCTCAAACCAAGTTCACCCAAAACTGAACTCATTATGTCTCCGACCCCTGCTTGCTCCTCCCTGCTACCTGCCTTAGTCGTCCAAGCCAGAACCAGGGGCGTGGGGCTCCTCCCTCTCCTCCCCTCCCACATCCAATCCTCCACCAGGACCTGTGGGCTCTCCAAATACCCCTCAATTCCCTCTCGCCACCATCATCCCCTTGTTACTGCCCCGGCCCAGGAACCCTACCTCTCACCTGGTGACAGTGGAAATCCTCCTGCCTCCAATCTGGCCCCCTCCAACCCATTTTCCACATGGCAGCAGAGATCTCTTTGGAAAATGCCAATCTGACCACTCCATTTTCCCACTTTAGTCTCTTCAGCAGCCCTTTATAGACACAGTTTCCTTTTGAAAATCTGCTGGGATCTGGCCCCTGCCCACCTGTCTGGGCTCATCTCTCAGCACTGCTGCCCCACCAGCTCTGGCTCTACTTGCTACCACCTACCATGCTTACATGTGACATACCCTCTGCCTGCCATGCCCATGTCCTTTCTCTGCCCAGGGAACGCCCACTCATCCTTCAAGGCCCAACTCGAATGTCTCCTCCTCTGGGAAGCCCTCGAGACCCGCAGGCTGAGCTGCTAACTCCCTCCCCTGGACACTCCCAGAGCATTTCCCACGGCTTGTTTACTGGCTGCATCTGACCTGGCTGAGCTCCTTGAGGACAGAGCCTTATTTATTTTCAGTCCTTAGGGAGCGGCTCAGGGAATGTGAGAAGGTGGCGGGAGGGAGGGAGGGAGAGAAGAAGGAAGGAAGGTAGGAGGCGGAAGAAAGGCAGGAAAGAAGAAAGGAAGGAAGGAAAGGATAAGTCAAGCAAAGATACCGGGGGAAAATTCATCCACCCACCCATCCATCTGTTCAGCGAATGTCTATTGAGTTCGCATCAGGCACGGTGTTAGGCACTAAGGATAAAACAGTTAACAAGCTGAAGCCACAAGCGGCTGACCCTCAGCATTTCCAGGTGATTTTGGTGTGTGCATACGTGAGTGTGTGTGTACACTTGGGTGCAAGCCTTTCTGTCTGCAAGGGCCTACTGCCGGGGCACCTGTCTTCCCTAGGGCCTGGTGCTTTTAGTGTCTGGCCTCAGCTCCTATTGCAGCCTGAAATTAGGCTGTGACCCACAACAGGGCAGGAATGATTCTTGTCAGCTGAAGCAAGAGCTGGCCGCGGGGCACACCCTGCTTGCTGACCGCCGACTGCTGACCGCCGACGCGGACACCACGCAGCTCTCGGCTTCCCGACAGAGGGGTTAATCTTGAGGGTCTGATATTCCCTCCTGCCCACTGTGGTCCCATCCTCTCAGGTACCAGGATCCTAGGGGAGCTCGGGGAACCGTGGGGAGTGGGCAGAGAAGACGAGCCCAGTCCCAGAGCACCTGTCCTCAGCAGAGGAAGGGCCCCCCCTGCAGAGGCTCTGGGAAAGCCTGGGTCCTGCACTGGGAGGAGGGCAGGACCCAGGCTACTAGGTTACTCCACGTTAAATGGGGAGGGAGTGGCTCCGATCGGAGGTGGGGGTTAGGTAATGGCTCTGCTCAGGACTTCAGGATCTTTAGGCAGTAAAGGGAAGCGATTTCCTTCTCTGTTAAATGAGAGACCGTTCACCGGGGCTGGGAATTTCTGTATGGGGAGTGTTTATCCAGAAACAGATCTCTGGACCGTGGAGTCCGAAACGATCACCATCAGGGCATTCTCAACCGCCTTGTGACCCTCGCCCCAGTGCGTTCAGACACGCACATTTGCATGCAGTTTCGGGGGGGTTTGCAGATGCCCCAAAGCCCATCCATGGGTCCCCATGATTTAGTCCACCCCCCTTATGTTATAGAGGGGGAAACTGAGGCACAGAGTGGGAGAGCTACATGTCCACAGTTACAGAGGAAGTCAGGGACATGCATGAGACTCCAGGTCCCCCAGCTCAGTGCCCACTGACCCAGGGCCCCTTGTGGGTGTGGGGGGGACAGACGGAGGCAGATCATTTTCTCAAGGAAGGAGTATGGGGACCTGAAGCAAAGGAGAGGGCGCCAGGGTGGGGAGTCAGCCAGGGACCTCAGGGCGCTGCCTCTTCCTCTGGGGGCAAGTTAGGGGACCTGGATTTGGGGCCTGCAGGGATTCTCTGGGGCTCTGGACCTCATTTTATTTGTAAATCTCTTCCAAGATTCCTGGAAAGTCCTGTAAGATACAAATGGAGGGCTGGAGGAGGAGGGAGGGAAGGGGTGAGGGAGAAGTGAGCACCATGGATGGTAGCCCAGGGATGGGGAGACAGGGAGGACAGCTGCTGGTTCTCTCCACTTTGCTGAGCCAGCCAGTGCCCTTGAGCCTCAGGGCCAAGCACTGGGGACGGGAGGGGAGCACCTACCTCATAGACCCTAGGGGAGCCACAGACTAGCCCATGCTCCCTGCCCCAACCTCTCTTAGCCTCTGATTAGCGCTCTCCTGGGTCAGCAGATGACAGTGGTGCCTGAGACCCCCGCCTCCCTCACCCTAGATGTCCAAGGCATCTGCTCGCCTCTGATCAGGATGCCAGGCCTGGCCCAGAGAGAAACCACCCCAGAAGAGAGTGTGCTTCCCTAGCAATGCAGAAATCCATTTGTGCAACCTTGAGCACCTTCCTCATGCTCCCCAGACCCCAGCCTCCACTGTACCAAGACCCCAGAGGCTCTTCCAGTTCAGACATCCCTTGCCTGTGATGTTGGGGTAGGCCAAGGCCATTCAGGGCTGGGGCGGTGGACCAGGGATTTGGAGGAGGTCTGGGGAGGCAGAGGCGGCCTGGCCCATCTGTGGGAATCTCTCCTCCACAGGATGATCCCCAAGGAGCAGAAGGGGCCAGTGATGGCTGCCATGGGGGACCTTGCTGGACCAGGTAAGGTGGGCCCAGCCCAGTGCTTTTCTCAGACTCCATTCTTTCCTGGTCCCAGACTGGCACCCACTCTGGCCTGCTGGCCCCAGGCCTGGGCAGACAGATGTGAGTTCCAGGCCAGCGTCCCACGTTTAGCCCTACATGTGGCCGCAAGCTCCCACACACTCGTCCTTGCTTATTGTGACTCTGAGTCTCCCCAAGGCCTCGGGATGGCCCAGGTGGCCCAGTCCCATGGAGGGGGGGTCAGGGTGGACGAGCAGGCTGTCCAATTGGACTCAAACCTTTTTACTTAAAAGCCAACTCATCTAATAAATAAATCATCTAAAATTCATATTTATCAACTTTATAAAACTTCTTGATATAATTTTAGAGTCTATTTGGTTGACTTTAGAGCATTTTAAATATTTAAAAAATTAATTCAATTAAATCAGGGCTCTCAAACTTTAGTGTGAATCATAGTGACTTGGTTTTATTGGTTAAAAATACAGATTCCTGGCATCTACCCCAAGGGATTCTGATTCAATGGACTTGGGGTAGGGCCTGTACATTCGCCTTTTAGACAGGTACTGAGGTGACTCAGGTGCAGGTGGACAGTGGGCACCTCTGATAAACACTGGTCCGAGAGCCCTTCTGCAGTGTGACTCATTTAGAGTTCTAAGGAGTCGATCACGTATAATTTTATTTGTGAGTCATCCTTTTAACCTATTTTGTGTGTTCTTGCCTCTTTTTGTTGATGTCAAGTTTCTTTTCTCCCCCCCATGATTTTGTATGCTGAAATAAGCAAATTTTGTGAATATTGATGTTCCAACTGGAAGAGTCAGGCAATGAGTTCTTTTTCCTCCTTGTCTAAATAATTAATTTATTACAGACCCCCAAATATTGACACACATCATTTATGCCAGACTTGAAGTATATAACTTGTGGATTATTGCTAAGGTACTCATTAAAGACAATTTTGAAATGAAAGAAAAGTAGGAAGAAAAAAATAAATCTCACAGTCTCACCACCTAGAAACAGCCATTGTAAGGTAATAATAATACAAATGCTTACCATTATTGCACGCTTACTACATGTCACATACTGTGCTAAGAACTTTTATGCCTTTTATCATTTAACCCTCACAACAACTCTGTAAGTTAGATATTATTATCCCCATTTTGGAAATGAGAATACTGAGGCTCAGAGGAGTGGGGTGGTCACATCTGGTAGGTAGCAGAGCTGCGATTTGTCTCTTTGCCTCCAGAGCTGTTTCTTTATTATACAGTTATACAATAATATACTATAATATTAATACATACGTTTTAAAAAATATTCATTTGCCGTTGACTTGGTGTAAATAAAAAAAATTCAGACAAAACAGACATGAATGACTTTGAAAGTGGAAGTTCCTCGTGATGGGACCATCTGGAGATAACCACTGTTAGCATATTTGTATAAATTCTTCTTCTGTTCTCATACATATATTTGTATAAACGCATGTACATGTGGGCTAAATACTATCTGCTGTGTTCTTCAGCTTGGGTTTTTTTTCATTTAGCAGCATACCATCCTAATACGATTTATCTCACCACCTCCCTCCCCACTGCTCCCCAGCATACCACTGTTTGGACATGTCATATATATTTAACAACCCCGAATGGTGGCCATGAGGCTTGTCTTAGGTGGGATGCCTAGGGGTGGAGCCCGAGGAGTCCTGTGCAAGCGACTTATCAAGGGAGTGTTCTCAGGAGAAGGGAAGGAAGGAACGTAGCATACGGTGGGGAAATTGCTGAGCAAGGCTGTGGGCCCAGCATAGTCCGGGTTCAGTCTGACCCTGGAGCATGAATTGCTCCACAGAATTCATCCCACCTGTGGCAGCTTCCCTTCCACTGGGCGGCTCTCTGTAGAAGGTGGCAGTGTGAACCATTAACCACTAATAAAGGGCATCTGGGCAGCATCCACCACAAGACTGATTTCCAGTTTTCACAATTTTAAACCCCACTGCAATACACATCCTTGTACGTATATCTTTGGACATATTTATTCAACTTTTTCCCCAAGAATAAATTCCTAGAAATAGAATTACTTAGTCAAATAGGTTTTATCTTTTTTTAAAAAAAATTATTGCACTCAGCTTATCTGCATAGTATTTGAGACTATGATGCTGGGGCCCTTTATCATATATTTAGGTATAAAGATTCTTTCATATTTTTAAGCAGGCGGTACACTTTCTTGTTAAAAACAATAACAACAAAACAGTGTAAACAATTTCCGGCCCCCTCTTTCCTATGTCCCATGAATAGTCACTGCTAATATTTGGCAGGTCTCCTTGGAGAGTTTTCAATGCATGCACAAACATATACCAATTTTTTAACATGTAAATGGGATCTTAGAATACATATTCTTCTGAAACTTACTTTTCCCCCCAATTAACCTACAGAGGATTTCTTTCTGTTCTTAGCATGTACCTCTTTATATATTTGTTGAAAGAACGAAAAAAATCAACCTCCTTTTTGAATGGTTGTTTAGGATTCTATGGATGGAGTGACTCACGGCACCTGAATGACCCTCAACGCTGCCTGGTAGCCACGTCCATCTCCCTAGTCCATTCACCCTCCCATACTTCTCTCGTAGACGACTTCAGCCACCCCCTCCTCTCTCCTCAAACCTCCCATACTCCTCCCACCTCCTCACTCCCAGCTAATGACCTTGCTTCTTATTTCGCTGGGAAAAATGAAGTAACTAGAAGAGAACTTCTGCAAGCACCCTCCACCACATCTGTCTGCTTCCTTAGGTCTGTGCTGTGTATGTGGTTTTCCTTCCTGATACGGTAGAAGACCTCTCCCCATAGCTGCCTGGTGCCAACCCCTCTGGTTGGGCACTGGTCCACCCCGCTCTGCTGTCACTCATGCTCAAGGGCGTTCCTTCAGCAATGCTCCTTAATCTCCATTGCTCCCTCAAATGCTCCCATCAGCTAACACACAAGCTGTTACTTCTCTCTTTACAAATAAACAAACCCCTCTTGATTTCATAGCTGCCTCCAGCTATGGTCCTTTAAAGCACAATTCCTGCAAGCAGTTGTCTATATTTTTCTTCCCACCTTCTCCTTCTCTCTTGTTAACATTTTATTAGTCAATTTCTAAACATACACAAAGTAGAGAGTACAAATCCTCATGGCCCTTCCTTTATTCCTAAATTCTAAGGATAATACCAAAGAGCATGTCATTTCATCCCCCAGATTCTTCAGAATGCATCAAAAATAACAAAAAGGATGTTTCCTTACATGCCACAAAGATATTAGCACACTGAACAAAATTAGCAGTAATGATTTAATGCCATTTAACAATTCAACTTTCTCCAATTTTCTAGTTTGTTTTCATCAGGATCCAAACAAGGGCCACAGTTTTTATTTGGTTACTATGGCTGTTGAATCTCCTTTAATCTAAAACAACCCCTTCTCCCCCTTTTTTCCACATCATTCACTTGTTTGAAAAACCAGGCCAGTTGTCCTGCAGAATGTCTTGCATCCTGGATTAAGCTCCTTGCTTCCTCATGGTGTGGCTAAACTTGTTCCTCTGTCCATTTTCTGCTGAACCCTCTCCAATCAGGCTTTCACACCCAAATGCTCCATGGCAACCGTTTTACTGAAGATTACCAATGACCCCGTGTTACTAAATAGAATTGGCCATTTTCAGCGCTCATATTGACATATCAGCAGCATTTGACTCCCTCGGTCTCGCTGTCATCCCTGAAATGCTTTCATCATTTGTTTCCAGGACACCATCCCCTTCAGTCTCCTCCTACCTCACTGGCTGCTCCTTCCCAGGCTTCAGGCCTGGGTCCCTCTCTTCGCCTCAGTCTAAATGTTGGAGGCTGCAGGGCCCAGGCTTTGGCTGTCTTCATCTAGTCTCACTCCTTCATGGTCTCACCCAGCCTCCCACCTTAAATACCATTTATGCAGCTGGAATAGGAACCTAGGTGCGTCTCATTTTAGAGATGGACAACGCAGGCTGGGCTGCCCACACAGAACTCTCTCCTGCCATGGTCCTCACCCCCATTCTGTCCCTCCTGCCTCCAAAAGGCTTCCCTTGTTGGTCAAATGTAAAAGTATGCATTTTGCTGGCGGGAAAGCACAAAGGATAGGGATGAGTTCCAAACTACTAAGGGCAGTCATCAACTCTGAAGATCCTCTAAATGGCTGTAATGACTAGTCCCAACTACGAGATAAGAATTAAATGTAATGTTCTTCATTGAAAAACACCACCAACAAATTCCATTTATAAGCTCATCATGCCCAAATTTTTATCTCCAGGTCAGTTTTTTCTCATGACCACCAGATTTGCACATCCAGCTCCCCCCTCAGCCTCTCCACCTGGATGTGTACAAGGCTTCTCAAACTTCACATGCCCGATTTTGGAGACAATGAGGAGAAGTTGAATAAGGACTGGATATTCGATAAAACAAAAATTTGTTCACCTGGAAAGGTGGAGATCTTTAAGTGATAAAAACAAGCCTCAAAGCATGTATGCTATGATTTCATTTTGGTTAAAAACTCACATACGAATACATACTCATTGAAAAAGATACAAAAGGACATACACTAAGGCGTTAATAGTGACGATCTCTGGGTGATAAATAATTGTATTTCTCTCTTTTCTTTCTGTCTGTATTTTCTGACATTCCCCAATGCACATATATGCTGTTTTTATAATAATAAACACTATTTTAAAATTAAAAGAACACATCTAAAACCGAACTCCTGATCTTTCCCCAAACTTTCTCCTCCCTCAGCCTTCGCCGTCTCAGTGAGTGGCTGCTCCGTCCTTCCAGTGGCTCAGGCCAGAGGCTTTCAGTCACCCTCAACCCCTCTCTCTCTCACACCCCATTCTCATGGCTTACCTTTTAAAAAAATCTAGAATCTGATCATTTCTCACTACCCCCACCACTAAGGGCAAAGAGCTACACAGGGAATTCATGGAATAAATGCAAATGGCCAAAGAACTTCTGAAACAGGGTGCAATTTCACTGAGTATCAGTGAATTCAACTCCGAGGTGTCATTTTTGCTCATCAGATGGGCAAAGATTCCAAAAAATTATGACACCCAGAGTCGGCAAGTGTGGGGAGAAAGTGCATAAGGCATTCGTATATGCAACATGGGATGCTGTGATGAGGTACCTCGGGGTTTGGGTGGTAAGAGCTTGCTCTGGCCTCTCCCGAAGTCCCTTCACTGGACCTGGGCAAGAAGCTGAGCGTGCCCCAGGACCTGATGATGGAGGAGCTGTCACTATGCAACAACCGAGGGTCCCTCCTCTTCCAGAAGAGGCAGCGACGTGTTCAGAAGTTCACCTTTGAGTTGGCAGCCAGTCAGCGGGCGGTGAGTAAGCCTTTGTTGCACTCTTGGGGAAACTGAGGTCCAGAGAGAGCCACTGGTTAGCCTAAAGCCAAACAGTGAGCCAGGCTGAAGACTGTGACGTTCCTATCAGATTGAGCCCCTGCCTTGCTGTGTGATCCTTGAAAAGTGTTGTCTCTTCAGGCATCTCCCTAGATTCACAATGAGCTTCCCTGCAAAGGGACTCTGCCACCTACAAAACATACTAAAGGCTAGTCATGTGCTCTGGGCTAAATTTGCAGTAGGCAGGATCTAGTTCAGATGAGTTTTTTCTAAGGTGGAAAATGCAGGATGCCTTTTTTTCTTCTTCCCACTGGAAGAAGGAAAGGCCATGGAACAATCCCCTGGTAGAAAAAGAAGCAAGAATGGCTTTCCCCAGGCTTCAGAAAGGCAGTAGGCAGCTTCAGGCACTTCTAATGAAGTCAGGGGTATTCCACTCATACTCCACTTAATTTCTGGGCTAGACAGGAGGCAACCGAGAGAGAGAGAGTGACGTGGCAGAAAGATAAAGGTGGCGACACACCCACCTTTGCTATGTGCCTAAGACTCCACTAGCTAACCACTTACACCCACATCTCATCTAACGCTCACAGAAGCCCATGATGTAGATGTCATCATCATCATATAGAGAAGGAAACTGAGGCTCAGGGAAGTTAAGTATCTTGCCCAGACTCCGTATTATTATACAAAAGCAATTAACATATATAGAGTATTTCTCTGTCCCACGCATTGGGCTTAACGCTGTAAACTAGGAACTCATCCTTCCAACATGCCTTGGAGGTGGGCGCTAGGATTTTGTCTTTCCCTCTTTTTTGGTGGAGGGACAGCCCCGTCCTCTTGCCCCCTGAGCCTCTCTGCGGTTTATTTGCCCCCGCCCCCGCCAGGTGCTGGCCGGAAGCGCCAAGGGGAAGGTGACAGGAAGAGCGGCGCCGGGGACGGTGAGCGGGGAGGCAGACCCCACCGCAGGGGAAACTCAGGGGAGGGGGCGGGCGGCTCGGGGGCTGCCGCCCGCGGCCTCTGAGCGCCCGCCCCTATGCCCAGGTTGCCAACGGCCCCGACGGGCAGAACTACCGCTCGGAGCTCCACGTCTCGCCGGCCTCGGCCGGGGGTCCCGAGGACGCCCACCCCGCAGCTGCCCCGGCGGAGTGCGCCCGCAGCCCCAGCGCGCTGGCGCCAGGTGAGTGCCCTCCCGGCTCCCGGGACCGGGCTGGGGAGCTGACAGCGTGGGCGTGCTCGACCACCGGGCAGGAAGAGCTCTCAGAGAGTGTCTAGTCCGCCCCCTTCCCCAACACACACACACACACACACACACACACTTCACCGACCAGCACAGCAGCCCAGAGAAGCGCAGAGACGCGCCCAAGGTCACCCAGCACGAGCCAAGACTGGAACCCGCGCCCCGAACTCGCGGTTCCCTTGCTCCAGTCCTTGCTTCCTGGGATGGGGAAGGGTCCCCTTTGCTGGAGCGACTTTGGCATCCCTTCCCCCCACTCCTCTTTCCTTACTCCGGTCTTCCCCTAACGGCGTCCTCGGGGTGGGGGTGGGTGGGAGAGGGGCTGGGGGACACACCGCGGAGGCGCCCCCTTCCGCCCGCCCCCCACGCTCGCCCCTGCACCCCCAGGCTACGCCGAGCCCCTGAAAGGCGTCCCGCCGGAGAAGTTCAACCACACCGCCATCCCCAAGGGCTACCGCTGCCCGTGGCAGGAGTTCATCAGCTACCGGGACTACCACAGCGATGGCCTACGTCACGTCCCCAGCCCCGCGGACTACAGAAATTTCAACAAGTAAGGCAGGGCGTCAGCTCGGAGGGACAGCAGGAGGGCGCAGGGAGCCAGTCATGAGCACAGCAGTAGCCTGCTTTCCTGAGCGCTGTGTCGATGCCAGGCACGCGCTTCACATACATTTATTGAGCTCTTGCTAGCGCAGCGCCTCAGCACAGAGTAGGTGCTCAGTAAACGTAGGAGGAATGAATGGTGAATGTGCCGCACGCCTTGTCGGATCCTCTCCACAATAGAGTGGGGCAGGCGCTGCAATTTTTCCTCTTCTATAGATGAAGAGACCGGGTCTCAGGAATATGAACAACTGCCCAAAATCTCAAGCCAAGGAAGCAGTAGCAGGGCTGGGATTCAATTCTGGGTTAGTCTGACTCCAGAGCCCAGTGTCTTGTTCTCCATAACTGCTGTGTGCCACCTCTTTGATGGACATCAAGGTTTGTGTCCTTCTCTGAGGGGTCCCCAGGTCTTACTAGTTCTGGGCTAGCCCGGCCTTTCCTTACTTTCACCAGTGATCTAGAAGATGTCTTTGAGGGTGCCCCAAAGCAAGGGGTGGCACTGAGACATTGGATACTGGAGGTGAGGGCCACTAAAGAGAGGCTTAGGCTGGTTTAGAGGATGGGGCCTCAACATGGGCTTAAATGCAGACTCCAGGCCTCACTGTGTGACCCTGGGCAAGTGACTTAACCTCTCTGAGCCTTCATTGCTTCACCTGTAAAATGAGCCTTTTATAGTACCTACTTTATAAGATTGCTGTAGGGATGACATGAGAAGCCATAGGTCATTTCTGGCAAGTATAAGCTCTCAATAAACAGTAGCTATTGTTATTATTTACAGGCTGAAATGATGATTAGAAGAGCTAACAGAGGAGAATTTGAAAGGGATAAATTTAACATTCCGCACTGGGGGCCCAAAAAAACCCCACAGGGGTCAAGACAGGAGCTTGGCACTGGGGGAAGGCCTGGGGCTGGGGGATGCATTTCAGCTGCGGTTGGCTTCCTCCATCTGATGCTATTTCTGAGTATGCTCCTCTGGCTTGGGCTGCACTGAGTGAGGAAGAGGGGAGTCCACAGAGAGGAGGCCACGGTCCAGCTCTTCTGGCACCTGCTCAGACCACACGTGGAGACCGTGTTTGTCTGACAGAGACAGATGGGTGGGCGCCAGGGCCTGGCTAGGCCTGGAGACCAGGCCTTATGAGGAAGGGCCGAAGGAACTGGCCTTGGGAAGAGATGGCTCAAGAGGGACATAACTGCCCTCAAACAGCTGAATACCAGGAGGGCCCTGACAGGAAGATTGGGGCCCAGCAGGCACTGTGTGAGCAGCAAGCCATTGGCAGACATTCCGGAGCTCCCCTGCCAGCCGGGACTGCCCTATCTCCTCCCCGGTCCTCAGACCCTGCCTGCCCAGCTATTTTAAACCTTTGACAGACATTCAGTCCTGGCAGGCAGCTTCCAGGCTGGCTGAGTCAGGTTGTATCTCCCACCCTCACACCTCAGATGTGACAGGCTGAGGCACATTCCCACCAGCAGGAGGAGGGCCTTAGGGAGCCCTTAGCTCAGACTTCTTCTGGGGCAGAAAGAGCAACTGAGGCATGGGGAAGAGAAACAGCAGTTTTGGTAGCCAAGCTGCGCTCAGAATCCAGGGCTCTGGGATCCCAGTCAAGGGCCTGACTGTGAGGCCTGCTTGGCTTGGACGCTGCCCAGCCTGTTCCTGTGAGGCCTGGCTGTTGCCGCCAAAGCTGGGGTGGTCCAGGCAGAAACAGTTTCCTGGCTGGAACCCAGGCCCTGGCGCAAGGTTTGCCTTTCCACCCCAGAGGCAAGTACTCCCTTCTTCCCACTGGTCCCAGGCTGCAGAAAATACCTGACACGAGCAACGCTTTTATTTTTCTTACAATTAAGAAATAGTATTAAAATCACATACATAGATTCTCTTTTTAAAAAAATTAGGCAAATACAAATGAAGGTAGGGCCCCTTTGTTCCCCATCCTCCAATCCCAGTTGCCTTCCCAAAGGTAACACTGTTGTCAGGTTGGCCTGTATGTTTTTGGAACGTTTTGTACTGGCAGCTGCATACCTATAGGTGGTAGGGCATTGTTTTGTGTGTGTGTGTGTGTGTGTGTGTGTGTGTGTGTATTTGTTTTTTTTTTTTTTTTTCTTGGAGATGGGGTCTTACTCTGTCACCAGGCTAGAGTGCAGTGGCTCATCATAGCTCACAGCAACCTCAAACTGCTGACCTCTTTCCCCAGGACCCCGGTGCCTTTTGGAGGACCCTTCATGGGAGACACCATTCCCAGGGCAGGTACCCCCTTCATCTCGGAGCCTCTCAGTGGCTTGGAACTTCTCCGCCTCAGACCCAGCTTCAACAGAGTGGCCCAGGGCTGGGTCCGTAACCTCCCAGAGTCTGAGGAGCTGTAGCCCCAGCCTGAATCTTCAATTCTCCAGGCTCAGGGTTCTGGTAACATCTGGAGCCAACTTGTGGACAGTACTTCACAGTTTGTGAAGGGCCTTCACTCTCAAAACCTTGTTGCAAATGGCCTCAAAAGTCACAAAGTTGAGTAGTCCCCCAAAGTGAGTGTGCTTCAAAATTACTTGGGGATGTTATTTCTAATACAGATTTCTGACCTGCCCCAGACTTGCAGTCTCTATTAGTAACCAGTACCCTGGGTGATTCCAGTGTAACTGGTCCATGGTTTGTGTCTTTAGGAATCCTGCAGCTTACATTCCCCCAGTGACACGGTGCTCACTGGCAGCCCATCTTTATGTGAATAACTCTGATGGTTAGAAAGTTATTCTATTATTAGAACTCTAAGATGCAGTTGGTCTTCGTCTATTCATGCTCTAAACATTTACTAAGCACCATTTGTGTGCTAGACACAGTGCCAGGCCCAGGCCTCAAAGAGGAAAAGACAGTAGGGAAGACAGATTTGTAAAGCAGTAAATCATCTTATTTTCCCTAAAGCTTGCTAATTGACAACTGAGGAGCAAAGTGCCATGGGGCAGAGGAAGGGGTCCCTAACCCTGGTTGTGGGGTGGGATTCCAGCAACTTTGCAGAGGATTTGAGCAGGACCTTGGAGGAGGAGTGAGTCCATTAGGGGAGGAGGGTGCAGTGGGGAGAGCATTCCTGGAGAGTGGACCAGTATGTGCAAAGGTGTGGAATTGAGCACAGGCATGGGGCGTTCTGGAGAGAAGGCTGTGTTAGAGGAGTTGGTGAGGGCTAGAGTGAGGTGGGCTTTGCTAAGGAAATAGGGAAGGTTTTACTGATGGGTCTTGCTGGTTGCTGTGTGGGCACAGATTGGAGAAGAGTAATGCCAGCGGCCACAGAGTCTACAAGGGATGAGGCCATGGGGGTGGACAGAAGGGGCCACCCACTGGGCACCTACAGGACATGTGCAAAGTGGGGTACTTATTAAGACTCCTTTCCACCCTCCATTCTGGGCAGGCCCCTTAGTTCAAGTGATGACGGTGGTGATGGTGACAGTGGTGGTGGTAATAGCTGCCTTCTATTTAGTGCCTCAGTGCTTGGGCTGGTAGTGGATTCTCTACATATCTTATTTCTAATTCCCAGTACAACCGTGAGAGAAAGATATTTTACAGATGTGGATATCCAGGCTAAAAGGGGGAAGTGACTTGTCCAGGGCTAGGGTCAAAACGGGACTGTGTCTGACTCCAGTGGCTGTCTCTTCACTGCACTGGGTGGTCAGGCCCATGCCACTCACTCTGGAGCCCCTGATCACAGTGCCCTGCCTTAGGGTTTAGAAGTTAGGAGTGCAGGCTGGGGAGCCGGACTGGATGGGATGGGTTGTGACTCTGCCGCTGCTAGCCACATGGACTGGAGTGAGTCATTGCACATTTCTGGGCTGCCATTTCTCCATCTGTAAGATGGGGACAAGTATAGAGTCTCCTTGATAGGGTTGGGAGCACAATGCAGGGCACATTCATAATAAGGGCTCAATCGATGTTAGGTTTCATGCAACTACTGCTCTGGGCTGGAAAAGATGTTCTTGCCATGGGCCCAGCTTGAGAAGCAGGCTGCTGAGGTGTCACTGGGGGACAGTAAAGCTGAAGCCTGCAGGAAAACCTCTAGCCACTGTAGGGCTCCCTGTGGGCATGAATCACCTCCTGTCCCCTTGCCTCCCTCTGTCTCCTCCCTGATTTGCTCTCGGGAAGATGAGGAAGGCCAGGAGTCTGGCTGGTTCCCAGGATGGGTGGGAGAGTGGTTGCCTTTTCCTTTTGCTCTGGAGCTTCACTCCCCTTCTGGGTCCCAAGGGGCCAGCAGCTTGACTCTCAGAATTGCTTGCAATTGATGTGTTCTCCTGCATTTGGGGGCTGCCTTTAAAGCCCCCATGGGCTTTCCACGAACTGAAGACCAACAATTATAGTGTGTGAAAAGTAGAAGAGAGGACTTGCAGTGCTTTGGGTTGGTTCTGCTGTGCTCTGGAAGGTAACTGCCGCTGCCAGGTAGGGAAGAGAGCCCAGTGGGTAGACTGCTGCACCCAGAGTGGATCCTCATTTCTTTATTCTTCTGATGTGACATTTGCTGATGTTGTGAAAAAGAAAAGAAAGAGTGCTTATTGTAAAAATAAAAAATAACAAACAGGAAGTAAAATGTGAAATTACCTGCCCATATAGCCCCTCCCATGCACATATACACACCTTCCCACCCTCCTGCATTCTGCCCCATTCCAACATACCAGAGGGAACCACTGGTGATGGTTGCTCCTTCTAGAATTCTAGAATTACTTAAATAAATATGTACATGTGTATAGATGCATAGGGATATGGGTATGTCTTTGTCTTAAGGGAGTTATACAATATGTATTGTTTTGTATCTTGCTGCTTTATTCAACAACAAATTTGGATCCTGAAAAAGCAAGTCATTAACCTTTTGTATAGTTTAGGGGCCTAACAAGTCCTTCATATAAAACTCTATACTTTTGCCTGTTTTTGTTCTTTCTGTAAATTAAATCATACGTTGATATGGAAATGAAAAGGACTAAGAATAGTCAAAATACTGAGAAACCTGACATTAGACATAGCAACAATGAACATGAATGAACTACAGTTTCATACAACATGGATGCATCTCAGAAACATAATGGTAAGCAAAGGAAGGCAGATAAATACAAATATGTTTACTGATGGAAGGAAAGACTTAATATAAAAGTCAGAATGGTAATAACTTTGGGAGAAGGGAAGGGTTTGTGAATGTGAAGGGCACATAAAATGCTTCTAGGGTAACTGGAAAAGTTCTATTTCTAGGCCTGGGTAATTGTTACATAGATGGTTACTTCAAAATATTTAAGGTAGTTGTACATCTGTGTTATGCACTTTTCTGTATATGTGTTATAACTCCTTGTAAAAAAGTTAATGAACAGATTAACAGTAGATTAGATATACGTGAAGAGAGAATTAGTGAATTAAAAGTGCCCATAATGTATCACAGAGATGTAAAGAGACGGCAAATGTGAGAGAGGAGTTAAAAGATATGGAGAACAAAATGAAAATGCCCAACACTACTAATAGCAACACTTTCCAGCAATAATGGAAAAATATCTTCAAGGAGTGAAAGCAAAATAAATTGATTTTCAGACAAATATATATATATATATTTTTTTTTTTTTTTTTTTTGAGACAGGGTCTCGCTCCGTCACCCTGGCTAGGGTGCAGTGGCATGATCATAGCTCACTGCAACCTCACACTGCTGGGCTCAAGCGATCCTCTTGCCTCAGCCTCCCCAGTAGCTGGGACTACAGGCGAGTGCCGCCACACCCAGCTAATTTTCTATTTTTTGTAGAGATGGGGTCTTGCTCTTGCTCAGGCTGGTCTCAGACTGCTGGCCTCAAGTTATCCTACTGCCTTGGCCTCCCAAAGTGCTAGGACTACAGGCGTGAGCCACTGTGCCCAGCCCAGACAAATAAGTATTAAGAGAGTTTTCCACTAACCCCTGAAGAACCTACAAAAGAACATACTTTACGAAGGACCCAGAAAGTAAGTATAGAATCTAAGAAGCAATGGTGATCAGAGAAATTGATAAATGTGATTAAGTCCTAAAAAACTTGATCAATGCAATAGAAGGCAGGAAGTATGAAAAAGAAGCATAGACACACAAAATAAAGTGGTATAAATACTTTCAAATATATCAGTTATCACAGTAAATGTAAATAGACAAGACCCCCCAGTTTAAAGATAAAGAGTTAACAGATTGGATAAAAAGTAATTTCACCTCTGTGCTCTTCACAAGCAGCACTCCTAAATATATGGCACAGAAATAAAATAAAGAAATGGATCAAGTTATATCACTTAAATACTATCCAAAAGAAATGTGCTGTAGCTAAGTTAACATAAGACAAAGTAGACTTCATGGCAAAAGCATTTTTATGATAAAGAGGATCCTCACAGAAGGATAAACCCATAATCATAGTGGAAGATTTAACACACTTTTTTCAATTACTGATGGATTATCAAACAAATAATTAGTAAGGACATAAAAGATTTGAACAATAATATGAAAAAGCATCCTGCACCACAAGTTAGAGAATATTCATTTTCAACCATATATAGACACTTGAAAAACGGAATACACCAAATTGAAAACATTTGTGTAGCAAAGGACACTATTGAGAGAGTGAAAAGAAAATCCACAGAATGTGAGATTATAACTCAAAGAATAAAGTAAATATCCATGAATCTGTAGGAATATAAAGAAATGATTTAATAAACAAACACATACATGAGGGAGAAGGTATAATACAAACCCTCCTTCTTCCTTACAGAAGACTTCCAAATAGTATATGTAGATGCTCCCCCCTTTGAGAGGTGGGACCTAATTCCCCTTCTATTGAATATGGACAGGATTTACTGAGTTGCTTCCAAAGAATGGAGCATAGGAAGGGAAAAATAGTAATCTTACAAAGGACAGACCTGGAAGACACCGCCTGAACCAAGTAATCAAGTTAACATCATCTGTGATATTCATATTTCTGATATGAAGTAATGAGAAGGGCACTTCTCCTTGTGGTGTTTTTTCTTAAATCCTTAACCCCAGTTTAATTATGAGATAACATCAGACAAACCCAAATGGAGAGAGATTCTGCAAAGCACCTGACCAGTCTCTTTAAAATTATCACAGGGTGAAAAACAAGGAAAGACTAATAAACCGTCCCAGATTGGAGGAGATGATGAGGCATTACAACTGAGTGTGATAGATTCGATTCTGGAACAGAAAAAGAATATTAGTGGTGAAAACAGTGAAATCCAAATAGAGAATTAGTTTAGTTAATAGTATCGTACCTATGTTGATTTCTTAGTTTTGAAAAATATACCATAGCTATGTAAGGTGTTAAAATCAGGGGAAGCTGAGTGAAACGTATACAAGAAATCTCTGTACTACCTCTGCAACTTTTCTGTAAATCTAAAGTTATTTCAAATGAAAAGCTTTACAACTAAAGAAAAAAAAACTCACAAAGAAAACACCAGGCCCAGATGGCTTCGCTGGTGAATTATATCAAACATTTAAGGAAAGAATAATAACAATGTTACATAAACATGTTCAAAATATAGAGGAAGAGGTAGCATTTTCAAATATATTTTATAAGGCCAGAAGAAACCTGACAAAAATATAGAAAAGAAAATTAAAGACCAATATCCCTTATGAATATAGACATAAAAACCAGGATACATTTGTATGTTTATATATGTATATACACACGCATTTATAAATACATCAATATATATAATTTACAAATAAATACATAAAATATATCATGACTAAGTTGGGTTTACCCAGGAATGCAATCTTGGTTTAACATTTGAAAATCAATCAGTGTAATTCACGTTAACATAGTAAAAGAGAAAACCATCTGATACAGAAAAAGTACTGATAAAATTCAACACCAATTTATGGTGAAAATTCTCAGAAAATTTAGAGGGCAACTTCCTCAGTGTCATAAAAGTCAGCTACAAAAAATCTACAGCTAATATCATACTTAATGGTAAAATATTGCATGCTTCCCTACAAGATTGGAAGTAACAGAAAGATGTCCACTCTTACCACTTCTATTTAACATAGTAATCGAGGTCCTGGCCATTCAGTAAGGCCAGAAAAAGAAGTAAAAGGCATAAAGATTGGAAATAAATAAGCAAAATAGTCCCTGTGCATGGGTGACATTTTTGTTTACATAGATCATCTCAGGAATCTACAAAACAGTTACCAAAAGTACTGAGGAATTTAACAAGGTCACAAGATACAGGGTTGATACACAAAACCCAATTGTATTTCTGTTAATATATTAACTGCAACAATTGGAAAATAAATTTTTAAAAAAATTCATTTACAATAGCAACAAATCACAAAATTCTTAGTAATAAATGTAACAAAGGTTGTGTAAGACCTGTACACTGAAACCTTAAAACATTGCTAACATTAAAGAAGACTTAGTTAAATGGAGACATGTATCATGCTCATAGATAGGAAGACTCAATATTTTCCTTTGGGAAGAAGACGTCAGTTCTATAGATTCAACACAATCCCAGTCATAATTTTATGTTTTTGTAGAAATTGACAGGCTGATTTTTAAAACTTACATGGAACTACAAAGGACCTAGAAAAGGAAAATCTTTTTGACAAACAATAAATTAAGTCATTAGAGTGGGTCCTAATCCAGAATGGCAGGTGTCCTTGTACATAGAGGAAATGTGGACACAGAGGCATGTGCATGGGGAGAACGCCATGTAAGGATGAAGGCAGAGATCAGGCTGGTGTTTCCATAAGCCAAGGAATACTAACAATTGCCAGCAAATCTCTAGAAGCTAGGAGAGAGGCATGGACAACATTCTCTCTCACAGTCTTAGAATAATCAACCCTGCCAACACCTTGATCTTGGAGGTCTAGCCTCCAGAACTGTAGGACAATAAATTTTTGTTGTTTAAGCCACCTAGTTTGTGGTACTTTGTTGTGGCAGCTCTAGCAAACTAATACAGATTTTGGTATATTAGACAATAAATTAGACTTCATTAAAATGAAAAACCTCTGCTTATCAAAAAAACACCATTGGGAAAGTAAATAGGCAAGCCACAGACTGGGAGGAAATATTTGCAAATGCATATCTGACAAAGGACTAATATCTAGGATATATTTTTTTTAAAACTTCTATAACTAGTTAATAAAAAAAGACACCCAATAAAAATGGCCAAAATATTTGTACAGATACTTCACAAAAGAGTATATGTAAATGGCCAAGAAGATCTTGGAAAGGTGTCCAACTTATTTGTCACAATGGAAATGCAAAATAAAACCACAATAAAATACCACCATATACTCACCAGAATGGCTAAAATGCAAAAGACTTGTTGACACCAAATGTTGATGATGTTGTGGAGCAACTAGAACTCTCATACATTGTGGTTGGAGTGTAAAATGATACAATCACTCTGGAAAAAGGACTGACAGGTTTTTTTTAAACTAAACATGTTTCAACTGTATAACCCAGTAATTCCTCTCCAAGTATTTACTCAAGAGAAATGAAAACATAGATTCACAAAAATAATTTGTACAAGGATATGCATAGTAGCTTTGACTCATGATAGCAGAAAGACTGGAAACAGTCCAAGTGTCTATCAGCAGGAGGATGGATAAGTAATGGTGTGGTCACACAATGGAATTCTATCTACTCTGCAATAAAAAGGAAGGAACTATACACAACATCATGTATGATTCTCAAAAATATGCTGTCAGAAGGCAAATAGGAAGGAGTTCATACTGCATGATTCCATTTATATGAAGTTCTAAAACAAGCAAAACTAATCTATGATAACAAAAATCAGGACAGTAGTTGCCTCTGAAGATAGGTGGGGAGTGGGTATTGACTGGGAAGAGCAGGAGGGAATTTTCTAGGACAGGGGTTTGAGTCACATAGATATATACATTTGTTAAAACTCTTGAATGATATACTCAAGATCTGTGCATTTTAGCCTATGCACATTTCACCTAAAAAATCCATGAACATTATTGAACAGATGGTCTGCAACTTATGATAGTTCAACTTATGATTTTTCAACTTTATGATGTTGCAAAAACAATACAACCATTCTGTTTTTCACTTTCAGTGCAGTTAATAAATTACATGAGATATTCAATGCTTCATTATAAAATAGGCTTGTGTTAGATGATTTTGTCCAATTGTAGGCTAATGTAAGCATTTTGAGCATGTTTAAGGTAGGCTAGGCTAAGCTATGATGTTCAGTAGGTTAGGTGTATTAAATATATTTTTGACTTATGATATTTTCAATTTACAATGTGTTTATTGGGATTTAACCCCGTCGTAAGTTGAGGAGCATCTGTATATAAATGCTTAAATGTTTAAACTGAAGTGCACTGATGTCTTCAATTTACTCTGAAATGCATAAAAAAATACACTGATGGATGCATAGAGAAATGGATAGATATGTGATAAAGCAAATATGGCAAAATGTTAATTGTAGAATCATTTGATGGGTATATGGTGGTTCACAGTAAAATTCTTCTAACTTTTCTGTATATTAGAAAATTTTTATAATAAAACATTAGGGGGAAATACAAAGACTGCAGAATCTCTGGGGAGGGTAACATTTTCTAATCTTGGAAGGGATCTCATCCTATATTAGTATTTCTCAAAGGGTGGTCTTTGTCTCATCAACATATAAAACATCCAGGAACTTACTTAGACTCTCTGAAATCTAAGAACTGCTCTACACTCTTACCCTGGAGAATTTTGCTTCACAGCCAGGGCTTCAATTGCCACTTCATTGCCCACGCCCAAATCTGGGTCTCTCTTAAGCTCCCTTTCCCCTGGGGCTGGGCATTTCATTGGCCTGTCTCACAGGTACCTTAAACTGGATTCATATTTTCCTGCCCCTACTCCCCAGTCTCACTCTCCTCCTCCAGCATTCTCTATTTCAGGAAGAGGTGTCCTTCTACCCAGTTGACCAAGCCAGAGACCTGGGAGGGGGTGCACCCTAGGTCCATTTATTTCAGCTGACATTGGCTCACTGATTGGGCTTCCAAAACATCTGTCACATCTCACTCTGCCCCATGGGCAGTCACTGCCTTAGTCCAGTTGTCATAATGCTTTACCTTCGGAGCCTTTCCTATGCGAGGAGCTCAGAATACTACAGGCAGCAAAAAGGGTTAGGAGGTGAAGCATTATGACAACTGGACAGAAGTGAAGTAATATGCTCAAGGTCACGCAGCTGGGAGGTGTTGAAATGAGGATTTAAACTCAGGCAATCTGGCTCCAGAGTCTGTTTAAAACACTATTACTCAGTATAAACCCAGTATATAAACAAAAGTGATTTTCTTCTTTTTGTGATCAGATTTAAGGACATCTATATTTTTATTAGAGTAACACTACCTGCTGTAACAGATAAATCCCCAGGTCTTAATGGCTAAATACAACAAAAGTTTCTCATATCACAATACTGTCCTTTAAGTGGTGACAGAGGAACCAGGCTCCTTCCATTGTGTGACTCTGCCATTTTCCAGGGGTCATTCTCCTGTGCATTCAGCCAGCAGATGGGGAAAGAGGATGTAGGACTTGGTGATTTATGTTTTTGCAGGCTGGGTCTGGGAATGGCAAAAGTTACTTTTCACCAAATGTGCCCCAGCTGGGTACCTCCTAGAGGAAAAGGGAATGGAATTTGATAAGCATGCAAGAGTTTTTGCCAAAATTGCTCATGATTCTGATTTAAGAAAGATGAATTACTTTAAAAAAAAAAGACTTTAAAAAAAAGACAAATTGAGTACTTATTCTGTACTTCAATTTTTTATGTTGGTTTATGTGTTTTTAAAAAATCCACAACCAAAGCACAAATATTACAATCTCTTCTCCAAAAAAGAATACACAGTTAGTCATATATGTATGTATGTATGTACATTAGAGATACAAATCATCAAATCTAGCAGTTATTAAAATGCTGTGTAAGATTGTCATCTCATTCACAAATTGGCTGAAAACCCTTTACATGCTCAAAAGTAGACAAACAAAAAACACCCAGAAGGGTGCAGAAACACTTGGGAGTGCCCTACATTGCTTCACATTTGGTATTACTAGCAATAAAATTTCCAAGTGCTTCTAAATTGATTTTTAAATCTTAAAAAAAAAGGCAGATGAAACTTTAGAGGAAAACAGAAATTCCATAAAGAAGTTAAAACAGGGTGTCACATGGGGCATATCTACCTCAGAAGTACACATTTTAGGTAAGTGACTTGAAATCAGCTTCAGGAAAACTGGATGTATGATAAATTTTGCCAGTTTCCTTTTAAAATGACTTGTATGACTTTTAAATTCGATGTATTTTTTTTTTTTTTTTAGAGATGGGGTCTTGCTGTATTGCCCAGATTGGAGTGCAAAAGCTATTCACAGGTGCCATGATCCTAGCACGCTCCAGCCCGGAACTCATTGCCTTAAGCAATCCTCGTGCCCCAGTCTCCCAAATAGCCAGGACTGCAGGCGTGTGCCACAGCACTCAGCTGGATCTCTCTCTGACGTTACCATTTATGAACCACCACACACCAGGATCTGTGCTAAGTGCTTTCTGTGTGTTACCTTATTTCAGCCTCACAGTCAACCTTTGAAATATGTACTAAGAAGGCAGGCCTGGGCCTTCTTCACCATCATGGTATGGATACAGAGACAAAAATTAGAAGTCTAAAGCAAGATTTTAAAAATTCCCATTAGTATATAACTCATTTCTAACTTCCACTGACCTCAAGTTCAGCTACCAAAGGATTAAGAAAACAGAAATCTAGAAATAAGCCCACGACATTTGGAAAATTGACCCGTTTTAATTATTTAAAAACAAAAAACACAACATCAAATTTCCTTTGCCATCTACAATTCAGTTATATCCAAACATTCTAAGACCAAACAGAAGCAGGGAATTACAATGAGACGCCGAAGACACACGAAGGTGAAGGCTGAAGATCAGAGTTGCAGCTGCACGTCACAAGTCTTCCATTCAAACACACTCCAATACTTTCCATCTCAGTTTGTTAGAAGTGTTTTACAGGAAGTTCTTTAAAATAATTTTATCCCAGACACCAGGTTTCTTCCGTGATACACAGCTCCGGGAAATTTGTGTTTCCAGCCGATTGACAGGAATAAAAGCTAATTCTTGTCTTTTGTTTTGCCGGCGTGCAGAAGTAAACCTATCAGATTCCTTTTAATAAATGAGGAAAAGGAGAGGAGAGAAAAGGCCGGGGCGGTGCTGGTGCTGGTTTCTACTTGTCTTTCTGAGGGTGTGACTTCCAAGGAGTTAAATCACACTTAGGCCACTACAATGATTAGTACTAGTAATCTTTTTTTTTAGACGATAAAAACGAAAACACCCAATGGACATAAAAATGGTCAGAAAGTGTTTTACCGCAGGTCAATTTTTCCGTGCCCCAAAAAGGTACCAAATGAACATATAATTGGGATGGCAACTCCATTGGACATTCCAATTCACTCATCCGCTTGTCCCCCATAACAGGTAAGGGGAACAGGCATTAGGTTTTATTAGTCATGTTATAGTAGCAATCAGATGTGTTAATGGCAGCTTATTTGAGGTCCGTCGATCCTTTGAATATGTATAGGAAAGCATGGCTGTCAGTCTCTGACTGTCACATCTGAACACATTCGGCTACCATGGAAACTACGAGGGAAGGAAAAATATATTTATTCCAAGATTTACTGGGATTTTTAAGTGCCCTTTCTTCCACAGAGCCCCAGAGTGGTGATAATGTGCTAGGGGCTGCTGTGTTTTCCGGCATGAGCTCCCATCCTCTGAGGGTCCTGAGAAGGATAGTGGATTGGTCCTGGTGCCCTCATGAAAGGAGGGGGTGGTCCCATTGGGTGGAACATGTGTGGTCCAAAACCTGCAGAAGGAAGAGAACAAATTTGTCAGATTGTAGTTCCCTTGACAACTTTTCAAACCTCTGAACCTCTAAGGTCAAGACCACCTACACATAATTCAAGGTTTATATGGCGTATAAGCAAATGTCAGTTCACAAGACTTGTTCAGGAATATCCACCTGTGTTATTTCCTTGGTTTTAGAAACCTTTCCCCTAAGTCCAAAAAACTCCACGGGAGTCAAGATATCTTCCTACGATGTAATCTGAGCCTCTGCTATGTATCAAACATGCCAAATCCTACCAGACAGGATTCAGTCAGGATCTGGGAGGTGAAGAAGAAATCAGGCTGATGGCCAGGCTCTGTCATCATTAACCTCAATGCTCGATTGCTATCAGAATGGAGGGCTTTCAGAAGCCAGACTCTTCAGGAACCAGTATGGGCTCTCTGCCACAGAACTGGCTACCTGTGATTTCCTTACTGTTCACACCATCCCTGATGCTCTCTAGAGTGGTGACATACAAAGTGTCAGTCTGCAACCTGGCCACTGACAAGATAAAGAGCTTGAGCCAAAAGGTAACTCAATTACATGACCAAGCACATTGCTTAGTTCATCTGACAGTTTTTTAACAAGACGACTTTCTTAATGAAAGAAGTAATTCATTTAGGCACAAGCTCCCTATCTTGTGGCAGACAGGTGATAAACACTTTGTGAAATGACACCTGATCACAGCCCACACTCTGAGCAATAGTGCTCTAGGGCATTCGTAAGGATTTAGTTTAGAATAGGGAAGAAATTGGTGACAGATCACTGGAATCCAATAACTCCTACTCTGATTACAGATTATACTCAGATCTCTAGAAAACTGGCATCTTTCCTCTCCTCAGCAGGCCAGGAACAAAATGAAATATCAGGAATCCCAACAGATCAGCTTTACTGGTAGACTTCTACAGGGCAGACTCAGAGGATGGAGATCTGAGAGACATGATGGTGAGGTGTGAGCCAGGACTTTCACAAGCATTTCTCTGGGCTAAAAAGGAAGATGGAAGTTACCTGGGGGTGGGGGCGGGGCAATACCAGGGGGTGGTGGCAGGGCAATGTTCACCACAGCTGGAGGACCACTTGGGGGTAAGTTGAAGTAGTTGGCAGAGGCTTCTTCTTCTGCTGCAGGAGGAGGAGGAAGAGCTGGAGGAGAGAATATAGCAACACTTAGAGGGGAAGACAATTGTGCAACATCATTTTTACCACATTCAAATCCTCAGAGGTCCTAGGTCCTGCTGAGCGAATGGAGTGGCTGCAGGAGCCAGATCTAAGTCCTGTCTTCTAAACGAGGAAGTCCAGGGCAGACTGAGCTTCTGAAGTCAGCAGGAAGTCTGCACTCACCTCCTGGCAGTCCTGGCACGGGCTCTAGCTTGATCCCAGAGTCTGTGGTCCCATCCTTCTCTTTTTCTTTTCCTCTAGCTGCTTGCGATCTGGGTGGGAGACACACGTGCACACAGGACACCAGCACTTAGTCCCATCTCATCTCACACCTCTGCTTCTCAAGATCCCCAGTCAAATGGAGCTCCTTCACGCCTGCCTCCTCTTCAGCATACTCGTGTCCCATAAATGCCACAGTACACAGTAGATAAGAGCAAAGATTTTGACACCAGAAAGACCTGGGTTCAAAACTTGCTACAACTATTATAAGGACTAGAGGAGGCAACACATCCATGTTTAGCACAGCACTTAGCACACAGGGAGCTCTCCACAATGGGGGATACTGTTGCTAGCCATCTCCTCCCTGGTTCCAAGCTAGAAACACGTTCCCCCTTTCAACTGGGCATTTTACCTGTGTCTCTCTTATGCAATCATCACTTTCAAGCTTAAAATAGCTCTTCTATGTTTTATCTTCTCCAGTAGGCAGTCAGCCTCTAAGGGAAGAATCTAGGTCTAATTCATTTGTAAACCCTCAAATCTACCTTTCATGCCTTGGCATTATACTTGGTCTATAATAGCTGGTCACAAAAACATGAACCTTCAAAGAAGCAGATTATTACACCAAATCCCTGAATACATTTCCAAAGTAGGATTTTCCCAAGATCCACAGGAATCAGGTATCAAACAGAGAATGAGTTTTTAAAGAGCTCTTTAAAGATCCTGTTGATTTAAGCCTGTTTACCAAAAGCTAACTAGTCTCCACACAATGAGTTTCTTAAATATCTCAATAGTGTTATTTCAAAATAGTCTAGTTCTCACCTTCCCCATTTCACGTTGAGTCTGCGGCCATTGACAATCAACTTATTAAAGGACTTCTCAGCAGCCACTTCTGCAGCCTGTCTTGTGGCAAACTGGATGAAAGCGCACTGTTGTCTCTGTACAACAGTGATCGTCCGGATCTCTCCAAACTGGTAGAAATGATTTCTGAAGGGATACAGGCAAAGATGGGAGTTAACAACACAGACATTCCCAGGAGATTGAAAATGGATTAACTCTTTCACTGACTCACCACTAGGCAGGTGGGCCCCATAGTTACCTAACTACCTACAGGTATTTCCCCCCCATATCTTGTCCTACTGTGGGTGCTGCTTATTGAGAGACAGAAAGAAAAATAATGAGCAAATAAAGATTCTCGAACATGTCAAGAGTTTTTCCCATAGAGTAAAGAGGGCTCCAATAGGTTTCTTAAGGATCCTAAGCCCTAAACCCTAGATACAGAGCTGGCAAACTACAGCTCTCAAGGCCCATGAGCCAAGAATGTTTAAAAAGTGTTTTAAAGGTTGTCGGAAAAAAAAAAAAAAAGATGTGACAGAGACTGTATGTGGCCAACATGCCTAAAACATTTACTATCTAGCCTTTTATAGAAAAAGTCTGCCGACCCCTGGGGACTGTCCAGCTCACTTAGATAGGGTTTAATGGAGACAGGCTACCAAGGGCAGGTTATAAACTTACAGGAGTTTCTTCTCCACTTTATCTCTTTGGAAGAGGTAATTTCCATTACTATCTGCCCAGATGTCTCATCTAGCCAAGCATAATACAAGCCAAAAATAATAGAAATTTATCAAATACCAGTCTCTTTAAAAAGCCAACAACTTCAACCATAAGAGTTTTAAAATCACAAAGCTCTCCCCTCCCCTACATAATTAATCATACTTGGACGTGTGCCATACTTTAAATATTCTAACTGGTGATTAGGTCAAATAACATACCATGTAATTGTTACCATATGCAAGGACAGATAATCACTCTTGATGAACGTTATTACTGGGGCATCATAAAGGACAATTTTATAAAAATTCTAGTCAGCACGATACCAACTATAGAGTGGCTAAAGAAAAATGTACTCTGTATAGAATTATCATGCTTGCCTATGTTTTTGCAAATAAATTATTCCAGGGCAGTTAAAAAAGCAAAAAGAACTCTTAAAATTATACCCACAAACCTTAAATCTGTCTCAGTAATGGTATCACCCAGCCCACCAACATATAGTGTGGTGATAGTCTTGTCCTCTGGTGGGTCCAGACGAGGCATGGTTGAAGCCCGCTTTAGAAGCTTATCAGCTACAGGGTCATTGATTCCGTAATATCGGTCTTTAATATTCTGATCAGCAAGGGGGTCATCTGGATCTGTAGGCTTCTCATGCCTATGATTCAAGAAAAAGCAATGCATAAAGGTGAAACAAAAGGAAAAAATGCTGGTATCTTCCAAAAGTAGCTACATATTAAGAGAAGTCCCAAATATATACCCTGAAATGCCTTTTGAACTAGAAACCAGAGTCATACCAAAATATAATTAAAAACAGAGCTAATACCAAGGGATTTACTGTATTACACTAGGACTTCCCAGCCTCCTAAAAGCCATTAGGCCATCTAAGGTGTCTAACTTTCCTTATAAAGAAACACTTTTGGCACAATCAACCCCGAAACAAAAGAGGACACATGGTTACCCCTATCTAGATCAATTTTCTTAACATATTTGAGGTCTTGCATTCCACTGAGAGTCTGATTAAAGCTATGGACCCAACCCCAGAAAAAAGGTGTATATTATTTTTTGGGGGGTGGAATAGGGTTAACCAATCCCAAGTTAAGAACTCCTAATCCAGATGTTTGGCAATCTTAACTGAAACATACTCACAAACCCTTTAGAAGTCTGGCCTTATTTTGACTTTAACTATACATTGAGAGTTAAGCCATTTACACCATGACAGTGAGGACGTACTTCTCAGGTAGAAACTTTTAGGGTCAGCATCTATACTATATGACATAGCAATTTAGCTTCCCAAGGCTCAGTTATAAGTAAAAACTACGATTTAATCAAGCTCTTCTAAATTTAATAGTTCTAAAGTATGAGATATACCACACTAGTTGTATGAGCTTTAGATTTTAAAGCAGAAACAGTATAAGCTAGCATCTCCCATTCCTAGATGACCAGTCATCTGAGAGCGAGTGCTGAAAACGAGGCCCGCTCTTGCCTGTATGGACACTCCTCTCCTCTCTTGCACTCTCCTTTCACCCAGAAGGAGCAAATGTGGGGCCGATTCCTTTTGTAATAGGGTGTGGTCCGGGCCAGTTTGAGCAGCATGTCACTGGTAGATGTGGCTTTCCCCAGCATGCCAACTGGTCGCGTTCCATCCGAGTTAGAAATCTACATGGGGATGAAAAATTCAAAAGATAAGTTATATACGCTGTGTCAATTCAATAGGGTTTTTATCAAAAAAGTGGCAGTGTACCTCTCTTTCCATGTTCTGCGTATAGTACTCTTTGTTGACATCTGACTTTGGCATGTCATCTTTAAAAGACAATCCTGCATCACGAACCTGGATGGGCAGGCCTAGTACAAAGGAAAGGAGGAAAAAACCCCTCAGATATATTTTAAGCTGTCATGAAATCTGATGAAATGAATGCTTTAGAAAATCTTTCTGATGAACAAACTTTGGTGATAGATTTAACCTGTAAATTAATAATGTATCTAGTTTTTATTACAACACAATTTATTTAAAATAAATATAAAAAGCAGTTTATCTTTAGGCTGGTCCTACAGATCCTCTGAATAGTCATAGTAAGGGTCATTGTATTGCAGGACCAGAACACCTCCTTAACAAACATAAATAACATTATATAATATGCAGCAAGGACTCTGACTAGCAGAGTAACTTTGATGAACTTAACATATATAAACTCATACCTTTTACTTTTCCCTTTTATTTTATAGTAAAGTAGAACTCTTGTTGGTAAATTGTTTTTCTCAAAAAAAAAAAGTCACCTACAGTTTAAAAAAAAAAATCACTCCCAAAAACAGTTACTTTGAAACAACTGTAACACAATATTAGTCCCAACAATGTAGTTGAGACAAAAGTCTGAAGCACAATTAGCCTATGAGCTTCTGGATGGGACTGTGGAAAAAAGCTTTGGATCAAGAAAGAAGCCCAAGGCAAAGAAATTACCTATTATAGAATCAATGCCTTTCACCTCACCTTGGCTAGAGATGGAGGTTTAGGCCAGTTCTGATTAATTCCCAACTTTCCCTTAAGTTCCTATTATTATTTAGGAGGACTCTAGAGTGGTCTAATTATGGTTCTCTTCCTGACAAAAGCAGACCACAGTAGACATTCCAAAGTGGAATCGGAATCAGAGATAGGGTGAGAAGTGGCAGACAAAAAGACTGGTTTGTTAAGGCACCTGCACACTTCCAGATCTATTGGACAGGATGAGCGTACCATACTCTAGGTCTAAGAGGCAGGTCTGACAGACATTCTTCAATTTACTGCAGGTTTGGCATACTTCAGTCTTCTTGAAACGCATGCGGACTCCAGGGCACCAGCGAAACACTGTGAATGGCCTGGCACAGATCTGGAACACAAAGCAACAGCCACTGATTGCTAAGGGTCCTGATCTGGACAATCAATCTAGGAGATCTAGTAACAATGGGGGATTCAAGAAAGGATCCCTGAACCTAGGGCTTAGAGGAGACTTTGGCAATTATCTAGTTTAAACACCATCTGATGTTTCAATCCAATTTTCAGCACCCTTTCCCAATAGTTAAAAATTTTACATAGTACAGAAATGCAAGTATTCAAAAAGTCAAAGTTCCCTCCACCCTAGAAGCAAGCACCATTACTAATCTGAACCTTGATCTTTTTTGTGGGGGGAGTGAGGAGTGTCATGCAATCCCCTGAGAATCTTTTTTTTTTTTTTGAGACAGAGTCTCACTGTTGCCCTGGGTAGAGCGCTGTGGCACCATCATAACTCACAGCAACCTCAAACTCCTGGGCTCAAGCAATCCTCCCGCCTCAGCTTCCCAAGTAGCTGGGACTACAGGCACGTACCATGACACATGACACCAGGCTAATTTTTCTATTTTTAGTAGAGATGGGGTCTCCCTCTTGCTCGGGCTGGTCTAGAACTCCTGAGTTCAAGCAATCCTCCCACCTGGGCCTCCCAGAGTGCTAGAATTACAGGTGTGAGCCACTACACCCAGCCCCTCTGAGAATCTTATGATAGCTACGACCTTCCTCCTCAGCTAAAATGCTCATGTGCACAGTCATACAACACTTGGTATACAAATTTTTTCAATGCCCTTCCGCTGACACCATGATAAGAATCCCTACATTACAGGGTTCATTTTCTTACTTCCTACACTAAACAGTTACCAGCCAATAAATACATCAATGATATATGAAAGTTGTATAGCACCGATTTTTATTGGAGGACCTCAAAACTTAGTAAGCTGAAGACTAATTTGGTAGAGAAAAGGAAAATAAACGAAATCATTACTCTTTAACAGACATACTTACTTTGCATTCCTTCCCATATTTTTCTTTGGTCTAAAATAGGAAAAAATCGAAAAGAACTAGAGTTACAGAAAGAAAAAACCAGATGTCTACTCTTTCCCTAAATATAATCCAAGAAATGTATCTGGAGATCCCTGGCATCCTAAAGAGAGAAAAACAAAAAACAAAAAAACCAATAATATAATTGGGGATATAATATACTCTAACAACATACTATGAGTTATAATATCTCATGAGTCTATGGATCTAATACCAAGTAAGTGTCTTTCCACAGCCACAACTCTTAGGTTTATTTTTGGCTCCCAAGAACTAAAATTCTTAATGGTTAACACAGTTCTTAAATTAGGGGGGATACAGCCATGGCCAGCCAAAGTTTAGTCAGAAGGTAACTACTATAGACTTGCCTTGTATATAGCAAATGTTTTGTTTCCATGAGCTATTCAAACATCTTGAATATACTAACATATCAATAATACCTCCGAGACTGATCACAATAATAGAACCCTGACCTAATTATTATTAACTGCTGCTAATTTTACCCTTATTTATAAGGATGGGGGTACGTACTTAACACTAAAGAGACATGGTGTATTGGCCAAAGGACATTTGACTAGGAGTCAGGAAACCTAGTTTCTAGTCTTGGTTCTCCTCCTAGCTTGTTGTGATTTCTGGAGTCAGAATATCTGAACTTAAATCCCAGCTCCACTCCTTATTTACTATGAAAAGACAAACTCTCTCAGCCTCAGGTCAACAGACCTACTTTCTAGGTAAATGCTCAACAAATATTAGCTTCCATCATGACTCCTACATTACAGAATTGTTCAATTTCTAAATGAGAGAATAAGCATGACAGTCCTTTGCAAATCGTCCAGCGCTTTGGGTTAGAAAAAGAGCATCATTTCTTCTGCTTGTCTAAGAGAAACACTTCAGACAGTGTGCAAGTACCACAACATGGACAGAACGTGAACAATACCTTCCGTTTCACATGCGATCACTCACCATTCGGATATATGGATTTTCTCCAAGACACGTCTGGCACAGAATGGGGAAGTCCTAGTGAAAATGAGAAATGTGTTTGAGCACCATGCTCCGAAGACCCTGCCACCTCAGTCACACAAGGGGGGTGGAGGGGGCGGGTGGGCAGCGAGGGTGGGAAACAAGGCAGGGCAGGAACCTGAAGTCCAGCACGGCCCGGTTGCGGGAGGGGGCGCTGTCTGCACTTCCGGCAGGCGGCGGGAGAAAAGAAAACCAGCTCGAATAGGTTGGAGGGGACAAGGATGGAAGGGGAGCTGGTCCCAGGACCCTGGCTAAGCCCCCTCCCTCCAAGCCCGCAGGAGGATCGCCCTCCGGCCTCCTGCTCCGGCCCAGCTAGGCCACGGCGCGGGCGCCTCCCTGAATTCCTTTGGCCGCGCCGTAGCCCGGGTCCTGCCCGCCCGCAGCGTGCCGGCTTCGCCGCCTCCTTCCGTTCTCCTCCGGCAGGCACACTCACCGCATCCTCCCAGTTCTGCCTGTTGTAGGTGTTGGAACCCAGAGAGGTCGCCATCTTGAGAGCGTCGGGAGGCAGCTGTAGCTTCCGAGTTGGGAGAGAAGACCGCCACAATCCCGTCAAGCCCCGAGGCTGGCGCCGTGCCTGCCGACGTCTTATTTACGCGTCTAGTGTCTCTTCCGGGGCGGGGTCTGGCGTCATGACGTCGCCTGCTGTTGGAATTTCCTTGTTTAACAATTGGGGTCTTGGTACACTACCCTTGGATTATTCTTTTGAGATTATACCCAATTGGAATGAAGGGCCACAAGTTCAGCTGATTTATTTGAGAACTGGGCGAAAGAATAAAGGAACAAGTAATGGATGAGGGGCTGGGATTAAAACAGAGTTGGCTACCACTGAGCGCTTATTATGCCAAACGCTGGGCGAGTGTCTTGCGGCGCCAGGGTCTCATTTAATTCTCACAATAACCTCTCTGTGGGCTTGCCAGATTTAGCAAAACAAAACAAAAACAGAAAGACAAGATGTAAAAAAAAAGAAAAAGAAAAAGCAGAACATCTAAAGTTGAATTTCAGATAACGAATCATTTTTAAAGTATAAATATGTTTGGTACTTATGCTAAAATAGAATTTGTCGTTTATCTGAAATTCACATTTACCTGCTCATCCAGTATTTTGTCTGGCAACGCTACCCTCTAGGCAGGGATGATGAGCCCTTTTATATAGGAAAGGAAATTGAGGTTTAGAGAGATTAAGTAACCTGCTCCTGGTTGTGAAGTTAGAAAGTGGTGATTGAAAGACGTTAGTACTGTTTTTCCAACTTCTAAAATGAAAGGTTTTTATGGATCAACACATGCATTGTTATTTGATTTTTAAAACAACTCACAACCACTCTGCTAATAATCTACAAATTTCAAGCCATTCTGGTACCGATTTCATATTTGACTTAACCTATCATCAAACTAACCAATACATTTATTTAGATCACCTCATTTTTAAAAAATCAGGTTTATTTAAAGTATAACTTACCTACAGTAAAATTTTACCCTTTTTAGTTGTACAGTTTTGAATTTTCACATACGTTCACCATATCAAATATAGAATAGTTCATCAGCCCCAAACGTTCTCTTGTTTCTGCAGTCAATCCACTCATCCCCATGCTCAGCCCATGGCAACCACTGATTTGTGTGTTCTGTCCCTAGATTTGCCTTTTCCAGAATGTAATATACGTGGAATCCTATATAGCCTTTTGGGTCTGATTTCTTTCACTTAGTATATTGTATTTGAGATTCATCCATATTGTATTAGTAATTTGTTCCTATTTATTGCTGAGTAGAATTCCATTGTATAGATATACCAGAGGGTTTTTTTTTCTTCTTCTTATAGTCCATTTGCCAGTTGATGGACATTTGGGTGGTTTCCAGATTTTAGTGAATATAAATAAAACTGTTATAAACATTCATATACAGGTTGCTGTATGATAGGTTTCTCATTTTGCTTGTGTAAATACCTCAGAGTGGAATTTTTTGATCATATGGTAAATGTATATTTTCCTTTATAATAAAGTTCTTGGGTTTATCAAAACTTCTTGGATCTGTGATTTGTTGTCTTTTATTATATTTTGAAAATTCTCAAGTGTCATCTTTTCAGATATTCTTTTGCCCAGTTTCTTCTCCATGTGGGATTCCAGTCTCACACGTTAGACTGTTTGGTATTGTCCCACAGCTCTAAATACTCTGTTGTTGTAGTTTCACTTTTTTCTCTTTAGGTTTCTGTTTGGGTAATTTCTGTTGACCTATCTCCCAAGTTTCTTGATTGTTTCCTCATCTATGGCAAGTTTACCCATGAGTCCATTGAAGATATTCTTCATTTCTGATTCTGTTTTCCTGTTTTTTTGTTTGTTTGTTTTTTGGGGTTTTTTTTTTTCTTTTTCGTAGAGTCTCACTCTGTTGCCCAGGCTAGAGTGCAGTGGTGTCATAGTTCACTGCAACCTCAGACTCCTGGGCTCAAGCCGTCCTTCTACCTCAGCCTCCCGAGTAGCTGGGACTACAGGTGCATGCTACTACACCCGGCCAATTTTTGTATTTTTTGTAGAGAAGAAGTCTTGCTGTGTTGCTCAGGCTGGTCTCCAATTCCTGGCCTCAAGCAATCCTCCCACCTCAGCCTCCCAAAGTGCTAGGATTATAGGTGCAAGCCAGAGCCACCAAACCTGACCTGGTTTTTGTTTTTGTTTTTTTTTAAAAGAGAGAGGGTCTTACTATGTTGCCCAGGCTGATGTCAAACTCCTGGGCTCAAGCAAATCCTTCCACCTCAGCCTCCTGTGTAGCTGGGATGGCAGGTGTGCCCCACCACGCACGGCTGATTCTGTGTTTTCTGTTTCAGTTTGTCTACCTCTCTGCTGAAATCTGTTCATACATATTATCCATATTTTCAATTAGATTCTTTAACATTGTAGGGGCCAAGGGAAAACTTCCCCTTTGCCCTCTGAAGGTTCACTGAAAATCAATTGACAAAAGGCAGATTAGTAGGAGAAAAGGGATACAAATTTATTTGATCATGGTTTTACGTGACATGAGAGCCTTCAGAATGAAGATTCAAAGATATAGGGGAAACTGTCCATTTTTATGCTTTGGTTCAACAACATATGGACAGCTGTGTAGAAATATGATTGGACAAAAAGGGTATGACCTAATGCTAATAGACCAAGCAAGGCCTGTCTGTCTAGATTCTTCTTGGCCTTTCTATACAGCATTCCTACCTTCTGGGTATGGGGCAGGGCTCTCTCTAGAATGGGGGTCTTGTGACTTACAATCAAAGTAGGTCAGGTAATTTCTTTGCAGCCAGTTTTTAAATAGAAAGGCAAGGGAAAGTTTTTTTTAGGTTTTATGGCTGGCTTTGGGGAAAAGGGGCTCTGGTTTCTATGACTTTCCTTGGGGAAGAGGGAGTCTAGTTTTTATGACTAGCCTTGGGGAAGAATGAGGGGCCAGAGACAGGAGGGCAGGAGGTCAAGAGAAAAACTTTTGCTTCTGAGGCCTTCATTTTGGGGTATTGCTTTCTGAGCCTTAACACATTAAAAGACTCTGTCCATTAGATCAAACATCTGGGTCATTTCTGTATATAGTCCTGTAGATTGCTTTGTCTGTGAGAAATGGGTTGGTTTTTTTTTTCCTGTCTCAGTTTTTTATTGAATGCCAGTGCTTGCTTATGTAACAGTAGGGTTGGTTTTTTTTTTTTTTTTTTTTTGCTTGTGTGTCTCAATTTTCTACTGAATGCCAGTCATTGCTTACATAATAGTAGTATTAATGCTTGCAAATGGGCCTTTTCTGTCAGGCCATTCCTGTAGGGTCTGGTCAATCTAGTCAGGAGTTGAAATGGGTTTAGGTTTCATTGTTGCTGTAGTAGTCTTCAAGGTACCAAAGATTTCACATCCTCTAGCACTATTTTGTAGGTTGGGGCTGAAGAACTTTTTCATGGTCGTGCTTCCTCCTTAGCTTACAGCTGCCCTGCACACCCGCATGGGAGTGGTCTCTTTCTACGCCCTTGCCCACCCCCCAGCAACTGACGCTTGTTACTAGCTGCTTGCTAGTATTGGGGGAGGGGTAAAGGGGTTCTTTGCTGTTCTTATTCAATTCAGCTTTAGTCTTTAGTAGGCCCTGTGTGCCTGGCCTTTAGGAATGGATCTTTTCTCTGCATTCTTGCCTCTGAAAACTGGGTGAGATCATTAAAAGAGTGAGTGTAGAGAGAAAAGAAGTGTAAGAAATGAGACTTGATGCACTGCAAGCTTGGGAAGATGGGAAAGAACTAGCAAAGAATAAGGAATAAAAGTTTCCAGTAAGGTAGATGGAAAACGAGGAGTGTTGGTGTTCTGGAACCAAGAAAAGAAAGACTTTCATGAAGGGGGAGATCAATTGTCAGATGCTGAAGGATCACATAGCTAAGGGCTGAGAATTGACTGTATTTAGCAGTGTGGAGATTGCTGGTGACCCTGACAAGAGCAGTTTTGACCAAGTAGTAGCAGTGACAGCCTAACTGGAATGGATTCAGGTGAGAATGGAAGGAGGAACTGGAAGATAGGAGTTTTGCTGTAAAGGGAGTAGAAAAATGGGGTGGCAGCTGAGGAGGCGCTTGAGGTCCATTTTTCTTTTTTTAAAGCATGAAACAAAGTTTATTGAGGAAAAGCAAGATAAGTTTACAGAGCAAGAGCAAGATACATTTGCCACAGACCATGAATGGGCCCCCTGTCGTAACAAGAAGCCAATTTCTTTTTTAAGATGAGAGAAATGATAACATGGCTGCTGGACAGAGGAAGGAGGAAATTGGTGATGCGTTGTCTGTAAATAGGTAAGAGGATGAGATTTAGTGTTAAGAGGTGGGGCTGCTACTCAGGAGGCTGAGGCAGAAGGATCACTTAAGGCCAGGAGTTGCAGACCAGCCTGGGCAACATAGCCAGACTCCATTAAAAAAAATTAGCTGGGCATGGTGGGACTCTGTCGCCCAGCTACTGGAGGTGAGCAGCAGGATCGCTGAGCCAGATTGAGCTGCAGTGAGCTATGATTGCACCATTGCACTCCAGCCTGGGTGACAGATAGAGAGACCTTGTTTCTAAAGAAGAAAAAAAAAGGTGGGGCTGGCTTTAGATAGAACCATGAATAATTTATCTACAGTTACAGGAGGGGAAGGAAGAGTTATGAGGGTACAAATGAAGGTGGCTGAGTGGCCACTTGCGGAGGTTAGGCCATTTTGTATATTTCAAAGGACATCTTTAGAAGCAATGACCCAGGATCAAAGCTGGTAGGGGTCTATAACAACATTTATATAATGGTTCTGAGAACATGTATGTAAGCAACATCTACTTATATAATGTTATAGTGAACTAACCTGATATAAGGTTTTAGCTTATTTCATTTAAAGAAATGGAGGAAGGGAGCATGCCCCACTGACTCTCTAACACCAATTCTCTTAACTCCACCCCTGTTTTCTGGCTGAGCCATGCTACTTACAACTCATCTTCATGAAACCAAACAAAAGACACACCCAAGCTTTGTCTGCTTTATTTCACTACATTAAGTTAAGCAATAAGGCAAAACAGTAACCTGTCATTCATAAAGATCAAGGAGTACCTCTCATTCCCAAAATGGACCATAAAGGGTATTTCTTCACAAATATGCATGACATTTAGCTCATTATGCCTATAAGCACTTTACACAAAAAGAAAACTTCAGTGGATGAATCAAATCACAAATCCAAATTAACTTAACCATAAGTTTCCAAAATTGTAGTTTCAAGTGCTAACAGCATCTAACTCTCTGTGGTGGTGCACACGGACTAGCATTAAAATTCTTGCACCTGATCTAATGTAAAAAAGGCAACAAATACAGTATCTAATTCACCGGCTGCAGGTGTTGAACCATTTCTATGAACACACAGAATACCAGCTTGCACTAAAACCTATCTTGAGGAAACTTTAATCCAATGGCTCTGCTACTCTGCAAGTTAATTTGACTTCTGAAGAAAAAAAAATTTCTATGATCAAAAGTGTTTTTGTGTTTCTGTGTCACATGGGAGTAATGAGACCCATTACTTCAACATTATTACTTTTGGGAACAAATACCAGCTACATGCCATAAATGCATGACACACAACTGTGTGTAGTCTATGCTCATGTGTAAACAAATGAAGCTATTCTCTACTTTGATGCCCGTTTCCTCCACTCGCAAATATAGAGCAGTGATTTCACAGTAGGCTCTAGCAGGCAGTGAAATAAAAATTAGACACTCTGGGGAGGTCACAAAAACTTAAACTCTTTCTATCATGTGCAAATTTGTAACTAGCCCCTGCCCCAACTCCTAAAACACTAAACCTTATTAATTACCATAATGTTAGAGATGAGTGTTTTTTTTCTTTCACTGCAGAATATATATTACTCTCTGGGAATACAATTGGCTTGACCTTTACAACACAATTTAGTGTCTTTCAAAAGCTTCCTAAATATTTTCATGTTTCAAGGGAGCTGACAAGGACTACATCCTGTCTGTATTCTAGATTACAATAATTAATTTTTTTTAAAGTAAAGACTTAAAAACAAAACCAGGGTAAACAGGAGATTTCTTTTTCTCAAAAGTCTCTTGGCCACTAAAAATACTTTTACACAAAACGTGGTGCAGCTGGTGGTCTATTTTGTCAAGTCTCATTTTAGAAAATATCACAGAAATTATGAGCAACCCAACTCCTGGATACCATGTGAAAACAGCATGTCTGCTGTTAGGCCAGCATTCTAGGCTACTTGCTAAGCTATTTCATGGTTTACAATCAAAATGGTCTTATTTGACTCACCATATGACAAGAGTCTTAAACTCAGTAAGGGGAAAAGTTCTTTTAATATCCAATATCAGATTCAAGAGATTTTAACAGTTAATTTCCCCTTCAAATCAATGGAAAGAATGTTAGTTCAGATCATGCTAAAAATCTAGCATTTTAAAATGTTTTCTGCATTCCAGAAGTGAATGCATCCACTCAGGTTGCCTCTGGGCTCTTTCCAGGTCTCAAATACTCAGAACAACTTATTGAGTTAAAGAGGCAGAGAAGAGCAGAAGGGGTAGAAAGTAAGACATATAAAGATTGCCCCCGTGGCAGCACAATCCCTGTATTGTGGCAATATTTAAATGAACGGAATGTGCCATCCCCTTGACACGACATATAATTGCTTGCTTCTCAAGTTCCATATTCTACTGGGAAAGAATTTAAGAGCAATAAAGGTCCTGTATTCGCTTGGAAGAGGGCAAATGAGAACGCCTTAAGAATTTCACAGGTTTTTCCAATCACAAAACTAGAGACAATGTAACAATTGTACTTTTCTGTTAAATGGCAATCTATGGCAAAATGGGAGCCATGAAGGCAAGTGAAGGGGTATGTTTCAGATTGCAAGATTATACTTAATAGGACGCAGAAAGCAGCACTTGGTATACTGAGACCAATGCTGGATCATTAAGAGCAGGTCCACCTTTGGGTTATCATTTTAAGTTTCATCTGTGAGACTGTGATCCTTTGTGAGATCACATCGAGATAGTATAGTCAGAGTTTCTCAGGTGGTAAATCTAATGCCACTCCAAGGAACAGCCATCCCCTTTACTGGGATGGAACTATACTGTTGTTATTCAACGTGCAGGACTCAGTGAGGGAGACACAGACTTACTGGTGTCAACAGAGGTGCGAGCAAGAGGAACAGCAGTTACCCTGTGTTCCTAACGCCTGGCCTATCCTCCCACTTTCCTAGGAATAGAATTCAGTAGTGTGTGGGTACATCGTTATAAACAAGGCCTAATGTAGCAGTGGCTTCCACATTTTAACGCAGGTTTATGGTAACACTGTCCTTTGGGATCTTCCTGCCAGTGGAATCCTTTAAGGTAGAAGTGGACCCAGGCTGAGTTCCACATGCTGGGTGAGCCAGATGACTTCTGTGCCCTGGTCACTTTCTTCAATGGGGCGGATGGGGGCTGCCAGGTTTTTAAAATCATGCTTCATCTTGAAGCACACGGTCACTTCGCCCTCCTCATGTTGTGGGGTAACTTTGATGAAAATACCCACTTTGTTGGCCTTTCTGAAGGCTATAATGCTATGGGAGGAAAAAAAGCACAGTATTAGGTAGGTCAAAAGTCAGCCAAACCACTAAGACTTATAGTTAAAAATCTTTCCCTTGTTATTCCCTTCAGCATACAGAGAAAAACTGTAAACACTTTGGTTCTTAAACTACCAGACATTTTTCTATGAGCCCACACTTTTCTGCTTTTTTAAACCAACACAAATGGGACACACTATTCTGTAACTTGTTTTTTTCCCACTCTGTTTACCACACCTTTCCATATTGGTATACACAGATTACCTACATTCTATGTAATGGCCAGACAGTATTCAAATCATGTATTTACCGTAATTGGTATACACGGACTTTGTTGCCAGTTTTTCTCTGTTATAAACAATGGTGCTGCAAACATCCCTTTGCCTTTACCTTTGTGCACATGTGGTAATATTTCTATAGGACATAAAATGATACCGTGGGAAATTTTAATAACTCAAAGCTTTAAGGGAATTTCTGGAACACCATAAATCAGTGTTTTTGTAAATAACTTATGTAAATTAGGAATTTTTAGCATAGAAAAATCTCTTCAGTTGGGGCTTCCATTTGTTTTCTCTTACATGCCCTTGAAGTTTGTGCTTTAATAACTTAGCTTCAAAAAGTATTGGGCAATGAAATAAACAGAATTTGACCTACTAAGAAAAGTTACTGGAATTACAATTAACATTTTATACAGTACTAATTTTCAGAAATCTGAAAGTTCTATAACATACAACAATGTGAAGTATAATTAAATCAGGTTTTCAATTAATCTATCATGTAATTAGACTGGAATTTGATATCTCAGATGATCTTTCCAGAAGTTTACCTTGGCTTAACAAATTTCTGTACCTAATTAAGGTAATTTTAAGGACCCACATAAAGCAAGGATTTCAGAGAACACATTTTGTATTGTACTAACTCAATACATTTTATATTATAGTAACTAACCAAACCCTTGATTTATACAAGAGTCATGTTAAAAAAAAAAAATTCAAACAGTTAAAAATAGTAAAAAGATCCCTTTTGCTCCAATCCTGGGCCAAAAAAAAAAAAAGTAAAAAGGGAAAAATAAGTCTTTTTATCCTTAATTTCCCAGGCAACCACTGATATCTGGTAAGCTTTTTAAATACAAATTCAGATTTCTGGTCCTCAGCTAGACCTGCTAAAAAGATTCTCTGGGGGTGGGGTCTGGAATGCTATAGAATAAAAAACAAAACACAACACCACACCTGACCTGGTGCTTTCTGAAGTTAACCCAAGTTTTGTAATCACTGTACTAATCTCGCCTTTGCCTTCACTTTATTTTTCTAACCCATCCCATGTTATCTTTTCTCTCCAATATCTTGCTGAAGGAGATATCTGACCATGCTGTTTAAAAACCTAAAATGTTCCCTGTGCTGGTTTATTAAGCTATTGTTTTTCAGTTCCAAGCCTACCTTTCTATATCATGCTTTGTGATGCAGGATTCTGCTAAACCCATTTCTGTTTTGTAGGCTGGCTCCCTGTCAGGTTCTGTCAATATCTAAAGGAGACTAGAAGCCTAGGGGAAGTAGGGTCTTGCTCTCTTAAGCTTCCTATTTGCTTGTGGTTCCTGAGGGCGTTGCTTCCCGCAATGGTTCTTTACCCAGGAAGTGGCAGTCCATACCCATTAAAAATCACATACTTGGTCAGGGGCAGTGGCTTATGCCTGTAATCCCAGCAACTTGGGAGGCTAAGGCGGGAGGATGGCTTGAGGCCAAAAGTTCGAGACCAGCCTGGGAAACACAGTAAGACCCTGTCTCTACAAAAAATTTTAAAAATAGCTGAGCATCGTGGCTAGTGCCCATAGTCCCAGCTACTTGGGAGGCTGAGGCAGAAGGATTGCTTGAGCCCAGCGGTTTGAGGTTGCAGTGAGCTACGATGATGCCACTGCACTCTCGCCTGGGAAACAGAGCAATACCTGTTTCAAAAAAAAAAAACAAACAAACATGTACTTGAAAACTTTTTATGAACATAGGAAGATATATTTAAGTGAAAAACAAAGGCTACAAAAACTGTGTTTACAGAATGAGAATGATCCCAATGATGGAAGGACAAATGCCAAAATGTTAATGGTGCTTATCTCTGGTGGTGGGATAATTTTATTTTCTTCTTCATGGTTTCATATCTATTTCCCAAATTTTCTACAGTAATTATTTTTAGAAACAGAAAGAAAAAGTTACTTTTAAAAATCCAGATAAGAAAAGTGGGATATATAAATGGGCATTCTGTATTAGCCAACTGTGGTGCGGGGGTCACAAAAAGATCACTCACTCAGGATCGTCCTGAAAGTCTTGGGGTTCTGCCAACTCATCATACTCTGCAGCTGCATCCTTGCCAGCTAAAACAAGCTCCTTGGGAGGCACCACCACCTGGAGAGCAACACAGAGAAGCCTGCCTCAGAAGGAATCAGTGTGTTGTAGGACATTCATTCCATGGAACATAGTAAAGTATTACATTGACCTACACACATGGAAGCAAGTGGCAAGTTTCAGGAAACACACAGCATTATACTACTTATACAGTTTTTAAAAACACTGTTTAGGAATAGGGACATTTCTAGTAAAGTATAAGAACAAAGAAATTTAAGAAGTGATAAAGTTAAGTGAGTGCTTACTTCATTGGGGCTTCAATTATGTCTTTAATGTTTTACTACTTAAGGGGATGGATAGTACATTGGTGTTTGCTATATTATTCTTTATTTTTTTTGTATATCTGAAACAGTTCATCATTTTTTAAGGGAAAAAAAGCACAAAGGAGAAACACTGGTTCTAATATAGTATTTTCTGACATGGTACCAGCTGATTCCTGGTACCTGATACATAAACACATGAGATAATGGGTACGTTTATGGTCATGGAAAACAGTTAAGCATTCTTCAGACTTATCTTTATGTTGTAATTAGGTCTCAACTTTGCTATGTCAGAGGTTAACAGATAACAATGTTAACCAAATTTCTTATTATGGATATAAATGTGGCAGAGGAGGTGTAAAGAGAGATAAAGACAAGCTGGGTATATGCATCAGGCACTTATTTCTGTCTCTGTCCTAACTGGAGCTGCTTATTAGTGTTATTTAAAAAAGAAACAAGGACCAGATAGGTGTCATCTCTCTTTGGAGGTAATGCTTGTAAGCGAAATCATTAAAAAACTAAAAGAAAAAAGAAAAAGGGGTAGAAAAGTTCTCTAATATTATTTGAATACTGTCTAATTAAAGATACAGCCATCTTTTCTACCCATTTTTGTTGTATCATGCCGAATTATGAAACAGTAATAAGTGTTCTACAGAAAAAAGTTCTTGTTCTAAAATTTCAAGTACTAGATGAATCACCAAGTAGCAAAAAGAGGAGGCCACATTTTATTTGTTCAACTAACACTTACTGGTAGCCAAAAATCATCCATTTTAATATTTAGTAAGTGTTATGTGTACTTTATATAAGCAGAGGGAATCTAGAGGAGGCATTTAAAAGGAGATATTTCATGAGTCTTGAAGAATGAATGCATAGGCTGAGAGACTGAAAAATATGTATGTTAGGGGAGTGGGGATAGGAAGCGGGCATTCTAGGTAAAATGAATAGCATACGCAATTCTCCAGCATGAAAGTTTATAACCCACAGGATCTGCCTGGATCACAACCATTAATATGTGTGATTTGGAGAATGCTAAATTTGAGGATCTGAAGGAAGATGATGCTGGAAGAATAGACAGAAGTGAGGTCATTAAGAAGCTCTTATGCCATGCCAAGGATTGTGGACTTTATCTCAAAGTCAGAGAGATGCTCAATGATAAGCATGTCATCCAGAGCTACATTTTAGAAAGATCACCTGATGTCAATAGAGAAGATGGGCTGAAATGGAGGTGGTGGTGTATTAAAAACAGCGAGGTCAGTTAGGAGCTATTATCACAGTCCAGGTAAGAAATGATGAGCCCTTCAAACAGGGCAGCAGCAGTATGTCTGGGGATAAAGTAAAAAACTTACGTGGAATCAAAAGAACTTGCTGACTAGAGGCAGAAATGAGAGACAGTGTGGAGTGTTTTAAGCCAGGTCAAATGAGGCTATGCCATGTAAAGCCAGGACTAGTCAGGAAGAGGCAAAGTGCTCCTACCTTAGCAGTGCTGTTGATATTATCAGGGTCTCCCTCCTCACACTCCAACAGAGTCACATGGGTGAGGTTCTCCACTGGATTCGTAAGAGTTAGGAGGACCTGGCTCTCCTGGGGAACAGGAAAAGCATCTCTCAGACATGTGCCACTACTGCCACCTAGGTCCACTTTCTTAGTTGCTATACCAAGTATTTCACAAAATCATCATTCTGTTCGTTACTCCTGAGCAATGACACGTACACATACCTCTATATCACTGCATTCTCTAAGTGCTCACTGATCCCTGTTCTATTATCTATATGTTAGAACTACGGTCCCCAACCCCTGGGCTGGTACCAGGTCCACAGAGCTCTGCTCCCCCAGCCATGGAAAAATCATCTTCCATGAAACCGGTCCCTGGTGCCAAAAAGGTTGGGGACCAGTGGGTTAGACCATGTACTCTCTGGACTTGCTCTTTCACTGAGGAAATGGGACAGATCCCACTGAAATGGCCAGTTACTAGATCCAGAAATTCCGAGGAACGTACGTTATCTGATTATTTAAAGTTACAACTCTTGTCCTACCCAGGTTGGCACTCAAGGACTGAAAAGGAGGCCCTCATAAATAAAATAAGGGGAGCCACAGCCTAGCCAGATGGATTAACAGAAAAAATGGCACACCAAGACTATAAAAACCTTTTAAGACTTCTCAAACCATGATAATCTGCCCTTGTTTGGTACTCTCAAGATTAGCAAAATATCTTTCAAATGAACAGGGACCATATAAATGTTTTCATGAGCAGTATGAAAGGAAAGAGCTAAAGAGGCTGCTGTAGAACATTCTACAATTCACGGGGGGTGTGTATATGGGAGGAAGGGACATAGGTGAAGACTCCCAGGAAGAGAGGGGCTGTGACAAAGAAGAAACCTAGCTGATTCCTGGTAGCTGACACATAAACACACAAGATGGTAGAGAATCTCTAGGCTGGAAAAAGAACGAAAGATGCCTGTGGAGTCCAACATATTCTTGTTTCTTTTCCCCATTTATGATTCCACATTTACATAACGTGCAGCCTGCTCCTTCTACATACATTTCAAAGATGCTGTTGTCAAGAATGCCAGTGTAAAGAATTTAAAGTCTCAATCCCTTTATTATCTTAAACTGTTGTTTTTTCTATCCCTTGCTCACTGCATCCCGTGCCAAATACACACAGTCACCCACATACACATATGCACACATCATAGATCAATCAATTCTTTCTCTTCCTGTTAATGAGCAAGGTACTAACCTTCATGTAGCGAAGGTTGGGAATTGACATGATTCTCACTTCTGGAATATAATTGCTATGCATGAATAAAAAAATACATTAATGTTCACTGGAGTCCCTTAAAAATATTACTTTTTTTTTAGCTAGTGCAGCAAAATAAAGGATTTCTTCATGTTAATTAGAACACGTCAGAGAAAAAGAATTTTAAAGAACCATATCATCACCACAGTAAGAACTTAAGACATGAAACCAAACTGGTAATGAGTTCTTTCTGAAATCTTACGTATACCTCTACTTTAAGCCTATATACATATCATGACAGACATCTTCCTTATACGTTTATTAGATATATTTTTTGAGATCTCATTTAATTCATTTTTGCAATTTTAGAAGGCAATTGGTTATAAGTCCAAGACTGACTTAATAATACATTGTATGGCTGTAAAAACATTACCATATACTTACCAAACACTTATATACACTTACTACGTGCCAGGAAATGTTTTAAGTACCTTACAAATTTAATTCATGTAATCTTCACTGCTACTGAATGAGGTAAGGAGTAAAATTATCCCCATTATAAAAATGAAGCAACTGGGCATGAGAGGATTAGCAACTTGCTGGTAAGTGGCAGAGTGAGGATTCAAACCCAGCTTGTCTAGCTCTAGTGTCCTTGCTCTTAACCACTATATTATGCTGCCTCTCTAAATAAGACAACAGAATATTGTACTTAAGTGTGCTTGGTCTGGACTCAAAACAGCCCAGGTTGAAATCCCAGTTTAGTGTTTATTTAACAAGATACTGCTTTGTAATGACTGGGGCAAGATAGTTACCTCTTTGTGCCTTTGTTTTCTCAATTATAAAAAGTGGACAATAATGGTATCTACCTCTTGAGGTTATTGTGAAGAATAAATTAAATAATATGCAAAAAGTGCTTGGAACAAAGTATGCATAAATGTTAGTTATTGTGCATATATTAACATAAGACAAAATCTATTGTAGAAACACTAAAAGTGAAAAAAAAGTGCATCTTACAATCAAGGCAGTAAGGTATTTTAACTTTAAACTAGATATTTTTCATGCTAAGCAGCAGAATTACCTGAGTAACTTAATAGAAATCCAAAGGACCCACTACCAAGAATTTGCATTCAGCAGGTCTGAGGTCTGATGCCACAGCACCTGTATTAAGACTGCCAGACAATTCTACCATGATGCCAGAAAAAAACACTTTTTCTCAAAGCAAGCTTAAGAAATTGATGCTAACCACAGCCTGCCACCCAGGGTTTCTGCAATGAGTATAATTCTTAATTAAGAAAGGAGTTCATCCCAGACTTTACATGTATGATTTTTGTAGTTCTCTTCCTTCCTACACGACTAGTTAGTCACGTATTAAATAAGAGTAGTTAGGTAAATGAACATTATTTTATGGTGAGTTACAAGGCATCTGCAGACATAATACCTATTTGATTCTTTTCAGTAACCTCGAGAGAAAGGCATTACTCTCATTTCAAAGGTGAGGGAAATAAATTCAGACAAATATAGTAAGTGATAGATCCCATACCTGGCCCTCCTAGATCTTCCTAACTCACCAGACCAGCACTTCCCAACCTTTTGGCTTCCCAATGACTTCTTTTTAATTGCTGCGTAATATTCTACAGTGTAAGTTATGTCAATTTAATCGTCTATTTTCTTGTTAATGGTTAATCAGCTTGACACTGAAATTGTTTCTAGGTTTTTGCCATTAAAATGTTGTAATATACATCCTTGGAAATGTATCTTTATTTACTGATGCTTTTGTTTCTACAGAATAGATTCCTGAGATAGTACTGCTGGGTTAAAAGGTTTATGCAATTTGTCTTGATATTCCCAGACCACTCTCCAGAAAGACTAACAATTCACAATCCTAACAATGTATGCAAATACATGTTTACCTATATTCTCATGAGCACTAGATGCTATTTATTATTTTAAATTTTTCCTATGAAGTATTACCATCTTTCCATACAGTACATCTTCTGGCCATCTGGAATTCCTCTTCTATAAGCTACCTGCTCAATTCCTTTGCCCCACATCCCACCTCACTGCCTCCCTTTATTTTTCTTTCCAATCTGTGGGAATTCTGTATACCTGAGATATTAAACTTTTATTTGTCATGAGTGCCGAATATTTTTCCTTGCTCTACTGTCTCAGGATTTTGTTGTTAATTTGAACTTTTACAACTCATGTCTTATTTTGCTAAAGTCAAAGCTATTTCTTTTCCTCAGTGGTTTCTGGGTTTCCTGCCTTGCTTTGGAAGGGCTCTCTTACTCCAAAGCTAGACAATATTTTCCTAATTTTTCAAAATATTTTTCTTGTTTGATAGGTAACTTTAAAAAATTAATACACTAGAAAAGTATGATGAAAAAAATAGCTGGGCAGGGTGGCGTGCCTCCAGTCCCAGCTACTCGGGAAGTTTAGGCAGGAGGATTTCTTGAACCCAGGAGTTCCAGGCTGCAGTGAGCTATGACGGCACCACTGTACTCCAGCATGGGCAACAGAGCAAGACCCCGTCTCTTAAAAAAACATATGATTAAATATGAAAAGCTTCAGTGTAATGGGATGAGCATGGGTAAGTTTTAAGCAGCAGTGTTTGTCTCTAATTAGGACCATTCAAATAGCCCAATAGGTAATTCTTATACTCAATATCCCCTTCCACTGACAAGTCTTAATCAAAACCTAATCACTTTTATCCCATTCAATGAATGTTATCAGAACACAGGGAAATAAAATAAACAGTTACAGGGATAGTCTTCAATTTGGTATACTTTGTTTATTCTTTTTTAAAGAATTATTCCCAAACTTAGGTAACTTTATAATTTGTAATGAATGACTAGTGACTCTACTCAATAATCAACATACCACATTGCCCCAGATCATACTATGTCACTTTGTCCCTGAGACAAATACCCTTGATTCTATATCTATAGATTTACCTTAAACTCCATGGCATGTAACTAAATTCAAAACCTAAACAGGAACAGACATCAAGATTCTTCTGATGTAAGTTTTCTTTCCTTTTTTAGGCCAAGAGTAAGCATACTTCATATTGAAAAAAACACAAAATCCAAAACCAAAACAAAAGAGTAACCAAAAACACTAATCCTAAAATACTCACACAGCAACCAGTTGGATTTTGAATTTGATAGATGTTGGATTAAATTCTGGCTTGCTCAAATTATGTTCACATTTCTAAAAAGAAAACAAATATATTAAGTATCAGAGGAAACCAAGAACATACTTTGCTGGTCCATAGAGCTGCTAAATTCAGAAGGATAGCATTTACTAGAATTTTGTTTTGCTTTATTTTGCTATAAGACCATATGTTTTAAAATAGAGTGTATGCTACTGATAACCCAAATTTATAAAAGATGTTTGGACTTCTGGATATAAGCAACCACGCTATCCAATATACCTTTGTGGTGCTTAAAAACTACTAAAATATGAGCTAACACATACCGAGTATATACTATATGTGCTGAACAATGTGCACACTGGCTTAAATGGATTTAAACATCACATCAACTTTATGAGGTAGGCATCGGTATCGTAACTATAAATGTCCTCATTTTACAGATGACTAAAATGGGACACAGGAAGGTTAAGTAAACTGTGCAGCTTCATACAGCCAGTAAGAATGGAAGCTGGGATTTAAATCCAAGTAGTGTAATTCCAGATCCTGTGTTTTAAAATACAGTAACAATTATTTACTACTTTCTTAAATGAATACTACAAACACCTGCTTAAAATTTTTACTAGTATATTGTGTAAAGATTACCTGTCTCTTCCCTTGCTCTTCTCTCTAGATAGCCTATACACACAAAAGTACAAGCACACATTATCTTTCTTTTTCCACAATAACACAAAACATTCTCTTGCCCTTTGCTTTTTTCACTTAACCTATCTTGGAATTCATTCCATTCCAGCATACACAGAGGAGCCTGTGTCCCACTGTAATGATTTCCGTAACTTATTAAACCAGACACAAACTGATAGACATTCAGAATATTTCCATTATTTTGCTACTACAAATAATGTAGCAATGAGTGTTCTTGTACATGACTCATCTCCCTCATGAGTAACCGTATCTGTAAAATAATTTCCTTAAAGTAGATCAATATATTCTGATAGATACTGCAATCTGATAACTTTTGCCTGATTATAAAATGGTATCTCACTGTAGTTTTAATGTACATTTCCCTGATTACTGTGTAAGTCTGAATACCTTTCCTTAAAAAAAATTTTTTTTAAAAAATATTTTTATGTTTTGTAGAGACAGAGTCTCACTATGTTGCCAGGCTGGTCTCGAATTCCTGGCCTCAAGTGATCCTCCCGCCTTGGCCTCCCAAAGTACTGAGATTACAGGTATGAGCTACCCTGCTTGGCCTTGAACATCTTCTGTATTTATTGACTATTGGGATTTCCTCTGCCATGACTTTTATGTTAGTATCTTCTGGCTATTTTTATACGGGGTTATCTTTTCCTTGCTAATTTGCTAAAGTGCTTTACATATTCTAGATACTAATCTATTGTTAATTATACACCTTACAAACTACTTTACTCAGTCTGTGGCCTATTTTTTCATTTCTTTATGGGTTTTCTTTGGGATGGGGTACAAGTTTTACTTTTAATGAAGTCAAACATACAACTTTATAGTTTGTGCTTGTATTATTTATGGAATATCTCCCTACCCAGAAATTATGAAGGTACTCTCCTGTATTTCCTTCTAGAAGTTTTGCTGTTCAGGTTTCCAATTATTCCTGAAATTGACTTTTGTGTAAGGTGTGAGGTAGCAACCCAATTTTACTTTTTTCTACATAACAACTTTTGCTGTTGTTGTTGTTTTACTGGAAATCCCCTTATCTTCTAACTATATAACCATTTGACCTAGCAAAATTTAATAGCCCATTTTCCCCCCAATGATATGCAATGCCGTATTTAGTAAATATCAAGTTTTCTCATATGTTTAATCATAGAGCCAATAAGAATGGAAGCTGGGATTTCAATCCAAGTAGTGTTAATTCCAGATCCTATGTTTTAAAATACAGTAACAATTATTTGCTACTTTCTTAAATGAATACTACAGACACCTGCAAAGATGACTGTTCTATCATCTTTGTGAACTGAATCTTTTCTCTTTATGAATGACCCCTTTTTAAAAAATTAGTGTTTGCACAATGTATCTTCCCATCTATCTTTACTTTCAACCCTTCTAAATTCTCATGTTTGTGCTTCTTTTATAAACATATAGATGGGCTGTTCCATTTTGTTTGTTTTATTCTTTAGAGTGACAATCTGTGTCTTTTAATGGAAGCATTTAGTTCATTGGTATTTAATCTAAATACTGATATATCTGGCATTTAACCTACTATCTTACTACATGCTTTCTAGTTGAACCACCAGTGCTATGCTCCTTTCTCCCTTCTTTCCTTTCTTTTTAAAAAGGTTTTTCATTATAGAAATTTTCTAACATATACAAAAATACAGAATGGTATTATAAATCTCTAGGTACCCATCATCCAACTTCAACAATTAGCAACTTGTTAGCAACAATGGCCAATCTTGTTTCATCTATACTCTCACCCATTCCTCATCTCTTATTATTTTGCAACAAATATCAGACAGCATGTCATTTTAGCCATAAATATTTTTAAGAGATGAGGGTCTCACTATGCTGCCCAGGCTGGAATGCAGTGGCTATTCACAAGTGCAATCATCATGCACTATAGCCTCAAACTCCTGCCTCAGCCTCCAGAGTAGCTGAAACTACATATGCATGTCACTGCACCCAGCTTAACAATTCTATAATAGCATCAAAAATTCTGCCAGTGTTTAAATTTCCCCAAAGATTTCATAAATTTTTCTTTTTCCCTTCTTCCTTCCCTCCCTCTTCCCCCAGGCCCTTTCTATGTTTTGTTTGAATCAGAATCTACACATTGTGTTTGGTTGATACGCCTCTTAAGTCTCTTCTATCTAGAGTGTAATAACATTAGCCACAGTGGTTATTTCAATGAATTAAAATAAAAGACTCAGTACCTCAGTCGTACTAGCACATTTCATGTGCTCAATAGCTACATGTGCCTACTGGCTACCATGCTGGACTATACAGATAAAGAATATTTCCATCATCATAGAAAATTCTGTTGGAGAGTACTGATCTAAAAGGTTTCTTTTCTGTTCTGTTTTGTTTTTACAATTTATTTATAGATGAAATTATGTCATTCGTTCTGTAGATTCCCACAGCCTGGATTTTGCTGATTTTTCTTCTTTCTTGCTTTCTTTTAAATTGATTTATTTTTTATTAGTCCTTCCCCCCTCCACCCTCTACTAGCCTAAACGCTATACACTCTTTCAATATTCTTTTAGGGGTCAGCACTATGTACTTAACCTTCAGATACTTCAGTTTCCACACCTGTATATAGATTTAACAGTAGTACCTACCTTACATGGTTGTGAGGAGTGAGTTTATACTGAAAGCATTTAAAATAGTGCCTGGGCACCCAGTACATTCTCTATAAGTGTTTTCCGTATTTACTACATTCCAGAGGTTTTGACATTAGTCAGATACCAATCATGTTTACTTTATTTCTGCTTTTCTCTTGTATAAATGGCAACTACAGAACAAAATGCTTACCCGGCATCGCAGGGACCGTTTGATTAGAAGATGTTTGTGGCGAGGATAGAGCTGTGAAGCACAGATTGGTTGGAAGTCAGGCTGTAAGAGACGCTGCTGAAGGGTGGTCACTAGCGTGAGAAGCAGAAACCAGCCTTAGTTTACAATGACTTTCAAAATCAAACTTATATGTAGTCAGTAATTACACAAAAAACAATACTGCCTTTAGGAATAGTGTCATTCAAAGAAAACGACAATACAGAAATTTGACAGACATTTAAAATTTCTTCAAATGATTAAAACTATTACATCTATTTTCTACATATCATTTTACTACTAACAACTATTCCATTAAAAATCTCAAATCACAAGGTATTTAAGTAACAAAAGCAAAATTAGATGTAGCATAAAAACATAGAATAATGTATAAAATTACCCTCTGTTAAATTTACTGGTCTTGTATAATAGTCTTCAGGAAGAGGTTCCATTTCATCTACAGCTTGAGCTGGCTCAATCTTTATCTCTTTCTGGTCCTCTCCTTCTTTAAGGCTAAAAGATAAAAAGTAGTAATTTCTCATGGATCCATGTGATAATCCTCAAAGTCTATATCAATAATTGAAGTATTCCGCTATTGCAGAATATTTTTTTAGTTTAAGTCTTTCCTAAGTATGAGAATCTTCTTCCCCATTGACAACTACTTTTTCTTTTAATTACATTCCTTCAATATTCATTTTGACACCTGCTTTTCTCCTCAAAGTCATTTCATTTCGAAACTTACGAAAGTCCGGCAAGGGTACTGATGGATGTACCAGCTCGTGGTCGCTGAAGCCTGGTTCCAAGACCATATTTGTCCTAAACAAAGTTCAGAAATTCCTATTAGAAAGTCTGTATTTACCCATCCTAGTTATTAAAAGAAAGAATTTTGGGTGGGACAGCATGAGAAGCTCAGGGAAATAAGCAAAAAAAAGCTAATTTAAAAGCTTTTAAAGAGAGTAATATGTAGCCCCATGTCATTACTCTATTCTTAAAATAACAATAAAAGCACAAAACACAGAGAGAATGAAACTACATTAACACAGTAAAAGCGAACCAAATGTGACCTTTCACTATTAGTCTAAATATAGCTAAGCTATGGCTCAGGCTACGTGGAATGTCTAAGATACACAACAAATGTCTTCTGGAGCACCAGTGATCATCTGCTAACTTCTTCAGGGTCAGCAAGAATCATAAAAGAGAACTTACCACTACATGAATAGTGTGTTGCTGTAGAGCCCCAAATTAGCAGCAGGTTGCAACAGAGACAAAAAATGCAGCATAAGACAGAAGCAAACTCATACAGCAGGCAGGTTATATGGGAAAGTTAGAAGAATAATGCATTTAATTAAAATTCCTCTCCTAAATATAATATGCAATAGTGCATATGCTGATTATACCACAGGACTATTCAGGAAAAGTCACTTCTCTGGCAAATGTAGGTGCTTTGCAAGTGTTAATGTTTTATTAAATTCTAATCTAGACATTTTTATATGGATCTTACCAATCCTTAGGGTTTCAATGGCTTAACTAATTCTCATGAGGATGCAGCATGACAAGTTACTTAATCAAGTTTCATTTCTTCAAGTATAAATATGGTGATACACTACCCCTTAGGATTGCTGTGAGGCTTAAATAAAATAATATGTGTAAAGTGCAATGTCTGACATATCACTGCCATTCAATAAATGTTATTTATTAAATGTCAATCTCCTGGGCCCTAAGCAAGCACACAGAAAACAAATTGTTCTGTGAGAGCAAATAAAACTTGAGGGACAATAACAAAAACTCCAAATCTTAATCTCTTGTTTCTGACTAGTAGTATATAAACTGGTAGAGAATGACTTCTTTAAATAATGCCTATAAAAAATTCCACTTGCATATATTACTATTTATTTAACCACACAAATGCACTGTGTAAAAGTCAGTGTTTTTCAACTTGGGGAAAGACGGGAAGATGTCAAAAAAAGTATGATAACTAAAGCTGGGAAACCACTACTGCCAGGATGTTAAAGGTGGGCTACATGGGTAGTATAAATAAAATCTACCATTTGTCCACCTTCCTCAGCAATACATAAAAGCTTTAAGTAGAGTTCTGCAGTGCTTATAAATTAAACAGTATACTTTTGGGGGGAATAATCAGAAGAGAAAGGGGAGTGATGGAGAAAGAAACATAAATGTCCTTAAAACACATAGAACTCAAATAGAACTAATGATATGAAAAAGCATAACTACTGGACTTAAATATCTATAATTTGAAGAACTCTCTCTGCTACCCACCATACAGGAATCTAGAATAATGGCCACTTTCTGAAATGATCACTGACTGTTCTTATGCCCCACATATCTTGCAAACTCCTTTTTGTACCAAATCCTCACCGAAAAAGCCAGAGGCATATAGTTTCTACGCCGTGCCAGTTTCTTGCGATCTCGCTCAACCTTCTCTTTCTGAGCAAGCTGCTGGTAATATTCAATCAGTTTGTTCATCTGTAAAAAATTAAAGACTCAGTATTTGTTTCACAAAAAAGCTAACAGGAAACATACAAAATTAATCAATGACACTGACCAGACACATAATGAACAGAGAAGACAAATTATTAAGGTGGACAAGTTTGCTCTTTTTCTTCAAAGAGAATTTCTCTTCATTACATGATCTGTTTTCAGAATTAAAACGGAACCTTAAAGTTCAGCAACAGGAAAAAACGGGCAATGAAAAGGCTTGGAAATTTCTTGCTCTCTTTTCACTTTATTATTTATTTCCCCTCACAACTGCTTCCATTTTTTCTGCATGGCCACAGGACCATTTATTTCTAAGAACATGGCATTTTATACCATATTTTACTCCCCCACTTCATCACACTTTTTAATTTTTAAAATACATTTTAATCATAAAAGCAATATGTAAATTGTAAAAAGTTCAAACAATACATAAATGAAAGAATAAAAAGTAAAACTTCTCCTTTATCCTTTATACCTAAGTTGACCTCTCCACTCACCAGAGGTTTTATCGGTTTAGACATCTTTCTTACACATTTAGAGACATAAGCATATTATATTTTGGATTTACACACAAAGCACTTGTGTATAGACATACAGATTTGATATGTATAAAAATAAATACTTGTCTTTATTTTTCATATACAAGGGAAAAAATCTGACTATTTTTATTTTTCACAAAATGTTATTTTGTAACTTTTTTTCAAGGTAAGTATCATAAACTTTCCATCTAAGACAAATGCATTAAGTACATCATTCCATCTAGTACAAACAGACCTACCTCATTATTTTTAAAGGCTGTATTTTATTGCATGATATAGATGTCCTATAAGGTATTTAACCATTTCCTACAATACTACTTAAATGGTCTTCTGGTACCCACTCTTGTCCTCTCAATTCAGCAGCAATTATTTTTTAGAAACACTAATCAGATCCTGTCATTTCCTTTCTTTAAAAACATTAAAAGGCTTCTCAAACTCCATAACTTGGTGTACATGGTCCTGCATGGTCAGACCCCAAACAGCTATCCCTATTTGCCTAAAACTGTCTTACGCTCTAGTTTCTTGCCTACTACATGCTTTGCTTATTCCACTTACAAGCTCTTTGCACATACTGTTCCCCTGCCTTGAATTCTTTACTTTCTGTGCCTGTCATCCTCAGATCACACAATCCTTAGATGTGGACCTAATTAGTTGAAATCCTTCCTAAGAAATGTTCACATGGCACAATTTATCTCTCCTTCACATTACTTATCATAGTTTTCACAGTTTATCTGGAAATTATTTGACTGATTCCCCCCCATTAGACTTAAGTTCCATGAAGATGGGGACCATGTATCCCTACTAATCAGCACAGCCTTAGCACATACTTAAGTGCCTGACAGGTATTTGATGAATGGATATGCAATTGGCCTTCCCTATCTGCGGGTTCCACATTCATGGATTCCACTAACTGTGGATTGAAAATATTAAAAATCAAAACCAATAAAACAACAAATAAAAAAATACAGTATAACTACTATTTACATAGCATTTACATTGTATTACGTATTATAAGCAATCTTGAGATGATTGAAAGTATATGGGAGGATGTAGGTCATATTTAAATACTATACTGACACTTTATATAAGGAACTTGAGGCATCCTCAGATTTTGGTATCCAGGAGAGGCTCAGGAACCAATCCCCTGTGGATAACGAGGGATGACTGTATATATTTTTGTGCATAAGTGCAAGTATTTCTGTAGTGACAGTCCAGGAAGTAGATACAGCCAAGGGCTCAAGAAATCTGTACAAGTTATATTAATACAATAATATATGTGAGAAGACTCATTTTCTCCACACTCTCTCTCAGGATATTTTCAGTATTTCTAATTTTTGCTGATTTCATAGGTGAGTAATTGTAAATTACTGTTTAATTTGCACTTTAACTGATAGTACATACTGTATTCTACAGCAGTTCATCATCTTTCTCAAATTCTAGTTCAAGGGGTAAAAATATCCACTGCAATGCATATTGCAGAGGTCAATTCACTATGAACTGCTAAAGGATGCTCAAGTCATGGTCCTATAAGCAACTACTACTGACTCCAAGGACATCTTCTAAATTAGTGGTGTTTCCAGGGGTTAAAATGTCTACATGTTTATGATATTTCCAAGAGTATTTGAGCATAAGTGGAACCCTTAACTCACTGGTGGGTGTGTGAAGAAAAAACAAACACTATCTTGTTTCCTTTTTCTGACACATAACTCGAATACAGAACTAAGACTATACCTAGGTTTCTCCATTAACTTAAGTCAAATGGAACAAAATGACATCGTGATTTAATGTCTTACAATGAGAAGCACTTTCTATCAGCAATAGATACCAAAATACACATCATGGATTTTTAAGCGTAGGCCACATTCATTGATAAAATGGAAAGATCTCCAGTCTTTCACTCTATCTTTTATTTCATCCCCTCTCTCTGATGACCCTTTACTTACCCGTTGTGTGTGAGGATTTTCAGGTTCCTGCCAACCACCACTAGCTACAAAATAAAGAAACATTAAGTAAGACTTTCATAATTTGATAATTTTATTTTCATAAAAACAGGTCATCTGTAGGCCATAAAATGATAGTTAACATAAATCACAGAATTTCCAAGAAAAATCCTAGAAATTATATAACTAGAATGCTCAGAATAAAATTTTTCCTTTAAATATAATGATGTTGATAATAGTAACCACCACCACTACCACCAATACACAGCCCCTGTGCCAGGCATTTGAATTGTATTACATTTCTTTTTACTCTCATGATAACCCTGAGGTAGGGACTCATTTTACAGGTAAGGAAACTGATGCTCAGAGACATTAAATAACTTGCTCAAAGTCACACAGACAGTAAGTGCTAGAGCCAAGATTCAAATGCAGGCAAGCAATCTGACTCCAGAGACCCTGCTCTTACCTGCAATACTGTGCAATTTGTATGTTCTATGACCTTGGTTTAGAGAAGAATTTCTTACATAAGAAACACACTTTCAACAAATGGTGCTGCAACAATAGGATATTCACATACCAAAAAAAAAAAAAAAAGAACTTCCACCCCTACCTCACAACATACATAAAACTTACCTTGAAATGGACAATAGACTTAAAAGAAAGAGCTAAAACTATAGCATCTCTATAAGAAAACATAGAAGTAAATCTTAGTGCCACTGGGTTGGGCTAAAGAAATTGCTGAAATAACATCCTTTAGTACAACATTCATATTTTAAAAGGTTGCCTTATTTAAGGCAATCATGAAAAATAAGGAATTATGTGAAAGAAATGTTTCTGTTGAAATATTTTTAAAAGTCTGAATATTTTATCTAATTGCTTCTTTAGAACTGGTAATTTGTTCTAAATAGCAATTTGGGAGACATAATGATCTCATTACAAGTCTTTCTCTGTATATTACAGACAAGTACTTATAAATAAACAAATAGTTCTAACTAAAGTGGTTTCAGGGCTACTTAGACACCAATGACATCATGGAGGAAATGAAATAATCTGTACTCTGTAAGAGCTCCTGATATTCAATTATCACCGTCAAGATATCCTAGAGGAAACAGATTTCTAAAAGCTAGCACAAGTTTTTAAGTTCTGAAATATAAATTCTTCAATCTTAATGACTCATAATCCAAACAGCATAAAACATTCACTTACAGAGTAACAAGCTGAGAAATCTACTTGGATTTCTGGGCTTTGTTTCTTTTACTCGATAAAAAGAGATAAAATAGAAACATGCAAAAACATACTTTAACTCACTGAGGCCTATGATATGCCGCTTTGATGTTGTTTTTAACATTTAAAGTCTTTGACAAATTCAGACAACTGCTACACTGACATTAAAACACACACAAATATTTACTGGCAATCAGATATACTTGTTTAACTTTTTGTTTCTGAAAAGAGTACATATTTAATCAACTCAATGTACAAAGTCAGAAACTAATCAAGAACTCAAGCACTCTAAATCAAAGGGCAAAATCAATGGAATCAAGGATTAATTTTTTAAAAACCGTTGAATCTAAAGAAACGTCACCAGTATTTATTACCAGATTTTCTAAGAATTTATAAAAAGGTTTTAGCTAACGTTCATCTTCATTTTAGTTATGTCAAATGACATACAGTGAGTTTGTTATGGCCTTCCCCATTTATTAGTAAGCCATAATTTTTATGAAAATCCAAAAATGGGAATTTTTACAAGTTCAGAAAATTAAACAATAAAATTTCAGAAAGTAAGAAAAACACAATGGGGATTTAGTGATGATACTATTTATATAAAGCATAAAAGCAACTCAAGATTTTGAACTGACTGTATAGACAGTGTTTCTCCTCTCTGATGTTAACCAGGCAGTGTAGGATTTGTAAAATAAAAGGAAGTTTCCTGATAAAGATAAGTGTAATCTCTGCTCTGAAATGCTCAAATGACAGAGAGATAAACAATGCCTTAGGGTGGCCTTTAAATCCAAACACACACAATTTTTCTATTTTGCTGGTAAACATTTTACATATATATACGTGTGTGTGTGTGTGTGTGTGTGTACATGTATGTCTTTGAGCACATGTTTGAATACTCCAGGATAGATACTTGGACATGGAATTGCTGGGCAGAAGGATAAAGCAATTTAAAATTTTAGTAGATATTGTTAAATTGCTCTCCAAAATGATAGTGTATGAGACAGCTACTTTCCCATGTTCTAGCCAACACTTGATATAACCCGATTTAAAAATTTTTGCCAAATACATCAAGCTTTAATTTGTATTTCCATCCTTACTAGTGAAGTTGAGCATATATTTTGCATATTTATTGACCACTTTAATTTCTACTATGAGAGCTGCTGTTTGTATCCTTTGCCTGTTTGTCTACTGTCTTTTTCTTATTGATTTATAAGGGTTCTTCGTTTTTGGTAATTTATCTTTAGTCTGTTATATATGATCCAACTATTTTTCTTAGTTTGTCACTTTTATCATTTAATTTTGTCCAAGGTGTTTCAACATCAGGAATGTTTCTTTTTTATGAAGTGCATTAGAATTTTGATTCTAAGAAAGTATCAGATATTTAAAAGCTATTTTACCAACTCTAAGAAAACTAAATAGTATTACCCAGTTTCAGATGAAACATCATGGTCCATAAATGTGAGAATATGGGATCACAGAAGAATTAACGACAAAATATTCTGAACTTAGCAACTATTGCCCCAACAGGTTACAGAAATAATAATCTATGGACTATTATAGCACTGCCAATTGCACAAAATCTCACGTTGAACTCTGCCTCACTCACCAACAGATTTGTCTGCCATGCCCACATCTCTAGACGTCCAGCGACAAAATCCACAGGCCAGGTAATAGGCTTTCTTCATGGTGGTCTTGGCTGGGTCATCTGGAAGCTGTGTGGAGATACTTGTTGCCCGGGTGGAGAGGGTGTGCATGCAGCCAGGACAGTCAAAGCAGTTGGCACATCTGTTACGTGACAAACACAATTATTTACTCATTTAAAGAATATTCATCAAGCACCTAACATGTACCAGACATTGTTCCAGGTTTTAGGAATTCAAGAGAGAACAAGTGGAAGGAGTGTCTCTCAAGAAAAAAGAAATAAAAAATATTCCTGGGACCTCTTATTAACTTTGTTTTAACATTTCAAAAATATAACGTGTTCTTTATTTTTTAAAAACATGCAATTATCACCAAAGCTCCTGAAGAATTAGAGCCTGACCCAATCCTATTCCACAGAGGGAATCATTGTCACCAGGTGGACTTTACTATTCCAGATACTTTTTATGCTTATACAGATCAAAAAGATTTCTGAGGAAAAGAAAAATGTCGTAGCTTATGCCTTTAGAGATGACAGACCAATTGTGCAATGGGAAACTTAAGAGTTAACAATACAAGAAGCTGTGAAGTTAAATTTGGAAAATAACCGCTTGATTGCTGTGCCACAGAGCTGAAACAGATAACCAAACAATGCTACCAAACTGGAATGGTTCAGAATCGGTACATTTTCAGGGCTTTCTGTTCTCTCCTTAGACGCTACTCTGCCTAGTGCTCAGCCAACACTCCCATTTGTCCTGTTGCTTTTAACTCTTCCACCACCAAAGACTATCAACATTTCACTTGTACCTGCCTTGAAGTTTTGTTCTATAACTTCCATTATCTGTGATATTTTGCCATCTGGATATTATCCTCAAACGAAGATAATAATAGTACCCACCTCACAGGTATACTTTGAGGATTAAATGATAAAAATTAATTTGTGGAAAGCATACAAAACAGTATCTGATCATCAGGTGCTATCTCTCCTGATTGGAAAAGACAAATAATTGTGGTTCACATCCATCAAGGTGTAGGGGTATGAGTGGCGGCAAAAGGACTTTTACACCAAGCTAAAAACTAAATAGCATCCAGCAGCGATAAGCAAATGCAGCAGTCAGACCTTGGCTTCTAATCCCATTCTCCAGTGAAAGGAACCAAGGCTCCTTGGAGAAATGAATAATTCTAAGACTAAGGCAAAAAACATACAAGATGAGCCTGGAGTATCTTGTAGTACTGGTAAGTAAGAAAGTGATCAAACTAAGGAACAGACACCCCCTCCCCCCAATGATGGGTATATGTCAAAGGGATACAGGAGTCAACTGCAAGAGTTACCACTGGCCAAAGCTGGAATAATTTGAACAAAAAGGAAAAGAAATATTGGATTATAACCCCAAAGTATGAAATAATTCATGATCCCATAATCCTATAGAAGTAAATGATTAAATAAAAAAATAAATAAATGGGGAAGAAGAGGCAGATCTTCCATGCAAAAGAATTCCAAATAATTTATGTTGACAGTCTTCAAGGAGTGGGGAGCATACCTCCCTATTCTTTCAATGTGGGCTGTGACAGTGATTCTCCCTCCAAAGAGTATAGCACAGAAAACAAGGGACAAAAAAAGCAGTAATTTTATAGTGGAGAAAACCTAACAAATACCAGCTCAAGCCAGGTAATCAACGATAAGTCACACTTGATAGCATTTACCCTTGATACAACGTGATGAAAGACGGCACTTTACCTCTGTGGTTCTCCGCCCCAAAACACATTCCCCCGGTCTGAGGAGAAAAACATCACAGAAATCCCAATTGAGGGATAATCTATAAAATATCTTACCAGTACTCCTCAAAACTTTGGAGGTCATCAAAACCAAGGAAATTTTAAGAAACTGTCATACTCAAGAGGAGCCTAAGTAGACACAACTACTAAATATAATGTGGTATCCTGAATAGGCTCCTGGAACAGAAAAAGGAGATTAGGAAAAAACTGAGGAAATCTGAATGAAATGTAGAGTTTAGGCAACTGGGGAGGCTGCCAGCTTCCTCTGGGCCTCAAAATAAATAAAATTAAACAAAACTGTTCTAAAATAGAAAATGTATTTAACAATCAAAGGGTATTTTGTCTTTGGCAATGGTGATGCTAATAAATAAAACAGCTGGTTAAAAAAGAGAGTTAATTCCATACTTTTTTTAACCAGCTGTTAAAAAAATAGCTGAGGAAAACAGAGACAAAACACACCACCAATCCCAGTCTTACCTATTCTTTTTTAGTTTGGCTTCAGCCGATGGCATATTTTCTAAGCAACTGGGACAATAATGAGAGTCCACCTAGGAGAAAACCGGAAATCAAAAAAATCAGAGGAAGAGAAATTCAGCTTAGCTTGTGTATGTCTTGTTAAATAGTGAATTTTAAAATATGTTATACTGCAGCAGAAGGTAAGAAACCACTGATCTGGCAAAGAACCTGGAGTGTTTTCAGCTTAGGGTTTGTTCTTCAGTCATCTGGTTTTTTCCTACCAGACTTTCTAAAACCCTATTTTTCCTTTCTGATCTTTCCTATTCCATTTCCTCAGGGTTTTATATGTTAGATGTGTTAAAAGTTGTCTATGTAATAATTTAAAGTTTCCAACTGAAGAATTCTATGACAATCTAATGCACAGATTAATAAAATAATCCAATTTATAAAGCTGTGATCAAATATCCTATATAGCTTAGCTTTTTTTGATTGTAATAACTTGACCATACTTTAATTGTTAAGGAAGATTAAAAAGTTTTCTCATTACTGAAGTAATACATGCTCACTGAACAAAAACATAAATTAATATTTACATAGTCAGCTCTAGCCAACCAATTAGAGATTTTTAAATGATAAGCTAACAGGATAGTCTTATTGTATTTAACTCAAAAAACCCAGTCGAAAAATTAAATTCATTCTATTTTTTAAGGCGTGAATAATTATTTTCTTTAATGTAGGCAGATCCTATTTGACAATTATAGAACACTAGTCACCTGCAGATGGAAAGACATTCACTTGAACATAAACACTATGATAGAAACTGGCTCCTTTTTTCATCATCTGCTATAAAAAGGACCAATCTGAAAGATTACTAAAGTTGCTGCTCAAATAATCTTCAGGAACATAAAACACAGTATTGCACTGACTCATCATAAAAGGCAAAATACAATTCATTCCTTTTTGCCCCCTTACTAAATTCTGCTTGTCCCGTAATGTGCAGCTACAGACCCAGGTTCTCCATTATAACTTTCTAACCTGTCCCAGCCCTCTCTAGCCTCATCCTTCCCCAAACTTTAATGGCCTCCACATCACAGGTACACATTAGGCTGCAAAAAAGGCTGTCACAGACTGGATGTCCTAGCTGAAGAGATGCTTATAGAGATCATGGAGACTGAACGTCCTATGACCACCACAGGAGAATATGATCCAGTAGGGATCAGGAGCTGGAACAGGGAAGCACCTAAAGAGAAAGGACCTACCAAGGAGATACACATAAAGAAAGTGCTAATGGAGACTACAAGAAAAATCAGGGCCAAATTTTTAATATATATGATTTTTCTTGTATTACTTAACTTCTTTCTTTGACTATTTTTAATGTCATGAAAATTATCTCCAATGATTATTATCAATAATGTGTAAAATGGCTTATAGTACAAAATGTGTTTTTATATGCATTTTAACAGAGCAGGGATCTTCCGTAAAATTCTGAATCAGGCTGTATAGGTCCAAATCCTGGTCCTCTGTCCCACTCTCAAATTACTGGCTGTATGACTTAAGGCAAACACTCTGTGTCTGTTTCCTTCAACTGTAAAAAAGAATTTTTTTTTCCCCTGAAGCATGGTCTGGCTCTGTTGCCAGGGCTAGAGTGCAGTGGTGTCAACATAGCTCACTGCAACCTCCAACGCCTGGAGTTCAAGCGATCCTCCTGCCTCAGCCTCCTGAGTAGCTGGGACGGCCATACCACCAGGCTCAGCTGATTTTTAAATTTTTTGTAGAGATGGGGGGGTGTCTCGCTATGTGGTTCAGGCTTGTCTTGAACTTCTGGCCTCCAGCGATCCTCCTGCCTCAGTCTCCCAAAGTGCTAGGATTACAGGTGTGAGCCACCGCGCCCGGCCTAACAAAAATTTTTTTTAAAAGGTATTCACTTCATTGGTTTGGAGAGATTATATAAAGCATATGGCATACAGCAAGTACTCAATAAACGGTAATTATATTACTATCAGATTTTTCTTCACTAGACTGAGTTATTAAATAGCAGGGCTTAAGTCTTAACATGTCTTTGAATCCCCAAAGTTTACTGAATGAACAAGATGTGTCTACTGCTGCAGAAGTTTCACGGTTTTGTTATTTGGTGACTTTATACTGGCGGGGGTCTTCTACTTTCTGAGCTATTCTAATTCCGACGCCCACCTGTGCCAGTGAAAGACAGCACCGCACCCTTCACGTGCCAGGAATACGATACTCGGAGCTTCTTCCATGACAGACTTTATTTTAAGCGCTTCTCACTCAACTCACCCCACCGCAACCTCTTTCCTGCTGCAGGCCTTGGCCTGAGCCAGGAAACAGGGCAAGGCAGTCTGATGACCGCCCAGTTTCTGGCCAAAATAGGGGCAGAACTTCAGGATAGCAGGGTCATAAATGAGAATGCCTGCGCCTCCCCCTACCCCCGCAATCAATGCTGGAACGACGGTTTTTCGCCCCTCAAATGGCCTGAACTAAGCATCCCGAGATCCTTCTTCCCAGTCCACCCGATCACCAAGCCCTACAGGAGACAGCCAGGGTCCCCCAAGTCAAGTTTATCCAGTCGGAGGCCACTCTAGAACCACAAGATCGGCTCAGCCCCACCCGAGGCCGCCTCTACTTTCCGAGTGACAGATTATAAGCAAATTAAATCGTAGGCAAAGCTGAGCGACAGAAGACAAAGCCAATCAGCAAGGTAGGACAATAGCTCCAACCCGCCTCCAACCGGTGGAACTTCCCGGCCGGTCGCGGTGACTAGGATGAACGCCGCACCCCCCGCCCCCACTCTCCATGGGACGACTCCGTTACCTCGTGAGACACACATTCCAGCGACCGCAGCTCGCTACAGTAGCGGCAGAAGTAGAGCTGCGAGAGCGGAGCCCGAACCTTCTTTTCTCCCTGGACTAGATAGAGAACCCTCTCCGACTGCAGCAGGGACGCCATCTTGGGGAGGGAGGAGCCAACGACCCGCCCGCCGCATCACGTGACCCGAGAGCCAGCACCTTCCTCGCCGCTTCCCTGCGTCTTTCTACGCAGACTTGGCGTCAGGTTTCCGACCGGGTGGGGCTTTGCACGGGCCGAAAATCAAAGCGCGCGTGCGCAGCTTGCATCCCAGGTTTCTCCTCCCACCCTCGCCCTGCCCCCGGGCATTTTTGTGAGCTGCTGCGGTTGGGATCCTGCTCAGACCTTTCTTTCTTTGAGTACGGTCTTCCAGATCAAGTCCAGACAGGCTCAGTGCTTTCCTTTTCTTCGTTTCTTCCAGAAAGGAAAGCTGCTCTTTTGTTTTATTTACAGCGGCCACCCCCTGCCCCACCTTCCAGGGAAACACCTAGGAGGCCGGTGGAAAGCCTCAAAGGAACAGAGTTCCACGGGAACTGGACAGCTGACAATCACACCAGCACTTTCTTTTAAGTCTTGCCAATGGCCTGTAGGAAACTTTCGCATACATTGTCTCATTTGGGACTTCTTAGACAGTGAGCTCCTCCACGCAGGCGCCCTATCTCATTCGTTACCAGGTTTCCAGTACATGGTTTGCATTAGAACTAAGTCTGTTGTGGGCGTTCAGTAAGCATCCATGAATGAAGAATGAAATCACTGAATGAACGACGTTGGTAGGTGTCGTCTACATTTTTCTGATACCTAAACTAAGGCTTAGATGGGTAAGATGACCACCTAGCACTGCCTAGCAGAGATTGGAGACCATGTTGCCTGTCACCGGGTCTGTGTGTTTCTCATTGTATTATTGTATTATTATCCGGTTGACATTAGAGTTAGTGCTTGAGAAGAAAGGGAACTGAATACTATTAGCTCCATTTATGGAGCACTTATTAAGTGCAGGAAACTGTGTCAAAACTTTACACACGTTGTCTCGTTTAATTCTCCCCCAAAACTCCAAAAGGCAGGTACTATCATTATTTCTATTTTATAGAGCAGGAAACTGAGGCTCAGGAAGTGCAGTGACTTGTCTAAGGTTTCTTAGAGGTAGAACCCTGTTCTGTCTGGCTCCAGAGCTTTCGTGCATTACGTGTGTATACTCCAGCATATTTTCTAAAATGATGTTGATAATACCTTACATTTACATAGAGCTTTTCAATTTATAACAGTACTTTCATGTACATGTGTACATTAATTATCTGACAACTTACATCACACTTTAACAATTTAAGCCTAAAAGTCATTAAATTGCATTAACTCTTACCTTTTGTTCACCAAGCAACGATGTGGTGCTAATTTAGTTTCCATAAGTGGCTTCTGCTCTTAGAAGAAAATATATTACTAGCCAACTGATTTGCAGTTATTTCTTCATGTTAATGAATTCTTTGCCTTGTGGTTTATTGACCAGTCTGTGCTAGTTTGAATCCCTTTTTCTGAATTGATCTCCCCTGGTAAAATGAAGTCCCAGAGCCTGCAGGTACAGAGAGGCCACAGACTTGAGCTGACTCCATGTGAAACAGACACTTTTTGGAGGACTAGTTTTGAACAATTCAGTGGACAATTATCTGGTCCCTGTTATGTGCTAGGTGCTGGGGACGAAACCAGGGGTAAATGAGACACTTTCTGCTCTCACAGGGCTCAGAGTCTAGGCCCTGGAGCAGTGTTTCTCAAGTGTGGTCCTGGATCGTGTACACAAGAATTACCTGAAGGATTTATAAATGTAGATTCTGGGCCCTTTCCAAGACCCAAATTGGAATTTCTGGAGTGGGGCCCAGGAGTCTAAATTTTTAGTAAGCTCCCAGGTGAATCTCATGTTCACTAAATTGGAGAAGTATTGCTTTTTGATAATCACTTATTTAATTTTCTGTCTTTGGCCTTGGGACTGGGCATAGTGGACCTTGTCTCTGCTGCCTTCTGACCATTGGTGGCACCGTCTAGGAGGATATCAGACGTTCTGTGCCCTTGTTGCTGTGAAATATGGAAAGTCTACCATGGGAGAAAACTGAAACACCCTGCCTTCTCTTGCCAGGCCTCTCTCTCCACCTTCAGGGGGCCTGGATTCTATTCTCCACAGTTCCAGTTCTACAGAGCCCTGACTCTGAAAATTAATTAGATTTGACTTTGGAGATCTGTGCTCTAGTGCCAACTCCAGTCCCCAGGCCCGGGCTCTCTCCCAATCTTTTTATTATTAACTATGTAATTATTATAATACATGAGTGCATTCTTGGGATACCTCTGGGAATCCACTTGACAAACCTGGAAGTGTGAAAGAGTTAACATTCTATGGGGTAACTTTTGACCAATGTAGGGTGGGAGCCTGTGAATAAATATCCCCCTCTTCCTTGTCTCAGACATTCTCCATGCTTCCTTAGAAGGTTCTAGCAGGATGGAGCCCTTGCACACAGTGATGACCAGCTTGATAATGTACCCCTGCCTTGCTTTTTCACTCTTCCCAGCCTTGAGCTCACTCCAGTTCACTAGGATCACTTCTCAGTGTTGGCTCCCTGCCTGCAAGCTGTCATTTTCAACTCTGCTTTCTAGGGGGAGCTCAGACTAAGACAGAGACCCAAAAGTTGAACTGCCAGATCAAAGGGTAACCACATTTAATAAATATTGGCAATGGCCCTTGTAAAAAGCTGGACACTCTCACCATAAGTATGTGAGATGTCATTTCACCACTGTTTTGCCCATATGGAATATTATCAAATCTGAGTGAATAGTTTTGGCATGTTTTACCTATGTGATCTTGAAAAAACCATTTATATCTCTGAGTCTTGTTTCATAACACATAGAATGGGAAGAATAATCCCTGTCTTGGTGAAAATAAAAAATCATCAATGCTATGAAAGCACTTTGTAAGCTATGAAGTACCAGGCACATGTAAAAAATGACCCCTGAATGTTCCAAGTATGAAAAACCCAAAGTGGTTTTCATTTCTCTAAAGAGTCCTTCAGACCGGGATCATGCCTATAATCCTAGCACTTTGGGAGGCCAAGGCAGGAGGATGACTACTTGAGGACAGGAGTTCAAGACAAGCCTGGGTAACATGGTGAGACCCCGTCTCTACAAAAAATAAAAATAATTAGCCAGGTGTGGTGGCACGCGCCTGTTGTCCTAGCTTCTTGGGTGGTGGAGGCAGGAGGATCACTTGAGCCCAGGAGTTTGAAGTTGCAGTGAGCTGTGATCACACCGCTGAACTCCAGCCTAGATAACAGAGCAAGACCCTGTCTCTAAAAAAAAAAGAGTCCTTCAGAGTAAATTCCCAATAACAACTTAAAAAACTGGGAGTTAGTCAGACTTTGGTCACATGAGGTCTTGTGGAGGGGGCCTGAATTTGGTCTCTGGCATGAAAGGCTACAGCTCAGGAATCCTGGAGTACTGCCCTGACTGATGCTGGCCGCCTGCCGGGGCTGCCTTCCCCGCTTTTGGTTTCCTGCTCGCAAACTGCATTAATCATAGGTTGTCTTGCATTGACGCTATCTGCAGACTCATCTAAAAGTCATAGTAAGTTAACAGAAGGGGAGGAAAAACAAGCTGCTGTTTCATCAACACCCCTCCTGGCCCCTCTTGGGGCCCCGCCCAGGAAATGTGTTGGCCTGGCTAGAGCTTGTTTCCCAAGTGTAAAGGAGGCAAAGGGCTGCGGGCCTCACTTCATTCTGGGAAACTTTCCCATGGATTGGACTTTGAATTTTTTTTTTTTACAAAGCTTCTTATCTTTTCCCCTGTACCTGGTGGTCCTATTGTAACTATACTCTTACCTGTACCTAGCTGCCCTGGCCAAAAACCTGGGAGCTTCCTGACGCTCCTTCCTTTGATTCTACCTCCGAAACAGCTCTAACACATGCCTCTTTTCATGCTCTCAGCCACTGCCTTGATTCAGAACATTACAATTTTTCTCCTGGACTTACTGCAGCTTCCCGACTGCTGCCCAATTATTCTCTACATTAGCCAGAGTGGTCTTTCTGAAAACTGTGTTTTGTTCTTGACCCTTTTTTGTTCTTGTTTAGCTTCCTTCAGTGGCTCTTCATCACCTATAGGATAAACCTCCAAATTCTTGGCCTAGTGTATAAGGCCCTCCAGGATCTGCAACCTGCCTGCCTCATCAGCCTCATCTTCCAGACACCTCCCACTGCACTCAAGGGCTAGCTAGCTAGTTCTTGCTGATGCATTAATGAGAATATGCACTGTCCTTTTATGCCTTCAGGGCCCTGTCCATGCAGTTCCCTCAGCCAGGAATAACCTGTTTATCTGTTTGCCAGCTTGTAGGCAGTTTTCCTGTCTGAAACCTTGTCTGATCCTATAAAGAGGGAGTTGACCATACTTGCTGTTGTCCTATACTGTGTCCTATTAGAGCAGCTTGCACACTGCATTGCCTTCATTTTTCAAACACATCTGTCTTCCTTCTAGACCACATGCCCTGTGAAGGCACGGCAAAAGGCCTGGCCCAGAGTAGGTATGCAAAAAATTTTGGTGACTTTTACATCTGGGAATATTTATTACATGCACAAACTGCTAAATTTGCCAACATTACCTGATAGGCATTATTTGCAAGTTACCTGACATACGTACAACCACCCTATGAGGCAGGTACTGTAATTATTAACCCAATTTTACTGGTGAGGAAACTGACTTAGAGAGGTTTGCCCAAGATCGCACCACTAAGAAGTTGTAGGATTTGAACCCGAGTCATCTAACTCTACCCTCTAACAGATTATGCTGTAGCAAATGGGTTGGCAAACTTTTTCTGTAAAGGGCCAGATAGTAAATATTTTGGGCTTTGTAGGCCAAGGCAAATCAAGGATATTGTGTATCTATATAACAAGAGAGAAGGCTTTTGTCCTGTTCCTCTGGATTGCCAGTTGCATGGTGATGGCTGCACTTTGTGCCCAGGTGGAGAGAGGGCCTGAGAAAGAAGAGCTAGTGGGGAGGGGGTGGGGAGAAGCGGGAGGGGTGCTCTTCCCTGGTAACACCCAGCTCCCAGTGCCCTTCTTTCCTCCCAGAAAGCATGGCCGTCTCAACTTGGGCAGACTAAGATTGCACAGCTCGGTGACCGGCAGTGGCCAGCAGCAGAGTCCCCAGTGTGTAGGCGGCAACCAGCATGGGGCCTTGGCAGTGGTGAGGTGCAGACACTGGCACGGGCGATGGATACTAAGAGCAGAGGGAGAAACCGGCACAGGAGGACACCTGGCTTGGTTTCCGAGGCTCACGGTGCCAGCCTGTTTCGGTGGTGCTTGCAGGTTGCACAAAAACAGGCAGTGGCTGGATTTGGCCTGTGGGTTGGACTTTGCTGATGCCTGCTATATAGCCTGCTGGTGTCGTGGGCTGGATGACTTCGAATCATTATGTACTGGGAAAATTCTAGTTGTTCAGATAGAGAAAAAATGAGGCCCAGAGTCAAAGGGACATCCCCACAGGTTTCCTCCTGGTACAGCTTTCTGTTTTCTACTTCCATAAATGCAGTTCCCTGCTTCACACCACATCAGTTAATTCATATCTGCAGCAGGAGACAGCCCATGGACATGCCCTCCCTAATTCACTCATCTTCTTCAATGTTTGTCCTGACTCACCCTTGGGAGCTCAGACTGACTCAAGGGGCCATCGATCTCAGTGAAATGAGGGTGAAATCATGGAATAGGAAAGCCAGAAGTGACCTTACAGATTAGCTAGTCCACACTGCTCATTCTAAGATAGAAGGAAGATAGAGGTGAAAGCTAGGGTTGAACTCAGGTCTTAGTTCCACGTTTCTTGCTTTTACTACACTTAGCTGGCCCTTGTTAAAGAAAAAATTACTCAGTGATGCTTTTTAAAACACGGTAAAGAAGACTTTATGTAGGAACATCATGATAGGTATAGGTACCACTGCAATGGGACCTTACAGTGGGGGGAGAGATTGGGCTCAACTCTGAGTACAGCATGGGCAAGTGGGCATTTACAGCCAAGAGCAGGGTAGAAATCAGTGGAAGGAAAATTACTAAGAGGAACATGAAACATCAGGGGTATGGGGGATTTTGGCTAAACTGACCTGACAGGATTCTTGCTGAGGACAGGCCGAGGTGATCAGATATCACCTGGGGGATGGTGGAGGATGAAGAACCTGGTAGGGTGGGGTGGGGGGGCCGTTTTGCTAAACTGAGTTAGCAGGGTTCTTTGCTAAAACTGGATTTTACAAGGAAGTGCATAGGTGGATTTACCAGAAGATTCAGAAGCCTGGCTAAAGTTTGGCCAAACAAAGAATCCTTGTCACCCTTTATATCTGTGCAATTCACCACCCAACCCCAAGGCTTCCTTCTAGGAGACCACCAGTGTGTTGCTTATTGAATCGAGTAAAATAGAATCAAAGCCTGAATTCCTCCTAACTCAGTCCCTGGCACAGATCAAGCACTCAATAAGTATTTGTTGAATGGATGAATATTATTTTCAACTCTCTGGAACTTGCTAGCATATGGAAGCCAACAACCAAAAAATATATATTTTTTCTTTTTCATCTTTAAGCAGTTCCTTCTTTTAGAAGGTAGAGGAAGAAACCGGGGAAGGGAGAAATATTGCAATTTTAAATTGGGTGGTCAGGGTGGTCTCCTGAGAAGATGAGATTTGAGCAAAGATATGAAGCAGGTGGAGAGAGAGCCAAGAGCATACCTAGGGGAAGAGCCGTCCAGGCAGGGGCTGAACAAAGTCTGTCAGGCCTAACTAGGAATGGCGAGGAGGCCCATGGGGCTGCTGGAGAGTGAGCAAGGGGGAGGGGCTTAGGGGATGAGGTCCCAGAGGTAGTGGGGGTGCACCTGATGTAGGATCTTGAAGGGCATTATAAGGATGTTGGATTTTGCTCTGAGGGGAATGTGGAACCATTGCAGGATTTTAAGCAGAGCGGTGACAACATCTAACTTACATTTTACAAGGGTCACTCTGGACACTGTTTTGGAAATGGACTGTGGAGACAAGGATAGAATCAGGAGTTAGGAGATTGCTATAGTGATCCAGGCAAGAGGTGACAGTGCCATGGACCAGGGATTCTGGCTGTATTTTGAAGATAGAGCCTATGGGATCGCCTGATGTCCAACTCTATGGCATCATGTGCATGGACTACCACGTGAAAGGGTGCAGCTTGGAGTCACGAAATAGGGAGGCCCTGGTTGGGCCAGGGGACAATCCCTTTCATGGCTTGGCCAAATTATTTCCTCAGAAATTACCAAGACTATTTGTTTCTTATCCCTGAGGTCAAAATAAAAACATCCAGGAAGGACCACTTTTATGTTTAAAAGGAGATGAAGCTAACTTGTGCAGTCTCTCGTTTACTTTGTTCCAACACACAAAGCATGATGATTGCCACACAGGAAAGCATATTTCACAAGAGGCCCAGGAGAAAGAGCCAGTCAGTTGCTAAACACATTAATTCAGTGCTCCAGCTCGGGCTAAGGAGGAGACACTGGTGTCTGAGAGCCCAGCCCATTTGGAATGGTGCCAAGGGCTCTTCACAAAAGCTTCACGCCTTGCTGTGAAGGTAAAATGAATTAATAAAAGTAAAGTGGGTAGAGCGTGGCACATCATCAGTGCTCTGTAAGTATTTTTTATTAGACCACGGAGTATAGTCCAATCCCTTCACTAACAAGGGAGGAAACGGTTCAGAGAGATGAAGTACTTTGTCTAAAGTTACACTGAATCTCCAGCTTACTTATGAGCACCAAGTTGACTTTTTAAAAAAAAATTATTTTGGACAACTGGGATTTCCATTGTATCCCATACTCCCATCTGCTCCTCTGGGGTGCTGTTTCCACCTCATTTCTGGGAAGTTTATTCATTCATTCATTCATTCATTCATTTATTTAATAGAGACAGGGTCTCGTTCTATCGCTAGGCTGGAGTGCAGTGGTGGTGCATGTAGGTCTACCATGCCGGTGTTAAACTTCTGGGCTCAAGTGATCCTCTCGCCCACCTCAGCCTCACGAGTATCGAGGACAATGGGAGTATGCCACCTGATCTGGCTAATTTTTTAAGAATATTTTTGTAGGCGGTCCTGTCCACAGGGTTCCAGGGGTGTTCTCAACTCTGGCCTAACCATCCTCCAGTGGCCCCAAGTGCTGGATTACGCTGGCCCGATCCCAGGGCATTCTTTAGACCTTGAGCTTCATTGAGGAGTTCCTGTCTCCAGGGAAGTTCAATGAGTTTGTGACTCTTGAGCTTGTGGACACCTCCAGTTGGCCCTCAACGGTCACGGCCCCTTTTCCTCTTGGATCAGGGCTGTTATGGACCAAACATCGAGAAGTGATGGTAAATTCGAGTGATATGAAGCCTGTGGCTTCTGTGCACTCTGCCACACTGGCCAACACCACTTCCTGTCCTGTTTAGGACAAGGCCATTTGAGCCCAAGCAAACTGAGCTTCAAAAGTGAGCTAGCTGCACAGCATGAGTGAGCTTAGAAGTGGATTCTCCAGCTCCACTTGAGTACTGAGATGATTACAAACCCAGATGACAACCTGACCCCAACCTCGTGAGAGACCTTGAGCTAGAACCACCCAGCGAAGCCGCTGCTGGGCTCCTGACCCTCAGAAACTGTGAGATAATAAACATTTGTTTCAAGCTGCTAAATTTGTCTTGTAGCAATAGATAACTAATGCGATCACCTTCCCGACCACCACTGTCATAGTTAACCTTTGCTGCACTGTATGCTTCTCTTTCCATCTCTGCCCCCACACCGTCCTTGTCATCACTTTGTGCCCTCCCCACATATCCTCATAATCAACTGTCCTCTCTGAGGCCAAACCCAGAAGTCATCAAACCTACTGAATCAGTCATGGTACCAACAGGAAACAAATGGTGGGTTAAAATTGGTAATTTGGAGAAAAGTTTAATATAGGACCTATTTGCAAAATTGTGGGTGGCGTGGAGGGTAACCAAAAGGAATACTGCAGCACCCCAGGGCCAGTAAATGTGGGGTGCTGTTTATGGCCTGAGGCCTGAAGAGGCAAGGGAAGGGACAGTTCCTGGAACCTGGAGACAGAGAGAGCTGTGTGAAGAAGGCCCTGGACAGGAGCAGGGACCCTGGATCTAGGACACAACCAGATCCTGGCATGGGGGTCAGGGGGTAGCATGCAAAATACCTCAGCTCCTGCTGCTGCTGTTGCCTTCTTAGATGAACCCAAAAGGAGGCCAGACACCAAGGAAATCTATCTTAGTCTGGGTTCCTTCAGAAGCAGACTATGGGATGAGGGTTTAAGTACAAGTCATTTATTTGAAAGATTCAGTTTACACCAGCAGGGAGGTGAGGAAATGATACAGGGAAGAGAAAGCAGCCAATACGATTGTCTTATTAAAGCAGCTATCATAGTGGGTGACTAGAGCTCAGTCCCACAGAGAAACCCTGGGAAGCAACGTAAACACACTCCTCAGAATTATTTCACCAAAGGGTGAAGGAGGTGGGGTATTTAAACCTCTAAAGTCTTTGGTTGAGGGCTATTCCTGGGGAGGAGTGTTCATGTCTGGATACTTTTGGACTGTCAGGCTGGCAGACTGGCCCTCTATGGTTCTGGAAAAAGCCCTCAGACACAAAGATGCAGATTCTGGCAATTGGAAATCTGTGAAGCCCTGATGTGGGTAAGACCCAAAGGATTTGGGCAGGGTTTGGCAGTGTCTGCTACAGGGCCCACATACAGATGCACCTCCTGTTCACAAAGCACAATGGAGAAGTATGTGGAGGTTGAATCTGGAGGCACAAATAAAACTTAAGTGCATACTTAAAGTAAATAAGTAAAATTTACCATTATTCTCTTAAATTTAGTAGCACTGTATAGGTTTCAAAACAGTAATTTTTCCTTTAGATTCTCCCAATTACTGTGCTCTACGCTCTATCAAAACTATGTATCTAGTTGTCTGATTGTGTCTGTGCATTGTGCAGTGCGCATTGCACATTCTGATTGTGCTTGTACATCTGAGTGTTCGTTAGCTAGGGCAGGAATGACTCCATTCCATAGAGTAGAAAACAGAGGCAGAGAGTCCCTAACACAGAAGAGTCGTCAGGTGCAGAACATTTAGAATCAGCCCTGATTCTGAGAGCCCTGATTCTGGGTAATCTTAGACAAGTTAATGTATCCTCTTTGGGCCTCTGTTTTCTCATGTGTAAAATGGGGGTTAATAACATTTTCACTACAGAATTGTTGTAAGGACTAAGCAGTATGATGCATGTCAAATCCTTGCTATAAAATACATGCTAAAAACTGTTTTTTAAGTAAATAATCTTTTTTGAAAAAAAAAGGCAAATGCTTTTTATTATATATTTTTTCTTGAGACCACAGTTTACTTCAAAAGTTAGATTGACTGAACTGAGATATCTGTCAGTAATAGACATTCTGTTCTCTCTTAGCTACATGACTATGTAATAATTGAACACTTTGGAATTAAGCCATGGTAATTGATTCAAATTATTATAACCACACTAATGAAACCACGTGACCGTCACTCCGCTTCAAAGCTGTAAAACGAAACCCTTCCACGTCCATTTCTTTCTTCCTGTCTGCTCAGCAACTTGTTTTATCTCAAATTCCACGTTTGGAAAATTCCATCATTTTACCTTCCGTCCTAATCATTAATTCAATGAGGTATTTCAGCTGCAATAAAAAAGTTTTAATTAAAATAAAAATTCCTGTATCTCATTTTCAGGCTAAAAGCTTATTTCTTTTGAGACTTAGCAAGCAAGTGGAGCTTCCCCAAAGAGTAAGAGGGCATTTTGCCTGAGGATCTGTAGAGCAAAAAGAATCTTGGGAATTTTTCTAAGGGGAAAGGGGGAGGAAGGGAGACCAGTAATCTCAGGAGCCCTGATGCCCATTTCCTGACTTTTGGGAAGAACTGAGCTGTTTAGGGGCCTGCAAGGGGGGTGGGGGTGACTAATGTCTGAGCCAGGACACAGCCGTCAGTGGACAAGTCGGATCACCCCACACAGATGTGCTTTTAACTCAAAACTGTAGTAACCTTAAGATCCTTGAACTTTAAAAGAATTTTAGAGGTGCAAGTGACTTCAGAGAGTATCTAATTCAACTCCCTTCTTTTCACTCCTGGAGCCTAAAGATTTAGAAAGGGGAAGGGACTCACTCAAGGTCACATGGCAAACTAGTGACAGAGCCAGGACAAGAAGCCATGGTATAGTATGGCTTAGTGCCAGCTTAGTGCTTTTGCCTTGTGCCAATGGCACCCACTTCCCTCTGTGCCCTCAGCCCTCCACCGTCCCAATGGGACCCCTCTGCAACATCTCTCTGCTTGCCTACCTCCAGTGTTAGGGAGCTCATGACATCCCAAGAAAGCCCATTCTGTCCATTTTCAGGGAGCTCTCTTAAAAAATTCTTTCTTAGGGTGAACTGAGATCTGCCTCTCCTCAACTGACACTCTCTAGTTCTAGGCCTGCTGCCTCTGTCTCAGGACATACCTCAGAGGTTTGCTCAAAGTCCCCACAGCCCACAAGTTCCCCCTATCTCTAGACCAAATATCCTGTTTTCTTACAATTCTTTTTTGTTCCTGTTTTAGAAGCACTTTATATTCTAGACACACCATCACCTAGTACGGTTTCCTTCAGACTATGGTGGCCAGAAGGGGATACAAGTGTGACGGTTAATTTTATGGGTCAAGTTGGCCAGGCCACAGTACCCAGATATTTGGTCAAACACATCTGGATATTGCTCTGAAGGTATTTTTGAGATGAGATTAACATTTAAATCAGTAGGCTTTGAGTAAAGAAGATTACCGTCTGTGATGTGGGTGGGCCTTGTCCAAGCAGTTGAAGACCTTAAGACAAAGACTGACCTCCTCTGAGGAAGAGGGAATTCTGCTGGCAGACTTCTTTCAGACTCAAGCCACAACGTCAACTCTTCCTGAATCTCTAGCTTGTTAGGCTACCCTGCAGATTTTGGACTTGCCAGCCTTCAAAATCATATGAGCTAATTCCTTAAAATCTCTCTCTCTCTCTCTCTCTCTCTCTCTCTGTCTGTCTTTCACACACACTCACACACACACATACACATCCAATTGGTATTGGTTCTGTTTCTCTGGAGAGCTCTGACTTAATACAATAGATTTCTAAGCATACAACTTTGCCTCAGGCACAACCTCAGAACTGGAAAGAGAAGTCTTGGTTGTCCTCTCATCATCCTATCATTCATTTATTCATTCAACTAGTGGGGCATTTATTCTGCACTTAGGTGCTGATGATAGAAAGGAAAATATTGCAACCAGAATTTTGAACTTAGGGAAGACCTTGAAAAATCATATCCTGCTCAAAATTATTAGTGTAGAGTGGCATAGAATTTAGGCTCAGTAGTCAGACAGTCCTGGGTTCATATTCTGGCTCTAACAATTGCCAGCTGGTGACCTTGGCAAGTCACTCAACCTCTCCGAGCCTCCGTTTCCCCATCTGTAAAAGGAGGAGTTTGGATTAGATTCTCTTTAATTTTCCCTTTAGTTTTGGACATACAGTGTCTCAATTTAGTGAAAATTCGGGAAGGGAAGAATTGTACATCATATGAAAGATCTACTTCAGGGCCCAGGAAAAAAACCTACGTATGAATGTCATTCATACATACTATCTATACAAATAAGTAATATTTACCAGTCACATGCTCTTTCATATTCATGATTTCACTCGATCCTATTTCATCCTCGCTAATACTCCTTGAGGTAGGCATTAACATTCACATTTTGTAGCAGGGAAAACTGAGGCTCATAGGCATTAAATACTTTGTCCAAGGTCACACAGTAGGTGCTAGAACCAGGATTCAAACTCAATTTTCAAAAATTCTGAACCACATGATCTTGCATTACTTCCTTTTGCTTGGGAATTCTTAACATTTGGGAAGAATGGCATGAGTTCAAGAAGTCCAAGATCTGTTTCAGCACTGTGTTCTCTTCAAATAGTTTCTCAAAGTATAGTTTTCAAAATGTTAAAAATATAATTTGTACACATACACATAGAGAGCATATATCAAAGTTTTATTTCGCTGTTTAATGAAGGAACCAGGAGGATGACAAGAAATGCTGAAATAAAATTATGTTAGATGCAAAATTGTTTGAAGATCTGCAGGACAATAAAAACATAACCTTTGGGGTTATCTTTTCTATCAGACAGAAATCATTTGCATCTCTACTGGACAAAACAAACCAAAACAAAAAAAATTGTACTGTGTCAAACTTTCTACAAGTTAGCATCTAACTTTATGGGGTTGTAAAATGTCTGGACCCTAATTAATAGTAAACAATCAGACAAAAGTCCATATCTTAGAGAGTCAGATGGCCTTTAGGTCATGCTGTAGTGTGATGCTGGCAGGACATCTAGTCATCCTTTTGGTGTATTTCCAAGTTTTGGATAATTTTTCTTACCAGTCCTCCTCTAAAATCACAAACTTTAAAAATTATTTATGATCACAAAATGGTTGATTTCATTATAATTTGGGGTTATTTGGCCTGATTCATTTGCACAGAAGCCTTGTTGTTGTATAGTCAGCAAATCTAGAGCCATATGGTCCTGAGCAACTACTGCAGCCAGAGAATTAGCTTCTGTTTGGAGATTTCACAAGGAGCTAGGACTGAATTTTCAACACCCACTATCATTCCAAAGATATTCTTAATTTGATTGAAATATAATTCATACATCAAACAATCAATTCATTTACTGTGTACAATTCAGTGCCTTTTACTATGTTCACAGAATAATGCAACCATCATCACAGTCAATTTTAGAAGACTTTCATTACCCCAGGAAGAAATCCCATACTCTTTAGAAATCATTTCACATTCCCTTTACCACCCCCAGCCTTAGGAAACCACTAATGTTCTGTCTGTATTGATTTGTCTGTTCTGTATGTTTCATATAAATGAAGTCATAGAATATGCGGTCCTTTGTGACTGGCTTCTTTCACTTAGCGTATTGTTTTCAAGGTCCATCCATGCTGAAGCCTGCATCAGTACTTCTATTTTTTTATTGCTGAGTAATATTCTATTGTATGGTCATGAAGACTTACTCCTATGTTTTCTTCTAAAAGTTCTATAGTCTTAAATCTTACATTTAAGTCTTTAACCCTTTTGAGTTAATTTTCTTATATGGTGTGGAGTAGGAGTCCAAATTTATTCTTTTGCATTTCTGTCCCTTAATTTATTGATGTGTTATATTACATTGATTTTTGGATGTTACACCAACCTTGCATTCCTGGGATAAATCTCACTTGGTCATGGTTTATAATCCTTATATAATTCTGGATTCAATTTGTTGGTATTTTGTTGACGATTTCTGTGACTATATTCATAAGAGACATTGGTCTGTAGTTTTCTTTTCTTGTGATGTCTTTGTCTTATTTTGGTAGCAGGGTAATACTAGCCTTATAAAATGAATTGGGAGGTGTTCACTCCTCTTCTGTTCTTTGGAAGAGTTTGTGAAGAACTGGTTTTAATTCTTCTTTAAATGTTTAATAGATTTACCAGTGAAGCCATCTGTTCCTGGGATTTTTTTGGGGGGGCAGGGTTTTTTGATTACCATTTCAATCTCTTTATTTGTTATGGGTCTATTCAGGTTTTCTATTTCTTCTTGAGTCACTTTTGGTATTTGTGTCTTTCTAGGAATTTGTCCATTTCATCTAAGTTGTCTAATTTGTTAGCAAAGAGTTGTTCATAGTATTTCCTTTTAATTCTTTTTCTTTCTGAAAAGTTCGTAGTGATGTCCCGTCTTCCATTTCATAAATTACTCTTGGTAATTTGGGCCTTTGTCTTTCTTGTTCAGTCTAGCTAAAGGTTGGTCAGTTTCATTGATCTTTTCAAAGAATCAACTTTTGGTTTTGTTGATTTTTTTGATTGTTTTTCTATTCTCTATTTTGTTAATATTCATTCTAATCTTTATTATTTCCTTCCTTCTGCTTGCTTTTGGTTTAGCTTGCTCTTCTTTTTCCAGTATCTTAAGGTGGTAGATTAGGTTGTTGATGTGAGATCTGTCTTCTTTTTTAATGTAGCATTTATAGCTATAAATTTTCCTCTATGCACTGCTTTAGCTGCATTCCATAGGCTTTGAATGTTGTGTCTTCACTTTCATTCATCTTAAAGTACTTTCTAATTTATTTTGTGATTTCTTCTTTGACACACTGGTTATTTAACAATATATTGCTTAATTTTCATGTATTTGTTAATATTCCAAATGTTTTTCTGTTATTAATTTCCAATGTCATTCCTTCATGACTGGAGAATATTCTTTGCAAGATTTCACTCTACTTAACTTTGTTGAGACTTGTTTTATGGCCTGGTACATGTAATGTTCTATATGCATGTGAGAAGAATGTGTATTCTTCTGTTGTTGGGTGCAGTGCTTCTTAGTCATGATTTAGGACAAGCTTGTGCATGGTATTGTTCAATTCTTCTGTTTCCTTATTGATTCTCCACTGGTTGTTCTATGCAATGTTGAGAGTGAGTCTCTGACAATTGTTAAATCGTGTATTTCTTCCTTCAATTCTATCAATCTTTACTTTATGTTATTTTTTCTTCATTGTTAGCACATGCGTTTATAATTGTTAAAATTTCCTGATGGAGTGACTCCTTAACGTTATAAAATGTACCTATTTATCGCTAGTAAAAGTTTTTATTTTAAAGTCTATTTTATCTGTTATTAATATAGCCACTTCAGCTTTCTTTTTTTTTAAACCAGTAATATAGTCCTTTATTATCATTATCAAGTATTATGAACTGTACATAATTGTATGTACTATACTTTCATATGACTGGCAGCATAGTAGGTTTGTTTACACCAGTGTCACTACAAATATGTGAGCAATGCATTGTGCTATTATGTTATGATGGCTATGATATCACTAGGTGATAGGAATTTTTCAGCTCTGTTATAATCTTTTTTTTCACTTCAGCATTCTTATGGTTGATGTTTGCATCATATTTTTTTCCCATTCCTTTACTTTTGATCTATTTGTGTCTTCGAATCTAAAGTGTGCCTCCTGTAGACAGCATATAGCTTGGATCCTGGTTTTTTTTTTTTAATCCAATCTGACAATCACTGACTTTTGATTGGACTGTTTAATCCATTCTCATTTAATGTTATTATTGATATAGTTGGATTTACATCTGCTATTTCACTTTAAAAAATATCTTGCATGTATTTTTCTGTTCTTCTATTTCTCTTTTACTACTTTCTTTCACATCAAATGAATATTTTCTAGTGTAATGACTGATATTTTAAAATTTGTCTCCTTTGCTCATCTATTCCAACACCAGAAAACCAAAGCCAAGAAGTTAGTTTTTATAGGTTTTACATGCGTCCTTAAAATTGAGTGACTTCCTCTTTTCTCAAGGTCCTCAGCATTTGCTCAGTTTGCTGGCCTGCCAGCAAGTGAACTTTCTTACTATCTTACTAGCATAATGCTGGGACCCTGTAAGCCAAAGAATAGGTAAGAGACCAGTTCCCTGGTAGGGTTTGTAGCCTTGCTTCCACAAAGGAAGTTCAACTGTTGTTCCTTAATGGCTATGTGATTATAGCTGATTAAATGAAATTTATTTTCAAATGTAAAACTGGATGGCTTTGATTATATAATAGATTTGTTCAATATATCCTGGTAAAGAGGAGGGCAGATTCTTTGAATCTATTCAAATAATTACATAGCTAGGGACTCCATAAAAGTATTTACTCTTGAATTTAGAGGAGTCAGTGGGAATAAGATATTATTCAAAAATATTTCATTTCAGTTTGTATAAGCACAGTTTGCTAAATTGAGAGTTAGCAATAGATCAAGAAGAAAGCAAAAAATTAAAAATGAGAGATAAAAGGACTTCCTCTTAAGCACATCAGAAAGTAGAACATTAAGAACAATCTAACAATATGCCAAAACAAACAATCATGATTATATTTTCCTCATCAGCTTATTAGGCTTATGTGATTTATTCTTGACTCACAAATCTTGGATTACCAGTATACTTCCGTGGTCATTTGCTTCTGGACTAAAAAGAGTCCTAGCAATCCTGATTCAGTCCTGTGGTTCAGACTGTAGATGTCTACTTGTGGTTAGAATGTCAGCTAATACTGAGAAGCCTGGCCCTAAAAGGCTATTCCAGTTTAGAGTACCTGGTAAAATCTTTTCCACCAAGGTTTTGGGACTGTCCTTCTTTGTGGAAGACTCTTTAGCTTATAGCATAGGTTTTCAGGCAAGCATGGAAGGAAAGCAAAAACATCTGTTGTTGATTAAACTGAAGGCTCTGTTAATTTATTACAGTAGACAACAATATCAGAATAGGGTAGAATAAAATCCTCCGTTGGGTTGTCAGTGTTTCCTCAAGGGTAAGAATACACTGTGGACACGGGGACAAGGACTAAAAAGTAGCATAGGGAAGATAGAACTTATTTTTTTGATTGGACAGTTTGTCCCATTTTGTGGGCTTAATATATAATGCAATTCTTATAACATTATTAAGCCAATTAAGAAATATGGAGTGGTTGGGCATGGTGACTCACACCTGTAATTCTAGCACTTTGGGAGGCCGAAGTGGGAGGATTGCTTGAGCCCAGGAGTTTGAGGTTGCAGTGAGCTATGATGACTCTGCTGCACTCTAACCTGGGTGACAGACAGAGACCCTGTCTCCAAAACAAACAAACAAACAAACAAACAAAAGAAATATGGAGCAATCAAACATACCTAGTTAATTCTAGTATCCCTCTTGCTTGTGAATGACACATCATATATTATAAGGTGAGAGACTAAAATACTAAACCTTTAGCATTTTAGCCATCTAGGAAGCACCAAAGATGGTTTGACATATAAAAACACATTAACAATTACATTTTTCTAAATTCTGGAATTGATCTTGAGAAGGCGACATTAAGAAGAATTTTCAAAGAAGAATCGTCACTATCATAAGACAGAAACATAGATGCCCAGGAACAATGAGTAGTTGTAACTTGGCTAGCTATTAATCAGAGTGATAGTAACACTATTACTGAGTAAACATAATAGAAGGTATAATTATAAGGAACCTCAGCTATTTCAGAAATGAGGAAATTTTGCTGTTGTTTTATTTTTGAATAATCAAGTGCATGACAAAGCCAGCACAAAGCACAGAAAGTTATTTTGGTTAAATACATAATATCTCCTATTTGGGCCAATTACCCACAAGTTAAAATAACTTTTGCTATCTCTCGTCAAGAACAAAGTGAATATTCAAATACTAGTTTGCCATTTTAACACAGAGAAAAAGAAAACTAAATCCTACTTCTGCATTAATATAACAATTGCAAGTAAAGGATTCACAATACTTTTTAAAAATTCTTATGAGTAAGCCCATTAAAGCAGAGCCAATTTAGTCAAAATTTTAACCTATTTCATTGTTTCTTTCCAGACTCATTATTTGTAGGTATTGTAAACCAAGGAAAGCAAAGTTTTCTTTTCCTTGAGCTTCTACAACTTGCCCATTCAAATATTAGTTTTTACTAATATTTATGTGCTGGCACATTTATTTTACTTTCTGACAAAATTACTTACTCTTTCTCTTGAAAAGCCAAACCACACTCATAATCGTACATGCACATTCATATTTCTTTGCTACTTCAATTTTTAGTATAGTCTCCATGGCCTATATAAATTACAACTTTAACAAATGTAACTACCTTTAATTCCTCACAGAGATAACTGCAAGCAAGTAACTGAGTATATTGTGAAATATAGAAACATTTAGCAGACCAGCAAAGGTCAAAAGCAATCATTATCAAACCTCCTATGGCCACATATCCCTTTTACAATTCTTAAAGTAGTAAAATAGAACATACATATTACTATAACCCAAAAGTTTATCTGCTGTCAAACATATAAGAATAAGAGGCAAAGATGTGTGCATGTGTGCACATACTATGCTTGGTGACCAATGTTTTTGTATTCTATCTTCCTTAGAAATTATCCAGGCAGCTAAAGATTATTCACCAATGTACCTGATTTAATATCAGTCTAAGTTCTCAAAGTTAATTAAAGACCCTGGAAATTATGTTTAAGCTGATTTATTACAGAGTAGCATAATCACTGATGATATAAACAATTTAGGAAATTTAGATTAACTACAAGCTCCATGATAAAATACTCTCCATCACTATCTCATCAACTTGTCTTATGTTCTTCATGGTTTCACAAACTGATATTATATTGCTTATTTATTCATTTGTCTACTTACGTATTGTGAATATTTTCCCACTAGAGGTAAGCATAAAATTTTTTTTTGTGGAGACAGAGCCCACGTTTTCTTCTTCTTTTTTTGTGGAGACAAGAGTTCCTCATCCGTTGCCCTGGGTAGAGTGCAGTGGTGTCATTGCAGCTCACCGCTACCTGCAACTCTTCGGCTCCAGCGATCTCCTGCCGCAGCCTCCCAAGTAGCTGGGACTACAGGTGCGCGCCACGAGACACCTGGCTGTTTTGTGTTTTTTTTTTTTTACCTTGAGACGAGGTCTCACTTGAACCCCTGAGCTCAAGCAATCCACCCTCCTCAGCCTCCCAGAGAAGCTAGGATTACAGGCATGAGTCACCGTGCCCGGCCAGTAAGCACAATAAATAATGATAATTTGTCTTACATCACACCTAGAAAAGGTAGGAGATATTCAATCAATAGTTTTTGAAGGAAGGAATACAGTAAGTCCTCACTTAGTGTCCTTGATAGGTTCTTGGAAACTGTGACTTTAAGTGAGATGATGTATAATGAAACCAATTGATATTTACAAGCTAATTGATATAACCAAGAGTTAAGTTCCTATAGCATATTTCTGGTCATGAAAACATCACCAAACTTATAAAGACCAAAACATTTCTAATATTAAACATTGAAATAAATGTGAGCTATAGATACACTTAAGAAAGATTAATAAAAACAAGTAAGATAATTATTTATTCAATTATTCCAGTTCAGGGTCTTGGGTGGCTGGAGCCTATCCTGGCAGCTCAGAGTGCAAGGTGGGCACCAACCCTGGACAGGACTCCATTCTACTGCAGGGCACACTCACACACCCACCCATATGCACTCAGACTGGGACAATTTAGACACCCCAATTCACTTAGCTTGCACATCTTTGGGATGTAGAGGAAACTGGAGTACCTGGAGAAACCCTATGAAGACATGGGGAGAATGCAAACCCCACACAGACAGCACCCTGGCTGGGAGTTGATTTTTTATTCTCATTAATGTTATAATGAAAGGACTTTATTCGAGGACCTGCTGTACATGAATAAAATCTTTACTCATAATAATTTTATCAGACAGGAGGAGTAGGCCTCATTACAATATTTTATAAGCGAGGAAACGGGACATTAATGGTTCTGAGACTCAGAATTTTCATTTCCTGATTTCTAATCCAATATACCACATTATTTCCCATGACTAAATAAATATACTTGTACAAGTAAAAAATGAAAAGAGAAAGTCTTGTGTAGATATGATCCATAGACAGGGTCTCTGCTATGGATTACATCCTAGTGGGGGGTCCCTTTAGGCAGTGTTTTGAAAGAAGCCATTGTCATGAGTCTACAACTTCTTCTAAACAAATTTCCCCTATTATCGGGGATCTCTAAGTGAGTATTACTAATGTTTTGAGCTCCTGATAGTTTTCTCTTTGGAGTAGTTGTAATTGGGGACCAAGGAAGTGAAATGTGAGTTGCTCCCTGGTTTTTGTTGTAACAAAAGCTTGTTGTTGAAATTGGCTATTTTTTTCCCTCCTACACCTCAACACAGCATCCATTACTCTTCCCTTCCAATCCCCTCTTAGCAAAATCAGTCTAGCTGAGGCAGCAGACTTAACATGGTATGCTTCCCATAGGGTATTCAAACTTCCTTTTTTGGCTTGCTTTTTGAGTCTCGGCAAATTGCCATTAAAGAGATACTAATATGCTGCTAAGTGGGAAAAGCAGACTCAGCGTTTCTCTTCCGATTAAAACATGCTGTTGGGTGACCACCCTTAGAACTTTTGTCAAACCATTTCTCATGTCAATCTCCTTCATCCTCACTGTCATCCCTCTAAACAACTGGCATCTGGTAATGATGATTTAGAAGTCATTTCTGCTGATCTCATCCCTGAATCAGAGGAAACAGCAGGGGTAAATTCAGGGCCTATACTATATCTAATTTAGGCCTGGGTAAGGCAGTATGGTTCTTTCCATACCCGTTGGGTAAGGGAAGAAACTGAAACACTACTGGGCTCCAAGACTGCTCAAGATCCCACTCATTAATAGTCAAGGCTTGGCCTCCTTTTTTCAGAAGAGTAAGATTGAACAAAACTCTACAGCTGAATTAAGAAGCGTGGGTGCCAAGATAGGACGGGAGTCCCCCTTTACTCTATGGATCACGGGGGTGGGGGGTGGGGGGGGTGGACAGAAGATTGCAGAGTTGGCATTGTCCTATGTGGAAGCTGAGCCACCTACAGAGAGGGGGATGGGAAGCTTGTCAAAGGCCAAATTCTAATGGGCCGTTGATCACCTTGGATTGGGCTATTTCACTATTATCACAAAACAAACAGGATGCTCAAAGGCATGTTATGGCAGACAACCAACCAGCTTCACACTGGTCCTCTAAATCAATCCTAGCAACAAGGCTGGGAGACAGGTGTTATTATCCTCACTTTACAGAGAGGGAAAGCCTCTAAAGGATCCTACACTCAGTACATTGCAAGGCAGGGACTCCGTGTCCTGGCTCCGCCATCCAAAACCACTTGCTAGACTTTTCCATGTCTAGACTGCAACTGGAAAGGATCTTGGAGGACACAATTTAGGCCAACCCTCTCGCTTTGCAATACAGACAGCGGAGACCCCCGAGAAGCGAAGTGACTTGTTTAAGGCCACAGGGCGAGCGTGTGGCAAGGGGACGAGGGGAACCCGAGACACCTTGGTCTCCTCCCTCCCTTGCAGGTTCCTTGCTCCCCCGCACCCCTCAGGGGACGCTGGGGGAGGAGCCGAACTGGGCCGGGGCTTTCCGGGGGCGGTCCCCAGCAGCCGCGCATTCCAGAGCCACCGAGCGCCCCGCGCCGGGAGCCGAGCCGCGCGTCCCGGCCGCTCCTGCGCGCTCCCGCCTCGCGGGCTCCGAGGAGCCGGGGCACGTCCGGGCGCTGGCTGGGGCTCAGATTCCAGGCCTGGGGGCGCTTCCGGCTGCCAGAGTCCGTGCGGTCCTGGGGACCCCGACGAGCGCCGAGCCGTCCCTGCCCCAGGAACTTGCCGAGACCCGCCGCGAGGTTTAAAGGCAGCGCTGCGGCTCCGTGGTGAGTGGGGCCGGCGGGGGTCGTCTGTGGGGCGCCGGCAGAGCGGGGCGCTTCGGCCTCGCGACCTGGCTCTCGTGTGGCCCCTACCCCAGCGCCCTCTCCGCGCTCCTCTTCATGCCCTCTCCTCCCTCATTCTCCCCTTCACCACTTTTGGATTTCTTCGCCTCACCCCCTCTTCCCGTTTCCCCGCGGTCAGCCCCTAGGTTCCAGCCACCACCTTCTGCACACAACGTTGGGCCTCTGGGCAGGCCCGAGCTTGGATGGGTGAGCCCCGGCCCCCTCAGAGACGGGCTTCTCTCCGGGTTCCCCTGCCCCTGCCCTCCCGGGGAGGGGCCCTCCGCGAGCCGACGGCCGCCTCTTGGCTCTCCAGGCCCGGCGGCACTCAGGGCTCGGCCCCGGCGCCGCAGCACGCGCTCGGGCGCTGCGCTGGTTCGGGTCCTTGCACCACCCAGAACAGCGGAGTGTCTGCCCGGCTCTTCTCGGAGCCCCGCGTAGAAGGCGCCTGGAGTTTGGAGTTCCAGCGCTGGTTCTGTCACTAGCGCTTCGCCGTCCTGTCTCCCAGCCTTGTTTCTCCGTCTGCGAAATGGAGCAAACATCTTTTGTCTGCAGAAAGCAAAAGAGAAAGGAGGTGTGAAAAGTTATCTTGGGGAGAAGCCTTCCTTCCAGCCTCCTCTTCCTCGGGGTTATCTGCCCCTTTGCTTAGGACTTAGCTGTTCCAATTGCTGGTTCTTTTGTCCCCTACTCTTGCCTCGCCAGTTTCTCGAGGCCAGTTTCTCGGGGGTAGGAACTTCCTGTCTCTTCTCATCTCTGAGGCACCCTCAGCACTTTGCAAAGGGCCTTGCACATAGTAGGTGCTCCATACGTGTTTACTGAGTGAAAGAATCAAAAGTGTAAGCCGTGAAAATCTGTACAAGCCTCAGGGACTGTTCTGATTGAGGGTCAGGCTGGGTTCATGCAGCTCCACTTGTTTCTTCCGGACTAGCATTGATCCTGCTGCGCCTGGGGCCTGATGGTCCTCCCATTTGTGTATAGGTAGTGACTACTAAACTCCTCAAAACTCCAGGCTGTTGTGGGGAAAGCTGCTCAGTCATTCCAGTATCAGAGATTCCTGGAACATCTGCTATGCTCTGCCGTACCACTGCAGTGGGCAAATAGCCTGGAAGGATTGTGAATTCCCCAATGGGGTTGGGGTAGGAGCAGGAAGAGCAGTCTTCTGAATTACCCTGGCTGAGGCATTTCCCTCTCTGGACCTCCCCTTCCCCTTCTGTGAAATGAAGATCCGGGAGTGGAACAGATATGTGTTTGTGGTTGAGCATGGCATGCTCTTTGGGTTATGTAGGCCACACAGCCGCCCTCTGGACACACACAGACAGCCGGGCTGAGCTTTAGGACATCACATACTTCTGCAGTGACAACCGAAAAAGCCAAGAAGCATTTCCCCACTTTAGCAGGAACCTCCTGTTTCCAGCTGTCCTGGCCTGGGGTTATGAGTCATGCTTAGGGGTTACAAGTCATGCTCTATGAAGTCTCCCACACACTGACCTCTCAGGACCTCAGAACTGTGGCTTCAGTGCTCAAAAGGTCTGGGGATTCCCCTCTCTGGCACAGCCAGAGAACCACTGACCTGTGGGGAGGTGCTAGAGACTCAAAACGAATTAGAGACTGTGAGAGCCTGTAGTTGGGTCAGATACTGGGCCCTTTGGGGTGACAGACCAAGGGGGTAAGGGGTAGTCACAACCTCAGATGCTTTCCCAGCTTTATGCTGATCCTTTTTTAAAAAATGTGCTTCTGTCTCTTCTCTATGGATTAAAACATATGAATGAAGGAAATGCCTCCAAGGAAAGAGAATCTTTATATTGGTTGGTCTTACACTGCCACTGTTGGCAGTGGTATCAAAAATAGGCACATGTATTCCCACTCACAGTTTATAGGAATAAATGTTGGCGTCGCCACACCCTGCAGCCCCCCAGTCTGACTGGCCAGGTAAGCTGAATGATGTAATAATAATCATACTTGATGTTTATTGAGTGGTTAGTATAAACCAAGCATTATTCTAAGCATTTTACATGTATTAACTCATTTAGTCTTTACCACAATCCTATTAGGGAGGGACCATCATTAGGTCCGTTTTATAGATGAGGAAACTGAGGTCCAGAAAGGGTAAGTAACTCACCCATGATCACATAGGAAGTAAGTGTCAGAGCTGTAGTTTGAACCCAGGCAGTCTGGTTCTAGGGTCTATCCTCTGAACTTCCCTGGAATTGGGGGGAATCAGGTTCAAATCTTGCCTTTTTACTTCCATGCAGGGTGACCTTGGAGAATTTAAGTGAGAATTTGATAGCCACCGTACTAGCAGATCACTAGGGACCCTAGTATCTTCCCAACTCACTAGGGAAACAGAAGATGAATGTCAAGAGAGAATGGAGACATCTAGCAGTAAAGGCTTGGAGTTAGGTAGCCAGGAAGGGAAATGGGTCAGAATTATAATTCTGGTGTATTAAACAACAGCAAGCCAGATTCAATGACTAAACTGTACTTCAAATTGCTTCCTTGTGTATAGATAGAGTTTATTTTATTGATATGGACTCTGACTGGCTGATTGGGTATGTGACTTGCTGGTAACCTGTTCCACAGGATCAGGGAAAATGAAACAGAGGAGGGAGAAGAAGAGACAGAGAAAACTAAACTGGGCTCCCCAGATCAGTTTTAATTAATGATGACATTATCTGGCACACATGTCACTACTCCCAATCCCCTGCCCCAGGCTGATGTTGATAACCAGTACTTTGTACCTCACCCCCACAAGGCCCCGGAATCCCTCTTAACTCAGTGCTCTGGACAGCCTCTGCCCATTGCTCCTGGAGCTATCATCGTGCTGTCCCAGACGTACCACTTCATTCCTCTGGGATATGGTCCATGAAGTACCAAGTGGTAAAACAGAAGACCTTTCTGTTTGTGTGCCCTAGGTGGCACCTTAGGAAACACCTTGGGGCTTTTTAAAGATTAATTTTCTCTTCCCTTCACTATTTCTATTTTTCCTTTAAGAATCTTCAACTGAAGACCACCCTGGAGCTGGGGACAGGGTTGTAGGGGAGTCAGGAGAGCAGGTGGTCTTCGAGAGCTGGCCAGGCCCTTAGAGGTCACCTTGCCCATCCTTTCCAATTGACAGACAAGAAAACTGAGGCCCAGTTGGGAGGAATGACTTACTCAGGATCACACAATGTATTTGTCTTCTAATGCCACTCTATCAAATTATCACACATTTATTGGCTTAACAAGAACCCCACAGATGGGAAGCTCGGTATGGGTCTCAAGAGAATAAAACCAAGGGGTCATTAGGCTGCATTTCTTTCTGGATGCTCTAGGGGAGGATCAGTTTCCTGCTTATTTGAGTTATTGGCAGAATTCAGTTCCTGTGGTTGTAGGACCAAGGCCACCATTTTCTTGCTGGCTGTAAACTGAGAGCCAGTCCTTGCTTCTGGAGGCCAGTGTGTTCCTTGGCTCGTAGCTCCCGTCCATCATCAAAGCCAGCACCAGCAAATCAAGTCCTTCTCGTGTCACATCTCTTCTGCCTTCCTCTTCACTTTTAAAAGCTCATGTGATTAGGTTGGGCCCACCTGCATATCCAGGATAATCTCCCCATCTCAAAGTCCTTACCTTTAGGCTCATCTGCAAAGTCCCTTTTGCCTGTGTTCTCTTGGTTTCACCCTCTGAATCATGCTTCCTTTTTCATATTTGAGATTCTGGGCCCAGTACAGTGGCTCACGCCTGTAATCCCAACTTTGGGAGGCTAAGGTGGGATGATCGCTTGTGGTCAATAGTTTGACACCAGCTTGGGCAACATAGTGAGACCCCATCTCTAAAAAAAAAAAAAAAAAAAAATTAGCCAGGCATGGTGGAGCATGCTTGTAGTCCCAGCTACTTGGGAGGTTGAGATAGGAGGAGCACATGAGCCCAGGAGTTGGAGGATGCAGTGAGCTATGATCATACTGCTGCACTCTACCTGGGTTGACAGAGCAAGACTCTGTCTCAAAAAAAAAAAAAAAAGATTCTGGGGTTCAGGACGTAGGCATCTTTGGTGGTGGTGGGCGGGCATTGTTCTGCCTTCCATATGTATGAGGCCCACTTTGGGAAAATGACTTGCTCAGGATCACACAGTGAGTCAGGGGATTAGCACCAGTGCTCTTGCAGCTCTACCACGGAGCTCCCCAGCAGCCCCTCTCATGGAGCCCGGCACACAGCAGGCACTTAGTCACTGGCAGATAGCAATGATGGGTGGTAGTGGCTTAAACAGGATGCTGGGGATTTGGCCCAGTTTTCTTCTTTGCTGGCTCCCTGTTGGTTTCCAAGACTTTGCAATTGGCTGGGTCAGATAGTACGTGCAGTCTTGAACAGTTCTGGGTGTGTTCTGATCTCTTCAAAATATCCTGGTGTTTTTCCATTTTTCTAGCCACAGAGGAGCAGATAGAAACTCAGGCAGGGAGTAAGTCTTTAGTCTGTTAAGAATTTTGAAGAGACAGGGGCCAGTTAGGGTGAAATGAGAACAGGGTGTTCCTTAGGGACCTCAGGTCATCAAAGAAAGGCCTCTGATTTGATTCATTTCACACTTTTAATAGTTGTATGTCCTGTCCTTTTTTTCCCCTGGCTCCTTTGGTACAAAGGTCCCTGGTGGAATGACTCCATGCTGGGTTGGTAAATGTTTGAGGTTAACTATTACACAATGGGAGGAGGGGAACTATTTCCAAGAGTAAGTGTGAGGCTGGGATGTCCTTCTCATATTGAACTTGACATAGGAAACCTGCCTCCGCTTTATTAGCCTCCCTGTCCTCTTTTAAAACAGGGGAAGAAAGGTTCACACCTTGGGCAACAGCTACCTCCCTACCACTCCCACCTCAATGCCCAGCTCTTGAGTGCAGGGAGTCAAACTCAAATTTGAGCTTGCCAGTCCAAGCATGTCAACAAGAGGGAATCCTAGGGGACTTCATTCTGAAAGGCCAGTCCTCCTCCGCCTGGTATGAACAGGGTAGGCTGGGAAAGAAAGAGGCCTATAGTCCTTCCTGAATGCACAGAGAACCCAGGAAATGATAAAATTAGAGGATGTCATTTTATTTTGGAGATAGGGTTCTGACTTTTAGGGTCAGTGGGACTTCTGCATGGGTGAGGATTCTTTCTGGACCTCCTCCGCCAACTAGCTTCTCAACTCGATGTGAGTTGAGTTCACATCGGAAGTACCCAGTCTTCGTATGTTCATTTCTTCATTGATCTTTATTTACTGGCACTTACGATGTGTCAGGCCCAGTGATAAACAAGAGACTAGACTTCTGTTCTCCCTGTGCTTGCATTTGAGGGGGCAAAGGAACAAGTCTTTAGCCTGATAGGAAAAAAAGCAAATAAAAACAAATAAGCAACAAGTAAACTAATTTTAGATTGTGAAAAGTATATGAAGAAAATAAAACAAGGTAAGAGTTAACAGGGTGGGGCTGGAAAGACTTTTCTAAAAGGTAACATTTAGGTTAAGGTCATGAACACTGAGACAATGGACAGGGGAGGGCAAGAGCATTCTAAGGAGAGGGAACAGCAAGCATAAAGTTCTTCAAGTGGATCAGCCCTTGGGATACAGGTCATTAGGTGTCCCAGGCTGCAGGGTGGGCGGTGGGGCCCTTCTTGGAACTTGAGTTGCCTTCTCTGCCTGGCCTAAATGTTCTATTCTTCCCTGCCACTCTCAGCAGCTCCTTCTGAGGGTAGAGCCTTAGGAAGGGGTCCTATAAGGTGGACGATGCTGGCAAACTCTGAGTCCTGTGCGCTGGGAACTATCAGCCTTCCTGTTCATTTTCTGCAAGATACTTAAAGAGTCACGCATCTTCAGACACCCCCAGCAACAGTGACCCAGAGCTGGTTCTAGCTGCCACCTTTCTGGCCTCCGTGTCTGGTGGAAAGGAAGCAGCAGCAGCACTGTCTGCTCAGAGCTCTAGCAGTGCTGGACTAAGGCCGCACCTGCAGGAAACCACCTACCTCTATCTGCCTTTTCTCCCACTTTGGGATAATTAAGCTTGCCTGCCAGCAGGAAGTTATTTCTTTTATTGCCGTCTTCCTCAGTGAACTCCTTGGCAGTAAAACCGGTTGGATAACCATTGGAAAGCTCTCAAAAGTTAACTGTTAGCTGCAGCTCAAATGTGGAGGGTGTGCATTTCTGGTGGAAGATCAAAGTTGGGGACAGGCTATTATCAAAGGCTATTGCTTATGAAATGTGTCACTGTGTTTTCCTATATCAGCAGTCACAGCACCTGCATGGCAGGGCCTCTGAACTCTTAATTTAGGAACTATGCTGTGTTACTAGCTCAGTTTAACTTCTGTGAAGCCTTTGTTGTGTACCAGGCATCTTCTTAAGTGCTTTATGTGCGTTAGCTCATTTAACGTTCACAGCAGCCCAATGGAGTAGTTACTACTATTACTTATTATTCCCATTTTACAGATGAGGAAATTGAAGCTCAAAGAGGTTAAGCCTCTTGCCAAAGCCACTAGGACTATATACGCTCCCAACACACCATGTAGCTCATCACCTCTGGGGGCTTTGTTGGTGATATCTGTTCTGCTCATCCTGCCTTTTTCCTCCTTTCAAACTTTTGAACTCCTACTTATCCTTCAAAGCCCAGATCAAAGGCCCCTTTCTTTGTAGTATTATATTTTACTTACCCAAAAACAAAGCAGTGAGGATTACTGTTTTTTTGAGCATCTGTTACGTTCCAGGAGTCTTTACATATTGTCTCACTTTATCCTCATTGCAAGATACTGCAATGTAGTGCAGCATCCCTATTTTACAGATGAGAAGACTGAGGATTAGAGATTTTTAAATAACTTGTCCAAAGTCTCACCTCTAATAAGGGTGCAAGGCAGAATTCAAATCAAAATACTCAATTCCAAAGTCCATGCTCTTTCCACTTCTTTCCTGTTCTCCAATAGCAAGTGGTTGGTACTTTTAGTGTAGCACTTCTCTGCCTAGTGCTGTGATTAGTGATTATGATTGATGTCTTTTTCTTCCAGAAGAGAATGAGCTTCTTAAGGGCAAACACTATTTTATTAATCTCTATCTCAACACCCACTTCTTGATCCCCAGTGTTGATCACAGTGCCGTAAATGTTTATTGAGTTTCATACTTGGACTGGAAGAATAGGTCAGTTTAATCAATCACTCTGCTGGTTGATTTAAAAAAATCATTAATATGGATTAATCACCTGTCATCTTTGTTGATAAAGTAAAGACATGGTCCAAGTCCGGGATGCTAACAAACTCTAGTTGAAAGAGGGGAACATATTTGTTTAGGTCAGTGAGTCCCTGCAGCTGGGAATTATTAACATAATAAGAGTTAACATTTGTATAGTGCTTGCTCTGTTTTAGAGCACTATTAGTACTATGTGTGATTCTTATGTAATTGTCCCAACTCTATAAGGTGGTTAGAGTTCCTATTTTTGTTTTGTTTTCAGTTGAGTAAATAGAAGTATAAGGAAGTTTAAGTACCTCTTTCAAGGTTGCTCAGATGGAGCCACATTTAAATCCAAGCAGACTGGCCTCAGTCTGGGTTGCTTTTTTTTTTTTTTGAGACAGAGTTCCCTTTGTCTCCCTGGGTAGAGTGCAGTGGCGTCATTGTAGCTCACTGCAAGCTCCAACTCCTGGGCTCAAGCGATCCTCCTGCCTCAGCCTCCCGAGTAGCTGGGACTACAGGCGTGTGCCACGACACCCAGCTAATTTTTCCATTTTTAGTAGAGATGGGGTGTCACTCTTGCTCAGGCTGGCAAAGTCTGGGTTTTTAACACTACCCTGTAGTGTGAATGTAAAGGAAAGAATCTCCCCATATTCCCTGTTGTTTCCAAATATTGCCTCCACTTGGAAGAGTTTCCATGGCCCTACTAAAATATAGGAACTTGGGGATTTATTGACTTAAAAAATGTTTATCAATACCTAAACTGCTGCATAGGGAAGGAGGGCATTCTCTGCAGGAGAGGCAGAAGTGAGATGTGTTGGGCAAATCAGTGCTGGGACAGAGTTGGAACCTAGGCAAAGTTGCCTCTGCCATTCTCCTCCCAGTTTCTCATTCTGTGTGCATGAGGATTTCCCCCTATTTGGTGGAATCTCCCACTATAAGTAGGATTCTAGTGTCTCTTCCTTTCTTCTTTGATGGTCTTACCCACAGTGAGGAATAAGTGACTTACAAGGTTTACCCACTGTCTTCTTCACTGGATTTGTTTGCATTTGGGCCTGAAGCCAGAGGCATGAAACGCAGAGGTGAAACTGCATACATCAGTGATTCTGTTCTGACTGGACATTTCTTTTGTTGCACACGTGTGTGTGTGTGTTTGATTCTGGAAAACCACTGGCCTCACCTGATGTGAAGTTGTTTAGGCTCTGGGCCTCAATAAGCTTTTCCATAGCAAAGAGGAATAGTCAAGAAAACTGCCTGGCCTTCATTGTTTACGTCGGTTTATTCTACCACCATCATGCCACCACTTTCTCCAACCAGCTGCTGCTTTCTTCCTGCAGCTGCCGGCTCCCATCTGAAACAAGATGGAGATGGAATTGACAGGAGCTCTGCAAATCAGGAGGCCTGAGTTCTCCCCTCAATTCTGCCATTGACTCACTGTGCGACCTTGGGCAAGTCATTGCCTTTCTTAGGCTGTCATTTCTCTCATCTGTAAAATGGGAGGCAGGTTACATGGTTTGAACTAGATAGCATCTAAATTCTGTGCAGATTTCTAGAACACCATTGGCTTATGGAAGTTTCATTTCCACAGAACAAACCCAGTAGTACATAGTATTGCTGTTAGTTTTCTACAGATGCATAACAAATTACCACAAACTTAGTGGCTTAAAACAACGTGTATTTATTATCTTACAGTTTCAGTAGGTCAGGAGTCCAGGCATGTCTTAGCTGGGTCCTCCGCTCAGGGTCTCACAAAAGTGCAATGTGTTGGTCAGGTTGTATTCTCATCGGGAGGGTCAACCAGGGAGGCAGAATTCATTTCCTGGCAGCTGTAGAACCTATGGTGCCTTGCTTTTTCAAGGCTAGCAGGAGAGTTGACCTCAGGGAATCCCTAAGCCCTCTATTAAAGGATTTCCAACTGAAGTCAGGCGCTCCCAGGATATTTATCTTTTGATTAATTTTAAGTCATCTGGCCGGGCGTGGGGCTCACACCTGTAATGCTAGCACTCTGGGAGGCTGAGGCAGAAGAATCACTTGAAGTGAGGAGTTCAAGACCAACCTGAGCAAGAGTGAGACCTCGTCTCTACTAAAAATAGAAAAAATTAGCCGAGTGCAGTGGTGTGCACCTGTAGTCCCAGCTACTCGGGGCCGGGGTGGGGGGGGCCTGAGGCAGGAGGATCACTTGAGCCCAGGAGTTTGAGGTTGCAGTGAGCTATGATGATGCTACTGCACTTTAGCTGGGGTGACAAAGCGAGACTCTTGTCTCCAAAATAAAATAAAATAAATTCTTAAAAAAAAAAAAAACTTAAGTCTTCTGGAACCTTATCCACAGTGAAAATGAATAAATTACAAGGTTTACCTGTTACTATCTTCATTAGCTTTATTTGCATCTGGGCCTTAAGCCAAAGGGATGAAATGCAGGGTGGATTTGTATATATCAGTGATTCTGATGGAACCTTAGTTATGTCTGCAAAGTTCCTTCACCCTTGCTATATAACCTGTGGGTAATACTAGGGCACAGGGATCATGGGGACAATTTTAGAATTCTGCAAGCCACAATTGCTTTCTAGGAATATCCTATTTATAGTTGTACCTGGAACATGAGAGTACCAGCTCCCTATTTTCTGAGTCAAGTCAAATGACTTCATTTATGAAATCAATTCCAAACATTATCTATTCCTACACTAAAACTATGCTTCTTTAACCTTAACTTTTAAATGCAATGTATTATACTTTCCTTTAATATAATTAATCGGTTATTTTTTCAATACCATTAAATGAATATATAGCTATTCACAGAGGAAGCTATTTAAATGTTAACTTTTTAAATTTATTATCTTTGGTACTTTTCAATTTGAAATGATATATTGTAGAAAACTGTTAATTTAAGAAATTGTCTATGTCCATAGATGCTTTTAAAACCCTTTTTGTTTTATCAGTATCTGAGAGAGATATGTTGAAATCTCCCACTATAATTGCGGATTTGTCTATTTCTCCTTATAATTCTGGGATTAGGTATATAAAAATTAAAACTCATTTTACCATTCTGGGATCTCTAGTAATACTTTCTGCCTAAAAGTTTACTTTGCCTGATAGTAGGATAGCTCTCCTAGTTTGTATAATTCATAGTTTGTATCCTTTTACTTTAGCCTTTCTAATCCTCATGTGTCTCTTGTAAAAAATACATATATATATTTCGTTTTTATTTTTTATACTCTAATAGTCTTTGTTAGTTAGGGTTTAAAATCTACCATCTTTCTCTATGCTTTCTATTTGTTCCATCTGTGCTGAGTTGTTACGGTTTTTCTCTTTTCCTTTTTCCCTGAAATTTATGCGCTCTTATGGCTACCTAAAGATTACAATATGCAACCTTGATTTAACAAAGTCTAATATTATTTGGTTCTTTTGCCCTTTTCCAGACAATGCAAGAAAATCAAAATTCTTTAATTCTATTTATTCTGCTGTTTGTTTGTTATTGCTATTGAATATTTTAATTCTGTATTTTTGTCTGAAAATGTCATATTTCACCATAATTCCTGGCAGTTATTTCTGGTCACCTCTTTAAAGGTATCATTCTGCTGTTTTTTGATTCTGTTGTTTCTGTTGAGAGGTTGGCTGTCAATCTAATTGTTTCTCATTTGAAGAGAATCTGTTTTATTTCTCTTTATCTTTAGTTTTCGGCAGATTTACTATAATGTGCTTAATTATAGATTTCGTTTTATTTATCCCGCTAGGAGTTTATAGGACTTCTTTAGTATGTGAATTGATGTTGTTCGTCAGTTTTGGAGAACTCTCAGTTATTATTTATTCTAATACCGTTCTGCCCCATACTCTCCTCATGCCTTCAGGTTCTCCGATTACATGTATGTTGTACCTTATCACTGTTTCCTCTATGTCCCTCATTCAGTTTTCTGTGTTTTCCATCCTTTTGTTTCTTTCTTTTTCCTTCTAAGTATTTTTTTCCTGCTCTTTCCTCCAGTTCACTAATCCTCTCTCTACTTTGTCTAATCTACTGTTAAGCCCACCTCCTGGATTTTTAATTTCTATTATTATTATTATATTTTTCAGTTCTAGAATTTCTTTTTGGTTCTTTCCACTCCCTCCCCCTTTTGATAAATGGTACCAATTATTTTGGTTCTTTAAAAAATCTGTTGGGCTTTTTATTATAGTTTCAAGTTCTCTGTCAAAATTCTCCGTCTTGGATTTTTTTCCTTTGGACATAGTAAACAAGGTTATTTCAAGTATATGTCTGTCTTTTAACTCCAATATTTGAAGGCTCTGTAGGTTTTTTTCTATTGTCTGTTTTTTCTGATGGTTTTATTTTTGTCATCTTGTCTTTTTGCATTTCTGGTTATTTTTGGTTATGTATTGGATATTGTATTTAAAAACAAATTTGAGGCCTATCATGATGCTGTTGCCTCCAGAAAGGACATATGTTTGCTTCTACCAGGCACCTTGAAATACCTGAGACAACCTTAATTAAATTTCAGGGACTGTGCTAGTTCAAAGCTGGGTTGTAGTGTCTGGGAAGACTGGTATATTTTCATTTCATCATTAGCACTAAGGGTGCTCTTTGAGGTCCAAACTCAAAGTGCAGGGGTTTTACTCTCCCTGTCTTAGCAGTCTTGGGCTCCAACTTTAACTCCCTTAGCCTCCTCAGTCTGTCAGAAGAACTACTCAGTCTCCCTTCTCCACTAGGGGAAAAGCTACCCTAAATGCCAGGCTCATCTCCCTGGATTTTTGCCTTCTCCCAAATCTTAGCCTGGTGATTCTTCATTATTTTGTTAGTTCTTAGTGCCTTCAAGCAGATTTTTTGGGTCCCATTTCTCCAGTTGTCTTCAGTAAAAGGACTGGTCCAAATTGCCTGGTTTGCCATTACTGGAATTGGAAGTCCTGGTCTTTGTAGATTACATATCTCTTCTTAGCTCTCTAAATGTGGAATGGCCTTTGGCCAAAAACAATAAGAGTCTGACCTGGATTTAGAAGAGAGCTGTCAGTCTGGTATACTCCATGCTTATACACCTGGGTCTGTGTGGACTCTTTGGAGGTAGCTGTAGTGTAGTTGTAAGTACGGGATCAGAAGACTTGAGTTTGAATCCCACTTGCTTACCTTTATGATCAATGGCTGGTTAACCCCTCTCAGCTTTGCTTTCCATAGTTGTAAAATGATATAGCCCACATAGGATTATTGTGAAGGTTTAATAAGTTAATAAGTAGGATAAGGCCAGCATAGTACTTAGTATTTGTTTTTGTTAAGCAGATACAAATAATACAAATTTGCTAAATAAAATAATTTTTTTGTTTTTACTAATTTAAACAAATACAATTTGTTAAACAAATGCTGCCTTGTATGATCCTATGTTTGAGGAAATAAGGGGAGAGGTACTTCACTTTTCTGTGCTTCTTGGAAGTAAGAGTCATAATGAGTACATAATAGTAACTCCTAAGAGAGTATCTTGTATATAGCCAAGTACTTAACAGATGAATAAATGAATGCATATCCTAGACAGAGTTACTTGTCCTGATAGTACTCAATCAAAAATAAAAACAATATTGCTCTGTCAGAGAGGGAAAAGTTGCTTGCTGGTGAATAGATAGCACAGGTTTGTTGCCTTGAATCCAATTATTCTAAAACTACCAATGTGTTGGAAATTTTAATTTATGAAATATATATAATTTTTCTTACAACTAGAAAATTTATTACCTGGTGGGATTGGCTGGAACAATGATTCTTTCTTTTGCAAAAGGATTTTTAGTTGCTTAAGAAAGATGATCCCAGAAGTAAAACTTGGCATTTTCTAATTGGGCAGTAGGGCATCCCCTTTCCAGCCTAAATTGGATCAAGGGGAGTACTTGATGGATGAGATGAATTTTCCGCTTTTGGAAAAAGTACAAATTTTTTCCTCTTTTGGAGAAACTACATTTTTTTTCCCCTTACACTCAATCTTGTTAATGGATACAAAATAGTCATTTTGAGATTATTGACTTTTCCATTAAATTGGCTAAATTGCTTAACCCTTGTGGACTGAGGAGTAGTAGTGACGTGTCTGGTTTGCAGGGCTGGTGTTGTAGGGTCTGTCATCTGATGGGGTGGCATGTTTGGTAGTAGTGGCTTCTTTGCTTGTGAGCTCAGGGTGATGTTAATGCAGTTTCTTAGACAAATTTGTTTTGAACATATGTCAAAGTTTATTATTCATTGATAAGGCAAACAGCAAAGTATGCTAGTTCAAAATGACAGGAGTTTAGGCTTGACTGCTGTTTTACTTCCTGTGGTCATAAAAACGTCATATTCTTATCAGTGATAGGGTTAAATTTGTGACATGAATGGTTTGGGCCATATTCTGACATGAACCATTAATCAGAAATAATAAGCACTATGTTTGCAAAGCAAATGATAAGCAAATTGATCTATAACTATTAATTAGATGTACCAAGAAACAAGGTTTTATGCACTCATCAGATATACCCGGATGCCAAACAGGTCAAACAGAAGTCAGCTAGGAGAAGCCTAGTGTCCTGCTTTTTCTCATGCAAATTTTTCTAGCATGCAATTAAAGATGCTGAACATATGGTTTTGGGGACAAAATTTTTCTTTCCTAGTGGGGAGAAGTGGAAGTGACTGGAACCCCTATTACATGGGGAGGAACAGCCCACTGAAGGATACACATGTGAGGATGGAGAGCGAAGCAGGGAGATAGAGCTCCCTGTGCCCTCTGGTGCCTGTCCACATCTACGGCCAGCCTGAGCGGCCTTGGAATCCTGGAACAGTAGCTCTGGAAGGGGCCTTGGAGAATGCTGCAACTTGTGGCTTTCAAACTGTGTTCTGAGGAGCCCAAGAAGTCAAGGGGAAACCAAACAGTGATGTTGTATCACCAAGTAAACAGACTGCACCAGGTAGGGACACCAAAAAAAATAACTGGGAAAAATTATTTTCTCAGATTTTTTTTCAATTAGAGGGAAAAATGTCTTTAATCATAACATGTAGTTTTTGTGTGTTATGGCTTAATATTGCTTTTAGTTTGAATTGCATATGTGAAGGGGGTAGGTACCCTAATCTCTAGTGCTTAGGGTCTCCAGGGATGTTTATTCAGGTCTGCTGAGTGGGTAGAACTGCTTCGATTAGAGCGGCTTTACTTTTATCAGTTTTTGTGATTTGGGTTGTAAATACAATTTCATGTATGAATGAGTAATATTTGTCTAGGGTACAGGTTACAGAAAAAGTTTCATTTATTCATCTACTTGTTCTATTTTGTTTTCTTTTAGGTAGGGGAGTGACATGATCAGATTTATGTATTTGAATGATTATTTTGGAGGGGGTTAGGATTGGAGGTGATTTTAGATTTAAAAGGAACTATAGGAGATTGTTCCAGCCTTTTGCCCTCTGGACCTCAGTTTTTCCATCTGTGAAATGGGACTGATATTAGCTTTAATGTTCCATAATTCTTGATTGTGGGTGAGCCCTGAAGCCTGAGTTCCTGTAAATGACAGGTTTTTCTTATGAAAATCAGCGAGGGAGATTATGTATTCCTGGCATTTGAAGTCACGGAGACTATTTGAAGTTAATGGGTTTACAGGAAAGGGATTTTGTGGGGTTCTTTTTGCCTAAGGAAGGCTAGCTATTGATGTAATAGGGAGACCACAAAGAATGATTTTGCCCGCCTGTCCCTCTTGAACAGTTTGTGTCTCCTGTGAGTCATGCTTCTGTGTCTTAGACCTTGGAGAAAGTGACTCCATTTTCCAAGGCTGAGGCTGAGCCAGCCTGTGCCTCTCCCTCCTCTGCAGGTCCCAGCCTGATAATCCTGTGGCCCTGGGGAACTTTGCTAGAGGCTTCTCCTTCATCTTGGAGCTTACCCAGGTCTGCCCAGCCTGGCTACAGAGCACCTAGGAATCAATTCCCAAATCTTAGTGCCAGAAGGGTCTAAGAGACCTTGGACAGTATGGAGTCCAGGGGTGTGCCAAACCTGGCTGCACATTCCAAATCACCTGGGCAATTCGGAAAAAAGGCCCCCTCCCATCCCCTTTTGTGTCTAATTCAGTAAGTCTGGATTGGGACCCAGAAATTAGTGTTTTTATACTGTCTTAGGGTCACTTACCATGGTATATGGCATTTGGTAACCACTGATCTAGTCTCATACCTTAATTTTATTTGATTTAAGAATTATATATGTATGTATATACTCTTTTTAATATAGAGAATTATAAAGGAAAAAACCCTAAAATCTTATTTTCCCCTCAACCTGGGTGGTGTAAAAAATTAGAATTAATACATGGTCATGTTTAGAAAATTGAAATGGTATAAAAACATGAAAAATGAAAAGCAAAAACCTCTCCTATCCCTAGTCTAACCCCCCAAAAGGTAACTACTATTAACACTTTCTTGGGATTACACTCAGAAGATAATTTTCCTGTCTATATCCTTGCCTGTCTACCTACTTAATTGTATAAAATCTGAACCAAAGGAATTATCCTATACCTCTATGCACTACTATCCTGCACCTTGTTTATTTTTTTCACTTAAAATATTTTGTAGCTCCCCACAGATCAGATTCTTTGTAATGACTATTAAATAAGTTGATTTTTCAAAATCTCAAATACTTACCATTTATTTCTCCCGTCTACCTGAAACATTGTTAGACCAACATCTCCCTATTGCCCCCACCTCCTGGCCTCTGGTAATTACCATTCTATTCTCTGCTTCTATGTATCAGATTTTTTTTAGGTTCCATGTACAAGTGAGAACATGAAGTATTTGTCTTTCTGTACCTCACTTTTTTCACTTAGCATAATGTCCTCCAGTTTCATCCATTTTGTCGCAAATGACAATTTCTTTTTAAAGGCTGAATAGTATTCCATTGTATATGCACCACATTTTCTTTATCCGTTCATGGTTGATGGACCCTTAGGTTGATTCCATAACTAGGCTGTTGTGAATCATGTTGAAATAAACATGAAAGTACAGAAGTCTCTTTGACATAGTGATATCAGATCCTTTGGTTATATGCTCAGAAGGGGGGTTACTGGGATTGTCATGGTAACTCTGTTTCTAGTTTTTTGAGGAATATCCAGATTGTTTTCCATAATAGCTGTATTAGTTAAATAAATTAATATTTGTAATGCACTTGGAATAATGCTTGATGTGTAGTAAGCGCTATTATTTGTTAAATGAATGAATGAATGAACAAGCGGGTGAATGAATGAATACATGATAATAGCTGCATGGTGTTCCATTATATGGATATACCCTACTTTATTTTACTGTTTGTGTACACCAGCGATCCCCAACCTTTTTGGCGCCAGGGACCGGTTTCATGGAAGACAATTTTTCCATGGATGGGGGTTGTGGGGGAGGTGGAGCTCAGGCAGTGATGTGATTGACAGGGAGTGGCTGTAAATACAGATGACGCTTCGCTCCCTTGCCCGCCGCTCACCTCCTGCTGTGCAGCCCCTGGTTCCTAAGTTTCATGGAAGGCAATTTTTCCACGGATTGGGGAGGGTGGGGGGTGGTGGAGCTCTGCAGCCTAGTCCCTATACTGGTCTGTGGCCTGGGGGTTGGGGACCACAGGTGTACACTGTTGTGTCAGTTGCTGAAACAAATAATGTAGAAACTAACATCCTTGTGTGTATATCTTGGGGTCCCTACTTTGGGTATGGTGATCAATACCTTAACTTTGAGTGGCAACAGTGGGCATGGAGCCAAAGGCATTAGAAAGGAAAAATTTGTGATTAGGTGAGAGTAGGAAATAGGACTGGAGTTGGAAATTTTGCCTGGGACCTAGAATCACAGAATTACAGATTTTAGATTTAAAAGGAACTATAGGAGATGGTTTGTTCCAGCCTTGTGCCCTCTGGGCAGGGAATGTATTATTATTACATCTGTGGTTCCCTAGCTGTGCACTGGTGAGCACGATTCTCTGGGGAGCCGTAGTGAACTCACTGGAGGAAGGAGGGTGCTGTAGGCTCTTTAAAATTTTTGATAGACATAGTGATATTTGACATTTCTCAGACACTCTGCAAACTACTAGCTCAAGGTAGTTTATGGTTTAGCATTAATTCTACAACATTCCTTTTGGTGATGTTATATTTTATGAAGTTGATTTTTTTGGTGGTTGCCGTGATATGGCAAATACTAGGCAAAAATTATTGTGGAACAGGAAGTGAGGATGGCATTGTCCAATCTTATTCCAAAGTTTGAAAAGTTGTGTAGGTACATGCATCCCATTAGTAAGTAACTGGTTAAGAGTGAAATAAGATATTTTTTCTTTCAATTTGTGTGTATTAGTTTTTTAAGCAGCTACTAAGTTGTTAGGACATAAATACTTACTAAGTTGTTTGAAACTAACTACTTACTAAATGGAAATGTTAGGTATTTCTTTCGGCCTAGGGTGCTGTGAAAAAATTACTAAGACACTGAGGATGCTATAAATAAAAAATGATTAGAACAACTGATTTATATCTTTATCCACCTGAACTATTTTAGCTGCAAGTGAGAGACACCAATGGACACTGGCTTAAGCAAAAACAGGGAATTATTGGCTTATATATCTGGGGTGTCCAGGGTTGCAGATGGCATCAGTCTTGGTTGGGTTCAGGTGCTCAAATGAGGTCACCAAAGCTCCATATCTAGGACAGATTCTCCACCTATGGGAAGATAGCCCAGGGCCCATCCTTTCTAGACTCACATCCTTTCAGTTTAGCAATCCCAGGAGAAAGGATCATCTTTCCCAAGAGCTTGTGCATAAAAGGCCTGGGGAGGACTTTGGTTGACCTAGCTTGGGTCACTTTCCTATCCCTGAATTGTGGTTATGGAGATTTGTAATGGCCAAGCCTAGGTCACATATCCATTCCTGTGATCAGGTGAGTGTTCCAACTAAACCACACAGAGTAAATGAATTCTTCCTAGAAAAGAGGGAATTCTGTTCCCAGGAGAATGGGAGAAGGGGTACAGGACCAAAAACAGTGAATTTCTCATTTTACAGATGAGGGAACAGACTAGTAGTATGGTAGTTTAATAGTTAAGCACGGAGGCTCTGGAGTCCCACCCACTTGGGTTCACTTCCTTGGTCAGATTAACAGCTTTAGGGTCCTCATCTGTAAAATGGGCATACCTGAAGATAAAGGCCAAGAAATAAAAAATGGACAGTAATTATAGTCTCTACCTCATAGGGTTAGTGGTCCAAGTACGGACTGAATGAGTTAATAGATGTAAAGTGCCTAGCACAGGCCTAGTAATAGGAAGCCTTCAGTAAAATGAAGCCATTTATTGTAGTTTAAGTAATGATCAAGGAACCTTAAAGATGACATATCTGGTAAGTCACTCAAGCTTCTGAATCTTGGCGGTTTCCTTCTAACTTGGGAGGCAGGGAGACAGTACACAACGGTGATTTTCCTTTCCTTTCTGTTGCAGAGTGAAGCAGCATGGATGCAGTCAGCCAAGTCCCCATGGAAGTCGGGCTTCCCAAGCACATCCTGGACATCTGGGTCATTGTCCTCATCATCCTGGCCACCATTGTCATCATGACCTCCTTGTTGCTGTGCCCAGCCACTGCGGTCATCATCTATCGTATGCGGACTCATCCGGTCCTCAGTGGGACTGTCTGAGGACCTTCCAGGAGCACCAGGTGAGGGATGAGGACAGTAGTCCCTCCCGCAACCTGTCCCTGTTCTCAGAAAAGTAGAGCAGCGGGAAGGACTTTGGAGCTGGGACCTCAATTCTGGTTTTGATTCTGCCACTGACCAGCTATGTGAATTTGGTCGAGGGTCCTAACTCTATGAGTCCCAGGTTCCTTCTCTTTCAAATGGGGATTGTGTTCCCTGCCCTTCCTACCTCATGGGGTTGTAAGAACCAAAGGACTTAGTGGAGCTGAAAGCTGTTTGCGAGCAGTAAAGTCACCACAGATGTACAAGTGCGATGCTGAGTGCTGAGCAGCTTTGAAGAACCAAAGAGCCTAATTGCTGGTGATGGCCTCAAAGGTAGTGAGGGAGACCCTGGGGTCACAGCAGCCTTTGCCGGTGCCCCTCAGGTCGAACCACGCCAAAGGCACCGTGTCCTCATTCCAAGGGGCCAGTGATACATTGGCTCAAAGTTATTTTCTTTAAGGTGCCTTGTGTTTTCTCAGTTGGGAGGGAACTGAGCATGGCAGGGGGAGGGAGATGGGTAGGACTTCCCAGAACCTTCTCTGTGCCGGAATCTCTGCCCCTGTGTAATCTGGAGGAGGGCTCTGCCACCTATTGGCAATGACAAGGGGGTTGGGGTGATGGGCTTCTTTCTGCACTGGACTCTCGTGTCTCTATTAGCTTTGGACACTCAAGCAATGTTGGAAAATGCAGGGTGGCTGAGTTCCTTGCCCACCTTTCAGGATCTCCAGCCCCCATCCCCTCATGTGCCCCACACTAGAGGAGGCCGTATCCCTCTGCCCAGGTCCTGCTACAGTTAGCTCCGAGTATACTCCCTTCACTCCCTCCCATCAGCACTGCAGCCAATCCAAGGTACTTACATTTTAAGAGATGTTCCCAGGAGTTTTGGAACCAACTCAAAACAATGATGGTTATTGTAGATGTTATGATTTATATTTATATAGAGATATTTCTGGACCATGCAAGCTCTTTGATATCAAAATCAAGAGCATCTGGGGATTTATTAAATTATGTACAAAGATAGCACAGACAACAGGATATTATTTTGCGAAAACGCAGCTTTTTACTTTGATCTGATTTCATTGATGTACACAACCAGGTCTTTCTTTAAAGAGCACCTATTAAACTCAGAACTCAGGTAAAAGGATTCCACTGAATTTATGGGCCTTAGGCACAATTTGAATGTAGGAACAGAAAGGGGAAGAGAAGAATCAAGTTAATTTCCAGGGTTCTAGCTCCAGCAAGTGAGTGAAGGTGTGCAGTTTACATAGACAGATAATGCAGGGGGGAAGACCAAATTTTCGATGTGAGATAATGAATTTAGTATTGGACATATTGAGTCTGAGGTGCTTTGATATTCAGGGGGACACTTTCAGGATGCAGTTGGAAATCTGGGTCTATTCTTGGGAAGGATTTAGGGCCGTGGTTATGGTTTGGGGGATTATCACATATGGTAGATCTGCTGTACAGGAGGACAGGATCAGAGTGTACAGACTGAGAGGAATGAGGTGCTAGATGCAGAACTTGGAGGACACTAAATAGTGGAAGGGGAATTGGGGGGGAAGCAAAACAAGGAGGTTGAAAAGGTTCTGTGATGTGAGGTATTTCAATAGGGGTGCTGTCATATTTTGTGGGTGAAGGAATGAGTGGGAGGTCAGGAATCTGAGACAGTAAGAACAGGCAGCCCTTTTCAGAACTAGCACTGTGGCATAGAGCTAAGAGTTAGAGGAGGGTGTCAGGTTTTTGCAGAAGTAGTAATTCCCTAAGGTGCCTGGTTTTGCAGTGTTAATCAGAATTCTAGCATCCCCTGCCTTTCTGCTCCTACAATCCTTTTAATGATTTTAAGTGTGTAATTCCCTATATTAAAGCCTATTTAACTTACAGTGTATACCTTGATTGATCCAGATGGAAGAAAAATCTATTAATTCCTATCAATTATTGACTTAGCAATTTCACATCCAAGTCTACCATGTGATTCAGCAGCGGTGGGGGAAGAACTGTGTTAATGAGAGGCAGATGGTCTTGGAGAAATAAGATGCCAAGGAACTGGTGGTCTCAAGGAGATCTCAGAGAGATTGGTGGTGATGGCATGAAAACTTTGCCCAACAGTTTCTGAAATAATACTATAAGGATAGTGACATAGTTATGTGAACATCATCCAAAGGTATGAGACAACGTATAGTGGTTTTTGAAAAGAGAATGAAAATACAAATTTCAAATCCAAATTTGTTGGCCATTTTGAAAAATAAAGGGCTTGTAGTAAATAACAGTTTAAAATATTATAGTTATTGAAATTACTGCTTACATTATGTTATTTAGTTGTGTGGAATGATTTAAATAAAAAAAGTAAAGAGAATGTATGTGTGCCTATAGGTAAGAACAGTACATGAACATATTTTCCATATGCTCCCGATACATGTCAATTCATGTTTCCACATTTAACACTTTACTCTCCTTACTGGAGTTAGCAGAAATAACATTGTGGAAGAGAAAGATGTTTGGTTAATCAGAGCACTATTTCTTGTAATAACTAAAGAGCATTAATAACCCTTCTTCCAAACTCCCCCCTCCCCAACCCTAACTCCAGAAATAACCAACTAATTTGACAATTACTATAAGAAAAAATGAGAAACAATTGCAATATTTATGTAGTCATAGAGAAATGATCTGGTAAATATGGTGCAAAAAATGGAATGAAACATAGCAACTGAGCACTATCTATTATAATGGTAAGCAACAAAAAGTAAAATACAAAATTGTACCTTCGCAGTGGCACCTCCAGAATTTTTATATAATGGGCCAAGGTTGGTAATATAGTTGGAAAATGGAACATGTACTGCTATAATTTTTCATAGCCCTTTTTGTAAGACTTGGAACAGTTCAACTGCTCATACAAAGAAATTTGGAGGTGCTGCAGATAGAGATACTACTTAGAATATATATGCATCCAAACAAGATGGGAAGGAGAATAGAGAAGATTAAGAGGACTTTATGGAGGCAGTGAGATTATGGTGACCATTTCTGTGCATTTGATTCTTCATTAGTTACAATTGTCATGAATGCACGTGTTGTCAATAAAACCATGAATACATGTATTGTCAATTTGTCACTAATAAAATTATTTCTGTGGCATTTTGTTCCATTTCTTGTTACAGGGGTAATTTCTGCTGTTGTATTTCAAATGTAACTGGATTCATCAGATTTCTTTCTTCAACCAAACCCGTGTCTTTGGAAACCATCATTCCAAGGGCATGCCTCTACATATATCTGCCTAGTCCAAGGGAATGCAGTTTGGGAGATTGTGTGTGTATGCGTATGCACACTCCTATGTGTATACGTTAAAGTGTAACATGATCCACCTGAAATGCACATGCAGCCTTTCATGTTATTTACTAATCATCCATTTCATGATAAACATGTTTGGAAATAAATTTTGTAGCACTACCTCCCAAATACACAGCAAGTCTTATTTCCTTCTAGTTTCTAGTAATAGTATTCAGTACTGTCACTAATAAGAATTATTTTAAATTTGCGGATGGAAAGTTTCGTCCTTTCCATCCACAAATTTAGTGTTTTTCCTTGAAGGCAATGGTTCTCAAGCTTTAGTTTGCCGCAGAATCACCTGGAGAGCTTTTATAAATGCAAAATCCTGGTCCCTATTCACAAAGATTCTGATTCAGTGAGTTTATGATACAGCCAAGAATTCTGCATTTTTAAGGCAGCATCCTATCCTTTAAGAAACATTGCACTGAAATATCTGGGAACTTTGTTTCACTGTGACAGTTGTCTAGAATTTAAACCTTCTTAAATTGCCAGCTGGAGGAAAACCTGGAAAATTTTTTGATTGACAAAGCAATTCAAACCCATGAAAAGCAGTAGACTGGGAATTGGTGGGTGTAGGACCTTGGCTCTGTGTGTCCCTAGACTCTACCGAGCCCTTCTGAGTCTGGTTTCCTGGTCTGTGAAATGTGCAGTGTATGGGAATTAAATGAGAAAATCGTTCCATGCTCTTAGGGTGAATGAATGTGAAGAACTTTTAGGCAGTCCACCAGATGGCGGTACAACTCTTTTTCAAATGGAGTGGTTCTTCTACAGAAGTTTTGAGTGTTAACCCTATCACATTCCTAGCAGATCAAGATTTTAATCTTTACAGTTCTGGTTTCAGAGACTCTGGAGGTAGCACAGGGGTACCCCCTCTGTAACAGTCAGGTTGCCAGTTGTTGCCTGTTCGGGAGTATTTCTCCTGTGTGGTCCTGGACTACCTGCAGCAGATTCGCCCAGGAGCACTTGTTTACACATGCAGCTTCCGGGGCCCTGTCTGAGACATTCTGACTGAGAATTCCTGGGAGAGGGTCTTGAGTATCTGCTTTCAAAAACAATCCCTGAGTGGTCAGCGAGCAGATTAAAGTTTGAGAGCCACGTGTCAGTGAAAAGGAGTTCGCTTCTTGCTGAAGCCACCTCTTAATAGCCGTTCTGTTAGAATTCTTCCCTTAGTGAGAGCGTGAAACCAGGACCCAGGGATGCTACCCTGCCTTCTTGGGGCCACACTGAAGAGATCAACTTCCTTTTCCTTCTGACAGTCTGAACATTTTGAAGGTAGCTATTGTGAGACTTTCCTCACTCCCCTCCCCATCTTCATGGGGGGTGGAAAAGAATTCACCCTTTGCTGTTATCCTCCCTGCTGCCCTTCCCAGGAAACAATACAACCAGAGATTAAGAGCAAGGGCCTGGAGAATCTTGGCTTCACTATTCGCTTTTTTCGCGGGCAAGTAACAAACTCCTTGAACCTCAGTTTCCTCATCTCTAAAATAGGGGTGAAAATAAGTATACGTAACCTCAAAGGATTGTTATGAGTATTAAACGAGAGTCACGAATGCAAGGTGAAAAGTAAAATGCAGCAAATACTCAAGAAATGTGATCTATTAATTATAATGAGCCTCAGGGTCTGTATCTGTAAAATGGTGATAGTAGCTACTTCTGAGCGTGGGGAGATTAGATGAGGTAATAGAAGTAAAGGAGTTGGTCAATGTCTGGCTTACAAGAGGCTTTCAATAATGGTAACTATAAGATGGCCCCTAATGGTGTGGGATTTTAAAAATCACTAAGGTAGTGAGATTAGCAGAAAGTTTCCTTTCTGGCGTTCTGTAGGTTTGGACTTAGAACAAGTATAAAACTTGTACCTCTTCTATATTAAGCTCATTTCAGAAAATATTCCATAACTCATAATTATTTCATATTTCCTAATCCACAATTATTTAATAAAACACAAAGTTTTCAATTTTTTTTTTTCTCACAGAAATTGCTTTCTAAATTTTTTTTTTCTTTTTTTAAAGAGATGGAGTCTGCTTTTGTTGCCCAGGCTGGCCTCCGACTCCTGGGCTCAAGCGACCCTCCTGCCTCAGCCTTCTGAGCTGCTGGGACTGCAGGCGCACGCCACTGCGCCTGGCTGCTCTCTAAACTTTTAAGACTGCAAAAGAACATTTCAAATGTTTCAGTAAGATAAAGCTCAAGTTAGGCCGTTACATAATTCTTGAGAGAGAGAGAGAGAGAGAGAGAGAGAGAGAGAACTGAAATTGTGAAATGGTTGTTGCTGGGCTTTTTGGCTGAGCTCAAGTGAGACTGTGAAATGAAATGATGGTAATAATAATATTCCCTCTGAAATTCTTCACGCCAAAAGTTGGAGAAGCAACTTTGAAATTGTCCCAATCACACGAAGTGTTTAATTGAAGTGTATGAGAGGCTCTTTAATCTCGTAAAGATTTACATGGGAGGAAAAACGTTTCTGTTTGGCAGGTCTATAATAACATTGCTGTTAAAAATTATACACATTATTGTATATATTTTAAAATCTGGACCGCTACAGTTATCGAGTGAATTGTTGAAATGCACAAACTTTTGTTCAAGCAGACTGGATTCCCGCCTGGCTCCACCAGCGTGTGCCCTGCAGGAAGTGACGGCTCAGTCTCGTTGCCCTGTCTGTGGAAGGCGAGCGCACGCTCGTCCCCACGGGGCCGCCACAGGCTTAGCTGGGGTGTAGCTGGAACGTTTACAGAGAGCCTGGCCAGTAGTAAGTGCTCAGTGCTTATGTGTTAGCTAAAATGCAGGAGGATCATTAGCACTACTTTGAAGAACATAGGCATAGGAGGAAGCACATCTTCCCAGTTGGTCTCACTACACTGATTTCACCCAAACACCTCATGAAACCTTCTGAGGGCAACAACAGGAGAGTGGAAATGGCAGAAGGGACTGGGGTTGGGGAGGGTAAGAGACAGCTAAACAGTCTGAGGAGAAATTAGGAATTAACATGAAATCTAATTCAAATAACTCTATTATCCTCATTTCCTATTTACATTTTTTTCTTAAAGTTATTTTACTTTAGTGGTCAAGTTTTACTTCTCAGATTTGTGACTTAGCATATTAAAGAAAAAAAACCCAGATTATATTACTGTACAATGGGACTTTAGCAATGGTTGGAACTCAGTGTCAATGAAATGAAGACACAGGCAAATGGAGCTAGAAAAAGCATAGATACTTCACTAAAGTAGTGTTAGTAATTTTCCATTTTGACAACAAATTTCATAATGACAATTTAAGAAATATATTATCCATGAATTTTTAAATGGTTGCACCTTTAGAATTTCCACTACTAAAGTTCTTTATACTTCTATTTACCTTTAACCAAGATTTGTACCTCAGAAAATACATTTCAAATATTTGTTGTTGTTGTTAGAAAAGGTCCAATATGAATGTTGTCTCATTCTACATAGCAATTGTTTGGGTAATATATAATGAAGAACTTGTACTACCCTAAAGATGAAGATATTTTGAGTCCTAGGGACGGAGTAGCAACTGGTCAAAGAATGATCTGTGGAATCTCTGGACATAAGGGCAGTAGATCACTCTTAATATTTTCCTTTTCCAAACTTAGTACTAAATTATTTTGAATTTATGGGAAGTTAAGCTAAGTGAACAACTTTTCATTTTGTTGCAAGGAGCCTACCACTTTCAAAAGGGATGCATATACTGTCTCGGTGTAGTGGGTTTAATGGTGGCCTCCCAAAAGATATGTCTACTTCCTAAATCCCAGAACCTATGAATGTTAACTTGGGAAAAAGGTCTTTGTAGATGTCATTAAGTTAGGGATCTCCAGATGAAGAGGTAATCCTGGATTATCTGGGTGGGTCCTAACCCAATGATAACTGTCCTTATAAGAGACACATCAAGGAGAGGTGCACAGAGAGAAGAGGAGGCAGCAATGTGACCCCGGAGCCAGAGATTGGAGTGATGTGGCCACAAACCAAGGAAAGCTTGGCACCACCAGAAGGTGGAAGAGGCAAGGAATGTGTTGTCCCCTACAGCCTCTGGAGGGAGTGTGGCCCTGCTGACACCCTGCTTTTGGACTTCTGGCATCCAAAACTCTGCAAGTCTAAATTTCCATTTTTTTTTTTTTTTCCTGTCACAAAACAGCCTCTGACAAATTTCTGTTGTTTTAAGCCACCAAGTTTGTGGTAATTTGTTATGGCAGCCACAGGAAACTAATACACTTGGTAAGCTGTTGTGGGATGAGAGTTTCCTCACCGTTGCATGAACTGATTAAGAATTCTAAACAGTAAACATTGGATAAGGGGAGATGATGTGATAGCCGTTAGAAAGGGGGGAAAAAGGAAAATGGGGAAAAAAGAGAGAAAAGGAAGGTTGATAACCAGAATGTGAGTAAGGAGATGGAGTAGGGGGGAGAGTGCAGCTTTGTCAGGCAGCCAAGGAGAGTATGGACTGAGGAGAAAAATAGTTGATGTCCCCAAATATATTTTAATTCTAGGGAGTTACTCTGTCTGCTCATATTTCACTCAAATCCCTTTATGTGTGTGTGTGTGTGTGTGTGTGTGAGAGAGAGAGAATAGGTAAATATTTTACCTCAGAAAAAGCCTCTCAGAGAAAGTTTCTGGATAAGATACAATACTTTGATAATATTCCCTTAAGAAATATTAAGTTAGGGTGTTGTCCTTATTTAATGTTTAGAAATGTAAGAGGTTTTTACATAAATATGTTACTTTGAAAGTAAGTTTTCCTAACCATTCAATAGAATTTTCTGTTATAAAACTTTTATTTTTATCTATTTTTCCTCATAAAAATATTTTCTAAACATTTACTGCAAGTTCCTTCTTAAATATTTCTATTAACTCAAAGCCTAGTAATGCACTAGAACAATTTTCTACCTAAAATCAGGGAGTGAAAATTGGAATAAAAGATGTGATATATGATGGTTAATTTTATGTGTTAATTTGACTGGGCTAAGGGATGCCCAGATAGCTGGTAACACATTATTTCTGGGAGTCTCTGTGAAGGTATTTACAGAAGAGATTAGCATTTCAATTGGTAGACTGAGTACAGAAGATCACCCTCACCAATGTTGGGGGGATTATCCAATCCACTGAGGGGCCAAATAGAACAGAAAGGTGGAGGAAGGGTGAATTTGCTCTCTTTTCTTGAGCTGGGACATCTATCTTCTCCTGCCCTTGGACATCAGACTTACAGGTTCTCAGACCTTCCGACTTGGACTGAATTACCCACTGGCTTTCCTGGTCCTCCAGCTTGCACATGGCACATTATGGGACTTCTTGGCCTCCGTAAGCACGTAAGCTAATTCCCAAATCTCTGCCTCTGTCTGTCTTTCTCTCTCTATGTGGAGATTTATTACAGAACTAATAGGATATATCACTGGTTCTGCTTCTCTGGAGAATCCTAAAACGTGAAGTTAAAAAAGATTAAAATAAAAAGAAAAAAATGAAAATGCTTCAAAATGTATTTTAAAACTTCTACTTCAAACTTAAGAAAACATGATTTCTTGGTCATGGAAGAAAGTCTCATTCTGGAAATATGTTGAGGTATGTAAGAGATCTTTTCATTGCTTCTCAGAGTTCTTAGCACCTACAAAACCCAATTATTTTGTTTATACAATCCTATAGAAATATTACCTAACTACTAGATTTACATGAAAAAGCCTTTTTTTCCTTTTGATAGAAAACCAGCAAGGCCAGTAATTTCTGCCAGGAGAAAAGGCAGGGGAAATGACTCTCCTCACACAAATTCTTAGGTGCCCAGTTGAAAACATTCCAGAAGGAGGTGGGTCATGGATGTTTGGAAACACAAGCCTCAGAGACAGATCCCAGAAGCTTTGTGGAAAGGCCAGAAAAGCACCTAAGAAACTCACAGGAACACAGCCTTTAACAGGTGTACCTGGTAAAAGCAATTTTGCTCATCTCTTACTTCAGGAAACACCTTTTTCTTATGGAGGTGTTTTCTTTACTTTGTTAAATGAAGAAGGTTCCCTGCCTTGTCTCTCCCTTCAGTTAGTGATAAAACCTGACACTGACAAAGCTAATTGTGTGCTTGATTCAGTCGGTCACAATCAGGTGGGGGAAAGCAATAAAAACAACTTTAAAAAATTTCTCTACCAAAATTCTTTCGAGAAAAATGTTGTGATCAAGAAACTCCCGAATATGCTTCTGTACAATTGGACCAGTGAGCCGGGCCTGGCAGTGGAAAGAGGGTTGTAGGAATGAAAGCATCGCCTCATTTTCTGATTTTTGTTCCCACCTACAGGAGCTCCCACAGTGCTCTACTCTTTCTGTTCTAGGGAGAAGGCATAGAAGAGCACAACTTCTTTTCTACCAGTCCCCATCCCAGGCCTTTCCAAACTCTTTAGAGCATCCGATTGTTAGTAAACAATTTTAGCATATCGGTGGAGGCTGTGACTTTGATGTAATGTTTCTTCTCCTTGGTTTGCAACCAAGAACCATTGCATGTCTTTCAGATATTTGCAGGGACACATACTTTGCTCAAGCATATTGGTCCAGTTATATAAAGTAAATTTATGAGGCTTTTTTTTTTTTTGAGACAGGTTCTTGCTCTGTTTTCTGGGCTAGGGTGTCGTCATAGCTCACTGCAAGCTCCAACTCCTGGGCTCAAGCGATCCTCCCGCCTCAGCCTCCTGAGTAGCTGGGACTACAGGTGAGCTCCACCATGCCCGGCTAATTTTTAAATTTTTTGCAGAGACAGGGTCTTGCTATGTTGCTGAGGCTGATGTCAAACTCCTGGCCTCCAGTGGTCATCCCGCCTCGGCCTCCCAAAGTGTTAGGATTATAGGCGTGAGCCATCATTCCCAGCCAGGCCTTTAATATATTACATTGCCTTAGACCAGATAATTTTTATCTTAATTTTCTGATTATCCTGAGATGTTTCTCCCTTTACTCCTTTGAACCTTACTTGATTCTGAGTTCTTTTTTTTTTTGTATTCTCTTCTGTTTCTTACTCTTTTAAAAAAAAACCTTGATGATAATTATGTCTCTTCATTTCAAGCGATGATGTTTATTCCTTACACTGTTAGATAGTTTTTATGTAATTCTTGTAAAACTTTTTATTTTATCAAAAGTCCATGCCAACTCACATACTGGTACTGGTTTAATTTGAAAGTGTCAGGCGCGTTTATGAGGTTTGACTGTCCAGGAGCTCATAACTCCTCACTCATTCATTAAAAACAAATCGTTGTGATGGTTCCTGCTCTAATGTTTAGGGCCTTTCTTTTAACCAACTACCTGTTAATTTTTATGGTAGAAAAGACTTTTTTTCCCTCTATGATACAGAATTGAAGTACATATTTCGGAAGTTAGTATAATATAAAAATTTTACACTTTTCTTTAAGCACTGACTGGGTAATTATGGAAAATTATAAGTGTGAATTGGAGACATTTCCAGGAATTCATTTTATTAATTACAAAATGTTTTGGCTATATTCTACCCTTGTACATACACTAGAAACTTCCTTGTAAGCACATTCCATCTAGATAACTTTTGATTCTTAAGAGATCATCCTCTTTCTAAAGCTTGTAACAGTTTATGCTATGGAGGTCATGCCCAAGTCTTATCACTGTAGTCAACAGAGACAGGCAGCCTGAAAATGTACCCTATCTGGAAGTGTCCCTTTTGAGTCCATCCAAGGGTCAACCTTGCCTAGCCTCCTCTGAACAGCCTCATGTGCAATTGGACTCCACGCCTCTTGTACACTAAACCAGAACTGTGGCCAAGTCTGGTTCAGTCCTTCTGAATTTAATATTCCTGATAATCTGTCCCCATCATTGTCAATGATGCACAATTCTGGTATCTGAGTTATGGTTTGACCACCTGATGACAATATATGTTGGGTGGCAGGTAACAGGGAATATAGCCTGTGACTTATTTTGTTTGTTTGGGTGTGTGTTAGTTTGTGTCTGGAATTTGGCATTTTCTAGCTCTTGAGACTGTCATTTATATTCTATCCTTCTGACCATAGATAGGACATTCTGTGTTTATTTTTGTGTATGTATGTAATAATGTGATCCCTGTGACTCAATACCAAAGCTCTCTTCCTCCTCTGCAACTTCCAGAAGACGTTGAGGTGGGTGACCATGTGTGCACATGCATGAGTTTATTTCTTGTTATTGACAATCATAATCAAGGATTCAATACTGTCAATAACTGCTAAAATGCAATTACTATTCCAAGGATTGTTTACAATATATAATGTCTCCTACAAGAATTTCTTAATTTAATGAAATCTTTACAGAAGCAAGCAATGCACAAAAAAGTGTATGCTATGCATAATAGCAATACACAAGAAAGTGTATGCAATGCATGATAATGCAAAGATCAGCTTTCTTTAAATGATATGCTGAAATCACCAAAGGATTAAAAACTTCCAAGTTAATATACCTTCAAAAGTCTTTAAAAATCCTAAAGAAGAGAAAGAGAGTAAGTTTATTTCATTAAATGTTAGGTTATTAAGGTATAAAATAATGGCTTCTGATTGTTATTTAAACCAAGATTTAAAAATTACCCCCAATTCTTTCTGGCAAAGATAAAATAATAGTGGCCAGATTTATTCTTCCACCTTAAACAACAACACACAAAAAAACAAGACAGAATAAAGGAAACAATGCTTTCCCACACATTGAATATCAGAAAACAGCACAGTGATCCCTGAGAAATAGGAAATAATGCTGGCCTTACAACTGCCCAATTGTGGCTTTGGGAGAGTTTCTGGGCCACAGTGTAAGAAATACAAATGTCTTCATTATAATTTATTGTCTCCGGGTTTCAAATCATGCAGAGTTTATTGGTTGGTGGGGACATGGTGCCATGTTTTAAAAACCTGGACTTAGGGTCAGAGTATCTGGAATGAAGTCATGGATGCCCACTGATATCTTTTGGTTCAATCCCCTCCCTTGTAAAATAAGGATAATAGCACCACACCTTCCTATTTCACCAAAGAAATTGAGAGGAGCCTCATGGAAATTTTTTATAAATGATAAAGTTTTGTTAACATTAGGATTTAAAATTTTAAATGGGTACAATGGCTCTTGGACAACCTATTGTAATACTTGAGAGATGGGCAATAAATAGAGTCCAACTAAGCTGATTTTGGGGGTCACCTAGAAAATTTAGAAAATTTTAGATGTCAGAGTGAAAAAATTAAACACAAAAATTAGACCTTAATAATATGTTGCAAAAAAATACCCTTTGAGGTTAATATCAGGATCCTCATCTACATTTTCCCACCACAGAGTTTTATCCTATGATTTAGCACATGTTCTTTTTTCCTCTGGTCTCCTCTATACTTTATGGGTCACAGAGGGAAAGTTCTTAATACCTGGAAGGCAAAGAACAGGCAGAATATGCAGAACCAAGCAGGTGTAACCGTCACAGTGTAGACAGTGTAGAAGTGATTTCTTCACTAGACGGGTGAGAGGATGTTCTGGCTGAATTCTCCTCCCAGAGGATCTACTTAAGCACATCTGCACAAAGACTGCAAGAAGGGTTGCTATGGCCAATTAGCAGACGTGGAGTGTGGGCCAAGCAGGACTCTGAGAAACTGACAGTCTTGTCATGTTGGTCCCAAACCAAATTTCAACTTTTCCAAGAAATATATCCCATATATCTCAAGCAATAGTGATTTTACTTTACACAGCATCCCTATTATATTAAACTGGGTGGTAAGTCCAACCTATGGACCTCCAAATCTGAATGTATACAATTTAAAATTCCATATAGACCCTGTCATTATTGATTCAGCATCTATAAAGAGTTGGGACTAGGCATCTGTATTTTAACTAGTTTACCCATGTGAGTTTTATACTACAGTCTTGGTATTGGCAAAACAGTTTTGCTTTCAATCTAATGATATTCTGTAGTATAACTGTAGATGTTGGTACATTTGAATGTGTCAATAAGAGACAAGAAGTAGAGAGGTGATAGTTTTATATTTCCCTGTACCTCTCAGACCCAACCAGAGGTGGTTTGTCCACTTTGTACAATATACCAACATATTTTAAGATTGGCACTGGCTAATGACAGCAAGTACAGATCTAGTGTACCAGGATAGAAATGAAAAAAAAATTAGAACTAGCATAGCATTTGAAGCAATGAGGAATTTTTATTTTGGAGAAATGAAATTTTAATGGGGACTGCATATTTTTTCCCTTATTGTTTGGATCCTCTTAATTGGAAAATAGAGTGAACTTCTGTTATATTATTAATGGTCAGACAGACTCTGGTGACTGAATGCATCATGAATACAGACCTAAACTCAAGATAATCAAAGCTTCTTAACAATCAGATGTCTACGGCAGTGGACATTCTTGCTCAGAGAGAAAGGCGTTTCCCATCAGTGGAAGTATCCCAGTAAAAGCTTGCCTGAGGAACATTGTGTGTGGTGGGGGGTGGGGGGAGTGAAGTCTCACCTAACTCTGTAAGTTGATGATTGTATAAAAATATAGTCAGTCTACCTTGGGTTTAATTTACTTCCCATTACACATATTTGTTTGGAGGTCAATTAGAAATGTCTAATGTGAAAAATACAAAATGAAATCTGGTAGTGCCAAAATATGACAAATGACAAGAAGAATATAATTAGGAATATTAAAAAGAGGCATGAGTCATGAAGTTCACTAGAATTCTCTCCTAATACTGGGATATTCTTATTTTCATTTATACTTTCATTTATAAGATGGTTATATTCTTATTTTCATTTATACTTTCAAGTCTATTTCTCCCACCTTCACAGAAAATATTACATTCTGCCTTGAATTAGAGGTTTTCCCTTTAAATCTTTTTATATATGTGGAGTATACCTGTAGGCTATATTGATGATAGTTAAATTTTTGGATCAGAAGTTTTATAGATGTCCTAAAATTTGATAGAAAAACCAGCATTTATTAATTGAAACTGAAGGACAGGCTTTAGAGGAACTATAGGTTCCCTAAAATTTTATATACCATTTGAAGTGTGCAAGCGCATGTGTAGATATCTGTCTTTATATTAGATTCTAAAAGGAGGTTTTTGTTTAAGCCTGAGGATGGTGATTGTATATAGTTCCTCTCACCAGTATGTGTGAGTAAATGGTAAGCAGGGTGGCTTTGAAAAACAATGTGTGTACTAATTCTCCCCCATAAGTCAGTTAGTCAATATACCTGAGGTCATTTTATGTATTGATATTACTTTTTACTATTTTATCATTGCTTCTTACCCTAAACTTACTTGTCAGTAGCTCCCCCACCCCAACCACACAGTGTTCTGAATAGAAATGGAAAGAAGAGGATAACTATACAACATGTTCCGGTTTGGGATGGAGAGAATGTAGCATTTGGTTGGGCAAAGGGTAGATATTGACTCTGAGACATTAAGGATACTGACAGAGGTTGAGTCACTAATATCAGATATTACTTAATGGTAATGTTTTAAAGGAGAGAGCCACCACTCTGGCATCACTCTGGCAGGTGCATGTGTTTTTCTTCAGACTGACCTGGTTGCCAAGTTGCAATAAATGATGACGTCAGTGTGTTCCAATGCTCCTGAGTGGAAGATCCACACTCAGTGGGTGCTTGGCAACAGATGTGGACAACAGCTTCTTCTGAGAGCTCTTTCTTATTCTTGTCTTTCTCAATCTGGAACAGAGAAAACAGGCTTGGAAATAGCCATAATCCAGAATCAGAGTTTGGACAGACCATGTACATGAGTGTGAACAGTGCAGGCGCTGTGGAAAAAACAATCAGTCTGGGACAGATCATGGCTGAACGGCCTCTATTTCCTCTGTCTGTGAACGAGAGCCTCCAGCCTGGCTCTCAGAGTTTTTACTGGAAGTGATGGTGAAGGAAGAAAGCCCAGGAATTTCAGGTATAGAGAATGGAGTATAAAAATGCTTGAATGGGTTGACCAATTAAAAAAGGAGAAAGGGATATGGAATTCGGGGAAGAATGTCTGAGTCGTGTGTGTGAAAGAGAAGGGGGATTCAGAAAGCCAGGGCTTTGGACAAAGAGGTGCAACAGCTGGAGAGAAGAAAGTCCAAGTCTAAGAAAAGCTCAGGCAACATGGAAGGAGGGTTAGGAGATAAGATCCAATGGGGGGGAAAAAGAAGAGGGGAATTACACAGGGTTTTTCTTCTTTTCCAGTGGTAGAAATTAACTATGATGAGGAAGAGCTTCTAAAAAATGGAGATAGGATAATGTCAAGATAATGGGAGCAGATAGATATGAAGAAAGTAGAGAGATGGACTCAAATGAAATAATGCTAGATATGTATCTAGTATGAAGAAATAAAGAGCTGGTAAAGGAAACTATGTAGGCAAATATAAAAGCCAGCATGGTTGTATTTTTGGTTTGTAATTCCTCTTTTATTTTCCTATATTATTTAAAAAACAAATGCATGAAACAATAATTATAAATCTGTTAATGGGTACATAATGTATAAAGATGTAATTTGTGAAATAGCAACATGAAGGAGAGGGACAGAATGTATAGCAGCAGAGTTTTTGTAAGCTATTGAAGCTAATTTGGTATTAATTGAAACATTTTTGTTATAAATTTAAGATGTCAATTAAGGAACAACTAAAACTACTAAGATGACCAGCTAAAAATATACAGGAAAGGAAATGAGCAGGGAATCAAAATGGTATACCACACACACAAAAAAACAATTAAATACAAAAAAGGCAGTGATGGAATAACTGAGAAAGAAAAAAAGATATAAGATGTATAGAAATAGCAAAATGGAAGAAGAAATTCCTTTATTATCAGTAATTACTTTAAATGTAAATGGATTAAACTCTCCAATCAAAAGGTAGAAATTGACAGAATGGATAAAAAACTGATCCAACGATATCATCTCTAAAATGGACTCACTTTAGATCCAAAGACACAATTCAAACACACAATTTTGTTCAAAGTATAAGGATGGAAATAATACTATAAACAAATAGTAACCAAAAGAGGGCTGGGGTAGTTATACTAATATCAGATAAAATAGACAAAAAAATTGATACAAGAGACAAAGAAGGACATTATATTAATATATTAATAAAAGTGGCAAATCCATGAAGGACACATTAAAATTATAAAAATATCCACAACTAACCACAGGGCATCAAACTGTAAAACAAAATGGATAGAATTGAAGAAAGAAATAAACATTTCTATCATAATAGTTGCAGACTTCAATATCTCAGTTTCAATAATGAATAGAACAACAAGAAAGAAGATCAACAATATATTATATGGAAATAGAGGACTTGAGCAACACTATAAACCAATTGAACATGAAAGACTTAACACTCCACTCAAAATCAGCATAATATATGTTTTTATCGAAGCACATGAAACATTTGTCAGGATAGATCATGTTAAGTCACAAGATAAGTTCAATAAATTTTTAAAAGATTAAAATCATACAAAGCATCTTCTCTGACCACAGTGAAATGAAATTAGAAGTCAATATAGAAAGAAAATTGGAAAATTTGCAAATATGTAGAAATTAAACAGCACATTTTTGAACAACCAAGGGGTCAAACAAGAAATCACAAGGGAAATTAGAAAATAATTAGGAATAAATGAAAACAAAGACACAAAGTAGCAAAACTTAGAGGATGCAGTGAAAGCAGTGTTCAGAGGGAAGTTTATAGCTATAAACACATATCTTAAAAAAGAGGAAAGATCTCAAATTAACATAACTTATTATTTAACTTAAGAACTAAAAAAAGAGCAAACTAAACTAAAGCTAACAGAAGGAAATAATTTGGAGTGGAGATGAATAAAATATGGAACAGAAAAACAATTGAAGGAATCAATGAAAGCAAAGTGGATTCTTTGCTGGACTAATTTAAAAAAGAGAGAAGACTCAAGTTACTAAAATCAGAAGTTAAATGAGGGCATTTTATGATCCACACAAAAATAAAAAGGATTATAAGAGAATGCTATGGACAATTATATGTCAACAAATTATATAAACTAGATGAAATGGGCAAATTCCTAGAAACACACAAACTACAAAAACTGACTCAAGAAGAAATAGACAATCTGAACAGATTTATAACAGTAAAGAGGTAGAATCAGTAATCAAACACCTCCAAAAAAGAAAAGCCCAGGACCAGACGGTTTCCTTGGTGAATTCTGCCTAACATTTGCAGAAGAATTAACACCAATCCCTTTCAAACTCTTCAAAAAATTAGAAAGGAAGGAAATACTTTCTAACTCATTCTATGAGGCTAGCACTACCCTGATAGGAAAGCCAGACAGACACCATAAGACAAGAAAACTACAAACCAACACCAGCCATGAAAATATATGCAAAAATACTCAATGAATACTAGCAAACCAAATCAAGGAGAATATTAAAAAGATTATACACTATGACCAAGTTGAATATATCTCAGGAGTGCAAGGGTGGTTCAACATATGAAAATTAATCACTCTAATATACTACATTAATAAAATGAAGGGACAAAATGCATGACCATCTCAACTGATGCAAAGCATTTGACCAAATCCAATACCTTTTCATGATAAAAATATTCAACAACTAGAAATAGAAGGGAGCTTCCTTAATATGATCAAGAGCATTTATGAAAGACCCATAGCTAACATCATAATCAATGATGAAAGAATGAAAGCTTTGCCCTAAGTACAGGAACAAGACATGATGCCTGCTTTTGCTATTTCTATTCAGCATAGTATTAGAAGTTCTAGACAGGGAAATTAGGCAAGAAAGGGAAAATAAAGGCATCCAAATTTTAAGGGAAGCAGAAAAACTATATTTGCAGATGATATGATCTTATAGATAGGAAATCCTAAAATATATATACACATACACACACAATTAGAGCCAATATAATTAATACTCAAAAATTAGTATTTTTTGAGTAAAAATTAGTATTTTTTGAGTATGTTGTGGTAAAATTTGTTTCTACACACTAGCAATGAACAATCTAAAAATAAAAACAAAATAAAATAAAATGAAATAAAAAAGAAAGCAATTTCATTTATAATAACATCAAAAGAATAAAATACTTGGAAATACATTTAAACAAGAAGATACAAAATGTGTACACTGAAAACTATAAAACATTGCTGAAATTAAAGACCTAAATAAATGGAAAGTCATTCCATGTTCCTGGAATGGAAGAATAATACTAAGAAGACACTATACCTAAAGCAATCTATAGATTCAGTGCAATCCTTATCAAAAGCCTAATGGCCTTCTTTGCAGGAGTGGAAAAGCCAATCTTCAAATTTATATGGAATTGCAAGTGACCCTAAATAACCAAACAATTGTGAAAAAGAATAAATTTGGAGGACTCACACTTCCCAATTTCAAAACTTACTACAAAGCTACAACAATCCAAACAATATGGCACTGGCATAAGGACTGGCACATAAACCAATGGAATAGAATTAAGTGTCCAGAAAAAAACCCATGACCTACAGTCAATTGATTTTTGACAAGGAGCCAAGACTATGCAATGGGGGAAAGAATACACCAAATGGTGTTGGGACAACTGGATATTCACATTCAAAAGAATGAAGTTGTACCTTTACCTTACACTATTTACAAAAATTAACTCAGATTGGATAAATAATAACATAAATAAATAACATAGAAGTTAAAACTATAAACCTCTTAGATAACAACACAGGAGTAAATCTTCATGACCTTGGGTTTGGCAATGGTTTCTTAGATATGACACCAAAAGCACAAGCAACAAAAGAAAAAAAATAGATAAATTGGACTTTATCAAAATTTAAAAAATTGTGCATCAAAGGACATTATCAAGAAAGTGAAAAGGCAACCCCCCGAATGAAAAAACAATTGGCAAATTATTTATCTGATAAGGGACTTATATCTAGAGAAATCTTAAAACTCAGTAATAAAAGACAAACAACCCAATTAAAAAATAAACCAAGAGTTTGAATAGACATTTTCCAAAGAAGATATACAAATGGTCAACAAACACATGAAAAGATGCTCAATGTTGTTAGTCCTTAGGGAAATGCAAATCAAAACCACATTGAGTTACCACTTCATACCCACTAGGATGGTAATAATAATGATGACGTTGATGATGTAACCATCAAGTATTGGTGAGGAGGCAGAGAAATTGAGACCCTCATACATTGCTGATGGGAATGTAAATTGATGCAGCTGCTATAGAAAACATTCTGGTAGTTTCTCAAAAAATTAAACACAGAATTCCCGTATGACTCAGCAATTTCACTCCTAGGCATATACTCTTGTTGAAGATTGGTGTTGAAACAAAAAAGTGTACATGAATGTTCACGGCAGTACTATTCACAATAGCCAAGATGCAGTGGCTGATGAATGGTTAAACTAAATGTGTTAAATTCATGCAATCGAATATTATTCTGCCATAAAGAGAATGAAATGCTTATACATACTGCAACATGAATGAACCTTGAAAATATTATGCTAAATGAAAGAAGCCAGACACTAAAGACCATATATTGTATGATTCCATTTATATGAAATATTCAGAATAGGCAAGTCTATAGTGACAGAAAACCCATTAGTGGTTTCAGGGGGTTGGAGGAGGAGATAACAGGAAGTGACTGCTTAAAGGGTACAGGTATCCTTTTGAGGTGATGAAATGTTCTGGAATTTGATAGTGGTAATGGTTGTACAACACTGTGAATGTACTAAATTCCACTGAATTGTATATCATACAATGGTTAAAATGTTGACTTTTATGTGTATTTTATCACAATAAAAAATCAATTGGGAAAATATTTATGATGTTTAATCACACAAATATGTAAATATTCTTAATCACATAAAATCCTCTAAAAACAAGAACAACTGAATAGAAAAATGAGCAAAAGACTGTTCACAGAAAATTAAAATAAAATTGATTTTATATAGTTAAAAAGGTGCAGCATCTTTCTTATAAGACAAATGTAAATATAATTATACTGAGATAATGTCTTATTTATCATAAGCATAAATGCAAAAAATGATTAATGACATACCTATTGGCAAGTGCATGGAGAGACAGGCATTATTATACACTGATATTGAGAAAGCAAAATTCTATAAACCCTATGGAGAAAAATGTGACAATATTAGCAAAATTACATATGTACCTAACTCTGATACTGGAATCCAGATTTTTGGCATCTACTGCAAAGTGACACTGACAAAATAGTGATATGATTTATGTTCAAGGATTGTCACTGAAGCATTATTTGCAAGAGCAAAAAGACTAAAAATGATCAACGTCCTTCAACTGGGGTCTTACTGAATAAAACTATGTAACTCATGGAGTTTAGAATCTAACAGAACTTACTGTTGAAAATGGGTAAATTTCTTACTATCTGAGAGATTCACTTTCCTCATCTTTAAAATTACAATAGCAGTAACAAACCAATTAACTAAGTCATTTGACATTGTAAGTAAGTAATGATATGGGGAGATCTCAACTTCTGTTTTGTTTCTTTTTTATAACCAATCTTTATTTGTCCATGCAGGTCATATATTAAGCATGAAATAGGATAGAATATATAGTAGTCCCTCCTTACCTGCAGGGGATATGTTCCAAGACTTTCAGTGGATGCCTGAAACCTCAGATAGTACCAAACTTGATTGCTGTCAATCAGAACGTGTTTCTATCCATGTCTTCCACTGACAAATGCAATGCCTTTTCATCTTAACTAAGTACTTGTCACTTACTGTGGCTGTAACTTTTACAGTTTGAGATGCAAGAATAAAAGTAACATGAATCTCTTAGTTACAGTTTCACAGATAGAAGATCTTAGCAACCTCAGCATATGATTTTTTCTCCTCAAGTCAAGAATTTTCACCTTTTCACTTAAAGGAAGCACTCTACAACTTCTCTTTGGCATATCCAAATTGCTAGAATCACTACTCTTTCATTTTGGGGCCATTATTAAGTAAAACAAGAGTTACTTGAACATAAGCATTGTGATATCATAGCAGTTGATCTAATAATTGAAACAGCCACTAAGTGACTAATAGGCAGGTAGCGTCTATAGCGGGGATACTCTGGACAAAGGGATGATTGATTCATGGTGGGGTGCAGTGAGATTTCATCACCCTATTCAGAATGATGTATGACTTAAAATCTGTGAATTGTTTATTTCTAGAATTTTCCATTTAATATTTTTGGATCACGGTTGACCATGGGTAACTGAAACTGCAGAAACCACAGAAAGCAGAACTATGGATAAAGGAGGACAATTGCACATCACATTAACAGAATGAAGGACAAAAATCATATCATATCAATAAATGCAGAAAAAGTATTTGACAAAATTCAACCTCGTTTCATGATTAAAAAATCCTCCAACAAATTGGATATACAAGAAATATTACTCAACAAAATAAAGGCCATATATAACAAACCTATACCTAACATCATACTCAATGGTGAAAAGCTGAAAACTTTTCCTCTAAGATCAGGAAAAGACAAAGATGCCCACTCTCACTTCTTGTATTCAACATAGTCCTGGAAGTCCTAGCCAGTCCAATTAGGCAAGAAAAATAAATAAAAGTCATCCAAATAGAAAAGGAAAAAGTGAATTTGTCTCTGTTTGCTGATGGCATGATCTTATATATACAAAAACCTAAAGACTCTATCAAAAAACTATTGGACCTAGTAAACAAATTCAGTAAAGTTGAAGGATACAAAATCATCATGGAAAAATCAGTACCATTTCTACACACAAAAAATGACTTATACAAAAAGGAAATTAGAAAACAATCCCAGCTGGGTGCAGTGGTTCACATCTGTAATCCCAGCTACTCAGGAGGTTGAGGTGGGAGGATATTTTGAGGCCAGGAGTTTGAGAAAACAATCCCATTTATGGTAGCATCAAAAGAATAAAATAAATTTTATTTTAAAATTTAGAAATATATTTAATAATATCATAATAAAATGAAAATTTAGGAATAAGTTTAACCAAAAAGGTGAAATATCTGTATATTAAAAATAATAAAACACTAATGAAAGAAAAAGACACAAATAAATGAAAATATATACCACATTCATGGATTGGAAGAATTAATATTGTTAAAATGTCCATACTACCTAAAGTGATCTACAGATTCAGTGCAATCCCTATGTAGAATTCCAATGTGATTTTTCACAGAAATAGAAAAAATATCCAAAAATTTATATGGATCCACAAAAGAGCCTGAATAGCCAAACCAATCTTGAGCAAAAAGAATAATGCTAGAGGCATTACATTACCTGATTTGCAAATATATTACAAAGCTATACTAATCAAAGCAGTGTGATATTGACATACAAACAGACACATACACCAATGGAACTGAATAAAGAGCCCAGAATTAAACCCAAGCATTTACGGTCATTTGATTTTTAACAAAGGTGCCAAGAAAACACCGTGGGGATAAGACACTCTCTTCAATAAATAGTGTTGGGAAAACTGAATATCCACATGCAAAAGATGAAATTGGACCTTTATCTCATACCCTATATAAAAATCAACTCAAATTAGATTAAATCCTTAAATATAAGACCTGAAACTGTAATAGTCTCAGAATAAAACATAGGAGAAAAACTCCATGACATTGTTCTGGGCAATGATCTCTTAGCTATGACCCCAATAACGGGCAACAGAAATAAAAATAGACAAATGGGAATGGATCAAACTAAAAGCTTCTGCACAGCAGGGGAAGCAGTTAATAGAATGAAGAGACAACCCATGGAATGGGAGAAAATATTTGCAAATTGTACACCTGAAAGGAGGTTAATATCTAAAATATATAAGGAACTCAAAGAACTCAATAATAAGAAAATAAATAACACAATGAAAAAAAGACCTGAATAGATGTTTCTCAAAAAGAAGTCATAGAAATGGGCAACAGGTATATGAAAAAAATGTTCAACATCAATGATTTTCAGCAAAATGCAAATTAAAACCACAATAAGATATTGTCTCACATCTGACTGTATGGCTAGTATCAAAAAGACAAGAGATAACAAGTGTTGGTGAGGCTGTGAACAAAAGAGAACCCTTGTGCACTACTGGTGGGAATGTAAATTAGTACATCCATTATGCGAAACACTAAGGAGGTTCCTCAAAAAACTATAAATATAACTACCATATGATCCAGCAATCCCACTTCTGGGTATATATCCAAAGGAATTGAAGTCAGTATGTCAAAGAAATATCTGCACTCCCATGTTCATTTCAGCATTATTCACAACAGCCAAGATATGGAAGCAACCCAAGTGTCCAAGTGGATGAATGGATAAAGAAAACAAGGTATAGATACACAATGGAATACTTTTCATCCTTAAACAAGAAGGAAATTCTGTCATTTACAACAATGTGGATGAACCTGGACTACATTATATTAAGTGAAATAAGCCAGGCTCATAAAGACAAATATTGCACAATCTCACCTATACGTGGAATATAAAAAAGTAAAACTCATGAAAACTGTAGAATGGTGGTTACGAAAGCATGAGGGGAAAGGGGAAAATGTTCATCAAAAGGTATAAAGTTTCAGTTAGACAGGAGGAATAAGTTTTGAAGATCTATTGCACAGCGTAGTGACTATAGTTAATAATAATGTAATGTATATTTCAATATTGCTAAAAGAGTAGATTTGAAATGTTCATACCACAAATAGTGATAAATATGTGATGTGATGGATATTTAATGAACTTGATTTAATCGTTCCATTGTATGTACACATCAAAACATCACTTTGTTCTCATAAATATATACAATTATTTTTTCAAGTATAAACAAAAAATATTGTCATGCTAAAAAAGGCATGTGCATACCTTTGACCTAGAAAATAATCCCACTTACTGTTTTTAGTCTAGAGAAATAATTATAGATGTATGTAAAGATTCATGCACAAGGATGTTCATCTCAATTTTTTAATAAATAATGAAAAATTGAATATAACCTAAATGTTTAATTGCAGCCACTAAAAATTATGTTTCAGAAGAATATTTAATAATGTGGAAAAAAATATGACATTAAAAAGAAAAAATTGCAAGTACAGGGATGGAAACATTAACCATTAAAAATCAATCAAATGAAACCTTTTGTAGTTATAATAATACCAAATTAGTCTTTAAGGAAGCACTACTAGTGATAAATAAATTGTTAAAAAAATTGTCAATTAAAAGCAGTATCTAAAAATTCTAATTTTATGTATAATTTCACAGCTTTAAATAAAATATATAATAGAAAAAGATGACAGAACTGTAAGAAAAAAACGAAGAAATTCAGACACATAATTGTATACCTTAACACACATCTCTCAACATTAAATAGAACAGTTAAAAAATATGACTTAACATGAATATTGGACTTATTTGAATTAAATTATATGTAACAATACACCTCAGCCTAAAGAACACATATTCCTTTTAAGTTTATACGCAACAGATATCTTTTTTTTTTTTTTTTTTGAGAGAGAGTCTCTCTCTTTCACCCGGGCTAGAGAGCTGTGGCATCAGCCTAGCTCAACAGCAACCTCCAACTCCTGGGCTCAAGTGATCCTCCTGCCTTAGCCTCCTGAGTAGCTGGGACTACAGGCTCCCACCACCATGCCTGGCTAATTTTTTCTATTTTTTAATAGAATAATAATTTTTTCTATTTTTAATAGAGACGGAGTCTTGCTCTTGCTCAGGCTGGTCTTGAACTCCTGACCTCAAGAGATCCTTCCACCTTGGCCTCCCAGAGTGCTAGGATTACAGGTGTGAGCAACCACACCCGGCCAACAGAGATCTTAAAAGACCACATACTGGGCCAAAAAAGAAAGCTCACCAGAATTTTAATGTATCAAAATCATAGTGATTATTTTCTCTGTCAACAGCGGAGTTAAACTAGAAATTTTTATTAGAATGACATTGAAAAAAAAAGCTTATAAGTTTGGAAATTACACAATCCATTGCAAAATAATTCCAAAGGAAATTACAGTGCATATTATAAAATGTTTTATATTGAACAATGATTAAATATAGCATATTAAATTTATGGATTGCAGCTAAAGGTGTGCCAAGTATATGCTGTCATACCTATATTAGAAAGAAAGAAAAATCACATAAAAACTGTCACAACCAATATTATCGGATCTCTGGAAAATTGTCAGAGTTGAGCAACAACAAAGTGAATGCTAGCTAGATCAAGTAAAAGGCAATAAAAAGGGGTGGAAATTAGCAGGCGTTCCTCAAAAACATTGTAATACAACAAAACAATCCACATCAACCTGGTGCAAAATATTACAACTGAGGGAAGTAATAGAGCATCAAAAGCATCAAAGGAAAAGCGGGAGACTGAGTCTCTTTAGGAAATTAGGGCCTTCACAAGCGCCTATGTGTACGTACTAGGAAATTAGAAAGTCATGTGCATGCTCAGGACAGGACATATGCTCAGAGAAAGCTTGAGAAAAAACACTACTATTTTTTTAGGTGCCTAAAAAAATTAAAAATGAAACTATCACATGATCCAGCAATGCCCTGCTGGATATATATCCAAAGGAAATGAAATTAGTATGTCAAAGAAATGTCTGCACTCCCATGTTCACAGTAGCATTATTCACAATAGCCGAGATATGGAATCCACCCAAGTGTCCATCAGTAGGTGAATGGATTAAAAAATGTGGTATACACACACAATGGAATACCATTCAGCCACAACAAAGAAGAAAATCCTGTCATTTGTGACAATCATGGATAAGCCTGGAGGACATCACGCTAAGAAGCCAAACACAGAAAGAAAAGCTACCTCATGATCTGACCTATATGTGGAATCTAAAAAAGTTGAACTCATAGAAAAAGATAGTAGAATGGTGGTTTCCAGGGACTCAGTAAGGGGTAGGAATAGGGGAGGTATTGGTCATAGGACACAAAATTTCAGTTAGATATGAGGAATAAGTTCAAGAGAGCTATTGTATAACATCATGACTGTAGTTAATAACAATGTATTTTTTCTTGAAAATTGCTAAAAGGTATGTAAGTGTTCTCACAAAAAGTGATAAATATGTGTGAGGTATTATATACAGGATGTCCCAAAAGTTGCCATACATGGGGAAAATGGGAAATTGTAGCTAAATGTACCTTTATTTACAAAATATTCCTACCAAATTTTACAGAAATTTTCCTTTGTATGGAGACTTTTGGGACACCCTGTATATTTTAATTAGCTTAATTTAGCTGTTGCACAATGTGTACGTATTTCAAAACACGTTGTACATAATAAATATGTACAGTTTTTACTTGTCTATTTAAATAAATAAAATTGAATGTATATAATTAAAGAGGAAGAAGAAGAAGAGAAAAAGAAGAAGAAACAAATCTGAGAAGACCTTCAGCTTGCACCTCTGCCTGCTGGTAGGTCAGTGCAAGCTTGCAGTGAAGGCTGAGGCAGAGTTTTAAACAGCCTGTTTAAGCGTCGAGGGAGTGCCCTAGCACCACGGTAATCTGCAATGATTGGGGGAGGGTTTTCTCCTCCCTTCTTTCTTTCTTTATTTTTGGGAAGGGAATCAACTAAACACAGAAGAAGGTGGTAATAGAAGAAATGGGGTGGGGGGGGTGAGTATAATACAGAACGAAAGAGTAAAATGGCAAAAGTAAGTTCCTCCTTATCAGTGATTACTGATTACTAAGTGAATTAAACTCCCCAGTCAAAAGGCAGGGACGGGTATAGAGTCACTGCAGATCTGAAGACACAGACACGGGTTGAAAGTGAAAGGATGGAAAAAGATATTCCATGCGAATGATAATGAAAAGAGATCAGGGCAGAAATGTCTACAGTAACAGGAGAATTCAATATTCCACTTTCAATAATGGCTGCACCATCCAGACAGAACACCAGTAAGGAAACAGAGAAACTGAGCAACCCTATACACTAGATAGAGGTAACAGCACAGAACAATGTATTCAGCTACGGCAGATTATGTATATTTTCTCAAGAGCACATAGAACATTCTCCGGGATGTTAGGCCACAAAACAGGTCTCAGTAAAATAAAAAATATTGAAATCATGCAAAGTATCTTTTCTGACTACAAAAGAATGAAAGCTAGAAATCAATAAGAGAAGGGAAACAGGAAAATTCACAAATATGTGGAATTAAACAACACATTCTTACACATCCAGTAGGTCAAGGGAGAAATCACAATGGAAATTACAATATACTTGGAGATGAATGAGGATAAAAACACAATGTACCAAAACTGACCGGATGTAGGGAAAGGAGTGCTCAGAGGGAAATTTATAGCTGTGGGCACCTACATTTAAAACGAGGAAATATCTCAATAACGTAACTTTATACCTTGAAGAACTAGGAAAAAAGGGAAAACTAAACTCAAAGCTAGTAGAAGGAAAAAATAAAGATAAGAGGGGAATTAAACGAAGTTGAAATACGTAAACAACAGAGAGAAGCCGTAAGAGCAACAGTTGGTCTTCGGAAAGATTTGATAAGCCTTCAGTTAGACTGACAAAAAGAGAAAACACAAATAACCAAATTCGGAAATGGAAGTGAGGACACGATTACCAAACTGACAGAAATAAAAAAGGATTATCAGAGAGAATAATGAAAAAGTATTCACCAGCGAGTCTGGTAACCAAGTGAAATGGACAAATTGCTATGTACACAAATGACCAAAATTGACTTAAGAAAAAGTAGAAAATCTGAACAAACTTATAAAAACTAAACAAATTGAACCAAAAATCATGAAACTCTCTACGGGGTAATGTCAGCAAGAAGGAAGAATAGGAGGCTTGGGACTCCAGTGCACCCACACATTCATCAGATAAACAGTTACACATGGATAAATTCCCTGAGAAAACTCCAGAAATTAGTTATGAGACTACTGTGTGTTGGGTTACTGAGAAAATATCCACTTGGAAACAGGTAGGAAAGGCTGAGACATACTCTCACCATAAACTCCACCCCTGGCCTGGCACCATCCCATCAGAAGACAACCCCCAACCCCCAGCTTCTCCTTGAGGAGAAAAGGGTTTGGACAACACAGCTGGCACCCCAGCTTTTACAGCTGCTGCTCAAGAGATGGCTCCTAACTGGCTTATCTCTGGATGCTGACAGTACTCACTCGGTATTCACTGGTCCAAAGGGCCCAGAGAGAACAAAGAGGCAGCTTTCAATGGGTGCACAAGCACTTTTTGGGCCTCATTCCCCTGGCTTAGCACAGAGTAAGCAGACTATAAGGTCCAGCTCCCAGCTTCTCCCTGGAAGGGATTAGATTGCACATCTAACATCCTGACTTTTCCAGCTGCTGCCTGAGAGTCTGACACCAGGGAGTTGAAATGTCTGGCATGACCCAGAAAAACAGCAGTATGAGAAAGGAAAAGCATTCTTATTCCATATGCTCTTCTGAGACACCTCCCTTCATCTTCTTGGCTGGGAACCATGGTTTTGTTCCCTGCCAAGGAGATCCACTTATAAGGCAAAGGGCTGTGTGGACCTCTCATCATGAACATTTAAATAAACAGATTGTGTGTGTGCATATTTGTGTTTGACAAGCTATTAATACCAGCACACCCTGTCTACCCTGAACCAGCCCCTTACACCAAGGAGTTGATACTCCAGGGACTCCTCAAACACCCACACCTTGGAAGCAGAGGGATCCAAAATTGTAACCAAAGTTGTTCACCCCTGTGTGAATCCTGTATGAACCAGTTATAGAAAAGAGAAATGTTTTCCCAGAGAAATGACAATCCTGAAATTTACTACCACAGACATCCACATTCAGAAATTTGTATAATTTTATAGCTCTTCTTCTCATTTGGGAAATAGATCTGATCACCCCACCCCATCTTTTGTTCTTTGTTTACTATTATTTCAGTGGGATTCAGGAAAGGAAAAGAGATACATGTGTGTGTTCTATTCTACACCATGACATGGAGCCAAGTTTGCTTTAAATCCATTCATCAACTGTGGTGAATTTAAATGGTGTAAAACAACAGCAAGAGAGGTATGAGCTATAGAAGAAACCTCTTCAGTATCATAAAATGAACGATAGAAATGGTAGATTATCATCCCAGAGATTGAAGATAAATTTCACAAACATTTCTGAAGGACGTTTTAGGGATGGACCTACAGAATCCCCCAGAATCATTGGGGGATGTGCTCAAGTTCCTCCTAGAGATGACAGTAATCTTTGTTTTCTATAATTCCTGGTTCTTCTAAGCTCCACCATGGTTTAAGACATAAAGAGGATGAAATTCTTACTTTCATCCCATTTAATCTTAGAGGCATTTGGCTAAGCTATTTTAGTTTGGATTCCATAAAACCAATGCCAAAAACAAGGACTTGGCTGCAGATGGTTTATCTGGCAGCTGGTCCTGCCTTACACAACTGGGGCTCAATTGGAACATGCATATGTTCCAAAATTGTCCACCTGGGACAATGGGGGCAGCTTGGGCCCAGTTCCCAACTCACATTGGTAAAGGGATCCCCCATAATATTACCTCCTCTATACTTCTAGGCTGCACAAACACACTGGGCTAATGGGCTCTCTTGGATTTGAAGACAGCTCTAAAACAGAATAGCAGAGAGAAACATTGGGAAGACACCTCATTCAAGTTAATAGAGTGGGCTGGCCAGTGTACACACACTGCCTCTCTCTTTTCCTCTCTCCCTCCCTCCCTTGCAGGGGTGGGAAACCTGTGTCCTTGGGGCCGCCTCTGGCCTTCTGGATCCTTGAATGTGGCCTTTTGACTGAATCCAACAAATCCTTTTAATAAAGGGATTTGTTCTGTGAAGTTTGGATTCCGTTGAGAGGCCGCACTTGGGGATCTGGAAGGCCACACGTGGCCTTGAGACCGCAGGTAGAGGTAGATCTGGGTAGCTATGTTGTATCAGGATCTACTGATAACAAAGTGCATCTTCACCGAGTATCTTCCACACGGCATGCCAGCAAGCTCCTGGTGTCGATAGTGGGGAGGCAGTTCTGTGGGTCTGTGCTCAGTCCATCTCTGTGGGTTAAATATTTTGAATGTCACCCATGGATACCCAGGTAAAGTCAGCAACATGCAGGGATGAAGAGTTCGTAAGAAGCAATGACTGAGAAGAGCAAGGATGGAAGAGAACCAGCCTCCAAGGGATGGGAAGCAACTCTTGTCCCTGGTCACTCCTTCCTCTGTTTCCCTTCTGCTAGAGACCTAGATGCACGGCACACATGCCTTTTTACTCCTGACTACTACCCACCCTCTACCTGAGCTGGATAAGGAGCACTTTATCCTGCATCCTTGGATGAACATACACCAGAACAATAGAATAATAATGAGACCATAAGTAACTAAATTCTTCAAGGTTTCTCTACTGCCTACGCTACATTATCCTTACTTCATTTTCATAAATCCTGAATAAAATGAAGAATCATTTTAAGGTAATGAATCCCAGACACAAATTGAGAGAACGCTCCAGACACTGGCTGAGAAGGACCCAGGACCTCAGCCCCCTCTGGGACACTTTCTCTAGTGGCAAACACCTGTTCACCTCTCTGTCTGCAGCCTTCCCCACCCAGGGACTAGCTGTCAGAAAAACACTTCGGATCTCTTCCCTCACTTGCAAATTTCTCATGAGAGGCATCTCTTCTTGCTGCCTTCTACTTATCTGGCCATACTTGGCACTTGGCTCTGACCACTCTCCTACCTGCTCTTCTGAGAATGTCAAACCTGATGGCTGTACATGTTGTCTGTTTTGGCAAAATGTTATCCCAAAACAAAGAGGGAAGAAGCTCTGGCAAAACCCTTTGAATCTTCTTACCTTGCTGTGGCTGAGTGGGGATGGGCAGTGATGGTAAGAGACATAGGGACCCTCATCATGAATGAAACGTGCCCAGGGCTCTTCTGATCCCATGGCACCAGGGGTTTTCTTAGTGTGGTTCCCACATCCTTGAGGGCTATCACTGCTGATTGACATCCAAAGGGCCTGAGGCCCAAAGCAGACATAATGAGCTTCAAATCTCTCATTAGGTGGAAGACGGCGATTCACACCTGATTTTTTTTTTTTTTTACACCAGTCAGAGTATATGGAACAGAAACGCCTGATTTGCCTATTAAAAAGTGGGAGGGTGTTGGAATTTAAGTTAGAGATTGTGGCTTTTTCTTGAAGCTCCATATACTAACAAGAAAGGTGAAATCAGATTATGTTTTCTCCTCTTCCCAAAAAAGCAGACATCTCTAGAAAGAGGAAAGTGAAAGGCTTTTGACCCCTATTCAGGCCAGTGAGAGAGAAGATGACAAGAAGCCAGCTGGGCCAGGACTAGGACTGTCGTTGACTGAGAGGGGTGCATGAGTCCTCAGCGAGCAGAGCTGGTATTTTAGGGTGATGGACCAGGGTTCCCTCCTCCTCCCCCTTCCTACCCAGCCCCTGGGGCCTCCTCCCTCTACAGCGAGTGCTGGGCAGGTCTCTTCACTGGTCATGCCCCTATTCACTGAGGGGGATCTGGCCCTTGGGTACCAGGGACACAGTGAGATGGAACTGAGGAATCTTCTCTGGGACCACTGAAAGCAACTTGATTCCTCCTTATCTGCCCCTTGCGTCACTGCTCCAATAGGGACACATGGTACTCCCTGATAATTGACCAAAATATTACACAGGAATAATTAATATTCCCTGGCCATACTCAGGAAATATCCTATTTCCTAGTCACACTCAAGTAATCAGAAGTCCAGACATTCTGAAAACAAACCCCAGACCTTTGTCAAACTTAAATCTCCCTCACCCCAGTCAGTTCCACCTCAGATTGAGAAATCAGCAGTAGGGATAAGAAAATAGTCACCTTCTGGTCTTTTTCTCCTCCCACCTCTTCTGCTTTGAGTCTCTGCTATTTGGGACCCTTAGAGGGTAGAGGGGTAGGGAGCGGAGAGACAGCAGTAAAAAGCAGGCAAGTCTCACTCATGATGGCCTCTGGGGTGCTGAATGCTACTTCCTACCCTCTAGTAGGAGGGATCAGGAGGGGCTCACTCGGATTCCCTGTGGGATCTTTGGGATAGGCAAAGTCCCGATCCACAGGCTCCCTCTCACCTCCTTGGTCTCTGCAACAGGTGGGCAGCCCCAGTGCCTTTTGACTGAGGTCATTTAGCCCCCAGAGACCTATGTCCTGCACACTGGGTTCTTCCCTCTAACCCTTAACGTTGGTTTTTGGTAAAAGCACATCCACACGCTCCTTACGGTGATCCTCTTGTCCTGTCTTCTCAATCTGACAGTTGTTCTATTCTGACCTGGGCAAGGACTCAAGGGTGGCAAAGCCAATTTCACAATCTCATAGCTGCATAAGTGGTTTTGCAACTGCAAATCCCTGGAAAACAGACACACTGTATCATCTTGTTACAATCTCACAGCCCTCTTGCCCTGGGGCATCTATTCACTTACTTTAAACACCCTGGGGAGCTTTTCTTACTGACACCATTTAGGACAGAGGACTTGGGAATCACTGAGAGGTTAAGCAGCTGCTCAGGGTCACATAGCAAATAGTGTGTAGTGTTGGCACTCAAACCTTGACCTTCTCACGTTTGCCAGTTGTCTTAGTCTATTTGTGCTGCTATAAAAAAAACTTTAGACTGGGTAGACAACATAACTTTAGCCTGGGTAGACTCTCATAAACAACAGAAATTTATTGCTCACAGTTTTGGAAGCTGCGAAGTCCAAGATCAAGGAGTTAGTAGATTCCTTGTCTGGTGAGGGCTGGCTCTGCTTCACAGATGGCACCTTCTGTGTGCCCTTATATGGCAGAAGGGAAAAACACAGGCTCCCTCAAGCCTGTTTTATAACACCACTAATATCATTCAATCACCCTCTAGAGGCCCCACCTCTTAATACTATTGCACTGGTGATTAGGTTTCAACGTATGAATTTTGGGGACACAAACATTCAAACGTGGCACCAGTCAAACATGGCCCTATGTGCACAGGGCCAAGATCTGAGGCTACAGAGCAAACAACACGGGTGTGGTGCCTCGGATTTCTAAGTCTATATCTAGTGCAGAACACAGATGTCAGCAAGACTTCTAAAGTATTGTGTTAGGTGGTCAGGGGCATGCACAATGGCAGAGGCGTGTGGAAGCAGGTAACAGGGCACTGCCTCAGTGGGGCCCTGTCGATGGAGGGAGAATGACAGGGTAGAGGAGCACCCTGCTGAATGGTACATGTCACAGTCCAGGGAGGAACTGGGGGTGGGGGTGAGGTGGGGGTGAATATTAGACCTGCGCAGGGGCAAGGCAACCCAGGGAGATGACTTTTCAATGTATCTGCACTTATCTGTGGCTCCAGGCTTCACCTGGGAGTTGCATGTCCACAGTTGCACAGGACTTGGCACCGATGCATGAGGTCACAAGCTCTGGGGCAAGGAGGCAGGCAGGGGCCCCTTACAGGACTCTGCGGCACCCAGTTGGCCTCTGCACAGGCAGCAAGAACCCGGAAGATGCTCTCTCGCCCATCTTGGCAAAGGTCAGCGTTCCTCCACCTTCTGGACCATTTGGATTCTGGTGCTTCAGGCATGAGAAAAGTGAAACCCTTCATACTTCTGGAAATAGAATCATTTCTAGGAATAGAAACTGAAAGCTGCCCCACCAGATCCCTCCCCCTGGGCTGTGGGTGTGGCTGGGGGAGGCGGAGAACTTTAATACGGAAACAGGGGAGCAGTGGGAGTTGACCTACCCACCGGCCAGGGCCAGGAAGGTAGCTCCAGACTCAGCCTGTCACTTTCCAGCTCCGCTTCTCCAGGTATTTCTCTGCTTTGTACAATTTCCATCCCTTATTTAATCTTTTTGGAGCAAACTGGGCCTGGTATCAAGTTTTAGATGATCCTAGAGGTACTTCCTCTGTCTGGAAGGGCTGTAAACACTTCCCCAGGGAAGGGGCAAAGTACCAGGCGTTCCCTTGTCTTTTGATCATACACGCTCTGCTTCTAGCCGCTGGTAAGTGAGAGGGCTCATAAGAGGGCAACTTGGTTAAAAACTGGGCTACTGTTAAGACAGTAAGAGGTGAATCCCTGACACTGAGGATAGGAAAGCTTTGGATCTGGCTTGTTTCATTTCAGCGATGAATTCGGAGCAAGTCTCCCTTCTGACATTCATCAGGTTCTGAGTATAACACTCTCAAATACTTTTGCTGCTCCAAACCCTACCAACACACAAGTGTGGGAGGCAGTACATCCCTCATCCACATCCCCTGGTATGAGGAGTTTTCTGATAGGGATTGATTTGGACAAACAAGGCAGGATGTGCCACTCATATTCATTAGAGCCTAAGTTGGAATCTCTTGACGCTCAATGTGTAGACAGCATCCTGAGACCAGGATTGGCTGCAGGCAATGTCTGGGATGGCCTGGAATTGTCCATCAATCTGTTGGCCAGGTTAGATCACCCAAGGAATAGGGACCTGGGGCCTAGGAGTTTAGAAATTAGGTGTCTGACCTTTTAATTCCTCTAAATTAAAATGTTTATCTGCAGTGGAGAGCCCCGTTCTTACCATAGGGCACTAAATCTTTTCCTTGTAGATGACTTTAATGAGTGTGTATGTGTGTGTGTATGGTGGGCTAAGGGAAGGGGGGTGGCAGTTCCCACCATCTTCAGAAAATGCCCTGTCCAGCATATACACTAGTGACCTCTGGAAATTTGTTGTGCTATTCCGGAATAAATCATACTGATTTTTCCCTTGGCCTTTTCTGATAACGATCAAACAGGAAAAAAGCCTGGGATTTGGTCCACATTGGTTTCTGGGCTTATGGAATTCTCTGATGTCCCAGACTCTACATCAGTGCTAAAGCCAGGTTCTACTTCACTATAAGTACCTTTTTTGGGGATCAGGATAATTGGGCATGGAATGAAGTATGTAACTTTGCATGGGGAATCCACTAATCTATGTTCTTCATTCTGTGTGCCTTGGCTCATGAAATTAATTTAGTGGGTTATGACCAGCATTAAAAAACAAACAGATGAAAGAAAGAACATTCATAGAATGGAATAGAATCGAATAGAATAAGATAGCAGAGTACAGAGTGGTTTAAGGCAAATCATTTTGTAATACCTTTGATGCATTTGTGTGCATGTGTTTGTGTGCATGTGTACTTGGTTCCTATATGAAATGTATCCCTTACTGGAAGTCTCCTTCAGTAAACTTAGGAAGAAGCTCCTTCCAGGGTCTGCTTCTCTTTTTTTGGTATGGTTGCCACCCTCTCATTGAACCTGGTCTCTGGGCTCCCTTTAGAAGGGCCTCTTCTTCTTCTACAAGGACTCCTCAGCCCCTGTCTGGAGGAGGGTATCCAGCAATATAATCTGGACAGGATACTCAAAGAGCAGAGCCTGGGGCAACTGCAACCAAGGGCGAATTTGATAACCTCTCCTAAACTTCTAGATCAGTGCTCCTGAAGGCTCATGCACACAAACACACAGGCACACTGACACGTCCTGGAAGACACTCCAACATCATGCAGAGCAAACCATTCCCTCCCTGGCCTGGCAGTGACACATGGGCCTGGGTAGGCAGAGCCACAGAAGAGTCCTAGGGCTGGGACTCGGGCAGGTCCAGGGTGCAGCTGGTGAACCTCCACTGTGGACATAGGACAAATGGATCATATGAGCAAGGACTGCGGCAAGACAGTTGGAGCTGCGCTGCAGGGTCTATGGCTCTCTTCTACAGGGCTCAGCACTGGTGGACAGGTAGGCAGACAAGTTGGGACATGCTGGCTCAGTTCACAGTCATGGTCACAGAAAAATTCTGGAAAAGTATAGGGTTTTCTGCTGACCTCCCACACTCACCGTAGACAGTCAATACCCTGCACTAGCCAGCACCCAGCAGAGTGTGCTTTAGCATGGGGTGCATATGAGTGGGCTCCATGCTCAGCAGATAGACAGAGTTTAGAAAGGGAAGTTAATTTACCTGTCAACTAGTAAGTTAATAACATACACAAAGTGCATTGTATTTCATTAATCAAATGAAAATATGTTAAATACCCTCTGGGTACTAGGGGTACGCTGGTAAAGAGTCTAGTGGGAATATTTTATGGTAAGTGCCAAGATTTGCATATGCATAATATGATGCCAAGCATTTAATACTAGATGAAGCAATACTTTCTGGGAGTATTTGGGTTAAAAAATGCCCCAGCCAAGGGCCCCAACCCCATCTTCCACCTGCATGTGCTCCTGTTGCAATCTCCTGTGTATCTATCAGATATAACGTTGTGGGAGAGGGGAGTGCTTGATTCCTCACCTTAACCAGCCGGCCAGCTATCCATGCATCCAGACACGAGGGGAAATTCTGAAAGCCAGACGTCCCTACTGCATTCTCATGCCAGGCTGTGGGGGGATTCCACTCCAACCTGGTAACTACCCTACTCCCTTCCCTCCATATTCCATAGGTTACCTCTTCCCGTTTGTGGATTAGTTAAAGCAATTATATCTGAGTAAGATTTGATGAAAAGAAACTAGTTATTACTGTCAACCAAAATAATTATTGTTACAACTGAGTTACTTTATTTAGCAGATACTTTATTTAGCAACAGATGAAGTCAATGATCAGTTGCTGCGCTCACCTTACGGTGGGTCACAAATTCTTCCCAAGGCAAGTGAGGAACCAAGAAATTGAAGAACAGGGGCTCTCTGGCCTCACTGATAGGTCCTTTCCTCCTACCTCAGAGGTGGGCAGCTGGAGGCGGTTCTCTATTTCCTGGGCCCTCTAATAGGGCCAAATACTGGGTAGATCCGTTGTCCTGGGCACTCAGGAGGCAAATTCTGCATGTGCACAAGTGTATGAGCATGCGTCGCGTGGGAGCGCGTGTGGGCATTGTGCATACCAAGCATGAGGGAATGTTTGTGGGTGAGTGAACGTGTCTTAGCCTAAGTGAGTGTATATGTGTGTGCACAGTGTGTGTGTGAGCATGTGTGCACCAAACGTGAGCTGTGTGAACATGTGTCACTATGAATGAATGTGTGTGTGTGTGTATGAATATGTGTAGGGGTAGGTGAACATGTTTCAGCCTGAGTGAACATGTATGATTGTGTGTAGCAAGGATGAATGAGTGTGTATACCTAGTGGTGTTTACATGTGTCAGCTCGAATATGTTAGGGTATGTGAACATGTGTCAGTGTGAATGGGTGTGTGTGAGTGTGTGCACAGAGTGTGAGTGTGCATGTGTACATGCCAAGGGGGAGTGTGTGTGGGCATGAGTGAACATGGTTGGGCGTGGGTGAGTGTGCACACCAAGTGTGAGTGGGTGTGTACAGTGTTGTGAGTGTACAAGTATGTGTTCACACTGAGTGTGTGAAATAGGCCTGCCAGGCCATTTTAGGAGCAAAGAATCACATTCTTTCAATCAGTCCAAATATCTCTCCCCATGGGGAACCTGCAAGAGCCATGTTTAGGGGATACAATGATGATCAATTGTTTAATCACTGCCTTGAAGAAGAGCAGATCATTTGAGAAGATACCCTCCCTCCCTCATTTCAGTTGGGCCCAGTATGACAATCCTAATGGAAGCTCAGGGAAGGTCAAAAGAAGGCCACTTACTTTATATGTTTTGCAGCATTTCAATATTATGTTTCACGTGTGCCCTCCTGCCTGATGAGGTTAAATGTGAAACAGGGACAGACCATAGCTTCAAACAGCCAATGGGAATTGGATGTTTTATGTCCTCTGGTGCCACCTACAGCAGAGAAATATATAGATGACTTTTATTTTAAAAAAAATTTTTAAAATATACATACGTATATTTTTTATTTCAGAATATTATGGGGGTACAAAAGTTTTGGTACATAAATTCCTTTTGTACCATTTGAGTCAAAGTTATAAGTGTGCCCATCCCCCAGATAGTGTGCACTGTACCTGTTAGGTGTGAATTTACCCATCCCCTCCTCCCTCCCACCTGCTTGATTTCCAATGAATGTTATTTCCATATGTGCACGTGGGTGTTGATCAACTAGTTCCAATTTAATGGTAAGTACATGTGGTGCTTGTTTTTCCATTCTTGTGATACTTCACTTAGAAGAATTGTCTCCAGTTCCATACAGGTTGATATAAGAGGTATTAGTTCACCATTTTTTTTTATGGCTGAGTAGTACTCTGTGGTATACATATGCCACATTTTATTAATCCACTCATGTATTGATGGGCACTTGGGTTGTTTCCACATCTTTGTTATTGTGAATTGTGCTGCTCTAAACATTCAAGTGCAGTGTCTTTTTTCTAGAATGTCTTTTTTTCCTTTGGGTAAATACCCAGTAGTGGGATTAGTGAATCAAATGGTAGGTCTACTTTTAGTTCTTTGAGGTATCTCCGCACTGTTGTCCATAGAGGTTGTACTAGTTTGCAGTCCTGCCAGCAGCATATAAGTGTTCCTTTCTCTCCACATCCATGCCAGCATTTGTTGTTTTGGGACTTTTTGATAAAAACCATTCTTACTGGAGTTAAGTGATATCTCATTGGGGTTTTGGTTTGCATTTCCCTGATGATTAGAGATGTTGAACACTTTTTCATATGTTTCTTGGCTATCTTCTTTTGAAAAGTTTCTGTTCATGTCTTTTGCTGACATTTTAATGGGGTTGTTTGATTTTTTCTTGCTGATTTGCTTGAGTTATTTACAGATTCTAGTTATCAGCCCTTTATTGAATGTATAGCATGCAAATATTTTCTCCCATTCTGTAGGTTGTCTATGTGCTGTGATGATTATTTCCTTGACTGTACAGAAGGTTTTTAATTTGATCAGGTCTATAGGTGACTTTTACTTGCCTGGTTTTTTTCCTGGTCATAAAATATGTACTGAAAATTGTGAAGAAGCAGACCTATGTCAGTGTACAGTAACAGAATAAAAGACAAAAAACTTTTAACAGAATAAAAGACAAAAAACATCCGGGAGACTGGGTTTGTTCTGCTACTCAAGTCCTCTTGTCACGACATTCCTGCTTTGGAGGCTGACTACTGGGGGCACAATAGGCCTCAGAATGTTCTTCAGGGGCCTCACCTTTTCCACTCCCTGAAGGAAGGTGCACATTTCTTGAATGAGTGCATTTTGTTTGCTTTGATTTTAATCCAGCTGTCTTTGCTGTGGTCTTCATTGGTAGAGAAAACCCTGAGCCGGAGAGGCTGAGTCAGATGATCCTCATGCACCCTGTCCATCCTAACTCACATGCTATTCTGCCTCTGCAGGTTCCTCCACTGCTCACTGATGTGACAGAGTTCCCACTGTCCCCTCACACTCCATTATCTGCATCCTTAACCTCAGTCTTGCCATAGTATAAGCATTGGGGTATTTTATCCAAGGTGGACGCCATGAACATTGAGACAGCCGTGGTGGATGGGAACTTGCCAGAGGTGGTCTCTTGCCATCAGGGAGATTCTGAAGATAGTGTCCAGGACACCAGTCAATGTTGCTGTGACAGGGGACTCTGGCAATGGCATGTCCAGCTTTATCAATGCACTTCGGAACATAGGACATGAGGAGGAGGACTCAGCTCCTGTTGGGGTGGTAAAAACTACCAAAACGTGTGCCTCCTATTTATCTCCCCACTTTCCCAATGTGGTGCTGTGGGACCTGCCTGGCACAGGGTGTGCCAACGAAACCCTGGAGCACTATCTGATGGAAACGCAGTTCAGCCGATATGACTTCTTCATCATCATTGCATCTGAACAGTTCAGCATGAATCATGTGATGCTTGCCAAAACCATTGAGGACATGAGAAAAAAGTTCTACATTGTCTGGACCAAGCTGGACATGGATCTCAGCACAAGTACCCTCACAGAAGGACAGCTACAGCAGATTATCAGAGAAAATATTCTGGAAAATCTCCAGAAGAAGCAGGTGTGTGAACCCCCTATATTCTTGGTCTCCAGCCTTGAACCTTTATTGCATGACTTCCCAAAGCTTAGAGACACATTGCGAATGGATCTTATAAAAGATACATGCCACAACCTTCTTCAAAACCTGTCCCACACCTGTGAGATGGCCATTAATCACAAAGCAATCTGCCTGCAGAAGAAAATAACCACACAGTCTCTCCAGGATGCCTGTGGCATCTCGGATGCAGATGATTTGGCTGTATGTGTGAAAGCCTACCAGTCATTCTTTGGTGTGGATGATGAATCTCTCTGGCAAGTGGCACAGAGAATGGGGAAGACATTCACTGACTACACGGACACCATGAAGTCCCGTGATGTGCAAGGGCTCAGAAAAAGGGATTGGACACTGACTTGTATAACTTGTGCAGTCATGAAGGCATTTCTTAGTCTTCTTAGCTACATCCCATGGTTAGGGGACTATATCATCCACTACCTCAGGCGAATGAAACACAGGCGCTTACTTGAGGTAGTTGCCGAGGACACCAAGACCATCCTAAGAAAAATCCTGGAAGACTTCACCATCCCACGTTGAAAGCCAACTTGGGAAAAGTCCAGCAGGCTCTTTTTTTCAGGTGACACGAAGGACCTCTGGGGTTTCTCTTCTCAATAGGGTAAACTTTTCTCCACTCTAAATCAGAGATTTAAGTTAATATTTTCTCCTATTTCTTAGTGTTGTAAACTCTTGAAATGAATGACGACAATCGCTTATCTTCCCCGCACAAATAAGTGTACCATTCATGTGAAGAACAATTGTGATGTTGTTGAAGTCATTAAATCGGTTTCCCAGAACCACAATATAGAAATTATGCTTTCAGTTGCAAAGTGGCGTGTATGTCCAGATCAGTATCTTTCCCCCCTGTTTCATTAACATCATCGTTCTTCTTCCTTATACCTTTCTTGGTCCTTCTTGCCCTTCTTTTTTCCCTTCATCTCACTGCACTCAATGAGACACACCTGGTGCAGGGGGATATGTCACAGTTTTAGGGGGCAGACAGAGAGTGTGGTTGAAACTGTTCTTCCAAACTTATTGGGTGTTGGGACCAAGTTTCCCAGGCCAGCCTGCCTGCTTCAGAGGTCCTTTCCCTTCACAGTACTCTCTACCAGGTATCTAAAAATGATCAGTACTCTGAAAGCCGATATAGGCTTGTCTCTTCTGTGTCCCGGCAAGAAGCTTATGGCACCCTCAAACTGGGTCATCTGAGAAGACTTTAATAATGAGGGTATTTTCAAGAGTGATGGCAGGGTGCAGTGAGACCACCAAGACAAACTGTTGAACCCAGGGCAAGCAATGGATAGGCAAGTGGTGAGGCAGGTTGCTGGAATCTGAAGATAGTATCTATTATGGAGGACCACCTGATAGGAGCTGTGGCCACAGTAGAGGTTTGCAACCTAACACCAGTGGCCTAACAGGGGGAGTGAAGAAAATAAAACCTCTGCCCTCACTCTCCTCCCTCACAGGCTCCTGTGAGCGATGTCCACGGGCGAAATCCAAACAGAATACAGAGGGCCAGTTTCTCATCAGTATAGTCCACACAGGTCAGAGTGGAGAAGGACAGATGGCGAAGCGGTGGGGAACGAAAGTTAATCATCTCAGAGTGTACTAAAAACAATTGCAAAGCAAGTGTATTCCAATGCCACGAGTGGAGAAAATGGTAAATCACTGATCTGAACAGCAAACCCGGACATTCATGACATATGCACAAAGCAGTGCACATGCCTCAGTTTATTTTGGGCATTTCCTCTTCATTACCCTTTTACAGACATATCTCTGAATCAGGTATGTGTATACCATTATTACTCCAGCTTCAGTATATGCAGAGCTCAACTATCACATTGTATATACTTTCATCCCTGAAACTGTTCCTTTTTTAACCTGTCCTTAGCTCAGATCATTCATCGATCAAGGACCTAAGACAAAGAGTTTGATTTCCCCCTCTTTCCTACCCTTACCACACCTCAACATATCCAAGCTCTATTCACTCAACATGCTAATTTTAATCACAAATATCTCTCTCCCCTGCTTACCATTTCCCATCTGGACTGTTATAGTTGCTTTCTTCCTCACGTCCCTCCCATCCATTCTCCATACCACCTTCCAGACTGATTTAGTTAACCCTCACATATGTAGGATGGCCATCACCCCAGTACGGCTAGGGAAGTTCCATTTTTCACTTAGTGTCATCATGCCATCATTTGGATGATAAATTCTGTGATCACCTTGTAAGCCTCACTTCTTTGCTTGGTATCTCCTGGAAGGGGCAGACCTGTTAGCTTAGTGAATTATTCAAGAACCTCCTTTATCTCTCCCTTCATTTCCCACTACTGAGCTGGCACTTTCAGTTCTACCAACCGCAATAAACTTCCAGTTCCCCAGATGTCCCAAGCTTTTTTGTGCTTTTCGGTTTTTGTTCATGATCTCCTCTTTACCTGGAATGCTCCCTTTACCATTGTATTTACCAAATTAGTACTTATCTAGAATATGTAGAATAATAATGTATTATGTATTTGCAGTTTGCTGATAGAGTAGATCTTAAGTATTCTCACCCTACATACACACACACACACACACACATACACCACACAAGTGTGTGCGGCGCACGCAGAAGGTAATCATGTGAGGTGATGAATATGTTAATGAGCTTAAATGTGGTACTTATGTCACAATGTACATATATGTCAAAACATCATGCTATGCATCTTAAATATATGCATTTTTGTTTGTCAGTTATACCTCAATAAAGCTAAAAAAAAACTCAAAGAAAAGAATGCCACGTGGTGACAGGCCAATTGTATTCAGTGAACATTTGCTAGCCACTTGGTATGTATCAGGCAGCGAAGTCGATGTTCACATAGTAGGACCAAAGCAGGATGTGAAGGGGAGGACCCCACAGATAGATATCTTTTCATCTCCCAGCTCAATATTCCAGACAAATTCTCAGTGCTTCTGTTCTTCCAGTATGCTTCCAGTCTGTGTCTTTCAATCAATGTGACCTTCATGATACTTCTGAGAAGAGTACTCAGCCTAGGAGGTGAGAGTGTAGACTCTACAGAAAAGGTCTGTCTGAAGTGAAGACCACTAGTGACAGGACCACCAGTGACTGATCTGATTTTTTCAATATATTTAGAAGTGTGTCCCCTATTCCGTTAAACTCCCTAATTGTAAACAAATTCAGAGACATAGAGGGCCAGGTTCTGTGGCTGTTTGAGGTTCCCTTCCACGAGCTCCCATCATAATCACTTTTGATTTCCATCATGGGAAAAATGGTCCAAATGTGTGATTTCAGTGGCCTCCCGCCAGATCTTCCTCATGAGGACATCCTCTTTCCCTCAAAGGCTGCATTATACATTCTAAGGAAGAAATAGAAAAGATGCGATGCTTATAGGAGAGGTCATACTCTGGAAAATTCCCTTGGTCCCAAAAATGCTGTAGCTGTCTACTTGGCAGGTCTCATACTCTCACATGAGGACATTTGGGATACTTACATGGGATCACTCCTTGACAGTCTCTAACCCTGATAGGGTTGAGCCTTCAGCCTTATTTTCGAGTCCAGCAGAACATTGGTGGAATTGGACTTCCTTGCCCGGGATTTTCCTGGCACAGCAATGCTCAGTGGTATATTCTTCACTCCTATTGAGATGGAAAAAATAATAAAACTCACTGAAAACCTTTTACCTTGAAAGAAGAAGCTATAGCCCTGTTTATGTTAGATTGCTTAATCTACTTCTGTAAGACTGCTTGTTACCCTCCTAGTCACAGGAATGCTTGAAGGCCACAGCTGTTGCCAGAAAGATAATTAGTGACCCAGCTTATGTTCCTGCACCAGCTCCCTCCCTGCAACTCTCTTATCTGTATGCACCCTCTGTACCCTTCCCCTTGTTTTAAATTATAAAAGACAAGTTCCCCTGACGGGGGTGCTCAGACTTGGGCAAAAGACCCCTCTGGGCCCGTTAATAGTTAATAAACCTGACCTCTCTGCATCCTCGTGTACCTCTCGGTGTTTCCTTGGACAGCGTGACTCTGGTTTTTGCCGTTACACTATCAGTGAATCACTGACGATCAAAGTTACTTTCTGAAATTCCCTCTTTCCCAGTTGGCTTGGTTCACCTTCTCCAGTTGCGAAAGTCTTCTCGGAGGAGGATCCTCTGTCTGTGGTATTCTTGTAATGAGCATCAAAGCAGGAAAAAAATTCTTTTTTTTTTCCTGTTAAACGAAAATCAGTTTTATCAAATATTAAATCCACAATATTTTCCTTGGTTTAAATTAAGTATTTGCTTTCCATTTTTCCATAGTCATTGCAACCTTGCCAATAACTACATCATTTAAGCTTTCTTGTTTCATAATTGCAAAGATTCTAAACTCTGATGTATAATATTTATGCTAAATACACAAAGTAGACAAAATTTCAAGAAAAATAAACTGTATCCATGTCGATTGGACCAAACAGGTCTCAACATGTAGATCTTACTTCTATAAATTACACAAATACATTGTAACTCTTAAATAATGAATGCTTACAATATTAATTTGTAAGCCTTTCCCATAAATAACTTACACAGCAGTGTGACTGGATCGGTATTTCTGTTAGGGATGGCAACACTCCCAATTTCCTTTTGTGGCTGTTGTTTTGTCTTCCTGGTTTCCACAGACTCCTGCATCAGTCCTTGTGCTTTGGCTATGAAATCTGCTTGAGCTGAATGAGGTAACACTGATATTAAGGCTTATTTCTATGATGGAGTATTGTCCTTAAATCTGATGCCATTTCCAGAGAACAGTGAGAGAATCACAGCTCTTTTGAATCGTCAGGCTCTGTTTTGATGACTTTCTTTTCTAAGGTAAAAGCTGAGTGAGGGTAGTCTTTCAAAATCCCAAGGCTCTCTGATGAGTGGGGCTTTGTCTCACTGGAATAAAGCCTGCTCAGCTCCCCGTCCACCACAAAATGATGGGGTTGTCTGTTCTGTAAATTAGGCATTTGGAGATTCAAAGGTCTTTCTCCTTATACGTCTGAGTTATTGGAAGTCATGCCACAAGGACTGTGCTCTTCTGAGCTCCGCCTGTAAAGTCCTGCAGACAGTCTTCTCTCGGCATGCTGTAGTCTCATAGCCAGCCTGGGTGCAGAGGAACTCCATCTGCTTTCCCATCATGTTTTCAGGCTGCTGTGAACTAAGAGCTGCTAGTTCTTCACTCTTAGCTCTAGCCTGCTGGAAGAGCGTTTGCACGGAATCCTGGAAATCTGGAAACCCATCCTCCACTTTAACTCTCTTTGGGGATAATTCATCTCTTTCTCCACATTTTGACTTAGTGGTTCTGTAAGTATATTTATAGGTGACTTCTCGAAAAATGTGCCTAGCCAGAGCAAAAAGTTCATTTCTTCTTGTCAGCAGAGCATTATCCTTCACACAGAGTTGAGCAGCTGCTTCATTAACAGTGAGCTCATAAAGCGTGAGATGTTTCCATCCTTTCTCTTTGAGTCAACTCTGCCACATGTTGCACTCTATTTCCGAATTTCCTCTTTGTGTGGATCATCATGACTCATCTCAGCGATGTGACCAATCATTTTGGCCAACTTCTTGTTGGTTTTTAGCAGCTCTTTCACCTCGTTCAAGTCACTTTTGGGTAGTGGGGGGCCATTCGCCCCACACACTTAGCCAGAGAGTGCGCAGCAGCAGCACCCAGCACCTCGCTACTTTCCTTCAGGGAGGATGGGCAGCCCAGGTCTGCTGGGGAGAGACTGTGCTTGCTCTCAGTGGCATGGGGGCCCTGCCAGAGTCTGGCCTCACCAACGCTAGGCAGCACCAAGCTCCCCGCCACACATGACTTCCCCTGTCCCAAGCTCTGCACGCAGGTGGTGGCAGCACATTTGGGGATTTTTAAATGAATTTCCTGGGCAGTACTATTTCTTTCATAACTACTGCACGATATTCTCAGCCATGTTGGTGATCCCTCTGGTTAATTTATAGACGGGTATGCTACTGACAGTAAGGGAAGTCAGAGGCTGATTGAAAAACCCAGGGTTTGTAACCCAGTCTCCCAAAGCCTTTTGTAGCCTTCTAACGTGAAGGGGCTTGCTAGCCATGCCCACAAGTGCCATGATTTCCAAAAATTCGTCTTCTCCAGCTTCACAAAGTTGCTGGACATCATCACCACTTTGTTGGATAAAGCCATCAAAATAAGAAAGTAGACTGGCATTTTGTAGTATCCTATACATCTGCAACTCCCCCAGGGTCCTGGGTAAGACCACAGCTATTTCTAAGGATCAGTTTAACCTCTGCATCCAAGGCTTGTATATTCCACATGTGTTTGCAAATTCCTCACTCGGCCTTAGAGGCCCAAAGAGTCTCTCGCTTCCCTGCACCTCGGTGCCAAGTTTCTGCAAGCCACTTCCAAGCAAAACTCTCCCTGGGTGGGCCAGCGGCTACAGCGATCTTAGCAAGCTCTCTTCAAGGACTGCTCAGCCCCAGCTCTGAAGTGACCGCCCCCGGCTCTTCCTCCTTTGGCTGCCAGGCGGGACGTCCCCGCTCCCATCCAGGGGGTAAGGGAAGGTGGTGGGCGCGCTCTCCCTGCTCCCCCCCAGCTCAGGCCCACCGCTCCGGCCCACCCTCCCGCCAGCCCGGAAGGCCGACGCTGGCCTCCCCCGCCGCGCCCTCCCCTCTCCTACCCACCCCGCATGCGCTGCACCCGCCTCCCCACGCCGGCCCCCTCCCTGCGCCCTCCCCTCTCCTACCCACCCGGCGCGCGCTACACCCTCCTCCCCTTCCTCCGCCCGTGTCATTTGGTGCTCCGGCTCCCGCCCACGCGTTCGGCCCGGAAGCAAAATTCTGACCTTTATTTTCAGAGTATGTAGAAAAAGATAACTGATACTTAAGAATCTAAGAGAAAAAAGTGCAAGGTGAAATTAGGTAAAGACATCAATGAGACCTGGGCATCTTTGGTGTTACCTGGTAACATATGAATAGATGCTATAAGATATTGTTTGTTTATCCTGGGGACATTTTTTCTCAAACGAATCTATCTTTTTTTTTTTTTAATTTCAGAATATCATGGGGGTACAACACTTTGGCCATACACATTGCCCCTATTCTGCCCGTGTCAGAGCCACAATCGTGGTCATCCCCCAAACTCTGCTCCCCACATCCATTCAGTGAGAGTTTTTCCCATCCCTTCCACCCCCCTCCCTCCCGCCCGCCCTCAGATGAATGTTATTGCCCTGTATGATGTAAATGTTCATCAGTTAGTACCAGTTTGATGGTGAGTACCAGTGGTGCTTGTTATTCCAATCCTGGGACACTTCGCTTCGAAGAATGGGTTCTAGCTCCAACCAGGATAATACCAGATGTGTTAATTCACTATTGTTCCTTATTGCTGAGTAATACTCCATGGTATACATATACCACATTTTATTGATCCACTCGTGTATTGATGGGCACCTGGGTTGTTTCCACATCTTTGCAATTGTGAATTGTGCTGCTATGAACATTCGTGAGCAGATGTCTTTATTATAAAATGTCTTTTTTTCCTTTGGATAAATACCCAGTAGTGGGATTGCTGGGTCAAATGGTAATTCTACTTTTAATTCTTTGAGGTATCTCCATATTCTTTTCCATAGAGGTTGTACTAATTTACAGTCCCACCAGCAGTGTATGAGTGTTCCTATCTGTCCACATCCCCACCAACATTTGTTGTTTGGGGATTTTTTGATATGAGCCAATCTCACTGGAGTTAAGTGATATCTCATTGTGGTTTTGATTTGCATTTCCCTGATGATTAGAGACGTTGAGCACTTTTTTATATGTTTGCTGGCCATTCTGTCTTCTTTGGAAAAGTCTCTGTTCATGTCCTTTGCCCATTTTTTAATAGGGTTGTTTGATTTTTTTCTTGTCGATTTTCCTAAGTTCTGTATAGATTCTGGTTATCAGCCCTTTATCAGAGGTGTAGCATGCAATTTTCTCCCATTCTGTAGGTTGTCTGTTCACTCTAGTGATAGTTTCCTTGGCTGTGCAGAAGCTTTTCAATTTGATCAGGTCCCATGTATTTATTTTTGTTGCTGCTGTGATTGCTTTGGGGGTCTTCTTCATAAATTCTTTGCCTAGGCCAATGTCCATAAGAGTTTTTCCAACGTTTTCTTCGAGAATTCTTATGGTTTCATGTCTTAGGTTTAGATCTGTTATCCATTGTGAATTGATTTTTGTGAGAGGTGAGAGGTGTGGGTCCAGTGTCAGTCTTCTACATATGGCCATCCAGTTTTCCCAGCACCATTTGTTGAATAGGGAATCTTTTCCCCAGTGTACGTTTTTCTGGAATTTGTCAAAGATCAGGTGACTGTATGAGGTTGATTTTATATTTGGGTTCTCAGTCCTGTTCCATTGGTCTACGTCTCTGTTCTTGTGCCAATACCATGCAGTTTTGGTTACTATAGCCTTGTAGTACAGTTTGAAGTCTGGTAGATAGATGCCTCCCAATTTGTTCTTTTTGTTTAAGATTGCTTTGGCTAGACAGGGTCTTCTCTGGTTCCACACGAAGCGTAGAATTATTTTTTCTAGATCGGCAAAAAATGATGTTGGTATTTTGATAGGGATTGCATTGATTCTGTAAATTAATTTAGGTAGCAAAGCCATTTTTACTATGTTGACTCTGCCTATCCAAGAGCATGGTAGGGCTTTCCATCTATTTACATCCTCTGCAATTTCTTTTCTCAGTGTTTCATAATTCTCTCTATATAGGTCTTTGACCTCCTTAGTTAGATATGTTCCTAAATATTTAATTTTCTTTGGTGCTATTGTGAAAGGTATTGCATCTTTAATTTGTTTCTCGGCTTGATTGTTATTAGCATATATGAAGGCTATGGATTTGTGTGTATTAATTTTGTATCCTGAGACTTTGCTGAATTCATTTATCAATTCCAGTAATGTCTTGGTTGAATCTTTGGGGTTTTCTATGTATAATATCATATTATCTGCGAATAGTGAAAGTTTGACCTCTTCTGCCCCCATCTGGACGCCCCTGATTCCTCTGTCTTGTCTAATTGCTGTGGCCAGGACTTCCAGCACTATGTTGAAAAGAAGTGGAGATAGTGGGCACCCTTGTCTGGTGCCAGTTTTAAGGGGGAATGCTTTCAGTTTTTCCCCATTCAGTATGATATTGGCTGTGGGTTTATTGTATATGGCTTTAATAGTTTCTAGGAATGAGCCATCTATGCCTATATTGTTAAGAGTTCTTATCATAAAAGGGTGCTGGATTTTGTCAAAAGCCTTTTCTGCATCTATTGAAAGGATCACATAATCTTTGTTCTTGCTTTTATTTATATGGTGAATTACATTTATAGATTTGCGTATGTTGAACCACCCCTGCATCTCGGGAATAAAGCCCACCTGATTGTGATGGATTATTTTTTTGATGTACATTTGAATTCGGTTTGCAAGGATTTTATTGAGAATTTTTGCATCTATATTCATGAGGGATATTGGTCTGTAGTTTTCTTTTTTTGTTATGTCCTTTCCTGGCTTTGGTATCAAGGTGATATTGGCTTCGTAGAATGAGTTTGGGAGGATTCCATCCTTCTGGATATTTTCAAATAATTTCTGCAGTATAGGCACCAGTTCTTCTTTGTAGGCTTGGTAGAATTCAGGTGTGAACCCATCTGGTCCAGGACTTTTTTTTGTGAGTAGATTTTTTATTACTGCTTCAATTTCGGTGCTTGATATTGGTCTGTTTAGAAATTCTGTTTCTTCCTGGTTGAGCCTAGGGAGGTAGTATGTTTCTAAGAATTTGTCTATTTCCTCCCCATTTTTGTGTTTGTGGGCATAGAGATTTTTGTAGTATTCGAAGATGATGTTTTGTATTTCCATGGTATCAGTTGTGACTTCTCCTTTCTCATTTCTAATTGAGCTTATTAGAGTGCTTTCCTTTCTGCTTCTGGTCAACCTGGCAAGTGGCCTGTCTATTTTGTTTATCTTTTCACGGAACCAAGTTTTCGTTTTATTAATCTTCTGTATTGTTCTTTTGTTCTCAATTTCATTTAATTCTGCTCTGATTTTGGTTATTTCTTTTCTTCTGCTGGCTTTAGGATTGCTTTGCTCTTCCTTTTCCATTTCCTTAAGATGATTCATTAGTTTACTGATTTGTGACCTTTCTGTCTTTTGGATGTGGGAATTTAAGGCGATAAATTTTCCTCTCAGGACTGCTTTTGCTGTATCCCACAGATTTTGATAACTTGTGTCCCCATTATCATTTAGTTCAAAGAATCTTTTGATTTCCATTTGAATCTCCTCCTTGACCCAATAGTCTTTCAGCAAAGATTGTTTAGTTTCCAAGTTTTTGGATGAAGATGTGAGTTTCTGTTGGAATTGATTTCTAATTTTATTCCGCTGTGGTCTGAAAAGATACATGGTATGATTTCTATTTTTTTGAATTTGTTTAGATCTGTTTTGTGGCCTAGGATGTGGTCAATTTTAGAGAAAGTTCCATGAGCTGATGAGAAGAATGTATATTCAGTGTTATTTGGGTGGAGTGTTCTGTAGATATCTGTTAGGCCCAAATGTTCTAGAGTCCTGTTTAGGTCTTTTATTTCTCTATTTATTTTTTGTTTGGACGATCTGTCCAGTTCCATCAGTGGGGTGTTGAAGTCCCCTGATATTATGGCATTGCTGCTTATTATGTTGTTTAGATCTAGCAGTATTTGCTTTATGTAACTGGGCACTCCTGTGTTGGGTGCATACATGTTTAGGATTGTTAAATCCTCTTGTAAGATTTTTCCCTTCACCACTATATAGTGTCCATTTTTGTCCTTCTTTACTTTTGTTGCTTTAAAGTTTATGTCATCTGAAATGAGGATGGCTACTCCGGATTTCTTTTGGTTTCCATTAGCCTGGAAAATTGTATTCCATCCTTTCACCTTGAGTCTGAATGCATCTTTGTGTGTAAGGTGTGTTTCCTGAAGACAACAGATACTTGGCTTGTATTTTTTAATCCATTCAGCCAGCCTATCTCTCTTCAATGGGCAGTTCAAGCCATTTACATTTATTGAGAGAATTGATATTTGGGGTAAATTTCTGATTATTCTATTGGGTGGTGTCTTTTGTTTTACCTCTTGCGTCATTGTGGAATCTGGTTTCTGGGGTTTTAGCTTTTGCATAGTTTTACATAGGTGGGTGTCTGTTGCTCTGTTTAGTGTATAATGCAGGTCTAAGCACTTCTTGCAAGGCTGGTCTGGATTTCGCAAATTCTATCAGTGATTGCTTATCTGGAAAGGTCGTTATTTCTCCCTCATATAAGAAGCTTAGTTTGGCAAGATACAGAATTCTGGGTTGGCCTTTGTTTTGTTTTAGGAGACTGATGATGTCTCCCCATTCCCTTCTGGCTTGTAAAGTTTCAGCTGAAAAATCTGCAGTTAATCTGATTGGTTTCCCTTTGTAGGTTGCCTGCTCTTTTCGTCTTACAGCTCTGAGGAGTGTCTCTTTTGTGTTTACTTTGGTCAGTCTAATAATTATGTGGCATGGTGAATGCCTTTTCACGTTGACTCTCCCAGGAGTCCTGTGTGCTTCTTGTACTTGGATATTGAGATTTCTGGCTAAGCCATGGAAATTTTCCTCTATTATTCCTTCAACTAAATTTTCCAGCCCACGCGAATTTTCTTCCTCTCCCTCAGGGATACCTATGATCCTTATATTTGGCCTCTTTACATAATCCCACATTTCTTGTATGCTTTTTTCCTGCCTCTTGTTTTTGTGTTCTTTCTCTTCGGCTGATTTATTTAGCGCATAGGAGTTGTCTTCTAGCTCTGAAATTCTTTCCTCTGCATGGTCCAGCCTATTCTTAAGGCTTTCCACTGTGTTTTGTAGAGCTGTGGACTCATATCTCAAGTACAATTCATTAGCTTAGAGCCCAAGCTGGGAGGTCATTCTCACCACACTCCACTGGGAAGAGGAGAAGACAACAGGCCAGAGATAACTCAAGATCCACCAAACTTGCTAAAATACACCTAAGGCAATAGAGGCCACTACTTCTCTCCCTGGCTTTGCCAAGGAATGAAAATTGTGGGCCTGGTGACAGGGCCATAAACTAGCTCTAACACCCCCAGCTCTCGACCAACAGGCCAGATGAGAAAAAACCAGCAAAAGAACTCAGGGAACATGAAAAATCTGAGTGAAAAGTCACCCCCAAAAGAAACCATCAGTTCCTCAGCAATAGATACCAACCAAATGAAATGGGTAGAATGACAGAAGAGGAATTTCATTTATGGATTATAAGAAAGCTCAGTGAAATTCAAGAGAAAATTGAATCCCAGCACAAAGAAACCACAAGAAAAATGCAAGAAATGAATGAAAAATTCTCCAAAGAAATAGAAATATTATGAAAAAATCAAATAGAAGTCCTAGAAATGAAAGAAGCATTCACACGAATCTATCTTGCCTGTAAAACTCCATTGGCCGTCCATCCCCTATTGTTCCTGCTAGTCCCTTTTTCCTGGTTTGTAATTCACTTCCAAATACTACGTGAAAGCCAAGCTCAGATCCAACTTCTTGCCGATGAACGACCTCTTCCTATGTTCTTCAAACTTCGTTACCCTTTCTGCTGCTGGATCTGGAGAACTTTAGTCTTTGCCTGGCGATTTAACATTTATCTTACATGCTCACATTTTAATTGTAGTGTAGAAAATATTTGAAATTTTTACTTCTTTTAAAAAATTATTATTATTATTTTTGATTGACAAATCATAATTGTATACATTTATGGAATCAATGTACCCATGGTTTCTGCTGAGAAACTATTAATATTTTTGAGTATCCCTTTTATATTATGAGTCGCTTCTCTCTTGCTGCTTTTAAGGTTCTGTCTTAGTCTTTGGCTTTTAACAATTTGATTTTAATGTGTCTCAGTGTGGGTCTCTTTGAGTTGATCCTGCTTGGAGTTCCTTGACCTTCCTGGATGTTTACATTCATGTCTTTCATCACGTTTATTTGACTGTTCTCAAATTCCTGTCTCTCTCTCTACTCTACTTCTGGGACACTCATTACACTGATTATACATCTGTTGACAGGCTTGATGGTGTGTCACTAGTATCTTAAGCTCTGTTCACTCTTCATTCTTTGTTTTTTCTGCTCCTCAGACCAGATATTCTCAATTTACCTACCTCCAAGTTCACTATTTCTTTTGTCTGCTCAGATCTGCTGTTGAAACCCTATAGAGAATTTTCCATTTCAATTATTGTACTTTTCAGCTCCAGAATTTCTAGTTAGTTTCTTTTTATAATTTCTCTTTATTGATATTCTCTGTTTGGTGATATATTGTTCTACTGGTTTCCTTTAGTTATTTGATCATAATTTCCTTTAGCTCTTTGGATATATTTAAAACAATTGACTTAAATCTTTGTAGAGTAAGTTCAATGTGTTAGTTCCTTATGGACAGTTTCTTTTATTTTTATTTTTTATTTGTCCTGTGAATGGGACATACTTTCCTATTTTTGCATGCCTTATAATTTCTTGCTGACAGCTGGACATTTGAATATTATAATGTTGTGACTCTAGAAATCAGATGCTACCCAAGACTTATTGTTGATGTTGTTGCAAGTTGTAGTTTGCTTGTTTAATGACTTTTTTATTTTTTAAGAGACAGGGTCTTGCTCTGTTGCCTAGACTGGAGTGCAGTAGCATGATCAAAGCTCAGTGCAGCTTCAAACTCCCGGGATCAAGCAATCCTCCTGCCTCAGTCCTCCCAGTAGCTAGGACTACAGGTGTGCACAAACACACCAGGCTAATTTTTCTATTTTTTGTAGAGATGGGGTCTTGCTATGTTGCCCAGGCTAGTCTTGAACTCCTGGCCTCAAGCAATCCTCCCACCTAGGCCTCCCAAAGTGGTAGGATTACAGGCATGAGCCACCACACCTGGTTTGTTTGTTTAATGACTTTTCTAAACAATTTTTGTGAAGATTATATTCTTTGTTAATTGTTGTCACGGAAGTCTCTGATTTCACAAAGATTGCCTTAACTATCTGGAGCCAATCAGAAAAAAGGAAGAAAGAAAAAAAAAAGAAATGAATAAGAAATAACTCTACTGATATTTGTAGATTGGCTCTCTGTTTGGGTGCTCCTTCCTTGCTTCGGGTGCTTTTTCCTGCTTGTGTGGATCCTAGAAACCAGCCAGATGCAAAAACAGGGTCTTCTCAGTTCTTCTCTGAGGTAGGTCTAGCCCTAGGCGTGCACATGGCCTTCTAGATTCCTCAGTAAATTTCAAAGCCCTTATTCTTCCGAGTATTTTCTTCTTTGCTTTCTTTATTTTTTCCATCTGTCTTCTGGCTGTCCCCTATGTTACCCTTTGCCCTAGGTGTCTGTGGCTTGTATATCCCTTTAAATACTTTCCATAAACATCATTTGGGAGGCTGCTTCAGCCTTTAGAAAGTTCCAAGGTGATCAAAATAAAGTCAAGCCCTGAACTGGTAATTCAGGGAATTGCCAGATAAATCAAAACACACAACCAACAATTTTCTGAGAACAAGGTCCATATTACCCTCTCTGGTGCCAACACTCCGCAACAGCAGCATGGGCTGACATTCCCATGGCTGCCTCCAAGCTGCTGGGTGGAGGTTAGTAGGTGGACGAGTGAAGTACCATAGTGTGAAGTACCACAGTGCTCTTTTACAAAAATCTGGAAGCTTCTTTCTTCCGTAGGCTTTCCCCTGGTTTTTGTCTGTCCTTGATTAGATTCTAGAGTTCTGTGAAGTTGATTCTGATCATTTTGCCAGTGTGATCGTTGCTTCAGTGGAGAGATGAGTATTTGGAGTTTTCTACTTCACCATTTTCAGTGACATCCCATGAACCAGTTTGGTATCCAACTTTGGGTTTCTTCAACTGACAATAATACTCCCAGGCTCTCAAATTCTTTTTTTGTGACTAGTTTTGCCATGCTAGTGACCCCTTAATTTATTAGTTAAAATAAAAATTTTATAAAAATACACTGTGTATTTTTATAAAAACTACTTATAAGATGGAGTCTTTCGATACTTTCTTCAAAATGATCTTAGAATCATGTTACTATTTCAAGAAAGAGTTTGAAAATTATACTTTGATGGAAAAAAACCATGAATTTATGTAACAAATGTAACCTCACAGATAATATGCACTACAACAAACATACTTTGTTATAAGATCTAGTCATCACCATTAACATAGCTTCAATCGATCCCCTTCCTGAGCCAAAAAAAAGAAAAAAAAAATACAGCTTCAAGTTTTGTATTTAAGTAGAAAATCACTATAACAAAAAACTTTTTTCCCTTATTTAATCTTAATTTTAATAATCCAATGAAGTGACTAAAGCATGTTATTTTCACTTTTTTCTCTTTTCACATTTAAAAATTTTGTTTATAACTGACACATAAAAATTGTACGTGTTTATGGGGTACAGTGTGATGTTTCAATACATGTATGCATTGTATAATGATCAAATAAAGGTAGTTAGTATGTCCATCACCTCAAACCTTTATCATTTCTTTGTGGTAATAATTTTCCAAGATCCTTGTTACTAGCAATAGTCACCCTACTGTATAATAGAATACCTGAACTTACCTATTTATTTTTTTATGAGACAGGATCTCACTCTGTCAACTAGGCTGGAGTGCAGTGGTGCAATCAAAGCTCACTGCAGTCTCAAACTCCTGGGCTGAAGTGATCCTCCGGCTTCAGCCTCTGGAGTAGCTGAGACTACAGGCCTGTGCCACCATGCCTGGCTAGAACTTATTTTTCCTATCTAACTGTGACCTTGTACCTGTTGACCAATCTCCCTACTACCCCTAATCCCCCTCCCTTCCTCAGCCTCTGGTAACCACTATTCTACTCTCTACTCTATGAGATCAACTTTTTTAGATTCCACATATGAGTGAGATTATGTAGTATTTATCTTTCTGTGCCTGGCCTGTTTCACTTAACAAATATCGAGACTATATGAGGAACTCAAACAACTTGATAGCAAAAAACCAAATAATCCAATCAAAAAATGGGCAAAAGACTTGAATAAACATTTCTCAAAAGAAGATATACAAATGACCAGCAGGTATATGACAAAATGCTCAATCTCACTAATCATCAGGGAATTCCAAATCAAAACTACAGTGAGACATCACCTCACCCTAGTTAGGATGGCCATTATCGAAAAGACAAAAAATAACAAAAACTGGTGAGGATGAAAAGAAAGGGGAATTTTTATACACTATTGACGGCAATGTAAATTAGTATATTTTATGTTTTTATGTCATGAAAAACAGTATAGAGGTTTCTCAAAAAACTGAAAATGGAACCATCATATTATCCAAATTACACTACTGGGTATATATCCAAAGGAAGTGAAATCAGTATTGCAGCACTATTCACGACAGCCAAAAGATGAAATCAACCTAAGTGTCCATCAACAGATGAATGGATAAAGAAAATATGGTGTACATATACACAATGGAATACTATTCAGCCATAAAAAGGAATGAAATCCTGTTGCTTGTGACACCCTCTTTTTAAAAAAAGAATTCCGAAGTTGGTATTTTAAAATCAGCGTTCCTTGACGCTTTAGAGTTCCCTGCCCCCAAATCACTCCCAAAACACTCTCCTAATGGCTCACTTTCTTATGGTTTTGTAATCTTTGTTTATTAGGACAGGCTTTATTTTAATCTATGGGTGCCAGTGTGCCTAACTTGAGGGAAGCTTTTCTTCAAAGAATGACTTCTGTTTTTGCAGATAGTGAGGGTATTATGGAGTCCTTGAATCCCAGGACCACTGAATCCCCCATAGAGTGTTTTGCTAAGAACAGGGTTCTCAGACCCAACTTCCTCTCCTTGTCCTTTCCCCATGGACCAACATTTACACAGCCTTGTTTCTGTGGGCCTCAGGGTCTTCCAGCTCCTTCCTGCTTCCTGTGTATCTAGCCTCCTTGCCCTGTGCACCCACAACTCTAACTAATGGTGACTTTTGCCCTGACTATCTTTGTGCTTTTTGTTTCCACCTGCCACTTGTTCTCAGGAAAGTATTCTGATCTAATTCCTGGCCTCCAAATCCCAGGCTCCTGGTCATGTAAGGGCCTCAAGATATTGCCACTACTCCACAATCAGCCTCCATTTGTTCTTTCTTTCTTTGTTTTCAGGTTGAGAGCGTTATCCCTGCATTATTCCTTTCACTTTTGTGAGACTAGTAATGACCCCAGGAATGCTCTATGTTTGGGGCCCAGTGATTGTGAAGGCGGATCTCCCTTTGGTCTTCTGGCCACCAGTGTTACCATAGTGTGTGTGCATCAGTTTCCAAATTTAGTGACAGGAAAAACTCACTGGGACCCTCACAGACCTAAGGGTAAGAAATACTTTCAGAAAGGATTACACTTGCAATGTTCTGATTGTAGGAATCAGATCTACTCAAATGTAGAAAGGCAGGGTCTGAAGGAATCAGAACATGCTATATCATCAGTAAGATATACTATTGGATTAAGCATTATGTTGAACTTTTAATCAAAGGAAGAACTGTTAAAAATTGATTGAAAAATGAAGACAAACCTTTGGCCTTTGGATTAATAAGTAGCTGTTAGTTCTCCATGAGATTAAAGAACTGGCTCAAAGTAAGCAGCATTTAGAAGTTTTAAAACTTCAGTTGTATATATCCAAAAGTTTTAAGACAACAGAAAAATAGATTATTCAGCTATAGACAAAAATAATGGCAGGAAAAATGTTTATAATGCCAATAAATTAGTGAAACACATTTACCTTTTGGAATCCCCAGACCTGTAAAAAAGGCAACATATCAAGAAGAAGGGCATGACTGAGCTTTGAAATAACTACAACAGATGTGCCAGTTGGGAAAAGTAAGATAATGTGGGGGAAAGTAAGAAATCTTCTCTGAGAGTTTAGTTAGGAAATTACAAGGGACCCCATCATCAGTCACTTTGGCGCAATGTCCAGCAGGTTTCTGGATGCTATAGAGGAAGGAAAAGTAAAGGAGAGGAAGGCAAAAGTCTAGGGCTCTGAGAAGTGATGGATCTATGCTCTGCTTGGAGAACATAGAGAAAAGGAGAGTGCAAGACCTATTTAAAACCCATGATACACACATTAGTAGCCTTACACAACATCTTGGTATCTAGCATTTTAAATACCTAGGACTGAGTACCTCATTATATTATCGCCCAAAATATGGCCATGATTTTACGTTCAATAAGACATCATGGAGATATCACATCAAAAGGTAAAATAAGCTTATAGGGCTTCCCTAAAAGTCCTTTTTGCAATAGACACTTAAACTTGAACTCCCACGGTACTTTCTGTTGTCAGGCAATGTGTCAGGGCAGAGCCAATGCTGGAGTTGCCCTGCTCTCTGAAGTCTGGCCCACAGCTGGTGTCACTACCACATTCTTGATTTCTAGCACTAGAAGCAGCAATTGTCTTAGAACTTTTGACTACCTAATAACTTAATATCTTATATCTACTCTGATGAGAAACTTTTATGTCCACGAAGTTGTAAAGCAGACCCAAGTTGTCTTGGTCAAGTGGCTGGGTTAGACATCATCATGGCAGTGTCTGAGTCTCCTTTCCCTTCTTCAGCTGCACTTTCTAGGCAAGAAGCCTGACCTTGGTCCACTGGGCTTCAATGTCAGAACAGGGTGGATCCAGGGGATAGCTTTCTGGTCTAGAATGTCTAACACCGGGAGGTATTCTTGGGCACATGACCAGTGGACACTTCCCAGCCTACACTGGGGTCAGTTGTGGCCATGTGCCTGAGTTCCAGCTGATGAAGTGTGACTGGAAGAGAATTGGAAGATGCAGCAAAAGCAAGTAGGCAGAATTCTCATAGGGAGATGCCATATCAAAAATAGTAGTGATTTGATGAAATATGGTAGGGTGAGTGATTGACATAGTCTACTATATGTTCAATTAGCCTTTCAGAAGGTGAAGAGACAGAAAATGGGGAAAACAATATTTGAAGTGACGCTGGTTGGGAATTTTCCAGAACTGATACAAGACACTAAGATGCAGATTCAGGACAACCAAAAGTCTCAAATTTACATCTCAACACAGCATACTGAAACTACCAAAGGAAAGGAAAAAACCCTCAAGTGTTAAAAGCAGGTGAAGAAAACAGGCAGATTATCAAAAAATGAATAGTTTAGCAACAGCCAACATAGAAATCAGAATGGGAAAAATAAATACAAAACAAAACCTAATAACCTAGTACTCTTTACTTGGCAAAGATGTCTCTCACCAATTATAGTGAAAAATATTTCTTTTGGAAACAATAAAAACCAATTAACTTCATCAGTCATAGACCCTTCATATAGGAAATTCTAAAGAATTTAATTCAGGCAGATGCAAGAATATTCCAGATGATGGGTAGTAAAGGAACAGACAGATGAGCAAAGCAGGGTGTAGGGGGTGGGGAATTAGCAATGGACATTGACAGCATCAATCAGAATAATAACAACTTCTGGGTTTACAAATATATTTAATACAATTGAAATCTGCAACAAAAATAACATATAAAACAGGAAAAATGGTAACCATGTTAAAGGGTTCTAAGTTCTTGTTTTATCCACGGGTGGGAAAAGTTTTTGATTAAGTTTAAACTATGGTGTTTAAAAGTTATGCCTACTGTCTTGGATAACTAATGAAAGAATAGAAACTGTGCAAACAACTTGCAAGTGACAAGAAAAATAATAGCACAATAAAAATGCACTCAATCCAAAGGAAGGCAAGAGAAAACAATATAGAACACAATAAAATGTTCCACATAAACTGAAAATATCAATAATTATATTAAGCGTCATTGGACTAAATGTTTTAGCTAAAAGTAAAAACATCATCAGGCTGGATTTAAAAATTCCAACTATATATATTTTACAAATGACATATCTCAGGCAAGGATTCAAAAAATAAAAGCATGCAAGAAAACCTACCACTTAAGACCCATGTCAAATAACGCCATTGTAGGCCAAATGTATATTAAATAATATTTTAGAGGGATGCCTGTATAGATGGCAAAAGTATTCATTAAAAACCAAGAAATCATCCCAAGTCAAGCTGGTGTTCGACTCTAGATGTTGGAGGGGAACAAGAGAGTTTTCTGTGCTGCTAAAGGGTCTTATTTCTTTTTCTTTCTCTTTCTTTCATTCTTTTTTAAAAAATGACTACTTTATTGAGATACTATTCATAGAGGTAATTTTTAAAATATGTATGGCTGTAAAAAAGATGTATGCATATAATTTAAACTATACATAAAAGTTTTATGCACATTATGTGAATGAATTCTGTTTCCTACTGATAAAAAAATTGTAAAAGAATTTTTTAAAAAGGAGGAGGTCTTCGTATACTGATAGAGAACAATTACCAAAATGCTAAAGAAAAAATAAGGTGTTAGATGTTATTTAGGGAACACTGCCATATCTTAAAAATAGAAAAATATTTTTTATTTTTTATGCATGATCATGGTTCTATGGTTATGTATAAAAAGTGTCCTTATCTTTTTGGAATGCAAGCTAAAAAATTTATGACTGATATGATATGGTGTCTGGAATTTTCTTTACATAGCCATGGTGGGTGGTGCTATAGATGAAACAAGATTGACCATGAATTGATAATTGTTTAAGCTACATGGTGGGGTTTCATTGTGCCAGTCAATCTACTTTGTATACATGTTCAGTTTTCCGTAACAAAAGGCCAGATATAAAAAGATTTTAAGACCCAGCTAGCAGACTTTCCATTCCCAATATCACACTCTTTAGGAAGCCAGTTTAGTCTGCTTGCATATAGACAGTCCTGCTTAGATCTAGAAAGGCATCAATTTTATTTTTAGTCAAGTTCCTGTGAGGAATGTCAGCTGGGAAGTAGCTTGGTAAGTGTAGTTTCCACTAGAACATGGCTTTGTGGTTTTCTCTGCTTTAAACCCTGAACCTAGACCAGTGCCTAGCTTATAGTAAGCATTCAAATGTTGTGGAATCAACTCACTTTATTTATACTAATCAAAATTCATGATGTTCAAAATACTTCATGTCCAAATTCTCACATCCACTCCTAGCCTGTAAGTTCTAACTTAGTTATCTGTCATTACTGTGTGGGGCCCACTAGTGAAGGTACATTAAGTCCTCCTTGGCCAAGATGAGGAAGTCTAAGCTAAAATCCACTGGCATCCAGCCCATTCCCCTGATGTGTGCAGCCCACTGGATATAAAACTCTCTGTTTGAAGCTCATGGTATGCCTTAAAAGAAGATTCATTGTATGTTACTAAGTTTTAGAGAGTATAGGCACAATTTAACATGGCTTGCTAGTAACCTTTCTTCATCCCCCCTCCCCTGCCCACCAGTGCCCGCCACACTTGTCCAGATGGTCCTTGGTTTTCAGGGAGCTTTTCTTTCCATTTCCTGAAATTTCAGTGCACTTGCACAATTGTCTCCAGACAATTGCCCCCAGCAGCACGCTCTACCCATCACCAGGTGAAAGGGATGGTTCTGTGAAGGCAGTTGTGTGCTTTTGCAGTGTTTGAGGAACCGCCTCAAATTCTAGTCATAGACATACACGTTCACAAAGTCTAAGAATATGTGAAATAGGGTTATTCTGGCTTCTACTCCCTGTTCTGCCTGTTCTGTGAATGAGCTGAGTTCCCTGCCTGGCCATGCCTGAAGTCAGGTCCCAGACCTGGGAGGACCATGCAGCAGAGATAGATGAGAGGTTCCTGTACAGAGATATCTGAGTTCTACTCAGCTGGCACATGTTACCTTTCTATTTTAATGGACATTTTTAAATTTGAAAAACAAAATCTATCTCTACTTTTAATTGACAGGTGTTTGGAAATGTTACTTTTGATTTCAATAAAGCCAAACAGGTAAGAAAACCATCCTACATGGACTAGAAAAGAGGGATAGGTCAAATTTCAGGGCAAGAATCTACACCACTGACAACTGGGCAAGAACAAAGAGATAAAGAGAAGCCTGTGCTTTTGGTTGAACTCCCTGCTTGTGCCCCTGGTGGCCTGATCACTATAAGCAGCACCTTCCTGCCACTGGTCTAGAGGGGAAGATGGAGCAGGTGCAGAGTCAGGTGATGGCAGAGAATGAGGTAGGGTGTTGCATGCACACCATCTTACTCCCCTTATCTCTCCTAGACATGATTGGTTTGGCTGGGTAAAGAAACATGGATTCACGAACATCAATATGTTCACAGTGTAGCATAAATAAGAGCATTCACAGTGATCTCACCAGGTCAGGGACTCTGCCTTCATCATCCATGTTCCCTTAATGCATGATGGCAGGTCAGGTGTGGGGCAAACATTGGCTAACTAATTTCAGCATAATCAATGCTTGATATGTTATTAACTACTTGCAAGATTAAATTTTTGTCAGATGCATATAGAATCCTCATAAGAGAGCAACTGTTTTGTTTTTTTGTTATGATCATTTACTCTCAAATAAATAAAATAATATCAAAGACTTAAATAGCTCTTTAAGACTTTAATAGCAGACAGTTAAAGAGCGTTGGTTGAATGGAAGACTAGAATCAACAGAGGGCCAGCAGGTGATTCCCTTTCCTTTTCTGGCTCCAATGGACTTCTCCAAGGAATCATTTCTCTGTTTAACCTCTTTAAATATATTCCACGTGGCTGAGAGGTTGCACTTGCTGAGTGGTGGCTTGTGTCATTAATACGCAGTGAAAAGCAGCATAATATATCACCTTGTGTTGACTCCCAAACTTTCCTACATCGTTTCCCCTTCCCATCACTCTCACTGCTTGTGATTATACCTCCTAAGTAACGTAGCAGCATTAATCCCTCTAGGGGTCCTGGGCTAGGGCATATACATGTGCACACACTCACACACATACAGAGAGATTGCAAAAGTTTTATAAAACTGTATTTACCATTAATGTCCTTGATGTAGTCCCTATCCTATCCTCTCATTTACACATGTTAGTTTGAGCCACTTAGTTGCTTTCACAACCTTGAATCCGCAAATGGTGATATATTGGGTACATCATCCAGGGTTGTATACATTTTGTGATACCGTTTCTGGCTCCAGCTGATCAGAGTTTTTGGATGCAGGGCAGCTAATGTATACTTGAGACCTGGGTCTCATGAAGTGGTAGAATCTGAGGCAAAAGACACCTTCATGAGTCTAGGAAACCACCTGGTCCAACACTCATGTTTTCTTGTCTCCTGAATCGTTATTAAAGGGGGATGACAATCTATACATGGTACTTATTAATTCTACTCTTATCTAGAAAGCAAAACTTTATTATTGGCATAATTCTTTGATGATGATGCTGGCCATTGGGGTTAAAAATATAAGAGGAGTAAACAAAACAGTGATGCACACACAATGGAGACAGCATAATGACTGTTCCCATGTTACAGTCTTCTAAAAATGTAAATAAAAATCTTAGGTAGAAAGGAACAGCTTTCTCTAATGCAGCTGAAATTTTTCATGCAGAGGGCGAAAAAGGCCAGGCATATACCTCTCTTCTGAAAACCCATTATCCTTAAGTCCATACTCCTTAAAAGATCTATCCTTAGCCTTTGATGTGCTCTCATCTATCCAGCCTAATCCACTCTGTTCTCAGCAGGCCATTCACAGAGAATCATTTCCATGTCTCTATGCTAAAATCAGTAGGATCAGCTTCAGTTAGAAGGAGAATATGCAAACTGTAGCCCAAAGCTACGAATTTAGATTGCTTGGAGAACCACAGATGTCATGACAGACCAATCTAAGTAAGATTCACATTGTCATTCACATACTGTAAATTCATTCTGCTTTTGACTGGGTTGTAATTTGAGCCCTGGAAAAAATTAGAGAGGATTTCTGCTTTTATTAATTACTACCTTCTAATTATCCCAAACCAACCACCAGCTTTCTAGAAACTTTGAGAATGAGCATTTATGTACAATTCTAAGGCTAGATTTATTTCCCCCAGGATGATTCCTTTTCTCTGATACATTGTAAGGCTGTGGCCTCTACAATCCAAGGCAGAGGTCATCGTCCTGTGAGTATCCAGTATATGACATCCAGGGCATGTTTCTTCTTTAGTCAGATTTATATTCCTTGAAAGCAAATGAATAGACGTTTCTTGAAAGAAGATATACAAAGGGCCAATAGGTATATGAAAAAATACTCAACATCACTAAACATCATGGAAATGCAAATCAAAACCACAATGAGATATCACCTTACTCCAGTTAGAATGGCTGCTAAAAACACAAAAAATAACAGATGCTGCTGAGGATGCAGAGAAAAGGGAACTCTTATACACTGTTGGTAGAAATGTAAATTAGTACAGCCACTATGGAAAACAGTATGTAGATTTATCAAAAAATTAAAAATAGAACTATCATACGATCCAGCAATCCCACTACTGGTACTCATCCAAAGGAAGAGAAATCGGTATATCAAAAGGATACCTGCACTTGCATGTTTATTGCAGCACTATTCACAATAGCCTATGGGGTCAACCTAAGTGTTCATCAGTGGACAAATGGATAAAGAAAATGTAGCATATATACACAATGGAATACTATTCAGCTATAAAAAGAATGAAATCATGTAATTTGCAGCAACATGGATGGAACTGGAGGTCATTATGTTAAGTGAAATAAGCCAGACACAGAAAGACAAATTTCACATGTTCTCCCTCATATATGGAAGCGAAAAAAGTTGATCTCATGGAGGTAGAGAGTAGAATGATAGATACCCGAGGCTGGGAAAAGTGTGTAGGTGGGAAGGGGGATAAAAAGAGGTTGATCAATGGGTACAAACACACGGTTAGATAGAAGTTATAAGTTCTGATGTTCAACAGCAGTGTAGGGTGATTATAGTTAGCAACAATGTATTGTATATTACAAAGTAGCTAGAAGAGAGGACTTGAAATGTCCCCAACACATAGAAATGATAAATACTCAAGGTGATGGACACCCCAAATACCCAGATTTGATCATTACACATTCTATGCATGTAACAAATGCTCACATGTAGCCCATACATATGTAAAATATTACGTATTAAAAAATATATATATATAGAAAATGGTGATCCAAGGTACAAGGTGGGGCTGGCTGATGCTAGTGTGGCCACAGCCAATGGGTACACCACTGCCCCGTGCACTTAAGCAGCTGGCCAGGGGCAGTGGAAGGGTGAGTGAGGAGAGTGTGACGGCTGATGGGGACAGAGTCACTGCTCAACGGCCAGGGGAAAAGTGAGGCCAGAGCCTCTGTGTCTAGTATAACAGAATACCTAAGTGCTGAGATGCTGAGGTGACTTGGAGCAGAGAAGAAGTCCAAGTGGTGTGGAGTTAATTAGGAAAGGTTTCCTGGAAGAAGGTCAGAATGGTTTCAATCCTTAGAATACTGTAAAAGCAAGTATTCCCTCACAGAACATAGGTCACAGGACATAGAAGAACATCCTCCTCACTGGAGCTCTTGATTTCTTAGGGAAGGTGCTTCTGGAAGAGTTGCTGAGGTCTTGTCCTATGGTGAATTCAGTGCATCATTTGGCCAGACAAAAAGCTGCACAGACACGGCAAAAGCAAGTGGGGAAAGTCATTAGTGGCAAGATCTTTGACAGATTTAAAGATAAAAATCCAGATTTTAAAGAGAAAATTATAGCAATCAACAGTGAACTCACCCAAAACCTAAACTGGCTCTTAGTGAAGAAGATAAAGAGGTCATATCATAGGTTCTACCAATATTATATTCCACTGTTCAGCTAAAGTAAGGTTTAATGAAAATTTAAGAGATGCTGTTCAGTTACACGTGATCTTTATGCGACAGCTTATTCTCCTTGCACAACAAATGATGAATCTGGAAGTGTTCATACATGTATCAACAGCATATGCATACTACAGTGGAACACATAATGGTGAAGTAGTTTATCCACCCCCTGTGGATCCAAAGAAGCTGATTGATTCTTCAGAGTGGATGGATGATGGTCTAGTAAATGATACTATTGCAACATTGATAGAAGACAGACCTAATACATACACTGTACACAAAAGCAAGGGCAGAATATGTTGCACAAGAAGGAGCAGAACTAAATGTGTCAACTGTAAGGCCAGTGATTGTTGGTGCCAGCTGGAGAAAACCATTTCCAGGATGGATTGGATAATGTTAATGGACCAAGTGGTCTCTTTATTGCAGCAGGGAAAAAAATTCTTGGAACAATGTCTGCCTCCAGCAATGCCCTTGCAAGATCTTGTTCCTCTAGATGTAGTTGTCACACGAGTTTTGTGGCAGTCTGGTAATCTCAAGGTAAGACCGAGGAACATCACAGTGTAGGAAACAGGCAGCACTAATCCTTTCCACAGGGTGAAGCTGAATACCATGTTATTTCCCTTTCGAGAGGAATCCTCTCCAACAGGCCTTCAGGTGGCCCAATGTAACCTCCGATCATCTTTATCATCACTAGATTGCTGTAAGCCATAAGGCCCTAGCATTTCTGTGTGATATATACCTCCAGAGGACTGGAAGAAGCCAAGTGGCGCCTTTGATTGCAGTGTTCAGGATTTGAGTATTTATGTTGAAGATATTGATTCCGTAACTCCCATAAACTGCTTGAAAAATAAAAGATGGTGAAGACAGTAACTCATCTTCACAAAGCTGTGGTGCTTGGACTTAGGATAAATGGAATTGGTTGTTATTAGTGACTTGTATTTTCTTCCTCGTTAGATTTCAAAGTAAAGGAAACTGGTTGGGGTGCGTGCCTTATTTCCCTTTGGATCTCCATTATCAAAGGGCTGTCTAACATATAGACATCTTCAATAAACTGTTGACCGAATGACAAAAATAAAAAAGGTAGCTTTGAGTCTCAGGTCTTCCATGTCTTTTCTGTGTGATTTTGGGCAAGCAACTTAATTATTTGGGTGTCTCGATTATTTTGACTAAAATATGGATAAGCACCACCACCTCCGATATGATAGGTATGCAGGGGTCTTGCACATGCGCAGTCCTGCCGAATGATGTGGTTTCGTAACTACTGACTTTCCCATCCTTTCTTGCTGTCTTCTCACTGCCCCACCCAAAACTTTCACACTCATGGCCCAACTCTCCTTCCTGTCTACAGCCATAGTAACAAGGTCAGAGGGAAATAAATCTACAATGGTCAGGAAATAGGGTTATAGTCATAGAGGCTGGAAATGGGGAGTGTCTAAGGTAAGACTGTAACTGGCGTTTGCACAGGACCCAGCAATTCTGTCGTGTGAGTCTTAGCTCAGGTTGTATTTGTGGAGTTGGGGATCAGGAGGAAATGGCCTTCCAGGATGGATTTTCATGGAAGATGTTCTGACCTTGTTACTGAGTTGCTTATCTGCACTGTCCTCACTCATCAAGCCTTAAGTCTCAGACAGCTTATTTTTACCTCTGCACCTTTCAATGTTCTTTCCTGGAAATTGGCTGAGTTACTGAAAAGAGGGACAAACGCTGGTTTGGTTTTGCTTTCTGTTATTGCAAAGGCAGTAGAGTCTGGAAGAGACTAATTCTGCACTTGTCCGTGACTGGGCAATATCACACTGAGGGGCGGGATAGAAGTCAGGTCCTGCCCAGCTGCCTTACATCTGTTGCTCTGCATGGGTTTCTGGTGAAGGGACTGGAGCACAGCAGATGACGATTCCTGGGTCTTGAACGACAGTGAGCACATCCACCAGACACGGTATTTTCTGGTAATTCGGCAAGAGCATTCAGAGCTGATTTCTGACCCCAGAGATCTTTTTTCTCTAAGGAACTGTAGGGGGAGATAACCTTGACTTGATCTCTTCTGCCAAAGTATCAGAAAGTAACACTCTGTGCTTGACTTGCCTGCCGACTGTAAGCATGTACTACACTAGGAGCCCCCCCGCCCCCTTATACCTTAGCCAATCGGGTAAGAACAAGATTGTGAGGTCAAAATCCTGGCCAATGGGATGAGACACAGCCATAGGTCTGTGTCAGGGATAAAAGCGTGAAAAACTTCCTGCAGCGCGGGCTGGCTGGCTGCTTTTGCTGCCCCTACACACCCTTCTGATCAGAAGTAAAGATTTTGCTTGCTGAGACAATTCGCAGTGTCTGACTATTTTCTTAACGGCACCGCGGGTTACTTCTAACAGAACTGATGGGTAACAAAACATGTAGGAGCCTGGGCTGGAGAGCTGGGATGCTGAGTTTGAAAGCGAGGGGGCGTTGATGGCAGGGAGGCAGGATTGGCTTGTTGATGGTCTTAATCACTCAGGTGAAGGTAAATCTAAAGCAAATGTTTTGCATATTACTTACATGGTAAAACTTATCTACTTGTTTTGCCTTTCTTTAGTGCCTCCCCCTAGCATAGCTGAGAATGCATGCATCAGAACATGTGTTGTGGAATATCACCACAGAATATATGAGGTTTGTTGTGTCTCAGTCCTGTTTTTTCCAAGTCATATTTTCATACCTCTCCCTGCCCAGACCAGCACTTCTCATACCTCACATTCCAGTGGAAGCGTGACTTGGAGTGAAAAGGCACACTCTGCGTACCAGTTCTGCTATAACTGACTGGAATTTCTAAAATCTGGGTGTCTTCTTCATTTTCATTTTCTTTTTACTGTAAAGTAGGAATCCTAATAATCTCTTGCATTTGTGAAGAAAACTAAGACATGTCAGGATACATTGATAAAGCATAATATTGTTTAGACATGCATCATTTTGTAATGATTAATATAGCAAATCTTTCTTACTTTTTTGTATTCATACTCAGCAGAGAAGACTCTTAAATTTTAGAGTACGCATCATTAGAACAAGGAATTGGGACTGAATGAATGAGACAGGAAAATTGAGAAGGTGAAATTTGCTTAAGAACAGCATGCCTGATGGGTGCCTTTCTCTCTCCTCAGTAAATCTGGCTGCAGTATTTATTTCTGTGATCATTTGCAGGTTTAGCTTTTCTTTTATTATATTCTCTTTATCCATGTCTTCTGGGTCAAAAGTCAGGATGATCCCACCTTGGAACTTCAGACTTGAATGCTGCTTCCATGCTCCACTCCTACCAGCCCCAGCTTTTCTGCTTCTCAGGTCCCATGAGGCTGCAGCCACTAGGCCTTCCTGGGTCACTCTGGGCCCATCCTGCCCAGGGTTGCAGAGTTCATTCAGGTGATGGGTTGCTTTGCTGCTTGCTTTATGCCTCTCCTTGTCCCTGTGCTCTTTGTTGTTATTACTATTATTATTTTTTTTTTTAGAGACAGGGTTTCGCTCTGTTGCCCAGGCTAGAGTACAGTGACATCATCATAGCTCACTGCAACCTCAAACTCCCGGCTCAAGCCATCCTCCCGCCTCAGCCTCCCTAGTAGCTAGGAATACGGGCATGCACCACCACACTTGGCTGATTTAAAAAATCTTTTTGTAGTTACAGGGTCTTGCTATGTTGCCCAGGCTGGTCTTGGACTCCTGGCCTCAAGCAATCCTCCTGCCTCAGCCTCCCAAAACTAGGTGTGAGCCACTGTGCCCAGCCCCTGTGTTCTTTATCATCCTCCCCATCTTCCAATCTTCTCTGGGGACTAGTATGAGAAGAAAATCCACACTTGGCGATCTAAGTGTCAACACAATTCCCAATATTTGCCTACACCCCAGTCCTCTCCCTCTACTCTAGCACACTGGATGGATTCCTTCACATTTCTGTGTGTTTTCCATTCTTTCAAGAAGAATATTTGGCACCACTATTAATGAGTTCCCCCAACCAAATCTCATAAAACTATGAAAGTAATTTATTTCCAAATTGTCCCTCTGTCCTGCACTCCCCATCCCAAGACTGTGCTGTACTATAAAGTGCCTGAAGGAAGTACGACTGGATTGTTCACTTGTTCCCAGAGGCCAAGCTTTCCAACCTTGGCTTTATTGACATTTGGGGCCTGATAATTCTTTGGTGTATATATGGTGGAGGAAGGGAGTTCTTGTCTTGTGCATTGTAGGATGTTTAGCAGTATCCCTGGGCTTTACCCACAAGATACAAGTAGCAGCCCAACTCCCAGTTGTGACAACCAGAAATGTTTCCAGAAATTGCCAAATGTCCCCAGGGGGACAAAATTACTCTGATTAAGAGTATTTTTTGGATTACTTGGATAGAGGGTATTACTTGGATTAAGAGTATGCATGCCAGAGGTATATGCATGTCCTCAGCTTGACCATGTTGTATATCAGCAGTTCTATGTTTTAGTGTCCTGGTGCCTTCTCTTAAAGATCTTTCCTGTCATTCCATATAGAGATATTCCCAGGGATCATCTTGTACCCCTTATTCAAGGTCCCAAGATCCAAGCCGCTAAAATAATAAAGTAAGACTGACCCACTGCACACTTTATATTGCCTCTTGTCAGTGGGCATCTGACTATTGGAGATTGGTATTATTGTGGTTAAGATTGCACTGCAGTGATGAACAAAAATGTAGATCCCATCAGCCAAACTTCAATTAATGTAGTTCATAAAATATAGGGAGGGGGTGGTTTGTGTTTCATGTATCTGCCTTTTTGATTTTGTTTTGTTTTTAAGCAAGCACCTCAGCTTTAGTCGGGAGTATGTGGGTGCAGCCCTCCCTTTGGAGTATAGGGACCCTGGTGTCTGCAGTTAGGTTGAACAGAGTTCTGTAGCTCTTCATTCCTGGATGGCTTTATCCATTTTCCCTTTAGATGGGACAGGGGAGAGGGCTGTCTGTGCAGTGAATCCCTCTGTGCTTGTGCTGGCTCGTAAGCACAGTGCTTGATGACCCTACATGGAGCCCCTTTCCTAGTAGCGTAATGTTTGACACTTGTCAGAATCCTGGCCCCCACTCTCTGAAATGGAGTGAGTTTTCAATGTCCCATGGACCAGTTTAAACCAGAGGGTAGACACAACTGTTCACAAGAGCATTTAAGTGGTTTCTCAATTTACTCCTTCATTCATCCCCTAAACAGTAAATCATCACATTTTCGTGGGTGTCAGTGATGGAGCAGTAAACAAAATAAAAACATTTCCTGCCACCCGAGGCTCAATTCTATTGTGAGAGGCTGACAGCCAATAAATATATAAAAATAGCATATCATATAGCAGTATGTGCTGTGGAGAAAAGGAAACAGAGATGAGGATGGTGAATGATGGGGAGGGGGGCAATTTTTGACCTTAATGATATAATAAAATTTAGATGAAGGCCTACTTAATTTGAACAGAGACTAGAGGCAGGTGAGTGAATAATGAGCCATGTGGCTGTCAGGGAGAAGAGCAATCAAGGAAATGGGAAGAGCAAGTTAGTGCAAAGGTCTGGAGGTAAGGGCATGGCCCAGGAGGAGCAGGGTGGCTGGAATGCAGAAGGCCAGGGGTCCAGAAGCAGGAAATGAGTATGTTGTGTGTGGCAGGTGAATTGTGCATGTGAAGGACTTTCACTCAGAGGGAAATGGGAATCCCTAGGAGGGCTTTAAGGGGAGGAGTGACATGATATGAAAAGAATAACTTTGGCTATGTCATGGGCAAGAACAAGGGCAGGGGAAAAAGGGTCAATTGACATAGTCCAAGCAGGAAATGATGGTGTCCTGAAGCAGGTAGAGTGGTCGACATGTGACAAATGGTCAAATTGTGAATATTTTTGGGGGATAGAGCTAACACAGTTGACTTACAAATTTAATATAGGATTAGATAGAAAGAGAGGGATCAAGGATGACTGCAAGAGTTGTGCCATGATTCCTCAATGGTGGGGGTTCATGTACTGAGATGGGAAGTCTTAGAAGAAATAGGATCTTGTCTGCTTTGTCAGAGATCCGCTGGCTGTAAGTATGTGTCTTTATTTCTGGGTTCTCTATTCTGTTCCATTGATCTATGTGTCTGTTTTTTATACCAGTACCATACTGTTTTGGTTATTATAGACTTGTAGTATAATTTGAAGTCAGGCAATGTGATTCCTCTGGTTTTGTTCTTTTTGCTTAAGATTGCTTTGGCTATTTGGGCTCCTTTTTGGTTTCATATGAACTTTAGAATTATTTTTATAATTCAGTGAAAAATTATGTTGGTATTTTGATAAGGATTAAACCTGTAGATTGCTTTGGGCAGTATGGTCATTTTAATGATATTAATTCTTCTGATCCATGAACGTGGGGTGTTTTTCCATTTATTTCTGTCATCTACAGTTTCTTTCATCAGTGTTTTTTAGTTTTCTTTGTAGAGATCTTTTACTTCCTGGGTTAAATATACTCCTAGATTTTTCAATAGCTATTTTAAACGAGATTGCCTTCTTGATTTGGTCCTCAACTAGATCATTATTGGTGTATAGACATGCTACTGATTTATGTATGTTGATTTTGTGTCCTGAAACTTTACTGAATTCAGTTTATCAAATCTAAGTGTTTTTTGGTGGACTTTTTAGAATTTTCTAGATATAAGATTATATCATCAGCAAACAGGGATAATTTGATTTCCTCTTTTCCAGTTTGAATGCCTTTTTGTTTTCTCTCTTGCCTGATTGCTCTGGTGAGGACTTCCAGTACTATGTTGGATAAGAACAGTAAAAATGGGCATCCTTGTCTTGTCCCAGTTCTTAGAGGGAATGCTTTCAACTTTTCCCTACTAACTATGATGTTGGTTGTGGGTTTGTCATATATGGCCTTTATTATTTTGAGGTATGTTCCTTTGATTCTTAGTTTGCTGAGAATTTTTATCATGAAGGGATGTTGGATTTTATCAAATTCTTTTTCTACATCTATTGAGATGATCATATGGTTTTTGTCCTTAGTTTTGTTTTTGTGATGTATCATATTTATTTATTTGCATATGTTGAACCATCCTTGCATCCCTGGCATAAAACCCACTTGATCATGGTGTATTATCCTTTTGATGTGCGGTTGGATTCAATTTGCTAGTATTTTTTTTTTTTGAGGATTTTTATGTCTATGTTCATCAGGGATATTGGTCTGTATTTTTCTTTTTTTGTTGTGTCTTTGTTTGGTTTTGGTATCAGGGTGATACTGGCCTTGCAGAATGAGTTGTGGAGAATTCCCTCCTCCTCAATTTTTGAGAACAGTTTCAGGAGGATTGGTATTAGTTCTTCTTTGTATGTTTGGTAGAATTTGGCTGTGAATCCATCTGGTCCTGGGCTTTTTTTGGTTGGGAGATTTTTATTACTGACTCAGTCTTGCTACTCATTATTGGTCTATTCAGGAGTTCTATTTCTTCCTGGTTCAAGCTCAGGAGGTTGTATGCTTCCAGGAATTTATGCATTTCCTCTAGGTTTTCTAGTTTGTGAGCATATAATTGTTCATAATCATCTCTGATGATCTTTTGTATTTCTGGAATTGTTCATAATCATCTCTGATGGTCTTTTGTATTTCCGTGGTATCGGTTGTAATGTCTCATTTTTCACTTCAGAATTGTTAGGTATGTGGTCTTTACCCTGAGGGAAGGTTTGCAAAGCCAGAAAAGGGGATGGGAGGGAGGAGGGGCGATAAAAGGCAGCTGAGCAGGCAAAACCGGGAAGGTGTGCAAACCAAAAAGGGGGATGTGACTGAAAAGAAAGACATCTCAAGGACTAGCTGTTTGCTACAGCACAACTTCTTCCCAAACTTCAAGGACTTGCTGTATAATGTGATTATTGTTTAATTCCCCGCCCCCACCCCCCCCCCGCAACTCCACTCCCTCCTCCCAACCCACTATAAAGAACCCACTAGGCCCCATTTCGGGGTGGACGCCCCTTTTTGGCCTCCACCCTCCTGCACCCAAGTGCTCAAATAAACAATTCTTTATATTTTTGGGCTTCACGTGTTTTCCTCTCGGCTCCGACCTAACAAGAATAATTTTATTTGGATTGTTCTCTTCTTTTCTTGGTTAATCTAGCTAGTGGTTTATCAATTTTGTTTATCTTTTTAAAGAACCAACTTTTTGTTTCATTGATCCTTTGTACATTCTTTGGGGGGAGGTGTTTCTATTTCATTTCGTTCTGCTCTGGTCTTTGTTATTTCTTTTCTTTGGCTAACTTTGGGTTTGTTTTGTTTTTGTTTTTCTAGTTCCTTGAGATGTGGCATTGGGTTGTCAATTTGTGATCTTTTTTTTTGATATAAGCATTTAATGCTATAAACTTCCCTCTTAGCATCGCTTTGTCTGTATCCCAGAGATTTTGGTGTTTTATGTTTTTATTTTTCATAGTTTCAAAACATTTTTAATTTCCATCTCATTTTCTTTGTTGACCCAGTGATTATCAGCCTGAACTCAGCCTATGGGCAGGGCACAGCCCAGTGTTACTTCTCAAGATGGCGCCTTGGTCCTGCAACCAGAGAGGGTTGGCCCTTTGCAGTCAAGCAACATGGGCAACAAGCCATGGAGAGTGTGATCTGCTCGCATCTCGGTCTCATAGCAGCCTGTTGCAGGGTAGTGGGGATTGTCCTAGGTATGCCTATGAGAGCCTGGTTTCCCTGTCCCCTCCTTGGCTGGGTGGTGGCTGCAAGCATGTCAGCCCGAACTCAGCCTAAAGGTGGGCACAGCCCAGACTTAAACTCTCAAAATGGCACTGACTGTGGGCCTATGACCAGAGAGGGTGGGGCCCACTCAGGTGAGAAGCATGGGCAACTAGCTGTGGGGTATACCATCCACTCGTGTTTTGGTCTCATAGCAGCCTATTGCAGGGTGGTGGGTATTGTCCTAAGTATGCTTAGGAGAGCCTGGTTTCCCCTCCCTCCTTAGCCAGGAGGCATCTGCTTCCCAAACTCAGCTCAAGGGCAGGGCACAGTGCAGCATTAAACTCTCAAAATGGCACCTTGGGCCTGCAACCAGAGAGGGTGGTGCCCCTTCCAGGCAAGCAGCATGGGCAAGAAGCTGTGGGGAGTGTGATCTTCTCACGTCTTAGTCTCAATAGCAGCCTGCAGCAGGGTGATGGGGACCTTCCCAGAGTTGCCTGGGAGCCCTCAGTCTCCTCTCTCCCTCCTCAGAGCAGCACAGCAGCAGAGGCTGTGTTGTAGAGCCTCGGTATCTAGACTTTCAGAATGGCACCCAGCTGAAGGTGGTCTAGGCCCAGCTGCCTGTGGGATTCCATGGGGGTTCCCTTTCTGAAGCAATGCTTCTGCAATCTCTAGGCAGCTCCCTATGTTAGGCCTAAGGCCTGCATGAGTCAAGGAATTCTCCCATAGTCAAGATTGTGAAAGCCATCTCAGAGTGTAGAGCCCTGGTGATTTCTCTCTTACTGTTTCCCCACATCCAGGAGCTTCTCCCAGCTCTCAGCCAGTCCCTGGCTGGGCAAGCTGCCTTGAACCTTCTCCTTACTTACTCTTGGTGCTTCCTGTCACTTCTCTGGTAAATCCTAGCATGCCCTCCTAGACAATCTGTTTGAAATGTGAGTATCTACTTACTATTCTGGTTCCTCTTCATGGAGGAGGCACATACTACCTGCATCTAGTCAGCCATCTTGATCCTGTCCTGCCTGTTGATTTATATTATAATTGGTGCACTGAATCCACTTATATTTATTGAAATTTATTTTATATCAGTGCTTATTTCTGCCATCTTATTCCCTACTCTCTAAATGTTGTGCTTAGTTTATTACCTCTTTCTGTCCTCTATTTCCCTTCAATAGTTGAAGACTGACTGTCTTCCAAGTTTTTTGTATGTTATATCTCTAACTCAATGAGAACACCTCATACGCACACACAAAATATTCTGACAAGTGGAAACTCCTGAACACTAATTTTTAACTCATTTGGCTATAATCGATTTGTGCACATCATTGGGCTTTGGTGTCGAAAATCATTTTTTCCCCCAGAAATCATGATTCAGGGTATTTTTATGAGAATAATTAAAGACAAATAATTCAATGAGGTAAAAAGTGTTAACTTGTGACTGGTAGAATTGTTCACAATTTAACTTTTTGGTTTCCTACAATCTATCTCCATTTAATCCACTGAGTCTTTGATTATAGAGCATTCTCAACTTTATTGAGATTAAATACTTTTATTAAATAAAAGTAATTTATTTATTACTTTCCACATATATAAGCATATATTCAAAAACCTTGACAATATCAAGATGCTTCCTCATCTATGGTATCATCTGTTTAAAATCTGAAATGCTAAGAGCACTATAAATTCATAGGGTTTATGGATAGGTTCCTGAATGATCAAGGACCAGTCTTTCATTTCTGATCTATTATTCTTGCTTAATGCAGTTTTCACCAGCAACTCTGCCTCACTTAGTAGGGATTAGAATACTCTCATTTAAAAAACTCATCTCCCTTTCATGGATCCTGATCTCTTTCTCTCTGGTCTAGTCTCCAAGCATATACCAGGGAAGGTAAGCTGGAAGATAATCCCTTACGATATTCAATATTCATTGTACAGAAGTTTGTAACTATCAGCAGAGTTCCATGTCTCTCCCTCATAAGATATTTCAGAAGAGCTTTATTCATATCTCCTAACAAGACAGCAGGAGGAGACACAATTCTCACCATGTTAGGAGAATGAAGTTTTAAGACCATGCAATAAACTGTATTGGGGAACTGGATCCAGCCTTGTAATTACTTCCTCGTCACCAAATTTATAAGATTTTCTCAACATTGAAATGCCTTCCAACACTGGGATGACTTTTTAAACCCAAAGAGGTGAGACTTTTAAAATATCAAGAGACTAGGAGTTTCAGATTTGTTTAATTAAAAAAAAATAATTGTCAAATAATGCCTGCATCTTCTTGTACTGCTTCTTCCCGCTGCATTCAGGTGCTGTGAGCCATAATCAGAATGGAACAGGGCCCAGAAATGGCATAATTAACTGTTTACAGCTGTGATAACAGAGTAAGTGGTTACCTCCTGCTGCTTAGCTTTTGCCAAGGAGACTAGTAGCCCAGGCAAGCAATATAACAAGAAAAATGTTCTGTTCTTTAGCTTGTTTTACTATCATTAAGTCAGGACTTGTGATCTAATCAAAATAACTAAACACAGTTTTCTTTCACCATTCAAAATTTTAATGGGTAGGATTTTTCTTAAGGAAAAAAAACTAAAAGAAGGATTATCAGTTTATTGAACAAGCCACATGCAATGTGCTACAAACTAGGAAGAAATTTATTTTTTTTATTCCACTCTTACCTTTCAGCCTGTTCTATTAGATTTCCACTCCCTACCCCTGCTTGTCACTTTTGGCCACCATAACTTTTCTGTTTGCATTGGTGTATTTAAATGATCTCATGTTAAAGAGAAGTCTGATACATATCAACAAATCAATGTATCGTCCATGTTAAGTGTGTTTCTCTCTCTGAAGCCCAGCCATGAGCCAGGCTGAGAGAGCTGCACTGGGGAAGGAGAATGTACTTTGATATTTTACTATCCCTTCACAATTTTCTTCACTCCTTCCAAACATATTATTTTGCTTTATGTTTGCTCACAGGTCTTAACTATGATGTTATAATTCTATGCAGGTGTCCTCTTTAGCCAGTTTCCAAAATCTGTTATCTTTGAGGATTTTTTTGGTAATGATAATGTAAGAATGAAAGAATTCTTACCATGCCCTGTTCTCAAAACTAGTTGATAACTTACCACCTGATTCCAGCGGTTCACTCTTCTTGTCCTTTCTTTGTGCTGGCACTTCCTTTTAGCAGGAAACTCGCTTGGGTGTAGGTCATTGAGATGGTTCAGTACCAACCACACTTTGGCACATGCAAAACATTTGGCAACTATGTCCCATGAAATTCTATAAGTAACAGGCTCCTTAAACTTTGTTTTCATTGCATACTTAGCAATATAAAAAGAGTTTAAATGTCAAGTTCAGTAACACAAACTGGTGCAGGGGTTTCATCTCTCTTCTGGTGGACAACCATCATTCCATACCTGTGGTTCTCACAGAGCCCTCTGGACTTGTTTGAAGTGGAGCTCACCCTTCTCACTTCATCTGGAGAAGAGTGGGAAGGAACATACTGTTCCTGGCTAAACTACACACCATCTTGAGACACTCATAATCTATCTTCACGATTCATCTTTAGCCGCCTTTCATATACATACACTGGAGATGGGCAATAAGCTAAGTTCTCAAGGGCAAGTTGATTAGATCTTGTCAATTTCTGTGTTGATGAGTCTAGCTGTCCTCTTTGGAATGTGATTTTCACCTGTTATACCCAGCTGACAAACAACAAGAAAAGTTTTATTTGACATCCTATGACATAATCAAATATATGTTTGCATTAAAGAACATTTTTGTAGAATTTGCAGCTATTATATATTCGTTCCTTTGTTTCAGATACATAATATATCATTTAGGGAGCAAAGGATACACATATCCTTGCGGCATCTTACTTAAGGAAAAAATAAGTCATGTATTATAGTTCAAGCAAGATTCATTGATAAGCATCCAAATAAAGAGACTTCAATGAAAGGACAATTTCAGAAAGTTGGGCCAGGTTAAGAGGATAAATAAGGGATGGTGAAGCACCAGGATCTAGGAAGTGTGAGAAGCCCTTACCAACCCCAGGGCAGAAAGAGGAGAGAGGGAAAGAAAATATTTTCCCTAAAGCCCCAGGAGAACTGGAACAGCAGGGATTGTAATCAATGATGGGTGCAGTGACAGTCAGAAATGAGGCTGAGCAGGGAGACAACAGGGAGGCAGTGCCCTCACCTGTCTCTCATTCCATGCCCAGACACTTGCTGCTGCCTCCCGACGGCTGAATTACACTGGGAGCCAGAAGGTGAGTGCCCTGTGCTGATGTAGTCCGCGTGGCTATCCACCTGGGGCACAGAGGAGGCCGAGAAAGGTTAAGATGGATCTGGGAAGAGACAATGGAGAATAAACCAGTAAAATCATTATTCATGCTCTTAATCTATGTGAAAAATGATCTTCAGGATCTCACTTATATGTGAAATCTAAAATAGTCAAACTCATAGAAGCAGGGAGTAGGATGATGGTTGCCAGGGGCTGGTAGGAGGGAGAAATGGGTAATGTTGGCCAAAGCATACAAAGTTTCAGTTATGCAAAATGAGTAAGTTTTGGAGACCTAATGTACAGCATGGTTATAATTAACAATACCATACTGTATACTTGAAATTTGCTAAGAGGATAGATCTTAAATCTTCTCACCATACACACACACACACACACACACACACACACACGCACACACGGTGACTATGTAGAGTTACCTATATGTAGAGATAGACGATAGATATGTTAATTATCTGGATTGTGATTATCATTTCACAATGTATTTGTATATCAAAACATTAAGTTGTACACCTTAAATATATACATTTTTACATGCTAATGATATCTCAATAATGTTGTTAAAAGAAATGATCTTCACATGGTGAAGTAGAGAGTAGCAGCCTCTCATGGCAGTTTTCCTGAAGCTCCCCCCTAACAAATACTGCTTTTCATAAAAGATTCTGTACAATTAGATTACTTTTATAAGATGAAAAGTTTAAAAGAAAGCAGGGGAGCTAAATAAAGGCTTGAATATGTTGAAATATTACATTGAGTAAATGGGTCTAAACTTGCACTTGAAGGATGAAGAAGCCTTGTATTATTGAAAGTTAACAATATTCCTGGAAGAAAATGACTCATGGATGTGAGTCCCAAAGCCAAGAAAAAGCACATGAAAAGAAAATTAATGGAACTTAAGGATATATCAACCAAATACAATAGGTGGCCTTTATTGACATCTTGACTTAAACCAATAGTGTAAAACAAAATTACAGAAAAACAAGTGAAACCCTATATGGCTGTTGGGGAAATTTGACACTGATTAGGTATTGTGATAATTATGAATTATTTATCTTTATGTGTGATAATGGCATGTCACTTATGTTAATTAAAATTTCTTATAATTTGAAGATACATACTGAAGGATTTATGTGTAGAATGATATGCATGGTCTTGTATTTGCTTTAGAGTAATTCAGTGGTGTTAGATGAAATTGGATGGGCCATGTTTGATAGTTGTTGAAGGTGGCTAATGGACACATGGGTTTATTACGTTATTCTCCCTAACTTTGTTCAAGTTTAAAAATCTCCATAATCAAGAGTTTAAATAAGAGAAAGTAGAACGATATGAACACTAATCTGTGTCAGGATATAACTGAGGGAAATTGCATTGAAGCTGCAGTACTTCTGGTAAAAGTAAAGAACAAAGATGTTCTTCTGGCATAGTAATCTATTTCAATGTAATTCTTCCTTCTTTCTTTTAGATTCTTTATTTGCTGACAGTCATGGGTCAACTTTTCTCTGCTAAGTTTCGTGGTAAACAACACCAAGATTTGGCTTCCAGCTTCAATGCATATTTTAAGAACTTCAGGATGGGAAACAAAATCATCTCTCAGGAAACCATTGAATTGATCATGTTACACTTGACAGAAGGAAACATTCAGGGGGCATACTCTGTAATCAATGATGCATTAAAAGAAATTGATAATGCCCCACTCAGCATTGCTGTGACAGGGGAGTCTGGAGCAGGAAAGTCCAGTTTCATCAATGCCCTGAGAGGGGTTGGACCTGAAGACAGAGATGCGGCTGCCACTGGGGTGGTGGAGACCACCATGGAGAGAGTTCCATACAAACACCCAAAGTTTCCCAGAGTGACAATATGGGACCTGCCTGGCATTGGAACCATGAATTTCCAGCCAAAAGATTATCTACAGAAAGTAAAATTTAGTGAATATGACTTCTTTATTATTGTTTCTGCTGCACGCTTTAAGAAAAATGATATAGACCTGGCCAAAGCAATCAGAATTATGAAGAAGAATTTTTACTTCGTGAGAGCCAAGGTGGACTCTGATATAAAAAATGAACAGGAGAGTAAACCAACTACCTTTGACAGAGAAAAAGTCCTGCAGCAGATCCGAAACAACTGTCTGAATATTTTCAAACAGAATAAGATTGATGAACCACAAGTCTTCTTAATCTCCAACAGAGATTTATCAGAGTATGATTTCCCAATTCTGACTGACACCCTGTTAAAGGATCTCCCTACTCAAAAGCACCACATTTTTATGCTTTCCCTGCCCAATATTACTGAGGTAGCCATTGAAGGTAAGAGGGATTCTCTGAAGCAGACTGTGTGGCTAGAAGCCTGGAAGTCTGGAGCATTGTCTATATTGCCTCTGCTGGGCATCATCAGTGACAACAATATGGAGAAGCTCAAGGTGAGCTTACAAAATTATCGAGTCCTCTTTGGAGTGGATGATGCATCTCTGCAATGTTTGGCTGAGGATTTGCAAGTGCCTGTGGAACAACTTAAGGCAACCCTTAAATCTCCAAGTTTATTGGAAAATGAGAAGGAATCAATAGAAGAAATAGTTTCGACAAGTTTGGAGAAGTTGTATTCAGCTAATGGAGATCTCCTTGCTATGGGTCTTTACCTTGGAAAAATCTTCTGTTTGGAACTTCATTTCCTTGACATGGTGGCCCATGATGCCAAAGTTCTCCTTAGAGAGATATATTCAAGAAACAGTTTGATTTCCCATTAGACTAAAATCCTCTGGATGTTGAAATCCAAATTCATGATGGAAAAATAGCACAGTGGATGTCCCTAAACAATATACTGAGTTTATTGAGGTTGTCCAGCCTTCAACTCATACTTACGGGTCACATATCCCTGTTAGCTGGACCACGGGCATGGACTATCTTTGTATAGGTCCCCATAGGCAGAGAGCTAAATACCACTCACTCACTTCCAGTAAAGAACCACATCAGATGATTTTAGTTTTATCATAAATTTGTTTAATACAGCTGCCTCCTTGGCATCCATTTTTAGGCCTGACATAAGTTGTTTAAAACCCAGTTGTACCCTGTTACCTTCAGCCTAGTTAAAATTTCCACACAGAAATGATATAACCTGCTTTTCCCTCATCTCACTGACCCAAGCCCAACACACCCTGCAGCTGCTGTCCACAGTAAAACTTAATGATTAACACCAGACTCATGTAAATAAGTTCCCCCCTTCTCACATGTTTTCTTTAAAGTAGCAGATCCACAAACCCCATGAGAAAGCCTAAACGCTATAATGCCCATGGACCTTAATAAAGTCAGAGTCCACAGGTTCTTTCTCTCTCTTGCTCTCCACCTGCTGGCTGAGCTCCCTGCCACCTCTGTACTTCCCATCCTCCTCCTGTCTGCACCCCCAACCTCTCTGGGACCTGTGAGTAATCAATTTCTTCTGTTTCATGCATCTTGGATTTACCTCCTTATTGTGTCTTACCTGAAACACAAACCTAAACCTAACTTTTCCCTCTTCAGGGCTGTCCTAGAGAGTATGTACCTATCTTGGCTTATGGCCACTGTCAACAGAGAGACCTCAAGACCAAAGTAGAAAAAAGCCATAACAATTGAAAGCAAAACAACTCTGATAAATGATTAACCAATTCCTAAGAATCCTATTTAGTCAGAATCCTTCTTGAGAAAATAACTAAAGAAAATCTATAATTCTGTGCTGAAAGCAGTGGGGAACCCTATGAGATTTCTTTGATTTATGACCATCACTGATCTTTTGATTGTCATGATGGTGAGGAATTGCTTTAATCTATATCAGATACCAATAGGTGCTTAATAAATGCTTGGTGAAAAAAGGTATTTTCTGTTGGCATTGGACATTCTCAATATACCCATAATAGCTTCATATTGATTATTGTTAGTGTTGTTTTTATTCACTGATAATTTCCTTGTTCATTCCTTGGCCTATCACTATATTTTCCTCAAAATGAAACATAATAAATGGTACCTGGGTTAGAAAGACTGAAAGAGACACAGACTTTACATTCAATAAAAGGCTGATAACTAGAATCGATATAGAACTCAGGAAAATCAGCAAGAAAAAATCAAGCAACCCCATTAAAAAGTAGGCAAAGGACATGAACAGAAACTTTTCAAAAGAAGATAGACTAATGGCCAACAAACATATGAAAAAATGCTCAACATCTCTAATCATCAGGCAAATGCAAATCAAAACCACAATGAGATATCACTTAACTCCAGTGAGAACTGCTTTTATCAAGAAGTCCCAAAACAACAAATGTTGGTGTGGATGTGGAGAGATAGGAATACTCATACACTGCTGGTGGGACTGCAAACTAGTACAACCTCTGTGGAAAGTAATATGGAGATACCTCAATGAACTAAAAGCAGAACTACCATTTGATCCACCAATCCCACTACTGGGTATCCATCCAAAGGAAAAAAAGACATTCTATAAAAAAGACATCTACACTCAAATGTTTATAGCAGCACAATTCACAATTGCAAAGATGTGGAAACAACCCAAGTGCCCATCAATCCATGAGTGGATTAATAAAATGTGGTATATGTATACCATGGAGTACTACTCAGCCATAAAAAAAAATGAACTACCTATTGTATTATCCTGGATGGAGCTAGAGCCCCTTCTTCTAAGTGAATTATCACAAGAATGAAAAAACAAACACCCGATGTACTCACCATTAAATTGGTACTAATTGATCAACACTAATGTGCACATGTGGGAAGTAACATTCACAGGGTGTTAGGCAGGTGGGAAGGGGGAGGAGGGGATGGGTAAATCCACACCTAACAGATGCAGTTTGCACTGTCTGGGGGAGGGGCACGCTTGTCAGGCGGTGTTTTTATCATCAAAAAGTATTGAATTTTATCAAATCCTTTTTGAGAATATTGTGGTGTCTTTCTGTGTTCAATTAAGGAGGTGTACTATAATGATTGATTTTCATATGTTGAGCCACCCTTAAATTCTGAGCTAAATCACATTTGGTTATGGGGTATAATTCTTTTAATATGTTATTGGGTTCATTTTGCCAGTATGTTTGCCACTATGTATAGTAGACTTTACCAATGAAGCCATTTAATGCTAAGCTTTCTTTGTAGGGAGGTATTGTTACTATTATTATTATTATTATAGATTCAATCTTAGTTTTTATATGTCTGTTCTGATTTCCTATTTCTTCTCGAGTCAGTTTTGGTCATTTGTGTGTATAGTAATTTTTCCATTTCATTAAGATTATCAAACTTGCTGGTGAATAATTTTTCATTTTTTCTCTGATAATCCTTTTTCTTTCTATAAGATTGCTAGTAATGTCCTCACTTTCATTTCTGAATTTAGTTATTTGTGTTTTTCTCTTTTTTTCTTTTGTTAGTCTAAGGTTTTGTCAATTTTGTTGATCTTTTCAAAGAACCAACTGTTGATTTTATTAACTCTCTTTATTGTTTACCCATCCCAGCTTCATATAATTCCACTCTCATCTTTATTATTTCTTCACTTCTACCTAGCTTTGACTAGTTTTGAGTTTAGTTTGCCTTTTTTTCTAGTTCTTCAAGGTGTAAAGTTGTGTTATTGAATTGACATAGTTCTCCTTTTTTGATATAGGTGTTTACAGTTATAAATTTCCCTCTGAATGCTGCTTTCCCTGAGTCTCATCAGTTTTGATATGTGTTCTCATTCATCGCTAAATATTTTGTAATTTCCCTTGTGATTTCTCTTTTGACCTATTGGTTGTGTAAGAGTGTGTTGTTTAATTCCACCTAAATGCAAATTTTCCAGTTTTCCTTCCTGTTATTGATTTCTAGCTTCACATTTTTGTGGTCAGAAAAGATGCTTTGTGTGACTTCAATATTTTAAAATTTTGTGGCCTACCATCCTAATGACTATTCCACGTGCATTTCAGAAGAATATGTATTCTGTTCTGATCGGGTGTCTGGTATGTCTAGTTAGTTTACAATGTTGTTCAATTTTTCTATTTCTCTATTGACCTTCTGTCTAGATATTCAATCTGTTATTGAAAGTGGGATATTGAGTTCTTCAACTATTATTGTGGAAATGTCTATTATTTCAATTTCATCAGTATGTGCTTCATTTATTTTGGGACTCTGTTGTGTGTGTATATATTCACAATTATTTACCTTCCTGAAAGATTGACCTTTTTTCTCAATATATAATGGCCTCTTTGGTCTCTCATAATAATTTTTTACTTAAAATCCGTTTTGTCTCATATCTATCCTTCTCTCTTTTATTATTATTTGTATGGAATATTTTTTCCATCCTTTCATCTCGATCTTTGTATGTTTTTAGATCTACAGTGAGTCTTTATCAGTCTCTGCCTTTACATTGGAGATTTTAATTCATTTATATTTAAGTCAAACACTGGCAATGAAGGGTTTACTTCTGTCATTTGACTTTTTCTTTCTGTACATACTATACTTTTCCTCCCATTCCCTCTACTACTATCTTCTTTTGTGTTTATTTGATTTTTTTAGGGGAACACTTTGATTCACAATAAATAAAAAAGAAAAGGAAGAAAAAAACCTTTTTCGTCATCATTGCCGATTAGCTTGGTGCTGGGGGATTTCTTTAATGCTTACGCAGACTGTTTAAAGTTCTGCCTCAGCCTTCACTCTCTCCTTGCGTTGACCTAGCTATCAGCCGGAAATAAAAACTGAGGGTTTCCCCAGGTTTTTTCTGAGCATATGTCTTGCCATGGGCATGCACATGACTTTCTAAATTCATAATACAGACAAGTACTTTGACTGCCCTCATTTCCTAAAGAAATTCTTTAGGAAAAAATCTCTATAGGAAATGAGGGCAGTCAAAGTGCTTTTCTTTTTATGCTTTTGCTACTCTATTACTTTTCTCCATTGTTATCTTTTACCCTAAGTAGATGTGGATTATTCCATTGTGTTACAGTGTTTTTGAGGAATATCTGCTGCTTCCAATCATTTTCTAGTTGTCTTTTTCATGATTCAGCATTCACTTGGTTACTGTTAATATTTGACTGCTTTCCAGAGTTCTGAAAATATTGATTCTGACAGTTTTCACTTGATTTTCTTCCTTTCTAATATATGTATTTAGAACTTTAAATTATCGTTAAGCACATCCTCAGTTGCATTTTACAAATTTAATATGCTTTATTTTTATCATTAGTCAATGTAAAATATTTTATAATTTTTATTGAAATTTCCTTTTGGAGGTATTTTGCAGTATATTGCATAATTTCCAAAGTTAGGGGCATTTTTTTTCAATATCATTCTAATAATGATTTCTGTTTTAACTCCATTCAGAAATTCTTCTGAGCCTTTCATTTTTTGCCCAGTATGTCATCTATTAAGATGTAAGTTGCGACCTACATCACACAGGGCAATAATAATTCATCAGGGGGTGGGCAGGTGGGAGGGGGGTGGAGGGGATGGGAAAAGTCTCACTGAATGGATGCAGGGAGCACAGTTTGGGGGATGACCACGATTGTAGCTCTGACACGGGCAGTGCATGGGAAATATATATAGCCAAAGTGTTGTACCCCCATAATATTCTGAAATAAAAAAAATTTAAAAAAAATGTAAGTTGCTTGCAAATTTGAAAGGAATATACATTCTTCAGGTTGGAGGTGTGGTGTTTTATGTAAGTTAATTAAAATAATAGTAAGTCCATTAACCATGTTGTTCAAGTCTTCTATATTTTTATGATTCTTCTATTTATTGTATGTGCTCCTTCCTTCCTCCCCCAGTGGAACTGGGTAAGGGTGCCATTCTCCTGAGGAGCTCTGAACAAAAAATCTGCCTCTTCATTGACCCATGGGCTGAGAGGAGAGAGGGAGAAATGGGTAGGAATAAAATTGCCTGAATGAAAGGGGAGAAAAATGCCTTATCCAAGGCCATCAATAAAGAGGCTGCTGGATGGAGGTGTCTGGGCTAGAAATGCAGATATACATATCTGACCCAGGTGGGCCTGAGTCCTTGACTACAACTCCCTCCAGAAAACTGCAATACACTGGCTATGCACCAGGTAGATGTAGGGACAATAGCTTCCCCCTGTGCCACCTGTCAGGGCTACGTAGTTGCCTATGATCAGTCTTGAATGAAATCTGATAACTACCAAGAAAGAAAAATTCTTGACCACTCTCTCATGAACATATATACATATATTTAAAATCAAATATTAGCCACTGAAATCCTATGAACATAAAAAGAATAATATATCACAACAAGATTTTATTTTAATTTAGAGAGACAAGATTATATTTATATTAAAAAATCAAACAATTGGACATAGAGCAAGATGGGAGACTAGGAAGCTCCAAGCCCTCATTCCCCCACAGAAACATTAAAAGAACTAGAGACTGGCTAAAATAACTACAGGAGCTCTGAAAAACAATCACCTATCTACAACAACCAAGTTAATACCAAATCAAGAAAAAGACAGATTCCTCTAGGCCCACCCCATAACCAGGTTGGCCCCTGTGGACTTGGGCTACAGGCTGGCCCTTATAGACTCAAGCTCTAGACCCCCTCCAGGCTGCAGACTACAGCCCCAGGTTCCAAGCTGATTTCTGTGACTGCAGGTTTTGGTGAACACAGGGTCCAGGCCCACCCAAGCAGACCCAGGATCCAGGCTCACCTCAGTAGATCCTGGCATGGACCAACTCCATGGATCCAGGCTCTAAGACTGCCCCTGTAGAGAGAGGCTCCAGGCCAGCCCCCACATACACAGGACCAAGCCCATCCCTATGGACTCAGACCCATCCCAGCACCAGGCCAGCCTCCATGGACTCAGGCTTCAAGATGGCCCCCATGGACATAGGCTCCATGTCCACCACAGTGGACTTCCACACCAGATCAGACCCCAGTGGACCTAGGCTCTTGGCCCAACCATGAAGACCCAGGTATATCAGGCCAACCTATATGCTGACACAGACACCAGCACAGCCTATCAGCACAGATTCCAGCACAGCAAGCCTGCCCTTGGGCCCTGCTAGACAGCTCACTCAGAATCTCTGAATCTCTGGACAATCTGACTAGTTAAGGGCTTTCCCTGCTGAAGCCAGCCTGTAAAGCCTGGAATAGGTGCCTACTTCATCAAATGCACAGACACTAACACATGTCCACAAGGATTACAACTAATCAGCAGAACATGACATCACCAAAGGAACAAAATAAAACACCAGTAACCAACCCTAAAGAGATGGGGATTTATAAACTGCCTGACAAGGAATTCAAAATAGTCATTTTTAAAGAATCTCAGTGACCTACAAAAACACAGACAGACAGCCAAACAAAATCAGGGAAATGATACACGAATAAAATTATAAGTTCCACAAAGAGACAGAAACCATAAAAAAAAGAACCAAACAGAAATTCTGGAACTAAAGAACACGATGACTGAGCTGAAAAATTCCATAAAGAGCTTCAACAGCAGACTCAATCAAGCAGGAGAATCAGTGAGCTCTAAGACATTTTGTTTGAAATTACCTCATCAGAGGAACAAAAAGAAAAAAGAATCTTTCTGTATATATTATACTCTTCCTCCCATTCTTTCTCCCCAAAGAATGAAGAAAGCCTGTGGGAATCATGGGACACCATCAAGTGAATCAATATATACATTTAAAAAGTCCCAGAAGGAGCAGAGAAAGAGAAGGGGAAGAAAGCTTATTTAAAGAAATAATGACAGAAAACTTCCCAAATCTGGAGAAGAAAATGAACATGCAGATCCACGAAGCCCAAAGAATCCCAAATAGATTAAATATAAAGAAACCATCAAATTCTCAAAATTCAAAGACAGAGAAAATTTTGAAAGTGGCAAAAGAAAAGCAACTACTCACATACAAGGGAAATCCTGCTGTAGCCCCCAGGATAATCCCAGAGGGAACAGACTCAAAAGCCCACCACCCAGTTTATCCCTGGTAAAGGTTTGTCTGCAAACTTTTCCAGCTGCTGCCTGAGGGTTGGCCTGTCTGACTAGCTGACAGGGCAGGTATAATATAGACCTCCATGAGCCCGAGCTGGAGTGTGGGTACTTCCTGTGCCTTCTCTCTGGGCTCACTCTAGTGATAAATTCAGGATGGCAGATTTCTTTGGAAGGAGTTTGTACATGTATCAGGTGTCCAACTTTTGCAGCTCCCACCTCAGAGTCTTATTCCTAGATTCCATAGCTCTGAGATCAGAAGGGACTTAGCATTCTTGAGTTTCCTTGTACCACATATTTTAAAAAGATCATTTTGAATAGGCACATAAGCATATCCAGTAGCTGTAATAACCAGGATCAGTCCAGAGGGTATGGGCTAAAAAACCTAGCTCCCAATTTCTTTCCAGCAGGGGTTTGTCTGCACCCTCATTTAGATGCTGCCTGTGGTCCAGGATTCTGGCTAGTCTATGCCTTCTTTCCTGGTTTACTCGTGTTTACAGATTTTCCTTGGAAGGAGTTTATGTACTCACCGAATGTCCCAAGTTTTACAGTTCCCTCCTGAGGAACTGCCCTCTAAATCACCTAGCTCTGGGAATGGATTGGGCTCTGCATAACCAAGCCTTCTTAAATAACAAATAACAGAAAGGTGATTATTAAACATGTGTACTTACATCTTTAGATACTACAATAATGAAAAAAAGAACAAAAAACCCTCTATGTGGTATTTACAGTGACTATTCCCCCCAGGCTCACAGTATGCAGTATGAATGAGTGCAGTCAACTACACAGATTTTCTTCCCTGCTTAGTGCAGAGTCATTGAGAGATAAACTCCAGCTCTTGGCCTTTCCCTGAGGATAGAAGAAACTGAAACACACATCTAACACCCCAACGTTTCCAGCTGCACTTGATGGACAGGCTTCTATCTCCTCTGTATTGGGGCACAGGCACGACTTGACACAACCTAATCCACTGGAGACTACTAAGAACAAAGACTGTGGTTTGGACAAGCACAAATATTTGAGAGGCAAATCATTGGCCAGGCTGATTAGAGAGGTCTATCTCCTACATAAGGCCAGTTTGACAAGACTGGGAAGGCGGTTGTCTTATCTAATGGATGGAAACCAACACAGGGATTCAAGGAAAATGAAGCAACAGGGTAATACGTTTGAAAGAAAAGAATAAGATAAATCTCCATAAACTAACCCTAAGGAAATAAAGATATGTGATTTACCCAACAGAGAATTCAAAAGAGTGATTGTAAAGATGTTCACCAAGGTTAGGAGAACAACACTTGAACAAAACTGAGAATTTCAACACAGAGAAAATATAAAAATGTACCAAATAGAAGTCATAGAACTGAAGAATACAATAACCAAACTTAAAAAATTCAATACAGGGGTTTAATAACAGATAAGGATCAAGCAGAAGAAAGGGTCAATGAACCCAAATCATACAATCTGCAGAGCAAAAAGAAAAAAATAAGAAAGAGTGAAGAAAGCTCAAGGAACTTATGGGATGCCATCAAAAGGAACAACATATGCATTATCTATTTCAGAAGGATGAGAGAGAGAGAGAAAGGGACAGAAAGTCTATTAAAAGAAATAATAGCTGAAAACTTTCTAAGCTTGGGAAAGGAAATAAAAATCCAGATCCAGAAAGCAGAAAGGACACCAAATATGAGGAATCCAAAGAGACCCACACCAAAACACATTATAATCAAATTGTCAAAACTTAAAGAGTTAATATTGAAAGCAGCAAAAGAAAAGTGACTTGTCACATACAAGGAACCTTAATAAGGCTATCAGAAGATTTTTTTGGCAGAAACTTATTCTGGCAGGCCAGAAGGGAGTGGGATGATATATTCAAAGTGCTGGGGAAAGAATCCTTGCCAACCAAGATTACTCTACTTGGCAAAATTATTCTTCAAAAATGAAAGGATGATAAAGACTTTCTCAGGCAAAGAAAAGCTGAAGAAGTTTATCACCACTAGACTTGCCTTACAAGTAATGTTAAAGGGAGTTCTTCAAGTTGAAATGAAAGAATGCCAAACAAGAACACAAGGGCATAAAAACTTGTTGTTGTTATAGGTAAATATATAGGCAAAAAAGAGTATTTTACTACCATAACAATGGTGGGTAAATTGATTTTAATCCTATTATAAAAGCTAAAAGACAAAAAGTATTAAAAACTACTATAACTAAATAATCCTAATGGATACATAACATAAATAGTTGTAAACCATGACATCAATAGCACATAAAATGGGTGGGGGAGAGAAGAGGTAAAATCAGAGTTTTTGCATGCAAGGACTGTTTGGTTATTATCAGCTTAAAATAGACTATTATAACTATAAGACATTTTATGTAAGCCCCTTGGTAACCACAAAGAAAATACCTATAGAAGTTACACAAAAGAAAAAGAGAAAGAAATCAAAACATAGCAAAACAAAAGAGCAACAAAACACAAAAGAAGACAGCAAGAGAGAAAAAGAGGAACAAAAGAACCACAAGATAAACAGAAAATAGTTAACAAAATGGCAATAGTAAGTCCTTTCTTATGAATAATTACTTTAAATATTGATGGACTAAACTCTCTGATAAAAAGATACAGAATGGCTGAATAGATGAAAAAAAGAGATCCAACTATATGTTGTCTGTAAAAAACTCACTTTAGATTTAAGGATACATGTAGGCTGAAAGTGAAGGGGTGGAAAAATATAGTCCATGTGAATGGTGACCAAAAGAAAGCAAGAGTGGCTATACTTATACCAGACAAAGTAGACATTAAGTCAAAAACTGTCTTTAGAAATAAGAAGGTCATTACACAGAAATAAAAGTCTCCAGTGAACAAGAAAATATAACACTTATAAACGTATTAAATATATGCACCCAACACCAAAGCACCTAGGTATATAAAGCATATATTGATATATCTGAAGGAAGAAATTGATAGCAGTACAATAATAGTAGAAGAATTCAATACCCCACTTTCAATAATAGATTGAACATCCAGACAGAAAATTAATAAAGAAACAGTGGAATTAAAAAACACTATAGGTCAAATGGACTTACCAGACATACAGGACTTTTCACCCAACAGTAGAAGAATACATATTCTTCTCAAGTGCACACACAACATTCTTCAGGATAGATCACATCTTAAGTCACAAAAACAAATCTTAATAAATTTAAGAAAATTGAAATTATACCAAATATCTTCTCTGACCATAATGGAATGAAAATAGAAATCAATAACAGCAAGGAAATGAGAAAATTAAGAAACACTTGGAAACCAAATTATACACTTTTGAACAGTCACAAGATTAAAGTGGAAAAATCAAAAGGGAATTTAAAAAATATCCTGGAGTACATTTATTCTATATCTAATTCATTGGGCATTTTTACATGAAAGGATGTTGAATTTTGTGTGATTTTTTTGAATCTACTGATATGATCATGTGGTTTTTGTCCTTTATTCTGTTAATGTGGTATATCTTGGTGATAAATTTGCATATTTTGAACCATCCTTGCATCCCAGGGATAAATCCCACTTGATCTTGGTGAATGATCCTTTTAACATCCTGTTGAATTTGTTTTGCTAGTATTTGGTTGAGGATTTTGCATCTATGTTAATCAGACATAGTGGCCTGTGGTTTTCTTTTCTTGTGGTGTTTTTGTCTAGCTTTGGTATCAGGTTAATGCTGGCCTTCCAAAGAAGACATAAAAATGGTCAAAAGGTATCTGAAAAGGTGCTCAACATCACAAATTATCAGAGAAATGCAAATCCAAACCATGAGTTATTGCCTCACATATGTTAGAGTGGATATTACCAAAAAGTCAAGAGATAACAAATGTTGGCAAGTGTGTGGAGAAAGGGAACCCTTGTACATTGCTGGTGGAAACATAAAATGGTGAAGCCACTATGAAAAGCAGTATAGAGGTTCCTCAAAAAATTAAAAATTGACCTACCATGTGATCCTGAAATCCCACTTGTGGGTATATATCCAGAAGAACTGAAATCAGGATCTCAAAGAGTTATCTGCACTCCGTGTCCATTGCAGTATTATTCACAATAACCAAGACATGGAAACAACCAATGTCCATCGTTAGATGAATGGATAAAGAAAATGTGGTACATACATACAGTTCAATATTATTCAGCCTTACAAAAAAGGGAAACAACATGAATGCAACAGCATGAATGAACCAGGGAGACATTACGCTAAGTGAAACAAGCTAGTCACGGAGCAAAAGTACTACATGATTCCTCTTATATGAGATATCTAAAATAGTCAAAATTGTAGAAGCAGACAGTAGAATATTGATTGCCAGGGGCTTGACAGGAGATGGAAATGGGGAGTTGTTGTTCCATAAGCATTAAGTTTCAGTTATATAAGATGAGCAATTTCTAGATATCTGTTGTACAACATACTGCCTCTAGTTAACAATACTGTATTTTATACTTAAAAATTTGTTAAGAGAGTAGATCTCATATTAAGTGTTCTTACCACAACTAAATAAATAAATAAACCAAAAACCTTGTTTTGCTTGATCTTAGCCAAAAGGCCGAGAAGCAATGAACACTTGTTTCAATGTTTTAGAAAAATGTGACTTCTATTATGCTAGCAGACTCTTCTTCTTTCTGGCTTTGAAAAAGGAAATTGCCATGTTGAAGAGGCCCATGTGACAAGGAACTGAAGGTGGCCTTCCATGGACAGCCAGCAAGGAACTGAAGTCTACAGTCCAACAGCCCTTGAGGAACTAAATCAAGCAACCGCATATGTGAACACGGGAGCCGATCCTTCCCCAACAAGAAGTGACTGTTGCTGCAGATGCACAGAAATCAACATAAAGATACAGAAAACATAAGAAAGCAAGGTAATATCACAACCGGAAAGGAACATAATAATTCTCCAGGAATAGATATATGAAAAAAGAAAAAACCACAGCAATTCTGTAACTGGAGGCCATTATCTTCAGTGAAACAAGTCAGACGCAGAAACATAAGTATCACCTGTTCTCACTTATAAGTGGGAGCTAAATAATGTATACACAGGGACACAGAGTGTGGAATGATAGACAGTGGAGACTCAGAAGGGTGAGGGGTTGGTGTGGGAGTGGCTAATGAGAAATTACTTAACGGGTACAGTACGTTACTCGGGTGGTGGATACCCTAAAAGCCCTGACTTCACCACCACACAATCTATGCATGTAACAAAATTGCACTTGTACCCCATAAATTTGTACAAATGAAAAAAAAAAAGGATTCTTATGTGTAAAGCAAAGGGAGGTCATTAGGTAACTGCTTTCTCCCTAGTTTCCTTCAAATTGTTTTCACCCACACTGTCCTTTCCTCCTACATCAGAGAAGAAAGGTCCTTTTTACCTCTCACTTTCCCTCTGTGCTCTGGGTCCCAGGCCCTCCCACTTCATTAGGATTTTGTGCAGTCAAGAATCCCCGTTTGCTGTACACCACTATGTTTCAAAATACAGAGCTGTCAAAACTTTACACAAAATGGACACTCCTCTCTTTGTGTGCAAGCATCATGGAAACATGAGGACCAAGGGTGGGTAAAGGGGTGATGGCAGGGGCACCACCACCAGTGACAGCCTGCATGACCTCATAATCCTGAGGTAAGTGTTGAAAAATATGAAAAGGTAAGTATTGGTCCTACTAGGAAATGAAAGTAAAACAAAGGTGGTCCCAAATCTTGGGAGTTAAGCCCACAGCAAAAGAATCCATTTTCACTTGTGGATGCCTGAACGTACATCTGTACTGGCCTTGGCTGGCTCTGAGATGACAGGGGCAGGTAGAAAGGACTCCAAGTGATGAGTATGACTGTGTGTCCATAATTCCAGAGTGAGCTGGAGAGCCATCCAATCAGATGGTTTAACTTTTGAAGGAGGGGGGGAGACACGAGAATGACTGTACGTGAGCACAGTACAGATGAGTAGGAGCCACTGGAATAAATAAGGCTGACATCTGAATAATGTATGATGTCATCCTAGGGTCGTGGTGACTTTAGCATTGCCCAAATTAAGGCCGTTTTTCACCCTTTGTATAATCAGAACTTTCTTGCTGTATTTGATATGGTTGATCACTTCCTCTTTCCATAAACTCCTCCTTGGAAACCATGACAATACATTCTCTTGATTTTCCTCATACTTACATGACTGTTCTTTCTCTATCTCCTTCCTGGGTACCATTTCTTTCCTCCCATCTCTGGAGAACTCATCCATCTTCTGGTTTCATCTACCTCTGTTCTGAGGACTTCCCAGTCTCTACAAACAGCTCAGATTCTTCGCAGAGATTCAGAATCACATAGCCAAGCATAATCACAGTCGGTCACCTCCATGTGATGTTCTTTAGTACCTCCAACTCAACCTACCCTAAGTAGAAATCAGCCATTGCCCCACAAACCTGCTGTCCCCTATTGTCTATCTCAGTTAGTAAGGAAACCATCTTTCAAGATACCCAAGCTACAAAGCCAAAATCTATGCCTTCATCACCCTGTCTAATCCATCACCATGTCCTAGTGATTTAATGTCTATATATTGACGTTGAATCTGGCACCTCTTCTCTACTACCTCCCAATAATTACCATCCCAAGTCAGGCTACCATCTCTTGCCTAGACTATTGCAACAGCCCCCTAACTGGTCAGATTCCACTGATGTCCCTCTTAAAGTTATCCTCCAAGAAACCCACAGAACCTTCTTCCTAGCACCTACATTTCACTTGTCACTCCCCTTGCCTTTAAGAGCCCTCTGTGGCCTGAAGCCTGCTGACTCTCCATTCTCAGTTTGTTTTCCATACTGTGTAACATGATATTTTTCTAGCATTATCACACAATTTGAGCCCTCTTCCCTCAAGCCCACCAGGCTAATGAAGTGTCCCTTCTCAGGCCCCTAGCTCTGTGTCACCTCAGCTTACCCTGGCCTTAGTGACAGGTATGTGTGTGATGTGGCAATTAGCCTGTTTCATGTGGTGGAATTAGTAAATGTTGAATATGATACACCTTGCCAGTTCATCTGTCCACCTCCTTCACAGCCTTGGAAGAACTGACTCGTGGATCACACATCCATCTCGGTGCCTCAGCCAGGAACCAGAGGCATTTACAGACTTAGTGAAGCCATGTCTCCCTGCCCTTTAGTCTTGACAGTGAGCTCCTACAGAACCAGTGTTTTGGTTTGTTTGGTTTTGGTATTTTGGTGGGGTGGGGGAGGGAGGAGAGGAAGGTAGGAGAAGATACCACACTGGTGAAATGGAGCACAAGGACAGCAAAGAGCAGGGGATGGAGTGGGGAGGGGAAAGAGGAAAGGCCCAGAGGGGAGCAGGACATCCAGCAGGCAGATACGAAGGTGAGAAAGGGAGGAGCCAACTCGGGAGGGTAGGGGGAAGGGGGCTTGGCTGCCTCCTCAGGCTGGTGCCCCAAACTGCATCTCTGGTCTTGATGCAATCCATGAGTTGCACCAGTTTCCCCAACAATCTCCCCAGACCTCCAACCTGGAAACCCTGGGTGTGGCCTCCTCTGCCCCCCACGATCTTGGGGTCATGTTAGGAAAGAAGTGGACAGTATATGACCTGGGAGGGGCTGATTCCAAATCTGGGCAGGCTGCAGTGGCTGATCTGGCATCACCAAAGGCAATGGGGGTGGGGCCTTTTGTGTTCAAGGATCTAAAGGCAGTTTCTGTAGCAAGACTTGATTGCATCCTATGGAAAGGGGCAACTGTGATAGCCTGGGAAAGTTGTTGCCATTGTTAGCCTCAGTTTCCTCCTCCATGAAGTGGGAATGCTGGGGCCCACTAGGATATCATTCTTGCAGGGCCCTGGAGCGAGGTTGGCAGACATGGGTGTGCACCTTGCCATGCCCGCCACCCCAGGCCATAGAGGAGTCAAGGGGTAGGATAGTGGGGAGAACCCCAGCCCTTCTCAGGGTGCCCATAGGTGGCCCCAGCCCTAAAGGGCCAGAAGAAAAGTGAGGAAGGGGCTTGGGCTCTTCAAAAGATGTGTCCCAAGACAGATGGGTATCCCTGAAAAGGGGGATGCAGGAGGATGAGAAAAAAGGAGTGGATGATGGTGTCAGGTCACAATGAACAGGAGGATATTAAAAGCAGCCCAGGAAGTGGCTTAGGCCAAAGTAGAGGCTCCTCAGGGAGATGAGCAGTTGCAGATTTCAGTTGGCAACTCACATTGTGGCAGAGGCAACTCACAGAAAGCAGAGGCAGCGCAGATGGGCGTGTGAGACTCAGGGAGGCCTTCTCCAGCCACAATCCCACATCTCTGCTCCCTGAGCATGGCACAGTCTGGGTCTGGTCACCCAGGTCATCCTTGTACTAAGGGCTGAGCAATTGGTAATTGGTGCCCCCAAGCTGCCCACAGTCCCTCTGGGGCCACACCTCCCTCTGGGAAGCTCTGAAGCCAATGAAAGGGGGTCTTCTGAAGAATGAAGCTTTCCCTACTGCCAGCAAGGCCAGAGGAACATGGAACACTGAGCAAGGTGTGATCAAGAAGGTGTAGAGGAGCCAAGAGAAGGTGAGTGCTGGGGAGCTCCAGAGAGGAGCTCAGGAAACTGACACCCACCTCCCCCATATGCCTTTGACAAATGAGGATGTTGAAGCCCACTCCTGTCTACTGAACATCAGATAGAATTTCTTAGTTTCTGTGCTGAGTATATTGACTCCGGTCATCTGAACAATTACCGTCTTCATCTTACAGTTGTATAAGGTGAGCATCACAAGGTCGCATGGCTAGGAAGGAGTGAAGCCGGATTTCACACTCAAGACACTCTAGTCCCAGAGGCTGCACCCTGGGAGCAGGAGCCCACACTACTTGCAAGGGTAGTTTAGACAAAAGAGAGGGAGACCAGAAATAAATAGGCTCTTGGTGATAACATCTGAAACATGGTGATCAAGGATGCTATTTGGTGAGCCGAGAATCCAGCTATGCAAAGGGCTGGGATGGGGGGCAAATCTTTTCTGTAAAAGGCAAGATATACATAGTTTAGACTTTGGGGAGACCCATGGTCTTTGTCACATCTACTCAGCTCTGCCTTTGTAGCTCTGAAGCAGCCATAAACAGCATGTAAAAAAGAATGATTGTGGCTGTTCTTCCATAAAAGTTTATTCACAAAACAGGCAGTGGATTAGATGTAGCCCATGGTCGGCTGGCCTCTGGTTTGCAGGGAAAGTCTATCCAGGGCTATGAGCAAGTAAGAAGCCCTAAAGCGGGATCAGTCTTGTCTGGGCAGAAGTGAAGGCCACTTAGACTGGAGTGCTGCAAATATACAGTGAAAGATGCCTGTTTTGTCCTTTTGTCATATGATACCCACTGCTGGGTATCACTGAGTACACACAGACACTGACAAAGACACAATACACAGGGTGTTATTTTTGCAGAACCATTTGAGAATAAGTTGCAAGTTGGGCACTGGCTCAGCAAAGAGACCAACAGCCCTCCTCCTGCCCATTTATCCCCATCTTATCTCCCACTCCTTTCCTCCCTATAGGCCACCTCTCTTGAATTGTGAAGTTCATGCCCAACTTCATGGGATTGTTTTCTTTGGCTCCCTAATCTCAGCTAACTCCCTAACACTTTCCTGCTCTCAAGTGCCTCCTTTCCTGGTATTCTAAAAACTGAGACTTTCATTTGTTGACACTACCGTGCACTTCTCATGCCTACAATTGCCTCCTTTGCTAAGGAATGAGAGGATAGAGAACAAAGACACCAATAGGGATGACTGTCCTCACAGTCTCAGGATCACAATTAGTCTGGTTAAAGAGAAAGGTTCCTTTTCTGGGTGCTCTAGGTGCCTGCCTTGCCATTGCTATCACTGCACTTCTGCAGGATTACCCAGGCTGGGGCAGGGGAAAAGGAAAAATAATGGCCTTTCCCCTACCCCCCTTTGGCCTACAGGGACTCTTTCCCACTCCTACTCCTGCAGTAGATGGCTTCTCTTGGAACTCTTTCTGTCAACACTCAGTATAGAGGTCTGGGTCTTCAGCTTCCTTTGAATCTAGTCTGGGAGAAACTGGAAGAAGAAAAATGGAAATGTATGCCAGTTTTCTGGTACTTCAAAATCTATTTTTTCCCCCAATCCACCAGCTACCATTTATTTTTTAGAGTGCTCAGGTAACTGTCCCAGGCTTTCCATGGTACACAATTGCATTAAATACCTGCAGAGATAGGGTGGGGCAACTGGAACAGTAATTATAACCCTTAAATTTTTTAAATGTTATATTATTAAAAATTTAAAACATATACAAAATAAAGAGACCAGTACAATGATGCCATGATGCCCATGAACTTATCAACTATCTTCAACAATGTCCAACTCTAGATAATCTGTTTTCATCTATACTGCTATTTGCCTAGCCCCAAACTGAATAATTTTAATGCAAATTCAAGACATAATACCATTTCATTTATAGATATTTCATTGTAATAGGGACTTCAAAATATAATGACAATACTATTACTGAAAAAAGTTAACAATCATTCCTTAATATCATCATTTTAGTAGCTATTTACTTTTCTTCAAACGTTACTTTTTTTTTTTCAGTAGGTTTACACTAACCAAGGTAAAACTAAGGTCAACACCTAGCATTTGGTTGATGTATCTCTTAATTTTATAGCACAGATTGGGGTCTATCTTTGTAAATGATCCATATACACTTGAGAAAAATGTGTATTCAGCTTTTTTGTGGCATGTCCTATAAGTGTTAATTATGTCAAGTCAGTTGAGATTTTTGTTTATTTAATATAGCTTCATGGGTTTTCCTCCCACTCATTCTATCACACATTTTATCAATTAGAGATTGGTGCTGAAATTTGTGACTATTGTGGATTTGTCAATTTCTCATTACAGGTAAGAGGATTTTTTTCATGTATTTTGAAGCTCTGTTATTTGGTGCATTTACATTTAGAATTATTTCATTCTCTAAAAATTGATCTCTTTACCACTATGAAATTATTTTATTTTTCTGTGGTAATATTCTGTACTCTAAAATCTAATTTGCCTAATATTGACATAGCAACTCCAGCTTTCCTTGGTTTAGTCTTGGCATGCTACATTTTCTTCCATCCTTTCATTTTAATCACATTGTTTCTTTATTTTTATTGTGGATTTCTTATAGATAGCATATAGTTGGATAGGTCTTTTTTTAATCCAATTTGACAATATCTGATTTTTAATTGTTCCAACCGTTTATATCTAATGTTACTATTTATATGTTTGCATTTAAATCTTCCGCCTTGTTATTTGTTTTTTATTTGGTTCATCTGTTCTTTGTTTCCTTTTACCTCCTATTCACCTTTATTTTGGGCTAATTATTGATTATGTTTATGTATCCATAGTTAAACATTGCTAGCATACACTTTTAACCTAACACAGACTACCTTAGAGTGATGTTATACTGCTTCATGTACATTTTAAGAATTATACAATGATACGCTTCCATTTATTCCCTCCTGGCCTTTGTACTATTTTTGTTATATATATTTCATCTACATATGTTATAAACCCCACATTATATTCTTATTATTTTTGCCTTAAACAGTTACCTTGGAGAGATTTAAATACTAAGGAAACAAGTGTATGTTTTTCTGTATATTTACCATTTTACATGCTTTTCATTTCTTGTATAGATCCAGATTTCTATCTGGTATATAGTAAGTCCTCACTAAATGTTGTTGATAGGTTCTTGGAAACTGTGACTTTAAGTGAAAGGACATATAACAAAACCAATATTTCTCCTTATCAATGTTATAAGGAAATGCCAATATTCCAGGACCTATTATATGTTGTTTTGCTTAAAATCACAGTTTGATGATGTTAAGTGAGGATTTACTGTATTTTCCTTATGGCTACAAAACCTTCTTTGATATTTCTTAGAGTGCAGATTCATTGGTAATGAATTATTTTGACCTTTGTAGATGCTAATGAGTCTTTATTTCATTTTTGTTTTTGATATATATATTTCCACTTGGTAAGAAATTCCAGATTGACAGTTGTGTTTTTTTTCTTTTTCTAAGTTGACACATAGTAGTTGTACATATTTCTGGAATATAGAGTGATATTTCAATATACATATATAATGTGTAATGATCAAGTCAGGGTAATTAGCGTTAACCAGCCTCCCCCTATCCTCTTCATCCCTCTAGCTTTCCTAGCCTCTAATAACCACAGTTCTACTCTCTACTTCTTTCTATAAACTCAAAAATTTTTAAACTCCCACATATGAGTGAGACATGGTATTTATCTTTCCATGCCTGACTTATTTCACTTAACATAATGTCCTCCAGTCTCATCCATATTGCTGTGAATAACAGGATTTCATAATTTATGACTGAATAATATTCCATTATGTATATATAACACAATTTCTTTACTCATTCATCTGTTGATGGACATTTAGATGGATTCCATATCTTGGCTATTGTGAACAGAGCTGTAATAAACATGAAGGTACACGTACCTCTTCAATATACTGATTTCCTTTCCTTTGGATACATACCCAGTAGTGGGGTTACTGGATCATATGATAGTTCTATTTTTAGTTTTTTGAGAAACTTCCATACTGTTTTCCATAATGACTGTACTAATTTACAATCCCACCAGTAGTGTATAAGAATTCCCCTTTTCTCTGCATCCTTACATGCATATGTTATTTTTTGTCTTTTTGATGATAGTCATTCTAAGTGGGGTGAGATGATATCTCATTGTGGTTTTGATTAGCATTTCTCTGATTAGTGATATTGAGGATTTTTAAATATACTTGGCTGTTTGTATATCTTCTTTTGAGAAATGTCTATTCAGATCCTTTGTCCATTTTAAAATCAGATTCTTTGGTTTTTTACTGTTGAGTTGTCTGAGTTCCTTGTATATTCTAGATATTAGTTCCTTTTCAGATGAATAATTTGCAATTATTTTCTCCCATTCTACAGATTGTCTCTTAACTCTGTTGATTATTTCCTTTGCTGTGCAGAAGCTTTTTAGTTTGATATAGTCCTATTTGTCTATTTTTGTTTTTGTTTTTGTTGCTTGTGCTTTTGAAGTATTACTTGTAAAATCTTTGCCTAGACCAATGCCCTGAAGTGTTTTCCCTGTTTTCTTTTAGTAGTTTTATAGGTTTGGGTCTTAAGTTATTAATCCATTTTGAGTTTATTTTTATATATGGTGAGAGATAGTGGTCTAATTTCATTCTTTTGCATATGAATATCCAGTTTTCCCAGCACTATTTATTGAAGAGGGTGTCCCTTTCCCCAAGGTATGTTCTTGACATTTTATTGTAGAACTTTCTTTTCCCTATAAGAGTAAGTGCCATAGGGAAACTGTATCACAATTTGCTCCTATTAGTATTCCAAAATACATAATACATTTTGGTTAGTAGTGCATTATTTAGCTATATTGGGCAATTAAGTCCAATGAAGTCTACAGTTTCTCTCTGTAGGCAATGAGTGCCAAGGCCAAGCCATCTTCCCCTGGATGTGTGTTACGGATGAACTCACTTGTTTCTTAGTTGTCACCCTGGACAACCAAGTCAATACTTTGAAATGGATTGATCCATAGCAGATGCATTTATATTGAGGTGGAAAATGGATTAAGAAACTGCAGAAGCATTTTGAAGGCTGGTGCATGGAGGGCATAGAAGGAACATTACCCCAGTTGGCAGATGTTGAACAAAAATATTGCCAACATTGCAATTCAAGTAGGGAATACAGAAATATGAAAATAATTTTTAAAAATCACTCTTAGAATAGAACTTTGATTAGAGATTCCATTTTATTTTTTAAATCATAGATTTAATATACATTTGGATAGATATACTTTTAAATAATATTATTCTCTGAAATATTCCCCCATGATAGTCAATGCTCTTAGAGATTCATAATTCATATTATAACTTAAAATCTTTCTTGATTTTTGAAGTTAAACAATGTTTTAACTTTTTAAAATCAGGTATCTCCTAATTAGCATCTGGGAAAACTGTTCTTTAAGAGAATGTTTTAGAAAGTCTAAAGTAATTGACATCTATTTTCTCCCCTTTTCCAAAATATAATATTTCTGTACTTTTGCTTTCTAATAGTCTTATTTCACATTGGGATAGTTTATTTATTTATTTTTTTGCTGCAGTGTACACAGTAGTATTGTACATTTCACTGTTGGACATTTTATCTGCCCCACTCTGGGAACCAGGTTACTCAGGGCAATAGAACCTGGAGAAAGAACCCTTACATCATACCTAAATAAACTCAAGTTAAAGGTGGCTAAATGGTGCATTAGGGAGTCTACTATGTTGAGAAACCAGATCCAACATGCTGACCTTAAGGCCACCTTACCTATTCCTCTGTCATTTCTTTGATAAGAGTTTATATTCTTCCTAATCTGATTACTTCCCACATGCCTACTAAATTTCTCAGTCAGCCAGTAAAACCATTTTAATCACTTCCCTGGTGGCCTACAGAAAAAGCAATCATTTCAATGATTTTGATATAATTCAACTATTTACTGGGTCATCAAAGAAATATTATGAATTATGAATTTCCTTTCCTTTGGATACATACCTGGTAGTGGGGTTGCTGGATCATATGATAGTTCTATTTTTAGTTTTTTCAGAACCTACCACACTGTTTTACATAATGGCTGTACTAATGTACAATCCCACCAACAGTGTACAAGAGTTACCTTTTTCTCTGTATCAAACAAACTCTTCCTTAAGGATAAATGAAAAAATGAGAAAATTTTCACTGTGCTTCCACTCATTTTTTGGTTACCAATTATTTTATTCATTCTTTTTAAAAATTAGAATCTCGAAAATAAACCTAAGCTTAAGAAAAAATATTGTGCATGTTGAAAATTGCATTTCACCTCATTAGCAAAGATATGCTAGGAGCTCTACTCCAAGTAGGAGATTTTTGAAAAGTGTAATTCAAAACAACACTGGCTGGGGACAACCTATAGATCCTGATCCTGTCTGTGTTCATAGTACTGAGTGATATCAGCAAAATGGTGAACTAGGAACCTCCAAATCCTTGTTCTTCCATTGAAAAAAATACCACAGATTGGTTAAAATAACCTTATGGAAACTCTGAAAAACAGTCAGAGGTCTATAGCAACCAAGGAAATTCCCATCAAGAAAAAAATCAAATTCAAAATTTTTGGTGTTTTTACTCATTTTACACATATGAGAGTCCCAGAAGGAGAAGATAGAAAGGTGCAGAAAGCTTATTTGAAGAAGTAATAGCCTAAAACTTCCCAAGTTTGAGGAAAGACATGGAGATACAAAGACGCTGGAGGAACACCAAGTAAGATAAATCCAAAATGACCCACACTGAGACAAATTATAATCAAACAGTTAAAAGACAAAGACAAAGAGAATCTTGAAAGCAGCAAGAAAAAACAGACTCATCATGCATGCAATCCTTAATAAGATTATCAGTGGGTTTTTCAGCAGAAAGTTTGCAGGCTAGAAGGCAAGGAGATGATATATTTAAGGTGCTAAAAGAAAAAAAAAACCTGTCAACTGAGAATTCTATATCTGGGAAAACTGTCCTATAAAAATTAGGTAAAAATTAAGACATACCAAGGTAAACAAGCTGAGGGAATTCATTACCACTAGCCCTGTCTTACAAGAAATGTAAAGGGAGTCCTTCAGGTTGAAATGAAATGACAATAGATAGCAACTTGAAGATACATGAAAATATATGAAAATAAAAAGATCTGTGGTAAAGGCAAATATGTGAATAATATAAAACTAGTATTGTTATAATTTTGGTCTGTAACTATATTTTTCTACAGGATTTAAAAGACAAATGCATAAAAATAATTATAAATCCATGTTACTGGATACACAATATATAAAGATTAATTTTTTTCAAATAATAAAGGGAGTTTATTGGTTTATGTAACAGGACTCAAAATTGGCAACCTACTTCAAAGGACTGTTACAGGGATTATATAAATTAATCATGTAAAGTGCATAAAACAGCTTCTAGGCCATAATAGATGCTCAACAAAGAATTTGGTATCTTAACATTATCATCCAGAACCCATATCTTTGCATCTCTCCATTTGGCCTACCATGCTGTCAGCTTCTTCCTTGCTCATATGCAGTGGGAAAAGATCCTCTTGCAGAAGGGCAAGGAACAATGCTTCTCAAACATCTCATAGCTCATTAGTCTGATTTGGGTTACATTTCTATACCAACATCTATGGCCAAGGGAATGTCACTTGCTTATTAACATTGTCTGTCTTAACTAAGATAATCATTGCAGTTGGAGAAATGAGTTTAACTTGGATAGATTAAATAGATGGCACTTACCCTGGAGCTGGGGATGGGGTCCATTTTCCTGCCCAGATTACATGCCTATTATATCATGGAGGAGCAATGTAATATTTGCTAGAGAGACAATAAAGATTAATTTTTGACATCAATAACATAACAAAGGTGGAGGGCAGCATTATATAAAAGTAAAGTTTTTGTCTACAATTGAAGTTAAGGGGTACCAATTTAAAATAGACTGTTATGACTTGGGGATGTTATATTTTATCCCCATGGTAACTACAAAGAAAATATCTATAAAATATACATAAAAGGAAATGAAAAGGGAATCAATATGTATCACTACAAAAAATCAACTAAACACAAAAGAAAGCATTAATGGAGGAAATGAGAGACAAAAAAGCTATAAGACACAGAGAAAAGAAATAACAAAATGGCAGAAGTTGCACCTTATCAATAATTACTTTAAATGTAAAAGGTGTAAATGGATTAGGCTCCTCAATCAAAAAGCAAATATTGGCAGAATGGTGGGGCAAACCATGATCCAACTATATGCTCTCTATAAGAGACTCATTCTAGGCCAGCGCGGTGCCTCATGCCTATAATCCCAGCACTTTGGGAGGATGAGGTAGGAGGATAGATTGAGGTCAGGAGTTTGAGACAAGCCTGGGCAACATAGCAAGACCTCATCTCTACAAAAAATAAAAAAAATAGCTGGGTATGGTGGCACACACCTGTACTCCTAGCTGCTCAGGAGGCTGAGGTGGGAGGATTTCTTGAGCCCAGGAGTTTGAGGCTGCCGTGAGCTATGATTGTACCACTACACTCCAGCCTGGGTGACAGAGCAAGACCCTGCCTCTAAGAAAAAGAAAAAAAAAAAAAAGAAAGGAAAAAAGAGATTCACTTTAGATCATAGGACACCATAGTTTGAAAGTGAAAGGATGAAAAGAGTTATTCCATGCAAATAGTAACCAAAGGACAGCAGGAGTGGCTATACTACTATCAGAAGAAATAGACTTTAAGCTAAAAACTGTTATAAGAGACAAAGAAGGATATCACATATTGATAAAAGGGTCAATTCACTAAGAAGATATAACAATTATAAACATATATAGATCAAACATCCTATCTCCAAAATATTTTAAGTAAACATTGATAAAATCGGAGAGAGAAATACAGAGCTCTACAATAATAGTAGAAGTCTTCGATACCCCTTCTTTCAATTATGGAAAGAACAACCAAACAGATTATCACTAAGGAAATAGAGGACTTCAACAACACTATAGACCAATTAAACCTGACAGTCATATGCAGAACACTCCACTCAACAACAGCAGAATATACATTTTTCTTAAGTGCACATGGAACGTGCTTCAGGATAGACCATATGTTAGGCCACAAAACAAGCATTAATGAATTTTAAAAGATTGAAATTATGTAAAGTATCTTTTCCAATTACAATGAAAACTAAAAATCAATAGCAGAAGGAAAACTGGAAAATTCACAAATATGTACAAATTAAACAACACACTTTTAAACAACCAATGGGTCAAAGAACAAATCACAAGAGAAATTAGAAAATATCTTATGACAAATGAAAATAAAAATACAACATGCTAAAACTTATGCGATACAGTAAAAGCAGTGCTAAGAGGGTAATTTATAGCTTTAAATCCAGTTCAACGATATAACTTTATGCCTTAAGAAACTAGAAGAAGAAGAAGAACTTAAATCCAAAGCTAGCAGAGAGAATGAAATAATAAATATTTGAGCAAGGATTAATATAATCCATTTGAAAATGTTGCCTAAAAGGTGTAACACACGAACTCAGTATCATTTTCCTTTCGATTAGAAACTTAATAATATACACTCTTAAAACACTCTCCAGGCAATGGAATATAATTACAGACAAAACTAACCTGAAATAGAAATAGCTGTTTCCTTCTTCTGGTTGAGTCTGGGGTTGAGGATAGAACAGGGTACATTCATTTTCAGTTTAGTTACCAGGACCGAAGACTCAATGGAGAACAGACCTTTTCCATATGCTCTGTTGTTAACAGAGTGGGGTTTTAAATTATGTCCTTACAGTTCTCTCCAGCTTGTCCCATGCTCTGGGTACCACCCTGCAGCCTTACACACCCGATGGACCACTCTGGCATCACTGTTCTTGATGAGAATGTGTAAGCAACTTCCTATTCCTATGAAATAATAAGGGGACAAGCAGCTCATTTAATAAATCAATATCTAAAATATGTTTTGATTATAGTTTTAGTATTTTGAATAAGGTGAGCAAATGGAAAGACTGCCCATCTCCTGTGTAACAGGTAGAAAAAAATGACTTCTGTGAATAATTTCATCAGAAGAAATGATTATCCTAAGGAATCAAAAGTAGCGGGAAAAGGCAAGAACAAGACATCTTTAAGAACTAATCTATTTTAAAATATATAAGAAAAGAAGATAATAATGAGAAGCTGAGCCTAAGAATTTATAGTAATTTCAGAAGCAAACCAAAAGCTGGTTGAATGGCACAGTTCTGCTTAAAAGTCATCACACTCCCATAGAGATCAAATTGTCAAAACAGATTCACAGAAATTATACACCTTACTTAACACAAAATTTTACTAATAATTAGTGAAGGATATAAACAAAAAGCAAGCACAAAAACAGTAACATACATCTCTGAAAGGGTTCAAACCATCAGATGTACTTCAAAAAAAAAAATCAATTTTTGCACTAGAACGTATTTTGTACCTGAGTAAGAGGTGAGTGTTACTGTGTGTGTCATTTATGTACTGTACAAGTTAGCCCTGGGAGGCCATTGAAGTTTAGCGCTTCTTGGTTTTTACATTCCATCAGTCATTCAGGTAGGAAACCTACATGATTGACTTCAATTCTACAAGTTGTGCTCCATAATCCATAAATTCCAGATTTGTTTAAAATAAACAATGCAAAAAGCCTACTAAAACATTCTTAGATGAGAACTTCTTGGGTTTTCTTCCTACTTGTAATTTCCATTGGAGTGTTTACAAGGAGGAGAGAGTAATAGAGCTGCTGTTGTGAACTCTTTTCCTTTTGCGGGGACATGGATGAACTGCAGTGCTGGGAGTTGTAGGGGATTGAATTGATATATGTCAGGTCATCACGCACTCCCCAGACACCATACTGTGCACATTGTGGAGCTTGGCTCATCTGAGGTCACCTGAAGACAATGACACATTTATGAACTTGCGTGAAATGGACCTTGGGCTCCAGTGAGAGTGTTTCTGACCCTCACCTCTCTTAACTCTCCCCTGGCTTGTAATTCTTCACAGTCTAGGATTTCTTTTTATGCTTCCCCGCTCTGATCCACATCTCTGTGGAGGGCCAACTGTACATACAATGAAAAGCAGGGAGCAAGGTTAAGGCAGCAGTAAAGAGTGTGAAAGATGAAATGAATATATTTAAAAGAGTAGATTGGAAATAAAAAAGGTATCATGAACCAGTTTGCATCTCATTAAGTTCAAGCATATTTGAATATATGCAGTACACCAGAAATTCAATGAGGCAAGAAGTTATGAACAATGCAGGTAAATTAGAGGCAAGATTCAGAAATATACAAGTGTTTCAATGGCCCTTGATATTCAAATTTCCCAACTTAGATTTTGTATACCATCTTGTCAAAAGAACAAAACAGAAAACTCAATAATATACAAAATTTTTCTATATTATAAAGCTGGTGCTGGTGCCCAACATCAATCTAGAAAAGATGGAGCGTTCAATAACTAGTCTTGAGACAACAGTGCAGCCCTAAGGGGGAAAAATCATTTATATTGCCTACCTTACTGTAGAATAATTTCAAGTAGATCAAAGGCTTAAGCGTTAAGATTAAAAATGTACTAAGTAGATCTGGGAAAAAATGGCGGTGTGATAGAGTCCTACCACCGCACCGCTCCCAGGGAAGGAGGTGAAGAACGCCTGCCTGCGAGCACGGACCACTCACTCCGAAAACAGCATTGCGAACTACAGAGAAACAACGCCGAACGCCCAGCCCAAGAAAACAGGTACAAAATTTTCACAAAGATCGGAGGGCGCACGGAGCACAATAGAGCCCAGAGCGCGGGAAGGACGTGCTCGCCAGGTCGGTGCAGCACGACCTGCCTCCCAAGCGGTTACGCGCCTCCCCATACACGCAGTCAGGGACAAGCCCAGAGTTGGAACAGAGCGGTTGCTTGGGACAGGCGAGCCCTGTGTAGAGGAGGAAGTAGCCAGAGCCAGACACAACTCGCAGCTGCAATATACAGAGACTGCCAAGGGCTGCAGAGGAACTGGGCGGGGACCGAGATACAGCTTCCCGGGACAGTGCGCGGGGACCCGCAGGCCGGCACTGCGCCACTAGAAGTCAGCGGGACTGGGCCCAGGAGTTTAACGGAGAGCGGGACATGCCCTTAGAGGCTGCTAGCAACTGCCGCTGCGGCCGGCGGAGAAAAGCTGCGCACCTGGCACGATCGGAGCCCGGCTGTGAGCCAGGCTGGCGGTGGCCGCCATCTTTACAGCCGCCCGCGCGGAGCTGTGAGCCGCGTCTCTAGCTCTGCCCCGCCCCGGCCCGGCCCGGGGCTCTTCTGCTGGGGCGAGACAGGCTTTGCCTGTGGTGGCCAGGGACAGCGGCATCTGTGGATTCCAGGTGGGACGAGATCCCGGAACTGTAGCGGCGGGACCTTTGGGTATTGGAAACAGTTTGCAGCTCGTCCATCTGGTTCTGCTACCCCGGCTCTGGCCTCTGACAAGTCCGCTCCGTGCTGGTCCTAGTGCCCGCCCTTCAGGTCCCAGCCCTCCTGTACCCCAGAGATCGCTCATTTTGAAGGTTGCTGGCTATAGTGACTCATTTGGTATAACTGCTGGTTCCCATGACAACCAAATACCTCAAGAGCCACAGGCTGAACCAGAGCAGCTCCCCATAATCCTGCCCACTTCAATAGGGAATCTCGCGCCACCCAAGAGCGCTTCCAGTGGCCACTACTCCCCCCTCCCTGTGGGAACATCCCCCCGGTGGAGACTGCTGGGGATAGAGACGGCCACCCGCCTCGCCTAGGGGTCTAGTGGTGGAAAAGGGGTGCACAATTGGAGATCCCCCTATCAACCAGTATCATGCGGAGACGCACAACAGAAGGGCAGACACACGTGGCTAGATGAGCAACCTCTGAGCTGTGTAGAATTTTCCCAACTCAGCTCTCACACTGCAGCCAAAAGAAATTGTGTTTCTACCTGCATCTCAGGAGGAGCAGGGTCAAAGTAACCCCTAGGAGCTACAAGGCCCCTCCCAAAGCACGGGGCTTTCGCATACCCCAACTGGGGAATCAGAGTCTGCCACGGACATAACAGAATACCTAGCTAATAGGGAGCGGAGGACTCATATCCTCAAGTACAATTCATTAGCTCAGAGCCCAAGCTGGGAGGTCATTCTCACCACACTCCACTGGGAAGAGGAGAAGACCACAGGTCAGAGTTAACCCAAGATCCTCCAACCTTGCTAAAATACACCTAAGGCAATACAGGCCACTACTTCTCTCCCAGGTTTTGCCAAAGAACAATAATTGTGGACCTGGTGACAGGGCCATAAACTAGCTCTAACACCCCCAGCTCTCGACCAAGAGGCCAGATGAGAAAAAACCAGTGAAAGAACTCAGGGAACATGAAAAATCCGAGTGAAAAGTCACCCCCAAAAGAAATTATCAGTTCCTCAGCAATGGATACCAACCCAAATGAAATGGGTAGAATGACAGAAGAGGAATTTTGCTTATGGATTATAAGAAAGCTCAATGAAATTCAAGAGAAAATTGAATCCCAGCACAAAGAAACCACAAGAAAAATGCAAGAAATGAACGAAAAATTCTCCAAAGAAATAGAAATATTACGGAAAAATCAAATAGAAATCCTAGAAATGAAAGAAGCATTCAAGGACCTACAAAACACAGTGGAAAGCCTTAAGAATAGGCTGGACCATGCAGAGGAAAGAATTTCAGAGCTAGAAGACAGCTCCTATGCGCTAAATAAATCAGCTGAAGAGAAAGAACACAAAAACAAGAGGCAGGAAAAAAGCATACAAGAAATGTGGGATTATGTAAAGAGGCCAAACATAAGGATCATAGGTATCCCTGAGGGAGAGGAAGAAAATTCGCATGGGCTGGAAAATTTATCTGAAGGAATAATAGAGGAAAATTTCCATGGCTTAGCCAGAAATCTCGATATCCAAGTACAAGAAGCACACAGGACTCCTGGGAGAGTCAACGTGAAAAGGCATTCACCATGCCACATAATTATTAGACTGACCAAAATAAACACAAAAGAGGCACTCCTCAGAGCTGTAAGATGAAAAGAGCAGGTAACCTACAAAGGGAAACCGATCAGATTAACTGCAGATTTCTCAGCTGAAACCTTACAAGCCAGAAGGGAATGGGGAGACATCATCAATCTCCTAAAAAAAACAAAGGTCAACCCAGAATTCTGTATCCTGCCAAACTAAGCTTCTTATATGAGGGAGAAATAAAGACGTTTCCAGATAAGCAATCACTGATAGAATTTGTGAAATCCAGACCGGCCTTGCAAGAAATGCTTAGACCTGCATTATACACTAAACAGAGCAACAGACACCCACCTATGTAAAACTATGCAAAAGCTAAAACCCCAGAAACCAGATTCCACTATGACGCAAGAGGTAAAACAAAAGATACCACCCAAGAGAATAATCAGAAATTTACCCCAAATATCAATTCTCTCAATAAATGTAAATGGCTTGAACTGCCCATTGAAGAGACATAGGCTGGCTGAATGGATTAAAAAATACAAACCAAGTATCTGTTGTCTTCAGGAAACACACCTTACACACAAAGATGCATTCAGACTCAAGGTGAAAGGATGGAGTACAATTTTTCAGGCTAATGGAAACCAAAAGAAATCCAGAGTAGCCATCCTCATTTCAGATGACATAAACGTTAAAGCAATAAAAATAAAGAAGGACAAAAATGGACACTATATAGTGGTGAAGGGAAAAATCTCACAAGAGGATTTAACAATCCTAAACATTTATGCACCCAACACAGGAGCGCCCAGGTACATAGAGCAAATGCTGCTAGATCTAGACAACATAATAAGCAGCAATGCCATAATAGCAGGGGACTTCAACACCCCACTGACGGAACTGGACAGATGCTCCAAACAAAAAACAAATAGAGAAATAAAAGACCTAAACAGGACTCTAGAACATTTGGGCCTAACAGATATCTACAGAACACTCCACCCAAATAACACTGAATATACATTCTTCTCATCAGCTCATGGAACTTTCTCTAAAATTGACCACATCCTAGGCCACAAAACAGATCTAAACAAATTCAAAAAAATAGAAATCATACCATGTATCTTTTCAGACCACAGCGGAATAAAATTAGAAATCAATTCCAAGGAAACTTCCCCAAAAACTTGGAAACTAAACAATCTATTGCTGAAAGATTATTGGGTCAAGGAGGAGATTCAAATTGAAATCAAAAGATTCTTCGAACTAAACGATAATGGGGAAACAAGTTATCAAAATCTGTGGGATACAGCAAAAGCAGTCCTGAGAGGAAAACTTATCGCCCTAAATTCCCACATCCAAAAGACAGAAAAGTCACAAATCAGTAAACTAACGAATCATCTTAAGGAAATGGAAAAGGAAGAGCAAAGCAATCCTAAAGCCAGCAGAAGAAAAGAAATAACCAAAATCAGAGCAGAATTAAATGAAATTGAGAACAAAAGAACAATACAGAAGATCAATGAAACGAAAACTTGGTTCTTTGAAAAGATAAACAAAATAGACAGGCCACTTGCCAGGTTGACCAGAAGCAGAAAGGAAAGCACTCTAATAAGCTCAATTAGAAATGAGAAAGGAGAAGTCACAACTGATACCATGGAAATACAAAACATCATCTTTGAATACTACAAAAATCTCTATGCCCACAAACACGAAAATGGGGAGGAAATGGACAAATTCTTAGAAACACACTACCTCCCTAGGCTCAACCAGGAAGAAACAGAATTTCTAAACAGACCAATATCAAGCACCGAAATTGAAGCAGTAATTAAAAATCTACCCACAAAAAAAAGTCCCGGACCAGATGGGTTCACACCTGAATTCTACCAAGCCTACAAAGAAGAACTGGTGCCTATACTGCAGAAATTATTTGAAAATATCCAGAAGGATGGAATCCTCCCAAAATCATTCTACGAAGCCAAATATCACCTTGATACCAAAGCCAGGAAAGGACACAACAAGAAAAGAAAACTACAGACCAATATCCCTTATGAATATAGATGCAAAAATTCTCAATAAAATCCTTGCAAACCGAATTCAAATGTACATCAAAAAAATAATCCATCACGATCAGGTGGGCTTTATTCCCGAGATGCAGGGATGGTTCAACATACGCAAATCTATAAATGTAATTCACCATATAAATAAAAGCAAGAATAAAGATTATATGATCCTTTCAATAGATGCAGAAAAGGCTTTTGACAAAATCCAGCACCCTTTTATGATAAGAACTCTTAACAATATAGGCATAGATGGCTCATTCCTAGAAACTATTAAAGCCATATATGATAAACCTACAGCCAATATCATACTGAATGGGGAAAAATTGAAGGCATTCCCCCTTAAAACTGGCACCAGACAAGGGTGCCCACTATCTCCACTTCTTTTCAACATAGTGCTGGAAGTCCTGGCCACAGCAATTAGACAAGACAGAGGAATCAGGGGCGTCCAGATAGAGGCAGAAGAGGTCAAACTTTCACTATTTGCAGACGATATGATATTATACATAGAAAACCCCAAAGATTCAACCAAGAGATTACTGGAATTGATAAATGGATTCAGCAAAGTCTCAGGATACAAAATTAATACACACAAATCCATAGCCTTCATATATGCTAATAACAATCAAGCTGAGAAACAAATTAAAGATGCTATACCTTTTGCAATAGCAACAAAGAAAATTAAATATTTAGGAACATAGCTAACTAAGGAGGTCAAAGACCTATATAGAGAGAATTATGAAACACTGAGAAAGGAAATTGCAGAGGATGTAAATAGATGGAAAGCCCTACCATGCTCTTGGATAGGCAGAGTCAACATAGTAAAAATGGCTTTGCTACCTAAATTAATTTACAGAATCAATGCAATCCCTACCAAAATACCAACATCATTTTTTGCCAATCTAGAAAAAATAATTCTACGCTTCGTGTGGAACCAGAGAAGACCCCGTCTAGCCAAAGCAATCTTAAACAAAAAGAACAAATTGGGAGGCATCTGTCTACCAGACTTCAAACTATACTACAAGGCTATAGTAAGCAAAACTGCATGGTATTGGCACAAGAACAGAGACGTAGACCAATGGAACAGGACTGAGAACCCAAATATAAAACCAACCTCATACAGTCACCTGATCTTTGACAAATTCCAGAAAAACGTACACTGGGGAAAAGATTCCCTATTCAACAAATGGTGCTGGGAAAACTGGATGGCCATATGTAGAAGACTGAAACTGGACTCACACCTCTCACCTCTCACAAAAATCAATTCACAATGGATAACAGATCTAAACCTAAGACATGAAACCGTAAGAATTCTCGAAGAAAATGTTGGAAAAACTCTTGTGGACATTGGCCTAGGCAAAGAATTTATGAAGAAGACCCCCAAAGCAATCACAGCAGCAAAAATAATAAATTCATGGGACCTGATCAAATTGAAAAGCTTCTGCACAGCCAAGGAAACTATCACTAGAGTGAACAGACAACCTACAGAATGGGAGAAAATATTTGCACGCTACACCTCTGATAAAGGGCTGATAACCAGAATCTATACAGAACTTAGGAAAATCAACAAGAAAAAATCAAACAACCCTATTAAAAAATGGGCAAAGGACATGAACAGAAACTTTTCCAAAGAAGACAGAATAATGGCCAGCAAACATATAAAAAAGTGCTCAACGTCTCTAATCATCAGGGAAATGCAAATCAAAACCACAATGAGATATCACTTAACTCCAGTGAGATTGGCTCATATCAAAAAATCCCCAAATAACAAATGTTGGCGGGGATGTGGACAGATAGGAACACTCATACACTGCTGGTGGGACTGCAAATTAGTACAACCTCTATGGAAAAGAATATGGAGATACCTCAAAGAATTAAAAGTAGAATTACCATTTGACCCAGCAATCCCACTACTGGGTATTTATCCAAAAGAAGAAAAGACATTTTATAATAAAGACATCTGCTCTTGAATGTTCATAGCAGCACAATTCACAATTGCAAAATGGTGGAAACAACCCAGGTGCCCATCAATACACGAGTGGATCAATAAAATGTGGTATATGTATACCATGGAGTATTACTCAGCAATAAGGAACAACAGTGAATTAACACATCTGGTATTATCCTGGTTGGAGCTAGAACCCATTCTTCGAAGCGAAGTGTCACAGGATTGGAAAAACAAGCCCCACTGGTACTCACCATCAAACTGGTACTAACTGATGAACACTTACATCACACAGGGCAATAACATTCATCTGAGAGTGGGCGGGCGGGAGGGGGGTGGAAGGGATGGGAAAAACTCTCACTGAATGGATGTGGGGAGCACAGTTTGGGAGATGACCACGATTGTGGCTCTGACACGGGCAGAAAAGGGGCAATGTGTATGGCCAAAGTGTTGTACCCCCATGATATTCTGAAATTAAAAAAATAAATTAAAAAAAAATAAAAAAATAAAAAATAAAAATGTACTAAGTAAAATTAAGAGAGAGTTATTTTAAAATCTTTGTGTGAGAAAGGCATTTAAAAGTATGATAAAAAATGAACCCACAAAAGACATAAAGTATCAAAAATTTAAAATTTAACAATATCTATAATGAGCAATGTCGAAAATTAACTCATAAAACAATAAAAATGCAATTCATATCAACTGAAAGCTGTATTTTCCTACTACTAAGGACCTCTTAAATATTGATAAAAAGATGAACATTATATATAGAACTGTTACCTTCCCCTACAAATCCTGTTTCACCAATAGTTATTCCAGACTCCAGGCATTTCCATCATTCTAGTTAGATTAGGCCCAAAATCATTAAGCAACAACAAACCTTCCATTTGTCTGATGCCCATTTCACAAATCCTATTTGCTCCACACTCAGTAAAATCTAAAGAGTATATGCATATACTGTTCTCAGCGTCTGAATGGTGTTCTGAGCCTGGGAAAGATAGAGTTAAACTCATAGCACCTGTCGGACCCACTATAACAGGCAAGAATATCACTTGATATTTCCAGAAAACACTTCCAAATTACCATATTTCATCCTTATTTTCCATTAGCCAGAGTTCAGAAAATATTTGTGGATTTTGAATCCATGTTTACACAACTCCAAATACTAGTTGGACTGGAATGAAACTAGTAATTATAATAAACACTAAGTATTGAGAATCATATTGCTAAATGATAATTTAAACTTCATAATAAGTAGAAAACAAAAATTATTCCAAATTAGGATTAATTTGGCTGTTGTTTATAAACTAGATATTTTATCATGGAGTCATGATACTTGGCTTAAGTTTTCTTGGAGATACAATTTATGTGTCAAATGTCATATGGTACTGTTCCAGCTTTTGAATTTAAAACCTAAGGAGTTTCTTGGACTCCTTGAAAAAAAAAAAAGAAAAAAAAAATCTAAGGCGATTCAGCATCAGAAAGAGAAATATCTGGGATAAAAAAATTCAATTAGGATGAATCATGTATGTGTCATTATATATTACACATAATTATAGTGAGTTTGTAAGCATTTTAGAGAAATGCATTTTAAATTTTTATCCCTTATATACTTTTAAAATAATAAAATATGAAAAAACACATATCAAGAAAATTAACTCAAATGTAGAAGAGTCCTCAAGTAGTTCGCTGACGTTGTTACTGAAATTTTTCTTGCTAGTCTTCACCCTCCAGTCACATGGTTACTGTAGTTTTAAAGAGCTTTGGTATTTGTTTTCAAAGCATTCAGTCCCAGTGTCTTAAATATAGAAATGGCAACTTAAGAACTTATCTGGACTCTTCTCTATAGACTCTGTCACTTGAATCAGATGCCAAACAAATCCTCTTATAACCTCATTCCCTGGGATATGACTGCTAATGTCATAAGAGCCACCCTCTCAGGCAAATAGCAGCAGACTCTGATTCATGTAGCTTTTTGGTCAATAAACAGAGTAGGTAGCATGAACACAAAGAAGTCATCGTACAGATGAATTCACCTGTCATCATCAGTGGGTGATAAAGTCCTTTCACAGTTGCTGCTAGTTTATTAAAAAAAAAAATCCACCTCACGTCTTCCGTTCTCAGCTGATGCTCACTGATTCTTAGATTACTGTCTCTAGTTCCCAGCCAACCTTTCCTCCAAAGGTTTCCAACCACCTATTTACCTATAGGCAACCCCAGGTCATGATCTCTGCCCTTATAGAATATATATTAAGTAACACAATAACTGAAGCTCCCCAGCTACCCAAATCTCCATTTTCCCATGCACAGAATCAAGGAATTTTTTATTCCATTCATTTAGCAAATATTTATTTATTAGACTCCTGTGTGATAGTCACTGTTTCTGTTCCTTCAAGTATAGCTGAAATATAACTGCAGTTTAGGAATAATATTAAATGTTAGGATTATCTTGAAGGTATACAAGTGAAAATTTTAATCATAAAATCATAAATAAATACACTCCATTATTGTGATATCTTGATTGATTATAGTTTTGGGAGGCTTGTCTTTCTACAAATTTATTATGTCATCAAAGTTTATATCTTTAGCACTTTTATTTTCAAATTGATACAATTGAAAGCAAAATGAGTTGCTCTTGGCAAATGCAAGATTGCAACTAATTTTTGATAATTTTTGTTTTGAGAAGAACCTTTCTACGGATGGAACTGTTACTGGAGCTGTTAAGAGTATTTTGTAGATTATAACAACATTTGACATATTTCTGATAAATTATTTTGAAATATAAATTTTAATGCATGTAAAACTGATGTCTTATGTAATTTTTCTAAAAAGATTTGACTCTTCATACAAATAAGTTTCCCATGAGTCTGAATTTTAAGTGTAAAATCTATGCAATGGCAATTTAACGTTTCCTGTACCATTTTCCGTAACTTGTAGAGTTCATGTAAGAAACCAAAAGTGCCTTCAAGTTATAATGCAAAATACCTGCTTATGTATTTCATCACTGTATCTTCAATTATAAGGAAAAATTAATTTTTAAATTGTTTTATTGCTAGTTGATTTATTGAAAGCCTTATACAAAAATAGTCTGTTAAATTGGATGATCTTAGAATTTAATTTCTTTTTCTAAACTTGTGGGTATTTAATTGGCAATGACGCAGCAGTTTTCAAAACTGGAGGTTCTGAACTCTTTGACAAATTCTAAAAACTCCCTGATAAGCTTTATTGCAATGCCCATGTGTATGCTGTTATTTTGTAATAATTTATTGACAAAATTTTCTGCCTGAGCCCCCAAAGTACCTGTCCTGGAGCTCATGCCAAAGAGTTAATAATTATGCAGACACAATAGGAACAAGGTCCGAGATGGACAGGCCAGCCACCCTTCCAGGTCCCTGTGCTGCTCCTCAGGCTGCGGCCACTGTTGCCACCACTGTTACTTCTACCGCTGTCTTGAGGTATCTCTCCACAGTGCACCTGCACACATACAGACACAGCCACTAGGCCAGTTGCTTGGGGCCTGTGCTACTTGCTTGCTCACTGGCCTTTTTATGTTAACTTAGTTCTTCCTAACTAATTGTGAGATCTAGAAAGCTGATTTTTTAAAGGGAGTATTATATAAGTGGTATTGTATACTTTAAATTTCATCCTTTCATGAGCACTCTAACATCTGTAAGGATTTTTAAGATTGCTCAGTGGGTGGTAACAGCCACCCATAACTTAGTGGTTTCAATCAGCAACAACCATTTATTGCTGCTCATGAGTCTGTGGGTTAGTTGGGCTCACCTGGGTAGTTCTCTACATGGTATAAACTACGGCTATGGTTATCCAAAGGCTCAACTGGTTTGGAATGTCCCAGATGGTTCACTGGAGGTTCAACTGATTTAGAATGTCCAAGATGGTGGCAGTTGGTCCTTGCCGTGGGCTAGGATCTTATGTAAGGCTGTCATTTGAAGCACTTTGGTACTTCTCCATGTGGCCTCTCCAAGTGGCTCACTTAGGCTTCCTTAAAAATGTCATAGTTTCAGGACAATTATACCTCTTCTATGGTGGCTGGATCCTAGGAGTGCAAAATTGGAGGCTGTCAGGCCCTTTTAAGGCTTAGGACAGGAACAGCACAAAATTACTTCTGCAGCATTCAACTGTCATAGGGCCAGCTCAGATTCAAGAGGAGGGCATTAAATGAGGGGAACAGCAGAAGGAGTTGTTCGTTAGTGGTCTTCAAGGTAAGAGATTACCTCAGCCTCCTGATTTTTCTCTTTCCAAATGTGCATGTTCATCGTGGGTATCCTGTCTTTATCTCTTCATTGAATGCGGGGTGTGGGGGCAAATAAGTTGTGATTTTTAGTTCACAGATCTCTGAATTAAGAAAAGGTACATCTGAAACTTATGTAGAAACTATCACGAGATCCTGGACTTTGAGCCTTAAGCCAAGATGATGAAAATTTTGGTTCCATCTCTTAAAGAGGGGGTGAGGATGTTTTGCATTCCAAAGGAAAGGGGGTAAATACCTGTGAATATCCAGAAAAGTGGACTGTACAGATTGAATTATTTTTCAAAACTACTTACTATTTTTTCCTATCAGAACCCTCGAATATGGGTGTATTAGTTAACTATGGCTGCATAACAAATTACCACAAATTAATGACTCAAAAAAACACATGTTTATTATCTTAAAGATTTTGTGGATAAGAAGTCCCAAGTACAATTTAGCTGAGTCCTTTGCTCTGCTGTCTCTCTCAATCTGTAATGAAGTTGTTGGCCAGGGCTGGGGTCTCATCTGAATGTTCAACTGAAAAAGGATATGCTTCCAACCTTACTCAAGTTATTGGCAGAGTTCATTTTCTTGAGGATTTTTCATTGTTGGCTGTCAGCTGGAGCCACCCTCAGTTCCTTGTCATGTGGTACTTTCTCTCCACAGTGCAGCTTTCAACTTAGCAGAATGCCTCATCCAAATCAGCAAGGAAGAGGATCCACTAGTAAGACAGAGGATATAGTCTTAGGTGATGTAGTCACAGAATGACACTGCATCACCTTTTGCCATAGTCAGAAGCAGGTCACAGTTGCTGTCCACACTCAAGGGGATTGCACAAGGCATGAATAACAAGAGGTGGGGATAATTGGAGACTGCCTTAGAGTCTGTCTGCCACACCAGGATCCTTGCTGAGGGAAAATTAGACTTTTTGCAACATACATTTCAGAACTGACCATATGACTTATTTCAGCCAGTGAAGTGTGGTGGAAAATAATATGTGCTGCTTTTAAGGAGATTTAAGAATTTTCATCTTGTATGTCACCTTCTCTTTTTTTCCTCTCCTCAAGCACTTTCCCAGATATTCTTCATCAGCCTGAATCTTGGAGCCAACACATTCTAGGTATGCGACAGGAGTAAGAAATTAACCCTATTTTTGAAAGTGACTGAGATTATAGGAAAGTATTTAACTGCAGTATAATTCAGCTACAGCTGACTGGCATAGCTGAGCTAAGAGATAACAGAAAGAGACAGTGAAGCATCCTGTGGCTAGCAATGCTGGGGAGCAATGACTGCCCTAGAGCAGAAAGCACATGGGAAGTAGGTGAGGCTTTGCAAAGAGGGATCCAAGGAGTAAACAAGCCGGCCTCACTTTCCATCCTCAGATCCAGTACTGCTGCTGCCCATTAGTAGAGAGGAGAAAAAGTCCAAAAATAAGACCTTAGAAAATGTTACCTTTCCGGAGCAGATGAACTAGAGAATTGACTGGGGATAAAATACAACGGTGGGATGATTTTCATACAGATAATTTTGCATGTTGGAAGTCAGGAAGTTGATGAATTTCATACCTGAACACTTACATCTTCTTCAAGAAGAAAAATTAGGCTATCTGCTGGATGAGGAAGAAATGATGCCTTAAAGAGTAGCCATGAGAGTGGGTTGCTAAAGGTGAGTTGAGACAAAGATCACTGAAGTTGAAAAGAATGACAGGGATTCAGAAAAGCTTCCAAGAACATTGATATTAGTAATGCTAGTACTACTGATAATACCTAGCATTATTGAATGCTGACACTGTTGCCAGGTACTACGGAAAGAGATGAACATTTATTATTCAATTTAGTCTTCATAATGTCTATAGGACAAGTATTATCCCATTTTACAAATGAAGAATTTGAAATTTAGATACATGACATAGTTTACCCAAAGTCATAAAGATAGGAAATAGAACAGCCAGGATTTGAAGACAGGTCTGTCTGGCTCTAGAGCTAAGCTTTTAAGTGCTAAACTATCCTTCCTTCTAACATTGCCATTTGGTTTTCCTTGGGTGATGTTGGGCCTTCTGGGCTAGTTGACAAAGTCACCAGATAGTGTGATGGCATAATTGGGAGGTTGGTAGATGGCTGACAAAGTGGAATCTAGAATATAGAGTTAGGTTGTATAAGCAGGTGCAGGAAGGGAGATTTTTTCATGAGGTTGGAAGATGACTATCCTGGAAGGAGTTGAGGGAAGACAGGAGAATGTGTACCCTTCCTTTCCCCACTTCTGGTACATGGAAGATGGACACAATACCTGTGTCCATTTTGAGGGGAAGCCACAAGAAAAGGTGTATCCTGTAGGTAAACCTAGGTTTCAAGTAAAATAATAAATTGATGTTTTTGGGTCTCAGAATTTCTGCCCTAAACCAGGCAGAAACCCAGGGTATTAACTAGAAGCTTAAATATATGGGTTTCTTTTGGCTTCTCTGTTCCAAATTGAATGTTAGCTGAGAGTTGTTTTCCTTTTTCTGTAATTCCCAGTTCTAGGGAATAGTTGTGGGGTGGTCAGAACCTGAGTCCTTTTGGTCCTTTTGAGATCTAATGTGAATCTCTTTATCTCCTACAGCAGAAGACTCTTCTGGCAGGCTACCCTTGCTTCCATGCAAACAGTTGATATGTTCTAGATGGATTCTTGGATGATCCTTCTCTTTAGAACAATGCCATTGTGACTTTTGAGGAGTGGATTGTGATAGTGTATCACATATAATAATGCTGTGATCATTTGGGGCTTGAAGGAGCAGTAAATAGTATCCCAGAAGCATAATCAGCAAGGTACAAACTTCTGTAAGTCAGAACATAACAGACAATTCAGTGACATCACAGCTGAATCACTGGTAACTAGCATGTCATAACTGTTATAATGTACACATTTTTGGCTGGTAAATATATTAAAGCATCTAATTATTATGTTGTAAATATGTATTACATATACCCCAAGGCTCAGGAAGTCTACCCTTCAGAGGGGCTCCCTCAGACTTTGATAACAGAGACTGACCTGAGGATCTTGATGGCATTTTATACCATCCTTAAGCAATACACATTCCATCACAATTTTCCATCTCCATCTCCCCCCACCGCCCTCCCACTTGGCTTATATGCACATACCTATCTCCCCACTACATTGTATGCACCTTGAGGCAGGAATTAAGTCTGGTTCACTTGTAAATAATCCTTATCCTAACAGACACCTACTATAGTGCTTTATGTGGCTCATTAATTTAACAAACATCCCTTGAGTCTTTAAGGTATATCCTCCTCCTCTACCCTTATAGCATCTGGCACGTAAGAGGCACTTAATAAGCTTTTATTTCATTCAATTATTGAAGAAAAATGACTTAACCTAGTGGCTACATGCCATACTAAACTATTATCTAGACTCAGTATCACACAAAACATTTGCAAAATGAAAAATGTTGTGATGAGTCCTTCCCAGAATACGTCGATATTATAAAATGGCCCTGCCCTCCAATGCCATCTTATTTATTGGGGTTGGGGAAAAGAGAGATTAGATAAATAATAACCATAATTCAAAATAGCATATTACAATAAGATTTCAAATGAACTGCTGCTAGGATGCAGAAAGTCAGATCATATCTAATTGCAAAGATTGGAAAAGGCATCACGAAGTAGGAAGTATTTGAACTGGCACCAAAGAATGTATAATATTGGATCAGGCAGATATATCTCATAGATATTGAGACATAAATATGATATGAAAATAGAAGGGGGAAACTGCAGGTTATTTGGTAGGAATAGTGAGTTAGTCCTTTGAAAGAAAGGGATGAAATACCAGGATGGTAAACAAGTTTGATGGAGATTACAGACAGGACTAAATATAAAACCAGAACTATGGACTTGATTAAGAAGAGAATTAGAAGCCAATGAATGTTTTTTTTTTGAGACAGAGTCTTGCTCTATCACCCCAGCTAGAGTGCAGTGGCATCATCGTAGCTCACTGCTGCCTGAAACTCCTGGGCTCAAGCGATCCTCCTGCCTCAGCCTCCTGAGTAGCTGGGGCTACAGGTGTGCACTGCCACAACTGGCTAATTTTTCTATTTTATGTAGAGATGGGGTCTTGCTCTTCCTCAGGCTGGTTTCGAACTCCTGGAAATTTTTAAATAGGGTTATGAAATGGTCACATCTCTAATTTTAAAGGATCGTTCTGGCAAAATGCATGAATTCAAAGGGACAGAGATGAGATGATAGAAAAAAGGCTAACCCAGTGAAAGAGTTTTGTAGTAAGTTGGTATGATGTAATGAGGTACCAAAATAAAGCATTTAAAATATACTGAAAAGAGAAATAGGATTAAATTTGGCAATCATTATGGAAAGGGGAGACAAAGAATTGGAAGTGACTAATGTTTCAAGACTATTTGCTTGGGAAATGGTGTTCTTAATTATTTCTTCTCCTCTTAGGTGAGTTTGAAATTTCTATTGATTTCTTTTTTAGTGTTATTAGGATTTTTAAAATTAATAAGTTAGTATAAAGAGAAAGCAATACCAGTCCCGTAATCTCAATACACAACGAACATCTATTAGTAAAGTTTCATATGGGCAATAAACACAATAAACCTATGAGTAGAGTAAAAACAAGAGAGAAAGTCATAGCCCCACTTCTTTCACTTCAGCACTCCCAGGGTACTGATAGATGGAATAAAGTGAAATATTCACAGATCTAGGAAGAAATGAAGTCATTCATATTGAGAAGGGGGAGAGGAGCCTGACTAAAATAAGTGATTACCATGGACAGGAGATGCTGATGAAGAGAAGGAGAAAACAAAAAAGAGTAGTCACATCCCAGAAAATGAAGAAAATTGGAATAAGAGGATGGGAGAATGGTGGCAGAGAGTTACATTTCATAAAGGAGAACGCAGTGTTGGAACCCAGGAGATGTGATCAGAGTCGGTTCCAAATCAAGGATACGAAGGGAACAGAAGCCAATGTGTCACTCAAAATGGTAAGTTTTGACTCATTCAAGGGTTTATACTCAGTGTCTGAGATTGTAGGACTTGAATAGACTGGAGCAAAGGGGAGTCCCATAGGACTACGAAGGGAGGGGGCCTAGGAATGTAGGTAGCAACATCCCGTAAGTAATATCCAGCTCAAGATCCCCTATGGCCAGGGGCAAGGGTGGTGGGCTGCCCCGTTGTGCTGGATGTATTAGTTTGCTAGGCTGCCATAACAAAGTAACAGACTCAGTGGCTTAAACACAGTTCTGGAGGATAGATGTCCAAGATCAAGGTGTTGGCAGGCTGGTTTTTCTTCTCATACTTCTGTCTGTGACTTGTAGATGGGCATCTTCTCCCTGTGTCTTCACGGGGTCTTTCCTCAGTGTGTGTCTGTATCCTCATCTGCTTTTCTTATAAGGACATCAGTCGTATTTGATTAGGGCCCATCTTAATGACCTCATTTAACTTCAATTCCCTCTTTAAAGACCCAATCTCTAAATATAGTCACATTCTGTGGTATTGGGGTTGAGTTGGAGAGGGGACACTATTTAGCCCATAACACTGGAGCAAACCAGTTGGACATTCAAGGGATATTCATGTCAAGGGACATGCTGGACATGCTGGGAGGCTCCGAGGAGAGATAAGAAGAGAAAGTGAAAAGGTGAGCTATCAGTTCAAAAAGGTCCCATCCCATTGTTCCTTTTCCTCTCCCCCACCCACTCCAGGATACAGGTTTGGGCAAACGTATTTGGAGAAGAATCTCACCTCATCAGATACCCTCAATTGCTTGCCTAGTCCAAAAAGATTTCAATGACAGGATCTCTGTGAAAAGGATGGATATGTTAGAATGCAAAAGGGAATCCAGAGTAATCCTGAACAAAGAGAAGGGTACGTCTCTCCATCCTGCCTTCCTAGAAGTTTTTTTTTTAAGTTTTTAATTGATTTGTGGGGTACCTGTGCAGATTTGTCACGTGGATATATTGCTAGAAGAAGTCCTAACGTTGGGCCCAAGGTTAGGGTGATTGGAAGAGGAGAGACAGAAATCATCTTCATCCAAGGGCTGGTGAATCCCAATTTCAAAGCTCCTGATAGGTATGAATATACAAACTTACAAATTTTTTAACATCTGCATTACCAAGAATTTTAAATGAACAATTATAGCTCTTCATAATACACAAATGTATCACTTTGGAATTTACAAAGGACATTAATATTCATTTTCTCATTTAATATTCACTGCAGGATATAGAGTTGGCTTTATGGTCCCCATTTTACCAAGAAATAAGATTCAGAAAGCTCATAATTGCAGAGGCTACACCTGAACCCCAATTTTCTGTTCCCAAGTATAGTGTTATTCCCATTTAGCCTAATCTTCTGTCATTTTCTGAATGTTCTTGACAAGTAATCAATAACTAGGCATTGATTTGGGGAGGCTAGTTTTGAAAAGTTCTTCATTTAAAAAAAGAAAAAAGAATGTGAGGGAAAGACCTGGGGGCACTTCTTACCATGCAGCCTGTCAAAGGCCTCATGTACTCAGGCTGCACAGTGCACTCCAGTTATCTCTTCACCATTATCTTGAGCCACAGGTAACATCCAGACCTGATTTTTCTTAGCCTGACTCCATCTCCTGCATGAATGCTACCATCCAGTTCCTTGTTGAGCCGTAGGTCTCAGGCACAGAGCTGGAATCTATCCAGGGTCCTGAGAAAACAAACAGGGTTACAGTACAAAATCTTACATGGGAGGATTTAGCCATTGATATTACTATAGCCCTGCCAAACCACTCCCTTCTGCTCTGGCCAGCCAGACACTGATCTTCCTCCAAAACCTTAACTTTCCACCTTTTACCTTTGTTTATATATATCTTCCACCATTCAGTTTGCTATTACTATATTTCCCACTATTCATCTTCCTCATTAAAGTTAATTTCTCCCCTTGTAGAGAAGGGAATCCCTTGCTTCCCAAGTTTTCCTTCCATGTGAATTTCCTTCTCTCCAGCACTTGTACCTCTTCTCAAAGCTCTGGATTTCTCATTTCTTGTCTCTTTCACACATACCAGATTCCTTGTTAACCTCTGTATCTCTTCCTCATTACTAGACAATGCTTTCAAACCTCTTCACACTTCAGTCCCCTCACCTGCAGGTCCTACTTTCTTCCTTCACCGTCATGTCTGGGGCACACCCTGGGGGCCTAAGCTGGGGGCTGTGGTTCACAGAGCAGGCAAATGGCAGACAACAAGCCATGATATCTGTTTTTCTCCTATCACAAAGGTTGAGTCTGCTCACACATTTGTCCTGATCGGTCCAAACTCCTACTGTGCACATTGGCTTTGACCAATCCTGGCATATCTACTCCAGAATGCAAACCACTACTGTAAATACAATTTCAGTGGTTATTTGTTGGAGGAGGCAGGTTAGTGTGGTGTAGTGGCCAGTGAAGAGCATGGAGCAGGGGAAATAGAGAGTCAGAGAGATGAGAAGAATGTAGCTGGGAGACTGATTATTGGTTTTGACTATGGGAGCGTCCTGATGCTTCACAAAAATCCCAGGTCCAGAGCTGTAAAGGGAAAGAGAAATAAAGTTTCACAGACTATTTCCTACCCCACCCTGTCTCTCTGTCTCTGCCTCCCTTTCTATGTCTCTTTCTGTCTCTGTGTATGTGTGAGGAGACATACAATGTATACTATATATCATATATCATACACACACATACAGAGTAGCATTTAAACATAAATTGTAAAGGGAATAAATAGAGTTAAATTGCTTTAAGTATCTACTTTTGACAAGTAAGTGGTAACAGTATTGACATATATTAGATCAGAATAAGTACCAATTATATGTTCTATTGTTTAGGGTAACCACAAAAGCATTGGTGGAGAAATGCACAAATAACAAGCTAAAAGGAAGGAAAAATGAAATATTAAAAATATTCAGCCAATTCAAAGTTATAATATATAAGAAAAAGAACAAAGAACAGGCAGGAGAAATGGACAACAAATTGGAAGATGTTACATGTAAACTCAAATATATCAAAATTTCATTAAATGTTAATAGACTAAATATTACACAAAAAGGCAAAGATTAGTAGAGTGACTTTTTAAAAAAACTATATGCTTATACCAGATATATATTTTAAATATTAGGACACAGAAATGTTGAAGGTAAAAGGATGAATATATATATATATATATATATAAAATTCAAACATTAATCAAAAGAAGGCTGTTATGACTCTACTTACACTGGATAAAACAGACTTCATGGGGGGAAAAGCTTACTAGCAATAAAGAGAAAAAAATTCACCAGGAATATATAATTATATCAGTTTAAGTATCAGCAACCAACAAATATTAACATGCTTGTTCTGTATGTGAAAATGCACTCTTCCACACTTCTAAACTAAGGGTACATATGAAAGAAAATATTTTTCACTATCAGAATATTTATCACTATCAGAAGAGGATGTCTTTTTAGCTTTGAGAAATTATGTTGTTAGCTCCCTTGTGCCCTCAGTTCCAAGAGTTTGTGGTTATGTGATTCTGAGTTTCCACGGTTTTGTGAGCCTCTGATCCCACTCCAAGGCAGCCCAGATTCTGGAGAAGATAAAGTCATTTTCACTGTCCTGATTGGGAATTCTGTGGCAGGTATTTTGGCCATACTGGTGTGAGCCATGGCGGTGGAAAGAAAGATGCCTGAGGCATGGCAAATAGCACACTTGAGGATGTGAGAGTGACTAAATGTAGGGAGAAGGGAAAAAAGAAAAGTTGCTTACTCCGTGGCACTGGTATGCTCTAAATTTAAGATAGAATTAAAACAGCCTTTGAGATGTTTTTGGAGAAGGTTAGAAAGTTCACCCACTACTTCACTTGGGGACCATTGCAGTGACAATTACATATATGTCACTATGGATGGATGAGACCATCTGAAATTTTGAAGACAGGGCCCAATCTTTTAGGTAACAATAACTATGCCAAGAAATTCCTGATACAAATTAATGAAAAGGAGCTGTAAGTTTGAACACATATGTGAAAACTCTGTAGGAGGAAAAACAGTGGAAATATCCCATGTGTAGATATTAAAGCAAGATATTATAACACCACTAGCTCTTACTCCCAAATAATCACATTGCTTTATAACTGTTACGGATAATATGGGTAACCTTTTACACATTCATTTACCTTTTTCCAAGAGATAAATATCTTAGGAGGAACACCGAAGTATTTTTTAATGATACTAAGTAGATTGAACCTTTTACGTTCTGCTTTCTCACTAAAATAATTTCCATTTCTGATGACACCACTTCTGATTTTTACCTTTTGGTCTCTTTGCAATGTGATTTTTCTTGCTTCTTATTTCTTTTATTGACATAACACACAGCAAAATGCAGAAAATCTCCAGTGTACTCATTTGAGTCACTAATATATCACTTTGGAGTAATACATCTTTACAAAATATAATTATAGTCAGAATATAAAATTGTTCTCCAGTGTAATGTTCCTTCTCCAAACTTCCAATAAACTTAAGAACAATAAGTATTCCTTGCTAATAGTTTTCTCCACTTCTCTTTTGGGAGATTGTTTCTTTTGGGTGCTGGTCTTTGTGTGAAATTCACAAGTGGCAGACAGTCGGAGCACTGCAGGTATTCTTGGACCCATTCAGTGCCTGGTTTACGGTCTAATTCTCTATTCTCTGCCAAGTTGGGGCCCGATCTTCCTTCCTATGTGAATCCATACACCCTACGCAAACAGGCCTGATTAATGAACATCTGGGACCTCCAGTTTCCATTTCAAGTGAGATCTAAATCAGAAATTAGAAATTTTGAATGGCTCTGCTCTCCACAGACTCCGAGAAGTACTCCCCTCAGCACTAGATAAGTACGTCTTCCTATAAAAAGCCTGGGTCTGGACAATGACTCTTGGTTCCCTAAGTGATTGGCTCCTCTCCTCTTCCTTCATGTTAGTAATTAATGTCTCAATTTACTTCCAGCAGAAAATTCATATCTCTCCTGAGTCCACAATCAAGAAGTGTGAGAGAGAGTGTGTTAAATTCCAAGGGTATGATTCTGTAGAGATAAGGATTATTCTCATTCTAAGCTGATCCTAAACAGAATTTAGCCCAAGTCCTAAATCCAAAATTTACATATAACTCACCACTTTAAACCCTAATCAGGAACCATCATATTTATTACTGGTTCACACACTTTGATGATCCCAACTCCTGAAGTTCTGATTTTATAGCTATACATTGGGCCCAGAAATTTACCTTTTACTCCAGGACTCTGCGTGATTTTGCTCATGGAATAGCACAGTTGGCATATGTATCATGCTTCATGATTTTTGTTTAATATTGGTTTTTACTTTTTGATGTCTGAAATCTACATAGCTAGGTAGTTGTAGAAACATATTTTGATTTAATATTTAAAATTAAATTTTTATAATTTAGTTATACTTTTAAACTTGCATTGATAAGCTGCATGTAACTGAAGATTATCAGGCAGGAAAATCTAATGAATCCTTTTAGAAAACAAATCAATGTCTTAATTCAAAGGACTTTAAGAGGATATATTGTGTGTCAATATAACTAGGCTGAACAGACTTGTCACATCCAAAATTTGCATGAAGCCACAAGTCTGGATAGCTTATTTGATAAGAAATGATATTATTGATTAATGGGATTGCATTATTTGGCCAAACATCTTAACTGTGAAAAAGCATCCTGAAATTTTTTACAGAGAAAAAGGAAAAAAAAAAATTAACCCTGAGCAAGGTCAGTGATAAAGGACAAGACACCAGAATAGACTGAGGTAAAAGTTGAGAAAGAATAGAAACAGGAAAACAAGCACTATAGGTACCTGAAGAATCCAAGTGGGTAGAAGAAATCTCAACAGAGGAAGAATCCCTGGAAAATGCAAGAAGAATGGAAATATTAGACAATGATATTGGGAGCTATTTTTATTATAAAGGGAGCCACTGACACAAATTTCAACTCCCATTCTCCGTTAGCTAGTCATAAAACCCATTGATCTTGTGGCAGCATTTTACAAATTTCTCTCTAACCCAACATCGCGTTGGAAGTGATGTGAAGAGCAATCTGTGGATCAGAGTTGAGAAGTGAGGCCTTCAGACTTACCCAGCCACTCAGTGGGGAGTGGTAGAAATGGAGTCCGCAGCCAGTTCTACCCTTATATTCAGTGTTCTTTTTCCCTTGTTAAATGTATCTAAGTTAGGCCTTGTTGCCAATCATGCAAGATTAGTGAAATCATCGAACACTAAGAAGGCCTTCAAAGAAAACACGATTTTTTATTTCATTTTTCTTTTGCAAGGGAGTAAGATCTCATTGATACTCTAGATCTATATACTTACTCTATCAAGGAAAGAGAGCTCAAGAAAGACAGGACATGGGGAAAAGAAAATGTATTAATGACACCATTTGCTCCATCTATAAGGTAAAAAATAGATGACCTTATTTAGTCTGTCATTTAGGTAAGCAGTAATACTATCATGACTATTTTATAAATGAAGAAAGCAGAACCCTGAGAGATGAAATGGCCCACCCAGAGTGCACAACTAGTGGCTTGCAGAGCTAGGATTTGAACCCAGATGTGCGGATGGAAACCCTTATGCCCCATAGTACTCTCTCCTCTCCCATGGTTGCTGTAGGCTAAGGACAGGTCAAGTGCCCACAAGTCACCCTTACTGGATTCCCAATTCACAGAGAGCCTTCTCCCTGCTCACCCCGCCCCTCACTTATCTCCCTAATTCTCCTGTCATCTTTCTACAGCATCTGCCTGGGTCATAAGAAATCTCCTGTGACCTGCAAGAGTGCAGTCAAGAACCCAGGCTCCGTCAAGGAGTCTGAAGGGTCAAGTTGCATGTAAATATTCAGTACAGAGATAAGGACCGACTAGGACTTTACACAAGTTTAGCAACAACCACATGCAGAGTGCTGAGCTGGACTAGCTAAAGGCAAGGAACTGTTACTCATTCGACCTCTTATGGCCTCAGTCTCCTTCTGGTCTCTGTGAAATGGAGAAGAAAATAATGCTGTTATATTCTACCTGCTGTGGGCTCCAATATGACTCTGCTCTTTAACATTTGTGACCACTGGGCAAGCCCCTCCTCTCGGAGCCTCAGGCCTTCCCTCAGCGCTCTGAGCCACAAGTGAGGGGACAGCAATTAAAACAGTATGTTCAAAATGTGCAAAGTGCTAAGCGGAGGTAAGTGCTTATTCTTCAACACATCCAATTGTATTGACTTGGACTGTTGATCCAGCCTGCCATGATATTTTACACAGCACAGTTTTGTGGTTAAAGAATGTGATTCTGGAGTCAGATTTCCTGGGTTGGATCCTGGCTCTGCTGTTCACTAGCAGTGTGACCTTGGCAAATAACATCAATCCTATGCTCCCTAGATTCCTCATTGTAATACAGGGACAATGATAGTATTTAACTCATAAGATTATTGTGAAGATTAAATGAGTAAATACATACAAAAGGCATAAAAGTGTGCTTGGCAAAATTAATTGGTTCTATTAGAACTTATAAGAGTGGTTATGCTTGGAGCACAACAGGAGAGGTGATCACAGGTAGTGACTGGGAGTGACTAGGGAAGATCCCAGGTCCTGGGAAAAATCTGCTTTTTGACATGGGTGCTAATTTCACAGTGTATTCAGTGTGTGAAAATTCATCATGATGTATGCTGAAGATATTTGCAATTTTGCCTGTATATTATACTTCTTATAAAGGAATTTTAAAAAATAGTGCTTGGTAATTCCTGGGAGGTCTTCAGACCTCCAAAGGCTGTGGACATGGTAGAGTCCAAGCCTGTATCTCCAAGGATGAAAGGGAAATACAGCACGTATCTGGGTTACAATGGGAATAAAAAGAAGCTTGTACTAAGATATGGACATGTATACATGATATGCTGAAAAGTTGTAGGTAGAAAATGGAGAACTAGAGAAGGAGAGATCTAGTGTCCATGTAGGGTGGTGGGATCTGCTAGGCTAGATGGTGGGGGACAGGTCTTGGGTTCACCTTCCTCTCTTGTCCCCTCCCCCACACTCAAAAACCCTTTGTGACTGTTCCATGGCTCTGTGATGCGGATCTGGAACTCTAGACTTAGAGTGGGCGTTTTCTGTGCTCACCTAACTGAAGTAGCAATGAACTTTAGGTGGTGGAGAACTTTGGATGGTTGCTTCTGCTCATGAACCCTGTGGTATTGGTTCCATCTTTTTTTCCTATGGAGTTGGAGTCATCTTTCTGTCTTGTTACTGCATTCAGTGGTATACACATTTCCCATTGTTTGAAAAAAAACAGAGACATCAGTCAGGTAAGGAAACCCTAAGCTCAGCCTTTTTCTATTCCCTCTATCCAAATCAATTATTGGAATGGAAAGACATCAGGAATGGGGACTCTCAGGAGAGATTAGGACATCTTTGTCTAGGAGAACAAGTTAGGTGGGCAAAAGGTAGAGTGGGGAGTAGGGCTTCTATTAAAAGTTCACAGCCCATCTACCTAGGTGTGGTAAAGAGTTGCAGGGTAAAATCTCAAACACTGTGATTCATGGGCCATGGATTGGTTCATAAAGAGAATTCAGCACACCTGAGGGGAACAAGCCTTCAATGTCCCCTACAGATGACTGCAGACCAAGCCTCTCCTTTGTGCTATGGCTGACCTAGAGAGCAATGTCTCTATTCATGGAACAGAATCCCATAGCACAGAACATATTTGTGCCTAAATATGTGAGATTCTGTGCCCCTTTACAGTAGAGGACTACTATCTGAAATAGAAATTGAGAACCACAGGCATTAAACCATTCTTTGAGTTTGACAAAGAAGAATCAGTAGGAAATATATCAACTTTAAAAATGAATAACATGGAAGCAATAGAGAACTCAAATCAACATAGAATGTCACATTATTCATTAATGATGAACATCTCCTGCTTGCTTAGAATGGGGAGAGTGAGAAATGGGTCCCATCTCTTTTCTTCTTGTCTTTCAGTATCAACTCAGTGGCAGGAAGAGAAACCAAGTGAGACTTTTAAAAGCTAAACTTTTGCTATTCCACACAGGGCTCTCCCAGGGACAACTGTATATCTCTTTTCATGAGATCTCAGGTCTATAACTGCTGAGAACACCAGTTTCTAAAGCCAGTCCTCAAAAACCATCTCTCTGAGGAGGGACTCATAGAAAGTAAATCAAAGCCTGGGAGACTTCAATCCGCATGGGAATTCAACACTGATGGAGCTGGGCAATAGGTCTTGCCCATGAGGTGGTGGTGTTAGACTTAGAAGAAGTATTATAGGTTGCTCTGGAGGCAACATTTTGGGGCCTGACTTTTTACAAGTTGTTAACTTCCCTAATTTTCAGACTCTTCTTTTGGACAGCATCTAACTTACCAGCATCACAGGATTGTTGTGATAATCCTCTGGGATAAAGTGCACAGATGCACTTTGTAAATCACAAAGCATTTTACATCTATTAGCCTTACTATTTTGTCATTGATCTTTTTGACATTAAGCCCTAATTTCTGGAGGCTCTCAGGCCAAGTTTTGAAATAGTATTTTCCCAGTTGAACATTCTGCTAAGCCTCCTATGAGATCCCTTGCTTCTTCCCTGAGTCCATAAGCTATTTTCCTAACCTGAGAGCTTGTCTGAAAGGCACCAACATGGCACCAGACCAACTTTCTCTTTAGAAATGATGATTAATCTTTTCCATTTTCCCCCAAATCCCTCTTCCAGGCTTGTGCCTTGGAATCCCAGGACCCCATAGCAGCCTGGGGATGACATGAAGAAGAGAACCATGAGGAAATGGAATGTGACAGGAAGCCTTGGGTTGGGGGATAACAAGGATATTGTGAAGCCAGGAGTGTGGGGAAATGTGACCTTTGCCAGGCCTGCCAGGCAAGCCCATCGCCATTCTCTCCTGGTGCCCTTTTTACCTCTTGTCTCTTATAGGCACCTGCACAAGCTCTCTTTTGAGAGTAGTTTTCCAGAGCAGTGAAAGAAACATCTGTGCTCTGAGGAGTGTATTAGAGCAATCATGGAAGCGGACATTCTGTTGCGGGAGGAGCTGGGGCAAAATGCTGCTCTCACTATGACCTTTGGGATTCACCGAGTCGTCACTCACTCTGGTCTCCTAACATCTGGCTCCAACTTCCCACTGGACTGAACTATCCTCTCACTTTCCTCGTTTTCACCATCAACACCAGGTGCCTTTCTTCCACCAGAACCTCATTCAACATTGTTCATGGGCCCTCTCTCATACCTCTTCCTTTTTCTCTTCTGTTCTTAGAGAACACTCGGTACTGGACCCTGCTTCTCAACTAGACTCCCTCTGTCTTTGGACCCTAACTTCTCATTTAGTCTCACATTTCCCCAGTGCACTTTTCCCTCTCTGGCTACCCATATTTCAAGGAATAACTCTGTAGCCGAGGCTGCAAATCCCCTTGGAGAAAACCCTCAAGGAGATCAGGGAGAAGAAAAATTCAGCCCCTGCCCCGGAGACAGAAAGCTCGTTTCCTGAATCCTCTCCTATCGGCTAAGAAGGCCAGATGGCCATGAGCTCAACCCCCTAAAATTTTGCTTATAGGCTTATGGTCTCAGGCTGGGCAGCAGAGCAACTAGGACAAGAATCTATCACCAATTTAAGATAGAAAGGACCCTAAGACGCCAGAAGACCCTTAGCTAGAGAATGTCAAATAGGAAATGCAGGATTGGAGACCTCCAACCCAGGGAGAAGACCTCTCTGCTCAAGATAGCCTATAAGTAGATACCCCTTCTAGGAACAAGTCACCCCAGTCCCTACCACCGAATCTACCAAAAAGTACTTAAAAACAGGAATAAATGTTTGTTCCAGAAAGGATAAAAAGATCCACGGCACAAAACCAAGACCCTCAGCTGTACACAGCCCAGGTCCACTAGAAATCAGAACTACCTCTGTGTGCAAAGGGGATCTTGAAACTCAAAGGACAAGCCAGACATTGGCCAGATCTGAAAGAAGAAAACCAGATTCTGTGTGGAATTAATGCAAGAAAAGGAAGTCTACCTGAGAAGGAACTCAAGTCCCAGGCAGAGTTCAAAGATACACTTCCCTATGATTACAAGTCTTCCCACATACCTGAGGAAGTGAAAGTCCTGTGGATCACATCCTGATGCCTTCAAGTAGACTCTCAAGTTGCTGAATGCTCTAAACACCAATAGGCAGGTCACAGACTGAATCATAAAACCCATGAAAAATGTGTGAGGTACCAGAATGAGCAACTGTGCTTAAAGCAACCCAATTGCACACTCCTCAGGGAGTCTAGACCCAGCACACCAGGTCCAACAGACTATCCTCACACCTGTCCCAAGAGCTGTCTCTGGGTGGGGGAGGGGGGAATGTTTCTCCTGGTCATTCATAAAGTCCTCCTCCATCCCTACTCCCAGCAAAATGTCTCTCAAATGTTTCTATACAATTAGAGAAAATTAATTGGTTCTCACATTGCCACATCCTCTGAAGAGGATGGGGTCAGTTTCTCACAGTATTTCATCAGCAGTATTTATTCTTCTCAAATATATTTATTTCTTCTAAAAGGAGAATGGAGTCTTTTGTCCATGCTGCATTTAGAATATCCCAAGAACTCGGTCTTAGAGAAAAGGAGAAATCGGCTTTATCTCTTATTGAAAGCTGACATTGACTTCTTGAAGCTGGTGAGGGTTAAGGAAAGACAGTGATGGTGCCATTGCACACCCACTATTGTCTTGAGTTTGCTTCATTTATCTCTTTGGGGATATCCTATTTACATTTGTTATTATAATACTGTTCTTATAAAAGTAAAACACATTCATAGGCTTAAAAAAATAAGAAAACTCATTAAAGAACATGCCCCAGGATCTGGATTTATCAGTCCTTCCCCTGTTCCATCATCACTTTGACCTGTATACCACCAGGGGTTGGAATAGCTGGGATTACACAGGCATCATAGGGCCAAAATTTCCCACTGAGCCTCCAGGAACAGTAAGGGACAAGAAACTTCACATATCTCAAAAAATGAAACTGGAGTTTGGGAATTTTGGGGTCCTAAGTTTAGAAGGGTGAGGAGAATTCTCCATGACCCTGAAGTTTGGTTGAGAATAGTTTCCATCTGTCCCCAAGACCTTCTTACATTCCCGATGGAGGCTGGGGAAATGAGCAGTGCTCCCCCATTCTTAGCTTACCCTTAAAGAAAATATTCAGCCAACCACCAACTCCCCTTTCCTCTCTCCATGTGACGGGCTCTAGATCAGCAGGAAATACAGAACCCCTGGCTGTTTGTGTTTTAGTGGATGGGGGACAGGAGGAAGGCAGAGAAGGATTAAGTTCTTAGCAGACCTGAGAGTTGAAGACCATATTTTTAATCAGGCTGGGGGAAGGAATCTCCATACATCTTCAAGTAGCACTGAAGTGAACACTCAGCTCATTCTCCAGCCAGTACAAGAGAACTGGATTCAAAGTGAGGAACATGAAAATTGACTCATTTCCTGGGTCACCTTCTCCCATCCAACAAAAGTGCCCCATTCTGAAAGTGCTTGGGAATAAGATTGTTTTCCAGAAAACAGTGGCTTTTTGAATGTTAGAGAAACTAGCTCTTGTCCAATGAACACAGAGCTGGAAGAGCTTGAAGGTGGCAGATGTTTGGGGATTACTTTGAGGTGGATCACCAGATGCATGTGGCAAGACCAAGGAACAAAGTAAGTACTGCTTAAGGGGCTGCTGAGTCTATGGGATTCATTGGTCTTGAAACAAATTTTGAACTCACAATGAATTATCCCTGCTGAGTAAGTGCCTTAGGGAAGAGAAGTCCCCCCACCCCCATGGTGCCTGACTTGATGACATCATTGCAGGGCAAAGGGATTACACAACCTTCAGTGATGGGATGGTTCATGGGGCAGCCACACAGCATCTAGAAAAATGAGGGCAAGAATGGGTAAAGGCTGGGGACTGAGTTGGAAAGGAGGAAAACCAGCAAAGAGGAGGAAAATAACCCAGCTGGTGGGAAGGAATGGTAATAATTCCACCTTCACTAATCATGACACCCCATCCCACCAAACACACACACAACCTGACCTGTTTGTGTCTTAGGCAGTACAGAGGTGCTTCAGAGCATAGAGTTTCTGTATCACAGAAGGTCAGGACAGGAATTTAGATTTTTCACAAGGAAACGAAAACATTTTTTCCTCTATATTAAGAGTAGAACATCAAGTTTCTAAGTGTTCTATTTTATTAGGTTCCAAATATGCATTTTAACTTAATCCTGATTAACCACATTAAAATCGCAAATGTAAAAATTACACAATAGTTTTTCAGCTGGAAAAGTAGCATCTAGCAGCATGCACAAAGACCATGTATTGTCGGGTCATCAGGGGAGCAAATGAAACTGGTAATAAATAATTGCTCCTAATGTCCATTTCAGAATAGTAAAAAGAAAAGGGACAGTGAAGGGAGCAGGTCTTCACTGCTCTGAGCAGAAAGCCTGCTAGTGACCAGGCCAGGCTGCAGTCAGATGATAGGGCAGCAGGGGGCCTGGCTGGATGCAAGGCAACCCCTCCTTAGGGTTAGGCACAATGTTCACTGAGATGGTCTTTGCACACCTAGGTAGCTGTGGCACAGTCATTTTTCAGTTTTTGCTCTTTATCTGTTCCAATCTAGTGGTGGTGTCTGATGTGGTCAGAGAAAAACTTTATGCTGCCCACTACAGCCCCACGTTCTGGTAGGGCTGATGGACATTGTCCACGTGGATTTCTCCTGGACTTTCATACTGGACAACGACAAGCCATTCTGTGCATCAGTAGTGGATCTGATGCTCCCATAAAGCTAAGTGGGAGGCTCCCGAGTAGCTCCCGCGCGTGGTGCCACATCCTGGCGGCGCCGGCCCCGTGGCCATGGTCTCGCTGGGGCTCTCCTCGTCCCCTGCCGCTGCAGTGGCTCAGCTAGCTCAGGCCCCCGCCATTCCCCTCAGTGTCAGAGGGCCCCTCGCTGCCACCCCAGGGATGCCCGGATAGGTGAAACCCCTGTCGGCTCTCACAGTGGTCACCACTGGCCTCCTAACAACTACAGGCAGAGCCCCAGCCCTGGCTTTCCTGCCGCTGCTAGTGTTTGTGACCTGTACCCGAGGAAGTGACGTTCATTTTCAATCTGCTCAGCCTCGTAGGCGGATTCTCACCAGTGTCAGCCTCCTCCCCAGATTCTGCTTCTTCAAAGATGTGGTTGAGAACGGAAGCACTCTTCCTAGACTAGGGTGGGTGGTCACAGATGGCTCCCAGCGCAAAGCACTTGTGTTTAGAGGGTCACCGGCTTGGCTGCCTCATCTTCCGTATCATGGTCTTCCTCTCCGGACACTTCCGCCCCCTGGCTATAGGTTTCCAACTTGCCCCTGCACTGTGGTCCAGCCAACTAGTAAAGGTCGTCTCTCTTAGCAGGATCACACAGACTCCTAAGGACATTGTTGGCAGCCTGAGAGACAGTCACAGGGGACAAAGGAGTGGCCCTGAGGTTGTTCCCAAGGTCCTGAGGCACATCAATTTTGGTTGGCCATGATTGCCTATGTAACATATCACAAAAAGAAAATCCATGTAGTAATATGCAGGCCTTAGTAAAGTACATTATATGAAACTTACTGGGACAAAATCCACAGAGAAGAAGGAGAAGGAGGGATGGAGGGAAGAAGGAGGGAAGGGGAGGGGAGGAGGAGGAGCCTTGCAAACCCACTCAACATCTTGTACACAAGAGCAAGGATTCCAGAAGGACAAATGCGATTCTGAAACATGGCTTGGTGTGTGACTTACTGGCCAAATGAAAAATTCATCACAGCTTTCAGAAAAGAAAAAAAGGGCAAAGAATGACTCCATCTTTTCTATATAAAAGCTTTATACTACAAGAAAAAGGTTTTTAAATGCATAAGGGAGTTATCACCAAAGCAAAACTTGACCACACATGTTTTGTTCTTTTGGTTTTTAGATCACAACATTTAAAGGTATATTGTAGTAAATAAAATCGATCTGAAATTTCCAGTCCTAATTTTACATGATGGTGTAAAAGCTTGGTGTTTACAAAAATAAATGAAAATAGTTTAAAGGATTTAAATATGAGAATGGAGAGAAAAGTCAGTGTATACTGGTATGCATAAATCACTTCTTCCCCAATTAAAAAATGAACTTATTAAGCTAAATATAAGCAAGTATATTTTTAAATGCCCACACAAGAATACTGGTAGCAAAATTCACTGCTACTTAGACTTTGATTTTATTCCCCCATCTAGAGTCACCCAAGGGACAAGAACATAGCTTGGTAGTCAAAGAAGACACCTTTTGAAAATGAGGTTCTCCAGCTTCTGTTTTGAATAAATATCTTGGAATTCTCAACTGTCCTCTCTGCTCCAGGGAACAGTAGATGCCAGAGACATTTAAAAAGAGCCACTTTCACACTACAGACTTTTCTTTTCACATCAACTTTGTTACCCTAAAAATAAAACCCAATTAAATCAATAGCTTAAAAAAAAACTCAGGAATTTTAACCATAGTCATATTTCCCCCATCTCAGAGCCTTATCTTTCAAGGATGGACTGAGTATATCTGATAGTCACTGTGTGGAAGTCTACGAAAGCAGAGTGGTTAATTTTTTGGAATCAGGAAGTGTCTCTGGACAAGTCATCTGTCCTCCACTAACACAATCACACAAACTTCCCATGAGCCTGGTGGCCCTGGAAAGCTACACAATGGAACTGTTTCCAAAGAATTGTGTGCGTGTGCCGCTCACTGAGGAAACTCCGTGTGTAGTCACGGGAGGTTCGGACAGTGTGTCTGGACCCACCAGAGCCGCAGCCAATCCATGTGAGAAGGATGAGGAAGGGCACAGATGTGGTGAAGGCTCTTCTCTTCCCTTTCTACTCCCAACTTAAAACCAGAAACCATTCTCAGAACCCCCCCCAGCAAACAGGATCCGTACTACACAGCACAGCATCTTTCGTGGTTGCTCCATCAGCTCCACACGCCTGGACCAGTGATTCTTAATTACATGAGTAAATCACATCGTTAAATAGTTCATATTTGTTGAGTACATATCTGTGCCCCACACTGTGTTAGGACAAATAAGTAATCCTCATAGCCAAAACTCGTGAAAAAAATCAAGGCTTGTCTTAATGAAAGAGGAAAAAAGTTGCTCAAAAGAATTATAAGTGATTCACACCAACAGGACCGTTCACACTGGCTGTTTGCTAGAAACCAGCCACTGTTGTGAGAGCCTCGCAGGGATTAATCCATTTAATCCTATGATTCCATGAGGCAGGTGCTTTTATTATCCCCCTTTTAGGGGTGAAGACATCATGACACAGAGAGGATAAGCAGCCTGCCCAAGGTCACACAGGCTTGAAAACGGTGACATCTGATGATAGATTGGGTACCATGTTTGCTAACCCCTTAGGGCAGTGGCTCTACTCTGCAACCTTATGAAGCCCTCTGATTACTTTTTTTTAGAATTTCAAGAGTGACCTAAATAAGACTAGATGGTTTTTTATTCTATTTTGTATTTTTGCATAATTTAAAGTTTCCAGGTCATTGAATTTTATTTGCTTGTCCTTTTTTGTTTGTTTGTTTAAATCAATTCTGCTTCTTGTACAAAGCAAACCTTGTTTCTTCAGAACCCTACAAACCAACAGACATACCCAATTCACAACCACTTACTTCTTGCTGGCTGAAAGGATCCTGAGGGAAAAGCAAGAGAAAAAAAAATACAAACTAGATCTGCAAGCTCTAGCAATACCAAGGACCAGTTTAGGTGAGAGAAAAAATCTTCACTGATTTTAGTAAGCTTAATGTTTTGAAATAGTAAACTTTTTTTAATGCTTCCTAACTCTGTGAGGCTAGAGAGTACAAATAGTGAACACAGCCTTTGTGATTCAGCTTCCTGATCTGTAAATGGGAGTAATAATACTACTTACCTCATGGGGTTGTGGTGGAGGATACGTGAATCAACGTGTGTGAGGTGCTCAGGACAGGGCTCCGTGTGTCTGCGCCATTGTCCCGAATTTTTACCACCACTGTCATTTCTTCCTCTTCCCTTCCCTTCCTTCTCTCTCTCCCTCTTTCTTACCCTCTTCCCCCCCCTTTTTTTTTTTTTTGCTATATTACTTTACACTTAAAATCAAAGCATGGAAAGGGTTTATATTTTTAGATTATCATTACGAAATATATTTAGAATTTATCTATCTTTATCCATTTAGATAAAGTGATTCATAGAATTATAGGAAAACAGAAGGGTGTTCCTGATTCTGAATAAATCTCTATTTGTGCATCTAAATATGTATACTTATTACTATTATTATAATGTATTTATAATTATTACTGTTACATAATTATTATTGATAAAGAGGAATGTATATTATTTTTATATTATTATTTAAAATTTATTATTATATTAATTATAATTATATATTAATATGATACTTATTATTTTCTCTCAGGATCCTTTCAGCAAGCAAGAAGTAAGTGGCTGAGTATACCTGTTGGTTTCTGGGGCTCTGAGGAAAATAAAGTTTGCTTTTTACAAGAAGCAGAATTGATTCAAACAAGCACACCAAAAATATAAGCAAATGAAACTCAATGACTTGGAATCTTTAAAATTATGCAAAAATGCAAAGTAGGACAAAAAACACACCTAGTGATTACTTAGGTCAATGTTGAAATTCTAAAAACAACTGCATAAAAATGTGCATATCGGTGAGAAAAATCCAAAATTCTGATGGCAGCTGAGCAGGATGTCAGTTTTAAATGCATAAGAAAAGGCAATGAGTAAAAAGGTAAAGGTAATGAAGTTTTCCAAAGATATACAGATTATACAGAAATTTAATTTGTGTCTCAGTGTTTATTCCTGTTAAACTGGCTTACTTGCTTCTATCAGAAGTATGAAATGTAGGCGAGGTCTGTGTTACATGAATGTGCCTAGAAACACCAGTGACAGAAAAATTAGGAAAAGTTTTGTTTTCAAAATATTTTTGAATTTATTGGCAATTTAGGCACTAAAGAATTATTCATGTGTTGAGAACATGTCATCAACCCCTTTGAGTAAAAGTAATGTGTTCATTTGTCATTTAAAAAGTAATGCTTGCCAAGTTCCTAGTCTGGCCGGGCACTGTGCTGGCTGGGTGCTGGGGACATAACACTCAAGAAGGCCCACAGCCCCTACCCACTCTCCTGCAGCTGGCCTGCCACAAGACATACCATGAGAGTGCTATAGAGGATCCCACAAGGCCCAGAAATACATAACTATTGTGTTCAGGAAATTTCTGTAGTGAAAATACTTACACAATGAACGCTTAGGAAAGAAGCAATAGTCAAGATCACTTTTTACAAAATGCACAGTGGGGTCACAGGTAATGGGAATGGAGTAGGCCGAGGCATGAGATTTCAGAGAAAGAGTACAAGGTGAAATTCAAGGGTAGGATTACTTCTTAGAAGGGTTTCTTCAGCTGAGTACCAGATAAAGCAGACAGCTTGTGCTGAATGGGCATATTGTAAGACTAAGGTGTGTTTTTAAACTCAGAAATCACCCTCAGAATGAAGAGCTGCTCATAACCTGAGCAGAGGCAAGAAGTGCCTAGCTGAGGGATCAACAAGCTCTAGTCCCCCACTTATTCCCTCTTACTTACCCAGGGCATGTGCTTGCTAGTGGATGGGAAAACTGGAGTCACCTGAACCTCTTAAATCCCCCTCTTTGGATGTATAATTAAATAAGCACTAATTAAATAGTTTTATATGACTCCACTGTCATTAGTTATATAATTATTTAAGCTAAGAACATTCAGTCAATTGTGGGAAATTCGTATAGCCTTTTATCCACTCAAAAGTGCAAAGTCATTTTCTACGTATTCCTAAAGTGAGTGTCCCTATCAGAAATAGCAAGTGTCCTGTTTGTCTTTCCTTGTTTAGTTCATTGAAGTAGCTGTGGGTCACTATGTGAAGACTCAAAATGCACCTGGAAAATTGCAGAAATTTGTATTTAAACCAAAATTAAGAATCTGGGTTTATTTTTGTAAATATTTCTCTCCAGTTTTCTAAAAACGCCCTAAATATATATGTCCTTTATACAGATGCCAGCCTTCTCGGGGACCAGACCCTCCCAGTGGGTGTTTCCTACGACAGTTCACCCCACTGAAGAGGTCTTTAAGTCCAGCCAACAGCCTCCTTTTCCCTCAGGTCAAGTAACTGGGTCAGGTCATTCAGCCAGGTCAGGAAAACCTTCCTAATAGGAGCCCCATTTTTGCTACCCAGAGTACATCCTCTTGCCATCATACCCAACTGTATTATTCAACATGTTAAATAACCCTGACTTTTCATGTGTGGAAATGTTTCATATTTTCATAAAGAGTACCTCATAGAAATTAATCATCGTTAAAACAAAGCAACTCCATCTTTATTCTGTGTCATCCTTGATATCAAACTTCTTAGGTTACTAAAAAACTGGCTTTGGTTTTTAAATATCCAGGTCCTGGAAGGCCAAAAACCTCTACAGATTCAATCCAAACAAGATGACACCAAGACATAATCAAACTGTCAAAAATCAAACAAAAGAGAGAATCATGAAAACAGCAAGAGAAAATAAACATATCACATATAAAGGAGTTTCAATAAGGCTAGCAGTGTATTTCTCAACAGAAACCTTACAGGCCAGGAGAAAGTGGGATGATATATTCAAAGTGCTGAAGGAAAAAACCACCAAACAAGAATACTGTACCTGGCAAAACTGTCCTTCAGAAATGAAGGAGAGATAATGTCTTTCCCAGACAAACAAAAGCTGAGGGAGTTTATCATCACCAGACCTGTGTTACAAGTAATGCTAAAGGAAGTTCTTCAATCTGAAAGAAAAGAAAAACACTAATTAGTAACACAAAAACATATGAAAGTATAAAAACAACCGGTGCAAGTAAGTACACAACAAAATTCAGAATGCTCTAATACTGTAATGGTGATGTGTAAATCACTTATGTCTTTAGTATAAGTGAAAAGACAAAACCATTAAAAATAATAATAGCAATATTATTATTGTAATAATTTAAGGGCTACAAAATGTAAAAAGATGTAAATTGTGACATCAAAAACAATATGTGGGGGAGAGGCAGTAAAAGTGTAGTTTTTGTGCAATCAAAGATAAGTTGTTATCAACTTAAAATAGCCTATTATAAGTATGTTATCACAAAGCAAAAAGTTATGTTACATGCACAAAAGATAAAAAGTAAGGCATCAATGTATATCATTAGAGAAATCACCTAGTCACAGAGGAAGATGGCAAGAGAGGAAGAAATGAACAAAGAACCTACAAAACAACCAGAAAATAATTAACAAAATGGCAGTAGTAAGTTCTTATTTATCAATAATTACCTTGAATGTAAATAGATTAAATTCTCCAATCAAAAGACAAAGTGACTAAATGGATTTTTTAAAAATGTGACCCAACTATATGCTGCCTAAAAGAGACTCACTTCAACTTTATGACTGAAAGTCACACAGACCGAAAGTGAAGAGATGGAAAAAGACAATCCATGCAAATGGAAACCAAAAGAGGGGAGGGGTACCTATACTTATATCATATAAAATAAGTGTTAAGTCACAACTTTAAAGAGACAAGGAAAGTTATTATATAATCATAAGGGGTTTAATTCATCATAAGGATATAACATTTATAAATATATACACAACCAACGTCTGAAAACTTTATATAAATATATAAAGCAAATATGAATAGATCTGAAGGAAGATATAGATAGCAATACAATAATTGTAGGGGACTTCAAAACCCCACTTTCAACAATGGACAGATCATCCAGGTAGAAAATCAAGAAGGAAACATCAGACTTAAACTACACTTTAGACCAAATGGACTTAACAGACACAAACAGAACATTCCATTCAACAGCAGCAGAATACACATTCTTCTCAAGTGCACATGAAACATTCTCCAATATAGATCTTATGTTTTAACAAATACAAAATGATTAAAATCATATCAAGTATCTTTTACAACCACAATGGTATGAAACTAGAAATCCAAATCAGAAGAAATTTTAGAAAATTCACAAATACATATAAATTAAACATGTTCCTGAACAAACAATGGATCAATGAAGAAACTAAAAGGAATAAAAACAAAAAAACTTGAAATAAATGAAAATGGAAACAAAATATACCAAAACTTAAGGGATGCAGGAAAAGCAGTTCTAAACACAAACTTTATAGCAATAAATACCCACATCAAAAATGAAGATCTCAAATAAACAACCTAACATTATATCTCAAGGAACTAGAAAAATAAGAACAAACTAAGCCCAAAGTTAGTAGACAGAAGAAAATAATAAAGATCAGAGCCAAAATAAATAAAATAGAGGCAAGACAAACAATAGAAAGATAAGAAAAACTGAGTTGGTTTTTTGAAAAGATAAACAAAATTGACATACTAGACTAAGTTAGCTAGACTAACTAAGAAAAAAAGAGAGAAGACTCAAATTAAATCAGAAATGAGTTGTAATGTCTAAAATATATTACAATTGAAATACAAAGAATTATGAGACTGCTATGAACAATTATAGGTTATCAGATTGAATAACCTATAAGAAGTGGGTAATTCCTAGACACCTACAACCTACCTAAACTGAATCATGAAGAAATGAAAAATCTGAACAGACCAATAACAAGTAAGGAGATTGAATTAGTTAAAAAAAAGTCTCCCACCAAAGAAAAGCCCAGGACCTGATGGCTTCACTGCCAAATTCTACCAAATATGTAAAGAAGAAATAATACCAGTCCTTCTCAAACTCTTCCAAAAAATTAAAGAAGAGGGAATACTTCCAAACTCATTTTATAAAGTCAGCATTACCCTGATACCAAAGCCACACAGAGATACTATAAGAAAAGAAAATTATAGGCCAGTATCCTTGATGAACATAGATGCAAAAATCCTCAATAAAATACTGGAAAATTGAATTTGACAGCACACTGAAAGAGTCATTCATCATGATCAAGTGAGGTTTATCCTAGGAATGCAAAGATGGCTTAACATACATAAATCTATAAATGTGATGCACCACATGAAGAGAATGAAGGGCAAAAACCATATTATCATATCACTAGATGTAGAAAAAGCATCTGACAAAATTCAACATACTTTCATGATGAAAACCCTCAACAAATTAGGTATAATTTGTAGATGGAATGTATCTCACCCATATAAAGGCTATATGACAAACCCACAGCTAACATCACACTCAGCTGTGAAAGGTGGAAAGCTTTCCCTCTAAGAGCTAATAAATTCAGTAGACCTTCAAGATACACAATCAACACACAAAACTCAGTAGCATTTCTATACACTAATAATGAACTATCTAAACAAGAAATCAAGAAAATGATCCTATTTGCAACAGCTACAAAAAATGCTTTTGAATAAATTTAACCAAGGACATGAAAGAACTGTACCTTGAAAACTATAAAACATTGACGAAAGAAACTGAAGATGACACAAATAAATAGAAGATATCCCATGTTCATGGATTGAAAGAATTAAGATTGTAAAAATGTCCATAATACCCAAAGCTATCTACAGATCCAATGCAATCCCTGTCAACATTCCATGACATTCTTCACAGAAATAGAAAAACAATCCTAAAATTTGAATGGAATCACAAAAGATCCTGAATAGCCAAGGAAATCTTTATAAAACAAAAAACAAAAAACAACCAACCTGGAGGCATCACAGTATCTGATTTCAAAATCTACTGACAAAGCTATAGTAATCAAAATAGCATGGTACTGGCATAAAAACAAACACATAGAGCAATGAACAGAATAGAGAATGCACAAATAATCTACATATTTATGGTCAATTGGTTTTTGGCAAAGTTGCCAAGAACACACAATGGAAAAAGGACAATCTCTTCAATAAATGATGTAGGGAAAACTGGATATCCACAGGCAGAAGAATTAAATTGGATTGTTATCTCACATCATATATAAAAATCAACTCAAAATGGATTAAAGACTTAAATATAAGACCTGAAATTGTAAACCTACTAGAAGAAAACATAAGGGAAAAGCTCCATGACATTGGTCTGGACAAAGATTTTTGACATATGACCCCAAAAGTACAGACATCAAGAGCAATAATAGGCAAATGGGAGTACCTCAAACTAACAAGCTGCCCAGCAAAGGAAACAATCTGCAGAATGGGGGAAAATATTTGCAAACCATACATCTGATAAGGGGTTAATATACAAAACACATAAGGAACTCAAATAACTCAATAGCAAGGAAACAAATAACCCAAATATAAACTGGACAAAGGACATGAATAACATTTCTCAAGAGAAGACATACAAATGGCAAACAGGTATATAAAAAAATGCTCAACATCACTAGCCAGAGAAATTCAAATCAAAACCACAATGTGATATCACCTCACACCTGTTATAATGGTTATAATAAAAAAGATAAAAGCTAACAAGTGTTGGTAAGGATGTTGGGAAAAGGGAACTGTTGGTGGGAATGTAAATTAGTATAGCCATTATGGAAAACAGTATGTAGGTTCCTCAAAAAAATTAAAAATCAAACTACCATATGATCCCACTACTGGGCACATATCCAAGGAAAATGAAATCAGTATATCAAAGAAATATCTGCATCCCATGTTAATTGCAGCATGAATTTAAAGCATTCAGCCTTTAAAAAGAAGGAAATCTTGTCATTTATGACAACATGGGTGAATTTGGAGGACGTTATGTTAAGAAATAAGCCAGGCAGAGAAAGACAAATACTATATGATCTTTCTTATATGTGGAGTCTAAAAAAGTTGAACTCATAGAAGCAGAGAGTAGAATGGGGGTTTCCAGGGACTATGGGGGACAAGGCTGGGGAAATGTTGGTCCAAGGATACAAAATTTCAGTGAGATAGGAGGAAAAAGTTCAAGAGATCTATTGTAGTACATGGCAGAGATCTATAGTTAATAACAATGTATTTTTTGTTGAAAATCACTAAGAGTAGATTTTGTGTTCTCACCACAAAAAATGACACGTATGTGAGGTAATTCGTATGTAAATTAGTTTAATTAGTTCAATTTAGCCATTCCACAATGTATATATATTTAAAACATCATGTGTATTAATACATGATAAATGTATACAATTTTATTTGTCATTAAAAAAAAATTTTTTTTAAAAGACAAGAACTCCCCAGCAGCAACTCTGTAACAGGTAGCTGATCTGAATACTTAATACCTCCACATACCATGAAGGATTATGTCTTCTAAAGAATTTCAAAGTGACTGTCCTGGAAACAATGAAACAGACACAGCCACATGAGTTAATATTCTCTAGAAAACTAAATCCATCTCAGAAGGCTGCTGCACTAGCCATTCAGAATATCCAAAATCTTCTAGTAGAGAAGTTACTTCTACTCATAAATGGCTTTGGGATTCAGATTTTATTGATCTTTTAGTGAATAAATAAGCTTGAATCTCTCACCTGACAAATAGAGTTCCACCAATATTAAATGGTCATTTAAATTGCACCAGTGAAAAATCTGCTGCAGGTGTCCCTCCCTTTCCTACAGCTGATGCCATCCCCATTCCTTCACCTCTGCCTTCAAGCCACCGCCTGACTCATCAGACTGTAAAATCGAATTCCAATTACCCTGGCACTCCAGAAGGTTGGGGGACTTGAGACTCACCTTTCATAGTTTTGGTCAAAATGATAGCATCGATGAGAACCAACATGAAAAATATACCTTTAGGACTTCTCTGAAAATGTTATCCCCTGGTTCAGTTCTACTAAAATGTCCAAAGCCTATGACAGAAAACTACCCAATGTCTCCCAAAAGGTAAGAAAAAAAGAAGTCTAAAAAACACAAAGAACCAAATGAAAAAGTACACCATTGATACTACTAAGAAAAGGAGGAACGTCTTAGAACAAAAAATTGCAATAACTCCAGTCTGGATTCCAATGAAGAGATAAAGAGGGTAGTACTGCCCCCACAGAGCCTTCAACATTTGAACTCCCACATTATTTGACAAAATATATTGCTACTGTCTCTTATCTGAGTATAATGAGTATTGTGCCTTGCATGCCAAAATGGAGACTGTAATTAGAGAATTTAATAAACCAGAGGCACAATCAAAATGCTTTCCTCTGGGCTGCAGAATTCTTAGAAATGAAGTCTTACAAAAGTATCAAGAAGTCTTGTCCAAATTATTATGAAGAAAAATGCAGATGTGAGTATCTTCATAATAAGCTGGTTCACACCAAGACTAATAGAGAAATTTGATCCACAGGAAGTAGGGTCTTGGTACTCCACTTGGACCACAAGATATAAACACACATAAGCTTATTTACTTAAAAAATAAATGTAAGCATTATTCATGCATATTACGATGAACTAGAAAGATTCACATCAAATTCTTTGCAGTTCAATCATCTCTAGGGAGACTATCTAGGGTTAGATGATTTTTAAACTATTTTATATTCATTGCTTTTTTTGATAGGCAAATATTACTTTGTAATGTAAAGCTGAAAAGGACAAAGGTAATCCCATGACTGCTCCACTTTAATCCTCAACTGTATTGCCCATAATAAAGTCAACACACATCATTACTGCATTTAATGTCCCTTATGGCCAGGTCTCTGCTAACCTCTTCAAATCCCATCACTCTCTGCTGGAAAAATAAAAGAGAAATAATTCTAAGACACTTGCTGTTCTATTAAGAACCTGCTTTCCAGGTTTTTCACACACTACCAGCCCTCCCTAGCTCATGCATCCTCTTAAAACTTAATCCACTTGTTCTTTAGGCATCATCTTTGATGCACCTTCTTTTGGAATAATGCATTAACCTTCAGGACTATGTGCTTCCAGAAGACCTTATGTTTACCATTCTCTTCTTAATTATCATACTCTTCTAAAATCACATTTTCAAGTTTTTAAGCTCATTAAGGAGCAAAATTCACCTTGCATTCTCAGTGCATATCTCAGCACCTGGCATATAATAGGTATTAAATAAATAGTTATTAAACAACTGAACAACTCAATAAATGGATGCATGAGTAAAGTAGGTTCCACCAATTAGGAAATTTAAAAAACTCACCCAGATACATCACTTACCTGTCCTTTCCACCAAAAGGCATTTCTCAAATATACTAGTGGCTACCGAAGGGTCAAAATGGAACCCACCTTCCAGTTTCCTCTCTATAGAAGTCGATCCTTGGAGCCCACAAGCTTTACATATCTGTAGGTGATCTCTCTGATCTTGTCCCATAATTCTAGATACAATCCTCATCCTTATCAAAAATTATTCTGCCCTGAGAATTGTAGTTATTTTTGAGAGGATGGAAGATGCTGGGTAGAGGAAGAAAGATGAGTTAGGAGAAAATAGCCTGGTCCTTTTCTCTGTCCTCAGGCCTCTGCTAAGGATCTAGAGCAGTGCTGTCCAGTAGAACTTCCTGCTATGATGGAAATGTTCTATAACTTCTCCACTGTCCAATATGATATCCATTAGCTACAATGAGCACTTGACATGTGACTAGTGCAAATGAGGAACAGAATTTTTAATTTGATTTCATTGTAATTAATTTAAATTCAAATTTAATTAGTCAGAAACAGTATTAAAAACAGAGACAGGAGATGATGTTATCATCTACTAGAGATGTTTTACCATTTTTTTCCTGCTAGGCAGGAAGATTGAGGGGTGATCACTTTAATCTAGGTAGGGACTGACCTGCATCAAGATTGAGTTACATATTTGGTAAAATTCAGTTCACCTCTATCATACCTACTCCTAGGGTGTGGTCCTTCACAGTTTTCATGCCATAGCTTGGTGGTCTGTCTCCTTAGCTTCAGGAGAATTCATAATTTCTACTTTACTTTTTGTAAGTTTTCAACTTAACTCTTTAGCTTGCCCTCTACATAGCCCCGGAATTTGGGAAATGTTTTAAATGGAAGACTGGCTCTGTTTCTCAGACACCTCAAGTCATCAGTTGTGTCAACTCAGCTCCAAATAACCTGAAGTAGCTCTGCAGGTTTTTGTGTCTCCCATCAGCGCGGTCTCTGCAAGCTAAGGTTGAGTCTCAACTTCTTGCCCCAGCCCCAAATCACTAAATGCCTTCAGGGAAAACTGTAGATCTTGAGCTTATCTGTGAAAATTCATCTTTCCTTGAAATTTTCCTCCTTTTAGTATTCATTGCTTCTATAATTCCCGATGTTTTTAATACATAATTTGGTTTTATAAAACATCTGGTTTCCCAGTTATTCTTCACTTGATCTTAGCCAAAAGGCCGAGAAGCAATCCAGTTACTCTTAATGAGAATATTAGTGAGCTGTTAACTACTCTATCCTACCCTAAATAGAGCAAAGTATTTATCCAAGATATTTATGACAGGAAAAGACTTCTCATTGACTTACAATGAGCAGTGTGATCAAGGAAAGTAAACTTGTTACATCACCTACGACTATTGAGATCTATATTTCGAGACTAGGAATTCTACAAATCTTGGCTCAAGGTACAAATGTTTGTTTTCCCTTTAGAATCTGCTTCTTAGTTGTAAAAAATGAAATTATGATACTATATTGCAGCCATAAATCTGGATGAATAATTAAGTCTTGATTTAGAAAAAATGAAAGGAAGATGTACGTGAATGAAGGAGATTTCAGAAGTCAGGCACAGATTAGATCTTGCTATCTTGTTTTCTCTTCATCCCTTCTGCCCGCAATATTCAATATGTCAAACTCTTTCACCACTAGACCTAACTCCAGCTCTCCTTCCTAAATAACTAGTTCACCATTTGGTGCACCAGTTGGTTCCACTTCAGGTTATATTTCAGCCTACAGGGCACTGAGACTTTCATCTGCTTCAGACAGTGATGGACTGTGATTTCAAATCAACCTTCCCACTAAGAAAAGCTGAATAAAGAAAAAAGAAATGTCTAAAGGAGGAGAGCAGTCATGAGGCCAAGATAACGGAGCCTCACATTTGAAGCTACTTTTTACCTCTAAGGGTTTTCAATTCTGTAAGCAATGGTTGAAGAGTCTGAAAATCTGAGCAGAGGTATCAACAGACTCACAGCACAGAGGGGACAAAAACCAGAGTTCAGAGCCTGCTGAGGAGCAGCAGCTGTGGTAAACACCCCAGGCTCTGGGTGAAGGAATACCCTAGGAGTGGAAGGGAAGAGAAATAGAAAAGCCCTCACAGTCAGATCTGAACAGGAACCAGAGGAAAAGAAAAGCCATATTCTCTTCAAAAGAAAAACAATAAGATGATCCTTGAACTCAAAGAAATGTGGGAAACAGTAGAACTATACATTCAAACTGTGGAGAGAAAAATCACTTCAAACCTAGAATGCTAAATTCATCAAAACAAAATCCTTCAAATATGAAAGTGAAATAAAGACATTTGTAGACAGTCTGAAACTGAAGAACTCATCACCAGCAGACCTACACTAAAGCAAATATTACAGAGTGTTCTTAAGGTAGAAGCAAAATGACCCTGCAAGGACACTCTGAGATTCAGGGGAAAATAAAGAGAAATAGAAAGGCCACATATGTTTTTAAACTAAATTATATAATAATGTCTTATGGGATTTAATGTATACATACGTAAATATATACGTTTGCATGCATATATATGTATATGTATAAATTAAAATAACTAAAATACACAGCAACAATAGAACATAAACTTGGAGAAGGGAAATAGAGATAAGATTCTGTACTTGACCAGGAGGAGGTAAAAGTACTGATTTTCATTAGAGCTGAATGGGTATAAATTACATGTTGTGTTTCTATGGTAAACACAAAGGATAAGTGGAATGCTTAACTAACAAGCTAAGAGAAAAATGGGATACTAAAAAATATTCAGTCAATTCAAAACACTTGTGCCCCATACATTTTTTGAAATTAAAAAAAAAAAAACCCAAGAATAGAAGGAGCATATAACAGGCAGAAGAAGTGGACAACAAATATTAAGATGGCAGACTTAAACCCAAATTTATCAAAATGTCATCAATGTTAATAGACAAACTATTACACAAATGGCATGGATTATAAGTGACTTTTTAAAAACTATATGCTTATCTTAGCTATACATTTTGAATATAATGATTTAGAAATTTTGTACATAAAAGGGTGAAAAATATATATCACTGAAATGCTAATTGGAAGAAAGTTGGTACAGCTATATTTACATCGGTAAAAGTAGCTTTCATGACAAAAAAAGCAAATGTTTACTGGTAACACAGAGGGAAAATTCACCAGGAAGATATAACAATTATTTCCACTTAAATATCAGCAACAAACATACATATTGGCATGTTTGTCTTCCATATAAAATGTACACATTTCTATGTGAAATGTACTGCATTTCTAAACTGAGTATATATGAGGTAAAATAGTCTCCATTGTCAGCAAAGGATGTCTTTTTAACTTCAGCTAAAAGAGAAATCACATTTTGACCTAAGCACCAAGATTCTATGATTCTGTGATTCTGATTTCCATGGTGTTTTGAGTTTCTGATTCCAATCCAAAACAGTTCAGTTTCTGAGAAGATCATGTGATTTTCACTGTTTTGTCTGGGAATTCCTGTGGCAGGTATTTTATCCATACTGTTGTGGGCCATGGCAAAGGCAAGAGAGATACCTTAAAAGTAGCAGACGGCACACCTGCAGTGTGTTAGAGTAACCAAATTTAGGGAGAAGAGAAGGATGAAACAGCATGTGTTTACTCCAGAGCACTAGCAAACTTTGATATAAGACAGGATTAAAATAGCACTTGGGAAGTGTTTGGAAGACATTGGAAAATTCACCTGCTACTTGACATGGCTACCTTTGCAATGACATGTCATTATGGATGGGTGACATGGTCTGAAATTCTGAAGACAGGACATAACATTGTCTTTTTAAAATAATTACATATGATTCAATAAACCTGGACAAGAAATCTTGATACAAACCAATGGAAAGGAGACTGTAACTTCAAATACATTAGTGGAAATTGTACAGAGTAGGGAAAGGGAAAATATCCAACAATGCAGGTATTAAAACAGGTTTTCCAAATAATACTATTGCTTTATAATTATGAATAACAGGAAAATTCTTTTCCAAGAGACCAGAGGCTCAGGGGAATAATAAGAACTATTATTTAAAAATATAAAGTAGGTTGTACTTTTCATATTTTGTTCTCTCACTAAAATAACTTTCCTTTCTGATGGCACGTTATTAATTTTTGCTTTATTTGCAATGTAATTTTTTTGTCTTCTCATTTCTTTCATCGTGGTATAATGAACACACAGTGAAGTGCAAAAATTTTAAGTGTATTGCTTGGTGAGTTTTAAGAAATGCATAACTATACCAAACTATAGAACATTTCCAGCACGTGAGAAATTTCTTTCATGTTCCTTCCTAGTTAACTCACCCACTGAGGCAAGCACTGTTCTGATTTTTTGCACCATAGATTAATTTTTCCTATTTCAGAATTTAGTATAAATGAGGTCATTTATATATTTTTTTACTAACTTTAAGCCAATTCCACACAATCTTAATGCTATAGCTTTATGGAAAGTAATTAGGTAGTAAGTTGTCCAAATTCTTCCTTTTCAAGATTGTTTTGTGTAAGTTAAGTCTTTTGTCTATCCATATGAATTTTAGAATCACTTTGTCAAAGTCTACCAAAAAATACTGGATGAGATTGTGATAGGATTGTGTTAAATCTGTAGACCAATTTTGGGAGAATTAATATCTTAACAACATTGAATCTTCCAACCAATAAATTAGATATATTTTTCCAATTATTTTTGTCCTTTTAAATTTCTTTCAGCAATGTTTTATAGTTTTCACATATTTTGTTAGATGTATCCATATTTCACATTTTAATGCTATTGCAAGTAGTATTGTTTTTAAATTTCAATTTCTGATTGAAGTTGTTCGTTGCTGATTTTTGGATATTGATCTTGTATACTTGTATACTAAGACCTTGCTAAACTCAATTATTATTAATAGTTCTAGTACCTTTTTTGAAGATCTAGCATTTTCTACATAGATGAGTGTATCATCTGCAAATAGAGTTTTACTTCTTTTTTTCCAAACCAGATGTCATTTTTTTTGGCTTATTATACCAGCTTGGACCTCTAGGACAATGTTTAATAGAAGTGACAGAGGAGACATCCTTGCTTTCTCTTCATCTTAAAGAAAATCATTCAGTCTTTCACCATATAAATGGTAACCATAGGTTTTTCACTTCTTCTTTATCCACTGAAGTTTCTTTTTAGATGTTGGATTCTGCCAAATACTTTTTCTGGATCTATTGAGATAATCGTAAGTTTGCTGTTTTTTAGTTTGTTAATGTGGTGACTTACATTGATTGACTTTCAAATGTTAATCCAATCTTGCATTTTTGAGATAAAATCCACTTGGTGTTGATGTATTATCCTTTTTATATAATGTTGGATTCAACTTTCTAAAATTTTGTTTAGACTTTTTGCATCAATGTTTATGAGGGATATTGGTCCATAGTTTTATTTTCTTGTAATATCTTTTGGTTTTGTATCATGTTAATGCTGACCTAATAGAATGAGTTGGGAACTATTCCCTCCTCTTCGATTTTGTGGAAGAGCTTGTGTAGAATTTGTATTATTTCCTCCTTAAATATGGTTTGGTTTGGGACAGTTTACTAGTGAAGCCATCTTGTTGATCTGGGGCTATTTATATTATCTATTTCTTCTTGATTGAGCTTTGGTAGTTTGTATCTTTCAAAAGATTTGTCCACTTCATCTAAGTTTTCAAGTTTATTGGCATTAATATATTCATAATATTTCCTTATTATCTTTTAGATGTCTGTAAAGCCTGTAGTGATGTCATCTATCTATTTTCTGATTTGGATAATTTGTCTCTTATCTTTTTCTTACTGATGAGCCAGACTTGTATCTGTCTTCTCATAAAGCCAGCTTTTGATTTATTTTGTCTATTTTTTCTTTTTAATTTATGCTCTGAACAGATCATTCTGTTGTTTACAATGAGTTTCATTTTTTCTTTTTCCTGGTTTCTTAAGGTGGAAACAGCGTCATTGATTTGAAGCCTTTCTTCTTTTTTAATATATTTCACACTTTAAATTTCTCTCTAAGTACTACTTCAGAGGCATTTCCCAAAGGTACATATGTTGTATTTTCATTTTCATTCAGTTCAAAATACTTCATTTCCTTTTTGATTTCTTCTTTGACCAATGGATTATTTAGAGTGTGTTATTTAATTTCCAAATATTTGGGCATTTTCCAGATACTTTTCTATTATTGGTTTCTAATCTAATTCATTTACATCACATGAGAATGAATCACCTTACCTTTTAAATTTGTTGAGTTTTTTTTATGCCCACAATATGATCTATCTCGGTAAATATTCTGCATACACTTAAAAAGAACATATTTTGTGCCATTTTAGGGTGGAATGTTCTAGAAATATCAATTAGGTCAAATTAGTTGATGCTGCTGTTCAAGGCTATCTTCTCCTTCTATCAATTATTGAGAGGGGATTGAAATTTCCAACTACAGCTGTAGATTTGTTCATTTTTCCTTGAAGTTTTATCAGTTTTTGCTTCATGTATTTTGAGGCTCTGCTACTAAGTGCATAAATGTTTAGGATTATATCTTCTTTATAAATTGACTCATTTATTATTATGAACTGGCCTTCTTTATCTCTGGTAGTTATTCTTTGTCATGAAATACATTTTATCTGATATTAATATAGGCCCTTCAGCTTTCTTTTGATTTGTGTTACCATGGTATATGTTTTTCTATCCTTTTACTTTTAACCTATTTTTGTCTTTACATTTAAAACGTTTCCTTGAGCTTCAAGTCAGTGACATAAAAAATAAATAAATAAATAAATAAATAAAATGTGTTTCTTATAGGCAGCATATAGTTAATCTCTGTTTTTTTATTCAATATGACAGTCTATTCCCTTAACTGTTATCTTTAGACCATTTATATTTATTGTGATTATATATATCACTAAATTAAGACTGTCACCTTATTTTGTTTTCTATTTGTTCCATCTGTTCTTTGTTCTTTTTTCCTCTTTTTCAACCTATTGGATTAATTGAATATTTGTTATGACTACTTCTTTTTAGATTATTAGCTATAACTATTTTGTTGTTTTAGTGGTTGTTTAGCATTTGTACTATACAGTTTTAGCTTATCCCAATCTACTGGCAAGTAATATTGTACCACTTCATGTATAATAAAAAAGCCTTACAATATGGACATGATCATGTTTTGTCAGCATATGAGCATGTGTCCACTATAATGACAGGCACTGTTTTGGCCTTTCTCTGGCAGCTATAATTGTGGATGGTGTGACATTTGTCAGGCAGCCATTTCTATGAGCTCTCCGAGAATTTCCTTAAATAAGGAATTCCAGAGCAATATTAGACATTAGATTAAGCTTCCTGTTGATCTCAACAACAAAATCCAGGGCTAGGATCTTCTTTTAATTTTTTGTACCATCAGCAACAAAAAGAGTATCATCAATCATAATACAACTCCCAAGAGACTAAATTTCCAATCCTAGAGGGTCAGAGCTCAGGGTATTCACTGAATATGTAGCATCAACGGCCTCCTCAATGTTCTGTATACAAGGATCCTCTAAGCTCATTTAACAATCCAGCATAATTTCCATAGGTCTATGTATTCCCAACAAACTATCTCACTGCCAGGACCTAGGAGAGGTCCTTTCTGAACACTAAAACTCAAATATTAAGATTAAAATGATGATTTTAAGTATTTTTTTTACTGACATATTCAATAATAAGGCTTGGCTAAATGAAAGAAGGATCTTTGTGCAAGCATCACATATCATGAACTAGTTCAGAAAATACTATGGAAGATAATTGTGTGAATTACAGAAGGGAAAGGGAGGCAGGAGAGGCAGCACAACATGGTGGTTAAGAGTGTGGACTCTGGATAAATGCCTAATACTTGGATTTGTATTATAATTTCTGATTAATGAAAGCTAAATTGCTCTTTGTGATGGTTCAGTTTTCTTTAAGGTATAAAGAAAAGGTGCTAAAGACAGTATTTATTTATTTGCTGCTGTTGCTGATGAAAAAATGTGTGATGACCTTTGGAACAGTTACCAGCCCTTAAAATGTTGATATTAGCCTTTGTGTGAAGATGGCCTCTTGTCTGGTGTCTTAATCCATTATCTCTTGTTTATAACAAAATGCCTGAAACTGGGTAATTCGTAAAGAAAAGGGATTTATTTTTTATAGTTATGGAGGCTGAGAAGTCCAAAGTTGGGGGGCCACATCCAGTGAGGGTCTTCTTGCTGGTGGGGGCCCTCTGCAGAGACCTGAGGTGGTGCATCACATGGCAAGGGGGCTGAGGGTGTTAGCTCAGATCTCTCCTCCTCTCCTTATAAAGCCACAAGTCCCACTTCTGTGATAACCCATTAATCCATTAACACATTAATCCATGAATGGATTAATCCACTCATGAGGACAGAGCCCTCATGATCCAATCACCTCGTAAAGGCCCTATATCTCAAAACTGCCACACTGGGATTAAGTATCAACATGAGTTTTGGAGGGGACAAACATTCAAACCATAGCATCTGGTAAAAAGATTCCAAGAGAAGGGTGGGCTGACATTGCATGTATTGATATAGTGAAGAAAGAGGTTATGATGGCTGTGCTGCCTATTACCAACAAGGCTATGATGCCCCTGGTGGTGCAAAAGAGGTACAGTCCTTTAAGAGGTACTGTCTGGAGAAGACTCCAGATAACTCTCAAGGATTGCCTCAGATCCTTCACAACTTCAGATTTGTAAGACATACTACACAGTGACTGAATGACTTCTTAGCAAATTCTGTGACCTTTCAGTCTCCTCATCAGGTCAGAAATACAATGTTTTCCTATAGCAGAAATGTGCTAAAAACCTCTCAGATCCAGTGAGAGTACAAGGTACTAGAACAAAGAATGCTCAATTATCATCACAACATGATGCACCACAGGAATTCCTTGTCAAATGATTTAATGAGTTCCTTTGGGGCTACTGCAGGTAAGAACTCAAACCTCAAGACTTTCACTGGCACAAGAAGAAGGTACAATTCCTACCTATAGCTCCACGAATAGAAATGAAGTTAACTTGGCTATGCCTAGTGGGTAAACATTATGATATAGAACTGGCAATTAGAAAACAAATATGACACATGGAATATAAAAGCTACCAAATTAAGAATCAACATGGGGAAGTATGTCAAGAACTCATCTGCAAAGATGACTTAGAATATTGTGGGTAGGAAGAAGGGGAAGTTAGTTTTCACAAAATATCTGATCTATGACTATACCTCCTTGAACACTTATACATTTGTATTTTAGATAAATGCAATTATTTCTGAGTTGCTTGAATTTTTATAGCCATTCAAAAGAAAAATATTGAAAGTAGGGTTTCAACATAAGAATCAATTTTGTTCATTTGTTATCTGTTTTTGTTCATTTATTGTTATACCAATATTAGTGTTGATAATTTGAGATTTGTTTAGGTATACTATCAGGTAAAATAATTAAGCATATCTGTTAATGTGGTTGGAAACCATTATTTTCAGTGTAAGATGAAATAGATACTAGTAAAATTTTATGATATCAATAAAATAAAATTAAAATCAAAATTTTATGAAAAATATGAATACAAGAGATCAGTATAAGCTCATAATTTAAAATATATGTTCTGATCCCTCACCAAGTCCACTGAAGGTGGTCTAGATGCAATGACACCCCACTAGTTATGAGCACCCAAAGCAGTCAGATTGGGGTAGTCAAATGCCTTTGCCCACTAAGAGGAACCAGTACTCCTATGCAAAATGGCTGACACCACGTATGGCAGAGTGAATATGCAGGCAGAGCTTGGCATATTGTATTAGGGCCCTTTCTTAACAGTGTATTTTGAAGAGCAGAAATGATCATTATAATGAACTCCAATTTATCAATTTTTAATTTTATGCTTTGTGTTGTGTCCTGTCTGAAAAATCTCTGCCTAACTCAAAGTCACAGCTTTCTTCTAGAACTTCATAGTTTCTAGCTCTATATTTATTTTCATGACCTATTTCAAGTTGGTTTTTATATATGGTGTGAGCTAAAGGTCAAACTTTATTTCTTTTACATGGATTTTCATTGTTCCAGCACTATTTGTTGAAAAGATTACCTTTTGTCCACTGAATTACCTTGATAATTTTGTTCAAAATCAGCTGCCGTATATATGGCTTCATTTCTAGAATCTATCCTGTTTCACTGACCTGTCTATTCTTATGCCAATACCACAGTCATAATTATTGTAGTTTTATAATAAGCCTTGAAATCAGGTAGTGTGAGTCTTCTAATTTTGTTCTTTTTCAAAGTTGTTTTGTCTAGTCTAGGTCTTTGGCATTTCCACATAAATTTTTGAATTGGCTTGGCAATTTCTATGAAAATGCTGCTGGGTTTTGCGTTTGTGTGTGTATGTGTGTGTGTAATTGCATTCAATATATGGATCAATTTGAGGGGAATTAATATCTTAATGATACTGAATCCTTTGGTCATTAAATACAGAATATCTCACCATTTATTTAGATATTTTGCAAAACCTGCTTATTAGGTCTAGTAAATACTTTGTACAGTTTTTGAGATATTCCATGCAGAAGGCCATATTGTCTATAAATAAAGACGCATTTATTTCTTCCTTTCCAGACTGCAGGTCCACACCCCCTTTTGCTTTTCTTACTGCACTGGCTAAAAATGCCAGTATAATGTTAAATAGAAATAGTGAGAACAGAGCAGACATTCTTGCCTTTTTACCAACCATTAAATATGACAACTGTAGGTTTTCTATATACAGGCAGTCCCCGGGTAAAGGATGACCCAACTTATGGCATTTCATATTTACAAACAGGCTACTAAGTCTCCCAATAAGGATAATTTATGATGAAATAATTAAATTAATAATTTGGGAACTCGTTTCCTCCACACATGTAAACAGACCTGCATGGCGTAAGTGGTTCATCGGCACAGCATCTTTACGCTAGTGACTAGTCTCATAGACAGATAGAGAAGCAGCTGATAGAAACACAAGAACACAAAGAATCAGAAGATCCAGAGCCAAGAAAGTTTATGACAAAGGAATCAAGTGAAGGCTTTCATCTCATTGAAGCAGGATTTGCTAAGCTTGAGGAGCAAGATCCTGACATTGAGCAGTTTACAAAGGTTTACTGTGCGGTTAGTGAGAACATCAGCTTCTATAAGATCATTTATGATGAAAAAAAGGAAAAAGGCTGTACAAATGACCCTAGATACCTTTTTCAAGAAACCAAGTTCAGTGGTAAGCTCCCCTCCTCCAGCAACAGAATCAAATCCTGATTCTCCAACACCCATTCCATCCTCTCTAGCACCGTTTCCATCATCATCTTTTGATTAATGTTAGCCTACCTTCTTGCCTCAAAAATGCCCCTTCCAGTAAGCAAGACATTGATGCAACATTAGATGAGTGTTAACCTTTAATATTCCATTTTGAAATTTCTCCTATCTAAACTTTTTGTAGGAGTTTGTTTTTATGTTCTGTTTATTTGAATTAAAAGAAAGAGCATAATAGTTTCTATAACTTATTATTACAGTACAGGGGTATTATTATTATTACAGCATTACATTGTATTATTATTATCACATATGAGCCATTATAGTATTCTTCTTATCATTATTACCATATATGCACTGTTCATCATACAAATCCAACCTAAAGACTTTCTCAGGAACATAACTCATCTGTAACCCGGGGACTGCCTGTATTTGAGGAAGCTGCACTTTGTTCCTAGTTTACTTAGAGTTTTTATTCTAAACAGATGTTGAATTTTTGTCAAATAATTTTCCTGCATCTTTTGAAATGATCATATGGGTATTTCATCTTAGGCTATTGATATGATGAATTACACCAGTTGGTTTTACACATTAGACCAAACTTGCATTCCTGAATTAAACCCTACGTGGCCGTGATGTACTTTCCTTTTAAAATATTGCTGGATTTTATTTGCAAATATTCTCAGGATTGTTTGTGTACATGTTCAGGAGAAATATTGGTCTTTAGTTGTTTTCTCCTATGTCTGTCTGGCTTTAGCCTCAGAGTAATGCTGATCTTATAAAATGTGTCAGAAAGGGATCCTTCCTCTTTCCTTTTCTGGAAGAAATATTGTATAATAGAATTGGCATTATATTTTACATAAATATTTAGTTGCATTCAAATCTTTTAAATACCTTTTATGTATCTATAGATTGTGAAGTGATGCTCTTCCCTTTCATTGCTTATATTGGGTATTTATGCCTTATTTCTTTACCTGTATTACCATGGGATTACCAATTGCATTGTTTTTTCAATCAACAATGCTTTTGTTTTGTTGTTCCTATTTTTTGGGTTTTTTTTTCCTATTTCTTCATCTTCTCTTATTTCTATCATATCTTTTTTACTCTCTTAGAGTTTAATTCACAACCTATCTAACCTATTGAGATGGATACTTAGATATTTTCAGGCTTTCTTCTTGCCTGGCCTGTACTTATTGCTATACATTTCCCTCTATTACAAGTTTAGGTGGAATTGATTTTGTGAATGGTATGCGGTAAGTTTAAGTTTTTATTTTTTGTTTTACCCATATGGATAACTGAGCCAGAAACATTACTAAAAAGACCACTTTTCTCCCACTGTTCAAGTGCCACCTTTGTCATAATTCAAGTGTCTATGGATAATTGTCAGTTTCTGGATTCTCTTTCTCTATTGATCTATTTGACTACACATATACAACACTGCATTGTCTTAATTACCATTGCTTTGTAGGAAGTCTTACTCTGGTAAATTTTCTAAACTTGTTCTTCAAAAGGGTCTTAGCTATTCTTGCCTTGGAGCATTTCCATATATTATTTTAGAACCAAATTCTAAGTTTAAGAAAGCTTATTGAGATCTTGATATGGAGTGTGTTGAATATTTAGAAAACTGATCTAACATTATTGAGGAATGTTGAAGGATATGATTAATCATATATGCTAGATACATTGTTAGAGGCAACTATAGGATGTGTTGATAAAGAATTATGGAGAACAAAGTATCAGAATAAGCCTGATAAAGAATTATACAAAACAAGACATCAGAGTAAGCTCAATATAACTATTGAGGAAAACTGAATATCTGCCACTTACTAACAGGGGACTGATCTATAACAATAGCTTTAATTCCACATTAAATTGTGCTAAAAATCCACTAGAGCTCTGTAGCCAGGAGTTGGCCAGCTGGTACATGGTATTTTTATAGATGATAACCCTATATTTATGAATGGGCTTGCTCCTCTGGGTTTCAATTTCTTTTTCCATACCCAGCAATATATAAGTCACTTTAGGGGGGATTGACATATTTAATATTGAGTTTCTACATCCCTGACTGGTGGGCCCTTTCCCTTACAGAGGCTCTCCCCCAGAGGAGCCCTGCCTTTTCACAACATACAGTTCAGCCATGCAGGAAGGGGATCAGGTGGGCAGGAAATATAAAGGATTCAAGCAGAAATTATGTGCAGATACTGTGTTTACCCCACAGATGCCCTCATCCTTGCCAAGTATGCTCTCCTGCAGGGTACTTCCAGCAGGAGTGCTCATCTAAAGCTGATCATGGAGTAGGTGGAGCCACAGAAAACAGGGTAGGAGACATATTAGAGACCTCAAGTTCTCAAGTCTATGCAGGTATGACTTCTCACCCCCAAGGGTTTTCCTCTGAAACTGTCCTCAGTTCTCAGGGAAAAGAGTTGGGGCTGTAGGACAGGGGTCAGAAAGGAGTGAAGAGACATTAGGCAGGGTCTTTATGTGCAATCACCACAGTTTATATAAGTGTATGTAAACAAATAAATTGGAAGTATTAAAGAAAGTCACTTTAACATAGCAAAAATAAGACCACCAGGGTCAGAGACAGTAAAATGGGCCAGTCATAGGGGTGGGCAATCAAAGGCAGAGTATCCAGAGGGCAAAGCAAGTTCAGATGTGGCTTTTACATATTAGTTTTAGTGTCCATTTGCAAGAGGATAGAGGAAAGATAAAAAAGAATTAATATTATCTTAACATAGAACATGTGCTCTACATTGTACTTTTATTTACTAAGAAAAAATATTCAGATGACTTAAATAGGCTTGCCTCAAGTCACATGATTTGTGAGTTGTTGAGCCAGGATTAAAACTCAAGACTATCTGTCTTTAATACCAAAGTCTTTCTACTACAAGTTCCCAGTTGAGGAGAATAAAAGGCAGACCTGGTCAAAATGCATGAAGGTTAAGGTCTGGGGTCTTTCCAGAGATGCAGGTCAACTTACATGCATGAGATGGGAAAATGCATATACATCAAATTTATTGAATCTGATCAACCCATCTTTCCGTCTTTGTACAAGAATTTTACATGTAGCTTTAGGAGTCATGCTCAAGCCTCTTCTTAAAATACAATTTCTAGGAATTGATGTTTTATTTTGTTTTTTCAGGGTTTCTTGCATGTCTTTTATAGAACATTACTGTATGGCCATAATTATGCCAAGCTAATATTAGTAATTTCATGTCTGATTATCATTATGTGGTATAATAAGGAGTATATAACTTCACAATATTCTGTATACATAACTTGTTCTACTGATCATTCAATTCATAACTTTAAAAGCTTTACATGCCATATTAAAATGTCCTTCACTTATAAAATTATTTTCCATCATCTTTTCTGAAAAAGTTAGGCAACACAACACCAGAAACATAAATTCCCTTGCTAAATTTGATCTATAGAGATGTAGTCCCCAAGTTTATCAAATTAATCAGGTTTCTAGTAATTATTAAGGCTTGAGCTAATACTGAAGGATTTCCTGTGGTCAGTTCATTATGATTTCACCACCATATGAATTCTCTGGTGTACAGTGAGCTGTGACTTCTGGATGAAGGCTTTCCCACATACAGCACACTGATAGGGTCTTTCCCCAGTATGAATTCTCTGATGTAAAACAAGGTCTGACTTCTGGAAAGGCCTTTCCACATCAAGACATATATATGGTTTCTCTCCTGTATGAATTCGCTGATGTACTGTGAGGTGGGACTTCTGAGAGAAGGCTTTCCCACATTCAGTACATATATAAGGTTTTTCTGTGTGAATTCTCTGATGTCCAATGAGATGTGATTTCTGACAGAAGGCTTTTCCACATTCACTGCATTTATAGGGTTTCTCTCCAGTGTGTGTTCTCTGATGTATGATGAGCTGTGACTTCCGGGAGAATGTCTTCCCACATTCAGTACATTCATAGGGTTTCTCCCCAGTATGAACTAACTGATGGGTAATGAGTTCTGTCTTTCTGCTGAAGGCTTCCTCACATTGAGCACATTTGTAGGGTTTCTCACCAGTGTGAATTCTTTTATGTATAATGAGGTGGGACTTCTCACAGAAGGCTTTCCCACATTCAGTACACTCATATGGCTTCTCTCCAGTATGAGCTCTATGATGTATAATGAGCTGTGACTTCTGGGAGAAGGCCTTCCCACACTCTCTACATTCATAGGGTTTTTCCCCAGTATGTATTCTCTGATGTATAATGAGGGGTGATTTCTGAGAGAAGGCTTTTCCACATTCAGAACAATCATAAGGTTTCTCTCCGGTATGAGTTCTCTGATGTACAATGAGATGAAACTTCTCACTGAAGGCTTTTCCACATGCACCACAATCATATGGTTTCTTTCCAGTATGAATTCTTTGATGTACAATGAGCTGTGACTTCTTAGCAAAGGCTTTTCCACATGTAATACACACACAGGTTTTCTCCCTAGTTTCAACATTCTGATATTGAATAAGGGATTGTTTATTGCTAAAAATGTTTCCACACTGATTATCATCACAGGGTATTAATCCATTGTGAATTTTCTCAAGATTAGAACTGGATTCACTGTGGCTAGATGGTTTTCCACATCCAAAGCTCTGATCAAGGTTTTTTCTTGAATTGCTCTTATTGCAACTCGGTAGGTCAATATTTGGTTTTAAGTTCTTTTTTAAAGCATCATATTTAGGCAGTCTTTGTCTTGATGTATCTGGCTCTATTTTTCCCAGTGCATTATATTTATGGCCTGATGCCTCAGTTACTGTTTTGCTGCTGACAAATGTGACTTGCCTAAAAAGTTTGTCTTGATCTTCCTTACATTTCTGCAGCTGGCTGTCACCTTGACAGACTTTTAAAATTGAATAAAATGAACCATCCTTTGTGATTCCTTTCAGTATCTTATTATGGAAGGAAACAGCCCCCAAGATATACGATGAGGAGTTGTGAAGGTTACTCTTCCTGTCTAAAGGAAGAAAAGATAAAAACCAAAGCGTCATCATCAGAGTCAATTAACAGAGGGAAGAGAACTGGAACAAATGGATGATCCAACATAGTTGATAAACTCAGAAAACAGGTACAGAAACAGGCTATCTCAGAAAACAGTACAGCATACAGTGTTATTAGGTGAATAGATAGACAGGGATGTGAAATAGAAATATTCACGTAAAAATTAAACCTGAAGGAGATAGAAAAGTGCCTGAGTTCTTATCATTCTAATCTTGAATTACTCCTAGAATCTTCCATTCCTCCTACTGTCAGAATAGAAACACTTTTCACCTTATGAATTCATTTATCTTATAAGTCATTTGCTATATCTACTTAACTATTAACCTGCCCCCTTTCCAAAGAAACGAGGTCTCTTCTGTACTCAAAATACTTCAACTCTCCTCAGTCTATTTTCCTAATTAACAACTAACATAAATAACAGAAAAATCCAAAATCCTGCTATCGATTCAGTATCAGAATCACACCAAGAATACACGCTTAAATTCCATTACTCCCAATAAACTATGTTCTATACGTGTAAGTAAAACTAGCAAAGTTCTCCCAGAAAAGTCATATCTTCCTGACTCTAAGGTTTTGTTTATGCACTCTCTCTCCTCTACTGTTTGCTTGACTTCACCTTCCTCCTTCAACCTCACCAGTACTTATGTCGTTCGGAGCAGCTACAGCTGCATGCTCTGAAAAATGCCTTCTTAAATTCTGCCACATTTCTTTAGACTCTAATTTTCTGTGAACTTTTAAAACAGTAACTGTATTTGACATTTAATTTTGTACAAACATGTATCTGGGCATCTTACCTCCTAAAATAAAACCTATGTTCTTGGAAAGACTTTGCCTTCTATTGCCTTTAAAATCCTGTCATAAAAAACACTAAAGATATATATACATAAGAGGAAGAGGATCAACAAGAAACAGCACTCCTCGGAAAAGCTCACATTTACTTTCAATTATTTGGTTGAATGCCCACTAAATGCCTGCAACAATTATTTGTTGAATACCTACTAAATTCTCAGCACAGGAGCAGATAATAGTAGATTTCAATAAGGATGAAAACATAAGCCTCAGGCACCGATCAACTAAAAAAAAAACACACACAAACTGATATTTCACTTCCCTTGTATCCCATCTGCCTGATTTTCACCTGGATACATCCAATTTGATATGTCTCTCTTTATGATCCATGGTTCTTCTCCTTGTTCCAACTTGGAGATGACATCTGGTTTGGAAACTGGATACCCTATTAAATGGAATCACGGAGGAATTAAAGGACTGACTGCACTGAAGGAATAAGTGAAGGTGCAGTTTCAGATTGTCTACAATGAAGTTGCCCAGTCAGCCCTCAGCAAAGTAATGTACCTTCCACTTGGGAAGGTAAAAAAGTCATAAAAGTCATTATATATGTCAGGAACCACCTAATCCCAGCAACTGATAAGGACAGGCACTGGATGGGACAACTCTGGGTAGTGCGAGAAGCCATCCTCACCCATTGAGACCAGGTGGCTGTAGGTCTCCAGCATCACATCCCTGTACAGCGTCCTCTGAGCAGGGTCCAGTTGCTGCCACTCCTCCCGGGTGAAGTCCACAGCCACATCCTTGAAGGACACTAACCCCTGTAACAGCACATCCTGTTCAATCTGAACTGATCGTTCTCATCACCTCTACCATGATATGCAAAACTACACCCACATCTGGTTTTGTATCATAGTTTTTGGGAAAAATAATGTAAAATCCTGTCTTTGGCAAGAAAAGTCAGACAGATCAGAAGAGGTAAACCATAAAATGCCTACCTAATACATATGGTCATTTCATAAATTATAAAGGCAGCACCCAAATAACTGGAAGGAAGATGAATTACTGGATGAATAATATTGAAACAATTGGATAGTCAACAGGAAAAGAATAATGCTGAAGCCACATGTTACGGGTTGAAGTGTATCTCCTGAAAATTTATATACGTACTAACCTCCCGTACCTCAGAATGTGATGTAACTTGGAAACAGGGTCATTGCAGATATAATAGCTATGTAAGGTTTTTAGGGTGGAGTCTAATCCAATATGATTGGTGTCCTTATCAAAAGGGGAAATCTGAACACAGACACAGACACATGTAGAGGGAAGATGATGTGAAGAGACATAAGAAGGAAATGGCTATCAACAAGCCAAGGAGAGAGGCCTGGAACAGATCCCTCCCTCACAGCCCTCAGAAGGACCCAACCCTACAGACACCTTGATTTTCAACGTCTAGCCTCCAGAACCATGAGACAATAAATTTCTGTTGTTTAAGCCACCTAGTTTGTAGTACTTTATATGGCAGCCCTAGGAAATCAATATACCATATATTATACCTTGGAAAAAGAATAAATAAATTCTGATGGAACAAAAATTTAAATTCTAAAAAGTACTAGAGACCATAAAAGTAACCAAATAAAACATAGGAGAATTTTTATTAAAATTATAGAGCAGAGAAGGCCTTTTAAAATATATTTTAAAATATTTAAAAAAAAAGAAAAACTACATTAAGAGAATCACAGAATGTCAGAGTTCATGAAGATCATTAACCTAAAATCCTCATTTCATAGGAAAAAAAATCTTAGCTTCCCTTAAACTTCATAGCTATCTTACATATGTGCAATAGCTAGTCATACAATGAAATATACCAATTACAGTAGCAACAAAAACCAAAAAATCCCAAATAATAAACTCAACAAGAAATGGGAAGGAAACATTCATGAAGAAAACTACAACAAATTAGTGACATGACATCAGTAAAGGACTTGGGTAGGAATAGAGCTATAAAATGTCTTTGGAGGGGAAATTGACTATTTTAATTATGTCACCATTACTTTCACAATAATTGTCATCTAACAGCAGAAACTAATCTAATAGCAGAGTGATTTGTATTAAGTAATTTTTCAGGTTTTTTCCTAAATATTCCACTATTACCTAACATTGCTTTCAGAATGAAAGCAAATTATTGTTTCAAATATCAACAGTGTCCTGCTTAAAAGCCCCCTTTGTTTCGCTCCTTGCATACACAATCAGCCTCATCCCAGTCACCTCACTTCCAGTTCCATATTCACACCATCGCGCTATTAAACATGTAGTTTGTCCATGACAACCCTATTCATTTTTCTATCTTATCTACGAGAAAACTGAGGATTACAGTGGTTAACTAACTACTTGCCAAAGGTTATACACTGAACATATGATTGATTAACTCTCAGATTTACAAGATTTAGTTTTACTCCATAGCCTAGATTCTTGACTATGCACTCCAAACTGCCTCCTTGAAATTATTGTCTTTTTTATTTTATTACTTCAATGCCACCCTCAGCAACCTTTCTATGAACACTCTCTACTTTTGTTTTCCTAAAATTCTCAGCCTTCCTAAAAATCACTCTGTTCTTTCTAATTTTATAAATGCTGCTTCCCATCTTTACCCTACTTCCATCATGAGCCAAAGTTCAATCATCGTTTAAGCCTATTCCTTACTTCCTTGTTGCCCTCTCTGCTGTAACATCACCAGCTCCCACGTCTGCTATAGAGCTTTCACGCGTCAATGTTGGTTTCTATATCTCTTTACCCCTTTGTTCTCTGCAGTCCTCCCAGAAGAAAACCAGGCCTAAATCTTCTTGAGATAATTCAACAGCTAGTCAGTGCATACGACATGTGTTGGGAACTCAACACACATCTGCTAAAAAGGAATGGGCAGAGATTATAAAGAATAAAATAAATTAAAACTCATGTTTAGTTAAGAATAGTTTAGTGTATTAGTCAATGACATTCCTTTGACCTGAAGAACAGTAACATAAGAAAGATAATAAATGTGGAATGTAAAGGAAATCCACTCTGAGAGCAAAATTCATAGATGTTATAATTCTAACATTCTAATTTTGCTTTACTAGTGATACTCAAATGCTTTAATATATGAAATAGGTATAAAATTTTGTTAATTTTGAGAAAAATATAGTGCATAATCAGTGAAAAATTATACTTTTGTCACCTATAAACAATTTTTACAGCTTGGGTAGCTGAGGGAACGGAAGTGCCATTAAGAGCTGGAAGGAAAGGAAGTACAGTGGTGTCAGAGGGAGAAAGGACAGGTATGTATGCAAATGATGACTTCACTTCTGGATAATATGGAAAAACCATACAGCCCTCTTACTGAAGGAACAGGCATTTAATCAGTTAATTAACCATGGTAGTTGGATTTATTGGGCTAATAAAAAATATCCATTCTTATTCTCTAAAGCAGTGCTGTCTAACAGAAATATGAAGCTAACCACAGATAGGTAATTTTAAATTTTCTAGGAGCCACGTTCAAAAAATTTATTTTCAATAATATATATTTAGTCCAATGTACTACTCAAAATATCATTTCAACATGTAATCAATCCTTAAAAACTATTAGTGAGTTGTTTAGAACTATACCTTCAAAGTCCAGTATGTGCTTAACACTTACAACATCTCTCAATCCAGACCAAGCAATTTCAAGTGGCTGGTGGCTACTATATTGGACAGCACAGCTCTAAAGCTACTGATATGCAAAAAGGAAAAAGAAAAAGAAAACCCATCTTTTTGCAATAGAACTCAGTTGTTAAGCTGTACTGTAAAATATACACAAGGACACCTAATGTAAAAGCTGATTTCAAGATTTGACAATAATGATAATGATAAAGTAACTATAGTTCTAAGCATGGCTTTTATTTACTTAATTCTCACAACAACCCTATGACGATTATAATCTCCATTTTACAGATGAGGACACAATCCCAGGCAACCAGGCCACAAGGAAATATTAGGCAACTGATGAAATAATAAAGGAGAATCCTATGTACTGACATGGGAAGATATTCAAAATGTATACAAAAGTGTTTATACTGGACAGTAAGTTAAAAATCAGGTTGCAGAACCAAATGTTTACTATAACATTATTTTTCTAAAAGAATAGTACAAGAAAATAAGAGACATTCTCACGCATTTGTACTTTCACATAAAACACTTAATTTCAATTCTACTTATATGCAAAAAGGTTTGGAAGGTTAGGAACAAATGGTCAACACTGATTATCCCAGGAGGAGGGGAGTTTTTGTTAAAAGGTCTCTTTTTAAAAAATTGTTATCTTTTTATATAGTTTTAAATGTTTATATCATGCATATCATGAATGCTGTTGGGGGAAAAATACTACAGACTTTTAAAAATAGTATAGCAAAAAAAGAACAGCCATGAATTGGACAGTGATCCTAAAAATTCTGAAACCACAGCAAAGTGGTTATGGATATGGAGCATCAGGGACCTTTGCTCTCCAAAGTTTTGCCAGGTAGATATAATTTAAGAACTGCTTTTTGAGAGAAATATATATTTTAGAAGACCATTCAAAATGTGCCTATCCTACATGGTCGTAATTTTATCTCTGGATAAAGCTAGACTATAGGAAGCATCTGTAATCATCTTGCTCCTCTAAAGTAGGGGTCAACAAACTTTTCTGGTAAAGTATATATTTTCAGCATCACAGGCCATATGGTCTCTGATGTAACTATTCAACTCTGCCATTGTAGCTCAAAAACAGCCAAGACAATATGTAAACAAATGGTATGGCCGTGTTCCGATAAAACTTTTTTTTATAAAAACACTAGATTTGGTCCATGGGTACTATTTTCAACCCCTTCCCTAAAGAATAAAGTTCAAGGAGTTTGGTTATGACATTATGATACCTTCCCTCTAAAAAAGATAATTTTAAGACACAGCTACGGGAAATCTACTGTGGCATTTACTGAAGGAGTCTTGGTGAGGACACTGTGCACTCCATCTCCTAGAAAACCCCCCTCCAAAAAATTTCGTTTAGTCTTATATGGCAAGAAACATTTTCTTACCATGGGAAATTTATCTTTCTCTTTAGGGGAATGCAAATCATGTAACTGATGATGTCTGTAAGAAAGATCAGAAAAATTGGTACATTAATTTATAAAAATGGTTTCAAGCCAGGTTTTCTAATATTACCTGGCTTTTCTAATATTATTAGCAACTCTTTCTAGGTCTTGATCTTTATTCTTGCTACCTTTCCCCTAATCCAAATTTTAGCTATCTTTACTTTCCATTTGATTGTCCAGAAAACTAAGGGGGAAATTTTTTTAAAAGCAACTCACCTGTGACTTCATCATATTCTGCTCTCTTCCAACAGGGCAGATGCCTGAAAAAGCAAAACTGGTGATCAGAATGAAGTTGTCATAGCCCAAACCAAGACTGTAGCTTCCACATTCACCAGTCTAAAAACAAGCACCACTGGAAGTCAGGTGGATAATAGACTACCCTGTGGGAGAAGGTTGTTCGGGCCTCACAGAAGTACCAGCAAGCGCCATGTGGAAGAGGCATAAACTTTTACTCCTCTTCTGCCTATATGATCATATTGAACGTGGACTGGTTTTTTAACTGGATAGATGTGAAGATATGTTTCCAGTTGATTTACTAACAACTTATTGTTCCCCCGAGGAACTAGAAATTCTATTTGTAGAATATTATCATAAGGCAGTAATCATGAACTGACATATAAAAAGAATTTAACTGCAGATGTAGCTCCCTTACAATGAGAATGGGAATGACCAAAAGGAAAACTGAGGAATGCATTTCCTTATTTACCAGAAAGAACCAGCAGCTGAATTCCAATAATTTCCCAAAAGCCCTCTTATATTTCCTCCCAACTCAGCAAACTTTCCAGCCAAAACAATATTCATGGACTAAAATGTTAATTTTAAGGTGTTTTCTCTTTAAATTGTTATTGCTGATTTTCAATAGTGCTGTTGTCTACATACAAAAATGGTGATAAGTTGGAACCACTGATAAAAGAGAATATACCACCATGCAGGAAGGTACTTACTTGGTAAATTTTTCTCAGTCCCAGGATGAGTCTTGTGGATTGGCCTGAACTGGTTCAGAGGAAGTGAGGGCTCCCATGACAGGGAGGCTATTTTATATGAGCTACCCAGGCTTTATCAAAACAGATCTGGCAGGAAACAATTGAGATAAAAAGTCATATTCATCTTTGGAAACCCAGCAGATGCTCAATAAATGTTTCTTGAATAAAATATAAAATAATTTCAATAAACTTAGGCAGAAGAGGACTAAAATCACACTTTTCAGAAGAATCCTATCCCTTATGATTTGTTTGGTCTTGTTGTAAAATGATCATTTCTGAGGGGGGCACCAGGCTGAAGGGGCAGTAGTGGACTGAGAAAAGATGTGAGAAAGGGCTTGACCTTAAGACCTCAACAATTGCCTATGACCTGTGGAAATTTAAGCCTTTCCCAGTAAATTGCGCCTGACCATCATGACCCCCTGACCACATTATTGTCTCCTCCAATTCTCGGGATCCTCGGGCCTAGCAACCACATACCCTACTGAACTCCCCCACGTCCACCACGTCACTGACCTCATGGACGCCCCATCATTTAGTCCACAGCTCCACAACCACCACAAATCACTGATTCCTCAGAGCTCCCTAAATCACTGATCCGCCCCTATCAGTCCACCTGCACGCCGTTCATGACCCCATAGACACCCCATCACCTCATCACTCCCTAGTCTCTAGTCGCATAGCTCACTTCACCCTGACTCCCCAATAAACCCAACACTAATTCCACATACATCCCCCACCAGTGACTTCATAAACCTCCCATCGCTGACCCCCACAGACCCCCCCCCCCCGCCATTACCAATCCCACAGACTCACTCATCACCGCACATATCCTCCTTCTGGCCCCCATAGCTCGATTATCAGGTCCCGAAACGCCCATCACAGCTTAATGGGGACGTCTGTCACACCCGTATTGGCGAACTCCCCCACTTCCTGTTGGTGAGCAAAGCGCCGGGCTCCCGAGGCTGCGCTGATGCGTACCGGGCGGTTCTGGTCCGCATCTTGAGCGGCTTTGTTCAGGAGGCAATATGGCTGCACCCTGGCGCTGTTTCCGTACGGGAGCCGCCATCTTGAGAGCCCGTTAGGTTCCGTACAGGCAGAGGGACTGGGACTGAGGCTCAGATTGGGCTGTACCACCGTGGCAGCGAAGGGAGGGGAAGATGGTGGAAAGGAGAACTAAGACACAAACCAGTAAGGTGCACACTTTTGCAGAGAAATTTTACAGAGGGATTGGAGAAGAAGTTGCAGTGATACAGTCCTCTATTGGAAGTATGCTTTTTGTTACAGAGTAAGAATTTGGAGTGGCACAATATTTTCATTAGCGATTCTACACAAATGTGTTTGTAAATGGTACAGCCCTATACCGGGAGATTCGACTTGGTGACAGCAGGTGAAAACGTGGGATGGGACAGTCCCCTCCTTGGCGATTCCGCTGTGGGGGTGGGGTGGGGCCACAATAATATGGAACTTTAATTATGCTAATAACAATGATAAGGAATTCTCCTAGGGGAAATTGCAAATCCAGTAATAAGGCTGCAAGGGCACACTGAAGGAAAAAGAAGAAAATTGAGAGACAAGGAAGAGTAGAGTGAGGAACACAGATGGACAGTGAGAAGCAGAGACTCGGAGGCTAAGAAAACGGGGATATGGGGGCAAAGGAGAGCCTATGAAGGAGCAGAGATGGGACACTGCAGGGCAAAAATTGGGAGACATAGGAACAGATGTGGGGAGCTAAGGGGCATAGCGCGGGAGACAAAGATTGAGACACAGATTTAAAAACTGGGAACGGACTCGAAGGAAGAGATTGAAGTTAGAGTTCAGAAAGTTAAAGAATCAATCACGTGATTAAAATAAAAATAACCAACCAAACAAAACTCTTGCTGCAGAAAGAGAATACTAAAATTATCTTAACCTTTAGGCCTTATATTAAGATTTTATACTATTGGAAAATAAATGCATGTTAACAAACTCATGTTTCATGTGTGTAAATGGATACAATTTTGAACCATAGTTTTCCCACGGGCCATGATTTTTGACATATAATTAAATAAGCAGAAATTTTGCATTTAGCAATTTTATTTCTCGTGTCAAAACCCAGACTTAGATAAGGAGAGACTTTACTCAGAAAGACTATTGCAATAGGAAGAACACTCCAATCTCAGAAATCTACAAGCATCTCAAAATGAAACAGAAAAAGGCTTTTTTATAGGGAGGAGTAAGAAGTTAGTGGGAACTTTGTGGGCGAGGGGGATATGAGCTGGGGTTCACAGGTGGGAAAACCAGAGAGTATCCACAGGAATTGTTTCTGTGGTGGTGAGATTCTGAGAATAAGGTGCTAAGCAGGGATGTCCTGCCTCTTAGAGCTTTAGTACAGTATTTCAATTTAGGGGCCAGCCCAAAGTTTAGGGGCCTGTGGGGTCTCCTCCTGTGGGGAAGAGAGAAGCTTGACTAAAGTTTGGTCAAGACAAAGCAGAGGGTAAAAATATGGCTGATGGTGAGCACTTGGCCACTCACCTCTAGCTTACTTCTATACAGACTAAGTGAGGGGGGAGAGAGAGAGAGAGCACACACAAAACAGAAGCTACAGTCTTTTTATAACCTAAATTGGAAGTGACATACAACTACTTCTTCTGTATTCTTTTGCTGATACCACAATGCTACAGAGCTTCTATCCTATGATTCAGAAACTCCACTTGAAGAATATATCCTAAAGATATACCAACAACCAAAACAAAACAAAAAAGACAAAAATCTTTAGTCAAAACATAATTTATTGCAGGACTATTTTTAATTCCAAAAGACAGCAGACAACTCAAACGTTTACTAACAGGGGTCTGGTTGTATAAATTATAGTATACACATAAAACACTACTCTTCAGCTGTGTGTGTGTATATGTGAGAAGGGTGGGGAAGTGAGGGAGGGAGAAATACCTTTATGTACTAACATGGAGCAAACTTCAGGATATAATGTTGTGTGAAAAATACAAAGTGGAAAAATTGAAAATAGTTTGCTATTACCATTGAGTTTTCTAAAATGTAAAGGTGAATAAATATATATTTATAGTCCATCCTCTTTATTTATGCTAGTTATGTTCTGTAAAGTCACCACAAACACTGAATTAGTGAATACTTAACCATTGTTTCTAGGGGAATTTGTGTGTGTGTGTGTGTGTGTGTGTGTATATATATATCTCACCTAATCCTAAAAACAGCTCATCCTGGTAGATTTTATTTTCTTTATTTTGCAAAAGGGAAAATGTGGTTTAGAAATTTTAAATGACTTGTGTGAGATTATCCCATTAACAGGTGCCAGAATTGGATTCAAACCCCATCCATCTGGCCACAGATCTGCAGCTTTTTGGACAATACTGCACTGCCCCTTCTGTCTCCATCCTTTGGTCATCTCTCTATGAGAGCTCAAACAAGAAGGCAGTGTACCACCTTGCTCTAACTCAGCTTGGAATGTGCACTTGAGGTCATTCAAATTTTTTGCTGCTCTGTGCATGTCTGCAAATGACTGCGAAAGTGTTATGAGTATTGATTTGGGATTATAAATGAGCCTTAGCAAGTAGGCAAATTTGCAGATGCAGAATTTGTGAACAATGAAGATCAACTGTATATATATGTGCCTTAATAAAAAATAAATGGAAGAATAAACTACCACATAAAATAATATCTATAAAAGGTGTTATTAGCTATCTATTAAAATGTAGCAAATAACCCCAAAACTTAGCTGCTTAAAAGAACACACATTTGTTGTCTCACAGTTTCTGTGAGTCAGGAATATGGACATGGATTATCTGGATTCTCTGCTACAAGGCCTCTCACAAATCTACAATCAAGGTGTCAGCTGAGGCTGGGATCTCATCAGAAGGTTCAATTGGGGCAAGATCCACTTTCAATCTCAATTACATGATTGTTGGAAGAATTCAATGCCTCAAGAATTGTTGAACTGAGGGCATTCACTTTCTTGATAGCTGTTGGCTAGAAGCCACCCACAGTACCTTTCCATGCAGAACTCTTCAACATGGCAATGTTCTTATTTAAGGAGGCAAGAGAAAGAGTCTGTAAGGAAGATGAAAATCACAATCTTTTATAATCTAATCATGAAGTGATAGCCCCTTTAATGTTCTAGTCTATTGGTTAGAAGCTACTCACTTATATGAAGGTGATTACACAACGTCATGAATACCAGGAAGTGGGGATCATTGGTGGTCATCTTAGGCAATTTCCAGCAGAGAAAGAAGAAGGAAGTAAAACAGAGGGGACAGAAATAGTACCTATTCTTCTTTGAATTTACCATGTTCTGTTGATTTGACCACAAAAAATGACATAATTTTAAAACAAAATTAAATTTTAGAAAACAACTCCAGGCCTGGCGCAGTGGCTTACACCTATAATCCTAGCACTTGGGGAGGCCGAGGCAGGAGGATTGCTTGAGCTCAGGAGTTTGAGACCAGTCTGAGCAAGAGCAAGACCCTGTCTCTAAAAAAAAAATTATAATAAAAAAAGAAAACTCCAAACTTATGCTTCTGGCCAAAGTGAAATGGCAGGGAATGGATGCAAACTGTTAACTGAAATGATGAAAAAATAGACACATGTATGAAACAATGGTTTTAAGACATTAGACATCAGGCAATAAAGGACAATGATATTTGAGAGATGGAAAAACAAATGAAGTGGCCCCTTTGATTACCCAGTTTACTTCCTTGAGAAAATTTCCAGGACACAACACAGAAAAGAGGAGCCCAGGTAGAGATCAGCAGACTCCCAAAGTTGAAAAGCAATAACTAAGCATCTGTAGAGACCAAGGCAGAGGACCAAAGCAAAGGACAACAGCAGACAACCAAAGAGGAGAAAGCTGCTCAGAGAGAATTCCAGAGATTTTCACAGGGTCCACCTTGTATTGGTCAGTGCATGTGTTTAAGGAAACTATCAGAGTCTGCAAAAAGAAATAGCTAAAAGAATAGGAGGAAAAACTTGGAGTTCATTTTTAAAAAGCCAAGATTAATGCCTGTTCTGCCAGCCAGACTGGAAAACTTTACAATTCATGAGGCATTGGAAAGAGTACTCAGAAGGATCTTCTTGCCTCAACAGTGGGGAATACTTAGCTCTAGATTAAAATCTTGTTCTGGTGCCACCTGAAAGGATCAAAGCATTCCCAAGTAACTCAACTGCAGAACAAATGTTCAAAAATATGTATTGGAACACAAAAGTTATCTAACAATGTCTACCATCAAATCAAGAATTATCAGGCATGTATAGACTTTATGTTTTCCCCTTTAGATCAGGAACAAGGCAAGGGCATTCACTCTCACCACATATTCAACAGAGTACTGGAAATTATACCCACTAAAATAATACAAGAAAACAAAATTAGAAGCATAAGCATACAGATCAGAAAGGGATGAAATAAAAGTGTCTCTATATGCAAATGACATGAATGATTGTCTGTGTAGAAAATTCAAATGATTTTATAACAAATTCCTAGAACTGGAGTGATGTCAAAACTATAGTGGAATAGGAGACTCCTGACTATCCTTCCTCCCACAGATGCACCAAATAAACAACTACACATGGACCAATTACCTCTGAGAGAAAGCTGGAAAGACTTGAAAGACTCCTGCGCACTAGACAACCAAGAAAATAGCCACATCAAAGTGGGTAGGAAAAGCAGAGACATACTCATGCACAAACTCCACCCTGAGCACAGCACCTTATGATTGGGAAGAAATTTCCAACTCCCATGTTCTTCCTGAGGGGTGGAGGGTTTGTACCACAAATATGGCACACCAGTTTTATGAACCCTGCCAGAGGGTTTGGCTCCAAAATCACCTTGCTTGAGGAGCAGCAATGACTCAGCACCAGATAACTTCCCTGAAGCACAAAAATCACAGAGGTGGTTTTGAACCATGCACGCATTCCCAGAGGTTGTAGCCCATAAGTTAAATCCAACTTTCAGCTTCTCTCTGGAAGGAGTTTGCCTGCACACTTTTCTAGCACCTCCCTGAGGTTCTGGCTTCTAACTAGCCTGCATCAGGGAGCCTATGGGACAGGTAAAGAATAAACCTCCTCCAGCCTCAATGGGAGGGACAGCACTCTTGTGCCTTCTAACCCAGCTTACACCAGCAATAAATCCAGGTCTTCAGACTCTACCTGGAAGGGGGTTGTGAGACTTCTGCAAGCCTGAACAGGAGACTGGGCATTCCCCATGCCTTCCTCCCTGGCATGTTATGGCAAAATATCAAGATCTGAAGACTCCCTGGAAGGAATTTTTGCATGCATAGAATGCCCCAACTGCAGTCTCAATGAGAGTTTAAGAATCTTTCACAGAACCTCTACTTGGCTTAGGGAAGAGTGAGTTGGGAGATAAACTCTGGCTCTCAGCTTCTCCCTAAGGAAAGAGGGAACTGAGACACACATCTAACACCCCAGTCTTTCAAGCTGCATTCTGAGGAACTGACTTCTCTCTCAACTGTCTCAGGGCACTCACGTGGCTTGGCACACTCTAATCTCCTGGGGGCAACTAAGAAAAAATTCAATAAGTTGGACAAGCACAAAGAGTTGAGAGGCACCTAGACTGTCTGGCTGTGCTGATTGGTGAGGACCATCTCTTATATGAGTACAGTCTAAAAGGATTAGGAAAGGTGGTGGTTTTATCTAATGAACAGAAACCAACTTGGAGAGTAAATAAAATGAAGAAACAAAGAAATTATGTTCCAAATAAAAGAACAAGATCAACTCTAGTGAAATGGAGATATGTGGTTTACTTGACAGAGAATTCAATAGAACAGTCATAAACATACTGAGGTCAGGACAGCACTGCATGAACAAACTTAGAATTTCAATAAAAAGATGGAAAATATTTTAGAAGTACCAAACAGAAATCATACAGCTGTAGAATACAATAACTAGACTCAAAAATTCAATAGAGGTGTTCAACAGCAGACTACATCAAGTGGAAGAAAGGATTAGCAAAATTGAAGGCAGATCATTGGATTATCCAATCTAAGGGGCAAGAAGAAAAAAAATGAAAAAGAGTTAAGACAGCTTAAGGGACTTTTGGGACACCATCAAGCAGAAAAATATATGTATTATCTGAGTACCAGAAGGAGGAGAGAGAAAGAGACAGAAAATATTCAAAGAAATAATGGCAGAAAAATTCCAAATCCTGGGGAAGAAAATAGAAATCCATATCCAGGAAGATCAACAATGGGAAAGAACACAAAATGGGATGAGTCCAAATAGATTCACACCAAGACACATTATATCAAATTGTCAAAAGTTAAAAACAAACAGAATTTTGAGAGAAGCAAGAGAAAAGTGACATGTTACATACAAGGGAAACCTAATAAGACTACGAGAATATTTTTCAGCAGAAACCTTGAAGACCAGAAAAGAATGGAATGATATACTTAAAAAGCTAAAAGGAAAAAACCTGCCAGGCCCAAATACTATACCCAGCAATGCTATTATTCAAAAATGAAGGGGAGATAAAAATATTCTTCAGACAAAAAAAGCTGAGGGAATTTGTCACCACAACACCTGCCTTAAAGACTTGACAACAAGAGCATGATCCATAAAAGAAAACATTGATAAATTGGAATGGAGAGCAGGTTTCAGAATTCAAAAGAGTTTTTTCTATGTTTGACAAGGATAGTAATAGTTCTGTAGCAAACAAACAATCAGAAACCGTAATGAGATCTCTTGGGCAGAATCCCAGAGAAGTGGAGATGCAAAATATGATTAATACTTTGATGATGGTAATGTCACAATTAACTTCCTGAAATTTCTGGCAATGATGGCAAGAAAAATAAAAACACAATGAAGAAGAAATTAGAGAAGTATTTGGAGTGTTTGAAAAGGGTGGCAATTGCTGTATTAGTACTGGACAGCCTCACAACCTGATCACAAAACTTTAAGAGATACTAGATGAAGAAGTTGATGGTTGATGACATAATCAGGAAAGCAAATATTGATGTGAATGGCCAAGTAAATGATGAGAAGTTTGTACAAATGGTGATGGTAAATTAAACATATTGTGGAAAGTATATTAAAATTCTTATTTAAAACTGATTATTTTTCTTTTCTTTCTTTTTTATGCTTCTCTGTTAATTGTTTCTAAAAGGTTTTCCCCTACTATCAAGAGAATACTCATGGATATTAATGAGGACTTCAATCTTTCATAATTTTTTTACTTTATCTTGCTATTATTATCCCCAAATCTTACTTTAGAAAATTGATCATGTAATGTATTGGATGTGGCTTATTCTGGATATATCTAAGGCATTCTATACATCTAAACTTATATGTGGAGTTGGTCAAATGAGGGTATACCTGAATCATACCTTTTTAAAAGTAGTTTTCTTTGATAACTTTCACCATGCTGTTGTTGCAGTATAGAGTTGTAAATCTGTATGGACTATGAAGAGTCAATAATATGTACTTGTTATGGGCTGAATGTTTTTTCCCTCCTCCAAATTGATATGTTGAAGCCCCAGTATGCAATGTGACTATATTTAGAGATAGGACCTTTATGGAGGTAATTACGGTTAAATGAGGTCATAAGGATGGGGTCCTGAACATATAGGATTAATGGCCTTATAAGCAGAGACACCAGAAAGCTCTCTCCCTCTCTATTCACCATGTGAGGACACAGAGAGAATGTGGCTGTCTGCAAGCCAGGAAGAGCTTTCATCAGAAACTGAACCCTGCTGGACCTTGCAGCTTCCAGAACTGTGAGAAAATAAATTTCTGTTCTTTAAGCCACATAGTCTGTGGTGTTTTTGTTATGGCAGATTGATACTATACTTAAAGTTGCACTATTGAAAAATGAGTGTATTATCCAGGTACTCATACACCATCTAAAAGGAAGTTAGAAAATATTTTGACCATATCTGGTAAAAAACTGGTAGCCAGAATGTATGAAAAAACATTGCCAACCAAACCATTAAAAGCTGAGCAAAAGATTTAAACAGACATTTTACCAAAGATATACTGATGGCAAATGAGAACATGAAAAGATGCAAAGCATTATCAGTCATGCTAATTAAATGCTAATTAAAACCATAATGAGCTACCACTATGCACCTGTTAAAGTGTCTAAAATTAAAAGACTACCACTACCAAGTGTTGACAAGGGCGTAGAAAAACTGGAACTTTCACAACACTGCTGGCAGAATGTAAAATGGTTCAACTTTGGAAAACAGGCAATTTCTTGGAAAGTTAAACATACACTTACTATATGACCCTCTTAATATTTATCCAAGAGAAACCAAGGTATGTGTGCATACAAAGATTATTACAGGAATGAATGCACATAACAGCTTTATTTTTAATAGCCAAAAACTGGAAATAACTCAAATGTCCATCATGGGTAAATGGATAATTATCTATACAAAGAAATACTACCTCAGCAATAGAAAAGAATGAACTCTTGATACACACACATTGGATTAAATTCAAAATAAATATGCTGAGTGAAAGAAACCATTAAAAGCAAGAATACATACTTTATGATCCCATTTGTACCTAATTCCAGGAAATGTAAATGAATATATAGTGGCAAAAAGCATATCAGTGCTTGCTTGGGATTGAGGAAGAGAGCAGTGGGGGAAGAGGAATTACCAAGGAGTAAGGAGAAATTACCATGGCAATGATGAATGTGTTAATTAACTTGATTGTGGTGAGTTTCACTTATGTATAAATAATCCAAAAGTTATAAAATACACCTCACACTTTAAATATGTGTAATTTATTGAATGTCTATTAAGACTTAATCTGCTTTTTAAAAAATCCTCGTTATGCCCTAAAATGCCCTCAATTTGACATGATTACTTATACCTCTTCTCCCCATTCATTCCACTTTAAATATTCTTGTTCTTGTCCAAACTCACTTTCACCTCAAGGTTTTTGAGAATGTTCTTCTTACTAGCAAACAGATTTATAACTTCTGTCACCAACTGCCATAGCAATTAAGAAAGATTTACTCAGACTTCAAAAACACAGACAACAAAAACAAAAATATACTTAATTAAACTAAAAAACCTCTGTACAGCAAAAGAAATAATCAACAGAGTGAAGAGACAACCTGTTGAATGGGAGAAAATATTTGGAAACTATTCATCCAACAGGGGACAAATACCCAGAATTTACAAGGAACTCAAACAATGCAACAGGAAAAAAGAAAATAATCCCCTTAAAATGTGGGCAAAGGACATGTATAGCCATTTCTCAAAAGAAGACACACAAACAGCCAATACGTATATGAAAAAAAATTCAGCAATTACTAATCATTAGAGAAATGCAAACCAAAACCACAATGAGATGTCATCTTACCCCAGTTAGAATGGCTATTGCTAAAAAGACAAAAAATAACAAATGTTGGTGAGGATGCAGAGAAAAGGGAACTCATAAATGTTGGTGGGAATGTATACTAGTACAGCCACTATGGAAAATAATATAGAGATTTCTCAAAAACCTAAAAACATAATTACCATTCAATCCAACAATCCTACTACTGGGTATCTACCAAAGGTAAAGAAATCAATATATCAAAGGAATATCTGCACTTGCACGTTTATTGCAGCACTGTTCACAATAGCAAAGATGTGGAATCAACCTAAGTGTTCATAAACAGATGAATGGTTAAAGAAAATGTGGTATATATACACAATGGAATACTATTCATCCATAAAAAGAATGAAATCATGTCATTTGCAGCAACATGGATGGAATTGGAGGTAATTATGTTAAGTGAAATAAGCCAGGCAGAATAAGAGAAATAGCATATATTCTCACTTATATGTGAGAGGTAAAAAATTTGAACACATGGAGGTAGAAAGTGGAAAAATAGATAACAGAGAATGGGAAGGGTGAGTTGGGGGAAGGGGAGGATGAAGAGAAGTGGGTTAAAGGGTACAAACATACAGTAAGAGAGAAGGAATCAATTTGATGTTTGGTAGCAGAGTAAGATAACTATACTTAACAAAAATGTAATGTACTTGGGTGATGGACACCCTGAATAGCCTGACTTCATCACTATGCATCATATATATAATTTGTATACATAATACAAAATTTCTCATGTACTCCATAAATTTGCACAAATTTTTAAAAATCTAGATTATCTTCCCAAAATAAAAATACCTTTTCTCTTCTGGTGTTTCTTAATCCCAACCCATACCTTACAAGTTATCTGATGTATAAGAATTTTGTAATGTAATTCAACAAATGTGGTAAAAACCAGTAAAACCGTTCATTCAGTCTCTCATTTCATCATTCAACAAATATTTAGTGAACATATATTATATACCATATACTCTTCTGGGGCTTGAGATATATCATTAAATAATACAGCTAAATATCCCTGCCCCAGTAGTGCTTAAATGCTTCCAAAGTATACAGCTGATAAATGATAAACAAAATAAATTATAATCTGATATAAGTACCATTAGAAAGTAGATCAAAGCAAAGGTGATTAGTCACCTTGGGACTAGGGGAGGGGGAAATGGGGGCTTATTGTTTAATGGATATGGAGTTTCAGTTTTACAAGATAGAATGAGTTCTGGAGATGGATGACAGTGATAATGATTACACAACAGTGGAAATGTACTTAGTACCAGTGAACTGTACACTTAAAATTATTTAGATGGTAAAATTTATGTTGTATGTATTTTACCACAATTAAAATTTTTCAAAGTGTCTGGTAAAACATATCCTTGTTAGATAAAAGTCCAAAAACACAGTGAAATAAAGTATAAGATTGCCCACAAACTTGCTAGTTGATAAATCTCAGTGAGCCAAATTTCTGCTTATGTTTTTAGACATTGGTTAATAGGCAATACAGGATTGTGATCCTTGAGAGAAAGTAAACAAACAGGGTGGCTTCTAAGACCTTTTGACTTTCTATTTGAAGGCTTTTTCTGGATTCCAGCACAGCAAGTAGGGAGCATAGTTCTAAGCACAGTATAGCAGTTTTTCTGAGTTTGGAGCTCCAAGAACCTGAGGTGACTGGAATTTATGGTGCAGAGAACTTTGGAGAAATGAACTATATAGAAAAACAGCTCTAGAAATCTACAAATGACTGAATACTCAGCTGGGTATGCACGCTTAGAGTGAAAATTCACAAGGCCAGAAATGGGACATCTGCCAGAAGAGCAACAACCGGGGAGCTGTAAACTGAACAATTCCAAAAACTCAAACAGGCTAGGAGACGTTTGAGTGTTGACCAGCCAGAGTACAGAGACCTTACTGAAGGTCAAAGCCAATGCACTATGACAAGAAAAAGAAATAAAGAGCATACACTTTGGGCTGGGCATGGTGACCCACACCTGTAATCCCATCACTTTGGGAGCCAAGGCAGGAGGATCACATGAGGCTAGAAGTTTGAGACCAGCCTGGGCAACATAGTGAGACCCCATCTCTAAAAAAATTTTTTTTAAATTAGCCAGGTGTGGTGGCTTGCACCTATAGTCCCAGCTACTTGGGAGGCTGAAGCAGGAGAATCACTGGAGGCGAGGAATTAGAGGTTACAGTGAACTATGATCAGGCCACTGCACTCCAGCCTGGGCAACAGAGCAAGACCTTGTCTCTAAAAAAAAAAACAACAACAACAACATATACTTTGGAAAGGAAAAAAACCCCTGAATTTATTTATTTGCAGATGACATGATTATACGTGTAGAAACTCCTAAGGCATCTGCAAAAATGATTACTAGAACTAATAAGTGTACTTACCAAGTCGTCAGACTAGAATACAAGCCAATGAAAATATGAACTATATTTCTATGTACTGTAATGATAACTGAAAACTAAAATTATTTTCAAAACTATTTACAATACAATCAATTAAAGACCTAGGAATATATTACATTTCCATAAGATTTTTTCTTAGAAACTTAACTAGCTCTTTCTAAAATATATAATGAAAATGAAACAGGCCTTAGCAGAAACAATCATGAAGAACAAAGTTGTGAGATGTACTCTACCTGATTTCCAGACTTACCATAAAAGTATGGTATTAGCTTAGTATTGAAAAACCTATGATTCTGTTTATATAAAGTTCTAGAATGTGCCAAATTAACTTATGATGAAAGAAATTGGAACAAAGAACAGCAGTTGCCTCAAGGGTGAGGACAGACTGGATTAGGGAATTTGTGGTGTAATGGAAATATTTTATATTTTGATCAGAATGTGGGTTACACTAGTGTATGCATTTGTTAAAACTCATCAAACTGTAAACTAAAGATATGTGTATTTTATTTTGTGTTAATTTTACCTCAATAATAGAAAGACAGTAAAGAATAACATGAAAAAATCTATCAAAATGATTACATGAAACAAGACATTTTAAAAATTTTAGTAAGAAAATTAGATAGAAATGATGTAACTTACATCATATTCTTTAATCACAGTCAATGTGTTCCTCCCATATTCTGGTCTTTGGGAAAATGATCAAAGAACATAATCCTTTTAATGTCAATTAGAGTTATAAAAAAATTGGATCATTTGCAAAACTTGCTTAAATATATGTACTTGTTGGATATTTTTATTTTTCTCTATAGAATCTCTCATGTCTCCAAATTTATAGTCTACATTCCATTAGCTTGTATCAGAAGTTCAAAAGTTTCTTGTTCAGATGTCTTGAATTGTATATGATTACAAAAAAAAAAAACAATGGGTTTTACTGCCTTGTAATTTTTAGATATCCAATCCATCCAATGATTTCTGTTGCTGTAAAGGTACTCAAGTCAAGCAGGAGGTAAACTTTCTGTCATTCTCCAAACACCTCCCAAAGTCTGTTTTAGTTTCATCTTAAATCAGAGTTATCTGATTAACCTTTTCTCTCCTTCCTTCAGGAAAAGTTTCAGTTTGGTCACACTGGTACCCCACAGGTGTACTATTGCTCTTGCCTTTGGTGTGACCCATACCAGAAATAGCCAAATTTCTTACTCAGGAATTGACAGACAGGACAGTGAAAATCCCATTAACTTCTCAGCAACTGAACTGTCTTAGATTGGAATCAGAGACTCACAGCACCATGGAAACTCAGAAGCACAGAACCACAGAATCTTTGTTGCTGACAGCACAAAGTATCTTACAGGGTACAATTCCTCTTCATATCTTAAAGTTATAGAGCATCCTTTCCTGATAATGGATACTATTTTATCTCATTTTACCCATTGATTAGAAATGCAGAGAAATTTATTGTCATACAAAGGACAATCGTGCCAATATTTGTTGATTAAAGATATTTAATGTGAAATAATCGTTACCTATTGCTGGTGAAACCACCCATATTAAAATAATGTAGAGCCACAAAGTATAAATAGTAATCAAAGTCTGATTTTTATCAGAGTATAGATATAGCCAGAAGTTAAACAGCCATTGTTCCCTAACTTCCTTGCTGCTGTAACTGGTTACTGCTTAGTGACACTGTCCTCCCTGACGGGTGCAAGATTTGTGTCTCTCCCCTCCCCCACTACTTCCATAGATAACATTGCTGTCATAAGTCCCAAGGCTTGTGACTCTATAGATAACATTGCTGTTGTAAGTCCTAAGACTGGTCTTTGAGGTATTTTTCAGACTCTGCATTCTGGGAGGACCCACTGATGCCAACCCAAACTGTGGATAGGTGTGGGAATGGATCCAAAAGCCTTGAGACCCCGCTACCTGGGTAACCCCCCAATTGAGAAGATAATCTGTGCTTCCCAATTCTATGAGCTCATCCCTAGCCAATCAGCAGACTCAATGCCCTAGCCCTTTGTCCACCAAACTATCTTTAAAAACCCTTTCTCACAAATTCTTGGGGAGATGGATTTGAGAAATTACTCCCATCTCCTCGCATGGTGCCTGTGACAGTAAAACTCTTTCTCTGCTGCAACCCCTGCTGTCTTTGTATATTGGCCTGCATCGGGCAGTAGGCAAGGGACCTGGTTTGGGCTGTAAAACTGGTGAATTGTCCTTCTTTATCACTACTAATATTTTTGCCATAAAGTCTATTTCATACATATAAGTATAGTAAAACCAGGGCTTTCTTTTGATTAGTGTTTGAATATGTCATTTTCCTTCCTCTTACTTTCAAACTTTCTGTGTTCTTATACTTAAAGTGTACATTTGGCATAAACATTATTTTTTAAAGCCATTCTAAAAATCTTTGCCTTTTTGCAATATTATTCACTTAATAAATTCTAATATGTTTGGTTTTAAAGCTACATTCTTAATATTTGTTCTTTATTTCTCTGGCCTGTTCTATGTTCCTTATTTTCTGCCTTACTTGTATTGACTGGATTTTTTTTTTTACTAATTCCATTGTTCTCTATTAGTTTATTAGTTATGCATTCTACTAATTTTTGGTTATTTCTCTAGAAACTGCAATAGGCATACTTGATCTACTCAGCTCTCATACAAACTAGTACTTCTACCACTTCCTGGTCAAATGAAGGACCTTAGAAAGCTTTAATTATACTTGGTTTCCTGTGAATTTATGTCCTTTGCTGCTGTGTATTTTAGTTATTTTAACCTCACTAGACACTATTATTGTTATTTTATAAGAACAATATTCGTTTAGTTTTATACACATTTTTACTCTTTCTGTTGATCTTTATTTTTTCCTGTATCTCAAAATTTCTCTTAGTATTTTCCTTTTTAAGGAATATCTGATTTAGAATAAACAATATACATTTAAATTCTACAATTTAATGAGTTTTGAAACATGTATATATTTGTTAAACAATCACCACAATAAACACTTCCATCATTCCCCTTTGTAATCCTTCTTTATGCCCTATCCCCAATCCATTCTGAGGAAACCACTGATGTACTTCCTGTCACTATAGATAGGTTTGCATTTTCTAGAATTTCAGTACATTTAATCTGTTAACAAAACACCATGAGGTCTGTGAAGGAAAAAGGGAGAGTTTTATTATATATATATATGTACATAAAATAATCTACAGATTAGGTAGATGTAGCCTCAGGTGTCAAATGAAAATGTGCTCCAGAGAAAAAAAGGAGGGTTGGCTTAAATAGAGAAAGGTCTTGTGTAGGTTCTCAATCAGGTCCATTTATGCATATGAAGGATTCAAACTTGTTTAGTTCTCATTGGTTGAAATAGTTAAACTCTGATTGAGTGGTTTCCAAACCCAAAACAAGAAGTCTCTATCAGATTTTCTTTTTTCAAATGGTTGCTGGGAGGTTCCAGCTGTTGTTTATCTTGGCTCTGGTTACAGGAACTGTTTCAGCACAGGGTAAAACAAGATGTTTATCAAAGCTGCTTTTTTCCAAGAACAAAAGGGTGAGTGACCTCTCCTTCTCACCCTGCCATGGCCACTTGGTTCTGCTTTTAGATTTAGGATGTCTCTGTTAGTTACAGGTAGTCCATCTCATCTGAAGAGCTTGGGGTCTTATTTTACACTTTTACTTCAAAAATCATGCAATATGTACTTTTCTGGCTGGTTTGTTTTTTCACTTAACATAATTATTTTTAGATTCATCCATGTTGTTGTATGTATCTATTTTGTTTATTCATTTACCTATTGATAAATATTTGGATTGTTTCCAGGTTGAGGCTATTACAAATAAAGCTGCTGTGAAAATTGGTATATGAGTCATTTTTTGTAAGTATATGTCTATTTTCCTCTCAGGTAAATACCTAGGACTGAAATGGTTAGGTCACATAGTAGAGGATGCTTAATTTCTTTTTAAACCATACCTACAGGTTCGATGTAATCCCTATTAAAATACCAACATCATTTTTTGCAGATATAGAAAAAATAATTCTACACTTTGCATGGAACCAGAGAAGGCCCCATATAGCCAAAGCAACCTTAAGCAAAAAGAACAAATTGGGAGGCATAAATTTACCAGACTTTAAGCTATACTACAAGGCTATAGTAACCAAAACAGCATGATACTGGCACAAGAACAGAGACATAGACTGAAGGAACAGGACTGAGAACCCATATATGAAACCATCCTATTGCCATCTGATCTTTGACAAAGCAGACAAAAAATACACTGGGGAAAAGAATCCCTATTCAATAAATGGTGCTAGGATAATTGGATAGCCACATGTAGATGACTGAAACAGGATTCACACCTCCCACCACAGACACAAATCAACTCATGATGGATAACAGACTTAAACCTAAGGCATGAAACCATAAGAATTCTAGAAGAAAATGTTGGAAAAACTCTTATAGACATTGGCCTAGGCAAAGAATTTATGAAGAAGATCCCAAAAGCAATCACAGCAACAACAAAAATTAATAAATGGGACCTGATCAAATTAAAAAGCTTCTGCACAGTGAAGGAAACAATAATTAGAGCAAATAGACAACCTACAGAATGGGAGAAAATATTTGCATGCTATACATTCAATAAAGGGCTGATAACTAGAATCTATAAAGAACTCAAGCAAATCAGCAAGAAAAAATCAAACAGCTCCACTAAAAAGTTGGCAAAAGACATGAACAGAAACTTTTCAAAAGAAGATAGACTATTAGCCAACAAACATGAAAAAATGCTCAACATCTCTAATCATCTGGGAAATGCAAATTGAAACCCCAATGAGATATCGCTTAACTCCAGTGAGAATGGCTTTTATCAAAAAGTCCCCAAACAACAAATGTTGGCATGGATGTGGAGAGATAGGAACACTCATACACTGCTGGTGGGACTGCAAACTAGTACAACCTCTATGGAAAGTAGTATGGAGAGACCTCAAAGAACTAAAAGTAGTACTACCATTTGATCCAGCAGTCCCACTACTGGGTATCTACCCAAAGGAAAAAAAGACATTTTATAAAAAAGACATCTGCACTCAAATGTTTAGAGCAGCACAATTCACAATTGCAAAGATGTGGAAACAACCCAAGTGCCCATCAATACATGAGTGAATTAATAAAATGTGGTATATTTATACCATGGAGTACTACTCAGCCATAAAAAAAAATGGTGAACTAATACCTCTTGTATTATCCTGGATGGAGCTGGAGCCCATTTTTCTAAGGGAAGTATCACAAGAATGGAAAAAAAAAAACCCACATGTACTCATCATTAAATTGGAACTAATCAATCCACACGTATGTGCACATATGGAAATAACTTTTATAATTTTCATAGGAAATCAGGCAGGTGGGGGGAAGAGGGGATGGGCAAATTCACACTTAATGTGTACAATGCACACTATCTGGGGGATGGGCACACTGATAACTTTGACTCAAATGGTACAAAAGCAATTTACATAACCAAAACGTTTGTACCCCTGTAATATTCTGAAATTAAAAAATTAAATAAAATGTTTAAAAAAACTTTGTTTTTAATGTTTTTAATTGATGAATGTTTTTAATTGATGAATCATAATTGCATACATTTATAGAGCACCTAGTGATGTTTTGATATATGTTTATGATGTAAAGTGATTAAATCAAGCTAATTAACATGACCATCCCCTCACCTACTTATCATTTTTTTGTAGTGAGACATTGGAAATTTACTCTGTTATTTGAGATACATGTTATTGGTTACTATAGTCACCCTGCTATGCAATAGTTCTCAAAACTTATTCTTCCTTTCTAACTGAAACTTTGTACCCTTTGATTAACAACTCCTCACTCCCTCCTTCCCCCTCCCCGCAGCTTCTGGTAACCATCATTCTACTCTCCACTTCTATGAGTTTGATTATTTTAGATTCTGTACATAAGTGATATCATGTGATATTTGCATTTCTGTGCCTGTTTTATTTCACTTAGCATAATGTCCTCCAGGTTCATCCACATTGTTGCAAACAACAGGATTAAGGCTATATAGTATTCCATTGTGTATATATACATTTTCTTTATCTATTTACCATTGATGGACACTTAGATTGCTTCCGTATCTTTCTTATTGTAAATAATGCTACAGTGAACATGGGAGTTCAGATGTCCCTTTGCCATACTGGTTTCAACTCCTTTGGGTATATACCCAGAAGAAGAATTCCTGGATTAATGGTAGTTCTATTTGTAGTTTTTAAAGGAAACATCATACTGTTTTTTATAATAGTTGTATTTCACAGTGGTTTTATTTGCATTTCCCTAATGATTAGTGATATTGTGCATTTTTTTTCATATACCTGTTGGCCATTTGTATGTTTTCTTTGGACAAATGTCATTCAGATTCTTTGCCTATTTTCGGTTGGGTTATTTGGTTTTTTGCTATTGAGTTGTGTGAGTTCCTTATATATTTTGAATATTAAGCCAATATTAGATATATGGTTGGCAAGCATTTTCTTTCTGTGGGTTGTCTCTTCATTGGTCATTTTTTTCTTTGCTGTGCAAATCTTTTTAGTTTGATTCAATCCCCCTTGTCTATTTTTGCTATTTTTACCTGTGCTTTTGAGGTTATATATAAAAAATCATTGTGCAGACCAATGTCATGGAGCTTTTTGCTTGTTTTCTTCTAGTACTTTTACAGTTTCAGGTCTTACCTTTAAGTCTTTAATCCATTTTGAGGTGATTTTTGTATATGATGTGAGATAAAGATCCAACTTTATTCTTCTACATGTGGATATCCAGTTTTCTCAGCACCATTTAAGAGGCTGTCTTTTCCCTATTATGTGTTCTTGACACATTTGTTGAAAATCAATTAACTGTAAATGCGTGGATTTATTTCTGGGCTTTCTAACCATCCCACTGTTCAAGGTGTCTGTTTTTATGCCAGTTATCATGCTGTTTTGGTTAAACTAGCTTTATAATAAATTTGAAATCAGTGAATGTGATGCCTCCAGTTTTGTTCTTTTTGCTAAAAATTGCTTTGGCCATTTTTTGCTGTTGTTGTTGTTTTTTGGTGTGTGTGATTTAAGGGTTGTTTTTACTATTTCTGTGAAAACTGATATTGGAATTTTGATAGGGATAGCATTGAATCTGTAGACTGCCTGGGTAGTATGAACATTTTAACAATATTTAATTCTTCCAGTGCATGAACATGGATTATCTTTCCATTTATTAGGGTTTTCTTCTATTTCATTCATCAGTGTTTTATAGTTTTCAGTATGCAGGTTTTTCACCTCCTTGATTAAACCTATCCTTAGGTATTTTATTTGTTTTGTTGCTCTTGTAAATGGGATTGTTTTCTTAATTACCTTTTTGGATAGTTCATTATTAGTAAAAGCTACTGATTTTTGTATGTTGATTTTTGTATGTTGATTTTTGAATCCTGAAACTTTACTGAATTTATCAGTTCTAATAGCATTTTGGTGGAGTCTTTAGATTACTCTACATATAAGGTCATGTTTTCAATACACAGGGACAACTTAACTTTTTTCTTTTCAATTTAGATGCCTTTTCTTTCTTTCTCTTGCCTAATTGCTGTGGCTAGGACTTCCAGTACTATGTAAAATAGGAGTGGCAAAAGTGGGCATCCTTATCTTGTCTTTGATCTTAGAGGAAAAGCTTTCAACTTTTCACCATTGATTATGATGCTAGCTATGTTTTTTTTTTGTATATGACTTTTATTGTTTTGAGGCACATTCCCTCTCTACCTAATCTGTTGAAAGTTTTTATCATGAAAGGGTGTTGAACTTTGTCAAATGCTTTTTCCACATCTATTGAAATTATCATAAGGTTTTTATCTTTCATTTTGCTAATGTAGTGTATTGCTTTTACAGATTTGTGTATGCTAAACCATCCTCACATTCTGGGGATAAAATCCACTTAATCATGCTGAATGATTTTTCTGATGTGTTGTTGAATTCAATTTGCTAGTACTTTGTTGGGGATTTTTGCATCCATGTTCATCAGGGATATTGGCTATAGTTTTATTTTCTTATACTCTCCTCATCTGGCTTCAGTATCAGGGTAATGCTGGCCTCATAGAAGAAGTTTAAAAGTATTCCCTCCACTTTGATTTTTTGGAAGAGCTTGAGGAGGATTGATATTAGGTCTTTTTTTAAATGTTTGGTAGAATTCATCAATGAAACCATCAGGTTCTAGATTTTTCTTTGATGGAAATCTTTTATTACTGCTTCAATCTCCTTACTCATTAATGGTCTATTTAAGTTTCCTATATTTCTTCATGATTCTGTCTTTGTAGGTTGTATGTGTCTAGGAATTTACCCATTTCTTCTAGATTATACAATTTTTTCATATAATTTTTCATAGCAGTTTCTTATGATCTTTTGTATTTCCATGCTATCTGTTGTAATGTCTTTTCTTTAATTTCTGATTTGAGTCTTCTCTCCTTTTTCTTAATCTAGCTAAGTGTCAATTTTGTTTATTGTTTCAAAAACCAACCCTTAAATTGTGTTTATTTTTTCTATTTCTTTTCTAGTCTCTATTTCTATGTGTCATCTGTTGGATAGAGTGCTCTATATATGTCTGTTAGGTCCATTTTGTCTCAAATGGAGTTCAAGTCCAATTTTTCCTTATTGATTTTCCATCTAGATGACCTGTTTATTGTCAAAAGTGGGGTATTGAGGTCCCCTACTATTATTATATCACAGTTGATCTCTCCTTTCAAATCATTTAATAATTGCTTTATACATTTAGGTGCTCTGATGTTGTGTGCATATATATTTACAATTATTATGTTCTCTTCATGAATTGGCCCAATTACCATTATATAATGGTACCATTATATAATTATATACTTTGTTATTGTTTTTGACTTAAAATCTACTTTTTCTGATATCAGAATGGCTACTTCTGCTTTCTTTTGGTTTCTACTTGTATGGAATATCATTTTTCATTCCTTCACTTTTAGTCTATGTGTGTCCTTACTAGTAAAATGAGTCTCTTATAGGCAGCATATAGTTGGTTTAATCTGTTTTGCCACTCTAAATTTTTTGATTGGAGATTTAATCCATTTACATTCAAGATAATTATTGATAGGTAAGGAATTTACTGCCATTTTGTAATTTCTTTTCTTGTTGTTTTATAGATCCTTCATTTCCTTCTTCCTCTCCTGCTGTCTTCCATTGTGGTTTCATAGTTACCTGTTGTGGTATGCTTTAAATCCTTTCCTTTTATATTTTGTGCAACTACTATAGGTTTTTGTTTTGTGGTTACTATGAGGCTTACAAAAAAACCTCATACTTATAATAGGCTATTTTAAGCTGATAATAACTTACCTTTAATCACATACAAAAACTCTACAGATTCACTCCCTCACACACTTTATGATATTTATGTCAAAATTTACATCTTTTTGCAATTTGCATCCCTTAATAATTTATTGTAGCTACAGTTTCTTTAATAGTTTTATCTTTTAACCTTCATAGTAGAGATAAAATTGCTTTACTCACCACCTTTACAGTATTAGAGTATTCTGAATATGACTATGTATTATTTATAACATTGAGTTTTTTACTTTCTTTTCCAATATGACTGATGTCATTATAAAAAGGGGTAATGTGGACACAAAGAAAGACACAAACAGAGGGAAGATGATGTGACGACGCACAAGAAGAAGGCTGACATCTACAAGCCAAGGAACACCTACGGCTACTAGAAGCTAGGAGGAAGGCCTGGAAAAGATTCTTCCCTAGTGCCTTCAGATGAAGCAGGCCCTGTAAACACCTTGATTTTGGACTTACAGAATCCAGAACTGTGATACTTTTCTGTTGTCCTAAGCCACCTAGTTCGTGGTACTTTATTGCAGCATCCATGGAAACGAAATACAGAGGGTAATTAGGGGAACCAAAATTAAAACCCCTGGGCATCTGACTTTAGAACCAAAGTCTTTCCACCACACCCAGCTCCTAGTGGGGTGGGGTAAATGGGAGAAATAAATAAGAATTCCAAGATTCTGCATCCATTGACAGATAGGTCAACTTACATTCTTGAAATGGAAAAACATAAAAAGCCACATTTATTGAACCTAATCAACCCAACTTCCTACATTTCTACAAGAAGAATTTTACATATAACTTTAGAAGTACATGTTAAATCCCTCAAGTACAGTTTCTAGATCTCAGCATTTTCTGATGCAGGCTTTCTTCACATCCTCTGTAGGGAATAATTACATGGCTAAAATTATGTTAGGCCAACAGTAACACTATTGCATTTCTGATTATTGTATGGAATATAATGAGGAGCATGTAACTTAAAAACAGACTATATATGTAATTTGTTCTGTTAGGCTAATCATTTATTTCACAATTTTAAAAGTTTTATATACCACAGTAAAAATGCCCATCATTTATATATTAAGACTTTCCTATTATCTTTGATCAAAAAATTAAATACTACTTTAGGAACATGATTTTACTTCTAAAATTTTATCACAGAGATGTATTCCCCAAACTCATCAAATCCATATGTTGTGCAGTATCTATTAAGGCTTGAACTTATATTGAAAGCTTTTCTGTGCTTGCACCATTCTTAGGATTTCACTACTGTATGAATTCTCTGGTGTACAGTGAGTTGTGACTTCTGGATGAAGGCTTTCCCACATACAGCACATTGATATGGTCTTTCCCCAGTATGAATTCTCTGATGTACAACAAGGTCTGACTTCTGGGAAAAGGCCTTTCCACATTCAGCACATATGTAAGGTTTCTCTCCTGTATGAATTCGCTGATGTCCAATGAGATGTGACTGCTGACAGAAGGCTTTTCCACATTCACTGCATTTATAGGGTTTCTCTCCAGTGTGTGTTCTCTGATGTATGATGAGCTGTGACTTCCGGGAGAATGTCTTCCCACATTCAGTACATTCATAGGGTTTCTCCCCAGTATGAATTATCTGATGTATAATGAGTTCTGACTTCCTGCTGAAGGCTTCCCCACATTGAGCACATTTGTAGGGTTTCTCACCAGTGTGAATTCTTTTATGTATAATGAGGTGGGACTTCTCACAGAAGGCTTTCCCACATTCAGTACACTCATATGGCTTCTCTCCAGTATGAGCTCTATGATGTATAATAAGCTGCGATTTCTGGGAGAAGGCCTTCGCACATTCGCTACATTCATATGGTTTTTCCCCAGAGTGAACTCTCTGATGTATAATGAGGGATGATTTCTGAGAGAAGGATTTTCCACATGTACTGCAATCATAAGGTTTCTCTCCGGTATGAATTCTTTGATGTATAATGAGTTGTGACTTTTTGAGAAAGGACTTTCCACATTCAATACATAAACAGGTCTTCTCCCCAGTTTCAACATTTGCATACTGAGCAAGAGATTGCTTATTGCTGAGAATCTTTCCACACTGAGTACCTTCACAGTGTTTCACTCCATTATGAATTTTCTCGTGCTTAGAATAGAAAGAACTGTAGTTAACTGTTCTCCCACATCCAAAATTCTCATCAATGCTTTTTCTTGCATAACTCCTGTGACAACTGAGTAAGTTCATATTAGGTTTCAAGCTCTTTTCAAATGAATCACACTTATATGGTCTTTGTTTTGAAGTATCTAGGTCTGTAGAGTCATGAAACATTTTTCCAAATGCATTATATGGGTGGCCTGACTCTTCAGTAATTGTTTTGTTGTTCATGACTGTGACTTGCCTGACAAATTTGTCTTGGTTTTTCTGATCTTTCTCCAGCTGGTCCTCACCTTGCCAGACTTTTAAAATGGAGTACAATGAATGATCTGCTGTGACACATTCCAGTATCTCCTTATGGAAGAAGACATCTCTAAATATATCCAGTTGAGGGATGTCATGTCTACTCTCCCTGTCTGAAAAAATAAAGAGATAAAATAAAACAGATGTTTGAAAAAGACTTAGTAGAAGACACAAGAGGTAGAACAAGTGAATGATCTAGTATAGTCCAGGAACACAATGAATTGAGAGGGGGTCAGGCTATTTAAAACAAAATAAAACATATAAGTTTATCAAGTGAATAAGTAAAGACGAATGTTACTTCTGATATTTATGGTATGAGGTAGTCACAGAATTCCCCTCCTCAGAAAACAAGTATAAAATTGCATAAAATGGTTTTAAAAACAACCAATTCAGAGCATTGGAAAACTACAAAGGCAGGCCACAGTTGAAAAATGTTTACTCATCAAATACTGTTATTTCAGTGGATAAGAAAGTGGAGTTTATGGTATTTTTTCCTAGGGTTTTCCCATTTCCCACCACTAGTTCATGTGGCATTAATAGACAAAGGTGAAAAACTCAGTTTGACACTGATGGTAGAGCAGCTAAATATTTAATAAGGAGAATCTGGAAGTAAAAGAGTCATAAAAGAACTGAGATAATAAATTCTTCATATGTCCCCACCTTGATGCTAAAATGTTTGTGCATGGAGACCCTAGAGAGCCTAGCAACAACCAAAAACCTAGGGAGACTTCCAGACTTGCTTAAAACATAACCCACACAAAATGTAGGCATCAATGTATGGAAGCTTCACTGGCTTTAGATGTCTAATAAAGCCTCTGGCCAAATCACTAGCTCATCTCTATTTTAGGTAGATGCAGGGAAGTTCCTTAGGAGCCAGGATTTAAAATATAAAATAAATACATATTTAAAAAAGCACAGACATCATCAGTGGCACACTATGGAGAAAGGATATGTCATGGTTTGACTCCCCCAAGTAAGTTAATTTTGTCTAAAATAAAAACAGGTACTATCAGAAGAACAAGAAAAATCCAGAGACACTACAATATACTGTCTACAGTGTACAGCTTTCAACCAAAAATTATTATATATGTAAAGAAACAGGAAAATGTAACCCATACACAGGAACAAAATCAATCAATAGAAATGCTTCAAGTGGGTGCAGATGTTGGATTTAGTGGACACAGTCTTCAAAGAATCCACTGTAAACATATTCAAATAATTACAGAAAAATATGCTAAGGAATGAGTAAACAAGTAGGCAATTTCAAAAGAGAAAAAAGCAAAACAAAACAAAGAGGTAGTAAAGAGGAAATCTTGAGAGTAATGGAATTGTTCTATATCATGATTGTGAGAGTAAATTAAATGACTCTAGGCCATTATCAAAATTTAAAGAAAGAGTAAACTTTATTTTATGTAAACTTAAATTAAAAAAATAAAAGAACCAAATAGAAATTCTAAGGTTGAAATAAAAATTTCACCAGATGGGCTCATTAGTAGATTTGAGAGGGCAGAAGACAAAATCAGAATCAGTAAACTTGAAGCTCTATCACCAGAAATCATCCAATCCAAAGAACAAAAAGAAAAAATATTTAAGAAAAATAAGCGGAATATCAGAGATCTGTGGAAGAATATTAAGTATTCCAGCATGTGTGTAATTGGAGTGCCAGAAAGATGGGAAAGGGGTAGAAAAGGTATTCAAAGAAATAATGTCTGAAATATTACCAAATTTGGTAGAAAACATTAACATACAGATCCAAGAACTCAACATACTACAGATGGGATACCTATACACTGAAATACAGCATAGTTAAGTTGCTGAAAAATAAAGACAAAGAAAATCTTGAAAGCAGCAAGAGAAAAATGATGCATCATACATAGGAGAATAATAGAATTACCAGTTGACTTTTCAACAACAACAAAAAATGGAGGCCAGGAAACACTGGAATAACACATTAAATGTGGCACAAGAAAATAACTTGTTGACCAAGAATTCTATATTCAATGAAACTTTCCCTTAAAAATGATGACAAAATGAAGACATTTACATATAAACAAAAATCTGTTGCCAGCAGAACAGATCTACCATCTGGCTGAAGATCAAAGACAACTCAAATGCATAGGACATTAAATTTTTAATAATATGTAAGTGCTGTGGTTTGACTGTCTTCCAAAGTTCATGTGTTGGAAACTTAATCTCCAATGCAACAGTGTTGAGAGGTGGGAACTTTAAGAGGTGATTAGGTCATGAGGACGCTGCCCTCATGAATGGATTAATGCTGTTATTGCATGAGTGGGTTGGTTATCATGGAGGTGGGTTCCTGATAAAATGGTGAGCTTGGCCTCCTTCCCTTCCCTCTCTCTCATGCACTCTGTTGCTCTTCTGCCTTCTGCCATGGGATGATGCAGCATTACGGCCCTTGCCATATGCCAGAGCAATGCTATTGGACTTCCCAGCCTCCAGAATAGTGGGCCAAATAAATTTCTGTTCATTATAAATTACCCAGACTGTTATAACAGCAGATAATGGACTAAGATAGTGGGTAAAGATAACATATTTGAATATGTACACTTATTCCTCTTCCTGTCTAGTGTTTTTAAAAAGACTTTTTAAAGCAAATATAATAAAATTGTATTATCAAATTTATGACAAATATAATATGTGTGACTACAAAAGAATAAAGTAGCACAAGGTGGTTGGAAAGGGTGGAGAATGGAGCTATGCTAGTGCAAAGTTTCTATATTTTGCTAGGGGAAAAAAGCAGTATTAACTTGAAGTAGACTATAGGAAGTTAATGATTATATTGTAGTGCCTAGAGAAACATTCCCCTCACACACACACAAAAAGACAAAAGACAATTCCAGAGAAATACATAAAAAAAAAGAAGAATTAAAATGGTATACTAAAAAATATTTTTTTAACACAAAAGGACACAGCAAAAGAAGAAAGACCAAAAATAGATTAAACAAATAGCAAATGGAAAGCATAAATCAAATCAAATCAATAGTTACATTAACTTGGAATGCAATAATACTCCAAACTAATTGATCAACACTTATGTGCACATATGGAAATAACATTCACCGGAAATCAAGCAGGTGGGAGGGGGAAGAGGGGATAGGTAAATTCACACCTAACGGGTACAATGCACACTATCTGGGTGATGGGCACACTTATAACTTTGACTCAAATGGAACAAAAGCAATTTATGTAACCAAAGCATTTGTACCCCCATAATATTATGAAATTTAAAAAAATAATACTCCAATCAAAAGACAGAAATTGTTGACCAGATAAAACAGTAAGAACCAACTATATGTTGTCTAAAAAACATTAGATTTAAACTCAAGGACAAATAGGTTGAAAATAAAGGGATGGGAAAAGACACCATGTAAATTGTGAGAGAGCTGTAGTAGCTATTTAATATCAGACAATATAGACTTCAAGACAACAAATATTATTAGAAACAAAGAGGAATATTTCAAAGGATGTTGCCAAAGGATCAATACAGTAAGAATGTATAACAATTATAAGTATATGTGCACCTAAGAACAAAGCCCCACAACACATGCAGCCAAAACTGACAAAAATAAAAGAAAAAATAAGACAAACTAACAATTACAGCTAGAGATTTCAACACTTCTCTCACCATTATTTATAAAAGAAGTAAACAAAAAAATAAATAAATACCAACCAACCTGACCTGATCAATATCTATAGACACCTATCCAATAACAACAAAATACACATTCATTTCAATGCACATGGAATATTAATCAGAATAGACTATATACTGGGCTTCAAAACAAGTTGCCATAATTCTATAAGGATAGAAATCATACAGTGTATATTTTCCAACCATAATGGAATTAAATTAGATATCAATAACAAAAAGAAATCTGGGAAATTCCCCCAAATATTGGTAAATTAAACAACACACTTATCAATAATTTATGTGTCAAAGAGGAAGTCAAGAGAGGAATTAGAAAGTAATTTGAATTTAATGAAAATGAAAGCACAAAATATCAAAATTTGTGGAGTACAGCTAAAGCAGTGCTTAGAGAAAAAATTATATACTGGTATTCCTCACTTTGCACAATTCTGACATGCAGGAATTTCAGTTACCAAAGTTTAGTTAAATAACACAAGCCTGCCAACAACACGGTTCAAACTTCAATACCATGATATACTTTCTGTGAATAATAATATAAAGCACAAACTTTATTGCTAGCTCTTCAGTCCACAATTCAAATCACTACGCAAATAACAGATATACATCATGATCGGTGACCAATCATTTCACTCCTTTCAAAGTCTGTTGTGATGATTAAGTGCACAGCTGTTATCCAGTGTGTTCACAGACAGCAAGGTGTGTTTATATTTTCTCCTTGCCGCCCACTCAGTGATAAGCCCACGTGACATTTTACAAAAATGGACAATAAAAAGAGGGAATTAGACAACAAAGATGAAAATTCAACAAAGAAACAACATTAACAATACTGTATGTGAGTAGAAAATAGCAAACCATGGAAATGTCACTGCTGCTACTCAAGAGATTTTAGAAATACAGCTGGAGGAACTTAGTGAAGGCAAACTTATCAACATAAATGTAGAAAGTGGTTGTGATAAAAAGGATAAAGATACTCCATAGAAAGTGATGTCATCAAAACCCTTCACATTAAGAAACTCTTAGACATATTTTACAACATTGAAAGCACAAAGGATAAAATGTTGGAATGGATCCAAACTTTAAAAAGAGTATGATAACTTGCCAAGGCATAGACTACACGCTTATTCCGTATCATAAGTTATACAATAAGATGGCAAGCAGTGTTCAAACTACTCTTCATAAGTTGTTTGAAAAAAAAAAAACATATTCCAAATGCTGCCAATGTTTTAAATTTCAGGGTAATAAATAAGTATTAGTTTTATGCTATTTTCATTTCCCTATACCTTTCTAACCAACAGTAAGATAGTTTTTATTGTTTTGAAAAAAATTCTTAAAGGTCACAAAACAATTGTAATTTTTCCTACTGATTATGAAGATTACTTTACAAAGTTTTAGCTCCCACAGTCATTTTTATGGGCCCTCACTACCATACCATAGGAAGACTATCTGTATTTACATGCTTGTATTAGACAACAAATAATGTCTCAAATCAATGATGTAAGCTTCAAATTTAAGAAGCTATAAAAGAAGAGCAAATTAAACCCCAAATAAGTAGAAGACAGGAAAAAAATCAAGATCAGAGAGGAAATCAATGAAATAGAAAATGGACAAACAAGAGAGAAAAATCAGTGAGATCAAAACCTAGTTATTTTTTAATATTAATGAAATTGATATGTTTTAGCTAGTAGAGAAGAAAAAAGAGAGAAGATATAAAGTAGCAATATTAGGAATGAAAGAACATTTCTAGAGATCCTATAAACACAAAAGAACAATAAGGGAATATTTTTATGCCAATGAATTTGACAATTTAGATGAAATAAAAAAAATTCCTTGAAAGATACAAATTGCCAAAACTGACTCAAGAAAAAGTAGATAAGTTGAATAGGTTCATATCAAGGAAAGAACTTAGTAAATAAAAACCTTCCCACAAATAAAAGTCCATACCCAGACTGCTGAAGTCTATTACTGTTAATAAACCATACCATAAGTATAATAGCTTTTCTGGGTTGTATGAGTCCTTCTAGCAAATCATCAAACCTGATGGTGGTCTTGCAGATCCCTACACAACTAGCAAATCCAGCAGCATACAAAAATAGTTATACACCATGACTGAGTGGGATTTGTCCAGGAATATAAAGTTAGTTTAATATCTAAAAATCAATTAATTAAAAATCAGTAATATACCATATAAATAGATCATCTCAATAGAGGCAGAAAAATGCATTTGTCAAAATCCAACATATTTTCAACAAACTAGAAACAGAAGGGAACTTCCTCAACCTGATAAAGTGCATTTAGGAAAAACTTACAGCTAGTATCATACTTAATGGTGAGAGACTATTTGTTTCCCCATATGATCAGGAACAAGACAAGAATGTACACTCTCTCTGTTCTATTTAACATTGTACTGGAGGTTCTAGGCAGGGCAATTAGGCAAGAAAAAGAAATAAAAGGTATCCAATATGGAAAGGAATATTTAAAAGCGATCAACTAAGAAACCATTAGAACTAATAAGTGAGTTTAATTAGGTTCAAGATACCAGATCAATACACAAAAACCAATTATATTTCTATACATTTGCAATGAACAATCTGAAAATGAAATGAAAGAAACAATTCCATTTATAATAGCATCAAATAGAATAACACAACTTATACTCTGAAAACCACAAAACATTGTTGGAAGAACTAAAGAAGATCTAAACAAATGGAAAAACATCTTGCATTCATGGATCAAAAGACTTAATATTGTTAAGATGGTGAAAACTCCTCAAATTGATCTATAGATGCAATGCAATCCATATCAGAATCCAAAGGGATTTGTAGAAATTGACATGCTGATTCTGAAATTCACATGGAATTGCAAGGACCTTGAGCAGCCAAGGGTTTTGAGCAGACAAAACAATCTTGAAAAAGAACAAAGTTTAAGGAATGACACGTTTCAATTTCAAAACTTACTATAAACAACAGTAATCAAGAGAGTGTGGTATTGGCATAAGGATAGATATATAGATCAATAGACTAGTATTAGGAGTCCAGATAAAAAACCTTACATTTATGGTCAATTGATTTTTGACAAGGGTGCCAAGACCATTCAATAGGGAAAGAATAGTCTTTTCAAAAAATGGTACTGAAATAACTGGATAGCTACATGCAAAAGAATGAAGTTGGAACCTCACCTTACACCATATGCAAAAATTAACACAAAGTAGATCAAAGACCTAAATGTAACAGCTAAAGCTATAAAACTCTTAGAAAAAAACCATAGGAGTAAATCTTCATGACCTTAAATTTGGAAATGGATTCTTAGACATGACAGCAAAAGCACGGGCAACAAAAATAAATAAATAAATAAATGGATGTCATCAAAATTATAAACTCTTGTGCTTCAAAGGACATTATTAAGAAAGTGAAAAGACAACCCACAGATGGGAGAAAGTATTTGCAAGTAATACATCTGATAAGGAACTTATATCTAGAATATACAAAGAATTTTCATAACTCAATAATAAAAAGACAAATAACCCAATTCAAAGATGGGCAAAGGATCTGAATAGACATTCTCCAAAGAAGGTATAAAAATTGCTAATAAGCACATGAAATGATGTTCATCATCAGAGAACTGCAAATCAAAACGACAATAAGATACCACTTCACATCCATTATCATAGCTAGAAACAAAACATCAAATCATAACAAGTGTTGGCAAGGAAGTGAAAAAATTGGTACCCTCATACACTGCTGGGGGAAATATAAAATGGAGCAGACACTTTTTGAAAACATCTAGCAGTTCCTCAAATGGTTAAATATAGAATTATTATATAACCCAGCAATTCCAGTCCTAGGTATGTACCAAAGAAAAAATAAAACTTGTGGCCACATCAAAACTTGTACATGAATGTTTATAGCAGCATTATTCATAATAGCCAAACAGAAACAACTCAGATGTCCATCAACTGATGGATGGATAAACAAAACGTGGTATGTCAGTACAATGGAATGTTATTTGGCCAAAAAAGGAATGAAGTGCTGATACACGCTACCATGTGGATGAACCTTGCAAATATCATATTAAGTAAAAGAAGCCAGTCGCAAAATACCACATATTGTATGATTCCATTTATAAGAAATGTCCAGAACAGGCAAATCTGCAGAGACAGAGAGCAGATTAGTGGTTGCTAAGGGCTGTGGGGAAAGCGAAGAGAGGGTGATAGCTAAAGGGTACAGGTTTTCTTCTTGAGGTGATGAAAATATTCATCCGTATACTCAACCGTCTGCATCCACACTGTGTATTCCACTATCTCCCAATAATTATCTCTTATTGAAGCCTAGTGAGCCTAGAAAATTTCTGCCAGAAAAGCCATGTTGATTCCTAACTCTAAGGATTTGTATTAATACATGTGCTCCCTCCTAGAGCTTGCCTTCACCCTTCTCTTTCTGCCTAACCCACACTTAAGATATGACTCAGAGCAGCAGACATATGCTCTGAAAAATGTCTTCTTAAATTCTGCCGCATCTCTTTAGTCTGTAGTTTTCATTGAACTCCTAAAACAGTAACTATATCTGACATGTAATTTTATATAGCCATCAATCTTGATGACTTGCCTTTTCATGTACAACCTATGCTCCTGAAAGGCATTTGCCTCCTGTTGCCTTTGAATTTCTTTTAGAAAGGCATTACAGATACAATTGTTGAGTGGATCAATAAGAAATACCACCATTAATGAATTAATTGTTGAATGCCTACTACATGCTTCAGCACAGAAAGAGGAAGGAATAGTAGATATCAATCTGAGTGCAGATTTAAGCCTCAGCCACCAGCCAATTAAAAAACAAAATAAACTTCCCTTTTCTCCCATCTGCCAGATTTTCACCTGGATAGATCCAATTTGGTATGTCTTTCTTTATGATCCATGGCTCTTCTCCTTGTTCCAACTTGGAGATAACATCTGGTTTGGAAACTGGATACCCTATTATAGAGAGATCATAAAGGAATTGGGTTGACTACACTGAAGAAAGAAAAGAAAGCAGTTTCAGGAGCCCACACTAAAGCTGTCCAGGTGGCCCTCAGCAAAGTAATGACCTTCGCTAGAGAGGGGAAAGAGAGCACAAAGTGTTACATATGTCAGGAACCACCCAACTCAATCTAATGAGAAGGGACAGGCACTGGACTGGACAACTCTGAGTAGTGCGGGAAGCTATCCTCACCCACTGAGACCAGGTGGCTGTAGGTCTCCAGCATCACATCCCTGTACAGCATCCTCTGAGCAGGGTCCAGTTGCTGCCACTCCTCCTGGGTGAAGTCCACAGCCACGTCCTTGAAGGATACTAACCCCTGTAACAGCACATCCTGTTCAATCTGAACTGATCGTTCTCATCATCTCTATGGTAGTATGTAAAACCATACACCCAGTTCTACATTATGTCTTTTGAGAAAACTAATGTATAGCAAAAAAGGGTCAGATACATCAGGAGAACATAGGAGCAAAAAGAGACCTAATCACACATGGGAATTTGTCATTTCTAATAAGTAAATTATTCAACAAATGGTATTGGGAAAATTAGATAGCCAATCAGGAAAAGCTGAGACTTTACATTTTAAAAACAATAGAATCAGTAATTTCCAGATGGGAAAAAAATCTAAACATCACAAATTATTAATACGGATACCCCAAGAGGAAGGAGGAAGCTAAAGGCCCTTTCATTCTATAGTTTTTACCTTTTTATATTGTTTAAAATATTTACACCAAGTATACATAATTTGGGTGAGGAAAAAAATAGTAAAATGACTTTATAAATTAAAGAGCAGAGAAAGAAGCGGTCTTCAGTTGAGGAACAGACCCACAAACCCTGAGACCGTAGCAAAAGCTCTGGAAAATCAGAGACCTGATCTCCAAGCCTTTGCCAGTGAATTATAACTAAAGAATTACCTATTTCAGTGAAATATTTACTTTGGAGACCAATGAACACTCATCATTCCATCTTATCTAGGTGTTGCCCCTGGATAAACTGTACCATAGGAAGTCTTTAGTTCCCTAAAGAACAATGCTTAGGGAGTTCAGCTCTAACATTATGACAGCTGAAAGAAATAGTTTAAGACACAACCACAAAAACATCTACTGATACACTTATATAGGAGTATAGGTAAGGATATCACCTATAGGAGGACCCCCTAAAATAAATTTCTTTTAGTCCTAATGGCAGGAAATATGTTCTTCTCATTGAAAATTCAGCTGATTTCTCTTTGTGGAGAATGTAAATCATGTATATCATGTCCTCTACCTTTCCACTGTGGCTGCTAGAAAGATCAGACAAATTTATACTTTAATTTATATGTTTATATAAAATATATGTTTATATAAAATTTATATGTTTATATAAAATATAAACATATAAATATAATATACTATTTATAAAACAAATATATATAAAAATAAATTTGTACTCTAGTTTAATAGTTTATATGATTTAAAACCACATAATCTGCATATTAAATAGCAGCTCTTTCCAAGTCTTTATCTTTTGTTCTCTCCATTTTCCTAATCTTAATTTTTAGCTTTCTATACTTTTCCATTTGATTGTATAGAAACCAAGTACAAAATAAACAAGCACCTCACCTGAGACTTGATCATTTTCTACTTCTCTTCCAATAGGGCAGAGGTCCGAGGAATCAGGGCTGGGAGACAGAATGGAGTTTCCAAAGGCCAGAACTGACATTCACCAGTTCAGAAACAACCACCACCAAAGTCAAGTGGACAACAGGCCATCCTGTGGGATAAGGTCATTTGAGCCTTACAGAAGTGTCAGCAGACACCATGTGAAGGAGGCATCAAACTTTAGTGCTTTTGTGACTATTATATAATCACACAGAACTTGGGACAAGGTGTATTTTTAATTGGAGAAATGCAAAGATATGTTTTCTGTGGATTTACAAACACTTAATTGTTCCCCTTTGAATCAGCAATTCTATTCTATTTGAAGTTCTATTTGTAGAACTCTATCTTAAGACAATAATCATGGATATCATTGATATAAATATACATGTGTAAAGATTTAACTGCTGATGGAGCAGTTTGCTGGCAATAAGAATAGGAATGACTAAGTGGAAAACTAAGGAATGCATTCCATCCCATATTCTCTATAGCCTACAAGATCCTAAGAGTCTGTTATGGACTGAATATCCCTCCAAATTTCAAGCTGAAATTCTAACTCCCAATATGATGGTACTAGAAGGTGGGGTCTATTGGGAGGTAATTAGGTCATTAGATTAGAGCCCTTATGAATAGGATTAGTGCCCTTATAAAAGGAGACAGGAGAGAGATGATTTGTCTTTTGGCCATGTGAGGGCACAGTGCAATGTCTATAAACCAGGAAGAGTTCCCTCACCAGACACTGGACTTGCTGGTACCTTGATCTTGAACTTCCCTGCCTCCAGAACTGTAAGAAATAAATATTTGTTGTTTAAGCCACTCTATCTGTGGTATCCTTTTATAGCAGCCCAAACTGACTAAGATAAGCTCTTTTATATTTTACCCCAACCCAGCAAATTCTCTTGCCAAATCAATATTTATGGAATAAAACTGTTGATTTTTAATATTTTTTTGTTTAAATTTTTATTGCTGATTTTCAACAGTGCAGTTGTCTATATAAAAAAATAATGATAGGTTGGAACCACTGATAAATCAGAATATACCACATTTCAGGAAGGTACTTAGCTGGTAAACTCTTCTCAGTCTGGGATGGGTAAGGCAGACAGGCCTGAACTCATTCAGAGGAAGCGAGGGATCCCACGATAGGGAAATTGTTCATAAGTGATATCCCAGGGTTTGTTAAAATAAACCTAGAAGAAACAATCAAATAGTCACAATTGTGTCTGGACACCCAATCCTGCATCAAGTAAATAGTAGGTGTTCCATAAATATTTGTTAAATAGAAGGTAGAATAATTTCAATAAATTTAGGAAGAAGCAGGGCTGAAACTAGACCTTTCATAATGAGAAACAGAAAATGCAGCCCCTGACATCTGAGAGCTGGCCTAGCACTCTCCTATTAACATAAACAATTACACTGAACATCAACATCAGACAAGGCCACTTTGTGACCAGGATGAATCAAGGCAAAAACTAGACCACTCTGAAATTATGTCTGAACACAGACAAAACATCAACACTGTTCAATCCAGAAAGTACTACACATCCCCCCTTTCCCCTTTGATCTGCTACTGTTTTACCTATTACAGCTTTAGCTTCAGTCTAGTTTTTCCTGATTCTAAATAAGATTTATTAAAATCCCTTGCTTTTTAAATAAAAATCACTGAATTACCCTGCTTCCTAACAGCATCCAATCCAGAGGAAGTCTCACTTCCTTAACCGCTCCCTAAAATCACATAACACAACACTAACCCTATAAGAAGTACTTTCTAACAGACTGTTACTGATACGTATACACCCAACAGTTCCCATGGTGTGCGTTCCTCGCTGCAAGAGTAATAAACCTAATTTATCCAATTACAGGGTGCTCCTGGTGGCCGTTGGCTAAGGGAATTGACAATAATAATCCCATTCTTTTATATTTGTTTGGTCCTGCCTTCAAAGGATGTTTTCTTCTGTGAGGGCATGAGGGACCAGGGGAGATGGTGGTTTGAGAAAACTTCTGAAGGTCTTCAACTAGAGGGTGGTCTGTTACCTGCAGAGATTGTGACGTGAACTGGGACTGAACTTTATCAGCCCCTGGCCTCATTAATGACTTCAAAATCACTGAATCTGAGGGTCCAGAAATCTCAAACCCTACAGAACACATCCACTCTCACCCCCATCACAGCACTGGCCCACACGGATACCCCCATCGCTCAGCGTGCAGACCCTGCATCTCTGACCCAGAGATCATACAGCTCTCCCTAATACTGATCCCCACACGTCCCCAACACTCACCCCAGAAACTTCCCATCACTGACCTCACAGACCTCCAATCCCAATCCCAGACTGCCCCACGACTCAACCCACAAGTCCCGCTTCTGGCCCCCATAGCTCGAATATCAGGTCCCGAAACACCCATCACGGCTTAATGGGGACGGCTGTGACATCCATATTGGCGAACTCCCCCACTCCCTGTTGGTGAGCAAAGCGCCGGGCTCCCGAGGCAGCGCTGTTCCGTAGCAGGCGGTTCTGCCCATTCCGCATTTTGGGCGGCTTTGTTCAGGAGGCAATATGGCTGCACCCTGGCGCTGTTTCCGTACGGGAGCCGCCATCGTGAGAGCCCGTTCGGTTCCGTACAGGCAGAGGGACTGGGACTGAGGCTGTACCACCGTGGCAGCGAAGGAAGGGGAAGATGGTGGAAAGGAGAACTAAGACAAACCAGTAAGGTGCACACTTTTGCAGAGATATTTTACAGGGGGGTTGAGGAAGAAGTTGGAGTGATACAGTCCTCTATTGGGAGGGTGGTTTAGGAGAAAGAGGAGGAATTTGGAATGGTACAATATTTCCATTGGCGATTCTACTTCAACGTGTTTGTAAATGGTCCAGCCCTCTTCCGGGAGGTTCCAGTGTGGGAGACCGGGGCCAAAGAGGAGGGAGTGCTCAGTCACTACACTGTACAGTAATAAGTTGTACGAGCCGACTGGAAAAAAAAAAAAAGGAAGAAAATTGAGTTACAGGAAAGAGGAGACAGGCATAGAATAAAGGAGAAAGTGAGGCAATAAGAAAGTACGGGACAAGACATACAAGACGTAGAACAGAGAATAGGAAACGAAGGGACTACGAGTGAGAGACTGGGGACAGGCGAGGTGCAATGAAGGAGCGGGGAGAAGGAGGGAGATGGGGCGCCTGAGAGGAGGAGGACCCTGACGGAATGGAAGGGGGACACTGCGGTTGGGTGAGGTTGGGTGATCCACCGTCCCGATTTGCCTGAAACTGTCCCAAGATCAGTAGTTAAATCCTGTGTGCCAGGAAATCCCTCCCTGAGATTTCTGAATTCCTAGATTTCCGGGATGAGTGGGGAAAGTTGGAGGGAAAACTCACGCAGTGACCCCAAAAGTAGGGCTGAAAGAACAGTTTTTATTGTCAAGTGGATAAGGCATAGATTTTGTGCCTTCCCTAGTCGCTATTGCTGTTTTTTCCCCTGACACCTGATGTTGGTGACCATGGTTTGCAGTTTACAATAATGGATTATCCGTTGTTACGTCACTCCAGAGTGTTGGGTTTTAAGTGTGTGACTTATGTGCACTGCAATCGTAAGCATTAACAATCACTCTGACGTGGATTAACGGTTGTGTTTTGTACCGATTGTAGTGCTAGTTTCGTTTTTGACATTGTAAATATTGTGACCATGTTTTCTAAGAGTTCAAATAATAAAAATGAATATCATAATATCAACGCCAGCATGATCCAGACATCCAGGAAAGGCATTTATTTTAATGACATCTGTAAACGTATACAAGTGGATTACAGAGGTAAAGAACTAAAATAGAGCATACCGCACAATACGCAAAAAAGATTTTGGGATTGGGCATAGTGATGAAGGGGATGTGAAAGCACCTATGGAGACTGAATCTTACAAGTCTGGGATCAGACAGGCAAGTACTTCAAATAAATAAAAAGGTTTTCCTCTCCCAAAAAGACACCAAGGCTGAGTTGAAAATAGTGGCTGCTGAATTAACTTGGGCAGACCACACAAATATTTATGATGACATAGTTCCTTTCATTGTTATAACAAACTGAATAGAGTAACATTTCCTAATTCAGGTGTTACAACTAAAATGTCCTGAACAAAAGGAGAAATTTTGACAACAAATATCTTGGCCTCTTACAGTATAGAGCCAATCCTGCTTTCAACAGTGTATCAGGTCTTCTTTTCTTATAATGTTTTTGTCTGGCTTTAGTATCAGCATAATACTGGCCTCATATTAATAGAATGAGTTAGGAAGTGTTCCTTCCACTTCAATTTTTTGGAAGTTTGAGAAAGGTGGTATTAGTTCTTTAAATGTTTGATAGAATTCACCAGTGAAGCCATCAGGTCCAGAGCTTTTCTCTTTTTAAAAGTTTTATTTTTAATTGACAAATAATAATTGTATATACTTATGGGGTACAGTGTGATGTTATAATACATGTATACATTGTGTAATGATTAAATCAGGCTAAATAATATATCCATAACCTCACAGACTTATCATTTCTTTGTGGTGAGAACATTTAAAATCTACTCCTTAGCAATTTTGAAATATACAATTTTTAAAAAACCAATATATCTAGTGATATATCAAATCATGACATCAAATTCCCCATGCTCTTAGCACTTGAATTTGGAAATTGAAGTTTCAAATCATCTTCTTCATTTTTATGAAGGTTTTGATGAAACTAAACATAAAACAGAAAGTTGTTGATTGATATTTTGTCCAAATATAACCTAGACTTTGCCCATCTATATACATACATGTTCAGCAGACATTGCAAATGGAAATGTCAGCAAATTAGATTTACTCTGTAAACTTCTTACCAAATAAAAAAAGATCTTACCTACTAAAAGTCTTGCACACCTTATATACAACATTGTTTAAAAGGATGTATTTTGCTTACCTGTGATATTGAGGCATTCATAATGAAAGTTTTACTCATTTTTAAGTTTTCTCAAAATGTGCAGAAGCACTTACTGAGATTTTCTACTTTATACAACTGGAAAGAGATTGCCTCCTTATAAGTGTGCCTGCAAGATGGTGATCATTGTTGCTAGTCATAGAAAAGATGTTAAAATATTGGCCTGTCATAAAACCATATTTTTAAAGTATGGGACAAGAATAATGTTCTCTAATTTGGAAATACACTGAGGATGATAATGGAGAAGAGGATTACATTACAACAAATTTTTATACTGTTTCTCCAAAAACTGATGATCTTTGAAGAGACCATAAGAAGCCTAGAAAAGGATGAACTGACTGCACCTGGGTTGTTCGACGTTCTCTGTAGGTTGTGACAAAACTGCATGGAGCAGAAAAGTGACTTTTTAGAAATAAGACTACTTCAGAACTCAAAATATGTCATCAGAAAAGGGCAGCAAGTTAAAAAAGACTTTATTACAGTTGACCCTTAAACAACCTGTGGGTTGGGGGCACTACCCTCCATCCCCTGCACAGTCAAAAATCCCCTTATAAGTTTTGACTCCCCAAAAACTTAACTCCTAATAGCCTGCTGTTGACCAAAAGCCTTACTGCTAACATAAACAGCTGATTAGCATATATTTTATATGTTGTAGGTATCATATACTGTCCTCTTACAATAAAGTAAGCTGGAGAAAAGAAAATGTTATTATGAGCATAAGAAAAAGAAAATATATTTACAGTACTGTACTATATTGATACTGTAAGTTTACATTGTCTGTTTACAAGATAAGTCCTCTGTCTGAAATGGTCGGCAATCACAGCAGCAGACCTCACTCTACAGTATATATCAAGCAATTTAACTTTTTCTTGTAATGTCATCACTTTTCTCTGCTTCTTGGGAGCACTTCCTGCATCACTAGTAGCACTTCGTGTGGGTCCCATGGTGTTATTCAAGGTTTATGGTATTGCACTAAATATGACAAAAAATACATCAGAACTTTTTACTGCAATACACAATTTACCAGAGAGAGGAACTGCTCATGTGGAGATGATTAGCATCACATAGTGTTTTAAATGAATACTTGCAACACTTAATTAAGCTCACCGCAAAAACAACAGGTGACTATGAAATTATTACAGTAACACAGTATTACTACAGTTAATTTTATGCAGTTCAGATTTAATGCTGTTATCTTTACATTTGTTTACATTTCTCTCAACTGTGAATGGTGCCATGTACAATCTGTGTGTGCAAAAGTTTTGATAAATTTGAATTTTTTATGATAGGTTTGTGTATATTTTATGGTAGTAAATGATAAAATAGATTAGTTTCTACATATATTTTATGCATTAATGACATACCTAACTTTTTCTTAATTTTTTTGATATTTCTAGGCTATGTGGTTCACCTACGAGTTTTTTTCAAATTGTTGTAAATCTCCAAAAAATATTCCAATATATTTATTGAAAAAAATCCGTATGTAAGTGGACTTGCATAGTTCAAACCTGTGTTGTTCAAGGGTCAACTGTAACTTATTTACTGAAACTGTAACTTGTTTAGAATCCAACATTAATCTCACAAATTCAAATTACCTCTGTGCTATAATATAGTTTTCATTGAAAAAGAGAGGTTTAATTTATGCAGATATTTAATGTGCTTCAGAGTGTTTAATAATAATAGACATTTTAGATATGGATAATCTACATGTTAAATTTATAGATGCAAAATGTATGAATCACAAACAGCTAGTATGCCCCCCCCCCAAAAAAAATCCTGTAGATACAAAGTGGATGAACGTTTTTAGTGACCTGGAAAGTAATTTCTACAAGTCTTAAAAACCTGTTTGCTATAGTTTGAATGTGTCCCCCAAAGTTCACATGTTGGAAACTTAATTCCCAATGCAACAGTGTTAAGAGGTGGTATCTTAAAGAAGTCATTAGGTGATAAGGGCTTCTCCTTTGCCCCCCTTCTGCCATGGGATGACACAGCAAGAAGGCACTTGCCAGATGCAGTACCTTGATCTTGGACTTCCAAGCTTCCAGAACCAAGAGCCAATAAATTTCCATTTATTATAAATAACCCACTCTGTGGTATTCTGTTACAATAGAACAAAATGTGGATTTAAAAACAATAGAGCTGCAAGTCACTGGATTTTATTTGATTGATTTCAATTTAACCACTAGATAAAAGAAAAGGATGTCCCAAATGCTACAGATAATTCAGATATCATAGCCTCCCTAACACTCTTTTGGTTACTATTTGGAGGAAATATCATTTTCCATCCTTTCCCTTCCAACTGATTTGAGTCTTTGGATCTAAGGCAGCATATAATTGTAGTTAGCACCTAGTTCATGATTTGTTTTTTATGCATTTTGCCAATCTGTCTTTTAATTGGTGAGTTTAATCCATTTACATTTAAAGTGATTACTGATAAGAACTTCCTGTTACAATTTTGCTATTTGTTTCTATAGGTCATATAAAAACTCAATGCTGCCTTATCCATTTTTTAACTGACTAAAAATTGTATATATTTATAGTGTACAACATGATGTTTTGAAATATGTATACATTGTGGAATTACTAAATCAAGCTAATCAACATATGTATTACCACACATATTTATTTTTTGTGGTGAATACACTTGAAATCTTCTCTCATGTATATTGTATATTTTCAAGTATACATTACATTGTTATTAACTACAGTCACCACGATATACAATAGATCTTTTGAACTTATTCCTCCTGTGTAACTGAAATTTTGTATCCTTTGACCAACATCGCTCCAATCCCCTGCCACCCATCTCCCCAGACCCTGGTAATTACCATTCTATTCTCTGCTTCTATGAGTCTGACTTTTTTAGATTTTACATATGAGACCATGTTGTATTTGTCTTCCTGTGTCTGGCTTATTTCACTTAACACAAATGATGTCATCAAGTTTCATCCATGTTGTTGAAAATAACAGGATTTCCTTTTTTAACACATTGACTGCCATGTGAGTTGTATTTGACTCAGGCTAGTTTTGAGCCTGGGGCCATGTGAAGCAAAACCCTGCAGTCAGTTTGTGAAAATCTCATGTGTTGATGTTCTTATTGTTACAATTAATATTGACAATTTAATTCTAAAAATGTGGGTTGCGTTGCATATAACTCATGCACAGAAAACAATAAAAAAATAGCAAATTAGAAAGGATCGTTTTGTTTTAATGAAACACTTCAGGGAATTTTTTTTTCTAGTGTGGCAGTCAATGTGTTAAGGCTGAAGAGTATTCCATTGTGTATACATACCACATTTTCTTCATTCATCCATTGATGGACACTTAGGTTATTTCCATATCTCGGCTATTGTGAATAATGCTGCATTGAACATGGGACTGCAGATATGTTCAACATACTGATTTCATTTCCTTTGAACACATATCCAGGAGTGGGATGCTGTATTATATATTAGTTCTAGTGTTAATTTTTTTGAGGAACCTCCATACTGTTTTCCATAATGGCTGTACTAATTTACATTCCTACCAACAGTGCACAAGGGGTGCCTTTTCTCCACATCCTCATCAACACTTGTATCTTTTGTATTTTTTATGATAGCCATTCTAACAAGTGTGAGGTGATCCCTTATTGTGGTTTTAATGTGCATTTTCCTGATGATTAATGACATTGAGCATTTTGTCATATACCTGTTGGCCATTTGTATGTCTCCTTTGGAGAAATGTCTATACAGGTTCTTTGCCCAATTTTTAAATCAGATTATTTGTTTTCTTACTATTGAGTTGTTTCAGTGTCTTACATATTTTAGATATTAACTCCTTATCAGATATATGCTATGAAATACTTTCTCCCATTCCATAAGTTGTCTCTTTAGCTTGTTGATCATTTCCTTTGCTGTGCAGAAGCTTTCCAGTTTGATATAATTCCATTTGTCTATTTTTCCTTTTGTTGCCTGTGTTTTGGGGCTCATCGCCAAAAAATCATTGTCCAGACCAATGTTGTGGAGTTTTCCCCTATGTTTTTTTCTAGTAGTTTTATAGTTTCAGGTCTTGTTTGTCTTTAATCCATCAGAGTGGATTTTTAAATATGGTGTGTGATAAGGGTCTAATTTCATTCTTCTGCATGTAGATATCTAGTTTTCCCAACACCATTTATTCCCCAACACCATTTATTAAACATTCTTGGCACCCTTGTCAAAGATTAGTTGACATAAATCCCCATGTATATGTGGGTTTATTTTGGGGCTCTCTATTCTGTTCCATTGAGCTGTGTGTCTTTTTTTATGCCAGTACCATGCTGATTTGATTACTATAGCTTTGTAGTATATTTTGAGATCAAGTAGTATGATGCCTTCAGCTTTGTTCTTACTTAAAATTGCTTTTTAAATTCAGGGTCTTCTGTGGTTCTTATAAATTTTAGGAATTTTTTATTTATGTGAAAAATGTCATTGTAAATTGATAAGGATTGCATTCAATCTGTATATCACTTTGAGTAACATGGGCATTTTAATAATATTAATTCTTCCAATTCATAAACACAGGATATCTTTCCATTTATTTGTGCCTTCTTCAATTTATTTCATCAATGTTTTGTAGTTTTCAATGTACAGGTCTTCCACCTACATGGTTAAATTTATTTGTAAGTATTTTAAATTTTTGTAGCTATTGTGAATGGGATCATTTTCTTGAATTCTTGTTTGGATATTTTGTTGTTAGTGTATAGAAATGCTACTGATTTTTGCATGTTGATTTTGTATCTTGCTACTTATTGAATTTATTAGTCTTTTTATTTTTCTGAGACAGAGTCTCACTCTGTCACTCAGGCTAGAGTGCAGTGGCATCATCATAGCTCACTGCAACCTCAAACTCCTGGGCTTAAGCGATCCTGCTGCCTCAGCCTCCTGAGTATCTGGGACTATAGGCATGCACTTGGCACTGTGCCCAGCTAATTTTTCTATTTTTTGTAGAGACAGGGTCTTGCTCTTGCTCAGGCTGGTCTCGAACTCCTGGCCTCAAGAATCCTCTGGCCTCAGCCTCCTAAAGTGCTTGGATTACAAGTATGAGCCACCATGCCTGGCCAGAATTTATTAATTCTAATTTTTTTTATTGGAGTCTTTGAGTTTTCTATATATAAGATCATGTCATCTACAAGGAGGGACAATTTAACATCTTCCTTTCCAAGTTGGATGCCTTTTATTTCTTTCTCTTTCCTAATTGCTCTGGCTAGGAATTCTGCCTTCTTTTGTTTTGATTGATTTTTTGGTAGTTTACCATCTTGAGTCCTGCCTATTTCCTTCTTTGTACATGTTTTAGTTATTTTCTTTTTGGTTGCCGTGGAAATTATAATTAACATCCTAAATGTATAACAATGTAAATTGAATTGCTAACAACATAGCTTCAATAGAATACAAAACACTGCTCCTTTACAGCTCCATCCTCCCACCCAACCTTTATGTTGTTGTAGGTAAAATGAACATAAAGTCAGAAATGGTTACAAGAAAAAAGAAGATCATTATATATTGATTAAAAAGCCAATTCATCAAGAAGATATAAAAATTAAAAGCATTTATGTACTAAACAACAGAGACCCAAAATATATGAAGCAAACATTGACATTATTGAAGGGGAAATAGATAGTTCTACAATAGCAATGGGAGACCTCAATACCCCACTTTAAGTAATGGATTGAACATAGAGACAAGATCAATAAGTAAATAGAGGATTTAAATAACACTGTAAACCAACTAGACCTAACAGACATGTACAGGACACTCCACCCAACAAGAGTTGAATATACATTCTTCCCAAGCACATGTGCAACATTCTCCAGGACAGATCATATGTTAGGCCACAAAACAAATGTCAATACATTTTAAAAGACTGAAATCATACAAAGTATGTTCTCTGACCACAATGGAATGAAACTAGAAATCAATAAGAGAAGGAAAACTGGAAAGTTCACAAATATGTTGAAATTAAACAGGACATTCTTGAACAACCTATGAGCCAAAGAATAAATTACACGGGATATTAGAAAATACTTTGAGGCAGATGGAAACAAAAATATAACATACCAAAACTTATGGGATACAGCAAAGACAGTGCACAAAAATAAATGCCTATATTAAAAAATAAGAAAGATCTCAAACAAATAACCTGACTTTAGACCTTGAACAACTAGAAAAAGAACTGCAAACTAAACCCAGAGCTAGCATAAGGAGGAAATAATAAAGATTACAGTGAAGATAAATAGAGAATAGAGAAATAATAGAAAGAATTAACAAAACCCAAAGGTTAGTTCTTTGAAAGATAAACAACAATGATACATCTTTAGCTAGACTGACTAAGATAAAGGAAAGAGGAGACAAGTTACTAAAATCAGATATGAAAGTATGGATATTAATATAGACCTGCAACAGAAAAGGATTACAAGAGAATACTATGAATAATTGTACACCAACAAAACAGATAACCTAGAAAATGAACAAATTCCTAGAAGTACACAAACTACTAAAACTGATTCAAGAAGAAATAGAAAATCTGAACAGACCTATAATAAATAGATTAACTCAGTAAGCAAAAACCTTCAACAAAGAAAAGCTTAGATCCACATGGTTTAAGTGGTGAATTTTACCAAAGACTTAAAGAATTAACAAAACACCTTCTCTAAACCTTCCACAATAGAAGGGTGGGAAGGAGAACACTTCCTATTTCATCCTATGAGACCAGAATTACCCAGATAACAAAGCCAAAGACATCATAAAAAAAGTACAGGTCAATATCCCTTATGAATATATGTGGAAAGAAAATCCTCAACAAAATACTATTGAGCCAAATCCAGCAGCACAGTAAATGGCTTATACAATATAACCAAGTGGAATTTATCCCAGGAAAAAAGGGGTTCAACAGGGAAAAATATATCAATATACATTAGTGGAGTGAAGGGTTACAAATGATTGTCTCATTATATCAATTAATGCAGAAAAAGTATTTCACAAAGTCCAACACCCTTTCATGATAAAAATTGCCCAACAAACTAGAAATAGAAGGAAAATTGCTCAACATGATAAACATTACTTATGGAAAACCCACATAGTTAACATCATTTCCAATGGTAAAAGACTAAAATATTTCCCCCAAAGATCAGGATCAAGACATGGATGCCTGCATTCACCACTTCTATTCAGTATTATACTGGAAGTTCTAGCTAGATCAATTAGCCCTGGCTAAAAAAAAAAATTAATTAAAAACACCTAAATTAAAAAGGAAGATGTAAAACTACATCATTCATAGACAATATAATCTTAGGAAAATCCTAAAGAATCCCCCACACACAGACTATTAGAGCTAATAAACAAATTCAGCAAAGTTGCAGGATACAAGATCACCAAACAAAAATAAATGTTATTTCTACATAATAGTGAGGAACAACCCAAAAAGGAAATTAAGCAAAAAAACCCATTTATAATAGCATCCAAAAAATAAAATAGCTAGGAATAAATTAAACCAAAGAGTGTAATACTTGTACAATGAAAACTACAAAACATTGCTGAAAGAAAGTAAAGATGATATTTGCATGCTATACATCTGATAAAGGGCTGATAACCAGAATCTATACAGAACTTAGGAAAATCAACAAGAAAAAATCAAACAACCCCATTAAAAAAGTGGGCAAAGCACATGAACAGAAACTTTTCAAAAGAAGACAGAATAATGGCCAACAAACATATAAAAACTTGCTCAACTTCTCTAATCATCAGGGTAATGCAAATCAAAACCATAATGAGATATCACTTAACTCCAGTGAGATTGGCTTATATCAAAAAGTCCCAAAACAACAAATGTTGGTGGGGATGCAGAGAGATAGGAACACTCAAACACTGCTGGTGGGACTGCAAATTAGCACAACCTCTATGGAAAGTAATATGGTAATACCTCAAAGAAATAAAAGTAGAACTACCATTTGATCCAGCAATCCCACTACTGGGTATTTACCCAAAGGAAAAAAAGACATTCTATAATAAAGACATCTACACTTGAATGTTTATAGCAGCACAATTCACAATTGCAAAGATGTGGAAACAACCCAAGTGCCCATCAATACATGAGTGGATTAATAAAATGTGGTATATGTATACTATGGAGTACTACTCAGCCATAAAAAACGATGGTGAATTAACACATCTGGTATTATCCTGGATGGAGCTAGAGCCCATTCTTCAAAGCGAAGTATCACTGTTCTGATTACTGTAGCTTTGTAGTCAGTTTTGAAATCAGGAAGTATTAGTCCATCAGATGTGTTATTTTTCAAGATTGTTATGGCTGTTCAGGCACCCTTTCAATTTCGTATGTATTTAAGGATCATCTTTTACATTTTTGCAGAAGAAGCCATTGGGGTTTTTATGGGGATTGCATTAAATCTGTAGATTCCTTTGGGAAATACTGCATCTTAATAATATCAAGTTTTCCAATCAATGATCATCTGATATCTTTCTATTTGTTTAGGTCATCTTCACTTTCTTTTTTTTTCCCCAGGGTTTTTTTTAAACATTTAAAAGAATTTTTTGGACCCTTACCTTACACAATATACAAAATTAACTCAAAATGGACTAAAGACCTAACTGCGAGAGCTAAAACTATAAACATATGTTCCTATAAACTAGAAAACATAGGAGTAAATATTTATGACTTTGGATTTGACAATAGTTTCTTCCAAATGACATCAATAGTATGAGCAACAAAAGAAAAAAATAGGTAAATTGGAAAGATTGGATACTTTCCCCTAAGATCCAGTGAAAGACTAGATGCTTTTCTTTAAGACACCATGAAAGGAAGAATATCCACTATGTTTAGCACACTAAACATTCTATATGCCTGGATTGCGAGACTTAATACTGTTAAAATGTCAGTACTCCCAGAAGTGATCTACAAATTCAACACAATCCCTATCAGAATCTCAGCCGTCTCCTTTGGAGACATCAACAAGCTGTTCCTAAAATCAGTGGAAATACAAGTGACCCAAAATAGTCAAAGCAAACTTGTAAAACAACAACAAAGATGGAAGTATCGCACTTCCCAATTAAAAACTTAGTACAAAGCTACAGTAATCAAAACAGTATGTTACTGGCAAAAGGATAAACACACAGAGAAATGGAGTAGAATTTTGAGGGTTCAGAAATAAATCCATGTATCTATAAACAACTTATTTTTGACAAGGTGCCAAGACATTTTCACCATGGAGAAAAAATAGTCTTTTCAACAAATGGTACTGGAATAAATGGACAGCCCCATGGAAAAGAATGAAGTTGAACCCTTACCTGACAACATTTACATAAATTAACTCAAAATGGATTGGATAAATGTAAGATTAAAACTATAAAAGTCTTAGAAGAAAACATAGAGGTAAATCTTCATGATCTCCATTGGCAATGGATTCTTAGCTGACACCAAAGCACAAGCAACAAAAGAAAAAATTGAAAAAAAACGACTTCATCAAAATTAAAATTTTTTTTTTTGCTTCAAAGGACACTATGAAAGTGAAAAGACAACCCACAGAATGGGTGAAAATATTTGAAAATCCTATATTTTATAAGAGACTTGTATCTAGAGTATATAGAGAACTGTTATACCTCAATAATTAAAAAGACAAATGACCCAATTATGAAGAAATGGGCAAAGGATTTCACAAGACATTTCTCCAAAGAAGATACACAAATAGCTAACAAACACATGAAAAGATGCTCAACAATATTAGTCATCAGGGAAATGCAAATCAAAACCACAAGCAGATACCACTTCACACTCACTAGGATGGCTAGTATCAAAAAGTCAGATAATGACAAGGATTAAAGAGGATGTGGAGAAATCAGAACCCTCATACACTGCTTGTGGGAATGGAGAATGGTACAGCCACTTTGGAGAGCATCTTGACAGTTCCTCAAATGGTTAAACACAGAAATACCACATGACCCGGCAATCCCACTCCTAGGAATAGACCCAAGAGAATTGAAAGGATATGTCCACACCAAAACTAAAACACTAATGTTTATAGCAATATAATTCATAAAGCCAAAAAAATAAAAATGATACAAGTGTCCATCAACTGATGAATAGGTAAAGAAAATATGATGTATACATTCAAAGGAATGTTACTCAGCCACAAAAAAAGAATGAAGTACTGATACATGCTGCAACATGGATAAACAAAATTATACTAAGTAAAAGAAGCCAGTCACAAAAGACCACATATTATATTATTCCATTTATATGAAATGTCCAAAATAGGCAACTCTACAGAGACAGAAAATAAAGTAGTGGTTGCTAAGGGCTAATGGAAAATGGAATAGAGGAGTGATAGATAAAAGGTATTATAGGGTTTCTTTTTGAGGTGATAAAAATGTTCTAAAATTGACTGCAGTGATGGTTTCACATATCTGTGAATATACTAAAAACCACTGAATTGTATATTTGAAATCAGTGAAATGTATAGTATATAAATTATATCTCAATAAAGACATTCTTTTTTTTTAAAGCTGAAACTCTTAAAAGAAGTCAGAGGAAAACAGACACGTTGCATTTAAAGGAATAAGACTATCAGTTGACTTTTCAACAGAAATTATAAAAGCCAAAAACAATGCAATGAAATATTTAAACTTGAAATAATAATACCACCAAACTAGAATGTTATACCCAACAAAAATTTTTATCAAAACTTGAAATGAAAATATTTTCAGACAAAAAACACTTGAGGTTATTCTTTACTAGCATACTAAATAAAATACTACACAAAGTTCTTCAGAGAGAAGGAAAATGGGAATGTTTATTGTAATATGTAAGCCAACCAATAAATGGATAATAATGTATAACTGAAGTTATTTGATGAGAAAAATATAATAATAAAATATACAGGCATACTCAGAGATATTGCAGGTTTGGTTCCAGACCACTGCAATAAAGAGTATATCACAATAAAGTGAGTCACATGAGTTTTTTGGTTTCCCAGTGCACATAGAACTTGTGTTTATACTATACTGTAGTCTATTAAGCATGCAATAGCATTATTATCTTTAAAAAATGTACATATCTTAATTTAAAAATCCTTTATTGATTAAAAAAAACTAACAATCATCTGACTCTTCAGCAAACTGTACTTGTTTTGCTGGTGGAGGGTCATGTCTCAATGATGATGGCTGCTAACTGATTAGGGTAGTTGCTGAAGGTTGGGTTGGCTGTGAAAATTTCTGAAAATAAGACAATAAAGTTTGCAGCATTGATTGACTCTTCCTTTCACTTGAACATTTAGAGGCCATTGCAGGGTTATTAATTGGCCCAATTTTAATAGTGTTGTATCTCAGGGAATAGGGAAGCTCAAGGAGAGGGAGAGATATGGGGGAATGGCCAATTGGTGGAACAGTCAGAACACACACAACATTTATCAATTAAGTTTACCATCTTATGTGCCCCAAAGCAATTACAACAGTAACATCAAAGATCGCTGATCACAGATCACCATAAAAGATATAATAATAATAAAAAAAGTTTGAAATATTGTGAAAATTACCAAAATGTGACACAGAGATATGAAGTGAGCATGTGTTGTTAGAAAAATGGCACCACTAGACTTGTCCAATACAGGGTTGCCATGGACTTTCAATTTGTAAAAAAAAACGCAATATCTGCAAACCAAAATAAAATGAAGCACAATAAAACAAGGTATGCCTGTTTTTTATCACTTCAAAAGAGGAATGAAGAAATAAATAAATGTTGGGACAAATGGAAAAAATGGCAAGATGATAGACTTAAACTCAGCTATATTCATGATTATATTATATGTAAAGGGATTACGATGCTCCTATTAATAGACAAAGATTGCCATACTTGATGATTAATACAACCTCTCTATATACTTTTTATGAGATACACTTTAATGAAAGTGTATCAGCTGTTGTTGTGTAATAACAAAACTCAATGCCCTACAATAAGCATTTGTTATTAGCATCATCATTATTATTTATGTGACTATGGGTTAGCTATGAGTCAGTTGACCTCATTTGGTCTCACTCACGTGTCAGCAGGTTGGTTGGGAGCTCCACTCTAGTCTGGACTTGATGGAGAAAGTTAGCAGAGTCAGCTGTAGCATGTGTCTCTCATCCTCCTCATGGAACCAGTGGGCTGTGCATATTTTCATGGTGATGCTAAAATTACAAAAATGGAAGCACACAAATCTTATGGAGAAATGGGAGTTTCAGCTCCCCACTAGTCCTCCACTGGTACCTCTCTGGCTGGAAGGGGCAGGAGTAGCTTGTTATTACTCCCCTTCATGTGGCCTACACTGACATTATTAGGGGAGGAGCCTCATTGCTGTTCAGCAGTGGTGAAAATCCTGACTCTCCACTACCCCGGTACTCTCTGACACCCCCCGCCATGGGAAAAGAAGGGGAACCTCATGACTGCAGGATGGCTGTGAAAGTCTGAGCTCTCTACTTGGTCCTTAGTGACAGGATGGACAAAGAAGGGCTCTTTACCACCCAGTAGGGATGAAATTCCTGGCTGCATACTCAGCCTTCTCCATCACAGCTTGGCAAGGGCAGGAGTCTAGGCTCCTCACTCAGTCTTTCTGACATGGGTGAGTATTAGTCTGCTCAGGCTGCCACAACAAAATACCACAGACTGGGTGGCTTAAACAACAGAAATTAACTTTCTCTTGATTCTGGAGATTGAAAGTCCAAGATCAAGGTGCCAGCTGTGTTATTTCTGGTGGGGGCTCTCTTCCTGGCTTGCAGACCTTCTGTCTATGTTCCCACATGGCAGAGAGAGAGGGAGCTCTCTGGTTACTCTTCTTATAAGGACGCTAATCCTATCAGATCAGGTCCTCACCCGTAATACCTCACTTAGCCTTAATTACCTCCTAAAAGCACTGTCCTCAAATACAGTCACGTTTGGGGTTAGGACTTCAATATATGAATGGGTGGGGGGAGACAGAATTCAATCCATAGACGTGAGGATGGAGCTACAGTTTCTTCCATGGTGTTTGGCTGGAGCACAGCAGTTATTTTCTAAAAATTTTCTACCTTGCTATGTTACCCTGGCCTTTGGCTAGAGAAAGCAGGCTTTTTTGGGGAATGGAGGCACCTTTTAGTGTGTGTCCATTGATGTTTCTGAGTTACCAGCTTCTTCAGTTCCAGGCCTGGGATATATGAGGCAAAAAGAAAACCTAGGAAACTCATCACCTTGAATCCCAAAGTTCCTAACCAGTTTGCCTTCTTCTCTTCACCTTTTGGAGTCATATTTTGTTTGTTTTATCTACGATATCCAGGGGACATGGTGGTGTAAGGAGTTCCACAGGCCCTCTCCACAGAAAAAAGCTACCATAAATGAGGATAGTTTTAAAAAATACATTTAAACCAAACAATAACAAAAAAAAATTTTTAAGCTATGCAAATTGTCCTAAGGACATAAAGAAAATGAAAAAAAATTTATTTAAGAAGATCCACTCAATCTAGGTAAGAACAATGAGATTCTATGGCATTCAAGCCATAATTCCCTTTCCCCCTTCCCCCAGCTCAGCATGATGACAGCTCCACTCCAGGCAGGTGAAACCAAGAACACAGGGCTTCCTCTCCCCAATCTCCCACTCTAGAACTGTGGTGTCTTCCACGGGGGGCAGGCCTCCAGCATTTCTCATTCCTCTAGCTCTGTGTTGCAGAGCTCTGTTGCAGGCAAGAATGGGGCTCTGTTCCCTCACTCAACTCCTACTTTTAGGTCAGAGGCTCTACCCCAGATGTATAAAGCCAAGAATATTGGGGACCTAATTGGCTTATCTCAGCTCACTCATAGGGCAGAGTTTCCATGTCAGGAGAAGCAAGTCAAGGAGACCAGAGACTACTGCCCCCATCCAGTGCTCTGCTAGTAAGGCAGAGGTGTCATGCCAGAGAAGGAGGCCACTGTCCCTGCCCCTATCTTCAAAGAACTAGCACAGAGGTTTTGCCCAGAAAGAGAGGTGGGTCATAAGAACAGAGAAGAGCTTTGAAGTTTTTCCCAAGGAACCAACTTTATTTGGAGCACAGAGTGGGGAAGTTCAAGCATAAGGGCCCTTTCAAATATAATGGAAATTTTAACTGTAAGCAATTAAGAGGAAACTGGTAGCTTTATGAGAGCAAAAAGATAAACTATAACCCTGATAGAAGGTTACCATACAGGCTAAAGGGATAAAAACATCTAAGAAGAGCCCTCTTGGAGTCAGAACAAACCTCAAAAACTGGCCTCAAGACTACTCCTACAAGGGCCTGCATTTAATTAGATCAGACTGTGGAGCACTTTATGCCTGGGGGCATTGTCAAAAACAATAGAGCAATCAGGTAGAAATTAATGGAGGCCAAGAGGTGGGTGTGATACCAACAGAAGCAGACAGCTTAACAGAGAGATCAGGGAAAGAGATAGTTAAAGAGAGCCCTATTAAAGTCACTGTCATCCCAGGGTGACTATGTCCATGCCCAAGGCTGTACCCTGTTTAAAGTGACAGGAGTGCAGAAGAGACTGCATATTACAGGGAAATACACTCACTAAAATAGTCCAGCTAAGACATTAAAAAATATATACAAGCGAAGTATAACAACAAGCCCCACTATAACAACAAGCCAGGTCCAGGGAAGAGAATCAGTATCCAGACTACTACAATATGTTATCTAAAAGTTCTAGTTTTCAATAAAAAATAATATGAAACATGCAAATAAACAGGAAAGTGTGACACATATGCAGGAGAAAAAGGAGGTAATGGCAATGTGTCAGACACACCGAACACTTCAAAGCAGCTATGATAGTTGGCTATGGGGGCACACACCTGTAGTCCCAGCTGCTTGGGAGGTTGAGGCAGCATGATTGCTTGAGCCCAGGAGTTGGAGTCCAGCCTGGACAACATAGACCCTGTCTTTATTTAAAAAAACAAAAAAATTTAAAAAGCAGCTATTATAAATATGTTCAAAGAACTCAAGAAAACCATGATTAAAGAAATGAAGGAAACCAACAAAAAAAGTAAAGGAAGGTCTGATGACAATATGACATCAAATAGAGAATACCAATAAAGAAACAGAAATTATAAAAAAGGACCAAGTAGAAATTCTGGAGTTAAAAAATTCACTAGAGGGGTTCAGCAATGTATTTAAACTGGCAGAAAAAAGTTATAGAACATGAAGATAGATTGATAGAAATTTTGCAATCTAAATAATAGAAGAAAAAAAGAAAGGAAAAATGAACAGAGACTCAGAAATGTGAGACAGCATTAAACATCTAAACATAAGCCTCATGAGAGTCCTAGAAGGAGAGGAAAAAGAGAAAAAAGCAAGAAAAATATTTGGAAAATAATGATGAAACTTCCCAAAATTGATGAGAACCATTAATTTACATATCCAAGAAGTTCAAAAAATACAAAGATAGTCACACTCAGACACATCATAATAAACATGTTGAAAAATAATGACAAAATTTTGAAAGCAGCAAGAGAAAATCAACTTTTTTGTATACAAATGAATCTCAATGAGATTAACAGCTGACATATCATCAGAAACGGTGGCGATCAGAAAGCAGTTGCATAACTTATTCAAAGTGCTCAAAAGAAAAAAATTAAATGTCAATAAAGAATCTTATAAAGTTATCTTTATAAGACACAAAGTTATCTTTTTAAAATAAAGACATTACCAGGTAAAGAAAAGTTGAGAAAATTTGTTACAAGCAGACTCACATTAAAAAAAATGCTAGAGGAAGCTCTTCAGCCTGAAAGTGATGCTGCATAATAATTCAAATTCACATGAAAAAAACAAACAGCTCCAGCTAAAGCAACTATGTAATTATAAAAGACAGTATAAATTCACATTTCTTTTTCTTTCTTCTTTTAATGATTTAAAGAGCAATTGCATAAAACATTATGTATGTAATTGTATTATTGGGACTATAACATATAGAAATGTAATATATACAACAATAACAGCACAAAGGATGCCTGTGGGAGCAAAGCTGTATTGGCATAAGGAAATGATACCAGATAGTAACTCAAATCCACAGGAACAAATGAAGAGTATCAAAAAAAATGCTAAATACAAAGGTATTACAATAAAACCTATAAATATATACTTGTTCTACTTTTGCCCTTAGCTTCTTTAAATGACATAAGATTATGTAAAGTAAAATTTATAACAATGGGAATGATATCAGCAAAAGCAGCAGAGTGAGGATCTCCAAAATCTAGCCCTCCAAAATAGCAACAAATTATCTGGCAAACACTGTCAAAATCAACTTTTTTGGGGCCTAGAAATTAATCAAAGACAAGCAACAATCAGGGGAATGCTTAATCAAGGAAAAAAATATAGCTGAATCTTTGTAAGACCCTGCACGGGTGAAGAACCTGCGGACTTCTGATTTCAAGATTGTTCTTTTTTAAGCACCAAAGGAGGCAAGAAAAGCTTCATCTTTCTCTGCTACACCTCTTTTAATAGAAGGATTTGTTCTGTAAAATTTGGATTCAGTCAAAAGGCCACACTTAAGGACTGAGAAGGCCACATGTCACCCTGAAGGCCGCAGGTTCCCCATCCTGGGCAGCAGCTTTAAAGATAACAGCCCACGTTCCCCAGTACCATACCAAAGGGAGCAGAACAGGACTTATTCCCAAAGAACCATGGTTGTTTCTTTTGAAATGTCTGGTGGCTCCATGAAGGATTGGCCCAAAGGGCTTGCATTTACCTCACCTAACTCAGAACACTCCCAAGGCTGAGGCAGCTACCCAGAGGGAATTTATCAAAAACATTTAAGAAATATATTAGTCACTGCTGCCTAGGACAAGGTGTAACTGTTGGGCAAACAATAGACTAATCAAAAAGTTTGGAAGGAAAGGCTAGATAGAGAAATACTTAGGGAAATAGGGCTCAGAAAAGCGCTCACATATTTCTGGGAATCAGGAAAGCCATATACCTGCCCAGGGCTTGCCACACGCTTAGAAGAGATCTGAGAAGGAATGCAAATCAAAACCACAGTGAGCTATCATCTTACCCCAGTTAGAATGGCTATTATCAAAAAGACAAAAAATAATAAATGCTGGCAAGGATGTAGACAAAAAGGAACTTTTTATTTCAAAATATTAAGGGGGTACAAATGTTTTTGTTACATGGATAACTTTAATAATGCTTAAGTCAGGGCTATTAGTGTGTCCATCACCAGAATAGTGTTCATTGCACCTGTTAGGTAGGTTTTTACCCCTCCCCTCCCCCATACTCCCCCCTCCTTGATTTCCAATGACTTTCACTTCTCTCTTTGCCCATGTGTGCCCATTGATTATTTCCAGATTATTAGAGAGTACATGTGGTGTTTATTTTTCCATTCCTGGGATATTTCATTTAGGATAATGGTCTCCAGTTCCATCCAAATTGCTGCAAAAGACATTAATTCATTCCTTTTCAGGCTGAGTAGTACTCCATGCTATATATACCACGTTTTTTAAATCTAGTCATTAATTGATGGACACTTAGGATGCTTCCACATCTTTGCGATTGTGAATTGTGCTGCAGTAAACATTCGAGTGCAGGTGTCTTTTTGACAAAATGACTTCTTTTCCTTCGGGTAGATACCCAGTAGTGGGATTGCTGGGTCAAACGGTAAGTGTATAATTTGTTTCTTTGAGGAATCTCCATACTGTTCTCCACAGAGGTTGTAGTGGGTGTCTCGGCTGTGGGCATTTGCTCGAACTAGGTCCAGGTGTAAGGGTGGCTCAAGGCTAGGGGCGTGGCAGAGCACTGGACCTCGAGGCTGTTATACACACCCAGCGGCACTGGTGGAGACTCAGGATGGGGATTGGGGGTCCAGGAGCAATGCTGGAATCTTGGGGCAGCATTGCAAGCCCGTTGGGAGCTCTGGTGCCACAGGGGCGGAGCCTCGGGCCCTGGCGCAGCAAGAACCTCAGAGCGGGAACTGGGGACCCCAGAGGCAGAGCCGTTTGCGCGGCGGGCTATTGTAGCAGCAAGGGGACTGCGGTTACCGAGCTACGTGGGCGGGAGTCGGTTCCAGTGGCCCAGGGACCCTGCCTATATCCCGCTGAGGCAGTGGCTCAAGGCTTCCCAGGTCGTCCCCGTGGCGCTTGATGCATCTCCTCTGCTCAGATCCCGCCTGCGGGGGAGGGGCATTAGACATCCAGTCACAGGACATGGCTTGCGGGAGCGTGTGCTCTGCCTGCTCCCTCCCCGGCACAAGGGGGACAATGTGAAGGCTGCTGCTGCAAAGCCGAGTTCCCAGTTCCGTACAGACCTGGCCCCTGCACCTGAGAGCTCAAGATGGCCTCAGCTGCAGAAAACAGGGATTAGCAGCCACCTGGTCCCTGCTGCACTTGCTCTCTGGTACAATGTCTCTGCACAGACTCTAAGCAGCTCCCCAATCAGCCCAGAGGTCTGCAGTGGTGCAGGCAGTCCCCTCACAGCTAGGGCCACAGTGCCTGCAGGGTGAACATGGAGCCCCAAGGCTCTATTCTCCTGGCCTTCCCCATGTGTGTATGCCTCCGCACAGATCCCTTGGATCTTGCGGAAGGAATCGCCCCATCACCTTCTTCTCTGCTCTGAATGTCTCCCTTCACTCCTCCAGAGTTTTACAATGTTCTTTCCAAGAAGAGTCATCTCTAGGTAACCATCCACCTGCAACTTTCTATTCACTCCTTGAGAGCAGTGCACACAATATGCTTCTAATCTGCCATCTTTCCACAAATCCGAGAAAAGGGAACTCTTACATACTGTTGGTGGGAATGTAAATTAGCCATTATAAATGGAGGTTTTTAAAAAAACTAAATACAGAACTACCATATGATCCAGCAATCCCACTACTAGTTATTAATCCAAAGGAAAGGAAATCAGTGTATCAAAGGGATACCTGCACCCCATGTTTATTGCAGCCCTACTCACAATAGACAAGATTTGGAATCAATCTAAGTGTCCATCAAATGAGTAGATAATGTGGTATATATACATAGTAGAATACCATTCAGTCATAAAAAATGAAATCTTTTACAGCAACATGGATGGAACTGGAGGTCATTATGTTAAGTGAAATAAGCCAGGAATAGAAAGACAAATATCTCATATTCTCACTCATATGTGGGAGCTTAAAAAGTGGGTTTCATGGAGGTAGGGAGTAGAAAGATAGTTAACCAGAGTCTGGGAAGGGTATGGGGAAGGATGAAGAGAGGTTGTGTAACAGCAAAACCAAAGTCATGTTGCCAAGAGAAACACTGAGAGGTACACGAGGTTGCAGAGAGATCAGGTTTATTAACGCCGGCAGGCTCAGAGGGGACTCCTCCCCCAAATTCTGAGGACCCCCGGTCAGGGAGACTTGTCTTTTATACTCCAAGAGCAAGGAGGTGGTACAGAGTGGCTTATACCAGGAAGTGTACACACAAGGAAATTACTGTAATTTACAAGGTAGCTGCTGCAAGGGGGAACTGTTTACCGGAGCATGAGCTGCAGGCTTTATTCAATTTCGGTTTCTTTCTTTATAACATCAGTTTCACAAACATTCCTGTGAGTGTGGCGACAAGCAGTCTTACAGAAGCAGATTAAGCAATTAACATACACAGGGCTATAGCTTGTCTGTTTCAGGGTAAAAGGTTTTTAGTGAATTTCCATTTTCCCCTCACAGTTGGTTAATGGGTACTAAGATACAGTTAGATAAAAATAGTAAGTTCCAATGTTCGATAGCCCAGTAGGATGACTGTAATTAAAAACAATATATTTTATATTTCAAAATAGCTAGAAGAGAATGTTTGAAATGTTCCCAATGCAAAGAAATCATAAATTTTCAAGGTGACGGATATTCTAAATACTCTGATTTGATCATTGCACACTGTATGGATGTGTCAAAATATCACATGCACCCCATAAATATGTACGAATATTATTCATCAATTTAAAAAAATTTTAAAAGACCTGAGAAAGTCCTAAATTCTCAAAGCCTAGCTCTAAATATTTGATACATATCACCCATATTTTTTAAAAATACTTTTATAATTTTACATTTTCATTTTTATGCAATATATCATAGAGATTAAGGGCATTTACTATAGAACAGGAATTGGCAAACATTGCTTTTAGTGAAAGGTCAGATAAAAAATATTTGAGCTTTGCAGGCCATATAGCCTCTGTTCACAACAACTCAGCTCCACTGTCATAGGGAGTTGAGCCATAGTAACAGCAGCCATAGACAATAGTAAATAAATGAGTGTGGCTGTGTTCCAATAAAACTTTATTTATATATACTGAAATTATAATTTCTTATCTTCATGTGTCATGAGATATTATTCTGTATCAACTATATTTTTTGTTTTCTATATGTTACGATGTTTTGAAATGTTGAGCAGGAGGATTTGCTGGCTCGGGAAAGACCGTCCCTCCCAGAACTAGTTAATTCCTAACATGGTAATTTTCCTGAGAGCACTCCTCTCATATGCAAACCAACCAATCCCAAATCCATCCCCCCAGCCACCTCCTTTTATCTAACTCTCACACACCAAGCCGATGTTTCCCCTGCCCTAAAACAACGCAGGGCCAGGTACCAGACAACTAAGGACAACCCTAAGCCCCAAAGCCCTTCTGAATTATTCAAACTAGCCAATCCTAACATATTTACTCTGCCCACCTTGCCTTTCCCAAATAAATCACAATAAACGCTAGGTCCTATGCTTTCCCCTCCCTTCTTTCTGCCTCCTGACTGACAGGCAGCTTCCCCCTCTGCCCCTACATGGCATGCCCTGCCCCGCCCCTGATCTCTATGGGAACGTTGAGTAACATTAAACCTTTATTTCAATGGCATTGACCTCTCCATGTCAACACTCAGTCACCTATATAAAATAAGACCAGAGCGTAGATCATATTCTACTTTTAATTTTTTTTCCAGTCACTTATAAATGTAAAAAACATTTTTCAGTCACAGGTAGCATGAAAGCAGGCTGCTGGCTGATTTGGCCTGAGAGGCAGTTTACCAATCAAATCTGCCTTGCTCTCCCACTAACTAGCTGTGTGTCCTCAAGCAAGTTGATTAATCTCTATGTGTCTCAATTTTCTTATATGTAAAATGAGATTAATGATGGAACCAAGTTCATAGAGTTGTTAGTTAACATATTCAAACCACCTAGAACAGCGCATGGTACACAATCACAATAACTTCTGAAACCTCATACCTGGAGTGGGGCCAAACTACACAGGTTAAGAGTAGTCCTCCGCAAGGCCGGCCCAGTGTGCCTGCGCATCGCTCGTTCTGGGTCGCTTTTTGGCAAGGGGTCAGGAGCTGGGGTGGGGAATGCAGTGCGGTAATTGGATGGAAGGCGCCGAGAGAACCCGTGCGCCTGGACTCTGGACGCGCATGTGCAACATCGCAGCGCGGGTATCCTGGAAGATGTAGTTTGCTGTCGGACGGAGCGCGCTCTAGCGGGCCCCCCCCCACCCCCCCGCAAGCGGAGCCTCTTCTGCGCATGTGCGCGCTACCCTCCCCCCCCGCCCCCCCGCTCCGGTCCTCACCGCGCTGCCCCGGGGCGGGGGTGCGTCCCGAGGGGCTGTGCCCTTCATCTGGCTGGCCTCGGTGTGCGCTGGGGATGCGGCGAGCCGAGGAAGAGGACGCAGGCTCGGACAAGGTGGGGAAAAAACAATGGGGCTCAGCGGGACTTTGGGGTAGGTGGGGACCGGCATGTGTTAAAAGCTGTAGGGGCCCTCGCCCACGGTGGGTCTGAGCCCCGGGTGGGCGAGCTTCGGGCGGGTTCCCAAGGTCTGCGTTCCTGCGGGTCGGAGGACGTGACGCAGTATGCTGGCTCTGCAGGTGTCGCGTCCCAAAGTGCATTCTACGGTGCCTGTGCGCACGCGTGGCGAACGGAACGGTGAGGCGCATCCTCCTGGGTGCGGGCAGTGAACCAAGCTTTATTGAAGCTCTGAAATGTTCCAGGTAGGGCACTACCTGCTTTTCCAGAGGTGCCTAACCCTAACAGCAACCTGTAAGTCAGTGTTTTTCAAACAATGGACTGCAGCCCGTTAGTGAGGATGGGTCGTGAAATCTAGTGAGTCAAGCCTAGTATCTTTATTTACCAGTGCGCTTTCTAAAAATTAGAGTATAATTTACATAGAATGAAATGCACAGAATTTACCGATAATAAAAGTGTAAAATGTGTTGTATACGCCTGTGTAACTACCACCTCCATCAAAATATATAACATTTCAATCCTCCACAAAGTTCTACCCCTTTCCAATCAACGCCTTCTTACTCCGACCCAAGAAACAATCAGTTTTCCAATTTCTATCTCTAGAGGTTACTTTTGCCATTCTAGAACATCATATAAATGGAATCTCACAGTATGTACCCTTGCATGAGTGGCATTTTAAACACTTAAGTAAAATACTCTAAAATATCACATGGGTATTCACCTAACAAGGATTGTTTTATGAAACCTACTGCAGCTATATATATTTTTTTTTTCAGTGACTATTTATTGAGCATCTATGAGCCAGGCACAGTATCCTGGTACTGGGGATAGGACACTGAATCAGACAAAAGTCCTGCCCTCATGAAATTTTTGTTATAGTAAGTACATACAGTCAATAAGCATAATAAATAAATAAATTATATAGTGTGTTAGAAGATAATTGTGTTAATATACCCGCCAAAAAGTAGATGAGGGTAAGGGAGATGAGGGGGTTAAATTTAGATTAAGTAGACAGAGGGAGGCCTCCTTGGTGAAATTTGAGCAAAGACTTGAAGGAAATAGTGAAAGAATGTGCTGAACAGAGGGAACAGCCAACATGGACATACATACACACATAAATTAACACTAGGTAGTTTTGTAAAATAAATTTACCTTACTCCAAAAAATAAAAACTAAAAAACCCCTTGCATAATACAGGTATTATTTCCCATTTTATTGAGGCTCAGAAAGGTGAACTGACTTGCTCCAGGTCAAACAGCCAGCAGGTAAATTCAAACCTAAATGCTTGTCTCCAAATTTCATATTCCTTACCTTATGTCTCCCAACCTAAAACATAGCATTTACTCTCCTTCTCTTCAACTGAAAGCATAGGGACCTGCACCTCATGTCCCCTGGGGAAGATTTCAGAGACACTGTTGAATGAATTTTACCTTGTGGACATTATGTTTTCCAGGGTCTGTTGGTGTCTCTGCCCAGTCCCTGGGTCCTACTGAAAAGCCAAGGCTGGTACATCCTACCTTCAGACATCAGCCTGTCTCTGCCTGCTATGGCCCTGGTTAGAGTCTACAGACGGCATGACTGAAGGGTCAGAGAACAGTATGCACCCAACTACCATTTACATAATGATAAATATTTAGCAACATCAGATTTGATGACTGCAAGTTACTTTATCTTTGGGGCATATAATCTATTTGTTTAACCAGTTTTTTAATTTGTTTCCAACTTTTCCATATATTAAAAAGTATTACATTACATCTTGTCTACTATGGAAAAAGGAGAAAAAAAGAAAAAGATAATTTAGTTAAAATTTTTATTAAATAAATAAAAAAAAGTATTACAGCAGATATCTTTATAACTAAAATCTTAGGGCAAATCTGTAAATTTCTTACAGTGAATTCTGGAGGGCCCAGGGGACATTCTCCCTCAGGGTGGCTTCGTTGATTTACCTATTGTGGAGAGATTAGTGAGGCCAGTGATTCTGGGATCCTCAAGTCATACCTGGTCCCTCACGGCTCTATCTCTTACCCTTACCTCTGCCTTCATAGATGTCTGCCTTCACCCAAGTGCTGCAGGAAATGACTAAGTCCCAGGTGAGTTTGCATGTTTCACTATACAGGTTCAGTAGTGCAGACTGTAAAAATGGCCATGCAGGCTGAAATTGTACAAAGCAATCTTCATAATCAATGGGATTGCAATCAATAGGATTGGTTGCAATTGTACTGTGACCTTAAAAACTTTTGTTGAAAGATTAAACACTCTCTTACTGTTGGTTATACATGTATAGTGAAATGAAAAAGAATAAAACAAATATACTGTAGTTTAAAACATTAGAAACCTTGAGAATTAAAGTGTTTTCTTATTTAAAAAAAAAAACAACGTATCAAGAGTCATTTAAACAGTGCCTTCCTCTCATTGTATGACTTTCAACACAGAGAGAGCATCATTTCTATGCCTTGGCAAATTGAATCAGCTTCCAATATTTGATCCTTTGCACCTAGGACAGTCAGTTCTGGACTTGTAGTGGATGCTAAGTAAATGTTTGTGTAATGACTTAATAAATGAATGGCCTGATGAATAAGTATAAAGTATTTCAAATATAGTTTTGTGTTAGCCACAAAATGGAATATAAAACTAGACAAATGAGTATTGTGTTTAATTTAGCACAGTGCTAAAGAGGCAGGATGAGACCAACTTAGTATAATGTCACCCAAAGTAAAATGTAGGTAAATTTCAGTGCCTACCCAACTACTGTACACATAATAATAAACATGCTTAGAAGAAGTTGCCAGGAATGGGTCTTTTTTTTTTTTTTCCAGTTTATGCAATACTGACAACTTTAGTTGGAAAAGTAATATGTTGTTACAGGGACCAGTATCCTTCCAGGATGTGGCTGTGGATTTCACCCAGGAGGAGTGGCAGTGTTTGGACTCTCCCCAGAGGGCCTTGTATAGGGATGTGATGCTGGAGAACTACATCAACCTCATCTCAGTGGGTGAGGACCATTTCCCAGTGTTGATTGGCACATGCCTGGTTGACTGCTTTTCCTTTCTCATTTACTCCAAATTGCCAACCCTTTGAAGTACTTTTACAAGTGTACATACTTGAGTCTCAGGAGATTAAGATCAACAGTCTTTTGGGAGGTCTGGCTTTTTGGGAGTTTGTTTAAAGATCTCTCTTTTTTAGGTCTGAATGGGTACCTTCATCAGGCAGTCTCTGATGAAGTTCACAATTCAAAGGACCAAAGCCCAGGTATTATAGCTAGGCCCAAATCCCATATTATTTCCCATTGACAGGATGTCAAACCACCAAGCCAGCTGTGATCCACAAGTTGGAACAAGGAGAAGAACCATGGATAATAGAGGGAGAAATCCCAAGTTGGAGCTATCCAGGTGAGTTAGGTAAAGAGTTGTGTGGATGGAAGTGAGCGAAAGTAAGATCACAGTTGGTCAGTGAAGGTTGGTATTTTGAGAAATATGCTACAGGACTCTCTTATAGGCCTTGGACCTTTGGAAATAACTGTGGACATCTGACATAAGCTTCTTATCTATCTGAACACTGTTGCCATTTATCATCTTTCTGCATCAATGCTCTTTGCATGGCTTTTAGGGAGGAACATTTTCCCCTTCAGGTGTATTCTGCCCATGATTCCTATCAATTTCATTTAGAACTTTGATGGGATTTTTTTTTCTTTTTCATTCTTTTTAATTGTGGCAAAATATATGTAACATAAACCTTACCATTTTAACCATTTATAAGTGGCGTTAAATGCATTCACATTGTTGTGCAATCATTACTACCATCCATCTCCAGAACACTTTCATCATTACAAACTGAAACTCTGTACCCATCAGACAATAATTCCCTATTCACCTTACCCTAGCCGCTGGTAACCACTATTCTGCTTTGTATTGCTATGAATTTGACTATTGTAGATACCTCTTATAATTGGAATCATACAATATTTGTGTTTTTTTTTTTTGCCTTATATCACTTAGCATAAGGTCTTCAAGGTTCATCAGTGTTGTAGCATGTATCATAATTTCATTTTTAAGGCTTAATAATCACTTTTATGTATATACCACATTTTATTTATTTGTTCATCCATTGGTGGATACTTGAGTTGTTTCCACCCCTTGGCTATTGTGAATAATGCTGCTATAAATAGTGGTGTACAAATATCTGTTTGAGTCACTGCTTTCACTTCTTTAGGATATATACCTGGAAGTAAAATTGCTGGATCATATGGTAATTCTATGTTTATGTTTTTGAGGAATCACCATACTGTTTTCCACAGCCACTGAACAATTTTATATTCCCACCAGCAATGCACAAGTTTCCAGTTGCTCCACATCCTCACCGACACTTGTTATTTTCTGTTTTTTTTAAAAATAATAGCCATCCTAATGGCTGTGGTATCTCATTGCAGTTTTGGTTTGCATTTCTGTAATGATTAGTGACGTTCAGCATGTTTTCATTTGCTTATTGGCTGATTGCATATCTTCCTTGGAAAGATGTCTATCAACTTCTTTGCCCATTTCTACTTGGGTTGTCTTTTTGTTGCTGATCTGTAGGAGTTTGATGTATTATGGATATTAATCCCTTATGAAATACAGGCATACTCGTTTTATTTAAAGCACTTTGCTCTATCGTGTTCACAGATAATATGTTTTTTACGAATTGAGGGTTTGTGGCAACCCTGCATTGAGCAAGTCTGTTGGCACCATTTTTCCAAAAGCATGTGCTCACTTTGTTTCTCTGTGTCACATTTTGGTAATTCTCACAATATTTCAAATTTTCTCATTGTTACATTTGTTATGGTAATCTGTGATCAGTGATCTTTGATATTAGTATCATAACATAATACTATATTATATAAGACAGCAACTTAATTGATCAATGTTGTATGTGTTCTGACTGCTCCACTCACCTCTCTCTCTCCCTCTTCCTATCACCTGAAACACAACATTATTAAAATTAGGCCAATTAATAACCCTGCAATGACTTCTAGGTGTTCAGGTGAAAAGAAGAGTTGCACGTCTTTCACTTTAAATCAAAAGCTAGAAATGATTAAGCTTAGTGAGGAAGGCATATCAAAAGCCAAGATAGGCCAAAAGCAAGGCCTCTGACACCAAACAGCCAAGTTAAAAATGCAAAGGAAAAGTTATTGAAGGAAATTAAAAGTGCTACTCCAGTGAACACACAAATGATAAGAAAGTGAAACAGCCTTATTGCTGATATGGAAAAAGTTCGGGTGGTCTGGAGAGGAGATCAAACTAGCTACAACATTCCCGTAAGCCAAAGCCTAGTCCAGAACAAGGTCCTAACTATATTCAATTCTATGAAGGCTGAGAGAGGTGAGGAAGCTGCAGAAGAAAGATTTGAAGCTAGCAAAGATTGGTTCATGAGGTTTAAGAAAAGAAGCCATCTCCATAACTTAAAAGTGCATGGTGAAGTAGCAAGTTCTGATGTAGAAGCTGCAGCAAGTAATCTGGAAGATCTATTAACTCTTAAAATCATTGATTAAAGTGGCTACATTAAACAACATATTTTGGCCAGGCGCAGTGGCTCACACCTGTAATCCTAGCACTCTGGGAGGCCAAGGCAGGAGGATTGCTTGAACTCAGGAGTTTGAGACCAGCCTGAGCAATATTGAGACCCTGTGTCTACTAAAAATAGAAAAATTAGCCAGCCGTCATGGCATGCGCCTGTAGTCCCAGCTACTAGGGAGGCTGAGGCAGGAGGATCGCTTCCTCCCAGAAGTTTGAGGATGCAATGAGCCATGCTGACACCACTGTACTCTACCCAGGGTGACAGAGTGAGACTCTGTCTCAAGGAAAAAAAAAAAAAAGGAAATTGAACCCCACTCCTCAATTCCCCCTAAATAAAAAAAAAATTTTTAAAAATAATTTTTTTTTATTGTAGACAAAATGGCCTTCTATTGGAAGAAGATGTCATCTAGGACTTTCATAGCTAGAGAGGAAAAGTCAATGCCTGGCTTCAGAGGACAGGCTGACTCTCTTGTTAGGGGCTAATGTAGCTGGTGACTTTTAAGTTGAAGCCAGTGCTCATTTACCATTCCAAAAGTCCTAGGGCCCTTAAGAATTATGCTAAATCTACTCTGCCTGTGCTCTATAAGTGGAACAACAAAGCCTGGATGACGGCAGATGTATTTACAGCATATTTTAAGCCCACTGTTGAGACCTACTGCTCAGAAAAAAAAATTCCTTTCAAAATATTGCTGCTCATTGACAGTGCACCTGGTCACCCAAGAGGACTGATGGAGATGTACATGAAATTAAATGTTTTCATGTCTGCTAACACAACATCCATTCTGCAACCCATGATCAAGAACTTTTGACTTTCAGATCTTATTATATAAGAAATACATTTCATAAGGCTATAGCTTCCATAGATAGTGATAGCTCTGATAGATCTGGGCAGAGTAAATTGAAAACCTTTTGTAAGGGATTCACCATTGTAGATGCCATTAAGAACATTTGTGATTCATGGGAGGACAGCAAAGTATCAACATTAACAGGAGTTTGTAAGAAATAGATTCTAACCTTCATAGATGACTCTGAGGGGTTCAAGAGTTCAGTGGAGGAAGTAACTGCAGATGTGATGAAAATAGCAAGAGAACTAGAATTAGAAGTGAAATCTGAAGATGTGATCTTCATGTAATCTCATGAATCTCATGTTAGAACTTGAATGGATGAGGAGTTGCTTTTTATGGATGAGCAAAGAAAGTGGTTTTTTGAGATGGAATCAACTCCTGGTGAAGATGCTGTGAACGTTGAAATGAAAACAAAAGATTTAGAATATTATGTAAATTTAGTTGATAAAATAGCAGCAGGGCTTGAGAGGATTGACTCCAATTTTGAAAGAGGTTCTACTGTGGGTAAAATGCTACCAAATAGCTTTGCATGCTAGAGAGAAATTTTTTCTGAAAGGAAAAGTCAATTGATGTGGCAGACTTCATCATTGACTTATTTTAAGAAATTGCCACAGCTACCCCAAACTTCAGCAACCTGATCAGTCAGCAAGGCTGAAGCAAGACCCTCCACCAGCAAAAAGATTATGACTCGCTGATGGCTCAGGTGATCATTAGCAATTTTTAGCAATAGAGTACTTTTAAAATAAGGTATGTAAATTTTTTTAGACATAATGCTAATGGACACTTAATAGACTATGGTACCGTGTAAACATAACTTTTATATGCACTGGGAAACCAAAAAATTCATGTGACTTACCTTGTTGTGATACTTACTTTATTGCAGTGGTCTCAAACCAAATCTGCAGTATCTCCAAGGTATGCCTGTATATGATTTGCAAATATTTTCTCCCATTCCGTGAGTTGTCTTTTCACTCTCTTGATGTTGTCTTTTGATGTAAAAGTGATTTTAATTTTGATGAAGTCCAGTTTATCTGTTTTTTCTTTTGTTGCCTGTGCTTTTGGTATCATATCCAAAAAAAAAAAAATTGCCAAATCCAATGTCATCAAGCTTCCTCCAGTGTTTTCTTTTAAGTGTTTTATAGTTTTAACTCTTACATTTAGGTGTTTGATCCATTTTGAGTTCGTTTTTGTATATGGTCTAAGGTAAGGACCCAACTTCATTCTTTCGTGTGTGGATATGCAGTTTTTCCGGCACCTTGTATTCAAAAGATTGTCCTTTCCCCATTGAATAGTCTTGGCACCCTTGTCAAAAATCATTTGACTGTATATACAAGAGTTTATTTCTGGGCTCTCTGTTCCATTCCTTTGATTATAAGTTTGTATTTATGCCAGTACCACACCATTTTGATTGGAGTAGCTTTGTATTAAATTTTGAAATCAAGGAGTGTCGGTTCTCCCACTATGTTGTCCTTTATTCAAGATTGTTTTGATGATTTGGGGTCCCTTGAGATTCCATATGAATTTGAGGATAGATTTTTCTATTTCTTAAAAAAATGTTTTTGGGATTGGACTTAAGAGTGTTTTTATCTTCATTTTTCTAGCATTGTAGCCTCACCACTACCACTCTTGCATTGTCACAGGTTCTTCTTGTTTTTTAACATTATAGTAGTTTCCTAGAGCTGTCATAAAAAATTACCATAAACTGGGTGGCCCAAAACAACAGAAATATATTGTCTCACAGTTCTGGAGTCCAGAAGTTTAAAAGCAAGGAGTTGGCAGGGCCATGCTCTCTATGAAAGCTCCAAGGAAGAATCCTCTTTTCCTCTTCCAGCTTCTGGTAGCCCCAGGCATTCCTTAGTTTTTAGCTGCATAATTCCTATCTCTGCCTCAGTCTGCATATGGCCATCTTCTCTGTGTCTCTATATCCTCTCTTCTTCTTGTAAGAACACCAGTCATTGGATTTAGGACCCACCCTAAATCCAGGATGATTTCATCGCAAAATCCTTAACTAATTGCATCTGCAAAGACCCTGTTTTCAAACAAGGTCACATCGTGAGGTTTTGAATAGACATGAATATTTGGGAGAGGCTATTCAACCTACTACGGACATAGAGAATTTCAAACATATACCACAGTCTGCAAAGCAATATGACAAACCCCTGTGTACCCATTACCCTGCTTCTGCAATTACCAACCTGAGGCCAATGTTTCATCTGTACTCCATTCAGTCTCTTCTCACATAATTTTGAAGCAAATTCCCAAGACCATATTCCATTGATAAATATTAATTTATATCTCTAATAGGTAATGGTATCTTTAAAAAAAAGAGTAGTTACACCCACTAAGTAACTTAACATCATTATTTAACATCTCCAGGTATCCAATAAACATTTCCACCTCTTAGACTCTTTTAATATTTATTGAAGCTTTATCTTTTCATTCTAGTTAGTTATCTTCTATTTTATTTTTTCTTATAAAATGCTTCAGATCAATAACTTCTCACAATCACACTTCCCGTTCTCTCCTTAATCCCTGCAGAAAGGATTCTCCCTCCCTGTTCCCACTTATATTGACCAAAACGAAGCCTCCACACACTTCTAAGTAATTACCCTCCTTCTGTGTACTTTTCTGCTAATTAGACTAGCATATTCATAGTAGTTAAGAGCACAGACTTAAATCAGACTGACGGGTTGAAATCTCAGCTCCACCATGAATGTAGGCAGGTTACTAAACTTTATACCTCATTTTCCTCATCTATAAAATGAGAATAATAGCGGTATCTAACTCACAAGGTTGTAATGAGATCTAAAAGAGTTTATGTATGTAAAACATTTATGTGCCTAGCACATAATTAACACCATATAAGGATTAGCAATCATCATTACATGTATTATAATCCTTCCTAAAATTTGCCTCCACCTGAATTTGGACAACTTCACATTCACATGGTCTCATTTTAATTACTTCATCACTTTTTAAAAAATTTTTTGATTGTCTCATTTCCCTCTGAAAGTATTCTAGTCTCTGATTTTTTTCTGCATTGTATAAGTCCCTCAAAAGGTCAGCAAGCTCCTTACCACAGAGTTCTCAATAATATACCCTAGATGTGACCACTGTTCACTTCCGTATCTTCCACCTAATCCAAGCCATCATAAACTCTTGTATGAGTGGGTGCAACAGATTTCTAACTGGTCTCCCTGCTTCCAAACCTGTGCTTCAGCAGTCTGTTTCCCACAAAGCAGCTAGAGGGATTCTGTTAAATTTTAAGTTAGCTCATGTCATTTCCCTGAATAAAAGAAATTCTTAAAAATCTTCCAATAGCTTATTTCTCCCTAGTTTGTTCTTTCTTAACATTTGAAAAATGTCTTTTGTATTCCCTATTTTCTCCTACTGATACTAACCAAAACCATGCTGAGATTATCTCTTTCTCTGTTATTCCAGTTGGATTTATTGATTTGCATCTTAAATGTTCCTTCCAGATTTGTTAAATTATACTAAAGTATACTGTTCATCAATAGCCTGACAAAATAAATCTTCAATTGTTCTTTTACCTAATATATTTAAATTCTTCTTAAGTTCTCCAGCTATCTAACCTCTCCAGTGTTATTTATCTCTCTTCCCCAAACTTAGCTTTACTCCTTTTGAAAATCCAATTAATGGCCTAACTGGGACAAAAGTTAGGTGATGAGGCTTCCGGGGAACCAACATTTGGATATAAAGTGTAAATCTATTCATATATTTCCTTTGCAGACTGATGATTTATATGTTATGAAATGGACTAGGAAGCTCAGTAGAATTGTAGAATTCTGGACCAAGGAGTGACTTTATTGCTCTGGATGTAGGTAGTACAGTGTAACAGTAGTCAGGTACAGTCAGATGAAAATAGGAAAAATTAGGGTTGATAGGAATTTAGATCCACATTGAGAAATCTGCTGCTTAAGGAGTTCATGTTGATGGTATCCAGAAGTTTGGAAATCATGATATAAAGCAGAATTAAGAAAGTGGCAAGAACATAGTTGCCTGAGGATCAGTAATCATATGTATAACAACAACACTTTTATTGAAACCTTGTTACATGCCAGGCAGTATTGTGAGTGCTTTATATCTATTGACTCATTCAATCCTCACAACACTCCAAGGCAGGCACTGTTATTATCCTTTTTTATAGAAGAGAAAATTGAGGCCCAAAGAGATCAAGTAGCTTACCCCTGGCCACATATCTAATTAGTGACTGAGGTAGGATTCAAACTGTGGTAACCTGGATTCAGAGCCCATGTACTTAAATGCAATGCCTCTTCAATATGTGCTAGGTACGGAACAAGATGGGGCAGAATTTAATAGACAGGATTGATGCAGTATCCAGGAATGATTATAGAATAAGATGATAAACTCAAAAATCAGAATTCAATAGTGAATGTAATCCTGATTTGGCTTATCCTGTGGCCTGTTATCTTCCTATTGGACATATGAATTCCTGGGCCTTCACAGCCATACAAGAATGAATTAATGTTATAATTTTTAAATTATAATTAAAATCAGTGCTTTTGGAAGCACTGGTTACATAGGTGTTACTGTTTGCAAGTGGAATTGATGGTTTTATAAAATCAGTTTAATGTTGATGGGTGAATAGAGAAGAGCTGAAAGACACTAGAAGCAGAGACAAATGAAGACTAAACTATAGCCATCCAAGAATGAGTTGATGAGGCTTCAGCTAAGATCTCCCTGTTCTACATCCCCCTTCCTTTATTTCCCCTAATCACCATTGTCACCCCAGCCACTTTTAATTTTATTAGATAAGCTCTCCCCATTGACCCTATAGTAGCAGCAGCAGCTTTTCTCCTTTATTCCTTTTTTTTTTTTTTTTTTTTTTTTTTTTTTAGAGACAGGGTCTTGCTCCGTCACTCAGGCTGGTGTGCAGTGATGTGATCATAGCTCACTGTAACCTTGAACTCCTGGCCTCAAGCAATCCTCCTGCCTCAGCCTCCCAAGTAGCTAGAACTACAGCCACATGCCACCATGCCCAGCTAAGTTATTCTTTTAATTTTTTGTAGAGACAGGGCCTCTCCATGTTGCCCAGGCTGGTCTCGAACTCCTATGCTCAAGCGATCCTCCTGCCTTAGCCTCCCAAAGCACTGGGATTACAGGCATGAGCCACTGCGCCCAGCCCTTTGCTCCTTTTTACTATTCCTTAGGATTATTCCAGTTTTTCTCCCCAGTTTGCAAAATCCTATTTGTATATATCCAGATATATCTGTGTTCATTGTCATACATTGTTTGTGTTTCTACTACTACAATTTTTTTTTAAATTGTGGTTTTCCTTCTTACAAAGCTCAGGGAAATAGATCCCATTTAGTCTTACTATTTTTTTTAGATATGGATATTAGGCCTGAAAGTAAAGATTAAATCTCATAATATGGCAAAAAGTTATGAGCCATAATTCATTAAGAGATGTATTCACCAATATATGATTTATTGTGCTTCTTTCTAGTAGAAGTCTGGCAAGTTGATGGCCATATGGAGAGGCAACAGGAGTGTCAAGAAACACTGTTGAGGCACGTTGAATTCATTGATCAGGGAACTGTGACTGAGGAAAATGGTCACAAGTGTAATGCACTTGGAAATATATTTCATCTGAGCACAGACTTTGTTTCTTCAAAACAAAGATTCCAAAAATGTGACTCTTATGGTAGGAATTTGAACTATCTAAATTTATTTAGTGGCAACAGAAGATATGCAAAAAAGAATGGATGTAGCGAATGTGGGAAAGCCTTCTTCCAGAAGTCAGACCTCATTATGCATAACAGAATTCACACAGGAGAAAAGCCCTTCGTATGTACTGAATGTGGGAAAGCCTTCGGCAAGAGATCAAATCTCATCATACATCTGAGAATCCATACTCAAGAGAAACCCTATGAGTGTGCTGAATGTAGAAAAGCTTTCTCCCATAAGTCACACCTCATTGAACATCAGAGAATTCACACTGGGGAGAAACCCTATGAATGTAATGAATGTGGGAAAGCCTTTTTCCAGAAATCACACCTCAACATTCATCAGAGAACTCATACTGGAGAGAAACCCTATGCATGTGATGAATGTGGGAGAGCCTTCCGTGTGAGGTCACACCTCTTTGTACATCGGAGGATACACACAGGAGAGAAGCCTTATGTGTGTACTAAGTGTGAGAGAGCTTTCAGTGAAGTGTCATGCCTTATTAGACACCAGAAAATCCATACTGGGGAGAAACCTTATGAATGTAGTGAGTGTAAAAAAGCCTTTTCTGAGAAGTCTGACCTCATTATACATCACAGAACTCACACAGGTGAAAAACCCTATGAATGCAATCAATGTGGGAAAGCCTTCAGACATAGCTCAGGCCTCTGTCGACACAAGAGGATTCATAAAGAAAAAATTCCCTGAAAGAGAAATTAATGTGGGCATACCTTCAACTAGAATTTATACTTATAGAAAGCCTTCAGTAGAAGTCAAACCTTATTATGTATCAAGAAATCTTACTAAGGATAAGTCTATTAATGTATTTAGAAAAATATGTAGCTATGTTTCTATGGAAATCACATTCCAGATGTGATTCCAAAGTATTTCTTGAAGATATTACAGAAAGTATATCTGCTTATTAAAGAATAAATGTTCACTGTGCACCACAGAAGCTTTCAAAATATTAATAAGTGGAGTAGTCAGAACAAAATTAAAAAACCATATGTGGATAATTCAACAAGATATGAAAGCATTACTATAAGTGCTACTACTTACTGCTGTAAGTCCCAGCTGCACTACATTATGTTATACACCACATAACATAAATCATATATGTGTTGGAATTGCATATGTGAATCTACAATAATTGTGAATGTAAAAGAAGTATTATATATTCTATATATATATAGAATGTCATCTACCAAGATTTTCCACATTAAATAATACCATTTTTCTTCCATCTCAAGAAAATATGAATTGTAAACAAAATTACAATGTTCAATAAGAATTCTAAAGTGTAATATAACAAATTTTTTTTCCTGTTGCATGCTGGTATATATAAAAGACTGCTGCTGCTGCTTGATTACTGATATAGTATGTAAATGTGTTATTTACATAAAATATATAAATGAGAAAGATGTCATTATGAGATTGAAAGAGCAAAAGAAAATAGTCATGGCCTCTTACAAGACTCACTGTAGTTTAAAAAGCAGTTCTTGGTGGGTAAATTACCCCCTTCTTATATACTATTATGGGCTGAATTTTGCCTGCTCACCAGATTTATATCTTGAAGCCCTAACCCCTAGTACCTCAGAATGTGACTTTATTTGGACATAGGGCCTCTAAAGAATAACTAAGTTAAAATGAAGCTGTTAGGATGTGCCCTAATCCAATCTGACTGGTGTCCTCATAAGAATTGGAGACTAGGACACACAAGGATTGGCCAGGGTCAGTTATGCACAGAAGGACCACCATGTGAAGAAGCAGCAAGAGGGTGGCCATCCACAAGCTGAGGAGAGAGTCTTCAAAGGAAACCGACCCTGCTGCACCTTGATCTTGGACTTCCAGCCTCCAGAACTGTGAGAAAATAAACTTCTGTTCTTTAAGCCACCCAGTCTGTGGTATTTTGTTATGGCAGCCCTAGCAAACAGATATGCATACTACTGCTCTTTTTCACTAGAATACCTCATCCGCTTGAGTAGACAAATTATAAGTACTGCATAAACCAACAATATGATACAGGGCTTGCTATCCTACACACCATCTCTATCTATTTGGCATTTGCTAATTAACCTTGTGACACATAAGTAAGAAAAATACTTTCATAAGGATTTTACAATTCAGAAATGTCACAAGAGACTTTTTGCAAAGAGAATGGTTCACTAAAATAAATAGCATTTAATGGGTGGGGGTGGGGGTAGGTATTCTGTAAATTTCCATGTGAATATCCATACCATTAGAAATCAATTTTTTCCTTATTTATGAATTAAAAGTGGAATCCCATTCTCCTAAAGTGAGTTTGGGCACAATTAGGATAACAGGGAAGAAATGTACAAAAGGTGGTATAAGAGTTCTCGTTCTGGAGTTAGACAGATGTAGATATTGGATCTGCTTTGAACTTCATTTTCTCCCTTATCAGCTAGAGATAATAGCATCTAATTTGTTAGATTATTGCAAGAAATTATACAAGATTATGTATGGTGCTTATAAAATATTAGCTATTTTTATATTATTCAAGGATATAATTGGAGCTCCCATTCTGGTTAAGAAGACAGACAAGGAAACCATTCACCCTAGTTAGGGCTGTACTAGAGAGAGGGAGAGGACGGGGGGGGGGGTCACAGGCATCACTCTATTTCATTCTCACAACCATGTACATTTTTCAGACTCAGGTGTAGGCCCTACCTTGCCCCTCTACATCTATCCTGTAATTGTTTGCTCAGGAGCAGTGTCATCTGCTGACACTCCAGACTCCTTGTCATTAGCCCATCTATTGATGGGCTGATGTGCTCTAATGTGTCAGACTCTTCCACGTTGCTGTGAGTTTCAGAACACATTCTTTGCCCCCTTGCCTACCACTTAGGTAAGAGAATGTGCTACTGAATCCTGGGATTTTTATCATGTCCCCTAACCTGGTCTTTGCAATCCCGTGCAAAGTCTTATTCCCCAACCTGGATAGCACAATCCCTAAGCAGGATGGTGGGGGGACCCTTATCCTACCCCCTGAGCCTCCACATAGGCAAGAGGATCTGCTACCAAATCCCCAGACTCTTGTCCCCTAACCTGGCCCATGCAGTCCCACTTGTCTTCTGAAAGGCATTGTAACTTTACTTTGGGTGCCAAATTTGTTAAGCATAAGTGCAAGGCCAAGGCCTGACAGATTCAACGGGCAAAGTAACAGTGAACCCCTTTTAGATTCAGAATTTATTACTTGCAAAGAGCAAAAGGAAAAGTAGCCAAAGGTGCCGGCTCCCCATGGTCTTTGCACTGTGTGATAAAAATGACTAGATGACTGAAACACAAATGATGGAACACCCTGTTGCTGAGGAGCCAAAATTCTAGTGAAGCAATTTCATAGCCTGCAGCTGTACCCCAAGGGAAGGCGAAAAGCCTCACACTTCATTAGAAGAACCTGGGAGGTGGTAAGAAAATTGTTTCATGATAACTGCCTTGGTAGATAGGGAAGCAAGAAATAGATTCGTAGTAGTTCCTCAAAAGCTTTCCGTGCGCTCATGTTCTGGGACGATCACGATGCATTCTGCCGAGACTCACAGCCGCTGCGATTCGAGGTTGCCTGTGTGGCCCGTAGGGGTGTGTGCAAGGCCGCCGGTACTGGCGTGGGGCTGTTCTGCTACAGCGAGTCTTCGCAGCCTTGTGCATTAGTTCCCTTGTGCCTGTGAAGGGCGGAGGGTAGTATTCCCATTCCCTGCAGCCATCACAATCCCGCTGGTTCTCCTTTGAAAGGAAAGAGCATAATGCAGGCAAGCGCAGGTGCGGGGAATTCTCTAGGGCAGTGGTTCTCAATGCGGAATGATTTTGTCTTCCGGGGACATTTGGCAGTGTCTGGAGACATTTTCAATATGACAACTGGGAGGTGCTACTGCCATCTAGTGGACAGAGGGTATAGATGCTGATAAACAGCCTGCAACGCACTGACCTCGCGCCCTCAGACAAAGAATTATCTGGCCCAGAATGGAAAACCTTGCTCTCGTGAAAGGAAGACTGAGACTGGTTTCAAAAAGAGCTCCACATACCGCTAAATTATTATTTGAATAGGAGCTCCAAAAGCTATCTTGGAAATCTGAATGGCTGCAGATAAAGAAGAGAGATGGTGGTGGCTGGGGGTGGGAGAAGGTGGGGGGACTTGAATAGGTATCTGAGTAGTCTAGATGATTTCTGGGACAGATTTATTTTTAAAATTTTATCCCTCCTCCCCCTCCCCCACAGTGGAACAGAACCTTTTATTAGTTCCTTGACCTGTTTTTTATCAGTTTATCCTTTCTAGAAAGGTTCACTGACTTCCCTTTTGAACTCACAGGGCAGAGCCTTCTGACCCCATGCAATAGAACAGTAACTTCTCTGAGCTAACACTCCCTAACATGTGTTGGAACTGGGGGGAAAGGACTAGATTCTTATTTTTCTACCTTGTGACTCTGTTTTATTTTATTCCTTACCAGATATCCGGCTTAGATATTTAGCCTATAGGGCAGTAAATCTTAAACAAGCAACCTATATTTTTTTCCTTTACATTATTGTAAAACTGCAGAACACCAAAGACAAAGGGATCATAGAAAGGTCATAGAGAAAAATACTAATTACCTGAACTTGAATAAGGGTTAAAATGAGAGCAGAATTCTCAATAGCGACAGTTACAGTGAATTTCAATAATGTGGTGAAACTGTTGAGAGAAAATAACACCCTAGAATTTGTATCCAGCAAGATTATCTTTCAATAATGAGGGTGAAACAAAATAAAAGATGTATCAGAAGCTGACTGATGCTCACCAACTATGTTTTCTCTCCCTTATCATCTGGGAACACCCTCTGGGAGTTAAGTTGAGATCGTGTAACTGGGTTCTGGCAAAAGTGATGACTGCCACTTTCAGAACTGATCATAAAACCTCCAGTGAGATCCTCAAGACTTTCTTGACTCATTAGCTTGCTGAAAGCACAGGTTACAGAAGAAGGTCCAAAGGAGCCCCCAGAAATAGCAGAGCCACCAGACAGGAGGGCTCTGGTCTCTGATCCGTTGCTTGGAGGGTAGTTACATGGAAGTCTATTCACAAAACACCTTACTAGCTTTGTGGGTGTGTGCATTTACTATGTCTAAGCCACTGAGATTTAGGGATTGCTTATTGATAGCAAACAGCATTGTTTTCTAATAATTGGTCTTGGAAGTGTGCTGCTAATGTAACAAAAAACTAAAATATGTAGCATTGGCCTAGAAGTTGGGCAGGGGTATCAGTGAAAAGTGGTATCAGTGGCTGGGAAAATGGTTATACATGTAGGGCGAAACATTGGTAAAATTGTCTCCTCTATGTGTGTGCCTGCTGGGCCAATAGCTCCAGAGGAAGATAATTAGAAAACAGATTATTAGTAATATTTGCTGATTTATATTGGCTACATTTGGAAGCTGTCACAAAAAAAGAAATAAACTCTTGAAAAAGTAGTGGTTTACAAGCAAAAATGAAAACAGAGAGTCCTGAAATTTGGGGTCTTATGGAATTTGAAAAAAACTACTACTTCTGGACCCCAAATAGTAAGGGAATGATTTAAAGGGCTTTGAGTACCAAAGACCTGACAAACCTTTTCTAGTGAAGTAAAATGACTCAGAAGAGAGATCATATTAAGGGCTGAAACCTTTTCATTCATGCCTGAATAACCTCCAAGTAGTCTCTCGTCCACCCATCCTAGTTGCATGGTAGAGAAGCTCAACCGTAGGCAGCTGCAGCAGAGGAGACTGGGGCTCCCATTCCCACCCTAGCTCCTACGTGTAGAGCAGAGGCTCTAACCAAGGTAAGGTAGGCCGAGAATGCTGGGGCCCCAGTCATCCCTATCCCAGGTCTTGTATATAGGGTGGATGTTGCATGCCAGGAGAGGCAAGCTAAAAAGACTGCAGACTACCATTCTCCTAGCTCCCACCCATAGGGCAGAGGTTCCAGGCTGGGAGGAGTAACTTGAAAAGACCTCAGGTATATATTTTCCCTCTGTGATCTCACTTGTAGGGAGGAGTATCCCTGCTGAGAAGAGAAGCTAGAAATCTTCCCCAGCTCCCACTTGTAGGGCAGAGGTGTCACTCCAGGAGGTGTCATTCCAGGATAAACAGGCTTTTCTCTTTACCCTCAGCTCCAACACAATAGGGTAGAGGTTCTTCCCAGGAGAAAAGGCAAGATGGGAGGACTGGAAGCTCCCCAGCTCTGCTGGGGGGCTGACTTTATTCGATACATAACATAAAAGAACGCATGACTTAAGGCATTGTTGAAAATAAAGATCTTAGTGGCAAGCACTTAAGAGAATTCTAATAGATCCATAAAACAAGTAGTAACAAATGACACAGCAGGCTACCCAGAAGTTTAACAGAGAGAACAAGGGAAAGAGCTAAAAAGTGCCCTGCTAAGATCACAATCATCCCTGTATGGAAGGCTGTGCATATGTCTATGTTTCACACATTCAGGACTAACCAGAGCAGGCACTTGAAAGGTACTAGTTACTGGCTGAAGCTGGGATGGACTTGAAAGAATTCACCAAACCACACACATCCATCAGCAAGGAGTGGAAATATTACTGGCTCAAGGAGCTTAAGCACGCACAACCTCTCACCAAATGTTGGCTGAACATTAGGATATTTTGACCCAGAGGTGACTTCTAGGAAGCCAGGCTTGGGGTTAAAGAAGGGTGTGGCAGGGAGGGACTGAGCAGTGACATTACAGGCCACACACTGTGGGGGAAAATAGACATTACAAATTAGTTCAGGCAAGTCACTAAACCAACTAACAAAACAGAGCAACATTAATAAGCCCTAAATGGGATGTATCAGAATCCAGAGTTCTACAATATATTATCTCGAAAACTATGTAAGATGCAAAGGAACAGAATAGTATAACCCTTGTACAGGAAAAACAGAGCAATAGAAACTGCCTTTGAGGAAGTCCAGATGCTGGACTTATAAGGAAAACACTCAAAGAAGCTATTATAAATACGTTCAAAAAACTAAAGGGAACCATGTTCAAAGGATTAAAGAAACATATGATGACAGTGACTCATCAAATAGATAAAAATTATTTAAAGAATCAAATAAAAATTCTGGAGTTGAAAAGTACAATACCTGAAATGCAGATTCACTACAGGTGCTCAACAGTAGATTTGAGCTGGCAGAAGAATCAGTAAACTTGGAGAGAGATCATTAGAGATTATACAGTCTCAGAACAGAAAGAAAAAAGAATGAAGAAAAGCTGAGCAAGTTTCTGGTTTCTAGCCTGACATGTAAAGAGCCTGGAAGTTGTCACTCCCATCCTCACAACAAGGAAAATGTCTGAACAAACTGGAAATCAACAACTCTTCTTAAATCCTTCAAAGAATCAAGGTCACAGGACAAACCACTGCCCTGAAAACTGGAGACAGGTAGATAATGAGAATCACAGTTGACTGGGACAGAAACTCACCACGGGAGCCAGTATTTTTAGGAACATTTAAACTATAATTGATGAATTGCTGGAGACTCAGTGTGGACTAGCATAAGAGTTAAAAACTCTAGGGGCTCAGTCTTAGGGGAGCCCCCATCCTTTCATGAATTTTACCTCCAGGAGTCCCACCAGGTTTTCAGAGTGAAGATCAGAGAAAAGTTCCCTCATCCTCTGGTAGAAGGAGCAGAAAAATAACTATTTTGAGAAATACCCAGAGCATTCTATTCTTTTTAAGAAAGGACTTGCATCAGAGAAATTATTATAGCAGAGCCTAACCATGTTGGGTTTTACCAGAGCCTAATTGACCTGGGGAGAAGAAAATAATCTCCTCCAGCATTCGACATGGGGGAAGGGAAACACCCAACCCCAGCCTCTCTATTCTTTGATGTGCGGGAAAGTAAATACCTGACTCAAGCCATCTCTAGCTTTCCTGTCTCACCTGGGGGAAAAGGAAAGCTGAGAGCACTTACAAATGTCACAGACCAGGGGCACAGGCTCACCTAAAGACTGATACCTAATTATAGGATTATAGAATGCTTCCCTCCCTCCACACCTTACCACAACATCAGTCAACCTCCTGTATAATAACAGTAGATTACAGCTAAAAGAACTGCAAAGCTCAGCACTATGTAAGAAAGATGCTTTAGGGAAAAACCAAAGACAACGGAAGAGAGAAAAACAAGGACACTAGAGGAAAATTTAATCTCTCACATCTACAGGTACAGCAAATAAACTCAGCCTCGCTCCTAGCCAGATAGATCTAAACCCTCACACTAACAACCTTTTTACCTCATTTCCTTTTACCTAATACCATCATGTCTAGATTTCAACAAAAAAGTACAAGGCACACTTAAAAGGCAAAAAAAAAAAAAAAAAAAAAACCCACTAAACAATAAAACCTAAAACCACAGTTTGAAGATGCAAAACAGGCTTCAGAACCAGACCCAGATATGGCAGAGATTTTGGAATTATTAGACTGAGAATTTAAAATAATTATGATTAATGTACTAAAGGCTCCAATGGAAAAAATAGACAACATGCAAGAACAGATAGGTAATGTAAGTAGGGATGAAAACTCTACAAAAAAATCAAAAGAAAATATTAGAAGACAATGACACAGTAATAGAAATGAAGAAGGTAACTGATGGGCTCATCAGCAGACTGGACACAACCAAGCAGAGAATCAGGGAGACAGGAGATATGCCCGTGGAAACTTCCCAAACTGGACAGCAGAGAGAAAAAAGAATGGGAAAAAACCAAAAAGGAACAGAATGTCCAAGAACTGTAGGACAACTACAAAAGGTGAAACATACTCATAACGGAAATATCAGAAGGAGAAGAAAGACAGAAAGGAACAAAAGAAATATTTGAATTAATAATGGCTGACAAGATTTAAAAAACAAATCACAGATCCAGGAAGCTCAGAGAATACCAAGCAGGATAAATAACAAAAATCTACATATATTAGGGTTCTCCAGAGAGACAGAACCAATAGGATAGATATAGATACAGACATATGAGAGGGGATTTCTTAGGGGAATTGGCTCACATGATTATGGAGGCTAAGAAGTCCCACAATAGGCCGTCTGCAAGCTGGAGAACCAGAGAAGCCAGTGGTGTGGCTTAGTTCAAGTCAGAAGGCCCAAGAGCCAAGGAAGCCAATAGAGTAACTCTCTGTTCAAAGCGAAAGGTCCAAGAGCCCTGGGAGAATGCTGGTACAAGTCCCACAGTCCAAAGGTTCAAGAACCTGGAGTTCTGATGTCTGAGATGTGGGGACAAGAGTGACTTTATTATAAATGCTAATCTGCCATTTAATTTCTGACTAACCCTGAGTCTGGGAATGCCTCCAAAATGTCCAGTTGATGTATTACTCTTTACGTAGGAACACCGGTTCATTGTAAGTTTTGCCTTTCCTCCAAAACAACCCTTGATGTTGTTGCATACATCATAGGCTGTGATGCCTGTAGCCACCTACACCTTCCTTCCAGAACATGGATAGTTTTCCCCCAAGATACAAGCCCTGGGTTTGGAGGTTTGTGGTGTGGAGATTGACCAGTCTTGTGGCTGCCCAAGACCACACTTCTGTCCATAAGTTCCCCCTAATAAATCACCCTTTACTGACAAACTGGATTTTTCTGCCTCCTCCTTTGGTTTCTCGGCATTTGGGAGTCACTTTGCATATGTGGCCCTTTTATGGAACACAAGGGCAGGAGGAGAAAGGCATCCCACTCTGGAAGACAGAGGGAGAGAGAGAGATCAAACTCATCCTTTTATAAGGATACCACTCCCATGATAACAAACCCACTTCCTCAATAATGGCACTAAACCTTGCATAAGGATGGTGCCCCCATGACCCAAACACCTATCGTTAGGCCTCACCTCCCAACACCTCCACATTGGGGATCGAGTTTCCAACACATGAACTTTGTGGGACACATTCAAAAAACCATGGCACTACGCTGAGATATATCGTGTTTAAACTACAGAAAATCAAAGAGAAAGAGAAACTCTTGAAAGAAGACAGAAGAGAAGAAAAACACTATCTATAGAGGAACAAGGATAAGAATTACATCGGGCTTCTCTTCAGACACCATGCAAACCAGAAGAGAGTGAAGTGAATATTCAAACTGTTGAAAGAAAAAAACCCACCAACCTAGAATTCTATATCCAGGTAAATTACCCTTTATGGTATAGTTTAAAAATATAACATATTTGGTCTTTTTCCCAGGTTCTTGGCAGAGAGCTCCTAAAACTTAATTTCCTGAGTGACTAAAGTGTCTTTGTTATTCATAATGAGTCCATCGCCACCACACCTGAGTTTCTGCTAGGGAGGTGTCTCGGTGTGGGGACCCTAGATAGCCTCAGGCTGGGGGCTGGTCGCCAGAAAGACCAAACATGTGCTTAGAGGGTCAGAACTTTCAGTCCCACTCACTGACCTCTGGAGAGGGGAGGCGGGGCTGGTGATTGGGTTATAAAGACTCTTGAAAAACGAAGTTCTTGGAGGTTCTAGGTTAATGTACACATCAAAGTGCTGGCAGGGTGGCATGCCCAGAGACGGCATGGAAGTTCTGCACATTCACCACCCACTCCTTGCCTTATGCATCTCTTCCACTTGGTTGTTCCTGAGCTGTATACTTTATAATAAAATGATAAACATAAGAAAAGTGTTTTTCTGAGTTCAATGAGTCATTCTAGCAAATTACCAGACATGGGGGGCATGATTTGTGGGAATCCCTGAATTGGTAGTCAGCCAGGCAGAAGTGTGGATAGCCTGGGCACCTTATCTGTGGGCTGGTTTCTGAAGTGGGGCAGTCTTATGGGACTGATCCCTTAACCAAAGGGGTCTGCACTAACTCTAGGAGCGAGTGTCAGAATTGAATCAAATTTTTGGACACTCAGTTAGGATTATAGGATTGGAGAATTGGTGTAGAAAACCCCTGCATATTTGGTGTCAGAAAAAAGACACCACACCCTTCAAAAGTGAAGGAGAAATACTTTCTCAGACAAAAATTGAGGAAATTTGTCACCAGCAGACCTGTCTTGCAAGGAATGCTAAAAGAAGTTGTTCAGAGAGAAGGAAAATGATATGGGTCAGAAGCTCAGATCTGCAGAAAGAAAGGAAGAGTGTTAGAGAAAGAATAAATGAAGGCAAAATAAAATATTTTATTTTCCTTAGTTTAAATTGATCTAGCCAATAAGTTTTCAAAATAATGATAGCAGCAGTATATTGGTTGACTACAGCCTATGGGTAAGAGAAATGACAGCAACATCATAAGGGATGGAATTGTCTTATTTTTTTAAACAAGAGATAAAAGCAAGATGGAATTGTCTTTTAATATGTCTGTATTTCGGCAGACTTGCTATAGACAACATACATAGCTGGTGAGAATGTAAAACAATGCAACTGCTTTAGAAAGTAGTCTGGCAGTTTCTCCAGTGATTAAACCGAGTTATCGTAGGACCTAGCAATTCTACCCCTAGGTAATACCAAAGGAAAAATAAAACATATACCATGGAAAGAAAAATGTGTACTCAAATATTTATATTATCACTTTTCATGATGGTGAAAAGGTGGAAATAACTCAAATATCCATCAGCTGATGAATGGGTAAATAAGATGTAGTATATCTGTACAGTGGAATATTATTCAGCCATAAAAAGGAACAAAGTACACGATACAACATGAATGAACCTTGAAAATACTATGCTAAGTGAAAGAAGCCAGTCACAAAAGACCACAGATTATATGCTTCAATTTATATGAAATGGCCAGAATAGGCAATTCTACAGAGACAGAAAGGAGATTAGTGGTTGCTTAGAGCTGGAGAAGGACAGGAGGGGATGTGGGGATGATAGATAAAGGATGTAGGATTTCTTTCTGAGATGATAAAAATATTCTAAAGTTGTGGTGATGGTTGCACATATCTGTGATTATACTGAAACCATTGAATTGTACAATTTAAATAGGTGAATTGTATAGTATTTGAACTATATCTCCATAAATCTGTTTAAAAAATTGAATTGTTGAGCCTATAGCATATAGAAGTACAATATGTTTCACAATAGCAGTACACAGGAGGGGAGAAAGAAAGAAGCTATAGGTTAGCAAGGCAGTGACATCAGATGTTAACTTGAAACCGCAGGAAAAATCAAAGAGTACTAAAAATAGTAAATGTTTTTTAAAAAATTATACATATACTATGTGTATGTGTTCTTTCTTAGTTTCTTAAAAAGATACAAGATTATATCAATGTACAATTATAACACTGTATTGTTGGGTTTGTAACATATTAGACATACATGACAATAATAGTACAAAGGGGGCAGATGGATCAAATTTTCTACATACCACTGAAATTATTACTATTAATCTGAAGGAGATTCTGATAAATTAAGATATATTCTCTAAGCCCTAGAGCAACCACTGAGAAAATGATAAATATTTTAAAAATCAATAAAGGTATTCTATCCTCAAGGAGGGAGAGCATAATTTCCCACTCCTTAAGTGTGTGCTGTCCATAGTGGCTTCCAAAATGGATAGTCAGGAAAGAGGGGGAAGAGTAACTTCACAGTGGAGCAACATGACAAGCACTACCTCAGTCAGGCTATCAATGTCAACAATATTGATAAGTCATGTTGATAGTATGTAGCCTTGATATAATATGATGAAATGGCTCTTTACATCTGTTGGTCTTCCTCCCAAAAACATAACACAAAACTGCAGTCTAAGCATGAGGGAAAAATCTGAAAAATACCAATAGGGGAACATTCCACAAAATACCTGACCAGAACTTCCCCAAACTGTCACAGTCATAAAAACAAGAAAAGTCTGAGAAACTGCCCCAACCAGAAGGAAACCTAAGGAGACATGATGGCTAAATGCAATGCAGTGTCCTGGGTGGGATCCTGGAACAGAAAAAGGACATCAGGTAAAAACAAAGGAAATCTGAACAAAGTAGGGGCTTTAGTTAATAATGTATCAACATTAGCTCGTTTATTGTAACATATGTACTATAGTAATGTAAGATGTTAATAAGAGAGAAACCGGGTGCAGGGCATGTGGGCACTTTGTACTATCTTCACAGCTTTACTATAAAGGAGTTCTAAAAGGATAAAGTTGTAAAAAATAAAATAGGCTGATATTTTATAAATCAATAAAGAAATTGAAATGTTATCTTAGAAAATATCCACTTAATGAACAAAAGTGGGGACAGTAAAGGAGAGACAGGAGAAAAAAATCATAAATTTGGAAAACAAAAAGTAAAATGGTAGATATAAATCCAGTCATATCAATAATAATATTAGATATGAATCAAACAAGGCATAGAGTGCCAGACTGTATTTAAAACACACACACACACGCAATCCAACTAATTGCTGTCCACAAGAGATACACATAGGCTGAAAGTAAAGGAGTAGAAAAAGCCCTATAAACAGCAACTATGAGTATCTAAATTAATATCAAACAAAATAGACCTTAAGTCCAAAAAAAAAGTTATTAGAGACAAAAAGGGACAATTTATAATGATAAGCGTGTCAATTATATTTGGAAGATATTATAAACATATATGCATGTAACTACAAGACTCTAAAATACATCAAGCAAAGACCGACAGAATTAAAGGGAGAAATAGACAGTAATAGTTTGAGACTTCAATACATCACGTTCAATAATGAACAGAACAACTAGGCAGTAAATCAGAAAGGAATAGAAGACATGTAAAACACTATTAAACAACTAGACCTAATGACATCATCTATAGAGCACCCCACCCAACAATAGCAGAATACACACTGTCTTGAAATGCCCATAGGATATTTTCCAGAATAGACCATATGCTAGGATATGAAACAAGTCTTAACAAATTTAAAGGATTTAAACCATACAAAGAATGTTTGCAGACTATAGACCAATATCCCTCATAAATATAGACTCAGAAATCCTCCAAAAAAAATGCAGCCAAATCCTCATTATTTGCATACTCCATATCTACAAATTCACCTACTCACTAAAATTTATTTGTAACTCCAAAATCAATGCTTGTGTAGTTTCAGTGGTTATTCACAGACATGTGCATATACAAAGTGGTGAAAAATTTGCGTCACTTGATTTGCACATTCTAGCTGAGGTCAAACGAGGTGATACTCTGACTTCTTCAGTTGTCATATTGTAAACAAGCATCCTCTTGTGGTATATTTAGTGTCACATTTTTCTCACTCTTGTGCCTTTGTTGTTGATTTCACAGTTTAAAATGGCCCCCAAGCATAGTGCTATCTGGAATGAGAAGGCTGTGATGTGCCTTACAGAGAAAATACATGTGTTAGATAAGCTTTGTTCAGACATGACATATATATAGGTAGATAGATAGATAGATCGATCTATGTACTATAATTTATATGTAGTTATATATACAGTTATATAATTTTATATATATAGCTGTGAGTTAGATGTTAATGAATCAACAATATATATTAAATACGGTGTATTTAAACAGAAACATAGATAAAACAAGCTTACCTGCTGATCAGATGATGAAAATGTTGTGACCAGAGGTGCACATGAACCCAACCCTGTATTTCTCTAGGAGCAATGATTCAGTATTTGCTAATACAGTGTTTGTGGTGGATTTATAGAACATAACTATGGTGAATAAAATGAAATCAATTGTATATAAAATCTTAACTATCCATCTACGTGCTGGAGAATCTACAAATGGTATCCTCCATAAGTGGAATCAACTCAGAAGTTTCTGAGAAACTTCTGTGGAAAAATACCAAGAACTTTTTAATGTATGAAAATATCATTCTTGCTTTATTCATATGTCATAGAATCCAACTCAACAGAAGGCTCTTGAACCCAATTAAGAGACCTTTATTTTATATAATTTTTGAACTTGCTTACTTGTGATTGGCAGGACCTGAATATTTACCACACTTTGTGGTTATCATAATATTTATCAATGAGAGGAATCTGGGAGTTTGAAGTAATTAGGTATCTAGATTTCTGGAATTTTTTGAGACCAAACATGTTAGTTCTTAAGGCTCATAGGCTTACATACTACATAAAAAATAGGTATCCTTCTGTCTGTTCTGTCCAACCCCCAGACCCTCCACCTTGAACTGCATTTGATGGAATTTAAATTAGCTCTTTATAAAATTTGCATTCAAATATCATCTTGGTTTCTTTTTTTTTTATTTTGTGTGTGGGGGGGATAAAATACACGTAACATAAAATTTATCATCATAACCATTTCTAAGTATACAGTTCAGTGATATTAAATATAGTCATAATGTTGTGCAACCATTACCACCATCAATCTCTGTAACATTTTTCATCCTATAAAACTGAATCTGTAGCCATTAAACAATAACTCTTCATTTCCTCTTCCTCACAGCCCCTGGCAACCACCATTCTACTATTTGTCTCTGTAATTTTGACTAGTCTTAGTACTTGGTTTTTAATTGAGTTGACTCCCTTAAGAGTGCCTTTTCATTTGCATAATTTTAATTTCCCTTGCGAATAAGGGAGACTGCTATTTTCAGGTCAGTGTGTAAGCTTTCTGCTGATGTTAAAGATCATTTTCACTTGTAGCTCCATACAAGGATTAGCACATCTTTTGTGTATTAACCAAGTAATGGTTTGTTCTAGAAAACTGGATGCCCTCCGATCATTTTTTTCCCCAGGAAATAGTTCATCATAGCCAACTTGTGTGTTTTCATCAAGGTTCACCTTGTGTGTATTCATAAATCCCAAAAGAAAACAGATGAGTGAGTATACACAAAATTGAGGAGAGTTTAATGAAAGGGCTATTTACAAAGGTATGAGCAAAATTATGAAAAAACAAAAAGGATGGTGAAGCTCCCTGGGACTAGCAGGAAGCCATTGCCATTTCAGGCCTGAAGGGGCAAGAAGATGGAGCATTTGCCAGAACCCAGAATGTTGAGAAGACGAGCTCCATATAGGAACTGTGTGGCCATTAGCAGAGAAACAGAGCCACTGCCAATCACCGCCTGGCAGAGAGAGAGCAGGAGGTGGAAAACAACCCAACCTCTCACTTTTAATTCTCATCAGTCTCCTACCTGTGCCTTTTGCTGGCTTAACCCAACCAGAAGCGAAGGGTAAGGGAGTCTGAATGACTCAGTCCATAAAGGGCAGCCTCCCAGACATAGTGGAGGACGAAGCATGGAGAGTGGATTTGGGTGGGCTAATGGGGAATGTTCAGCATAGTCCACCTTTTTGTTCCTCATTATCTATCTTGCCTTTTATTTAGATGAAATATTTTTGTCACCAACACAGGAGACAAAGTGTCATCAACTACCATATCTTCTCTGGGTAATGTCAATTCAGCACGTAGTGAGATGGGTAAGGGTGGAAAAAACACATAACATAAACCATAGCTCCTGCAGTCTCTGTTTTTCACTATCATGGCTTCCTTCTTCTACCATCCGTTCCATTTATCTCTCATTTCAACGGATGTCTTCTTATTATGCTGCTGATAGGAAATGAAAAAGAAAAAGAAAGAAACAAAGAATTGTCTAAGTCGGTAACTACAAATCAGATACCGGGGGCTGAGCTGATTTGCTCTAATAAAGACAGTACTTCTGCAACTACAGCTGCGGTTAGCATCATTAAGTGATTCAGTTTGCACTAACCCACAATCATTTGCCACGACCTACCTGGCTTTTGCCTGGCCAAAAAGGTGAAGTAAGTGGAGAAGCGGTAGGACAGTGTTCCTCAAACTTTAATGTGCATATGACTCATTTGAGGATCTTGTTAATATGCAGGTTGTGATTCAGTAGTTCCAGGGTAGATATCAAGAGCTGCATTTTTAACAAATTCCCAGGTAATGTAACCAGGTAAAATGACTTTGGAAAACTGTTTGGCATTTTTTAGTAAAGTTGAAGGCATGCATACTGCCTTTTTGCTTTCTGAATTTTTTATTTCCTCCAAATTGGGGTAAATACAGCAGTTCAAGACCAGCCTGGGCAACATAGTGAGACTCTATCTGTACAAAAAATTAAATAAAGAAATCCTGCCACTTGTGGCAACATGGAGGGCTCTGGAGGGCATTATGTTAAGTGAAATAAGCCAGACACAGAAAGCCTAATGCTGCATGATCTCACCATATACAGAATCTAAAATAGTCAAACTCATAGAAGCAGAAAGTAGAATAGTGGTTGCCAGGGCCTGAGGAGAAGGTGAAATGGGGAGGTAATGATTAAAGGGTATGAAGAGTCAGTTATGAAATATGAGTTCTGGAGATTTACTATATAGCATAGTGCCTATCGCTAACAGTACTGTATTGTATACTTAAACTTTGCTAAGAGGGTAGATCTTATGGTAAGAGTTTTTACCACACACAAAAAACTAATAACATTTAATAATAAAGAGGACAGGAGGAAACTTTAAGAGGTGATGGATATGCTTATGGCCTTGATGGTGGTGATGTTTTGTGAGTGCACAGTTATCCGCAAACTCATTGAGATGTATACATTAAATATATACACCTTTTTATGTGTCAATAATACCTCAATAAAGTAGTTTTTAAAAAGGTAATAAAATAACATGCAGTATATCCATACAATGGAATATTATTCAGCCATAAAAAGAAACGAAATACCAATGCATACTACAACATAGATGAACCTTGGAAAACATTATGGTAAGTTAAAGAAGCCAGTCAAAAGGACTACATATTGCAAGATTCCATTTGTATAAAATGTCAAATTAGACAAATCTTGAGACAGAAAGAAGAGTGGTGGTTGCCTGGGGTTAGGAGGGTTGGGGGGACATGAAGAGTAACTGCTAATGGGTACAGAGTTTCTTTTTGGGATGATGAAAATGTTCTAAAATTGCTTACAAGTTATAGGTCTTAACTGAGGCAAGTGAACTGGTGCCTCCTTCACTTCTCAACTTTACCCCCAAATTAGTTTGACATTAACCCATCTGAGAAAAGCCCTGATCCCAAACCCCAGGGTCCTGTAATAGAGTTGGACTAGGTGACATAACTACCCAAGCCCCAACCCACACAGACTCCAGTCTCAAGACTCATCTTCTAACCTGGCACATAAGATCCTGCCTCAAAGTCCAGAGCCTCAGGTATAGTCCACATGGCTCTGTGGAGACCCAGGAGAACATCCCCGGGAAGCTTAAAGTGGATTCTTCTCAAACTCTAAGCTGAGGCATGCCCTAGCACCTGGAGCCTCCACGATGGCATAGTTCCTTCCAACCCCAATTCATTCTTTCTCCTGGTACCCAAGGGGTCTGTCATTAGGCTAGGTGTGGAGAGATGGAGGGAGAGCTGTGGCTTCAAACACCAATATTCCCTCCTTCCAGATTTCATGACCAGACGACCTTCCAACCAAACACAGGTTTTCCAACATGAATCTGTTGATGAACGCCAGGCTCGAATGAGGAGGAGAGAGAAGTACAGCACTGAATTGAAGAGAAAGAAAAGAGCGTTCCTACATCAACAAGGGAATAGCCTCTTCTGGAATCCAGATATGGCTCTGCATTCCTGTAGGTCTAAAGTAGTGGGTGGAAGAATTGGTAATGAACTCCTAGGGTATGGGATAAACTTGGAAGTCTTGGGAACAAGGAAGAGAGATGGCCTGTGGTGGTGATTTTTAGAGCCAACACCCAGGGGCTTGGATATATTTGTTGTGGATTAGTAGGAGAGATGGACACATTGAGGGGGTTCTGGGTGACTATCTGAGAATGAAAAATTTCTATTGCCTATTCTGACTTCCCAATAGGGCTACATGTGGTTCAAATGGGTAGAAAAGGATGAAGTCTTAAGTTGAAGATAATAGTATCAGCCAGAATCTTAGGATTGTGAATACCTGCTTACAGAAATGGTTAGGCCCTGGGCTCCTACTGATGCTGTAGGTAGAAACGGGGGTAGTTAATGAGTTTTAGGATTCAGGGCTGGGGCATGGGAGAATGCTTTGCCACTCTTAAGATTTAAAGCCTCTTGGACTGGAGGAGGTTGTTAACAAGTATCCTAGGCAGAAGAGCTGTGGCAGGTTATGGTCTAAGAAGAGGGAGAATTTGACATGACATGGTCAACTGGTCATCTGTTTACCTGTTCACCTGGTCATCCATGCTCCCTTCTCACACAGGAGTCTGCTTACAGAACAAGGCACAGCAAGGAGGCAAGGCACAAGTGGGAAATGTGCTTGATGTTACCCACTGCAGTCCTGACACTCTGGATCCTGAAGACTCCAAAGGGAGGCAGGCAATGGATTCAATCTAGCCCCCAAAGCCAGGATACTGCCTCAGCTCTGAAGCCTGGATGTGATGCTCCAGGATATAACCACTGCCCAGAAACATGGTTAGTACAAGCGGCCTCAATCCTGGGCAAGGAGCCCCAACTCCAATCAGGTCAGGTTTCAAGGGATGAAGATTAGAAACAATGAATATGTTTTAGCACTAACTCTAGTACTTGTTTTTCCTTGCATTTTTGCATGCATTTTGGGCTTTGGCATCAGCATTTGGCTGGTTCTAAAAATAAACTGAGAAGGGTTTTTTTGTTTTATGTGTCAACTTGACTGGGCTACAGAGTGCCCAAATATTTGGTTAAACATTATTTCTGGGTGTGTTTTTGAGGGTATTTCTGGATGAGATTAGCATTTGAATCAGTTGACTAAGTAAAGGAGATTGCCCTCCCCAATGTGGGTGGGCCTCATCCAATCCACTGAAGACCTAAATAGAATAAAAGACTAAGAAAAAATTCTTTCTCTCTATCTGACTCTCGGCAGCTGGAACATTGGTATTCTACTGCCTTTGGCCTCACGCTGGGAGTGGAACTTTCACCATCAGCTCTCCTAGTTCTTGGATTGGAACTCGGATGGCTCTCCTGGAGCTAGACTTCTCAGCCTCCATAATCACATGAGCCAATTCCTTATAGTAAATCTCTTCATATATTTATACATCCTATTGATGCTGTTTCTCTGGAGAACCCTGATTAATACAGATTTCTGGCTTATTTCACTTAGCATAATATTTTCCAGTTTCATCTGAGTTGTATCATGTACCAGAACTTCATTCTTTTTTAAGGCTGCATGGTATTCCATTGTATGCATGTACCACATTTTGTTTATCCATTCATTTGTTGATGGACACTTAAGTTTTTCCCACCCCTTGGCTGTTGTGAATAATGCTGCCATGAACATGAGTATACAAATATCTGAGTCCCTGCTCTCAATTCTTTGGGTATATACCCAGAAGTGAGATTGCAGAAACATACAGCCATTTATTTTAATGTTTTGAGGAACCTCCATAATGTTTTCCACAGTGTCTGATGACCTACAGCTTTAAGCTCATACTTCTAATATAGCAGAAAGAAAAGAAAGAAAACAACTAGAAGCAGAACTGACCTGTCCGTCATTGAGCCAGATATATTAATACATACTCTGATTAAAGACTGAAAACAGTATCATCCCTTTAACTGATGTGAGAGTATTTTTTGATAATTTAAATTTTGCTTTAAGTAGTGATTAATAAAAAACTTAAAATGTACAGTCTTTATATACACTCGATGTCCATTAAGTGGCCCTTGGGTGCTACATCTTTGGGAAAGGCTGAGTAGACACTGAACATATGTGTCTCCAACTTATTTGTCACCTCCTCCAAGAACATTCCCAACCCCCTGACCCAAGAGGTTCCTTTTGTCTCCTGAGCTCCAACAGCACTCCTAGTCTTCAATACTTACCACATTTGGGCTCTTCACTCTCATGCCACTCTCCCAGTTTAGACTGTGAGCCCTGGATGGTAGAGACTGGTTTTCACCCTTCGGTGTTTCCAGTTAGGCCTGTGATGGTTCTAGGATTATGGCTAAGCTGTGAGTCTGAAAGGGTTGGATTCAGGACTCAGATCAGCCTGGCCAAGAACAGTGGATACACTGCTCCCAGAACTCCAGCCCAGGACCCTTTACTCTCTGTACATACCATCTTCTCCCCGCACAGGGCTCTCTGCACAGAGCAGGCACAAGGAGCAGGTAAATGATGGCTGATGCTACCTCTTCACTCAGATTGGTCTGTCACAGCGGTTAACTAATGGGTTTCTTGTTTTATTGATAGGTTCTCCCAAAACTAAAGCAGCAGCTAATTTTTTCTAATAGCAATAATACATGCCCATTGTTAAAAACTCAGATATACAGCTATAGAGAAAAAAGTGAAAATCAACTGAATTTCACCACCTAAGATAAACACTATTAACATTTAGTGTATTATCCTTTCACATTTGTATAGGCACCTATAAAAAATAGGATGTAGTTTATATGTTTATAACTAGGTTTTTACTCATCAATGTTTCATAGAGATCTATTTCTTCCTATTCAAATGACTCAATAATATTACCCTGTGTGAACGTACCATAATCTATCTAGCCAAGCTTCTGTTAGGAGGCCTGGTTTATTTTCAATCTTTCAGTAATATAAACAACGCTGAGATAAACCTCTGGCTGCTGGCTGCTAGATTATTTATATTGACTGAGTTTAATACATGATTTTAATTTTAACCACAAGGGGGAAGCAGGCAACCATGGGAAGACAGGCTAAGTTTTTTGTTGTTTTTTTTTAAAGAAAACCATTTAGAAAGTCCTTTCAAGTCAGGCGCGGTGGCTCACACTGTAATCCTAGCACTCTGGGAGGCCAAGGCTGGGAGATTACTTGAGCTCAGGAATTTGAGACCAGCCTGAGCAAGAGTGAGACCCCGTTTCTGCTAAAAATAGAAAAATTAGCTGGGTGTTGTGGCATGTGCCTGTACTCCTGGCTACTCGGGAGGCTAAGGCAGGAGGATCACTTGAGTCCAGGAGTGTGAGGTTGCAGTGAGCTACGACGACACCACTGCTCTCTAGCCTGGGTGACAGAGTGAGACCCTGTCTCAAAAAAAAAAAAGTCCTTTATATACATAAGCTTTCCCCAACCTTGTGGGCAAGAATTAGCATTAGTATTATCTCCACTTTATGGATGAGGAAACTGGCTGTGGGGAAGTAAGTGTTTCATACAGATTCTCATCAACCAGTGAGTGCCAAGCTGGAATGCAAAGCCACCTACTGATTGCATGTAGCTGGCGCTCTTCTCTTCACACCCCTCCAAATAAGTTGGTAGCAGTACCACACTCTGCCATGTTCAACTCAATTCTAGGCGCTGTGATAGGGACACTCTGAGGCATGCAGAAATCAGGGCGAATCCCTGCTCCTCTGGGGGTCATTATGAAATGTGAGGACGGACTTATACATAAGTTACTGACTGATTCAATGCTCACACCCACCGTAATAGAGAGGAGAGCCCAGGAAGGCAGGAAATTCACTGTGACAGTGAGGCTGGGCTTTGTGAAAGAGATACAATAACAGGAAGAGCTAGGTTGTATTTAGTGTTTACTCTGTGAGAGGCACTGTGCTAAGTGTTTTACGTGCATAATCTCATAATCTCATTAAAACTTCCTCATACACCTGGAAGGTATCATACCCTTTTTTTAACAGAGAAGAAAAATGATGGTTAGAGAGGTTAACCTAACCCCTCTACTGGTTACTTGTGGCATAACACTGGGACCCACATCCTTAATGTGAATTCAGCAGGCCCCAGATGGGTTGGTAGACCTTCAACAGGCAGAGCAGGAGAGACACTTCTAAGAGAGGAAACACAGAAACAAAACCTTGGAGGCAAAAAATACAGGCATATTGGGGAATGGCAAAGGGATCAGTGTGCTTGGAGTGTGAAACAGGAGGAATCTGAAGGCATAAAAGCTACAGGAAGAAAACTGAGCCGGATTGGAGAAGTCTGTGAATAGCAAGCCAAGGAGATCCTACTGTATTACACATTATTTGGTTGGAGGGAACCAACCAAAGAGAATGACATTTTGTGTGCTTTGTGAGGATTAGTTTGGTGTATTGCATAAGGTAACAAGGGAACTAGTTTGGGGCTTGTTAAAATAATCCCGGGCAAAGATAACTAGAGAAGGAATAAGAACCGAAAGACATTACCGAGATAAAATCCCCAAGATGTGGCATCTCATCAGATGTTGAGGAGAAAGGCGAGAAGGGTGATTAAGGTTTCCACATTTCTGGGAGAGTGTGGGTGTGCACACCAGGAGAGGGGCTGGGGGAGGGGAGAGGTGAGTTCAGTCTTCTTATAAGGTTGAGGAGCCCGAGGGACGTCTGGGTGCAGGTGTTTAGTGGGAAGTTGGAAATAAGAAGCTGGTGATTTAGACATGGTTCCTGAGAATCAGAAGAAATGACCTAAGGAGCTGGCCAGGGAGAATCTATACTCAAGATTCAGCAGGGGATGTTCAGACCCTGATAACCTGAAATTCCACAGCCAGGTTTCTGTCCTAGAGAGATAAAATCACACATGCACAAGAGTGCGTTTGAAGGGTATTCACAGCAGCATTATCTATAGCAGTGAAAGCTGGGCGAGGGGTGAGCAGGTGAATAAACCATTAAATATCCACATTGTGCAGTGGTTACAAATTAAGTAGATCAAAGGTACTAACATGGACAGATCTCCAAAACGTAGTGTGGGTGAGAAAAGCAAGTTGTAGCACAATAATAATGTGTAATACTACTTATGAAAAAAGAAGAAAAGCCAAACAAAAAATGCTGTTACATATATATTTTAAATGGTATGTGTAGGCATAGTGAAAATTCTGGAAGGATAAACACACTGCTAATTGTGCTAGAGGAGAGAAGTTGTGACAAATATAGAGAACAGAAAGGGTTAGATGGGATTTTAGCCATAGTTGTCCGGATTTAATTTGACAAGAAGAATGTAATCATCTACTACTTATGTGAATAAATATTCTCAATCTATTTAAAAAAAGATAGATTCAGTGGGAGGAAGAAAGAATGGAAGAGGCAGGGACATATTCGAGACTCTGGGTAGGGCAATATTACGGGGAACATAGGGAAAAGTTTCTGGAATGCGAGGTGGAGGGGGGACGGGCTGCACTCAGCAACCCTGCAGAGATAGTGGCCAGCAGGATGGGTCCTGCGAGCTCGGATGGTTTTCAACACCTTTCAATTACAGCCACAAGCTCCTGTGTCCTTGAAAGGTCACCATGTCTCACCACTTGCCTTGGAATGAGATGGTGTTTGTTCTGTTCTTTTCTGAGTTGTAAATATCCTAAGACTTTTCATCCAACTCCTGTGTTTGGACATGCCCTCCCTTTCCCAGAAAACCCACAGTGATTTCCTTAGCATTCTCACTGCAGTCCTTCAAGCTGCCTATGAAAGCCACTTCCTCCGATTCCAGCTCCAGCACCTACTTGCCTCCTTTCTTGTCCCCCATTCAAAAAACTTCCCATTCCAGGTCACTTTTAAGAAAAGCATTACTGTGGGGGCCTTTTATGGTATTTCTCAAGGGACACCCAGCATAGACGTAGCTAACACTGATTGAGCACACAGAGGTGCTGGGCAATGAGCGGACTTCATAGAAAGTATCTCAGTTAATCCTTCCAAGTACCCCGGCAGGTCAGTACTATCACAACCCTCACTTCCCAGCTGAGACTTGGCCTGGTTGAGTAACCTAAGGTCAAACAAACTGGTAAGTGGTGGTAAGCATGTGATGGGTGACCATGGGCATGTCTCAATGTGCAAGCTTGTCCTTAGTGATTGATGGGGTTGGGAGGGCGAGAGGGCTGTACTAGGGGCCGCGTCTTAGGTGTGCAGGGGGTTCAGTTTACCATGGGCCTCTATAACCATTATTTCGTTTGATTTCACCACGTGCTCTAATGATGGGGGCCATTAGGGAAATAACGAGATGAGTCAAGCTTTGTAATTCCCTTAAAGTGGCCAACTCTGGGTGAAGGGCTTTTAGGGCCCATTAACCCACCATGTGCCCTTGAGCAATGCTGCACCAGTGGGAGCAGAGTGCGTGCTCTGGGGTGGGGGGGGCTGGGAGGCAGGCTTTTGGCCCAGCTCTCTAGGGGTCATGGAGTTCCTAGCAGCCACTCCTCCCAGTCTGGAAAGTCTTGGCCAGGCAACTCTGCTGTCCAAACCCGCCCATCCCAGGAGATCCCTAAGCGACAGAGCAGCCAGGTCCTGGGGTTAATAAACAGGCTGTTTATAGCCAGGGGCAGTCACAGGACAGGAACCAGCAAGCTGGGAGGTCACGTTCCTTCTGAATGTTGAGGTTTCTCATAAACATGTCCCCAGTAAGCCTTCTGGGAGGCGAGGACAACTCTGGGCCCATTGCCCTTGCTGGGGCAGAGCGCCAAGGTCCCATACTCACTTCCTTCTCCTTTCTCCCCACTCTGCCTCTCCTCCTCTTTCCTTTCTCTGTGTCTGCTCTCTTGTCACTGCTTCCCTTTCTTCTCTAGCAGAAAGAGGTCCATTTTCACAGTAGACACACCTGATAACTCATCCCTCTGAGCCTCAGCTTCCTCCTCTGTAAAATGGGATAATAATGAGGCCCTCCTTTCAGGACGCATGGGAAAGTGCCTAGCACTTTGTTGGCACACTTACGTTTGGCACACACAGTGACATTTAAAGAGTATTGGTCTTCCCTTTTCCCCTCTATCCTATCCCTTCTCCCTCGTCCTGGCCACTGCCTTGTTCCCTTTTTGTTTTCCTGCTCCAGCCCTTCCCTTCTTCCACCCTGAGCACTTGTGCCCCCCGACTGTGCTGCTGCCCTCTGGGAGGGTGGAAGGAAGAACCAGGCTTAATTCTGAAGAGGGTTGACCACTGTGGGTCAACCTGGCTGGCCTTGGCACTTCCCCATGAGGCTACACCCTAGGCCTCTCTGCTTTTAGTAAATAGCTCACAGGACCTGGGGGTGCACAGAGGATGTAGAATGGGAAAGGCCAAGATGCCTTAACCTTTGGGTTATTTTGCCCTCAATCTGACTCTTCCAATGGCTTAATGGTCAGAGATCATTGTGTAATTGCTGTGTGACTCTGGGCAAGTCCCCTTCACTTTCTGGGCTTCAGTGAAGTGTGGGATAGAAGTGAAGAGCAGAAGCAGAGTAGAAGTGTAGGTCCTGGGGCCACACTGTCTGAGACAGAGCCCCATCTCTACCACTGACTAGCTTGGATGACATAACCTCTCTGTGCCTCAGTTTCAACTGTAAAATGGAACTTATAGTATACCTGCCTTCAGAGCTGTCATGAGGATTAAATAAATGAGTCTGTTTAAAGCATTTGGAATAGAGCCTAGCCCATAGTCGCTACTGAATCAATCTTAGCTGTTATATGTAAATAGAGAGGTAGGACAGGCGCATGCCTGTGGACATTCTCTTTGGGTATCCTAAAGTACTGAAACCCCACACTGCTCCTCTCTGCTGACTTCTGGATAAGAACAGGACAGAATCCGGAACACACAGTATTTGACTGTCCTGGGGAGACCACAGGAAATTTGTCAAAGACTTTCAAAGCCAGATGGAGCCCTTAGAGGTCATGTGGTCCAACTTCTCATGGTGTGGAAAGAGCAGGGAGGACCAGAGAGACTACAAGGACTTATCTGAGATCATAGAGCTTTGATGAGCTGTAGAATTACAGCTGGTGATATGCAGGGCAAGAAGGGATTTTAAGGAGACAACGGGATGGACTTCCAGAGAGTTGGTAGGATGCTGAGGGTCAGAGCCCCAGGCTCCGGGCCCTCTGGGATTATTAGTTCAGGCACCCACCCATGGCTAAGATACTGGGGTCACCACTGGCATCTTTAATAGTCACAACTGTGTAATGAGGGGGACTATATCCCAAGCATTCTACCAAATACTTTTGCATGCATTGTCTCAGTCCGTACAAAATCCCCTTTGTGCAGACAAAGAAAGATTCCTTGCCCAAGGGGAAACAACTAGGAAGGGGCAGAGCTGTGATTTGAATCCAGATTTCTCTGATGCCAAAACCAGGGTTCTCATGCAACACTTTTTAAATATTTCCCAGTGCTTACCTTGAGGCTCGAGCCCACAACTCAGAAAATAAAGATCTTATATCTGTCTGACTGAGCTGGCCAAGCAGATAACACCAATGGAGCAGCCTGGGCTCCCGGTCATCTTTCCTGCCATTTCTACCCCGCCCCACAAGCCACCCTGAGAAAACAGACCTTGTGTGCAAAAGCGGGTCCTTTCCTCCAGGACCCCTGCCCCTGTGTCGTTTGTCCCCACGGTCGAGGGGAGAAGCAGGGGCTGTTTGTGGAAGAGTCAGGGGAGGTGGGCTTAGAGCCTGAGGTGAAGCTCTTCGCTGACATGCTGATGTGCCCAGACTTCAGCCTGGGCCTTGACTCGGATGGGAGGAAAGTGAACAAATGGAAAAGTGGTAAGAGAAGCAAGAGAGGGTGTAAGGTAAAAAAGAACTTTTCCCCCTCAAAAACACAAAGATCATAGTTGATATGAATCTGTCAATTTAATGTAATATAAGAAGCATAGGGTTTATTTAATACAGTCTTCCTCTCCATGAGGGCAGGAGCCACATTTGTTCACTACCCAATACTTAGTACCCAGCCAAGGCCGAATTAGAGTCAGTGCTCAATAAATATATGAAAAAAGAATGAAAAACTGGATGGATAGAAGGAAAAGCACCGACACCTGTGCCAGAAAACCTCATTACAGGTTTTAGCTCCATGGCTCTCTGCTACCCTTGGGCAAGTCGCTTTGGCTCCATAAGCCTCAGTTTCCACATCTGTAAAATGGATACCATGGTAATTCCTACCTCACAGGGCTTTGAAATCATAAAGTTCAGGGGGAGTAATGGTCATTTCAATACTGAATGTCAAGCTGACAATTGTACCCAGCAAGGCTGGGTTTAGCGATCTATTCAAGGGGCCTTGCTAAACCAGGACCAGAACAAGGCTGGAGGTGTGGTTCTAGGAATGGGGATTAAACATGAAAGAAATTGTAAAGCCGCTTGGAGAACTACAGCATTAAGAAGGGTACAACAAACCAGGCAAGCGTAACAGGTGCTCCCTGCCCTAGGGAGCCCAACTTTGCCCACACAGGGGATCAGTTAGCATTAGCTGGAGCACAAATGGGCTTAAGTCAGAAAATGTTCTAGATCGTCTGGTCCACGCTCCTTTCCACCTTCTACAGGTAAGAAGATAATAGCCCAGTGAGGGAATTAGGGGCTAAGCGACAAGGACCAGGTATTTCAAGTCCCAGCCCAATGCTACTCCCCTCACAGTATCAAAAGGGAGGGTGGGTGAGGCGGGATTCTAAGAGAGACAGATTGGACTGAGGAAGGAATGCCTCCTCGTAGCAACCACTTAAAAAGGCTTCAAAATAGGAGACATTTTGTTAAAGAAGAGGAGGAACAGGAGGAGGAAAAGATGAAAAGTAATTTCCTACACCTATATGGGTTATGTTTGAAAGCTTCATTATGTGGTGTAGCTTGTTACATGTATGTTGTTAGGTGGAGAGTTATTGATGGGGCATCAGAAAGCCCATTTTCATCACCTAGCTCTGCCATGTACATGCTCTGTGACCTCAGGCAAATCCTCTCTCTGATCCTCGAATTATCATGTGAAGTGTGAAGGCAACAGTGCCTACCCCACAGAGATGATTCTGGGGACCAGATTAGGAAATGGTTGTGGAGAGAGGTTGTATGCTTTGTAAAATCATCTACAAATGGGCAACATGGCAAGGTGGTCTTGAGTGACGTCACGAGTGTGTGATTTAAACAATTCACTTAACCTCGCTGTGCTTCTGTTTCCTTATCTGCAAAACAGATGTGGTAGGAATAAAATATTATGCCTTTACAGTGTTTGTCAGTCCCTGGCATATACTAAGCATGCAACATTCTATTAGTTACTATTTCTAGTTGAGTGTGATGGATTTTCTCATTTAATCCTCACAATAATTCTATGAGGTAGGATTATTATTGGTCTCATCTTGCAGATGAGGAAATCAAGACCTAAAGAGAAGAATTGCTTACCCAAGACTAATAGCTAATTAATAGGTAGCAAAACTAGAACTATAACCCAAATGCCCTGACTATTACACCAGGCATGCAAAGATCAGAATTACAGAGCAGAACGGGCAGCAATGGGAACGCCTGTCAGTGGAGTCCAGGAAATGATGTGGTCAGAAAGCCAGAGTTCTGGTAGCTGTGGAAGCATTTCCAACTTTAAACTGCAGAGTCAGCATGGAGCGCCGTCAGAATGAGCCTTGTTTCATCTGTGACTTAAGGAGCTGAGAAAAATAAGCCCTGGAAAGAGAAGAAGGATCCCTGGGTTCCAGAAGCATTTGTGTTATTTATTCACTGTATATCCCTAGGTTAATCCCTTCCTCTCTATGGGCCTCAGTTTCCCCAGCTGCATATTGAAAGTTTAAACTAGGTCAATGCTCCTTAAACTTGAATGAGGCTCCGAGTCACCTAAGGATTGGGTTAAAATGCAGATTCTGATTCTCAGTAGGTCTGGGGAGGAGACTGAGATTCTGTATTTCTGACAAGCCCCCAGCCCAGGCCAATGCCACAGGTTGAAGGTTCACACTTTGAGTAGCAAGGAACAAGATCAGCCCTAAGGACACTTCCAGGCTGATAGTCTGTATGAGGGTGATACACCAAAGCCTGAGAAGTAGAAAAAGAACTGATTCTGCCCCAGATGCCCGAAAGTATTTTGGGTTCAGTCTGAGGGCCAGGTTATTTTCCATGGACCACAGACCCCTAAAAAAGTGAACTTGATGTCCAGAGCTCAGTCAGGTATTCAGCCTCAGGGTCAGCCCACCTAGACTCTTCTTCCTAGGCTACTTCTCACCCTCACCTGCATTTCACTTCCCAAAGGGAAGAGACAAAACTTTCCGAGCCACAACCTTCCCCTATGAGGGGTGGGGAGGGAGACGCTTGTCCCTAATTAAAGACAAAGGAGAAGGCATAAGGGCCACTCCCAAATCTTTGTCCTTCCTTCCTTTTTCTCATTCATTCATTCCTTAGTTATTATTCAACAACTATTTATTGAGTACGCTCTGTGCTGTGTGCCTGCTACTCTACTGGGGGCTGGGGTTACAGCACAGAACAAGACAAACATGGTCTCTGACCTCATGTTGCTTACATTCTAATTGGGAGGAGGATGGGCTAGGCCATAAATGGGTAGATAAATAAATGAATGAGATCATTTGGAAGCATGAAAAGCAATAAAAGAATAACAAAACCAAGTGATGAGATGGCGGGGGCTTCCTCTGTTCACTATCTTCAGGATGAAATCCAAGGCCATCAAAGTTGTCTTGGTCCATTTGTGTTGCTATAAAGAAATATCTGAGACTGGGTAATTTATAAAGAAAAAAGGTTTATTTGGCCACAGTTCTGCTGGCTGGAAGACTGGGCATCTGGTGAAAGCCTCAGGCTCTTCCCACTCATGGTGGAGGGTGAAGGGGAGAAGGTATGTGCAGAGATCACATGTTGAGAGAGGAAGCAAGAGAGTGAGACGGGAGGTGCCAGGCTCTTTTTAACAACCAGCTCTCTCAGGAACTAATAGAGTGAGAGGGTGTTAATCTGTCCATAGAGGAAGGGTATGCATCTGTTCATGGGGGAATCTGCCCCCACGACCCAAACACCTTCCATCAGGCCCCACTTCCAAGATCGGGGATCAAATTTCAACATGAGATTTGAGGGGATAAACACCCAAACTATGGCAAAAGCCCATCTCCACCTGCCTTTGTTTGCTTCTCCAGCCTTAACTCTTGTCACTTTTCACATTGCACTTTCTGTTCCAGGCATGCAAAACATGAAGTAGCAAAGCTGGAAGGTGCCCACCAGCCTTTGACCCAGTGGTTTCCTCAGCCCCAATAGCTGTTTCTCTTTTTCCCTACCTTGTTCATCTCCCTCGCCCAACTAACTCCAACTCCTTCCCAGCTTACTTGTCACTTCTGCCTGGAGGCCGGCCCTGCTGCCGCTGGTCCGGGTTAGGCAGCCCTCTGTGCCACCTTCCCCTATGATAGCACACACATAACCTTGTGCAGCCAGTTTGCTCTTGTCCCCCTCCCCGCCCCTGCCACCAGACTGTAAGCGCCTCAAGGGCAGGAGTCCTGTCTCGTTCACTCTGAATCAGTAAGTCCTCAGCAGTTGGCACAGTGCACAACACATAACAGATGCATAACAAACACCTGTTGAATTAATTAACACCAAGTTTAGTACATTTAAGAGCTCAGTGATATGAGGAAAAGGCACTGACAAGACATAGATTTGGAGACCAAGAATGAATTGGAAGGAAAAAAAATTCTTCAGTCTTTTCTGGTGTTCACATTCCAGTGAGTTCCAGCTCCAACACTTTATCAGAGCCTTCCCCCCAACCGTGAAATGAGGAAATTAGAATTACAGGGTTTTGTCCATCCCGGTCAATCTGAGTATTGAACACCTCCAGCCTTGTTCTGGTCCTGGTTTAGCAAGGCCCCTTGAATAGATCGCTAAACCCAGCCTTGCTGGGTACAATTGTCAGCTTGACATTCAGTATTGAAATGACCATTACTCCCCCTGAACTTTATGATTTCAAAGCCCTGTGAGGTAGGAATTACCATGGTATCCATTTTACAGATGTGGAAACTGAGGCTTATGGAGCCAAAGCGACTTGCCCAAGGGTAGCAGAGAGCCATGGAGCTAAAACCTGTAATGAGGTTTTCTGGCACAGGTGTCGGTGCTTTTCCTTCTATCCATCCAGTTTTTCATTCTTTTTTCATATATTTATTGAGCACTGACTCTAATTCGGCCTTGGCTGGGTACTAAGTATTGGGTAGTGAACAAATGTGGCTCCTGCCCTCATGGAGAGGAAGACTGTATTAAATAAACCCTATGCTTCTTATATTACATTAAATTGACAAATTCATATCAACTATGATCTTTGTGTTTTTGAGGGGGAAAAGTTCTTTTTTACCTTACACCCTCTCTTGCTTCTCTTACCACTTTTCCATTTGTTCACTTTCCTCCCATCCGAGTCAAGGCCCAGGCTGAAGTCTGGGCACATCAGCACTCTGTCAGAGCCTTCTAAAGGGCTTGCTGGGCTGGCTGGGCAGAGATAATTGACCCCATTTCACAGCTGGGAAAGGTCATGACTCAGAGAGGTGAAGCTGCTTCAGCAGAAGTTACCCAGACAGGTGGACATAAAGTGTGTCTGAATAAAGTTAGGGACCAGAGACATCACATCCAACCCCCTGCCTTGCAGGGGGTGGAGGTGGGGGGTGGTAATATGCAGACTCTGAGCTAAGTGTCCTAACTAATTTAAAACTCAAAGTAACCATTTGAGGGCGACAGCAGACCACAAAGAAGGAGGAGACACGTGGTTTGCCCACAGAACACCCTCACCCTCTAACCCAGCTGCTGCCAGGCAGACTGTCCCGGGCACCAAACCATTTGCCCTCAGGGACTCCTCCTCTGGGGTCAGTTCATGAGAAACTGTATACTCAGATTGACCGGGATGGACAAAACCCTGTAATTCTAATTTCTTCATTTCACAGTTGGGGGGAATCCAAGGCTTAGAGAGAAGCGACTCGTCTATGGCACATACTGAGATAGGGGTCAGGACTCTGGGCTCTCTGTCCAGAACTTTCTCAAGTATAACTCACACGTCCCCTTGACATGAACTTTCTGAGTTGGGGAAGGGGTAAGAATGATGCAGACCTGATGCGGTCATTTGTTAGCTACAGTCAGATTGGGAGAAGAGAGGCAGGAGGTGTGATAAGCTACCCACCCCTCTGGTTTTCTACTCTAGAGTTTATTAGTTCCCTCTAGTCCTCATTGGTTTGTGCATTGGCAGGTAACCCACAGGAAGTAGGATGTGGGTTGTTTACAGCTTAGTGACTGTTATGAAGGTAGTTATTGCTACGACAGCACAATAGTCTTCCAGCTCAACAATAACCTAGAAAGGATGGAGGGTTAAGTGGAGTGAGGTTAGCAGAGACACATGTAGGGTTAAGAAATGGGAAAAGGGTATGTCTTTTAGATTCCAGCAACATACAAGGACATGCAAGGGAAGGGAAGGGACATTTTGGCTGAAAGCTTGGAACCATATCTAGCCTGGTGGGATTCTCATAGATGTCTGTACTTGCTGTGGGACCCTGGATCACTTAACCTCTTGAAGCCTTAGCCTCTCGGATGAGAGGGCTCAAGGAGATAGTCTCTAGGGACTCTTCCCCTTTTTATAACTCTCCCTGTGGCTCAGTGGGCTTTGGAGGGAGTGGGAGTCATTCACTCCTGACAAGGTCTGAATGTTTGTGTCCCCCCGCACCACCAATATTCATATTCTGAAATCCTAACCCCCCAAGTGATGGTATTAGGAGGTGGGGCCTTTGAGAGGTGATTATGTCATAAAGGTGGAGACCTCATGAATGGAGTAAGTGCCCTTAAAAAGGGGCCCAAAAGAGACCCCTTACTCCTTCCACCATGTGAGGTTATAGTGAGAAGACAGCCATATATGAGGAAGCAGGCCCTCACCAGACCCCAAATCTACTGACACCTTGATCTTGGATTTCCCAGCCTTCAGAACTGTGAGATATAAATTTCTGTTGTTTATTACACACCACCCAGTTTATGGTATTTTGTTATAGCAGCCCGAACAGACTAAAACAACTCCATTTCAGGAAAACTCAACAAACCTAGTCTTTGCCAGGACAGGTCCTATTGGGGTTTAATTGAGAGATCTGCAGAAAAGAGCTAGTGTAGCAGGCCTAAGACTGTGATCCTTAGAAAGACCTGCTACATTTGGCCTGTGGTCGGCATTTGGGAACTTCCATTTCAGGAGGATTTCCACCATTCCCAGAACTAGTGAGAGTGGCTCACTGTGCCTAAACTACGCAAACAATGCAGTTTATTTTGAACACCTACTTTCTTTCCGGGAGTCTGGAATCTTGGTATGTGCTAGGCAGAGGATGCCTATGTCACCAGCCCTCACTAAAAACCTGGGGTATGGAGTCTAATGAGCTTCCTTGGTAAACAACATTTTGCATGTGCTGTTACAGTTCATTGCTAGAGGAATTAGGCACATCCTGTGTGACTCAATTGGGAGAGGATTCTTGGAAGCTTGTGCCTATTTTCCTCCAGACTTTGTCCCATGTACCTTTTGCCTTTGCTGATTTTGTAATCTTTTGCTGCAACAAATCATAGCGTCAGTGTAATTATATGCTGAGTTCTGGGAGTCCTCTTAGCAAATCACTGAACCTGGGGGTGGTCTTGGGGACCCCCAATAGGAGATAAGCCTAGATTTCACAGAGTCAACCATAATCCTACACCAATCCATTATGAGTATGTAGCTTAAACAAGTGCTGTCCACTAGAAATATAATGTGAGTTACATATATAATTTTAAACTTTAATTTTCTATTTTAAATTTTAAAATAGATTTTAAAATAATCTAATATAAACTTTAAAAAGTAAAAAGAAACAGGTAAAATTAATTTTAAGTATGTTTTCTCTAACCCAATATATTTAAAATATCATTCCAACATGTAATGATATAAAAAATTATGGAGATATTTTACATCCTTTTTTCATAATAAGTCTTCAAAAAACAGTGTATATTTTACACTCACAGAACATATCGATTTTGACTAGCCCCATTTTAAACATTCAATAGCCACACATGGCTAGTAGCTGCCATGTTGGACAGCACAGGCTTAGAGGTTAATGGCAAGGGCTCTGGAGACAGTATATGTGGGTTAGAATCCTGGGTCTGCCACTTACTAACTACAGAACCTTAAGCAAAGTTACTTAACCTCTCTATGTATTCATTTCTTCATCTGTAAAATGGTAATAATAATGTTATCTACCTCAGGAGGTTGCAGGGGTTTTTCAAAAAGTTAATAAATCTAAGGCAGTGCCTGGTATGTATAGCATGTTGCTTGAATGCTAGCTGCTACTCTTATTATCCTAAAACTTGGCCCTTAGAGATCAACTTGTCTAACTCCTTCATCCATAGTCAAGGAAACTGAGGCCCAGAGTTTGGAAGCCACTAGTTTCAGAAACAAAGACAATTGCCACCCACCTCTCCTCTTGATAAACTCCCTGTCTCCTGGCTGGTCCTGAGATTGGATCTAGCAATTACGCAGGAAGCCAGCAGCCCCAGGACCCCACCTGGGTTCTGCAATCTCTTCTTGATTGCAAAACAGGGCTACTGTTTGAAGTTGGCACTGAAGTGATGGGGGCTGGGCCTCACTTCTGCTGCCTCCACTGGACCCATCAGTTGGGGTAGCTGAGCCCACCTTTGAGTCCAGATCCTGAAGCACTTACTCAGCAATGATAGGACTGGCTTTTACTGTTTTGGCTTTTTAACAGCCCTTCTTATTTATTAACTTGTGTTCTATCTTCCTTGAGGACACAGCACACCAGCACCTTTTTTTAAACCTCCTTTCCAATCATCTTCAGTCCCTGTTCACCCAACAAACAGGTAAGTAGTGAGATCCCTGTATATGTCTCAAAAAAAAAGAGGGTGAAAAGGTATTGGGTGCCTACTTGTCTGGAATGAGAAAAATGCATTCTCAGACTGGAAGCAAAACTAGCTTATGACTGCCCTACAGTGTGTTTCCATCCCTCCCTTCCCAAAGCCAAATGCAAATCATCTACTCTTCTCCGACCAGTTTACTCAGCATAATTCACGTCTTGATTCTTACTAGCAGATGAAATCAGACCAGTCTTGTGGGCTCAAAATTGTTAGCACATGTTGACCTGAAGCTCTTTTTATTCTATATGCTAAATAGTGTTTTATTTGACATTCATTTATTTGATAGATATTTGTCAAACATTTACTATGTATTAAGCCCTGTGCAAGGAGCTGGTGCCTTTTGGCATCTCATAATTTAGTGCAGAAAGCAAACAAGAAATGATAAAGTATAACAAAGAGTTGACGTAGAAAGTGTCAAATACTGTAGGAACTATAGTAAAGCAAGGGGACCTACACAAAACTCTTTCCTTAAGAAGTGACCTTAGTAGAGATATGAAAAATGAGTAGGAGAGAACCAGTTAAAGAGAGAATGTCAAGTTCTCCAGGCAGAGGGAACAGCATAGATAAACCCTGGCGTATTGGAAGAACTGAAAAAAACGTCCACTACAGCTGAGGTGGAAAGAATAATAAGAGTGTGGCAAAGATGATGAAGCAGATGGATTTTGAGGGCATTGTCTGAAGTGCTAAGGAATTTGGACTTTAACCTGAGGGCAATTGGAAGCAGCCTGGTGGAGAACAACATCTTTCAAAACATAGGGTCCCTGGGTACAAATCAACCAAATGTGCTTAAAAGGCGGCTGATAAAAAGACTGGGAAGTATTGTTTTCATTCTCGTCTTCATGCTCTTTGTGCCAATGGTTAGACCTTTGAAAGTGGACTTTAGCATGAAGGCCCTGCTTAACGCCAGGGCATGCTCCCCCAACCTTTCCACCCCACTGTGTCATCAGTACTCCCATGTTTTGTGTGGCTCAGGCTTTCCTTAGACCCTTGTAACTGAAAAGCCACAGACACCACCATTAAGACATTGTCAAAGACCCTTGTTAAACAGATGGGCCAACTGAGACCCAGAGAAAGAAAATAACTTGTCTGTGACCCCATAGCAATCCAGGAGTAGCACTTCAGGCCTCTGGCTCCTTCTTGTCACCCCCAAAGAAACTGAGCACTAGGGCTGGGACTACGGTAAGACAAGTGGGATGCGTATGGTGCAAAATTTAAGGAGGTTCACTCTTAGGTGCCAGCCCTGTACTTTGCATGACCCTGGGTGCCTCTCTTCCCTTACCCCAGTTGGCTCTGCTGCACACACCTTTGAGGGTAGGGACTGTAGCTTTTAGAAAACTCCCTGACAGCTCTCATGGTGTTAACATGTTGCTAAGCACATATTTTGAGAGTCACTAGATGTCTACTGATACTCATGAACGGTGGATTTCTGACAAACTAATATGAATACAGATGTTTATATATTTGGGTACATATGAACCTCAAAAAACAACACAACAACATGGAGAGGGCCCAAGACTAGAGTCTAGAGACCTGGATTCTGGCCCCCTCGCTGCCACTAATTTGCTATGGGATCTTGAATAAATTGTTCCCCATCTCTAGGCTTCAGTGAAATAAGGTGGTTGAATAAATAACATTTATTGAGTACATACTCTGTGTCAGCCACTGATCGTGTGCTTCTGTGCTTTAATTCATTTAAAAGACTTCCTGGCCTCCAAGGTTCCTTCCACTTCAACAGGCTATGGTTTGAGGTAGAGAAGGCTTCGTGGAGAATGCAGAACTTGAGACAGACCTTTCAAATTCTCATGGGGATGTTAATATTTTTAATCGTAGTGAAGGCATGGTATCTCAAGGCATTTCTTGGTCAGAAGAGATTTCTAGAAGGCACCTAATCCTGGGACTCATACTGCCAAGGCAGGCCAGCTGCCTCAGAATCACCTTTGGAACTCATTTGAAGACAGATTCTTAGCCTCTGCCTCTAGCAATTCTAATGCAGTGATTCCAAAGTGGGGCCCCAGAATCTGTATTAAAAACTTCCCACTTGACACTGGTAGTCAGACTGATTTGGGAAGCACTGATTTCAACACATTCCCCTATCTGCGGACAGGATCATACTTAGACAGCACAGACCTAGAGTCGCCTGGCCTGATCCTAAGTAACTCCAGGCAAAGAAACAAATTCAATGATTGATTAATTCAGCAAACACTAAACATCTGTTGTGTGCTAGGTCCTGTGCCAGATGGTGATCATGGGTCCTACTCTCAAGGGACTCCTGGTCTAGGTCTGTCACTTAATTTAGAAGCAAGAAATCTAGCCAGAGCAGAAGGTGTTAGAGATCATTAAGCAATCCCATCATTACACTGTTGAGGAAACTGAGGCCCAGAGAGGAAAGCAACATGTTCAAGACTACATAGCCAGTGTATGTATTTTCTGCTCCCAAACCAGCTGGGGGTGGTTTGGCCACGGAGAGGCCAAGAAGAAACTATACAGGGCTAGTTGGGTTTCCCCACTCAGTCTATTACCATTAGATCATTCCCTTTTTGTCCAATCACATTTCTACATCGCTGTCCACTCTTCATCAAATCTGAGCCTAAAAATGGACAGTTTCCCTTGAGTCTTTGGGTCTTCATTTCTGAAGGCTCTGTGTCACGTAAAACTTTGATTAAATCAATCTGTATGCTTTTCTCTTGTTAACCTGTCTTTTGTTTTGGAGTGGCAGCCAAACCCTTAAGATGGGAAGGAAAGGGATCCCACCCTTTCCAGCCCCGCAGTCTCAATGTCCTACCCAGGAGGAGGCTGCGTTCAAAAGCCTAGGACACTCACATTTTGTATCTTAAGCACTAAACCTACATATAGTAAATGTTCCTGGAAGTCTAACTTCAGGTCTTGCTGAAACTTTAAATCCTCAACATGCAGAGGTGTTTTTAAAGCCTAGGAATAAGAAATGCTTCCCAGAATTGAGCCTTCCATCAGTTCTTGAGTGCTATTTAGCGACCTTGCCCTGGCTGTAATGGAGAACGCTGTGCCTGCCTCCTCCCGCACTTTGGAGCCAAAAGAGGAAGGGGCCGCTTCCCACGTTCACAGGGACCTGACTCCCACCTCTGCCCAGACTTGCTTATGTCACTGCCGCCCCGGGCCGGGGAAGGGAGAGCGGCGGGCAAGTGGCGCCCGCCCCTGAAGCCCCAGCCGCCCTGTGATTGGCTACGAGGACTCCGGCCTGGCCGCCGATTGGTCATGTCTGAGGGCTTGAAAGGTGTCTGGGAGCGACGGACACCTCAGACGGACGGTGGCCCGGGATCAGACAGCGTCTGAGGCGAGCCTGAGACGCGCCCGCAGCCCGCCATGGCCCGGCTGCTCCGGGCGTCCTGCCTGCTTTCCCTGCTCCTGGCCGGCTTCGTCCCGCCGGGCCGGGGGCAGGAGAAGTCGAAGGTGAGTGAGCCTCGGGCGGGGACCGAGCGAACGAAGCTAGCCCCTGGGTGTCCACCTCTCGGCGGCGAGGCACCCCTAGCCCAGGCTCCCTCCAGAAGGGCGATGCCCAGGTGGGAGGGACGCCCTGAACTCCGTTTGCCGCCCCTCCCCGCCGCCGGAGCTCCCGTCCCTCCGCCGACCGTCCGTCTCTTCTTCGCAGTCCGTCTATTGCAGAGCCGAGCCCCCCGGTGCGCCAGGTGGGCTGAATGGTCAGGGCAGGAAGGTCTCTCTCCTCGAGTTCGCATCATGTCCCCACTGCTACCTCGGAGTTCGCCTTGCTAAAGCCGTGTCACCTCCGCACCTGCGCTGCTCCCCTGTAGTAAGGGCCTGAGAAGGAGCGGGGGACACAGAAAAAGGCCTAGAGACTTGGCATCTGTGCGGGCTGTGCAAGTTCCCAGGGAGACAGACAGGCAAGGAGAAAGGGAAGAAGGCAGCTGGGTGGTTCTGGTCTTAAAGAATTGCTGTGGGGGCTTTTCTAGCCCAAGAATAATAAACGCAAGTAGAAATGCCCGCTTGGATTCCAGGGCATTGGTAGAATGCTCAGAGATCCGTGACAGAAAGAGCTCTGCGCAGGCAGTGTAGAACACTCAGGATCCTAAGTCCCTGTCCCCTACTAGGCCTCAGTTTCTCCATGTGCAGGAGGCAGGGTGCAGGGGGTGGGAAGGGACAGCAGGACACAGTGAAGCTGATCACTTCAGAGGGAATGCTTGGAAAAGCTGAAAAATCCACAGGCTGTTTTCTGAAGAGCTTCCTACTGTGGAGCAGCCTCACTACCCAGGACCCATGGCCCACATTGGCCTGAGCAAACCTGATAGTTGGAGAAAGCTGGGGACGGCCAACTCAGAAGAGGCAGGATTCTCCTGAGCCCCAGTCTATCCCCAGCAGGATGTGTGACCCTTAGCTGGAGTAGGGATGCTGAGGCCAGGAGTGGGACGACCCAGCATGCTTGTCTCCTTGGACAGTATGTGCTGGGTGGGCTCTAGAGACCTCTCTTCTTCCCCTGGGGGTGGGAGAGGGGTGGGGTGGGGTAGGCAGAAGCCAGGCATAGGGATAGACCAAGAGACAGATTTCTGTCTCCAACCTCCCAACACACACACACACACACACACACTTCTGCAAGCTCTAGCTTTGAGCTTCTGTGTTTTTAAAATCCTCTGGGTCTTTAACATCTTATGAGTCCATGATTCTGTTTCCAAAATTCTATCCACTTCTCAGGAAGCCCATTGCAAGCACTGGGTTCCTTCTGTCTGTTTTTAACCCCCTTTCTGTCCTCAGCCTAAATCCCATTAGTCAGCCCCTTTTGGAGTCAGCCTAGAGACTAGATGGAAGCCACTTTGTCCAAGCCTCCTCCTTTTTATCCAGCCCTGTTCACAATCCCCAACTCAGAAGGCATTTTCCAGGGCATGGATGGGACTGACTTTCAAGATTGGGGTGTGGGGTAGAGGTGGGGTGGGGTGGACCATAGGTAGACCAGCACCATAGAGTCAGTCCCAACCTCTCAGTTTGGGGAAAGCCAGAGAAGGTACAATTTGGCCCTGTCTCAAGAAGGCTAGATGTAAGAACATGAACCCCATAAATAACTATGCAGAACTCTGGGGAGGGATAAATGAATTCAGAAATAACAGGATGGGTATGGTCTAGAAAAGTTTTAGGGTGAGGTGTGATCATATCAGATACAACCAGCCAGGATTTGCTGGCTAGTGACAGCCTGGGCATGCCCATCTCTCCCAGGTTCTTAGAGATGTCATAGCTTTGGGTTTAGGACCCAACCACTTACCTTACCCCCAACCCCAGGGCAAAGGGATGAGGGAAGGTATGTAGAGAACAGGATGGACAAAAGGTGACTTAGCCCTAGACAGATGCTTGCCTCCTCCCAACTCAAAGGGAGGAGCTAGGGAACAAAGGGAATCCACCTTTTCTTGTAGCTTAAGGCTGCCCAGGCTCCCCTTCCTTGCTCTACAAAAGGACTTTGCAGAAGCTGGAAAGAGTAACAACTGCTGACGTGCATGGGATCCTAGTAACCGCTGGTTTCTAGGTGACAAACCAGGCAGAGAGAATCATGGAACCACAGGCTGACAGAGATGAAGGGCCCTTAAGACAGCTCTGAACCTGACTCCATCTTACAGCGGAGGAGCCTGAACCCCAGAGAAGGGAAAGGAGTAGTCACACAGCACCAGAGGCACAGCAGGGCCCAGAACTCAGGTGTCCTGCCTCCCAGGCCAGTTCTTTTACAGCATCACATTGATAGGAGTGATAAAATGGGAGAGGAGGAAGACACAAGACCAGCGGCCCAGCCAGCCAAGGTCCTAGCTGAGTCCCACCATCCAACTTCCAAGCATCAGAACTCTCCTCGCTTGTCCAGCTATGAAAGGACTGAGGCACCCCCACTGCCTCTCCCCTCCATCTCCTCTGGCCCCTCTGTTTCAGATGCAGGGCTCTGGGATCCAGCGGGCCCAGAGGAAGAAAGGGGGCTCGTATAAGGACTGAGTTGTGGTGCTCAGTGGTGAGTGCTGGCCCTGGCTTCCCCAACCACGAGCCACCCCCTGGCCTCCGTGAGTCCAAGCCCACAGCACTGGCCTCACTGGCCCCAGTAGAAAGTGTAGGGGCTTTGTCACTCATCCTCCTCCTGGAGACACCCAGCCCTGTGTATCAACTTCTTTATACTGGGTGGGGACATCAAAGACCTCTTCACAATAATGTAGGAACCTCAGGACCCTTTGCCCTGGGTGCAAGCAGAGTAATCACTATCCCTTGACATGGGATTTCTTTCCAAGAGACGTTCAAGCCTGTTTGATCTGCCAAGAGATTCTCACAACCATTTTGGGGAGCAGCCTGCTTATCTCCTTGGACAGTATGTGCCAAGACAGTGAAAGTGACTTGCCCAGGGCCACACAGCCAGCAAAGAATAGAACCTAATGGGAGAGGGTTCCCTTTGCCCCACCCCCACCCTGAAACTGTGCCCAGAAGCTGATTCTCCTGTTGTTTACAAGCTCCAATTACTTGGACAATCTCTTGTCTTTTTTCTCCCCATGTCCCAGAGTTCATTTTTGGATCAGGGTGTCATGAAGGAAGTGAAGAGGCTATGGAGATGCCTCACTTTCTGGCTGCCAGACCTTGGTGGCCAGCTGGGGTGTGATTGTTGTGTCCTGGTTTGTTTGCATTTTAAGGTGGAACTGACCCCAGCTAGGGACAAGGAGGCCCAGGGGCAGGAGGAATGTTGAGCCTAGTTCCTGAGCCTGCCTCCAGCACCCACCAAAAGTCACGGGGTGTGGAATATTAGACTCATGTAAAGCAGGGAATTTGCACCAGAGCCAAGAAGAGAGTTTGCAGCTGCCAGGGAATGGCCTAGTGCAGGGATCCCAGCCTCAGCCGGCTCAGCAGGCCTGCTTCATGACAGAGGCAGCTCTTCTGCACCCTACTGGGGCCACACCCTGCCAGCCTGGATCACTTCCTTCACGTAGTCAGGCCCAGACCTTGCCTCAATGGCAAGTTTTCCAGAACTGATGGGAAGAGAGGGAGTGAATGTGCTTCCCTAACTCCCACCACTCTTGCTGCCCTTTCCTGGTCTCTAATGCTAGTTCGCACTCCATTTGTTTATTGTCTTTCCACTTCTCATGGGAAGTCAGGGTCAAAAAGGACCTTAGAGATCACCTTAGACAATGGCTTTAAGCTTTTTCTTTTCCCGTCACAACTGGCCCAGCTGCTGAATCGTGTCAGTGATACGACGACACCCTTTCAAGAGTAGACCCAGAGTTTTGTGGTCTGTGTCAGGGACGAGGTAGGGCAGAGTGGGGTCCTAGGCGTAGCCTGTTGGCTAGCAGTAACCCGTCCCCTCCTCTTCCTCTGATCGTCATGCTATCAATCCATCATGGTTGACGTGCTTAAATAGCTGGTCCAGTTCAAGGTTCTCCTTTGATAAATGAGGAAACTAAGACCCAAAGAAAAGAAAGGGCCAGCTGAAGACTGCACAGGGAGTTAGTGGCAGAGCTGGACGTGGAAGCCAGGTCTCCTAGCCCACAGTCCACTGCACTGCAGCCCTCCTTGTCCTGAAGGTTGACTGTGAGCAGCAGTTGGGCAGAGAGGAAGGTATAATGGTCGTCATTACAACTGCTCACTTACACGGGACAGCTAAGATACGCAGGCCCTGTTGCTGTACCCCTACCCTCACATTTAATCCTCACAGTGGGCCTTCTCCATTCCCGGCCCCCACTCCTACTTCCCTATTTGATAACAACAGCCTCATCTTTCCAGTCCTCCAGATTTGGAACCTCTGAATCACTATACTGACCTTTCTGTTCAGTTTTTCCTTCACAGTGGCCCAGTTCAGGCTCTCATCATCACTTGTCTGGATTATTGCAACAGCCACCCAACCAGTCTCCATCAGTCCACCCAGTAGGCCAAGCCCGGTGTCAGGGCAGTCTCCCTCAGAGCCTGGTAAATGCTCTTAAGTTAACATGTGATGTAGAAGTAATTATCACAATAAATCATTCTCCAGGGTTCCATAGCACTCACTTATTATGTGCTTAAGTGCTTAATATTAAGCGCTTATTAAGTGCTTTCATAATCATTGTCTTATTCAAGGAATTAGCAGACCTCAGCTCTAGTCCAGTTCCAATTCTCGGTGTTGCTGTTGAGCAAATCATTCTCCCTCCTGGGATCTTTCATTATTTTGAAAATAGAGATGTCCAAGTTACCTTCCAGCTCTAACCACTCCCTGGTGTTGGTCTTTCTCTGTTCCAGACGGACTGCCATGGCGGAGTGAGTGGCACCATCTATGAGTACGGAGCCCTCACTATCGATGGGGAAGAGTACATCCCCTTCAAGCAGTATGCTGGCAAATACGTCCTCTTTGTCAACGTGGCCAGCTTCTGAGGCCTGACGGGCCAGTATGTTGGTAAGAGCCCACCCTTCCTCCCTGCTGGAGTTGGGGCTGTATGCACATTTCAATCGCAGGAGCTGTTCTGGAGTGTGGGGGAGGGATGGCAGTGATCGTGACATTCCAAGCCCCATAGCCCAGCTCCCCTGTGTTCCATAGGTCTGTTAAGGTGATTATATTATATAAGCCCGAGGTCTGATTGCCTTTGGACTATTCTAGGAGGTTCCCAGTTCTAATTCTTCATCCCTGCATACTTCAGTTACCCTAAAAGCAGAGGGATGGAGGAGATTGAGTTTGTGCCTGCAGCTCCTTTTGACTGGATTAAGAAATGGCAGCCAGAGCTCAATCTTGCTGGGAGTGTCTCATTTTCCCTCAGCCCGGTCTGCCTTGGTGCTTCTCCTGGCCCCTCTCTGGAAAGCAGGCAGTTGGCCTGAGGCCTAAGAGTGCGTGTGTGGGGTGGGGCAGGGAATGAGGGGGCGGGCTACATTTCTGAGGTCCATTCTAGAACATCTTGGAAGATGATCCAGTTCAGCCTTCCCCTCTCCTCAATTTGCAGGTAGGAAACTGAGGCTGGGAGTGAAGACACAACTTAATCAGGGTCACAGAGCTATTAGTGGCAGAACTGGGCATTTGGCCCAGGTGTCATGACCCGCTAATATTCTCACTCCTCTCTTCTTAGCTGGGACAGAGTAAAGAGCCTGAGGGAACAGGCAGGCTAAAGGCATGTGACAGGGGGAAGTGCTCTGGGGCACAGCACAGTCTGCTGGCAAGGGTTGGGGGCAGGCAAGGGCAGTCTGATCCTGAATGTTCTGCCTGACAATAGTAGGCAAATTTCTGGAAGTGGAATGACAGTGGGGATGCATGGCCCAGTGGCAGTGAGCGCTCTGTCCAGAATACTTTTCTAGCCCTTGGAACAGAGCACAGTGCGTTTGTGCCAGAGATGGACCGGGTGTTGGCACTGCACAAGAGGCCGGGGGCACTAAGGAAACTGGGGTGCTGGGCCAGGGTCTCCCTTGGGTTCCTAAATTCCCAAAGAGTATGGGAGGGTTATAAGGGCCCCACTCCACCCTACCCCAAGGAAGTCCTCTGCCTTCTGCCCAGGGATGGATGGTTCTTGCTCCAGGAAACTCAATCCTGAGCACTCTGAACGAGCCCTCAGCAAACTGGTCCAGGTCATGGGCCTTAGCAGTGGGAAGATGACTGGTGATTTGAGGAAGGATATTTCTCTCTTTCCCCCCAAACTTCCAATCCATCCAGATTAGAGTCAGGAGGAAGGGAACTGAGTCCCAGTATTGCCTGAACCCACTGGTGATATTGGGCAAGTCCCTTCTCTTCTCAGGAGGCCTCAGTGGTTTCAGCTGCACAATGGGTGGGCAGGGGGAGTGGTGCAGCTGAGGCAGGGCTCCTCGCCAGGCTAGCCTCGCATCTGCTCTCTCCCCCTGGCCCAGAACTGAATGCACTACAAGAAGAACTTGCACCATTTGGTCTGGTCATTCTGGGCTTCCCCTGCAACCAATTTGGAAAACAGGAACCAGGAGAGAACTCGGAGATCCTTGCCACCATCAAGTGAGTGCTCACTCAGCATCCTGAGAAAGCTCTAGTATGGTCCACACATCTTGTTTTGGCCCCAGTTCATGGTAGACATTTATCAGCCACCAAGAACCACTCTCCTCTGTTAGGAACCCCATTTAGTGAAATGAGGGGGAAGGGTGGGGACAGGAGAGGGAGGACGGAGATGTATGGTTGGATGTGCATGAGGAGGGAATACTGCCAGGGGGTGGGAGGTGGTGGTGGGGAGACATTGGGAAGGGACCAAGCTGGGAAAGAAGACCGCAGACCTGCACGATGCCTACGCCCATTCCACCTTCACCGGCTCCCACTGCCCGCTATGGAAGAAATAGACTCCCAACACCCCCTTCCCTGTTTTGTCCCTTCCTTTCATTTCTGAGCCCTGTGCCCATTTTCTTGGGACCCACCTAAGAACATTCCACAACAGGTACGTCCGACCCGGAGGGGGCTTTGTCCCCAATTTCCAGCTCTTTGAGAAAGGAGATGTGAATGGGGAGAAAGAGCAAAAGTTCTACACTTTCCTGAAGGTGAGTGAGCAGCCACCTGTGTGGCCAGGGCTGCAGCCGCTCCTTGCTCCAGCCCACAGACAAGGCCCATGCCATCCACCTGTTCCTGGGCTCTTGGGAGTTTTTTGGCATCTATCGTTCCCACTAGAGGGCTTTGCAGACCCTAAGATCTCATCAGCCCATGTTACTGGTAAGGCCCAGATGGGGGGACCCAGAAGTTACATGCTAAGGATCTCACAATCTTCTAGAACCACAGCTGGGACTGGCAGTCAGTCTTCTAACTCCCAAACTGGTGCTTTTTTCTTAGTGCCTGGCTGTTCTCCCACCCCAGGAAGGCCTGGGGAGGAGGTGAGGAGGAGGGGCTGGGGCTCCAAGCAGTGTTGACGCCATTCTCTCATCCCTGTTCCAGAACTCCTGTCCTCCCACCTCGGAGCTCCTAGGCTCACCTGGCCGCCTCTTCTGGGAACCCATGAAAGTCCACGACATCCGCTGGAACTTTGAAAAGTTCCTGGTGGGGCCAGATGGTATACCTGTCATGCGCTGGCACCACCGGACCACAATCAGCAACGTCAAGATGGACATCCTGTCCTACATGAGGCGGCAGGCAGCCAAGGGGAAGTAACTGATGCCCGCCCCACCTCATGTCCACCACACAGGGGCTGGGGGACTCTGTTCAGGAAGGAATCACATCTCCAACCACACTATGCTCCTACCATAGACCCCTTTCCCATTACACGAGGCCCCAGCCTGACACTGATGTATGCATACAATTGTGTGCCTGTACCACTGAGCATGTGGCATTTGCACATGTGCCTACAAGAGTGTATGAGCGTGTGTGTGCATGTGCATGGGTGTCCAGCCACATGTGTCTATTGGACATGTGAATACCTGGGAATATGTACCATCCGTGTGCCCACAGTTGTGTGCTGGAGAATACTACCCCTTTCTTTCTAGTTCTCTGTTCCAATAATAATTCACTTAGACCTGAGCCCAGAGGAAAAACCAGCTCTAGGCCCAATCGTCCTGCTCTGACCTGGACCTCAGCCTTGAGGCCAGCAGCTCCCACTGCCTCCAAATACCACCACTGAAGTTCCCAGAAGCTTCTGGGTCTGCCACACTGCTCAATCTCCCTCCTCCTTCCTGAAGGGCCCTCCTAAGGCTCCTCCCCCACCCCACAGTTCTCCCTGAGATCAGCCAAGGCAGATGTGAGAGCGAGGGCCACGGACCTGAGTCAGGAGTGGCGTCTCCATGAGGGAGGGGCCCAAAGCCCTCGTGGGTGGACCTCCCCTGAGCCTGTCTGTGGGGCCGGCCCTTAGTGCATTCAGGCTAAGGCCCCTGGGCAGGGATGCCACCCCCGCTCCTTCGGAAGACGTGCCCTCTCCCCTCACCCTGGTCCATTGGCATTAGACTCATACCCCTGTCTGCCCAGTAAAGGCCTTTCTGCAGCAGCTGAGCTTCCTGTGGTGCTTCCTCAGTGGTGGCCACCCAGCTTGGGCGGGGGGTGGCGAGGGCAGGGTGGGCAGAGGAAAGGCGGGAGGAGGAGGGAAGAAACGAGGGAACGCTGTGGGCCCCTGTTTTTTGGCTTCTACCTAGGCCCACTCTGCTCCTCTCATGCAGCATTTGGAGTTTATAGAACCAGTTCACATCTACTCCCGTTCCCTCCCACAGCTCTCCAAGGTGGCGAGGGTTAAGATGAGGTGTTCCATGTAACAGATGAGGAAACTGAGGCTCACCGAAGGGCCAGGCCTTGTCCCAGGTCTCCTGATGTGTGAGGGGCTGGACTGGAAATTAAACCGAAGTCTCCCAACCTCCAGCCCAGGCTCCTTCCACTGTTGTGGATGCCCCCTCAGCGAGGCTCTGAGCAGGCCCCAGGGGCTACCAGCCAAGGGTAATGGTGGCACGCACTCGGGAAAATGGGGGGGAGGGGTACAGAAGGAGAGGACACTCTGACTGGCTGAGAGGGGAACGTTAGTCAGGGCACAAATGAACACAGGTCACAAAATATTGATCTTCAACTTGGATTTATGTCCAAGATTCGTGCAAACAGCTGCCCAGGGACGGACAGCCACCCCAATCCGGGTCTCTGGCACCACAACCCTCCAGCTGCGGGGCCGAGGGCCTGAACTTCAGGGCCTGGCAGCTTCAGGCTGGGACCCCTCAGTGGACGTGCCTGGCGTGGCCTTCATTCTGGCTGTGATGGCTCTGGCAAGGCTACTACGAGTGGAGGTGGAGAGAGCCCCAGAGCCAGAACATTGTGTCGTCCTCTTCTACTCTGGAGGAAACCCGCTCTTCCCGCAGCTTCTCACAGAGGGGTAAGGATGGGCATCAGGCAGGTCCTGCTACAGAGCTTGAAGCGGAAATTAAACACACACATGAATTGGGTGTGGCATTCGGAGGGGCTGAAACCACTTCTGGGAGGTTCTGAAGGAAGGGGGTCTCAGCTGTACCCCACTCTTAAGACTGATGTCTCCTGGAGGCTTCAGCAAAGGATAGCAGGTCTGAGCCAGATGAGGCCTCTCTCCACTAGGCAGCGGGGTAGTGAGTTTTTCCTGGAAACTCCCAGAGGAGGAACCCAAATGGAAGCCTTCCGCGTGGAGCCTCACTAGGCTGTAAACAGTTCAGGTCCGGCCGGGGGTGCGAGCTGGCTGCCTATCTCAGCTTCCTGTCCAGCTGAGGCTCTGGCCACACAGAGCACGTGGCTTCTAGTTTTTCGGTAATCTGAGGTCAGCTGGCTCTGCAAGACGAAGACGGAGCCAAATGACATGTTTTGGTCTCACTGAGGCCCCTCTCGGTCATTTTTTGCAGACTCTAAATAAACAAAAATTTTGAGGACTTCAAAATTATGTGGTACAGTAAGTTTCAAAGTCTTTAATGGAAACCAATGCGGTAACAGTGAAAATAATATGTAGGGTTATTGAGTACTACTGTGTGCCAGGCCCTGGGCAAGTGCCTTAGGTCTGCAGTCCTCAACCCCTGGGGGCACGGGCCAGTACCGGTCTGTGGCCTGTCAGGAACTGGGCTGCACAGCAGGAGGTGAGCAGCGGGTGAGCAAGCGAAGTTTCATCTGTATTTACAGCCACTCCCCATCGCTGGCATCACTGCCTGAGCTCCACCTCCTGTCAGATCAGCAGCCGCATTAGATTCTCACAGGAGCGCTAACCCTGCTGTAAACTGCACGTGTGAGGGATCTAGGTTGCGCTCTCCTTATGAGAATCTAATGCCTGATGATCTGAGGTGGAGCTGAGGCGGTGATGCTAGTGCTGGGGAGCGGCTGCAAATACAGGTTATCATTAGCAGACAGGTTTGACTGCACAATGAATGTAATGTGCTTGAATCATCCCAAAACCATCCCCCGCCACCCCAGTCCGTGGAAAAATTGTCTTCCATGAAACCAGTCCCTGGTGCCAAAAAGGTTGGGGACTGCTGCTTTAAGTACACTAGTCATGTAATCCTCATCCAGCCCTATGAAGTAGGCACATTATCATCCCTTTGTGGAGAAGGGAACTGGGGCACTGAGACCATTTAAAAAGACTTGCCCCAAGTCCCAAATCTAGGGAGCAGTGGAGCCAGGATTTAAACCCAGTCAATCTAGCTCCAGACCCTGGAAGCAGAGCCATTCTGGGGGAGGGGACAGCCCTACCCACTAGGCCCCCTCTGTAACTCATTGAAGCAGCCTCCAAGAAGCCCCATAGAACCTCTAGGTCTCTGCAGGAAACCATTAGAAAATGACGGCCCAGTCCAATCCCCTCTTCCAATCACTAAATCCTCCAAATCATTCTCCCTCCAAGTCGATCCTGCAGCCTGTGCTCGCACACCTTCTGCGAGGAAGTGCTCACTACCTCCTGAAAGGGCTGGCTCCATTTCTGCACAATTGTGACCCTTAGGAAGTCCCTCTGTGTGCTGAGATGGACTTGGCCTCCCTATTGTTCCTACCATCTCACCGTGATTCTATGCCCAGAAGTCCCACAGGTGAGGGGGTTCCTTCTGCCCATCAGACCCTGCAGGGAGCAGAGGCAGTTGCTAAGGGCCCAGAGCTATCTTCTGCCTAGGGGATGCAGCTCCAGGCCTTTCAACCTTTCATGGCAGACACTATGGCCAGAGGGAGTTTTTCAAAGCCAAATCTGGTCATGCCGCTCTGCTTTAAAAATGCCCAGTGGCTCCATGTCATCCTGAGGATCAGATCAGCCCTCCCACCATGCTCTGCAGGTCCTGCAGGGTCTGAACCTACCTCATCCTACCTTCGCCTTGCCCCCTTTTCTCTCCCCACCTTGTTCGTGGCTCCAGCCACACCGGCCTTCCCTCAGATCTCCACATCAGCCACCCTCCTTCACTCTCTCCCACCAAGGCTTTTGCATGTGTCATTTTCTCTGCAAGAACATCCTCCACCCCTACCTCTTCACCTAGTTAATTCTGTGGGTCTCAACTCGAACGTTACCACCTATGCCCCCAGTCTAGGTCAGCTTCCTCTGCTATCTGGTCTCATAGAAACCTGCTCTTCTTCCTTCAGGGCACTTAAGTGCAGCCCGTCTGTGTGATTTTTGTTTATTCATTTCTGCCCTCCTCACTAGATAATATACTTTCTAAGGGTAGGGACCATATCTGCTTCCACTCTCTTAACATCACTGGCACTGTGCCTGGCATGTAGACAATGCTCTAGAATGACTGAATGAGTGGGTTCAGTCCCCTCACCCTGCAGTCACCATCATTCTCCTTTCGACACTATTTCGGAAAGCCAGGCCTCTCCCTCACCAAGATCAGAAAGTAACAGCATCATCTCCAAACTCAGGCAATCCTGGCAGATAAGAAGTTATCTCCCCCAGGGAAAGACAAGACCCAGTACCAGGGGCTCATGCATACCTGGGTCTGCAGGCCTGGCTGTGGGTGGGTCCATCACTTGGGAGCTCTGATTTCGAATCCCTCCACAGGATGGACGCCAGGTGTATTCCGGCTGTGACAAAACTGGTGCTTAATAATCAATAACCGCACTCGAAAATCACAATAGCAGCTACCGTGCCAGAACAGTACTAAATACGTATTAATCAAGTATAATTCAATCTTCACAACAACCCAGATTGTCATTCCCATTTTACAGGGAAGAAACAGGCTTGGGGGATTAAGTAACTTTGTGAAGGTCATCTAACTAGCAAAGTGGTCAAGCTTGGATTTGAATCCAGGTCTTTATAACTCCAGAGCCAATCTCTTAAGCACCACAGTATGCTCCAGTGGTTAAAGAAGATGTGTATAAAGGATGGTCACATGGGGAGAAGCTGGAAGAGAGCTGGCCAGGAGGCTTCTGTAATCGTCCAGGGGAGGGCTGGGGATGCCTGAGGCAGACGGCCTAGAGAAGGTGGAACAGGTGACAGCAGCTCTTTGGAGAAAGACTGATTAAGAAGAGAAGAGAAAGCAAAAAAAGAGAAGAGAAGAGAGAAGGAAAGGGAAGGGAGAGAACCATGGTGAGGCTCTGGAACCTGGTTACATGTAGAGGTTATAAAAAAGTGCCAAACCCAAACTGACATCCTTGGCGTGGGGCTCGGAAGGAGTCTTCCTTCCTGCCCTGCACTTTTATCTGGCCTTCTCCATCCTACACCAGTGATCCTGAACAGCTGTGGGCTGTAGGATCCTTGCCCGTGGAGTAGCAGGCCACAGCCAGACCCTGGACACCTGCCCGCCACCACAGTGCTGCTCAGGAAGAGCCGGAGATGCAGTTTCTGACCCTCTTACTTAACTTTCCTCTCTGGAAAGTGTGCGGGGCACCTCTGTGCACGGCCTGAAGCGAAGGAGGGACGTCACTCACCATATGGAAGAGGCGCGAGTTGGGGAGTGGGGCTGGGTGCTCCATGGCCATGGGGGGCGGTGGGTAGCGGATCTGGGACCAGTCCTCAAAGCCATGGTGTGGTACCATGGCTGGCATGGGTGGGTAGGGATAGGGGTAGGCCCCGCAGAGGTGCTCCGGGTGTAGCTCCGCATGGTAGCGCTCTCCTGAGGCCTGCAAGAAAGGATCACGTCTGGCCCTGGCCTGCGATGGGCTGCACGGGCCATCCCAGAGACACCTGTCTCACCTCCTGCTCTTTACTTAGGATGCTGCTCTCTGAAGGCTGGCACATGGGCACACAAGGGTGGGACGTGGGTTCAGAATATCAACAATGATGACCACTAACGTGTCCTGAGCACTGACTGCATACAATTACTGCTCTAAGGCTTCATCTGTATTACCTCTGTAGTTAGCTGGCACAGAGTGTCAGACACCTGAGCACGCACTGTCTCTGCCACCAGACTGTAGCTCCCTGAGGAAGGTAAGATGAGGTAAGTGCCACCTCCTCCCTTGAGCTCCTCACCTTTGCTTTCCTCTTCTGCTGTTTGAGGGCTTCTCTTGCTTTCTCCTCATCTTTGAATGCTTTTAGCTGAGAGAAGGAGGGGGAGAAGACTGTTGGCACAGGTGGTCTCCCACCAGGCCCAGATCCAGGGCCTAACCAGCCCAGAAGGGTGACCGGCTGATGCACAGTGCCCCCTCTGGGCTGCCGGGCCTGAGTCGGCCCTGGGGAAAGGCCCTGAGGGGCAGAGTACAGCCCAGGCTGTTGGCTGCGGGTGAGCCCTGCTCGTCATGGTGGTCTGAGTACAGGTCAGGAGGGTCCCTGTGAGCCTCGCTGCTTCTGTGCTAGCTACATCTTCAGTTCCATTCTTGAGAGAGTGGGTGGCTCAGGGCCCATCCTAAATTTGCTTCTCTACGGCATCAGAGCTGACTGTGGAGAGTCAGAGCTGGAGGTATCTCAGAGTGAAACCTTGTCATTGTACAAAAGAAAGTCAGAGAGGGGAGGGGACTTGCTGAAGTCAGAGAAATTTGGTAGCAGAGCCAGAAGGAGAACCAGTGAGTGTCCTGACATCCAGTCTCACCAGGCCCCCCTAATCCATGCCCTTCTCCCCACGAGGACAGGCCAGTCACCCCTCCCTCGGTCCAGCCGCTCTCACCTGGGCATTTGACAGGGTGACTTGGGCCTGCAGCCTCTCCACCTGCTTCTTCAGTTCCTCCTTCTCCTCATTCATGCGCTCTCGATCACTGCGCTCTCTCTGGAAGTCCTCCTCGAAGATCTTCACCTGGAGTAGACAGGAGGGGTGGGGTGTGGGAGAGGGGGTGGCTCCGAATGGAGGCGCCCACTGCTGAGGCCCAGGCCCCCATGCCTCCTGCTGGGGGTCACAGATGGAAGAGCTGGCTTCACCCCATCTTGGGGGTCACTGTGGGGAGTGGGACGGGTGCACCTCCAGCCCCCGCCCCAACTTCAAACACAGCAGTTCTGTGTCCCTTGATCTTACGTTCTGGGTTTTGAGGTAGGGCTTTATTTGAACAAAAGATACATGGTTTAAAAAAAAAAAAAAGGCTGAAAGCTATCAACCAGTGCGACCCTTTCATTCTGCTAAGGCCCACAGAGGCGGAGGCCATAGAATCAGAGTGTGGTGGAAGATCGGAGTTTGGGTCTGCCAGCTGTGAGAGCGGAGCCCTGTCCCAGGGCTTCAGGTGCCCTGGCAGAGAGCGGGCTGGGTGGGACCCTGCCTCTGCCTCCTGGCCTGTAGTTTCACACCCTTACTACAGATCGGTTGAGACACTGACTGGGTTTGAGATGATTCAGGAGGATCAAAAGCATAGCATTGAATAGCATAGCAACACATGGGAGAGCCACAGCCCCTCAATTTCCTTTCAATCCTTCCATGCCCCTCAAGGAAAAAGTCTCTATTTTGTGCCAACAGGTCTTTAACCACAGCTAGTAGGTCTTTCTAGTAGTTGCCAGTCACATATTAAATGAAGGGAAAAGAACTCAAAAGTTCAGAGTTTTCATCAGTCAACAGTATCCAGCTAGAGTTTAATAACATTGTTTTGTTTCTATCATATTTATTGCTTACAGTTACTCTCTATTTATGTCAATAATAAATAGGTTTTTCCATTTATAGTAGTGATATAAAGTTCCCTTTTAAATACATTTATTTAGAATTTATTTTTTAAATACTAGGTTAAAAATAGCACAGGTAGGGCATAGAGATGGTTAAATCATAGAGGTGGTGGAGGAATGACTTGAGCTAGGGATACACTGCTGGAAGGATAAATCTACAACCAGACAGGGGTCCTGGCCAATGACCAGAAAGTGGACTATTAATTACAGGTTCCACGTGATTCCAAGCCCGTCTTGGGCCCTGAGGAACGCTCCAGCCCCCGCTGAGCACCTCCTACCTGACTTCCTCCCCTGAGCCTCACCTGCTGTTTCAGCAACTCATTCTGTGTGACCAGCTCCTGTTTCCTTAGAAGGCCCCCTGCTCCTTCTGGGCTCCCAAATGCTGTTGGTGGAGATGATGGGGGGACCTGGATGCTCAGAGCCTCCTCCAGGGCCTGGGATCAGGGAGAGAGGAGACACAGCCATCAGCAGGAGGCCCTGCAAGTCAGGTCCCTATGGAGGGTCATCCTCAGGGATCTCCTTCCTGACAGTAATGATAATGACAATAACCAGTACTACTTAATAAATGCTACCCTATTTGTAAGCACTCTATACACATCATGTCACTGAATCTCTACACAGTCCTACGAAGAAAACACTACAACAATCATCCCCATTTTACAGATGTGAAAACTGAGGCTTAGAGACCTGAAGTGACTTGTCCAGGGTCACACAGCTAGTAAGTGGCAAAGCAGAGATTCAAACCCAGCATGTACTCTTAACCAGGAGGCTGGACTGGGGTCCTCATGTAGAGGGGGGAATCCTCCTACCCTGAAGAGGCATAGCTCAAGTCTTAGCACACAGACCTCAAAAGAATATTAAGTCCTCTGGGGGAGCTTCAGTCTCCCCAAAACTGCCCTGTTCTGAGATTCTTCAGCTTCAGTATCCCATTCCCACCCAAACCAACCCTTCCATCCTCAACTCTTCTGTAGTCAGATTACACTGGATTTTAATTTCTACTTAGTTAATATTTTACATTTCTAACACTGAAAATGGGCTGAAACAACACCTAATACCATTTTGAAAATAAAAAAAGAAAAGCACTCTTAATCTACCATGTTCACAAAATACTTCCCTTTATGTAGAGTGTGCTCCCATCTTCTTAAAAGGTTTCTATTAACTGTTTTTCTGCTTAAACTCTGTTAACATGGTACTTTAGAACTCTGGACACCTCTCAAGCTGGCCGCCTTGGACTTATCACCACCTGGACTTCAGCCCCTGGGCAGCAGGGACCCTGCTTACATGCCCCAGCATCACTCTCCATGCCTCTCTGGACCGTGGGAGATAGAGGAGACTGTCCCCAGCTTGGACTCAGGCCTCTGCTCAGCCTCCTCAGCTCCCCCAGACACACAAGGAAACTGCTGGACCAAGAGTGAACTCAGGATGCTCCGAGGGCGAGTTACAGCTCCACTTTACCCTCCCGCTCCACCCCATTTTTTAGATGAGAAGACTGAGGTCCAGGGACAGGGAGAGATGTGCCTGAGGTCACAAACAAAGCAGGCCACATGCCTTGCATTACACATCCACACAGGTGTCTCTGTCCCCAGTTCTGCTAAGAAAACCTACAGGGTCATCTTGATAATCAGCAGTATGGACAATACATATTCTACCTGCATTTAAGCCCCAAGTCCTCCAACTCAGGACAGATCTTTTTTTCCTCTGCGAATAGGTCCCAAGGGCCCTAGACTCAGCATAGTCAATGCTTACAAAACACCAAAACCAAATAGAAAGGGCTGCCTCAGCAGGCCTAGGGCCCAGTGACTGCTGCCCCCATGCCAGAGCCCACCGTGACCAGGGTCGGGAGACAGAGGGAAAGGAAACACAATCGGCACAGAACAAAGAGCTGAGCCACGAATGTAACCCCTTCAGGCCTTCGTAGAGCATGTCCTTTCAAAGCTCCCTCCTGTCACCCTTTAACGCTGTGCTGGCAGGTGGGTAGGGCGAGAGCAATTCCAACCAGGGCTCAGATGGTAAAACTGAGGCCCAGAGAGGCTGGGGTGGCTAAGCTGGGACTAAACCCAGCCCCAGACCTGCTCATCTTGCTGCCACTCTGCCTTGGCTCAAACCAGAGGGTTTTTGCTTTCCCCAGCCCCACCCTGGGTAGGCTCCCTGGATCGCAGTTCACAAGGGCAGTAGCCCACAGCCTGTGTTCACCCACTCCCTTTGGCGAGTATTTCCTGAACATGTGCTTGGTGCCAGGCGCTGTGCAAGGCACCGGAGGTACACACCCTGGTGAGGATGCACACTTTCCCACCACTCTGGGAAAACAGAGAATTAAATAAGTCATCACAAGGAAATGTGAGCAGGAGGCGTGAAAGAAGTTGCTGGTACTTTAGGAGCATAGAACAGGGCAACCTGAAGGAGATTCGGGGAAGGCTTCACCAGGGACACAGTGGTAAAGCTCACCCTGACAAGCAGCAGTGTGGCCAGGCGAGCGGTAAGGGGAAGAGTGTAGCACATGCAAAGGCCTGCAGGGCGAAGCGCACAGGCTCATCCTGGGACTGGGTCACTCAGGGTGTGTTGGGGGGAGCAGAGGACGTGGAACCATGTGGCTAGCTCGCTGACCAGGGAGTCACCCTTCCTGAGCTGAAGTGCTGGGGGCACCAGCAACACAGTGGGTGTTGCAGCTGGGCTCAGGGAAGCCCTGCCCGTCCAAGGACCAGTGCCAAGGTGCCCACCTTGTTGAGCCGCTGGATCTCCTTTTCCTGGTACTCCCGCTGCCGGGTGAGTGGGCTCAGCTGATCCTGCAGGTACCTGACCTTCTGGCGCAGCTCCGTGGCCTCTGCTGTCAGCTGTTCCTTGTCAGTCTGCAGAGAACAGGGGGTTGGTAAGCAGAGAGCCTCTCCAGAAGGCAGAGGCACACTGCCCTGCCTGCCCTAGTCCTCACCCATGCATGCCTCTCTCTCTCTCAGCCGCCAAGGCACCTGGAGTCAGTGCAGCAATGCCGATACAGTCCTGCCCTCAATTATTATCTATCAATTTAAAATAACAACTAAAAAAAAGAGGCTGCTTGGTTGAGTGATCAGCCCTGGATTCTGATGCCAGCTGCTTCACCAACCAGCTGAGAGCCGGGCACTGCCACAGCCCTTTCCTGTCTAAGCTTACCTATCTGCCATGGGTATATAGTTCCTCACGTGAGTCACAGGGGGGCCTCAGGAGGGCTGCGAGCCCCAAAACTAAATGTAAAACTTTGTGTGCAATTTTCTAGGGAGAAAAGCCATAGTTTCCACCAGATTCATACAGGGGTCTTCCATGATCCACAGAAAGTGATAAACTACTGATAATCCATCCCTAAAGGACCTTTCAGCTCTGACAGTCCCTGAGTCTACAGGAGAGATGACACTCAAACATATAAATGTAGCATAAGGTAGAAAGTATTCCTCCAGAGAGAAACAAATAAAGTACTGTAGGATTAAAAGAAAGATCACCACAGCTGAGAAGAAACCAGGGAAGGCTTCAAGGTGGAGGCACCACTCCCACACCTGTTATGGAACGATCAGGGCTTCATCACAGATGGCCACAGCTGGAATGGCCTTTAGAGAGCATCAAGTCCTAGCCCCTTTATACAATGGGAAACAAATGTCCAGAGAGGGGAGGTGACTTACCCAAGGCCACACAATAAGCTGGGGCTAGACCCAGGCTTCCTAATTCCATAGCTCTCTCCCCTTCCACATCAAAGGAAGTGTTAAATAGGGGATGGCAGCACAGTGCAGTGGAAAGACCAGACACCCGAAATGAAGTGCACATTCCTATGTGTATATATTGGGGGGGGAAAGGTCTGGAAACAGATACACCAAAATGGCAACAGTGGTTACCTCTGGGGAGGGCCTGAATTCGGTGGGGGAGGTGGTCCAGGGAAACTTTTACTTTAACTATATTATGTGAACTTTTTACAACTATGTATTCACATCATGTGATTAAGAGATAAGCCACAGGGGTTAGTTTTCATCCAGCCCTGTGTGACCTTTAGTCAATATTCTACAAGCTAGCTGGTGACCTGTTTCCAGCCAGAGATTGCTGAGGACAGCCTTGGTCAGAACTTGTGGGAGCTGCTCTGGCCTCCCCACTTGAGAGGCCTCCAGATGAAGCATGGTCTCTGTCGCCCTGTGTCCTTATCTACAGGGCCACGCATGGTCTTGAAATGTCCCACCTTCCCTCTAGCTGACAGGGAAGAGCTGTCAGATCCCAGCGATTTGTCTCACCTTTCAATGTGAGTGAGGGCAAGGGACCAAAGATAGAAAGTGTCCTCCCCTAACTACGGACGCAGGATGACTGCTCCGATAAGCCCCCTGCAGTCCCATGCTGATGGGAGGGACTCTGAAAGTCAATCTGTGTTGAAAATGTCCATTTTTAAGCTGGGCAAAAGAAGCCCATGCCCAGTTCCCATGAAAGGGAAGACACCGTGACATAAATATAATCTCCTGAGAGTCTGGAAGTCAAATGGCCTCTCCTTGCTGCTCCAGGATCCTGCAGGGCCTTAGCTGGCTGGTCTCAGTCACACACAAGACAGAGCAGATGCTGCTTCTTCAGAAGACTTGTTCCTGGTCCCCCCACCCCCAGATGGAATCTGGTCCCCTTATGACCACTCTCTGATCCCTGTAACCTCCTCTTTGTAGTACTTAACACGCTTTTACTTATTTGCTTCAGTACTTAGTTGTTTAGCATCTCTTCCCCAGGAAGGGTGGGGCTGGACTATTCATGCTGAATCTCTGTGCCCAGCAAAGTGCCAGGGTATGCGCTGATGAAAACTGCCCCGCTGCAAGAATACACGAAGCTCTAACGTTTCAGCCCCTCCCCCACAACTCACCATCACAACTCTGAACATTTAGTGGTGCCCCACCCCCACCAAGTGCCACAGAGCAAGCCTACTTCTGTCTCTTTCACAGTGCCTGCTTCCCTGTACAGTTCCCCAGCCCCTAAGATTTTAAATGAACAAAAAGTTCTTCTGAATGAAAACAAGAAAATTTGAAAAGCACTAGCTAATCCAACCTCCTCAATCTTCAGATGGGAAACTGAGGCACGGGATACACATGCCTGAGCCTTCGGTCACACTGCTCTTTGGCTCTAGAGCTAGAACCCTGGGTCTCCGACCCCTGTCCCCGGCCTGTTTCCTCCACTGAACTCTCGGCTAGCTAACGGGGAGGGGCGCTAACTCCGCAGGGACCAGCAGTCACACTCGCCTCTTCCATTTCAATCTTGGACTTGGCCAGGAGGAGCTTTCGGTCAAAGTCACGCTGCTTCTGTTCCCGCTCAGCCTCCAGGTCAGTCACCTGCTTCTGTAGGTCCGCCAGCTTTTGGCGCAGCTCAGTGATCTGGGTTCAGAGGCAGAGAGAGGAAGCGTGTGAGGGCTGGGTGCGGGGTGCCTGGGACGCAGGCAGGGCTCGGCACAGCCACCCTCCAAGGCTCAAAGCTGCTGAGCAGGAGGCAGCGAGACGAAGATTGGGCATGCCTGAGAACACGGCCAGGGACCCTGTGTTACCTTCTGCTCATACTGCTGCTTCATGGACCGGAAATGCTGGTCCCATTGCTTGTTCACTTCCAGTAGCTGTGGGGAGAGACTGGGGTTAGTGGGAGACAAGCAGGGAAGGAACCAGGAGCGCCTGCTCCGGCCCCATGCACACCAGCATCCCAAGGTGCTCGCGGTGTGTAAAACAGAGGCTACAGATACTGCCTCCACCCCTCACCTCTCAAAAACTCAATGCTGCTCAAAGCCATTCACCTCTATTAACTGCTGCCTTTCACCCTGGCCAGGAGAGCAAGATTAACACTAAGACAAGGAAGTAATATATTATTTTGGTGTACAATTATGGAACACACACGTCTTTAGGGGGCAATTTGGGACTATATTAAAATTTCACGTTTTCATCATCTTTAACCCGATACTTCCACTCTGAAAAATTTAACCAACAGAAACACTTATGCAAGTGTGCAAAAGTATATATACAAAGCTGATCATCTCAGCAATGTCTGTACTACAAAAAAATCCAGAGACCAAACTAAGCATGGGAAATAGATTAAGTAAATTATAGTATAAATAGATAACGTGCAGCTATTAAGAAAATAAGGCATCAGGCTGGGCATGATGGCTCATGGCTATGATCCCAGCACTTTGGGAGGCCGAGGTGAGGACTGTTAAGGCCAGGAGTTCAGGACCAGCCTGGGCAACATAAGGGGAAAAAAAAGAAAAAAAGCCATCTACTACGTTTACTCAGTTCTAAGATGCCACTAGTTACTTATCTGCCTTACTCTTGATATAACAATTAATTCCTCAGGGCAGAAAAACAACACTACCTCATTCAATAAGTAAAACAATAGTATATGGTATTCCAGAGTTGGGGCTCAGAAAACGATACTCCAAAGTGAAGGCCTCAGAAGCAAATTTTCCCTCTGACCCTCTCCTGTTCCTTCTCTCACCCCTCATTCTCCCCCAAGGTTAACCACAGAAACTAGAATTCCTCTTCCCCAAGGAGGGTCATAGAAACCAGAACCCCTCTCCCCCAAAGTCAGCCATAAAACCTAAAAATATTACTCTAACCTCCCCCTGACTGTCTGTCTAGGAGCTGGCCATAAAGAAATTCTCTGACCTATCCTTGTGCGGTAGGATGTAAGGCCCTCATTCCAGAAGGGGTTCTGCCCTATACCTGGGGGGAAGGAATGCCACACAGAGAGGCCAAGAAGAATCCAAACAGACAGGGCTTGCTGAGCTTCCCCACTCAGTCTATTACCATGAGAGCATTCCCTTTTTGTTCAATCACATTTCTATCTGGCTGTCCACTCTTTATCTAAGCATAAAAATGGGCAGTTTTCCCTGTATCTTTGGGCCTTCATTCTGAAGGCTCCCATGTCATGTAAACTTTGATTAAATAAATCTGTTATTCTTTTCTCTTGTTAACCTGTCTTCTGTTACGGGAGTGTTGGCTGTGACCCTTTTGATGGGTCATAATGGTCTACACCAATTTCGAAAACATTGTATATGATAAAAATTACTAAGAATTGAAGGAATATGGTACATGTTATTGATATGAATAGATACCTTCAAAGACAGTTAATTTTTTAAAAAAGGAAAGAAGAAAAAATAATCTGTAAAGCAGTGGGTATATAATTTTTCTGCATTGAAAAAAACTGAGAAATATGCAATGAACTGTTAAAAACTGCGGTTATCTCTAGGAGGTGAGGTTCTTGATCTTTTCATAATAAGCATTATATTACTTTTGAAATCATAAAAATAGCCTTTATAGCAATACAAACAGAAATCTACAATTAATATGCAGCACGTAAATAGACTTTCAAATGTGCTGGAGGCCCAGGGAGGGCAGGAGGCTCTGGGGTCAGTAGAAGGAGCCGAGCTGTGTGGAGTCGGGTAGACAGAGCAGACAGAACAAATGCCCACCAAAAAGGAACTGGGCTTCAACCTCATGTCCGGAAAGACTGGCCTAGACTGGGGATGGGAAGTAGGGGAGGAACACACATGAGATACGAGGGAATGGCCTAAACTTCTGGAGCTTCCGGGCCAGCTGGAAGTGGTGCTGCGGAAGCCTCAGGTCCTCTCCTTCTGTGACGGCCCTCCCTGAGCCAGCCACCTGGAGACAGAGGAAGCCTCCACTCCCCACCCCTGATGCTGAAACTTGCCTAACTTTTCACAACCTCTTGCCACCATCCAGGGTTGACCATGAGAGCCTTCCTAAACTACCCCCCTCCACCTCCAACAATTTTAGGCCATGCCCCAAATGCCACCTCCTCAGAGTGAGTCCTGTAGGCAGGGGGACTGATCAAGAGAGGACAGCCCTGGGCAAGGCGGCAGACCTCATCCACAGGCAGATGACTCAGTGGCCACCACGGCAACTCCCCGTGGTGACCTGGGACCTGCCAGAGCCACAAGGCCAGGGAAGCCCTTTGTCCTGCTGCTCCTGGGAGGGGAGAAGGGTCTTTCCTAATCGCCAGCGCCCCTCCAGCCACCTACCTCAGTGCGCTGCTGCTCTAGCATCTTCACCTTCTTCTCCGCTGCGCCCAAGGCCCCCACCTCTGGGCCCTTACCTGCTGTCATACTAGCCTAGGGAGAAACACAGAGAGGCCTTCACCAAAACCTCAAATACAAATTCTCTTACCTACTCACTGCTCCTCTAAGGCTCCTCATCCCTGTGGCCCCAGCCCTCTCTCTCCTACCTCCCCAGTCCTTCCAACTGCCAGGACACCCCTAACCATCCCAGCCATGACTACATTCCCTTTCTGGAAGTCCATCAAGATGATCACTCCCCCTCCCTGACTCGTGGTGGCTGCCACACCCTCTCACCTCGCCCACTCCCCTCACCACAGCCACCTTCCCTGCTTAGGTGCAGTCTCTAAGGCACTACCAGCCACTGTCCGCTCCCAGCTACACACACATAAGCCAAAACCCTCTGGCCTGTAAGGCAAGAGTTACATATATTTTAAAGTTTTACAAAACTTTTATAAAAGTTAAAGTTTTATAAAATGCTTACTTATGAGACTTTTTTAGAAAGATGCAGAAATAAATAAAGACGTATGTGTACGCATGATTAGTCTCACAACTCCTGGCCTCAAGCAATCCTCCCACCTCAGCCTCCCAAAGTGCTGGGATTATAGGCATGAGCCACCGTGCCTGGCCAACATGATTAGTACACATACATATATTTCCTAGCTCTGTCCTCTGGAAGGGCCTAAAGCAGTGACAACTCAGTAGCAGTGAGCACACCTAGTGCCCAGAGCTTGGTTTCTAAATACCACTTCCTAATAAAAAGAAACAGGGCTCCTTGGAGATGTGGTTAATACCAGGGCTGGGACAGAGAAAACATTTGTTTGGAGAGTTTGGAGCATCTTAAAGTGCCAGAAAGCAAGGAAGTGCTCAAAAAATAATAACAATAATAATAACAGGGGCATGTCAAAAGGGCACAGGAGACAAGTTGAAAAAGCTTCTGTGGCCAAAGCTGGAACAGTCTAAACAGCAAAATAAATCATAATATTATTGGATTATAAGCCAAAGTATAAAATAAATGTCCCTGAGTTCATATTGACAGAAACAGCTGAGTAAATAAATAAATGGGGGAGAAGGGAAAGCTCTTCCTTACAAAAGAATTTCAATCGATAAATGTAGAAAAGAGGGAAATAGGAAATCACCATTAGAATACTACAGTAATAATTGCTACAGATGAGACTGTCAATGGACACTAAATTAGTGAGTGAAGTTTAAAGAGAAATAGGATATTTGTATAATCTCAAAGTTTCTCCTCAAAAACGAATTAGTCCCTTTATCACGGAGCAACCTGACAGACACCACCGCAAGCAAGCGATGAAGGTCACCAGTAACAAGACATACTGACATCACGTACCCCTGATAGGACGCACTGAGAAGCTCTGCACTCTGCACACCCTCATGTACACAGAACATCCCTCTGTGCACTTCTTGCCCAAACCTGTACCCTCAATCTGATCATGAGAAAACACCAGAATAACCCACACTGAGAAACATTCTACGGAATCACTGGCTAGTATAACTCAAAAGTGTCAAGGTTATGAAAGATAAGGGACAACTGCCAACGGCCACAGAGTGGAGGGAACTAAGGAGATAACTTAACGCACTGTGGGATCCTGGAGTCAATCCTGATACAGAAAAAGGACATGAGTGAAAAGCTGGTGAAATCCGAATAAAGTCTATAGTTCAGTTAGTAGTACTGCATCCTTACCAACGTTAATTCCGAGTTTTGGCGACTGAACCACGGTTACGTAAGATGTTACCATTAGGGGAAGCTAGGAGAGGGGGACACGGGAACTCTCTGGACTATCTTTACAACTTTTCTGTAAAGTTATCTCAAGAGAAAAAGTTTCAAAGTTTTTTTTTTTAAATAAAAAGTGTTGTGGTCAAACCACAACAAGGCTAGAAGTCCAGAAATCGAGCGTTGTCTCTGTCTCCAAGCGTGTCGGTGATGTAGGCCAAGACCCTCACCCTCTCTGGGCTTCGATACAATGGGAAGATCAAACAGAAGAGGGTCTGTGCGGGCCCCATCCGGACCTGACACTGGAGTCCACACCTGGAGTCAAATTCTCCCCGTCCTCAGCCTTACCGGCTCTGCCACACTCCCCGGAGGCTTGGGGTGGGGTCTGGGGCAGAACTTTTGAGGCCCAGGCGCCCCCTGCAGGCACAGGCCTGTAAGCACACTTTGGACCAGGGAGCAAGGTGAAGGGGGGGGCCGAGCTGGGGGAGGGCCCTCAGGTAAGACGCCTCCTCTGAGAAAGGGGAGAGATGGGCCTGCCCCCTTGAAATCTGCTCCACCTGGACGGGAGCTGCACTTAGCACAGAAGCTCAACAGGTTGTTGAGGAGGGAGGAAGAGGGGGGATGCCAAGCTCTTGGGTGGTGTACCCTGAACCTCCACAAGGAAGAGAGGCATCCAGATGGAAGAGTAAGAAAGAGAGCCATGGAGTCAGCAGAGCTGGCCCCAGGCACCAATCTGCTATTAAAAGCCATAGCTAATGTTCACTGTTTACTACACTGAACCTACTTAACACGCATAGCATCACTGAATCCTCTCAATAGCCCCTTGAGGTAGGTATTACTGTCTCCATTTTACAGAGGAGGAAACTGAGGACCAGAGAGCTTATGTAACTTGTCCAAGGTCGCAACACTGGTAGGAGGTGGAGCCAGTATTCTACCCGCATGTGATGCCAGGGCACACGCTTCACCCCTCCCTGTAACACATGCCTCCTGTGGGACAGGTGACCCTGGGGTGCCAGGGCAAGTCGCTCCCATTCTCGGATAGGGTAGTGAGAGCATCTGGCCTTCCAGGGAAGTAAAGGGAGATGAGCTAATATTAAAGGACTTTGGAAAAGTCAAGAGGCTTGCCCATGGACTTCCACACCTGAGGCAGCAGAGTCCGTAAGTTACTTCCACAAGAGGACACACAAGGCATCAGGATCCAGTTTGAAGGGTAAATGGAAAAAGAGAGGGTGTCCATGGGCTGGGATTCAGGAGACCAGGAAAAGCAGACTTTAGCCGCTTACCAGCGTGTTTCCCTGGCCATACCACAAGTCTGCCTGACAACAGGTGACACAGGAATCTTGATTACATGATGTCACATGACCTCTCCAAAACTACTGTCACAGCTGTAAAGTGGAGTAGTAGTCCCAGCCCTGCCTACCTTGCATATAGAGAGGAGGCCCAAATAAGATAATGGATTTGCCAGTCCTGGGTAAGCTCTAAATTGCCACATAGTAATAAGGAATTAAGTTATTAGAATAATAACTTCTATTACATAGGTGTAGGGTTTGTTAAAGGCATTGAGCCCTACTGCACAGCAATTAAAACCCCATTAAAGGGGAAAAAAAGACCATGTTGGTCAAGAGTTCAGACTCAGCTCTGCAGCAAGGGGAACGGTGAAGACTGGGCAAGGGGCACAGAGCCAGCTCCTGCCTGGGCACCGGATGTAAGCCAGGGCTGGGAACGGAGGGAGGACGGGGAAGGTGGGCCACCCTGTGGCATCACCAGACCACGCTAACGCTGGCCAACGCCCTCCCCTCCCCATTTTTGAGGCTCCAGTGGTGCAATCACAGAGCTTAGCAGAATCCCCACAGCAGCTTGCTTAACCGAACACCCTAATTCTGCCAGGGCTATCGGAGATGTTAATCTGACTTTGGGGAGGCACCCTTAAGAGAGAACTTGACAAACTGGAATGTGTTCAGGCAATGTGCCCAGACTGAGCAAAGGCCTCAACACCACCTTCTATGAGCAATGGCTGAAGGAACTGGAGCTCTTCAGCCCGGAGAAATGAAGGCTTGTGCAGAGCCATAGTGACTGCTGGCAGCCTCTGAGCATGAATGTCAGGCCAAGCGAAGGAAAAAGCCACTGAACAACTAGAACCAGTGGCACTGGCTGCAGGAGGGAGTAAGCTCACTGTCACTGAGGGGACGAACAGGGGCTGGGTACTGGCAATTGAGGATGCTAGAGAAGGAATTTTTGACCACACACCTGCTGCTGTCCAGCCACCTCCTTCTTGCCTGCACCTTCCATCTTCGGTGAGACTGGCCACCCGGAGGCACCCTCTTTGTTGCCACTGCTCATCAACAACTTCTTGAGCTCCATATTTTCCTCCCTGCATTGGAGGCAAAAAGAGAAGTCACAATGCTGGCCCCGGGTTAAGGAGCCTGCGGGACCTCACCCCACAATCACGTGCACTGCAGCTGAGTCCTGAGGAGCATGGCAAGATCCTGAAACTCGCCCTCAGGGAAAACCAGAAAAGGCATCCTTAAGCCACCTTGCTGGCAATCTGTGGGCGTCCCTAGAATCTCTGATCCTCAGTGGCAGGGTTTCCCCAGATATAGGATGTCTATAAGCACAAGATCTTCAGGATGTACTCCAACACTGCATTCAATAACCCTGGATCACATTCTAGTGAGAAAGTTACACCTTTCCAAGTATCTTCAAATTTCCCGTGTAGAGCAAGGAAAAAGTCTGAATTTGGTGCTAACAGGTCCTGAGCACCTCTCCAGTGCTTGCTAGTCCCCTCAAAAACACAGCAGGGCTAGGCTGCAGGCTCAGAGCCTTCCAGGGCAATGGTACTTAGCCAGAATTCAGTAACATCCTTTTGTTTTCATTGTGTTTATTTTTAGAGTCACCTTCTATTATAGGTAATGCTGTTTTCCATTTACTCCAGTTAGTTTCATTTATAATTTTAAGTAAAAATATGAATCAAATTAAAGTAAAATCTTAAGTAAATAATAAGGTAGGTGATATAGGACATCATAAAAGTGGTGATGTGGAGTCAGGTCTGACTGAAATACAGAAAGCATTTCTTTAGGTTCTATTTGCCAGCGGATTTCCACTTAATAACAGAAAAACCAAGAAGCAAACTGACTTTCCCAAGATCACACTGCAGGGACTTGTACTCTTGCCTTCTAATCCATGAGTCTTTCTTCCAGCTTGGGTGTTTGGATGCATGAATGGAGTATTTATGGCTATAAAACCCCAACTACATCCTTGGCCATCCAAAAGTAAATAAATACACACTGATTCCAAATGGCATGATGGCTTAGTAGTTAAACATTACTGTGGCCACACTTATGAATTTTATATTCCCTCTCTTTCTGTTGATTATAATAAGCAACAGGAGTGGGGAAAACCCTGAGTGGCAAGCCCTGTCTATAACACAGACTTCTCCCACATGTAGTGGGCCCGGTTGGTACCCAACAGATGATTCACCACTCAAATTATCCAGAACCACAGCGCAGGCAGGAATTGTGGCCACTCTAGTGGATAGACAGCAAGGACAGCCACGTTCTCACTATGAGACCACAGCAAGTCCCTGCCTCTCTGTGGGCCTCAGTTTCCCCTCTGCACAATGAGTGGTTTGGCACAAATGACCTCAAAAGGCCCTTCAAGCTTGGACAGCCAGTATCAGTGTTTCCCAAGGGATGATCCGGGGCCCACCTACATCGTAATCACTGAGACCCTTGATGAAATGCAGACCTCAGACCCGCCAACTCAGAATCTTGCAGACGAGGGAGGGGCAGGAGTCCCTGACCCTCCGCCCTGGTTAAGCCTGGGCCCACTACTAGTCCAGAGGAGGGGCCTCCGACGTTCTCAGGAAGATAGAGCAGCCGGCATGGTGACCAGCAGGGGGCAGCAAAGTCTGGCGCCCTCTCGCGTAGCCAATTCCACAACCCTCTGACAACGGGCTAAGAGGCCTGTTCCCAGGAACAAGTGCAATCTGTCCTGACCTTCTTCTGAACTCTTGAGCACTCTACACATAGACACCTCCCAAGGTATTAAAAAGGTCAGAGAGAAAATACCAAAGGAGCCAAAGAGAAGGACCAAGACACCTGACACCCAAACACAGCTCGGAGCACAAGGCCTCAGAGCCTTGGTCTTCACCCCAAAAATCAGTGCTGTGCACCACCCCTCCTCCGTCTGCCAGCCCTGCTCCTCACCCCTGCTCTGAGGGGCCCGGACTTACCGCAGCCTCTCGGCAGCCTGATCCCGCTGTTCCAGGCCCTTGTCCAGCTTGGCCTTCAGAGCCTCATTCTCCTTCCGAAGCTGCTCACACAGGGTCTGCAGGGCAGGTAGGTAGGCAGGGGTGAGGGAGAGGAAGGGGCATCCCAAATGCAGGTTGATCCTGGAGGACAGGGAGGGGCTGCAGCCACCCCAGGTCCCAGCTCCTGGGACAGCTGGGAGCCAAGCCACTAGGCCCATCCAGATTCTTCCACGTGTCCTCTCCCTTGGGATGAGCCGCAGGGCAGCTGGTGCTCCAAGTTGGACAGACCCACCCCTCCTCCTCCTTCATCATGTTCCCACTGCCTTGAACCCTCTTCCCCACCAGCCTTCCCCTGGCTGACTTCTACTCCTCCTTCAAGTCTTAGTTTAAACGTCACCTCCTCAGAGAAGTCCTCCGTGACTTCCTCATGCAGCTAGACTGGGTCACCTCCACCACCCTCGCTCATGGCCCCTGCTCTCACCCTTCTCCGCAATATGACAGATCAACCTAAAGAACCGTCTGTGTGGTCATTTTCTTAATACCCATCTCCCTCACCCCCAACTAGTCCCTGCACTCCCAGAGGGCTGGGACCCCTCCCCACACTCTTATCACTACCCGATCCCCGGCCCTTGTTGAAGGAACACATGACTTTAACAGCCGAATGGACGAATGAACAAATGAACGAGCAAGTCCTGGGGGGCCTGTGAGGCTCGCCAATTTGCAGGGTGTGAGAGGCATCCAATGTTGTCAAATGTGAAGTTGGAAGACAGTCAAGGCCTCACCACACTTGCATGGTGTGGCTCAGACTTCACCTCTGAGGCTCGGTTCCCTCCTCTACAAAATGGGGACACTGTTTCTCCTCTGCCTCCTTTACAGGGTTGCTGCAATGGCCAAATAAGCCTGGGAGAGTAGAAGGGCCTCGTGAGCAGTCAGCCACTTGATACTGTGTGAGGACCTGTGTCAGATGTGCTGCGCGGTGGGGACATGGAAGAAGGGTCACCAGACCCAGCCTCATGGGGGACAGGGAAGGGAGGTGCCAACTAGCAACGCTGATGCCCAATGTCAGTACAACATTGTGCAATCTTTTGACAAATACTCACTGAGCACCTAACTTGTGCCAGGTACACGGCCAGGTGCTTTTCCATATACTGCCTTGTTGGCACCTCATAACTCCCCCAAAGCTAAGTAATTCATCTCTATTTTAAAGGTTGGGAAGCTAGGGTGAAATCATTTGCATGAAGTGGCACAGCTGTTAAGACTCGCCTCTGGGATTAAACTCCCTAAACTGCTGTCCCTCTCCCATGTGACAAAAGAGCAGAGAAGGGAGAGAGGTGGAGCCTGAGGTGGGGATAGGGACGGGGCATTCATTAAATGTCCATCTGCTCCCTTCCAGCTCCAGGCTTGCGCAGGAAGGTGTGATCATGTGACTGGCTCCGGCCAATAGAAGAAGAGCAGAAGGGACATTGCACCCGTGCACAATTCTCCGGTCTCTTTTTCCCTGCAGCAGGGGCTGATGTGCATGTCCCATATTCCAAATGGCACTAGATGGTAGGCCCCCTGTCCTCCTGGGACTCTAAGGGTGTGGAGCAGAAACAAACCCCTGCCACATGGAATAAAAGAGAAAACTTTTGCTGTGTTATCCAGGGTGATTTCAGAGTTGTTTGTTTCCTTTCTGACTAATGCAGGAGAGTCTTGGGAAGGCTGAGTGGAGGAGACAGCTCTGAATTGGAGAGGGATCTGAGGCTGAGAAAACAGAATTATTGTTACTGGTCCCTCAATGCCTTGCAGAGGGCCTTCTGCCATTCGTGGCCTTGGAAATGTTGGTTGAGTGAGCCAAGAAACAATTCAATGAATGAATGAGGAGGAACCAGATTAATCTATCTCCACCCACAGGAGATGCCGTGGCCAGGGCGAGGCCTCTAGGGAACAGAATGTCCCCGTCCTGGTCCCTAAGGGAAGGCCAGGGTGAGGCCTCACTTACTGTCCTACCCTTCCAGTCTAGAGGACTGTTTCCTTGGAGTCTCTGAGCAAATGCCCTCACACAAACCGGCCAATGGACAGAATCATCAGAGGTCACGAAGAACATCATCTTCCTTCAAAGAGGCTTAGAAAACTCACCTGTGAGTTCATTTGTTCATTCATTCTTTTGTTCATTCATTCATTCACCAAATATGTACGCAGTGCCAGGCATGGGGATGCAATGGTGAATACAATAGACAAGGTACCTCCCCCCATCCCCCTTGTGAAGCTTACATCCTAGCAGGGAGTACAAGAAAAAAATAAGCAAATAAACCATTTAATAAAATAAAATTATTATAAACTATGATAAGAGCTAAGATGGAAACAAACAGGGGTCTGATATAAAAATTAACAGAGGTTGGTGGGACCCCTTTTAGGAGGCCCAGGATGCATCTCCATTTCAAAGCTGAAAAGTGGATGCTCAAAGTGTCCTCACCCTAGGCATGGCGTCAGGCGTCAGGCACACCTTGCCAGGGCTCAGCTTGGACATCTCGAGGCCTTGCTGACATCTGAAAGGGGTCCCCACCCTCAGCCTGGCCCTCCAGGCCCCCATGGCACGCCCCATCACTCATCCAGCCTCGCCTCCCAACGCACCCCTCCCTTTGAGGTGGGATGGGCGACCTGCATGCTCCTGCCTGCTCTTGCCAACACAAGCCCTGCCCAGGATCGTGCAAGGTGGACTCCCTTCCTCCCGTCAGCTGGGCACTTGAGTGTCTGCTGACACGAATGACACCACAGACCAGAGACTGGCACACAAGGAGGGTCTACCAGGGAGTAAGGAGACTTCAAGTCATAGCTCTGTCATTAAGGTGACAGGTCCTCTAGAAGCCTCAGTTTCACCATCTTTGGCATGGTCACCAATTATAACTGAATCCTTCCCTACCCCCAAAGCCCTCAAGGCTAAGACCCCCTGTCAGTATGCATGACTGTCATCATAAAATCCTAACAGTGACCTCTTTCCCAGCACTAACTATGCTCCGGACTGTACTAGGTACTTCACGTATGCTGCTTCATCTAATACAGCAATCCCATGAGGGCGGTGTTCCTAGCTCATGTCACTGATAAGGACAGTAGGGGACAGAGAGGATAAGTGACTTGTCCAATGTCATGCAACAAAAAAGTGTCACTGCTGGAACTAAGGGCCATATAATGTCAAGGTCTTGGCCTAGCCTAGAAAGGAAATCTGACCATCCCCACAGCACAGGGAGGTTTTTAAAAGGAACTCAATCAGGGAGGCACGTTGGGATGGTGGTTAAGAACATGTGCTTTGGAATATGATAGATCAAAGTTCCAATTCCAGCTCCACCATTTACCAGCTAGGTGACCTTGGGAAAAGGCAGTATCACCTGTGAAGTGGTGATAATGAGGGCTCCTACCTTGGGGACAAAGGGCATACAATATAAAGAGCTGACCTTTGTTCCGCCCCCACCTGCTTGGACAGACAGACGCCACCTCCTATCCTGCCCTGAGGATCCACCCAATTCCCCATTCCTCTTCTCCTCTCCTCTCCACAATCCTACCTGTCAGCCTGACAGAAGCCAATCTCTGCACACAGCTGAGCTCCTGGAACTGGTCCCAAGCCAACCTTGCCATATCCCAATGGGCCCCTGAGGGTAATCCCACAGGCCCAAATTTCCTTCACCCAGGGTGGTCTCCAGGCGCTGCAGGTGCAGCATCAGGTTGCTGTCCTCGTGGGGCAGGGGGCCCAGCTCCTGGGGAAGGGAAGGGCACATGAACCACTCTTCACCAAGGCCTAAGCAGGCACCACCAGCCCATTTTCGCTCTGCTTCCCCATTCCTCATGACTCAGTTTCCCCTGTGACCCCAGCTCAGCCCAGGGAAATTCTCCAGTTACACAGGTTCCCTGTGTGGGGCTGACTCACAGGGCAGGACCCAGGACTCCCACACCACTGCCTGGCTAATAGCGGTAGAGCCACCTTCCTCCCACACTGTGGGCCTTGCTGAGTGCCTGTGGGTAAATCACTTGCCCACTGGGCCTTAGTATCCTCATCACCTAAATGTAAACATACCCCTTCCTCCCTTCCACCTCACAGGGTTTGTATGACGATGAATCAACCCATGAGAGCAGTAAGCCCAGAGAAGGGTATCACTATACAGTCGGCCCCTGTATCTGTGGGTTCCACATCCACAGATTCAACCAACCATGGATTGAAAATATTTGGAAAAAGACTCTTGTCTGTGCTGAACATGTACAGACCTATTTTTCTGGTCATTATTCCCTAAACAATATAGTGCAACAAATATTTACATAGCATTTACATTGTATTAAGTGTTATAAGTAACCTAGAGATGATTTAAAGTATGCGGGAGGATGTGCGTAGGTTATATGCAAATACTACACCATTTTATATCAAGGATCTGAGCATCCATGGATTTTGATATCGATGGGAGGTGCTAGGATCAACCCCTATGGATACTGAAAGACAATGTATATACATCCTGCTTCTTCAGCTCAGGGAGTCTTAACCAGGGAGCCATGACTTATGTCTACCTGTGTCCATCAGCTTCTCAGAGGACCCAAGACCCAAAATAGGTTAAGAATCACAGCTCTAGATGTCTCAAAGAATCCCAGACTAGTATAGTATATAAAAAATGAAGTGTACTGTGGGCAAGATAGTCCAATCTATCTATCTAGTACACTCCCACCAAAGACACTGCCTTAGTTACGCCAACACTGTGCCCAAGGACCCACAGTGCTAAATTTCTACAGATGGCATCAAGCCTAGCTCCTCTGCCACGCGCCCAGGGCCCTATGGCAGCGGGTCCCACCTGCAGCAGTGTCCAGCAAGGCTCCCCACTTTCCCTGCCTGAATCCACACATACCAGGTCCCCTACCTCTGCAGGCTGCACCCCTGCAGTGTCCTCTCTGCCTCAGCAAGTACTGCTCATCCCTCCCGCCCTGCCCAGCACTCAGCTCTCCAGCAGGCCTCCCGAACATTTATGGGGATCACAGGACATCAGAGCTACAGGCAGCCTCAGGGTTCAGGCTGGGAAACCAGGGTATGAGGAGAAGGAACTTTCCCAAAGGTGCCAAAGGAGTCAGTGGCAGCTCTAGGACTGAGGTTTCCTGACTTGCGATCCAGTGTTCTGCCACACCGACCTCCCACTTCTCTGAACTCTGGAGCAGTGGCACTGACTATAACCACAACGTGGCATTCAGTGGATGCCTATTTAATATTGTTAGCACCATATTCTAACAAGAGATGATGATGCTTCTTCAACTCTGCATTCATTCCTCCACTGCCTTTCTCCACAAAGGATCTGATGTGGCAAATGCTGTTCCACTTAAGGCTCATGAAGTGCTTCAAAGGCCTCTGATTTCTCCAGCTAGACTACAAGTTTCCAGAGGCTGGGGAGGCTGTCTTGTCTTGGCTCAGCACAGACTAGGCACATTGTAGGGCTGAGGAGGAACTTATTAAATGAGCTTAAGTTACTGATCCAAGGTCATAGAGTGAAACACTTCCTAAGTAGCGGATCTCACCTCCTTGGCCAGCATCTCAGAGCCTTCAGGGATGGAACAGGATGAGGGAACAGAAGGTCCCAGGAGACAAAACATAAAGAACCTTCCTATACTCAGAGCTGCCTAATGCAGTGATGGCCTCTCATCACTGAAGGCATGCTAGTAGTATAGGCTGGACCACCACTGATAGGGACCTTGTACTGGGGACTGACAGATATACAAGGCAATTAGTGAACAAAGGAGCAATAGTTGCCACCAAATCCTTGTGCAATGAGGCAGTAGCAACCAAAGTATCAGTGAAGGGTTAGACCATTTACTGCTTGCATAACAACAACAACAACAAAAACCCTTCAAAGTGAGAAGGGAGGGAGGAGGGAGAAGGTAAGGAATTTAAGACCTTTGAAGAATCTTCCAGACCTTTCACAATTGTTCTCCAATATGTCTGCCATTTTAAGAAAGAATAGAAGGAAGACAAAGTTAGGATAACGGCAGCAAGTGTCATAAGGTATAGACTGAGGACGCCGGGCAGACACCCCAGAGCTGGAAGACTGTGTGTGTGTGTGCACGTGTGTGCATGCACATGAGTGCGTATAAGTGGAAAGTTTAACCTCCTACCTGTGTGCCCCAAAGGGGAGCCTGGGAGGGACCAAGAGCCTACAGAAAGGGGAAATCACTGCCTTACGAGGCCCTAGGCCTTTTTGACCCCTCCTACTCCCCCTGGGCCAGGAGCCCACAGACCCAAAGGGCTGAGTCATAGTGCATGGAGGTGCCTGGCCCCACAGAGGCCAACAGGGCCGGCGAAGCACCCAGGCTTTCTCAATGGTTGGGTGCCTCTGTGCCCCAAGTCGGGGAAGTCACTAGCCCAGGGATTTGCATATGTGAGCGAGAAGCACCCCCTGCTCCAGCCCCTCATGTGTCCCCAAGTGAACTCCAGGGTGCCCCAGGGATGTGGGTGGGTCCTGTGCCTCTCACATGGGGGCAGATGGCTAAGACCAAGAGGAAGCAGTAGGACATGCCCAGGGGTCTGCCCCTCCACTTACCACTGTGTGGGTGCGGCCGCCACTCTCTGGTGGAGAATTCTGTTCCTCAGTGGGGACCACTTCAAATTCAGAGGAGGTGCCCTGTGCAGAAAGGGAGTTAGGCGCTGTCCAAGAGGAAAACACCTCGGCCCTCCCTGGGGCCCTGCAGCTGAGAGCAGCAGCGGGGCAGAGAATGGACAGACAAAGCCTCTTCTCACTTCCAGCTTATCCGGGCAGCCCACTCTATGCAGAGGGGAGCTGGCCCAGGCTGAGCTCACAGGGACAGTTACACATCATTTCATGCGAGAGCACAAAGCAGGACTCCCAAGAAGTCTGCCATGACCCTCAGTGTGATCTGAAGTCACATCCCCTCGGTGGCCAATTTCCTCATCTGTATAATAAGGATGTTGGACTAGCTGACCTTTAGAATATAATTTTTTTTAAGGTCTTATACATTTAAAATGTTTTCATGAACTCCATTATTTCTCAAAGCAACCCAGGGAGTGGGTCAGAAGGTTATATCCTCTTTGGACAGATGAAGAAACTGAGGTCATATAGTTAGTTAGTGCGAAAGCAGGGACTGAGCCCAAGACTGCAGATCCAGCATTCCTGCTACGGCACCAGAGCTGTCTCCGAGGCCCAGATGTCTCTGGCTGGTCCCCCAGATAACACAGACAGCCATCATCATTGCCACTGGCAAGCACAGTCCTGTGCTGGCCTTGCCAACCCAGCCCCAGGGACGCCAGAGGAGTGAACTGATGCTGGGCAGACACCCCACAGCCAGAAGATGTTGTGTGTGTACGCACGCATGTTTAAGTGCAAAGTTTAACCTCCCCCTTGTGTGCCCCAAAAGGAAGTCTGGGAGGGACCAAGAGCTTGCACAAAGGGTAAATCACTGCCTTACATGGACTTGGGGCTTTCTGACCCTTCCTACTCCCCCTGGGTGAGTCCCAAAGACGGTTAACAAACTTGGACACTCCAAAGGCTTCACCCAAATCCAGAGTGGCCAAGGAATCCCAGATTTTTTTCCACACTCCACACACTTCATTCCTAATAGAATTCACTAATTGTTCAACCAACCGATAGGCTGGTGGTCCATCTGAACCAGCAGCTGGCTCTGGGATTGCCATTAAAACTGGTCTCAAAGACTATTTCAGCCTTCCCTCATCCCAGGAAGGGGCAGAATGGATGGGAGGAACTCTGTGCTCATCTCCCAGCTGAGCTTCATTGCCACCAAGAGCCCAACTCTGGGTCTCGACCCTACCATAGAAAAGTCCCCTTTTCCCCTCAACACTTCCCCAGTTACATGTGTGACCTCAAAAAAGGCCCTTCTCCCCTGGACCTGATCTGTAGGGTGAAGATGCTACACCGTACAATCCCTTGGGGCCCTTCCAGCCCTAGGATACCAAGCAAAACTTCTCCAGCCCAATCTGCAGGAGATGGTTTCTGAGCCCTCTTTGAGAATATCAGTTCCATGTCATATCTGTCTGTTTTCCTGGTACTGTGCACAGTCAGTGCGTACCAATGCATACCAACATAATACAACTTCGTAAATGAGAAGAATTCTTTGTACATACCAGGGTCTTCCTGGTAAGTTTTAACTATGACCTTCATTTCAAAATGAGGAGGCAGAGGCCCCAGAGAGCTTGAGATTGACTTGCCCAATATCACCCAGCAAGTTAGAACATGGTTTCTTGACCCCAACTCTCTTTCTTCATGTTCTTGTATCTGCCAGCAGGACCTTGAGGTCTAGGCAACCTCCAGCCATGACTCCAAATGCAACTTACGCTGGATGGAGGCTTCTGGACAGGCGCTGGCTTGTCGCTGGGGCATGTAGGGGCAGCAGGAGTTGCTGGGACATTTTTGTCCGTTCCTGAAGATACAAGAGAGCATGGATGAACAGATTGGGAAGGGAAGAAGCCCAGGTACTGTCCCCTCAAGGACAGCCCTTGATTAAAGAGTTCTCATATAGAGTTGCCACCTGAGTCTGGGAGAATGGGAGGTGGTCCCACCAGGGCCAGGTAGTCTGAGAAACCAACCTGCCCTGGAGTGGTGGGGACAGAGCCTGAACAAAGAGACCATATTCCCTGGGCTAACTGGGAAAATCCCAGGTGGCCACTGCTCCTTGCTACCCTGGACATGCCTCAGTGATGATAAGGGAAAGAATGGAAAAACAAACACCACATGTACTCACTATTAAATTGGAACCTACCGATGAGTGCTCATGTGCATAGATGGAAGTAAAACTTAATGGAAATCAAGCAGGGGGGAGGGCAGGAGGATGGGCAAAAAACCACCTAACAGGTATGATGAACACTATCTGGGTGATGAGCACACTTACAACCATGACTCAAGCATTATAAAAGTGATCCATGTAACCAAAAATATTTGTACTCCTGTAATACTTTGAAATAAAATTTTTAAAAAAAGATGGCAAGGACAATGATTTACAATTAACAAAGCGTTTTTATAGCTATTATTCCAGCCATTCCCGTAACAGCCCATGGCCCCATTTTAAAGGTATGGAAACTGAGGCTTGGGAAGGTTGCCAACTTGCACATAGTCACATAGCCAGCAATTCCAAAACCAAGGCTGACTTGGGTCTCCCTCTGCAAACTCCTGGGGATCTTGCTACACTTGAAGGTAGCTCCATGTCTCACTCTGGGGGTAGACCTGGCACCAATTAGCGATGCAGAAAACAATGCTGAATGGACAAGTGGAGGCTGGAATGCCCAATGACTGCAGCACAATGGACTCTAAAAGCATCACTTTCTTCCATTTGTCCATTCAGCAAATGTAACCACCAGCCCGGTGGAAGGCTGTCACACTGGCCTAAGCTAAGAATATAAGGTAGAACTGCAGCAGGAGGCATCCGAGTCCCATTGGGTGGGGGCAGGGGAATCTTTTCCCCGCCAGTCTCAGACCTTGCCCTGGACCTGGAGACATGCCAGAGTGATGCATGGTGACCATACACAGGACTTTGACCCCAAGTCACAGTCACCTTTTCCTTTAACAGGTAGCACATGTAACCTTATATGTGAAATACACTGCAGCAGCCTAAAAGGCAGGTCTAGACTCTTCCCTGGGCATCAGTTTCCCTAACTATAAAATGGAAGGAGAGGGACTAGACCAGAGAGATTTCAATTCATATGCCAACTCTGAGGGATAGGAAGTAGCCGCCTGGTGTGCTAGGCCTGGCAAACAGCAGCTACTTGTTAAATCTTTGTTGAATAAATACGCAGATAAAGATCCTGAGGCCACAGGACTGCACTGAGGCCACAGTGCAGTTGACGGTGATCTATTAGTAATGTCTGCCAGGACCTCAGGAGTGCTGAGTCACTGGCCATTTTTAACAATTATTTTGAAGGCCTTTCCAAATCTGACTTTCTGGGGGATGCTGCAGCTACAGCATGAATTGGGGTGGGGGGAGGTCTGTGGCCTAAGGATAAGTGAAAGGGTGTGGGTTTCAGAATAAGAAGGGAGTTCACTGTTAAGGGTTAGGCAGTTTTGAGGATGGGGAAAGGCAGAGCTACCCAGATTCCTCTTGTACCTGTGAGCTCGGCCAGCGCATCGAAGGAGCCCAAGGAGGGAGAAGGTGGTAGGAGCAGCTCATTGTCCTTGACTAGCTCCTCTGCCTTCTGCCGGAGCCTAGATGCTTCCATCTGGGACTCTTCCAAAAGCTCCCCTAGAGAGGCAATGGGAAGAAGGAGCAAAAGCATTTACTTAGCTTAGTGCACTGGTTCTCCCTGCCCCAGATCCCAAAAACTGCTTCTGCCTGGCTTCAAGGCTCCAGGCCCTGGACTTCACTCCTACCATCATCCCGTGGGCAAAGCGGGACAAACCCCATTCCGGCCCACCACCAGAAACAGGCTAGAGGAAGGCGAGGGCCCAGCAACCAGGGGAAATAGGAGTGGAGGGGAATCTTGGAAAATCTCCTGGCCCTCCCGGCACCTTCCTCCTGCCCCACTCCCTTCACACCTGGCCTGGGGACTCCACAGAAAGCCAGAGGCTCTCTGGCCTAACACCATAGCACCCAGGGGCTACCCACAGCTTAAGCCCCCAGAGTCAGGTGTTGCCTGTAGGGCAGAGACCCTTCATAATACCAACCAGCCCCCTAGGCTTCAATTTTCCTTCTCCTACAAGTGGAGAAGGGGAAACTTCACTCCTCCCTCACCAGTCTGCCATCCCAAGCAGGGCTCTGCCAAGCAAGGAGAAAGCATTTCAAAAATCAGGGAGCTAGGCTCACCCCACAAAACCTGAGACCAGAGAAGGTGGCAGCAAGGCAAAGAAAGAGTTTTAGGAGTCTGTAGGAAACAGAGACCCCTTTGGATGGAGAAATGAATGAAGGCCTTGCATGGAGGAGGAGATGGCATCTGAGCTGGGTGCTGATGCACAGGACAATTCAGTCATGTGGAGGTAGGTGGGGCTGTTCTTGGCAGTGGGGACAGCTTAAGCAAAAGCCAGGAGAAGGGAAACTGAGGGACCTGCTCCCTCCTTGCTTCAAGCCAAACTCTGCTCCCTGCTCCAACACCTATGCACCCCTGCCTTGAGAAGATGAGACCATTCTTTGTGGTCCATGTCCACAAACTGGGGCTTCTAGCTCCCTCTCCCCCATCCCACATCTCTCTCTTGGTCCCTCAAGGTACCCTGAGTCCTGTCATCCTGGTTTTGAGGTGCTGGGGAATCAGGGTAGAAATACTGTCACCATGCTACAGAAGTGCATAAAGACACAGCTGTGGGGCAGGAGCCAATGCTGGGCCAGGCGGGACAGAAGGATGACTTGGGTGGAGGCATATGCCTGCTGCATTCTCCCCTGCTGGGCAGAGGGGGTGGCATTGCAGGCTGCAGGGAGTGGGGCTTGCAGGGAGGGTGCAGGGTCTGCTTTACCTAACATCTTTATCCCTTGCATTTTTTCCTTCAGCCGGGAATTCTCCTCCACTAGGCGCTCAAAAGCTGCGGATGCCTCTCCTGGAGGCACGCCGCCCCCAGGGTCGTAGATCCGGTACGGTCCTCTCCCTTCCATGAGGGTAGCTCAGCCCCTGCCGTGGCGCCCGCCTGGCTGTAAGGACAACAGCAGTATATCAGCAGGCTGGCCGGGCCATTGGGGCATCCTTTTTGGGGAAGCTCTAGTCTGTCAACGCCCGAGAAGGCAGTCCCCTTAACCCAGAATAGAACACAGCACTTCAGGCTGGTCTGACGATAGTACAGCAGAGCAGGACAGTCACCTCCTTTGAAACAGACACTCCGCCTTTATTAATGCCAACTAACAATGACATCAGTTTCTTTTAGTAGCCTCACTCCACTGCTGGTTCATTTGGAACAGCAGTCAGCAGTAGGGTACAATGAGGGGTACAACAAAGAACCTGGGAACTCGGGTTCATGTCCTGTCTGTGAGGTCCAGAAGGACAGGGACCCTGTCTGTTTTGCCCATCACTGCACCCTCATTGCCCAGCTCAGTATTAGCTATGAAGTGAATGCCCAACAAACACTTACCAAATTAATAGCCTAGTTACTAATTCACTGTGTGATCGTGGGCAGTCCCTTCCCCTCTCTGAGGAGGGAAATGAAAGTCTTAAACTAAATCAGTAATCTTTAAAGTGAAATGCTTGTACCCAAAGCTATAAGCAAGTCAATCTAATCCAAAGTTCCATTTATATGTACGTTATCTCCTTTTAAAAAAAAGAAGAAGAAGAAAAACCACCCTGACTAATATTTAATATGCTCTCACCCTCCTCCGCTAGTCTCACATCATGTATGGTCTGTCCCTTCCAGTTCTAATGAACAGATGAATTCTCCATCAAACCACTGTCTATTTGTGCAGCAAGTTTTTTGTATTAATCTGTTCAAGTTCATCTGCTTTACTTCAAGTGAAACTACTCTGAAAAGTGATCTCAGAATCCTTGTTCTGTGACTTAGTAGAGAAACTCTCCTTCCATCATCCATCCATCCACCCGTTCATTCATTCATTCAATAATTACTTATTGAGCATCTACTCTGTGCTGAGGAATTATCAGCAAACAAAGCAAAAATCCTTTATGGAGCTTACATTCTAGTGGTGGAAGCAGATGAGGGTGGTGGGAAACATAGTATTTCAGGTGATGAAAAAGTCCTTGGACAAAAATTAAGCAGGGATGGATAGAGCAGGGACTGTAATTTTAAATGGAGCTGGCAGGAAAGGCCTCATGAAGAAGCAGCTGTTTCAGCAAAGGCCTGGAGGAGGTGAAGGTATCTGGGGGAAGAATATTCTCGGCAGAGAGCAGTAAGAACAAAGGCCTTGAGGCTGGAAAGCTGAGCCAGCCTCCAGCTCTGCAAGCAGCTCACCAACATGAGAGAGCTCCAGAGGCCTCCACCAGGGACCTCAGAAGGACTTGGGGGCCTGGAAACCTCCCTCCCAAGGTCAACACCCGTAAGGCAAAACCTGTTCCAGTCAGGAATCCTCAAAGGCCCTTTCAAATCCACACAGTGCTCAATGAAAGAAGAAAGTAAAAAAGGATTAACAGCAACACCACCATTCATTAATCATCTATTTGCCAGGCACTACCTTCAATGCTTCAGATACACTATCTCAGTTAAGCTGCACAACAACCCTAAGATACATACGAATATCATCCTCATTTTATAAGGGAGAAACTGAGGCTCAGCGAGGTTACACAACTCAGCCCGGAACTCAGCAAGTGAGAGCCAAGATGCAAAGTAAAAAGGCAGAGACTAACCCCCTGCTATACTCACACAGCCGGGACACAGAGGCAGAGGGGCAGAGAGGGAGTTCAAGTCTGTTTGTAGGGCAGCAGCAGGCTATCAGGTAGCCCCTGGGCTGTTTCCAAGAGGGTCCATGGGATGGAATGGGCCAAAAAGAAAAACAAAGTTCTGCCAAGCATGACCCCCTCCCCTAAAGAGTGAAAATGCAAGACCAGCACACACTGTAGGAGGCACCCATGTACTGCTGGGCCCCACCAGGCAAAGGACAGCTACCCACACGCCCATCACAAAAGTCATCACTTGGCTTGGGGGTGACTTGTTTTTAACTCGAAAGGTCAATGTTATACAGCAGAGCAACACGCCGATGTACCCACTGCATTAAAGGAGACAGTGTGGGCAAAGCACTTAGCACAATGACTGGCACATAATAAGGTATGCAAAACTGCTAGTAGATGGGGGGGTCCTTCCTCTTTCTCACCTTTCTCCTCACAGGCCTTACCACCCAGCATGGGATGTACCTGACTGGTGCAAGCATTGCCCATTTGGCTGGGAACTTCCTCCGGCAGGAGCATGCTGCACACACCTCTGTATTCCTGTCAGCAGCACAGGAGGGAAGGCCACCGTTGAGAGCTGCACAGAGTTCACAACTGGGGACACAGAGGGCTGGGAGGGAACTTGCAGCCACTCTCAATGATAAGGGCAACAATGTCCTGGTTCCTGCCCATCACTCTGCACACACCCTAGATGGAACTCATAATCGGCGCTACGTGATGGTTTGGGTAATTTTTTACTCCATGTCTGGCTTGCCTGGTCGATGGGAAGCTCCATGAGAGCAGGGAGCGAGTCCATCTCATGTGCCCGGATATCCTCCCAGCAGACGAGAGTAGAGCCTCCATGAACCTCTAATTCAGGGGAGAAAGACTGAAAGGAACAGAGGAGCCCTTGACCCTGACCCCACCTCCTGAGGCCACATCCAAACATCCCAGAGAGATCCCGCCCATGGCCCACTGACCACAGGCACTCCGCACAACCAAGCGCTTCCGGAAGCAAGGCGGGCACAGCCATGCTCCCTCAGAGGCCCAGATATACAGCCAAGCAAAGCAACAGAGCAGGGCACAGGATAAGAGAACTGAAACCCACCTCCACGCCCTCCATGTCCTCCAGACCACGCAACGCCCGGTCTGTCTTTTGGCTCTGGGGAGCCAACAGGGAAGGGGGCTCGTGGGAAGCAGAAAAGCGAGCAGACAGGGCTATTCTCCCCACTCCAGCCTCAGTGGGCAGGGCTTGTGAGCAGAGGAAACTTGAAGAAACAGCCTATTGTGAGAAAACCCTCTCTGGAGATCAGAGGAGCCGCCCAAGGCAGGGCCTGGACTTTTGGAGGAAAGAAAGACAAAGAGAGAAATGGGGAATTTCCAAGTCCTGCTGACCTCATTCCCGGATGGTCAACGGCAGTCCCAGGATGACTACTGGGCGGACGGGAACGCTCCTTCTGGTCAGTGAGGTTTCATAAGCTCTCCCAGAGAGGGCAATCAGCTCAGGATGACAGAGCTGGAAGGGAATCTCCAAGGGCCCTGAGGCCAATCCCACAGTCAGGTGGGAGAGACTCGTCCAGAAACAGTGGGCTGCATCAGACACAATAACAGCACGTGTGTCCCCTCCATCACGTACCACAAGAGCGTTTGTGGAAAGGGGACCCTGCCCCTCACATGGGGCAGTAGTTGGAGTTCAGAGCCCCGGAGTCCTTGGGCATGAACTCATCTAATTCTTTCACATGGCACAAGCAGGGCAGCAAGTCAGGGCCCTGAGCAGGGAAGGACCAGGTCACAACACATGCTGGAGCTGAGACCAGAAGATCCCTGCTCTCTCTCCAGTCTGCCCACAGCCCACCCTCCATTTCCGTTCCTTCCCTTTGATCTCACTGCAAACCAGACGCCCCCACCCCATCTTCTGGTGGGGTCTGGCTCCAGACTCCATATCCACCTGGTTCCAGAAGCTACAAATCAGCAGGTGGCCACCGGCAGTGGGACCCTAACCCCCTTGCCTAAACTGGAAACAGCTAGTGGTAAAGAGGCAGCCAGCTCAGACTTTCTTCCAAAACAAGACCTCAGCCAGTGGGGGGGGGGGGGCTCCATAGCCCACCCAGAGGGACCCTGGGGCTGCCCACCGGAACCAGAAAGGCCCAGTTTGGGGGAAGAAAGGGGCCCAGACAGGCAGCAGGTCAGGCAGCAACCACAGAGCATGAAGATGAGAGTGATGCTGTCGAAACTGAAGCAGCCACCCACCACCAGGCAAGCAGCTAGCAGGGTGGGAACGGGGCAGAGGCATGGGCCCCAATCCCAGCCTCACTCCAGAAAGAGAGGGTTGGAAAATGCTAGATTTGGAATTAAACTTACATTCCAGAGTCTGCACTGTAATGCTTCAGCCTGTCTGAGACTGTCTTGACATTAGCCATGTTCTGGTGGCTGGGGGTGGGGGGCGGGAGGGCTCCCAGGCCCCCAAAATGGTATTCACTTGCCACTAACATTTGCAAAATACTTCATAGTTTCCCAAGCATTGTTTTTCCATCTGATTGTCACAACCACCCTGGGAAAAAGGTAGGGCTGATGTCTATTTCACAGATAAGGAAACTAAAGCCCAGCTTGGGGACTTAGCCCAATTTAATGCCTCTGATCACTAATTACATCCTGGGGCCAGCTATCTCCTGCAACCCTGGAGGAGGTGATGTTCTCCCTGGCCCAGAGCCCAAGCAGATCTCTGGTACTGGGAGGCAGGAGGTCATAGTAGCTGACAGAGGCCGGGGCTGTGGGATGCTAGAGGGTGGGGGTGGCAGGGGGTGAAGGGAAGGGGTCTCCAGGAAAGAGCACAGAACAGAACATCAAAGAGGCCTGTCCTAGTGTCTACTCTGCTGCCCACTCTCTGTGCATGGGACCATGGGCTCATTCCTCACATGTGAGTGGAGGAGCCGGGCCTAGGTAGAAACTGGGTGATGTCTTAAAGCTGGCCTCGACCCAAGCCTTGAAAGCTAGCAGCAAGTCAAGGAAAGAGAGGTGACCAGCACACTAGAAATAACACAGCCCTGCAGTCAGGAAGGAAGGGTCCAAACAGGGTGGGGACTAGGGTGGGGCAGGCCAGGCACTCATATGCAAGCTTGAGACCCCGAGAACGAGCCCTCCTCAAATGCTGCACCCTGGGGCCTCCCCTGCACTAGTCTCAGCTCTGTCCACCCCTGGACCAGTCACTCACCCTTCCTGAGCCTCAGCTGCCTCATCTGTAAAATAGGAATAATAACAGAACCTACTTGGTGTAAGATTAAAGAAATTAAATGAAACAATATGTGTATAGTTGGAGGGAGCTCTCACTTTCTACTTTATATAATACTTCCTGGTTGTTTGATTTATTTAATCAAGAAACAGATTTCTTTTATAATAAAATCTCCAAAATAATATACAGTATCCAGCTTAGTACTTGGCATATAGTAGGTGCTTAGTAAACGGCTGCAGCAACCCCCACAACTGTGCCCAGCAGTCAGTTGAGCAATAACGAGGCTGCGAGTATAGCATCTAATATAAAGAACTGGGGCTCAGGAATCATGGATCTAGTCAAGGTACAGTAGGGCAAACATCTTCCCCTCCCTGGGCCTCAGTTCCCTAAAAGGAAGGGGTTGCAACAATAGCAATAATATAACATGGGGGGGTTTAACTGGATAATCTTTAAAGCCAGGGCCATCAGATGGCTAAAAACACTGCAAAAGAGGGCTGCAGAGCACCTAACTAAAGCTGGGAGAGAGGGTGACAGTTTGTTAAGCGCTACCATATGCCAGGCCCTAGGCTGCATCATTATGCACAATACCTCATTTTCTTCTCACTATACAGAGACAAAAATTATTATCTCTGCTTTCCAGCGAGGAAACCAATCCCCTCGGCTAGGCAACATTATCCCCATTCTTCAGATGAGGAAGCAGACTCATGGAGGTTAAGTCACTTGCCTAAGGACACAAAGCTGGTTAGTGGTAGAACAAATAATCCAGCCTTGATCTGTGAGACTCCAACACTGGTGCCCTTTCTGCTGCCCTGCACTGCCTAGACAGGCAGAAGGCTGAAGGTCAGGGGAAGAAAACCAGTCCTGCCATCCAGCTCTCCAGAACATGCCTCAAGTTCCCAGTCCCTGTCTTTTCTTGTCTCTAACTTTGTATGCCACCAGATCCCACTCTGCCCCGGACCATCTGCTGTCACCAGGGCTTATTAAGAATCTCAGGCTGAAAGGAAGCCAGGGGACATTCAGTTCTGTGCTTACCCAGTCTGCAGAGGAGCCAGGGGACTCTGGCTGGCCATCTTTAGCAACCCAGACCTCACCAACTTCCTCTTCCAGATGATTTCTGGGGCAGCCAGCACTGGCCATAGTTAGGCTACTCCCAGTTCTCCTTCCACTGGCCCTTGCTCTGCCCTCTGGGGTCCCCTGGAATAAGGAACAAGATGACTCTCTTCTCCATGTCAGCCTTGAAGAGATTTGGAACCTGTAGCATTCTCTTGAAGCTGATCAGCCCTAGTTCCCTGCACTGTCCCCAACAGGGGGGCTGACTTCCACACCCCTCCCCACCCCGCCCCCCACTAATCCTCTACCCCTACCCTATCTGCAGCTAGTCCTGGAATTGCACATGGTGCTCTAGGTATGGTCTGCCTAACCGAACACAAAGAGACTTTCACCTCCGCTCTTTTAGGTATTATATTTCTATTGATATAGCCTTGGCGTACATTTGCTTTCCTTACAGCTGGGCTAAAATAGTAATAGGATACTATTTTTTAAAAAACCACACAACTACGTGTGTGCACGTGCGCGTGCACATAAAATCTTAAATGTGCACAGGAAAAGGTCTGGAAGGATGCATACCAAACTGCTACTAGTAGACAGCTCTAGAAAAGGACCTGGGATAGGGGACAAGAATCAAAAGAAACTTTTATTTTACTTACAATATTTTAACTCTTTACATGGGAAATCTAGTCCCGTTCTTATGCAATTAAAAAATTAATTTTTAAATATGGTGGGGACAGGAGAAGGGGAGAGAAAGGAGAGAGAACACAACTTTCACTTTTTACTTCATAACTTTTGTATTGCTTGAGTTTTAGGGGTTTTTTCCCCCTATGAGCATGTGTTATTCTGTAATTTTTTAAAGGGAGATTTAAAAATAATTTTTTAAAAAATGTAAGCGGTTTGGCAAGGTGATAACAATAGGGAGGACCTATTGTTCTTGCACCAAGCAAGTCTGGAGGATTGTGGGCAAGGGGCAGGAATGTCCTTACCACACGCCTACTCCATGTGGACAGAAAAGGCTGCAGGGATTCCATAAAAATAAGGAGGAAAAGTCCAGGGGCAAGTTTTCTGGTTAAGGAATTTAGTGTTTGGGGAATTGGCAACTACAGGGAGAGTTTCAATTTGGAACCCACTAGAAAGGATCTGGCTTCAGGAAGGTCAGAGCTGGGCCTCAAGGTGACCATGGCAGAACAGAAACACCAGACTGTGGATAACCACCCTCAGCTGGGAACAGGTGAGGAGCAAGGGCTTTCCTGCCCACTGTCTGTGCATCCTCACACCCACGTTACACCTGCTTTGCTGGTGAGGAAGCTGAGGCAAGAGAAGTGCAGAGCCTGACTCTAGACCACACAGTTCTCAAGGAACAAAGTGGAACCCAAATCTGACCATCACATCACTGGTCCTAGTCTTGTACTCCCCCATCACGAACAGCCCTTAAGAAAGGCTGAGAAGGAAGCCCAAGCAACCCCAGTCTACTCTCCTTCACCCCACGCAGCTCCTGGGAGCCACAGGCAGGACACATCGCCTGCCTAGAAGCCTGGCTTCCCTCCCAGCAGCTGGGACCTCACTTAGCCCAGGAGGAGTGACCTCAACTATACACCATGGGGGCAAAAGGCACTAAGACCAACCCCAGGACAAGAAGAATGGGGGACCCAACTATCCTTCTGTCTCTCAGTCCCCAGTATGCCCAAAGCTGGTTTATCCAATGAAGGGCTTATCCAACCCCGTAATTCCTCACCCCTCTCCAAAACGGAAGATGCCAATTTTTCAGAATTCCCCTTATAGCAAATATGGTGGAAAGAGGGTTTAACAGATTCAAATCCTGACTCTGCTCTTTCCTCAGGTGACCTTGGGCAGGCCTCAGTTTCCTTGTTTCTCCCTATGGAAATGTTGTGAGGACCAAGTAGGAACCACAGAGTTCTCTGTAAACCTTAAAATGCTACCCAAACAGGAGTGCTAATGACTATCAAAGGGCTAGGAAAAGAAAGGCTGGACAAGGGCTGAGATACTCAGATGAAAGCCAAAGATGGCTTGTATTAACAACGAAAGGCTGGAAACTACCTAAATGAAGAGGAAAATGAATAACCATACTGTGGCAGTTGCACACCAGGGAATACTATACAGCAGTGAATACAATGAATGAACCAGAGATAAAAACACACACAAATCTCACAATTATAACATTAAGCAAAACAAGCAAGTTGCAGAAGACTACAGACAGTATGACTGCACTGAAATAACATTTTAAAACATACAAAACCACACAACCTGTTTAGGGATGCATACATTTATAATAAAACCATAAAGAAGTACAAAAGAATAATAAACACTAAATTCAGAACACTTGTTTCTTTGGGGGGGATGATTTGGAAGAAATTTCAGGTGTATGTTAAATGTATTATTTCCTAAACTGGATGAGTAGATACCCAGGTGTCTGCATGTTAGACTTTGTATCTGAGAAACTCCATAATATTTTCTAGAAGTCAATGTTACTGACTCCCAGGAGTCAGGGTCAGGTGTGGGTGGCATTTGCAGAGGCAGAAGTGGGGGTGCGGAAGGACCAGGGCTCCTCAGACCACTGCTGCAGGTGACTGTGATGAGGCCTGAAGGCCAGTGGAGGGTGCAAGTGCTCTGCAGAGGGGGAGGGGACCAAACCAAAGTGCTTCTGACTCATGGGGCACCCCCACGCCTGCCATGAAAGTACCAGCTCTGGCCTCTGGGCCTGCCTCCTTGGTGACACGACTCCTACACTGTGCGTGTGCACACACACACCCCTGCCTGTGCTGCCCGGTTTGTCCGCCACACAGATGCTCCAGGACACAAGGCTCCTGCCTCTCAAGGAATAGCCTTAGGGTGAAAGCCTTGGGAGAGAAGAGCTCAGCCCTGCCTGGGACAGCCCTCAGTCAAAGAACCAGCTGCTCCTCACCAGTCATCTGTTCCAATCTGAAGAGTGACTGTCCTGGGCCAGTCATGGGAAAATCACCAAGAACTTCCTGCAATGGCCATAGTGACTGCCAAGGTCTGTCTCTGGAGGTTGGGGGCTGTGCTCCCCCACAGAACAAGGGGAGGTGCTCCCTGCTTCCCTGTGCCTTCCTATGGCAACTCTCCGGAGGGCACCCGGATACCCCCCCTGCACAGATGGCCAGGGACAGGAGGGGCAGTCACTACGGGCAGAAGGGAGGCAGCAGTGAGAAGCTAGGAGGGCGGGCACGGAAAGGCCTGGCCCAGCGGGAGGAGATTGGGAGCCGCTGGAGCCAGAGAGAGCCACCCAAACCCTGAGTTGTTAGAGTTAAGAGCTGGAAGAGAATGCCCTGACGTGTCAGTCAGCGCAACCCCTTCATTTTGCACCTGGGAAACCAAAGCCAGCAAACCAAAGAGACCTGCCCAGAGCCACATGGAACAGCAGTGTCACAGAAAGGACACAAACCCCATCTTCTGGTGGCCACCTGTGTGGTCTCTTACCACACCATGCTACTGCCCAATCTCTCTCCCTGCCTCAAAGTGGTCAGGTGAGCAATGAGGTGAAAAGGAGGAGGTAAGAAAGGAAGAAACTGCACTGAGGTGGGCCCACAAAAGAAAGAAGTCTGTAACAATATTGGGAGGGGCTGCCTACGAGGTGGACAGCTCCCTAATCCTCGGCTAGGTTCAAGCAGAGAGGTGCTAGGTGCTGTTGAGGGAATTCAGGCCAGATGTCCTCTGAGCCCCTCCCATATCTGAGTTTCCATTAGTCTAAACAGTGACAGATATCTGAAACAAAGCAGATGACCCATACAGAGAGGACATAATATGGTCCATGGGGTGGCAAGTGTCTTAGTCTGTTTTCTGCTGCTGTAGCAGAATATCCTGGACGGAGTAATTTATACAGAACAGAAGTTTATTTGAGGGTGGGATGTCCAAGAGCATGGCACCAGCATCTGGTGAGGGTCATCCCACAGCAGAAGACGGAAGGTGAAAGCGAGTGAGACAGAGAGAATCAACTGAACTCCCCGCTTTTATAACCCGCTCCCGTGACAGCAATATCAATCCATTCATGAGGACAGACCCTCATTAATCCATTAATCCATTCATGAGGGCAGAGGGATTAAGCTTCCAACACATGGACTTCTGGGGGACACGTTCAAACCACAGCAGCAAATTATCCAGAGCACAGAAAATCGGACCATCCTCATCATCTCCTACTGAGATCCTTTCAGTAGCCTCATTATTAGCATCATTAACAGTAACAGCAGCTAGCATTTACTGAGCACTTGCCACGTATCAGCCCTGCACTGTCCCATTAATTCCCACCACTCTAGGAGGCAATACTGACATCATACGGAGCTTACAGATGAGGAAGCAGAGGCCCAGAGTGGCAGAGGCAGCACCCACCCAGGTCTGCCAAGCACTGAAGCACGTGCTCTGCACCACGGGTTCTCAAAGAGCAGTCTGGACCAGCAGCATCAGCATCACTGCCGCCCACTGGATCAGATGCTCTGGTGGGGGTACAGCCCTGCAATCTGTGTTTAATAAGCCACCCACCCAGGTGATTCTGATGTGTGCTCAAGTTTGTGAACCAATTGCTCTAACCATTTCCCAATGCTGTTAACAGGAAAAAAACGACACTTCTAAGCCTGACATCAAGACCTTTCAGGGTCTTTCCCAGCCCACCTGGTCAGCTCCTCAACCCAGCAAAGCCTTACTCAAAATCTTCTATCCAGTCTACTAAGTTCCAGGAGAGGATCATCATCTTCCTAGGGTCTGGCCTTGAAGTCACGTCCCCCCACAAACCCTCCTAACCACCTGGCACCCCCAAATTACTCTACACTCCAGTCATACTTACACCGGTCAGACTTATTAGGCACTTGATGGCACACGATGCCTTCCAGGTAACTGTCACAGCACATTTCTCCCCACTTGACTACAAGTTCCTGGAGGGCAGAGCCAGTTCCTTATGTACCTACGTGTCATGAACGCTGTACAGCACTGGGCACAGAGAGCCATCTGGAAATGTTTGCTAACTATCATAAGGGGGGGAAATGCCATGGGAGAGCAGATTCTGGCTTTCATCCTGACTCCCATCTCTAGGCCTCAGTTTCCTCATCTGCAAAATGCACCATTATTCTAGTTTTTTCCATTTTACTCACTCATTGGACAAACCCAGCAAAGCCATACCCCAGACACTCTTCTCATGAGGAATACATACATGAAGACTAAAGAGGTCCCTGTTTATACCCTTATATTATAGGAAAAGAGCAAAATAATAAACAAATACACACTAAAAATAACTATATGCCAGACACTAAGTTCTATTCATATACTTTCTCATTCGCAAATAAAGGAGATTATTTCAGAGCATGATGAATGTATGAAAAAAATAAAATAGTAATGTGACAGAAAGTGAAAAAAGGGGCTACTTTGCATAGAAAGATCAGGGAAGGCCCCTCTGAGGAGGTGACATTTGAGCTGAGGCTTGACGGATAAGGAAAAACTAGCCATGGAAAGAGCAGGGGAAAGATTTTCTAGACATAGGGAAGAGCACGTATGAAGGCCTCAGGGTGAGAACAAGCTTGGCATGTTGGAGGGGAAAAAGCAGGCCGTATGGCGTGGCTAAATCACAATGAGTGCAGGAGTAAAACAGTAACCAGTGGGTTGGAGAGGGAGGGAGAAAAACAACCTCCTACAATGCTGCCCTGCTCAAATCAGGTCGGCCTGACCCAATCAGGACATCCGGGCCCCATGTCTCTGGCAGCACTGGGGGTAAAGGTATGAGTCAGACCCCCCAGCTTCCTGGGGCCCCAAAAAACCTGGTATGGGCATTGAGGGGCAGGCACCAAGCCTCAGCGTGAGTGCCATACCATACTCGCGGCCACCCAAGAGTGGGAGATAACATGGAAATATAAGTATGTAGAACGTAGTACACTCCCAGCTGCAGCTTCCAGAGAAGCATGATCAAGTGCTTCCATGAAGTGCCAGTCCCTGATCACGTTTTTTTCCCAGGACACAGCGAGGACAGCAGCCTTGGTCAGTGGAAAGGCAACAGGGCCCAGGGTTCAAGGCTTACTAGTCCTGGGCAAGTCTTAACCTTCTTTGGGCCTCAGTTTCCTCACCTGAAAATTAAGGATACTAATAGGGTCGTTAGAAAGATTAAATGAGATATTGGATGTGAAGCACTGTGCCTGGCATATAGTAAGTGTTCATAAATATAAGCTATTAGTATTATTATTATCAGTTTTTTCACTGCCTCAGTTTTCTCTGCTGCAAAACAGGGATAGGAATACAACATCACAGAGTTGCTATGATTTAGCACTAATAAATATTGCACTAATAAATATTCCACCCTCCTAATACAACATCCATTGTTACAGATTTTAAAAAATTCTGAGAGTCCCTTTTTCTGACCTCTCATCAGATGTCAAATTCCCCTCTATCACACCCCATTGTTTGGAAAATGAGTAAGCACTGATTAAATCCCATTTTGACGGTGCTGTGAAAAGAAAAATGATGCATTAGGAATCCACACATTTCCCTGCACTGTCATTCTGCAAGGGGGTGGGGAAGGATGTCAGCTCTTCTGCATCATCCACAAAAGTCCCTCCCTCCCCCTACCAAAACACAGCCGCTCCCCAAGTCATACAAAATTCCCACCCACTCCTGTACACACAATTTAATGAATGTATAATGCAATCACTTCCATACACACTACCACACACACGCACACACAAATGTCCTACAGTGGAAAACTCACTCATGGTAGAAACTCCATCGCCAAAATCACTCCCGGAAACTCACATCTATCCTGCACATGCACACAAATGTCTCCAACAATGTGCATGCAAAATATGTTCAACAAAAACAGAATAGCAGGGACTCTGGAGCCAAATGCCTGAGCTCAAATCTGACTTTGTAACTCACAAGTTGTGTAACCCCAATTTCTAACTGCCTAGGTTTCCCAAACTGTAAAATGTGCACAATAATATTCACGTTTGGGATGAACGTGACAATCAAATGAGTTTAATACACGTAAAGCGTTTAGAACAGCACTTGGAAAGCGCCCAATAAGAGTTATTATGTTCCTCAACGTTACATGTGCACACTGCTTCCAAAACTTCACACAAAACTGTCGACGCCGCGTAGGCAACTCGCCTCCGCACGGTAAACAGCCCCGCGGCAGCTCCGCCCGCACCGGCGCCCGCACGCCGTTCTCAGGCGCTTCCGCGCAGTGCGCACGCGCGCCTCCGCCACCCGCGGCGCCGGGCAGGGAGTCCCAGCTCAGCCCGGCCGCGGTTGCCCGGGGAGCTGGGGGAGACGCCCCGGCGCCTCGCGCGCAGCAATCCCGGGGCGCAGGAGTCCCGGGGCTCAGGCCCCGCGACCCGCCCGCCCAGCCTACGCCCAGTCACTGCCGAGGCTCTGAACGACCCGGGTCCCGGCCTCCCCATCTCACCCTCCATCCCCGCTCGTGCCCGGCCGGATTACCTGAGGGCGAGGGTTTGGGGGGCAGCGCTCCGCTCACCACGTCCAGCCTCGGGTCCAGGGACGGGGCAGCTGCTCCTGCCGGGCGCCGGCCCCGCAGCGCTGCTCAGGCTCCTGGGCCGGGACAGGGGGACAGGGCCGAAGACGAGGAAGTGCCGGGGGCTGGGCCGCTCCACCCCTGGGAAAGTCCCCGGCGACTGGCAGGCCTCTCGCCCAATCGCGTCGCGCGGCCGGATGGAGCGAGGTAAACACCGGGACCTGAGAGCCGGCACGCCGGGCCTCTGCGGCCTTCCCCTCCGGCAGCGGCCTCCCCGGCGCCGCGGTCCCAGGACCGTGCAGCCCCTCGCCGCACTCCCCGCGCGCGAAGCCCCGGCCGAGGCCGCCTGGGGCCACCTTGAAAGCCGGAATCTCAGAGCGGAGGCGAGCGGCGGAGACCACCCAGCCCCTTTCTTGTGCCGAGGAGGACACAGGCCAGAGCAGGGAGGGGACTTGGCAAAAGGCACGTAAGCGTTTGGAGCTAAGCCAGAGCTGGAGCTCAGCGCCCCAGAGTTCCGCCCAGGGCGCTCCTGGACTCTCTTTAACAAAGCTATAGAAATCCCGAGCTGAACGGACCCTTAAAGAATCTCTTGTTCCTGCTAACATTTTTTGCTCACTTATGCTCCGTGCATTGTTAGCACTTGGGGTGCGTTATTTTATTCGCACAATCACCCTAGTGAGGTGGGTTTTATCCTCCTTTTTATTTTTTTACCCTAAGTAATATGTGTGGCACAGAGAGAGGTTAGATGACCTCTTTAAGGGACTGAGCCAAGTTTCAAACCCAGGTGAGCAAATCCAGAGGCTACCTTCCACCCTACCTACCTCTATGTGAGCTAGATTATCCCAACAAGCTGTGGGATTTCCTAGACAGGTAAGGAGCAGTAACTTGCTTTAAGGTTAGGAAGACTTTTTTTAAAGCCCATTATTTTATTTTTTTTTTAAAAAAGTAAGTTTTAATTCAAAAAGTGGAAAGGCCTAACGGTGGAAACCGAACCTTTTTTTTTTTTTTTTTTGAGACAGTGTCTTGCTCTGTCGTCCTGGCTAGAATGTAGTGGGATCATCATAGCTCACTACAACCTCAAACTCCTGAGCTCAAGCGATACTCCTGAGCTCAAGTGATCCTCCTGCCTCAGCCTCCCGAGTAGCTAGGACTACAGGCAGGAATTACAGGCAGACACCACCATAACCGGCTAATTTTTCTTTTCTTTTTTTTTTTTTTTTTTTTGAGACAGGGTCTTGCTCTTGCTAAGGCTGGTCTTGAACTCCTGACCTCAAGCAATCCTCTCGCCTAGGCCTCTTCCCAAAGTGCTAGAATTGCAGGTGTGAGCCACCCTGCCTGGCCTAGGACAGCTCTTTAAACTGAGTGAATATAGCTTTATGGAAAACCTATTGCAAGAGACCCATTACACTGGAACTGTTGAAAACTTAGTTATTGACAGGCCCTCATCTTCAAAAAGAATTGGGGGAAAGGATTTGGGAAACTATTTCATATATACACCTTCATTTTATAGAAGGGGAGACCTGTCCATCAATTTTGTGAAAACACACAGACACTTACCCAAGGATATGCCTAATCCAGGGATTCTCCTCTCAGGCCTTGTGACATCCTGAGGTGTCTTCAGTCACTTCAAAGGTATTATCAGATTTTCAAAATGATACTAAATCTTGTTCACTTTAGTTATGAAAATGAGTACACATATACCTTGATTCTGATGGGGCAGAGGAGGGAATGCAAACACTGAGCAAAGCACCACTGAGTGTTGCCATTGAAGAAGCCCTACAGGGAAATGGGGAATTGTGGACCTGGTTCACATAGCTGCCCCGATGGGTCATCTCCACCCATTAGGCCTGCAGATGCTGGTTTTCTTCCTGCTCTTTGCCTACACTTCCCAATTCTCCTCTTCTGGAATGCTTTCTTCCTAATCCCAGCCCAAGTCGTCTTCATCCCCACCCCCTACCCACTGAACACTGAAATTTACTTAATAACAAAGGATCTGTAATGACTTGCATTTTGTTTCCACAACTTCAGCTGTTTTTGTAAAATGTCTCACCTTGGAGAGTTGGGCAAACAGCTTCATTTCCCAAAGTTCTGGGTGACACCTAGGTGGGCTTGTTGGAGAATGCTCAAGCTTGACCTAAAAAGGTCACCCTCACCCAGCCATCTTTTTCCCCGACTTCCTAGTTCCAGATACTTTTCCTTAACAGTTAAAATTTGTGAGAAAACTCAACTGTTCAGAGTCATGACGGCCCCCACCCCTTCAATCCTTTTAAGCCTTGGTTTGACTTCAGAGCATTCCTCCACAGATCATAGATCATGGAAACCATTGACCACAATCCCCTATTTGGCAGATAGGTAAGTCCAGGCCTCTGTGTAGAAAAGGACTTGTTCAAGGCCACACACATTGAGTGACCTTGGCTCCCAGTCCTGTGTGCTGTGTCTACCATGTCATCTTCACAATGACATGATTTTTCTCCTTTTCTTACAGAAACTCAACACTGTCATGAACACAGGCTATAGATCTAACTAATGGGGTTCCAGTCCTTACTTAGCCACTTACTACCTGGGTAGCCTCTCTAAGCCTCAAATTTCTCTCTGAAAAGTGGGGATAATTTACCTACTCCTCAGATGATCATGAGGATAAATGAGATAATGCAAATAAAGCCCAAGGCTCAGCACACAGTAGGTATTCAAGGAATGTAGCAGTGCCTAGGTGTGGGTTGCGTGCATTGGGTAGAACTTTGCTGTTAAACTCAGCAGTGCAGCCTCATCAGGTTCTGTCCCATCATCCACATCCTCGGGGACCCTAGACGCTGGGGGCATGGCAGGGATGGGAGACAGGTCCCCCTAGCCTGGCACCCCCACCACCCCTTGGCCTGGAAGGGGATTTCCAAGTCAGGAAGCTGGGCCTGACACTGGAAACTGAATAATTTAGGCAGGTGGCAACCTCTTGTTCTTCCAGAGTGACAACAAGCACTTGCACAAAGCCCCACCTAGGAGGAGAATCAAATTGCCTGTTTTGTTTTAAAGCACACAACTTCCCAATCTCCAGGTGGCTCTGAAGTCAGACCCAAATATGCATTTGAAAGAAATAAAAAACATACCAAAAAATCCACCTACAACCAATTTAGCTCTAAACCAAGTGCCAGAAGAGGAGCAGAGGCTGTGTAATAAAAGCATTAAAAGGTAACATTTATGGAGTATCTGCTGCGTGCTAGGCCCACACTTTTATATAATTTATCTCCCAACCAGCCTATGAGGTTGGTACCATTGTCATCCCCATTTCACAGATGAAACTGGGGTTTTGAGGTATTAGATGACTTGCCTAAGGTCTTACAGAGCAAGTAACCCAAGCATGAAGATCTAGGCTCTTGAAGTTTTAACACTTGCTCTTAAGCATCATGCTACAAAGTCTTGCCAGCTAGCAAGACATAGAACACAGAATGCCAGCCTTGATAGGGCCTTCAGAAATGATCAAACCCAGCCTTTTCCTTGTAGGGCTAGAGCCACACCAAGGGCCAAAGAGGGGCAGGGACTTGCAGGAGATCTTACATTGAGTTTGTGATTAATACTTGGGACTGGAACCCAAGTCTTCTCCCAGCACAGTGCTATTTCCACACACCCCACTAATGGGAAATGGAGCTTCTAAACCAAAGAAGCACATACCTCATTCCATTAGGAGAATGAGTGAATTGGGGCCTTGGCTGGGGGGGTGAATGGAACTCAGGGCAAGCAGCTAATGAACTGGGAAAAGGGCAGTCCTGGGTCCCTTCCTTAGACCCATAGCCTGAGGCAATCTCAGGAATGTAAAACCCTTCAGTGGATTCTAGGTACTTTTGGTGCTGGGTGTGTGTGTTTATGTTAGAGATTTGGGTGATAGTTAAATGAGATAACGCATGTCAAGCACATGATATTGACTGAAATTGTACCAGGCAATTGTGGCAGTTTTTTGTAAGAAGTAAATAAGTGAGCAGAGTCTATGGTCCCAGCTTCCCTCCCTCACCCTAGGAAGACATTTTTATTCTCTCTCCCCACCTCCCAAATAACTGCATGAGGGCATAGTAAGATAACCATAACTTTTCACATTCATTAGGCACCTTAAGGTGAATGAAACAGTTTCATACCTACAACTTGCCTGTTTCCCACGAGATGCAACATGCAGGGGTTAAGGTGTAGGCTCTGGAGTCAGACCCATCCTGGGCTTAAATCACAGCCCTGCCCCACTTATAGCTGTGTCTCCTTATCAATGAATGATATGAAGGCTATAACTGTTTGACTCACAGGGTGGTAAAAATTAAATGCCACATGGCTTGGCCTCAGTGAAAGGTAGCAATGATAATTATGGTCATCAGCCGTATGAGACAGTAGGGATTGTTTATCTTCCTTTCCCAAGGAGGACCCTAGGGCTCAGAGCTGGGAGCAACTTGCCCTGGACATCAGTGTTGTCTGAGGAGCCGGGCCTAGATGGCATTGCTGCTGACTTTTCCTCCAGCCTCTTTCCTGTTTAACTCTTTCTCCATCCCAACTGTTTCCCCTGTGTCCCTGGGCCTGCCTGTTACTCTTCAGTTTCTAGGGCACCACTGGAAGAGAAGAAAGGGCAAAGTGACACCGGGGGGTGGGGGGGAATTCCTGGCCTTGTCACATACGTGGCCTAGCTGGTCCCCTCCCACAGTTACTGGAGCCCTGGGTCCCTCCAGTCCAGCTTCTCTCCCTCTGGCCTCTCTGTCTCCAGGTCAGGGTGTCAAGCTGGATCTGGGCTTGCATCCAAGCTTGCCCCTTGTCATCTCCTGGAAGTGGGAAGAGGTCATCAAGGCCCAGGTCAGCCCCTCAGGGAGGCAGACCCACAGAACCAGAGCATTTCCTAATCCTGGAAATCCTAACAGGGCCTTAAGAGCAATCCTCCTTCAGTCCCACCCTCCGCCCTCCATGTCCTCTACCACACTCGTTCTTCTAGGGCCTCTCCCCATTCTCCCTCCATTCCTCTGAAGTCTAGAAGCCACTATCAGACTTGGCCTCTGATCCTTGCCTCTCCTAGCCAGGGACTTCCCTGGGCTGAGCCTCTGACCAGCTTTGGAAAATCTGGACTGTTTGTGATCAAAAAGGAGGCTGCATCACCACTGTCTGCCAGCCCTTGGCCCACTCCCAGTGCCTCGGGCTCTCTGTTAAAGGTTCAACAGCAGAAAGGTCCAGAGGCCCTAGGAGCAAAGCAGGTAGGAGAGAGGTGAGAGATCCTTTTTCTCCAGTGTTAAGGAGCGTCCCAGCCTTCATTGTGTTCTGCAGGGAGGCAGGGTTGACTCCTGATCTCTTCCTATCTAGCTTTAGACTTATAAATGTCCCAACACACACCTGTACCCTCACCCTCAGAAACTTACACACACACAGATTGTACACACAGACACACTCTCAAACTTACATGGACATACACATACACACCTTGTGGATCTGACACATATGCACAACACAGGCCCACGTTCTCACATACACAAATACACACATCCATGTTCACACTTGCACACACTTACTCCCTTTTCTTGAGGGAAGATGAAGATAAAAATAGGCCTTTCTTTTCTTTCCCTTTGGGAAAGCTAGCAACAACTGGAGAGAAAAAGACAGGCCCAGAAGGCAGGGCAGGAAGAGGAAACAGAGAAGACAGAGGAGGAGGCTGGGCAAGGAGTAGAGGCCCAGAGCTCAAGACCTGGCTGGGAAGAGCAGGCCAAGCTGGGAAGCAGCAGATCCCAGCTGGCAGGAGACGGGAGGCTGGTGGTTCTTGGCACAGAGCTGGGAGAGTCTGGTGGCCCCAGCACCCTTGTGTGGCAGGCCCTCTCCCCTGTCCTGGCCCACCCACCCCCATCTGGTCACTCACCTGGGAAGGGCAGGAAAATGCGAGGGTGTGTGTAGCGGGGGCTGCCGTCCCTGTGAAGGCTCTGAGACTGGCTGTGCTGCTGCAGGAAGGAGGGCTGGGCTGAGCTGACTTTTAGGGGAGGGGAATTCCCCAAGACGGAGGCACCAGCCGCCAGGCAGCCCCACAAGGCCCAGCTGAGGCCCCATCCTGCCCTCTGGCAGAGCACAGGGCCCTTTCGTTGTCAGCCACCTGTCACTTCCCAGACTGGCTGTCCCTGCCTTGAATTCCAGGGAGGGGAGGGGGCTCTGGGGAGCAGCGGGAAGCCTGATGATTCCTCAGCTGGACTGGGAACAGGTGCAGACTCAGGCCGACCTGGCCTGGCCTGCTTGGGTTCTCCCGAGAACCTCTGTTTCCCCCTTTGCCTAAGGTGGGGGATTCCAGGGCTCAGGGCCCTGAGGAAGTCACCCGATGCCCAGCCCACATCCTCCTGCCCCATTCCTATCCCATCTGTGTCCACTTACTCTGTGGATTCTCCACAGTGAAGGAAGAGCCCACACTCCTTCCCTCATGCATGCTGGGTCTCATTTAGCTGTCATGTGAGGCCTTAGAGACCTACAGCTCGAGGAGCTCTGCACGTACCAGCTGGAGACCCTGAGCACCTCACCTCCTCACCCTGAGCCTCAGGGACCCCTGCTGTAAAGTGGGGATAATGAATCCTGCTTTGCCTGACTCCCACGATGGTAATTAAAATAAAATCGTATAGGTCTCTGTTCACTCACTGAAAAGATGCCAGGGGAGGGGATGGAGAGAGCCATTCAGATGAGTTGGCCTTTCTTGATCACTCCTGGTTCCAGAGCTTCTTCATTCTTCCAGCAACATTTATAGATCACTGAGGATACAGGGTGGACAAATCAGACCCACCTCTGCCTTCTCAGAGTTCACAGACTCTGAGGAGCCACATGTGGCTATTTAAGTATAAATTAATTAGAATTAAATAGAATTAACAGTTCAGTTCCTCAGTAGCTCTAGCCACATTTCAAGTGCTTAACAGCCACATGTGGCTACCACATTGGACTGCACATGCATACAACATTTCCATCATCTCAGAATGTTCTATTGGATAGCATTGCTGTGGGGGCTATAGGCAAATGAATAGGCAATTACAACAAAGAGTAGTAGAGATGTGTTTTGGCAGGAGAAATGCAGGGGGCTACAGGAGCCTGGACAAGGGAGTGTCTGGTCAGGATACGGGAACTGGGAAGTCTTCCTGGAGGAAGTGACACTTAAGCTGAGTCCTGAGAGTAGCCAAGCAAGAGCATAAGGAAGGGTGTTCTGAGCAGCAAAAGGAATAGAATATGCAAAGAGAAGAGAGAGTATATTCAGAGAACTGAAAATTGTTCACTCTGAGTGGAGAGAGGGGTTTGAATCAGATGAGGGGGAGTAACAGAAGTGGACCTGGGGAGATAAGCAGGTCCAGGCCACAGGAAGCCACATGCAGCCCTGGGGGGAGGAGGGGGCGGTGGGGGGAGGATGGGAATCAGGGGTGGGTGTGAGGGAGACTCTACTGAGTCCAATTCTCAACTGCTCCATGCCCTTCAGATTCAGATTACCCAGGGAAGGTTACAAATGGTCCCACTTTACACATGAGGAAGTGAAGACCAGACAGGGGAAGTGACTTTCCAAGTGAGTAAATGGAGGGACTTCCTGACTCCTGGTCCAGTGCTCTTTCCCACACCACACTCAGTCCCTCAGCGACACTGCCACTTTTCAAGGGCTCAATTTCCACGTGTGGTGGGCAAGCAGCTACCGTATCAGACTGTACAGGTATTTCCATCACCATAGAAAGTGCAATCGGGCAAATGGCACCAACCCTTGAGATAGACCAGGAGGCAAAAAAATAATGTTTCCCTCACATAGATCCTTTTCTCTGGAAGTAGTAAAAATACGTGTAATTCAGCCCTAATGTTCCTGGATTGTGATATTCTCTCTCTAAGCGATATTTTCTCTCTAGCATCCACAATAATCATAGATCCATTGTGAGTTCCCAGAGCCTGGCTTGCACCAGCTCCTGCCCATGGAGTCTTACAGGGTAGAGGGCGTCTTAAAGGGCTAAGGAGGTTCAAGGAACTGGACCAACATGAGCTGGGATCTCCAGTTTGGAACACTTGGCTTGCACATTCCAGGGGAAGATTGGCTCTGAGCTCTCCTTCCTGAAATGCTGAGAGCAATCAGCTTCTCCCACCGTCTTTCCCATCTCTTCCTCTTCCAGCCATGGATTCCCTGAAATTGCCTTCCCTGTTCAGGCCAGAGGATAGACACCAAGGAAGAAGAAGCCCTTGGACTGGGCATCAGTAGAGCCGAGTTTGAGTCCTGGCACTGCCCTGTGGCCCTGGGCAAGTCCCTTCCCCTCTCTGTCTTCAGCTTCTCCTATAACATGAAAGAATCAGACTGGATGATCACTAAGGGACCTTCCATTCTGACACTATAAGGAAGTCCAAAAGTTCAAAGGAAGGAGAAATCAGGGCAGGCCAAAGAGGTTAGGAAATAGTAACACTAATAGCGAATATTTAAGCGTATCCTGTGCCAGCCACAGTACTCAGTGCTCTTAAATGAGTTATTTCATGCATTCCTCATAAAAACTCCATGAGACTAGTACTGCTATTTTACAAATGAGGAAACTGAGGCTCCTAGTGGTTTAAGCCAGTTGCTATTAAGTAGCACAGCTAGAGTTCAAATTCAAGTAATGGCTCCAGTGCTCACCTGGAAGAGATGAAACTTACGCTGGACCTCCAAAGATAGGTGACATTTGGATATATGCAGGGAAACTCTCACAAGACCACTCTCTTGGTACTTAATTATCCAGCCCCACCTCACCCATCCAGCCCTAAACTCCCAGGTGTGACCCTGGTACTCAGTAGAGTTTGAGAAGCCCAAGCTCCCTGAGCTGGGTCTTCCAACTCGAAAGTGAGAATTATTTGCTTATGTGCAGGCAGCCAAGGAGAACTCGTTGTCATGAATCCATGGAAGGTATTGAGTATGCTTTTAGTTCTTTTAGTCACTCAAGCATCAAATCCATAACTTTTTCAAAGTTCTACTAAAGCCAGTAAAGTTACATTCTCATCTGAACTTTCAGGAAAGGCAGCTGGAAGAGGTCATAGAATTACAGATTTTCAGATGTTCACTGGCTCAATAGCCCGCCCAGAGCCAGTATGTCCTTCCCATCAGGAGGTGGTCACCAAAATTTTGCTGCTATACTTCCAAAGATGGGGAGCTCACTACCTCACAGGTAGCCTATTGCATTGTCAGCCAGCTCTTACTTACATAAAGCTCAGATCTGCCTCCCTCTAATGGCTGCCCCTCAGTGGCTGACAAATTCCTACAAGGCCCTTTATGGTCTGGCCTCTACTCACCATCCCTTCCCAACTCCACTCCAATCACACCTAGTGGTTTTTAGTTCATCAAATGTGCCAGCTCTCCTTTCTGTTGCTTTTTGGTTCCTTGCACGTGCCTTGGTCCTTCCCTCCACTGTGCCTTTCTCCTGGCCAATGCCTACTTATTTTTCCTGTCTCAACTGAAGTGTGCCTCCTCTGCAAAGTTTTCCTGACCTTCCCCATCCCTACGGCTCCCCTCCAGACAACAGCAGGCCCCTTGTTCTGTACTTTCAAGCCCTCCCTTTTTCTCTCCCTGTATCTGTAATAAAATGATTGTTGGTGCAGTTAGTTTAGTGTCTGACTAGAGCAATAATTTTTAGCCAGGGGTGATTTGGGCCCCCACAGGACATCTGCCAGTATCTGGAGACATTTTTGGTTGTCACAACTGGGGCGGGGGTGTACTACTGGCATTTAGTGGGCAAAGGCCAGGAATGCTGCTACACAGCCCACAATGCACAGGTCAGATCCCCACAACAAAGAATTATCTGACCAGCACGTCGATAGTGTTGTCATTGTGTCAATAGAGAAAACTTGTGCTAGAGTATAAGCCCCATGCGGCCAGGAACTGTTTCTTCTTTGATTTTCGCAATTTCCCCAGTACCTAGCACACAGCAGGCAAACAACAAATGCTTGTGGAAGGAAGGCGGGGAATGAGGGAAGGAGAAGGAAATGGATTATAGAATGAAATGCTAGACCACATCAAGTGTGGCTGACATATACTATGTCCCTGAGGTTGGGAAGCATGGCGGACTGGGGCGAGAGATTGGAGATAGACCTCAGGAGCCTTGAACACTGGGCTAAAGAGGTTTGCTTTCATTCTATAAGCAATAGGGAACCATGGAAGACTTTCTTTCCACTAATGAAAGGTTTTTGAGGCTAAAAGTGATCTGATCAAACTGGCACTTAAGGAAGAGATCTGGGGACAGTGAGAAGTATGACGAAGGAGGGTTGACTTTTTAGTGACAGAGGCAGGTCTTGGAGTCAGATGCGCTACCATTGCACCAGGAGGTCGTATGAGGCAGGTCTTGAATCCACAAAATATCCCTCCTCATTTTATTCATACACATGGGGCCACCCTGGTTGCAAACAACTGTCTGAAGAGCTGGAAGCAACTGGACAGATATTCAAAAACACTTTGAGTCTACATGCATCTGCTAGGTGCCAGGCCCACTGCTGGTACTGACTCACCATGTGACCTCAGCAGTAACTTCCTCTCTCTGTCCCTCACACTCCTCATCTATGAAAGGGGGTCAATTCTCTTTGCCCATTTACAACACTAGGAATAGCTGTGTGCACAAAAAGGGCACCCATTAGGATGATTTCATAAAGAATATTATAGGCCAGGAGGTTGTCAACTTTAGTGTACATCAGACTATCTGATCGACATTTGGTCTTGGGTGGGCCCTTAGATTAGCAATTCACAATCCTGGCTGCACATCTGTTGTCACCTGGGGAGCTTTGTGAAAATACAGATGGCTGGGCCCTGCCCCAGGCTAAGCAAATCAGAATCTCCAGGGTTGTGGTCTGAGCATATCAGGTATTTACAACAGCTGCCCCAGTGGTTTCTGCAGGTGCAGAGGGTGGTACCCCAACTGCTACACTGCTTCCACTTTTTGTATCAGGGTGGCCCCAGGTACCATCACGAGACTGTGGGACACGAGGTCTCGCAATGAAACTTGTTCCCCTTTTTGGTCACAGGAACATTCACAGTAGAGTAAGGAAAAATGTGAGAGACAAACAAAATAGGAGGATGACTGAGAGAAAAGGTTCGGGCTCTTTATTTGTGGTTTCAAGAACATTGGCATATGTTGCAAGTTCTGTCAAAGGAAGGAAAAATGTTGAAACTGTATAAACAATGGTCATCTAACAGATTGGAACAAAGCTGAGATTATCTTGAATCTTCTGTCAGCATTTAAATAAGGGGATAGGGGACATGGCAATGTGCCCAAGGGAAGCAGGATTGTGTGCTAGCTTGTGCAGATCCGAGGCTGCACCAAACACAACGTGTTCAACTCCTACATAAACGCACAGTTGGCTCCAGTCTGACAGAGTCGGTCAAAGATGAGACTATCTGTGACCGATCTACACCTGGACAAGGGTAAATGAGTGCCGGGGCCAGGGCAGCGGAGGAAGTGAGCAGTGGTTCTGAGATATGCCTACTTCAGAAAGGAAGCCTGGTCACCAGGGGGAATTTCCCCGGGTGAGGGCTCATGTTCTATGCAAATATTCCCCTCCAAGTAACCTGATCCCCAGGGAGGAGAGGAGAGAGGACACTGGGAAAGACAGAGGGCAGGGCAGGTAATAGGGCCTGAACATCCCCAGGGATCCAGGCACTGTGCTAAGCTCCTCCTACGCTTAATCTCATTTTGCCTCTAAAACATCCTCCAACATAGGAAAATTGGGTCTAGGTTGAGAAGGTGTGCTGTACATTCCAACCCCAAGGGGAGACCAGGCCTTGGTGATGGTTGGAGTTGGTGGTGGTGCTGCTGCTGCTCACAAAGGTGACAGTGATAAAGCTGGAGCCTGGGAGTCTAGCAAAGTTTCATTTTAAGTTTCCATCTCACTCCCAGGGGAGTTTTGTCCTGGGAAGAGCCAAAGGCATCAGGAATGTAGTGACCCTGACTCACCTTGGGCAAATCCCAGAACTCTGGTTTTTCAAGGCCCCATGGTGGCAGGGGATTTGGTTGCTGGCACTGTTAACCCCTTCACCACCAGCTTCTAGAACACTCCTGGGAAAGTGAATGGAATGGGATCCATGCTTTTGAAAGAGAATCTATTTCTCCCTCCTGCCTGTTTAACCACATTGACTGTCACACTAGGAAAAAGATTTTTTCCTTGGGGCCACAGTGTTTTATTACGAAAACAGAATAAAAACTTCAAAAACAAAATGATCCTTTCTCATTTAATGAAAAATTTGTTATTTTTTATTGTTTTCTGTCTGTGAGTTATATGCAACTTGAGAAATAGTTCTCGCGGTTCCCAAGGTGAAGAGACGTGTGAGTTACATGTGCTTCATGAGGCCCCAGGCTAAAAACTAGCGTGAGTTAAATATAACTCACATGGCAGTTAATGTGTTAAATTTCACTCACCTAAAGCCTCACTGTCTCCAGGAAGCCTTCCCTGAGCACTCCACTCCTTTCCCAAGGGTTAATCCCATTTACTGTCTGGTTGTCCAGGGAGCTGGTCTTGTCTCCCAGAGCAGGATGCCCAGTAAGATCAGAGCTCAAGTCAAGGACTGTTCAGCTCCATAGGACCTGGTTGTTTCTCCTATCAAAGAGCTTACAAAAGAATAGGCAGGTCCCTGAATTCTGTAGTTGTGTGCAGCACACTAAGGCTGTATGCCAAGAACAGTGTGAGTGTGTATGTGCCCCAGCAAGTGCGCATGAAGAGCAAGTTAGGGTACTTGTGTGAGGTGTTTCCCATGTGGCCAGTAATATATATGCAGACAACAACTTCTATTGCTGGTTGTTACCAGCAGTGCATTTGTGGGTCTAACAATTTTCTTTTTCTTTATGTGGTTGACAATGTGTGCTCAACAATGTGTGTTTCTGTGTGTATATTTCTGGCAGAGTGTGTGCCTCTGTATTACCAGCAGTGTATTCCTCATTCTAATACATGCCCTGTGGGTATGGCTGGCAGTGATTTGGAATTCTGTGTGTGACAAGGAGTATTTATGGGCTTTGAGTTGATGCCAAGTGTAAGGGAAACTGGGGGATGGAAATGTCCTATTGGGCCCTCCTAGGTCAAGGTCCATAGCCTTCAAGATGGGGAAGCCAGGGGGAAGGGCTGACTACAGCTGGTGGAACAGTAGGCAGATGGTGGTAATTGAGAGGAAGGGGAGGGAACACCCCACAGAAGGAAATGCGTGTTCTGGAACTGTCTTAGAACAGCTGGGCCTGGAGGAAGGGCCCATTCCCAGATGGCTCTGGTTTAGGGCTTTGTCAGTCCCTACCTAGCTGAGAGGGGGGCAGTGGGATGGCCTGTACCAGGGGCCTTTGGCCTCCTGTCCTGCCTCTGGGCTTCCAGGTAATACCTGGCTTCACATCTGCCTCCTCCCCGTCACTCCCCACAGCAGGTTGCGGCCCTTTCCTTGTTTTCTTGTTCCCTATGTCTTTCTTCTCTTCTCCATCTCTGCTTCCTCTGTGCTGGCTTATGTCCTCATCCCTCCACATCCACGGACCCCAGCTTCTGGCCCTGTCTCCTCCACACTGGCCCCTAGGGATATCTTTTCTAAAGGACATCTCTAATGATACTTTTCCCTAACCCTAGCATATTCAGGGGCTAGCCCAGGCTGGAGTGCAGTGGTGTCATCACAGCTCACTGCAGCCTCGAACTCCTGGGCTCAAGCGATCCTCCCACCTCAGCCTCCTAAGTAGCTGCGACTATAGGCACGCATCACCACACAGGCTAATTTTTTTATTTTTTGTAGAGACAGGGTCTCACTATGTTGCCCAGGCTGGTCTCAAACTCCTGGCCTCAAGTGATCCTCCCACCTCTGCCTCCCAAAGTGCTGGGAGTCTAGGCAAGAGCCACTGCACCTGGCCAAACCCACAGTTTTTAGTCCGAACTCTTGGTGACCTTGCCAGATGGTGTCCTCGCAAAACAGGTGATGTGCCCAAGGCCCCCAGGAGTACTTCCAACTGCTTCTACTTTCCCAACTCTGTGCCTTGCTTCAGGTGTTGCCTCTGCTTGGAAATTTCTCCCTCCTTCAATATTTTTTACTGTTGAGAGTTTCTCTATCCATCTTTGGAGGTGCCTCTCCAGTGCACACTTCTTCAAGGAGCCTCTGTCAGTGCTTGCTGTGGCGAATCTGGGGCTCTGCACTCAGTGTCCCTTGCTTCTGTGTGCTTGGCTGAGTTTGCTGTAATAATCCTTCCCCACTCAGCTCTCTGAGGGTGAGGGGCACAGTGCAGGGAGTCAGTAGCCCTCAGAGGTTGTTGAAAGAGGCTCCCCCTCTCTGAGCCTGTTTTTCTCTTCTATAAAATGGAATCCTGCCTGTTACTAATAATAAAGAGCTGATAAACTTATTGAGTCCTTCCTATGTTCTGGACAGGGCACTCAGAGATATACATATACTGCCTTATTTTTCACAACCTGTGAGATAGAAACCTTTGTCATTCCCATTTTATGGATGAGGAAATCAAGGCACAGAGAAGTTGAGTGACTTATCTACATCCAAGAGTGGTTGACTGGGATTTGAACCCAGGCCTGCCTGCCCCCCACAGATCTGAGCCCTGAGTAGAGGGCTCAGTCATGTAACTAGAATTTCCCACTTGCCTCACTGTGACTGTAAAGTGGGGAAATCTCCTTGAGGAACCCTGAGGTCCGGCGGGGAATGGAGAAACATGTTAGAGTGGTGATTTACCACTTCTGGGTTCTGAAATTCGGGTTGGGCAACTTGACACCTCTCCCTCCCATTTTCAGCTCAGTCTGGCTTCTGCCAGCAACAGGTAGAGGAGGAAGTGTTAGCAGAGAGAGCAGGGCCTGGAATCAGGAGACCTTGGTTCTAGCACCAGGTCTAGCCCTTACTAATACCATGGTCACAATGCTGTTCTCTGGGCCTCAGTTACCAAATGTGTGAAACAAGAGGGTTGGCTGGGATCATCTCTAAGACCATTTCCAGCTCAGTCAATCCATGATGTACTGCTTTATCTTCAGGCAATTTGTGTCATCACTCGGAGGCTCAGTTTCCTCATCATTAAATGAGGGTGATCACCCCAGTATTGCTGCAAAGGAAGTAGTGGCTGTGGACGCGAAGTTTCTCAAGTGGGATTACTCTGGTGGTGCCTCATTGCTCTCAGCTGCGCTGGGGCACAGCAAATATCAGGGGTTTTTAAATAGCCAACAGCCCCCACAGGGCTCTCCCTTGGCAGGAAGTGTGAGAGCAGCAGTTCCCAGTAGTTGCTCTCTGGTCGGGTTAAAATGGCAACCCGCTCCCAACCAAAGACCAAGGTCGGCTCATCCCAGTCCAGAGCTTCCAGAAGGGGTCTGCACTGAAGGGAAAACGCATGGCTCCAGGCAGGAAGGGGAGCAGTGAGGAGCTAAGGGTGACAACCAAAGTAGGAGAAAACACAGGTGCTTAGAAAAGCACTGCACCTGGGCCAGCGCTGCAGTTCCAGTTCTGTCTGCTGCTAACTTGCTATGTGGCCCTGGGCCAGCGCTTCCTCTCTGTGGAAGTGACAGTTGTCTCATCTGCAACTGAGAGAGGGGGGTGGGAATTTCTGAGGGCCCCTTCCACACTTAGGACATCACAACCATCCTCCTTTTCTCCTACATTGAGACAGCTGCAGTTTGGGCTTCTGCTTTCTCTTTCCTTTTAGTTTTCATTTAGCCCTGCCGCCTTCTCCTTGAACTTGGCCCACAGAAGCAATCTCCAGTGTCGTTTCAGAGATAGCTGAGAGGAAGGGACACTCAGTGGAAGTTCCTTAAGGATCAGAACCACAATGACTCGTAACTTCAGCACCTAGCACATAACATGGCACATAAGAGCCATTCATTAAGCATAAGCTGCATGAATGCATAAATCAGTGAATGAACGGGGTGCTCGGATTCAGAATAGTGGCTACTCCTTCCTTTGCTACAATTCCAAGAAAAAATGTGGTTTGTCCTGCAGGCATCTGGATCTTAGCAGGATTGTTGCAACAGCCTCCCAACTGGCCACTCTTCCTTCATACATTTTTCTTACGTGCATAGCTAGATGCATACCTTCCCCACCCAAGAACCTCCAAAGGCTCCCCCTAGGTTATAAGAGAAAATCCTGACATTCCAGGTCCTCCATAATTGGATGCAAACTCCCACATCTAATTTCATCCACTTCACCTAACACCGTAGGGTCTCCCTCCTCTGTCAACCGATCCCAGAAGGCAACCACCTTAACTGAAAGTTAAGGTGGTTAAAAATGCATGTTGAGTCATACATGGTCAGTGCTCAATTTTAGCTATTCCCATTCCTGGTTTCTGGGCCTGCTCTTCTATGTTCCCCTCGGCATCCTCACTCCTAGTGCTCTGATTCCACTGCTCTTTCCCGTCCTCCCCTGGCCCATTTCCCTCAGTATATATTTTTAAGGCACTTTCCTTTTTGGTTTCAGATGCCTCTGTGATCTGCAGCCGATTGACTTCTTGAAATCAAAGCCAGAAAACATTATGGGTTCCAACTCTCAGTATCTATAACGGAGGCCTACAACGGAGGCTGGTTCAGGGCTGGTACTGATGCCAGCTGACCCCAAGCCAGGCAGGTGCCGTGCTGAGCACTTCCACGCATCACCTCATTTTACTCCTACAGGCTATAGGACAGGTAGAATTAGGGGCCCCATTTTACAGATAACGAAACTAAGGCTCATGTGCTCATAGTTACAAAGGTCTTACCCCAAAGCTCTTAACCATTTTGTTAATTTATCTTTCAGTAACAGTTTAAGTTGGGCAAATACCCGAAAAGCTCTCAGCTGATCCTCAAGGCATTTGGGTTCACAGCCTGGTGAAAAGGAAGTGGAGAAGACACAATAAGGTACATTTTCTTCGTTTCAGACTCATTATGGCAGAGATAAAGAGATAGCTCTTCAAAATTGCCGGGTCCAACCCCTTATCCTACAAATGGAGAAACAAGCCCAGTGAGGCAATGTCTGTGCACAGTGCAAGGGAGGGACAAGACCAGACCCAGCAAGTCTCTCAACTGCCCGTGCTGTCTGCACAGCTACTACCATGAACATGTGCTGAACTGCACTAAACTGCTCTGGTCAGCCAGGGTAGGGGGCAGAGCCCTCTAGCCAGCCAGCAGCCTCACGCCATTGTCACTGGACAATCTTAGACCCAAGTCACGGACCAGAAGTGGGCTGGGGAAGGGGAAGGCAGAGAAATTGCAGTTGAGCCTACTTGCTTATCAGTGTCCTTCATGAAGTAGAAACTTTCCATGGGCCTCCCCAGATCGCAATCACATCTGGTGCCCTTGAAGAATTCAAAAGAGGAAGTTTGGGTTTGGTTGTAATGGATGAAGAACACACAGAGAAATGTCCAGGCAGCCAGAGGGGAGGAGAGGGCACCTGAGCTCAGATTCCCCTGTGGGCTTCCCAGGAAACAGCTTGGAAGAGTTTAAAGACATAACTTACTCATGGGCAGATTTTACAACCTCAAGCTCTAGTAAGGAAAATCCAGGCTGCGGGTTCTAGATAGAAGACAGAGGCCCTCATTGGAAATGTGTTTACATGTCTGTGTATCTCTTCATTTCTTTTTTAAAGAGAGAAGTGTCAAGGGCATGAACTGGAGGCACACATTAGAAGGGAAGCCAAGATGCTTTCATCCAACTCCCTTATTTTGTAGATAAGAAAACAGAGACTCAGGGAGGGAAGGGGACTGGCCAGAGGTTAGAAAGCAAGTGCATGGCAGATGCAAATTTGAACCCAGGCTTCCTGGTCCCGGGCCAGGATTCTAGCACAGCCTGGATGGAGATGGGTATGAAATGCATGGGGAGGGTTGTCAGTTTGCCCAAACACATAACTCTTCCCCCTACCCCAGCACAGTTGACTGGCACCTGCCACCAACCCACCATTCAAAGCACACACACCACTCATTATAGACAGAGGCTCAGTATGTTTTTGGATTTGACAAATCCCAAACTAGGGCACAGGCTGTGGCAAGAGAAGGAAGCTGGGAAAGGCTGAGGTGGCAGAGGGGAGTGGAGGTGGACGGGATCTACGGCTATGGTTCTTCAGCCGCTCGGCCGTGAGCAGGAGTGACCATGCTGGGCCCTCAGTGGCTTCTGGGAGTGGGAGCCTTTCCTAAGCCCCAATTGAAGACAAGAGCCCTACCCTAACCCACCCCCCACCCCACCCCTTCCTCAGTCTCTGGAGCTGGAACAATCGGGCTTGGCCGTGGTGGCTGCTGACTGTTTCTTGGCAGAGGTGCCCGCCAAAGCTAGTGGTCCTAGTCCTCGCCACCACAGACAGCCAGCAAGGCCTTCAGGAAGTCTCCGGAGGTGTCACCCTGGCAGAGGCAGAGGGAGAGCAGAGTGAGTGAAAACAGTCCTTCTGGCCTCAGTGCCCCTCCCACTGTTGCCCATCAGTCTGGACGTCTCCCTTGGCGTAGCTGCTGCACGAAGGCCAGAGGGATCTCCCTAACACATAACATGACCATGTTCCGTCTGTGGCTCCTGTTACCCTCAGGGAGATGTGCAAGCTCTCGGCCTGGCTTCACGGCCCTTTGTGATCTGTCACCGGCGCAACTCTGCAGCTTTACCTGCTGCCTTCCTTCTGGAAGCATCTCGGTCCTCTTCCCACCTCCTGCCCCTCCTGTCCAGCATGCCCCGTGCCCTGCCCCAAATCCTGTCCGCAGCAGTGCTCTCTGCTCTGAGAAGTGCCTGGCCCGCCATCTTGCCTCAGGAGGCAAAGTGAACTCCAGCCTCCCTTGGTGCCCTGCACTCTGCCAATACTCTCCCCGATGGCCCTTAGCATGCTATGTCATGTGATTTGTTATTTGAACAAACATTATCATGCACTAGCTGCCAGGCCATTCCTGGGAATGTGCATGAACATTACCACGTGTGTGACACATCACAAGGGTCTGGCACACAAGTCGGGCTGGGGGAGGCTAGACTTTCTCCCACATGGTGTGGCTCTTCTTTTAGAGGGGCACCTATCATTTCTATGAGATATGGATTTTTTGGGTATTTTTTGTGGTATTTAAAAAAATAATATATTATCATTATAAACAATTAAAATCAAAGAAAAGATTATACAATAAAAGTGTCCCTTCCATCCTTGACCCCCTAGTTCCCCAAATCAAGAGGTGGCCACTGTTACTACTTTCTTGTATGGTTTTCTACCAATTGTCTATGCACATACAAATATGTGTATTTGTATAACAACCCTTTTCTACACAAATGGACACATATCTTGTTCTGGGATGTACTAGACAAGATTCCAAATCAGTACAGAGACTGCTCATGCTTGCTTATGGTTGAATTGTATTCTAGTGTATGGATGGGCCATAATTTATTTATCCAGTTCTGTAGGGGAGGCTTCCAATCTTTTGCTACCATCAACAATGCTGGCATAAATATCCTCTTACATGTCTTTGGGAACATATGTAGTTATGTCTGTAGGATAAATTCCTGTACGTAGAATTACCAAGTTAAAAATATACATATTTTACATTTTGAAACTGCCAAATTACCCTTTAAAATGTATTAATTATTTACATTCCCACCAAGTCTACATGAGAATGCCCGTGAGATGCCCAGTCTTGTTAGCCAAGTATAGATAGCATCAAACTTTAAGATCTTGGCCAGTAACAAAGACCAGAAATAATGGGCTCCATATGTCAGAGAAGTCAGACATAAAAGGCCACATATTACATGGTTCCATTTATATAAACTATCCAGAAAAGGTAAATCTACAGAGACAGAAATAGCTTGGTGGCTGCCTATGGTTGCAGTGGAAATAGGTGAGCAGGTATAAGAGATCTTAATAGGATGATGGAAATGTTTGGAAACTGGATGGTGGTGATGGTTACAACTCAGTAAATTTACTAAGTATTATTGACTTGCACCCTTAAAACAGGTGAATTTTATGGTATGTAAATTATACTTCAATAAAGTGGGTTTTTTTCCCTTTTCTTGAGACAGGGTCTCACTCTGTCACCTGGATATCATCATAGCTCACTGCACTCAAACTCCTGTGCTCAAACGATCTTCCTGCCTCAGCCTCCCGAGTAGCTGGGATTACAGGCATGTGGCACAATGCCCGGCTAATTTTTCTGTTTTTTGTAGAGACAGGGTCTTACTTGTGTTCACACTGGTCTCGAACTACTGGCCTCAAGCTATCCCCCAGCCTCAGCCTCCCAAAGTGCTAGTATTACAGGCGTGAGCCACTGCACCCGGCCTAAAGTTGTTTTTAAAAAGCAAAATATGGGCTCTTCTTTTATTTGGAAATCTTTAATTGTAAACCTTTGATTCTTCTGGAATTTATTTTGGTATAAACAATGAGGCAGGTCTCCTTTCATTTAGCGATATCCTGGCTGTTCTAAGAGGTAATCCAGTGGGTAAAAGACCATGGAATAAAAAGACTTCTAATCTTATATTAGGGATCTGACAATCACTCCCTTCCCACAGGCCTCTAACCCCTCCCCTTACCTCAATGGCTTGGTGGAGAGACATGTCGTATTTCTCAATGAATTCCCGCCGGATGTTGAGCAGGTCGATCTCACTTCGGGAGATCATGATCCTGGTGAGGGTCTTCTCGTCCGTGCCAGCACCCTGGTGGAGCCAAGCAAGAGGGAGACATAGATAGAAGGAGAGACAGAGCCAGGTCAGGCAAGACACAGTGGGTATCCATCTGCCTCTGTCCCTTTTACCTTCTAAAACCAGGGTGGGATATTCTGCCTCTGTCTTCCACAAATAGTCCTGACCAAAACTCTCCTATGCCCAGGACTGGCCAGACTGAGAGGCAAAAAAGGCCTGTATGGGTTGAATAGTGTCCCCTCCAAAATTCATGTCAATGAAAAACTCAGAATGTGACCTAATTTGGAAATAGGGTCTTTGCACATGTAATAAGTTAAGATGACATCATAACGGATTAGGGTGGGCCCTAAACCAATAATTAGTCGCTTTATAAGAAGAGAAGAGGGGACACTATCATACAGAGGCAGAAGGCCATGTGAAGATAAAGGCAGACATTGGGATGTTGTATCCACAAGCCAAGAAATACCAAGGGCCTCTGGCAACCACCAGAAGCTAGGAGAGAGGCATGGGACAGTTCTCCCTCAAGGCATCCAGAAAGAACCAACCCTGCCAACATCTCGATTTTGGACTTCTGGCCTCCAGAACTGTGATAGAATAAATTTCTGTTGTCACCCAATTTACGGTAATATGTTACAGCAGCCCTAGGAAACTAACATAGGGCCCCAGGAGTGGGCATAGGGCATGGAATGCGTGGGCAGCCAGGGCCTGCCACTGCCCCCAGGGAGCTAGGAATGCCAGCTTAGGAGTCAGAGCTAGGTTTCAGTCCCAGCTCTGCCACTTAGGAGCCATATAAACTTGGGCAAAGTTTTAACCTCCATAGGCCTCAGTTTCTTCCTCTGTAAAATGAGGATACTACCATGACCTCACAGGACTGCCTTGAGGGTCAACTGTGGTCAGAGAGGTGATATACTTGGCAGGGCTTGGATGCTCATGAGCACGTGGTAACTGCTCAAGAAATGGTAGTCATGTTTGGGACTGTAGGCTGAGAGGGTCTCAGGCTCCTTCCCACCCACCAGCCTACTCAGCCTCTGTCAGCAGTTGAGACTCCAGGGGCTGGGCTAAGAGGATGGCCAGTGTGGCCTGGGATCTTCAGGAAGGGCAGGGCTAGTCCCAGAGCAGAGCACTTGTGACCTTTGATGATCATTTGTCATGGGAGACCCTGTGTCACCTGCTAGAATGTGAGCTCTGAAAGGACAGAGACTGTGTCTTACTCAGCCCTGTGTTCCCAGAGCATGTTTCTCAACCTTGACATTTTAGGCCAGACAATTCTTTGTTGCAGGGAGCTGTCTTGTGCATTGTAGGATGTTCAACAGCATCCCTGCTTTCTTCCCACTAGATGCCAATAGCAACACACTTCAAGTTGTGACAAGCAAAAATGTGTCTGGACATTGCCAAATGTCCCCTGGGGGGCAAAATCACCTCCAATTGGGAACCATCCTAGAGCCAGACAAGGGCAGATGCTGATAAATATCAAATGGAGGAAACAGCTGTCAGATGTCCTGATCTGGGAGATAGCACACACCTGTCTTTGTGTGTGCACATAAGTCAGTGCTTGAAGGGAAAGGAACAAATGAGCAAGTTTTCTTACCTTCATGGATTTGTAAAGTTTGTCGGCAAAGAAGAGAGGCTTGTTCTTGACACTTTGAACTGGTGGGAAGAGGAGAGAGATGCAGGGAGCTTGGTCAGAGGATATACACCCGACCTCTGGACTGGGTTCCCCCCGCCCTGCCTCCTCTCCTCCAACCTGGGTCTGCAGATCATTACCGACCCTAGGATCGTGCTCAGGGATGACACCTTCACCCCACCATCCCAATGCCTCCTTGTCTGGCTCATCCCTAGGCCTGGCTTTCACTCAGTTGCAACTCACTTCCTGCTAAGGTGCTTATAGCAAACCAAGGTTAGTAGAGGATTCAATGGGAATTAACTCCTCACAAACCCAAGGCACTGGTCCTCAAACTATAAAGTGCATCAGAAACACCTGAGAAGTTTTGTTTAAAATTCAGGTTTTAGGCTCCATCCTAGAGAGTCAGATTCTAGAACCATTTCAAGCACTGGTTCTCAAAGTGTGTTTTCTGGACCAAAAATATCAGCATCACTTGGGAACTTGGAAGAAATGCAAATTCTCATGCCCCAGCCCAGATGTGCTGAATCTGAAACTGGAGGTAGGTGACCAACTTGTCCCAATTTGCCTGGGACTGTCCTGGTTTTAGCACTGAAAGCCCTGCACAAATCAAGACAGTTGATCGCCCTACTCTAGTGCAACCTAATGTTTGAGAGCTACTGAATTACAGAAATACTGCCCCAAAGAATGGCTGTTCATTGGCATAATTTAAGGCACCATGCCGATCCCTGGGGCTGAGTGCTGCCCAGGGCCTGTGCACTCTGGCCACATTGGCAGCCCATGTTCCCTACCCCACCCTCACCCCAGATAATGCCTGCGTGGTTTGGCCAACTCAGCCCTTTCTCAAGGCCTTAGCAGCTGCTTAATTTCAAGGCTCCAAAACTCACATGGCGGTGTCTCAGATAGCTAAGAAGGAGGAACGAGACATCAGCTCTAGAGCCAGAATGACCCTGGATATCAAAGTATCTCTATGAGAACAGGGGGCTAGAGGCTGGAGTTGCTCACCCCAAGGGCACAGTCATGCAAGGGATTCCCCTGTAGCAGGCTCAGGAGCCCTGTGGGAAAGATCACATCACACATCTCCCTCCCCCAGCTCTATATGCAGCTCCCTACAACCTTCCAAACCAACCCCAAGCTCCTCGGCCTAGAAGTGCAAGCACCTGCCTTCCTTTACTACCTTACTACCCTTGCTGCCCCATTCTCTAAATAGACTGTAAATTCCGTTGTGGCTTGTCCTGCTAATATGGATGCGTTTCCTATCTGCCTTTCACTACTTTACCTCTCCAAATCAAATCCCATCCCCCGAGGCTGCACTTGATGTGCACAACCCCAGTCATGACACAACCTCTAGGAAGCCTCTCCGGACTCCAGGCCTAGGGCTTCATCAGTCTGGTTAAGGAGCACACTGGCAGCCCATTCTCTCTCCCCTCTGCAACCTACCCCATAAAACTTCCTAGAAGCTGAGCCTGTCCATTTGCTACAGGGGACCCCAGTGCCCGTATGGGACAGGGTGGTGTGAAATGGCATGGCACGGGGCATATGTGTGTGTGTGTGTTTGCACATGCACACATGTTTAAGATGGGAGGAGAGAGGGGAGAGAGAGAAACACCAGGAGAGCAGGATCTGAAAGTATGTCCAAAGGCCAATTATTCTGGTGCTAAGAGCATGGGCATGGCTGGGGCACGGTGGCTCAGGCCTATAATGCTAGCACTGTGGGAGGTGGAGGTGGGAGGACCACTTGAGCTCAGGAGTTCGAGACCAGCCTGAGCAAGAGCAAGAACCTGTCTCTACAAAAAAATAGAAAAAATTAGCTGGGCATGTGGTGCATGCCTGTAGTCCCACCTACTCGGGAGGCTGAAGCAGGAGGATCGCTTGAGCCTAGGAGTTTGAGGTTGCAGTGAGCTATGATGAAGCCACGGCATTCCACCCAGGGCAACAGAGCAAGACTGTGTCTCAAAAAACAAACAAACAAACAAAAAAACATAGGCTTTGGACTCAGGCAGCTTCTGGTTTGAGTCCTGGCTCCACTACTGGTATTAACCTCTCTGAACTTAGTGTCCTCTTTGTAAAATAGGTTGATAAGAGCAGCCGGTGAGGATTTAACAAAACCTGCATGCAACTAATCAAGCACAGGGCCTGGCAGGAAACAACAATAAAAGCTAACCCTTGCCCAGTGAGGACTGTGAACCAGGAACACTGTTCTAAGTGCTTTATGTATAATTAACTCATTCACATCTTACCAAAACCACCCTAAGGGCTGGGTACTATTGTTATCTCCATTTTACAGAGGAGGAAACTGAGACACAGAGGTTTTGTGATCTGCCTGAGGACATACAGCAAGTAAGTGGTAGAGCAAGGATTCAACCTAAATTCTATGCTTTTAACCGCTGGGCTATCCTGCTTCTTAGATTCTGCTCTAAGGTGGTAAAGGCCCATTACATGCTAAACAACAACAACAACAATACCTCTATTTCATCCAATCTAAAACACCTTTCCCCCACATTTTAGTGTCTCTGAAATCAAGATTATTTTATAATTAATGGCAATTATGTGAAAATCTTCCAGGTAAGATTAAAAAAAAATGTTCATCAATGCAATGCATTTTATAGTAAATGAATTAAGATACTAATAATAATCAATACTAATGAAAACAACAATTTCAACCCTTGCTCATGCCTACTCATCCATATTTACATGTGCAGAAATTGAGATCCAAAAGGGAAAGACTTTTTCAAAGCCAAGAACTCAAATTATGTAAGAAAAGAGTAACCAAAGAGAGCCAGGTGCTAGGAGGAGGAAAAAGTGTGTGGGTGATGTGTGTGTATATGTATAGTGTGTGTCTTGTAGTGTGTATGTGTATAACTGGTGTGCATGTGTAATGTGTGCGTAATATGTGACTAGTGTGTATGTATAGATCTAGTGTCTTGTGTGTAGGGTATGTGTGTGGTGTATGTATGTGCAGTGTGTTTTGTGTGGGTAGTGTTGAGTGTGTGAGCATGTGTGTGTGTATGTGTGTACACATACCTTAGTCCTGCAGGACACTGTGCCTCCCCTGGCCCTGCCCTAGCCTTCTAGCCCTTCCCCAGGGAGAACCATTTTCTCACCCTTTCCTGCAGCCTGGAATAGTCCTCATACTCTCTGATAATCACACATAGGGCAGGACCCTGGAGGCCAACTGTGGCAGCGTTTGGTTTTCAATACTAGTAGCTGAGAGGGCTGCCAAAGTTACATTCTTCCAGAAAATTGGCCAACTTCCCAATGCCCCCAGACCCTTCCCTTAGTCCCTGCCAGTTACCAATGGCCACAAACGCATCCCTGACGTCCCCAGACATCTCTTTCTTGATGGTGTGCTCCACATCATAGTTGGTCATCTTGATGAACTCCTGGAAGACTGGCCCCAAGAGAACCACCAGAAGAGGGGGGTGAGCTCCAGTTTGGGTTGGAGGAGCTTACCCCTCCCCTGCCCTGCCAGGTCTGCAGACAGGCTGTACCCAGGAAAGTGGAAAGGGTGGCAGGTATGGCTACAGCTTAGGCCTAAATGCATCAGGCAGGATCACTGTGAGAGGGAAATTCTGACATCAAGGCTGCTCTGGGCTTTGAGCCAAGTCAGAGCCTCCAGGACCAGCCAATAGCCCCACAGCCTTGGACAAGTTCTGGGAACCTAGGCTGGGGTAGTAAAAAAGCCAGGGGTCCTAGTCGTGGCTCTGCTTCTAGCTCACTCAGTGACCTTGAGTGAACCTTCCCCTTTCTGGACCTTTTCTTCCTCCTGTGTCAAGTTGGGACAGAGATTATTATAAGTAATGACATAATGATAACACTTGAGAAGCACTTACTATGTGCGAGGCATTGTGCTGAGTGCTTTACCCGTGTTGTATGTTTTGCATCTTCACAACAATCATGTGAGGTAGAATTAAAATCCCCATTCCTAGATAGGGGAATTCAGGCACGGAGATTCAGTAACTTGCATAAGGTCACATGGCTGGTAAAGGGGGGATTCAAATCAAAGTGATCCAGCACCCAAGTGTATTCTTTTAGCCACTATGCTAAAGCACCTTAAGTATTGAAAAGTGCCAGACAAAAGCATGTTGAAATGTAAATGTCTTAGTGGAAAGGGCACTTCATGATCACCTAACATCAGGGCCACAGATACAGGGGTGCCCTGTGCATGTGGCGGCCTGTGGTTCAAACCACTCCTCGCTACCTTGCTCCTGGTAGGCATCACACACGGATCATGATGCTGAACCTCAGAATTCCTCTCAACACAGCATTCTAGGCGGCTACTACCAATCCCTCAGAGTTGGCCTTCAAGGTGAAACCCATTTGCCCTCCCTAATCCCAGGCATCCACCTGCATCCCTGAGGAGGTGAACGGAGTTGGCCCAAGGCTGAGCCATGGCCAGTAGTAGAGCCACAACTAGAACCCAGGGCTCTGGGTCTCCTTCAGCCATGATACTCCACTGCTGGGGGAAGGAGGTAGGTGGGCAAATGGCTCCTCTTGTCAGAGAGCTGAGAGCCTCTCATCAGATTTGGGGATTTTCCTGCTGAATTGGGAAGGGGAGGAGGGGAGGCCTCACCTCTCCGGAGGTGTGGATAGCTACGGGTGCACAGGATCATCATGAAACGAGTCTCCAAGGAAGTTTTGTCTCCACTAGGCGTGTCTGCTATTTCCTACAGAGCCCAAGTTGGGGCAAGGGTTTGGGAGGGGAGACACAAGAAAGCCTTGGTTATTATTCACATTCATATCTTTGTCTGGGCTGAGGACAGCTAGAAGCTGGGCTAACCCAGCCATTCAAGGGAGCCGAGACTGGCCCCCTCTTCCATCCTCCCCCTCGAGCACAATGAACTTCACACTTCCCTCTGCAGTTCCCAGGGACCCTGTGGACTGACACAGATGGGCTTAGCACTGGGCACTTCTACCCTGGCCTCAGGGCCATGGGACTGGGCCCCGTGGGAGGGGCTCCCAAGGCACTCAGTCCAGAGACTTGACATTCTCCTTCCATCCCTCAACCTCTCTGAAAGCCCCTCTGGGGAATGTGCATGTGCGCACGTGCAGGAAAGATGGCCTAGCCAGCGATTCCCCAAGCAAGGTCAAAGGCAAACATATATTAACACACTGCATATGTATGTTTCCACAATTATCTTCTAGCCAGCTATTAGTTCTATTCATACTGATATTAAATTCCCTTTAAAATAACTCATTTTAGGTTTGAAAGTGAGTCGATTTACAGGTAACTATTCATAGCTGGTGGTTATGTAGCACAAATCACACTGGAGATGAATGGCTAAAGTTTGGGAAACACTTGCCTGGACCATCTTTTGCCCAGCAGGGTCCCAGAGGGGCCCTGAAGGGGAGAGAGAGAAGCCGCAGAGCAAACCCCCAAATCATGGCCCGATTCTGCCCCACTCGGCCCAGCCCCAGGGGCACAGCAAGACTTTACTCAAAGAGGCCGTTAAAATCCAAACGAAGAACAGGACACTCACCAAGATCTCAGCAGCCACCTGAGAGCAGGAAGGAGAGAGGGGAAGGCAAGAGTCAGAGAAGACCGAGGAGGTTGGCGTTGGGGTGCTGGGTTGGAGGGTGAGGGGGCCTGGCTGGGAGTGGCAGAGATCCCAAGAGACCCCGAGGGAACTCGGGACATGATGGGGGACAGGGATGACCTTTTGGGCTGGAGCTCAAAATGGGGTTAGGCCTAGCAATAACCAAAAACGTGTTTACCTGAGGGATAAGAGAAAGAGAGAAACGGGGGACTCTACCCTTTGTACCCCATAAACCCAGAGCAGACTCCAGACCTCAGTTTTCTTGTCTGAAAACCTAGAGAAATAATCCCCACCACTTCTCTACAGAGCCACTGAGAAGTTAAAATGTGAGGAGTGCAAGGTTCCCTGCACCCTTTAGCACGTTCAGAGTTGGACGGGGTGGGGAGACATGTAATTTTAGCACCTCATGTTACAGACAGGAGAAACAGGCCAGCTGGTGCCCGAAGGAGAGGTGACTGGCCTGGGGACACACAGCTACGCAGAGGTGGGAAAGCCATTTTGCAAGGGTTACTTTTAATTGTTGCAGTATGCAGAGCACAAAATTCTGTGGTTAGGACACACTATTTTGTTAGGCAAATAGCTGTGACTTTGAGTGCCTGGGAACAAAATACAGCCAGCCCTTGTGTACCAGACTGAGTTTTGCTTTTGCTTTTTCCGCTGAAGCTCTGCTGACCCATTTGTTCTACTGGATAGACTGAAACTATTCTCTTTGTAAATTTCACAGTAGCTTACACTCTGGAAACTTTTGTCTTCTTCTTATTGTATAATATAAGTTGGCAACGTTTATCAAAAGTTAAAATACACATGCCGTTTGATCAAGCAATTATGTTGCTAGGAATCTGCCTTACAGATCTACTGGTAAAAGTCTGCCATGATATAATGCAAGACTGTTCACTGCAGTATCCTTTGTAATAGAAAAAAACCAAAAACTGTCAATAGATGACTTGTTAAACAGGCTATGGTTTATCCGAGCAATGGAAATAGTCCACACAGTTCCTAAAAAGAATGAGATTTATCTCCAGGGCTGATAAGGGAGGTTCCATTTAAATTAAGTAAAAAAGTAAAGTATAGCATATTGTATAAGAGTGTTTATCTTGATAAGAAAACATAAACACTTGCTCTCTCATATTTACAGGGAAGTACATAAGAAGTTGTCCTGATGCCGTTAACAGTGGTTACCTTTGAGGAGAAAGACTATGCCGGAAAACATTTTCCTTTTCTTTTATTCTTCCTGAAATTTTACATTTACATTTCCTAAACATGCAAATATATTATTTCATTTTTAATTTAAATGTCAAATACGAGTTATCAGGGCTACAAGGATTATGGGCTGCTTCTGGTTTTTCAATACTTTTCTGTATTAAAAACAACCTAGTTGAACCTTGAGGACATTATACTAAGTGAAATAAGCTAGTCACAAAAGAACAAATACTATCCAGTTCCACTTACATGAAGTACCTACAGTAGTCAGATTTCACAGAGGCGGAAAGTAGAATTGTGGTTGCTAGGGGCTGGCAGATAGGGAAACGAGGCGTGACTGTTCAATGGGTCCAGAGTTTCGGTTTTGCAGGACGAAAGGTTCTGGAGATGGATGGTGGTGATGGTTGCCTAACAATGTGAATGTACTTAATGCCACTGACCTATACACTTAAAAATGATTAATATGGTAAATTTTGTTATATATATTTTATTGAAAGATTTTTTTAAAGTTACGCTAAAAAAACTTAGTATTATTTTTTAAACAGAGAGAGGAAGATGTTTAAAAAATTAAACAAAAAGAATTTAAAGGGCCAAATATTCTCATTTTTTTAGGCGAGAAAGCCCAAGACATATTAGTTTCTTCAAAGCATCTTCAAGACAATAATATCTGTCGTATAAAAAAAATTTGGTAGGGTACTAAAATGATATTCAATGTTCATCACAAAAGCTCTTCCTTATTAGCCTAGCTACTTCATGCAAAAATTAATCTGGGCTGTTCCTCAAAAGGTTAAACATGGAGTTATCATATGACCCAACAATTCTACTCCAAGGTAGATATCTAAGAGAAATGGCCATGTATTGTATGGTTCCATTTACATGAGATGTCCAGAATGGGCAAATCTGGAGAGACAGAGAGCAGACCAGCGGTTGCGCAGAGCTGGGGGGTTGGGAGGAATGACTGGTAACGTGCACAGGGTTTCTTCTCGGGGTGATGAAATGTTCTAAAATTGATTGTGGTGATGGTTGCACAAGTCTGTGAAGATACCAAAAACCACCAAGTTTTACACTTTAAATAGGTCAATAGTATGGAGTATGAATTATATTTCAATAAAGCTGTTATATTTTTTAAAAAATCTGAGGATTGATTATCTAAAAATGACCACAATTCTTCATTTCATTCTGGGTCTATAATAATTAGTTATCTATGTTATTTATTGCTCAAACTGGAACAGAGAGTGAAAGGGGAAGCTATTAACAATGACTGTGGGGCAACAGGTGGAAACTGGACATATGTTTGCCCTGTTAATACCAGACCCAGACTTCTAAGAGCTTGAGGGTGTTTAGACACCCAGCATGAGAGACTGGGAGAGAGACAGTACAAAACAGGCAAACAAAAACTGCCAAGCTCTCATGCGCATTATCTTTCTAAGGGGGGATTTTAGCTCTGCCTATTAAACACCCTCAATTTTTACATACATTTTGCTCTAGCATTTCCATTTCACCTCTGGAAATCTATTCTAAGGAAAGAATCACAAATGTGATAAAAGAGGACACTACTTGGAAGAGGGCTGGTTAAATAAAGTTAAATGATATTGTTGATATTTTAAAATATGCAATAATATTCACAGAATACTAATTTTTAACTGTTATCATATCAGGAATCTATATATACATAGAAAAACAACTAGAATAATATATGCCAAAATATTAACAATGGCTATTATTATTAGGTTATGGGTTTTTTTTTTTTGTCTCTATTTTCTAAAGTTTCTATAAAAGAATATATTGCTAGTTATAAGAAAATGAGTCCACACTAAGATCAGGGTCCAGCATCCTAAATCTGGAGAAGCAGCTGAGTTGGGCAGGGCTCTGGGTCAAGGGTCCCTTAGCTGTTTCTACCCAGGTTCTCTCTCTCCCCTTTTCTCCTGCAAAGCAGCTGCCAGCGAGGCCCAGCACTGCCCCCCCTAGTGGCAACTAGAAGCATAGCCTCGTAGGCAGACCAGGCACCAGGCAGAAGTGTTCCCTGGAAAATTGTTTTTGGAGTGGAGGATGGATTTGGGGTGAGATCTAAGATCAAAAACCCTCAGCAGCACAATGAGGCTGCTTATAGTAATACTTAATAAACACCTGTTGAATGAGTGAATGAAATGTGGCCTCAGCAAGCCACCCTAATGTCTGGCTGGGTTCCCAGGCTAGCCCCCACAAATGAGCCCACAATGTAGTTGTAATACCAGGCATTTGAATGTAACCCTGAAGCTTCTGACAACCATACTCCGAAGCAAGGGTTGGACAACTGGACAACAACAGCTGTTTGACTTGGAAGCTGCAGGGGAACTTAACTGTACTGGGTCCTAGAAGATATTACCGTATTTAGTATAGACTTTGAAGTTAGGTAAGCCTGAGTTCAAATCAAACCACTGCCACCTAGAAACTGTACCCTTGGATAAATTAGGAGCTTCATTTTTCTCCAGTAAAAAAGGGAACATAATAAACTACAGAATAGTCTTGGCATCATGCTCAGTATATAGTATGTGTTCTAATAATCACAATTACGATTTTGTAATTGTCAGGTTTCAGCTAAGGATTTTTCTAGCTCAGATGCTGTTGTAACATACCACACCTACACTGGTGGAGCTGGAAACGGAAAAGCTGGTGCCCTGACTGCCAGTGCTCTTTTCAACCCTCCAACTGTAAAATAAGGGGGATGGATTCCCCATCAGTGGTGTCTATGCCTAGCCCTGGGATAGAACACTTCCGTGGGGGTGGGGATTGGGTGGGCAGAAGAGATGAAGACATGGACCTGGGCCAGGCCAGTGGGTGCGGGGGTCAAGGCACAGATCAGCAGGGACAGTACAGATGGCCTCAGGAGGCACTGCCCAGCCACAAGAACTCTCAGGGAAAATGAATTTGGGGTTGTCCAGCCTCCATGAGAAGCCATGCCCAGACCTCAGATCACTAGCCTAAGGAGCAGGGCAGAAGCAGAGCAGCCAAGAGACCCTAGAGAACCCCCTCCCCTCTTATTCATTCAACAAATATTTACCGAGTACTGATCATATGCCACTCTGGATACATGAGTGAACAAAACAAAGACCCCAGCCCTCGAGGAACTTACTTTCCAGTCTTCTCCCAGGACACTCCATTTGACCTTGGTCCCATTTTACAGATAATAAACTGAGACTTTTAGCACTCAGGCCCCCTGCTCAGCAAGCTCCCAGACCTGCTCCCTCTGGCTCAATTACATCTGGACCACGGATTTGCTGTGTGACTTTCAGAAGTCATTCACCCTCTCTGGGCTCCATTTTCCCACTGTAACATGAGGGATTTGACCTGGGCAATTTGTAAGTCTCTCCCAGCTCTGAGGGTCCTACTATTCACATAGGAAATGCCAGTAAAACCAGCATCACACTCCTAAATCTCATTATGAAAACCCTCAAGGTCTCACTTCTAAGGGTGGAGGTCAATCAAGTGTCAGCCAATCAAACCGGCCACGCCGCTGCTAGGAGTCTTCCCACTCCCAGACAGCCAAGGCCTGGCACACACAGATGGCAGCTGAAGTCACTTCTCAGGGAAGCCCAGCAGAGCTCCGTGGTGGGCTGCGGCTCTCACCTGGGCATCTTCCCGAGCCCGGTCCCGGTCCTCTCCTCCCTCCTCACGGTTCCCCTGCAGCAGAAGCAGCAAGAAAGTTCAGTCCCCAAACGTCCACCCCTCTCTGTCCCTTAGCCACTACACATCCTGCTCAGTCACCTCACCCCTCTGAACCCTTTCCTCATCTGTAGCACAGGGACAATAATCCTGCCTCCATAGGGCAGGCTGTTGTGGTCATTAAATGAGAGCATCTGTAGGGCGCTTAGCCCAATGCCTGGCACACAGTGAACTCTAAGTAACTGTGAATTAGGGCCTGACATTTGGGTTATAGAATTCAAGAGAGAGTGATGGGGGCTCCCACAAGACAGTCACCTACATGGCTTTGTCCTATGAGCTGGGGACCCAAAAAGCCAGGTTAGGGCCATCAGGGAGGGCTGCCTGGAGAAGGTGGCACCAAGCCAGCTTTGACAAATGAACAACAAAGGTAGGCAGTGGGACTCTGAAGAGGCAGGTGGGGAAACACCCTCTTCCTCAGGAGGGGGCTTCGAACTCACTCGCCCCTTCCACGCATTAACCCTTCCCCTCCTCCCCGGCCTCCAAAAGGGCGAGCAGACCTGGGGCCCATGAATTCACTCACCGTAGCCAGAGAAATGAGGATTCGCCTGAAATGGCCAGATGTGTCTGAGCTCAGAGCATCCTCCAGGGACTTGTGATAGTCTGAGACAGAGAAAGGGGCTGTGGGCAGCTGCCAGCCAAGAAGGATTTGGTGGCTGGAAGGGGGTTCCTAGAAGCTCAGGTTTGAGCCAGGGCACCGCTGGCAGGGGGAGGTGGGGATGAAGGAGTTTGTGGTTGGTTTTTGGGGGCATCCAGCCATCCTCCTGCTGATTTTGTAAGACGGCTGGCATTCCCATCAACCCATCCCCCCTCCTCTCTATCCCGCCCCTCTGCTCTGTTCCGGTTGAGGTCCCACTGCATCTCGCCTCTGTCATTTCACAGCCTCTTAAGTCACCTCCCTGTCTTCCTTCTCTCTTCTACCTTTCCTCCGCACGGCAGTTGCTAGACCCAAAAGCATAGCTCTGACCATGTCACTGCCCTACTCAAAAGTTCTATCACTTTAAAGCTACTTACAAGAGAAAAGGTTTAAACATTTTTGACCAGCACTAAAGGTTCTTCAGAATGAAAATATGAGGCCACTTGTTAAAAAATTAAGAATTTCAAGACAGCGACAGCATAGCACACAACCAAGTGTGGAGCCCTTCTAAGTGTGGGGCCCTATGTAACCTAAACGTTAGTAAAAAAAAAAAAAACTAAGTGTGGGGCCCTGTACAACTGTGCAGGCCACCTTCCCCCAAAATTGCCCACCCTCTCTCCAGCAGGCTGGGATGGTCTCTTTTCCCACTTCCAGTCAAGCTCTCTTCTACCTCCAGGCCTTTGTCCTTTTGGGATGCCTGTCTTTCCCCAGACACAGAGCTGGGCACACACAAGGGGCTTGTCAAAGCCTTGTGGACTGAGAGAAAGGAGACAGGCCAGAGCCATGGGCTGGGGTCAGGAGCCGCAGGGCCTGGCTCCTCTCCCGCCTGCCTCCCAGCAGCGCTGGGCCCGGGCCTCACACACTTACCCTCTTTATAGGCCTCGTTAATGGCCCGGATTTCGGCATTGGTCCTAGTGGCCAGGATTTCAATAAGAGCCTTTTCATCTGTGCCAGCTCCCTAGAATGTCAACACAAAGACCATCTCAGCCACTGTTCTGACCCCTGTGCAGAGGCCCACAGGGCCCAGGCCAAGGAGGCACCTGCTCCAAGAAACCACCCAGGAGGCTAGAGCCCAGGCCAAGCCTTCCTGGATTTTCCCCTCACCTCCAGACATGGCCCCCAGATCAGGGACCTTGGCACAATCAGGGCCGACCATGCCAGCCTCTCAACATTTCCAGAACCTCCCATTCTAACTGCTTTGGGCCAAAAAAAAAAAAAAAAGAAAAAGAAAAAGAAAAGAGATATAGGTGTGTATAAAAACACCTATGCACATACCTATCTAAATCTAAATATTTACATGGAAGTCTCTGAGAACAGAAGACATGCACGTGCATCACGGTTTTAACAGTGGGTGTGGTCTCCGGGTGAGTAAGGCATCACAGATGATTGCTATTTCCTTCTTTTTTTCCTCATCTATATTTTCTCAAGTTTTCACAGAGAACACACATTGTTTTGTCAGAAGAAAAAAAAGTTTCATGCTTTAAGATAAAAACATGCCACATTTGTTTATATTTGGATTTGAGGAGTGACACGTGGACTGTGACATTAGGGCCCTGGACTGGGACAGGCTGGGGCACCTGCTGCGCAAAGGTCCCCACACAGAGGGAAGCGAGGAGGCAGGCAGACAGACAAGACTGATTGATGGTGATTCACTCCTTCGAACACCTGTTAGACACCTGTCACATGCCGGTCACTGTGCAAGGTGCTGGGGCTATGACAACAAAAGAAAAGGCAAGACATGTTCTCTGTCCTCACAGAGGTTACCACCTAGTGCTCAACTGGTCCCTGGATTCTCTGACCTGAAGGAGGTCGATCCTGATTGAGAGCCTCAGTGGTCTCTTTATTAGAAGCAGGTGTGGTAAGGACATCGGGGGGAGTCCTGAGACCCAAGATCTAGCCCCATCCTTCCCCTAACTCACTGAATCTCTGAGCCTCCCTCGGTTTCCCATTTGTAAACTGCAAGAATGGAAAGGGCTGGGTCAGGTTAGCTCATTGGTCCCTTCTATTTCCATAAAGAAGGGACATGAACTCTGTGATTTTAAATCATTTGCTTTCCCACTTAGGAATTTTCAAAAAGCAATAATCTCAATTTGCTTTGCCTAGGCAATGTTTTTTAAAAGTCCTCTAGTACTGTTTTGCTGTTCTCCTCTTAATCGTCAAGGGGCCAAAAGTCCTAGTGACTCCACGTGGTTGTCAAGACAAGTTCTAGGGTCAGAAAGACTTGGTTTGAACCCCAGATTTGCTACTTCATAGCTGTGACCTTGACCAAGGAACTTAACTCCCAGCCTCAGTTTCCCCTCCTGAAAAATGGGGTCAAAATAAGAGCCTCGCTTTGTGTCTTGATGAGACAACTAATCAAGCTAATGTTCCTAGCCCAGGATAGCTACCATATGTTCTTTTTTTTTTATTTCAGAATATCATGGGGGTACAAACACTTTGGTTACATATATTGCCTATGCACTGCCCAAGTCGGAGCTACAACATCCCTAGAACATCCCCAAAACAGTGCGCCCCCCCACCCATTAGGTGTGAGTTTTCCCATCCATATGTTCTTTATAATCAGGAGCCAATAGTACAATTGGTTCCTTGGGAAGCAAAGCTGCTCCAGTAACATCTGGGCCAAGACAGAATGCTCTTTATTGCTAAATGTGGGGTCAGGTCTTCAGAGTTAACAGTGCCCCTCATACCTGTGACCTTATTTAATCTGTCCCAGTTTGAAAGGCAGAGATTGTTTCCATTTCACAGATGAAGGCACAGAGGCTTAGGAAGGGTAAGTAATGGCCCACCACCATACAGTGGGTAAGTGGTAGGGCTGGACTACAATACAGACTGCTGTCATATTCCTTCCAGATCCATCCTGTTCTTTCCAGCTGCTCTATGAGACCCCCAGCCGCTCTGGTTACTGGGTATGTGACTCAAATTGATTCAATCAGAGTAAATGCCAAGACTCGTGCTGGAACTCCTGGCAAGAAGGAACTCTCTTTCCACTGGAGCTGCTAGCTGGTAGGATGTACACAAGCCACCCTGCCACCATGGGGAGAAAGGCTGCCTGAGAGTGAAGCCACCACAGAGGACAGCAGAGCCAAGGCAGGAGAGAGCCAAGAGTCCAGAGAGCATCATTTGAGTCTCTGGATTCAGCCACGTCCTGTACTTTGCCCCTTCTGTGTTTATGCCAGCTTGAATTAGGGATGAGAGGGATTCCACCAAGGAGTTACAGCCAACCACTTGGCTTAAGAGGGGCACTTGTGGCCCTACCAGCACCCGCACAGATTGGACCCCGTCCCTTTGGCGCCACACTATACCTCCATGGCCTTCTTCAACTGCTTGGCATCGTAATGGGCCGGTGGCATCATGAGCCCCAGAATCAGCCTCGCCAGGTCTCCAGAGAGCTCAGACTTCAGGTCAGCCATTAAGTCCTGCCAGGGGCAGAGCCAAGGTCATGCCAACATCAGCACTTGCCCACATGTGACCCAGGACAGGGGGGAGATATGGAAGGAGGAAATGGGCCGCGTGTAGGGGATCAGGGAAGCCTGTGTTTGTCTTTGCTGATGTAGGACTTATTATTTAGACGAAGCCAAAGAGGGTGAGGAAAAATGAACTAGGAGGAAGACCTGCTCTCCTTGGAGGCAGGAGGCAGGAAAGGGAAGGCAGCAGCGCTGAAGGATAACACTTCCATCTGGGGAAAATTCATCATCCTAAGCCAGGTGCCATCAAGGTACAATAGTTACTAACACTCAGCATTGGGCCTTGAAGCCAGCCCTTCTGTGCAGAGGAACTGCAAGACACATGAAGCACTGCCTGAAAACAACTTGTTGCCCCACTGTGAGCCTCTGATGCCACCAAGCTACCCCACCCAAGTGTCACCCATCACAAGGAACTGGAGGAATAGAGAGATACGTCTGCCCAAACCCAACACTGGAGACACTCTGAGATCATGTGACCACATGGGGTCCCATTGCCATGGAGACCCTGGCGCCCATCTGTGCAGAGCTGGCAGAGCTCCATCAGGGGAGGTGCATGGATACGGGGCCCAGGGCTCAGGAGGAGGCCCTTACCCGGCCAAAGTGAGACTTGAAGTTCTGCCGGATCTGCTGCCGCTGGGCATTGCTGCGGTGTGTGATGATATCAATGATGGTGTCTTCATCAGTTCCTGAGTCACCAAAGCCACATGCCTCAGGAAGAAGGCCCGTGGCTCAGCTTCCCCACACCCGCTCACCCCACTGATGGTCTCTATCAACCTTTGTCAGGGTAGAAGCCTGGTGAAGCAGCCATGTGCTCCTGAGCCCCTGCAGGCACCTCGCATCTGGCTCAAGCCACTAACTTCCCCTGGATTGCTCCCTGGCTTTCTTTCTGTCATGCCACTGGTTGAGAAAAAAGGACACCTGGTGGGTGGAGAGTACTGGGTTGCCAGTCAGGACCTCTGAGTTCTAATCCTGGCTATAGAAGTGGCTGTCCACCTTGGGCAAGACCCTTTCCCTTTCTGGGACTCAGTTTCCACATCTGTAATATGAAGAGGCTGGAGTAGTCACTAAAAGATCCTTCCAACCCTGACAATCTAAGTCCTGTTTACTGGACCCCAATTCCCTCTAACCACAGCAGGTTGACTCTGGAAGGCATTAGGATACCCCTTCTTGCCTCTCACATTACTGTCATCAGCCTCAGACCTGGCATGGGACTCTATCTTTCAAGACGTTTTTACGTCTATCATCCTACAGCCCCAGGTAGGCTCGGTAGGTGTCATCATTCCCATGAGACAAATGGAAAGGAAGCCCCGGAGCTGAAGGACTTAACCCTCAGCACCCTGGGAGTTGGGCTGGACTTGGGGGGAGAAGAGGTGATGGAAGCCAAACCCCAGACGCTCTGACGCCGGCTGCATTTTCTAAGCACAGGCCCAGCTGGGTGCAGGGTCAAGACCATCCAAGATCGAGTCCTCCACACCCTGTGGGCCCTAGTTTGAGGCCCCCCCCAGCTTCCCTCTGCCCAGCCCACTGCCTCAGAGATCACCCCTGCCCCTTTCATGTCCCCCTTACCAAGTCCCTTCATGGCTTTCCGTAGTGCTTTGGCATCTGCGTCAGGGTTGAAGTCATTGGCTGGGCGCACAGTTCCCTTCAGCTGCAAGAAGCAGAAAAAAACTCAGCAGGTGTCTGAAGGCCCCCCGGGGGCCCAGGCCAAGAGAGAACATGCGCAGGGTGGGAAGCTTTCCCCACAAGCCCAAACCAAGCAGCTTGGGGGGACAGGGAGGAGGTGAAGCCACAGCAGACAGACGCTGCAACAGAACTGAGTGGGGGGGGACTCAGGTCCGGGAGCAGGGCAAGCGCTGGTCAGGGGGACAGTGGCCAGGCTCCTGCCCGCTGGGATTCAGCTGTCTTGCTCCCTGGGGCTTCTTATTCCATCAGGTCCCCCCAGTCCTTCAGACTCCCACCTGCCTCTGAGGCCTGCTCTGCCTCTTAAAGAGCCACTCCCCCTGAAAAGGCAGCAGCAATGTTCTGAAATACCAGAACAGAGTTTCCCAAACTTTAGTCACTCCTTGATGACTTTCACAATGTGTTCCAAATTTGCATACACCCTGTGCTATTTCTTAATATCTTTACCTAATTTAACTTCTTTTCTGTTTTACTTAAATGTATCCACTTTGAAGTGCATTTAAATATTCCTAAAGGGCACAGAATTTTGTCTGCTTTGTCCTTTGATATATCCCAAGTGCCTATAACAGTGCCTCACACAAAATAAGCACTCAAAAAATATTTATTCAATGAATTAATGAATGAAAATAATTTTATATTACTATCACAAATTAGGAAGTCAGTATCATGTGTCATGAAAAGACGATAAACCACAAAAATAAATGTAATAAAAACGAAACAAATGTGAAATATAATCAAATTTAACATGATGCCATTGCTTGCCATAAGCTCTGAACTTAAAGCTAGCTCTCTCAGCTCTCTCTGTGAAAAAGGAAAATCAGCGAATGTGGCAGAGATGTAGCACCAAACCGAGACTTTCTCTTCGACGTCATCAGAAGGATTGATGAAATTGCAGGGGATAACTTTCTCATTCACTATGTGAGGTGCAGGGTTGTTTAATGCCACAGAAGCCCACCCCACTGTGCCAAACTAAGTTCATTTCTCATATCACTTCAGATCATCTGCAATCATATTTCTTGCCTTATGATTTGGGAAACGCTGTCCTAGAACATCAGAGCTCAAGAGCCCTTCGAGGTCCCCAAGATTGCTGTGACTATCCCCCTCATTTTAAAAATGGAGACATAGAGGCCCAGAGAGAGGTGGGGACCTGCCAGAGGTAGCGCCGCAAATTAACAATGAGAATCCAAGGTTGGAGTGGTTTGCCCCAGGTGCTTCTGTGAAACCTTTCATTCCTGTCCTTTGTGGACCCCGGTTCTGAGGATGTTCAGGAGGACAACCCTGAATCCTCCAGTGCACCCAGGGGTGCCCATCTGTTCTCAGCTTTCATGCCTCTGAAGCCCCACTGTTGGACCCAGTGTGGGACACGTCCCTCCCTGGAACCAGCCAGGTCTCCATTTCAGCAGGCCCTGTTAGTAGTCAGCGGGACAGAACACTCCCTAGCGTGTGAGAAGCCAAAGTGGGATCCAGGTGCCCCCGAGTGCCGCCCACCAGTTCATCACTCCAAGGGGGAAAAAGAAGCTTCAGATGTGAGAATCTGTGTCTCAGGTTGGCCGCCAGGGGGCAGCTGGGTGCCAACCAGAGCAGCAGGAAGGTGCGAGCAGAAGAGTACAAGCTTGTGGTCAAGAGGTCAAGCAGGAGGGGAGGGTCTGACCTCTGTTCGGGCCACTGCACTAAGTTCCCACATCTGATAGGCCACCTGCGCTGCCTCCGGGAAGAACTGGCCAGCAGCACTGGAATGGAGGAGTTGGGGACAGGACAGGAGGGAATATCACCGTGGGCAACGCACCACACGTGCAACACACCCCAACAAACCCAAGTGCCCCAACACACACACACCCCCCTCAACCACACACACACACACACACCCCAACACACACACACTCATACAATACACCCCAACACACACACATTCACATATACACACACACCCGACACACATACACACACACATATACCCCACCACACACACACACCAACACACATAAGTGCCCCGACATACACACACACGAAGCTTTATTTTCTCTCTAGCCTACGCCTCATCCATTCACCAGAGTCCTCCCTCCATTTCTGAGAACCTTCCACCTCTCTCCAGACCCCCTGCAATGCTGGCTCTTCCCAGCAGCCCTCCTGGCCCAGGGCCCAAGTAGGACAGGATTTCTCCAGTCCCTCGACCTCCCCTTTCTTCCTTAGACTTGAGAGACTTCTGTCCCAGACTCCCCTCTCAAACAGGCCAATGAGCAGGCTGTGGCCACGTCAGCCCTACATGTCCTCCTGCAAAGTGCCTGGATATAACAGGTGCTCAGGAAACGTCTGCTGAACTGCATCGGCCCCTGTGGCACTAACCATAAATTAGCAGGAGGTTCTCACATCCCTTCCTTAACTGGATCCTTAGAAGCCCCAGAGAAGGGAAATCAGAGCACCTCTAATTCCTTTCTAGGACACAAACCTAGTCAAGTCACAGCCCAACTTAACATTCCCAGAAGAGGCACCCAGGCCCTATCCACCTCTCTGCCTCTTTTCTCTCCCCAGTACTTCACAAGGGTGTGACCTCGGTGATATAACTGAACCAGGTTGTTCCTTCTGATCTCTAGGACTACCCGTGACACTGTCCCCCAGACCCTCTCTTCACCTGGCTCCTCCTCCTTTTCATCTTCCTCCTTGGGTCTCAGCCTCGTATCTCCAAAGCGCCTCCCCCAGTCTGGGTTAGTGCACCTAGATGTGCTTTCATATATGTGGCCCCTAGACTTCTGCCCATCATGGGACTGCCCTGTACCAGCAAACTGGTTTGTATGCACTTCTAAGGCTTCTCCAGGTACTTCCCCACGGGGCCTGCCCTGGAAGCCACTTAATACAAATACGCTGCATAAATGAGTAGGCAGCAGGGATTTGTATTTTTCCCATTCACCAGATAATGAAACTGAGAAACAGCTATGAAGTAGCAGGGCCTGGACCCTCATATTCTGATTCTATAACCTGAGACTGACTTTCCAGGTTCACAAGGACAGATATCGCCATAATGGGAGACCACATTCTCACGCTCAGACACATAGACCCACAAGCACAACTGGCATTGGCAAAGGCCACCTTTCACCTGTGTGGTGCTCCTGGCTCGGAGGAATCCCCCGCTCACCCACTCCATGCAATCCAGGCGGTCTGGTGAGAGCCAGGAGAGCCCCGGCCTGCCCCCCTACGGCCACTCCCTCCAGCCCGGGGCCAAGAAGCCACTCACTCATCATCTCCCCCGCAGAGCTTCAGCAGAGCCTTCTTGTACTCGCCAGAGGTGTCATTCTGGGGTGAGAGAAAAAAAGGTTACCTCCTACCCAGCCCTGGGCTCCTCTCAGACAAGGAGGGAAGCATCTGTATAACCGAAAAGAGGGGGAGGCTGAATGAGCACTTATTCACAGGAGCCCTGACCCTCCTCCTGTCTGGAGGCGGCTGAGCCCACCAAACAGTGGTGTGCTGCTAAATATGTAACAACTGGCATTCTGGGCAAAACAGAAAGAAAGCCCTGATTTGTAGCATTTGCCCATTTCTGTGGTATAAATACTTCCAACAATGGATAATTTCAAGTTACCAATATGGCTTCACTGAATGGGGAGCTGGGGAGATGCTCGCTGCTCTCCCAAGCCAGTGCAAGATGGCCCCAGCACACCACTGCCACCAGGCAGTCCCCAGCCTAGCCCTCCCGAGTGAAATACTCCATGAAAACCGGGCTCCTTGAACAAATGCATTGGGAAACTCCAAAACTCAAACAAATATATATTTGATAGATGCACACTTGATATAGATGGCATATTCTGTATCCCTCATACGGCTTCATAATGGACTTTAATATATTAAAGGCTGTGAGAAGTTCTGAGGTAAAGAAACTAGTTTATCTTTGCTTATTCTAATTTTTTCCAATCTTACTTTCCCATGGAACATTTTGCACACAATGTCTACAAATATTCCTCTTTGGAAACGTACTTTAGGGAATACATTTCGATTTCTTTCCCTGTCATCCCCACACAGTTCTATTCCACCCATCCAAAAAAACAAGAAAAAACCCCAACTTTACATCTGTTCTCTTGACAAAGCCTCAAGGGCTGGACGCCCCAGAGTCATCGCCAGTCACCCGGTGCAGGGCCATGCACAATTCCTCATTTGTGTTCTGCCATGGCCCCGCTTCTTCCAGGAGACTGAACTCTCACCACCCTTGGGACAGATTCCTCATCCTCAGTTCAGCTTGTGTGCCCTTCATGATCCAGCTTCTGCTTTCCTCTTTAATCTCGCTTCTCACAAGCACCCCCTGACACTTGCTTTTCTGTTGGATCCTTAAATTCCTTGAATGTGCTAAAAACGGGGGCTCCCGGAATTTTCAAGAGACTCCCAGCTTTCCAGGACAGTTCCTTTCCTCCTGGAGTGGTCCCCAAGCCTTGCGTCTTGGAAGAAAGCTCTCTGCCCCCACAAGGTCTGCTGACCTTGATCATGCTGTAGAGGGACTTCTCATACTTGGTCCGGAAGATCTCCCGGATGTCAAGCATGTCGAGCTCACTACGGGAGACCATGATGCGGATCAGGGTGTTGTCCCGAGTTCCCAGGCCCTGGAAGACAAGCAGGTTTGAGGAACGGAGACTTGAGAGGAGGTTAGAGTGCTGACAGCCCCCAGCTCAGCTGGAAACACTATTTTCATAATAAAAAGTTAAAATTAAGAACAAAAAAAGCAGACCTTGCCAGTCCCTTTGAAGCTCCCTACTTCTCCCTTCATAGATCACTTCCATCCTTGATTTCCCTTATAATTTTACCATAACCTTATAACTCTAAGCAATATATTTAGATTTGTACATTTTGGAACTTTGCAAATATACCACTGTGCATTTTTTTTTCCACTCTTGATGGACATCACATTGTTTCCAGTTTTTTCCTAATACAGGCGATACTGTCATGAGCATTCTTACAACTATTTTTTAAAAGTGTGGGCTGCCATCCCATTTGGTTGGCTAGATTGGGTGCAGGCTGCCACTGCCCCCTCTGATCAGGAGGTGAGGGCAGCTATGCAGCGGGGAGGGCATGTGACCAGGCAGCAGCCCAGGCTCTGGAGCTCCCCTGGGACAGGGCACCATCCCCAGGGTTAGCCCTGTGGCTATCCCTGAAGGGCTCTCTTTGGCCAGTGGACCCCAAGCACTTGCCAAAGATTCCCAATAGTCCTGTGTGGGAGGGCAGAGACCCCCTCCCCCAACCTCGTTCACATCAACACCACCACACACCTTCATGGCCTTGAAGAGCCTTTCAGCAAAATACTCCGAGGTGCTCCGGATACATTTCACTGTGAAGGGGGTGGAAGAGGTAGAGTCATTCTGGCTGCCTCAGAAGGGGGATGGATGGCCTGGTCCGTTCTTTGTTTCTATTTCTTGGGGACCACCTAGCTCAAACGCAGGAAGAACCCTGGCTCCTGACAGCCCACAGTCCCAGAGCTCCCCATACGCATCCACTTTTACCCAAACCCAGGGGATAAAGAAATCAGGAAATAAGCCTGTTAAAATCTGCCTAGTCCATCTCAAAGACCCTTATCTTTCTAGTCCTTTCAGGTTTCACAGGGAACTAGTCCGGGTGGCGGGTAGAGTTTGGACTGGAGGTGGAGATGATGTTTCTTTAGATCTGCTACACCAGAAAGATACTGGCAGCTGAATCACTTTGGATCCCACTGAAATAGGGTTGGCGGGGGGGCAGCTCTGGGCAGGAAGATGAGGAGCTGTAGGTTTCCCCCAAGAAATAGATACACACAACATATCCCTGACTCACACACACTGACTCTTGGAATGTCAGACTTGCAAGGGCCTCCTGGGTTAGGCCTTCCATCCTTCCTGCTCCCCAGTAAACAGATGAGGAAACTGAGGCCCAGAAAGAATAAGTGACTTGCTCCAAAGCAATAGCAAATTTGAGAAAAGCCCTGGGTTTGAATCTTGACTCCACTATTGACTAGTCAGCTCCTGGCATCCTCATGTTGAGAGTACCCCCAATTCATTACAAAACTACCCCTTGAAGCCAGGTGTGGTGGCTCATGCCTGTAATCCTAGCACTCTGGGAGGCCGAGGTGGGAGGATCACTTAAGGTCAGGAGTTTGAGACCAGCCTGAGCAAGGGCGAGACCCTGTCTCTACAAAAAATAGAAAAACTAGCTGGCCGTGGTGGTGTGTGCCTGTAATTCCAGCTACTGGGGAGGCTGAGGCAAGAGGATCACTTGAGCCCAGGAGTTTGAGGTTGCAGTGAGCTATGATGATGCCACTGCACTCCAGCCTGGGCAACAGAGTGAGACCCTGTCTCAAAACAACAAAAACAAAAACCCCACAAAACTACCCCTTGGCAAGTGATCAGCCTCAGTAAGACTCAGTTTCCTCATCTGTGAAATGGAGATAATAACAGTGGCCACTCCTGGGTCTTTATTAAAGAGTAAACACTCAGTGCAGTGCCTGGCACACAGTAGACACTCCACAAAAGTCCACTAGCATGATCATGATGCTCCTGACCCCAAGTTCAGTGCTCTTCCTCCCCCTCCCACAGTGGAGAATGGAGTGGGAGGGAACCAGTACCTGAGGCTCAACGCCCTCCCCTTCCCTGGCCTCAGCCATGTTGCCCTGGCTAGACCTTTAGAAGTCATGGCCCATCTAGTTTTCCCCTTCCCAACTCCATACCATATAAATTCCCCTTTTCCATTCTTGGCCCCTTCTTCCTGGGCCAGTGTCCCTTAATGCCCCTGGGAATGCAACATCAGGACATACCCACAGCCAGCATTAGCTTCTCAAAGTCCCCAGACAGCTCCCCTCGGATGCTGGCTTCGATCGGCTTTCCTGTGGTCTTCAGATACTCATCAAACACTGAGACAGAGAGACAGGGATGTCCAAGAGTGCCCCCATAACACTAAGAAGAAATGGAGACTTCAAAAGCAGAGGGTGCAGTGGCCAGGACCTGAGTGTCCAACATGAAGCTACGGCTGGTGCCTTGGTGGAGGTGGCCAGGCAGTCACACATATCACCAGGCACCGTGCAGGCAAGCTTCATACCTTGGTGAGGGACTGTACCTCACTCTCTAACATGAAGACAGGACTGGCACTTAGATGAAAGGGCTGAGCATCCTGTTAATTACTTTGGTGAGGGACTACCCAAACCACTGTCTAATAAAATCAGGATTAGTCTTTGGGTTGGGCATGAAGTAGCTATCATATTCCATTAGTAGTAAAGAAAAGAAAAGGAAACAAAGAAGGAATTCTTGCCATAACCCTAAGGGAGCAGCTCTAGGTCCTCTCTGGAGCTTACCCAACCGAAGATGCTGCTTGCTGCGATTTCCCAAGATGTAAATGAACTGGGCTTCATCTGTTCCCCATTTCAGTTCCCCTGCCTCGTACAGGTCCTGAAGGGGGAGAGGTGACACGTAACTGAAAGAGGAAACCTCAGGAGACAGGACATGTTGGCCAAGCCACTCGGAAGTACTGCCTGACCCCTGAACATAGCAGAAGTTGGTAGCCTCGGGACCTTTGTATATGCAGTCATGCATCGCCTAAAGAATGGAGATACATTCTGAGAGACGCACTGTTATGTGATTTCACCACTGTGCGAACATCACAGAGTGTACTTACACAAACCTAGCTGGTATAGCCTACTACACACCTGGGCTATATGGTATAGCCTATTGCTCCTAGGCTATAAACCTGTACAGCATGTTACTGTACTGAATTCTGCAGGCAACTGTAACACAGTGGAAAGTATTTGTGTATCTAAATGCATCTAAACATGGGAAAGGTACAGTAAAAATATGGTATCATAATCTTACGGGACGGGGGAATGTCATTGCATATGCAGTCTGTTTTTTTTTTTTTTCTTTTTTACATGGGTACAGGAACCAATGCAGTCTGTTTTTTGACTGGAACATTTATGTGGCGCATGGCTGTACCTGCATGCCTTTCTTCCTTTCTTTCTGGAGACACTACTATGCAACTTTCAAGGCCCAGGTTGAATGTCCAATTTTTTTCTCAAAGCACTTCCTGATGCCCCCAGGAAGAGTTCTCTTTCCCTCCCTCCTTCCCTCTTCTAGGCTCCTATAGCTTTCCACTTCTTTGTAACTCTGATCTGCTATATATTAGAATGCTTTCTTCACATGTCTGTTTATCCACTATTGCATGGGCTCCTCAAGGACAGAAACTATGTCTCAGCATTCTCTGTATCTGCCCCTGTAGTGTAACTGGTACACAGTGGGTGCTCAAAACACCTGGATTATATGGTGTATTGACAGAGAAGGTGCTTGTGTGATTAATACATGCCTGACTCTCCTAGTACTGCCTGACTTTGTTCATTAGTAATTCCCCAACACTTGGGAGAGTGCAGGTGTTTTTCTTCAATAAATATGATATAACTGAATGAATAAATGATGAAAGCTCCAAAATATATCTCACCAACATTACATATGTCATGCACCCTTGAAAGATAACTTAAATCTTTTCTTCAACAAAGCACTGTATAAACGACGGCTATGACTGGGTTATTTATGGTATTTGATGCAAATGGTTTCACCGCCAGCCCTTCCCAGGGCCCCACCCCTCCCCTTTCTCAAGATTCCTTTGCTGTCCTTGCGGACTTCCATCGGTGCTTATTTACCTGGACATCCTGTTGTACCAGGTCCTCGCTCACTACGTCATCCTCCTCCCTGGTTCCCTGGGCAGAGAGAGAAGGGATATGTGTTCCAAACACGCAGGGCCAGGAGGAAGGGACGGATGCCAGGGGTGGAGATAGGGAAGGCTAAGGAGACTGTGGTGGCTCAGGGGTGTCCAGGAGCAGTGACCGCCACCGGATTAAGACTGCAGCACCTAATTTGTGGGGAATCACAGGGTCCCTCCTGCTGGCCTCTCCCTTCATCCTTGGGGCTGGGACCACACAGGGGAGTCCCAAGAATAACCAAGGGCCTTCAAGGCATCCCCATCCTGGAGGAACCAAGATCCTTGTACTGAGGACACCTCTGAGAACAGGGACAGGGTCCCTGCCACAGGTCCTGGAATTGCCCATGACACCCCCCAACAATGATTCCACAGGGGTTAAGGGTCTGCATGTTTGCATTCCATGAGGGGCTCCTATACCTTAACCCAAATAGTACCAATGAGGATTTGGGACTTGGGCTCCCAGATATGAGCTCACACCTGCAAAGGCACCAAATTCTATTGGTGCTTCCCCTGTTCTGCCTAAGCTCTAAGCCGCATCTGATAGAGGAGGTTTAAAAATAGGAAGATACACAAAGGGGACAGGGGCAAGCCACACTGGGCTCCTTGCTTACACGGGCAGGGGTCGGTGGTGGGCCTGGCAAGGCCTATGCTCCACCCCTCTTTCCCCTGGATTGTGCATTTCAGGACTGCAAATCCTCTGGGTTCTCTTTGGGGCTGAGTGTAAGGCAGAGCTGGCATGCCTACAGTTTGTGCCATGCTACTACTTGCTGTTAGACGTCAGGGAGACAACAGCCCTGACTCCAAGACACAGGGGTGGGACTTTCCTCTCCAGAACACGCAGCTTTGAAAATGCGGCCAAGGTCACACTTTCCCACTCCTAATGTTGGTTAACTCCCCAGCTGGTTAATATGAGGTGTGGGTTGTTACGGTAATGAGGGAGGAGAATTGGTAGGAATTGGTATAAAATGGGAAATGAGGGAGGGAGGAGTGGAGAGAGGAGACAAAGTGGTAGCTTAATTGACATGTGAGGTTTCATAAAGGTTTGGTCCTTGGAGCTGGGCTTGAGACGCCTCAGTGCCTGTGGTCACAGAGATTCCTAAAGGGCCAGCAGATAAAGTATGTGGTGAAGTGGGCATGGGGACATGTGCTCCAGCCCCCTACAGAATGCAGGCCTGCTGTTACCAGAACTTTTACTACATCAAAAGAATCCAGAATCTTTTTTTTGAGCAAAATCTCACTATTTTTAAATGTTAGCAACTAACTCAAAGTTGTTTTGCTTTGTTTTGTTAAACACATTGTATGGGTAAACAAAGGAAAAAAATCCAACTTTGCAGGTTGAATTCAGCCACGGACACCAGCTTGCAGCCTCTTTACAGACTCTTTCTGATAGACTCCTTGGGTGGGCTGGGGGAGGCAGCAGGGCTTGGATGTGGAGATGAAATACAGGCAGCCCGAGAAACGCCACGGCCCTGCTGGTGTCCTTGGCATGAGCCATGGCTCCAGAAGCGGTGGCAGGAGAGGGGCCCAGAGAGGAGGGGGAAGGGGTAAGTGTGGAGAGAGGAAGGAGCTCATGGGAGAAGACACTTCTAGGCACAAGAGGGGAGCGTGTGCCAAAGGGAAATGCGGTGTACCTGAGTACACCTGCCTATGCAAACCAGGGGAAACTGACCAAGATCCTGGGCACTCACATTACATACCAGGTGAGCCAGATAGAAACCATTTCAAGCCCCAGAGGACAAAGCAGGCAATGGACCAACCTGGAGCAAGACCACAAGCATCTTCTGGAAGTGGCCAGAGGTGTCACCGATGATGTCAGCCTCCAGGTCCCGCTCGTAGGCTGCAGGAAAGAAGACAAGCTCTAGTCTCATCCCCAGAGACCTTGTGGATCCAGGATAAAGGTCCCTGCTGCACCCACAATGATCAGATATTTGTCACAAATCCCAAACCCAGTCTACATGACTGCCATGGCAAAACCCAGGGTGTATTTTCACAGTTCTCAGCGCTGCTCGTGATATGATAAAATGGAATCTGTCCACTTCTCTCTACCCCCACCTGTACCATCCTTCTGTGGCCACCACCATCTCTCACCTGGACGGCAGCTACAGTTTCCCAACGCTTCTCTCTGTCTCTACTCCCATGTCCTCTCCAATCCACAGCAACAAGGGTGACTGCCTTAAAGCCCATATTTGATCATAATACTCTCCAACTTCTTACTGGACTCAGAACAAAACACCACCTCTCTCTTGGCCTACAAGGCCCTGGGTGAGCCTACCTTGGCCTCTACCTGTCTAACCTCAGACTGGCTGACAGGCTCATTTTTGCCTCTGGGCCTTGGGACTTGCCGTTCCCTCTGCTGGAAGGATCTTCTCTCCACTCTTTATACAATTGGCTGCTGGTTTCCTCCCAAGATAGGCTTTCCCTGACCACAGTCTGAAGTAGGTCTCCCTAGTGAAAGTCTGATTCTTGTTATCTTGTTTCCTTCATAACACTTAGCTGCAATGTAGACCTGTTTATTGTCTGTCTCCCCCATTACCTCACTGGTCTATAAGCTCTAGGAGGCAGGGACTATGTTGGTTTTAACCACTAACTTAACCTAAGAACCTAGCACACCACCCAGCACAGAGCAGGTACTTATTGGATAGTGGGAAGAATGGATCAGAGGGAAGGAGGGAAAAAGGTGGGTAGATAGAATCTTAGTGTCCCCACCCTTGAAATCATGCTCATTCTGTATCTGAAGATCCTGAACGGCCCCTCCTGCCCATCTCACCATCTTTGTATGCTGCCACCAGCTGGTGGATCTGCTCATTGGTCCGGGAAGCCAAGATCTCAATGAGGCACTTCTCATCGGTGCCAATGCCCTGGGAGAAAAGAAGGAGCACGTTGAGTCAAGGGCTGCAATGGGAGGACACTAGCCACAGGTTGGGATCCTGGAGTGGCCAGAGCTATGAAACCCCCACCACTCAGGGGGCTCCCACCATAGCTCCTAGGTACCGATCAGAAGCTGCTGCCCTGAGACTCAAAGGGCATGGGTTCTAGTCCTGCCTCTGTGAGCAGCTTGCTTCGTGACTTCTGATTACAAAACTCTATCTTATGGGGCCTCAGTTTTCCCATCTGTAAAATGGAGATGATATTGGTTGCTCTGCCAAACTCACAGAGAGATTGAGAAGGTAATAATCTCTCACATTGCTAAGTGTATCAGTTTATGAAATGAATTCATGCTTAATAGCTCGTCAGAGGCAAAGATTATAGTACTTTACAAACTGTAAAGTGCCAGACACACTTAAAGGCTTTTTATCTCTCCCTTCTTCCTAGAGGGCAACCCTCTACCTTAACCAGACTGAGCTGCTCCTCATATCCTGAACGTGCCTCTACAACTTCTTCCACCCTTTTTTCCCCAGCTGGTAATGACCTTGACGCTCCTGTCCACCAAATCTTCTCCTGGCTTTGGGACTCAACTTGATCCTCTCATCTTTTAAATTGACCTCTCAAGCCACCCCAGGCTGAGGGTCTGGCCATGCTGACTACCTTAGTGTACCCTTGGCCTTTGGTGCATTGTACACAATTTGTCTCCATGTCCCCATAATCTGCTTCCTCGGGAGTATAAACTCCTGGTGTGGGGGTCTGGGCTGAGGGCCCCTTTCGTGGGCTCTGCATCACACTGACATCTGTCCACATCTGTCTGTCTGGAGGAGATTGCCATGCCCCTCTGGGATAGGGTTTAGGCAAGCTGCCTCTTGAAGCAGGACACATCTGCTAGGTGGTTCTGGGGCTCACCAGATGTTTGCTGAAGAGCCCGGAATCTTCCCATTAACCACGCCCCACCCCAACACACACACAAACACCCATGCTCTTAACCGAGATGGCGTCTTTAATCTCTTTGGCATCACAATAGGCAAGTGGCCTCATCAGGCCCACAATCAGCCGCTCAAACTTCCCCGTCAGCTCATACTTCAAGTCAGCAATGAGGTCCTGGGGGTGGGGAAGAGGAGGAGACAGAAGAGGAAGGGGAAGAGTGTTACGATGATAAGAATTACATTTAATGAGCACTTACTCTGGCAGGCACTGGGCTAAGTCATCTCACGGAATCAGCACGCTTGGAGGTATGTACCGTTACCAACCCTAAGAGATAGGCTTAGAGACATCAGGTAACTTGCCCAAAGTCACCCACCTAGCAAATGGCCGTGCAGGTTCCAGCCCACAGCATCGTGCCCCTTCCCCACCACCGTCTGCTCCTTTGTTTCCTGCATGTCTCTGCCACTATCTGAGAGTCCACAGAGCTGATACCTCATAGTCTTATTCTCCAGTGAAGCCCTAACACCCAGCACAAGCCCAGCATACAGCAGGTGCTCTAGATGTATTTGAGGCTGAAGGATGTCAGAATGAGAAGAAAAAGAGCAGGGTAAGGTGTCAGCAGAGGCTGACCTGGAGTGCCATATGCAGGAAAGAACCTGAATGAGCCCACAGGTGAGTGAACTCGTTCCCAACCCCCAGCCCATCCGCCCTCCAGTCACCATGGTTACCTTGCCGTAGAGGGACTTGTAGCTCTGGCAGATCTCCTGCCTCTGCCTGTTGCTCCGGGAGGTGATGAGCTCCAGTATAGCCTCCTTGTCACTACCTGGCAGAGGGGAGGGAACCCATTACTCTACCCACCCCATCTCCAGGAAGCCCACCAGGGCTGCTTCCTTCTCTAGACACAGGCCTAGCAGCTCCTGAAGTTCTTGGCATGAGCTTTCTGCTCACAAGGTGCTGGTGTCGAGGTGGGGGGTCTGTGGGGAATTCTTAAGTCACCACTAAGAGGGGTCACAGAACACACACCATCTGAGCTCAGAGGGCCTTCGATCCAGCTCCTCACTGCATAAATAAGGAAACTGAGGCCCACAGCAGAGCAAGAACTCACCCAAGGTCTCACAATGATCCTGGCTTAGAAAACCCAGATATCCTAACACCCAGTAGAGGTTTCTTTCAGCCACAAGACAAGAGAGAACATAAGCACCAAATTCAGGTAGTGGTCACCCTGAGCAAAGGCAGGGGGAGATGTTACCAGGAGGGAGACCTACCAAGGAAACTTCACCTATACTGATGAAGCACTATTTCTTAAGTTGGGTGGTAGGTCTATGGGTGAAGCTTCTATTATTATTTATATCTTTTTGTTGAACTGAAATATTTTATTATAAAATTATGAAAAATAATAAAAAGAGGAGATAAAAAAATGAATGAGTATATTTTACCATCTCACCCTGCCCCACTACCAGAAGGGCTCTGGGTTGTGCCCACACTTGGGGAACACCCCCAACCTCCCATGAAGCCTACTTCCTGCAGGCCCTTCTCTCGGTGGCCTGGCACCCACCGAAGCCCTTCATGGCGGTGTACAGAGCCTCAGCATCCTGGCTGGGGTCGAAGTTTGGGAAGTCATGAATGGAGCCCCGGTACTTGGCACCCTGTGGAGAGGAAAGCAGAGGGTGAGCTGCTGACCCTGGACCCAGCTCCTTTCCCTAACCTCAGGTCAGACAACTACCCTGGTCCAAGCTGAGCTCCCTCTCCCTGCACAATCGGGTGCTGACTACATAAACCCCGGGTAAGGGTATGGTTGATTCTCCACACCACCTGCTGCAACCTGCCCAAATGATAGTGCCATTTCCCCGAGGCTCACAGCCCTGTACCACCTTCCGCAGGACTCAGGAGAGGGTAAAAAAGCCTGGCTGATTGTGGGGGATGGAAATGATCCTTGCAAGAGTAACAAGAGCCCCTCATATTTTTATGGCACTTTACAGTTTACAAAGCCCTTTCACCTTCATTAACATGATGCGTTTAGCAATTTGCAGAAGCACTTAAGATGATCTCCATCACGAGATGAAGCAGTCAAGCCCAAAGAAGGAAAGCCACTTGAAGGAGGTCACACAGAACCTAGATCTGCTCCTTGTTCCCCTCTGCTCTCCAGCTCCAGAAACCCTGCAGCTGCCAGGTCCTGAGGGTGGGGTCTTGGGCCGGGGGTGCCTACAGCCACCCTCAGTTCAATGCCAAGACAAGGTGCTGCCCCTCTCAGCCCAGTAAACTGAGCTGTGAACTGGCATCGGAGGACAAGCTGGCTTGGTCCTTGTGGGGAAGGAGAAAAGGGGCAGAGAGCCAGGAGATCTTAGACATTGAGCCTGAACCTGAATGCACAATGGGGCTACTTCGCAGGGAAGTCAGATGTGTGTTAGCCATGCAGCACTGAGCAGTATGGGGTCTGGGAGAGCAGCCGAGAGCTGGCAGAGCTGAGTACGCCAGAGCCTGTCTCCGAGCACACAGCACAGTGGCAAGGCACTTAATCTGTGCCAGGCCTGATGCTAAGGGGTAAAGGTTTGGGGAGAAAGGGGACCAGATCCCTGTCTTTCATGAGCTCCTGGTCCAGTGGCAGAGAAAGAGGAGCATATACATTACCATAAAGCTTGTAATAAATACTCTTATTACCATAAAGCTTGTAATAAACACTCTAAGACAGAAGCAAGGTAATGTGGGAAAACAGCAGTGGCTGATTCCAACCAGGGTGGAAACCAGGAGAGACTCCACAGAAGAGGGAGTTGGGGGTTGGCTCATATCAGCTGTGTCTTGAAGGAATGAGAAGTGGACAGGCAGAGTGAACCCCCTGCTGTCTCCTGTGCCCCCTAGTGCCCACACTACAGGCCCCGGCCACGCAGGCTCCCAGTCTGCAGAGTCTGGCTCCTCCGAGGTATGCATGCGTGGGCGCAGAGTTGCTATTTAAAGTTCTGATAGGGCGGGTTACCAGAAAGGGATCCGGCCCTCTTCCCACCACCCGTGAATCCCCTGCAACCCGATCACACCTCTGGACAGAGAAGGAAAGAGTAACACATGCCAAATACCCAGACCGGGGTGTCTTGCAAGGAGCTCAGCGAGCATAGGATGGGGGTTTTACTGCCAGAGCTCCCCTCAGTCTTACTTCAGATCTCATGGGCTGGAGCCCGAGAAATCTCTGCTGCCTACTCCACCCCAGGCAGGCAGTGGACCCAGAGACCCCTGAGGGCAGGTACCAGATCCATCCTGCCCACTGCACAGAGACTGACCAAAGGAGGCACTCAAGTATCTGTCACATAAATGTCATTTATTTAAATGAACAAGACAGAACAACTCATGTCTTACAGGTATTTCACTTCCAAACCCTTTTGTCTTTCTCTCTGGACATGCTCCGCCCAGCAATATCAAAAAACTACAGCAGACAAATGCTAGCTTCTGGGATGGACGGAAAAACAAGAGGGCAAAGAGGCTCAGAAACTGCCGGGCCTCCTGGGACCAGTGTGGAAATACTAAGCTTTGAAAGATGCTACTAGGGGCGGATCCACCAGGGTCTGTTTGGGTCCTTTGCAGGCTAGCCTGTTGCCATGGCCCATGGTTGCTTTTCTCTTCACCTGTCCTGAGCCAACCTGTCCTAATCAACACTAATCTCCAATCTACTCCTCCAGCTGTAGGACATCCCTCCCACAGTTCACTTGGCATAAGGGACGGACTGCACTTTGAGAATCACATGCTGAGAACTAGATGAGGAAGGTTGGTCTTAATATTACCACCTGTGTCGTAGAAGACCCAAAACAGAGAGGGCAACTGATATGTCAAGACCACAGAGCAGGCCGGGTGCACCGGCTCAAGCCTATAATCCTAGCACTCTGGGAGGCTGAGCCAGGAGGATTGCTTGAAGTCTGGAGTTCAAGACCAGCCTAAGCAAGAGCAAGACCCCATCTCTACTAAAAATAGAAAAATTAGCCAGGTGCAGTGGCATGCGCTTGTAGTCCCAGCTACTCGGGAGGCTGAGGCAGGAGGATCACTTGAGCCCAGTAGTTGATGACACTACCGCATTCTAGCCAGGGTGACAGAGTGAGACCCTGTCTCAAAAAACCAAAACAAAACAAAACAACCACACAGCAAGTCAGAGGCCCAGCTGGGAAGGGAATTCAAGGCTCTTTCTAACAGACCATCCAGGTGGGGCTGGAGATGGGAAGGGACAACCATCAAACAACCCAGGGCTTCTTCCCTGGTCAATGATGTTTGCCTGCCCCCTCTTTTTGAATACTGAACCACTGGAGTTACTTCACTGCACCCTTTGCCTCCTCGGTTGGAACTGGCTCTTTTTATTAAATAGGTAGGCCCATTTCATCTCTGTGCCATTCTGACCCTGTTTCAAGGCTACAGATAGGCAGCAGTGCCATCCAAACCATGGGATCCTAAGTACTTCTCACACTCAAACACTCACGCTTCCAGGGCGGCTACAGCCACCCTAACATTCATTCATTCAATTAACCAAGCAAGCAACATTTACTGAGTATCTACTGGGTGCTAGGACCAGGGACCACTAAGAACTCATAGTCTGGTAGGGGAGATACATTTCAACTACAATATAGTGTGGTGGGTATTATGCTAAGGGTAACCCAGGAGCCGGAAAGAGATATTTCTTTTAGAAAGCTCTGTAAGGGCAGGGACCATGTCTGTCTTGCTCACTGATGCATTTCCAACATCTAGCACAGGGCCTGGAGCAACTGGGCACTCACTTAGTATTTGTTGCATAAATGGGTGGGTGAATGACTGTGAATATATTCTCAGCAGATTGGAGAAGGCTTCCTGGAGGTGAAGTGTAAGCAAGTCCTAAAGGATGAGCAACAGTTGGCCCCAAGGGGTACAGGAGGGAGAAAAAAGGTGATGAGGAAGAAGGCATCACACAGAGGAAACCCAAGGCAGAGGCCTGGAGGGAAGCAGGCCAGAATCCAGCACTCGGGTCAGATACCCAGAGTCCCTGAGATCATCCACTAGGACAGAGGAGGGCAGAGAGATGAGGCTGGAGCATGACAGATAGGGATTAAATAAGTCACAGACTCCTGCAATGCTGGCGGGGGCGGCTCTAGCCCTAGTGGCTGCCCTGGGCATGCCACGTAAGTTAGGACCTGGGCAAGGCAAGGCTCTATCACCCAGAATTGTTGTCCTTATCCACTAAACAGAGGTACCCGTTTATAACCCTGTCCCTAGTGTTTGGTGTTTTTTACTAGGTTGAACCATATAACTTGCCTTTTATGTAGATTAAAATCAATCAAATAGCAGTAGGTTTCATGTAGTTCAAACTAATACCTATCCCAAGGTTGCTATGTGGGATCTAGAAGACTTTTTAACTTGTCTGCTAGGATGGGGATGTGCTGGTGGTGACAAGTACCAAGATATATTCTGAGTCCAGACTTTTCAGAGCTCACAGTCAGATACCCAAAGTTGCTAAGATCATGGGATTGTAAGCTGCCAGGAGGGGACAAAGAGAAGATGGAAGCACATCCCCAGCATGAAGGGCAGAGGACACGCAGCAGGTGGACCGCCCCTTTCCTATTACTGCTCCTCCAGCCCCTTCCTCCTCTGCCACAAACAGTGCAGTGGTTGCGGCAGTGTCTGGGAAGGGGCTGGAGTTCACAGAAGAAGAGGCAATGCCATGCTAGGCAAAGGGTGGCTAATGATCTACACAGGGCTTGAACAAAATGCTTACTCTTCGCAAGCAGCAAGGTTGGCCTCCTGTGGAGTTCTTTACGCAAGGATAATAAAATTGATTAGTTATCCTGGGACCCCATAGGACCATAGCCACTAGAAGCAAGGATGTGGGGCTTAGCACTGGTCACATCTAGAGACAGAGACAGGACCTCAAATCATCCTGGCCCGCGTTTCCCACCATTAGTCACTCTCACACCAACTTCATGAATTTTGCATCTCTGAGTGCCCCCTGTGCAGCAGCGTGGCTTCTCCTCGCCCGCCTCACACTGACTGACTGTCCTACCTCCAGCAGACAGGTTCCTGGCTGCAGTACCCATGATCAAGGCAGGGGGGAGCAGAGAAGGGACTTTCCACCCTGAAATATTCAGCAGGTCCTGCTGCCAGCTGGTGAGCAGCCTGGGCCCTGGGGCTCTGTGGCCTGGGCCCCATCCAGGCCACTGCTGAAGCAGGAGCCCCAGTGGCCTCTCAGGAGCAGAGGTGACATCTCCACAGAGACGGCTGCCTGGCTGGGACTCCAGCTGAGAGCTGCCTTGACCAGACCTGACCCAGGCCTCATCTCCATGGCTCCCAGGAGTCCCGGGCACAAGCACCTGCCTCTCTTGCTCTATCCCTGAGGTGTCTTTATATACATCATTGCATTCAAACCCAGAACGTCCCTGTGAAACTGAGGCCACAGTGCCATGCCTCCTGGGACCCTCTATGACACTACACTATTTCTTCATGTCTTTGGGCCTCAAGTTCCCCTTTCTGGATGGAGAGATAGGGAGAATGGCACAATTATCACAGTGGAAGGAGCTGGGGGAGATCGGATCAGAGAAGAGTGAGCAGTCTGCCATGCACGTGCATGTGCGTGTGTATGCACCTGTGTGTGTATGCACATATGCGTGTGTGTGTATGCATGTGTGTGTGTGTGTTGGGGGTCAGGGGGCACCAGAAGCCGAGCTAATAGTTGGAAGCAATTGATACAGACTTCAGCTCAACGGAAGGCAGACCCTTCTCACACTTCTCTAGTATTGCGTTCCGCAACGTCCTCTGCCCGCCAAACCATTGCTCTCCAAGCACACAAAATTACTTATACTGCTCTGAACATACTATGTTTTCCTTCTCCCTCTGGCCTTCTGTTCCAGCCGCTCCTACCTAGACTATTCTCAGTCCCCTTGTTCTTCCTCTGAGTGGCTTTCTCTAGGCAGTTCTCCCTGCTCCCTTAAGCTGGGTGGGGCACCCTCCTGCATGCCTGCAGAGCTCCTTTACTTGGCCCCATCAAAGCACTGTGCATGGGGGATTCCAACTCACCCCATGGGAGGAGATGTCCCTAGGGGCCTGCTACCCTGGGACTTGCTTACAGGAGGTATAGTGGCCCCTGCTCCATGACAACAAGAAACCACAGGTCAGCCAGGCATAGCCCAAGAGCACTGAACCAAGACTCCACAGATCTGCGCCCTAGGTCCTGGCCTCTCTGATCTCCCAGGGCCTGACCTGTCCACTTGGATCACCTAGAATCCTGCAATTCAAATGCCTTTCAGGAAGTGGCTCTAGGATGACCACACATGGGAAACAGGGAAGAGCAAAAGTTCCACCTTGGATTTTTGCCCATAACCACTACCACTCTCTCCTCCTGGTCAGAGAGGCCACTTGCAAAGCACACTCCTCAGTGACTGATGGAGGCCACAGCTAGGACTTTTTTGAGGGTACTGATCCCATGTCCTAGAACATACTGTGCTCCTCAAAAACTGTGACTATCCTTTAGGCCCAGGTTCACTAGGTGGCAAGTCATAAAGTCAGGGATGAAGTTTAGTTGTCACTGAGCTCAGCCACGCCATAAGGAGAAAATAAGGCCCAAAGGAAGTGAAGAACTCAAAGATCCTATATTTACATTCTGTGGCCTGTAGTTCTGGGTTGGAATAAGGGACAAAAGGGGTTGAGTCAAGTGTCCCTCAGTTTTATTTTCCCCTTTGGATCCCATCATGGCACTGACCATGCCTCCTTCTCTAAGGCCAGCCAACAGGGAGCACCCTCGGGCACACCCTGACACAGAGTGACTCCGAGCTCTGACCATGTACAGAACCCAACCTTAGCTACACAGGAGTAAGAGCTCTGATGTGCCTCAAATTCCACTCCCCAGCAGAGTGGTCAGACAGCATGAGAGATGGAGGTTAGAGTCTCCCAAGCCAGGGAAATTAATCCCAAATCAGTGTGAGAGGGAACATTTCCATCTCCAGAGCAGAGAGGACCCTCTATTGTTTTTGTGACTGTCCAATATCCATTTCCCTTCCTGGGGAACTACTCTTATGCCATGCAGTTCAAGTGGGCCCAGCTCCCCTCCTGGGTCCAAGAGCAGGCTGGTTACCCAGCCAATAAGAACCACACCTGGGACATCCCCTGCAATCACTGAGAATAAATTATGTTATTTTCCCCTGGGCTGCCCAGACAGCAGGATGGAAGCCTGGAGCTGCGGTGGCTAGCATGCCAAGGCAAGGAAGATCCTCCCCAAGAATGAAGCCACCAGAGGAAGCCCAGCTCACAGGGACAAATCCCAACACTATCACTTGGGCCTGTGGATCCAACCAGACCTGAAGTCTTGGGCTTCTCAGTGAAGTGAGCCAATACGCACCCTTAGGATATTATGTGTTGTCACTGGTGACCTGCACCTGAAGAGCTATGACTTGTAACAGGAGCAAATAAAGCCTAAGAACCTTTCCTGCTCCTTCAAGCTGAAGGTACCAGGGGTCTCTACAGCAGGACTAGCGACTCCAGGGGGATCCCAGGCCCAGAGAAGGCAGAGTACAACCTTCAGCAAGGAGAGGCCCCTTACCTGTGCTGGTTTGGCCATGGTCTCAGGTTCTGCAGCAGAATCCACTGTGGAGAAGGAAAAGACCCGTGAGAATCCCCCACACTCTGCTCCCCTCCATGTTTTCCCCCCAAATTTCCTCACCCTGCAGATTTCCAGCTGCCTCTAGCCCTTCAGCTTAAATCACACCCAAAGACCTGGCTCGGGGCCAGGCATATTTTTTCCAAGGACAATGGATAGGTTAGATGGTGTCCAGACATTCACACACTTGGAACAGAGAGGGAGGGAGGGCATGACCTCTGACCCGCAACTGACTGCTTGACTCCAGGCTCTGCTGGGTACTTGTCCCAACAGTGTCTGTCTTAATCCTCAGAGCAATCCTTCCAGGCATCAGATTCTCCTTTTTTATAGAGAAGGAAACTGAGGCTGGGGTATCACAATATATAATCCAAGGTCACAGAGCTTAGAACTGAATTCAACAATTTCCAGGTTCCTGAGTCCATACTCTCTGCACCACGTGTGCCCTCTTCCCAAGTCAACAAGAATGGCTTCAGAACCCAGGGCTTGCAGGTCTGCAGCTGAGACTCAGGGCTTCCCCGCCACCTGCTGCACCATCTGAAGGGTTATCCTTCCTGTACAAGTCAGTAATCATTTATTCTGCATCTATTCTGAGCTAGGCACTGCTCTAGGAATTGGGGATACAGAAGTATGAAAGAGATTTTTAAAACTCTGCTTTTCTGGAGCTTCTGCTAGGGTAGAATAACAAATGTATGTATCAGACTGAGATAAGAACTAAGGGGAACAGACAAAGCTTGGTCAGGAGAGTGACAAAGGGTGTGGTCCCAAGTAGAGGGGTCAGAGGGTCTCACAAACACCTGGGGGCAGTGCGAGTGAGGAACCACCACAGAGCTCAGTGAGGCTGATGTGGTGACAGGGAATGGAGGAAGGGGCTGCGAGGATATAGAGTCGGGGTCAGTGCCTGAGGCCACTGTAAAGACTGGATTTTTCTCTGGTGGGACAAGGCCATTGCGGGGGATTTGAACACACAGGACACATGATCTCATTGAAAATGGATAAGGAATAGGAGGAGGAGGCGTCAGGAGACAGTGAAGGAATAAGGTATAGTACCTAAAAACAAGTGCAAAAAAGGGATGTAACTGACTTGGAAAGGGGAGGAGAAGGCGGTGGGAGCTGGGCTCATGAGCACTCTCGGCAGGAAGGCAGTAGAGGAAAGTTAAACAATCTTCTTAGGATAAGGAGAGCAGAAACAAAGGACCACTGCTTTCTATTTTAAGCAGGCCTGCACAATTGGATCTCTCTTGACTAAGACTATGTATTGCTTTTATCTCTTTTTTCTTTCTTTTTTTTTTTTTAAGACAGAGTCTCGCTCTGTCCCACTGGCTAGAGTGCAGTGGCGTGATCACAGCTCACTGCAACTTCCAACTCCTGGGCTCAAGTGATCCTCCTGCCTCAGCCTCCTGCTCAGCCTCCCAAGTACCTGGGACTACAGGTATGAGCAACCATGTCTGGCTAATTTTTTCTATTTTTAGTAGAGACGGGGTCTCTCTAGTGCTGAGGTTGGTCTTGGACTATTGACCTCAAGTGATCCTCCCGCCTCGGCCTCCCAGAGTGCTAGGATTACAGGTGTGAGCCACCATGCCCAGCCTATGTATTGCTTTTATTTTTTTTTAATTGTTAATTAAACATTTGTTTAATTTTTATTATAGCTATCATAGATGATTGCATTTTTATATGTTATAAGTACACTTGACAGTACATCAGGGCCTCTTGTATTATCAATGTGTACAGTACATATCTGCTCCAAAGAACTTAGAATATAACTTTATTGTATCATGTGGAGGCTTATATTTGAGTCTTTTAATTTATAAAATTTTAGTCATATATATGCTTTATTTGATTCTGAAATCTTGGTCAGGAATTCAAATTATAATGTTAGGATCAATCCTAAAATTACAAAAATATGGAACGCTTCACGGATTTGCTTGTTATCCTTGCGCAGGGGCCATACTAATCTTCTCTGTATCGTTCCAATTTTAGTATATGTGCTGCCCAAGCGAGCACTGTATTGCTTTTAAAAAGGAAAAAAACTCAATCGGGCTTACCCAGCAAGACCCTACAGGGAACAGAACTAGAAGAGAGGGTAGAAACTACAGAAATGTTCCAGCTCAATGCTTTCCAGTTCTCCACATATTCCCCACTCCCCCCAAACTTATGGGAAATCTGGGAGAAACCAGCCCCTGACCTAAGTCCATAATCTGCCCTCACTTTGGTGATACTAGAGTCAGTGTGACGCAGTGGGGAGACATAGGTTTTGGAGTCAGACAGACCTGGGTTCAAATGCTGGGTTCACGTAGTTATTAACTACGTGATCATGGGCTTATTGCTCATTTTCTGAGTTCAAGGTTATTTCAAGCACAAAATTGGGGCTCTCCTTTTCCTGCCTTGTAGGGTTGTTGGGGGTTCAGACATAAGTTAAGTCAAGGGCAGAGCATAACAGGCCAGGCATGAGGTACGTTCTCAGTAGATGGTGGCATTCACTGTACAGGTAGGTGGGAAGTTGAGGACAGGGGCTTTGTAGTGTTTGCCCATATATTCCCACTGCCTGATTATGAGCCCCCCAAACTGCAGTCAGCAAAGGACAGACAGATGGGGCTGGGAGTGAAGGGCAGAGGATAGATCTGCCTGCAAAAGCAGCACAGCTCAGCTCAGCTTGAGGAAACCCTGTTGTTTCCTTGGCAACGAGGGGCCCCTTGATACAAATGTGCAGCTCTCACCAGGAAATGGGAACTGCACCCCCCTCCCAGAGCGTGTGTCGGAGGGAGGGACCACACATCTACCCAAGATCAGGCTGGAGGCCAGCTCTGGGTTTCCCCAGGCCTGGGAGATGGTAGGTGCAGGGGGAGAGGGAACCCCAAGGTTAGCAGAAACAAGGACTGAATGAAGCCCAGGAAGTCAGTTGACACAGGGGAAGGAGGGCCGAGGCCTGTCACCTGCACCTCCAGCCTTGAGGCATTTTCTTTTGGCCTTGTTACTGGAAACTTCAGCTGCTGGCTGCAGCCCAGGCCCATCTGGACAAGAGCCCCTTCCCAAGGAAAGAAGGCTCGAAGGAGGGGCTTCCAAGCCTTTGGGAAAATACTCTCAGCTCTGAGAGTAGTTTCTGTAAAAGCAAGATCCTTCCAGAACTTGCAGATTACAGTCCAAAGGGCCAATCTCCCTGCTGATTCCAACTGCCTCTCCTCTGAGGGTTCAGGGAAGCTCTGGAGCTAATCCTAGATGGGCTGTTTACCCTGGCGCATCTCAAAGAGGGCCTCTGGTCCCTTCCAGAGCAACCCAGACCACATCACCCAAATTGGATGAATGCTTTATATGCAATGTTTCAGAATCCCAGAAGGGCCCTTAGCAACCCACTACTCCAAGCCTCTCATTTTCTAGATGGGGTAAAGCCATCTCAGGGAGAGAAAGTGACTTGCCAGGGCCCAGGCAGCAGCCAACATCTCTGCCTCATAGGCTCCGGTCATAAGAAGCCCCCACCCAGCTGCAGGCCCTGCCTGCAATGGGATATCAGGAAGAGGCCAATGAATGAGACTCAGGTTCTGGTTCCCAGTCTGCCCCTATGTAACTTCAGACAAGCCAGGTTCCCTCTCTGGGCCTTAGTTTCTTCATCTACAAAATGGGGACAATATATCACTCCCTCTTTGGGAAGATCCAGAGCAGATGAGGTTTTTATAGATTTCAGCCAGGGATTTTCACAGCAGACTATCAGTCCTAGGAGGGTTATCCCCCAGGCTACAGAATTCCACCCCATCTCTATCTGCCGAAATGCAACTTCCATCATCTTGGCTGAAAAGTTGTTCACAACTGGCAAACATGGCCCCTCCAGACCTATGCCTCTCCCTCCCAGGAACACTGAATCTCTGGATGAGCTTCAGTGAGGGCTCATCACAACCGATGATTCCAGAAATCCATTCAAGGGTAGAGTCACCTGGATGGCTCTGTGTAGACACCCCCTGCCTCAGTTCTTTGGCCTGTAATCAATCATATTTCCTTCCTTCCCCTTTGGGAGCTCCCGGCTGACTCTAGGAGGAACAGCTCACCCCTGCCCAACCAGAGAGAGCTGGACAGGGCAAGTGTCTTGTCCAAGTCACGTGAAGGCACAGGCTTTGCGGCACAGTTGTCCCCCAGTAGTTTGTGATTTAGATATATTACTCAAACTGATTCTCAATTTCCATACCTGCAAAATGCATATAGAAATACCTACAGGTACTGAGAAATAAATGAAACAACAGATGAAAAGCACTTAGCCCAGTGCCTGGCACATAGTAAAGGCTCAGTAAATGGCAGATTTTATTATGATAAACCCAAACATTTACAAAGGAGGCAGTGTGGCATTGTAATAAACACAGGCTTTGAGGTTGAGGCTGGAGTTCAAATTCTGACACTGCAAATTCCTAGCTTAGGACCTTGGGTGAGTTGTGTAATTTCTCTCTGCCTTAGTTTCTTCATCTCTGAAATGACAATGTCGTAAGATTTTTGTGAAAATTCAATGAAGTAAGGCAGGTAAAATACTTAGCATGGTCAGGTACAGATTAAATGTTTAATAAATAAATGGTGTTTCTGTTACCACAGTCGCAATTATTAGAGCAGTGGCCTCCAAAGTGGGGTACTGGGTACGACAATCCACTGGGATGCAGGACGAGAATATTACAACTTTCTGAACATTTTTATCTTGTCCTATCATGTTCCGTTTTTGGTGATTGTTATACACATACAAAGTTAAAGACACGTATTAGGGGTTTAGGCTGAGAGTTTGGATTCAGCGGAAGCAGGGGCGGGGGCGGGGGGTGGAGCGTGCCAGAAAGAACAGTAACACCAGCAGAAGAAAAAGCATTTCTGTTCTCAAAAGGTAGCCTGTGGCTTTGGAGGAATAGGGTACGCTTTTGGGGGTAGGAAGGAGATGTTGAGTGTAAGGGGGTGAAACCAGGCATGAGGGGAGGGTGACTTAAGAAAAATCAAGAAATAACCTGGAACATCACACAAACAAAATCACCCATACCTGTCTCTGTAGCCTGAGGGCTACACTTGAGCCCTGTCACTCCTTTGCTCCCAAGTGTCCAACGCTGCCCGTCAATGCCACCTCCTTGGCTCAGCATTCAGGCCCTTAGTTATCTTTCCTGACCTCTCTGCTCTCACTCCCTCCTCTTCACCCTCTCCCCTGCTGCACCAGGAATGCCTTCCGCCAGCATTTTTTATCCAGTCTTCTAGAATCTAGACCAGTGCTTCTCAGTTCTGGCTCCATTAACAAATAAACCTGGGAGTTTTTCAAAATTACCAAAGCATAAGGTCAACCCCTAGAGATTCTGACTCAACTGTTCTGGGGTGAGTCCTGGGCTTTCGTAATTTCTAAAAACTTTCCTAGGTGATTCTAATGCACAACCAAAGAGGCTGAGAACCACTGTTCTCTGCTGAATTCAAATGCCACCTCTTCTAAGAAGCCAGGAGGGATTTCTCCCTCCTCTGAATCCCCGCAGTGCTCTGAAACCACCTGCATGTGACTGGCTTTGGTCAACCATAACAGATTTATCATTGCTCCATTAGATGGAGGCTGCTAGCCTCCAAGGCAGGGTTGGGGAACCTGCGGCCTCAAGTCCACATGTGGCCCTCTGGATCCCCAAGTGCAGCCCCTCAACCAAATCCAAACGTCACAGAACAAATTCCTTTATTAAAAGGATTTGTTCTGGGGAAAGTGGTCAGGTGGTGGGTGTTCCCCCTGCCCCCCTTAAAAAAATTTTAAAAAAAGGATTTGTTCTGTAAAATTTGTCAAAAGGCCTCACTCAAGGATCCAGAAGACCACATGTGGCCCCAAGGTATTGCAGGAAAAAATCTGCTTCAAAGGAAAACCCTATCAGAGGCAAGGGACCTACAGCCTTCGGGCCACATGTGGCCCTCTGGATCCTTGAGTGCAGCCTTTTGACTGAATCCAAATTTTACAGAACAAATCCTTTTAATAAATGGATTTGTTCTGTGAAGTTTGGATTCAGTCGCGAGGTCACACTTGGGGATCTGGAGGTCCACATGTGGACTTGAGGCTGCAGGTTCCCCACCCCTGAGCGGCAGGATCTGACTCTAGTCTTTCAAGTTTGAACTATTTTACAGCTCAGTAAATTGCAGATAATTGATAGTAACACATAGTAATTCTAATACATGCTCCTTCTGTGCTATCTGGTAAAGGTCCAATTGACTTCCTGCCCCTCAGGTGGAAAAACCAGTTTTGCCTCTAATTGCATATTCCTTTCAATATAAAGGTGTCTACTGATTTTCTTTTGAGCTGGTTATAACATCTGCCTGGTGTGGTCATTGATTAATGAGTAAAATAAAATCTTTAGCACATGTTCATTTTTACACTGTGTGAGTTATGATTCTACCCTTTTTTGAAAATTATTGAGTGTGCCTCTTTGCTGCACCCCCTACCACAGGGCATGGCTCTTAAGAATTGCTGGGTAAATGCATCAAGTGGCTTTCATGCTTTCTTTAGTGACCTCCTTGAAAAATCACACAATAAATGGAACCATCTAGCCTCGTGGGTTTCAAACTGTGCTTTATTCCTCATTCTACGGCCAGGAGAGGAACTACAGAGGTTAGGTAATTTGCTCAATGTCATTAAAAAAAAAAAAAAAATCAATTAAGCAGGGACTCACTTTTCAAAAAATATTTACTGAGCAGCTCCTGCAAACTAGGCCCGCTGATAGGAGTTGGAGGTAGAATAGAAAACGAGACAACCGAGGCTCCTGCCCCCACACAGCTGGCAGTCTAATATAGCACTCTACAAAATTTTTTTGATCCTACATACAACCAGGAACAGAAAAATATTCAGCATTTATCATGACAAAGAGAAATAAACTTTCTTTCCCCGACCATATCCTGCATAGGAAATACACTTTTTAAACATGACATCAAAAGTATACATAATAAGGGCCGGGGCGTGGTGGCTCACGCCTGTAATCCTAGCACTCTGGGAGGCCGAGGCGGGAGGATCGCTTAAGCTCAAGAGTTCAAGACCAGCCTGAGCAAGAGCGAGACCCCGTCTCTATAAAAAAAAAAAAGAAAAAAAAAAGTATACATAATAAGAGGTATAACTGTTTCTTCCTATACCCCAGAAGATCATCTTCAGTGCCTCCCAAGGTGTGTTCACCCCACTTTGGAAGCCCCTGGCCTATAAAATCTAGATCCTTCCTTCTTTCCCCTTTCCTGATGGCTTCTTCTTCAGCCCATGGGCAGACACCCAGGACCAGCTCCATAGCCCTCTGGGAGCCTCGACTCTGATGAAGCCAGGGTAAATGCCATCCCTGGCTCAGTGCCTGGGCACACCCCCCCAGCTCAAGGCACTCGGGTTTCTTAGAGAGCAGTGTCTTTCCCTCTCCTGACGCAGAATCACTGATCCTATGCTGGACAAGGCCCCATAAGATCACCTGTCTGCCCCAGAATTGGAACTGGTCTGGCCTGGGTTTGAATCCCAGCTCAGGTCACTTTTGTGAGAGGCAGCAAAATGTAGTGTCTCACAGTACAGAGGCTGGAGCCAGACTGCCTTAGACTGAATCCTGAGGGTGCTGTTTAGTAGCTGTGTGGCCTTGGGCAAGGATTTAACCTCTCTGTGCCTGTTTCATATGAAAAATGGGGATAACAATAATACCTACCTCATAGGACTTATGGTGAGGATGAAAAGAATTAAGACAAGTCTAGTGCTTAGAAGAGGACCTGACACAAAGGAAGCACTATACTGTATAAGTGTTTACAATTACTATTTCTTCCTTAAACTCTTGAGGGCTGAAGTTACCACATCTGCAAAATGGGCATAATAACAGCATCTAACATAGCAAGCATTCAGCTAGGGCCTGGTAAGTTGTAAGGGTTCAGTAGATAATAGTGGTTACTGTTTTATTGTTATTATTTAAGGAGCACCAAGATACTCTTTTTACACAAGAGGAACCTGAGGCTCAGGTGGCCTGCCTTCTCATGCACCATACCCTTCTGATATTACACCAGCAGCACTTGCTTCTCTGTTTACAGCACTCTACAGTTTACAGGGCACTTTCATATCTGCCATCTTATAACCTCAAGAAGGTGTCAATCTCACCTTTATTTTACAGCTGGGGGAATCTGAGGCTCAAGGAACCCGTGGACAGTCATTTCTCCATAGTCAGTCTCTGTGGGGGCTTCTAAACCCCAAGAGGAAAGGGAAAGCGGCTGGATTCCCAGCAAAGTTTAGAAACATAAAGACCACCCCCTACTTCCTTTCCTTTATTGGCAGGGGGAGAAGAGGGCCATGCCTGCTCAGGAATCACAGTAGAGACCACATCCTGTGCTTTGTCCCCTCCCAGGAAGTATCTTGGAGAGGGTGGGTGGGGGAAGGCTGGTGACTCCACTGAGCCTCCCCAGAAAGTCCTAGAATGGTACAGCAAGAAGAGCCATCCAGATCCAACCTATTTTACCAGCTGGGTGCCTTGGACACATGCCTCTTCCCTCTAGGGAGGAAGGAACTAAGGCCCAGAGGGGTAGTAGGTATGCCTGGGACACCTACCTGGTTAGGGGCAGGGCAGAGGCTGGGACTAGGGCTGGGGCTGGAGCCTGGTGGCCCAGGGCTCCCTCTGGGTGCTGCAGTGCAGATGTTCTAGACATTGGCAGCTACCCAGCACTGCAGTCTCCCCCACCTCATCCTAGGAAATCAGCCCCACGAGGCCAGGCCCTGGGCTTCTCCGGGCAGCCCCCTCATCTGCACATGCACATCCAATTCTGCCCCAGCAACAGCTGTGGCCCTTACCTAGAAACCACAAATATTTTCTGTATCCCAGCAGAGGTACTCTTGGGAACAAAGGGTAGACGGCAAAGAAAAATGGATGAGTGACTGTCACAGCTGCAGAGGGGGATGAAAGCGTTTGCCTCCTGCCCTCCTCAGCCCCACCCAACTCCCAGAATCCTAAATCTTAGAACAGCGGAATCATAGAACACCCGCACCGGAAGTGGCAGCCAGTTTAGCAGACTTTGCTACAGGCGGGCAACAAAGGCCCAGAGAGGAAAGGGCTTGCTCAAGAACCCCCAGCACACCTAGATTGGACGGACCCCAGCTTTCCACTGACCCCCAGGCCAGTACCTTCTGCACGGCTCAGGGCCTGCCAGCTAGAAGGTCAGGGTCCACAGGGCTGAAACTGGGGCGGTCATTCACTGCACCTCGAAGGGCTAAGCAGGTCAGGATATCCTATCTGGGTCAGTGTGACCAGCAATTTAAGGTGTGTTTTGGGCAAGGGGGGAAGGAATAGCAGAGGAAAAGCAGCAGATTCTTGGGGGAAACCAGGCCTTTCACAAACCCGGGAGCCATATGCCCAAATTTGGAATTGTCAGGAAAGACCCACCAGAGTTTACAGAAAGAGGGGAAGGGAGGAAGCAGTGGCCAGACTAGTCCTCCCAAAGGACCCCCTTCCCCTTCCCCTTGTAGGGCCTTCAAGGGTTGGGCGAGGCTTCCTAAACCTATAATCAAGGTGCTCAAACCTATAATCGTTCTCTCCAGCTGACAAATAAATACATTTTCACAGCAGCCATTGTTTCCTCTGAAACAGGCTGAGTTTATCAGCTCTGGACTTGGAGAAGGAAATCGAGGCTCAGAGAGGGAAAGCAACTGGCTCAAGGTCACACTGCAAATTGTTGGCAGAGCTGGGATTCGGACTCAGGGTATTTCACTCCCATGCTAGTATCTGGGGAGTCATATAAAGCCCCCAAGCTTTGGGAAGGCCTGTGCTTAGGGGAAGCAGAAAGAGCCCTCGGAGCCCAGTTGGGAGACTCCTTCACCAGCAAATAGTGGCCCAAAGAGGGAAGGGGGTCCATGGGGCCCTCAGGTACCGACAGCTGATCCTTCACCTGTTTGCACGCAGACAGCCCTCCCCAGAGCACCGCACATAAGCCATTTTATATGCAGCTGGAGGGTCCGACTCTTCAGTCTTTGCCTTCAGCCACACCCTTCCCTGCGGGTCCTTAGACACGCGTCCAGCTGCCCCCAACCCGGGCCTTCAAAGTCTCTTCAACTCCCCAAGTTAAAGCCCGCAGCACCAGCAGCCCGCCCTGCCCCAGCTCCGCCGCCCTCAGCCCTGGACCACACCCTCTGCAGAACCGGGGCTCCCCTCCGCTCCCCTCCCCCCTCCAGGGCGCCCTCCTCCTGCGCTCCTCCGCCTCGGCCCTAGATTTGCTCCACTGCACTCCCCTAGACACACCCAGCCGCGACACTCTCGGGTTACCGCGCCCTCCAGTTCCCGCTCCTGGCAGGGGGCATAGATCAGCCAGTGACTGGGCGCTTATTGATCGTACTCTCGTCCTTGCACCCCCAGGAGGGGGGTGCCGTAGAGCGACTACCCTCTCCGGGATCAACTCACTCACCGCGCGGCGGAGGCCTCTTGTCGGGGACAGACGCGCGGACACGGAGCTCGCTGGGTCGGAGCCCGTTAGCAGAGCAGCAGCCGCAGGGCAGGGGCGGGCCGGAGGACAGCCGGCGGCTCCCGGCCGCACACGTGGCGCGCAGGAGCCAATCCGGCTCGCCTGCCTCCCCCCTCCATCCTCCAACCCCCTCCACCCCCACCCTTCAAGTTCCTTTGCTCTTGGAATCTTAGAATGTCACCAGCCGGAGGGGCCCCGCCAGGAGAACCACGTCAGTTCTCAGACCCCAGACCTGAGACTGAGAGAGGGTAGGGGGATTTGGCCAAGGCCACTCGGGGCGAGAAGTCAGGGCTCCTGACTCGCAGTGCTGGACACATTCCCCCAAATTCCTACAACTCGCCAAAGCTTTGTAGAGAAACAGAAAATTGAGGCTTGCTAGAGGCCCAGCACTTTATCTGCTGATCGATCGGATTCCATGGCTCAACAGCCCTGTCGGGTTGGTGACGTTTATCCACTTTCCAGAGAAGGAGAGCTCAGAGAAGGCCAGTTCCTTGACCAAGGTCGCACAGCTAGTAGGTTGTGGAGCCCGGATTTGAACTTGGGCCAGTTCTGTAAAATTTGGATTCAGTCAAAAGGCTGCACTCAAGGATCCAGAAGGTCACATGTGGCCCCAAGGCTGCAGGTTCCCCACCCTTGGGCTCTGGGGGGTGCATAGTCCAGGTGGAAGGCAGACAAGGAGACCAGCAGTTGTAATCCATGGCTGTGGGTAAAACGCCAGAACATGAAAAAATGATAAACTCTTTGGAAATCCAGAGAAACAGAATTTTTGGCTGCCCCTCCCTGGTGGGATTTGTAAAGACTTCCTGGAGGAGGTGAAGCTGTGGTAAAGGTCAGTTCCTTCCATTTGCTGCCTCCCTCAGAAATCCTGCCATGAGGAAAGACGGTCCAGCTTTAACCATGGGCTGCCAGCTCAGCTCCTGAGTCTCCACGGGCGAGACACAGAACTGCCCTGATTTTCAGTTTGATCATCTGAAAGATGGGGATAACCAAAGCATCTTCAAAGGGTTGGCCTCAGAATATGTCTCTAGTTCAGAGACCTCTAAGCCTCTAACAAGGAAATCTGGTTGGAAAATATGTTCTTCCACTTTTTCATTTCCCTAAGAAATATTTATTGAGCACCTGCTGCGTGCCGTGCACTGAGCTGGGAGACCTGAGTGAGCAAGTGGGAGTGGGCCCCTGATCTGCCTTCACGGAGCTTCTACTTTCAGGGAAGATAGGTGGTTGGACTGTTGTTGCAGTGAAGTCTAGAGTGTTGCAGTATTGAAACTACGGAGGGCTGTGATGGCCCAGAGCAGATGGACTCAGCCTAACCTAGGCCTCTGAGTGAAAGCCATGTTAAATTGCAACCAGAAAGCTAAGTGGGCTCTAGTGGGAGACTAAGAAATTAAAATAATCATAAGATGAGATCTGCTATCAGTCAAAGCAACTGTCTCAGAGATCGAATAGGAAGGAGCTGGACCCAGTCTGGTCTCCTTAACCATCATAACAGTAGCTGCATTTATTGAGCATTTTTTGTGAGCCAAGCACTATTGTAAGCACTTTCCTTGCCATGTCACATTTAATCCTCACAATCCATTTCATAAATATTTATCCGGCACCTACTATGTGCCAGGCACTATTTTAGGAGCTTTATCAACAAACAAAACAAAGATCTCTGCCCGCCCCCCTCCCCCGTGGAGTCTGCGTTCCAGCAGAGGGGAAATAAATAGACACACAATAAGTCAATAGGACAGTGTATTAGTAGGTGGCAAGTGCAGTGGACAAAAAGAGTAAAAAGTAGATGAAGAGTCCCCGAGTGGCAGGCAAAGTTGCAGTATTATATTTTGTAGGGTGTTTGGCAGAGGCTTCAATGAGAGAGTGATATTTGACCAAAGACGCAGAGGAGATGAGGAAGTTAGCAGAACTGAACAGATATCTGTGGAAAGTGTGTTCCAGGCAAAGGAAACTGCTGGAGCAAATGCCCGGTAGCAGGAGCAGGTGTGGCATGTCCAGGGAACAGCAAGGGGGGCCAGTGTGGCTGGAGCAGAGTGAGAGAGAGAGCGAGAGAGCAGGAGAGGAGAGATAAGGAGGGACCAAGTCATGTGGGGCCTCAGGGGCCCTTGTAGGGACTTTGTCTTTTACTCTGAGTCATTTGGGGGGCCATTGCAGGGTGTTGAGCAAATGAAGGACGTGACTTTTGGCGGGGAGTGAAATCCACATAACATAAAATTAACCATTTTAAAGTGAACAATTGAGTGGCATTTAGTACATTCACAGTGTTGTGCAACCACTGCCTGTGTCTAGTTCCAAAACATTGTCTTCACTGCAAAGGTAAACCCCATACCCATTAAGCATTCACTTCCCACTTCCCCTTACCCCTAGTCCCCGGCAGCCACTAATTTGCTTTCTCCCTTTATGGATTTACCTATTCTGAATGTTTCATTTAAATGGAATCATATAATATGTGGCCTTTTCTGTCTGGCTTTTATTTGGCATAATATTTTTGAAGCTCATCCACATTGTAGCATGTATCAGTACTTTGTTCCTTTTTATGGCTGAATAATATTCCATTGTATAAATATGCAATAGTTTGCTTGTCCATTCATCTGTTGATGGACAGTTGGGTTATTTCCATTTTTTGGCTATTGTGAATAGTGCTGCTAATGAACATTTGTGTACAAATACTTATTTGAATACCTGTTTTAATTCTCTCATATATTTACCTAGAAATGAAATAGCTGGGTCATATGGTAATTCTATGTTTAACTTTTTGAGGAACCACCAAACTGTTTTTCACAGTGGCTGCACCATTTTATATTCCCACCAGCAATGTACGAGATTTTCAACTTCTCTACATCCTTACCAACACTCATATATATATATATATATATATTTTTTTTTTTGAGACAGGGTCTTGCTCTGTCACTTAGACTGGAGTGCAGTGGCGTGATCATAGCTCACTGCAGCCTCAATTTCCTGGGCTCAAAGGATTCTCTTGCCTCAGCCTCCTGAGTAGCTAGGACTGTAGGCATGCACCACCACATCTGGCTGATTTTTAAAAAATTTTTTGTAGAGGTGGGGTCTTGCTATGCTGCCCAGGCTGGTCTCAAACTCCTGGCCTCAAGTGATCCTCCTGCCTTAGCTTCCCAAAGTGCTAGGCTTACCCTTGTGAGCCACCACACCCAGCCATATTTTATTTAAAAAAAATATTTGTCCTAGTCTTTATGAAATGGTATCTAATTGTGATTTTGATTTGCATTTCCCTACTGACTAGTGATGCACAGCATCTTTTCATGTGCTTCTTGGTCACGATTGATACATCTTCTTTAGAGAAATGTCTAGTCCTTTGCTCATTTTTAAATTGGGTTGTTCATCTTTTTTGTTGTTGAGTTGTATGAGTTCTTTATCTCTTCTGGATATGCCATATTTTTTAAAGGGTCACTCAAGATTCCTGGGCTGAGAATACTGAATACTGTCAAGGGAGCAAGAGTAGAAGAAAGGGCTCTGTTAGGAGGTTTTGCAGTAATCCAGGCAAGAGACGATGGTGGCTCAGCTAGATTGGTATAAATGGAGGTGGTGGAAAGTGGTTAGAGACTGGATATATTTGGAGGTTGACCGAACATGATTTCCTGAGGGATGGGATGTGAGGTGAGAAAGAGAGTCAAGAATGACTTCAAGGATCTTGGCCTGAGCCACTGGAAGGATGGAGTTACCATCAACTGAAAAGAGCAAGGCTGCAGGGGAAGCAATTTTGGGGGTAGAGGTGGGAAAATGATCAGCAGTTCAGCTTTTGACCAGTTTGTTTAAGATTTCTATTAGACATCTGAGAGATGTCAAGTAGGCAGTTGGATAGACAAGTCTGGAGTGCAGGAGACAAGATCCTCAAGGGAGAAGAGAACTAAGGACCAAGTCTGAGACACTCTTAAGAGTTGGAGAGAAGAGAAGGATCCAGCAAAGGTGACTGGGAAGGACCTTGCAGTGAGATGGGAAGAAACCACCCCAGGGGAATATAGAATGCAAGTGAAGAAAAGTGCTTCAAGGAGGAGGGAGTGATCAGTTGTGTCAAATGCTGCTTTTAGGTTAAGTAGGACAAAACCCAAGAATCCATCATTGGATTCAGCAACATGAAGGTCAACATTTCTCTTGCTGTGAAGAGCAGAGTAGGTGGGATGCTGGGGGTCAAGGCCTAATAGGAACTGGCATAAACTACTTGCTCCAGGAGGCTTGTTGTTTAGGCCAGCAAGGCAACAGGACAGTGTCTGGCAGGGGAATTGGTTTCAAAAGGAGGGTTTTTTTGGTTTGTTTTTTAGATTGAAGACACAACAATATATCTGTATGCTGATGGGAATAATCAGAGAGTGAAAAATTGATAGAGAAGAGAAAGGGGAGAATTCCTCAGTGATGTTTGGAGAGAGACTGGGATCTAGTGTACAAGTGTAGGGGCTATTCATGTTCTTAATTTGCAGTAAAAGTAACTGAAGTTCAGAGAAATTATGGCCTTTGCTCAAAGTCAGCCCAGGTGACTGAGGCAGGATTGAAAGCCAGGTTCCCTTCACTACAGAGTCCAGAACCTTAATTCCTGAGCTGCAGCAGTGAGTAGGAATAAAAGCTAATATACTGCTAATTCTCTTTGACCTGATCACCCAATTTCTGGGAATCAGTCCTAAAAAAATAATTTGAAATACATAGAAAGCTTTAGACCCAACACTGTATTTCTAAAGTGCAAAAAGGAAACAACCTAAACATCCAGGAGCTATGGATCCAGCCTTGCTTCCAGGTGGAAACAAACCCTGAAAGGAAGCAAACATGGGTGGAAGGAAGCAAATGTCAGAATGACATCATCTTTTTGGCACTGTCTTAAGCTCCTTCCTCCACGGAGTGGCCCATCCAAGTGTGTCTGTAAGGGAGATGGCGTGATGCTGTGATTTGAGCCAGAACAAGGAACTGAGATTCCAGACTTTCTCATCTCCCTTCTCTGGGCTGTAGTTTCTCTGATTACAGGAGAAAGTTCAAGATCTCCTGCATGCTGGCTGGGGAAGCTGGAAATGGCCAGATATTGCCACCTGCTGGCAAGTTCCAGTTCCGCCTCCATCAGGAGAGGGTGTGCAGTGTTGTGCCTTCCCAGAGATGGGTGTCACTTTAAGCTCACTAGAGGAAGGAAGCCCAAGGGACACTGTTCAGATGACTACCTGGAAGATCCCCTTCTTTCACAAAAGTGCCCCTTAAGGCCTCTCTCGCCTGGCATTCCTCCATAAGAGTTGAAGAATCCTTCTTTCCATGGGAGAGAAAATAAGGAATTTCTAACCACTTGGCATGAAACAGATTATTTTCTACTATGGGGTCTCAGCAACGTGAGGACACCTAGTTTTGGGTAGAAAGGTCACTCAGAGGCTAGAGAGATGAAGAAGCAGTGTGAATACCAAAGACAGGCTTAAAAATCACAGAACACCTTTCCCATGATTTTTGTTTTTCTTAGTATAAAAATAATGTGTTCATTATAGATAATCAAAAGATGAAAAAGCCATAACCCTACCATCCAAAGATAGCCTACGTTAACACTACGCTAACATATCACTCTTTTATTATACAACAATAACAGCAACAACAGTAATAATGGCAACATTTATGGAGCACTTATGCTCCACACACACTTATAGTTTTATTTGCAAAAAAATTGAAAATTATTGCAAATATTACTTTATCTTTTTTAAAATTTAATTTATTGTGAACATCTTTCTATGTGATTAAATATTCTTCAAGACATTTTAAATAACTGCCTCAAATTCCATTAAATGGTAATAGTACAATTTATTTATCTAATTCCCTGTTGTTGGACATTTAGGTTGTTTTAATTTTTTCAGCATGGCTTTGAGATTGTTTTCTAAAAACTTGAATTCCAGATAAAATAGTAATGCATAGTTTTAAGACTTTTGATAAATACTGCCAAGTTGCCCTCCACTGAGTGGAGATCATTTCACGCTCTTGCTTGCAAAGTAGAAGGGAAACCACTGATTCTTAGCATCGTTACGTATATTTCAAAAGTCAGGAAACACATTTTCATCCATTATCTCTTGAGGTAGACAGAGCAGGCATTATAATCCCACCTAAAAGACATGGAGCCTGAGACCCAGGGAGGCTCGCTTTCTTGCTCCAGATAACATAGCTATTTAGTGCCTGCACTCTGGCTGCAACTCAGGCCTCCTGACTCCTAACCCCAGACAGTTTCCTTGACCCTGTGCTGTCTCTTGGATCCCATAAACAAACTCATTGCTTTAGGTTTAAGAGCACATTTAGGTCTTCAGTAGGTGTCTTTAAAAATGGGAGTTTAAAAATGGGATCTTCCAGGTAGAGTTCCAGTTCTAGCGTTTACCTTGACCTCCAAAGGGAAAGTTCTAGGCCTGAAAGCAGTATACTTAGAAAAAGCAGGGTTACAGTGCTTTACAGCCCAGTCTTTAAATTAAAAAGAAAATAAACAAAAAAGTCCTTGGTTTCTGGTTTGACCACATTCTAGCTCAGTGATTATGAATGATTTATTTATTTTTTTGTTTGAGTTTCTGTTTTATCAGTTATAATACATAAATGAGTATTATAAAAGCATCTCTTCACAGGATTGTTGTTGGAATTCACTGATACAATGATATAAATCATTTAGGAGCAACTGGCACATAGTAATGAGAATGAATATAAGCATCGCTACTATTATTAGTTAAATGGCTAGAGTCCCGGTCTATTCATAATAAGAGGTGAGAGCTAGTTCTGGCTGGGTTCTATGACCTTGCACTTTAGTTTTGTTTGTTTCTATCTGTACAATAGCAGAGAGGGGAATGGGAGTGAATTATGATGTCTTAAGATTCCCTTTGTTCTCATGTGTGGAGACTCTGAGTCTCTCACATTCTAGATTCCATTTACTAGTTGAAGAGTCTGTGCTTGTTTTGAGGTTCTATGAGATTAAGATTCTGCGACTCTAAGATCCTCTATCTGGGATTCCAAGATTCCATGAGTCACTCAAAATTCTATTGAAAGATTCCATCTGCACAAATTATTCCCTCTGCATGGGTGAAAGTTCTTCCAAGCCTGGAAGAAGCTTGCCTGACTAGCTCTTACTAGCTCTTACTGTAGGTTTCACCTGAAATAGCCACACTTCTAGAAATTCATTCCTGATCCATCTGCCAATGCACTTTATACACCCCTTCCCATTGTCTCTCCTAGCATCCTGTTCCTTCCCATCATAACACGGGTCCCAATTGATAATTATATTTTTGTTTAATGCCTGTCTTCTTTGTGTCTCCACTACTTGGTAAAGTAGATACTCAATAAATACTAGATAAATGAAAAATAAATGAATGAATGATTCCACAATTCAAAGATTCCATAAGTGTTTATTCCCAAGATTTTCTATTCCAGACACTCCCCACTCCCTGCCCCGTCCCAGGGTTGACACCTGGGAAGCTAGTGACCTTTCCAATCTCATGGTGTTTCCTGGACTGTGGGTGTCTTGCCCCTCTGTTCCCTACCCCTACTTTATTGGTCTCTGTGGGAGTCCTTGGATTAGAAGAGAAGGCTGATCTAAGTCTCTGCTATTGAAACCAGCCTGGAGCAACTATTCATTCATTCAGCAAATATTTTTCTAGTACCCACAAAGTACCAGGAACTGTGCTAAGACACTGGGGATAAAGTATGGGTAAAGCAGACCTGGTCCCAGATTTCAGAGAGCTCACACCCTAGGAGGCTGGAGATGGTCATTCATGACATAATCACACAAATTCTCATAAAATTCTAAACTGCAGTAAGTGCTGTGGGATGGAGAGGAACAGTGTGCTCTGAGAGCATCTGACAGCCTGCAGTCTATACGCAGGACCCTGGGCTGAAGGGCACAATGGGTCATTCTCTGGGGCCTTGGACAGGGGTCCTGCATGACTGTTACCTGGGACACATGGATGCTGTCCTTGTGAAATCTCTCCCCTAGGAAACCATCAGCTAGAACTTGGGTTCAGAGTGGTGACCTGCCAAACTTCCAGCACCTCCCTTGAAATTGTTAAGCCTGTGAGGCTGGAAGGAAGCTATGCCCTCTCAGAGCCCTTCCCCTCCTTTTCAGTGGACTCATTAAAGCCCTAGAAGGCCTGAGCTCTAGGTGTCCAACACCCTCCTTCAACAGGCAGGGAAACTGAGGCCTAATGAGACGAGGCTGCACAAGCTCACACAGCAAGTGGCAAAGCGGAAACAAGAACCCAAGCCCCTCATCTCCCCGTTGTCTGCTGCTTCCCACCCCACTACGCCACCTCCCTCATTCCAAGAATGACCATTGATTTTATACAGAGGGATCCTGTTTCAACCAGAACCCTGGAGAGGTTCTATTGGCTACAAGCAATAGTTAGGATGTAGACAAAACTCTGCAGGAGAGCAAGAGACTCATGGCTACGTTTGGATGGACCTGCCCTGTGGTGGTTACTTAGGTTACAAACATGCATGAGGGAAAATACATCTGGTGACGTATCGGGGTTGAATAGCATCCTTTCTTTTAACAAACATTTTTTTCAAGGAAAATGTAGCTATCTGAGCCTTGAAATGCTAGTTTTTGCCCACTACAGCATTGTCTCCAGCTGCAAAAAACTGAAATAACCTAACTTCCCTTTGGTGAGGGAATGGATGAACTGTGGTAGAGCCAAACCGTGGAGTGCTATGTAGCGCTTAAGAAAGAATAAAGGGAGGTCTACATAGGGCACCAAAGCACATAGTTGAGTGAAAAAAAAAAAGTTTAAGAAAAATACGTACAGTGTAAAACCATTTACAAAAAATCCAACCTGGGCAACATAGTGAGATCCCATCTCTAAAAAAGTAAGAAAAGTTAGCCAGCAAGGTGCCATGCGCTGTAGTCCCAGTGACTCAGGAGGCTGAGGCAGGAGGATCACCTGAGCCTAGGAGTTCGCGCCACTGCACTCCAGCCTGGATGACAGAGCAAGACCCTGTCCCTGTCTCTAATTAAAAAAAAAGAAAGAAAGAAAGAAAGAAAAAGAAAAAAAAGAGGGAAGAAAAAATTTAAACAAAGAACTCATGAAACAATACTGTATTTTTCTATGGATACACATGTGTACATAAATGCAGAAAAAGGCCTGAAAGGACATGCACTAGGTGCTAACCTCTGAAGAAAGGGGAGAGGGTCACATGTGGGGGGTGTGAGGGAATGGGTTAGTCAAATGGAACCTAAGCTTTACCTGTATTTTTTTGAGAATGAATTTTATTTATATATTATTTGTTTAAGTTAAATTGTTTTTTAGAAATACCATCCTTTAGTGCAAGAGTCAACAAACGTTTTCTGTAATGAGCCAGACAGTAAATATTTTAGGCCCGTTGGGCCACATGGTCTCTGTCACAACCATTCCATTCTGCCGTTGTAGAAGAAAAGCAGCCATAGACAGTACGTACAAGAATGAGTGTGGCTGTGCTCCAGTAAAACTTAATTTATAGACACTGGAATTTGAATTCCATACAATTTTCACTTGTTACCAAATATTATTTTTTTCAACCATTTAAAAATGTTGGGCACGGTGGCTTGCTCCTGTAATCCCAGCTGCTCGGGAGACTGAAGTAGGAGGATCGCTTGAGCCCAGGAGTTTGAGACCAGCCTGGGCAACATAGCAAGACCCCATCTCTATTTTTAAAAATTAAAAAAATACATTTAAAAAATGTTAAAACTGTTCTTAGCTCACGGACTGTGCAAAAACAGCCAGCCAGCCAAATTTGGCCCAGATTTGGTACCCAGATTTAAGGCCAGTTCAAACCCCTCCTCCCTCCTAGCCACACTCACCTATTTTGTCCTCAAATATTCCTATCCTTCAGGCCCTTCCATGACTTTCCTGTGACCTTCAATGGCCCCTCCAACTGCCTCCCAGCCCCACCTGTCTGCCCTTGGGGACCCTTCTCTCCTGGCTGCAGGACTGTTTCTTCCTGAGCAGGATTCTGATAGCTCCATTCACCTTGGCAGAAGGAACCCAGAGAAAGGAATTTTGTTTGGAGTCCCGGAGAAGCCAGGACTTACGACTTTGATTTACCTTTGAAATCAGGCCCCCTTACTCCCGTGCCTGAGCAGGGGTCCCTGGCCACTTCCCTGCTTGCACCCTGTGGCCCCAACAGTGTGTCCCCTGCATTCCCTGCTGCCACATCTGCATCTCAGCTCCTGGTCGCTCCACCATGGACCCCAGAGCCCTCTGCTTCCTGGCCTGTAGTCTGCTCATTTGTGTCATTTCAGGTATGCATGTCTTCTTCCATATCAGCAAATCTTTTTACTCCCCTTTGATGTCTGGAGACCCCTTGTCTCTTCCTTTCCCAGAAGTGCCCTATTAACAGCATAAGGAAGGATAACAAGCACTGGAACTTGGTGTCAGGGGGCTGAGTTCTACGCTCAGCTCCTTCACTCACTGTGCCCCTTTGGCCATGTCCCATCACCTCTCTGAGCTCAGCTTCTTCATCTGTACAATGACAAGGAGGGGCTGTGTGCTCTTCCAAGCTTTTTCCAGACCTGACAGACCTCGCTGATCTGAAAGTAGGCGGCTATCATTTTAAGTCTTGCAATTTCGGACTCATGTGGTTTGCAACAGTTTTAGGGCTCCATCAGGGGCAGGGCTTGTAGCTCAGAACTTGATAGCAGATAGATTGATAGATCCTCAGGAGAGGCAGAGGCCCCAGGGAACTATCACCTCCATCTGTCAGCTACCAGCCATCCCAGGAAGAGATTGAGGCTGTAAAATTTCTGCAAAAGCATGGTTGTGCTTAGAACAGGATTTAGAGAGATGTTGTCATCCCTGATTTCCTCTTCTAGACACAGTCTGGTGACTGGTAATATTCCTCCTTGGAGCTGTCAGATGCGCCTTAGGGAGACTCATATGGGAGGAAAGGGGCAGGCACCTTCATGGTGAGAAAGTAGCCATTTGGCAAAGGGCCGATGGTTGAATTTGGCAGGTTTGTTTGAAGGAGGAGTTGGAGGATGGGGGTGCTGGAGGTGAGGTGATCTCAGACATATGAACATGAGCAGTGAGAAAGAGCCCTGAGGATGTATCTAGTGTAGGGTTTTAAAAACTATGTTCTGAGGAATTCTGCTGCCCAACTGTCTTCCTTGGAGAGTGCTGGGGGTGGGGGGGAGTTGGTGATTGAGAATTTGGAGGGTGGGTCTCCAGCCCCCGCCCTCTTCAACCAGAACAACCCTATTATTATTTCTTTTTTTAACATTGGCCTTTCACTATTTCAAGGGAGGGTCCTATTATTTATAATTAATATATTCATTGGTTTGTTTTTAAACTTGAAAATCTCAGATTCAGTCTAATCTCTACATTTTAAAGATGGGAAAACAAGAGACCCAGAGACAGCAAAATGAACCATACAAAGAGGTAACATCAGACAGGATCCCTCTAGTTTGGTGACCTTGGGCAAACTACATAAATTATATGATGCTCAGTTTCCTTGTCTGTAAAATGGAGATGTCTGTGAAAACTTCCTGTTGGGCTTTGTGAGTATTAAATAAGAAAATGCTCTGCACAGTGCCTGAGTGCCCAGTAATTTTTAGCTATTATCATGGTCATCATCATCAGGTTCTGAAATCAAACCGATGTCTTCTGTACATTTGCCTAGGTGACTTGGCAAATCAGGGAGCTCCAAAGCTCTACATAGACATCTTCTGATGGCCCTTAGAAAGCACCTTCCCTGAGGCATGGCAGCCACTCCATCAGGAATACTGATGGAAGATGTATTTGCAGCCATCCTATAATCAGGGCTTGTTGTGGACCCTGTCAGAATCTGGCCAGCACAAACCCAGCTCTGGGATCTGCTCTAACCCAGGCCTTGGTCGGATTTCAACTGTAGACCCAAACAGGAAGGTGGCCAGAATCCAGAGACTTCCTCCTGCCAACTGCTCTAACAGCCTCTCAATTAAGGCAATAAAAAAACCAGTGGGTGCTCCTAGCCCCTGTCTTATCCTGTCCTCTGGTTGGCTTGCGTCTGCTTCATGGAAGGCCCCTATCCATGAAGTTTTGGCTATTAAAGCATTAACTTTGTATTTGGATTTTTAAAAAAGACAGTATACTATTTGTGGCAAGCAGAATAACGGCTCCTCAAAGATGACCACATCCTAATCTTCAGAACCTTACATGGCAAAGAGAAGTCAAGGTTGAAGATAGAATTAAGGTTGCTAATCAACTGACCTTAAAATAGGGCGTGTATGTGATTATTCATTCAGGTGGGCCCACCATAATCACAAGGGTCCTTAAAAGTGGAAGAGGGATCCAGAAGAGAGAACCACAGACATGGTGCCATGAGGAAGACTTGGCCCAACATTGCTGGCTTTGAAGATGGAGAAATGGGGCCATGAGCCAGGGAATGTGAATGACCTTTAGAAGCTGGAAAAGTCAAGGAAACAGATTTTCCAAGAGCCTCCAGAAGAAATATAGCCCTGCTGATACTTTTAGCCCAGTGAGACCCTCTTGACATCTGACCTCCAGAACTATAAGATAATAAATTTGTGTTATTTTAGCCACTAAGTTTGTAGCAAGTTGTTACAGCAGCAATAATAAACTAATACACAATTCATGATGACAACTATTTATTGAGCTTCTATTATATACCAGGCACTGTGCTAAGTGCTTCACGTACATTATCTCATCTAATACCCATCACGGTCATGCAAAGCAAGTGTTCCAGAGAAATTAAATGACTTGGCCAAGGTCACCCAGCTAATCTGTAGTGGAGCAAAGATTCAAAGCCCAGCACCCTGGCTCTAAACCCCACACTCCATCCAGTCACCTTGGCTTACCATCCCTTCTCTGAGTTACCTGGCTACCTCTTTAGAGAATATTTGTTTTCAGATGCCAGACTTCAGTGTTCTAGGTCACCTCATTAATATGCTGAGTCCAGCTGTTCTCTCTGAAGCTTAGTTTCTCAGCCTGCAAAAAGGTACTAATGCTTGCTGAGTGCCCTTTTGGGGCTATGGCAAGGATGGAACCCAAATGGGGGTGGGAAGAGTTTCCACAAACTGCTAAGTGTTCTCTCCATGTAAGAGGTTCAGAATAAATTTTCCTCATACTGCCTAAACTTCCCCAAACCATTATGACACCCCTTTCTTTCTACTGCCAGGCATGGCCCCCAGGATAGAGGTCCCCACTAGGGACTTTACGGAGATCTTTTGGATTGTGAAAACCAGAGAACTTGGGTTTGAAAGTGATGGTTTGGGCTCCTTTATCTTGTTGTTTTGTTTTTGCCAATTGGATACCTGCATATATTGTTGGTGGTGGTTTGGGCCATAGGGATGTTGCTAAACTCCACTGGGACCATTTCTATTACTGCTGCCCAACCTTGCCCTGATAAGTTCCTGCCACCAATAAGAGGGTAGCCCAAGGCTTCTGAAACTGTTCTTAACATGGTGGTATAAGAAGATGTGTCTAATGTGTGTAAGGCAGATTAGAAGCCAGATGAAAAATTGGGAGCTACTATAATAGTCCAGATGTGATCTGACCAGGGCTTGCATGGAGTTGTGTTAGTGATGATGACGGAGAGAAAAGGATGCATCCAGGATCTATTAGGAAGGAAAAGAAAAGAGCCTCAGGACTTGGTATAAATCGTGAAACCTTCTCTGAATGCAGAGAGGATTTGGGGCTGCGGTGACAGGGAGGCACATGGAATGATTCTGCTTCTTCTTCCACAGAGAAGAAAAATAAATCAGTGAGTCAAAGTTGAAGATAGTGGGTCAATATCTGAAAGGGCTTCCTAGCAGTCCCAAGATAGGCTACTAGTGGAATTACCATGGGCTCTGGAGTCAGGCTGACATGGGTTTGAGTTCTGGGTCTCCCACCCCTTGGCACAGTACCTTGGGAAAGTTAGTCTCTGTCAGCCTCAAGTTCTGCACCGTAAAATCTGAATAATACTTACTTTACAGTCATTAAGAGGATGAAATAAGAAAATCCATATAAAGAGACTAGTACTGTTCCAAAAATACTGTAGGCTTCATCAGTGGTAGCTCTTGATATTGTCAAGTGCTGAGTTCCCCATCACTGGACATAACTAACCTCAGGTTAAGTGACCTCTTTTGGAACGTGTTCTAGAAGGTTTTAAAATATTGGCAGAAGCTTGGAAAAGACAATGTGTAAAATCCCTTCCATAGCCTACCAGCAGTTTCCTTCCAAGGAATTCATTTTAAGGAAGCAATCTGTTCAAAGGTGCATGTACAAGATGTTTATTCCAGAATTGTTTATTTTGGCTAATAATGTGAAACAACCTGAATACCCAACAGTGAAGAAATAAATTATGATACATCCCTACCATAAAAATACCAAAAAGTCATTAAAAATGTTGGTGCACATGTGTTTGTTGACATAGAATGATAATTACAACATATTCCTAAGTGAAAATGCAGATTATTAAAAATATGTATTATATTGTTCCATTTTATTTTTTAACAAAATATTTAAATATTTACATTAAGAAGCCTTGGAAAAATATGCTTCAAAATATTAACAGTGGTTATCTCTGGAGGGTAAGGTTTGGGGCAAATCTGATCCCTTTTCTTGGTTTGTCTATGTAATTTCTTCTCTGAGTGAGAGTTACTTGTGTAGTAGTAATAGATGTAAATGGTGACAGAACTCTGAGGTTCTGTCAACTGCTGGGGTGAGGAAAAGACAGAATTCAAGGTGAACGGTGAAGGCTCGTGATCCCAGACCCACGCTGTCTTCTCTGCAGCTGAAATCCAGGAGTGTGGCAGAACTCCAAAGGCTCAGAAAAAGAGGGGCCTCAAAGCAGCCAGCCCGAGTGGGGTGAAGCCCTCAGGAGCCCCAGGCCAGAGAAAGCCCACTCGAGCCAGAAGCTTATGCAGATGAAGACTCCCAGGGAGGCTACAGCCTCTGCAGCCCCAAGCCCCACACACCCCTCCATCCTGACCCAGGTGTTAGGGAATGGCCGTTTCCAGAGGGGACTTTTTGAGCCTGTGGGCTGTGGAGCACCTGGAGCTGTGCTGCCAGGGGAAGATGGTCCGTTGGAAGGTGCCTGTGTACCTGGAGGAGGAGGGCGAGGGACGCCTGAGGTATGGAGTGGAAGGGCTCCAGCAAAATTTTAATGGGCCCAGGGGTGGGTCAGAGGATGTTGGGCAGCAGTTCACAGGTATACTGGCAACAGTTTACAGGGATTAAAATGGCTCAGAACGCACACTAGGCATCCTGTTATGCACAACTAGAGGCGCTTAAATGAAACAGCAAGATGGGCTCACAAGCTCCATCACATGCATAGCAGTTTAACAGAGCGGGAGACAAGCCTTCCCACCATCCTGGGCTGCTCCGTTCAGGGCTGGGGAGGCAGTAAATAGTGCCCGTAGGGAGAAAGGTGGCCATAAGAAGGCAAAAGAAGCTAGCTGACCGCCTGACCTGACCACTCTCCTGCCAGGGATGCCATCACAGGGAAGCCAAAAATGAAGGCAAAGTTGACCCCACCGGCATTGCTGCCCACCAGTCCAGAAGAAAACCAGGCAGATGCTGGAGTATATTAATAAAACTGGGTTAAAATGGGATTTCCTGGGGCACTGCCTCCCTTGGCGGGTGGAGGTGCTTAGAAGGCATTTCCTGGTCTGAACCAAGAGACACAAGGAACGTGCCAAGGGGCACAGAGGCCCTTGGGAGATTCTACTTGGGACGTGCACAAGGTCAACGGGTCAGGAGTAGGTGGAGCAATGCAAAGTTGCGCATGAGGCCGGTTGGGTTAGGCCAGCCAATCAGAAACCGCGGGCGGGGCCCACAGAAATCCCGACCGCTCGACTGGGGAGAGGGGGAAGGAGTTGCGGGGAGCGGGGCAAGGATGGGGGCGGAAGGATCGGGTGGGCGGGAAGTGCGGTGTGTGGAGCGTCAGCAGACCAGCTACCTCGCTAGGCCCCGGGCCACACGCATCTCCTGCCCCGCCCCGCCCCCGCCCACTGTCTTTCAGAATCGAGCACTTCAGCGGGCACGGGCAGCCGCTGGTGCTGAACTCCACCGGCGCCGACACCGGGGTACAGCTGCTGGGGCCGCCACTGGCGGGACAGTGTCTGCACGGAGGGCGAGGACTGCCAGGGAAAGATCTTCATCTTCTTCACAGGTGCCCTGGAGTCAGGGTCTCCAAACGGGTGGGGAACCTGCAGCGTCAAGGCCACATGTGGCCCTCCACATCCCCGAGTGCGGCCCCTCGACCGAATCCAAACGTCACTGAACAAATCCCTTTAATAAATAAAATTTGGATTCAGTCAAAAGGCCGCACTCAAGGATACGGAAGGCCACATGTGGCCCCGAGGCCATAGGCTCCCCGCCTCTCCCCCCTCCCCCCGCAAGATTCTGTGGCTAGTTCCATAGAAAGCTGAATAGTCAGTCACAGAGTCCAACTTTGTCGAAAGGAGGAAATACATGACCCTTCTAGAGTAAAAAATGTTTCTTATTTAAATCCAAGCAGAACAGTAATGAGTATGCCATCTAGAGGTTCATGACTCTGACCGGTGAGCGGCATCACCGGGGAGCCTGCTAAAAACCAGATTCCTGGGCCCCCTCCCATTAAGACTGGGTGGAGTCTGGAAACCTGTAATGCCAACAAATCCCACAGGTCAGCCTTTTTGGCACCACGGACCGGTTTCATGGAAGACAGTTTTCCCTCGCACGCGCAGTTTACAGTAGGTTCGTGCTCTTATGAGAATCTAATGCCCCCACTGATCTGACCGGAGGCGGAGCTCAGGAGGTGATGCCAGCAATGGGGAGAGGCTGTAAATACAGATGAAGCTTTGCTGGCTCACCCGCTGCTCACCTCCTCCTGTGTGGTCGGTTCCTAACAGGCCATGGACCAGTACCAGTCCCTGGGTTGGGGACAGCAGCTACAGGTGATTCCAGTCTTCAGCAGATTTGGGAACCAGTAACTAGCACTTCCCAACTGTGGCTGCACATTAGAGTTACTTGCAGAGCTTTAAGACAATAGATACCACCCTCCCACCCTCACCCCCACATACATACTCCAAGACAGGTTCTGATTTACTTGGTCTGGGGGTGGTGCCCAGGAATTGTCATTTTAAAAAAATCTTAGGTGAGTCTAATGTGCAGCCAAAGTTAAAAACCATTGCATGTGTCTAATTTTAGAGCCACTTCACCCAGTACAGAAGTCACTAAACAGATGTGGCTATTTAAAAAGTTAATTCAAGTTAATGTTAAAAAAATTCAGTTCCTCAGCTGCACTAGCTATATTGCCAGTGCCCAATAGCCACATATGGCTAGCGGTTACATATTGGGCAGCACAAATACAGAATATTTCCATCATCACAGAAAGTTCTGTCGGACAGCACTGCTCTAGAAAGCTGGTCTCCAGATAATTCCTGCTCATTGCATTGTCGTGCACCCAAGAATCTGACTCGAGATTGTGTTAAAAGTACCTTGAAAGAGCTTGATGAATATGTGCTTCCCACAGCCTGGTGCCTCATATCCGATATCTCATTTGCTTCTTATCAGTTCTGCCAAGTAGGCCAGAATGGGATTATTGCTCCCAATTGACATTTGAGAAGAACCAGGGTTCAGAGAAAGAAAGAGAGTTGCTTAAGATCCCACAGCTAGTGGGTGGCAGGATTGGGAATCAAGCCAGGAAGCTTGACTTCAATTTCAGTATTTCCCGTAATATTTCTTACATAGAAGGGCCCTTAGGGACTAAGCAGGCTGGACCCTCCACTGTCGTCCATGATGAATGGCAGAGCTGGAACTAGTAGGCTTGTCTTTAGCATCCTAGTCCAGGGCCCTTCCTTACGAGAAGGAAAGAGCGTGGAGAATGGGATGGGCAGGGCAAGTGAGGTTTAAAGTTCCCACGAAGGACCCTGTCCTCCTAGGTGGTAGTAGAGCACTGGAAAGCAACAAATCTGTCCCAAGTTTATTTTTCTCTTTCCCTCATTCCCAGACCCAGAGGAGCTTTTTGTCCCTACAGAGGATTACTATGAGGTGGTGCAGCTGTGCACTCCTCATCCAGCCCTGCTTCCCTGCCAGGTGACCAACCCCCTGGCCCAGGTGACACTGCACCGGGAGTTCCCCCCGAGGTCCCAGTGGATGGGATGGACTTCTCCTCTGATGTGAAGAAGGGTTTCACCATCTACCAGCCCCGAGCTTCCTTGGCTGGCTCCTTCTTCTGCTTGGCCAGCCTAGGTGGTGTGAAACAAGTATCTACCAAGGACATGCTGATTTATAGCAACTGTGCATAGGTCTAGGGCTCTGGCTGGGCAGGGCAGGGAAGGATATGGGGACAAATACCTCCTTTGGGAACCTCAGGTTTGGGCTCTGTGGATTATGGAGCTCTAAACAACCAGTCAGCTTTCAACAACACTCCATGTAGTCAACCATTTTCCCCAGCCATCCAATCAGCCATCAAGCTAACCTGCACCAGCTCAGGCTGTCCATCCACCTAGCTATTCTCAATCAAGTCAAACTATCCCATTCATCCATCCTCCTTCAAATCAACCATCCCATCCATCAGTCCTCCATCAGGTCAATCACTCCATCATCTACTCATGCCCCATTAATTCTTTATACCCATTCACACGTCCACACATCTATCAATTCAATCACCTCAATCATTCATACTCTATCAATTTAACGATTCCGCCCATTCATTCTATTCATCCATCTCTCCATCCATCTACTCAACCATTCTAACAATCAAGTCAACATGTTTGTCTCCATTTTCTCTCCCCTCTCATCCATGACAGACCCATCCTCCTCCCCCAAACCCATCATCCAAGCTTCAGCAACATCAGTACAACTAGGGGAGAACTTCAGTGTGACCTGCATGGTTCTGGGTGAGCCAGAGATTGCTGTGGACTTTAGCTGGGAATATCCAGGGCAGAAGGTAAGCAGAGAGTAAGGGGAGGCTGTGTGTACATGTGTATGTGGTGGTGTGCTGGGGCAGGGGCATGGAAGTGAGGGATTAGGATCAGGGCGAAGAGCGATCATGGCAGCATGGAACCACTGCTTGACTGAAAATCTTATGGCCCTGGCTTCTAGTCTCAACTCTGACACTGCTCCTCTGAGTGACCTGGGGCAAGTCACTTCCCTTTTGTGGGCCTCAGTTTCCTCATTTGTCAAATAGAATAATTTCTCAGGTTACTGCATAAGAATATATAATTTGTTCCTTTGTTAACTTATCCAACAATAATTATTGAACACCCACCACATGCCAGACACCGTACTAGGTACTGAGGCTACAGTGATGAGTTAAAAAGAGGTATGATCTCTGCTGTCTGCAAGCTTACAGTCTAAACAGGAGGAAGAAGTGGGAAATGGATGAGTGTGACCATGCAGAGAGTGTAGGGTGCTATAGGAACAAGCCAGGGCAATGTGCTAGGGTCTACATAAGATGCAGTGGTCAGGGAGTCATCTCCAAGGTGACATTCGAGCCAAGACCAGACTGGCCCCAACCACAACGAAGATGAGGCTTGAGCAAGTGCTCAGGCCGTGTGGCTGTGTGTGTGTGTGTGTGTGTGTGTGTGTGTGAGAGAGAGATACGAGATAGACCAAATGCATTTGCAACTATTTCCTGGGCATCCACTGTGGGTCCAGACCGTCCCAAAGTGGTGTTGGAGAGGTGGTGGTGGTTGTGGTGTTTCTTTCTTCAAAGAACTTACCCCCATCAGCTTCAAACATCTGGAAAACAGCTGTGCCAAATAATATGCTACCAACACTGAGGGTTTTTAGGAATTTGTAAAAGGGTCTCCTGGAGGAGCTGGAATTTGATAGGAGCCGTGAGGGGTGGGACTTAGGTGTGTGGAAGGCCCTCCAGGCCCATGGCAGCAGGAGCAAGAGCAAGGAAGGGTGAACACACATGAGACCCAGACTCACCTGTCTCAGCACTGCAACCTGTTGAGAATGGGGGGGAGGGTTGTGTGGGGGCCAAGGAACCCAAGCATCGTTCTTCATACTCCCAGAAGCTACCAATGATGTCTGAACAGTGAGCTGACGTGATATAGGTTCCAGGGGAAAGAGTGGGGCAGAAAGACCCATGAAGGGCTATCACCCCGCCAGAGGCCACTTAGGTTTAGGATGGAGAAATAAAGTGTTCTTCAAGCTGTGACTTGTTGATAAGATTGCCATTTTCAGCAGCCCTGAAAGGGAGGCCAGTAGAACCCAGCTGGGGTACTCTGTTCCCCCTTAACTTAAAATGTTCTGGCTTTACTCTGCGGCAGTCATTTGGGTAGTACATAGTGAACTCTTGAGTTCATCTCTGTATTCCCTGCAGTGGCTGACATTGGGCTGGACCCGGCAAAGACATGATAAAGGTGAACCCCACAGAGGCCTTAGGAGGTAGAAAGGGTAGGGGATCATTCTCCCACTTGTCAGGGGAGGAAACTGAGACCCAAGAAGGGGAAAGGAGCACACAGATGGTTGGGAGACACTGGCTTTGCTTTGTCAGCATTTCCCCAAATGTGCTCCTTGGAATGGTAGAATACCAGAAAGTTCCTCCCGCCTCACCCCACTGCCTCTTAAAATCATTACCTGCCTTGGAGATTCAAAACACACAGGTGCACGTAACAGACTCGGCAGTCTGAGTCTCCCGTTTTACTTTGCTTGACTCAGTGTTTCCCAAACGTTGCTGGTAATGAAATTCCCCCCTTTGCTTTGGGAAGTAGCACCTATCAACATCCCTATAGAATCAGAGGGCCACAAAACCCACATTGGGAAATGCTGCTCTGGGCTGAGTTACCTCTGGAACACTCCCTGAGTAGAGGAGAGGACCCCACCTTCTCTCCAGGGACTTGAGAAGCTTACAGTTTTTCACAAAGAACCTGGCCTTTAAGGTGCTCTAACACCAAGCCGAGATGTGACTTTGGGCATGTCACTTCTCCTTTCCCTGAAGGGATACACGGTGCCTTCTACCTGCTCACTGGTGCCTCAGTCATGGATGGTGCCTGGGGCAGCTGATGGACAGGTGCTTTTTGTCCCCTGCAGCTAGGCCAATCCCCTTACGTCAGTGAGCGGGCCCATGTGGTATGCCAGGAGGGCCAGGTACAGCAGGAGGCAGAGAGCACCCTGTATGTGGAAGAGACCCAAGCCGGGCCACCAACCTTCAGGGCACTGGGTCAGCCACCACTCGTGTCCATGTGACCCAAAGCCCTCGTGTCTCCCCTACCCCTTCTTAGCTACCTTCCTGGCTGCAGGCATCTAGGTGTAGAGCAAGGAGCAGAAACAGGGGTAGGTACCCGTGGGAACCTCAGTGTTTCTAATGCCAAGGAAGGGCCCCCACAGAGCAGAAAGCACCTTCTCATTTGCCCCTTGCACTCTCCCACCCCCTCACTGTTGTCACCACTTGCTTCAACCTCAGCCTTACTTGACCTACTTTGAAGGCCATGCTATAGTCCAGCCTTCACCCTAACCCCAAGCCCTACCTCCATGACTGGGGCAAAGTGAGGGCCAGTGGGGCTCCAGTACCTGAGGAGGGAGCCCAGGACTGCTGGTGGGCCACCCAGATCCCAGGATTTATTCTTCAAAGATCCCTGCCACTGGCAGAAGTCCTCAGTGAAGACCTACATCCTCCCTCTCCCAGGAAAACACAGAGGCTAAATAAATCAGATGCTGCATGTTCTTTTTACTTTTTTTTTTCTGACCTCAGTGTCCACAGTATGCATGTTCTTTTTAGTTTCCATAGCTTGTCTGCCCCAGAGTAAGGAAAAGTTTATTTCCTTCTCACATCCACCACAGGTTGCATGACAGAAACCCAGCTCCACAACTTGCCCCCTCTCCAGCCCTGCCCCTCTCAATTAAAATGATGCTTTCTAAAGTGCATTCTGCAGCCTGAAGTGCTGGTGGGGTGGAGGGGGTGGGGGGAAAGGTTTAGTCAAAGAGGTTTGGGAAATGCTGGATACTTTGCCTCCTTCTTGGAATCTGCAGTGCACATTAGCATATTAAAGGTTCTGATAAGTCCTACAAGTTGCAGATCTGTTTAGCTTGATGGAACCTAGAGTTTCCCAAAATAGCTGGCCACCAGTCGTGCCTATTAATGTCCAATAAACTAGTGTATCCCAGATGTGCTTTGGAAAAAGCTGCAAGAAAAAGTACATGTGCGCTTCACCCAGAGCTGTCCTCAAGCCTCCTGGATCACCTGTTTGACCGTGGCTGGAGAAGCAGCTCAGCACTCCCTATGCCCACCTCTTCCCCTGCCCAGCTGGGGAAATGGACAGTCACCTCTGAACTTGTAGAACTAGAAATGGATGAGACCATATCCAGGGGAATGAGGAAGGCAGTCTGGGATGATGACACCATAGACTGAGGGAAAATGCTGATTGACTGTGATCTCAGTTCGCCCTGTTGCTAATGAGGGATAGGAAGCTGCTTCAGGCATCTCATGAGGACTAGGGAAGGGAGGGATGTGTAAAGCACTTTGATGGATATGCTCTGTGCAGTGAGGGGTTTTTATAGTTTCCAGCTGACCTGAAACTTCCTGAGAAGGATCTGAGATCCACAGATGGCCAGGGCTGGACAGCCCACTGAGGTTAGTTCCTCCAGCCACGCCTCTTCACCGATCGGGGCCCTGGGCGTGGGGTCAGGGTGGCAGAAGGAAGAGTTGACAGCAGGAGTAAAAGAGAAACTGGAGGTGCATGGGGGCCAGGGAGAGGAAGGAGGAGGAAAACCAAGTCACAGATCTTATCTTCCCAGAGCCTGAGGAGGGAAAAAGGGCAAAGGACAAGACCCAGCTGACAGATGAGGTCCAAATCCTGACTCTGTGGGATCTCTTCTGCACCTCGGTTTCCTCATCTGTACAGGGAGAAGCTTCCAGCTCTGACTGTTGAGGGTTCTCAGACCCACTAGGGTGGCCCCTGTGCGCAGGTGGCACTGAGATGGAAGGACCAGGAGGGCTGAGGGCACAAGTCTTGCCTGGTCAGGGAAGAGGAGCTCTGGCTCTTGGCTGTGGGCTGACCAGACTCCGGCCCCAGGAGCCATGCCTTGGCTGAGGTGGCTGCCCGGGGCCCACCAGCCCCAGCCTTCAGGGACACCCTCCCAGCCCTCACCTTTCCCAGGCTAGTCACAGGGTTTGTCCACCCCCGCCAAGTCTGACCTTCAGATAATCCTAGGATGGGACACTGCAGTGACTTGAGTCATTTGACCAGTCCCCCAGCCATTATATAGCAGGGGTAAACTGAGGCTGAGAGACGGCCAGAGCAGAAGTGGGAACACCTGGGGGAAGCTGGCAACTCAGCGAGTTGCAGCAAAGCTGACAAGCTGGGCCCAGGGGTTGTCTCCTTTGTGTCAGATGGCCAATATGGCACAGGCTGCCCCTGGGGAAAGCCTCAGAACTCCCTAGATTTGGACAGAGAGAAAGGGAGGGAGAAAAGGACTCCCCTTGCTTATTCCCTAGGCCAACTCACAGGAAGACGCTTCTCGGGACCTCCCAAGCCCTGCGGGTGATTCTAACGACCCCTGCCCAGGGCTCAGCGGGCACACCTGGCTCTCCTCACTCCCACCCTGACTCCCTCCTGGGAGAAGAGCTGAGAGGCTCTTGCTATCTTCTCTGGAAAGTCCTTGGAGGGACCGTGACCACAGGCATTCATGGCGGGCCCAGGCCCCGCACCCTATGTGGCGAGGAAGGAGACCTCGGTGGGGGTGACAGAGGCCAGGGGGAAGGCAGGCGAGGCTTTGGCCCCCAGGACGCGGTACAGCAGCTCCTCCTTCTCCTGCTGGAGCTGTCCCGTAACTGTGCCTCCTTCTCCAGGGTCTCGCGGGCGAGAAGCAGGTCTTCCGAGAGCTGTCTGTGGATGCAGACAGAGCCCAGGGTTGCCTACTGGGAACAGCTGCTAAGAAGACCAACCCACTCCTCCAGGAAGCCTTCCTTAGACAGGCCACCAGCCTGCTGTAGGGTCCCCACCACCCTCCTTGTTTGCCTGTACGTAGGAGGCAATTCAATCTGTTGACCAAGGAGCATGGGCCTCACAGGCAGACAGCTCTGGGTTGCTCCAAATCTTTGCTTTACCACTTAGCTGTGTAATCTTGGACAAGCCATTTATTCTTCCTGAGTTTCAGTTTCCTCATTTGTAAAATGGGAATATTAATAATAGGCCCAAGCTCTTAGAGTAATTATGAGGATTAGATGAGGAAATATGTATTCAATAAATCATATCTGACACATGATACTACCTCTCATTTATTAAGCCCTAAGAACTGATTCATTCCACTTAGGCCTGGTGAGCTATATGCTTCCTGTTTCTTTTTCCCCATACTGGGCTTTCCCAAAGAGCCCACTCAGCCAGGACAGAGACAAACAGATACTAATCAGGGTATCGGGGCTTTGGTTTCTGGACAGAGATGGTCCCTTGGGTTTCCTGACTCCCAAGGAAAGAGGAGCCACATTCCCTAGGCAGGCCCTGGGCCCACCTGTCAATCCATTCCCCAGGCTCCGTGGAGACCCTCCCAACTGGAGATTTTGGCAGCAAGGGTGGGGACAAGAGGAAAGGGGGCAGGAGGACAGCTACCTTGATAGGACCATTTGGTTCCGGCCTCGGACGTGGAGGTCCTCATTCTCTTGTTGCAGGGTTGTGATTTTCTCCTCCAACATCAGATTTTTTTCTTTCTGTAACAAGAAAAGGAGCTCAGAAAGCTGCCAAACTTACATGGCACAATGTGTGCTATCACCTCCCTCTTATCTGTGGTCACTGGAAGTGCTGATTCATTCTAGACTAGATGTTACATTTCATGGAGCAATAAGATAACTTAAAATAATAAAACTAAGGAGTTAACAAAGGGTTGCCGACTTTTAATTTTGCCACAGGAGAACGTTAAAAAAAAAAAAATGCAGCCACTACCACCTCATATCACCATCAGTTCATAGAAAGGATATTTTTTGTTCTCCAAAAGTCAGAAGGATGTGATATATATATATATGAATAAAATTAAGTTTTTTAAATGCATTTCTACAGAAATGGTTCAATAAAATTTATAGGGAATGTTTGAGATGGTGTGATTAAAATATAGGTTGTGTGGCACACAGGAGGCCACGGAGACTTCTCCCAGAACAACATAGTCTCTGCTTGGATTCAACCCTAGGTTTCTGGGGCCTCTGATCTGTACCCTTGATGCCCATAGCTCCCAGTCCTGTCCTTGCTGACGCTGGTCTTATTCCCTCCAGCCGTGCCTCCTTCCTCAGTCCCTGCCTGCCATGTGGCATCTGCCAGTCCTTCCCGATTAGCCTGGCTACCTGCCCTATCATCATCCACATTACAGCAACATGAGTAGCCAAGAAAAGCACAGCAGCCAGAAGATCAGGAGCCACTGCTTGCTCCAGACTGGCCACAGACCAACCTCAGCTGGTCAGTATGGGCAGGAGGTCAAAACTAGCATGGACCAGGCTGGGCCTCCTTGAGCCATCTCCCCTCTGTGTGCTTTTCAAAGAAAATGCCCAGAAAGCAGAACCCTGGGGCCGCATCTCCCAGCCACTCCCAGCCACGGACCACTGTTTCCATGAGGATCAGCCGCTTGTCTAGCTCATGAATACGCTCATTCTTCATCTCGATGACAAAGTGCAAGCTCTCCAGCTCCTGTTCCCAGAACTGGCTGGGGCTCCCATAATCCTAGACAGGCACATAGAGTGACATCATCAGACCAGCAGGTAGAGAAGGGCACAGGCTACCTCCGTCCTCCCTATTCTGCCACCAACTCACTGTTGGACTTTCATAAGTCACCTTCCTTTCTAACACCATTGTCAGTGCTTAATATGCTTTACCTCACTTTATCCTGATGACACCTTTTGAGCCATGTGCTAGTACCTTCACAGATGAGGAAGCTATGGTTCAGATAGGCTGAGCCACTGTGCTAAGTGGTAGATTTGCTGTTTGTACCTAGTTTTCTCTGAATCCAGACCCTGAGCACTTTATAATCCCTACAGCTCTCTCTGAGCCTTACTTTCCCCCTCAGTGAAATGGGGACCCTCTTGCATCCAGGCCCTTGTGAAGGTAAGAGTGTCAGGTCTGAGCCTTGCCCTTGAAGAGGGGCTGTCATTTCCTGTTGCCTGACCCTGGTGTCCTTCGAGGTTCAAGGAGGAAAGGCCCCAGGTGTACTGTCACCTACCTGGATGTGCTTCTTATAGTCTCGGCTCAGAATGGACTCCTCCACCCTCTTCATCTTGGCCTGGAAGGCCTCCAGCTGTGAGGTCAGTCCGGCTATAGTCTCCTGGAGAAGCGAACAGGAAGGAAATGATCAAAGCCTGGCTCAGAAAGGCTGTAGGTGGACTTCACCTTATCCCAGAGAGGGAATATTTTAGGCTCTTTAGTCTGTCTGTGGTCTACACTACATGACAATGCAGGATTCATCTACTTCAACCACTGCTTGAAACATACCAGCCTCACCTCTTGCTATAAAGCCTGTAATAGCTCCCCATACCCTTGGGAACAATGTCCTGGCATTCAAGGCCAGTGTTAGCCTGGCATTCAAAGCCCATCAAAACCAGCCTCAATGAACTCTTCCAGTCTCACCTCTCACTGTCCCCTCTATACATCCTCTCCTGCAGCCAAACATCACATTACTCCCCCAAATGCAAGGTGCATTCTTGTCTCTAAACCCTTCCCCTGCCAAGAATTTACTCCACCTAAACCTTGACTATTACCTTTAGGATAGAGTACAACACCTTCATATGGCTCTTGGGCTCCTACCTCTGGTCCTATGCTCACCTCTCCAGCTGTAGCCCTCTCTCCCATTCTTATACTCCAGGCCTCCTGGATTTCTTTCAGTTCCTCAGGTATTCTACGTTTTTCCCCTTTCCCCCATGCCTTAAACACATTGCTTTTTTTCTGCCTAGTGCATCCTTCCTACCCTTCCTCACCTGCAGAATTCTAACCCATCTTTCAGGTTCCAGCTTAGATCTCACTCCCTGTAGGAAATCTTCCTTGAGCTGCCAAGTTGAATTAGATGCCTCCTTTCATACTTCCACAGGTCCCTGTGCATGTGCCCACCAGTCTAATCACACTGTGGCACCTGGTCCATGCCGTCTCCCAGATCTCCCAACAGTCCTTGGAGAAATAGGCCAGCCCTAATCTCTAACCACGTCCTTCTGAGCTAACAGCCTGGTCACCACATCAAGGGGCCTGGATACACAAAAACAGTCCCCTCAGTCCCTCATACCTAGGTAGAGGCCATCAGTTTGGGCTGCTTTGGGGCTCCCTGCTGCTTTCCTGCTGGTCCCCCCTTGCCCTCACCAGAGACTGACACGGCCCAGCCCCTCTCACCTGTAGGGCAGCTTTGGCCTCCTGGAAGGAGTAGGTAAGGGCTTCTTTCTCCTGTTCATATGAGGCCTGGAGGACTGTAGGGAAAGGAGACTTCTATAAGCTCATATACTTCTCCCTAAAGCCTTCTGGAAGGCCCCTTGAAGGTTAGAAAGGTCACCTGGACCCATAGGGGCAGGAGTCTGGGAGTGGTCTTATTTATTCTTCTATCTCCTAGGCTTGCTTGGGGCTGTGCCAGAAATACACTAGGTATTTAATAAAAGCTCATGGAAATGGAAACAAATTATATCCTGGGAGGAACTCTACCAGATTATGGGTGCCACCCATACCTCACTAAGACTAAGATCCAAAGATCTTGCAGCAAGCTTATTTACCTCAGGTTACTTCAGGCCTGGAAAATGCATAGGGCCAATGCTTTGTAAGCTGGGTTAGCCAAATCACAAAATCATTAAATCACTAGTTGTACCAAAACACAAAACTGAGGTAAGTACATTGGATTTGTGGCCATGAAATCCACCTGGTCCTGGCTCTGCTTCTGCAAAACTGAGCGACCTTGAGAAGATCACATGAAACATCTAAAAGCCCTGTCGCCTCAGCTGTGAAAGGAGGTCAGTAAGCCTGGGCTGGTTGTCTTTAAGGGGTGACTCAAGGATCACATGAGAAAAGGACGTGCAAGGGCTTTCCAGACAAGGCTGTGCTGTACAGAGCTGGAACTGTTATCATTCCCAAAGGCAATAGAGTTGTATGTATCATCCCACATTTCCCATAAAGTTCCTTTTGTAAAATTCCAACCTTGTCTCAGCTGAAAGAAGACACAGGAAAATGACCAATCAATGGACAGGATGGGAGACAGAACAGAGAGGATGGGGAAGCCAAGTTTAATACAGCCAAAGGGCCAGGTATATAGCAGTGATGAATAAGAGAATGTTCAGTGATGATAAATATGATAGAGCAGTCAAAAAATTGATAATACCAGTTGTATAAAAATTACAGTCATAATTTAAAAATATTATGGGCCTCATTTGTCAATTTGCCTATAAGACAGGCTCTGGTTCAAGGTAATGTGGAGAAAGCACACTTCATCCAGTTTGTCCTACTGAATGCACCTATAAAACCCAGACTGAAAAGTAAATGGTGGCAGCAGACTGGGCAAGAAGACCAGAATTTGAAATACCACTGAACCAGGAGATTTAAACAAAACCCAGAATCGCATGTATTCAAATATTAAAAACATCTATGATACAGCCCCAATTGTTCAGCATACAATCCAAAATTATTCAGCATACAAAGAAGCAGGAAAATCTCAACTCCCCTGAGAAAAGACATTCAACAGATGCCTGTGCTGAGATGCCACAGATGTTGGAATTATTAACAGAGTTCTTAAGGCAGCCATTATAAAAATGCTCCAAGAAATAAGGGTGTTCTGCTACTGATTACAAGAAGGGAAAAAATTTAAAAAGAAAAAAGGAAAAGGAAATAAGGGTGAATACACTCTTAAAAAGAAAGGAAAAATAGAAAGTCTTAGCAAATAAATAGAAGTATTAAGAAGAACCCAAAGGAAATTTTAGAACTAAAATATACAATATATGAAATAAAAGATGCACTAGATTGAACCAGTAGCAGACTGGAGAGAAGAAAGAGCCAGTGAACTTCAAGGCAGATCAATAGCAATTATCAAATCTGGACAATAGATAGAAAAAAAATTGGAACAAAAGCAAAAAATGAACAGAGCCTCAGGAACCTGTAAGACAATCCCCAAATATCTAACATTTGTGTCATCGGAGTCAAAGAAGAAAAGCAGAAAGTGTGCAGTGCAGAAAAATTTATTTGAAGAAAGAATGGTTGACTATTCCTCAAATTTGGCAAAAGATAAACCTACAGATTAAAGAGGCTCACTGAACTCCAAAGTAAACCCAAAGATATCCACACCTGGAAACATCATTTCTGAAAGTTAGTGACAATGAAAAAAATCTGGAATAGAACCAGAGAAAAACAGTATATTACTTATAGGGAACAACAGCTTGAATGACTGTGTATTTCTCATCAGACACCTTAGAAACTAGAAGGAAGAAGAAAATTTTAAAACTGCTGAAGTAAAAGAACTATAAACCTAGAATCCTATATCCAGTGAAAATATCCTTCAGGGAAGAAGGTGAAATGAAGACATTCTCAGATGAAGGAAAACTAAGAACTCCTCACCAGCAGATCTACTCTAAAAGAATTACTGAAGGAAATTCTTCCAATGATACCAGAAGGAAATTTGTAACTTCAGGAATGTAGGAAGAGCAACAGAACTTGTAAATATCTGGGTAAATATAATAGACTATTCTTCTTCTCTTGAGCTCTTGAAAATATGATTGATGAATAAAGGCAAAAATTATAACACTGTCTGATGGGGTAATCAATGTATGTAGATGCAATACATAAGTATAACAAGAAGGGGAAAGGACAGAGGAACCCAAATGAGGGTAAGGTTTCTACATTCCATATAATATGGTAAAATATTAAGTCTAAGTAGAATGTCAAGTATATTGCAATTCTGAGAGCAATCACTAAAAAAAAACTACACAAAGAGATATAGTAAGAAATATAATATATAAGTTAAAATTGAATACTAAAAACTGTTCAAATATTTCAAAAGAAAGCAGGAAAGGGGAAATAGAAGACTAAAACAAACAAACAAAAACCCAACAAATAGAAAACAAATACTAAAATACCCAAATCCAAACATATCAATAACAACATTAAATTGTTTAAACACACCAAATAAAGGCAGCATATGCCAGAATGGATATTTTTAAAACTCCAACTATGTAGACTATTTACATGAAACCCACTTTAATATATGTCATAGGCAGGTTAAAAGTAAAGGGGTAAAAAAAGAAACACTAATCAAAAGAAAGCTGTAGCAGCTATATTAATTTCAGATGAAGAACTGCAATGACAAAGGCAAACATACAATTATAGTTGTAGACTTCAACACTCCTCAGGATTCAAGAGCAAAGACAGAAAATCAGCAAAACTTTATCTAACTGATTTATTTATAAAATACTTGACCTAACAATAACAGAATACACATTCTTTTCAAATATACATGAAACATTCACAAGATAGACCATATCCTGAGTCATAAAACAAACCTTAACAAATTACAAAAGGAGCAAAATACAAACTATTTTTTTCTGACAGTAATGGACTCAAACTGGACATCAATAATGGAAGAAGCACTGGAAAATCTCCAAACACTTATAAATGCACTTCTAAATATGCAACACCAAAGAGGTGTTCTCAAGGAAAATTAGAAAATATTTTAAACTGGACAAAAATTAACCTAACCCTAACCCTAACCCTAACCCAATTTGTGGGATGCAGATAAAGCAGTGCTTAGAGGGAAATTTATAGCATTAAAAATGCTTACGTTAGAAAAGAAGAATGGTCTCAAATCAATAATCTAAGCTTCTAGTTTAAGACACAAGAAAAAGGAGAGCTACTAAATACAAAGCAAGTGAACAGAAGGACAGAAATAAAAACAACAGAAACCAGTGAGATTGAAAATGGGAAGATAGGGGGGAAAATCAATGAAACCAAAAGCTAGTACTTAGAATTAATAAAATTAATAATTTCAAGCAAGACCGACAAAGAAAACAGAGAACACAAAAATTACCAATATCAGGAACAAAAGGGGATAACACTACAGACACAGCAGACATTTGAAATGATATTAGGAGAATACTATGAATAATTATATGTACATAAATTTGACAACTTAGATGAAATGTACCAATTCCTCCAAAATTACAAACTACCTAAATTGAACTTGTAGTTAAACACTTTCTGAAAAAGAAATATCTAAGCACAAATGATTTCACTGGCAAATTCTACTAAGCATTTAAAAATTCTATATAGGCTGGGCACGGTGGTTCATGCCTGTAATCCTAGTTTCTATGGGAGGCTGAGGCGGGTGGATTGCTTGAGCTCAGGGGTTCAAGCGAGACCTCATCTCAAGGAAAAAAAACACCACAAAACAGCCGGGTGTCGTGGCGCGCACCTGTAGTCCCAGCTACTTGGGAGGCTGAGGCAGAAGGATCGCTGGGCCCAGGAGTTGGAGGTTGCGGTGAGCTGCAATGATGCTCCTGCACTCCACCCAGGGTGATGGGGCGAGGAACTCTTGTCTCCACAAAAAAAGAAGAAAAAAAAAATGGGCTCTGTCTCCACAAAAAAAACACATTGTAACTAAAAATTCTATATAATCTGTTCCAGAAATAGAAGAGGAAGGAATATTTCCCAGCTCATTCCATGAGACAAGCTTTACCCTGATACTAAAACCAGACAGATGACTTAAGAAAACTACAGACCAAGATCCCTCATGAACATAGTATAAACATCAGCAAATCAAATTCAGCAATATATAAAAAGAATAATGTACCACAACCAAGAGGAGCTTACACCAGGAATGCAAGGCTGGTTCAATACAATTGGCCCTCTGTATCTGCAGGTTCTGCATCTGTGTATTCAACCAATCATGGATTGCAAATATTTGAAAAAATAAAAAATAACAATAAAAAATGCAAATAAAAATATATTATTTAATAGCATTTACATTGTATTAGGTATTATAAATAACTAGAGATGATTTAAAGTACAAGGGAGGATGTGCATAGATAATTTGCAAATATTGTGCTAATTTACATAAGTGACTTGAGCATTTGGGAATTTTGGTATCCACAGGGGGTCTTAGACCCAATCTCCTGTGGATACTGAAGGATGACTGTATTTGAAAACTCAGATCAATATAATCCACCATATTATCAGTCTAAAAAACCCCACATGATTATATGGGTCATAGATCTAAACGTGAAATCTAAAACCACAAAAATTTTGGAAGAAAGCATAGGAGAAAATCTTTGTTACCTGGGGTTTAGCAAAGAGTTCATAGACATCATACCAAAAGTATAATCAAGAAAAGAAAAAAAAATTGGATTTTGTCAAAATTAAAAGCTTTGCTTTGTGAAAGACATTATTAAGGGAATAAAAAAACCCCACAGACTAGGAGAAAATATCTGCAAATACAAAGAACTCTTATCTAAAATATATAAAGATCTTTCAAAACTCAATAGTAAGAACAAACAAGCTAATTAAGATGAGGAAAAAGACTTGAACAGACATTTGACCAAAGAGAATATGCAGACAGCAAATAAGCATATGAAAATAGTTCAACCTCATTAGTAGTTACTGAAATGCAAATTAAGCCCTGATGAGCTAGCGCTGTACACCTATTAGAACGCTAAAATAAAAAAGTGACAACAACAAGTGTTGGTGAGAACAGCAGAACTCAGAAATCACTGATGGTGGTCACTCTGGAAAGCAGTTCAGCTCTTATAAAGCTAAACATACACTTATATGACCTATCAATCCCACTCCTGCATATTTACTCAAGAGAAATGAAAACATGTCCACACTAACACCTGTACGGAAAAGTTAAAACAGCTCTATTCATAATCGCCTCAAACTGGAAACAACCCAGAAGTCCTACAACAAGTGAATGAGTTAAATAATGGAATACAAATCAGCAATGAAAAAGAATGGATTATCAAGACATTCAACAATTGGAATGAATCTCAAAGGCATCATGATGAATGGAAGAAGCCAATATAAAAGATCATGCTGTGTTATTTCATTTACGTAATAGCCTCAAACAGAAAAAACTACAGTGCTGGGGAGCAGATCAGTGGTGGCCAAGGGTTAGGGAGGGGGAGGATACTAGCACAGGGTAGTCAGAGAGAGTTCTGGGGGATGATGGAGCTGTTTTGTATCCTGACTGTGTTGATGGTTACAAGAATCTATGTATGTGTTAGAATGTGTGGAACTGTACACAAAAAAGAGTCAATTTTACTATATGATAACTTAAAAAAATAAAAACAGAAAATAAAACACAACAAAGGGTTATTGGATGTGGAAAACCACCACTAGCCTCTCCTTATCTGTGTACCTCTCCCCAAACAAAATCTCATATATTTCCATCATGCAATGCTTTTATTCATTTATTTTAATACAAACTTATGTAGTATTTAATATGAAACAATTTAAAAACAACTATGAAATAATTCTGACTGATGGGAAGAACTCAAGACAGGCAATCCCTTTACTTCTGGGTCTTAAGTAAGAAATTTATCTTATCAATATATTTATAACACTAAAAAAAAAATCAAAGCAATGCTTGGAGAACAAAGTTGTTTTCCCATAAAGCCTTGTGAGGTAGGGAAGGTATATTTTGGAGATATAGAAACTGAATCGAGATTCAAGTAGGTTGAGTGATAGCCCTGGCTCAACAGGGTGTGGTAGTATTAAAATACAATGCTTCCAATGCCCAGGCAAGGACTTCAACTCTATTTCACAATGTTTTATGTTAATGTTGCAATATGTTTCAAGATTCTTAAAATTGTTCAGACCTCTGTAATAGTTATTCCATTTGGGAAAATCTAAGGACATAATGTGAAATGTGGGCACATCTTTACACAAAAGACATTTAGAACAGTGTTCTTTACGATAGCTAAAATCTAGACGTCTAGACTCACAAGGAATAAGGAAAACCATGTATGTTATGGTCTTGACCTTATAAACATTTTGGTAGCAGCATAATTACTTAGAAACATGTTTGATACAATGTTAAATGAAAAGAACAGGCTATAAAATTTTACATATAAAATAATCATAAGCATGTTTTAAAAAGATAAATAACTCTGGGGAAAGGTCATGCGAACACTCATGAAGAAAGGAAAAAATTGGTAGAGCATTTTCAAGGTCAATTTCAACAGCATCAAAAATATACATAACCTTCTCTAAAGAAGATATACAAATGGCCAAGAAGTACATGAAAAGATGTTGAACAAAATTAGTCATTAGGGAAATGCAAATCACAACCACAATGAGATACTACTTCACACATACTAGGATTGCAATAATAGTAATGATAACGGAAAATAACAAGTATTGACAAGGATGTGGCACCATTGGAACTCTTGTGCACTGCTGGTGAGAACATAAAGTGGTACAGCCACTGTAGAAAAGAGTTTGGCATTTTTTCAAAAAGTTGAGCACAGAATTACCATACGACCTAGTAATTTTACTCCTATCTATCTAGGGGAACTGAAAACAGCTGCTCAGGCAGGTGCTTGTACTAGTGGCACTATTCATAGTGGCTAAAGGGTGGAGGCAGCCCAGGTGTCCATCAACTGATGAATGGATAAAGTGCCACGGAATATTATTCAGCCATGAAAAGAAATGGAGCGCAGAAGCAGGCTGCCACATGGGTGAGCCTTGCAAACATTGTGCTGGGTGAGGGAAACAGGTTGTACCATTTATACGAGTGTCCAGAATGGACAAGGCCATGGAGATAGACAGCGGATTGGTAGTTGCCAGGAGCTGGCTGGGGTGGGGTGGGGATAAGGTGGTGGGTGTGGGGTTTCCTTTTGGAATGATGAGAGTGTTCTGGAACCAGATAGTGGTGATGGTTGCATGGCACTGTGAATGTATTAAATGTCACTAATGGTAAATTTTATGCCCATTTTACCAAAACAAAAAATATATATATAGACAGATAAACTTTGCCACACCAATTCTACCAGGATATTTTTCTAAAAAAAAAAAATCATGAATGTGTCAAAGATTTTACAAAATGGGACTCCCTGTGTAAGTATCTTTGCTGTTATAAACAATGGCAAAAACTTTGAAATTACCTAAATGCCCAACCAAAGAGACTCAGTTAAATGAATGAAGGTCCACATTAGAATGCTATGTAGTTACTAAAACTTACGTTATAGAAGAGTTTAATGACAGGATGCTAATGCAATTCAAAGTGAAAAAAATCAATTTACTTCTTCTTTCCAAAGTGTGTGTGTATAGATGTACACGCTATGTATATACACAGAAAAAGAAATGAAAGGGATCTATATCAAAGGGGTTAACAGAGGCCAGCACTGGGTAGAATTAATTATGATTTTAATTTTCTCAAAAATAAAAAAATAAGTGCTAATAATCATTTGCCGAGTATCTTGCACTGCTCTAAATTCTATCTACCATTAAATTATTTAATTCTTACAAAGAACCTCTTAGGGAGGTGAAGTAACTTCTTCAAGGTCACAAAGCTGGTAAGTGGCAGAGCTCGGATTCCAACCCAGGGACCATGGCTCCAGAGAATGAGATCTTAACCACTATGCTATAAGATCTTTTTGTTTAACCTATAGATTCTAAATTTTCTATGATGATCACATTTGGTGATATAAGAGGAAAGAAAGTTATTTCTTAAAACAATCAACCTAGCCATAAACTGTAAGAGCTGTCATCTTTGTGGGGATGGAATATGGATATTTTTTAATTCTCCTATTTGTCTAGGTTTTCCAAGTTTCCTTTAATGAATAGGCATTGCTTTTAAAGTGGAAAGAAAAAAACCTCTCAAATGAGAAAAATCAAAGCATGGAGCCAGACTTTTAAAGCCATGCCCCAAAGGAAAAGTTCATCACCCCTCTAGGCCCAAGGACCCTATAGACTCACTGCATATGGACCAGAGGGAGGAGGGAGGGGCTGGCGGGAGTCCCCAAGTGAACTCAGCAGGTGGCGCCTCCCACGCTCTTGCCAGTGGAGCATCTGCATCCTTACCTTGCAGGGCCTCCTCATGCTTTCCATCCAGAACCCTTCGCTGCTCATCCAGTCTCTCTTGCAGCTCTAGCTCCCTCTCCTTCTCCACCTGGGGGGAAAGGGTCCCAAACAGGATTGAGAGGGAGGAGGTTCAGACAGCATCTCTTATCCACTCCCTGAATGCTGGGGCCACCAGGAGCATGGTGATCAGCGTCCCACCCTCTCCTCTGAGGGATGGGAATGACAGACCCAGAGAGCGCACAAGCCTTCCAAGACACAGCAGGCATGGCAGACTCTGTCCTCGTTAGGGCTTAGCAGGGGTTTCCCAGAGAATTATCTAGGTGGAAAGGGGTTTAAGAGTCTTCTAATCCTGATGTTCACTCAAGGCAGGAAGCCCTTGTATGGTATTTCCTCTGCTTGCATATAATGAGCGATAGCTCCTTCACCCTCCAGGCTGCATATTCTAACCACCAGTAGGGCTTACTGTTACAAGTGACCTCTAACTTCTACCATCAGGTCCCAGATCTGTTCTCTGGGGTCACACAGAACCAGTCTGCTCCCTCAGCCCAGGCAGCCCCTCAGAGGCCAGAGCACAGCATCTGTGTTACCAACGTTTCTCTTCTCTAGGCTGAATGCTCCCAGCCATTCTCACTGTGCTGCATTTGAGATGTTTTCTAGTCCCTTTGCCACCTGCAAGGGTACAGCTGGCAGGCACACCCAGAGGCAAGGCACAATTTAAGGAGGTCTAGCCTCAGCTAGCCACTGAGTTCCTATGTGCCCTGGGACCAGCTCCCTCCCCTGTATAATGAAGGGACTCAACTTGATGGCCCCTAGGGACCCTTTCCAGTCTCATGGTTAAGGATTCTGTGGGTAAAGGTCAGGGCCAAATGACATCAGGACGGTTACTCTACCAAAACAAACTTAAAGACTTGCAGATGCATATTGTTAACCTACCTTTCATAAAAGGTGCTTCTGAAAAATGTGTCTAAGCAAAGAATGTTTTACTGTGTTTGGGGCACTCACTGCAATTTTCCTTGAGTGAACACCTCGAGGGCAGGGTCTGGGCTCGATTCCTCCCTGTACCCTTTGTAGTGCCCAAGGCAGCACCCTCCCTGAACACAGGAAGTCTGCAGTGAGTCTGCTGAGTGAATGGAATCCAGAGAAGAATCTTTAGTACAAAGTAACTATACAATTTAGGCCAGGCACGGCAGCTCACACCTATAATCCTAGCACTTTGGGAGGCTGAGGCAGGAGGACAGGATTGCTTGAGCTAGGAGTTTGAGACCAGCCTGGGCAGCACAGCAAGACCCTGTCTCTACAAAAAATAAAAAAATTAGTGGGCGTGGTGGTGCACATCTGTAGTCCCAGCAACTCAGGAGGCTGAGGCGGGAGGATCTCTTGAGCCCAGGAGTTTGAGGCTGCAGTGAGCTATGATGATGCCACTGTACTCTAGCCTGGGCAACAGAGCAAGACCCTGTCTCAAACAAACAAACAAACAAACAAAAACTCACAATTTAATAGAGCAATTAGTTTATAACTAGAGACATTTTTAAAAAGAGACTTTAAACTTCAGAATTTTGAATATTTATATGAACTTGTTTCAAATTTATAATTTAAAATAACCAATTAAGATGATTTAGAGGAAACTTTGTATACTATCCTGAGATCATTCCTACTGCTCTACCATCTCCCTCTGGTAAGGGAGGAAGGGGAGGCAGAGTGAGGGGAGGGGTGAGTGGCCAAGCTAGAATGAGGACAAGAAAATCCCAGGCTGTGAGTTGCTTTCAGTTGTCACATCTCTTCAGTGTCCTTTAATCTGGAATTGTTCCTCAGTCTTTCCTCATGCTTCATGACCTTGACATTTGACTAATATAGGCTGGAAATTGTGCAGAATGTCCTTCAATTTTCATTTCCAAATAATTCAAAAAATCTCAGTGTCACCTCCTCAGAGAGGCCTTCTCCAATCCCACAGACTTGGTTAAGGGCTTCTAGTATGTCCTTTCACAGCAATCTAAACTTTTCATAGCACTGATAATGGAAGTAAATAATTCTGTGAAATTGTGTTTAGCATCTGACTTCCTGTCTCAGTCAGGATAGGCTAAATTATGCTGCGATAACAAACAACAGTAACGTCTCAGGGGCTTAAACAAAAGGCTCACTACGTGTCCATTTTGGGTGGGCAGGGAGCTCTGCTGCCCAGGGATTATCCAGGATGCAGGGATAACCACCCAGGGATACAGGCTGACGGCACAGCCATTTGAACAATTGCTGTCACTTAGCTAGACAGAAAGACCTCAAGGGTTTTGAACCAGTGATCAAATGCTTGGCCCAGAAGTGATGCTGGTTCTCCTTTTCACAACTCATTGGCCAGAACTAGTTCTACGGCCCCACCCAACCATGAGGTGGGCCTCGAAGGGTAATTAATCCAGCAGCACCAATGGCTTTTACTCTTCCCAAATAGACCGTCAGTTTTGTGAGAACAGCTGCCAGCTCTGCTTGCTTTAACCAATGTGCCCGACATGTAGTGGCCTGATACAAATGTGTGTTCAACAGATAAAGGACTCCCTTCTTGGCAAAAGGAGTAAGAGACCCTCACAACACAATAAAAGCCAAAAGTAGTTCCTCGCTCCGGGATTTATCAAGGTTAGTAGAGCAGGAGGAAAAGATAGGGGTTGGGGTTACCTGGACTTACCTGTTGTGCCCATTTCTTCTTCTCCTCTTCATGTTGCTGGAGAATTCTGGTTATATCCTTCTGGTCCTGCTCAGCCTCCTCAGGCACACAGATCTGGACAGTTACGGCTATGGGTGAAAAAGCAGGAAGTTCACACGGAGAGGAGGTGGGGTCAGGGCTGGCAGAGAGGGTGTGGGAGGCTGGAGCTAAGTGATGGGAGCCCTGGTCTCTACCTCAAGAATGTTTTCAGTTGGGGACCAGTCTCCAGAGACAGCCCCTCAAATCTCTCTGGCTTTGGAGACCCTCCGTCCAGGGAGAAGCCAGAGGTCTTCTATTGTCCCCTAGTATCTATAACAGAGCCAGTAGCTCACAGGACAGATTTAGCCCACAGAAGTGTTCTGTTTGCTCTACTCACATTTTTAAAAAATTAGTTGCTGATGCTTAATATCTGGGAAGCTTTTGCTTAATAATACAAATTTCCAACTTTTCTTGAAGAATCCAAAGAACTGGCAACATAGGCCTTCACGTCCACCAGGGGCTGAAGCCGAGGAGTGGCTGCCTCTCCTCTGGCCAGGATGTGGCCACAGTCTTCACCTCCCCCTACCAAGGATGTGTATAGGGGACCACATTTGCTTTACCTGCTGGGACCTGCTGAGCACCTGAGTATGTGGCCTCTCACCTTTAGCATCTCCTCAGCTGGAGGCAGAGACAGGAAGTCTAGCCCTTGCTTAGGGAAACTCCAAAACAGGCCTTGCCAATGCTACCCTTAGTCTAACCAACCCTAGGTATGACCTAGGGCAGTGACCATCCTCTGTGCCTCAGTCACCTAATATGTGAGGTCAGGATAATTATGGGACCTACCTCATGAGGCTATTGAGATGATTAAATCAGAAAAGAATGGCAATAAAAATAACAAAAGCAGGTAAGGAGTACTGAGAGCTTATCATGCCCAGGGCATGCCCAGCACTGTTCCAAGTGCCTTACGGGGATTACTCACTCACCTAATCCTCACAGCAACCCAATGTTGGAGATGCTATTATTATCCCCATTTACAGATCATGAAACCAAGGCACAGAGAGGTTATACAACTTGCCCAAGATCACCCAGTTCACAACTGGGGAGCAGGGATATGAACCTACACAATCTGATTCCACGGCAAACACACTCAACTACCACCTTATCCTGCCTGCTCGTGCACAGAAAGAAACGTAGTGCCAGGCACTTTGGGGGTACTCAATAGATGTACTTCATTGTTCATTAAATGTTCTCTAAATTTTTAACAGGGCTCATGACAAGCATTAGAGGTTAATATTAGTGCTGTTAGCATTATTATTAGAGAACTTCATAGGCAGGGTCTGGCAGAACGTATGATAGAAAGGTGAGGATGAAGGAGAAGCAAACACTGTGGTCAGTCCCGTCAGGACAGGAGGAAGACTGAGTTGTGTCCTAGCGTCCTGAGCTCCCAGAGGCCATGAGCAGACAGACAGAGGCGAGGTGACAGCAATGGTCAGGATTAGAGAGCCACGGACTCTCACAAACCATTTGGCTCAAATGTTGTCCATGACATCAGTACCAGACTGGCCTCAGCTGGAGAGAAGTTTATTAAAAAGATACATCCTTACTAAAAATACAGATTCTTCAGCCCTGCTCACAGAGATTCTTATTTAGTTGTTCTGTGGTAGGTCCCCAGAATCTGTATCTTTGAAGTTCCTAAGGTAAAAGGTAATACATAATACGGTCAGATTGGAGGACCTCTGAATTCTGCTCCAATTGCTTACCTGCTACTTGGACTTCACCTACAATATCCCCACCATCCTCCAGGCTGTAATTGAACACCTTCAGAGATAGGGAGCTCATTCTATTACCAGGGAGCTCTGATGGTTTTAAACCAACAACCACACAAAAAATTCTTTGAGTTTGAGCTGGATTCTGTCTACATGTTGCTACCTTGAGGCCCTAGTACTAACCTCTGGGTCACACTAAATAAGGTTCATTTTTTTCCTCCATTAGGGTACTTCAGACACTCAGAGAGAACTATTGTTTTATGACATCTTCTTCTTTCCAGATGGAACATTCTCTGTTCCTTCAGCTGTTGCTTACAGGACATGTTTTCTAGATTCTTCACCAGCCTGATCTTGCTCCAGTGTATTCCCTCAAAATTTTCTGGATCCCTCTGAAACTATACTTTCCAGAAATATATCCAGCAGCCTACGTGTGATATCTACAGCCCAGAACAGGAAAGCACAGGTCAGGACTGTATCACTTCCCTGATTTTAGACATGATACCCCTATTAACGTAACCTAAGATCTCATGAGCTATTTAAGTAGCTATATCACCTTTGTTGATTATAAGGTAGGAAACCTCATGGATGTCAGTAGGGACACCTATGGGGCTGGCTACTCACCTGTGTCCCCATTGAGGGGACCTAGTTCCTGGGGCTCTGGTCTAGGTGGCTGATCTGGTTCTTGGCGCCTCTGGAAGTAATGAGACAACAATATGTGAGGGTACAAGGTCGGAGGTCAATGTCAGGATGGGATTCCTCCAAAGGCAAAGCAGGACTGTCAGTTACACCAGACGCTGCCCCATGCTGGGTCCATTTAGAATGCCCCCCTCACCAGGCTCAGCAGCACTCCCCTACCGGGGGAGGGTTCCCAGATCAGTGTTTCTCATCCTCACCAGGGACACCCTCAGTGGGGAGTTTGATGCTTCTTGACCTTTCCTTAGATCCTTGTGGTCTGGCTCTAGCTGCCGCCTCTGGGGGACTCCCTGCCCACCCCTTCCTTCTCCCAGGATGTAGCCAGACCTTCTGCTATTACCTTCCCCCCAGCTATGGTATTGAAGTGCCCTAAAACCTCCCAATTCCCAATTCAGAGATGGTTCCCCTTTCCTTTCAGGGTCTATGGCTACCCCAGCTTCCAGCCAGGTTCTCCTCAAAGTTATGCGGTATCGGGGCAGAGCATCAGAATTTCAAGCCCTGATTTTACCTTGCTAGTTCTCTAGTAAAAGTAGCTGTTTCTGCAACTGTAGAGACAGTAGCACTTATTTTGCCAGATGAGAGTGAGACATGGCATTCGCGATGTACCAGATGCTATGCTGTCTTGCCTACACTAGCTTAGTTAATTTTCAGAACAACCTTGAGAAATATGAATATCCCAAATTTAAAGATGTGGGGGTGAGGCTGAGTGAGATTAGGATTCAGTCAAGGTAGCTGAGGGCATAATTGGCAGAGTCAAGTGTTTGAGCCATACCTAGTGGACGCTTTAACCAATCATGGCCAGTGTTGGTTGAATCTTATCAGAGGAATAAAGGATGCAAAAGGACTTTCAATGTCGCCAGGCAGTGCAGGGGCTCCCACATTTCATCAATGACTAATATCTTTTAATGAGAAAGTTGATATGGATTGACAAGCAAGGGTGCTAAAAAAAATTTGTAGATTATCACTGTCCTTTTTATAAAATAAAGAACATTTTAACCCTCCAGAACATAGTAAGGAAAAGCTCAAGAGCAGTCTTCCAGGAAAGGGGAGCTGACATGCTTACCCCACATCACACCCACTCATATCTTTAATTCTCTTGTTTCACCCCAGAGAGGTAAAAAGTTGGTTGAACTGGACCAGGATTTTGGGTGGAAAAAAAATTTAAGCCTTTTTGTACACTTTTCAAGATGCTGGAAGGAAAGAAGGAAGGGGAAGGGAGGAAAGCAGAGAGGGGGAAAGGAAGGAAGGAAAAGAAGATGTTCTAGATCCCATTTTAAGAAACACTTTTTTTTAAATGTTTAAAAGTTTTAAAAGACAATGGAAAGGCTATGAAAATGTTCAATTGCAAATTATCACTATAAAAGAAAACCTTTACTTTTTACTGTGGTAACAGATTTTTAAAGGCAATTATTAGAATAGAAATTATTAAAAATTTCCTGAACTCAAGAACTAATGAAGTACTGCTAAAACCATACTGTAACTGGGGAGGGAAGATAAATCAAGCAAAGGCTTCTAGAACAGTCTGCTCCTCCCCCACAGGGCCTGGAACGTGCAAGCCTCTGGCAAACCGAGTGAGGCACAGTGCCTCCCCCAGGTCCTGTGCCCCAATCTGCTCAGAGGCTGGGCGGGCCTGACAATTTAGCTCCCCATCCACTCTTGTGAGGACTCAGCCCGCCCTTTCCAGGAGAGGAGGAAGCCTGGTTCAGGCACGAGCCAGAGAAGCTGTCAACGTAGGAATCTGGGGAAGTGACAGGAGCCAGCCTCCCCACCCTGGGCTGGAGGAAGGAGGGAGAAGATGAACGCAAATGGTTGTCTCTTTCCTGTTGCCACCACTGGTTATACTGAATCCGGGCAATGTTTTTATGAGAGCTAGAGGGCTGGGATTCTAGTCCCGGCTCCGCTACAAACTGGGACAAGTCCTTGCCTCGCTCTGGGCTTCTGCTTCCTCCTTTGGGAAGTGGAGGTGAGGTGGTCTGGTAGTTTAACTCAATGATCCCACGGTGTTTAAGTTCTGAGCATCTAAGCTCAGCTCCTCTTGGCAGCACTGTGAGGCAAAGGTTATTACAGATGAGGAAACTGAGGCTCAGGGGGTTGAAACTGTGCCTTCATGTTCAAGTCAGCATTAGGACCCCATGTCAGAATATTAGAGACTGCAGAGCAGAGTGGTTAAGAACTCTAGAATTCTAGAATCACACAGAGCCGGGTCCAAATCCTAAATCCAGTACTGTGCAACTGTACAACTTCTCCAGGCCTTGGTTTCCTCATGAGGTTTTTTTTCAGGATTAGATGAAATAATGCACCTGCAGTGTCTGGCAAATACTAAGAGCTCAAATATTTCACGAGATTATTGCTTTATGTTTGAGAAACATGGCAAGAACAAAGATCCCACAGTACTTTGGCAGATCTCTTAGGCCGCCATGAGTCTCAGGTTTTGTCATCTGAAATAAGATCATAAGCTCATGAAACACTGCCCTTTTGCAAACAACCACCACCATAGAACGGTGGAGAACTCCTCTCCACAAACAGCTTCCAGACCACAGGCAGGACGCGGCCTTGCGCTGAGTCCTCAGGTCCTGACAAAATCATCCCTAGGTAACTCTTTCAGAATGACAATCAAGGCTCATCAGTGTTCCCAGCCTCCTCCCCCTCCATTTCTTAATATTTAAATATTTGTAAACATCTTTTTCCAGTTACAGTAATAGTAAGCATTCATTGTAGAAAGTATGGAAAATGCAGGAAAATACAAAAAGAGAATCCCAATACCTAGGGATAACCCAAGAACATGATGGCATATATTGTTCACCTACATATACATATTCAATATTGTTATATTACATATACTTCCTTATACCTTCTTTTTTCTTTCTTTCTTTTCTTTTTTTTTTTTTTTGAGATAGAGTCTCACTCTGTTGCCCCAGGTAGAGTGCAGTGGTGTCATCACAGCTCACCACAACCTCAAACTCCTGGGCTCAAGCGATCCTCCTGCCTCAGCCTCCCAAGTAGCTGGGACTACAGGTGCATGCCACCATGCCCGCCTAATTTTTTCGATTTTTGGTAGAGACAGGGTCTCACTCTTGCTCAGGCTGGTCTCGAACTCCTGGTCTCAAGCGATCTTCCCACTTCAGTCTCCCAGAGTGCTAGGATTACAGGCATGAGCCACCGAGCCCAGCCTATTTTTTCAAACATATTATGAGCATTTACTACGCAGCATTAACTATTCTGTAAATCTACTCATTTTAATGATGAGTTGAACATCCCTATGGATGAATTTAGTCATTTAATCTACTGCTGAGTGTTTAGATTGTTTCTAATTTTTAATTTGCAAATTATGCTTTAATGAACATACTAATTTATAAAAGTTTTCATACATCTAACATTATTGGATCTGTCCTTCAGAAAGTTTCCACCAATTTACTCACCCACAAATGGCATACAAGAAGGCCAGTTTTACCACAACTTTGCCAACATGGAATATTATCACTTTTTAAAAAATGTTGGCAAATTTGCCAGGTCAAAACCAAACCAAAACAACCTAGTGCTACCTATTGTGCTTCCGGCCCCAACACAGTCATCCGTGTGCTCAAGATATCCCAGGCTGCTCAAGACCATCTCACCATGACACTTGGTCAAGTCTTCCTCTGGCCTCCAAGCCCAGAGCACACCATTTCTTTGCATCTCTCCTGGATCTTCCCCAGGGCTGAGTTAGTTCCTGTCTTCCCCAGGCTCCAGGTACCCACAAGAGTACCTACACCTGGTTAGCTGTCTATCTCTCCCAAGGGGCTCCTTGAGGACAGGATTTTGAAATCCATGTTGGATTTGCCAGTATGGCATGATGCCCAGAACAGCATTTCTTAGGAATGGGTCTATGGACCTCCTGTATTAGAACCACATGGACAGCCTGCTTAACACAAACCCCCAGGCCCAAGTCTAGATATCCACAATCCAAGGGGGAGTGTATGTGTATGCTGGGACCTCCATCGTTAGCAATCTACCCAGATGATCCTGACGCCCAAAAGAGCCTGAGGACAAATGGCCCTGAGCTGGGTAGGATTCAATGAGCCACTGCTGAACGGAAAATCCCCAGGTTGGGGCCCTGGCCACCTCCTCCTCAGAGGTCAGGACACAGAGTACCCTGCAGTGGGGGAGGACAGGAGCTGGGAGGGGGACACAAGAATTTCCCCTTCCAAAAGCAAGGGTGGGGGGTCTAGAGCTAGGGTGGGGCATCCGGACTGCACTCTGCACGAGGGATGACAGCTTCCTGAGTCAACGGAAACCTGGGAGCAAGAAAGCTGCAGAGGCAGCTGGCAGCACAGGATGCAGGGAGAACCCAGGCCTGGGGGAGAAGCCAAGAGACCCAGATTCCAGCTTTACTGCATGGCTTTAGGTAAGTCACTTCCTCCTCCAGATCTCAGTTTCCCCATCTGTGAAGGGTCAGGGTTGGAAGAGAAGCTCTCCTCAGTCCTTCTGAGTTCCAGGGCAGCCCTGCTCCTGAGAAGGCTGGAAAGGGAGCACCTATACCTACAGAACATGCACAGCCCCGGGGCCCAGCTCCTTGTTGTCAAGCAGACCAGAGCCCTGCTGTAGGTTCAACCTGAAGCAAACGTGCTATAGCAGGATGTAGCTGCCAAATGCAGACACAGAATCTAGGTAGAACGAGAAGTCAGTGTCCAGAAACCAGATAAGCTCAGACTGGGGCTAGTAAGCCCTCTAGAATATGCTCACCTTTTGGAGGGTAAACTGACAAACTGGAAGGAAACTGACAGAATGTACAAGGAGACTCAAAACTAAATTATAGGAGGGGCCGTCAACAGAACAATTGGTCAGCCTCAAGAACAGGCAAGAAAAAAACGACCCCTGTCTTCACATCTTGGCATGACTGTCAGAGGTAGAAGCTGCTAGTTTGTCATCTCTAGCCTTGGAGGGCAGGACTGTGGCCAAGCACTATAAGGATCAAGAAGTTTCCATTTAGTATAAAGAAGAATTTCAGAACTGTCCCAAATAGAGGTAGGCTGCCTTATTGGGGGGGGGGGGGCATGGTGGTGGTAGTGAGCTCTCTATCACTGGTAGTATACAAGAAGAGGTTGGAGAGGCAAACTTCATTTTGCACTGAGGGATCTTTGAAGACCCTGAACTCTAATAGTCTATAATTCTATAAAGTATCCCTGATGTTTAGCAAATAAAGCCCTTTGGTAAGCACAAAGTATTTAGCTATTGTAGGTCATATAAAGACCACCAGTATCGACACAGCCTCAGAGAGCTCTGTTGTGTACTACTGAGGTTGCAGTATTTTGGGGCTAATGACTGTAGTCACATCCTCAAGTCTTTGGGGTAGACTCCTCAACTTCCCTCAAATCCTGAGCCTCACCAGACAAGAGTGAATTAGGCAGAAACCACTTGGACAGAAGCTGCCCAGCTATTCCCTACCTTGGGAATCCCAGTAGGATGGAAATTAAGAGTAGCCCTGAGAAAGGCTCAGCCCTTCCTGCGGACACTTGACCTAACCCCTCTTTTGGAACCATCACTCCACCCTGTCTGCGGGCTTTCAGGGCTTTGTGTATTTCTGATGAAGCACTTTGTGTCCTCATTATTCCTGCTTAACTTAAGAGAATTTCATAATCAAAAGGCCCTTAAGAGTTCACCCAGCTCCTCCGTCATCCCATAAACCAGAGCCCCGGCTTCCCTGGACCACACGGTTCTATCACACCTATCTTGGTTGAGAAAGGCTTGCTGGACCCAGAAGACAGGGTTGGAAGGCCCTCAGGGGAAGTTGCTTTTAATCCCCACGTCCTTTTCTCAGATAGAAAAATTGAGGCCCAGGGGTGGGATGGGCAGATAGCTTGTCAGAGGCCATGACGCAGCGGGGTACAGCTGAGCTTTGAGTCCCCTCCATTTCCCCAGTGCACATGCCGGATTTACCCAAGTAGCTGAGCCTTTAGGGGAGAGGTGAGTCTGAGTCTCAGGGGGCTCAGTCACACTCAGTATCAGGCCTCTCTGCCTCTCCGGTGTCTTGGCTCAGCATGCCTGGGGCCCCGGCACCACTAGTTTCAGATCTGAGCAACCACAGGCAGAGCCCATTGGCTGAGGGTAGAGGCAGGAAGGAGGTGGGCGTGGAGGCCCAAGGGCCTGCTCCAGGGCCTTGGGGGAGGAAGGGCGGGGCACAAATGTTCAGGACTGCTGAGAAACTTCAACGTTCACACCCAAATTACAGAGGCTCAGATGGAAGAACATCACAAATACAAGCCTCAGCCTCCCGATCTCTAAGATGGGCAGAAATATTTGCCAAAGTAATGCTTGAATTTGATTTTATTTTCACACTGCCAGAGGAACTAAAGACGTATTTCAACCCCTTCATATTATACGGCGTGTGGTCAACAACACCCAGAGTCTGCCAGGCAGGACAGTCCAGTGTGACTATACAACCAACTTAAAGCCTGGAGCACCAGCCTGCACCTCGCAGCTGCACTGGGGGCACCGCCTACTCTGACCACCAGCAATGCCCCCAGAGCACCCCAAGTTGCGCGGATGTGGTTGTCACTGCTCCTATCTGAGGACTGATGAGAACTCTCAGGGGAGGAAAGGACCACTTCCCTCTTAAACACCCCTGCACTTGCCGAGCCAGACCACAGCAGATAAGAGTCAGAAAGACCTTGAGCGCAGGGCCTCCCTTCACAGATGGTGAAGCTGAAGTCTAGACAAAGCCTTTCCAACATACCTTACGTATTCTCATCCTCCCTAGAGCTCACCTTTTCTTGTGCCTTATCAGCCTCCCAGGGTGTCTGCTAGTTCTGGTTGCCTCAGAGGGCCTGGAGCTGGCAAAAGCACTAGACACCATTTCTAGCATTTGGGTCAGCCTGGCACACACAAGGATTCTGTAAGAGCTGGACAGAAAATGGTGTCAGTGGCTGGGACGGGGGTGGGGGAAGGGACAGGCTGAGGGCCCAGATACGCTGCCAGATATCCACCTGTCTCCCCAACCCAATGGCAAACTGAGAGTCCAGAGTCAAGGCCCTGGCTTGCCACTTGCTTGCTGTGTGACCTTGGGAGAGCACCCTCCTCTCTCTGGGTTTCTGTTTCCTCCTCTACATGGCATGGAGTTGGGCAATGGGATACTTACGAGCCCTGCTGGTGTTGAAATGCTGTGGATGGGAAGAGGGGGCAGAGTGAGGTCATCTTGCTATCTCATCCTCCATCCATCCTGCCATGCTTGTTCGCTCTGGGTAGGGTAGGGGCTGGCAGTTTGACATACTTGCCTGTCGGGTCCTGTCATGAAGAAGGCTTCTCTGGAGGACAGGAAAGGATGGGCCCTTGCTCAGGAAGGCCTGGGTGGAGGACCGGGAGCCCTTCATACCACCCCCTGTTCTTCAGCAGCCCGTGTAAGGGTCATAGTAAAAGGAAGGGCAGGATTGCCTGGAAGCAGAGGATGACAGAGCTCGGCCACCTCCCAAATTACATGCAGCATGCTCCCGATCCTTCCATGGCACTTCGAGCAGAGAGAAGTACCCAGTAGTGAGGACAAGGAGGCACCTACAGGATGCTCAGGGCAGGACCACTTGCAATAGGGAAACACTGGTAACCATCCTCATGTTCAACAACAGGAGTGTGGCTTCATACACTCAGGGACATAATACTACGTGATGTCATTCACATGTTTAAAAGAATGAAGTAGATCTTCACATACAAAGATGGAAAGGCAATGGTAGAATACCAATATGCAAAATAAATGATTTCTATTGGTACAAGTACGCACAGGTACAAAAAAATATATAGAAAAGCACAAACTGATAACAGTCGTCATCTCCAGAGAATGGACTAAAATTGCTGTGGTCAGTGAGGGAGAACTTCTTTTACCTGAATTCTTACAATTTTTTAAGCAATAGTTTATTTCAAGTACTACTTGTGTACAAATAAATTAACAACAACAAGGAAAAAATACCTCTCTTGGAACCTAAAAGCAGCCAAGGCAGTCATCGTACCGAAGGGGAAATCAGGTACGGGAAGAGAACAGTGAGTGAAACCGGGTGAAGTATGACCTGCTCTGGACTCCCAGTCCAGTGCTCGTTCCTCCTCAGATGCTGCAGCTGGTGTCTAAAAGTATATAGGCCTGGCTGGGCATGGGGGCTCATGCCTGTAATCCTAGCACTCTGGGAGGCTGAGGCGCAAGGATCACTTGAGGTCAGGAGTTCGAGACCAGTCTGAGCAAGAGCGAGACTCTGTCTCTACTAAAAATAGAAAAATTATCTGAGCGTGGTGGCGCACACCTGTAGCCCCGGCCACTAGAGAGGCTGAGGCAGGAGGATCGCTTGAGCCCAGGAGTTCAAGGTTTCGGTGAGCTATGATCGTACCACTGCACTCTAGCCAGGGCAACAGAGTGAGGCTCTGTCTCAAAACAAACAAACAAACAAAAAGTATATGGCCCTGTCCAAGCACCTCCTTGTTCGCGATGCTCCTACGCTGCTGCTAAACTGTGGTCCCAAAGGAGAGGCATTGGGTTCTTGCTGCCATTTCAACTGGTGTCAAGGTGGGGATGGGTGTTGGGGGGGGTGGGGAGCCGTTAACCTTGGGTTATGAAAGTTTCCTAAAGCTGCTGCAATAAAGTTCCACAAACTTGGTGGCTGAAAACAGCAGAAATTTCTTCTCTCAACAGTTCTGGAAGCTGGCAGTCCAAAATCAAGGTGCCAGCAGGTTGGTTCTTCTGGGGGCTCTGAGGGAGGATCTGTTCCACCCCTTTTTCCCAGCTCCTGGTGGTCGCCGGCAATCCCTGGTTTTCCTTGGCTTGTAGATGCATCACCCCAATCCCTGCTGCTGTCACCACACGGCATTCTCCCTGTGTGTCTGTGTCCAAATCTCCCTCTTCTAATAAGGACACCCGTCACTGGATTAGGGCCCACTGTCATCCAGTATGACCTCATCGTAACTTGACTGCATCTGCAAAGACCCTGTTTCAAATCAGGTCACATTCACATGTTCTGGGTGTACGTGAATTTTGGAGGGACATTATTGAACCCAGTACAGATAACAACTTTTCTGATGTCCGGGCTATTCCCTTAAGGAAAGGGCAGGGGACAGGGTCACACGGGAGAGTTCATTGTACACTCAGTGCAAAAGAACTCTACCGCTGGGGGAGAAGGAAAGCTAGAAGGAGGTCTGATTCCATGTCACTTGTCTGGGGGGAAGCAGGGACGTGGAATGGATGTTTTTATGTATTGGAAGGTGTTTGGCCTAGATGTTCTGGAAGGTTCAGGTTTGAAAATAAAGTGACACAAGATAAGCTATTTTTAGGGGTTAAATTCACTTGATGACAGAAGTAGGATGGCTTGTCTTCAGGTAATGGATGGACTGAGCTGTGCTGAAGATGGATAGATCTCTTGCTCCTTCTCTCTGCCCAAGGTGGGGTGGCAGGAGCTCCCTCTCCCCACACCTGCCAGTCCTGCTGCGGTGAGGCTCCTTGTCTGGCCCTCTGCCCTGGTCACGGGGACAGCTCACCGTGCTGAGGGTGGGGGATGCGGATGACAGAGTGCAGGGCTCGAGGATGGAAACCCAAGGATACCCTGAGGTGTCACAGCCAGAACTAGGGTCATTGTCAGACTCTTCCTTCCATGGGGAGGGTCCCTATTCTAAGTTTATTTTTTGAACATGAACATTCATGAATTTCATACTGAGACCCTTTCCAGGCAGATTTCAGACTCTTGCTCACTAGCTGATCTAAGAACCCTGAGACATCAGGGGGCAGCCCATCCACCCAGAGTGTTACCATTTTGACTTATATGGCAGCCTGCTTCCATGCCATTGATTTGAATGTTTTTCTGCTCTTTTTATGAAGAAAAAGAAAAGAAAAAGAAAGAAGTGGTGACATGGAGCAAAGACCCCAAACTTAACACTGATTGAGACAAAAATGGGAGGTGGCTGGGAACATGTCAGGCTCTCAGGGGACTTATACTGCCTGCCTGTGAATTCATCTACAAAGGAAAAGAACAGAACTAAAAACACATACATGTGCAGAAAATATGTCATGAAAGGCTGTATCACCAGGGCAGAGATTATCAGGAATTTTTCTAATGTGTTTTAGGTTGCCAGGTACAGATATCCCTTCATAACACAGAAATCTAGTGTTCAATCTCACGAACCTTCCAGAGTGCCACATGCATGGAAGCCTGTATCGGCGTTAGCTGGGATGATTTGTGAGGTGTTATTTTCTGGGATCAGCAAAAACCGCTAGCTCAGAGGCCATCTACACACCAACATCCTCATGACAGTTGGGGCAGGGGGCTCAGTGCTGCCTCCGCATAACCTCAGAGGCAGCTTCCTTTTATGCTCCCTGACTGTCCCACTCTTGGCAAACTGAGCTGGATGGTCAGATTTGCCCCGCTCCTACTGACCAGGTGTCAAGGGCCTGCTCCCACATTCCTTATGCCTAGGATGTCCTCCTGCATACCCCGCTTGCCGCACAACTGCCTAATTCCCACCTACTTTCAAAACCCGGCCAAGATGCCATCTCTCTAGGGGGGCCTTCCCTGATCCCCTCTGAGCATCAAATCATACTAGCCCAGGTTAGGAGGAAAACACAAAGATGCTCATCAATGAGAAGGGTAGGAGTGCAGGCTGTAAAACACCCACATGGCCAAAATGGTTAAAGGAACTACAGGACAGCCACAGGACATTAGGTAGCCACTAAAAAAACATGTTTCCATGGACTATTCAACATGGGAAAATGCCCCCACCAGAATATTAAGCAACTGGAATATAACCATATAAAATATAATAGTCACACTCATGTATATTATATATGCAGGAAAAATAATAGAAAGAATGACGCTGAAATGTACACAGTGACTATCTCTTGATGGTGGGATTAAAAGTAATTTTTAAATTTCTTTATACTTTTCCAAATTTTGAAGTTTTGCCTCAAAACACAATAATCAGAATAATTGGGTTTCTTAAGTGGAATCCTAAATATTTGCTAGTCCTAGGCTTGCATCCCCTCTTATGTTCTTGCCAAAGTGCCATCTGACCTCTCCTTGAACCCCTCCAGTGATGGGGAACTCACTACCCTATGAGGTCTTTTTTGGCCACTTCTTCCTCATGAAAAACAGAAATCTGGCTCCCTTTAGTTTCCCCCCACTGGTCACAGTTCTGCCTTCTGGGACAACAGAGAACTGCTTCCCATGCCCCGTGACAACACTTCAGAGGTTCAAAGGCAGTGGCCAGACTCTAGGCTACATCCCCTCCCCGCCCCCACCCACATCATTCTTCCAAGGACTTTAATGTCCTTCACCTCCCACATCTCTGTGTGCTTTCCTCGGGTACAATCCAGACAGTGATGTCCTTAAAGTATAACTTTAAATCTATGCCTCATCTCTTTCAAGGGCATCCCACCTGCCAACCAGAGTATCAGGGACTCTATTACACGTGTCCCTTCATCTGATCTTTAGAACAACCCTATGACACAGGAGCTAGTATCATACCTATCTTACAGATGAAGAAACTGGGGCATGGAGAAGTCAAGTCACTTCTGGGGTCACTAAACGGATCATGGATGGAGCCAGGACTGAGCCAGCACCTGGCCCAGAGCTTGGTGTGGTCGACACACAAATGTTTGCCAAATTAATAAACAAATAGGTGAACTCAGTTCTAAAGCCCATGCCCTTGGCACTATTGTCTTATTTCAGAATTGCCTATGCCAGCCTCTTCCACATCATTCACTTCTGCATTTCTCCCTCTCTGTCACCTCACCTGCAACACGGATGTGCTCATGAAGGGCCACTGAATAACTGACCCGCTGAGTACCTGTTGCCTAAGGTTCAGCTTTGACAGCAGTGCCAAGCCCCTTCTCAGGCGCCGTAGCCACAGCCCTGCGGACTGGAGGGTTCAGACACATCTTGCCTGACACACTGTAGTGTCACACAGATGAGGTTGGCCACTAGGTGCCTCCTGCTGCTCACTCCACCCCCATACCCCACTGCCCAAAGGAGGCTGGTAACCTGCTGGGGAATAGGAAGGTGCCTCCTCACCTCCATGTCACCCCTACAGGCAAGCCCACAGAAGGTTTATTTTTTTGGCCCCTACCCTGTCTGCCTGGCCTTCTCCCAAGTCCTCCTGGGGAACATGACCACATTAGCATGGTTTCTGTCAAGAAGAAGGGTTTAGAAAGGACCGCACAATCCAGATGGCCCCTGAGCACCCACTCCCCAGGCTGCCAAGGACCCCACTCATCCATTCCCAGAATTTCAACTTGTCCCAATAAGGCAGTGACATAGCCACAGGCCGGGCCTCTCAGTGGGGTCTAGAACAGCTGGTCAACTAAGGCCAATAGGCATCATAGACCACAGAACTCAGTAACCCTCAGATCCTTGAACCTAGAGGGAACCTGAGAAGTCCTAGTGGCCAAGCCCCTGTCCCTAACTAAGGAAGTCCTCATCAAAAGCGCCAGCCTCATTCCCTGCTGACTGACACTGCCACTCCCCACAAAGAACCCTTTCACACTGTGCTTTCGATGGCTCAGCCTTTGCTTGGGCCATCTTCTTAGCCTTGAATGGGTAATTCCTACCAAACTTTCTGAACCAACCCCCATCCAAGACCCCTTCCTGTACCTCTCAAGGTGGGATGAGATACTCCTATTGCACCCGGAGCTAACCCCTAGCATGGTTCTTACTTGGCCCTCATTCACTCACTCAAATATTTACTTAGCACCTGCTCTGTGCTCTGCATAAGGCAATGAGCACTAGATGAGGAGTGCAGAAGGCCGGGTGCAATTGCACAGCTTTGCCACCAACTGGCTATAGGACTGTGGACACATTACTCCTCACTGAGCATCAGTTTCCTCACCTGTAAAGTGGGGAAGATTCCACAGCTCAGCCTAGCTTCCAGGGCTTTTGTGTGGATGGGCAGGATGTGAAAGTACTCTGCAAACTGCCATTCAGGGTGAGTCATTATTATAGTGACTTGACCCTGCTGCAGTCTGAGCTCGTTTTTGTATATCCCATCCTTGGAGTCTCCCCTCCCCCAGGGAGCTGACAGCCTGCTGGGAATGGACTTGGGAGCTCAGGCCTTCCAGAAGTTGGCACCTGAATGAGAAACTGGGCAGGAGCACAGCCTAGAAGGATGGAAACAGGCATGAACTTTAAACAAAATCAGCTCATAAATCCTGCTGCATGGCAGAGGGGCAAGGCCCTGGCATTGCTGTGGCAGAGAACACATGCCAGGCTGTTCTTAGGCAATGAGGGTGAAGGCTTTTATGCCAAAGGGCTTTGTTTATAGTCATCAAGAAGCCACGGGAGGGCCAGGCACAGTGGCTCACCCCTGTAATCCTAGCACTCTGGGAGGCTGAGGTGGGAGGATCACTTGAGGCCAGGAGTTCAAGACCAGCCCAAGCAACAGCGAGACCCCATCTCTACTAAAAAACAGAAAAATTAGCCAGGTGTGGTGGTGTGCACCTGTATTCCCAGCTACTCAGGAGGCTGAGGCAGGAGGATCACTTGAGCCCAGGAGTTGGAGGTTGCAGTGAGCTGTGATGATGCCACTGCACTCTAGCCCAGGTGACAGAGTAAGACTCTCAAAAAAAAAAAAAATTGATAGATATAAAATAATAAAATAAACACACATTTTTTTAAAAAAGAAGCCACTGGAAGCACAGGGGAAGTGGTGGAGACAAAGAACACTGGGCTAGGAGACTGGATACCTGGATCCTGCTCTGCATTGCTCTATGACTGCAGTCAAGCCCCTCCCCTCCTCTAGGCCTTAACCTCCCATCTGTGTATTGGGTGCGTCAGCCCAGGTGGTAGCCAAGGCCCTTTCCAACTCAGTCTGTGCTGACTTTACTTGCCCTTCACAGCTTGGGTCAGAGGGGTCCAGTTCAGGGTGTACCAGGGACAAGACAGGGACAGCTGATAAGGCTCTCAGAAGGAACAGGAGACAAGGGAAGCTATGCTTACTGTGGCCTCCACTTCCAGCCTGTGGAAGGGTCAGGCCTGCAGCAGGCTCCTCCCTGTTTCCTCCACCTCTGGGTAGATGGCCCAATTTGCAGACTGCGAGGTTGACACAGGTGCAAAGAATACAGACCCTCAGAGATCATCCTGCTCACCCCCGCCCCCAATACAGGCAGGGAACTAAGACCTATACCCCAAGGGCTTACTTGGGATCACAAAGCATGTTTGTGGCACAGCCAGGACTTACATGCAGGATTGATGTCCACCTACCCCAGCTCAGTTGCAAGTCTCAAGCCAGGCTCAGGTCTCTCTGCCCCATCAACCCTGTCAGCTAGCCCCCTCCTTCCACCGATAGAGTCAAGCCTCAGTTTCCCTGCTGGGGCCAGGACAGACATGGGGGTTTCTAGGTCAGAGTTTGGTGAGTTTTTTGAACTGGGAATACAGGAGGAGCAAGGAAAGCCAGGAGGCACTGTACTTCACACCAAAATTCATCCCCTGGACTTCATACAGAGCAGGGAATGGAATCACCCAGCTTGGGGACAGTGCTGAACACCCAATACACAGAAAAACTCATACTCAGGGAACAAGCAAAGCTGGAGCAGAGAGAGAGAGAGAGAGAGGACTAAAGTTCATTGCAAATTTATTAAATATTGTCACAGTTTGGCGGCTCTCAGGAGCTCAAGTGGGACCATAAAGTTTATGGGACCATCTAGTCCCACCTGGCTAGGGGGCAGGCAGTAGTAGGAAAAATGGCCAGAACTTGAGGGTCCTCCCTTCCCCAGTCTGTGCCTCACGATGTCTCTGAGGAGGCTGTCCTTCTGGCTCCATGTCTGATCTTCTGGGCTTCTCAGACCCCAAGGGGTAGCTGGTCCCACTGCCAGAAACCTGAGCAGAGTCCCCTGGGCCCTAACCCAGCTCAAAGGCTCCTCGGGGGAGGGACAGGAAGGCAGGAGAGGGCAGAAGGCAGTAGATCTCCTCCCTCTCTGGCCCCTCCCAGCCACCCCACCTACACCAGCTCTGGGGCCTGGAAGAGGCCATAGACCCGCGCTTCTCAAACTTTAAAGTGTATAGTAATCACCTGGGTATCTTGTTAAAAGGCAGCTTATGTTTTAGCAGGTCTGGGCAGAGCCTGAGATTCTGCATTTCTAACAGGTCTCGGTGATGTCAGAACTGCAAGTCTGTGGAACGCTCTGCGTGTAGTTGCCCTAGAGATTATCTGCCTCTGAACCCGTGGGAAAGCTGAAGGCCCAGAGAGGTCAAGTCATTTGTCCACGACCACACAGCGAGCAGCCCCAGACTGAAGGCAGAGGGCACCTGCCATAGACACGAGACATCTCCCCACCCGAGGCAGCGGGAATCAGCTGCCGTTCCTGGCCCGGGGGCCTTGTTTGTAAACTCGGCTGCCTGGTGCGGCTCAGCCCAGGGCCCGGGTAGAGCGCCTCCCGGCAGAACGTCCTCAGTCTCCGCGCCGGCCTCTCGCTGTTCGCTGGGTGCCCGGGGCGACCAGAGGGAGCTCGGAACGGGAGAGTCCCCCGCGGCGGAGCGATTCCGCACCCTCCTCCCCTCTGAAAGCAAACTTCTCCGCCGGCGCCCTTTACCTTTTTGGGGGATTTGCAGCTGCTCAGCCTGCTGTGTCCGCAGCCCATCCTCCTTCCGGGGCTCCCGGACGCCGCCTCCCAACTCCGGGGCCCCCAGAGGACGCTGCGGTCCGGGCCCCCTGCCCGCTCCGCGCCCGCAGGCTGGGGCTGCCGGCGAGACCCTGAAACTGAACCTGGAAGCGCGGACTTGAGCCTGAGCTGGGGCGGCCGGGCGCCGTAAATACCCGAAGAGGAGGGCCGCCGCGAAGCCCGTTGGGTTCGCGGCGCCGCCGCCGGAGGCAGGTGACCAGAATCTTTCCAAATAATAGGAACCTCCGGCCATGGCAGAAAAATCCGTAGGCGCAACAGATGCTTTTCCGAGCCCTTAGCTGAGAAAGGGTGAGAAAAAAAAATTAAAACAATTATTTGGTAAACACAACAGCTACCATTTATTGAGGGTTGTTTCTGTTCCAGCTGTTTTTACACATTTTATTTCTATTTCTTGCCATATCCGTGCAACAAGGTAATTTTCCTCCATTTTACAGGTGAGGCAAAGGGGGCTCAGAGATGAGAAGTGATTTGCCTTAAGTCACATACCAGAACCCAGTTAGAATCCAGTTCTAGCTCCACAACCTAAGCTTTGAAATCAGTTGCCTATAGATAAATAGTAATACTAAGTTTAGTTGTAATGATTCCCCACTTCTGGGTCGATAGCTTTTTCTAGGTCACAAGCATCTGTAATATTCAATTCTATCCATCTTGGATAGATGCTATCCATCACCACAACCTTGTGAGGCAGGCCAGGTGCAGTGGGAATAAGGGACATAAAATGTCAATGTCTAGGAAAAAGAGCTTTTATTTATCCTTACTTTGTTATTAGCTGAGGTTTCTGGGAGTGGCAATGCAGGAAAAAGATTCCTAATTTTGAAAATCAGTGTGCATGTGTATCTGTATGTACAGTATATTAGAAAATTAGAGTCAGGCCCCAAAATCTTGAAAAACTGTGTTGGTGAAAGGGACTTAGAGTCAGAGTATAAAACCAACTGCAGAAGATTCTAAGAAAGGAAACTAAGGAAACAGTTGATATTAGGTTCTTAAAAGCAAGAATAATATAGGACAGTGGTTCACAAACTGTGATTCCCAAATCATCAGCGTCAGTACCACCAGGGAACTTTGTTAGGCAAATTCTCAGGCCCTACCTGAGACCTGCAAATCCTAAACTCTGGGGATGAGGCTCGGGGATTCCATAGCTTCATAAGCCCTCCAGGCATTTCAGACCCAGGGAAAAGTTTGAGAACTGATGTAGGATGTGCTCAACAGATACTGAGGAAAGAGTGTCTACTTAAATTAACAATGTTTATTGAAACAATGCTCATGATTTAAAACAAAGAAACAAACAAACAAAACCCAAAACAACCTCAATAACCAAGAAAAGAAGCTTGGTTAAATAAATTATGATATAGCCATAAGAATAGAATGCCATGTAACCAGTAAAAATACTGATAAGGATGAATTTTTAAATGTTACAAAATATAACAAATCCATCTTTATTTAAAAAAAGTATTAATAGTGATTACCCCTGGATGGGTGAAATTTTGCATCTTTAAAACTGTTCTTCATTTTCTTATATTTAAAAAAGGCTGTGCATTTATTACTATTATAATAAAATTAGTTTTAATATGAAAAAATTTCTTTTAAAAATATATTTTTAAACCCAAATTGTGATTTGTTTTTCACCATCAAGCCATGGGCAAGTCTAAAATCCCAAAGAAATGGACAATGTGAATTAACTGGGTAGAAAAGCAACATAAAGGGCAAAGATGGCTAAACTGTGAGCATTAAGAGATGGAAACCAGTATTATGATCCTGAAACAGTCATTTCTCCTTTCTGAGAATTTCCCATCTGTACATTGAGGAGTTGAACTTTCTAGAATTGATCTTGTGTTTTAATGACAGCAATTAAAATTAATAACTTGGGATGATAGGTGAGAAGTAGGAAGGCAAGTTCTGTTCCTAGAGCCTCTGTTCTCAAGAGGTCTTGCCTCCAGCCTCTCTGAGCCTCCTTGGGGAGCAGGTTCAGTTTCCCCACATTCCCACTGCTGGCTTTTTGGTTATGTGTATTGAAGTTCCTGCCTGAGAAACTCGAGCAGCTTGAGTTTGAGAAAGTTGTCAGTGAGATTTTTGATGGTTGGTATACCAGTCAGGTTAGGTTAGGTTTTGCTGCAGTAATAAAAAGCATAAAAATCTCAGTGACTTGTCACAAGAGAAGCTAAATTTCTGCTCACACTATATGTCCAGCATGGGCAGGCAGAGGGCTTTGCTTCACAGAGAAATTCCACATCATCCTATGATGCAGCCATCTCAACCAGATGGCTTTATGGTTTGCTGGGGTAAGAGAAAGGAGTGTACAGAGAAGAGTCCATGGGGTCTTAAATGCTTCCACTTGGAAGTGACACACATTAGGTTCACTCACATTTCATTGGCCGAAACAAGTCACACATTCATGCCCAACTTCAAGGGGATGGGGAAGTACAATGTGTGTCTAGAAGAAGAAGAGAATCAGAAATATTGGTAAATAGAAGTAATGTCTACCATAGTTAGCAATCAACAAACGGGTACTACTATGTGACCATTTCTTAGGCAAATAGGGTGACCAATTCATCCTGGTTTGCCTAGGATTTTCCCACTTTTAGCTTGAAAGTCCCATGTCTCAGGAAACTCCTCAGTCCCAGGCACACCAGGATGGTTGGTCACCCTATGGGCAAGGCATAGTGAAGGTGCAAGAGAAGAAGACTCAGCCCTTGTTCTTGAATTAGTCATGATCTGTTTTTTTGACATTAGCCCTACACATAAGAAAAAATGGGAAATAATACAAAACAGGTTTTATAAAGCTAATGCCAAGTTGTGTGCTCCATGCAGAAGGTATTAGCATTAAAGGGAGATAAGAGACCAAGGTGGATGGGGATGGCCAAGAAGGACTTCCTGGGGGAATACTAAAGCCAGAGGATCTTCATGCCGATAGGAATTCTAGAATCTCAGGCTGGGATGGAATCTGATGGTTGGCTTCTATTGCTTGCAACTAAGAACACTGACTAACACAAATCTCTTGTAATAATTTCCTTTCTAGGTGATTATGCAGCCTATGTTTAATACTTCCAGTGATGGGTAAATCACTACCTATCTTTCCATATCTAGGGGGAAGAGGAGAAGCAGGGAGGAGTAATTACAAGAGGGAAAAACAGCATGAGTCAAGTCAAAGGCAATGAAGGATTCACGCATGTAGGTAGCTAGATTGCATGTACAGGGACAAAAGTTGATGGGGTGCACTCTTTGGAAAAAGACTGGAGAGAACAATATGGGGATTATCCCGAGCATCTTTCATGAGAAAGGTACATTATACCCATACATAAAAAGTTTTGCATGGAATTTCAGGCAGTTCTTGGACCCCCTGCAGCCTACACGGTGGGTCTATGTGTGAATCCCAGGTTAAGAACCTCTCAGCTCAGTAGTCATTAAAGGTCTTTCTAACCCTGAAAGCTTTTTCTGTGCAGGTTCTTCTGATTGAGTCCAGTTGTTCCCCAAACATATGTTCTCTGCCCTGAGTGACCTTCTTCACAATCCATCTCTGTGGGTTATAATTCTACCTGTACATCAAGGAGCAGCTCAAGTGCCCTCTCCTTCCAAAAGCCTGGCAGCACTTGTTCTACAGCTCTCTTAGCACACTTGGCAGTGTTCCTATGAGCTACACTGGTTTGTGTGTTCTGTGTGTCTTCCCTAGTGGATGAAGGGTTGCACAGATCTGTCTCCTCCCTCCTTACCCATCCCATCCCACTTAGTAGGCTATGGCAAGACTGCCAGCTGCCTTAGTCAACTTCCATTCTTCTTTCTTCCTGAGTTACAGAATCCTGTGTTCTTGGGGACAGCAAAGCACTGGGCCAACAGGCCACTCACCCAGCTTCCTTGCATCAAGGGGTGGCCAGTGATATGTAAGGGAAAATTACCAGTTGAGGCTTCCAGGAAAGCTTTTAAAAGGGGGATGACTCAGCTGGGAGCAGGGTTTCCCCTTTCTTGCCCCCTCTTTTCCTGCCTGGAAGACAGACAGGGTGGCTAAGTCCCAGTGGCCATCTTATTACCTTGAGCAAAAAGAAAGAAGGATGAATTTATGGAGTCCCCATACCAGCCTTGATCAATTACTTCCAAACTTTTTTTTACATAATAAACAACAAATTTGTTTAAGCCCGTGGGGAAATTATAGTTAACAATAATTTATTGTATATTAAAAAATAGCTAGAAGAGAAGAATTGTAATGTTCCTAGCACAAAGAAAAGATAAATATTTGAAGTGATGGATATCCCAATTACCCATATTTGATCATTATACGTTGTGTACATGTATCAAAATATCACATGTACCTCCAAAATATGTACAAATATTACATTTCAATAAAAAAATTTTAATTTAAGCCCCTTCCATCGAGATTTTGTCACTTGCAGCAGAATACAATTTCTAACCAATAGATAGGTCACTAATTAAGTTTTGTTATATTGAATTTAATTAGAATAATTTACTCTTAGGGACACTGTGTGAAGCCCCAGCTGCAGTTCTGGAAGTGGGAATTGAGGCTCTGCTGAGTAAGGTTCCCTGAGTTTTCTAGACTCTTGATAGAAAGGTTGGTTTTGACAGCTTCCTCTTGGAATATACTTAAAGGAAGAAAATGAGAGAAAATCTAAAGTTGTTGAGTCCTTAGGGTTCTATTGGAGCATTTCTCAGGGTATAGGTGGGCTCATTTGCTCCAGAAGCATCTGGGAATTGGCTAAAATGCAGTTTCCCTGGATTCCTTTTTCTTTTCTCCATCTACTGAATCAGGACGTGGAGGACTGAGTCAGAGAAATCTTCAGACTAAAGTTGGAGCCTTACTGCTCCAAGGGTTGTGTGGGTCCTCACCAGGGAATCAAATTGCTACATTGATTGTATTGGATTGTGTTGAATTGAATTAAAGGGTAAGTCCTTGGAAAGATTTGAGTCTGAGTAATGCTAATTAGCAAGAAGCCATCCCTGCCTATTTTCCCAGGAGAACTGTGGTCTGGGATTTGGGGCTGCCTTGGGAGAAGCGCCAAGATTCACTTAACCACGTTCATTACCAAGAGTCAATTCATGTCAGTTCTCATCTGTTAGCACTTTCTCTGTTCAATGAGGTTCAGATGGAGGTCTTCAAGGAGCGGCACTTGTATGGTAATGCAGAGTAGGAGGGGCACAGAACAGCACCTAGGAATATAGGGTTTTCTCTAGGGAAAACTGCACATCCTCTCCTTAAGTGAGCTCTAGGGTCTGGAGGCTACTAGGAATGAATAGGAGTGGACATTTCTTTACATCAGTGGTTCTCAAAATGTGGACCGGGGATCAACAGTGTCTTGGTCCAGTTGCTATAAAGGAATACCTGAGGCTGGGTAATTTATAAAGAAAAGAGGTTTATTTGGCTCATGGTTCTGTAGGCTGTACAAGAAGCATGGGGCCAGCATCTGCTTCTGGTGAGGGCTTCAGGGAGCTTGCAATCAAAGCACAAGGCGAAGGGGGAGCAGGCATGTCACATGGTAAGAGGGGGAAGTAAGAGAGAGCAGGGGGTGCCCATGCTCTTGGGTGAGCTAATAAAGAGAGAACTCACTCATTACTGTGGGGAGGGCAACAAGCCAGTCATGAGGAATCTGCCCCCATGACCCAAACACCTCCCACCAGGTCCCACCTCCAACACTGAAGATCCAATTTCAACATGAGATTTGGAGGGGGCAAATATCCAAATTATATCAAACTGCATCAGTATCTCTTGGGAAATTGTTAGAAAAGCAAATTCTTGGACACACTCCCCACCCCTAATCAGCTGCATCAGATACTCTGGGTGTGGGCCCCAGAAATCTCGGTTTTAACACGTCTGCCCCATAATTCTGATGTGTGCTTGTGTTTGAGAACCACTGCTTTAGACCTTCATGTCTTCCACATGTCTGACAGCCTTTTTTGAAAAAAATGAGCACAGAGATGTGGGACAAAGTAGGGTCCAGGATTCAGTGAGCTTATGAGTAAGCATTGTTTTCTATGTTTGAAACATCCTTGACTGGGCTGAGTGTCTGGTGTCTAGGCCACCCTTACCTGTGTCATCCATGTGAGGCACAGGGGACTGTTCCATGGGCTATGTGCCAGGCCCTGAGCCATCGCACATCCAAGGACTATCAGAGGGTCCTTCCCTGCTTTGGAGATTCTGAAGTTCCCTCTGGATACAGTCTTCTGAGGAGCAGCTTGTATATTTACATGTAATTGAGTGATCAGGGCTCCAATGTTAGTCTGGATCTTTCCAGGCTTGGAGCAGAGCTGGATATTCACTTGTCTGGCTGCACCTAAGTCCATAACCTACCTACCTCCCCTACGCTGCCTCGCCCAAAATATATCTTATCAGAGGACTGTTTGCTCCTTCTCCGTGTTCCCACTGTCATCACACTCTCAATTCTATCTGATTTCAAACAAATTAACTGTATAGCTGTCCCTCAGTATACACGGGGGGTTGGTTCCAGGTGTATACAAATCTGAGCATACTCAAGTCCTGCAGTTGGCCCTGAGGAAGCTTCCTGTAGGAAAAGTTGGCCCTCTGTATACACAGGTGAATATTCATCCCGTGAATACTGCACTTGCAATTCACGTTTAGTTGAAAAAAATCCATGTAAGTGAACCCATCCAGTTCAAACCCGTGCATTCAAGGGCCAACTGTATATACTACACAGTGGGAGTCCTAGTTTCTGGCAGCCTACCTCATTCTTTGATTTGAAAAATGAATATTTTTCAACGTGTGTCACCTGCTATGTAATCACAATCTAAGCAACCCGTTTCCAACAGACTACTCCCTGTAACCTCTCCCTTCTGGAAAACCTGTTGTTTCCGGCCCTGATGCATCTTCCTTGTTGCACTCCTGTGGGAGAGTGTCACCCCAGAAAACAGTGGGTTGGAGGATGGGAGTGAGTTTTCTAAGTCAAGAATTGGGACACATGATCGAGCAAAGGAATTTTGTGACTTATGTGTATTTTTATTGATCTGATTCTATTCATTTTCATATTCATTCACTCTTTGCCAAAATACTGGTATTTCTGGGACATCTAAGGAGTTTACGGGGACAAAGTGGTAGAATAATATTTGTTAATGGGAGTGGCCCAGAACATATGGGAGATATGATCTAGGTCTGCAGCTTAAAACCCAAACGTCTGCGGGGCTGGGTAGGTTCCTAAATGAGCAGAGGGCCAGCATAAGAGGAGGTGGGGAAAACTGGGGGTCACACATCCATCTGGAAGGAGCACAGGTGGCTCCACTGCTGTGGATTGTGGTTATAAGGAAATGAAGGCTGGAACTGGGCCGACATTCCAGTTTTTTTAAAGAGAAACTGGAAATATTTTTTCCTTTTTTTTAAGACAGGGTCTTGCTATGTCGCCCAGGTGGGAGTGCAGTTGCTGTTCACAGCTGTGATCATAGCTCACTGCAGCCTCAAACTCCTGTGCTCAAGTGATCCTCCCCCCTCAGCCTCCCGAGTATCTGGGACTACAGGCACATGCCACTGCACTAGGCTCAGTCTTTTTTTAAATGTAAAATTTCTCTCTCTCTCTCTCTCATACACACACGTATACACATGAACACACACACACAAATCACCATGCGAGCTAAGCAAAATATTTGCAGGAGGTAAATGTGCAGTTTAAAAATTTTTTTTGTATATCAATTATACCTCAACAAAGCCATAAAAAAAAGAGTCCAGGTAAACAAATAACTTAATATGGGATATGGAAAAATTCCATGGAAGCAAAAGCAGTGACTAATTCTATCTGAGAGAGTGAAGCTCAGGGCAGGCTTCACCAAGGGTGTGATGTTTGAGCTGGGCTGTGTGGATTAAGTAGCGGTTCTTCTCATCAACAAAGTGGGAAGAGCATTTCATGTTCTGTGGCATTTTCAGGGGGCCTCAGTGGCTCAGTGTGGCTGGAGTTATGGGTGAATGTAGGGAGTGAGGAAGGTACAGACAGCCAGGGAGAGGCTTTGAAGGCCTGGCCAAGATATTTTTACTTTATCCAGTAGCAATGGGAGTAGAATGGTCAAATTAGTGTTATCCAAGGTCGCTCTGGGGCTCACGTGGCAGATGGACAGAGTGCGCTGTCCTGGGGCCATCAAGCATCTACAGGAATGGCTCACAAAGAGAGCTGGTGAAGATCCAAAAGGCACTTCCGTCCAGGACTGCAGCCCCAAGGTCCAGCCCAGGCCCTGCCCTCACTGAGCTCCCCGCCTGATATAATATGGTAACTACGGTGCACAGCAGCGTGTGGGGTGCCTTTGGGTAGGCGGAGAGCAGTTTCCTCTACGCTTAGCGGCAGTGTTGTGGTTACCAGGCCTTGGGTTACAACACATGTTTGTTTTTAAAAAACGTTGCAATACCTTTTAAATCAGGGCCCTGGACAGGATCCAAGGACAGTAGCAAGGACCAGCCCCCGTGACACTTCTTAAAGAAGCAGCTGCAGAGAGAGAGAGGCTTGGGAACCTGGAAGTCTGGGGAAGCCTGCGTTCAGGCAGGGCTTGGAAGCTGAGCAAGGCTGGAAGGAGAGCAGCTCCCAGTTCACCCCATCTCCCCCTATTCCTTCTTCAAGGCACTTTTGGATCAGGAACACTTGAAGAAGATGAACAGTCTTCCAAGCTGTCTTAGAAAGCTAGGAACAGGCTGGTCCCAAGGTAGTGAGTTATGTCAATTGATTGTTCACAGTCAGTTACAGATCAAACTCCTTGTTTTACTCTTTCCCCCTTCTCACTACGGCACTTGACTAGTCTAAAAAAGAAAGAAAGAAAGAAAGATAGGAAGATAGGAGCAGTAGGTAGAGGCACCCTGGCATGTGGGGTCCAGCTCCTTGGGAGGAAAGAAGATCTTTCAGCTGGTCAAATATTCGGGGGTCTGGCTTGACAGAGAGTGAGTGCCCCATTGTGGGAGGTATGCAAGCAGAGGCTAACATCAGTCAGGTATGTTGGAGAAAGCATGTGAGGGTCTGATGGAGGAGGGATCCTGAGGGAATGGATGCAGGTCTATTTTGATTGGGACTGGAGGGGATCTTTGTTGTGGTCCCTTTTGAGGGCAAAAGTTATTCTTTATTAAAGGAGTCAAGATTGGGATTCAAGAGACTTTCATTCTTGTGCACTTGAGACTTTCATTCATGGTGAGAATGTAAAATGGCGTAGCTGCTATGGAAAACAGTGTGCGGGTTCCTCAAAAAATTAAAAATAGAACTACCATGTGATCCAGCAATTCCACAAAAAACTATTTGCTCTCCTTGTTCACTGCAGCATTATTCACAATAGCCAAGATATGGAAACAACCCAAATGACCATCGACAGATGAAGGGATAAAGAAAATGTGGTATACACATACAATGGAATATTATTCAGCCTTGAAAAAGAAGAAAATCCTGCCATTTGTGACTATGTGGGTGAACCTAGAGGACATTATGCTAAGTGAAATAAGCCAGTCATGATTCCACTTACATGAAGTATCTAAAATCGTCAGACTCATAGAAGCAGAATGTAGAACGGTGGTTGCCAGGGGCTGAGGGGAGAGGGAATTGGGGAGTTGTTGCTTAGTGGATATAAAGTTTCTTTTGTGCAAGATGAATATGTTTTAGAGATCCACTGTGCAACATAGTGCCTATGGTTAATATTACTTTATTGTGCATTTAAAAAATTAAGAAGGTAGATCTCATGTTAAGTGTTCTTACCATAAAAACAAAATGAAAACAAAAACAAACAAAAACCCAAAGGGGCACAAGAAAACTTTTGGAAGTGAGGGACATGTCTATTACCTTGATTGTGATGATGGTTTCATGGGTATATGCATATGTCCAAACTCATCAAATTGTTTACATTAACTACGTACAGTTTTTTTGGTATTCAATTATACCTCAATAAAACTATACAAAAAAGAGAGAGAGACTTTCATTCTGATCCTTGGTTTGCTATTAGTTTGCATTGTGACCTTGGATAATTCACATACATTCACTTCCATGGGCTCACATTCCCCATCCCACATTCTGCCCAGTGGCTGGCATTCAGTAAGTGCTAGCAAAGGTTTGTTGAACAAATGAATGAAGAGATGAATTAGTGGGACTGGGCCTGAAGTTTTATTAAGACAAGAGGGCTTCAGAGGTTCCATGAACCTCCTGAAATTACATTCACAATTGTGTGTGTCTGAGCAATTCCATTTTTTTCTGGGTTAAAGGTCTATAGCTTTAATTGCCATCACCATAATTTATCAAGAATTTATTATGATGTGCTAAGGTCTTACATACTTTAACACATTTAATCTTCCCCACCTGTGAGGGAGATTGGGTGGGTTACCATTTCCACTGTACTAAAGAGGAAGCTCAGGTTTTGGGAGGGTAAGTCATTTGCTTAGGGTCATACCCTGGGATCTGAACCCAGGTCTATCAGATTCTACCACCTGAGCTCCAAACCACCGTGATAAATGACTTCAGCTTCTCAAAGAGATCTGTGGCCCCAGAGGGTGAAGAGAAAACATCCTACTGTTCTAATTCTCTGCGGGACTGTGAGGGCACGGCGAGAAGGGCGGAGGTGGAGGAGGAAGCAAGTCAGCACGAGCAGGACAGCCGCCCAGGCCAGCAAGGGCTGCTATTTAGAGCAGCCCCAGAGCCCCCAGAGGATGATGAGGGGGCAGGGAATAGCAGTTGTAAGAGGAGCCCAGGAGGGGGAGGGGGCTATCTCCTCCCCCGCCCCTGCTGCCTCCAGCTCACCCTGTCCCCTGATGTCTAAATAAGGCGTAGAGGCACACTCCGGACAGCTAAAAATAAACTTCCGCTCCCCCTTCTGCCCTTGGGCTCTGGCGACCTCCCCAGCCCCATCGGGGCTCCCCTTGGCAGGACCAGCTCTCCGGAGGAGCACACCCTCGCCGAGCTAAGTCTCTCCCGGGAGCGCTTACTGTAAGATCTGGACCAGGAGGCAGGGCGCCTGGGTCCTACACTGGGCTCTGCCCTGACAAACCTGGGCAAGTCCCTTTTTTCTCTGCACCTCATTCTACCCACATGTAAAACGTGGGCGTTAGAATAATGATGTAAAGCTCTGGCATTTTTTAGTGAAGGCAAGATCCCACGTTCTGGGATCAAATTTCACCAGTTTTCCCACTGGGGGTTTTTAGGGCACATCTGTCCTGCAGAGTCTTTTATAAATATCTGAATTAGCTGCCCACCCTTAAAGATTTGGAGAGTTCACATAAAATCTGGATTCCAGCTACTGAAAAATCAGATCTGCAACAAGCCCCAGTTGGGTGGCGGCCGCCCTCTGCTGGCTACATGGATGTACTACAGGCGGCTGCGGACATCCTCCCGTCTCTGCCCAGCCCTGCAGTTAACAGCGTGGGAGCCGCCTGGTGTGATTGCTGGGAGTACTCAGAGTGCAGACAGATTTTTTTTTTTTTCCGCATCCCAGAGAGCCCGGGACACTTATATTGGTCTGCCTGGCAAATGTTTGTTGAATGAATGAATGAGACAGCTAATGGGATTCTTTGGAAATTGTAAAGGGCCCATGAAGGAGGTTATAAGGATGGTACTGCTTAGCTGAAATTTGGTGCCAGAGCACTGCTAGTCCCTGTCCTGGAATCCAGGTCCTAAGCTCTAAGAAGGGACAAGACCCTCATGCCCTCATTCCCAACCCCTTCCCCATCCCCGTTGGGAGTCATCAGACAATTAAGATTTTTTTAAGCACTGCCTGGACCTCCCAAGACATCAATGGGATTGTCCTTGGTTGGAAAATTACTAGCAGAAACAGCCGGAGTCTGTTAAACCCAAATAATCCTTGAGAATCACTTTGGAGGCCAGCAGAGAAGCAGGAAAGGAAGGGGCAGGGAGAAAAGGTAGGAAGAGTAGAGCAGACCTGTTCAGAGAACAGGATTCTGGTCAGCCCACTTGGATTCACCCAGATCCTCCTGGGTGACTCATCTGAGATAGACACTTCAGAGTTAAAAAGAGTTCTGAATGTGGGCTGGTCCTCAGACATCATGGAATCACCCCATCTCCACCTACAGGTTGAGTGATAAAGCATGATGAGGGGAACCTGGGAAGTACTGAGGCTTTGTCATTCCTGTCCTGTTTCAGTGAGCAGAGGGAGTGGGGAAAGGTCCCCAGACAACTTCCTCAGGAGGAAACAGTGACTCCATCTGTATCCCACCCCTGCCACCCAACAGTGGAGAAAGGCAGTCTAGTGTGGACCCTAGCTACTCAAACTGTGGTGCTCAGACCAGCAGCATTGGCCTCTTGGGGAGCTAGTTAGAAATGCAAATTCTCTGGCTCCACCCCAGACTTGCTGAATCATAAACTGCATTTTACCAAGATCTCAGGTATTTTGCATGCACTCTGCTGTTAGGGAAGCTCTGCTTTGGAACAGTGGTTCTAATGTTGGCTGCACATTGGAATCCCCAGGGGGACTTTTAAAAATGCTGATACCTGGGTCCCACCCTGAAGTGTAGCCTGGGAATCAAAGCCATGCCTACTTGCACAGAGGCCTTCCATCTTGGGCCCTCAGACCAATGCTGATGGGGGATGCTGCTGCAAAGGCGCCTTCCCCAGCCCTGCCTGGCCTGCCTGACCTGTCCAAGCTCTGCTCCCAAGGGCATTATCAGGCTTTCAGGTTCCAGACTGGTGAGGTAAGAAGGGGGTGGTTCTCCTATCAGCTCTACAATCCCGCCCAGAGGTGTGACTCTGAGCTGGGAAACCAAAAACCTGGGTCCTTATCCTATCTCTGCAGGGTGGCCTTGGGCAGGGCAATTTCTGTCCTTCTCTGAGCTTCAGTTTCTTTCTCTCTAAAATGGAATAGTCAGAGGCTATCCCACTGAAAGAATGTTTAGTGTTCCTTCCAGTTTTATACACAGATTCTCAAAGTTGAATGGGACCTTGGAGATTATCTAGTTTGACCTTACCTTCTTACAAATCGGGAAACTGAGGCCCAGTGAGGTTAAAGACTGTCTAAAGTCAGAAAGACCATCACCATGTAGAGAAAAATTTTTACCAATGGAAAACTATTAGTTGTCTAGAGCATACTCTTCTACATAATCTGTTTCTGATTATGTGGGGGCTGTGTGCCTTTTATGGCTCCGGAAGTTATAGATAACTCATAATAATGAAAAATAATCTTTGCCTATAGATATGTAAATTTTTGTCCCTTGGATTTTAAATTGACTTCCTTCTCCTACTATGGAAAAGGCCAGTTTTGCCTCAATTTGCACATTTATCCCATTATTCCTGATCTATAAATGTATCTGTACTTTGTATTTTCCTTGAACTAGTTGTAATGTCTTATAGGTTCCCTCACTGAATGAGTTAAATAAAATCTTTAACACATGTTCATTTTATATCTGTGTGGGAGTTATGATTTTACCTTCTTTTTGAAAATTGTCTTTTAATAACAAGCATAACCAAAATTTAAAAGATGTCCTGACTTAATTTGGGATTGACACCTCACAGGGACCAAGAGATATGAAAATGGGAGATGAGTGTCCTGTAGTGGCTGTGGAGTATGAAGAGCCAGGCCCCATCTAAAGGGTGGGTGGCAGCTCAGCTTCAATGGGCTGTTGCCCTGTGGGAATGCAAGCAGGTGTTTCCATTCTCTGATTTTTCAGGAAAAGCTGGAAATCCATAATTTAATGAGAAACCACCTTTTAAAATCATACCTTAGCAACTAAGTAACATTTTCTAAGAAACACCATTCAGACAAACAAACCATGTTTGAGGCTTGTATCACCTGTGATCTCTACAGGTGACCTACCTGCCTCCTTCATGCATATTTGAGGTGATAAGTACTCTTTACAGTCAGGGCATACACATACACACACACACACACACACACACACACATACACACACCAGCCTTTGGATACATGCCTAGTCCCCAGTTACACTCACCCCATCATACACAAGCATGGCTGGTAGGTCCTCCTGGGCCATATTATTCCAAGGCCCAGATCTGGTTACTCCTCCAGGAAGCCCATTGTCATTAATAGTAAGGTGGTAACAATTTCCAGTTTTCTAACCCATCACTCCTAAAACCTGAGTTCTTTAAGGACAGGGACCTTGTTTTAGTAATTGCCACTTTTACATATGTGTGCACATATGCATGTATGCCAGGTACTTTATATCACTGTATGTCAACCTTGGCTGCATGTTTGAATCACCTGGGATTTTTTAAAAAGTACCAATAGTTAGGTCCCATCTCCAGAGATTTAAATGTCTAGAGTGTGGCCCGTGGGTTGGGATTTTTAAAAGCTCCCAAAGGACTGCAGCGTGCAGCGCTGGCTGGGAATCAGGGCCTGATGGTCTTGACCATGTTTACTTTTCACATTGGCTCTTTCCCCACATGTTTCTCATTTCCCCCAAGGATGGTCAAAATCCACCTCTTCAGAGAGTTCTTACCAGATTCTAAAGGACAACCCACCCCCACCTTGTACTACTTTAACCTGATTTTTCTGTTTTCTGGTATTATCACTTGATGGTATCCTCTTGTTTATTCCTTTACTTGCTGATTGCTCTTCGCTGTCTTAGCGGGGCTGGGAGTGTGCCTGTGGGGGTAGGGGCAGGGCCTTTATCTTGTTCAATTGTTGACTCTGTAAATGAGTGGGTGAATAGCTTATCACTGAGAGGTAGTTTCATTGTTATTATCATTATTATTTTAAATCTTTGTTTTGCCAATGAGGAAACTGAGGCCAGGAAAGTTAAGGCCCCTGCTCAGGCTCTCACAGCAGTAGGTGGCAGGGCCAGGGTGCAAGCGGGGCCCATCTGACTTGGAGCAAGCACTCTGCACAAACCACTGTCCCTTCCCTTCTTCCATCATGGTGGCCTTGGCTTCCAGTTACAGTGTCTGTGGCTTTCCAGAATTTCCTCCAAAGCCCTTCATGTGGAGATGCCAAGTGCAGTTTGAAAGGAATATGCCAGCTCACTGAGAGGTCATCAAAGGCAGCTGCAAGAGTTAACCTTTTACTGCCCAAGGTCATTGACCTCTTGTGTGATGATGGAGTGTATCTGAGGCTGAGAGAATGCAGTATTTAGGAGACGGGAGGAAGTGGGTAATGGGGTTGAGGGGACTTGGCTGCTATAAAGACGGAGAAGGAATGATGCTGAAAGGGTCGTGCAGCCCCCTTCCTATTTCCCAATGAGGCTCCAGGGCGTACCAGTGTTGGCGCTGGGTTCCCCCCACCCCCACGTCCACCAAGGAGCAGAGCCCCATGGACATCTCTAAAGATGTGGGGGTGACTGTCATAGCACTAGTTCAGAAACCACAGCTCCACCCCCTCCCCCGCACTCAGCCCCGCCCCTCCCCCCCCCGCGCTGAGCTCCGCCCCTTTCCTCCTCTGGCTCCGCCTACGCCGCTCAGAAAAAAGGCCTTGACACCCAAGCTAGGGAGAGAGCCTGGACGACAGAGAGCGAGGGGGCGGAACCGGGGGACATCCGTCATGCTCCTGGCCCGGAAACGTCTGGCCCGGGCGGGGCGGGGCGAGCCTGCCAGTGGCTGGGCTCGGCTTTGCATAGCAACGCACACCTTTGCATAATCAGTGCAGGCAGGCATTTAAAGGCACGCCGCCGCCGCCACAGATCTTGTAGTTAACTCGGTGCGGCCCCCCCGTTCGCCATGCAACTCCTGTTGCAGGCTCCGTTGCTGCTGCTGGCCCTAGGCGTGCTTCTCGCCGGCCCTGCGGCCCCTGCGCGCGTCCACCTGAAGCAGGTGAGTGCCCCCTCTTTTTGAGAGGTTGCTTGCAGCCTCCTGGGTCAGCTGGGGGTGTGCGGGTCAGGGTGGGATATAACGGTGGCCGCTGCGTTCTCGAGAGTTGCTTCTCTGCAGTAGAGCCTCCCAAAGTCACTAACTATGGGACTCTGATCTGTACAATGAGGGTGGGCTCTAAGGACTTGTTCTGCACGGGGCTGTTTCTGGAGACGTTAATCTGGAGACGTCTACACTCTCCTGCCCTCTCTCCAAGCGCCGGAAACTGCGCAGAGCCGCAAAACTAAGTTACTTACTTCCCCAGGCCCGGATTCAGTCCTGTTAGCCTGCTCCTCCCCGCAACGCCAGTAAGGCCTGGTGCCTTATCTCTTCACCTGCTCGAATGCTCTGAGCTCTTCCTGAGGGATGGGTGGGTTTGTGAGCCCCTACAGGCCAGAGGTCCAGACTTGCCCATGTGGTGACAAATATCCAGCCCTGTGAGCCACTGAGAGAGCAGGTCCCCCGCCCTCCAAGCTTCCCCCTTCTCTTCGCATTCACAGCATGCTGCAGACCTCTGGGAAAGGGAAGTTCTGTCATTCTGAGACCTGAAAAAGCCCAGTTCCAGCATAATGTCCTCTGGATACATCCATGTTGTTGCAAGTGATAGGATTTCCCCCCTTTTAAAGGCTGAGTAGTATTCCATCGTTTGTATATATACCACCTTTTCTTTATCCATTCAATTTGATGATAATTTCTTTATCCATCAAGTGTCCGTTGATGGCCGCTTAGGTTGTTTCCATACCTTGGCCATTGTGAGTAATGCTGCAATGAATATGGGAGTGCAGATGTCCCTTCAAAATATTGATTTCGGTACCTTTGGCTCTACACCCAGAAGTAGGATTACTGGTTCATGTGGTATTTCTATTTTATTATCTCACTTATATGTGGAATCTAACAAAGTTGAAGTTATAGAAGTAGAGAGTAGAACAGTGGTTACTAGAGGCTAGGAGGTTGTGGAGGGAGGGAATGGGGAGTTACTGATCAAGGGATACAGAGTTTCAGATAGACAGGGGGAATAAACTTTGAGGTTTATTACACACCAGGGTGACTGTAGTCAATAAAAATGTATTATATACAGACGTTTCTTGACTTAAAATGGGGTTACCTCCTGATGAACCCATCATAAGTTGAAAATATCAAGTCAAAAATGCATTTAATATGTCTAACCTACCAAACGTCATAGTTTAGCCTACCCCACTTAAACATTCTCAGAACACTTACATTAGCCTATAGATAGGCAAAATCATCTAACACAAAGCCTATTTCTTGATAAAGTGTTGGATATCTTATGTAATTTATTGAATACTGTGCTGAAAGTACTGATACGCAAAGTACAGTTTCTACTGAATGTGTGTCACTTTGGCTCTATTGTAAAGTTGAAAAATCACAGGTGAAACCATCCTAAGCCAGGGACTATCTGTATTTCAAAATAACTAAAAGAATAAATTTCACACTCTACCCCATAAATGTATACAACTGTGATTTATCAATTAAAAAAAAAAAGCCTGGTTCCATTGCCTCTTGGCTACATAGCTGTGGACAAGACACTGAACACCTGGCAGCAAAGAAATAGGTCTACCCCAGGTCCCCTCCCTCCCACCACCTTGGAAATGTTTGTCAGAGAGCAAGGGACTGTGTGGTGTAGGGGAAAGTGGCTAGGACTGAAAACGGAAAGGCCCGGCTTCCGTCCTCTGTCCCAGTCCGTGGACTCCCTGAGCCTTGGTCTCATCACCTGTGAGATGGATGTGATGATGCCAACCTGCATCTTGGACACTTGTTAGTGAAGGAAAATGCTGTCATGGATGGAAAAGCTCTAAAATCTCAAACAAATAAAGCCGTATAAATCTGTGGGCTTGGCCTTCCCCTGCTTCAGAGGCACAAAGTCTGTTTTGCCTGTTGAATGAAGGAGCAAGGACCTGTTGGCCTAATTTGCCCAGAGGATTTGTACTTTGTCCCTGAGTGTAGGTTGAGAATGTTTCTCTTGGCTCCAGAGCTGGCCACTATGAGGTAGAGGCTGGGTAGCAGATTCTAGCTTGCCCTGCATCCCCATTCTCCTATATGCCTTTGCTGTGGTTGCCACCCCAGACTAGAGGGTCTTAGATTGGCAGTTTTGGAGAGGGCTCAAGATGTCATAGAAGTCACCCAAAATCACACAGCACCTACATCCTCTCTGGGCTTATGTGATTCAAAGCACTGACCCTGAGACCATGGGCCAGATGAAGCCTGTGAGTGTTTGAACATCAGTAAACCTGAATTGCACTTCCTCTTCTAGCATTAGCTGGTCTTGTGACTCCGGGCTGTGATGAGTGTTAGATAATAGGGAGGGTGGGCATATAGTAGATGCTTAATAGACTCTATGATGCTGCATAATTGTGCTATGCATTGAGCCATGTGCTTTTTTTCTAACAAACTTTTCATTTTGGAATGATTTTAGATCTACAGAAAAGTTGCAGAGGTGGTATAGAGTTCCCATATACTCCTCACTCACTTTCCCGTTAGCGTCTTATATTTCCATTGTACACTTGTCCAAACTAAGAAACCAATATTGGTATATTGCTATTAACTAAGCTCTAGGCTTTATTTGGATTTCATCAGTTTTCTCATTAATGTCCTCTTTCTGTGCCAGGATACATTCCAGGGTACCACATTGCCATTGTTGTCATGGCAACATGTCATTGTTGCATTGTTGCCCCCACTCTCCTCTGGCCTATGACAGTTTCTCAGTCTTCCCTTGTGTTTCATAAGCTTGACAGTCTTGAGGAGTTGTGCCCCGTATTTTCTGTATGCAAACTTATTACCCTTATAATAGCTTTGTGAGAAGATATAATTTTGCCCATTTAAAGATGAGGAAATTGAACCTGTGGGGGGGTTAACTTACCCATGATCTCAGCTAGTGAGAGGGGCTGAGCTATGTACCCATATTTCTACCTCCAGAGCTGCGCCTTCCCTTCTGCCATTTGCTGCCTCTTCCCACATGTTGGTCTAGGCTGGGGATGGCAAATACCTGGTGCCTGGCCTGGCCCTTAGTGGGCATTGCTAATCCATCACACCTTCTCTTAGGGTGGGAACTTGTAGTGTGGGTGGAGAAAGAATTCTTGACACAAAGATTAGAATAGTTTTAAAGAAAGAAAGTTTATTTTACTTCCCAAAGGGTGGGAAGGGCACAGCACGAAAGAAAGAAAGAAGTGCCGGCCCCAAGGGTAAGGGGCTCAGGGTTTTTACTGGGGGTAAAGGGGAAAGAAGTCATTGCTGTGGGTCGATAGCAGAAGGCCGCTGGGAAGTGGCTGCATTTGTTTTTCCTTGTTTTTTTCCTCCCTGTGAGGCTGGTTCATCAGTCTCCCTGGAATGTGGGCTGGTGGGAACTGTGGAAAATCACACTCTTTCTATTACATATGCTCAGTTCTTTTCAAGTGTTGTAAAAACAAACTCTTAAAGACCACAAGTTAAGCCACAGGTGGTTAATCAAACAGAGGGGCAGTTGTGCTGCTGTGATCTTTCTTTCTTTTTCTATTAGATGGTTTCTTTTTCTCTGTTAGACGATTTATTAGCAATGTCATCCTTTCACCTTCTTTCCCCGATGGGCCTGGACTCCGCTGGTGGAATTCGTTGCCGCAGAGACAGCTAGACAGGCACTACCCTCAGGAAACCACCTTGTCGTGTCTCCCCCAATGCCTGAGGAGAGGGGAGAGGACTCTCCAGCTCCTATAGGGCACTCTGGACACTTCCCCCCACCTGGAATCAATCCTTAGCGTGAATCAGGCTGCCTTAGAATCTGTGAAAGCAGCCCCAGAAAAGGGCTAGTGCTACCTGCCCCTCCAGCCCGACTCTTAATTCCAGGCATTCTTTCATTTGGCTGTGGCCTCCTGACTGGTTTCTCCCCTTCCAGTCTTATTCCTCTCCAGTCTGTTCACAGTCACACCTCAGAGCACGGTATTCTCCTTCAGCAGGGCTCCATGCACTTACAGTAAGGTCAGCCTCCTGATTATGGCCTATGAGGTCCTGCATTAAGTGACCCTGCCACCCCTCCCACCTCATCTGGGTCCCTCATGCTCTACATCTAGCCCATGGCTTTCTCGTGGTGCCTAGAGCAGCTAAGCTTCTTTCTGCCTCAGGGCCTTTGCCCAGGTTCCCCTGCCTGGAACATTCTTTGTCTCTGTACTTACATGGATGACTCCTCATCCTGCAAGAGTCCAGCTTAAGTATCACTTCCCCACCACCCTCTTTAATTTGTCCTTTGTTACTCTCAATATTACCTTCTGCTCATTTCCTTTGTGGCACTCACAAATCATAGTGGGTGACATTTATTTACATTAGACTGTAAGCTCCTCAATGCAGAGCAGGAACCATGCCTAATTGTTTACCACTATTGACACAGCACTTAGCCCTGGGCCTATAATGGTTGCTCCATAAATATTTGTGGAATGAATGTTGAAGGAAATATTTAGTGGCACCTACCCTATCCTGCCTTTCTTAGTCATGGCACGACCTTTCATTCCACGGAATAGAAACCCATTCCAAGGAGCTCAAGTAAAGGGGAACTTCATTACAGATATACAAGGCATCTCGTGGAACTAATGGCAGGAAGCGGTGGCTGGGGCATCTAATGGCTGCCACTTAGTGAGCCAGCTCATGCTCTGTGCCTGGGGTTGGGTTACCAGGTTTACATACATGCTCTCAGCCTTGCAGCAGCTCTGAGAGGAAGGTAGAAATGCCTCTAATTAAAAGATGTGGAAATTAAGGCTCTAAAGGGGTAACTGGCCTATAGAATCACATGGTAAATGTGGCTGAGCTATGATTTCCACCCAGGTCTGTTTGACTATGTCTTACTCTCAAAGCCAAGCCCTTCACTGCTACCCCATACTGCTTTTTTAGATAAGGTAGGGTGACTCCATCTGTTCTCTTTTCCCTAGTCCCATTGACCCCTTAGTTCTTGTCCTTTCCTCACCTTCAGCTTGGTCATTGGTCCCATGTCTAGGTGCTCCGCCCCCAACCCCAAACTTACGACCCAGTGACAGCACAAAGCCCCATGTCCTCAGCCTCTTGTGTATTAATTCCAAAATCTGGCAGAGAGAATCTGTCAGCCTAGCTGGGGTTAGGTGTTCCTTTGTGGACGGTGGGAGTGCTGACAGTCTCTTGTATGTGGCCTGCAGGGGGCTGGGAAAGGTGTGAGTGGGTGGGCTGAGAGCCTGCACAGTGTAGGAAGTATTCAGGATCATGAGACAGGCAGACAGGGCCCTGTGGGAGTGGGGAGTGGGTGGTTACATGGTGTTGGACAAAATGGTGGTGGAATCAGGAGACCTCCTAGAGGATGCGGAGGAAGAGCAGAATTGGCTTAGCAGAGGGGTGGAGGTGACTCAGGTGGCGGACATGGCATGAGCAATGGGATGGGAAGAAGAAGGCACTGGTTAGAACTGGGGAATTCTGTGTACTGGGGATTATTCATCAACAAGTGACCCCCTGGGGATGTTTTCATGTGTCCCTATTCCCTTCTGGGTTAATTGCCTGTCTTGAGGGTGGGGTTTTGGATGCTGTTTTGTTTCCCACTGTGTTTTGTGTTCCCCATTGTTCCTGGCCTTGGATTGGGCATGGGGTGTGACAAGAACAAGGTGCTGGGCATGGGCTGCAAAGGTGACTCCTCCAGGAGCTTGGCCTCTAGTGGGATCCCAAGGCTGGCTGGAGAGGAGTGGGCAGCAGGGAGGTGGGAGGTCAGGGAAGGTAGCCACTGAAGACGGATAAGGTTGGTCACCTGTTTTGAAATTCCAGGTCTGATATATTGTGCCTTATAGTTTACAACACACTTTTGGGAGATTATGTCTTTTGAGTCTTTTAGTTTAGTCCTGCCTCTAAAATGGGTAGGACAAATGTCATCCCAGGTTCACAGGTGTGGACTTATAGAGGAGGCTCAGGGAGGCAGGGACCTCGCCCAGGGTCACACCACCAGGAGCCCGTTCTGTGGGCTCTTCTGGCCTGTGATAGTTGCTTTGGTCAACCTGTCTTTTCTCCTCTTTCCTTGCTGCCTGACTGTGCCTGGCCATCCCAGCTTGGTAGCTTCTCCTGGGATAACTGTGATGAAGGGAAGGACCCTGCGGTGATCAAAAGCCTTACTCTGGAGCCTGACCCCATCGTCATTCCTGGGAACGTGACCGTCAGTGCCGAGGGCAGGACCAGTGTCCCCCTCAAGTCTCCTCTGCAGGTGAGTCTGGGAGGGGAGGGGAGGTGCCATGGGCTGCTAGCAGGGGCACTGAGGGGTGAATACTTGGGGAACTCTGAAGAATTTTAGAATCCAGGAGTCTCGGGGCAGCACAGGATGCGTGGATTCAGAGACTCTCACTTGGGTTCATGGAATCTTAGAATCATAGGGTTGAAAGGAATCTCTGATGTCAGCCCCGACAACTTCCTGATGAGGGCAAGGGACGACTGATACCTCATGCCTGATAAAAGTGCCGCAGCCTTCTCTGGAAGCGATGGCTGACTGCTCGCCATTGTCTGACAGCTCTGGTTGGGCATTTTAATTTTGTTGCTGTTGTTGTTGTTAATTATAAAACAGTCATCAATTAGCCAATAACATATACTCACTTTAGAAAACACAAGTGGTCAAAAAATAAATAGAAGAAATCACCTGAAATCTCACTACCTAGTGTTAATGGATAAGGACTTTTAACACTTTGTAGGATATGCTTTGCAACTTTCCCCTATACAATCACATATATAACATACATATTTATTTTTAATGGATATATATGAAAATAAGCAGTGCTCCTTGTAAATGTCCTCCTGTAATCTAACTCCTTGAGAGAGTCATTGGTAGCTATTTATACTGTCAGTGTTTTTACGTTTATAAATATATACATATTTATACTAATGAATGGGATTATATGATATGCGCTAGTAAACTTGCTTTTTTTTGCATCACATTATGTGTTTCATACTTCTTTCCAATGATTAGGTAGGCTTACCTAATCATTTTTTTAATCTAATTTTTAATGGTTAGAAATAACTCTTATTGTGGATCTTTCATAATTTATATAACAAATCTATTGTTGGACAATTAGTTTGTTTCCAGGTTAGTTTCTGTTTGTCTGTTTATTGTGTTTATTTATTTATTTATTTGCTATTATAAAGATCTTTGTAGAAATTTTCCTTATAATGCATCTTTTTGTAATTTTCTGATTATCTAGATATAGACTTTTTAGGTCTTTTGATACACATTGCCAAAGTGCCTCCCAATGTTTGAACCAACTTATCACCTATCCAGCAACAACAGATTTGCCTTTTTCCACACATTTATTAACACTAGCATTTTCTAAAAATCTTTGCCAGTCTTTTATGCCATTCCTAGCGAGTTTAAATGTCTATTTAAACTCGCTAGGTTTAAGTTTATTTGCCTTTTATATTTACTTTGGGAATAACCAGTTTGTTTCTGTCCATTGCCTAATTTAGGGGTGGATATTTTCATATTTTCTTACAGAACAATAAAGGCTTTCTATATATCCATTGCAACACCATTTATTGTAGTCCTTTACTCTCTAGCTTAAGTTGCTACCTTTCTATGATGTTCTTACACGCCTTCCAGGTCCAGATCTATTCTGGCACCAGTTTTTTCTTAATTATTTGAAAGATTCCTGATTTGGAATCTATGTCCCTGTAACTACCCTTAGACCTAGCTTAATCACAGCCCCTACCTCCAGGTTTCCCTTGAGCTATACCTGAGTTAATAAATAATGTAGACAGTACTTTGCACAGGGCCTGGCCCCCAGGACAAGCACAGTACATGTTTGCTCTTGTTAACATTTCAATTATCCCTCTTTCCCTGCAGTCTCTTTCACCCAGACACAAGTCCTGGGTATGAAGCAGCTCTCAGCTCCCGAGTCTTCTCCCAGCTGGGTCATTGCATTTTCTTTACTGTTCCTCAAATGATAGGGGGCAGAGAGACAGAATCATTCCTTATGTATAGACACTGGACTGTCACTCTGCCAGGGTCACAAAAATACCATTTGCATGCCCCCTCTGCTGAATCTGCAGTGTAGGCTCTCTTGGCAGGCCAGCTGCCATGCTCACTCTCCTGCCATCTCCTGCCATCACTACACAACCTCTGGCAGCATTTCCAAGAACGCAGAGGGTGTGCAGCTGGCTTGGAAGCAAGAAGCTAGTGAGCCCCCTCTTCTGCCTTCAGCCTGCCTTTCCTGGCTTCTTCATAAACTATGAAGATGGATTTTATACCTGTCATAAATTTGGGCCTAATTAATTTCTTTTGTCTTTACTCTCACTTTTGCTTAGTAAAAACTGGCCTCAGATCCCCTCAGCTCCTTCCCCCTCACACGCACACATTTCTCTTACCTATATATTTTTGGCTCAGTTCTTTTTTCTTTTCAGGGTATGTGCACATCGACTATTAGATGAAAGCCTCTCTGACCGCTTGCTAGGGAGAAAAGACGATAGGGATGCAAGGCTCAGGGAAGGGCACCACTTGCCCAGGTCATGTAGCTAGTCGTTAGCAAGGGCAGGGCCGGTGTGTTTATCTTGCAGTTCCTGTTCCTGAGTCCTCTCTGGCAGGGAAGTAGACTTAATGCTTGGTGTGTTTGCAGGGGAGTTGAGGGGAGTGCTGCTGCAGGTTCATTTCCAGAACTTTCCCGTTCCCAGCAGATCCCCTTATGAGAGCTGCCCAGACCTAAGCACTGTTTGAGCCTGGAGAGGTCTTGAGGTCCATGGGGCTTCAACTCCTCGTTATACTGAATCATAGAGGGAGTGACCAGCCCAAGCCCATGCAGCCTGTTAGCAGTAGAGCCAGAAAGCAACTCAGATCCTCTCTTCTCTGACCTTGCTGTAGTGAAATTTCTTTAATCAAAAGTCTCATCTAGGACCTAGATGGATTTAACCCCAGCCACATTTTTTTTTTCTCCCCGCCCCACTCCCCCCAGCCACATTTTTTTTTTTTTTTTTTTTATAATTTATTTTTTTAATTTCAGAATATCATGGGGGTACAACATTTTGGCCATACACATTGCCCCTGTTCTGCCCGTGTCAGAGCCACAATCGTGGTCGTCTCCCAAACTGTGCTCCCCACATCCATTCAGTGAGAGTTTTTCCCATCCCTTCCACCCCCCTCCCGCCCGCCCGCCCTCTGATGAATGTTATTGCCCTGTGTGATGTAAGTGTTCATCAGTTAGTACCAGTTTGATGGTGAGTACCAGTGATGCTTGTTTTTCCAATCCTGTGACACTTCGCTTCGAAGAATGGGTTCTAGCTCCGACCAGGATAATACCAGATGTGTTAATTCACTGTTGTTCCTTATTGCTGAGTAATACTCCATGGTATACATATACCACATTTTATTAATCCACTCGTGTATTGATGGGCACCTGGGTTGTTTCCACAACTTTGCAATTGTGAATTGTGCTGCTATGAACATTCGAGAGCAGATGTCTTTATTATAAAATGTCTTTTTTTCTTTTGGATAAATACCCAGTAGTGGGATTGCTGGGTCAAATGGTAATTCTACTTTTAATTCTTTGAGATATCTCCATATTCTTTTCCATAGAGGTTGTACTAATTTGCAGTCCCACCAGCAGTGTATGAGTGTTCCTACCTGTCCACATCCCCGCCAACATTTGTTATTTGGGGATTTTTTGATATGAGCCAATCTCACTGGAGTTAAGTGATATCTCATTGTGGTTTTGATTTGCATTTCCCTGATGATTAGAGACGTTGAGCACTTTTTTATATGTTTGCTGGCCATCATTCTGTCTTCTTTGGAAAAGTTTTTGTTCATGTCCTTTGCCCATTTTTTAATAGGGTTGTGTAAATAGATGGAAAACCTTACCATGCTCTTGGATAGGCAGAGTCAACATAGTAAAAATGGCTTTGCTACCTAAATTAATTTACAGAATCAATGCAATCCCTATCAAAATACCAACATCATTTTTTGCCGATCTAGAAAAAATAATTCTACGCTTCGTGTGGAACCAGAGAAGACCCCGTCTAGCCAAAGCAATCTTAAGCAAAAAGAACAAATTGGGAGGCATCTGTCTACCAGACTTCAAACTATACTACAAGGCTATAGTAACCAAAACTGCACGGTAATGGCACAAGAACAGACATGTAGACCAATGGAACAGGACTGAGAACCCAAATATAAAACCAACCTCATACAGTCACCTGATCTTTGACAAATTCCAGAAAAACGTACACTGGGGAAAAGATTCCCTATTCAACAAATGGTGCTGGGAAAATTGGATGGCCATATATAGAAGACTGAAAGTGGACCCACACCTCTCACCTCTCATAAAAATCAATTCACAATGGATAACAGATCTAAACCTAAGACATGAAACCATAAGAATTCTCGAAGAAAATGTTGGAAAAACTCTTATGGACATTGGCCTAGGCAAAGAATTTATGAAGAAGACCCCCAAAGCAATCACAGCAGCAACAAAAATAAATACATGGGACCTGATCAAATTGAAAAGCTTCTGCACAGCCAAGGAAACTATCACTAGAGTGAACAGACAACCTACAGAATGGGAGAAAATATTTGCATGCTACACCTCTGATAAAGGGCTTATAACCAGAATCTATACAGAACTTAGGAAAATCAACAAGAAAAAACCCAGCCACATTTTTTAACAGTTGGGTGCCCCAGATTCCATGAACCGTGGGGAGGATCGGGGCCTGCTTGGAACTTCCTTTCCTCTTCTGACTTGCTGCATGGGAGTTGTCATAGTTTATAAGTCCCACTGCTCAGCCCTCCCTGAAGTTCCAGCCTGAAAGACCCTGGTTTTCCTGTCCTCAAGAATTGTAAATTGTCACTGTTTTTGGCGTATATGCTTATTTAAGACTTTTGGGCCCAATGACTTGGCCCCCCACCTGCCAAAGTCATGTATTTGCAATGCCCCTTGCCTGGGTCCTGTGTCACAGATATAAGTGCCCCTCCCCAGTCCAATCAACAGCTGCCCTTCAAGTCATTTGCCATCAGTGAGTCTTTATCTAGAGCCTTTGTGTGAGTAGCCATATGTAGGGACCAAAAGGAGAAGTTGTTTTTTTTTTTTCCAAACTGCAAGAAACTGATTTTTAGGATGTCATAACAGGTAGGTACCTCATTGTCAAGATGGAGAAACACAGTCCCTGAGAAGGGAAGAAACTTGCCTAAGGGCCCCAGCAGGTGCGTGCCAACCTAAGGCTAGAACCCAGGATCCCTACGTTAGTGCCTCTGTGTATCTAGTTGTTGAGCCAAGTCCGTGACACAGAAAAGTGTATTTAGGCTGTGCTATGGAAGTGCCAAGGAAGTCCTGGAGTAGAAATTGATGGTATCTTATTACCCAGCCCTGCTTGCTTTTCTGAACTATCCTAGCAAGTAGATTGAGCATCAGAAATGAGCCATATTTTGTGATCCCTAAATGGTAGGTGTGGCTGCTGCCTTAGAACCATCTATTGACATAAGTTCAGTGCCCCTCCTATGTCATGCTTGGGCTGGGGGTAGGATAGAGGTGAGGGAGGCACTGCCCCCTCTACACCGTGCAGCCCCCTATGGGGCTTAAACCTGCTGGGAGGAGCCAGGCAGGACTTGCTTGGCCCCCTGCTGGCCCCCTGCTGGCCCCCTGTTGGACCCCTGCTGGACCCTTGCTGGACCCTTGCTGGACCCCTCAGCTAGGTGTTCTTGATCAGGGCATAACTAGCTCAACCATTTTTATTGGGGTATTGGCAAAACAAGGAGAGGGTATTAACTAAGGAAGAAGGTGGGATACCAGTCAGGTAGGAGGCAGTTTTTTTATTTCAGGCACTATGTTAAGTGCTAGGCAGTTACTGTCTCGTTGGATGGGACCCGTGCGAGAGGTAGACACTATGAAATATCCGGGACTTTGAAGATGAGGAAATGGAGACGCAGAGGAGATAAGTAACTCCCCTGAGGGCATAATACGGGAAGTGGCAGAGCTGGCATCCCAACCCAGGCTCTCTGGCTCTTCCTAGACAGAGGAGTGGTGGGAACAGGTTTGGCCGGAGAGAGGACAGCTGAGAGGGTCCTGTGTGAGGATAATGGGTGTGTGTCAGCAGTAGATGAGGCCAGCGAGGGGAGCACTTTGAATTTGTCCACTCGGGATACAGGGTGTGTTGACTTCTGCCTTCTTTCTGGGCTTGGGGGAAGGCAGCCAATATCCTGACATCTGGGGTAGCTGGAAGACTTGAACCCACAGCCTGGGGATCCAGCCTGGGCCCAGCAGGCTCTGGGGGAATAAGTGCCAGTGGAGGATTTGTCTCTTAGAAACAAAGCCCCAAGGAAAGTGAGCCTGGAGGCTGAGATTCATGGAATGCTAGAATGTCAGAGCTGAAATGGATCCTAAAAATGTGGCTTCCTGCCACAGCACACCCAAGGAACCAGATACTTGAGAGCTTACTTCCTATTGCACTTTCCTGAGAATCTTCCCTTGTTACCTTTGGTGGGGCATGAACACGGTTCTAAGGGATAGCTCATTTGGCACTAGAGACGACTAATAAATGGTGAATGCTCAGCACACGCCAGGAACAACTGGGACTGTCTGCCTTGAAGTCCTGGCCACTTCTCCAGATCAGCTCCAACCTCCAGAACAGGAGCAGAACCATGACAGCATGGAGGTGTGAAGGGTGTTCTAAATCTTCTCATCCAGCTTCTCTCTGGGTGCAGGGGTCCTTCTGTAGCTTCCCCAACTGAATCCAGGGAGCCACCACTTCTTGAGGTAGTCCCATCTGTGGTAACTAGCTGTGATTAAGATTTTATACCAGTCGCAAAATGATCTCCCTGTAAGTTCCTATTGTTCTTATTTCTGTCTTCTATGGCTATACAGAGAAAATATGATGCAGGAATAGCCAGTGAATCCTGGTAACCAGCTCCAGTCAGTTGTTAGTAGCTGTCTGGAGTCTGTAGAAAACGGTTCTGAGGCCATGACTGGGCTCAGAGGGAAAGCCCAGGAAACAATGCAGCTAACCAATTAGCAGTTAGATGACAAGCGCATTTCAATGCAAGTGTTAGCTCCAATCAATGGTTAGGGACTACCTAAAGAATTCTAAGACTGTGTGTCATTTCAATGAGGCGGGAAAATTCACATTCAGTTATTAATGTCTGCTATGGGCACAGGAAAGGATAATATAGTACTGGGCCTGTGCCACAATATTGTCATTCCTGGAACACAGTATCTCTAAGGTCCCATCCAGTTAGAAATTCTGTGATTAAAATATATTGCTGACCTTTTAAAGAGACAGAGAGGCTGGTATGTTTGCCCTGGAATTTACACTTGTAATCTTTTTCAAACTCTTTTTCACCAGGTAGAATTGACTGTGGAGAAGGAAGTGGCCAGCTTCTGGGTCAAGATCCCATGTGTGGAACAGATTGGCAGCTGTACATATGAAGACTTCTGCAATGTGCTTGATACTTTTATTCCCCCTGGGGAGCCCTGCCCAGAGCCCTTGCACACCTATGGGCTTCCCTGCCATTGTCCCTTCAAAGACGTGAGTACTTAGGGAGGGGACAGTATTATTTCTGTGACTAGAGTAAAGAGATGGAGTTTAGACAGAAGGGTCTTTTCATTCTCCTCCTATAGATCTGGATGTTTCTGGATATGCAAGTTTGAATGTCTTATCTGGACTCATTTATCTTTTGGGGGCCTCAGTTTTTCCATCTTTGAAATGGGAGACTTAAACTTGGATGTGATCTCCAGGGCCCTTTAGCTATCTGTGCTCTACAGTGCTATGGCAATCTCTAACCTTACGTTGCTATTAGGAGGAGGGGTAGTTCCTGGCTATAATCATAGCAGTGGCTCCAGGAAAGAGATCTCATCAGTAGGCCCCCACTGACCAGTGGTCCACTGGCTTTCCCACAGGGCACCTACTCACTGCCCAAGAGCGATTTCACCGTGCCTGACCTGGAGCTGCCCAGCTGGCTCAGCACTGGGAACTACCGCATCGAGAGCATCCTGAGCAGCGGTGGGAAGCGTCTGGGCTGCGTCAAGATTGCTGCCTCTCTAAAGGGCAAATAACAGGCACCGGCCCCAGCAGAAGGAAAGGGTATGAGGAAGGTCTCTCTTCCTCTGTCTTGTGTTTGCCAAAGTCAAATTCTGACTCTGCCCTTCTTCAGCTCCTTTCTGCAATGATTCTGCTGCCCTCACTGAAAATCATCTTGTGCCACTTACATTTTAGGCTGGGGCAAGCAGCCCTGACCTAATGGAGGTTGAGTCCAGCAGCTCTTGATAGCCCAGGACATCTGCTGGGCTAGCCACAGCACTTCCCCCCAACGCCCATGGCTTTCTTTCTAAAGAGCTTCATTCGTTTCCAAAACAATCAATGTGTTTTGGGACCTCAAGTTTAGACTGACCCAGTCTTGGCCTCCTGAAGTACCTTTATGACTTTCTCTTTTTTTTTGGTCACTAACTTAAGAGGAGAGTGAAATTATTAACATTTTTCTTCTACTCCAGCCCCCTTTTACAATGAAGGGGTTAAAGTAGTTGATCTTATTCCTCCATTAATTTCTGTGATTAATTTTGATTTCTTTTCTCGGTTTACCCAATTAACACTGGAGCACAGTGTGTCCTGGAGAAGCAGGGTGTGTTTGGGGAGTCCCTTGGGGGAGATACTTAGGAACATTTACAAACTCAGGTGCCTGCAGGGCCAAGCAAGAGACTTCAGTGAATGACAAGGACCACTAGAAACATGTTGCTTCCTTTTTTGATACAGATAATACATACAGTGGATACAATAAATACTTCTTATCCTACACAGAAAGTTACAGCACGTATGCATTGATACCAGGCAGCCAAGGCCCAGGCTCCACCTGTGTCTAATTAAGCATGGCAAGGACTGGCATAATTTGGAGAGTGCATAGCCAGTCTGTAAGGATGACCCAGCTATAACCAGGCAGTGCCATGTAAGAATGTTGTGGGCCTAGTATTGCCAGGTAGTCTCAATTTTTTCTCCTAGAGAAGCCAAAAATCCAGATTTTTATATGAAATCTTACAATTTTAAAATATTGGCAGCTAATTTTTTTTTTAACACTGCAGGCCAAAGGGGCCAAACGGACATGTTGGTGGGGAAATTTGGCTCCTGGGTAGCCAGTTTGCAACCTCTGATCTAAGACCGTGTACGCCTTGTCCTCTCAAGACAACTCCTGGTACCATTTCTCCTTCCATAGGGCCAAATCCATAGTGTCTGGCCCCAAGGAGAAGGCTCTTCCAGTGCCAGGGCAGGTACAGGCGGCCTCTCAGCTGTGAGCTGTGGGGATCACAAGGCTGCCTGCCCCAGCCCTGGAGACGTGTCAGGGCGAATGGTGCAGATACAGAAGTTGGCCCCACAAGCAGTTGCTTTGTGGGGTGCAATGAAGAGAGGGTGGACTCGATGTCAGGCTGCCTGGATTTGTCTACCACCCTGTCATGCCATGACAACTTTCTGAACCACACACCAGCCCGGCGTTCTGGGCTCATTTAAGCCTGGAATGGCAATAAATCTTTTTAACTTGCTGAGAATTTCTCCTTTGTCTTGACTGCAATATTTTATGTATCACATCTTGGGATTTCAGAAGCTTGTTTGGAGTGGGCTGTTTTTCTTGGGAGGATTCGTTGCAATGGTACAGGTGAGCCACGGCAGTTTTAGAGACCACCTCTTCTGCTTCTGTCCCGTGAGCTGTTTGCTGTCTCTGTTTCATTCTGTGTCATCACCATGTGGCTCCTTTGGTTGCTGTTTTGCTTTCCCATCACACCATGACCTCTACTACAGCCCTTTTTCCCTCTGTTGGATCTTTCTGCCTTATTCTCACCATTGTTTTTTAGTTCACATTCTTGAGTGGAATCTTGGTAGCTCACTTAATCTTTTTATACCTGCCATGCTTTTGGGTCAAATGTTCCTTGAGGTCTCTTGGGGGTGGGAGGTGAGAAGTTGAAGGTGGCATCTCAAATCACAGGGCAAATGGACTTTTTAATAAATTGTGCTGAGCCAACTGGAAAGCCATTTGGAAAAAGTTATACTTCACACCATATGCAAGAATGAACTTCAGATGGATCCAGGATCCAAATGTAAGAAAATGAAACCATACAAATACTAAAAGAAAACAAGGATGAAAAATCTAGAGTCAATAAAAGATTGATAAATTAGACAACGTAAGGAGAAAAAAATGCTTGGCAAAGAGCACTATAAAGTCAAAAGACTGGGAGAAAATATTTGCAGCATATATCACAGAGTTAATATTCCTACTATATAAAGAATTAAAAATTAAGGGACAAAGGACCAAAAACTTGATAGAAAAATTGGGAAAAGACACGAACACATGCTCACATAGAGATGTAAAAATGACTCTTAAAAATGAAATGTTCAGACCCACTCATGATTAGATAAATGCAAATTTGGATAATACTGGGATATTGTTTATCACCTTAGAGTAGTGAAAAACACGAAGTACTACACATTTTGTTAGGCAAGGCTATGGGGAAACAGGCACTGCTGGTGGGAATGCAAATTGATACAACCCTTCTGGAAGGGGACTTACCAGTACTTAACAAAACTACAAAAGCACTTACCCTTTGACCTCACCATTCCACTCCTGGGAATTTCCCTTGAAGAAACACCTCCAACAATACAAACATACATATGCACAAGATTATTCATTGCAGCATTGTGGGTGCAAATGTTGGGAGTGCCAATGGAAAAGAAGCCAAACTCTAAAATAATTTAAAGAGGTTTATTCTGAAGCAAAGTTGAGGACCATGACCCAGAGCCACACCCAAGAAGCCTTGAGCAAGTGGACTAGCTATGGCTGGGTTACAGTTTGGTTTTATACATTTTAGGGGGACAAGAATTACAGGTAAAGTCATAAATCAATACATGGAAGGCATATGTTGGTTTGGCCCGAAAAGGTGGGCCATCTTAAAGCAAGGACCTTCAGGTTATAGGTGGGTTTAAAGACTCTTTGACTTGTAATTGGTTAAAGAAATGAAGCTTTGTCCAAAGGCTTGGAATGTTTTAAGATAAGGTAATCTGTTAATCAGAGACAAGCTACCTGCCATGTATTTATGGTATAAATTGAGGACCTGCAGGTTTGTCTTGTATAGCCTTAGGCCTGTTAATGAGTTCCAAAGGATATCTACAAGAAAGGAGGGGTGCATGATGAGGCATGTCTGACCTCCCTTTTCATGGCCTGCAACTCAGTTTTAGGGTATCCTCTTGGCCAAGAGGATGTCCATTCAGTCAGCTGGTAGGGGGGAGCTTTATATTTTTATTTTAGTTCATAGGAGCAACATAAATGTCCATATATAAGCAAATGGCTGGATAAACCATAGCATGCCAACATGATGGAATACTATTTAGCTGTAAAAAAAGAAAGCTCTCTATAAATTGATATGGAGTTGTTTTCAGAATATATTCTTAAGTGCAAAGAGTGTAATGTGCTACTTTTCATGTTAGAAAGAAGGGGTTATAAGAGGATACATGCATCTGTTTGTACAAAATAAATAAGGAAAGATTAGCCAGAAACTAATGAGATTACTTATCTGTGGGTAGGTGGGAATAGAGTGGAAAGAAGGAGAAATGATAACAAGGTATAAAGGGTGTACTGGGTGGGACACTGGGTACATCAGAGTGTATTTTGTATAGCTGTGATTCTTAGAACCATAGCAATGTCTCTCATACCCCCAAAATAATTAAAATCAACCAGCATATGAGGAGAATTCAAAGTAAAATACAAACAGTAACAAATGAACTAACTGTATTTCAGATGAATAATACAACCACACCGAAAGTGGTGGGGAAGAAAAATAACTAACCGAAGTTAACAGTATTTTGATAGGATACTAGAAAAGTAAAGACAAAAGGCGCTGTACACAGATATGGTAGTCTAGTCTATTTCTCACAGGAGTAGGGGTGAGCAATTCAGAAGGTATTCCATGTGTATATTAGGATTGAGAAAATAAATATATTGTAGGTAATGAGAGCATGCAGGCCTATTGAAAGGACATGGGAACCAACTTGAAGGGCTCTCCATGGCCAAATCTGGGGCAATTTGAGCAAGAAAATAAATAATGACAAGAATGGGTTACAATCCATTGAATAAAGATACACAACAGAATCCCATACACAATAGAATCTCAATTAAATATAGAATAATGTGGGGATAAGGCAGAAAAGGAAGGTTGAGAGAGCCCAAGTGCAGCCATTTTGACTGATACCAGACCCTAACCACCCTAAACAAAGAAGTCGCCATCGAATCGCCATCCTGAAACCACCTAAAGATGGATGAATTACTAAGCTGATGCCTTAACAAATTGTCTGTGTTTACCTTTCTGTGACAGCAGTTTATGATTAAGCTTTATGGCCTGACCGCAAGACAATGCTGGTCACATAAGGGTGTTTCCCAACGAGGTTTTTTAACATTTAAAAACGTTACCATTGCCCCATAGGGAATCCCTCTCCTGCTCAGGAGAGGACCCCTACTCTGTCTGTGGAGTAGGCTCTATTGTCTGTCTCACTCAGTAAACTTTCTGTAGCTAGTTGGCTCGCTCTTGAATTCCTTCCTGGGTGAAGCCAAGAACCCACTTGGCAAGTTCAGGAAGCCTTCCTCCCCTCATTGGACACCCCCTGCATCAGAAGGAATGATAGAAATAGGGAAAAAAAAAACCCTACCATTAGGCAAACACCATAGGAATAATTGTTGCAGACAAGGAACATCTACGGATGCAAAATTAGTAGATAAATGTATGATGGGAAATAGGACTTTGTATAGTTTTAAGATCGCCTCACAAGATACTAATTATCAAGGGAAAACTAGCAACTTTATAGTGGAGAAACCTGGCAGATGCCACCTTAACCAAGTGATCAAGTTAACATCAGCAGTAATAAGACACATTGACATCATGCACCTCCTAATCTGATGTGCTGAGAAAGGCACAATGTTACTTCTGTGATATTCTTGTCAAAAATGTGTAATCTCAATGAAATTGTGAGAAAAGATCAGACAAGACCAAACTAAGAGAAACTCTACAAAATAACTGGCCAGTACCCTTCAGAAGTATGAGGGCCATGAACAATAGGAAAGACTGAGGAACAGTCACGGACTGGAAGAGAATAAAGAAATATGACGACTGGAGGTACTGGAGATCCGGATTTGGATGCTGGCTTAGAAAAAGGACCAGAGTCTGGGCGCAGTGGCTCACGCTTGTAATCCTAGCACTTTTCGAGGCCGAGGTGGGAAGATCGCTAAGGCCAGGAGTTTGAGACCAACCTGAGCAAGAGTAAGACCCTGTCTCTACAAAAAATAGAGAAATTAGCCAGGCATAGTGGCTCGCCCCTGTAGTCCCAGCTACTGGGGAGGCTGAGGCAGGAGGATCGCATGAGCCCGGGAGTTTGAGGTTGCAGTGAGCTATGATGATGCCACTGCACTCTACCTGGCGTGAGAGAGCAAGACCTTGTCTCAAAAAAAAAAAAAAAGAAAAGAAAAGAAAAAAGGCCAGAAATAGGATTTCACTGATGTTAATGACTTGGTTTTGACACTCATACTGTGGTTATGTAAGATGTTAACATTGGTAAGAGCCAGGTGAAGCGTACATGGAAACACTTATTATTTTTGCCACCCTTTGTAGGTCTAAAGTTTTTCAAAATAATAAGTTGTAAAAATATATTACTGAAGTATCCATTTTGAGAAAAAAAAAAGACATGAGCCTGCTGTCATATAACTTCAGTACAGGAAGGGAGATGAACATTTATGCAAATAAATATTACAACTGTGATATGTTACAAAATAGAGGCTTATGGGGCACTGCCTGTCTGGTTAGTGGGTGACTGATAGCCGAGATCTGAAAAATGAGGAGAAATTCAGTAGGTGACAAGGGGGCAAAAGTGTTCCCAATGGAGGGAATAGCATAGGCGGAGGCCCTGCAGCGATGGGAAGCAGGGTGCTTTTGGGGAACTGGACAAAGGCCGGTGTGGCGGGAAGGAAAAGGTATGACTGATGCCAGAAAAGCTGGAGAGGTGGGGAGGGGACCAGCTCACACAGAGCCTCTTGGTTCACCTGAGTCTCCCTGACCGGCATGTCCAACCTCCCAAGTTTGAGTCCATCTGAGAATTTTCCCTTGAAAGGGTCATATTACCGGGGCAATTTCATTTTCAATTGGGATGGGCATGCCAGGGAGAGGTTCTGCCTTTTTGTTTTTGACTTTTGAACTCAGATCAGGGAATTGCTTAAGGGACTCCTGTGTGAGTTTGAGTCAGGCAGGCACAGCTTGGACATCGTCTACCAATAACAAATCTTACGGATCCTTAGAGAGTTGCCTTGCCTGTTAGTTTTATTCCCAGGGACACTGTGGCTTATAAACCGCTGCACTTACGTTACTTACATCTACTTGGCAGTCAGCTCCTAATGCCTCACATGGGTGACCCCCCCACCGCCCATATGCAGGGTGTTTGTTGCTTGGCAATCTGAACCCTCCCATTCCTCTCCCTTTCTTTCAGTGGCCTTGAGGAAGATCAGAGCTCAGGCTCTTAAACTGATCTCACATATCATTCCCCTCTGTGCCCCGACCATGTCCAGCTCAGTCATATGGACATAGACCACATCTGCCCAGTAGAGAAGCGCAATGGCAAGTGATTCCGAAGGTCCCGAGGGTCAGGAATTCTGCCGCATTCTTTGTATCCTCCCAAATATCTCTATTCCAACTACCAGGGCTGAGTTTTTGCCAAAGAAGCACATAGCAGCAGAGAATTCAGCCTATGTTGTCACACTGGAATGACCAATTTAGTTCCTGTCAGTAATCTCAGAGTGCTGACTGTAATCAGAAGGTGTTTTTTTTACCTGTTACATGGTGCCCTGAGTTTATCTGGTAGCTTACCTCCCTTGCCTGATTTTGCATATTGCCCTATTCTGCATTCAAACCTTAGTGCCTGGGTTGGCTATCTACCATCTGCAGATGCTATGAGAATCAGAAATTCTTGCATTCCTTTTTTCCAGAGGTTCTTTTGCAACCCAGGGTTTAGTCACTTCTCTGGGTTTGTGATTGTTCCTATAATTGCATACACAACTTAGCATGTATGCATGTATGTGAATTTGAATTTTATGGAAGGAGGAGCCATAAAATTTTATTAGGATCTCAGTAAGGTATATGGCCCCTGCCCCCAGAATCATAAACCACTGCCGTATCTCCATTTTATTGCCCTATATTCTATAGTAAAAGCTTTCAGGTGTTACTCAAAGCCTCACCTTCTCCTGGCTCGAGGTCTGGGTCCCAAAAGAGCAAAGACTTTATTATTGGCTTATGGCTTTCTATCTACTGAAAGGATGTTCTTCTCTACCTCTCCTTCATGACACCACAGCCACCTCATATATCCTCTGAGAGGTTGTTGTTTGACATCTGACCATTGGTAAATGAGTGATATATTACAGGAGGGGAGCTCTGCTAACTCCAGCTGGAATTCCTGTTATTCAAGCCACAGTGTCAATAGTCTAATAGAAGATGATGTTCTCTATAAATATTCATCATACTGTAGATTAATGCTTTACGTGCTTTCATAGGTGTTATAGTTCACAATAAAAAGTTTTTAAAAAGTGTATTTCCATTACAGTGAAACAAATCATCATTAATAATTTCCACCCAAATGAAGTTTCTTTAGTTATAAAATCAACACATTATTTTAAAAAATGCAACAACATAGGCAAGCAAAAAAAAAAGCATAACATTTTACTCATAATTCAACCCACCTGGAGAAAATTCATATGACATTTTATGTTCTGTATATTCTTCAAAATTAGTTGACTATATGCATGTGACTGATTTTTTTAAAAAAATGAAAATTGAATCATGCTTCACATTCTACTTTTTTTTTTTTTTGAGGCAGAGTCTCACTTTGTCGCCAGGGCTAGAGTGCAGTGGTGTCATCGCAGCTGACTGCAACCTCAAGCTCCTGGGCTCAATCGATCCTCCTGCCTCAGTCTTTTGAGTAGCTGGGACTACAGGCATGTGCCACCATGCCCGGCTAACTTTTCTATTTTTTGTAGAGACGGGGTCTTGCTCTTGCTCAGGCTGCTCTCAAACTCCTTACCTCAAGCAATCCTTCTGCTTTGTCCTCCCAGAGTGCTAGGATTACAGGTGTGAGCCACAGTGCCCGGCCCACATTCTATTTTTAACAGCTTTATTGAAGTATAATAGATATATAATAAACGACACAGATTTCAAGGGTCCAATTCGATAAGTTTAGACATATGCACCCTCCTGTGAAACCATCTCCACAGTCAAGGTAGTGAACACATTATCCATCACTTCCTAAAGTTTCCTCAGGCCTCTTTGTAACACCTCCCTCTCACCCTCAAGCAACCACTGATCTGCTCTCTGTTACTACAGATCAGTTTGCATTTTCTGGACTTTTATATAAATAGAATCATATAGTTCATACTATTTTTTGTCTGGATTCTGTCACTCAGCATAGTTATTTTGAGATTTATCCATTTTATCGTGTGCATTAACAGCTTGTTTCTGTTCATTGCTGAGTGGTATTCCATTGTGTAGCTATATCACAGCTTATCCATGCACCTGCTGATAGACATTTACATTGTTTCCCATTTTTTTGCTATTACAAATAAAGTTACCATGAACATTTGTGTATAAGTCTTTTTATGGGTATATTTTTCTTTTTTAAGTTAAATGTCTTGAAGTGGAATAGTTGGATCATATGGTAGTTATATGTTTAACTTTTAAAGAAACTACAAACTATTGCACCATTTTCCATTCACAATAGCAGTGCATGGAGTTTCAGTTATTCTACATCCTTACCAACACTAACATGGTTAGTCTTTGTGGTTGAAAGATAAATTAATTTCTTTTTTTCACTTTCAGAATGTCAGAGTTGACAGATCCCTTAATAATCAATTAGCTCAACCCTTCATGTATAGACAAAGAAGCTAAGACTGAGGGGGGGCGGAATTTGCCCAGGGTCTCATAGGAAATCAGTGGCAGAGCCAGTGGTTGGACAAAATTACTGCTAAGTTCTGGTTTCGTTCTATCTGTGATTCTTTCACTTAGAATATTTAAATAGAAAACTCCCTTCCAGTAATATACACTTTTCTAAATCTGATGATTTAAGGGCAGCTACTGCAGTATAGAGAAAACAATTTCTTTTGCATTTATGCTTGATCTTTGTTTCCAGGGATATAGGGGTAAGTGACATCCGTTTTCCGTTAAATGCGACTGATAATACGAATGGTTGAATGTGACTTGGTTCAGAGGTACAAAAAACCACCAAAGAAATCCAACACCAAAAAAGGCATAGCCTGAGAGGCATCAGTACTAATCTGTGTCATCTACACTTCTCTTGGAAAGATAAAAAGACGCCACTAGTTAACATAGAGATGTGAGGGTTTGCTGAATGTATATAACATCCACATGGAGGTCAAATTGGGGGTGGGAGGCAGGGAGAGCCATAAGAATAAAAATAGACAGTTATGCATAGATGCCTGTGGAGTTGGCCATGGAATGGTTGATGGGCTGGGTCAAATCATACAGGGCTTGGTATGTTCCAAATATACACCCCAAAAGGCCCAGGATGCTGATCATGATGTCCTTGGCAATGGTGACACAGCTCATGTCCTCAGAATAAAAGGTGATGATCTCCAGGAGGGGCGGGATGATGAGAGCCAGGGCGCTGCTGCTCACGGAGCCCACCAGGGAGATGACCAGGTCCAGGCGGGGAATGAGGATGGCTGAGACACCTGTGGTGAGAGGAGAAATTTAGAATCACTGAATGTCAATGCAAAAAGGGAGCTCAGAAATAAACCATTGTTTTGGAGCCCTAGAATTCCACAGATGCCTGAGATACTGCTTCAGCACGCTTGAGCAGTAGATCAGGCAATGAATGCAGTGTTGAACTCCCACCCTTGTTTTAACCATCAGCACAGATGCTCTCTTTTTATATTTTGTATATTGGATTTTTCACATGTAATCTTGATTGAAAAGGTTCCTCTACCACTTACCTATTATAACCTCCTCACTGTAGATACGGGGAAATCTCAAGCTCTAGAGGAAACAGGACTTGGTCAAGATCACATAGAGCTGAGATGAGAATCCACTGGGATGCCTGATCTAATGTCCTTTCCACTCTGCTATTCTCCCTCTCATGTATAGGGAAGAACTTGGTACACTGTAGGTGCTCAGTAAGTGCTTGACTCTTACCCAGATGCTGAATCAATCTTTCTAGTATCTATATAATATAACCTCTGTTAGAAGCAAGGATGGATAAAAAACAGGAGATGCTTCTGTTGCTATCCAAAGGTCAACTACTTATTTTTCTATTCTTAAAAGGATCTTGATAGTTAAGCAGGACATAAAATCCAAAGAAAGCACTAGGCTGCCCATCACCCATCCCTTCTCTTCTATAAACACTCTTAAATTTCCATCTGTCATATGTAGGATGAGCATTCAGTATCAGATTTTCCAAAGGAGTCCAATTTCAATAATGAATGAATGAGTAAATATAAAATTTATATGATTTAATTTTATGCAACCATATGCTTTTTTTCCAGCCCTCCATCAGAACTTAACTATATGCTTTTTAAAATAATTTTTTATTGATGCATAATAGATATACATAGTTTTGGGGCACATGTGATAATTTGATATATTCATATAATTTGTAAATCTCAGTGTACTCAGGCTATCCATCACTATAAATATTTCAATCGTATGATTTTTCTGTGAACAAAACAGACAAAGTCTGTTCTGGAAAGCATCTGTACAAGCTTGCTGGATCTTTAAGAAAACATCACCTCTTTCTGAAATTGCTCTGACATATACAATCAGAGAATGAGAGAGACTCATGAACTGTCACAGTTGGGAGTCCACTGCCCCTCTGATGGGATGGTCCCTGTCCACAGCTCTCCTTCATCAGATGTTTAATAAGCTGCTTACAGAGAAAAACCAGCATCTGTCCTCCAGGAGAGCTCACACTGAGGGGACAGAGAAGATATATTCAAGAAAAGCTATAATGCAAGGTAGACAGGAGGATTGCTCTAAGAGGCTCAGTTCTGGTCATGCCAACCCACTGCCCAGAGCTCTTCCATTGCTCCCCATTGCCCAAACTCCTTAGCATGGGACCCCCTGGGACTTGGGCTCTGCCAAACGCTCTGACCTCCTCTCTCATCACTCTCCACTGCTTTTAGTTCTCTGAAGGGGCCATAGGCAAGTACATGCCTTGGGTCTGTGCACAGCCTGCTCCCTCCACATGTACATTCTTTACTCCTCTGTCTACCCATCTACCTCCTACTCATCTTTATGCTCACTGGGGAGGACTCCCTGACCTGGCCCAGGCTGAGTTATAGGACCTTCTTATGTGTGAAGGGTGTCTTCTACTTACGATTTTAACCATCACAAGATGCATCATCCTGTTCCATCTTAACATTCATCACAATGTGCTATAATTGTTTCTTTGCATATATTTGCCACTCAACTGTAAGCCCTGTGAGGGCAAGAGCTATGTCTTCTTCATTATTCATTGGTATCCCTAGTGCCTAGTACAATGGCAGGCACGTAGTAGGTGCTTAACAAATGGTTATTGAATGAATAAAAGGTGACAGAATGGGTGGATGAATAAAGGAGGAGGAAGTGGTCATTCAGCATATAACAGGAGAGTGACATGTCATTAGGAGGTCAGCTGTCTCTAGCCCTGTCTTCTCGGAACCTGAGTGGCTACTCAGTCTTTCTCTTGGACTTACACCTTTCCTATTAGGAATGATCTCAAACAATATATTTACAAGTTGCTGATGTCTTAGTATAGACTGAGAACTCTACCACCTCAAACCAAGCAGGCGTGCTGTTTCTGCTCATAGAATTCCAGCTATTCAAAGCTTAGTATCTGCTAGCATGTTCTTCTGCCGGATAGCTCCAAGAGTTACAAGGTTTATCCTGACCCTGTACAGAGACTTGATTCCCTCAACTTTAAACTCTGACTCCTGGAGGCTTTAAGACTAAATTTGCTCTCTCTCCTGTACAATAACCCTACATGTGTTCAAGGACAAATACAGAAATTCCCCGAGCCTTTGTTTCTCCAAGCAAAGCATCTCTAGTTCTTTTGCTTATTCCTCATGGGGCACCTTTTCTGATTCTCCGTGTCTGGACATGCTCCAAAGAAAGAATTTCCCAGCCCTGTTCGTGATGTTTCCCAAACACCTACAATGGCGCCCATGAATGAGTGAATGAATGAATGGAAGGGAGCATGAGGAGAGGGAGGGAGGGAGGAATGGAGGAGAAAAGAGTGCACCCCAGAAATGATCTCCAAGATGTCAGCAGATCAGCCCCTTGGGGTTTTTCCCTACAGATAAACACTACTTTATGATAGGGGACTTGTTCAGAATTTACAATAGGAAGGAACATGGCACAGTGGAAAACGTAGGCTTTGGTGCTACACAACCTGTGTTCGAATCCCAGCTCTGTCACTTAGCATGTATGACTTGGGCATGTTACTTAATTTCTCTAGGCCACAGTTCCCTCAATTGGTAATATTACATTGCTAGGCTGTCATGGGTATTAAATAATTAGATACTGTCAATACAGTGCTTGATATATAGGACGCATAAAGAAGGGTGATTAAATGAATGATATTTCTTTGTCCCATAAACCAGCCAGTGTACACTTTCTATGTGCAGGCAGTAGAGATTACTGTAACCTTTACTATGTGGTAGTTCTAGTAAGCCCCATTTCAGGTGGAAAAATTGAGGTCCCAGGAGATGAAGTATCTTTCCCTAGGTCACAAAGAAGGCCAGTGGCTGAGTCAATGATGGTGGGATGGGCACCAGTGTGACTCCCTGTCATAGCTTTGGGCAAAAAGTGCCCTTTTATCCTACTCACAGGTCAGACAGACCAAGGCTGTGCGGACAGACAGGTCCACAAACAGTGCCCAGTTCTCAGACACCTGGGAGATGGCGAGTGGGATGATGATCTCGGCGGGGACGTGGAACTGGAGGGCATAGGTGAAGAAGATGCCAATAGAGTACATCAGCTTGACAGACTGGTACAACCTGAAGACAGATGGATAGGATGTGAAATGTGACGTGGCTCCCAGAAGAGCCATTCAGGATTCGCTCATTGCTCAGAAGCTGGTACAGGTTGAGTATCCCTAAACTGAAAATCCGAAATCAGAAATGCTCCAAAATCTGAAACTTGTTCAGCACTGACATGACACACAAAGAAAATACTCATTGGAGCATTTCAGATTTCGGATTTTTAGATTAGGGGTGTGAATCAGTAAATATAATGCAAAGATTCCCAAATCTGAAAAAATCCAAAATCTGAAACACTTCTGGTCCCAGGCATTTCAGATAAGGGATATTCAACCTGTACTTGTCATTGAGTTATAGAATTGGCTAATGTCCAATGACTCAGGACAGACCGGCCACCAGAGCTACCTGGGAAGCTTATTAAAAGTACACATTCCTGGAGATTCTGAGTCAGTAGACCTGTGGCCCAGGAATCTATGGCTTTCTGGTCTTTTAATTTTTTAAAAAGGTAAAATCTGAATAGAGTAAAATTTACAGTACAAAAGTCATGCAGTGAAAAGCATCCTTCCCACCCTTGATTCCTAGTCGCCAGCTCCCCTCTCCATAGGCAATCACTCAGAGCTTTCCTGTGGCCCTTCCAGAAATAACATGTGTAAGTACAAGCTCATACAGAACATAGGAACATGCACACACACATGCACATGCACACACATGAATACACATGTGTGCATGCATACACACATACATGGCATCATCTTCTAGACACTGTTGAACCTCTTTTTTTCCTTCATCCAATATTTCTTGAAGATTATTCCCTATCAGTGCACATAGATCTGGCTCTTCTATTGAATAGCTGCTTGGTATTCCAATTGCATAGATACATCATAACTTTTTAATTAATCACCAGTTAATGGATATTTAGATTATGCCTAGTCTTTGCTCCAAGTAAACAATGCTGCAAGGAATACCCTTGTACATGTATCTGTGCACATATGGTATACAACCTCAGAAGTAAAAATGCTGGGTAAAAGTCTATGTGATTTTAAATTTTGATAGCTATGGACATATTGCTTATTTGTTGTCCTAGTATATGAAAGGACCTGTTTCCCCACATCCTTGCCAAAACATGTGTGTGAGGGCATGCTGGTCTTTGCCACGGTATTTTTTAAACTGGCCTTTCTATTATCTTTTCAAGCATCTTTTTATCTGGCCATCTGGACATCCATTCTTTTATTTGCCTGTGAACTGTTTGCTCATGCCCTTTGCCCATTTCTTCTTGGGTTGTTGGTCTTTTTCTTATTGGGAAGAGACATTTGTTTAAGGCTCCCCCGAAGAATCTGACGATCAGCCAGGTTCACACCAATAAGTGTGAAGTCCTGATGGAGTGCAATGCCCACATTTTCTAGCTGAGGTCCTAGGAAGGAAAATGCCCTGCCCCAGGTTGCTAGAGGCAGCCCAAATTGCCCAGAATAGGAACAACATATTCAGGTGATTATCTTACTCGTGTAACATAAGGTACAACTTCAAAGAAATTCCACTTTTATTATCTCATCTAGTCATTACTACGACACAATGATGTGGGTTGAGCTGGTGACATTTTTCTCATTTTACAGTTCTGGCTTTGTGAGAAATGAATGCTCTATCATCCTACTTACCTCAGAAGCACGAAGGCTGCAGGGCCATGTAACCATGATAATAGCTAACACCCAATGAGTGCTTACTATGTGCCAGGCACTTTCCCAAGCATTTTCTGTATATTAAACCAATTAGTCCTCACAATCACTTCATGAGGTAGTGTGGTAGTCATTTGTGCTGTTCACCAGATACTTCCAGGCACGTGGTGGAATTGCACTTCCCTGCCGCCTTGGAGTGAGGTGTGGCCATGTGACTTGCTTCGACTGATGAAGTGTGAGCAGGAGGGGTGTATGTCACTTCCAAGGAAGTTTTACCAGCTTCATGGGAAAGGGCGTGACTCACTGTGCTCTCTGCCCTGGCAACCAGCAACATTTTAGAGTGTGGCTGTGTCCTGGAGTGGGGATGGTGCAGAGCTTAACCCCTAGCCACCCCATAATAAGCATGTAGCATGAGCATAGAATTAAGCATTTGTATGTTCAGCCATTGAGCTTTTGGAGTTATTTATTACTGGAGCATAACCTAGTCTGTCCTGACTGATACAAATGGGCATTAGTATTATCCTCATTGTACTGATGAGGATGGAAATGAAGCCTACAATATTAGGTAGCTAGGTCAAGGACACATAAGAACCAGGATGCAAATCCCATTAGTTAGCTTTAGAACCTTTGCTCTTAAACACTTGGCTATACTGACTGCTTAGTCGCTATGTACCCAATATCACCATAACAATGGCAATAACTAACACTTGATGAGTGCACTATGTTTCCTGGATGAACGAACAAGTGAATGAATGATTGAATACGAGAATTCCAGGCCAAGTTCTAGCGGGGACACGGCAATGACAGCCTTGGTGCATTTCTGGAATTGGAGGCTGAGCAGTAGCCCATTTGTGGGATTCCAATCATTAGTTTGTAGTTATAATTTTTGTTGTTGGTGTTTCTGTTTCTAAAACATTCCCAGATCATTTCTGTTTTTAGGGCCTTGACACTTTAGAGTTGGACAGATTGGATTCAAGTTTCAGCTTCTTACACACAATGTGAGCTGGGAAGGTTACTTGCAGCCTCTCCAAATATCAACTTACTCATTTGTTGACTGGAGTTGATAATAATAACGCTAACTCCTCGGGCTATTGTAAGAATTAAATGAGGTAATGCACAGTGCCTGGATTATCAACCTTACCTGTTATTATAATGAATACTAATATTAACAGTAAATATTTATTGGTGATGATAACCCAAGGGAATACCCCATTCTGCTGCTCAGGCTCAGATCCCATGCCTCTCCCTACCCCCGCCCAAGGAGGGCAGGGACGTACCAGCAATTGGGCAAGTTGAGGGTGATGCTGGCCTGGGTGTTCGACCCAAACTTCATATAGCCCAGTGTCCCCAGGCAGATATAGAGGCTGATGACAAGGGACATCCCCACGTACAGAACAAAGGAAAACTGCTGTGGGTGCTTCATCTGGTTTTTGAGAGGCAGAACCTGGAGGTGAAAAGGGTTTGGGGAAGACAAGGTAGAAAGAGATGTGGCCTATTGTGAAGGAGCAGGGTCCTCCCCTCTAAGCACAGACACCCTTCTCCAGGCGGGCCCAGAGTCGGGAAGGGGCCCTTTCACGTGACCACGCTCCCTTTCACTTGCTCTCACGTTTTCTATTTGCAGGAACGCCCTGCTCCACCTTGGCTGACTAGTGAATTCTCACTCAGACTTCAAGGCTTAGTGTGGGTGCATGGACCTGCAGGCACCCTGTGTGTGGGTACTGACTTTCCCTGCACCAGGAGAAGATCATATTCTGCACTTTTCATAAATACTATTTATTTAGACATCTGGAACAAAAATTGGCCACTTTAAAGAGCATTAGGGACTATTCCCTCAAACCTTATCAGTCTTACCATACCGACGCCTTCAAACGTGAAGATGGCTGTACCAAAGAACAGCAAGAAGGTCTTCCAGTTTGCCATCAGAGGCAGGTTGCTGGGATATGGAATCCCCTGAAACAAAGTAGAAGGGCATTGGCTTTGATCCCAAATCCTTGCCTGGTAGGAAGCTGTGTCACACCTGACCTCAACAGAGAAAATCAGTGTTAGGAGCACCCAGTAAGACATCTAGAGCCAGTCAGCCTTCTCATTTTTTTTTAAAAAAAGGTCATTTATTTATTTATATTGTGTTAAAATATACATAACGTAAAACTTACCATTTTAACCATTTTAAAGTGTACAATTCAGTGGCATGAAGTACATTCACTTTGTTATGTACTGGTCACCATTATCTATCTCCAGAACTTTTTCATCATCCTAAACTGAAACTCGGTATCTATTAAATATTAATGACCCACTACCCGGCCTCCTGGTGACTCCTTAGATTCTACTTTCTGTCCCTATGAACTTGACTATTCTACGTACCTCATGTAACTGGAATCATACATTATTTATCTTTTTGTGTCTGACTTATTCACTTAGCTTAATGTCTTTAAGGTTCGTTGATGTTGTAGCATGTATCAGAGATTTCTTCCTTTTTAAGGCTAATATTCCATTGTGTGTGTGTGTATATATCTCTCAAGTTTTGTTCATCCATTTGGGAGTGAATGGACACTTGAGCTGTTTCCACATTTTGGCTATTGGGAACCGTCCTGTCTTCACATGTGGAGAAAGCAGGACATAGGGAGGAGAAGGGAATTGCCCAAGGCCGTGCTGCAAGTTAGTGGCACAGCCCAGAAAAGAATTCAGGTGTCCTGTTTCCCAGTGCTCTAACATCTCCTTCCTATCACTTCTTTCAGGGATGTGCAGTCCACTAGCTGGTACAGCAGCTGTTATGGATCTAGGGAGAATGATTATTTTAACAGACTTCTGTGGTGGGTAGAATAATGGCTCCCCAAAGATGTTTGCATCCTAACCACTAGAACCTGTGAATATGTTATATTCCATGGCAAGGGAGAATGAAGTTTTCAGATTGAATTAAGGTTGCTGATCGGCTGACCCTACAATAAGGGGATTATCCTGGATTATCTGGGTGGGACAGCGTCCTCCAAAATGGAAGGAAGACCACAGGGATCCAGCATGAGAAAGACTCAGCCCAATGTTGCTGTCTGTGAACATGGAAGGAGCCCCAGGACAGCGCATGCGGGCAGCCTCTGGAAGCTGGGGAAGGCAAGAAAACAGATTCTCCTCTGAATCCTCCAGAAAGGAATGCAGCCCTGCCAACACCTCCATTTCAGCCCAGTGAGACCTCTAGAACTGTAAAGTAAGTTTGTGTTGTTAGAAGCCACTAGATTTGTGGTAATTTGTTATAGCAGCAATAAGAAACTAACACAACTCCAAAGACTTTCAGACTCAAAGAAATGAAATTTCATGGCCTGTGATAAGAGTATAGCACGGGCTTGGGAAGCAAACTGACAGAAATTAGTAAAAAAGTTACTTTGTTTATCAATTTCCTTGTCTATAAACTGAGCATAAAGATAGTACCATTTTGGTATCCACAGGGGACTGGTTCCAGGATCTCCCTCAGATATCAAAATCTGTGGATGCTCAAGTCCCTGATATGAAATGGTGTAGTATTTGTATATAACCTATGTACACCCTCCTGTATACTTTAAATCATCTCTAGACTGCTTGTAATACCTAATACCAATGTAAATGCTATGCAAACAGTTGTTATACTGTATTTTTTGAAATTTGTATTATTTTTTGTTGTTGTATTATTTTTAATTTTTTTCCACTATTTTTTATCTGAATTTGGTTGAATCCACAGATGGGGAACCCACAGATACAGAGGGCTGACTTTACTTCCAAAATAGTATTATTGTAAAGATTAGATGAGTTAATAAATGTGAAGAACTTGGCACCAAATGAATAAAATTCCTTTATCATCCATGTTTCCCTTGTCCACCTATCACTTTCACAATTTTTGTTGGTTATTTGAGCAATGTTTTTCTCCCCAAGTGAATGCAACCTCCATGAGAGCAGACACCCTATCTGTTTTTACTTACCACAGGATCCCTAGTCCCTTGCACAATGTCTGGATCACAGAAGGTATTCAGTAACTATTTGGTGAATGACTCATTGTTACCCAACGTGATGACAATGATGAGGAGGAGGATGTTGCTGATGGTGGTGATTAACTTTTATAGCTTGTGTGGCAGAAGTGTTCCTAGATGTCATACTGGCAGGGGCTGCTCAGAGCAGGGGATCCCCTTCTTCACCTTCACCTGCCCATCCTGCTAACAACCCTCCCCAGGTGTCTCTGAGACCAGGACCCTGACCCCCTTCTGCTGTGGTTTCAAGCACAGACCTGTATGATATACTCAAAGATGAGAGCCATGCTCCCCAAGGTGGTGATGTTGGCCAATGTTGAGAAGATGGACAGCACCTTGAGGTTCTGGATGAACACCAACAGGACCAGGAAGGGCAGGATTGTCAGCATGTAGAAACGAATGTCCAGGATGGGAGTCAGCATCAGGTTCTTCCTGGGTTGGCAGGTGTTGGAGGTCACATGGGCTTCTTCCACCATCTGATGTGCAGCATAATGAAAGGCAGTATAATTAGGACGGCCAGATAAAACACAGGACACCAATCAAATTTGAATTTCAGATAATTGACATAACTTCTTAGTATCAATATGTTCCTAATATTGCATATGACATACTCATATTAAAAAGATATTATTCACTATTTATGTAAAATTCAAATGTAACTGGGTGTCATCTACTTTTATTTGCCAAATTTGGCAACCCTAACTATAATGCCTGTGATTGTGACAACTAGAAACCCTTAGAAGCATAAAGTCCCAAGGCCAAAGGGTCCTTTTGTCATCTAGCCCAACCTCTTCTTCCCCACCAAATTTTTCTTTCATATGTCCAGAGAAAGGGAATTTATTACACAAGAATATCCTCTTTATCTTTAAATAGTCCTAAAAGTTGGAAAGCTCTATATATTGACCAAAATCAATCTACTTGATTCTACTCACTACCTCCATGAGATAAATTTTTTTTAGCTTGCACATGTGAGTGAGAACATGCAATGTCTGTCTTTCTGTTCCTGGCTTATTTCACTTAACATAATGCCCTCCAGTTCCATCCACATTGCTGCAAATGATAACATTTCTTTCTTTTTTATGGCTGAACAATATTACATTGTGTATCTATACCACATTTTCTTTATCCAAGAGAGTTTGGTTAGTGGGTAGAAAAATACAGTTAGATAGAAGGAATAAGTTCTGGTGTTGGATAGCACAGTAGGGGGACTGTAGTTAATAATTTATTGTATATTTCAAAATAGCTAGAAGAGAAGATTTGGAATGTTTCCAACACAAAGAAGTGATAAATGTTTGAGGTGATGGATATCCCAATTACTTTGATTTGATCATTATGCATTGTATAACATGTATCAAAATATTACCATAAATATGTATAACTATTATATATCAACTTAAAAAGCTAAAAAATAAAATGAAGTTCTGCAATTTGGGAAAAAATCCATCTGCTTGAATATCCCATCTACAATACATAGTTCTTTCTAGCTGTTTGGGTGCACAGAAACAAGTATGCTCCTCTATTCCACAAAGCCAACAATGACATGATTGATTTGTAACGTCTATTAGGAATGCAGTGAGGGGAAGGTTGCAAGATTGATTTGTAATGTCTATTAGGAATGCAGTGAGGGGAAGGTTGCAGCTTGTTTGCCTATATATTTAGTTAGGCATTTTCTACATGACAACCTTGAGATACCTAAAGTAAATTTCACCAATGCTTTTCAGGCTAAAAATTCTCAATTATTTTTGATTGGACATGATTACAAGCCTCTTCCTCTACCCTGGTTACATTTTTCAGAAATTACTTTGGCTCCTCAATGATCTTTTAAAAATGTGATTCCCAGGACTGAGCGAACTTCCAAGTGTGGTCTCATCCAGGAGTAGAAATGAAGCTGTCTCCTCCCATGACCTGAACACTATACTTTTGCTAATGTAGCCCTAGGAGTAGGAGGTCTGCCTTTCTCTCACTCTGCCCAGGAGAGGCCTCTTTACCTGTTGTAAATTATCTGCCATAAACATAAAATAAACACTGCAGAAGCCCAGCTGGGTGATGACTAACAAGAAGCTGACAGTGTGCCTGGGAAGGAAAAGAAGAGGCAGACAAAGGGAGAAAACGAACATTACAATTATTTTTTTAGAATGTGTTTATTTTTTGAAACAATTATTTCTGTTGATATTATTTTTTATTTTTCCCCACATTTTTCTTATTTTGAAAATTTTCAAGCCTATAGAAAAAGTTGAAAAAATAGTATAATTAACAACAATATACCGTTTAACTAAATATACCAGTTGTTAATTTTTAGCCCCAAATTGCATTATATATGTATGTTTGTATGTATGTATTCATCCAGCCATCCACACACACACACACACACACGTTTTTTTTCCAGAATCATTTGCAAGTCAGTTGCAGGTATCATAACACTTCAACCCTAAATACCTCAGCATCTCTCTTTTAAGACTACGTTGGCCAGAAAGTCAACATCAATATCCTCAAATATATAGTCCCTATTTTAAATACAGTCACCCTTTGGTATCCGCAGGGGATTGGTTCCAGGATCCCCCCACGCCCTGTGGATACCAAAACCCACGGATGTTCAAGTCCCTTATATAAAATGGCATAGTACTACCCCAATTTTCTCCAAAATATTTTTTGTAGCTGCTTTATTATTATTATTATTTGATTCAGGACTTAATGAAGGTTTGTATATTGCATTTGGCTATCCTCTTTAGTCTTTTTTTTTTTCACATAGGATAGCCCCATATATCTATCTTTTTGTGTTTTTCATGATATTGGCTTTTTTCAAAGAGTCCAGGCCAATTGTCTAATAGAATGCCCCACGTTGTGGACTTGCATGATTGCTTCCTCATGATTAAATTCAATAAGAGGTGATATTTTGCACCTCTATTTCATCATATTGGGAGGCACATGAAGTCCTGCTGTTCTACTACAGTGGTGACTACCAGCTCTTTCCATTGTAAATGTACATTTTCCATTTGTAATCTGTGGGGTAAAACTTTGAGATGGCATGATTATCCTATTTGCCTCAAACCAATGGTTTTAACATTCATTGCCTGAATCAATTATTTCATCAGTGGTTGCAAGGTGGTGATTTTCTAATTCAATCTGTCATTTCTTCTAAATTTATTAGCTGGCATTTAAGAGATATATTCTTCCTTCTCTTTCTTTTGGTGTCACAATAGAATCATATTAATTAGTTTTAAAATTTAATAGCTTATACTCTGTTATTGTCATTCTTTTGGATTCTTAGTGTTCCAAATTTGTAGATGCATTTATTTTTTAAGGGAACAAAAATATGTTCCTTTACTTAGATTCTAATGTTTAGATCAGTGTTTTTCAAAATTGGGTTGTAGTACCAACCAATTTGTTGGTTGAGGCATTATGTTAAAAATACAGACTCCTGGTTTTCATATCAGCCTATCATGTCAGAATCTTGGCAGTGTCACATGAGACTCCAGAATGATGTTTTTTTTTTCTGTCATTATTATGGAGATTTTCAAATATATACACAAGCAATAAGAATAATTTAATAAATATCCAGCTTCACCAATTATTAACTTTTTGCCAATCTTCTAGTTATCTCTTCATCTCTACCACACACATACTTAATTTGTCAGAGTGTTTGTAGCAAACCAAAGACCTCAAATCATTTCCCCTATAAATAATTCAGTATGCAGCTCTAATGGATAAGAATTTTAAAAGTATAATCATCATACCATTATTATCCCTTATAAAATTAATAGTAATTTATTTATATCATCTAATATTCAGTCCATATTCAGATTTCTTAAATTTGTCTCAAAAATATCTATCTTACAGTTGGTTTCCAAACAAGTCTATATATTGTATTTTGTTAAGTCTCTCAAATTTTTAAAACTTCTATATTCCCCTTGCCCTGTTTTCTTTTCTTCTTGCAACTTTTATTTTTTGGTGTTACTGAAGATAACAGATCATTTGTTCTGTAGTATAGCCTATTTTTTAGATTTGGTGGATGACTTCCTCACAACATCATTTATCTTGTTCCTCTATCCTCTGTGTTTCCTGGAAACAAATACTGGATCTAGTGGCTTGATTAGGTGGGGGTTCTTTATTTTCTAGCAAGAATATATCAAAGGTGGTATTTTACTCCCTACTGTATCCCATTATGAGACACACCATGTCTGGCTGTCCCATGTCTAAACATGAGATGCTAAGATGAGTACATGAGATCGGGTGGTATCGGTGCCTTCTTCCTTTATAAAGTTTCCCAATGACATTTCACCTAACATCATGAGCATCCTTTAATGATTGTTGTCTACATACAGTGGGCAGTTTTTAATCAAGCTCCTTTGGTATCTCTTAGTACATTAAAAATGACAAATCATTAATTTAAATAAAATGTTTCCAACTCTTTCTCAGTCACTGAACCTCCAGAGAAATGATACAGTGTCATGGTGGGAGCTAGATGCTCTGGGTTCCAGTCCTTGCTCTATCTCTAAATTCCTGTGTGGATCCTGAACAACTTAATTGCCCTTTCTGAGTTTCATTTTTCTCCATCTGAACAGGCATGAATATAGTGATCTGTAAGGGCCCTTCCTGCCCTAAATATTTATTGAGGGTGTCATCAGAAATTGATAAGCCATCTATTATTGTAAGACATCCATTATTACTGTCACGTGACCTCACCTGTGTGATCATTAGAGTGGCTCCTGATCAGGAGATCAATGACCTACTAAGAACCCATCTCAAAACAGGAGCTGCAGAAGGGATCTTAGCAGCCACAAGATAACCTCACTACCTCATGAGGGACTTTTCTGGAAAAGGGTGCAGTGTTAGGTTCTTGGTCAAATCTCTGCTCCACCACTATCAACGTCTATGCCTTTGGGCCACCTCATATTTCCAGGATGATAAAAACCCACCCTGCCTACCTCACAAGGTTGTTGAGATGAACTGAGGAACAAAGACAGAGAAAACCATTTTGTACACCATTAACTTTTTACCAAGCAAGGCAACAACCTTGAATGGTGAATGTTCACCATTAGGAGAATAATCAAATAAAACGGTGGTATACATCCACACCAGGGAACATTGTGAGCCTTAAAATAATGAGGCAGGTCTACATGTCCCAACATGGAAAAAAAAAAGGGACCTATGGTTAGATGAAAAAGCAAATTTCCAAAAATTATTCCAAGTAATGTGTAAGAAAATATAAGACAAATTATATACTTCCATTCATATACATATATTGATGTACATGTAAAGAAAAAAAGTCTAGAAGAATATTTACTGGCTAGATAGCAATGATTACAAAGAGTGTGATGGCGATGGGCTACCGAGAGGATTCTCTGTGTTGTTTGATAGTTTACAATAACACATTCATTTCAAACTTGTGTAACTAGAAATAAAGGAAGAGCTGGTGAGGATTATGGCTCGTGTTGTTCTACTACCACAGCTATGACTACTACCTCCCCCACACGGAGTGTGTCCTCAGCCAGGTGTTGGGGCAGGTTTCGAGGCTGTACATCGTGGCCTCTCCATAGTTCACAAAAGTCTTTTGCAGTCTAGGGGGAAAAGGATAAACAATGTGTAACTTAAAACATTTTTGTAAAGGTACAATTTACTCCCAGAGTTAAGTAATTATTATAAATGTGTGTGTTAGCACCGAGTGTTCTGTTAATTTTCTAACAATGGTATATTTTACACTTTAGCAACTTTCAGGAGTTTACCTTTTTTTCTTTCCTTGCAGTTATCTTTTTAAACACCAATATTTAAGTGCATATCATTTGATTTGTTCTTTTTGACTAAATAGTAGCTGTGCATTGATTTAGGTCTGCAAAGCAGGAAAGAGGAGATATGGTGGCGGAGAAGGTGTGAGGGGAAGGGGCATTGTGGGTGTGGCCAAGCCAGTGATTTTATGTTTTCTGGATTTATATTTCCTCCTTCATATTGGGGAGGGTGTCAGAACATTTGAGATGTCTGCCCTGGACCAGATCCCATGCACAGGTGATATTCAGGCTCCTGCCCAGCACCCTAATAAGATGTGACGCCCAAGTTCCAGCCTGTCCCTGTTCCCTGTCCTTCTTCCTAGGTGACATTTTCCAAGGGTGGGGCAGGCCCTGCCATAGGACCATGCCATGGCATCTTTGGCAGGAGCAAGTGGGAGTAGCAGCATGTTGCCGAGATCCTGAATGCACGTCGTTAATTGCTGGACTGAGGGGAGCAGTGGAAAGAGAGAAAAGGCCACAGACTTGTTAGGAAACCAGGGTTTAAATCCCATTATGCCCCTCAGATAGCTGGAGACATTGAGCGAGTAAGTCTCTTTAGATTTCTGGGCCTCAGTTTCTTCACATGCAGTCTGGGTTTTGGGAAGGAGACAGTGAGAGATGGGTATGGAGATGTGTTGGGAGCATGGCATTTTTATCGTTGCTTACTGCAGTAGGCATGTGCAATACAAATGAGGTCACCTTGCATAGGACTGGCAAGTATATTAGTCCGTGGGTTGCAAATTCAAAAGCTATGGGATCAGACCGGGATTGGTGACCCGGTGGGTGACAGGAGCTGGGCATAAGACACAGTAGGGAGTATTGGAGACTGTGGCAAACGAGAGCGCATGCCCTGTTCTAAAAGGGGTCGATTGGAATTTGCCTCCAGAAGAACATTAAAGGGATAAAGGCCCAGAGGTGCCAGATTGTCTCAAGGAGAAGGCAGAGGTTTGGTTTTTTAAAATGTGAAATCTCCAGGTTTTTAAACGTTGGCTAAAAAACAAAAGAAAACAAAACTGTGGAAGTCCCCTAAAACGTAACCGAAGGCCATCACTCTAAAACCTCTGCATTAGAAAAAAATGAAAGACAAGTCATCAGAAAAAAATCAGAGAAGGGCTGTCAGGAATGATCAGGTGTCAGAAGCCTATCTGGTGATATAATGATCCCAGTAGGGAAGAGAAGCTTTGCAAAATGATTGAGAGTAGAGTCAGATAGGTCTCTGAATACCGGCTCTGCCATTTCATAGCTGTGTGACTCCGGGCAAGGCATTTAAGCCTCAGGTTACTTATCTGTAAAATGGGACTAAAAATTGTACCAACCACAAAGGCATAATTACTGTAAGGAGTAAAGAAGGCTTGCAAAGCTCTTGGCACGGTAACCTGGCACAGTGTAATTGCACAATAAATTTAACTGCTGCACGAGTAAACACTCTTAAAAGTGTTTTGTGAGCTGGAAAGTGCTCCAAAAGTTAGGTGTGACTGATGCATACTCCACAGACACCTATTTGGATCATGATAATTTGACTTTATGAAGAGTTTCATTTACTATCCCTATTTTGACTTTTGAGGCCTTTCTTCATGTTTGCAAGGATCCATTTGGATTTGCACACCTTGGAGTGGTTGGGCACCGCGTGGCTCAGTGTTCTTTGTTTTCATTGCGTTTGTCTTTTCTTTCTAAAATTGTTTTTGAATTAAAGTTTCAAATACATAAACATTCAGTATTATATATATGCTTTGTTAACAAGTGAAGCCATTGTAAAGTTTTCCTTTTATTGCAAGGTATGTTTTTTACTTTTACTAAATTTTTCTGAAAGGAGTTTGCCTGCAACAAATTACCCTGACAAGGGGTATGTATTGGGCTGGGAGGAGGTTGGGGTGGGGAAATTAAAAGGAAAAGAAGGATGTCTTTAAGTATCTTACACATATATAGAGTTTACAGAGTACTTTTTTTTGTTTTTTTTGAGACAGAGTTTCACTCTGTCGCCCTGGGTAGAGTGCAGTGGTGTCATCATAGCTCACTGCTGCCTCAAACTCCTGGGCTCAAGTGATCCTCCTGCCTCAGCCTCCTGAGTAGCTAGGACTACAGGCACATGCCACAACACCCAGCTAATTTTTTGATTTTTAGTAGAGACGGGGTCTCCCTGTTGCTCAGGCTGGTCTTTAACTCCTGAGCTCAAGTGATCCTCCCGCCTCGGCCTCCTAGAGTGCTAGGATTACAGGTGTGAGCCACCACCCAGGCCTACAGAATACTTTTATCTTTTATCACTTTGATGCTCCCAGGTAAGGAGATTTAGACTCAGAGGGGTGCAGGGACTTGACAAAGTCATTCAGCTGGTTAGCAGCAGAGTTGGATTTGCCTCTCCAGTTGGGATTCTTTTTCACCCCACCCACTGCCTCCATAGAATCCGGAGTGGCGGGGCAGTGGCCTGGACAAGTGACCAAGTTAATTGGGTCAATGGTCAAAAGAAACCAAACACACCCTTAAAGGGGTCCAGGTGCTGGGATGAGAGAGAAGCAGGACTCTCACCTCTGACTGAGGTGGTGAGCGCAGTTCAGCAGGATGACCATGCAATGCACGGTGAGGACCCCAATGGCCAGCATGCTGATAGGACCAACCTGGAGGGAGAGGAGAGACAGGGACAGTGAGCCACATACTGACCATTCCCACACCTTGGCCCTCTCCCAGTCCAAGTGTTTAGATCTCTCGCATACTAAAGCTGTCTCTGGATGAGAGACCCTGCCTGAATGTCCTTGTGCCCCCAGATGGTAGGGTTTGAATGCCCTTCTTAGCCAATTGCTGTAAAGTGGCTGCTCAACCTCTGCTAGGATAATTCCAGTGACAAAGAGCTCACTACCTCCCTACACAGCCCATGCATTTTCTCATCTGCCTTGAGCTCTTCCCTCTTAGATTCCCTCATGGTAAATTCCTTTTACACACCCTAGTCTTCATCTCCTCTAAGATGCTTGAAGACCAAGGTTCCTCTTGCGACTTAGTTCTCTTTCTCTAGTACAGAGTTTATTAACAGTGGAACTACTGACATTTTGGGGCAGGTAATTCTTTGTTGTAAGGAGCTGTCCTATAGGATGTTTAGCACTGTAAGATGTGTAGCAGCATCCCTGGGCCTCTACCCACTAGGTGTCCATGCCCCCCACCTCCAGGTTGTGACAACCAAAAACGTCTCTAGACATTGTAAATGTCCTGGGAAGGGGCACAAAATTATTCCAAGTTGAGAATCACTGCTCTAGTGCATCTAATTTGTCAATATTCCTTTTAAAAAGTAGGGATGATTATTAATTATAATCTTCCAGATGTGATCAGAAGGGCATAGAGTAAAGAGGGTCTCTCTCACCTCTTTTGTTCTGGACATTCATGTCTTTATAGATGTGACCTATCACAAAGAAACAAATGAGCGATCAAGAGCACCACTAGACTCCACTAGAATGTAGCCTCCATGTGGCAGACACTTTCCTGTCTTGTTTACTTCTATATTCTTAGGGCCTAAGAGTGCACAGGGCCTAAGAGTACACATACTAGGTACTCAGTAGATATTTTTCAAACAAATCATGATCAGAGGTTCTGGTGGGAAATGGAAGATAAAGAAATCATCTAATGACTCTTAGGAAGCAAAAATCAAAGGATATAAGAGCTATCTTAAAAAGCAAATACCACACTGACAAAGATAGTTTGGCTGAAGGCCATGTCTTCTGTAGAAGTTCTAGAACCCAGAAGATTCCAAAGGAGAGAGTCCCATCTCCAGGTTGGAACCACTAAAGATCAGAAGTCATGTCAGAGGAAGCAAGGGTCTTGCTCTGCCTTCTTTAGACATGGGGCCACTTACCCGGCCTGGAGAGAAGGAAAAAAATTCACTGCTCAGCAACTACTGTGGGGAGGTGTAAAGGGAAATCAGACTGTTTGCTCTCAGAGCTTTCAATTAAATGAGGACTCTAGGTCTATTAAAAAACAGATATATCTCATCTTTGTTAGTACTTTAGGGATTCCAAGTGACGTAGATATAAGTTTAGAAAACACTAAACACTAAAGCACAGAGTACTTACATGGTATGGTGGCATCAATGTTCATAGGAAAGAGTAAAGTTTTAGACAGGAGCAAATTTCACAAGACAAAAATAAGGGAGCCGGGATCAACAAATGAAAGAGATGGGGCAGGTTGGTGCAGGGAGAGTGTGGGATTGGTGGGGTCATCTATCCTTATATTCAAGCCACCTTCTCACGTGCCATCAAATGCTTTGACATAGGACGGGGAGGACTGTGGCAAAGTAGAGTCTATGAGACAGTGGGTCTTTAAGAGCAATGGCCTTCCCCCTCCAGGGAGGCTCAGTTTGGTCCCAAGTTGGCTCCAGCGGTTTGATGCCAATAGGACATTTCCTATTGCAGAAGGTACCCCCAAAGTGCCCACTGATAAACAGTGCAAAGGCCTTCGGGACCTATAACCCACTCCCCCAAATAGGTGGGCCTACTTCCCGTCCCACAAATGCATCTTACCAATAAGCCGGCATTTTTTATGGCCAGGGGAAGCCCCAGGAGCCCTGTGCCAATGTTACATTTCAACAGGTGGATCAAGGTTTGCATCATCCTGTGGTGGGGAGAGTAGGGAGACAAGAGGGCACCGTTAGTGGGAGGGAAGGGTGGCCCAGAGCTCAGCCTGCTTCCAGCATCTCCAGCAGCACCTGTGGGAAAGAGGGAGAACACCGGATGAAGTGGACTCAGGGGCAACTCTCAATTCTAGGGATCTGTCCTAGAACATCGGATCCAGGGCTGATGCGAGTTCAGGTGAGTCAAAAAATATTTAATACACACTTAGGCTCTAAAGAAAAAGTTCATTAAAATCGCTACCATTCGGGATAACTCCCTAGTACCAGTTGATTTATTAATTGATCCAATGATTTCTTTCATGATTTATGCACTCGATATTCATTGACACTACATGTCTACCATTTAGATAGACAATGACAAAAATTAGTCAATTGCCTCAATTTATAGAGTATTTATTGGCATCAGGTCATTTATTAACTCACTCACTAGAAAAAACATAATAATCTTCTTCCATATATAGGAATATTTACTGGTTCTGGTTCACCTCATCCATTTACTCAACCAGCATTCATTGTGAATATGAATTGCTATACATATATATATATAAAAAATCCATGAATTGCTATATAATATATCCATGCTATGCATCAGATAAAATGCAATAATTTAATGATGATTGCTAATGTGTGCACAGAGTACTTACGATGTGTGGCAGGGTGCTGGGAACCAGGGGTCCTCATACCTGTGGTGGCAGCTGCTGCCCAGGCAGCTCCAATCCTGATGGGGGATTGGGAGTGGGCAGTGGGAACAGGACCACAAGAACAGAATCAAAAAGGAACTTGGGTGGAAAGTGAGTGCAAGAGCACTGAATCCAGAGGTAGGAGCTCTGGATTCTGAGGTCTAGCTCTACCATTAATCTACTGTGTTTGGTTACTACTTTGGGAAGCCCCTTAAAGGCTGCTTAGATCCTGTTTCCTCACCTGCCAAAAAAGGAGAATAATTCTAGTCCTGCCTATGTCCCAGGGATTCTGTAAGAATCAAAAGAGGAAATGACATGATGTCTTGGAATCACGAAGTGCTTCACAGATGTGAGCATCATCATCATCATCATCGCTGCCATCTTTGATTTGGCCTTTGTGATGCTCACCTGTTGGAAAGAGCCTCCTTGAAGAGGAAGCAGAGTTGGGATGATAGAACAAAGGCTGGTTTAAGCAGGTAGAGGTGCGCCCTCCACCTGGAACAAAAGGATGCTTTGAGGATGCCATTGGAGGTGCAATACAAGTCTCAGGCCAAGACAGAGAACCCTGTCTGCCACACTTACACTGTCTGGAGGTGGCCAGGAGAGCTGAAACCAATGCCCAAGGTCACGCAGTGAGTCCAGCAGACACAGTGCTTCTGTCTATGTCTCGTCACTTAGGGAGTCATGGCTAGGGGCTTCAAGGAGGAGGCTGTGCTAGGCCTTTCATTTCAATACCGACCTGGGAGAGGGTCAGGTGGAGAGCACAGGCAGGCCATTGGGGACCTCTGTGACTTCCCGGATCTCTGTTAGGTCAGTCAATTCACGTGGAGGGGGGGTACACCTGTTGTCCCTTCACTTCCAAGATAAAAATTTTATTTCTTGATAACTGAAATTATTGAAAAATGTGTCAAATCAAAAAAAAATCTAATTTTTTCCCTTTTGTCAATTCTTTAGTAGTAATCTTTTCAAAAGTTGTGCTCTCTGTCCCTGCTTCCTGCCGTCTTTCCCTTCATCTCTCACTTCTTTCCTACGACAGCACCTTGCCCCACTTGAATCAGATCTCGTGGGAAAGGTGGGACAAGGTTTTGGAGAAGCCATTGAGCCTTAGTAAACAGCATTACATCAGGGCCTTGGAGCATAAACACATGGAGGAAGCTCCTCTGGGCCTTTTTTAAAAGTTAGCTTTATATTTTTTCCTTGAAAAATAATACATTGCTATTATAAAAGGAAATTCCAAAATCCCACCAAATGGAAATAACCACAAACTATGATTAATATTCCTCTGGGCATCCCTATTTGTTTCTAAATAAATGCCCAGAGTTTCATATAAGGAGAACTGCTATACATGCTGGATCCTAGACTAATTTGTTGTATGAATAATATGTGCTACACATTTTCATGTCCATAGATTTTCTCCATCACTTATAATGGCTATATTGTATTCTACTGCATGTTTGTACCATACTTTAACCATTCTCTTAATGTTTCTAAATTTTCAATATTATAACTAGTACATCATGCATACTTGTGCTATTATTTCATCTGGAAAAATTCCTAGAAGTGGTATTATTAATCAAAGGATATATTTATTTATATTTAATTATACTTAAACTAGGTAGTAACACTCAGCACAAAATTCAAAGGGTAAAACAAAACAAAACATCCAAAAACCCTTATGAAATAAATATGAATCTCTCTCCTATCTGTCTCTCAGTCTCCCAATTCTCTTTCCCAGAGGTAGCACCACTGCGGTCAGTTGTGTGTGTGTGTGTGTGTGTGTGTGTGTGTACTTTCAAAGATAGTGTTTGCCAAATAAGTATTTGTATGTTTTATACAAGCGGCATTTTAGGATTTGACATGCAACACTGCCATCTAGAAAGGTACCAATTTCATTCTTCCCAAAAGAACATGAGAGAAGACATCTCCTAGTATCCTTATCAACACTGCGGATTGTCATTTACAATCTATTAGGCCCATGGCTATTACCTGATCTGATTAGATAAGAGTCTGATTGACAGTAAAGTCCTAGAGAAAAAGTTCCATGTGTTTGAGTTTGGGGCAGTAAAGGTAGAGACATTAGCAGGTGACCTTTTGTTTTCTGGATGGATCTGGGAGGGGAGAGAAGAGAGAGGAGGGAGAAAAATAGAATAATGGCAGATGTGCGAGGAGAGGAAAGCCAGCCTGAGTTAGGAAACTGTTCCTGGGATCCGGCAGCTCGTGTTGGGGATGGCTGCTCTAGCTGGGTTACTTTGCAAATCCTGGGACACAGAGCCTCAGGGATCGACCTTCTTAGATTCTGAAGGTTTCGTCTTTTATTCATGTGTCTCCTGTTCAATGGGATAAGAGTATTAAGAAGAGAGAAGGAGGAGGACATAGTCCAGAGCTGCAGAAGCAACAGGGCTTGACCTAAGGTCTGGAAGGGCGGTGGTCACTTACGATAGTCCTGCTTCCTCAGCAGGGTGGACGTTCTCTGAAGTAGCGCTGCTGCTGCTCTCCAAAGGTGACTTGGACCCATCATCCAAGGAGTTCAGCTCACTGCTGTAGTCCCTTCCAAGCAATGACATCTTCAACGGGGTGTCTAGGTGGCTGAAGCTCAGCGTTAAGGCCTTGAATAAGCCTCCAGTGGGTTTTTCTTCAGAGAACCCATGGCTGCAGACCTGACCTCCTAATTCCCGAGGGCGCCTGGCGCTGGCTGAAGCCCGAAGTGTGCGAGTCAGTGAAGCAGCGGCGGCTTGAGAAGCTGACGTTGACGATGCCTCGCCTGGCTCATGGGGGACTTATGAGAGTCCCATCTCAGAAGGATTCTCAGTTTCCCTCGCAATTGCTCTGGCACCCGCCAGGACTCGCCTGGGCTTTTGGCCTCTCCCAGTTTAGCCCTCGCTGCTGTAGGGCAAAGTGAACCGTGTGACTGGGAGGAAGAAGACACCATTGGACTGGAGGTCCTGGTGCCTGGATGTGGTCCAGGCTCAGGGCTTGTCTGTCTCTGGAGAGGAGGAAACCAGAGCTACCTCACAATGGAGGCCGTCCAGCCAATAAGCTGCCGCGGAGCCCCAGTATGCAGGTGTGGCCACCAGAGTGTAATCCTGCTGCCACCTTCCCTGGGCAGGGGTGAAGATGGCTTTTAGGGCCCAGTTCAAATGCCACTTGCCAGAATTTCTGTACAGGAGGGGTATATGGGCTGCCAGCTATTTGGGAGTGCAAGTAAACTTAAAAAAAATCATTTGTTCAACAGATATTTACAGAGAACCTAATATATGCTAGGAACTGTTCTCCATGCTGGGAATACGTTAAGGTAGAAGACCTACTACAATCTCTGTTTTCATGGAATTTGTTATACAATATGGTGGGGCTGGGGGAGACAGACAATGAACAAAACAAACATGTCAAGTATCTGTTAGTTGGTAATAAGTGCTGTAGAAAGTAATGCAGGAAAGGGGAATGGGGCGTGCTGGCCAGGGGGAGGGTTGTAATTTTAGATCAGGTGATCAGCGAGGGCGTCACTGAGAAAGTGACATTTGGGTAAACAAGGTGAGGGAGCATGTCCCACGTATATCTTGGGGAAGAAACTTCAAGCAGAGGGGACAATAAATGCAAAGGTCCTGAGGCAGGAGAGTGTCTGGGGTATTTTAGGAGTGGTAATGAGGACATGTGGCTGGCTCAGGGTTCACAAAGGAGCAGGGAGACAAGTGGAGTAGACATATCTGGTTTGCCCAGTATTTTCCGGGTTTGTGCCTGTTGCCCTGACATAATTATTAATAGCACCTCCTTTCACTATTAAAAGTAGCCTGAAATTGGGCAGGGTGGCGTGTGCTTGTAGTGCTAGCTACTCAGGAGGCTCAGGCAGGAGGATCGCTTGAGCCCAGGAGTTCAAATCTAGCCTGGGAAATATAGCAAGAACCTGCCTCTAAAAAATAAAATAAAATAAAATAAATAAAACAAAATAAAAAATAAATAAAAGTATCCTGGTTTGGGTGATAAATGACATGGTCATACCAGAGATACGGTTAGAGAGGTCACGGGAGAGGGCAGAGTGGATGGGCAGGATCTTATAGGCTACTGTAATGTCTTTGGATTTCACTTTGAGAGAGATGAGAAATTATGGAGGGTTCTGAGCAGAGAAGTGACATGACTTACATCTCTGGTCGTTTTGCTGGGAGCAGATGGAAGGGGGGTGAGGGAGATCAATTAGGATTAGGAGGATATTACAATAAAGATTGAATAAGTTAATATATGTATAGCATTTAGAATAGTGCTCAGCCTCTGGTGAGCTTCCAATAAGTGTTGTATTATTGTTAACTCGTTCCCCAAATGGCTAACTAGTTTTCTCAGCACTATTTATTGAATAATCTATCCTATTCTCATTTTATTTGGAAGGTTCTTGTTGTGATTTCTTTCTAATTTGGTCTTGAGAGCTCTCTCTTGAGAATGGGCATAAACCAAGGTAGACACTCTCTAGGTGAGCCTTGGCCAGGAGGAGAGTTAGGTTGGAGTGTGTCTGTCAGGTAAGACATAGAGGAGGCTGTGTAGCAAAACCCGTGAAATAACAGAAGCAGTGTTTACTACTTACAGATTGCAGAGGGAAGAGGGCAGCACGCCTTGCAGGGCTAACAGGAAGTGGGGAGCCGTCTGAGACATGTGTGCTCAACCAGCTCGAGGGGAGCAAGGCAGGAAGCCTGTGGGACTAAAACCTCTATGGGGGTCCAAGGCATTACCCACCCATGCAGGTTTCCTGAGGGGAACTCTAACAGGTGGGTTAATGCAAGCAGGCATGACTTCCAGGAGGTCACTGTGGCATACCTGTGCAGTCCCTATGGGGTGTGGGGGTCAGAGGGATGAGACCAGTATGTTGTATCCAGCTGTCCCATAGGGAGGTGGCCACCCCAGGAGGTGGTCGTATAGAGCAGATATCTGGATCGATCACCTTGAAGAACTGGGAGGTGGAAAACTGGAAACTGTGTCAAGGGTGACTAAGCCCTGCTTCTGGTATGAGAAAGTCCAACTTATTTTCAAAACAGATGCCAAGGCAGCAAAAAATGACAAGAATTCTCTACAGTTCCCTTCATCATATAATAAAAGTTCTCTGTATTCTTGGGTCTGTTTTTGTACTCTCCTCCCATTGATTGGTCTTTTTTAATGCTAGTACCAAATTGCTTGAATTACTATAGCTATGCAATGTACCTAATATCTGGGAGGGAAGGTCCACTTTCTTTACTTACCTTTTTCATAATTTTCTTTCACCCCCATCTACATTAATTCTTCTAGATGAATTTAAGAATCTGCCAAGTTCCCCCTCTCTCCTATGAAATCTAGTTGAGTGTATTATTGAGATTAAATTGATAGATTATGGCTAGGTGAGGTGGCTCATGCCTGTAATACTAGCACTTTGGGAGGCTGAGGCAGGAAGATTGCTTGAACGCAGGAGCTCAAGACCAGCCTGAGCAAGAGCGAGACACTGTCTCTACAAAAAATAGAAAAATTAGCTGGGCATGGTGGCGTGCACCTGTAGTCTTAGCTACTCAGGAGGCTGAGGCAGGAGGATCACTTGAACCCAGGAGCTGGAGGTTGCAGTGAGCTATTATGATGCCACTGTATTCTAGCCCAGGCAACAGAGTGAGACATTGTCTCAAAAAAACAAAAAAAATTGATTAAATTGTACAAAATGACCATGTTTACAATACCGAATTTTCCCATCTAAAGTATGTTATGATTCTATGTTTATGCAAGTTTTGATTTATGCCTTGGAGTTTAACATTCTTCACAAAAATATAGCACATTTAAAAATTTGTTGCTAGGTGCTTTTGTTTGGTATGGAATTTCCATCCCCCCTCAATTTCATTTTCTGATTATTATTTATATGTAGGAAAGACAATGATTTTGCAGATTTTGTTTTGTTACTGCCTGCTTTTCTGATTTTTTTTCTTGTTTCTAATAGCATGAAGTTGATTTTCTCAAGCTTTCCAGGTAATCACACTGCAAATAATTTCTTCTTTCTTTCCAAATTTTATACCCCATTTTTTTTAATGTTAATGACATAGTGGCACAAAACATCTTTTTCTAATTTCACACTTTACTGAAGCTGCTTTTAGTGTTTCATTGTTAACTATGATACTGACTCTGAGACCACCTTCTTTCTCCTGCTCAGATCATGTTAAGGAAGGTTTCTTGTATTTTTACAATGCTAAGAGTCTTCTTTGAAAAGTTAGACTGTATCATGAAATTCTATTAGTGCTTTTTCCCAGAATCTGTCATTGACCAGTTTTTTCCCCCAATCTTAACTGTTGTCTATGGTAATGGATTTGTTACTGTTGAATCATTTTTGGATTCCTAGGGAAAGCTCCATGGTGTACTATTCTTATAATATGTTGTCAGATTCTGTTTGCTATTGTTTTAAGATGCTTGTGTTTGTATTTAATTTGGTCATAGTTTTTGTGTATGCTTTGTCAGATTTTGGTATCAGAATCAGGACTCTTTTATATAAAAAAATAGTGAAGAATTTCTTTTCTCTCTATGCCCTGGAAGGGTTTAAATAGCATTAGGCAGCATTGTAGGGTGGCAGGTGCACCCTGCTTTTATCCTGATTCTCCATATGGCCTCCAGAATCCCCCTCCTCATTTCATAGCTGATTTCTTGTTTGTAAAGAGGCTATTGAGTTTCAAATTTTTAAAAGTTTGCAATCCATTGGCCACATTTTTTTTCTATTTTACATTTTGACCACCACTGTTCAAAGGCCTCTTTGGGGCCCTTCAATGCACTAAAGAGCTTTGACGCACAAATATTTGAGTCCTGAATCCATCTGTCACTATGTGCTTGCTCTTCAGCAGGTTGTTTAATATATCTGAGCCTGTTTCCTTATCTGAAAATGGAGACAATGACAGTATGTACCTCATAGGGTCATTGTAAGGATTAAATGAGATAATCCCACGCAAAATACTTAACAAATGCTCAATGAAGGAAGGGAGGAACGATGTTCCATGATGCTTGATTCAACAGCAAGCTCCAAAAGTTAAAGAAGTATTAAGTTAAATGGGGGGAAAATTGTGTGTGAATAAAAAACCCAGTACCAAACAACTTAAAAAAATTTAATGTGACCATTCCTTAAACACAATGCTAACATTTAGTAGTCTTTAGTGTTGCTGGCAATTACTGACCAGTTTCCCTAGCTTGCTTTTATTGGTTATATCAATGTTGCTAAACTTGTTTTTTATTTCCAAGATTTAACTTTAGCCAGATTGGTCTAAATGATAATATTAAACTGATTATCTCACACAGTAATAGTTCTTGGAGAATGAACGTGAACATTTTTTTAATAACAGAGAAGACAACCTTAAACTTAGCAAGGATGGGTGGGTGACGGTGGAGCAGGGTGGGAGAGAAATGTTCCAAGAGAGGGTGACCCCGTTGCCAAAGCTCTGAACAAATCTGTGGAAGTCCTTTGGGTCTGTTGATGAAACAGAGAGGTGGTAATGATGACCCACCTCTGACAAAGTGGACTGTGGACCTCAGCACAGGCTGCAAGTGTCTCATCTCCCAATAGGGACTCTGTAGACTATGGGATCTGGGTGTGGAAGGCCAGCCTTTCCCCCATTCGAGTGGGACTTGTGCTTGTGAAGTACCTTCTGGAAGTCCAGCAGATAGAAAGTAACACACAAAAAGAGCAGACCAGGACTCGGGAATTGGGGCAACCCCTTCCTCCCTTCTCCTCCACATTTTCTTTTATGCTGCACAGGGAAGTTGATGGATGGAAATAAGTAGGAAAGGGCTTTTGCAAATGTTCTCTCAACACTGAGGCTAAAACAAGCATGAATCACTCCCCCTTACTGTTCAGAGAGTATGACGAGAAACTCCCCCTTCCCCCACTTCCTGGAACTATGGATTTGCAACATCTGCTCAACTATCTAGGTGCATTTTCCCAATCTTAGTAATTTGGGTGGGGGGAGGGAGAGAGCAGTCACCACCAGAAAGGTTGAGGTGATGTCTCAGGTTGACGGGCCCCTGGTTGCCAGCCAAGGTCAGACACAAGAACAGGCACTGGAATGTCCAGGCAGCAGGCAGAGTGGAAGGAGGGCCAGACTCATTGTTGGGAGACCCAAGTTCCACTTAGAGCCCAGCTCAAATGGCATCACCTGTGGAAAGTCTTTCTTGGTGCTCCAGAGCAGTTGGTGTCCCTTGCCCTTAAAAGGACCCATGGTGGTATTTACTTACTTGATTGCCTGTTACTCTTCCTCAATGGACAGTAGGCTGGCTGCTTAAGAGTAGGGATTCTTTTCTCATGCATCAGTGTGTACCCTTTTGAGTGATGTATCAATTAGCTTTTGCTGCATAGAATCCCCCACACCTTATGGATTAAAATCACAAACATTTATTATTTACCACAGTTCTGTGGATCATCTGTACAATTCTATGGTCTGGGTCAGCTTCTATGACTGGGGTTGGATATAGTCTAAGATGGCTTTGCTCATGTGTCTAGAAGTTGACTGGTTGCTTGATCTGAGGGACTGGGCTCAACTGGGATGATTCATTTATGCTCCACATGGTCTCTCATCCTCCAGTAGGCCAGCCCAGTCTTCTTCACCTGGTGGTCTCAGCTCCACAGAGCAGCAAAAGATGCAAGTCCCAATGCACAAGCTATCACTAACCCTGTGTGTGCATCACAGTTACTAACGTCCCATTGTTCAAACCAAATTACAAGGGCAAGACCAGATTTAAGGTGTAGAGATATAGAATTCATCTCCTGATAGGAGGAGCCACAAAATCACATTATCAAGAGGAATTTACGGCAATCTTTGCAACCTTCTACAGGAATCTTGCACTATGTTTGGTACACAGTAGGTAGTCAAGAATATTTTTTGCAAGAGTCAAGAGATAAAGTCTTAACGTTTATGTGCACCCCCTTACCCCCCAACTGGCACATCTACTTCCATGCCTCGTATTCAGTGTTGGGATCTTTGAGCTGGGCCAAAACTTTATCCAGTGTTTTGCAAAGTTTATTGCCCTTGACTTAAATATGCAAGTCTCCTTTCTATCTGAGAGTTGCAACTCTCATGGGTCATCTTGGCCTTACGCATCTCGACACTGGAGCTGTGCACATCTTGCTGGGTTGTGGATTGTCTCTGCTCCTAGTGTTTGCTTTCTGAATAGATCCAGAAAAGGGGAAACCCTTTGCCAAAGCATGGTCAGCCTCAGCTGGCTGCACCTCCTTCCTCTAGTTGCTGCCCCGTAGCGCTTCCTGGTGGCTTCTTGCATAGCTCCACTCCAGATGTGAAATTCACCATGTGAGTTATCAAAAAGTTGGAGAGACTCCGGAGCTTCCACGGGAGAGTTCTCAAATTAGCGGAAAGTTAGAGATAGAAAGAAAAAGGAATAAACCAAAAAATACATATATTTTAAAATTACCAATTGAACTTTGTAGCTAGTGAGTCCTTCCTTGTTTCACCATGAGTTGGCCCAGAGAAAAGGCAAAGTAAAGATGCATTATAAAGATAATGCAAGTGAAAGAGATCCGCATCGTTAAAAGTCAGGTGCTGGCAGGGAAGAGGCAGTGCCATGCTCACTGAATAAAAGTGGTGGAGTTAGAAAAGGGGAGAAAGTCTCCTGACTCGATCAGTTCATGGAGGGCCTGGTAGGTCCCGACCACGAAGCCCACGAAGCCCAGGATGCTGATCAAGGCGTCCTTGGCGATGGTGAGGGGGCTCATGCCCTCTGAGTAGTAGGAGGAGATCTCCAAGAGGGCCGGGATGATGAGGGCCAGGGCGCTGCTGCTCACGGAGCCCACCAGGGAGAGGACCAGGTCCAGGCGGGGGATGAGGATGGCCAAGATGCCTGCAGGGTGATGACAGAGGACAGATGGAGAATCACAGGCTTGACCAAGCTATCCAAGTTTGTTCTTAAAATCTTCTTCTTAAAAAAATAAAGCAGTGCGTCTCAGAAATTAAGTTATAGAAAGTAAAAGTGGACAGTCCTCTAATACCCCTAATCACACTCGCTAGAGGTTACACATTAAAAATTCAGCCTGGCGTGGTAGTGCATTTCTACAGTCCGAGCTACTCAGGAGGCTGAGGCAGGAGGATTACTTGAGCCCAGGAATTCAAGGCCAGCCTGGGCAACATAGACAGACCCTGTCTCAAAAAACAAATGAGAAGAAACCCTGTCTCTTTCCAATTATCTCAAATATATATATTCATATTGTTGGGAGGAAAAACTTTTCCTCTACCAACTAAGGGTCAGTGGATAGGGGCCTGTGAATTAAACTGAGACTAGAAAAGATTAACAGAAGAAAAGACAAAGTTTATTTACAAGATCTAGAGACTTCAGATAAATTGGCTTCCAGAATAGCCAAAGATACCCACTCAATAAGAGGAAAGGGAGGGGGAGGAAGGGCTTCTATGGAAGACCAAATGGAAGGTATGACAGTTTCAGATAAAGTTTATTAAGCAATTAGTCATTCCAATGATAGTGGTTAGTCTCTTTTCTGGCTCTAAACCTTCCCCAGAAGGGATTTATGGTGGCTATTATTTTTCTGGACACCCTGTTTAAGTCAGCAAAAGAAGTTTAGATAAAGCTTTTTTCTGCAGCTGCTATTTGTTCAAGTGTTTTTAGCTTAAAATAATCTTTATGCTACTGAGGTACATTTTAGATCCCTACATATTCAATGACATTTAAGCTCTTACTGAATAAATAACACTAAATAACATTGCTGGGAACTGTTCAAGCTGTTTTGGATATATCAATGTATAAAACCAGACAAAATATTTTAAAAAAAAATCCTGCCCTGTAGACTTAATATTTTAATAAATAATTAATATGAGTATAAGAACCTCTTACTTGCAGACAATTAGAATGTGAAATCATTTATAGTACAAAGGGGTCTTCAGTTGGAACAAGATCCACAGTCTCATTAGAGAAGTGTCTTCTCCAGGTTTTACATACGTGTCAGAAAACACCCAACAAAGAAACATGAAAAGCTAAAGATTTTGAAATTATATTTTTTCAGGAGGATGTTTTACAGGCCTGGGCTTTTATATTTTTAATTTTATTTGATGGACAATGTTTCTGGTCACCAAGAAATCCCAGAAGCCTCGACTAGGCCTCCTTTGGACAAGGAGTGTGGTATAACAGAAAGAAAATCGGTCTGGAAGGCAGGAATCTGGCTTTTTCTTGTGTGGCCTTGGCCAAGTCTCCACCCTTTTGTCAGCTTGGGGATAAATGCCACCTATCCTTTCAGGTATTATGGTTCATACTGCATATGGCATTAAAGTTTTAAGTGAGTTAATTCATGCAAATAAAGCACTCAGAAAAGTTATCTTCATTATTACTCCAAGTTATTTACTCATATGTACTCATTGAGGCAATGCTTAAAGAAGCTGTAGTTTTAGGCTTCAGGGTTTGCTACCCTCATACTTTGGAGCAAATTCTTTGATTTCTCTAGGATCTCTAAGATTCTGAGTAGTTCCCGTTTCTAAGGTCAAACTGAGAATGAATCACCTCAAGAGAAAAAAATCTGTCTCTAATAAATGCAATGGGCTGGTCTAGTACAGTGAGAATCAACAATCTCCTCGGCTAATCAGTAGCAGGAGATCCAGCCACTGCTGCAGGACGAGCAGTGGGCACTGAAGGTGTCCGAGGCCCGCAAGCGAAGACCCAGAGGCTGAAGCAGGCCAAAGCAGCTCAGGCTGAATTGAACAGTACTGCCTGCAGAGGGAGGAAGAGTTCCAGGCCAGGGCAGCTGCAGCGCTGACGCAGAGAAGGACAACCAAGAGGAGAGGGCCGTCCGTGCTCCAGCCCACTTCTGGCACACCAGGGATGAAATCTTGGACAACCTCCTGGCCTTGGTCTGGGGCATGTGGCCAGAAATCCATGAAAATTACCACATAAATAGATAGGAGAGGAGGAAAGAAGCCCCTTTTCCACAGATTGTTATTTTAGATGCCCTCATGGAATATGTAGCTTTAGCAAAGCTTGAGTTACATTCTTATGAAAAGGCATTAAATTATTTCTGTGTATTATATAGTAGGTCCATTCACTTTTTGGAGAGTAGCAAATCCAGCTTCTTTGTACAGACTTAGAACTTACCTAAAGGTTTCATCTTTTTACTTCATATTTCTTAGAAATTTAATGAGTATACACTGCCTGTTTCCTATGCCTTTTAGCTCAAGCAACATATATATCAAGGTTGACTTTTTCTTTCTTAGATCTAGTTAAAAAAAAAAACAACACCCAGTTCTTTGTAGAAAGAAAGGGATTAAATAATTTTTTTCCCCTAACATTTTCTTGATGGTCAGGGGCTTTATCTATGAAAAGGTAATAAATAGTTATTTGTCACCTGTGTGAAGCAGCAGCCAGCCTTAAAATAGTCCATTTCTGTTAATGGTTAGAACAGTGAATACTAGTATAATTGTTTGGGCTGCATTTAGTTTCTCTTAATCAAAATTACTAGATGATAGAATTCAAGAACTTGTTACATGTTATTACCTGATGTACTGATATTCATTTAAAAGGAAAGACTTTGTCATACCAAAAAAATTTTTAAAAAATCTCCTAAATGTCCACGGACAGATGAATGGATAAAGCAAATGTGATATATACATACAATGGAATACTATTCAGCCTTAAAAAAGAAGAAACTTTTACAGTGACATTCAAAGGGAGCCTTAGGGAGAGCTGGGCAAAATACTTGCAGAAAGGGGCGCTCCAGATCATGGGGTCTGGGGCATAGGGGAGGGCTGTGAGGCAGTGAGTGGGGCCGGCCTCAGCCGACAGGCAAGCGCAAGACCATGCAGGGGCCAAGGAGTTCCCGCTGGTTATTGCTGGTAGGGAATGTGACCCTAGGCTTGTCAAATCATTTTATTTCCTTCACTCCCCGAAATTAGAAATCTGGATTTGTATGTGACATTGCCCACATTTTTAATGTTGGCCCAAATTTATACAACATTGTGAGGGTCAAACAATACCTGTTGCCAAATTAGAATCACTGGTTGTCTATTTTCTTTTCTTTCTTTCTTTTTTTTTTTGTAGAGATGGGGTCTCGCCATGTTGCTCAGGCTGGTCTCAAACTCCTGAGCTCAAGCGATCCTCCCGCCTCAGCCTCCCAAAGTGCTGGGATTACAGGCGTGAGCCACCACACCCGGCCTGGCTGCCCATTTCCAATGTCTGTCCTGGAGGTGAAGGACACTGGCTCTGGATTTAGATGACTTGGGTTCACATCCTATCCCTGACACTTCCTGGCAAATTATTTAATCACTCACTGCCTCAGTTTCCTCTTCTGTAAAGTAGGGTTTATCATAGTCCCAGCTCTTGAGAATTCTCATGATGACTGAATAAAATACTATGACATATGGACTAGAAAGAGCTTAGTACAGTGTCTGGCACACAGTGAGTGTTCAATACATGTCAGTTCTTATTATGATTATTGTTTGATAAACTGTGTCACTCCCTTAGGCTGGACACCAATAAATCTGTCTAATTAAGTACATGTAAGAATGGAGTTGTCCCTGAGGTTTAAATGAGTTAATTCTTGTAAAGCTTTAGAACGGCCCCTGAAATACAATAAGTGCTCAGTAAATGCTGCTTGTCATGATTATCCTCTGCCATCTGGCTGATTCCTGGTAGCCCCCAGGAAAAGATCAGCAGGAACATTGAGCCCTGCCTTGGACTCACATGTCAGGCAGACCAGGGCGAGGCGGATGGACAGGTCCAGAGGTAATGCCCAGCGCTTTGGCACCTGGGAGACGGCAAAGGGGATGATGATCTCTGCAGGGACATAGAACTGCAGGGCATAGGTGCACAGGATGCCGATGATGTAGAGGAGCTTGACCGACTGGTACAGCCTGCAAGAAAAACCAGAGCACTGCTCTCCAGGGTCACTGGCCTCCTTGGAACATCAACCTCTGACCTTGGCACAGTCCTTTGGGCCTCTGTTTCCCCATCTGAAAATGATGGAGAGGGACCTTCTAAGAGTCAAGAGGGAGTCACACCACAGCATGCAGTAAAAACAGAATGAAGCATTATGGATTCAATGGAAACAGTTGGAAGGGTCACCTCTAAATGAAATAAAAAGAATCTTGAACACGGGTATATATAGCACCTTCATAAACTACTATCACCTGATGCTCAATTTTAGATTTTTAGGAAAGAGGGGCTCAGGTCAGACATTTTGCCTAGGTAGACACAGATTAGTGGCTAAGACCAAAAACCCTGGATCTGAAAGACCCTAGTCCTTTGTGATCTCTGTCAGTCCTTAGGAATTCTCTGGATTCCCCAAAGCTCCTGGTACAGGCCCTCAACAGATGCTTCTAGGTGGTTGAGAGAACTGCAGAACCCCAAATCCTTGGGGGAAGATACAGTTTCGAGATAGGATTGTGTGGAGGTTGGGGGGGTGATTGGGGATGGAATAAAAGGAGAAACCAGGTCACTCGCAGGCCTCGACCTAGGGGCCGAGAGTGTGTGAGGTTTCAGCGGATGTTGAGCTTTATAAAGTTTTCTTTGACCTAGCAAGATAAGACTATTTTTCTTTAGTCCACTCATGTGGTAGATGCATCTGTCATGTTTAATAAATGCACGTGTGTGCACGTGTGTGTTTAGCTCATTTCTGAAAAAGGCTAACTTCCACGTTTCTGTGTTTCTTGCGTGCCCTAATCTTGCCGCTGGGAATGTCCCCTTTATTCCATTTCCATCTGTGCAAACCCTACCTATTTCTTTAAATTCCCTCTTTTTGAGCAGGTACCACACGCCAGATGCTTTTAGACATGGTTCAACTTAATCCTTACGACAACTCTGCTTTATACGGGAGGACACTCAGGCTCAGAGAGGTGAAGGGAATCGTCAGCTACCATAGCTACCAGGCGGTGCAGCCGGGACGCGGGCCCAGGCATACCATAGCTGTCCTTGTTCGGGCGGAGTTGTCTTGTTGGACAACGAGTTGCCCTGTTGTTCCCTTCTGATGTGCTTTCTTTCCTTGGAGATCCCCAAGGCCTCTTCTTTTTCTGTTCTGTGTTACAGTGTGTGTACTGTCTATCTTTCCCCATTCCCACTGGATCACGAGCTGGTGAAGGCAGTGAAGCTCCACATGGTCTACTCACGCCAGCACCATCCACACCTCCATGGGTCTAGACTGGCATCTGCTTATAAGTGGCATGTACTAAATTTTTGATGAATAGTATTTATCATCTTGGAGGAAAAAGCCCCACTTAGGAAAATTAGGCCTCCAAGTGACTGTCCACTTAAAAAAGACAGAGGCATCCTGTCATTAACGACATGCCCCGCTGTGGAGAAAATGCTGCACCGTGCAATGTAGGTTCATGTGTCTATTTAAATATGGCACATGTGGCAGATGTTGCACTAATTGGGTATATTGGAACATGTAATTTTTACAGATTCCAATGGTTTTCCCAAATTAGTTTTTGTTTCACACTTTTTCATCCTAGCTACTCTGACTTGGGGGATATAGACCACTGGCTGTGGCAAGCATGACTTGGTCACGAGCCTTAGTAAATGTAACTAGAAGTGTGGCCACCCCCGACTGCTCTGTCTCTTGCCCTCTCCCAGTGCCCCTCCCTTCTCTCCTTAGGTGACCAAGGACTCTCACTTCTGCCCTCTCTTCTTAAATCATGTCCTCTTCACACTCAGATGTCAAGGCCTAACTCAATTTGGGAGGCTGTTGTTGAAGGAGGAGCTCCCTGGACAGAGAATCTGGAGACCGTGGTTCCAATGACAACTCCGCTTCTGTCTGTGGAAGGCTGTCTAGATCTCAGTTTCCCAGCTGTGGAAGCAAAGGAAGTGACCTACACGTTTCACCCATCCCTGAGTCCCCACCCCCTGAGAGCCCGTGGAGGTACCAGCAGTTGGGCAGGTTAAGGGTTATGCTGGCCTTGATGTCATCTCCAAACCGCAGGTAGCCCAGAGCCCCAATGCTGGTGTACAGGGCAGTGATGATGGACATTCCCAAAGACAGGATGGCTGGGAAGCGGCGGGCATCCTCCATCTTGTTTTCCAGGGGCAGAACCTGCAGAAGTATGGCCGCGTAAGGAGAGAGGAGGAGAAAGACAACCATGAATATAAAGAAGAAAGGATCCCACTTCTGGTATATGCCCAGAAGAACTGGAAGCAGGGACTTGAAGAGCTGTTTGTACACTTGTGTTCATAGTAGCATTATTCATAATAGCCAAAAGGTGGAAGCAACCCAAGAGTCCATCAACAGAAAATGGATAAACAAAATGTGGTGTATCCATGCAATGGAATATTATTCAGCCTTAAAAAAGAAGGAAATTTTAACACATGCCGCATGATGGATGAACCCTGAGGTTGGTGGTTGTCAGAAATGGGAGGGAGGAGGGGATGTTTAATGGGGACAGAGTTTCAGTTCTGCAAGCTGAAAAGAATTTTGGAGATGGACGGTGGTGATGGTTGTACAAAGATGTGAATGTACTTAATACAGTAAACTGTATCCTTTAAAATGGTTAAGATGGTAAATTTTGTGTTAAGTATATTTCACCACAATTAAAGAAAAAAAGAGAAAACAGGAAATAAAAGGAGAAAAAATATGGGGGGTGGGAAGAGGGGCAATGGGGGGAAGCAAGGCCTCGAGTCACAAGATGAGCCCTGGACCATTAACAGCTAGAAGGTTCCTTAGGTTAGCCAGGCTGAGGATCTCAACCCTGGAGCAGCCAGATCTGGCCGACAGAAGCATTTTGTTTAGACAGCGTGGTCTGTTAGACAATTGCACATGAACGCTTTTAGGCACAACATTCTCCCATTGACCAGGCCCACCTCTCCCCCTCCCACTGACTCACACCTGGTCTCCTGAAGGCATTTGAGTTTAAGACTCCCAATTCTAGTGCACCCCCCATCACTATACAGGCGGGGAGGCTGGAGCCAGCTGGGACTAGAGCCTCCTGGGTCCACCAGTGCATTTCTCCATACCCCAGGTTCTTACTGTACTGTTCTCAGAATCCTTCTTTCCCCAAATGCATACTTGGCTCTAAGAGAATCCAAGTCGAAGTTAGCCTGCCTCTTGGGCCCATTGCGCATTTGAAGGTCACTCCTGTCTTTAAAACCAACCCTCTGGCCTCTCATCCCGTAATTTCCTCCTCAGGCTCCTGTTGACTGAGAGATCACCCCACTTTGTCTTGCTCCTTGTTCAGGCTGTGTGCTAAGCACACTTTATATGCGCATTTAGCTGATCTGTGCCTCAATTTCCTTATCTGAAAACAGCCACAAAAGTAAAACTTAACCTGTTAGAGTTTCTCAGAGAATTACATGAGCCCTGTAGTGGCACATTTAGGCCTTAGTAAATCTTAGCTGTTATTATTTTTTAATACTGTGAAGACCACAACTCCATGAAGTTGGTACTTATATAAGCCTTACTTTACATATGAGGAAAACAAGGCTCTGAAAATGAAGTAACTTGCCCCAAGTTACAGACCCTGAAAGTGGCAGATCCAGGGTAAAAACTAGGACTGTCCTCCAAAGTCCAAGCACTTATGTCTACCCAATCTTGCCTATATGCCTATGGCAATGGGTATGGTTTTTTTACTAAATAGGAATTTAGCATCATTTCCCTCTTACTGTTAAGTCCTTTTTGTCTTATATGCACACTCTCCTCCACTCCCATGGAGATGGAATTGGAAGCTGCATGAGGACAGTGTCATGTTGGGCCATCGCTATGCCTTTCCACTATCTTCTGGGTTAGGTCTAGTTGCAGCAGGTGCTCAGGAAAATGTCTGGGGATTATGTGGGGATTATGTGGACAGCAAACAATCCAATCTGAGTCTTGCACCCTGCGATACATTTTTGTTGCATATATTCTCCAGGCCAAAAATGATCTTTTACAAGGTCAGATCATACTAAGTAGCTGGCTTCTTCTCTCTCTCTCTCTCCCCTACCGTAATCAATCAATCAAAGAGATTAATGGGTGTTGACATAAAGTGGAAAGGCCCCTGTACTGGGAGTCAGATGTACTGGGTTTCAATCACATCTGCACAGTCCCTAGCTGTTGCCCTAGCCCAAGTCCCTTTTCTTCTCTCGGGACTAGGTTCCTCTTCTGTAAAATTGGAGAGTGGGCTAGAAGATTGCTTAAGGTAATTTCAACTCTGATACTAATCATCACTAGCACATAGTAGGTGTTCAATAAATACTTATTGAAAAAATATTATTATCATTTTTATAGTTAGAGAATTAGGGTTCAGAGAGCGGCCATGGGCAAAGCAAGATTCCAGCACATTCTACCTCCAAAGTCATTTGCTCAACCACTGCACTCTGCTTTTTGTCATGAGTATTCCAAATTCTAAAAACAAAGTGTTTCTGGTTCCATCTAGATGAAGTAAGCATGCTCCACCATAGCGCTGTCACTGATTACAACTAAAAATCCTGGACAGAATAGATAAGGTAATTATACATGGATTCTGAAAAGTAAAAGGTAGCAGATAGACTGGGGAGGGAAATCAAAACCAGAAAAAGTGACTGTTATGGTAGTGAGTTTTCTGATTTTTCCCCCTGTAGGTCCCAGTTTAAACTCAAGGGAAACCCAAATCCTAGAACTACATGGTATATAACCCTAGAACTACATAGTATATATACATAGTTTCTCCAAGAGAAACCTTCTCTTTTTGGCCAGAGGACCTAGAATAGGGCCCCTATGGGACAGAGAGTATGGAGAGAATCCCTGTTTTCCTGTTTCTTTGTTTTCTGTCCAGGCCATGCCCCCAAGGCAAGTCCCAATCACACAGCAGCGTTCTGGTGTATCAGTGACTGTAATGGTCACCCAGGCACCTAAAAATCTGAGATGAAATACTTCTCTTTGAACAGAGGGATTGGGAAAGTGGGCTTTGGGAATCTAAAGAGTGTGGGGAATCAGAACTGGCTACATAATTTATAGTCCCAGTGTAAAAAGAAAATGAAGGGTCCCTTGTTCAAAAATGAAAAATTTCAAGATGGTGCAAGCAGAGCATTAAACCCAGTGTGAGATTTTTCTGAAGGTGGAGCCCTATGCAACTGCATAGGTTGCATGCCCATGAAGCTGGCCCTAGAAAGAATAACCATTATTTTTTTCCTCTGTCTTTTCTCTCAGTGCTTAACCTTAGAGGGAGACCCAGCCACAGGAAGTGCATGACAGTGTAGGGAGGCTAAAACCCTGGATTTCTAGCCAGAGGAGAAAAAATGGCCACTGGAAGCCGGTGAGTGTGCAGGAAAACACAGAGCAGAGGAAACTGGAGAAAATAATTCCCTAATTCTGTGAATAAAGTCCTGGGCTCAACCCTGAGCTGCACATGTGTGGAACTGACAGGAGAACTATGATCTAGACCACCACCTATAGACTGGTCGTTGGGTGGCACATAAGCAGGCTAGAGCCAAATATCATTTCAAAGGCTTTGAAAACTAATTGTATATTGGAACCATGGCCCAGAGAAGGTGACCCAGGACTTGTGATCTGAATCTAACCAGGTTGATGATTTGCTAAAACCAAAAATCAACATTCAAGAGGATTTTAATAGGCTTCAGAGCCTTATAACATAATATTCAAAATGTGTAAAATATAGTCTAAAATTACTTAACATACAAAGAACCATAAAAATCTCAACAACTCTCAAGGGAAAAGACAACAGATGCCAACCTTAAGATGACTCAAATGTTAGAAATATCAAAGACTCTAAAGCAGCTATTAAAAAGCTTTAAAGCGTAAAGCCATGCTTCATGAAGTAAGGGAGAACACTATTGAAATAAATGGACAGTAATAAGTTCTCAGCAAAGTAGAAGCAATATAAAAGGATCAAATGGAAATTTTAGAATTGAAAAATAAAATAAATTTTAAAAAACCTCACTGGAGAGTCCAATGGTAGAATGTAGACAACAGCAAACAGAGTTAGTAAACTTGAAGGTAGATCAATAGGAATTATCACATCTGAACAACAAAGAGAAAAATGATTTTTGAGAAAAATGAATAGAGCCTCAGAAACCTGTGGAATACACAGTTGACCCTTGAACAACATGGATTTGAACGCATGGGTCCACTTATACACAATTTTTTTCAACCAAATGATGATCAAAAATACAGTATTTGTGGGATGTAAAACCTGCATATATGAAGCGCCGACTTTTTATATATGCAGGTTCTACACGGCCTACTCTGGGACTTGAGTATGTGCGGACTTGGGTATACGCAGGGGTCCTGGAACAAATCCCCTGTGTATACTGAGGGACGACTGTATATCAAAAGGTCTACCATTCAGGTCATTGGAATCTCAGGAGAAGAGAAAGAGAGTGGTGCAGAAAAAAATATTTGGAAAAAATAATGGCTGAAAACTTCCCAAATTAGGTAAAAGACATACAGTTACTTTAGAAACTACTTTGTTGATATTTTAACCTTTCTACCCTGAAAAATGATGTTATTTTTAAAAAAGAGAAGAGAGAGAACATTAAATAGAATCTATTACAACATAAAAAAGAAAAAAAAAGACATACATTTACAGATTAAAGAAATGAAGTGAATCCCAAACAGGACAAACTCAAAGAAACTATACCAGATGCAATACAATACAACTGATGATAAAAAAAGATTTAAAACAGAATTGTGAAAGCAACCAGAGAAAAACAATATATTACACACAGGGAAACAATGATTCAAACAACTGCAGATTTTTCATGATACACCATGGAGGGAAAAAGGAAGGGAAACCATATCTTCAAAGTGATGGAAACAAGAAAAGAACTGTCAACCTAGAATTCTATACTGTGCAAAAGTATCCTTTAGGAATAAAGGTAAAATAAAGACAATCTTAGATAAATAAAATAAGGAGAATTTGTCACTAGCAGACGTGCTCTAAAAGAAATGCTAATGAAGGCTCTTTACGCTGAAGGGAAATGATCCCAGATGGAAAGGAGTTTTCGGGAATAAAGAAAGATCAACAGAAATGGTAAATATCTGGGTAGATATAATAGACTATTTTTCTCCTAGTAAGTTTATTACAAAGACTATGTATGACTATTGAAAGCAAAAATGATAACATTGTCTGTTAGTGTTTTAATATATTTAAATACATATGGCAATACAACACAAAGGGGGGAAAGTAAAGAGACATATATGACTGTAAAATTTCAACAGTTTACTAGTAATGATAAAATATTAACTCAAAGTAAACTGTGAAAAGTTATAAATGTATATTATAGTCCCTAGAGCAACCACTAAAATGTTATAGAAAAAGATACAGTCAAAAAGTCAACAGGCAAATTAAAGTGGAATACTATAAAACTACAGTAATCAAAACTGTGTAATACTGGCATAAGGAAGGACATACAGATCAATGGAATAGAACTAAGAGTCCAGAAATAAACCCATATAGCTATTGTCAATTGATTTTTGACAAGGTTGCCAAAACTATTCAATGAGGAAAGAATAGTCTTCCCAACAAATTGTGCTGGGACAACTGGATAACCACACACAAAAAAATGAAGTTTGACCCTTATCTCATAACACATACAAAAATTAACTCAAAATGGATCAAGGCTATAAATGTAAGAGCTAAAACTATAGAACTCTTAGAAGAAAATACTGAGGTAAATCTTCATGACTTTGGATTTGGCAATGGATTTGTAGATATAGCACCAAAAGCACAAGCAGCAAAAGAAAAAATAGATAAATTGGACTCCATCAATATTAAAAACTTTTGTGCATCAAAGGACACTATCAAGAAAGTGAGAAGACAACTTATAGAATGGGAGAAAATATTTGCACATCATTTATTTGATAAGGATTTAGTATTCAAAATACTAAATTGTATTTTGTTTTACAATTTTACACACAATTGTAAAGATACGGGATCAACATAAGTGCCCATCAACTGATGAGTGGATAAGGAAAATGTGGTGTATACACCCCCCCCCCAAAGAGTACTACTCAGCCATAAAAACGAATGAAATACTGTCTTTCACAGCAATTTGGATGGAACTAGAGACCATTACCCTAAGTGAAGTATCTCAGGAATGGAAAAACAAATACCATATGTTCTCACTTATAAGTAGGCGCTAAACAATGGGTATATAGGGTCATGAAGTGGTATAATGGGCATTGGAAACTAAGAAGGGGGGAGGGTAGGAGGGGGTTGAGGGATAAAAAGTACCTGTTGGGTACAATGTACATTATTCTGGTGACAGGTCCCTGATTTCAGCATTATACAATCCATCCATGTAAAAAAAACACTTGTACCCCCTAAATCTATTGAAATAAAAAAATAAAATTATTTAAAAAATTAAAAATAAATACTAGACAATTCCCTTCTTCTCCAGTGTATGAACCAAGGAAAGGTGGTGCTAAAGGAGGAGGACATAGTGAGAAGGCACAATCTACAAGCCAAAAAGAGAATCCTCACCAGAAACCAAATTGGTCAAAAAAAAAAAAAAATATATATATATAAAGAACTCTTATAAATCAATAAAAAAGACAAACAACCCAATTACAAATGGGCAAAGGACTTGAATAGATACTTCTCCAAAGGAGATATACAAATTGCCAACAAGCAAATGAAAAGATGTTCAATGTCATTATTCATTAGGAAAATACAAATCAAAACCACAATGAGATACTACTTCACACTTACTAGAATGGCCATAAAAAAGAAACAAAATAGCCCAAACCAAACCAACAACAAAAACCAGAAAATAAGAAGTATTAGAAAGGATATGGGGAAATCAGGACCCTTATGAATCGTTGTTAGGAATATAAATGGTACAGCCACTGTGGAAAACAGTTTGACAGTTCCTCAAAATGTTAAACAGAACCAGCATATGGCCCAGAAATCTTACTCCTAGGTATATACCCAAAAGAATTGAAAACAGGTGTTCAAACAAAAATTTGTACATGTATTTTTATAGTAGTGTTATTTATAATAGCTAAAAAGTGGAAACAACCCAATGTCCATCAACTGATGGATGGATAAATAAAATGTTGTATATCTATACAGTGGAATATTATTAAGTCATATAAAGGTATTAAGGAGTGATACTGATACTAACATGAATGAACCTTGAAATCATTGCTAAATGAAAGAACCTAGACACAAAGGCCACATATTATATGATTCTATTTACATGAAATGTCCAGAATAGACAAATTCATAGAGACAGATGTCAGGTTAGTGGTTGCCAGGCGCTGGGAGCAGGGGAGAATTAGAAAGTGGCTACTAATGGGTACAGGGTTTTTTTTTGAGGTGATGGAAATGTTCTGGAGTCAGATAGCAGTGATAATTGCACGATATTGTGAATGTACTAAAAGCCACTGAATTGCATACTTTAAAATGGTGAGTTTTATGTTATGTGAATTTTATCTCAATAAAAAAATTAAGAGTAAAGAAAAAGATATATCACACAAATATGAATTAAAAGGAAGTTGGAGCATTTATACTACACAATTTTAAGATAAAGCTTCTGTTATGAAGATAGCTTGGTATTGGTGAAAAGATAGACATGTTGATCAATGAATCATTATAGGAAGTCCAAAAATTGACTCATACACATATACTAATGAACTTTATACAAAGATGCAAAGGCAATTCAATAGAAAATAGATAGTCTCTTCAACAAATGATGATGGAATAATTGGGCATCTTATTGAAAAAATAAACTTCAACCTATAAACACCTCAAACAAAAATTAACTCAGAATGCACCATAGATCTAAATGTACAATTAAAACTCGAACACAGTTAGAAGAAAATATAAAAGAGAATCTTTGTGACTTTGGGTTAGGCAAAGTGGTTTTAAATATAACACCAAAAGCAGAATCTGTGAAAGAAAATTTTGATAAATTTGCCTTTATAAAGATTAAAAACTTTTGCTCTGTAAAAGACACTGTTAAGAGAATAAAAAGACAAGCTAGAGACTGAAGAAAATATTTGTAAATTACATATCCAATAAAAGATTTGCATTTGGAATACATAAATAACTCTTAAACTTCAACAAAAAGAAAACAACTCAGTTTTTAAAAATTTGCAAAAGATTTGAACAGACATTTCACCAAAGAGGACATACAGATGCCAAATAAGCACACAAAAAGATGCTCAAAATCACTCATCATTAGTAAAATGCAAATTAAATCACAATCAAATACCACTACACACCCATTAGAATGGCTGAAATATTAATAAATACTGATGATGTATACAAGTGCTAGCAAAGATGCAGAACAACTGGAACGCTCATACATTCTGGTGGGAATGCAAAATGCTACAGCCATTTTGAAACTGGCAATTTCTTATAAAGTTAAAGATACATGAATATATGACCTACCAATCCTACTCCTAGAGAAATGAACACTTAACATTCATACAGAAATCTATACACAAATGCTTATAACAGCATTATTAATAATTGCCAAAAACTAGAAACAACCCAAATGTTCTTCAACAGGTGAGTTGATAAACTGTGGTACTGCCCAGACAGTGGACGCTCTGCAACAGAAAGCAACAAGTTATTGATACATACAACAACATGGATGAATCTAAAGTTCATCAGATTAAGTGAAAGAAGCTAGTTTCCAAAGGTTACCTATTGTATAATCTCATTTATATGACATTCTGGAAAAGAGAAATCAATAGAGGCAGAGAACAGAAGGTGGTTGCCAGGGGTTAGTGGTAGGGAGAGAAGTTGACTACAAAAGAACAGCATGAAGGAATTTTTTGTGGTGAGGGAATTGCTCTGTATCCTGGTTGTGGTGTATCCATAACTCTATGCATTTCTCAAAACTTATAGGGATGTACACAAAAAAGTAAATTTCAAGTATTTTTTATTTAAAAAATATATAAATAGCACTACACTTCCTCAAATGTGGAAGTAGAGACTATATAATAACCTATTGTAAACATACAGTACTTTCCAGTTTAAAACTCCTTTAGGTTTAATCAAATCCTTTAATTTAAATTGTATACCAACATTAGTCTTGATTTTAAAAGATTAGAAAACTCATGCTGATAGGAGGATGAATGTTTAACAGATGTATTGAGACAAAACTAAAACTGTCTCCTGACTGCTTCTCTGTCGTAATCTATTTTTCTCTTGCTGGTGACAACTGACCCAAGTGAGGCCAGAGGTTACTTTCTCCCATGTGCATTTTCCAGCAGGCCCAACACAATGGCCAGCAGGACACAGAAACCGAGAGTTCACAGCTCCTTTTCAGCACCAGGGAAAGGCCACCCCAATTCAAACCTTACCACGCCAATGCTTTCAAATGAAAAAATGGCTGTTCCAAAGAAGAGAGGGTAGGTCTTCCAGCTTGCTACCAGTGGCAACCGGCTGGGGTCTGGAATTCCCTATAGGAGAGACAAATGCGATAAAACAGTCACTTTCAAAGAACATTTGAACTCCTTTAAGAGAGGGGTACTCTGAAAGGAAGCTGAATTTTTTTTAATTGAATATCAAGAAGTTTAGAAAACATCAAAGGGAAGTAGGCCACGATCAAAGCTGATTTTAGCACTGCATAATACCACAGAACCAGAGGACAGAAACATCAAGGTACTGACAAAGTACTGAAGGATCAGTATCTCATGAAGGGAGTTTGGTTTATCAAAAACCTCCAAAAGAAAATCTTACACAGCACAGATTAGCGCCAACCTAAAGTGCCCGAGAACACCTTTGAATGTACTGTAGTCAGTAATACTCTAGGGAGCCCAAAGTAATTAGTTAAATATGAAAGGCCCCTTTTCTCCTTTAATGAGCTATAAACCGAAGAGGCGGGAAGTGTGTGGAAGAAAATGAAAATAAATACAGAACCATTTTTCTAATTGGGCAACCTCTGGAATAGTCCAAAAATGAATCAGAGTTAGCTCTCTCATTAGGAAATTCAATTTTGTAGAATTCACCAATACTCCTAAGGAATAAAAGACTGAGCTGTAGCTATTCTAAAATATTTGACTAATTTATTATTTTTACTAAGTTTCATAAACAATCTAACTTTTTTTTCTCTTGTGGCTTCTCAAAGAGAAAAATATCTGAAAGTTATTGGGTATGCCAAGGGGTTTATGGGGTTTAAATGTCTATGTAGCGTTGAAAAGAAAAATTAGAAAGGATAGGGAATTAGGACACTGAGGGAAAGTCAATATCCCTAATCCAACCTCAAAGACATTGTAACTAACATCATATTAGATTTGCTTATGGTTTTTGAGACTCTCTATTTATACCTCTGTGAGTAACTATTAGGTTTTTTTTTTCTCTTGCCTTCCCTAGGAGTAACTTTAGGTGCCTGGAATTATAACCTACGGGTAATTCAGTAAGTTTTATCTGTAATACAAGAACCTGCTTTTCATCTGCCTTTTGCTGCTAGCCAACTGTTACAGGAATCATCTATAGTTCACCAATCATGATGTTTTCCTAGCAAAGCACATTTTTTTTAAAAGCTGGAATTTGACATAAAAATAGGTGTTTGGAAAAACAGCATGAACAAGGAGACATCCAGAAGAATGAGACTGTACAGACATCTTTGTGGAAGAAATGCTACAGTGAGGTGGGCACTAGGCTGAAGAGCAAGGGGTTGGCGCCTGGTCCGTCGTGATACAAAGGTCCTGCCTGCAGGAGGAGCTGGGTGTACGGTGTGCATGCACCTGGGCGATGTACTGGGCGATGATGACCAGGCTGACCAGCATGCTGATGTTGGCTAACATGGAGAAGATGGTCATGACCCTGAGGTTCCGGATGAAGACCAGCAGCACCAGGATGGGCAGGAAGGAAAGCATGTAGAGTCGCGAGTCCATGGTGGTGGTGGGAATCACTGTCTCATTGTTGTGGCAGTTGTTGGTTGTGCTATTGATGGCTTCCACTACCTGAGGAAGGAATGAGGAAGGCAAGGGGAGGAGGTGATAAAACTTCTGACCGCATGGTTGGCTCAGTGCCTCGCCCATAGTCAAACTCCCTCACAAAGAGCTGGGGCGCCCCATGGTGCCTAGTCTCACAGTGAGTTCGAGTAAATTTAGAACTTCTTATTCTAAACCTTCTACACCATACTTCTTCAAAAGAGGCTGCACAAATAGCTTTAATAAAAAATAATAACTGGATTTAGAGGGGCTGTTTGTTGGCTTTTGGCCATTCCTCCTGATATTGATCTATTTTTAGTGAATTCTCTCTGGCCACTGAATGTAGCCTAGGAGGACTGTAAGTCACAATCCTATGGCAGAGCTCAAGGACTGGCCTTTGACTCAAGCTGGGGCATTCAGAATCTCTTCCAGGAATCAGAATCTAAATCTGAAGCAAAGAGAAACAAGGGCAGAACTAGGAAAGGGTAAAAATTAATTCTGATAGTAGATCCCTGAGGAGACTGGTCATTTGTTCTACTATCTATATCCTCCTAGCTGCCCACGTTCCTGTTCTTTCCTGAGACCCGTTTTTTAATTTTGTAAGTTAGCTAATATCCTTCCACTGAACTTATTTTCTACTTAAATTCCCCCAGAATCTGTTTCTTTTGCTTATAACCAATCCTCCCCCCAGTACTTACTGTTTCTTAATTAATCCATACGCTTACTATTTTTGTAATTGGGCCAGTACTGGCATTTTGAATGAGAAAACTCTTCCTTATATGGATTGGACCATTCATTGTAGAACATTTAGTATCCCTGGACTCCACTGAATGAAATCCATTAGCATCGCCCAACCATTGTGATAAATAAGAAACCCCCTGACACAAACACAATATAAACACCCCCTTGCAAAGTCAGGGGTGGGTGGATGGTACCACCCCCCATTTAAAATCAGTATGACCTAACTGATACAGTCTTATTGTACAAGCAATATAATCCTCTGCAGAACAATTGGAAACTAAAGTTAAGCAGGAAGAAAATGTTAAAGCATTGATAATCTCACTACCCATGGATAGCCATGGTGACACCTTGGAATATATTAATCTATATATTTTCTATACCATATCCCTAATTATATATATTATACACATCCTTTTTATTTTTGTTTACTTTTTTCATCCTTTTTATTTTATAAGACTGCAATTATAGTATATATCCTTTTATTTTAAAATCCCTTTTTCACTTAACAACATGCCATGGATACATAAATGAATCATTCAGTCGTGTTTTTTTGATTCCTTACTACAGTAGGAAAAATACCAGGAATGTTAGCCAGGCACTCAAGGCCCTCCATAAATGGGCCCTATCCAACCTCCAAGGCTCTTCCCCTCCCATGGCCTATACTATATCCTGCCTCTGGGTTTTCACTCATCCCTTCTCCCACCTTGGCTGCCACCACTTTCCCTCCAACCTGCCGTCAACACCCAGCTCAGATGTACCCCCCTGGAGGAAGCCTTCCCTGCTCCAGTGATCTCTGCTATGTAGTTCACAATTAGCACCCCTGACCTCAGGGTGTTTAGTGGCATCCTAACCTGGCACCAAAATATTATGTTGATATTTAACTTTTTAGGTTTTAGAACATACCCCACTTAGCTGGTAAATGCCTCAAGGCAGTTCTTGCCTGATAATAAATGGAGATGATAAATAAATGCAGATGATAAGAAATGCAGATGGTATGTATAGGTCTGCAATGTGTTTTAAGAGCCTTCAAAATAATCAAACTCTTTGACTCGGCAATTTTACTTTAAGAAACGTACACTAAGAAAATAAAGGAGTGCACAAAGACTTGCGTGCCACTGCAACAGATTATAGTGGAAAAACAAAGGAAAACAAAAGAAATATCCAGTGATAGAAGACTAAGTTATGGTGTGTATGATGGAATATTATGAAACTATTAAAAATTACATTACAAAATGTAAGGACATTGCAGAATACTAACTAGTTAATGTTACATTAGATTATAACCATGAATAGATGGCTTGAGAGTAATTTTATTTTATTTTGTTTTGTTTGGAGAAGAAATGCAGGATAGCGTTTAAGAACTTGAGCTCTGGTGTCACACAGGCCTGGGTTTTTAACCTCGGTTCTGTGACTACATATACAGTACAGAGTTTACAACCTCAGTTTTCTCATCTGCAAAATAGGAATAATCATGGTACTTTCTTCGATAAAGTCATGAAGAGAATTAAGTGAGGGAAAGCACATAAAATGCTCAGTACTGTACTGTACCTGACCTGATAGAAGCTAACTCTGAATTCTTACTATTTTTCTCTTCTTTCTAACTTTTTTACATTTCTGAATTTCTGGTATTACTGCTATAAGCAGAAAAAGAACCCTACAAAATAGTTTTCTTTTTAAAGCTTATTGCTTAAGGAAGGCCTCCGTTATTAACCATATTATTTTGCTGAAATTGCTGCAAGATAACTTCAAGTTGAGATCAGCAAGACTTGCTGGGGACAACAGCTGTTAAGCCACAGATTAAGTAGCTACAGGTTGATAAAGATGGCCTAAAGAAGGTTAGGAATCATCACAAAAAACTCATATCAATTTTATGAATATTAAGTATGATTAAGCTCCAAGGCAGGAGGATTGACAAAATCCAAGGATCTTTCCAGTTTAGGATTTTAGAGACTAACCTTGAGGACAGGTTCAAGATACGGGACAAAGGGTATTGTGGCAAAAGTAACCACACAGAAATCTGCAAATATGTGAACAGGGGGAGGCAAGGCTCTTTGGTAACATCCAGTTTAACTTCTTTTGTTGGTTGACAAGGACTCAGAGAGAAGAAGCAACTTGTTAAACAAACAACTAGCAGAGGAGCCCTCTTGTCCACATCCTTTGCCCTCCCATATTCTCTAGAAGACTCTACCTGTTTTAAATTATCGGCCAGAAACACAATATACACACAGCAGAAGCCCAGCTGGGTGACAATAAGGAAGAAGCTCACAATACGCCTAGAAGAGGGGAGGGGAGAGAGAGAGAAAACTTGTTATAAAAGAAGTTGACTTGTTGGTTCCATTTCTTGCCATTCTGCCCTCTGTCTTCAGGGGTTGGTGGCCCTGGACCAGCCCCCTCACTCCTTCCACCATAATCAACAATGGGGCAAAGAAGTGAGGTGACAATAGTTCTTTTTAACACATGTTTTTCAACTACCCTCACATTCTCAGTTCAGCAGGTGGTAAAATTCTTCATGGTCAGGATCCTTCCTCCGTACCTCACTGTGTAGCATTCCTCATAATCGATACCAGTTAACGTAGGACACAATGTTTTTATTAGCCATCATTAACGTTAAAAATTTATTTTCTACCATGCGCCAGACACTCTGTTAGGGACTGAGGATACACAGACAAATAACACATGGTCCCTTCCTCTAGTGGTTTATAGACTAGTGGGTGAGGCGGACAAAAATTATTACAATATGGCATTAGGGCCTTGGTAAAAGGGCATTTTATCCAAATTATGGGCAGACAGAAAGCCTTCTTAGAAAAACCAATCCCTGAGCGAGAGTCCCTTGGGGAAGGGAAGAAAGAGAGAGTGAGAGGAAGAAGAGGAAGAAGAAGGATGAAGAAGGAAGAGGAGGAGGAGGAGGGAAGAAGAAGTAAGAAAAGAGCGTCTCAGCGGAGGGAGCGGCAGATTCCTGTAGCCGTCGTGGGCAGGGTGCATGGGAAGGGCGAGACTGCGGGCAGGACAATGGATAGGAGACTCTTTCAACAATGGAGCAGAAGATGGTAGCAGCCTGGACAAAGACATGGTCATTAGGATAACAGCATTAAAGCATTTTAAGGGATACGAGGGACCCAGAACTTATAGAACTTGGTGATCACATCGAGGGGAGAAAGGAAAAGGAAATGATCTAAGGTGACTTATAGGCTTTTGGCTTGGACAACAAAATGAACTGGGAAACTCAAAAGCAAGAACAGTTTAGTAGAAGGGGAAGAAATGACACATCCAGTGTCTGAATTGTTGAGCTTCAGATTCCCACAGGAGACAACTACATATTAGGGTCTGGAACTGCCGAGTTGTAGGTGATGGATAAAGCCTTGAGAAGGCAGATCAGGGTTGGAAAGTGAGCGCAGTGAGAAGGGGAGAAAGCAACGTTCTAAACACCCACATTTGATAGAAACAAAGAAGCCTACAACCAATGCAAAGGAATGGCCAGAAAGGTCGGAGGGAAACTAGGGGAAAAGAGGTTTAATAGAAGCCAAGTGGGGAGAGAATGTTTGAAGAAGAAAACGGTCAATCGTACCCGCTGCTGCTGAGAGGTTCTCTAGGTGAGGAAGGTGCAACAAGGAGGTCTCTTAGGACACTGGTAGAAAGAACTTCAGTAGAATTACAAGGGCAGTAAAGCCAGGCGACCCGTGAAAGAGGTGAATGGGACCCAAGGAAGTAAAGTCAGAGAGTGGTCTGCTCCTTCATGAAGCTGGAGTGTGGGCTCCAGTTTTTGTGCCCATCCTGTTCACCATTGTAGACCCATTACCTAGAGCACCTCCTGATACATTGTAGGTATTCAGTAGATATTGGTTGAATAATACATATTGAATATAAGATAGGATGGTGGCTACAATGGTATAAAGTCCAGGAAGCTTTATTTACTTATTATTTTTAACATGGAGATAGGTGAACACATTAAATGCTGAGAGCAAGAGCTGTAGTCAAGGAGTTCCAACTATAGGAGAGGTGTTAATTAGTGAAACAAGGTCCCTAAATGGAGTAGAAGTTTCTTTACCTGCCTAACAATGAGTAGAAGGATTTGAGGGGCTGTGGCAGGCAAGTCTCCTCTTGGTTCACAAAACTGGGAAAATTCTGGTCATTATCCCATTGCCTTCTGAGTCTGCTCACAGGCTGACTTTACTGAGTATGGTCTTTGGGCTAAGGTTGGTGCCAGACCCATGATACCATATAGACTACATCCCATGGGCGGGGGCACACTGCAAGTACTGCGGTGGGTTTGGGATAGCACAGTTCAAGAAAGACTTTCACAATCTAGATGGTGCTCAAAAAGAGGAGGCAGACGAAGTGGGGACAGATCTGAAAATAAAGACAAAGGAGTAGATTTAGTCCCAAGTACCAGAGGACAGAGAGTATTGACTCGTTCTGTTTCACCTCTGAGAGCCAAAAGGTGGATTTTCAGGGAGGAAGACTTCATTCAGCTCAACAAAGGGTACCGAAAGTCTCAAGAGTTTCCTCTCTTTTCTTCTCATTATATACCCTCTCCCTAAGAGACCTCTTCTGCCCATGGCTTCATGGCTGGTGACTTCCATTCTGGCTCTCCAGCGTGAAGATAGGTTCAAACCTATACACGCCCACTTGACACCTCCACTTGAATGTCTCTGAGGCACCTGAAACCCAACTTGTCCAAAACAGAAGTCACCAGAAATCTGAGTCAAACGTGACTCTTTCTTTTTCTCTTGATCCTGGGATCCCATTCATAACCAAGTCAACTTTTCTTCATCCCCACTGCCACCAGCTTGGTCATAGCCACCATTGTCACCTGTTGTCAACATTGTCTGGATGTTGTCAACAGCCTCCTTGTGGATCTGATTCAGTCTATTCCTGCTCCTGTAAAATCTATTCTCCTCACAGAAGACAGATCTTAAAATAATGCAAATATGATGAATTCCCTGATTAAAACCCTCCAATGGCTTCCTTTAAGAAAAGAACGAAACCTTTAAAAGGGTCTAAAATGTACAACTCGATATGGTACCTGGGTCCTTCAGGCACACCTCCCTCACTCTCTGCCCTCAAGCTACCTGGTCTTTCTGTACCTTGAAACTGTCAAGTATACCTTCCTGCTTCAGGGCATTTACACCTGCTCTTCCTCCTTCCTGGAAGGCCCTCCAGGCCCCTGTCCACTTTCCCCAGGTAATTCCTCATTCTTCAGGACTCCTTCCTTCAGAACTCATCTTATCTGTTCCATCTAGGAAGTCCCCTTCTTCCCGCATTTGATACACATCTCCTTACCTGTTCCGTGGCAATCAGTGTTTCTCTCCTTCATCGTACTTACCCCAGTGGTTATTAAATAACTGTTCTAAGCTATTTAATGTCTGTCTTTCCCACTGGACTATAGGTTCTGTGAGGGCAAAGCTTTGCTATTTGTCTTGTTTCCCATGGTATTTCCAGGGTCTGGTACATAGCAGCAGATAAATGTGGTCAAATAAAAGAGTGGATAATATTAAAGCCCCACAGCAAAGGAAGGAGCACTGTGTCACTGGAGGTTTACTGGAATTGGGGCTGGACCAGCAATGTTGCCAATGAACCCCTTCCATGAGGAATGTCTGACATTCTGTGCCACATGAGCCACCTTTCCAGGGAAGAGGGCTTCCCTGACAGCAGCATTTTCTCCTCCTGTACCCTACCCCACTGCGGGCACAGTCAGAACAAGTTACCTTCCCCAGTGGGCGTGGTTCTGGAGCCAGGTGCTGGGGCTAGCTTCTAGTCCGTGCATCACTGTATCCCCATAGTCCAAAAAGGGCTTGTTAAGCCTGCAAGAGAGTGGTAGACAGTTGCCAAGAGATAGTTTAACCTAAGAGCACATATTCAAAAGTCAAGAGATGCAGAGCAAGGCAGGACACAACTAGAGAGTGGAAAGAACACTGGGCCAGAGATTTAAGTTCTAATTCAGGCTTTGACACCTGGCAGGAATTCCTTGGTGGCTTGTTTTCCTTACCTCTTAAGTGAGGTGGTTACTACATAGCAGGAGTAATAATGCACACCTTGCGTGGGTACAGTAGTTTTCATATCCATGATCCCATCCCATTGGATCCCGACAATTCTCTGAGGCAGGGTTAGGCATGGATTGTTTATGCCCAATTTACAGATGAGCCAACCAGATAAGTACTATGGCCTGATTGAGATCACCTAAGGAGCCACACGGCAGAGTCTCGCCTGAGCTCCCTATCCCTAAATGGTCTTCTCTCCTACTTGGCATTATTGGAGAAAATTAATAAGTAAACTCTTATTATCTGTAGGATATTTTGAGATGTCCCTGAGAACCATGTACCAAAGGAATTGACACAAGGACACTGTTTTCCTCACCTCTGGCAGAAGCGCTGGGCACACCTGACTAGGATGTGCATGCAGTGGCAGGCGATGAAGCCCATCACCAGCAGACTGAGTGGGCCCACCTGGAGGGGGCAGAGCAAGGGAGGAGAGAGGAGAAGGGATTTATGAAGAACACTGTGAGGAGGAATTTGGTAATGCAGATTTCATTAAGGACTCAAAGAACTTTCTAGAAAACTGGTTTGCAAGCTCCTTTATAATAGCAGCAGCTATTTTTTCAGATATGATCTCAAGTAGTTTTCCAATAAAGCACAGAAAGCAATTATAATGGGGTATAGTGGTGGGAGTAGAGGACCCAGAATCCTGGCCACATGTGTCCTAGGTGGCCTAGAAGGCTTCCCCGAGGTGACCTAGGGTTCTGCAGAACATAATTGGAAAACTGGTCATAGTGCAACCCTTGCACTCTACAAGGGAGGAAACTGAGGCCCAGAGAATGGACAGATGACTTGCCAAGGCCACTAAAATCTGTGGCAGAGCCAGAGCTTTAGCCCAGGCTAGCTGTCTAGATTCCAAGTCTGCATCAAGCTGCCTCCCAGAAAGACTGCTCATTGCAGGCTCCTAAAAACCATTAGAGCCTCTCCTCCCACCTCCCTTCCACAGCTGAAAAGAGTGGCCCCACCTGTGGCAGCCCCTCTTACCAGGATGCCCGCATTCTTCACGGCCAGGGGTAGTCCCAGGATCCCCGTGCCCATGTTGCCTTTCAACAGGTGAACCAAGGTCTGGAACAATCTAAAGGAGAGGAAGGAGATGGGAGACTGGGGTGGGGGCACTGTGTGGCGGGGAGGAGATCCAGCAGTCTTTCTCTCGCAATGCCAGCACCGAGTCAAGCTGGCTAGGTGGGCTCCTGGCCATCTCTCAGTCACTGGGTTCTTGCCTGGCCCATCTGGTTCTCCTGTAGGGTGACTAATCACCCCGGTTTGCCCAGAATTGTCTTGGTTTTAGTAGCAAACACTCAGTATATGCCATTATAACACTTACTATAAGAGACACTGTGCTAAGTACTTTCCATGTATTATCTCATTTAATCTCTTGTCAAGGCTATGAGGTAGATACTGTTATCATCTTACAGGTGAAGAAACTGAGGCACAGAGATTTTTTAATGACATGTCCAGGATATATTGGAGTACCAAGATTTGAACCCAGGGCTGCTTCAGCATCCCTGTTCTTCACCCCTCCTTCTGCTGAACTGTCTCCTGGAGATAAACCCAGACAGAATGAGGAAAGGAACAATCCCATTTTATAACCAGGGAAACTGAAGGATCAGAGACGGGGCAGCGAGTACCTTAAGGTCATAAAACTAGTAGTAAGACAGGATTGAACACAGAGAAAAGGGAAAAGGGCAGGCAGAAATAAGAAATCATTGTGATTTCTTAACAAATAGGTCCGATGACTTGAGTCCCTAGATGGGGTCTGGTGGGATACAGTCATCTGGGGATTGGGCTCCAGAGGTATTTTGTTTTTGTTTTTGTTTTTCTCAGCCTAGGGCATCAAGGCTGGGGTATGGCATGCCTCCCCTCCCCCAAACAAAAACAGAAACTCAGACCTTTTCTTTAAGACAGATGTGAAGGTTGGTCCAGAGGACAAGGTCTAAATCATCAGGGGAAAAATTTCCAGGGAGGTACCCTCTCTGTTGGTGGATTACAAAACAAACCTATTTCTACACCTCTTTGTACCTGGACCAGGTTAAATCAAGGTGAGTATTGGGTTTACACGTACCACTTTAGAAACCTTAGAAATTTCCCACAAGAGGCTTTCTGCCAGGAGACTTACTCTTAAAAGTAGCAGAGGTATTCTGGAAGGAGCCTGGTCTCTGGGGTTGGACAAACCAGGGATTAAAACTCAAGGCTACTACTTAAACTAGCTGTGTGGTCTTGGGAAACATGTTCAACTTTGCTGAGCCTCTGTAAATGTTAGGAGTAATGGTATGTCGAAAGGACTACCCCCAACACCCATATCTTTATGATAAAGCCCTCAATCCTCTCGCTTCCTGAGGATCTGCCCATAGATTTGCTAAGGGTTAAAGGGAACAATGGCGGGAGGAAGGGGGTGGAGAGTCTTGCATGCCTTTCTCCCTGTGGGTGTCAACATTGCTGACAGAGCACTACACCCTACTTCGCCAATGATGGGCTTGTTTTGCAACTAGGAAAGGGTCAATGGGTCACTTTGGAAATTTCTAACTAAAGGACTTAGGAAATTGGAATTTTAACTTTGGGCCACTCGGCTAACTTAAAAGCACAGTGCGGTGAGTCATGCAAAGTGCTGGACTGGGAGTCAGGAGATGTGGGCTCTAGCCCTAACTCCTTTGGTGACCTTGGTCTGGCATCATATTCACAGCAGCCCGAGCTTACAAGCACTGTGCCTGGGGGGTTTTATGCTCAAATTGCCTGGGAGGAGTAAACTATCGCGTCACAGAGGAGAAACTGGGCGCAGAGAAGTTCTGTCACTTGCTTAAGCTGGTAGGCAGCTAAGTGAGAATTTGAACCCTGTGAGCTGGCCCTGTAGGTGCCATGCTTATCCAGCCTGTTATACGGCTTCTCTCCAAGCCACGGGTCCCCTCCAGCTCGCACTTGCTTTATTCCTTCAATTCTTAAGTAGCTGAAATTGCCACCAAACTTTGTATCAGTTCAGAACACAAGAGTTAGTTGGTTTACTCAAGGCCTCTGATTGAGAAATGCCTCCACTCAGCAGTGGATGGCCCCAAGGCCTAGACACCTCACCCTCTCACCCTCAGGATCACTAACACTTAGCAACTCCCAGGACTAGTCCTGGAGCAACTGCACCAGGCCACAGTGCCAGTCACTGTGTCCTGCAGGATGGCTGTGGAGAGGAGCTTTGCCTGCCCCTGACAGTCCCTCCCTGCTGCACACCCCCCAACACACACCTTCAGGTTTTGTTTCCACGAGCATCCTCTTTTAATTCCCACAGCCACCTATTTAGCCGTATTTTGCATATCAGGAAACTGAGACTCAGAGAAGAGAAGGAGCAGAGTCACAACTTGAACTCGGGCCTTCTGATTCTCTGTCCAGTGCTCTTTTAGTTATGCCAGTGGTGCAAAAACTTTCTTCTTAAAGCAGCAGAACCACTTCACCACCATGCCCCCATACTTTCTTCCTAAATGAACCAGTCTGCCTGGGTGGTGGGGTCAGGTTTGGGGAAGGGGAGCTGGAGCCCTGTAGCTTGGCTTCCCTCTTTGTCATGTTTTGAAAGCCTTGTGAATGACCCCCCTCCCTGCCCCCTGGAAAATGGAAAACACTAGAACCTTCCACATACTGTGCTTTTTGGTGTCATCACTGCAATTCTCGATTGAAATAAAAGCCAGGCTTACTGTAGGAAAGAGGCAAGGAGGAGGCAATGCTTGGTTGTCAGTGGGGCCACTGTGGTTTTAAGCTCAGGACTCACCTTCTCCTCCAAGAAGTTAAGGATTCTGCCTCTTTCCCCAACACTAACAGGATTGGCCAGGAACAAAAAAATTGACTTTAGAACTAGCACTTGATTCTAGCCCTTATGTGTGTGGCCTGGGGTAATTTGGCCTTAGTTTCCCCTCTGCAGGTGTTGGGGACTGGATCACCGTGTCCCAGAGGGCTTTTCTGACAATCTCTACTCCTGTGCCTTTAAGCTCTCATCTTGACTCAGCCTCTGACAGCACCTTTTGCAACCTTTGTTTTCCGATCTGCACAATGGGTTGAGGGTCACACACACCCACCTCAGGATTTTTTGCCAATGCAAGCTTCAGGCTGGGGCAGAAATGGGGATGGCAGAAAACAACACTCACGTTATGCCCTTGGTCTTCTCCAAGCCCGGCGACTCTGAAGGCCTTCCATCCAAGAATCTAGAGTCCTTGTTCTGCAACTTCCTGGCACTTTCAGGAGTCGACATACTGTCCAGTTTGAGGGCAATGGTTCCCTGGGGACCCCCAGCACTCTTTGTCACAGACATGACTGCTTTAGAAAGGGAGAGCTCAGGGTGACAAGGAGGTCTGCTTTGGAAGGAGGCAAGCAGGAAGGTATCCAGTACAGGTGTACACCCCAGCTCAGTGGCTCATGCCTTAACTGGCTGTGGCCAAGCTGGACTGAGGCTCCGCCCACCTCCCTGGAGGACACCTCCTCCTGCCTGAAGAAGCCAGTGGAAGGGGACTCCTGGGAGAAGCAGGGGAGGAAGGGAGGGATTTGGGAAAAGAGTCACCCAGTCACCCACCCTTACTGGTATTTCTTAATAACAGTAATAACAGCAACTACAATACTGGTAATTTTAATCACAAATATTTATTAAGCACTTTACTAAGGGATAAGCACTCCCCTAAGTGTTTTATCTATATTTTTTCATTTAATCCTATAAATTAAATAATGAGGCTTCTTGAAGTAAAGGAATCTGCCTGGGATCACACAGCTAGAAAGTGACAGCGTTGGGCCCAGAGCCCCACTTGGCAGGGTTTTTAACTAATACTCTATTTCTGCCTCCAAGAAAATAGCTACGCGCCCGCTCTGTCCATCCCTCTTGTGGGGGCGGTTCCCACATCTCACCGGCTCCGCAGTCTGTTATAAGAAGTCCCCTCCGGGAGCTCCCCTTTCTTAAGTTGGAAAAATAGGAACAATCACTTACTTATCTCTAAGTGTTTCTTAGCTTTTGCAAGGCTCCATGGAATGAATAGGGGGTGTTCTTTTGGAAACGAGGAAGAGGCGGAGACTGTACGACTCCCAGCCGCATTTTACTGGGCAGGACACTGGCACCGGGACAGTGTGATTTGTCTGAGGTCATGTACGACATCCAGGATAGCGCTCTGCAGCTAAAGACGTCTTGGGCGTTTCTCTAGTATCCCATTCTCTGTCATTAGCTCTGCTTCAGTGCAGACGAGCTCCCTTGAAATTACAGCCTTTACTCAAGCCATACACTCTCCCCCTCCATTGTCTCATTCCCCAAACCAACATTTCCTGAGGGCTCACTAGGTGGCAAGAGCTTTGCTTAAATAATCCCGCTATTCACTGGGCGCATCCAAGACAGATTTGTTAGTCCCCTCCCTTACATGGGGCTCTTTCCAAGGTCCTGTGTGCAATTTTGAATGTGTAATTTAGTATTTTTCTTCCTTAAAGAGGCCCTCCCCATCCCTCACTGCTACTCTCCCCACAATGGTACGAGCTTCATGCTCCACAAAGCCTGGCTACTTCTCTGGGTAGCTTTGTTATTTTGTTTTTACAGATGTGGAAATCGAGGCTCAGAGAGGTGAAGAATAACTTACTGAAAGTCACAGCTAGAACTCAGCAGATCCCGAACTACCCCCAGCCAGGTCTTTCTATGTCTGCAGCCTGCAGCTTTGACCACTACACCGCCCCCTTGGTTTGAATGCTGGCCCCACCCTTCAAGTTTCTTGCCCTGAATCGACTGAAACACTTGCTATGATTTGAGAAACGTCCTCTCTTGCCTTGTGTGGCAGCGCTACGTGGCAGTCTTTCTGGTCTGTGGAGTAGCAGGCTGCATCCTATGACCTGCTCATTCACAGCACGGAGATTCCACAATCCTGATTTCTAATCTCAGATCTCATGTCACCCACAGGGCTCTGTTCCTGATCAGGCAACAAGATCAGTAAATAAGATTGTTGAGGAGCTTGAGAGATTTGGATATGAGCTTGTTTTTGCCTTCCTTTCCAGGGTGTGAGAAGAAGCCTGAGTTAATCTTCAAACCTTTCCGAAAGGGGCTGCTGGATTATCACTGTTTGGACGGGGCAGGCATCGTCAGTGAATGAAATTTACAGGATGGGGTAGGGTGGGGCTGTAGACCCCCAACTTGTTGCACCACCTGTCAGGAGGCAAGAGGGCTTCTCCCATTGGGGTCCTCCAAAATAAGCCCTTCTGACACTGGTGGCCCAGGCCTCCAGAGCTCTGGGCTCCACTGTGGCTCTGCATGAAGCTGCTGTGCCCTGGGGAAAGATATTGCCCCTCTTCAAACTTCATTTTCCCCTTTGTGAAGGGGGTACCAGATTGTAGATGACTTCCAAAGGTGTGAAGACCCCAGGGGCTTGGGTGGGGTCTTCCTGTCCAGTTTCCCTGGGGGGGCATGTGCCACCTATATGAGGACGGCCTTGACAGCTCCATAAAGGGTGAAATAAACGGGATTTAAATAATGATAGTAATCTCTTATGATCTGTTAGAATAAACAGAGAGCCTTGTTGCTTCCATTCTTTTACGGCAGTTTTGAACCATGGTGTGTGTCAAATCATCTGGAGAGATGATAAACACAGAGACTCAGACTTGTTGAGGTAGGATGGAATCTGGACCTTTGGACCTATTTTTCCCAAGTTCCTCAGGTGATGCTGATACTGGCCAAAGTTTGAGTTCCACTGTTCCATGGAGTGGGAGTAATTGCTTCCTTTTTAATAGATGAGAGAACCAAGGCACAGAGCTGGGAAATGATTTGCCCGAGGTCATACAATCTGGTGGAAATGAACATTAGTACTCCTTTGAGCTAGAAGATGGGGACTCCAGAGACAAAACGAAACCCCTACCCAGATGGGAAATCACCACCCCATCCTCATCCCCCCAGGTACCTCCTCATAGGCCATGGCTGATTACTGTGACCACCCCCCCACACCTAAATAATAATAATAGTAATAGCTCATATGTATCTTCCTATGTGCCAAGCTCTAGACTAAGTGTGTCACATGAAGTAGGCACTAGTATTATTCCCATTTTACACATGAGGAAACTGAGGCTCAGAGGGGTTACTTCACTTGCCTAAGGTGACCCAGTTAGTACTAGAGGCAGAGCTCTGATTTGAATTCAGGCCTCTTGCAATGTACCTCTGAAGCTGTAGGTTAGTTGTTCTGTGTTCTTCCACCTGATTAGTGCATAGTAGAAACCCTGAAGTAATTAAAAACCCTTCCATGTGCATAGTTTATGTCATTCAAGACTGGGACTTCATGTGTTGATCAAGTTTCCAAATAAATTTTAGGCACTGGCATAGATGGCAAAATTCTCATTTCTTTCTGTAAGGCCCTTTAAAATATCAACATCATTTCTTAACAGAGAGAATATTTCAACCCCTAGAAGCTGGAAGGGCAAAATCTCAGGATAAAGGACAATGGTTGTAATGCTAACAATACTCCTCCCTTTCTGGTGATCACTGTTCTCTGCCTTGGTATTCCTCAACTGTAAAATACTGATGAGGGTATCTGTAGGCAGGAGTGAGGATTAAATGAGAAAATGAACAAGTAGAGTGCTTGGGTCACAGTCAGTGCCCTGGAGAGGGAAGCCATCTTTATCATATCATTTTGTCACTGGAGGGCACTTGGAAGGCCATTTTGTTGAGTTGTACTACCTCATTGACTGGGGCACTGAGGCCCAGGGAGGGAAAGAGCATAATGGGTGAATAGTGATTCGATGGTGAGATGGGGACTTTAACCCAGCCTGGGTCTGTTGCTTTCACCACTTCCTGGGTGCCTTGTAATGCAGTACAAATGGGAAGATTCGCTCATTCATTCAACAAATGCTTACCAAGTCCGAGCCATGTGGTGAGTGCTATGGCAGGAAGTGGGAAGAAGGAGGTAAACAAACAAAACAAGTCCACGTGGCTTAGTCTGCTAGATTTGCATAACAAAATGCCATAGGCTGAGTGGCCTAAACAACAGATATCTATTTTCTCACAGTTCTAGAGGATGGACATCCCAGATTGAGATCTAGCAGAGTTGGTTTCCAGCTGCAGCTGGCTTGCAAATACAGTCTTCTCTCTGTGTCCTTATGTGGTCTTCCCTCAGTGCGTGCTCTCTGGGGCTCTCTGGTGTCTCTTCTGATGAGGACACTAATCCTATTGAATCAGGGCCTCATCCTTATAACCTCATTTAACTTTAATTACTTTCTCAGAGGCCCCATCTCCAAATACAGCCACAGTTGGGGGTTAGGGTTTTAATGTATGAATTTTGGGGAGACACAAACATTCTGTAACAATCTATTAGATGGCTCACAGTCTAATGGTGGAGGTAGTGGGGCTCTAGTGGAGGACACAGTCTGGTGGAGAAAGTGGACAATAAATGAGAAACAACTGCAAATTCTGGTAAATGCTGTTAAAGTAAAAAAAAAAATACAGAAATGAATCTCTAAATTTAAAATGTTTTATTTGAGAATCAAGAGTTGCAGTTTGGGGCATACACACAGACTGGGTGGTCTTTGGTAAGTCTGAAGAACAAAGAGAAGAAGGCTGGAAGGTTTTTTTATTTTTAATTTTTTTTTAGAGACAGGGTCTCACTCTCACCCAGGCTAAGGTATAATCTGGAATTCCTAGGCTTAAGCAATCCTCCTGCCTCAGCCTCTTGAGTAGTTGGGACCACAGGCCCACCACTACCACCATGCCTGGCTAATTTTTTTTTTTTTTCATTTTTTGTAGAGAAAAATGTTGCCAGGCTAGTCTTGAACTCCTGGCCTCAAGCAAGCGATACTCCCACATCAGCCTCCCAAAGTGCTGGGATTACAGGAGTGAGACGCTGCACCTGGCCGGTTAGAGGTTTTATTAATATAAAAACGAGAAATGCTATGTATTGTTCTGAAAGAAAACTCGTGGGCACTAGTAAAGGTCTGGGGAGCCAGCAAGCCCTGATCGGTGAGTGATGATGGTGGATAAAACTAGTCTTGGAGTCACAGCAGATTGTTTCGGTAGCTAGTAGGTAAAACTGATTTCAGGTTACAACAGACAGTTTCAGCCAGGCTTGCAGAGAACCACATTCTTGGAGCAATGTTATGTGCCCTGAGTGCTTTCCCCCCCTGATTCCTGCACTCTGATTTAGTTGGGTATGACAAGAATAACCCAATTTGTGTGACCAACTTTCACAATGCTTTGAAGGAAATGAACATGATGCAGCCATGGAGGGTGATAGGGGTGGGGGGAAGAGGCAATCCAGATAAATTTGTTGGGGAAGGACTTTGAGGAGGTGGCATCTGAGCCAAGAATCGAGGGAAAGAGAAGGAGCCAGCAGTGGGAAAATCTGGGGATGAGGGAGGGGTGAGGAGTGGGCAGTGTGCTCCAGGCAGAGCAGGCAGGGGGAGAAGGCCCGGGCAGGGAGCAGCAGAGGGTCCCAGGAGCTGAGAGGAGGCCAGGGCAGCCCGAGTCCTCAGAGTGCAGGGGACAGAGCCCAGAGGAGGGCAGAGCCAGGCTAGGGTTGCACAGGTCCTGGTAAAGAGCTGGGGCGTTATTTGACGTGTGCTGGGAAGTCACTGAAGGGGTTTGGAAAGATCTATGTGAACAATGGACGACAGAAGGGCAAGAGAGGAGGCAGGGGCTGACCAAGTGCCAGAGGCTGCGGGCTTGGGCTGTTGAGGTGCTGGTAATGATAGAACTGTGTGTGTCTGCGTGTGTGTGCATATGTGTGTACATGTATGGGTGTGTACATGTGTGCGTGTGCACACGCATGTGTTTGTGTGTGTTCGTGCACATGTCTGTGTGTCCATGTGTGCACATGTACCCATATGCTCATGTTTGTGTGTGCACATGTGCATGATTGTGTGCGTGTGCATGTGTGTATGAGACAGAGACAGACAGATGGACAGAGACACAGAGTGACAGAGAGAGAGAAAGCCCAAGTCAATGATATCTTGAGGAGTTTTCATGCAAATACCACATTAGGTCTAGTCTCCAAAGATACATCTGACCTAGTGCAGCATTTGAAAAATTAAAAGCTATCACTCAGAACCCCTAAGTGGCCTAATTACATATTCATGTGTGTAGGTATGGGCACTGACACATTTCTAGGTTTCTGAACTTGCTGGTGGAGGGTGGGTTGGGGAGGGAGAGAGGTCAGTGGTTTCAGCAAGTGGCTTCTCCTGGTGAATGGGAAGGAGGACACAATGGGGCCTCTCTCACTTGTTGTGAGAGCAGATGTTAACTCTATTCATTTATTATTTATAAATGAATAGAGTTTCATTTATTTGCTTGTTTTCAGTGGAAGCCAATAATGGTAATGACAATTATCACCATCATCATAATATCACAATGACAGCTACCATTTATTGAGCATTTCCAGCTGGGCGTGGTGGCTCACATCTGTAATCCCAGCACTCTGGGAGGTCGAGCTGGGAAGATTGCTTAAGGCAACATAGCAAGATCTCCTATATCTAAAAAAATTTTTTAAATTAGCTAGGTGTAGCGGTGCAACTGTAGTCCCAGCTACTCAGGAGGCTGAGGTGGGAGGATCACTTGAGCCCAGGAGTTCGAGGCTGCAGTGAGCTACTGTTGTGCCACTGCACTCCAGCCTGGGTGACAGAGCAAGACTCTATCTCTAAAATAAAATACTGAGCATTTCCTATGTGCCAGGTATTTAATGCTCATTATGTTATTTAACACTCACAGCAATCCTTCATCCTTACCACCTCCATTCTTACTCAAGCCAGCATCATCTCTCTCTAGGAAACCAGCAATAGCTTCCTAACTAGTTTCCTTGCCTCCTCTCTTCCTTGTCTAAAATCTATTTCTTCACAGTAGCAAGTGATGATGCTACTCCCCTGCCTAAAACCTTCCCTGGTCCAAATTGCTCTGGGAACATTATCAGCCTTCCTAACCACAAGGACCTGCCTGACCTGTCCCCTGCCACCCTTCCAACTCACCTTGTTCATCTCTCCCTGGAATGCTACACCCCAGCCACGCTGACCTCCATTTCATTCCCCAGTAAACTTTGTCCTTTTCCTCCTTGGATTTTGCACTTGCTGCTCCCTGCACCTGCACTGTTTATCAAACTCTGCTTTTTGTCTTATTGGTCTTAGGTCAAATTTCTTCTCTTCCAAGGGCCTCCCCCAACCACCCTATCTAAAGCAAGCACCCTTTGCCTGCCTAGTTACTCTCTGTCACGTGCCCTGCTTTTTTCCTTCATGTTGCTTCTCACAATCTGTAATTATCTTGCTTCTATACTTGCTTCCCCATTGTTGTTTATCCCACACACTTGAATTTAGGCTCCATGAAAATGGTAAGTACTTGGTCACCTCTGTGTCCCCAGTACTTAGGCCTGGCTCTCAAAAAATATCTGATGAATGACTGTATTCTTGTTCCCATTTTATAGATGTGGAATAAGGCTTGGAGGTCAAGTCCTTTCCCTTGCTTATATTAGTTTCGTATGGCTGCTCTAACAAATTGTCACAAATTTGGTGTCATAAAACAACACAGATTATTCCCTTACAGTTCTGAAGGCCAGAGCCTGAAATCAGTTTCAATGGGCTAAAGTCAACAGTCAACAGGGCCACGCTCCCTCCATGGGCTATTGGGGAGAATCTATTTCCTGGTTTTTGGGGGGTTTTGGGGTTTTTTTTGGGACTCTAGAGCTGCACTCTATGCATTCTTTGGCTCGTGGCCCCTTCCTTGATCTTCCTCTAGCTCTGCTTCTATCACATGACTTTCTTATCTTTTGTCTGTAGTCAAATCTCCCTCTGTCTTCCTCTTAGAAAGATGCTTATGATTACATTTAGGAATAATCCAGGATTAACTCCCCACCTCACAATCCTTAACTTAATCACATCTGCCAAGTCCCATACAAGGTAATATTTGCAGTTTCTGGGGATTAGGATGTAGATATCTTTGGGGATTATTATTCAGTTTTCATAGTCTTCTCTCTGACCCCCAATGATTCACATCCATCCCACATGTAAAATATTATACATTGACCCTATACCAACATCTCCAAAAGTCTGAGTCTGTGACAGCATTTATTCAAGCCCCAAATCTTATCTAAACACTCTGAGCTCAAAAGTCCCAAATCTCAACATCTAAATTATCAAAATCAGGTATGGATGAAATTATCGGTATAATTCATTTGGGGCAAATTTTCTCTTCATCTATTGATCTGTAAACTAGAAAAAAAGTTATCTGTCTCCAAAATACAATAGTGGTACAGGCATAGGATAACAGTTGCAAATGTCCCCATTCCAAAATAGAAGAAAGAAAGGAGTCATCAGCCCCAGGCAATTTCAAAATCCAACCAGGCAACCTCATTAGGTTTCAAGGGCTGGGAATAATCCTCTGTGTTTTGAGGCTCCAGCTTATGGGCCCACAGCTCTGTCCTTTTGGCCCAAGGCTTTATTTTCAGAGTCATTCTCCCTTTTTCTTGAGGGATAGCACATAATTGCAGCTGAGCAGTTTTATCCACCTGTTTCCTTTCTGTAGAATTTTGGGAGTCCATCCACCTTCATTCATTTTGTTCCTTTCAGTTCAAATTGGCAGTGTTTCTGCTAGTATAACATTCCTCAAAACCTTGTGGGTCTCTCATATATATCATGGGGATTCACTTCATTGGATAAGAGGATCCCACATAGATGCTTCCTGGAAAATTCTATCTCTACTTCTGGCTTCTGCTGAGATGGTTGAGTGGATCCATGAGTCAATCTCTTCAAAGAGCCCTCTGTGTGAATGAATAGTTTGATCTTTTTATCCTGCCAAGGCACTGGCAAAAGATAATTCAGCCATCACCTTGGCTTCTCTCCAGAGCACATTTTCCTGACACTGAGTCTCCTAATTTTAGTAACTTTTGCAATAAGTATAGGCTGAAAATTTCCCAGATCATCAAGTCCTGGTTTCTTTTTGCTTAACAGTTCTCTCAGTTTCTCTCTTTCCTCTTGCATTTTACTGTAAGCAGCAAGAAAAAACCAGGCTATACCTTCAACACTTTGCTTAGAAATCTCCTCATCTAAATATCCAAGTTTGTCACTTATAAGTTCTGCTTTCCACAGAACTGTAGGACACAATTTGGCTAAGCTTTCTGTCACTATATAATAAGAATCTCTTTTTAGGTCTGCTTGGGCTTTCATAACAAAATACCATAAACTGGGTGGCTGAAACAGCAGAAATTTATTTTCTCACAGTTCTAGAGGCTGGGAAATCCAAGATCAAGGTGGTGGCTGATTCAGTTCCTGGCAAGAGCTCTCCTCCTGGCTTACAGATGCTACCTTCTTGCTGTGTCCTCACATGGCCTTTCCTTGGTATACACATGTGGACAGAGAAAGAGAAGGAGCTCTCTTTCTTCATATTCTCATAAGGCCACCAATTCCATCAGATTAAGACCCCACCCATCCAAGATCAAGGTGCTGGTAGAAAAAAATTTTTTTAAAAAAAGGACCCTACCCTTATAACCTCATTTAACCTTAATTACCTCCCAAAGCCCTATCTTCAAATACAGTCACATTGAGGTTTAGGGATTCAACATACAAATTTTTAGAAGACACAATTCAGTCCATAGCAATACTCTTTCTGCCAGTTTCCAAAAATGTATTCCTCATTTCTTTCTTAGCTGTCACCAGCAGCACCTTTAATGTCCACATTTCTACCAACAGTCTGTTTATGATAATATAGGAATTCTCTAAGATAACATCTTCGAGCAATGTTTCCCTCTACAGTTCACTTCTCCTGAGCCCTCACTGGCAATCTTTAACATCCATAATTCTACCAACCATTTATTCAAAGAACTCTAAGCTTTTTATGTCATGTGCCTCAAAGTTCTTCCAGCCTCTGCCCATCACCCAATTCCAAAGCCACCTCTACATTTTTAGATATTTGTGAGCGCAGCACCCTACTTCCAGTGCAAAAATCTTCACTGTTTCCTATGGCTGCTGTAACAAATTGTCCCAAACTTAGTGCCTTAAAACAACACAAATAATTTATTCTCTTATGGTTTTGGAGGCCAGAAATCTGAAATTAGCTTCAGTGGGCTAAAGTCAAGGTGTCAGCAGGGCCATGTTACTTCCAGGACTCTAGGGGACAATCCACTTTCTTGCCTTTTCCAGCTTCTAGAGCTACATTCATTGCATTCCTTGGCTCATGGACCCTTCCTTGATCTTCACACAGCGTCTTCTATCTCTGACTCTGCTTCTGTCATATGTCTTCGTTTATCTGTAGTCAAACCTTCCTCTGCCTCTCTCTTATAAGAATACTTGTGGTTACATTTAGGGCCTGCCTGGCTAATCCAGGATAATCCCCTCATTTCAAGATCCTTAATTTTCTCATATCTACACAGTTCCATATAAGGGAATATTTGTATTTCCTGATGATTAAAACATGGCTATCTTTGGGGGCCATTACTCAGCCTATCACAGTTACACAGCCAACATTCAAACCCAGACTTGTCTGACTTCAGAAGGAAACTGTTGACCATTAAGCTGTAGTATTTGCATGCATGTATTTCTCTTTCCTGGTTGAGTTAGAGCACCTACCATAAGGCTGTGCACACAGTTGGTGCTCATTTAGTGCTCATCAGATAAATGTAATCGTCTACCTTGGGGCATTAAGCTTTTCTCATTCAGTCAGGACTAAAGACTCAGATGTAGTTCCTGGGCCAACCCATTTTCCTCTCCCAAAGAGCATCCTACACTGTCTCAAAGAGGATGCTGCTGATGGCTCTGGCTCAATGTGACTTCTTCTCTAATTCCCTTAGCTACCACTTAATGGTTTTGTGATTTTTTCCCCCTTCCCTCCTTCCTTCCTTCTTTCCTTTTTTCCTCCCTTCCTGCGACTGGAAAAAAACCCAATTCAAAGCATGTTTTTTCTATTCTTGCACTCAACAACAACAAACAACACAGAAGACTGTTGTGACCAAATGTGTGGGAATTTCTCCCCACACACCAAGCAAGCAATCAATTCTGCAGTGGATATGAGTTGAGTGCCCTCCAATTCAATTCAATTCTGATGCTGTCTACCTGGAGACAGCCTCGGAAACCACAGGTTGAGGGCTCAGTCCCACAAGACCACCCCCTCCTTCCCACCAGTCACAAGTTATGGCCTCCAGAATGTCTGACCAGTGGGCTTCAAGTTGGGGTTCCCATGACCACCTCCTTGGGTTTGATTAATTTGCTAAAGCATAGAACTCAGGGAAACACTTAAGTCTACCATATTACAAAGGATATTTTAAAAGATACAAATAAACAGGCAGATAAAGATATACAGGTTAAGGTCTGGTAGGGTCCTGAGTAAAGGAGCTTCTGTCCCCACAGGGTTGGGGTCCGCCACCCTCCTGGCATATGGATGAGTTCTTGTTCACCTCCCTGTCAGCCTTCATGTGTTCATCTAGCCTGAAGTTCTCCAAACCCTGTCCTCTTGGGCCTTTTTGGAGACTTCATTGAATAGGCATGATTGAAGCATGGACAACCATGTTGAAATGTAATTGGACAAAAACAGTACAGGTACTCTTCGGGTTTCAGATAACCCAAACTTACAAACAGGCTCCCAAAGCTCCCCATAAGGGTAACTTATAACTAAATAATTAAATTAATAATGCGGGACTAGTTTCTTCCGCGCATATAAACAAACCCGCATGGCATAAATGGATCGTTGGCACAACATCTTTATGCTAGCAGCTAGTCTCATTATTTATATGGTCACTTACACACAGCATCACTTTCCTCTTAACTTTTTTATTCGATTTTGTGAGTCTGAGTTTATCCTTATGACCACGCCTCCAAAGCTAAAGTCCACTGCAAGTCCAGGTGAGCCTGCAGCGAAGAGAAAGGTGATTACAATGGAAATGAAGGGAGAAATAAGTAAGCATTCAGAGAAAGGCTAGACACCATCATTCATTGGGAAAGCTTTGGGCTTCAGTCGCTTGACTTTTGGAACAATTATAAAGGAAAAAGTATTAATAAGAATAATGGAACATGTGTAAGGCAGTGCTCCAATGAAAGCATCAATTATTACTAAGCAGTGTAGTGGATTAATTATTGAAATAGAAAGGGTATCATTGATTTGGTTAGAAATCAAAATAAGCATAACATTCCTATTAGCCTAGTGTTGATGCAATGTTAGGTGAGTGTTAGCTTTTAATATTCTTTTTTGAAATGTCTCCTATCTCCCATCTAAACTTTTTGTATGAGTTTATTTTCATGTTCTGTTTGTTTGAAGTAAAAGAAGGAGCACAATAGTTTCTGTAATTTATTATTACAATACAGGGGTATTATCATTAATTTTACAGTATTATACTGTAAAATTATTATTACCACATATGAGCCATTATAATATTGTTATTATTATGATTATTACTGTATATGCACTGTTCATCAGGAATCGAGTTACATACAAATCCGACCTAAAGAAGTTTTCAGGAACATGTCTTGTCTGTAACCCAGGGATTGCCTGTATTATCTTAACCCGGTGAGGCCTGTCCAGGTTCTTCCTGGCCTCTCTGTGCAGTATTTCTTCCTACAGGGTATGGGGCAGGACCCTCTCTGGAATTAGGATCTTATGATCCACAGTCAGATTAGAGTCCTGCCTTGGGCAGGTGAAAGGAGGGCAGGAGAAAGTCAGAGACTCTGTTCACTGTAATAAGGGCTGTGGGAGTTATGAGCCAGGAACCGGTGACCAGGGATGGAAACCTTTGTCTATCTCTGTCTATCTATATATAAAAAATCACACTTCCTTTCTTCTTTTTTTTCACTTAGATGCCATAGACTCATAGTACTTAGAGGCATACACTAATCCCTTCATCCTATAGATTGTGAAACTGAGGCTCAGAGAGGAAAAGTGAACATACATGAAGACACACTGTTTGTGATGAACCAGGAATAGAATCTAAAATATGATTCTTAGTTTAGAGATTGTCTACCAAAACCTAATGTTGTCTTTTAAAAAAATTAATAGACTTTATTTTTCCAGAGCAGTTTTGAGTTCACAGCAAAGTGAACAGAAAGTGCAGAGAGTTCCCATAGACCTCCTGACTCCACACACTTACAGTCCACAGCCTCCCTGGCTACAGAGTGGCACGTTTGTTACATCAGTGAAGCTACATTGACACATCATTATCACCCAGAGTCCATAGTTTACATTAGGCTTCACTCCTGGTGTTGCACATTCTGTGGGTTTGGACAAATGTACAGTGATATTTATCCACCATTGTAGCATCTTACAGAATAGTTTCACTGCCTTAAAAAAATCTCCTGTGCTCCACCTATTCTTCTCTCCCTCCCTCCTAACTCCTGGAAACCACTGACCTTTTTACTGTCTCCATAGTTTTGCCTTTTCTAGAATGTCATATAGTTGGAATCATGCAGTATAGATTGCCTTCTTTCACTTAGTGGTATATATTTGAGTCCATGTCTTTTCATGGTTTGATAGGTCATTTCTTTTAAGTGCTGAATAGTTTTTCCATTGTCTGGATGTACCCTTTCATTTTACAGATGGTGAAACTGAGACACAGGTATATACATACACACACACACACACACACACACACACACGTATATATATTTTTTACTCTGCCCTGTCCCTGAGGCCTTGTCCCTCAGCTAGGGCTACGTGTCATTTGGACTGGGCTCTGCCTTGGCAGAGGGACAGGAAGGATGGACGGTTTCATATCCACTCTCCCTTTTGCCCAGTATCTCCAGAAATAGTCCTGGCGTGAAGTGCCATTAACTAGATTAGGACACATGCACATGCCTGAATAAATCATTACGACTCTGATGGTCCAGGATTGGGTCACATGCTCACACCTGGATTGGGGGCAGAGTCAGCCTCACCAGAAATATGTAGATGGGAGGTGGCAGAAGTGGTTTTCCAAGGGAAAAATCAGAGAACAATGACCAGAAAAAGGGAGGATGGATGCTGGGCAGCAGAAACAGATGTTTACGACATAGGGGAAATAAAACATGAACATCAGGAGAGGTAATGCAAGGGAAAATCTCTCCACTGACTGAAGAAAAGCACATGAAAATGACAATGACATACCACAATACAATGACATACCCTTGGAAGAGAACTATCTACCAAAGTTTTAAAAAGCACATTCCCTTTAACTCAGCAATTCCATTTCTGGTAATCTATCCTATGGAAATACTTGCACACTTATTCCCTAAGGTGTTTACTGCTATCAGTAATATAAAAAAAAAAAATGGAGAGAACCTGAATGCACATCAAGGGGATGATGGTTAAATAAGTTATTGTAATCCTATTGAGTGCAATGTTGGTGTGGCTGTTAAAAGACTCAATAAAAAAATTAAATAAATAAATAAATAAATAAATACATCTGTATATACTGATGTGGAGGGGTATTCAGGATATATTACTGGGAAATATGAAATGCTCACCACACTAAGCAGAATATAAATCCACTTTTCTAAAAACAAATGGGATCTATTCATTTTAAAGAAAAATAAGAAACCACATACATGTACAACCATAAACACTCACACATAAAAAATACACACACACACATTTATTTGACATTGTGAGTCAAATAAACCTATTTTCTTTATAAATCATCAGCCTCGGGTATTCCTTTATAGCAATTTGAAATAGACTGAGACACCACGCGTGGTGGTAGACAACTGGACAATCCTCATTCCCAAGATTTCAGACCCTCATTCACAAAGCCACAGAAGGCCTTTCCCTGGGTCACAGCCCAAACCTCCCCTCCTTGCTTTAGCCACAGGCCCACATAGCTAAGGACTTTAGCGTTGTGTGATAATAGGTAGCAGGCAGAGGGAGAAAGGTGGTTGGATAAAACCCATCATTGTCCTTGGCATTAAAAGGAGCCATTCTAGCACTAGCCAGGGGGGGTGGCTCTTCTGACAAGGGAGAGATGGAGCTTCCATTGCTGTTTTCAGAAAGTAAGAGACTTTGTGGACTTCTACTTCCTTGCAAGATGAATGGGATGCCTTTCGGGCCAAGTACTGATACTGATCTTACCTGATTTGTCTCTTCTTTTGAGATAACCTAAAGCAGGGGTTGGCAAATTATGGCCTGCTGACCAAATATCCTGACACCTGTTTTTATAAATAAGGTTTTATTGGAACTCAGCCATGCCCATTCATTTATGTGTTGTCTATGTCTGCTTTCATGCTACAACAGCAGAGTTGGGTAGTTGTGACAGAAACTGTATGGACCACAAAGGCTAAAATGTTTACTATCTGGCCCTGCCTAGAAAAAGTTTGCCAACTTCTGACTTAAGTCAATATGTCTTTTCTGAAAATGAACTCTGTGCCTTCCCACTCTTTCACTTCCAGAAATCCACTGGAATTCTACAGGATTAGAACCTGAATTCTTTTACAGCTGTTAAAAGAAAAACTTTAGACAGATTAAATTTAACAGAGTTTAATTGAGCAAAAATGATTCGTGAGTCAGGCAGCCCTCAAAACTAGAACAGGTTCAAGAGAGCTCTGGGCTGCAATGTGGCAGGCAGCGTTTATGGACAGACAGTGGAAGTGAGGTCCAGTTACAGTTTAGCATGTGCCTTCTTTGAGCACGGTCTGATCAGTCGGCTGCCTGTGATTGACCGAAGCTTGGCTGCTGTGATTGGCTGAGACTCAGCTATTTGTTACAGAAGTATACTCCTAAATTAGGCTTTCAGTTAGTCTATGTACTCAGCTAGGCCAAATTTGGTTTAATTTAACACTTCTAATCTGGTAATTGTTGCACATGTTCCCTGACAAATTGCTGCACCCCCAATTAGTCAACATTACTGGATGGACAAGTGGTTCTCAAACTTCAGTGGGCAGGACAACCACCTGGGAAGCTTGTTGAAGTACTGATTCCTGGGCCCCACCCCAGCGGGTTGATTTAAGAACCTACATTTTTACAAGTTCCTCAGTGAGTCAAGTGAAGTCATGTAAGAGACCATGTACAGCAAATTATTTAGTCCTAAAGCTATAAAACAGACATGTTGGACCAATGACCTTTCTCCACAGCCATAATAGCAAACTGTTTCATCCACCATTTCTTTGGCTTCTAACACCTCCATGCCTTCTGGAGTCACCTAACTTTCTGACAACATCCGTGAATGTTTTAGAAGTCTCCTGGTTACCCCACCCAAACTATATCTCTAATGAATCTCTCCTGATGCAACATAGAGTTGCAAAAAAACCCATAACTTATGGTTAAAAGGAAAACTTTAAGAGCAATTCCTGAAGGAGGCATATTCTTTCTTCTCTCCTTCTTTCTCTTCTAGTCTAATTTTCCTAAAAGACTCTCAGCCAGCAAATGAGAAGCTAAAAGAGGACATTCCATTTTTAAATAGCTTTATTATTATAATTTGCATGCCATAAAATTTGCCTTTTTTAGACATTTCATATAAAGGGATTCACACAATATGTGGTTGTTTGTATTTGGCTTCTTTCACTTAGCATAATGTTTTTGAGGTTCATTCATGCTGTAGAATGTATCAATAGTTTGTTCCTTCTAATTGCTGAATGACATTCAATTGTATGGGTGTGTGACATTTTGTTTATGCACTTGCCAGCTGATGGACATTTGGGCTGTTTTCAGTTTGGGCCTATTATGAGTAATGTTGCTATGAAAGACATGCATACATGTCTTTTTGTGGACATATATTTTATGTTTTCATTTTTCTTGGATAAACACTTTTTAGTAGAATTGTTGAGTTTTATGGTAAATATAGTTGACTCTTGAACAACGCAGGGGTTAGGGGCATTGACCTCTGACATAGTCAAAAATCTATGTATAACTTTTGACTTCTCTTAAACTTAACTACTAATAGCCTACTGTTGACCGGGAGCCTTACTGGTAACATACAGTTGATTAACACGTATTTTGCATATTATGTGTATTATACACTGTGTTCTTATGATAAAGTAAGCTAGAGAAAGGAAATGTTATTAAGAAAACTATAAAAAGGAAACAATATATCTACTATTCATTAAGTGGAAGTAGATCATCATAAAGGTCTTCATCTTCCTTGTCTTTGTGTTGAGTAGGCTGAGGAGGAGAAGGAAGAGGAGGGGCTGGTCTTGCTGTCTCAGTGGTGGCAGGGGTGGCGGGGTGGCAGAGGTGGAGGGGGTGGAAGGGGAGGCAGGACAGGGAGGCTCACTCAGTGTAATTTTACAGAAATACGGTGTAATTTCTGTCTGACTTTTTTTGCTTTTTCATTTCCCTAAGCACGTTTCTCTATGGTACAAATCCTTCTTCTGCTGTTTGCTTTAGTTTCAGCGCCCCTATCATAGGTCTATGTCATAAAAGAAGTGTCTATGCTGTAAAAGAAGTCAAAAGCAGTCTTCAATAATTGGAAACCTTCTTCCAGATTGTCTAATGCCAATTTGTTCTCTGGCACTGCTTCTTCTTCATCTTCTTCCTCATCATCTGGCACTGGTTCGGAAGCACTTATCTCTAACAAGTCATCTGTTAATTCCTCTGGGGTGGTGGTTATTAGCTTCTGAATTTCTCCAAGATCCATACCTTGAAACCCTTCACTCCCCACCTTTTTTGCTTTATCCACAATCTTTTTTATGATTTCCTTGATTGGCTCTGTCATCAATCCTGTGAATTCATGCACAATACCTGGACACGGTTTTCTCCAGAAGAAATTTGTCGTTTCAGGCCTTATGGCTTTCATGTCTTTTCCTATAACCACAAAGGCGTCTTCAATGGTGTAATCCTTTTAGACTTTCATGATGTTCTATCAAGTTTCTCTTCCATAGCATTGACAATCCTTTCCATGGAGTACCTTGTATAATGAGCTTTAAAGGTCCTTGTGATTCCTGATCTAGAGGCTGAATTAGAGACATTGTGTTTGGGGGCAAGTAGACCACTTCAATGCCGTTGGTGTTAAACTCATTGGGTTCTGGGTGGCCAGGGGAATAGCTGATATCAAAAGAACTTTAAAAGACAGTACTTTACTGGTGAGGTGCTTCCTGACTTCAGGGACAAAGCATCAATAAAACCAGTTCAGAAAAGGGTTCTCATTGTCCAGACCTTCTTGTCATACAACCAAAAGACTGGCACTGGTATTTATCTTTTCCCTTCAAGGCTCAGGGTTAGCTGCTTTATAGATAAGGACAGTTCTGACCATAAACCCAACTGCATTTACACAAAACAGTAGAGTTAGCCTATCCCGTCCTGCCTTAAATCCTGGTCGCTTAAATCCTGGTGCTCGCTTCTCTCCCTTACTAATAAATGACTCTTGTGACATTTTTTCCCCAAAATGGAACACTTTTGTCTGCATTAAAAACTTGTTCAGGCAGATATTCTTTCTCCTCAATGATTTTCTTAAAGGCATCTAGGAACTTGTCTGCTGCCTCTTGGTCAACAGAAGCTGCTTTTCCTATTATCTTGATATTTTAAAAGTCAAACCTTTTTCTAAAATTATCAAACCATCCTTTGCCAGCATTAAATTCTCCAGCTTTAGATACTTCACCTTCCTTTTGCTTTAAGTTATCATATAATGACTTTGCTTTTTCTTGAATCATATCAGAGTCTATAAGGATGCCTTTCTTATAGCGATCCTGCACCCGCATAAAAGCTGCATTTTCAATACAAGATAAAAAAGTATTTTACAAAAAAGCACAAAGCTTTTGTACTTGCTGGTGTAGCTGCAGTAATAGCTTCACAAATTTCCTTTTCTTTTTTAGCATATTAGATATTTGTTCTTTTTTAAAACATAAATTAAACAGCTGGGGTAATCTTTCAATCTCAATTTTCCTAGGAGATCAGATTTAATGAGAAGAGTATTGTGTAGTAGTAAATACAATCATTTCTGTTATTTTCAAATCCCCAAACAAAACATACCATAAGCATATAAATGTATCTTACACATAGGAACAAAATATTTAGTTTGATGAATTGGGCACATAGACCAATGGTCTTCTGCATTCTCAAGTTAAAAGCTAGCTTTGATGGGGTACTAGTTCTGTGAGTTTTTGATTTATAAATACACATGAATATTTATAAGTTCCAGGTAAATCAGGCACATGTTAATTTTTGCAATGATATGATCAGACAATATGATGAGAAATGGTGAAAGTTACTGACTGTAATTAGTGTTTAACTTATTGGCAAAATTGTTATTTCCTATATTTATAATTTATAACATTTGTCTGAACAAATAACCCAAAACATCTTAGTGTTTTTTAAATAATGTATTTCTTATATTATCCCAATATCTACTAAGGAAGAATGTTTTTAGTGCACAGATGTAAACATTTCAGAGTCAAAGTAGTGGAAAAAATTGAAGTAACCATGTTCTGCAACTCTCCAAATACTTAGCATATATACTTGACAAACAAGCAAAACCTGTTCTTTCAGATTGTGTCTTAAGAATTTCATAGAGTTATGAGTAGATTACACACCACAATTGCAGTATTCAAATATTCTGTGTTCGTTTATGTACTTTTTTTTTTTTACCAGTGGGTTTATACCTTCAAGTGTTTTCATTTTGCACTTTAGTGGGTTTTTTTCCCTTTCACGTTGAAGAACTCCCTTTGGCATTTCTTATGAGATGGGTCTGGTGGTGGTGAATTCTCACATCTTTTTTTGTCTAGGAAAGATTCTATCTCTCCTTCATATTTGAGGAATAGCTTTTCTGGATACCGTATTCTTGGATAACGGTTGTTTTCTTTTAGCACTTTGAAAATGTTGTCCTACTCCTTCCTGGTCTGTATAGTTTTTGTTGAGAAGTCTATTGCCAGACAAATTGGAGCTCCTTCATATGTTATGTGCTTCTTTTGCTGCTTTTAGGATCCTTTCTTTGTCTTTGACTTTGAGCCGTTGATTATTATAGGCCTTATGGTAGTCTTATTTGGATTGAATCTGTTTGGTGTTCTCTGACCTTCCTGGACCTTGATATTTATCTCTTTCTCAAATTGTGGAAAGTTTTCTGTTATTATTTCTTTAAATAAGCTTTCTTCCCCTTGCTCTTGCTCAGTTACCTCTTGAACATCAATAATTGTTAGATTTGGTCTTTTGAGGTAATTTTCCATGTCTTGTAGGCAGTCTTCATTTCTTTTCATTCTTTTTTCTTCTTTTCCCCCTCTGACTGTGTATTTTCAAATAGGCTATTTTTGAGTTCACTGATTCTTTCCTCTGCTTGATCAATTTTGCTCTTGAGACCCTCTCATGAATTTTTCAGTTCAGCAAATATATTTCTCAGTTTCAAGATTTCTGTTTGATTTTTAAAAATTATTTCAATCCCTTTGTTAAATTTCTGTGATAAATTTCTGAATTATTTTTCTATGTTATCTGGGAAATTATTGAGTTTCCTTGAAACTGCTATTTGGAATTCTTGGTCAGAAAGTTCACATATCACCTTCGCTGTAGGGTCAGTCACTGATTCCTTGCTTTGTCTGTTTGGGAAGGTCATCCCTATCTGCTGTTATTTCTTGTGGATGTACACTATATTATTGCATTGAAGGATTATTTATTCCAGTCTTTTCTTTGTTTTGTTTGTTTTTTAATTGGATATGTCTGCTTAGAAATTCTTAGTAATTTACCTGTTGAATTTTTTTCCTGCTAGGTCACTGACTCCTTTTTAGCACTAGAAGGTGTCTTAAGCTTAAGTTTGCCATGGCTGCCTGTCCTGAATGGGACAGGTCCCAAAGAGGATACCCCAGCAGAGTGGGAAGGCCAGCTAAAGGTTTGTGCACACGGGACCTGTGGAATATGTCTCCTACAGTGTGGTGCTGCTGAACAGCAACTCTGATTTGGCATCTCCTTTGGCCAAGTAACAGAGTAGTTTCCAGGGCTAGGGACAGTAGTCTTATTCCCTCCTTTGTTTCTGGCTGTCCTCAGGGATATTTCTCCCCCCAGGCACTTGTGAGGCTTTCCAAGGGTTGAGGCAGGGAAAGATCTCCTGCCAGGGAACCTGAAATGGTGGGGAAGCTGGTTGTCCACCTCAATCTTGCTCTTTCTAATGTAGAAACTGTGGCTTGGGGGGAAATTTTCTGCATGCTTAGTGCTAGGCAGATTGGGAGGAGGGGTGCTGTGGATATGGAAATCCGTTTCTCTTACCATCTGCTTGAAGTTTTTTCACTTCTCTTTGGCCCTGGGAACTGTCTCATCCTCATATTTGAGTCTGGGATATTGCTGGTGATAATCTTGGCACTGATAATATTTGGTTTTCTGTAGGAGGAAGTAAAGCCAGCTTGCTTCTATGTCACCATTTTGGAACCAGACCTTTCCCAGAATTTTTTCTTTTCTTTTTTCTTTACAACCGTCCTTACACTGGATTCATTTATCTTGAAATGGCAGGCAAGCACATCTGCCGACCTCAATCTACAGTGCATATCAAGCAATTCAACTTTTTCTTGTAATGTCATGACTTTTCTCTGCTTTATGGGAGCACTTCCAGCATCACTAGTGGTGCTTTGTATGGGTCCCATTGTGTTATGCTAAACATGATGAAAAATACATGAGAACCACAGAAGATCACTTTTTCTGCAATACTCAATTTGCTGGAGAGATGAATTGCTCATGTGGAGATGAGTAGTGTTATGTAGTGCTTTAAGCAGTTACTCCCAGCACTTGAGCTCACCACAGTAGCAATAGGAGGTGGCTACAAAATTATTACGGTAGTACAGTATGTACAACAGTTAATTTTATACAGTTATACTTTAATACTGCATCTTATGTTTACTTTTGACTGCAAATGGCACCATGAACGGTTTGTATTTGTGGGCATAAGGTTTGATAAGTTTCTACTTTTATAATTGATTTGTTTATATTTATGGTAGTAAATGATGAAATAGACTAGTATCTACATACATGTTATACGTTAATGACTTGCCTATTTCTTTCGCTCTCTTTTTTGATATTTCTAGGCTATGTGATTTGTCTGCAAGTTTTTTCAAACTGTTGCAAATCACCAAAAATTTTTTAATATATTTATTTTAAAAAATTGGAGCATAAGTAGACTGACACAGTTCAAACTTGTGTTGTGAAGGGCCAACTGCATATTTTTTTACTTTTGGAGAAACTGCCAAACTGTTTTTCAAAGGGATTGCACGATTTTAGATTCCTATCAGCAATCCACGAGGGTTCCAGTTTCTTCACGACCTCATCAACCCTTGGTATTGTCTACCTTTTTTATCATAGTCATTCTAGTGTGACTCATTTTAATTATACTATAGAATTATAGGATGCTGGTACTATTAAGGATTTTAGAGTTTCAATGCTCTCATTTCAGATGAGGCAAATAATCCCAAAAGAAGTGAAGGAACTTGCTCAAGGTCACTAAGAGTTAGGGTGTTTTCAGTTGCAAATGTCAGAAACCCACTCTAATGTAGCTAAAGCAAATGAAAACTGGTCTGTGTGACTGGGAAGTACAAGGTGGAACCTGCATCGGGTACCAGGGAAAGCAGGAGCTCCAATGATACCAATAGGCCTCTCCTCCATCTTTCGGCTTCATTTTCTCCTGCTTGAGACACGCTTCTGCTGTGCAGACTGGCAATATGTTCACTTCAGCTCCAGGTTAGTTCATTTGGGCTTACCAACCCCAGCATAAAGATTATCCCCTTTCTGATATTATTGATCATGCTCCAAGGGCTCATGAACTTTTGGATCACAGAACAAATTACTATGGGCAGAACAAATTACTATGGGCAGGGGGATTGAATGTACTGATTCAAGCCTGGGTCATGTGCCTACTCCTGGAGTCAGGGTAGAGTCTGCTCTTCTGAGGTCACACAGACTGGGAGTGGATAAATGGTGGTTCCCCAGAGCAAAATCATGGCACTGTTTCCAGAAGAAGGGGAAGGAGGCTGGGAAGGCAAACTCACTGGACGTCCACTCTCTCCAGCTAGCTAGGGGTAGAACTAAAATCTAGCTCTACATGAACTTCTTCTCAGTGCTGTTTCCATTGAATTAAGATATTGCTCATGTTATTATATATAGGTGCTATGTTAGTGCTCACACAGCATCTTCATCTGGTTAAGGTGCCCAGTAATTTCAAATACATCAACATTCCTGTCCTACTTGATGGGCTCAGGGAAAATGACCGGCTCAGAGGGCTACAGAAGGGTGGAGGAAAAGCCACAATTGTCCCCCCCATCAGAGTTGAGGCCAGCCTCTTATTAAGAAGCCTCTGAAGTGGAAAGAGCAAAGATGGTTTAGAAAGTATCCTCAGAGGTCATCTAGCTGAACTTCTCATTTTACAGAGAGGGAAACCAAGGCCCAGAGAGGAGAAGTCACTTGTCTAAAATCAGGCAGCTGAGATAGCGACAAAGTTTAGTGGTTATGAACACAGGCTTCAGAACCAAGTAGGCCAGTGTTTAAATCTGGCTCTGCCACTTACTAACTGTATGACTTAGCACTGGTTCCCTAACTTCTTGGGGCCTAAATGTCCTCCCTTGTAAAATGGAAAAGATACTATCTACCTTGGAAGGTTCTGAGGATAGTTTAGTGACATTATATAGGGGATGCACTTTGTACCATAGTGGGCCTCCATCAGTGGTGCCCGCTCGTGTCTGCTGTAACCAGGTCTCCTGGATCACAGATCAGTGCTTTCTCAGGGCCCAAGTGGTTGGAATAAGAGGTAGTTCAGCTTGGCTTGGAGAACAGGAGGTCCCCTTCATGTATCTTCTGGCCATCATAGGAGAAAACAGTAAAATAATAAAAATCACTGACATCTGTAGAGTACCTTATCTTTTTAAAAAGTGTTCACCCACATACTCTCACGTGTTTCCCACAACGACATTCTGAGGTGGGTGAGGCTGGACTTCTTAACCTGATTTGTGAAACTTAGGCTTCCAAGGGGATGTGTCCTCTCAGATCTGGTGAGAGTAAATGACAGAGCTCAGGATTAGAACTCAGATCCTCTGACCTCATTCCTGTGCTCTGCATCCAACACCATGGAGGCCTCACACAAATATACATATTAGCAATTAAAGAAAAATCTTTGTTTAAGCAAGGCTAGAATGTCAGTTTAGGAAGTGAAGGGGGAAATGTTGAGTTGAAAGTTGGTGACTGTTCCAAGGTGCCAGTGGCGTTGGGAAAGGGGAGGGAGTCTCCTGACTTGATCAGCTCGTTGAGGGCCTGGTAGGTCCCCACCACGAAGCCCACGAAGCCCAGGATGCTGATCAGGGCGTCCTTGGCTATGGTGAGGGGGCTCATGCCCTCTGAGTAGTAGGTGAAGATCTCCAGGAGAGGCGGGAAGATGAGAGCCAGGGCACTGCTGCTCACGGAGCCCACCAGGGAGAGGACCAGGTCCAGGTGGGGGATGAGGATGGCCAAAACACCTGCAGGAGAAGAAGACACGTGGTTTCCAATTGCCCTGGAGGGGAAAACACCTACAATTAGAATCCTAGCATGGCAGAGCATTGAAAAACATTTCATAGAACCACTGAGGGACATCTCTGTGTCCTCTTGATAATTCTCTATGAGGACAGGATATTTCAGCAGGGTGTGAAAAGAAAATCCAGAATAAAGATGGTTATGTCAGAGGTACCTAAAAAGGAGCTAGAGGGCATGAGGAATTGGACACTAGTCACATACAAACTCAGATGGAATTTGACCTGTTGGATTGGGCCAAATGATTAAACCAACTGCATTTGATTTGAACTGTTTATACTGGGCATGATCACCAACCTCCTGAAGAGGTAGTTATACTGAACTAGATTGATCATTGATGAAAGACATCCTAAGCTGATAACTTGCCATCATCAATCATGGACTGTGCTAAAACCTTCCAGATGTGTAAACTTACAGTAGCTCTTATAAGCCCCTGCCTAACCTTGCCTGGATGGAACATGGTTTAGCTGCTTGCTAGATTTGTGTCTCGTGAATTGCAATTCCTGAGACACTGATTAAAACGTCTTTTCTTTTATTTGCTGCTTTGCAGTGTTGGTCTTACTTCTTATTAGTTGACACAGTGTAACTTCAATGCTGCTGTGCTGAGGCAGGGATTTGATAAAGCCTGAAGTACAAATCTTTAAACCTTTGATATTTTCTAAAATTACCAAGTAATACAGGAAGCAGTTTCTTCACCCTGTTCTTGATCTTTACCTTCCTTTCAACCCTGAGGTGTACCTAGGAGTGAGGCACACTGAGGGAGGAGGAAAGGAACAAGAATGTCTCTTTAACCATCACATGGAAAGACAAGTTGGTGTTTATGGGTTTTGATGTCTTAATAACAAAATGTCCTCTGACCCAAAAATGACAGTAAATTATTTGAGTTCCATGAGCTGCTCTAGCAAATTAATTGAACCTGAGGAGAGGGTTGCAAGGACCCCAATTTATAGCCAGCCCCTCAGATGCCCAGAAGAAAGTTTGCTAAAAAGTAGGGAACATTTTTGTTTCTGTTTTTAGGCTCCATTACATTGCTAGGTTTATACTTACTGTTAAAACTAAAGATGGAAATATCCATTGGCCCAAATATTCCACTTCCTGGTGTCTACCTTGAAGAAACCTTCCCACATTTCCTAAGGATGCATATACAGTAATATTCTTTGCAGCATCATTTGTAACAGCAGAATATTAGAAACAAATTCAATATTTTATAATATAATATTGGTTAATTAAATTATAACATCAAATTTGCACTTTCTAACTCAATATCAGCTTATCTGGGGCCAGTATCTGATTCAAATTGCTTCTAAGTGGCAGGCTGTTCTGTGCATTATAGGATGTTTAGCAGCATCCTGGCCTCTGCCTATCAGATGCCAGTAACACAACCCCCTTTGTATGACAATCAAAAAGTGTCTCCAGATATTGCCAAGTGTTCCCCAGGGTGATGGTGTGGGGGAGGTGATAATTGCTCCCACTTGAGAACCATTGGTATAAATAAAAGGGGAAGATAAATAAATAAATTAATTCAGTCAGGGACTTTGCATGGACTGATGACAATCATTTATTATATTTGTATAGAACTTTGGAGTTTTTATATACTTTAGTTTTCTATAAACTATATCCAATGTAGAAAAATGAGAAAATATACACAAGCAAATAGAAAACAAACGTATACATAATTCCATCACCCAGAAATCAACTATTATTCCCCCATCCCTGGACACACACACATTCATTTTTACAAATGACATTGCACTATAATATTGTCCTACTATCTATCTTTCTCACTTAAAGATGTATCATTAGCTCTTATATCACATTATAATATTTTAAAGCTTAGTAGGGAACCAGATTAGACATTGATCCCACTTTAGATATGAGGTCATTGAGGCTTAGTGAAGTTAAAAGAATTCCTAATATTCTGTCTTGTTACCAGGTCCCACTATAAACAGAGATTTGGAAAAACAAATTTAAGAAAAAGGATGATCAAGAAGGGTAGGAAATATTTTTTAAAATTCTCTTCCTTTTATAAGAAAAAACTAAGACCCTCTACCTAATAGCATTATAAACCACATTAAAGAAAACAAATGTGTACTGATCTTCTTTCTTCTTCAGATTAGTGGGTAAATCACTCTGGTATGTATGGGCATGGGAAACAGGAAGGGGAAGGAAGATGCTGCTATTGTTGTGCCTGTGACACTCTGAATGTGGGATGGTCTCCTTCTAGTGGTCTATTACCAACATTATTCTACCTGGAGGAAGGCAGCTTCCCTTTGACCTCAGCTGCCTTGTGAGTTGGTGCACTCCCATCCCTGGAGGTGTTCGACCTCTAAAATTCAACTATAAAGTCTTATGAAAAATTTTTTGGAACCCTAGTTTCCAAGATTCCATAATTACAAGCTTAGAAGCTAGAGAATCCTGAGATTCTGTGATTCTAGTGGAGAATCTCTGGGTTGTTGTTCTGGTCATCCTCTATTAAAGGCTATACTCACAGACAGACCCAGCCCCAAGACTGCTTCTCATCATGCCAGCAGGCAAAGGGAATTGAGGACATAACTATTTTTGAGTACTTTGTGGCATTTCTGAAGTTGATTTGGACAACATGTGTGAACAAATGGAGAATTCATCAGAGAGATGGAAATTATAAAAAAGAGTCAAATGGAGGTGCAAGTAATAAATATACAGTAAAAAAGATGAATAATTATTTTCATAGGATTATCAGAAAGTCAATAAATCCAAGGAAAGAACCTATGAATTTGAAGATTGGTCAATAAAAATTATTCAAATTGAAATACAAAGAGACAAAAGAGTGAAAAAACTAGAGCATCCAAGAGCTGTGAGACAACGTCAAACAGCCTAATATATGAGTAATTGGAATCCCAGATGAAGAAGAAAGAATGTGGCAAAAGAAATATTTGAAAAAATAATGGCCAAGAATTTTCAAAAATAATGAAATACATAAAACTACAGATTAAAAAGTTCAGAGATAGGTGCAGTGGTATGAGCCTATAGTCCCAGATACTCAGAAGGCTGAACTGGGAGGATCACTTGAGCCCAGGAGTATGAGGCCAGACTGGGCAACATAGCACGACCCTATCTTTCTAAAAAAAAGTTCATAGAAAAACACCAAAATAGAGCAGAATAAACACCAACACACACACACACACACCACACACACACACACACACACATAGACACACACCCCTAGAACATATCCAAACTGGTGTAAACCAAAAATAAAGAGAAAATTTTGAAGGCAGCCAGGGGAAAAAGACATTTAGATACAGAAGAACAAATATAAGCATTGCCGTATTCTTGTAAGAAATTTTGTAAACCAGAAGGCAATGACGTGACATCTTGTTAGTGTTGACAAAAAAACCCTGCCAACCCAGAGAAAATAGCTTTTAAAAATGAAGGAGAAATAAATACGTTTTTTAGACAAGCAAAAACTAAGATAATTCATTACCAAAAGATCTGTGCTAAGGAAGTTAAAGTAAATTCTCCATGAAGAAGAAATATTATACCAGACAGAAACTTGGATCTATAAAAATAAATGAATATTTTTGGAAATGGTTAAAGTAAAGGTAAATATAAAAAGTTTTTCCTTATTTTAAACTGCTCTAAAAGAGATTGACTAAGGCAGGGATTAGCAAACTAGGCCTATGGGTAGCCTAATTTTATGAGTACAGTTTTATTGGAACACAGCCAAAATCATTAGTTTATATATTGTCTATGAGTGCTTTTGAGCTACAATGACAGAGTTAAGTAATCACAACAGAGGCTATATGAACAAAAAGCCTAAAATATTTATTATCTGACCCTTTAAGAAAAAGTTTGGCAACTGATTTAAAGCAAAAATAGTAGCAATGTATTGTGGACTGATAGCATATACAAAAATAAAATCTATGACAAAAATAGCACAAATTGGAGGGAAGAATTGGTAGTATACTATTGTAAGGGTCTTATACTGTACATGATGCAGTATAATATTATTAGAAAGTAGTCTGTGTAATTAATTAAAGATATATATTATAAACCCTAGGGCAACTACTAAAAAACAAAATAAGTATACATAATAAAATGGAATCTTAAAAAATACTCAGTCCAAAAGCAGGCACAAAAAGAAGGAAAAAGGAAGAAAGAGCAGATGGAGCAAATAGAAAATCATTAGCAAGATGGTAGATTTTAATTCACCCATATCAATAATTACATTAAATATAAATGGTTTAAATACCAGTTGAAAGACAGAGATAGTCATATTGGATATAAAAGCAAGATCCAACTGTATGTTCTCTACCAAAAAAATCCACTTAATATATAAAGATATAAATAGGTTAAAATTAAAGGAAAAAGACATATACCATGCAAACACTAAGGGAAACTAGAGTGGCTGTAATAATATAAGACAAAGCAAACCTTGGAACAAGGAATATTGCCAGAGATAAAGAGGGACATTATATAATGATAAAGGAGTCAACTCATCAAGACAACTCTAAATGACATAAATGTGTATGCATTTAACAACTAAGCTGCAAAAACTGATAGATTTGAAAGAAGAAATAGATAAATGCACAAGTATTTTGGAAACTTAAATAGTCCTGTCCCAGTAATCAATAGAACAAGTAGATGGAAAATCAGTAAGGATATAGAAGACTAAACAACACTATCAACCAACTTGACCTACTTGTTATTTATAGAATACTCCCATCTAACATCAGCAGAATACATATTCTTTGCAAGTGCACAGGGAGCATTCACCAAGTTAGAATATAATCTGGGCCATAAAACAAACCCACAAATTTAAAAGAATTAAAATCATACAAAAAGTATGTTCTATGACCATAATGGAATTAAACTATAAATCAACAAGATGTCTAGAAAATCACCAAATATTTGGAAATGAAACACACTTCTGAATAACCCATGTGTCAAAGAGAAAGTTGTAAAAATAATTAGAAAATATTCCATATTGAATAAAAAGAAATCTCCATGTATCAAAATGTGCTGAAACAGTGTTTAGAGCAGCACTAACAGAAATATAATGCAAGCCACAAATGTAATTTTATTTATCTAGCAGCCATGCTAAAAGAAGTAAAAAAACAAAAAACAAAAAACAGGTGAAATTAATTTTAATGTTATGTTTAATTTAACACAACATATCCCAAATATTACTATTTCAATGTGTGACAGTGTAAAAATAATTGATATATTGTACATTTTTTTGTACTCAAGTTTCAAAATCTGATGCTTATTTTACACTTATGGCACAATTCAATTCAGACTAATCACATTTCAGGTGCTCAATAACCACATGTGGCTAGTGACTACTGTATTAATGCAGGCTTACAGGAAATTCTACAGCATTAAAAACTTATGTTAGAAAGGAAGACAGGTCTCTAGTCAATGATCTAAGCTCCCATGTCAAGCAACTAGAAAAATAATTTAACCCAAAGCAAGGTGAAGAGATAAGATAAAGATATGAAGAAAAATCCACAAGATCAAATACAGAAGAACAATAGGGAAAAAACAGAAAGCTATTTGTTTCAGAAGATCAATAAAATTGATAAAGTTCTACCCAGACTTCAAGAAAAAAAAGAGAGAAGACACAGATTACCAATATCAGAAATGAAAGATAGGACATCACTAAGATAGGACATCACTACAGATCCTATTGACATTAAAAGGGTAAGGATAATAAGGGAACAATTAATCCCATGAGGGTGTCTCAATTTCTGAAATTCTTCAAATTTTTCTCTGTAAAATGGGTTTTGTTTCTTTTTTTTTTTGAGACAGCATCTCACTCTGTCTCCCAGACTAAAGTGCAGTGGCGTCATCAACCTCAAATTCCTGGGCTCAAGCGATCCTCCTGCCTCAGCCTCCCAAAGTGTTAGGATTACAGGTGTGAGCTACTGTGCCAGGCCTGTAAAATGTTTTTATACTCCAAAAAGCCTCTTAATGTGTGTGCATGACATGATTGACCCTAGATCAGGAATCAGGAGACCTGTGTTCTAGTCCTGGCTCTAAAATTCTCTGGGTGACTCAACATGTAGCCTCTCCTTTCTGAGCCTCAGCTCTAGATACACTTTCAGCTCCCTTATCTATGTTCCATGAATTATTGGTTACTTGCCTGAGAGGTGTGGCTCACGGTGCCTCAAAACCAGTTCTTACATGTTAGAGGTGAGCCAGGAAGAAATAATGCAGGAACAGAAATCTGTGGGTTATGCATTTAGATCAAACGAGGGCTAGCTGCTTACAAATCTAGAGTACATATTTTCAGGACAAACAGATATGTTTCAGGACTTCTATAATCTCCTTTTTACAATGTATCAGACAATAGCTACAAAAGCAGTATCCTTTAGATTCAGTAATTTAATCACTAAATTTTGATTTTATTGAGTTATTAGGAAAACCAAGGAAGGGAATCTCAGATGTGGAAGGAACTTCTCATAGGCCATATAGCAAAACTATTCCTCCCTTGAAGAGTCGTTGTCCTGCTTCTGCTTGAATACCATCAGAGATGGGACACTCACTACCCCCTTCTCACCCAGTATAAGTAAGCTCTTTGTTATATTGAGCTTAAAATGTGTACCCCTCAAGCTCTCACATGTTAGCGCTTATTCCAACTTTACAGTGTTAAGTCATTCCACTCTTGACGTGTATAGACATGGAGCCATCTTGCTGGACAGCCACTAGGGGACCCTGAAGATCTTCTGACAAACAAATATAAAGCCAGAAAGATAGAGAAAGAAACTGTTTTATTAAGCAACCTCATTTTCTTTAAGTAAGGTGTGTGAATACGTGAGAATGTGTGTGTATGTGTGTGCGTATGTTTGGGGCGGGGTGCTCAGAGGGCTTCATAAATACCTTGGGACTGAAATCTAGATCCTGGTTGCAAATTGGCCACTAGAGGGCCACACTTTTTGAATTAGCTGCCACTATTTAAAAATTGGAAAAGTTGCACATACATACACAAAACAAAAATCTCTGGCTTCTTTAAAAATTTGGAAATATCCCCACCAGGGGCCCTCACCACCTGGACTGGGTGACTTTAAACTGAGCCATGTACCCTTTTCTGGATGTGGGCCCTGATCAAATCACTCATGTATTCTTCCCACCTGGCCACAGTAGGCAGGGAGAGAAAACCACATTTTAAAACCTAGCACTCTGAGCAGACCATGGAGATCTTGGGAATTCCAAGGGGAAACAACCCAGAATCACCACCCAAACTGGAAATGCCTTAAAGGGCTTCCATTAGGCCCCCTATTTTTCAAATTGATGAACCATTTAGATTCTCATCCATGCCTCTGGTGTAAATAGCAACCAGGATGGGGCCAGGTAGCTCTCATGAAGTAGATTCTGATGAGACCTGTCTGAGAGAGCAGCCCCTTTGTTAACAGAGGTTCATAACCTTTTATAGACCCTTTGATAAGCTGGTGGGAACCAGGGATTCTGAGGACAAAAACAACAACAAAAAATAAGACAAAAACCAAATCAATCAAACAAACAACACATAACCTTTACATACCACATGTGCACAGAATTCTAGGAAGTTTAAGGGTCGTTGTTCAGATTCTCAGATTAAGCCTTTAAAGAATAAAGGCTGGGTATTGAACTTACTTTCCTCCTGATTTAGAACTTTCACTAGTTTTAGTACTTGAAGATACTAACTCTGACCATTTCTCTAAGTTGGTTAATGTCATCTCTGACTCCTTCCTGTTTCTCACAGTTACCCTTAGCTGGTGACTTCTGTCATGTGATGTCCACTGTGTGTAGACATCTGCTGCTTATAACACCCCCCGTCCATTCCTTTTTCTTTTGGCATAGAGCCCCACTTTTGCTTTGAGGCATCATCCCTCTCACTACGTGAAGGTCTTGGTGGCACTGTCAATCAGAATGCCCTGACTTTCCTTGCTCAAGAGATGGGCACAAGCAACTGGACTCTCTCGCCATAGAATTTGCATCTTGAGCATTGAGCTGAGAAACAGAAAAGAATTGGTGGAAATTTATCCCAGACAGAGTCCCTTAATTCCTCTGACTTCAATCTCAAGCTCTGCCTGGTCCCTGTCTTTTTTAAGGTCTACTTCTTCAGTTTTTCCTTTGACTCTGTGAGCCACCTCTAAATCCCTTTGTTTTAGCTTAAGTTGTCCTGTTGCTTGATACCAAAGAACCTAACTGATGTGCCTTCTCTTAGGTTCAGCTTAATTCTACAAACATTTACTGTGCCTGGAATTTTGTACTTGCTCTAGGGATGTCCTAGTGGCCTGACTCCTATGAACTTCTGGGGCCTGGTAGAGGGACAAGAAAGAAGCAAGGCTGCCTGCCTGTTACTCACAAGTCAGACAGACCATGGCAGTGCGGACGCCCAAGTCTACCACGAAGGCCCAGTGGTTCGGCACCCGGGAAACAGCAAAGGGCACGATGATCTCTGCAGGGACATAGAACTGCAGGGGGTAGGTGAGGCAGATACCGCCCAAGTAGAGGAGCTTGACAGACTGGTACAACCTGTGGAAGGCAAAGGGGATCAGGAAAGATCCATGCACAGGCAACAGTAGCCGCTGGAGGACCCATGGAGGGATCGTGGGAGAGCTCTCAGGCTGCAGCATGAGGCAGAAATTGGCAATAGTCAAAACTACTTTCAATAACTCGTTAATCACCCAAAAATACAGCAATGTGTTAAGTGGCTACATATCTCTAGCCACTAGAAACTCACTCTATGAAGGGCATGAAGGTGCCAAGACCTACAGAGAAGATAGTGGGTTCATGTTTCCCATCTCAGCTCCTTCAGGGACATCTGTTACATGAGTGGTGAGGTGGGTGAAACTGCCTGCACTTTAGAAACAGCTCTCTGTTTTTCATAATTGAATTTGCATAAGGTCAGAAAGTGAGTGACGTGTATGTTGGAAAAATTACTAGATTGAGTTTCAAGAGACCTGGAATCCTAACTCAGCCTCTACCCCTAAGTATCTAGGTCACTTTATTTCCCCAGACTTTATTTGCCTCATCTGTAAAATGGGGATGTACTCTGTACCTACTAAAAGGCAGGGGCTGGATCTGATGGTCCCTGAAAGTCTATGATTATGAAATGCTAACCATGTGGGACTAATTTTAATCAAGAATAGAAAAAATAACACTGCTTTTTAGTGGGCATAAAGATTAATGATGTGTTACTCCAATGCTCAAAGAGCCTTTAACAGTATCTCATTGCCTATGAGAAAGAGTTCTAAACTCGAGCCTGGGATTCAAAGCCCGTCCTATTTCAGGTCCAGTGGTTCTAATGGTCTGGTATGGTTACAACGTTGAGAATGTTGTCCCTCCATCTCCACCCTCATGTGCTCGATGTTGTAACTATACTAGACAATTAGAACCATTGCCCAAGCACGCGATAAACCTCTACAATCAGTGTCTTTGCACGTGCTGTTCTCTCCCTGAAGAATGCCCTTTCCCTCCCTTTGCTATCTGTCCCATTCCTGTTCATTGTTCAAGTCTCAGAGGCTTTTGTGATGGCTCCCTACTCCCTGGTCGGAATTAATCCTCCTCCTTTTGAGTTCCCACAACACTAGTCCTCACCCTCGTTGCAGAGCCTCTCACATGGAACATGAGTTGAGGCTTGGGACTGTGGCCAAATCATGTCATTCCTTTCACCCGGTACTGGGTCTGCACGTGGTCGAGGGCTATGATAAGGCTAAAAGGAGATAATGCCTGGAAACCACTCAGCATGTGGGAAGCGCTCAATGAATACTTGCTACTTTTCTTTCTCCTCCTCTTCTTCTCAATGATGGGTGTGAATTACTCAGAATATTAAATCCAACTTATATTTTTTCCTAAATCTTTGTTATTTATATATTAGATCAAAAATGTGGATTTCTATTCTTTAGGGCCATCCACTTACAGTAGTAGCCGAAAATCAATTAGGGTCACACACAAGAGAAAAAAATGTATGTTGGTTTAGATTTTTTGTTTAAACAAAGAGGAATGACATGTATGGGAAATAATATGAACCAAAACTTAGTAAGTTAATTCTATGTGACAGTCACTGTGCTAAGCTCTTTACTTGGATTTACATTGATTATTTGACTACAACCCTATGAAGCAGGTACTGTTAGTACCCCATTTTACAGGCGAGGAAGCTGAGCTTTTGATAGGTTAAACAATATTCCCGAGGTCATGCGGTTAGCAAGCGGGCAACATGGACTTAGGTCCGGGTCTGGCTGAGTTCAGAAATCACACTCTTAAGCATTTTATAAAGGCTCAGCTAGAATGTATCTCCACTCAGCTGAGTTCTCTGTTACCCGCCATCCCTGTCAGTGACACGAATGATGTGAGAGAAGGAGTATTTCCTGGCCGGAGTAGTATGGGTCCACATGGACTTCCCTGGGGGCCTGGTAAAGTTCATAGCAATTATCCCCAAATCACATTTGTAGAATTTATAAAGCACCTTCATAACCGTTACCTCGCGTGATCCTTACACCAACTCCTGGCTCCAGGTGCACAGCTCTGAGCTGTGGCTCACCGCTTGAAACTTCCCACCTCTGCCTTTAAGGTCCAAGAAGCTCTCTGTTGTATTCACCCCGTGCACAGACACGGAGCACATTTCCAGCGAGGATGGTAACGTAAGAGCACAAAGTGGGGGCAGGACAAAACAGGGTGTGTGTGTGTGCCTGAGAATCTGAGCGCTTTTAGGAAGTCAAGATGGTGAGCAAACGGGAGAAGAAGCTGCTAGCTGCCCCACGGTGATATTCCACTCACCATCCTTTTCAGTGATTCCCATAACTTGCCTGTCTTACCGAGAAGCGGTAAGAATGTCAAGTGATTTGTGGTCCCCAGACTTGACTGTAATTATTATATGTTCTAATGGACATTGTCTAGATTAAGGGACTCAGCAACTATTTATCTCCTCAGTTAACAGGAGTCACCCTGTACCCACTCCCAGTCCACTAGGTTCAGGGAGTCCCCCCACCCCAGCAAGGCACATGATCCAGGCACAGCCAGTCAGCATATTTCATCTATGGTTGGTCCAGGAATGGACACATGACCCTAGCTGGGATGATCAGAATTAATCCCAAGGCCTTCAATGGACCTTCTGGAAAAGAGAAATTTTCTTGACACTGGGCTGATGAGAGAAAGGCCTGTGACTGAGGGGGTGTTAGCAGTCATCTGTCACAGTGTGCAGTAGGAAGAGAATAAAGTCTACACAGAAAAAAACAAACCTGAGAGACGGAGGGAGACTGAGTCCTGATGATACCACTTAATAGCTGGATCCAGCCATTCCTGAAGGTAGAGGTATACATACATTAATATTTCTCTTTTCTTTTTGTTTTTAAACTTAAATCCAGTTTGGATTGGAATTTAGTCATTTGGACATGGAAGAGACTCGACTGATATATCAGTTAAAGTTGAGAGGACACTTAGAAATCACTTAGTCTAATCCCATTGTTTGATAGATAGGGAAACTGGGGTAGAGAGAGGACAAATAGCTTGCCCAGAACACGGGAGGACTAATGGCCATGGTGCACAAGCATCCAGGTCTCTTCCTTTATCCAGCCCACCTTTTTCCATGGTGCAGTTTCCTGGCGGGCCTCTCCTCTCCATGCTGAAGACTCGATCCTCACTCACGGCCTTGCTCCTCTCCTCTGATAAAGGAAGCTAAGTCATCCCTACCCTGCACATCATCCTAGAGCCCAGTGACCATAAGAACTTTTGGTTCCAAGGCCTGAACTCACTTACCAGCAGTTGGGGAGGTTGAGGGTAATGCTCGCCTGGGTGGTGGCCCCAAACTTGAGGTAGCCCAAGGCCCCAAGACTTATGTACAGGATGATGATCATGAACATCCCCCCATATAGGACAAGTGGAAACAGGGCACGGTCCTGCATCTTGTTTTCCAGAGGCAAAACCTACAAACAGAGGGGTCACAAGCAATTACACAGTGCTTCCTATGTATGTAAAGACCCCATTTACCCACTGTTTGTTATTCTAAATTCATACATCTCAGTCATCAGAAAGCTCAAGAGAAAAAAACCCCAAAAAACTCCAAGACATGGTACTAGCATTGGATCTAACTGGTGTAAGGAACTACTGAATTATAACATCAGTCATTAAAAAGACCTTAAAAGTCTTCTAGCCCAACCATCCACACTTGAGCATCCTCTTCCACTCTCAGGAAAGGCTCTGCCTCTGAGTAGCTTTGTGGCCCATGGATGATCATCTGATATTAATATTGTTACAGAAAATCACAACTAGAATGTGTAAGCTGGTGTCTTTGCAGGAGTTGTGCTTCCATGCTCTTCCCACCAGGGGGAGCGCCATCTCAACTTCAGGTAGAAGGTGACAGTCCAGCAGTAACAGGTGGGTGGGCTGCGATGTAATTTTGGATTCCTTTTGCTTGGGGGGTGGAGAGGAGAGTAGCTTATATAGCAGAGCATATGACAGCTCCTGAACAAAGAATGGAAAAGAAATAGAGATTGCACTGGCACCAGCACTGAAGAAACCTCAGTTCCCTCATTTGTGGTATGAGTTAGTTCTTTAGAAAAATCTCTACTTGCTTATCCTTAATTCCAGCCCTAGCTGTCTATGATCTGTGATTCTGTGCTCCAGAGTGGTAATGTGGGAGCATGAGCTCAGAATAACAAAATCCTGTCAAAGGAGAACTAAAAGGGGAAGACCAGAGAAGAATCTGAGAGGGGAAACGCACTGGTCTAGGGACTAGAAGGTGAGGCTTTAAGCCCTGGCTTTGAAATTTAACAACCATGTGCTCTTAGACAGCCACAGCACTTTTAGCCCTCAGTTTCATTATCTGCGCATGGATGTGAGTACCACTTCAGCTGGGGATAAATTTCTGGTCTGCTTCTTTATTTAGCTTTTTATTTTGAAATATTTTAGACTTATAGAAAAGTTGCAAGAGTAGTACAGAGAATTCCCATATACTTTTCACCAGTTCCTCAAATATTAGCATGTTTACTTTATCATATTCTTCTTCTCTCTCTGTTTGTGTGTATATATTTATATCCCTGTACATTATATGTGGGGAGGTATATTTTTTTGAGCTATGTAAGAATAATTGATTTGTTTTAAAGATTGTATTTTTTTGTGATTTCACTCAAAGCGTTCAAAAGGTAAGAAATATTTGAAAACCATTGGTAAACTCTAATGGTTTTTTAGTGTTGACTTTTTAAGTAATTTTTCTCATGCTGGATTAAAATAGCTCTAGCACCCATATGTACTGATTAAGGGCATACCAAATTAAATAGTAAATAGTAATTTAAAATTTTTAATTTTAATAGTGCTTAAGTACTTTGACTTCTTGTCATGGATTTGTCACCCAGAGGTTTTCAGTTCTTCCATTTTACAGATGGATCAAATGAGGCACACTTAAAAGAGATTTGCCCAACATCCCACAGCTTTCTATTGGATTTTTTTTTCTAGCACATTAGCATTCTTTTACATATACTCGGTAAGGACTGGTGAAGCAAAACGATAATCATCGTGATCTACTTTGTGCCTGGCAATGTGCTAATCTTTTGGCCTACCTTATCTTACTGAGTCCTTACAACATCCTTGCTTTGTAGGTATTACAATCTCCATTTTACAGGTGAGAAAACCGAACCTCAGAGAGACTTTTTAAAAATAGCTTGTCCAAGATCACACAGGTTGAAAGGACAAAAGAAACAGTTTTCAAACCCATGTGTGTTGGGCCCCAAAGCTAGTGCTCTTCATCTAGCTTGTACAGCTTCCTCCCTCTGTGTCTGGGTGGGGGGCACGCTCCCATCTCAAACCTTACCACACCAATGCCTTCGAAGGCAAAGACCGCAGTCCCGAAGAAAAGGGGGTAGGTCTTCCAGTTTGCCACCAGAGGCAGGCTGCTGGGGTCTGGGATTTCCTGATAGAGAAACCCAGGAAAAAGGGTCATGGTTACCATAAAACTAGACTTGAGAAAATACAACAGAAATAAAGCAAATGGACAAACAGCCAGCCAGCAGATCTCCGACCGTGTGCTCAACTTTCTGCCAACTTTCACCATTTGGTGGACAGACTTTCTTTAAGAGGACAGAGACAGCAGGAGACCCCCAGACTCAGGGAGGAACTGAGAATGAGGGGGGTTGAGCTGTAGTGCTGAGATCACCAAGTGTACTTCAGGACCTCAGTTTCTCCATGTGTAAAGTACGTGGGAATTGGGGCTGGGACAGAAGTTGGTCTTCTTCCCTCTGCCACGCTCTGGAGCCGATTCCTGGGGTCGGTAAGAGGCTCAGGGTGCTGGATGGCCAGCGGTGCTTAGGACAAGAGAGGCAAGGTCCTTAGACATCCTCTGATCTGATGCCTTTGACACACGGGAGCCTGAAGCCCAGAAAGATCCTCATATCCTCATAATGAGGCTCCTCATCTAATAAGATATTATAAAGCAGTAATATTTCCTAGGTTCTTCCGACGGGCCATGCACTGCGCTAAGTGCTTTAAATGCACCGTTTAATTTTCACCACAGCCCACAAAGTAGGGATCATTGTCGTCATTCTAAGGGTAAGGAAATTGCCGTGCACGGTCACTCTAGCTTTAGCTTCTCCTTCTGTAAAGTGAGGAAGTTGAACTATCAAAAAAACTGCAAGTCTGAAACTTTTGTGTGCCACTTACATTATTTTTCTCATGAAGTTAGTATTTTAAAATTAAATTGATTTTTAAAAAGAAGCATTATAATACAATTCTCAGTTGCCATGAATCGAAGAGGACATATTAATATAAGTACATAATTAAGAAAATAAACAAGCATCATCCATCTCCTCCCTACATTCATTACACATAGCACCCAAGGCATGGAAACACACCTTGAAAAACCACTGAATTAATTAAATGACTTCTAAGTCCAGTGCTATCTCTGACTCTGTCAGAACACAGAATCCTGGAATCTGAGGAGGGCTGACAGCCGGAGAACAATGCTCTTAAAGAGACACCTGCCACGAAAAGGAACGCCACTAAAAATCCACTAGCCAACAGGAAGACCTCCGGGACATTTCAGCAACTGGTCTCTGGGAGTCTCTGGAGGTTCTTTTCTCTGTCTGGGAATAGGAAGAAACCCCCCCAGCCAGGGGAGTGGTGGGTGGATGACCCTTTCTGGGGGTGAAAGGCAGGAAGGTATATTTTAGTTGTTGCTCAGGCAGGAAGGTCCTCAGGAGGTGGAGACTATCTGTGGAGTTTGCATCTAGCCTCTGTGTCCTTACCTTGCTTTTGGCTATTAAAAAGAAGAAACAGTGACAACTAAAAATGTCTCCAAAAATTGCCAAATGTCTCTTGGGGGGCAAAATCATTCCCAGTTGAGAACCACTGGTCCAGAGTCTATACTTGTACCCACTAAACTAATTCTGCTGCCTCCCTAAGAACTACTGGGTTCTTACCAGTAGTTTTACATCAGAACAGCCTAACAAAGGAGCAGTTACTAGCCCTGGTTTAAAAGCAAGGCTCATGCAGGCTCATGTGCCTTGTGAGTCGCAAAGCTAGGAATCACATTAACATCTCAAGCTCTCCTTTATTGACTCCCACCCATCATAGGTGTCAGGGAAGTTTTTAGCAAAGCTGAAGGCTAGGGATGGACTCTGCCCAATCTTTACTCCTGATTTCTTTTAATTTCTTCAAGGCTTTGTCATGGATGTCTACAGGATTACCTGCTGGGAAACCCTCTCCCACATTCCTGCAGCGACCTGACGCCCTCTGTATCAGGTGTGGTTTCCACCGGTGTTCCCCTAACTGTAGTTGACTGGTTCAGGGGTAGCACCCGATCCACACCGAACCAATAAATTCCTTTCCTGGATTCTTTGGGACCTGAAAGAACACTAGATTAGTCTCCTTCTGGTGGCTGAAATGGTGAAATGTAAGACCCAGAAGCTGTGGACAGAGCTGGCTCACACTGAGAGAGGAATGAAGCCAATATACAGAGCCCAACTGAGCAGAGGCTCCGGAGGCCCTGAGGGTCTGACCCCTGGCTTGCGGTCACTTCCAAAGCCTGAATGCCTTAGCATCCTTGTAGCGTGGCTGTTCCAGGACACTTCCCAGAATCTTTGTAATACAGTCTCCTTTTTTCCTCCAGTTACTTCAGTTGAGTTGAACAAGTGTCCTCCTTGTTACAGGTTTTCCCCTGGTAACAAAATACCTGCTTGTTGAAAAAAACCAAACCCAAACCAAACTTTTTTAACATAAGTAATCTCCTAAAAATCTGATGATCTGTGCAAAAGAGCTGATAACCAAGTTCCTATTGTTTTAAATGGGAAAAATTATGTCACATGACACATTAACCCCCAATACTCAACCAATACTTAAAATGTAACTAAAACTCAGTAACACGCCTATGTATAAGCAAAAAACTATGATATTAGTCTATAAATACTTAAAATGAATGCAGTTGTTACAAGAAATTGTTTTGTCTCCAGTTAACATCCTCTTTGTGGACACTTGTTCACTTTCTAAACTGTCTGTGTGAGTTCTAACATTTGACTGTATCTGGATCGTAAGACAATGTCAGAAACTTCTCAAGACATTTCCCATAAGTTGTTTTGTTAAACAGGTTGTATTGCATTATAAATGTAAATGTTTCCTATATAAATAACAATGGAAAGGCAGCGAGAGAGATATATTCATTCTATGAAGTTGGGGTGTTAAAAAAAATAAAGAGGCATTCTATTAGGAAAACAGTGGAAGAAATTTTCTGTGTGCCAAACCCGTATGTACATCAAACAATACAGACATATATAAGAAAATACATCTCAACCTGAAATCTGAAATTGTGCTTTCTACAGGAAATCATCTTTGACAGTCCAGAGGATATGTTTCCAGTCTTTTGCTCTACACGCACACACAAACCCACCCCTATCAAGGCGAAGGCATGGGGTGGGGAACCTGCCTGGAGGAGGTGCTGGAAAATGAGGACGAGGCTTCCCAGCATGAGGACATTGGCCAGCGCCGAGAAGGCGGACAGGGCACGGAGGTTCCGGACGCACACCAGCGGCACCAGGAAGGGCAGTGCCGACACCGCGTAGATGCGGACATCCACAGTGGGCGTAGGGGTCACAACCCCTCTGCCCTGGCAGTCGGCAGTGGTCCCGTTGACTGTTTCAATCACCTAAGGATAAGAAAGGCTAATGTGAACCTCAGCTGTGACCTGCCAGTCCCCACCCTCATGCCCTCCAGCTGTTCCTGCTAATCTTCCACCCTTGAAAGGTTCCTCTCTCTGCAGAACACTTTCCTTCTCTCCCAACCTTCCCTTATTAGTGACTGCTCGGCCTCCAGAGACAACATCCCCTCCAAACTCCATCAGGCCCCACTTTCAGAGCACCCAGTCCATTTCCTCAATAGGGTTGATCAGTTTGTAATTTTATACTAGAATGATTATTGCTAAATGTTTATCTTCCCCACTAGAATGTAAGTGTACTGAGGGCAGGAACCGTATCCAGTTTGTTCAGTCTGTACTGCCAGCACTGTGAACACTTCATGGTAGATATTCAATATGTGTTCCTTGAATGAATAAATGTGGTAACTGAAGGAGAGCATTTAGTGAAATTCTGAACTGAGACAGAGAGATGACTTAGACACTTCCTTTTTTTTTTTCCAAATAAGGATTTTGTTTTATGACGACAGAAAATATTTATGGTCAAAAATATAAAGATGCAAAGAGAAAATATAAAGAGAACAAAATTATCTTTGGAGACTCTGTTTACAGTATTGTTTATAGTAGGAATAAGATAAAATAACATAGAAATAACCCAAATGTTTGGGCATAAGGATGTGGTGAACAAGTTATGTTTGGTGAGTCCATGATATATCATTAAGTATGAAAAAAAAGCAAAGAGTATATCGATGTCACAGTTTGAAAAAATGATAATTAAAAATGCGTGTTTGAATATTTGTGAAAAAACCCTGACACACTATTCACAAAACTTTTAATGTGTGTTTTTGCAGGAGGAGAGATTTATTGGGACCCTTTCTATTTTATAATCTCTATTCTATTGTTTGGTTTTGTTTAAGAAAGAGCTGTGTTGTTTTTGTGTTCCGAGGGGGAAAAACCAACCCATAAAGACTTAAAAATGAAGATAAAAGATGCACCTGTAGATTCCTTTCAGAGAGGTCACTACTGCTAATATTTCAGAGTAGATATTATATATTCATACATATGTATATATACATATGCAAACATAATATATTTATAAAAATGAGACCTAAGTGAACACAGTGCTTTGTAGCCTGCCTTCTTATGGGCTATATTGCTTGGATTTCTTCCAGCACTAGGGTCTGCAGACCTATTTGCTGAAAATACACACCTAACAAATACTTATCAAGTAATCACTTTGTTTTAAGAGTTCTGAAGGAACTTGTCTAGCCTCTGTGAGCTCACAGGCTAGGTATAAAGAAGAGATGTGGACACATAACTATTATATATTCAAGAGAAACTATACATATAATAAAACAGTAGGCTTGAATTGAGAAGGGAAAAATAAGGTGGTGATTCTGCTGTGTGGATCACAGAATGACACCCAGGAGAGGTGGCAGTTAGGATGGGTGCCATTTGGATACGCAGAGATGAGAGAGTGGAGGGGGAGGATATTATACGTAGGAAGAACAGCATGAGTAAATGTTCAGAATTGGGAAAGGTGGGATATATTTGGGAACGGTAGATAGCTCAGACATGTTGGAACATAGGACATATATAAAGGGAAGTGGCAGATCAGGCTGGAGGGGAGGTGGGGACAAGATCACCCAAGCTCTTGTGAGGCAGACTAAGGTGTTTGGAATATATCCTTTCCAATAGGTAGATAGTGAAGATTTTCAAGTTGAAAAGTGTGCTCGGTTTTATTGGTTTTAATCTGTTGATGCTTAGAGATAAGGACCTGGAGGGCCCAAAGCAAAGGCTAAATTGTTCAGGCTTTCAAAATCTTGGTTGATTTGGATGGAGCTGCTCAAAGTTCAAGCTGGGCTATCTCTTACCATCTTGTATTTCTGCTTGAGTGCTTCGACCTACCTGTTTCAAGTTATCTGCCAGAAACATAAGGAACACACAGCAGAAGCCCAGCTGGTCCACAATCAGGAAGAAGAACACAATGTACCTGGGCATTGGGAGAAGATTATTTGTCATAAAAGGAAGGAAGGCAAAGAGAATATGGGGCCACCCAACTTGCTGGTGTTATCAGCCCCTGCCTCACCTCTCCTGGCTGGCACCTTTGCTTCCCACAGCCACAGGTAGGAAGAATTGCTACAGCCTCAGACCTCCTCCAGCTCCAGAAGGGACAGGGACACCCTGGCAGGCTCATTACACTTATGTTCAGGTATGTTTTCAGCAGCGCCTTCGTGCCCAGTTATGGAATCACGAGGGCCTGCCTTGACCTCCCTATCCTATCACCTGCTGCCCAGTCTCATCTGCTTGGAGAAGGAGGGCTCTGTCCTAAATTCCAGCTGACTTGGCTTAGACACTGAACACCCTGCCTGGTCTTGGCCAACCCTTCCCCCACACACTGAAGCTACTTGCCCCTCCAGTCCATGCTCCACACAGCAGCTAGACTGGTCTTTTAAAGACTATTGATTACACTATTGATTATGTCCTTCCTCTGCTTGCAACCCTTCTGGGGCTTCCCTCTGCTCGTGGAATAACATTCTGATGTGTTAACTTGCCTGCAGTTGTTGCCTGATTTGGCTCCTGCCTCCCTTCCCATTCTTCCCTTCCCCCTGTCCTCCTCCCTACTCTGCATGCTTTGCCAGTTCCTGGAGTCCTCTGAGCTCTCCCCACCTCCCAGTCTTTCGCTGACACCTTTCCCTAGGATGCTCTTCTCAACCCTCTTCAAATGGCTGGCTCTCCACTTAGCCTTCAACCCTCAGCTTCAACTTCACCTCCTCAGACAGGGTTTCTCCAACCTTCCGTAGCTCTTATCCTAATTCATAATTATACATTTGCTTCTTTTCTTATTTCCTGTCTCTACCATGAGGTTTTAAAACTCTATGGATGTAGGGATCATGTCTATTCCATTCACCTCTATCTCCCTAGCACCTAGCATGATGTCTGGTCCATAGCGGGTACTCCATCAATATTAGTTTAATGAGGGGATGAATGAATTAATGAGTGAATGGGACCCTGGTTCTCTGTGAATGGAATGATCTTCTAGAAAGTACACATAGTCTATCTGACTTTGAGCTACCACGTGCTGCCTGGCATCCCAGGATGTTCAGGTTCAAGAGCCACCCCAGACTGCCCAGGAACCCTCTTAGCCTGACCCCCTTTTTGCTTGCATGCACCTTCTAGCTTCTGTGCCTCGCCACTGCAGCCTCGAGACCTGAATGGTCTCCACCACCCAAGCCTTGCACCTGGGGCCCGGCTTGCCTTGGACCTAGGCTCTTCCTGTTTTGACAGATCACAAGTAACAGAGCCAATACAAGTGAAGAAAGATGTTCACTGAGCAGCCCAAGTCACTGTTAGAACAAAACATGGTGTCAAAATGTATTTCTTATAAATGAAGCTGGTAAATGTGCTGCCAAAGCTGGATCTTTGCTCAATTGAGAATGATTTACTATTTACTGCAAGAGCAGGATCAAATAGTCTTATCATCCAGGCCGTTGCCTCCCGGTGACTAAAGACTAGTGGCAGTGAGGTGAGGGGGAGAGAGAAAAGCTGGTGAAGAAAACGAAACAGCTCTGCTGTCAAAATGTACCCTGACTGCTGAGAAAGGTGACGAGGAACTTTAGCTACCGGGGTTGGTTCATCTACACTCAGGGCAATCCAGCCCCAGCTGACCAGGAGTTGACCACATTCATATAACACCTTTGCTCATAGTTGTGGTTTTTAGCCCTGTCACGATTCACTCTGTACCTTTGGGTCAGTTGCTCCCTGTCTTTAAGGCTCAATTTTCCCATCTGTACTTGTAGGGGGTTGGATTCCAGAAGCCTCTGGCTCCGTCCCTAGAGGAATCCATCTAGACCCACGTGCAAGTCTTCTGCCCCATTCCAGGCCAGGAGAGGGCAAGGTACCTGCCCCAGCGCGCGTGGTCTCGGAGCCGGGCGCAGGGGCTGGCCTCCAGCGCATGCATTATGGTGTCCCCGTAGTCCGTGAAGGGCTTGCTGAGCCTGCAGGAGAGAGCACAGGACACTGGACATTGCTGGGTTCAGAAGTATGTTCCGGTGAGAGAGCAAGACAGGACCGCCGCAGTACGAGGCTGAATGGAAGGATGTGTGCTAGGAGCCCTGGCAGAAGCGATAGATGCTAACAGATGCAGGGGCCCGCTGTGCTTCTATCAGTTCCCTGAAGGGCTCCAAAAATCATTGACCAACTCCGAACAAATACGGAGTGAGTGGCCACTGAGCGCCGGGGCTGTACCAGGCACGATGGTCCCTACCAGTGAAGGAGATAGGCCAGGCCCTGCCTTCCCGGTGCCATCGGTGCCACCGGTCAAGTGGATTAACGAGCCCCATGTACTCACTGAACGCATGGGGACACTTAGGCCCACGGGGGCAGAGCACCTGTCCAAAGTCACACAGTGAGCTGGGGGGCAGAGCCAAGACCTGACCTCAGGTCTTCTGACTCCCACAACAGTGATTCTCCTATGACACCTCACTGCTTCCCTGATGTCACACAAATTGCTGGTCTTCATGCTAATAGTCAAAATTATCACGCACGCTACCCCTTGGTGCAATGATTTTTAGCAGGTGTGCAGGGGCTTATACTCTTAAGGATGCATCAGAATTTCAAGGCAATGAGAAGGAATGTGAATCTTCCCCCTCCATGTAATTAAAAAATATAGCAGCAGTAATGCCTATTATAAAAAGGTCAAATGGTGCAGCAGTATAAAAAAAGAATGTCCCTATGCCTGTCCTCCCCTGCCTCATCCCAGTCTAATTCTCCTCCCCACCTCTTTCTCCAGAAGTGACACTTTTAACAGTATGGAGTGGTTAAGCCCAGATCTTTTAAAAATATACTTATTATAAACAATAAATGTAAACAGATTTTACAGAGTTTTTAAAATCCTATAGAGTTTTAAAAAGCATACCCAATATTATTTTTAAAATGGTGTAGAAAGTGAAAAAAGGACACTGCTTTTGTGATGGAAAAACTGGGTTTTCCATCCCACTCTTGGCTGGTGAGGTGTGCTCAAGGGGCTTGCCCTGGTAGGTATATAAAGACAGATAGTAGGAGACTGGGCAAAACATGCTGATGAAAGTAAAGCAAAGAAAGTACTGTTTGCAAGGGACTTGGAGGCTCTCACCTGCTGCAGAAGTGGCGGGCACACTTCACCAGGAGCCCCATGCAGTGCACGGTCAAGAGGCCTATCACCAACAGGCTGACAGGACCCAGCTGGAGACAGAGGTGTGAACAGAAGGAAGAGAGTTGAGTAGCCATGTTAGCATGAAAATCATGGGACAAAAATGGATTTGTTAAGAGAATGAGAAGACAAGCCATAGGCTGAAAGGAAATATTTGCAAAAGATGTATCTAATAAAGGACTGTTACCCTCTTAAAAGTCAACAATAAGAAAACAATCTGATTTTAAAATGAACAAAAGACCTGAACAGATACGTCCCCAAAGAAGATGGCAAATAAGCATATGAAAAGATGCTCTACATCATATATCATTAGAGAATTGCAAGTTAAAACTACAATGAGGCTGGGCACAGTGGCTGCTTCTGTAATTCCAGCACTTTGGGAGGCCAAAGTGGGAGGATCACTTGAGGCCAGGTGTTCAAGACCTGCCTGGGCAACGTAGTGAGACTTGTCTCTACAAAAAATTAAAATTAGCTGGGCATGTTGGCACATGCCTGTAGTCCTAGCTATTCGGGAGGAGGCTAAGGCAGGAAGATTGCTTGAGCCCAGGAGTTCACAGTGAGCTGTAATAACATAACTGCAGTCCAACCTGGGGAACAGAGTAAGACCCTGTCTCTTAAAATTAAAAAAAAAAAAATCCAAAACTACAATGAGCTACCACTGCACACCTATTAGAATAGCCAAAATCCGAAACACTGACAAACTGACAACACCAAACTCTGGAGAGGATGTGGAGTCATAGAAGCTCTCATTCACTGCTGGTCTGAATGCAAAATGGTACAGCCACCTTGGGAGACAGTTTGGTGGTTTCTTATGAAATGAAATATACTCTTACTATATGATCCAGAAATTGCATTCCTTAGCATTTACCCAAAGGAGTTAAAACTTACACCCACACACTGTTTATAGCAGCTTTATTCATAATTGCCCAAACTTGGGAGCAATCAAGATGTTGTTCAGTAGGTCAATGAATAAATAAACACAGTACATCTAGACAATGGAATATTATTCAGAGATAAAAAGAAATGAGCTATCAAGCTGTGAAAAGACTCGGAGAAAACTTAACTACATATTACTAAGTGAAAGAAGCCAACCTGAAAAGGTGACATATTGTATGATTCTACCTATATGATATTCTAGAAAAAGCATAACTCTGGAGTTAATAAAAGATCAGTGGTTGCCAGAGGTTGAGGGAGAGGGAGGGATGAATAGACAGAGCACAGAGGATTTTTAGGGCAGTGAAACTACTCTGAAGGATACTCTAATGGTAGATACATGTCATTATACATTTGTCTAAACCCATAGAATGTACAACATGAAGAGTGAACCCTAATGTAGGCTGTGGACTTTGGGTGATGATGGGTAGGTACATCAACTGTAACAAATGTACCACTCTGGTGCTAGATGTTGATAGTGGAGGGGGAGCTGGAGGCTCAATTTTGCCGTGAGCCTAAAACTGCTTTAAAAAATAAAGTCTATTAAAAAAAAGCAAACCAAACAAAAACCCTGAATATTTCAGAAATATACACAAGGGGATTAAGAACTCTGCCATTTGATATTAATATTGGTACAAGTGTGTAAGTGGTCCCACATGGACAGGCACAGGCGGGAAGACACCATGGAGAGTAGCCAGGGCTGCCCAATCCACCCTCCCTCCCTCCCGCTCTGCAGAAAGAGCCTGTCCTGGCGGCGGGGGAGAGGGGGGGAGTGGAGGACATAACAATAAAAGTACACTATGTTGGACAGGGGGTGGGTCTGGACACGGAGACACTCCCAAGTCACCTCTAATAACACAGAGAACAATGACAGAGTCTCGAGTGTGCAGCAAGCTTGGCGGGGCTGTGTGTGGAGGTTTCAGTGACACTGGAGGAAGAAAGGCAGAGAACAGGTTTTAGGGGCAAAACCGATCCCCAGAGATAAGAAGGCATTTAAGGGCAGACAATATGGACTTCCAAGTCGAAAGGGAAGGAAAAGGGTTGCCACTCCACAGCAGTGTCCAGAGAAATTTATGACCTTTTCTTCTTTTTTTAGTCACAGACTCCTTTTTCATGAAATAAATTGATCCTCTTAGAAAGAGAACAGATATTAATCACTAAACTTTGTCTACAATTTCATGAGGCCTATGGAATCCTAAGACCCATCTGTAATCCCCTGGCCTGGGGAACAAATGAGATGAAAAGAGTCATTAATAAATAATAATAATAATAACAGTAGTAGCAGAAACCATTCAAGTCTCAAGTACTCTAAAGTTTACAAAAATAACTTTACATATATTATTTAATTTAATCTTTCTCATAAGTAAGCTGTCAATTCCCATTTTACAGGTGAGAAAACTAAGGCTCAAAAGAGCCAGGGGAGGGAGTAACTGCAAATGGGCAGAAGGTTTCTTTTTGGGGCAATGTAATATTTTCTAAAATTAGATTGTAGAGATGGTTGCACGACTTTGTAAATTTACGGAAAATTTGCTGAATCGTACACTTAAAATAAAGAAATTTTGTGGTATGTAAAGGATACGTCAATAAAGCTGTTAAAAAATAAACATCAACAAAAAAGGGCCCAGGCTCACGTTAGCTCACACGGTTTACAAGCAGCAGGGCAGAAGTCAGACTTTCTGTCTCCAAGGTGTGCAGCAGAGTCAACCTGTAAAGGTGACTCCTGAGAGAGAGATCTTCGCAAGCACACTTGATGTCACACCATGTCCCCTGTCACTTGAGTGAGGTGTACTTTTAGGCAAGTGTAAGAGCACCAAAGACATCACCACCCCACATGCCCCCAATCAGGACCACTCCTAGTCCCTCTTACTTACCAAGATGCCTGTGTTCTTCATGGCCAGGGGCAGCCCCAGGAGCCCCGTGCCGATGTTGCCTTTCACTATGTGGATCAGGGTTTGCAGCCACCTGAGGCAGGGGAGAAGGGAGGCATGAGAGAGGTCACTGCTGACCTTGGCCCCAGAGCCAACCGCTTGGGGTAGAGCTGGCAGAAAGCGTGCCTGCAAATGCCTGGCGTAAAGAGGTACTGTGTGCATGTAGGGTCACCAGTGGATGGATGGACAGATGGATGGATGGATGGGGTAAGTGACCAAGGAAAAACAAAACCCAATGTGCCCTGAGTCTATATTTGCAAAAAAAGGAGGCAGTTGATAGCTTCCCTCTGCTCTGTAGAACACAGGCCATACTTGGACTATTGGGCTTGGTTATTTTTTAAAAATATGTAGTTCATTAAAATAAGTAGTATATATTCATGGTAAAAATACAAATATTACAAAAGTTTATAGAATGAAAAGTAAATCTTCCCATCTATGATTCCTGGACTCCCAATACCCTTTTCTAGAAGCAATCACTGTCAAGAGTTTCTCATTTATCCTTCCAAAGCTTCTCTCTCTCTCTCTCTCTCAATATGTACATAAATAGATATGCTTGTACATATATCTGTATATAAGTACATACACACTTTTACATTATTAAACTCACTTCTACCTTTATTTTTTTAAAAAGAGAGATTTGTGCCTATCAGTGCGTAATAGATGTGGCTCGTTCTTCAATCTGTTTAACAACTGCATAGTATTTTGTTGGCTGTATCATGGCTTATTTACCCAGCTCTCTATTGGTGAGTAGTTTGGTTTTTTCCCAGTCTTTTGCCACTCCAAACCAAGCTGAAATAAATAATTGTACACATCTAATTTCATACATATATGAGAGCTTGCCTGTTGGATATACTCCCAGAAGTGGAGGTAGTGAATCAAGGGTGTATGATTTAAAATTTTGGTAGACATTGGCAAATTACCCCCCAAGGAGCTGTACCCATTTGTTTCCCACCAGCAGAAGATGAGAGGGACTATTTGCACCTCTCCTGGCAACCATGTCATGTCACACTTTTTGTCCTGGGTCAACCTGTGAAGAGTTGTAGCGCCTTGTGGGTTTTGTTTGCATCCCTGGGCTTGGTTCCTAATTCCTCACTTTATTAAGGATCTTGTCAGACTGAAATCTGTCCAGAGGTGAGAGCTAAGTGGCCAAAGGCCAGGAAACTATGTCTTAGGAGTACAACCTGAAAGGACTTAGTGGAAACTAGGATAGCCATACTCACACCCTGCCCCTCTCAGAAGGCCTGTCATGGGGATGAGGGAGAAGACAGCACCATGCGTCCAAGCGTGGAGAAGGCCAACTGTCAGATACCACAGTGCAGCAACTTTCACCCTACTCTAAGAAGCACTCAGATCTTTCCAACATCAGATGAGCTCCCCGCCACCAGAGGTATTCAACAGAGACAGGTATGCAGGATAGGGTTGATGACAATCAGGATCTATTCCCACATCCTTTTGGTGTGCCTTCCTCAACTGTAGAGGCAGGAAAGAGAACAGTTATGTCTCCTAGACTCCTTGAGGCTACAGTTCTAGGTAGAAAATAGGAAGGTCAAAATGGAGTGGAATCCATCTCCCTGCTGTGTTAGCTGTTTCCTGCTGGCAGGAGAGGTTTCTGTAGAGTGACCCGGGCTCTAGCTTCCAGGGTGTCCAGAGGCAGCTGCTGCAACAGCAGCAGCAAAGGCCAATTCCTGGGACACAGCTGCAGGCAGCCTTACATTCCTGACCTCGGTCCTCTGGGGTCTCCTGCTTCCGCCTTCCTGATTGTAGAGGAGGTGGTAGCTCCCCTGGCAGACTGCTTCAGAGATGTGTTTCTGGGAAGCTCCTCCTCCAAACTTTTTAATGGCCATGTAAGCCCCTAATTCCCATTGTTAAATATATTTCTAGCATTTTTCTGCTTAAAATACTATGTTTCTTACTCTAACTCCTGACTGATAGGAGGTAAGGGTGTACAGGACAAGATGACCTCCACGGTGTCATACTACTTGCAGTTTCTGACCTCATGATATTGTCCCACAGCAGAAAAGCAGTCTTCAAAAACCAGGTGTTTTTACTGAGGGAGAAGAGGTGATGTTGGCAGGAGCAAGGGGTTGCCCAGCTCCCAGCTCACTCCTGGCCGCTTCCAGGCCAAGCAGAAGTGAGTGTAATGTGTCAAAGTGGCTCTTTTAGATCCATTGTTCTTTCTTAAAGAAAGAACACCTGGTTCTTTGTACACAGTAAAAACACGTGGTTTCTGATGACTGCTTTTTCTGCTGTGGGACAACAACAATGGATGTTATTCTCATCATTTTACCTATTATTTTAAAAAGTTCTGGCTCAGAGATGGGGAGAGCTTGCCCAAGGTCACATAGCTAATATGGGAGTAGCAAAGCTGGGACTGGAATCTGAGTGTGTTTTTCTGTGGTCTAAGCCACATGCTATCCTGCAATCTCAGAGGCCATTTACTTCAACATTCTCTCTCCTCCTATAAAATGCCTGACTTTTTTCTACTACAGCCAATGTTTGAACACTTACTAGAAACAAACCTCAAACAGGCTGGCCTGTTAAACCTTCAAGGACAGATGATAGTTTATCTTTCAAAAGACCGTTGGCAATGACATAGCCTTCTTTAGAAATCCCTTCTAAGATTCAAGCATACACATTCTCAAAAAATTTTTCTCTTATGTGTGATTTAAGAGGATGATAAACAGGATCCCTCTTGTGTTCATTCATTCGTTTTGCAACCCTTTAACTGAGCCCTTTGTGCTCAGGCTCTGTGTTAGGCTTGGGAGGATACAGAGGTAAATAAGGCCTGGTCATTGCCCTCACAATGCTCACCATCTGGGCAGCTAGTCTGATCCATACTAGAATGAACTAATCTTTTACTAAACAGTTACTATGTGCCAGGCACTGTCTGAGATGGATACTATCATCACTATCGTTCTGCTGACTAAGGCTTGACCTGTCTTCTTCAGTGGAGGCAGACAATGCTTAATGGGTGTCTTCACTGGCAACAACACATCCCCAAGGACCAGTCTTTGCCACCTCTAACACAAAGCCTTTCCCATTTTCAGCGTCTGGAAATAACTCCTTCCTTTTCTGAACCCTTGTAGAACACTGACTTTATTCTGTCTGGAATTCCAGTTGTATGTGTACAACATACCTTTCTTCCTAGGCTGTCAGATCCTTAGCTACAGGGCCCTGAATGGTATATTGTATTCATTTCTGTAGCTCCATAGTTCCCAGATGCTCAATAATGTTGAATGAACGGATATCTAAAGAGTTACGCTTAGGATTCAAAGCATCATCTTCAAGGAACATTATCTTTACCACTAACACAACTTCTCTACACCTCTTTTTGCCCATCTGTCAAGAACAGAGAAGAGCCCATATTTAGCACTTTGGGTTATTAGAAAGAAGGAAAAAAAATTCCCACAGAAGTTTCCAAGTACAAGCTCTCAGGCCCAGAAGCTTCTGTAGGTGGGGAAAGGACACTTACGAGATCCCACTGGCTGCCTCCTGGCAGCAGGAGCCTAGGGTGGAGGAGTTGCTGCACCCTCCCTGGGGGCTGGTAGGGTATTCTTTGGGCTGCACCGTCCAGGGTCTGTCTGCTGATGGAGGCACTCCCAGGCCCAGGCGGGTGGACACCTCGCTTTTCAGCTCCAAGCATTGGGTTTGTGAGTGGTTGTGAGCAGCCATGGCTTTGGCAGAGGCTGTGAGCAAGAACAGCCTTGGCCTGCAGGAGCTGCACAACACAGCCCTCAGCTTTTGAGCCTTAGTGAGTTCAGGAGCTTAAATACAGCTCCACCCCCCTTGCCCAGAGCAGCACAGACTCTGCTCCTTGGGAAGAATAATGGCTAAAATATGAATGAATGGATAAATGGGCTTTTCCTCCACCCACACAGAGGCTACTCACAGTGGCTCTAACAGTCTGTTCTTTCCCTTCTTCCTTCCTGCCAAAATACTGATTGAATGCTCACGTGCCAAGCACCTTGCTGGGTGCTAGGAACCCAGCGCTTCCAGGCGGTGCAGTCCCTGGCTGTGATGAACTCAGTTGGAAATCATGACTATTAATCATGGTTTCCCATAAATAAATTTTAAAAATTTCAACTGTGATAAGCACTTTGGAAGAAAATGAAAAGAGGCCTGAGTGTGTAACAAAAGCAGTTGCCCTCGTAGAGGAGGTCAGCAGAGGTTTCCCCGAGGAAAGAGGAAAATGCCTTGCATCATAGCAAGGGCCTCTTCACCTTCCTGTTCCCACTATGGTGTGGCTCCACCTGAGGTCACTGCTTCCCCGCAGGCTTCTAAGAGAGGGCTCTTCCCTGCCCCTCCACCTCATGTCACAATGTCACAGGGCCAGGAGGGGAAAGCATGCTTGTTCCTCATTGCTTTTATATCATTCACTATTCCTTCCTTCTCTCTAAAACTGCTGGCTCCTTTGAAACACCCACCAGGGGACACCAGCTCTCCTTGCAGCAGCGCACACAGCCTCAGGGCCAGGCCTCTGCTTCTGCAGATATTTTAACACCCAGCGCTCTTCCTCGCCTGCGCTCGCTCTTCCCCGCCTGCGCTCGCTCTTCCCCTTTATTTTACTATAACCATAAATGAATCGTCTGCGCTCCAGCCTCTTATGACCTTGACCACCTTGCTTCTGATTAGTTTGTCCTTCCCCAACGTCAGACATCCACTCCCACCATCAAACCCCAGATCTTGTCATTACCAAAACCCACACCACCTTCCAAACCTCTATTTAAGTGTTCTGTTCTCTGGGTGGCTCACCAACTCCTATTGTCCCAACTCGCATTCACTAGTTTGATGACTGTGTTACAGCCCAGCCAAGGTCATTGCCCTCTGCTCAAAAGGAAGCCAACACACTAAGACAGCAGGGGGTACAGCAGAGAAAGAGTTTAATATCGCAGGCACCATGTGAGGAGATGGGAGGAATTTCTCAAATCCATCTCTCCAAGGATTTGGGAGAAAGGGTTTTTAAAGATAGTTTTGCGGGCAAAGGGCTAGGGCATTGGGTCTGCTGATTGGCAGGGGATGAACTCACAGGGTTGGGAAGCAGAGATTATCTTCTCAGTTGGGAGATTTCCTGAGTGGGAGGTCTCAAGGCTGTTGGATCTGTTCCCACACCTATCCACGGGTCTGGTTGGCATCTGTGGGTCCCGCCCAGAATTCAGAGTCTGAAAAATACTTCCAAGACCAGTCTTAGGCTCTATAATAGCAATGTTATCTAGAGAAGCACAAGTCTTGGGCTTTACAATCGCAATGTTATCGACAGAAGTGTGGGGGAGTCACAAATCTTGCGCCTATCAGGGAGGATAGTGCCATTAAGCAGTAACCAGTTACAGCAGTAAGGAAGTTAGGGAACAATGGCTAGTTAAGTTCTGGCTATATGTATACTTTTATAAAAATCAGACTCTGACTATTTATACATTATTTTAATATAGATGGTTTCAACTCTAACAATTCTTTGATCTCATCAGAGTTTCCAGGCTCCTGATGCTACTAAGCTACCTATTCACTGCTCTCTGCCCCCTCTTTACCCGTGATAAGCCAATCATTGCAGTCATCCCTGCCACACTCTTTCATCCCTCTTGTCCCTCTCCTTGCTTTGACTGCACCTTGCGAAGCCACAGAACTGATTAGATCCAACTTTCCATCTGCTTCAAGCCTACACCCAAGAAGCTGAATGTGGCCAGAGAAAATCAGTTCGTCACATTTTAAATTTATGAACACAAACCCCAGGTGGGTCCTGGCACTGCTGGGCAGATCTACTCCTTGTCTTATTGACATTATTCTTGAATTCTTCAAGAGGACTATTCATCTCTCTCTCTCGAATCAAACCTCCTTTGCTCTCATCTTCTCACTCTCAGCTGATGACCTTATTCTAAATTCACTGAGAAAATAGAAGGGATCAGAAGGGAACTTTCTATCCTCCAGCCACCGGGGCTATCCATGACCTGTGTGTGAATACACGTGCTCACCGTCCAAAAGCAGCGCCTTCCTCGTCCTGTCCTAAGTCCCCCCTTCATCCCCTTCCATTCACCTGCTCAGGAGCTCTGCTTCCGCGGTTGTCCTCCCTTCCTTTGGATCATCAAAATTTCTCTTTCTACTAGGTCATTCCCATGAACATATAAATACACCCTAGCGTCTTTAATCTCCCATCTCTCTGCTCCCTTTTATGGCAACACTCTTCAAAAGAGTCCTCTCTACTCACTCTCCAATTTCTCACTTTCCATCCTCTCGAAGCCATGCCAGCGAACGCTCATCCTACTGAAACTGCCTTTGCCAAGGCCAACAGTGCCTCCTGCTGCCAAATCCATTGGCTAATCTTTAGTCTTCTTGCTTGCTTAACAGGGGTAGAAATTTCCGTCCTTCTTCACACTTAGGATTTTCACCACTATGGTGGACGGACTGTAAGGTGCCACCTTTCTTGTTCGTGGTATTCATGCTCTTGAATAGCTCCTCCTCTTGAGTGTGGCTGGGACTGTGGCTGCATCTAACCAATAGAAAATGTCAAAGGTGATAGGACGTCACTTTCATGATTATACTGTGTTATGCAAGATTTTGTCTTACTACGAGACTCTCTCTGGAGACTTCAAAGCCTAGCTGCCTTTGAAGTAGTAAGTGGTCATATTGGGAGGCCCCCATGGCTAGGAGCTGAGGGCAGCCTAAAGTTCACAGCCAGGAAGAAGCTGAGTCCCTTAGTTCTCCAATGGCACGGAAATGAATTCTACTAACCATCTGAAGGAGTTTGGGAGAGGATTCTTTTTCAGTTGTGCCTTCAGATGGGAATGCAGCCTAGTCAACACCTTGATTGCAGTCTTGTCAGACCCTGTGCAGAGAACCCACTTAAGCCCTGTCTGAACTCCTGACCCGAGAAACTGTGAGATAACAAATGTGTGTTGTTTTAAACCACTAAGTTTGTGGAAATTTATTACATAACTATGGAAAACTAATATAACCACTAATCTTTTATATATGGTTGTTTTTAAGTTTGTTCCATATTGGTATCTTAAGTTGTATTTTTTTTTAAAACTCAGATACAATTTATTTGCATATTAAACAGGTAGAAATAATCTTTATTCCTATAACAAAATTTGCTTCTCTTGTTTTTCTATGTTCACTGCTATGTTTCCAGGACCTAAAGCACATAGCTGAATACATCTGCAGAAAGAATGAGTGAATTAGTAAATTTTCTTGCAAGATGCAGCCATCTTGTTCTAATTTTGTTTGCCTATGTTTTCTAGAACTGTAGGTGCATGAACTATTTTACTTTCTTCTTTACTATAAGGAAAAAATAATAGTGCAAGCGTAGTAATAAATAGTAAATACTTTTTTCAGCCTCAGAAACGAGGGTACCATTGGGAAAAGGAGGGATTGTGGTAAATTGGAATACCTGCTATTTGGTTGCACCTGATGGTTGCTTTGGGTGGTATGGACCTAGTTTTACCAAATTTTCTGATTTTTCAAATAAGAAATAGGAAATCTCCTGATTTTTAAGTGCTTCATTAAATTTTATTTTTTTAAAACTGCACAAGCAAAAAGGAAATATGTGTGGGACAATTTGGTCTACAGGTCTCCAGTTTTGACTTCTGCAAAGTTCCAGGAACTTTGGCACGGAATGGGAGGCTGAACTAGATAAATTGAACAAAATAATCTCAACGAGGTAGGCAGAATTCTAAAAATGGTCACCCAAGATTCTTGTTTCCTGGCTATTTAATCAAACACTCATCTAGGTATTGCTGTGAAGGGGATTTGCAGATGTGATTGAAGTCCCAAGTCAGCTGACCTTAAGACATGGATATTATCCAGGTGAGCTTGACCCAATCAGATGAACCCTTTTGAAGCAGAGTTTTCTCTGGCTGAGCAGAAGGGGAAGTCAGAGAGATGGAAAGCATGAGAAGGATTTGATGTGTCATTGCTGGCTTAAAGATGGAGGGGGCCACATTACAAGGAATACATGAGGCATTACAAGGAGTAGAAGTAAAAAGCAGACAGACAGCAAGAAGCCAGGACCCTCAGTTCTACTACTGCAAGAAAATAAATTCTGCCAACAACCCAAGTGAGATGGGAAGAGATGCTTCCCCAGTCAAGTCTACAGATAAGAACATAGACTGGCAACACTGTGATTGCAGCCTCAGGCAACCCTAAGTAGAGGACCCAGCTAAAGCCATACCTGGATTTCTGACCTACAGACACCGGGATAATAAGTGTTGTTTTAAGCCACTAAGTTTGTGGCAATTTGTTACACAGCAGTAGAAAATGAACACACTCAACAATAGAGCATTGTGCTTCTGGGATTCCAGTCTATATTTTTCAAAATAAAATACTAATAACTACAATTATTAATATTGCCATAGTAATATGGCAGTCTAGGTAATCACGTTGATCTTGCTGCTGAAAAAAACTAAAACTTCTGAGTAATATATTTTAAAAAAATTCTTAATATCAAGGTGAGAACAAGAGACTAAGGAATTTCTAGGTGAGGAATTACTCAGCCCCAGTGAAGACAGGAACTCAGAGACGTGAGTGGGATGCTGCTGCAGCTTTGCTTTTTTTGTTGTTGAAGGTATCTGTGGAACCTAGTGAAACTGAGCTTTAATATCATGGCCTTATGGGGCACAGGGAACAAGAGACAAATCCCAGAGCTCAGGGCTTCTTCCTCAGTATAAGATTGAACTAGAAATAAACCAATATCCCACCCCTACCCCATGCCTGCCCCACCTCCCAATCGAGGAACTTTGAAGAAAAGCCGCTGCCTTAGCCTAGTGCCCAGAAGATGGTGTAAAATTGTGGCTAAAATGCAGAATGAGATTTCAGCCTTCACTCAGTTCTGCAGCCCAAATTCATCTATCTGGGTGGTCCAAAATAACTCAAGTCCAGAATTTAATTCACGTAATCCTATACTGATAGTCACTGACTGCCAGCTGAAGCAAATACAAATTCTTTCAGGAGAAACCCAACTTCATTTCAGACCTCAAAGAATTTCTACAGGTAAAATTCCAAGAAACAGCAAAACAAGAGAAAATTTAAATAGAACACAAGTACTTTAAAAATAGAAATGTATGATACAAACTACAAAGTGACTATTCTTTTTTTTCCTTTTCTTTGAGATAGGATCTCACTCTGTTGCCCAGGCCAGAGTGCAGTGGTGTGATCAAAGCTCACTGCAATCTCAAACTCCTGGGCTCAAGTGATCTTCCTGCCTCAGCCTACTGAGTAGCTGGGACTACAGGCATGTGCTACCACATCCTGCTAATTTCTCTATTTTTTGAGGAGATGGGGTCTTGCTCTTGCTCAGGCTGGTCTCAAACTCCCAGCCTCAAGCAATCTTCCTGCCTTGGCCTCCCAAAGTGCTAGGATTAAAGGTATGAGCCACTGTGCTTGGCCCAAAGTGACTATTTTTAATATGTTTAGCAACAGAAAACAATGAACTTGAAAATATATGCAAGGAGCAAGATACTATGAAGAATAATCACATAGACTTGAAAGAGAATTAAATAGAATTTCTAGAAAAGAGAAATGTAATAATTAAAATTAAAAACAATTTTAATTGAGTTTTCAAAATTTAATTGAGTTTATTTTAATTGAGATGGATGGGCTTGACAGAGGATCAGATACAGCAAAGAGAGAATTAGTGAATGAGAAGCTAGATCTGGGAAAGGTATTCAGAATGTAGCATGCAGAAACCAAGGGATGGAAAATCCAAAGGAAGAGTGAAGAGACATAGACAATAGGATGAAAGACCTAAGCACATCTGTTATGGATTGCATGTTTACATCCCCCCAAATTCATATGGCAAAATCCCAACCCCCAATGTGATAGTATTAGGAGGTGGAGCCTTTAGGAGGTAGTTAGGTCATGTGGGTAGAGTCCTCATGATCGTCAGTGCCCTTATAAGAAGACACACGAGAGAGTTTTCTTCTTTGCTCTCTGCTCTCTGCCATGTGAAGATACAACAAGAAGATGGCCATCTGCAAGCCAGGAAGCAGGTTCTCACCAGACACCAGATCTGCTGGCAACTTGATCTTGGACTTCCCAGCCTCCAGAACTGTAAGAAATAAATGTTTGTTGTTTAACCCACCCAGTCTATGGTAATTTGTTACAGCAGCCCAAACCAACTGAGACAATATCAGATCACACTCCTAGAAGGAAAGAATTGACAGGATGTAGTAGAATAAGTACTTGAAAACATAATGGCTGAGAATTTTCCAGGAATGATGAAAAACACCAACCCACAGATTCAAGAAACCCAGTGAATCCCAAGCATAATAAACAAATATCTGGAGAGAGTGAAACTGCAGAACATTAAAGAGACCTAAAGTCAGCCAGAGTGGGGAAAAGATCACATGATGAGAGGTTACAGTATAAAAGAAATTCCAAAAGGAAAAAAAAGAGTTGCAGTCAGGCTGTCAGCTGCTTTCTTAATAGCAGCAGTGGAAGCCACGAGATACTGGAAAGATAATCTCAATATGCTGGGAGAATACCAACTATCCTTTAGGAAAGTGCAAAATAAAGACATTTTCAAACAAACGAAATTGGAGAGACCCTCACTAAAGGAAATTTTAAAGTACACATTCAGACAGATGATCTGAGATGCAAAAGAAAATAAAGAACCCAAGAGGGAAAAATATATGAGTAAATCCTGACTCTAATAACAAGATGTTACGGAGTCTAAGAAAAAGAAATTTATTTAATGTGAGTATGTTAATGTACATCAGAGCCTCTAAGAGGACCTATGAAATCTTAAAACAATTCTCTACATATTGAAAGTAGAGGACAGTTAACTGGGTGTGGTGGTGCGCAACGGTAGACCCAGCTACTCGGGCAGCTGAGGCAAGAGGATCACTTGAGCCCAGGAGTTCCAGGTTGCAATAAGCTTTGATCACGCCACTACACTGCAGCCTGGGCGACAGAGTGAGAGCCTGTCTCAACTGAAAAAAAAGTGGAGGATAGGTGGCAGTAGAATGGGGGAAGATGGGAGAATTGTGAAGGATAAAGGTCTTAAGCAAAACAAAAAGCACTGGCATTCATGATTCTAAATTTTAACACCATGAATCCGTACATTTCTATATAGAGATATATATTTCTATAATTGCATAATATAGGGTTTGGAGAACAATACTCACATGCTGATAGCTGTAAAACTTTGGGGAGGAGAGTAAATTTAGGGGAAGGGGATTTTCATTTGATGTACTTCTATAATGTCCAACTTTTCTAGTAAGAATATATTAATATTACATAAATTTTTACTAAGTATTTAAGACCTTTATGGATGTATAATTTACATACAATAAACTGCATATATTTAAAGTATATAATTTGATAAGTTTCAACATATATAGTCACCTGTGAAACCATCACAATAATCAAGATAGTGAACAAATTTGTCACCTTGAAAGTTTTCTTATGTTCCTTTGTAATCACTCTCTCTTCTGTCCCTTCCTCCCGCTTCTTCTCAGGCAACCACTGATGTGTTTTCTATCACTGTAGATTATTTTGTATTTTCTAGATATTATAAATGAATATTTTCTGCTTTGCTCACGTAATTATTAGATTACATGTATAATTTTTGATTATCTGTTTTATATCTGTATTAATAGTTTATTCTTTTTTTAGCCTGAGTAATTACATAATTTAAAACATTTTTGTGTGTATATTCAAGGTATAGAACGTGGTTACTATAGTGGAGCAAATTAACACAGCCATCATTTCGTACAGTTACCCATTTTTTTTCTTTTTGTGGCAAGAGCAGCTAAAATCTACTCATTTAGCAGGAATCCCAAATACAGTACATTCTTTTACTTTTTATATGTGAACTATTTATTTATTTATTTTTAATTGACACATAAAACTACATATTTATGAGGTACATAGTGATGTTTCAAGACAAACAACATATAGTGAGCAGATCAGGGTAATTAGCATATCCATTATCTCAAACATTTATCATTTCTTCTTCTTGAGAACATTCAATGTCCTCTCTTCTAGCTATTTGAAAATATATATATATTATTGTTAACTGCAGTCATCCTACAGTGCTACAGAACACTAGAACTTATTCCTCCTACCTAGCTGTAATTCTGTAACCTTTAACAAATCTCTCCCTATCTCTCTTTCCCTCTACCCTTCTCAGCCTCCAGCAACCTCTGTTCTACTATGTATAGTACAATTTTATTACCTCATGTTGTACATTAGATCTCTAGACTTGTTCATCCTACACTCCTGCTACTTTGTATCCTCTGACCTACATCTCCCCATTTCCTCCCCCTAAGACCCTTGGCCCCCAGTAATCTCTGTTTGGTTCTCTATCTCTGTTTATTTGACTTCTTTTTTTTTAGATTCCACATATAAGTGAGATCATGCAATATTTTTCTTTCTGTGTCTGGCTTATTTCATTTCACATAATGTCCTCCAGTTTCATCCATGTTGTGGCAAATGGCAGCATTTCCTTTTTAAAGGCTGAATGATACTCCACTGGGTGTGTGTACATATACCACAGTTTCTTCATCCATTCTTCTGTCAACAGACATTTATGTTGTTTCCATATCGTGGTATTGTGAATAAGGCTACGATGAACACGGGAGTGCAAATATTTTTACAAGGTGGTGATTTCATCTCCCTCCCAGAAGAGGGATTGCTGGGTCATGATAGTTCCATATTTTATTTCTTTAGGAACCTCTATACTGTTTTCCATAATCCCGCACCAATTTACATGCCCACCAACAGTGCACTAGGGTTCCCTTTTCTCCACACCCTTGCCAACATTGGTTATCTTTTGACTTTTTGATAACAGCCATCCTAACAGGCATGAGGTGGTATGTCTTAGTGGTTCTGATTTGCATTTTCCTGATGGTTAATGATGTTGAACACCTCTTCATTTACCCACTGGCCATTTTTATGTTTTCTTTGCAGAAATGTCTATTCAGGTCCTTTGCCCATTTTTAAATTGGGTTGTTTTTCTACTATTGAGTTGTATGAGCTCTTTATAAATTTTGGATATTAACTCCTTATCGGATATATGGTTTGCAATTTTTTTTCAATTCATAGGCTGTCCTTTCATTGTGTTGTTGTCTTTGCTGTGCAGAAGCTTCTTAGTTTGATATAGTCCCATTTATATATTTTTGCTTTTATAACCTGAGCTTTTGGTGTGATACCAAAAAAAATCATTGCAAGGCCGGTGTCCAGAAGCTTTTCTGCTGTGTTCTCTTCTAGAAGTTTTATAGTTTTACTTCTTACATTTAAGTCTTTTATCCATTTTGAGTTGATTTTTGTGTGTCATGTAAGATAAGGGTCCAATTTCATCCTTTTGCATGTGGAAATCCAGTTTCTCCAGCACCATTTATTGAAGAGACTGTCCTTTTCCTACTATGTCCTCTTGGTGCCCTTGTCAAAAATTTGTTGACCATATACATTTGGATTTCTGGGATCCCTATTCTGTTCCATTGGCCTATGTGTCTGTTTTTGTGCCAGTACCATGCTATTTTGATTACTGTTATCTTTGTAATGTAATTTTAAATCAGGAAGTGTGTGATATCTCCAACTTTATATTTGGCAGAATCTTTAGGGTTTTTTACATATAGGATCATGTCACCTCTGCAAATAGACATAATTTTACTTTTCCCTCTCTGATTTGGATGGTTTTCTCTTTTTTTTTCTGTCTGATTGTTCTTGCTAGTACTTCCAGCACTATGTTGAATAGAAGTGACGAGAGTGGGGCTCCTTGCCTTGTACCGGATCTTAGTGGATAGCTTTCAGTTTTTCCCCATTGATTAAAATGTTAGGCGTGGCTTTTATTATGTTGAGGAACTTTCTTTCTATACCTAAACTGTTGAGAGTTTTTATCAAAAAAGGATATTGGGAAAAAAGAAAGGATGTTGGACTTTGTTTAATGCTTTTTCTGGGTCAACTGAAATGACTAGGTGGTTTTTTTATCTTTCTTTCTGTTAATGTGATGTATCACATTGACTGATTGGTATATGTTAAACTAGCCTTGCATGCCAGGGATAAATCATACTTGGTCATGATATATAATCTTTTTGAAGATTGAATTCTGTTGTTGTTGAATTCTGTTTGCTAATATTTTATTGAGGATTTTTGCATCAATGCTCCTCAAAGAAATCAGCCTGTAGTTTTGTTTTTTTTTTCTTATGATGTCTTTTTCTGGCTGGATTCATAAAATGTATTTGGAAGTATTCCCTCCAGGTCTACTTTTTGGAAGAGTTTAAGAAGTATTGGTAGTAATTCTTTGAATGTTTGGTAGAATTCAGCTGTGAAGCCATCTGGTCCTGGACTTTTCTTTGTTGGGAGGTTTTTGATTACTTCTTCAATCTCTTTGTTATTGGTCTGTTCAGCCTTCCAATTTCTTCCTAATTCAATTTTGGTAGGTTGTATTTTTTTCCTAGGAATTTATCCATCTCCTCTAGGTTATCGAATTTTTTGGCATATAATTGTTTATCAGAGTCCCTATGATCCTTTTTTATTTCTGAGGCATCTGTTGCAATGTCTTCACTTTCATTTTTTATTTTCTTTATTTGAGTCTTCTCTTTTTTTCTCAGTTAGACTAGCTAAGGGTTTGTCAGTTTTGTTTATTTTTTTTTCCAAAAAACCAACTCTTATTTTTATTGATTTTTTCTATGGTTTTTCTGTTGTCTATTTGATTTATTTCTGTCCTGATCTTTATTATTTCCCTCTTTCTGCTAACTTAGGGTTTAGTTTATTCTTCTTTTTTGAGTTCCTTGAGGTGTAATGTTAAACTATTTATTTGGGAATATTTCTTTTTTTAATGTAGGTATTTCTTGCTATAAACTTCCCTCTTAGAACTACTTTGGCTGCATCCCATAGGTTTTGATATTTTGTATTTCCATTGTCATTTGTCTGAAGGTATTTTTAAATTTTCCTTTTGATTTCTTCCTTGATCTATTAGTTGTTTAGAAGCACGTTGTTTAATTTCCACATATTTGTGAATTTTCCAAGATTCCTCCTGTTATTGATTTCTGGTTTCATATCATTGTGGTCTGAAACAATACTAATATGATTTCGCACTTCTTAAATTTAAAACTTGTTTTATGGTCTAACATTTGGTCCATCCTTGAGAATATTCCAGGTGTGTTAGAGAAAAATGTGTATTCTGCTGCTGTTGGATGGAAAGTTCTGTACATATCTGCTAGATCCATTTGGTTTAAAGTGCAATTCAAGTCCAACTATTTCCTTATTAATTTTCTGTCTGGTTGTTCTATTCATTGTTTAAACTGGGGTATTGATGTCCCCTACAATTATTGTATTGCAATCTATTTCTCTCTTCACGTCCATTAATAATTGTTGTATATATAATATTTAGGTACTCCAATGTTGGGTGCATATATAGCTACAATTGTATGTTCTCTTGATGAATTGACCCCTTTATCATTAAACAATGATCTTCTGTGTCTCTTGTCACAGTTTTTGACTTGAAGTTTGTTACATAATTTTAAAGGAAAAATCTGCAGAGAGAAGGAGGAAAAAGGAAAAACCTAGATAATACATACACTTCAAACATACTGAATTGTTGCCATCGACTTAAAAATGTTACTTAAAAATTTTAAATATATTAAAAGATGGTGTTGCCCTACCCCATAGTCTCATTTCCAGTAGCAACCACAGATGAGAGTTGGTGTATGCTTCCAGAAATATGACTAGAAGATTTTTTTAAAAAATGCATATTTCTTTGATTATAAAAGCAATACATGCTCATTGACACACGTTAAAGAAAATACAGCAGGTTTAAAAATTAGCAATATATCTCAAGCCCACAACTCAGGGGGCAGTGTTCTTCCCCTCGACTCTGCCCATGCCCCAAGATCAATGCCCCCTCAGTTCCCGCTCCCAGTCCCCAGGAGCACGGTGCTTCCTGCAGCGACAGCAGTAAGTGGCCAGGTGGTGCTGCGGCACCGTGCTCGAGACTATAGTGAGAAAAAAGGAGGATGAGCCGAGCAAGGGAGCACGTGACTTCGGCCTCCGGGGCGGGGGCACCCGGATCACGTGACAGGGCCCGGAAGCGGCTGCCGGGGCCGCCCAGGAGGATGGCTCGTGATCGGTGCTGAAGCAAGGGGGCGAGGGTGGGCTGTGCCGAAGCCAGGGCCAGGGCTGGGACCGGAGCCCGAGCCGCGAGTCCCTGCGCTGACCTGCTCGGGCTGGCGGCGCTCACCGCCTTCGGCAGGACCCACCTCGTCCTCCTCCCGGCGGAGCAGATGCTCCAGGTCAGGCACTGGACCGGCGTGGGCTGCGGGTCCGCGACTCTTCGGCTGCCCCGGGTCGCAGCTGCGGTACGATGCGAGCGCTCCTCCCGGAACGAGGCGAAGCGGAGAGCCCTTGTCCCTCGCGCTATCTCCCTTGACCTCGTGGGGTTGGGGTCTGTCCGTCCTATTTGACAGGTGGGGAGACTGAGGTCCCGAGATGGGGAAGATCACCCAAACGACCAGCTAGGGCTTCTTCCACGCTTCCCATGGAGGTCCGGCTCTTTGCTGTAATTCTGCTGCCTGCTGCGGGAGCTCTGCTCGGGACTCGCTAATGGTCTTTGGGTCAGAGAGTACCAGAACTACAAGGACTCTGGGAAATCGTCTGGTGCAACCCCCTCCTAGGACAGTTGGGGAAACCGAGGCCCAGGAAGGGGTGGGTAGGGGCTTGCCTAGGGTCATCCAATGAGTTAGTCGCAGACGTGCGACTAGAATCTAAGTGTTCCTAAGCTCCAGCAGCTGTTCGCTGTTCACCACACTGCGTCCTGCAGGAAACTTGACGTGTGAAAAGACACCCCTTTCCCGTCCTTTTCTTTCAGTCCTCTCCCTTTTTAGCTGTCTGCATTCTCCATCGCCTGGGTTGGATTGGCTCTGGGTGTGGTTCCCTGCTTGTTCATGATTTTTCTGCACACTCAGCGTTCTGTAGGTTTGGTTTGTGATCTGCAGTTCTGTGTAAGTCATACCAAAATATGAAATATGAATCGCAACATGCTCTTGGGAGGATAGATGGCTGAGCTGAGGTTGTGGAGAGCCCTGGCATTAACTTGAAGAATGTGAAGACCTTTGCTTCGTTTTGTCTATAGCTTGTCAGATTTGGTAAAGACTGGTTATTTGGGTGTATGTTTCACATTTGTTTGAGGTTTGCTGAAATAAGATAGCAGCGTGGGGCGATGAAAAGAACCGAGATTTACGAGTCAGGAGATTTTGTTCTAGCATTGCTACTTACTTGGCAACCTTAGGTGTCTTGTGTTTAGGTTTCTCAGTCTATACAGTGATGGAGTTGAATCCCTAAGGGGCCCTTCTGCCCTAATTTGGATGCTCTGCATCTAGGTCTTTTTGTTTTTTGTTCAGAGAGATTTTGTACATTAAGTATCAACCTTGCAACAAGACTTAATCCAGTTATCCAGGAAGCAGTTTCCTGTGCTTGTTGCTACCTTGCCATGAAATCCTTCTCCTCTTTCTTCCTATCTCTGTTTATGTCTAAGCTAAATACTAACAGTCTGTCTCTTATTACTTTAAACATGATCAGCGCCCTCTGTTGACTCTTGTCTAGCGTCTACTTTACAGTAATAAACTTGTACGTTGTAGAATGTATTTTCTTTGAAGATGTTCCTGAAGTCAAGAAGTAAGGGAACAAAAGGCTCTGTCATCCGCTCAGAGTTTAAGAGTCAGAGTGTATTTGGGGGTGGAGGCTGTATGCAGCAGAAACTGTTCTGAAGACAGTATTTAGTCTCCCTTTGTTGCCTGATTGTGTCACTTACAATAATTGCCTGCTCTGGAATCCTTATTTTCCCTTTAAGCCTATGTAGCTGTTCATGTGGCCTCATCCTGTAGCACCTAAAAGTGTTCAGAGCTGTCTTTGTCTTTTCCAAAGTCTGTGTAAGGAAGAGGGATTTCATTTATTTTGTAATATTCCAGAGGCTACAGCTAGGACCAATGGATGGAGGTGCCATAGGGAAGTGGTGTTTGGTGAGCTTGAGAACTTTAAAAGAACTAGTGGTCTTCCACATTGGAACACAGATCGTGGAGCACCTGTCACCGGAGGTAATTGTCACTGGGCAATTACTTTGGGGATATTGTAGATGAAATTATTGTGTTGGGTAGAAGGTTGGAGCTAGATAAAGATTTAAGTTTTCTTCCAACTCAGAAGTTCTGTGACATTCTAAGACTGGACTTATTAGCATGTGGGATGTGAAGTAGAGGATGGAGCAGGTGCCCACTTTTGTGACTGCTGTATTTTTATGTTTTGCCCTTGCCTCAGTTACCTATTCTAATGTTCCTGCTTTTCCTTCCTTTTTGTCACCTCCCTCTGCCTCCCCACAACTCTGTCTCTCCCCTGTCCTTCCTTCCCCCCTTTCCCCCTTAAATGTTTGATATCCCTTCAAGGGTCAGATGAATGAATGGTCTTTTGTTCTTACTCTTGGGTGCTGATAACCCCTTCCAGAAGTGTGTGGCTGATTAATACCACTAACACCTAGGCCAACCAGCTTTTCTCTTTTTCCCACAGAGGAAACCCACATTGAGTTTGTTTGCCTCAACCCAGGCCTTGGAGGAATCCTGTACTTCCCTCCATTGGCCAGGCCTTGCTGGGTTGAGCACACAAAGGTAGCCTCTGTCTAAGGGGAATGGGGTCGAATGGATGGGGCATTGTAAATAGGCCAAAATAGGAACCTCATGATGCTGCATTTGGTGCTGTCTCTTCTTTTATCTCCGAAAACATTTCTCTTGGAAGCCTTGACACCCAGGGCCAGTTCTCAATGACCCTCTCTAGTGGGGAAAGCTCCTCTGTGCTTCTCTTTTCCAAGAAGTTAGGAAATCTGTGTATGTGGCTTACTGAGAAGCTCATGGCACTTCGATCACCATTTCCAAGATGGGGACCTGGCTTGGCTCTCCAGAGTATTAAATGGAGAAAGTATTGTGGAGTTTGTATAGTGAACTTTCTCACTTCCTGTCCTTGAACTCCTCTATAGTATAGTGATCACAGTTGCTACCATTAATAAGGGTCCATTATGTTCAACATATTTAACATTTTTTTCCTCTTATCTTCATCGTAATATTGTGATATAGGTGTTATTAACAGCATCTTTCAGGTGAGGAAACTGAGGCAAAGGGAGAGTAAGTAACTCAGAGTCATACTACCAGACTGCAAACTCTTAAACTTTTTACTGTGCAGACCTAATCCTGCCCCAGGCTTGAGGACCAGTTTTATTCCCAAAAAGATTTTAGGAAGGGCAGATAATTTATGGCGTGGTAGAAGGAACACTGGACTGGGACTCTGGTTTGTTGGATCCTAATCCCAAATCTTCCTTAACCAGCTGGGGCCTGGACGAGTCAGCCTTTTGTGTGGATCTTGGTTTTCGTACCCTTAAGCGGGGAGCTGAAGTCATGCCTGGTCCTAACATCTAGTGATCTTTATGATTGTGGGTGAAAGTGAGCATGTCTGCCTGCTCAGCAACTGCTCTGTGTAGAGCATGCTGAGGTTAGCAGCTGCCCTCTGCCTGCCCTAGCACCAGACTCCTTCAGGCGGAAGTCTCAATTTATGGGATGTACTTCTGTGATAGGTTAGATGGACTCCTGTCGAGGCTGTTTCAAAAACAAATCATATGGAAGTCAAGCTATTCTACTTCCCTCCTTGTAGACCACACATAGCAACACAGTCTGTGTCCTTTTCATGTCTTTAGAATTCCAGCAGCAGAGAAGAGAAAATGCATACAGGGAATTTGCTGCTGCTTTGGGTTCCAAAGTCCAACCCAATGTAATTGTTTCAGAATGATGGATGGCACTTTTAGTCTGCAAACAAGTGTTACCAATGCATGAACTCTTCTGATAGGAGGTGAGGGCTGGGGTGTACCTATTATAATAAGATCATATTTTTTGTAGTGCTTTAAATAAATCTGCCTATAATCAGGATCACCTGGGAAGCTAGTTAAAAATAAAATGCCCAGGTGGAATCAGATTGGGCCCAGAAATCTGTTTGGTCTTTCTCCCTTTTTTCTTTTTTTTTTCATTTTAATATGTTTTATTTAACCCAGTATATCTAAGATATTATCATGGCAACATATAATCAATATAAAAATGATTAATTCATGAGTTATTTCACAATTTTTTGTACCAATTCATTGAAATCCAGTGTGTACACATTTCAGTTTTGGCCACTTGTGGTTACTGTATGGGTAGTACAGTTTCAGAATTTGTTACCATCTAATTGTGTCTCAATCCTCCTTTATTTTGAACAAACTCAGTCACTGAAGAATTGAAATTGGAATCCTGAAGTTTTAAAAGTAAAAATGTTATGGAAATCATCTAGTGCAATCCTCTCAATTCTATGCCAAAATAATAAAACAACTATGGGATTAGAAAGCAGCACTTTTGATAGCCAGGTTATATTCTCCTGAATCCCATACTGTTTTAAAATGGAAACATGACTATTTGAATTTAAAGAAAGAATTTCTGGCTTTACCTTTAAAAAAGAAAATCACTACAGAATTCCCTTTAAAAATTGCACACCTTTAGAAAATTTAACACATGATTTTTTAAAAATAAAAATTAAATTTGCAAACACATGTTCTATAATACATCCATTGCACAAAGTGATTCCACCTGCTCATTTTTAGTGCCAAACTAAAACAGGGCATATTTTGGAGGTTAATGAGCAATTCTTACCTATTGATACAACTGAAAAAATAGTTTATATAAGGAAAAAGGAAATATTTCAAGGTTATACAAATATTCGCTATTTCAATGCAATTTTGGTTGAATGTACACTTGAATTTTTTTTCCCCCCCACCAAACATCCAGACTTTTCTTCCTTAGTAGTTCACTCTTTTGGGTCTAAATATCTTATGGACATTTTGTCTGGGTTTTGATGAACCACGACACAAAGATCTCTGTTAATTGTCCTCAAGGACCTGAAGGACAAGCTTATCTTTGACTCTAGCACATTACAGCCCTCATTTTGCAGTTAACAAGTTCTATTAAAATCTCCCATAAGGCAGGAACTGGCAATTGCAGCAATAGACTTGGATATCAGGTTTCATCAAAGGGAGCCTGGGGGTGGGGTGGCCATGGAGGCCCGCACTCAGTGGGACTGGGAGAGAGCAAGAGGAGGAGGCCTTTGTTGCCAGAAAGAGCTGTAGAAGAAACTCCCAGGGATCGGCTGTGCCTACCATCTCTGATGCTTGAATCCTTACGCAATGGCTCTGAGAAAGGGCTTCTCCTTGGCCTTTTCCAGGAATGGGGAACACACTTTCTTCCAGAGCCATCTGTTCCATTTGAATAACTGTCCTTCATAGAAAGTTCTTCCTTATGTCTAGCTAAAGATCTGCCTCCCTTTACTTTCCACCTCTTGATCCTAGCTCTGCCTGATCTTTGAGACCCAAAGAACAAATCTGATACATAGGACAGCTTTTAAAGACAATTTTTGTACCTTTCAAGTTGCCAGGTTGAACCTTCTCCGTGCTTCCAACCATTCCTTATTGAGTTGATTTCCATCCCCCTCTTGATCCTAGTCTGGCCCCTGGACACACGACAGTTCGTCACTATTCCTTTATGGTATGCTGCCTGGAGCAGAATACAAGGCATGGCAAAGCTGAGTGGTGCTGTCATCTACCTGTGATCCTCTCCTGTCCTAATGCAACCTAGAATTGTATTAGTTTATTTGGCATCTATTATTGTATCTTTGGCTTCTGTTGAATTTATCATCAACAAAAACTCCAAGTAGCATATTTTTGTTTTTTCAGTATGCATGCAATTGCTAAGCCATGTCTCCCATATCCTGCAGTTGTTTTTTTGTCTGTAGATCTATAGATTTCAGCTTCTTTTTGAGCGGTTTTCTTAGTGACATTCTGCTTTGGGTTGCTTCAGTTTTTATACACAACATAAAGAGGCCTCTTTATAGTGTTTGAAATAAATTGAGCTTGTATAATAGACGCACCAAGTAAGCAACAGGGTGGTTCCTTGCTTGATGTGGAAGAGCAGAGGAATTTATCAGTCCCTGTACTCCAGTGGTCCCCAACCTTTTTGTTACCAGAGACCAGTTTCACGGAAGATGATTTTTCCACGGAAGACGATTTTTCCATGGGGCGGAGCTCAGGCAGTGATGTGAGCGGTGGGGAGCAGCTGTAAATACAGATGAAGCTGCACTAGCTCACTGCTGCTCACCTCCTACTGTGTACCCCCCCACCCAGTTTCCTAAGTTTCATGGAATACAATTTTTCCATGAGGGTGGGGGGATGGGTGGGGGACGGTGAAGGGGTGGGGGGCCGGGGGGGGGTATGTGGAACTCTACACCTGGTCCCTAACAGGCTGCGGACCGCTGGTCCAGGGGTTGGGGACCGCAGCTGTATTCTATCCCTTCGCCTTCAGTAATATACAGATGTTGACCTAAAGGAAGAAGCTGAGGCACAAAATACAATCTTAAAGAGTTTACTTGAGCCAAAGCAAGGAAAACACTCAGAGTACCTGGGAAAACACTTCCATGTTGTCTTGGGGAATGCTGCCTTCAGCCTTTGTTATAAGCAGTTTTTTAAAGGCAAAAGGGGACAAGGAGTGGGTTGGTACAAAGTTGTTTGACAGGAATTCTCCTTGCTTTACAGAAATAACATTGATTAGTGATTGGCTATACATCGTTGAACTATAGTGTATGAGTTATGGGGCATATGGCGTTTTATGGCTACATAGCATCAGTTAATCTAGAGCCCACATAGCAAGTGGATTCAAGAGGTCATTATTTAGCTCAAGGAAGGAGTGAGATGTGACTACTGTCACATTTTAATGCCTCTCTGGGCCTGATAATTTAAAGGGGGCTTGCATTCCTCAGGTAAAGAGTTTCTTTTCTTTCTCACAGGATTCACTTGGAAGGTTCTATTCCTCAGATGCTTTTGGTGTGTCGGAAGAGACTAGAAATTAGCTGTTGCTTGCATAAATAATTGTTTATTGATCCCTAGAATATTAGCACTAGAGGGGAGCTTAGAGATATTTTAGTCTACACCCCGCTCTCCTTGTTGCACATTTGGAAACTAAGATCCTAGACAAATAAAATTGTTCAAATTTACTAAGCAAACTGGTGATAGAGGCAGGCTTAGAACCCAGGCCTCCTGACATACATATAAATTAGCTTATTAGCTTTCGCCTGCTTAGCTCAACTGCTCCTGTTAAAATACTTCATACATTTTTTTTTCCTGGCCCTCTCATGAATTTAATTGCCCCAGAGCTCGACGATGTCCTTGTTTTCCTCTAGCGTGTGAGTGAATGAAACCCTCGTAGGTTTTCAGCCAAGCGGCTCTGGCAGTGCAGCTAGGCAGTATCCGCCCTGGGATTTCCAGGCCTTTACCGGCTTTCTGCCAAAAACTTTCCTTGTGAGATTGCTTGGGGTCCTTCCTGTGTTACAGTAGGTGGGAGAAAATGAGCTCTCCCATGGATCACTCTGCTGCCAGGATGGGGCCAGTTTCCAAAAGAGTCCCTGGAACTGGACCTATGGGAGCCCTCAGCAGAGCGCTGTCCCCTGGTGGCACGTGTTGGGTGCTGGGGCAGGATGGGGTGTTGTGATGGCAGTTGGGGGTCCTGTCTCCTCACAGCATATCTGAGACAGTATGTCAGACTGTGGGGGGCGCGCATCCAGCCACATGCTGGAGGAGAGCCTCACCGGCAAGCCGCGCACCAGTCTGCCAAGGGTCAGCAGGATTTTTATTTGTAATTTTTAATGTTAACGTACTTTCTTTTCTCACTTGACAGCAGATTGTTGGAGGGCAGGAAGTTGACTCTTTTTCATTGTACTGTAATACTCTTTCGTAGCAACGGGCACTATATTTGGCAGATCTTTCCAGATTCAGACAGGGCTTTCTGCTTTGCTACGACCTAGCTGTAGCAGGGCAGGTCACTTCATCTTTTGGGGTTGATTCTTCATCTGTGAAATGAGAGGGTTGGAGTGACCTGTGAAGGCTCTTTGGGCAATGGTCTCTAGGATTCGGGGGGGCCTACACAACTCCCAAAATGTATCCTTATTGTGTATCATAGAGAAGCCCTTGTTCTTCTCGTTTGTGTAGTAGCATTACTGAGGAAGTCCACCCAGGGCACACCACCCTCAGCATCCTTCCAGCACACAGCAGGAAGGCTTTCTTCTGTCACCATCTTTTAAAAATGAGCAAACTCATAAAAATAAGAAGGAAGAAGGATTGTGGCGGGGAGATGTTGAGACAAGGGCTGGAGGTGAGCACCCCTCACGCTCCTGGTCTTCCTCTGAGCTGCTTGTAGCTACTGTTTTTCAGTACCTAGGTTGGCGGCAAGAAAAGAGTCACAGGGTCAGGGGATGAGAGTTACTGATGGCCTCTAAAGAGTATAGGATAGGCCTGAGGTCGTAGCAGAGAGAAGGAGAACGTCATTTGTGGCTCTGGGACCTGGTGGGAGTTTGAGCAGAACTGGATGATCCAGAGGAGATTTCTTGAATGCAACACGGTTCTCTAGTGAAGGCAGAGGAAACAGAGGATACAGGAGAAATATCCAGATTCCCATCCTCTGAGAGCTTGTTCTTGGGCAAGGTGGGTGTATATACACTTCATTGCTCAAGCTTCAAGAAATAAGCTCAGAGAAAGGAGTAATTAATCCTGACCTAAGGAACAGGGAATGCTTCCTGGAAGGGCTTCTCTGCATTTTCCCTTACCCCTCCCAAGCAGTGCCTCACCTGCTTTGTCCAGGTGTTCTCTGACAATTTTAGATATTTATGAGTGCAGCACCAGTTGGGAAGGTTGGGAGGCAGAAGCGGAGTGAACCCAGCCTGCCCCTGTGCACTTTGCACTTTTCCATTTCCCTTGGTACCAGGCACTCTCGTACTAAATCCACAGTGCAGCTGTCACAGTGAGCAACTGTGACAATGACCGCTCCTGCCCGAGAGCCCACCCTAGACATGGAATTAGAGGCCCCAGCTGCAGGAGGTTTTAATGCTGGCCCTTCTCCCCCAGCTGCCATGTCCACGCAGAGACTTCGGAATGAAGACTACCATGACTACAGCTCCACCGACGTGAGCCCTGAGGAGAGCCCGTCGGAAGGGCTCAGCAACCCCTCCTCCCAGGCCTCCTACCAGCGCTTCGGGGAAAGCAACAGCACAACGTAAGTATCTCTTATCTTCTGCGCTGCCGGTGCGATTCCTGTTCCTGAGTCTCCCCTTAGACGTATTTTTTTCTCCTCTGTTTCGTCAGTCCTCCGCTTTACAGATGAAAGTGAGCGATAAAGAGACTGGGCAAGTGACTGCACTGAGGTTTGCCCTCCTTGGCTGCCGCTCTCTAGTCTGTTTCTTATTCTTTGCTCCTTTCAGCTGTCTCGGTCCCACAAAGCTGGGGCTGAGTAAGAGCTTGGACTTGAGAAAAGCTTCCAGCAAAGACATTCTCTTAATTCTCTTAGTGTGGAACTGTGTGTCATCTGTACTAGAACCTCGAATAATCTCCAAGCCCAGCTGGAAGCCTCCTTTGCAGAGTCTCTCGCGTACTTCTGCCCCAGGTTGTCAGTTCATTTGGCTGAAGAAGTGGGAAGAGGGAAGAATAACTTCTGCACTTAAAAAATTCAGGGGTTGATAGAGAAGAGAAGATCCACTTTGCGTTCTCCAAGGAGGGCTTAACTCTTGTCCCTGGAAACTAAAACCCAAGACTCATCTGGGCTGAGTTTGGCCCTCTTTGGGCCTCACTTTCCCCAAATGTAAAGAAAAATTGAGGACCCCGCTATGAAGCTGTGCTGACTATGTGGTACTCACCACTTGAATTAGAAAATTCAGAGGAAGATTTTCTTCTACTCCATTGAGTATCCCAGCTACTCCCCAACCTCAGCAGACCTCTGACGTTTCTCTGGATCCCAGCTTTTGCAGCCCTCTATTTATTCCTCAAGCTTAACTATAACCCTTTGTGTGTTCCCTTGAGGGTTGAGTGTGGCTTACTGGGGGAACCTTCATGTCCTAGACTTATGCCATCCCCTGTCACTGCCCAAAGGGACCATGGAAGCTTCTCTTGAAACCCGTCATTGCCTGCACTGTGCTGGTGCAGGGTATTTTCTCTTGCGAACTGGGATGGAAATAGAGGATGTGGTCTGTCCACATTCCCAGCCCTTCACCACCACTAGCTGATTTCTGCTCACAAAGAGCCCATCTCCACAGCTCATTTCTCACATGACATGCTTTTGTAGAGTCCCCATTTGCTTGCAGTTGTAGCTGATGGGAAAGATTGCTTAGACCACAGCTGGGAGCAGGGCGGTCACCCTTCCCCTCTTTCCTCTAACCTCGTCCACCCCATTGGCAGCCCCCAGGCAGAAGGAGCTCCACACACTGCCAGTGGTACATGACGGCTTCCCTTTAGAAGTCACACTCGTTATTGTGAAATGCTTCTTCCAAGCTTCTCTCTCTCTAGTTTCCCTTCTAGTTTTTGCTGCTGCTTGTTCTCAGGCATCAACTTGTCTATGCAATACTTGCCAGATGGGATCTGGATTTTCATATTTATAGAGCCTTCTTTGAAGCTTAAAACCAACCAACTCCAGGATAGTAGCTCATAGGTTTTGGACATATGGAAGCTGATGCATGCCTGTTAACTATTCTGAATATCTCTTTTTTCCCATATTGGGTTATAACTAGTGGTCAACACAAAATTGACCCCTTGTTTGTTGGAAATTGAGCAAATCAGAAGATACCTTCCTTGGGCGTATATTGGGATTTTTCCACTTTGTTCTGAGGTTTCCTTCCTGCCCTGATACTGTGATACAAAGGTAAGTGACCAGGAAAGCCCATCTGTAGGTGATGGCAAGCGTCGCCGTTCCATCACAGGTGGTACAGAGAAACGTATTTCATTGGGATGGACTTGGAGGACTGGTTGAGTACTTCCAGGCTGGGGCATAGGATTCACACAAGCATTTATTTAGAAAACATGCCAGGTATGATTAAGGTGTAAGTTGATTTGAAGAACCTTGTTAACCCAAATGAATCTCTGCTATGTAGGAAGTGTGAGGGACTCATTTTGTGCTGGGTTCCTTTTCTATTTCTACCTTGCCCCACCCTATTATCTAGTTTGCCAAGGAACAATGTACATAGAAGTACTTCTTGTCCTACTGTACCTATGCATGCATACAGCTGGCTGTTCTAGAAGTTAAAGGCTCAGTAAAAACCCCTAATTAAGAGGTGGAAATAGGAACCCCAAATATTTCCATGATGGTGTGTTTAGTGAGGTTATTTCCTAACACTTGATGTCATCAAGCTATTGACTGCTTTGGAGATAGCCTTATTTTATGCTGTTGGGTAAATTTTTCTTCTGTTGCCCTTTCGAGTTACATTATACCAGCTATTGATAGCGCCTCAGTGATTCTTCCCTAGGCTGCCAGGCTGAGACACCAGCTGACTGCAGCTGGCTTTCTCTAGGTGACCTGGAGCAGCTGTTTGCAAAATGTGTTCTGCAGAGCTTTTGGGGCTCCCAAGGCCATTTCAAGAAGTCTGTGAAGTCAAAACCATCTTTATAGTACTACTAAGATGTTGTTTGCCTTTTCACTGTGTTGATATTTGCACCGATAACGTAGAAGCAATGGTGGGTAAAATTGCAGGCACTGTAGCATGAATTGAGGCCGTGGCACTGAATTATACTAGTCATCATTGTATTCTTCACTTTCACATGTGCGTAAAGAAAAAAGCTAGTTTTGCTTAAGAATGCCCTCGATGAAACAAGCAAATTACTAATTTTTTAAAATTATGACCCTTCAGTACAAGTCTTTTAATATTCGGTGTAACCAAATGGGAAGTGCACATGAAGCGCTTCTACCGTATACCAAAGTACGATACTTGTCTCAAGGCAAAGACCTTGAGTGATTGGGTTGTTAACCGAACTTGCTGCTTTTTTTTTTTTTATAGAACACATTTTTACTAGAAAGAACAACTAACAAACTATAGGTTATTCGGACCTGAGCCCTTGGTAGACATTTTCTTGAAAATGAATGAAATGAGTCCATCACCTCAAGGAAAAAAATCAAAAATATGTATTTGTTGCCCACAACAAATTTGAGATTTCCAGCAAAATTAGAAAAAAACGTACGTCCAGCCCCATGAGCTTGACAACTTCCCTCCACTTGAAGACTGTTCTGGTGGGATCAGTGGTGATGCTAATGAATGTGATCTTTTTACATTGTGTGATGAACGATGCCAGCATTTGGAAGATCTGCGTGACTCAGGGAACCAGTATCCTCCAGGGAGGTTAGGAAATCGTGCATGGGTAAGACATCCATCGAAAGAGCAAGACCGTCAGTGCATTTTAACGTCGTAGAGTATGAAAAGTTCAGATTCCACATTGCGGCTAGCTTCTAAGAAACTATCATATGTCGCATTTCGGAGTAGTGTCAAAGAAAAATTACCATAATTGCCTGAAGAGGCTGTTAAAATACTCCTTCCTTTTCCAATTACATGTCTATGAGAGAAGAGATTCTTTTCATATAGTTCAACCAAAACAATGGATCACAACAAATTGTAGAAGCAGATAACCCAGCTGTCTTATTATGTGAGACATTAAAGAGGTTTAGGGGAAGAATAAGTAAGACAGAACCATTCTTCTCACATTTTCTGTTTGGGAAAATGGAGTTCTTTTTCATTTAAAAAAATTGTTATTTATATTAACATATAATGAACTTATTGTTATTTTTAATTAAATGTCTTTAAAATTTCTCAGCTTTAGTTTTTTAATATAGTATATATCAGCAGGTACAATTCATATAAGCAAAAGCTGTTTGGGGTCCTGAATAATTTATCAGAGAATAAAGGGGTCCTGAGACCAGGAAGTCTAAGAACTACTGATGGGGCATAAATGGAACTCCAGAGATTTGCTGGGCTCCTCCTTTCCCTTTTCAGAAGAAAGTTAGTTCACCCTTGTAGTTAAGATGTTGCAGTCCATGAAGTTGATTCTGTGATACTCACATAGCGTTGGGTAATCCCAGCCTGGGGCCGTCTATTAAAAAGAGTCATTGTGGCCAATTGCCTAGAATGCTGGTGTTCGAGCTGAAGGCACCATGGAGAAGACCTCTATAAAGACCTTAGTCTTTACTGAGGAGACAACGGGGACAGAGAAGGGAGGGAGGGAATTGTCATCTGGAGGTGACAGCAGAGCTAGGGCCAGAGGGACCTGGTCTCCCATGGGGAGGTCTCTTGTAGGCAGTGGGTTTGGTACAGTGTTTACCTTTGCCCTTAAATGGATTAAACATTTGCTAAGATAGAAACTTAATAGGCCCATTATCTTGCTACTGATAATGGGCTCTTGCAGTCCTCAGGATGGGCAGGAGAGCGCTTAACCTCTTTTCACTTAGAGTGGAAGTAGTTCCCTTGATCTTTCCTGAAAAGGTTGGGGACTGTAGGAGGACCAAGAGATTTTCTTCCTGAAGTTAAAAGAAGAAAGGTTAAAGTAAAATTCCTTTCCAGAGGGTGTAAATGGGTCTTATTAATGGCCTTTATGAGTAACAAATGCTAGTTTCTTTGAGTTTTTACTGAATTGCAGATTTGAAGATATGTATGTAAGCATCAGCTTTGAGGGATTCAGAGGTTACTTGTGCAGAAAATTTCCAGACAGTGCCAGAGGCCAAATCCTGAGTGACTTGGGGCAAAGTAATGCTATATTTGACCTGTTTCCTATCCTTCTAGAGGTAACAAAGGATGGAAAATTCTGAAGACAAGCCCACTCCTCTGCTGTCAGTCCTTTGATGAGTTTCCAATCCCTGTAGAAAAAAGAGAAATTCCCTGCCCACCCTCACCTTCACCCTCACCCCCATTCAAGTGGCCACTAAACCCAAGTACTGGGTTCGTGCCCCACGTGTCTCTCTGGGGTCTTGTTCCCAGACCCTTCCCTCTGCCAGTGATATCTTCTTCCCCAGCAGCACAGTTATAAATCCTGCCTGCCTTGCTGGGCTCAGCTCAGGTCTTGCCTCTGTGCACGGCCGCACCTGCCTCCCTTCTCCCTGCGCTCTGTTCCTGGGCTTTTCTTAAAGACGTGGATCTTTCTGTCTTTGGTGGTTGTTAATGTGTCCCCATATTTTCCTTGAGACATTATTAATTTCTAGAGACTGAGATCTGTACCTTATTCATACTTATTTTCACCACTGCAGTTGCTACAATATTTTATACATGATAGATGGTATTTATTCCGTGAAAAAATGAATGGGGAAATGTGAGAGGCTGTACAGTTGCACCTGGAAGGGGGCGGTCTACACATGTCTGTCCCCAACGCAGAAGGATAAAGCCGGTACCTATCTGTAAGGGCTTTTCCAATCCTAGGACTCTCTGGCATTGGACTTTTTTTTTTTTTTTTTAAAATACAAAGTGCTTCAGGGACTTCTGGCCTTTTATGGTATTGTATGACTTTTACTCTGTTCACTTTCTAAGCAACTTCCTGCTGCAGGGTTGTGGGCTTTTTTATTTCCTCTGTTCTCTCATACCCCTGTTTGTCCTTGATAGTTAGGTTTGGCATCCTCTGTTGCAGTTTTGGGTATGAGTCTTTATAGGGGTCAGCTCAGTGGTGAGAACCCGGCCTAAATATCCTTAGAAAGGATGGCGTGCCTGGAGAGAGCCCCGTTGTCCCACTGGTCTAGTCTCTGAGACAGAAGGGGTTTTCAGAAATGCCACAGAGTATGCAGGCTTATAGCACAGTGGATAAGAGAGTGAGTTCAGGGTCAGACTGCCTGGGTTTGATTCCTGGTTCAGATCTTTACTAGGTGTGTAAAGATCTTAAGCAAATTGCTTTGTTATCCATAAAATAAAATCTTGTAGGTTGTTGTAGAAATCAAGTAAGATAATGCATGTAAGCACTTAGTATAGTGCTAAGTGCTTAATGAAAGTTAGCTATCATTATGATTAATGTTCCCTGTATCTTCTTTCCACTTCAGATGGTTCCAGACCTTGATCCACCTATTAAAAGGCAATATTGGCACAGGACTTCTGGGGCTGCCTCTGGCAGTGAAAAATGCAGGCATCTTGGTAAGGGTGTGCATCAGTGGAGGGAAGTATTGCAACAAGTTTTAAGAGATAGTTTTTTGTTTTTTTAAAATTTTACCTTATTTAAAACTTTTTTAAAAATTCAGCTGAGAAAAAGCAATATTCAGACATTCATTTATCTAAAGATATTTATTGAGGGTTTTCTGTGTGTCAGGCATTGTTCTAGGCTCTTAGAATAGAACATATCAGTGAATTAAACAAAGATTCTTGCCCTTGTGGAGCTCATTAGTGGCAGAGAGGATGTACTTAAAGTGGCTCAAGCAGTTTTTATCAGTAATAGGAACGAATGAGTTAGTAACAGATGTCTGTCCATTTTCTACACAGTCCCTCCACGCCCCAGCCCTAAATGGCCAACTCTGAGAATCTTACATCTTCTTTTTATGATTCACCTCCTATAGACTGCCAGTCCAAAGCCATTCTGGTTTCTTTTAGTGTTGGAGCTAGCCCAGAGATGTGGCTTGTCCTCAGCTAAGTGCAGTTTTTTTTGATGTGGCATAATTCTCCAAAGATAACTTCCCCTTTTCCCCCACATCCCTTAGCCCATCTCTTCTTCCCACAGAGTCACAGGAGCCGTCTGTTCTGCTGATTTGCCACAGTCTCAGAATAGACTTATATTGTATCCTACTTCTCCACGAGATGAAATCTCTTGAAGATGTGCTAAAGTTCAGATAGCTCGTCTCACACAGCCTATCTCCACCCATGATCACATTTCTCTCTCTGAGAAGTTTTTGTCAGTGGAAAGTGCCTTAGCAGCATTTTAATCATTTGCAAGTCGTGTTTTGATTGGGTTCACTCCTAATCCTGCCTGCTTGTCTCTCCTTCTTTTGCCTGCAATGCCTGTCCCTAGATGGGCCCCCTCAGCCTGCTGGTGATTGGCATCGTGGCTGTGCACTGCATGGGCATCCTGGTGAAATGTGCTCACCACTTCTGCCACAGGTGAGAGCCCTCTGAGCCACCTCTCAAGTGACAGACCATCCTTTGGGGTTCTGTGACCAACCTTGAAAAGTGAGCACTTAGGTAGATCATTCTCCGATCCTTACACTAGCTGAAGGTGGCTGCTTGCTATTGCAGCGTTTCCTTTCCCGGGTTATTTTTGTGTTCTTTTTTGGCTCAGTGTCATTTGTTAAATTTTCTTGTGTCCAGTGGACAGGTACCACATTCTAGTTTTATGTGCTTTATAATATTTACCCCACTGAAATGATTCCACCAGATGGTTGTTCATTATAATGAAAGTAACTATCCTGTCAGCTTAACACTTCTGATCCTCGAAAGCATTGGATACAGGACTCAGAGTGGTACCTCCAGGGTGACAGATGGGGGATTGGCCCAGGTCTCGGTGGTTGAGTTTGTTCTGTCATTGTCATGGTCTAACCCACATACTCTGCCCTTCCTCTCTCGCTCCCCTTCCCCCAGACTGAACAAATCCTTTGTGGACTATGGGGACACTGTGATGTATGGGCTAGAATCCAGCCCCTGCTCCTGTCTCCGGAACCACGCACACTGGGGAAGGTAACTCGTTTCCTCCTTCCTTCCAACTGTGGCCTCCCCGTGTGGAGGCCTTCAGATAGGGAGGTATGACGTGGGAGACAGTGTGAGGAGTGGAAAGAGTATTGTTTGGGTCAGTAGACTTGGGTGCTAACTCAGTTCTGCTGGTGGTGAGCTGTGTGACCTCGAGCCGGGTGACCCTTCCCTTCCCTGGTTCTCAGTTTCCATCCAGAAAACATGGGGCCTGGCCTGAAAGGTCTTGAAAGTCCATTCCAGCTTTGGCAGTCTAGTGATTGTGTTTGATTCACTCATTTGTTCAACACATATATTTAAGCCCTCTCTTATAAGTGGAACAAAACAGTTCTAGCCAGAGAGAGGAGATATTCTGTTGTAAAGTACGTGGTCCTCGCCCCCTGGGGGCTTGTAGTCTGTGTAAAGAGAAAGATGTGTGGAAAGAGAATCCAGAGAACAAGATGAGATCAGGAGTAGCAGAAACCAATGGGAAGAAAGCGTCACGAGCTAGGAGCACATCCTCGTGCTCAGAGTGGGAGGAATTTTCATGATTCTCTAGTTTGGCTGTGCCAGATCAGAAGCACACAGGGTAGACAGGAGAAGGACAGGCTTCGAGGAGGAGGTGAGATGAGCTAGAACAGGGTAGGAGTATCTGGAAATTTCTCCTTATGGTAATTTTTCAGATGCCTGGAAGGGAATAGTCTACTTTTTGTTTCCTATATTTAGGTGTAGGAAATTGATACCATCGTGGGCTGAATCCTTTTTTTAAAAAATGAAACCACATTAAAACTACGTTCTCTAGAAAAGTTCCTTTTTGGGATCATAGAGGAAACTGTCACATTCATTCATCGCTTCATCCTGTGATGCAGATTATATAAATCTTTTGGCAAAATTATTTTCTGTGACTGGGAGAAGCCAGATTGCCAAGTGAACACCATAAGTTGGTTGGTGGTTAGTTCTTTCTCCTTTCTTCCATGTTTGCTTCCTTCCTCCCTTCCTCCTTCCTTCCTTCTTTCCTTTCCTTCCTTCTTTTAGTAAAATGTGTGCTTTTGAAATGTGTGCTCATAGTAAAAGCATTTTTTTGAACAAGACGTAAAGTGAAAAGTAAAAGTAAATATTGGTCACAGTCGCATGGGTATCCTTTTGGAATTTTCTGTATATATATAAACATATACGTTTTTAATATTTTTTTGCATAAATTGACCATACTGTGTATGTTATTGGGAAACTTACTTTTCCCCCTTAAATGTCTTAGACATTTTTCTCTATCAGCACATATGCATTTAACACATTCTTTGTAACTGCTGTGTAATGTCCCATTTAAGAATGGTCTGTAATATAATCACTTTCCTTTTGATGACCCTTTAGGTTGCTACCAGAGGTTATTGTTCAACTAGCAATCTGTTTTGGTACATCTATTTCTGTGTACTTATGTGAGACTAGGTTGGTTCTTGGATCCAAGTCCTAGAAAGAGACGGCGAAGGGGTCCACTTCTTGATGTTATGTTGGTCGAGTAGCTCTAGGAAAAAGGTGCGAGTGGGATAGGTGGGCAGGTGGGCAGAAAGGATGCCGGGGGCTGGGCAGTGGTAGGGTGTCTGTGCTTCACGCCGGGGATGCCCTGACCTCGTGCAGCATTCCAGACAAAAAGCTAGGAAGGGGACCTCAAAAACGACACAGATAGCACCTCTTGCACCTTCCTCCCAAAGCCCCAGGTGAGTGGCACCTAGCATAGTTCCTTCAGGGCATGCTCATCTTTGTCACCTGTGGGGAATGGTCTGTGATGGCTTGGGAAAAAGCACTATTTAAAACACCGGTCCCTCTGGTCCTGCATGTATATTGTAATGATCTTTGTATTCCTTCCTTCCGCATCTCCAGGCACATTGTGGACTTCTTCCTGATTGTCACTCAGCTGGGATTCTGCTGTGTCTATTTTGTGTTTCTGGCTGACAACTTTAAACAGGTAAGATCCTGGTTAAAAAAAAAGAGAGAGAGAGAAAGAATGGGAAGAGTTGAGTGAAATTTTTGTTTAGGATTTTTTTCGAGACTGGTTTTGCTCAACAGAGGAGTTAAAGTTTTAATACTTTACATAGAACTGTGTCTTTTGTTTGATTCTCATCTAAAGACCTAGGGCATAGAGAAACCTCCCCATGTGTTGTCTGGCCCCCGTCTTAGGTGAGTATGATCATACCCAGCTCAGACAGTTGGGTTGCTGAGGATAATCATGAGGATGGCTCACTGACCACAGACTTGTAAAGGGCCTATTCACATGCCTGTGCCTTCAGTCCGGAATCTCCTCCAGTGGGAGGTCCACTGGCCTCTGTCGTCTGGGAGGCTTTTCCTTTTACTTCCTTCCCCTCATTCTAGGTGATAGAAGCAGCCAATGGGACCACCAACAACTGCCATAGCAATGAGACAGTGATTCTGACCCCCACCATGGACTCACGACTCTACATGCTCTCCTTCCTGCCCTTCCTGGTGCTGCTGGTCTTCGTCCGGAACCTCCGAGCCCTGTCTATCTTCTCCCTGTTGGCCAACATCAGCATGCTGGTCAGCCTGGTCATGATCTTCCAGTTCATTGTTCAGGTATCAGCCTGGGCCCACCCCCATCCTCCTAGTAAATATCAAGAAAACAAACCAAACAAGTATTATGTGTAACATAGTTATATGTTACTTATGGCTGTGGTCCCCAACCCCCGGTCCATGGCCTATTAGGAACCACGCTGCACAGGAGGTGAGCGGCAGGTGGGCGAGCGAAACTTTATCTGTATTTACAGCTGCTCCCCATCGCTCGCATCACTGCCTGAGCTCTGCTTCCTCCTCTCCCCCCACCCCCATCTCCGTCTGTGGAAAAATTGTCTTCCATGAAACCAGTCCCTGATGCCAAGAAGATTGGGGACCGCTGACTTATGATATATTTAGATTAGAGGTTTTTAACTACCCCACTGTTGACATTTTGGGCCAGATAATTCTTTGTTGTGGGGACTGTCCTGTGCAACGCAGGATGTTTAACAACATCCCTGGTCTCTGCCCATTAGGTGCTAGTAGCAGCCACTCCCCGACTTGTGACAATCAAAAATGTCTCCAGACATTGCCAGACATCCCTGCGAATCTCCGCTGTTGAGGTTCACTGGTTTAGCCTTTTTCCAATAAGATGGTTGATACATGATCATTGTACACAATTGGAAAGTAGGGAAAAATACTAAGATGAAAATAAAAACCATTTTTTTCAAATTTGTATTTAGATAAATAAATTCCTTACCAACTCCAGTTTTATATTTATTTGTCAAAATCATAAATTCATTTATTGTTCACCCCGTCACTTAGCCCCTGTGGGCCAGTCTGTGGGGTAGTGTGAGAGAAAACATCTGTGTAGAGGTGAGTAGAAGATCAGGCTGAGAAAAATGTGCCCTTAAACACGTAGCTGTTTGTGAAAAAGACAGTGCATTTTGCCAAGCCTTGAGAAAAGGAAAAAAGTAAAAGCAGGCAAATAAAAGCATAACTTAAAAAAGCTATTTAAATTTAATTCCCCAAATAATTCATCAATACATATTCATTAAAATTCAGACAACACAGATGCCTCTTGAACACCACCCCCCACACCAAGTCTCCTCTCAGGGACCACCTCGTGTGATTGGTCTGTCTCATTCTAGATCCTGTGAATGCATTTACACACTATGTGAGTATATAGAGAAATACATAAAATAAAAATAGATTTTGTTTGCATTTTTTAAAACAATTTTAAAAAATTATATGTAGTGTTCATCTACCTTGTTTTTTTTCCCCCTTGAAAGTGCCTTACAGAGCTTTCCGGGTTAATATACCCAGCTCTACTTCATTCTTTTTAATTGGTATATAGCATCACGGAGAATAGATGTGCTGCAGTTTATTTGACCTGTTCCCAATTAGTGGACTATCAGGGGATAGGTCATTACATTAAGACAGTGAATGTTGTTATGCATTTCTTTTTGTGAACATGTGTCAATATAAATACTTCTCCAAGATATTTATCTAGAGGAGTAATTGCTGAAGAGTATGCACTTTTGAATTTTTTTATATTGCCAAGTTGCTTTTTCCAAAAGCTATTTACTAATTTCATAGAGACTCACTTTCGCAGTATGTTATGTGTCTGTTTTTCCACCCTTGCCAACACTGGATATATCAATCTTTTTAATTTGGTCAGTCTGACAGGTGAATGTTACTTCATTTTCACACAATCTGCTTAATAGTGACCCAGTCACCCATGGATGTGGTTTCTAGGAGAACAGTAGGTCATAAAAACCAGGGACTTCCTGTGCTAAGGAAATGGCATAATGAATTGAGATTAACATTGTCCTCAGTGATCCTTTGCTGTGTTTTCCTTGTTATGGTAAGTCAGATGAGTGGCAGATATTGACTCTTCTTCTGCAGAACTATTTTTTAAAACATAAAATAAACAGTTCTCCGTGTTCCATTTTTTTAAATCTTTTTATTTTTTTACTCACCACTATACTAACGAGGACAGGTCCCATTTTTTATGGGACTGGAAGGAGGACCTGTGAATGCACAATTGACCATTTTCATTATCAAACAAGGAAGGGTAAATAAACCCATGATTTCATATTGTAATTAGAGCTCTCAAGAGTGCCTAGGATATATGCCAGTGGACATTAAAGATGAAGTCAGTGAGGCTACCTCCTATACACAGGCACACACGCCGCATTTAATTTTAAACCATGGCAGGCAGTTGGACTGCAGTGGTTGCTGTGATCAGAGGGCTGGGATGAGAATTCGGGTTCCTGTAGTGTCTCAGTCCCAGCTGACTGGCAGTATCCATCCGGAGCGGTGTCTGTGCGTAGAGAGGCAGCCCTCCTTATTTCTTGTGAGCAGTTCTAAGCCTGCCTCTGGGCCCACCATGTGCAGTGATGAAGTAGTGCTGTCTGCCCGGGTGCAGCGCAGGGAAGGAGATTTGACTCTGTGTTGGCGTAGTCACTGCCCATAGTGTTGTAACAGCTTCATTTTTGTGTGGCGTACAGTTAAAGATGTTCCCTCTGGGTCATTTTGGTTGCTGCTGTTTGTTGCCACTGTTCTGTTTTGGCATTTTGCCCTGCTTACCGTGAGCAGTCCCCCTACTGTCTGATTTTCTGAATGTTTTCCCTACTTCTAAGCATGTGCATGACCGATACAATCTTGTTCCTCGTGCACATGCCTTTGTAGGAAGCAGGCCAGGGTCTTCCACCTGAGTAGTTTCCCTGTGTCTTCAGCATGCGGAATGATGTTGAATGGCACAGTTCTGGGCAGAGTGCCTTGCCCAGAGGCACCTCCCAATAAACGTTTTATCACTGCGTATCCCTAATTCTGAGATGCATTTCTTCACAGTTACAATGATTCCAAAATTGGAGTACCTCTTGCAAGGCATATGTACATTTAACAGCATTTTCTCAAAAAGCTGTTGTTATTATAATTGATGTAAGTCCTCACTTAATGTCATTGATAGGTTCTTGGAAATGATGTATAATAAAATCATTTTTTTCCTCATCAATGTTAGAACGAAATGACGTTGAAGGAAATGACTATTTCATTTCAATTAAAGTCGCAGTTTCTGAGAACCCATCAACAACACTAAGTGAGGACTGACTGTATTGTAGAATTGGGGAGCTCTGTTGGTAATGAGTTGATTTTAATTGGTATGTTTCTTTTATAAATTAAACTTTTCCCATTTAGTTGGTTGGGTTATAAGTCAGTAGCAATCAGTAAGTATGTAGAATTATATATTTCTTCAGCTAGTCCCACTCCCACAGTATCCCCAGACATGCATTGTGAAATTCCCTATCTGATACCTCAGCCTGATCTGACGTATGAACCTGGGCAGGAGTTATCCACTAACCAACAGATAGCACCTATTTCCAAGCACTTACGTTGCATTTGTGACTCAGGAATAATTACGGAACAATCTGACTCTAATGTCTCACTGTAGAGCAAAAATACCTATTAGTTTGTCTTCATTCCAGGTATTGAAATGCTTCTTTTAACACATTGACTGTCACACAAAAAAATGAGAAACTTTTCCTTGGGGCCACAGTGTTTTATTATGAAAATAGAATAAAAATCTTGAGTGCAATTTAAAGGTAAACATAAATAGAAAAATGACATTTATTGACTTCTATTCATTTAATCCACGTTTTTAGAATTAAATTGTCAATATTAATTGTAATAATAAGAACATCAAGCAAGATTTTATATATGCTTCACGTGACCCCAGTGTCAAAACTAGAGTGAGTTAAACACAACTCTCACGGCAGTTAATGTGTTAAAGAAGTCTAATATTTCTTGGCGGGGGTCCAACGAAAAGCATTTATTTTTATTTTTTATTTTTAAAAGACTATAGTATAGTTGTTTTGAAATCTTTCAAAGAGAAGCCTATTATAGAGATTAATAATAGGTTTCCTTTTGTTCACCTGATACTATTCTGTCACCCTGTTAGAGCATACTCCATATTTATCTAAATACCTGTATATTATAGCTTAATCAACTTTAAAACATGGTAAAAGACAATTTTAAAATCACTTTTACTTTAATCCAAGCAATGTATGAAAATGGTTTAAAAAGCCAGATTTGAAAAGGATGGCCGTCTTCAAACCACCTGCCCCCCACTCCTCTGACCCTGTCTGTTATTGGTTGTTGAGTGGAGGATTTTGTGACTGTACAAAATCCTTGTTTGTACTTGTTTGTACAGCTTTGCATTGTACCTGCAGTTAACAATTGCCTTATGGGTTTTTCTACCTATTTTTTAAATATTCTTTTTGCTATTTTTTCTCAAATGTTCCAACACTCCTGTGGCGTGCCTCTCAATACTGTTTTCCAAGTACTCAAACTCATTGCGAAGAATTTTTAAAAGAAGAAGAAAAAAAAGAGAAAAAAGGAAAAGAGTCAATCTAAAAATTCATCACCCTCCCTTCCCTTCCGGCTTTATGTGTGGGCATTATATAGTTGTATCATAGTGAATATATAAATCAAAAAATTTTTTTCTCACTGTTATTTCATAAGCAGTTTTTCATGTTCTACTTAGTTATCTCAATTTTTACTTTTTAAATAGCGTGTAATATTCTATGATGCTGGTGTGTAGTTAATTACTTAACTGATCACTTGTTTGGGAGCATTTAGGTTATTTCCAGTTGCTTTGTTAAATAGCGTTGCTCAACTTTTTTCATCTTTTGATTTTTTTCTGCTTGGATTAAATTTCTGGGGAAATTAATTGAGTTGGGGATGGGATTATCTAGTGAGACAATGTGACTCTTTTTATGCAAGCTCCATTTGAGTTTTTTATAGTACATTGGGCTAGTCTTTCCCCAAGACTATGGGGTTTTCTCAGCCTGATGAGAAAAAAATACAAAGGCTAAGTGTCTCCAAATCATCTGTCAGTTATCAGACTTTTGTTCCTTTAGAGAATCTTGGATTTATTGAAAGGTATGACCTCTCTGATTGGGGTTCAAATCTTGAATCTCTGTATAGCCTTTTGCTTTGTTTTGTTTTCTCTTTCAGAGGATCCCAGACCCCAGCCACTTACCCTTGGTGGCCCCCTGGAAGACCTACCCTCTTTTCTTTGGCACGGCCATTTTTGCATTTGAAGGCATCGGGATGGTAAGAGTTACACTGTGATTTGGGCCAGTGTTCTCTGGTGTCCTCAGTGTCAGCTGCAAGGAATGCTAAGGAAACACTGTTAGAAATTGTCTTCTGAGATTTTGAAGATATAATTTATCTTCAGAAGTTTTCCAGCTTCAACTTTTGAAGATAAATTATGTGTAATTTTTAAATGTTTACATTCAAGACCCCTCCACTGCACACTCATCTCCTGTGTGTGCAGTAAGCGATAATACTTGGCAATCAGGAACACAGGCTCTGGACCAGACTGATGTGGGGGTAAGTCCTGGCTCTGCCAAGGAGTAGCTGTGTGACCTTGTGCAAGGACTCACCTCTCTGAAACTTTATTGTTTGCTTCTGAAAAGTCAGCTTAATGATTAGTAGTTGTTAGGATTAAATGAGACATGTGCTTTGTACAGTCCCTGACACATGATAAATGTTTAATAAACTTTTGTTTTTATTAATAGTGTTATTGATTTTATTATTGAATCGGTAAACATGTGAATAATTTTCTGCCCTGGAACATTGATGTGGTGTCTTCTCTGTGTGTAAATGAGCAGCCTCCACTTCTGGCTCAACTTCCCCCATCATTGCTATGATTTCACCAAATTTTTTTTCCTAAAGAGGAATCTGCCACTCAATTGTGCCTAATTTGATTCTTATTTGTTTGTTTGTTTTTTATAATAAAGGTACAGAATTCTTCTCGGAAGAATGTTGCACTAAAAGTTAGTAGCTCTCCTGGCCAAGGGTATAACAATGGGAAGGCCCTTCTCCTTTCATGGCATTTCTGTTTCTCCCCATTGATTTGCCTAACACCTTATTTTACTTTTAAGAAAACCTAGAAGCTGGACAGATTTTTTTGTTAAAGTCCTGAGGAATCACCCAGGTGGTGTTGGTGGAACGAGTTAAGGCTCTGACATCCTGGGGGAGGCTTCAGGAGTGAACATGTAAATTGCTGATTGTCCTAAGGTTGTAAACCTGTCCCTGTGCTCCTTCTTGGGGCTTCTCGCTGCCCAGAAAGGCTATCTCTCCTTGACTCACAAACACAAAGGGTTTCCTGCAGCTGGGGCGGAGGCCCGAGTGGGCCCATATTTCAGCCGTGAGAGAGAGGTGCCAAGAACTCAGGACTTGGAAGAAGAGGTGGAGAAGGTGTGGAAGGATGCCCAGAGACCCTGGGTTCTTAAGGGACGTTGTACTCAGTTTTTACCAGTTTCCTCTAACGGCACAGTACAGAAGTTGTTCTTTGCTTTGTTTCATTAGCCAAGGCTTGAATACAGAGTCATTCTGTAAACATCATTATTTATTACGTCAAGATTTCTTTGTATTTTCTGTCTTTACAACAGAGAGAGAACCCTGCAGTTTTGACTTTTGGTTCTCGATTGAAGGGTTGTCCCCCGTGTCAGGGTAAAGTGCCAGGCTGCACACTGTGTGTTCATGGTGTTCTCTGGGTTTATGCAACTGTCCCAGGCCTGAGATAGGACATGGGGGAGATGGACGCCCTGTCCTTTGGCTCTTTGTACTCTTGGTATGAAGGAAACGGATAGATAAGTTTAGAAGCTATTTCCAGTGGATGTGGATTAACTGCAGCTTGAGACCCTGGAGCTGGTGGCGGGGAATGCTGAGCTGCAGAGCTGTGGTGCCCCTCAGAGCACTGAGCCTGCAACAGGGTCGCGGTGTTGGATATATACAGCACAGATCTGTTGTGCCTCGTGGCCACAGGTGCTACAGGAAAATGAGTGTAATGACAAGATCAAAGATAGTTTGGGGGTCAGCTGACATTGCCCTGTGTTGTTATTCATCGTTAGCTGTGCCAGATCCAGTGCAGGTGATAGCAGACATCATAATCACACCTGCTGTTTTTCCCCAGCCCCGTGACCTTATCTGCATAAAAGGTCTTTCCTTTGTTTTTGCCAAAGTTAAAGAATGTCTCCTGTGATGATGAAGGAGGCAGCAAAGGTCAGTGGTTTGAAACAGGAGTCTGGAAACTGGGCTTTGTTAAGTACCAAGTCTTGAGCTCCTCTACTAAGTCATGCTGTCTTCTGTACCTCAGTTTCTCTAACTTGGAGGTTTAACTTGTCCCTGCTCCTGTTGAGCTAGAGTGGCAATTTTCCCTGACCTGTATTTTGCATGCTTTAGACAGGAAGCTGTGATCTCAGGTTAGGTGCCAGGTGGACATGACGTGAGAGGGCCTTCTGGTCACCATGCGGCTGCACTCACTTGGCGAAGGACACTCCCAGTCTGCAGGGCTCCTGCAGCAGGAGGATAGAGTGGTGGCCTGGGCCAGGAGTCCTGGGCTCCAGCCCTGTCCCACCCTTACCTCTTAGGACTTCCTGGTCAGGCAATGGGCCGTGGAATCCCTTCCAGTCCCGATAGTATAACTTCTGATGCAATAACTTTGATTTGTTTGTTTGTCTGGTAAAGGACCAGGTGTGCTTTAGAGGAATTTTGGGGATAAAGAAGTTACTTTTTTCTGAGGATGTTAATTTTTTTGTTGGCCATTCATTTTGCTTTTTTCTGTGCTTTCTCTCCTCTCTACTATTCTCTCATAGGTTCTGCCCCTTGAAAACAAAATGAAGGATCCCCGGAAATTTCCACTCATCCTGTACGTGGGAATGGTCATCGTCACTGCCCTCTACATCAGCCTAGGGTGTCTGGGGTACCTGCAATTTGGCGCTGATATCCAAGGCAGCATAACCCTCAACCTGCCCAACTGCTGGTACGTGAAGGAGGAGGGAAACCCAGGAGCACTGGATAGTTTTAAAAATGAATGGGTCAGAGTGTGGGTTCTTCCTCTTACTTACCTCTTAAATCAGCCCACTTCACTCCAGCCCACCACAGCTACCATCCCCCAGGCCACCACTAGCCCTCACTGGCTGCCCTGCACTCCACTGTGTTTGGAGGCGTGATTCCTTTGGAGACTGCTGCTGAAGGCACTGGTTGATCAGCTGACTGATAGGCCATTTTTTCCTTGGAAATCCTAAGCCCAGAAGAGCCAAATATCCAGTCTGTTCACTTTATACCATTCCAAGTAGATGGGGAGAGAGGAGGGCAAACCTGTATTTAGTTACCAGCTTCTGATGTGCCTCTCCCTTGGTAGTTGCTGGCTTGATGTGCAGGTGGGAGTATCTCACTGTGGACCGGGGGTTGTCAGGAGTTCTTCTGTACCTCTCTTTCCCTGGTGGATGTATTATAGGGAAATGCTGAGACATACTGAAATGCTCTCTAAAAAGGTAGATGTCACAGGGTGTGTGCTAAGCAACCATGTTGTTTTGAAGATTAAAATCTCACTATGGAGAGCGGCTGTTGGCAGATACTGAGGAGCTTGTTGAGTGCCCCAGGGATCAGAATAACCTTTCAGTCCAGCCTGGCTGATCTGCCAGGATGTGCCTTTTAGACCTCTAGTCAGTCAGATGTTGGGTGAGGACAGATTGAGCAAATTGAGAATAATATTTATTTGTAGTGCCAGCGTCTAACAAGGGACATCCAAATCAGCAAGGGTCTGGGAATCAGGTTTGTTGCACAGCCAGCCAAGTGGTAGCCCTGGAATGGGCCATTGTTTTCAAAAGGTCTTTCTTTCTTTGCTGCTTGCTTTTATTTTTTTATTATTTTAAATTCATTTTTAATTGATACATACTAATTGTACATATTTATGAGGGACATATGCTATTTTGATGCATGTATACAGTGTGTAATGATCAAGTCAGGGTAATTGGCATATCCATCTGCTTTTACCTTTCCAAATGTTCCTGCCCTTCCAAGAGGGAAGAGTCAGGTGATAGCTTGGTGTCACTGTGTCACCTTTCCCCAGAAGATACATGGATTGGGAGCATCAGAAGCAGCCCACATGATCTGAAGCTGCAGACGAGCATCTGTCTTCTTTCCTGACACCCCAAATACAGCTGCTCAAATTATTCTGCCTCCATTTGGGTGCAGTTTGTTTGGCTGTCCCTGCAGGTGTCATTCTCCTGGTTCCAGACTTCGCAGCGCTCCAGAGGGCATTGAGGCTGCTCCATGTTTAATTATAGAGCCACCAGCTGATTTTTCCAAAGAGTTTTTATTATCTATGCCTGAGCAAGTAAGACCTTTTACCAAACTACGTCTTTCTAAGGGTGTTCTCTTGCTTATAGCATAAGAACATCTTCTAGGTGTTAGGTTCAAGCACAGAGAAACTCAGTGCACATTATACACACAATATGTTACCACATTTCAATAGATTTTCAATAAGGCAGGCGAAATGGTTCTTGCTGCTTAACTCATGAGGGTCTGGTTTGAAGTGGAGCTTGGCTTAGGGGTCCCTTTAATGACTAAATCAAATCTGTAAGTACTTTTCGATCACAGACTTTTCCTCCTCTACTGGGGTGTTAAGATAGGAAATCCCAGGGTGAGTTAACAGTCTGCCTTGGAAGCTGTCCATGGAGCAATTGTAGGAAGGTAGCCTTGGTGAAGTGGAAAGATGGATTGTGCTCCTGCCTCTTGGACCTGCCTAGTCATTGTCTGATTCTCGGGAGTGCTGAATTGGATGGGGTAGGTATAAATAGAGTTGTTATATTTTAATTGTATTTAATTGTATTTTTAATTTTTTTTATTTTTGAAAGGATATATGTCCATATACCCATGGGCAAAGATTCAAAAGGTAAACAGAGAACATTAAGCATTAAGTTTTCACCCCCACCCCATCCCCAGTCCCCAGTTTTACAATTTTCCAATTTAGAGACAACCATAGTCCCAGTTTCTTATGTTTCCTTCTGAGATGCTTAGTGTATGTAAGATTGTCGTATGTCTGTGTGAAGGAGTGTTTTTTCCCCTGTGTTTTCTTTTTTTAGACAAATTGTAGCACTCTGTAAACACTATTGCTTCATGCTTTTTTCGCTTAATAGCATATCATGGAGATAGCACCTAGAGTTCTGCCTCATGTGTTTTAACAGCTGTGTGGGGATACCATGATTTATCTAACCAGTTCCCCACTGATTAAAATTTAAGTTGTTTTCAGTCTTTCCTTCTTAAATAGTGCTATAGGGAAATGTTTTGAATGTAAGCTTTTGTACACATGTACAAGTACATCTGTGAGATAAATTCCTAGATGTGAAATTGCTGGGTCCAAAGGACATGTGCATTTATAACCTTGATAGGTGTCTCCCAATTGCAGTGGGACCATTTTGCACTCTCACCGATAATGTATAAGTGTGCTGAGCAGGCTTTGAAAGTACCCTGGCTCTCTTGACAGGTTGTACCAGTCAGTTAAGCTGCTGTACTCCATTGGGATCTTTTTCACCTATGCACTCCAGTTCTACGTGCCGGCCGAGATCATCATTCCTTTCTTCGTGTCCCGAGTGCCCGAGCACTGTGAATTAGTGGTAGACCTGTTCGTGCGTACAGTGCTAGTCTGCCTGACATGTGAGTAGAAAACAAGATAATTGTCTTGTTTGTTTTTCCCTGAAGGGCACCCACCCAGTCCCCAGGGTTTTCCTGAGAGAGAGTGTGTGTTGTAGTAAAGCTGCCTATTCTGTGTAAGCAGAAAACCCGGCACGTCATCTAACTTTCTGAGTTGAGGACATTCAAATGGTGAAGTGAATTAATTATACATGTACTCTAAAAGACACAGGAATGAGGATAGTAGTTTATAGATATGGTATGAAGTGCTGTAAAGATGGTCATAATTCAGAGTAAACACATGCAATTACTATCCCCTATAAAATAAGGTAAAAGTCTAAAAGAGAGTCATTTAACCCATATCTGCAATAAGTATAGGTTACTTCAATAGAGGGTGCGTGTTTGTTTATTTTTTCAGACGGTTGTTTTTCCAGTGTGACAATTTATTCCTTAGATTTCATTTTCAACTTATATGATACTATTCTAGACATTTTTTGATGTTAGTCTTACTAAATATGTTTAGAAAATTCCTACTGATTAACCTAGATGTTTGATTTGTCATTTTGTGTTTTATTCTCCTTCCCCCAACCCCATGCCAAGGGGTGTGAGTTAAAAGGCAGGATATCACCCTATTTGCTGTTGGTTGAAAACTGATGTAAATTATAATAAAACAAAATTAAATTCTTTTTTCTATTTTTGCAGCTTCTGTGGGTTGGTAGGCTAGAGAACCTCTGAACAGATTGGTCTATAATATCTAATTTAAGTTTCAAGGAGATTTGCTTTCCAAACTGAAATGCTTAAAGCATAGATTTCTCTTTTTTTCACTCTATTTGGCTCTTTTTTAGGTTTCCTTTTGGGACAAGAACTTCTTTGCTTATTATATTGAGGCTTCCCTGGGAATTTTCTTAAATTATTCAGTCTGAGCCTCTGTCTTTGGAATAAAGATAGATCTGTATGATTGTTTATTTTAATCAGTGTTGAATATTTTAGGGATGAAAGATGTGAATGTTGTCTAGCATTTGCTCATAGACTTTCAGGCGCTCTCCTACACCAGCCTAGAAATAGCCCAGACAGCAGCTAAGCCAGGGCCCAGGACTGTCTAAAGCCAGCTGCTGTTCCCAGAGCAACTGAAAAGGATATGATGTATCCTGCTTTCCAGTAAATGGCCTTAATGTGTGCTGTTAAGATAGGATGCTTGGGCTCCTGATTCTAATCCTGTCTTGTGCCAGCAACTCTCAATGCTTCGATTCAGATGTGTAGGTTTCCTCTGCGGATAGGTCAGCTCTAAGTGTTGAGGAGACAGCTTCCACCTGTACAGTGTTTATAATATCAGCTCTGAGGGACCAATTCTTGAATCCAAAAGGTGCTGGAAGAAAGGATGGGGATAGTTCAAATAATTTGCTTTTTTTCAAAGTGTTTCCCCTAGAAGAAGTTGGTTTGTCTAGGTAAGATGTGTTGTTGCCGACTAAACACCTCCTGCTCTTTGCCCCGTCAAGCTGGGGCAGGGACATGGGCCTGACGCCTCTCGCTGCCCTGCCTTCCTCTCCAGCCTGGCTTTGCCCCCCTGTAGCGTATGCCACACTTCCTGCCAGGTTTATCTCCGCTGTGCCCCACAGGAGGCAGCAGTCTCTGGTTCGCAGACCTCGGGTTATCCTTAGATGCCTCTTGGTTTTGCCTCACTTTTCTTGGCTCTGTCTGTGGGTCTTGTCTCCGTTCTACAGCACAATGCTCAAAGGACACAGGCTGCTTTTGATCTTCAAGTGCATGCGGTCGTTTTTCCCTTCTCCTGTGATCTCTTGTGATTTAGCATTGCATCGTCATCCTATTAAAGAAGGCAGCCCCTTCATCTCTGAGAGCATTGTGGCCTCTCTTACTTCCCTGGAGACTTTGAAGTAATTGTGGGAATCAGTAGAGGCATTTCATTGCAGCACCAACTTAAATGTATTTATGTGAGTTCATTTTGTTCTTCTCTGTTCTTTCAGATCTTTCAGCACAAGGTTGATTGGTTTGTGATTTTAGATCTTTGATGTAGCTGATTTTTTTTTCAATTATAACCATACATTTTAATGGTAGCTTATTTTATTGCAGTTTCTGGTGTTTTCCTATCTTTTCCCCAACTTGCCTCCTCCTCACCTCCATCTCTGAGGAGAATGGGGGGATTTGGTCTAGCCTTATGTTTTTTTCCACCTGGGAATTCAACTTTCTCACCACTCCCTCCCAGCCCCCAAAGCTTGCTGTGGCTGATGCCTACTTTTTGATGCTTAATTTCAGTCTGTTGGAGAGGAGGGGAAGGGAAAACAAGCATTTCAGAGAATGGTGCTCTTTTTGTTATGATTTCGTGTGGATATTTACTTCTAGCCCATATTTTTGGAAATGCAGACTTAGCCTATGTCCAGACCTTGTGTAGAAGAGGCTGGAAGAGGCTGGCTCCACCTGGGGGAGTCAGGAAGTATAGGATAAATTGGTTTTTTTGATTCCTTGGGGGCAACTATTCGTTCTACAATGATTCCTACTAATTCTCTGTGGCATTTGCCACATGAAACATCTTACTTGAGTTAGGTGTGAGAATTTCAGAAACCTTTTATTGAAGATACAGTAACATAAAACCATATTGTTAAGAGGCCTGTTCAAACTGGAACACAGAGCTGCAAAACATTCCAGGCAGTCAGACCTTTTAGAACATGAAGCTTCTGGGTCCAAACAGCGTGGCTTCTCAGTGTCTTTTAGCCTTTCACACATCTAGTCTTGCAGCTACAGTGAAGAAGAGCAGTGTTATTAATTAGCTGTTCAACTTTGGGCCCCTAGGAACCCTCACAAGGCCTCAGCTTCCTCAGCTGTAAGATAGGAAGGGTATCTGATCTCTGAGGTTTCTCCCAACTCCAAAATTCTGTGGTTTTATGTGGCTACTTTGGGCCTGATTTTAAATTTCTACAAAAATATTGCTCTAAAAAAAAAAGGTTAATGTAGAAACATTTGGGAATAAAAGAAGAAGAAATTCTCAATATCCTACTGACTTAAAGTAATTGGGTTTTTTGCATTTTATCTTCTCTGTCTTAATTTTCATGGGTGCATTATAAAAATAGTTGCAATCATAGTGTACACATACTTTTGTCTTTTGGATTTTATTTGATCTTATATCATGAATATATATATCCTTCATTAATATTTTCATGACACTTGGTATTCCATTGCATTGGTGGATCATATTTACTAAACTACTCCTTTAATGTTGGACATGTAGGTTGTTTCCCTTGCTTTTGTATTTTTTTATTTATACCTCCACTAAATCCAATTTTATATCTGTCCAAGACTATTGTTAATTTTAAAGACCGATATTTAGACATTTAAAAGTAACACAGTAGGTTTTACCAGCATCGACCATAACATTAGTAAAATAGCAGAAAGAACTTCCCAGTGCAAGAGCTGTAAATGTCTGAGGTATTTCTGTGAGTATATGCTTGTTTTGTAAATGCTTTTCTCTTCTCTCATGCATAAGTCAGCTCTTTCTGATGCTGTTTCAAAACTACAAGCCCTAGGATCCCAATCAGTTCCTTCTTTGAACGTGACCGTTTGCCCCATGTTGCTTCAGCCGTTTTAAAGATCATATTCTTGGTATCTCTAACCTGAAGGGAAGCTGTTTTGTAATATCGTTAGAGCCCTCTTGACTAATCATGTGGTCTAGCTTAGGTTGTCCTCAGTACGCCCTTTCTGTACATACTACAGCTAAGCTGCTGCAAGAGCTGTGGAACTGCAGTTGGGAATATGCTGTCTTCCTCTTGGGATGGCATGGTTTTTTGTTGTTTTTTTTTATGGGGGAGTAGGGGAGAGTGGGGTGAGAGGTGTTCTCACTTGGCTGCTTCCTGAGGTCTCTACCTTATTGAGTTAAAGACATTTAGTGCTAGAAGGGGTCTTAGTTGCCCCCGTATCCTTCTAAGTAGTTAATTGCTGCCTCTGCAATTAAGTTAAAGCCATTTTGCATGGTGGCAAAACAGACACCCATGCTATTGAACTCTGGGGGCTATTTATGTTGGTTGGGTTTGGGCATCCTTCTCTTTCTCTTCCCCCACTGTATTAGTGAGAGGCTCACTCTTCTTGCCTTCTCCATTGTCAGGCTTTATTTAGGGTTCAGTTGTGGTGTCCAGTCCAGCTAGGACAGGAAGAGGGACTTTTCTTTGCAGCCCTGTGATCCTGGCTTTAAGAGAAGAGAAATGTTTGCCTCTTTTTAAAATCTCTATTAAGAATTTTTTTTTTTTTTTTTTTTAGAGACAGGGTCTCACCCTGTTGCCCAGGTTGGAGTGTTGTGGCATCATCATAGCTCACTGCAACCTCAAACTCCTGGGCTCGAGCGATCCTCCTGCCTCACCCCCCTGAGCACCTGGGACTACAGGCACATGCCACTGTGCCTGGCTAATTTTTTAAATTTTTGTAAAGATGGCGTCTCACTCTTGCTCAGGCTGGTCTCGAACTCCTGGCCTCAAGCAATCCTCCTGCCTCGGCCTCCCGAAGTGCTGGGATTACAGGCATGAGCTACTGCCCCCAGCCTCTATTAAGAATACTTTTATTAGGCATATTTATCTTATGTAGTGGTAAGAACAAGAACAAGTTTTTAGATTACTTATAAAATACCATGATGAAGTGGAAGATCTCTGTCTAATCTGAGAAAAGATTCTGATCCCTCAAACTTCTGTTTCTGTTTCCACTTATGCTCCACTCTGTGGTAAGAGTTACCTGATTCCACTTAACTCTTTCATGAAGTGCCCATATGACCTCCCAGGTTAATATGAGAGAGAGTGGGGAGGTGACTGACTCTCAGGGCTGGGAGGGGCGGGGCAGGTTGTCTGACTCGTCTCCTGCCAGGGGCTCATTTTCTCTGATAATAAGGGCCTCCCTTCTCTTGAGTGGGTGTGAGCATCCATGGAGACGCTCAAGTGGCTGGCACTGGAGGAATAGCTCACACTCCCTTTATCGGTACAAAACCAGGCGGGCTAGAAGCTACCTCTTTGGCACAACCATGAGTTCCAGGAAAGGAGTTCCGTCACTCCACTGTGCCACTCTGGAGCAGCACACGGGGCCTCCCTGTTTTCAGGGAGCTGAAGAGCATATCCAAGGACACATCCTAAGTGACCCAAACTGGTTTGTACAGTTCCTTAGGATTTCAGAGTTGGGCGAGACTTCAGAGATCATCAGTATTCATACAGTCACCACATTTCATAGGGAGACGAATTGAGGCTCAAAATGGTGAGCTGATTTGCCCTGGGCCACATAGCTTGTTATAGAGCAGGGACTGGTGGTGATACTAGTGAATACTGAAGCATTTATTATGTGCTTTTAGTGCTCTAAGTTCTTTACATCAATGATCTCATTTGACCATTCCTATTTAGTAGTTGGGGGCATGAGTCTCAAAGAGTTTGGGTAACTAGCCACTTAGTGGTGGAGCTGGGATTAGAGCCTGGGCATCCTGCACTCTTAACCACATTCCTTTACTGCCTTCTCCCCGGGGCTTAGTTCTCCTGACTGCTGCCTCAGTGCAGTTTCCACCCCACTGGAACACCCAGAGCCATCACTGTAAGGCTGACCTTAGGCACATGGAGATCCAGACCCCAGAGAGGCCAAGTGTCTTAGTCTGGGTCACACAGCAGACCAACTCTTGTTGAGCATCAGATCACCCATTGTGAGAATGCCATTTTGTCATCCACCTACAATTTTTACCTCCAATTTTTCTTCAAATTCAACCCTCAGGGTTTGGGGGGTGTCACCAACTCTGTTTATTTAGAAATAATTAAGAGCTGAAACAGACTATTTTTAACTTGCAGGGCAAGTTTAATGCCTACACTTTTTGTATGCTTTCCAAAGCCTTGAGATCAGTGAAGATGTTCATGGGAATTGCCATTATGGTTGATTAGCAGAAGAAGGAATAAGGAAGGATTGCTCCTGGGTACTAAACCTTGGCAGAGGTAGATCTGAGACTCCATATCCTTGGACCCCTTTGTTATCAGGCTTTGAAACCCTTGTTCAACTCCCTTTGACAAAGCAGAAAGAGATCAGGGCTGAGTGTATGCTGGATTTTCTGCCAGACACTTGTGGGGCATCTATCTCTCCAGGTCTTCACAGACAGGATCTTTCTGCTGATCCACCAGACCCTCATCCTCCCTCCTTCCATGGGTGTCCTGCGTTTCCTTCCTCATCAGGTCTGTGAGGTCACTGTACCAAGGGCTCGAGGTCCTGTATCCTAGTCCCAGGTCTGCCACTTTCTATCATTTTCCCCTCTGGGCCTCTCTTCCCACGGGGACAGTAATAATGTTGTGGAATTATATACCCATATAACTGGGGCAGATTCACCTCAACCTGTGAATGCTTAGCAGTGCTGTCTATTAGATGATGCTGGGTATTCTGCAGTGATGGAAATGTTCATGTCTGTCCGGTACAATAGCCACTAGGCACTGGTGGCTGTTGAGCCTTTAAAATGTGGCTAGTGTGAATGAGGAACAGCATTTATTTAATTTTAATTCATTTAAATTTAAATACCATCCATGGCTATTGGCTGCTGTGTTGGACAGCACAGCTTTAGAGTAAGTGTGAGACAGGAGACACTAATCTGTCCTCCCCTGATAAGTCTTGGTTCCCACATGCCTCTCATCTTACTGCAGGGAATGACATTCCGGTTTAAAAGTAAGTGTTTCTCATAAAATCTGGTCGCTAAATGTAATTCAATCCTTTCTTCTGGTGCTCAGCCAAAGAAGCAGTGATTGATTCAGATGCTAGAGGTAAAATTGGCTGCATTGGACTAATGTTCTGGCAGTCTCACCAGCGTGGCGCCTTCCTCAGAGTGGCTTGACTACATTTTTGCTTTATGAAATGAAGTTAGAACTGAACCCCCCATGGAAAATGTAACCCTTTCATAGGAATCATTGAGGTAATAGATAAGCTCTGGATCGCTGTTTCAATACTAAGGACATCCCAGCAGTGGGAAAGACAAAACGTTACACTGTGTTTGATTACTAATAAGTCAATCATGCACTTTTCATGACCAACAAGATGAATACTAGTGATGCTAACATTAACATGTGTGACATCCTTTTTGTTAAGTGCCCATGTAACCTCATTTGGTCATCATGACATCTCTGTGATGCAGGAGCAGTCAGTATCCTCATTTTGCCAACAAGAAAACTGGGGAATAGAAAGGAGCCATAGCTTCCCCAGTGTCACCCAGCTAGCCAGCAGCAGGGCCAGCATCTGAACACGAGAATCTCATTCCAGAGCCCACAGTCCTCAATAAACCTGTGAAGCCCTGGCTTTTCCTCACCCCGTGGAAGGATCAGCTAAACGGGAAGAGTAGGGTCCGTGGGCACAGGCTGGGTGTGTTCAGTGAAGCCTTCCCCTCTTTGTTTTAGTCAGCGCTGTCTGGCAATCTTGACGGTGGCTGGTGTGGCATGGAAGCCGGTGGCGATTCCTGATGCAGTGCACCGCTCATCTTCAGCACTTCCTCCCTCCTCACTCACCCGTGGCTGAGTTTCAGATGCAGGAGCCACTGAGTGTCCTGACATAGGGATATGGTCTTTGTGTGGGGCTTTGCCAGAGGTCAACCTGCAAACACTGCTTTTTTTGGCCTATATGAAAATGCTGTGGGAAATGGGGTTTATCATGGTATAATATCTCTCCAGAAGAAGGAGGGTTTTCCCCCCTGTTTTGTTTCTTGTTAATAGAGTAGAGATGCTCGTGTTGGAGGTACCCTCAGTGGTAAGAAAGCAGTTGCTCAGAAACAGTCCGCCTCCTTTTCTGCTCCATAACCTCCATTCTTTGCTGGAGACCAGATTGCCCTGGAATGTAATTTGGTTCCTTTTGCTCAGAAAGATGGAAGTCATGCACTGTAGTGGGGAAGGCTAAAAGCCAGGGGATGGAGCCAGAAGATCCGGGTTCCATTCCTAGTTCTGCCAACCTTGTGGCGTGACCCAGTTCCACATCTCTGGGCATCTATTGCTTGGAGATTGGACTGGATAATGTCTAAGTTTTCTTCGCCCCAGACACTATAAGATGAACAGGTGCTGAATTTGCTGACCACTGAGGAGACCCCTCCCAGCTCTGGCAGTCTTGAACAGACATGTCCTCTCTCCCTGCAGGCATCTTGGCCATCCTCATCCCCCGCCTGGACCTGGTCATCTCCCTGGTGGGCTCCGTGAGCAGCAGTGCCCTGGCCCTCATTATCCCGCCCCTCCTGGAGATCACCACCTACTACTCAGAGGGCATGAGCCCCCTTGCCATCATCAAGGACGCCCTGATCAGCATCCTGGGCTTCGTGGGCTTCGTGGTGGGGACCTACGAGGCCCTCAGTGAGCTGATCCAGCCAAGCAATGCTCCCATCCTCGTCAATTCCACCCGTGCCTTTGTATAGTGGTCTGGGTGCACCTCTGTACCAGTCCACCCCAACCCCCATGGATCTGTCCCTGGAGCCTCAGGTATGGTCCAGGCTCTGGGGAAAGGCAAGGTTGCTGTCTGGGAACCCCTCTACCTGGCCCCTGGGTACCCAGGGTCAGGTAAGGCTGAGGGCAGGGGAGAAGATGGGGTACAGATATGCAGGAGTTACCCCTAGTGTCAGTGCTGTCATCCTTTATTTGTACTTCTAACCCAGAACTCTTCATCTCTTTCCCTCATCATGCCTCCTCCCTCCTCTGATGCCCCTCACCAAATTATTCCCGTTGCACAGCTCACTTTATTTGGAAATTTTAGTGTTCCCCACCTCATGTCTTCTCCTTTCCTGGGCCAGGCCTCGCTGAAATAAGTGGGCACTATTCCCCCTCTTCATAAAGTCAGGCCTCTTGCTCATCTCTCTCCCAAATATTGTACCTCAATGTTCTCCCTATTCAAGTCTTCAGGGGGTGGCTGGACCTACCTAGTAGTTTAAAACCAGCCCCCCAGGCTGGAGTTTTTAATCTTTACTCTCTGGCTTGCTGTGACCCCTACAGCAACACCTTCTCTTCTCTGGATTCCTCAGTGTGGGTCACAATACCGTATTCTTAGTTGCTTTAGCTCTTAAAAGATAGGAAGTGCTGCCTAAGCTGAAAGTATTTATATGTTATTTAAAATTAGCTTTCTGTTTTTAGACTCTGTCTCTAGATCTGGGGTTATTATGAATTATTTCTTCTCAGTAAACTTTTATTCAGCTTCTCTTGCTGAAAAGAAACTTGCTCCAGGAAATGTCACTCTTGGCTAAGGACCCCAGAGGTTTTAATCAGGATCATCTAAAAGTGTACCTCTTCGGGAGGTGTGGATTTTGCCTCCCATTGACCAGCCTGGTCTCATGCTGTAAAGATATTGGGGGACTCAGGAAATATCATGAGTGCACTGGGCTGAGGGAGGGTGGCCGAGTGGGAGGTGTCGAAAATGGTTGCTTCGTGTGCTCAGGCCCATTTTCCAGCCTCAGCCCCTGCCAAGAAAAGGGGATGACAGCATTCAGTTGCTATCCTGCCTGGAAGACACCCATGCTGTTGCCACAGATGAGAAGTTGAGGTCAGTGTGCACAAAAAGTTTGATATTAAGTTCATAGATGTCACAGCAGCTGGTCTGACACTACACACGGTGCTTGTTTACAATCGCTGGGGGATGGGGCAGAACCAGTGCCCACTCTGCCTCTGTGACCTGAACTTCGACAGGAACCACTAAACACTAATTGCAACCCCTGTCTTTTCCCTATTGTGCCTCCCTGAGTGTGGCAAACAGCCCCAGGTGGCTCACCTCAAGGTCAGCCTTCACATTTGGGGGCATACTGCAGAGAAGGCAGAGGAAGATACATTGCCTTGCTTTGGGCTGCCTCTTCTTTCCTTTTGGTGTGAGAAGTATTTCAGAAGGGCATTCATTAACTCACCCGTCTTCAGCTGTGTGTGCATGCATATGTGTGTGTGTGTGTATGTATGTAACAGAGCGGACTCCTTGCTTCCACTCTTGTCACCAGGCTCTTGCTTACCTGGACATACAGTTCGCCCTGAGAGTTGGTTAAGGGAGAGCAGCAAAAACTTATCAGGGTTTTGTTTTTGGTTTCATCAAAGCTAGTAAGGGCTCTGACCCACCCTCATGACCTCAGCTTTTCTTTGTCTTCCGTTTCAAAGCAAGTAGAGCTGAATTCAGGTGAAGGCACGGGAAAAGTGGACTCTCATTGCAGTGACTCCTAACCTACCTAATAATTTATTAGGTTACTAAGTATGAAATGTCCGATTTCCTTAAGTACTAAGTTTGACAGTTAAGATATCTCTGACATTTCACGTTGACACTTCTGGTTTTATTTTTATTGTGAAGGTACATCCTCAGACTTGCAAATGCACTTTTTGGCTTGTGATTATCTGTCAAATGTTTTTTTTTAGAGCATTTTTTGTGAAACCATGGGTAAGTCAAAAATTTGTGTTGTTTTTGAGTATGAGTTCCATCATGGAACCAGTGCAGTGCAGACAGCTTGAAATATCAACAAAGTGTTTGGGAAGGATGTGGTTAATGAATGCAGAGTACATCGATGGTTTGAGAAGTTCCATTCTGGTGATTTTAATCTTGAAATTGAGTTTTGTGGGCACCCTGAGACCAAGGTGGATAATGATGAGCGGAAAGCTGTAGTGGAAGCAAATCTGTCTTAACCTACATGTGAATTAGCAGCAAGGTTTGTCGTTACTATTCCAATAATATTGGACCATTTGAAACAAATCAACAAGGTAAAGAAGCTGGATACATGGGTTTTGTATGACTTAAACGAGCATCAGAAGAGAAATCGTCTTCAAGCTTGCCTTTCTTTGCTGTCACGGCATAAAGGTGAACTGTTGCTACACTATATTGTTATGTATGATGAAAAATGGATTCTTTTTGACAATTGCAAGCGTTCAGCACAATGGTTGGATAAAGATGAAGTGCCGAAACACAGTCCAAAACCAAATAGTCATCAAAAAAAGCTAATGGTGTCTGTTTGGTGGTCCAGCACTGGTATTATCCACTACAGCTTCATGAAACCTGGTCAATCAATTACAGCGGATGTGTACTGCAACCAACTGGGTGAAATGATGAAGATGCTTGCGATTAAGCAGCCGAGATTGGTCAATAGAGACAGGCCAATCCTCTTACAAGACAACGCTCAACCATATGTCGCACAAACAATGCTGCTCAAACTGCAGAAGCTGGACTTGGAAACTCTCTGTTATCCACTGTATTCACCAGACTTTGCACCAACTGACTCCCACTTCCAGACTTTGGACCACTTCTTACAAGGAAAAATATTCAATTCTCAACAAGCTGTGGAAAACACCCTCTTGCAATTTCATCACCACTTGCTGTCCAGGCTTCTTCACTGCTGGTGTAAACAAGCTCCATTAAGATGGCAAAACTGTGTCGATAGTTCAGGCATATGCTTTGATTAACTGTACTGCTTCTTGTTTGAGATATAACAAACTACACTTTTAATTCGAAATCGGACATTTCACATTTAATGGCCTAATATTAACTTGGGAAGATGTCATTGTTGTTGACTTGTTCTCCCTTAGGAGAGTGACACTTTTTACCCACCTTTTCTGCTCTTTGGTGACCAAGAATCTAGCTGGGAGTAGCAGAGGCCTTGCCCTCTGAAGTCTCAGGCTTGGAATTTACCAAAGTGGGCTCAGATAAACCATCATCTCCTGTCGCCAAGCTCGGGCTCTGGCAGCCCATCCATAGCCCAGCTGTCTTCCCCCAGCAGTGCTGAGAGTCGTTTCACTGAAAAGGTATATGCCAACTGAAGAGGCCAGACTTGTGTCCTGCCCGCGGCTTCCTTGGTGGAGGCTTCTATGTACGCAGAGCTGCTAGAGGCAGTCCCGGCCAGGTGAGTTCTGAGATTGGGACTGTGATGCTGGGACCTGAGGACTGGACACCGGAATACTGGGATCCCCTGACCCCAGCCCTTAGCAAAATGCGGGCTACTACTTCAAGGCCCCTGGCCCAGAGAACATGGCGTGTAGGAGGGCTGATTCTAGCTCTAGGATTCCTGGAAGTTAATTTGGTGTGGTCTGTTTGATGTCTTTCCTCTGCTCCTGCTGCACTGACAGCCTGATTGCATGGCTACTTCAGAAGACCCAGGCAAGGCAAATCCAGGTCAGAGGACCTTCCTGGCTATGCAATTGCACAGCTCGTAGGCATCGAGGAAAGGACCAGCCAGAAGAAAGTAGTGGAAGGGAGCCCTCCCTCCTCTTCTGCAAGTAGCTCTCTGGGCCCGCTCAGTCTCTTCTGCTGCCCACAGGGCTTCTTGAGGCAGAGAGCCCTCTCTGGTGTCTTCCCACTGCTGGTGGGGAACCAGCTTCCCAGCCTCTCACTGTGCTGACTCTGGTGCCTGATGAGAAAGCACCAGGAAGAGTGGAAATCTGCTCATGGAGTGACAGAGCAGAGGCCTTCTGGAGTGTGAGGCTGCATCTGCCAGAGCAAAAGCAAAGTGGGCTTTCTGGGCAGTTGCTTCTATGCTCTCTGTCCCTGCCCTGTCTCCCCAATTTCTATGAACCCAGAGGTAATAGCTTTCTCAGAGCCCCCTTGGTGGTTCTCTCCTCCAAATGCTGCTATTGGGAACAGGTCAGCTCTCAGTGGGTAGTGTACCTCTTCCTAAATGCAGGTACTTGCTGGGACGAGTGTGACCTGGCATTTTCTGTTCACTTTGCCTAGGAGTTGTCACCATTCACAAGTGGCATTTTTATATTGTGCTGCTACCCAGCTGTTAAGAGCCCTTCATCTGCACAAACCCTGGCCAGATGTGTGGGAAGGTGTGGCATGACTTAGCTTAGACCCATGTTGTCCTGTCTCACCTCTGCAGCCAGATTCATTGGCCGATGTTCATTGCTCACTGTCTACCCCATGAAAGGCAGAATTTGCAGTTCTATCAGTGGTCTTAAAGTGCTCATCCCAGACAAGTGCATTAGAAAAACCATTTCCCCCTCCCCGTTCTTTCTTCTTACTTTTTTCTTCTCAAATTCCTCCTTTCCTAAAGTGTCATCTCTGTTTAACACTAATATTCACCTCATGTTTTTTGGAAGTGCAAAAATCTCAACTTATGTCTGTTTACAGCTCTCTCTGTTCACTGCTCACAGCAAAGGGGTCTGTATCCGTGGGTGTATTTTGTAGCTGATCAGATGTTAAGGCAGGCCTCAGCATTGGCTTCCAGCAGGAACACAATGCTACTTCCTGAAAGAGGGGACACAGAGTCCAAGTGGCAGGACTTAATGATTAGGAGGTTGACTTCAGGTCTGCCTTCGAATTTAATTTTCAAAAGGACATTACAAATCTCTGAGACCATAAGGGGGAAATGCAAGGGTATGCTTTGGCTTTGAAATCACGGTCAGTACTTTTAGACAGTTAGTCTGGTTGGTCGTAAGGCTGTTGGCTCTGACAGTGTGAGCCTGTTACATTTCCTCCCTTTCCTTTGTACCACTGGGTCATTCCCTGGCCAGGGGACATAAATGGTGCTGATGGGAGGTTATCAGATTAAGGGAGGTGGGAAATGAGGGGAAGGTGCCTGTCATGAGCTGTGTTCTTTGACTTAAATCAAAGTGATGCTGGAGAAGCTATTTTCTTTTAGTGAATCATAAAATCAGGTGACTCTATCGTAAAACATGTCAGTGGATGCGTGAATGAGAGGAAGAAGAAAAATGACTGTACAGCAGGTCTTGATAACAGGCAGTGTTGTGTGTGTTACGTGCCTACATGGATGTATATTTCCAGCATGGTATGGTAGAGATGTGGATCATGCCAGAGCTTGTAAATCTTGTTTTGGGTTCTGCATATGGATCATGTGTTAAACTTTTCCTTCTCAATAAATGAATTTTATTTTTTATTTTTGAGAGGTTGCAGTCTGAGTCTTTGTTTTTATGCCTTTTTTTTTCTTCTTACGTCACTCAGATCACGTTAATAGATCTTAGGTTAAAATGTTTCTAGTTTATGCCACAGAGTTCATAAGGGGGAGCAGTGCTAACAGTGGAACCATCCATGGAATTGAGACATGCCCACGAAGAAAGGGACAAGGACATTTGTTTTCTTTTAGACAATCCTCCCCTCCCTAAATCTCCTGCTTCTCTTGAAAGCTTCAGTAGGAGTTTTCAACCTTCTCTGTGCATACCATATGTCCCCACATAAGAGGCGGGGTGGCTAGTTTTGTGTGTCAACTTGGTTATTCAATCAAACATTAATCTAGGTGTTGCTGTGAAGGTGTTTTGTAAATGTGGTTAATATCTAATCAGTTGCCTTTAAGCAAAAGAGATTATTCTCAATAATGTGGGTGGGCCACATCCAATCAGTTTAAAGGCCGTTAAAGCAAAGCTGAGGTTTCCCTGAAGGAGAAGTTCTGCCTCAAGACCACACATCAGCTCCTGCCCGAGAGTTTCTGGCCTATTGGTCTACCCTGTGAATTTTGGACTTGCCGGCCCCCCAGTCACAAAGCCAGTTCCTTGCTATCAGTCAGTAAGTCTGTGTGTGTGTGTGTGTGTGTATCTCCTACTGGTTCTGTTTCTCTGAAGAACCCTGACAATAGGTAACACCCAGCTTTCTTGAAATGTGGAGATTGATTTCAAGACAGGACAGTGGAAGAGATGACTCTCCTTCCCTTTTTGTCACTTTGTGAAAAAAACACACAACTCAAAGTGCTTTTTTTCTATTCTCTCACTCAGTATGACAACCAACACAGAAGACTTCTGTAACCTCAAAATATATGGGGATTTCTCCCCACCAGCAAGGAAGCAATCAATTCTGCAGCAGACACCAGCTGGGTATCGTAAACTGAAAATAAAATCCTAAGCCCCCAGCCAATTTAACAGACCCCCTCTTGGCCAAGGGGACCCCAGGGAAACCTTAAAAACTGACTTCCCAGCTGTGATGGGACAAGAGGTCAGACATGCCTCGTTATACCACCTCCCTTTTGTGGTTTAGACAACACCTGACTGGTATTAATGTTAAAGTAGAGATCATAAGACCGACAGGATTGATTCTTTGTGGCAATAAGACATCAAATTATAAACAGGACCCAAGGCCATGCCAGGCAAGGGTTAAGTCGTGCACCCCTACACTCAAAGAATAAACGATGATCTGCCTGCCTGCCTGCCTGCTGCAAGGTTTTTCTTTTTCTCTAGCAGCTAAGTAAGTGCTGGCCTTGGGATAAGCAATGTTAAAACAATTCCAGCTCATCCACCACTAGACGCTGACCCCCACCCCCTGTTGCACGAGCCATAACTACAACTTTGATTGGACAAGAGACTGAATTCAGTAACCTTCTGATAAGAGACCACTGGCCATGGACTGGTTCTGGCCGGTTTAATAGAGGCTGTGCACTTAAGTGCCTCGTGTCCTGAAAAGACCTTTTGACGTTTAGGGCATTGAAATAGATTTCAATGTTAAGTCTTCACCCCAAATTGAACATGGACCATATGTAACATGCATGTTTATCCAGTATGCGTGTATCAGGACAAGCTTCATAAATATTCATAGCTCCTCCTGCAACCTGTTGAATATGTACGTTTGGCCAACCTGTTCAGCTTAAATTCCTGCCTGACCGCTCCCTTTCTCAAAGTGCCTGGTCTTTGCCTGAGGTTATGCTTCCTAGCCTGTCAGGATGGCCACCTTGCAGGCTGTAACCCTTTACAAGAAATAAAGCTCTCCTTTCCACGTTCATATTTTTTATATAGTTTATATAATTTTATGTAACATTTTATATAATAAAACTAATCTATATAGTCTATATAGATTTTTAACACCTCCAATTTAAGTCTGATGCTGTCTACCTGGAGATAGCATCATATCCCACAGGTTGAAGGGTCAGTCCCCAAGACTGCCCCCCTACTTCCAATGCCAATTGCAAGCCACAGGTTGTTTCACCCATGCTTTGACTGACTGGCTAAAAATTGGGGTTCCCACGACCCCCTCCTTGGGTTCGATTAACTTGATAGAGCAGCTAATAGAACTCAGAGAAACACATTTACCAGTTTATTATGAAGATATTACAAAGGATACAGATGAAGAGATGCGTAGGGTGAGGTATGGGAAAGGGTGCGAGCTTCTGTGCCCTCCCAGGGTGCGCCCCCCTCCAGGAACCACCACATGTTCAGCTATCTGGAAGCTCTGTCAACCTGTCCTCTTGGGCTTGTTGTAGAGACTTTACTGGACGGGCATGACTGACAGCTGTGTAGAAGTGTGATCGGACAAACAGGGTGTGCTCTAATGCTAATAGACGGGACACCCAGCAAGGCCTGTCCGTTCAGATTCTTCTTGGCCTCTCCACACAGCATTGCTTCTTCCAGGGCATGCGCAGGACCCTCTGGAATGAGGATCTTATGACCCACAATCAGACAAGGTAAGTCAGAGAATTTCTTCATGGCCAGCTCCAAGACAGAAAGGCAGGGGGAGATGAGAGTATGTTTTAGTTTCTATGGCCTGCCTTGGGGAGGAATAACAAGGGCCATGGGAGTTATAAGCCAGGAACCATGGACAAAACCAGCATGTGTGTATCATAATATGACAGTCACATATAAGAGGAAGGGCAGGACCATCTGAGCTGCCCCTTAGATTTGAAAACTAATCTTTGTTGACTACTGAATTAAAAAGCAGAGCCTTCAAGGAACGCTACTTAAAGTATACATTTTACCAAGAGAGGAAGGTGGGGAATGTATTATGACTATTTTCATTATTGATATTATTTCTGGGACTGGAAGGCCGGAGGGATTCAGCGACTATTCCAAGCCCCCAACCAACAAGTGGCAGAATTGGGACACACACGCAAGCCTTCTGGCTGCAGAAGCCAAGTGCTTCCCAGGCTCCGGCTGCCTCCTGTCTTTGCTGCAGCCTCAGGAGGGAGGTCTACCCTGAGGGACTGTTGTGAGGGATACAGAAAATGGTATAAAGTGCCATGTCATAAGCACAAAGGGCTGACTAAACATGTTCTGAAATATTAGCTGACTTGAAAACCAAGACTTAGAAGTAGTTCTACGTAGTGTTTGGCTGTATATCCATTCTTCACGATCATGTCTTGCTCACTTCCTTTGTGCAGAGCACTCAGCCCTCTGTTAGACTGAACATCTATCCAAGTTTTTGCTCACATTCATACCTAATGGCTATAATTCCTTCCTCCAGATAGCCAGGCCCTCAAGGTATGCCCACTGCACTGCTGGACGTATAAACTTGAGTGACATGAACTAAAATTTGGACCCTAAAGCTCGGGCTCTTTGCTAGGTAGGCTGGCTTCCTCGTACTTTGCCCATTGCAGATGTTGTGCTACGAAACTGTGTGTGTCTTTAATGGGTGCACTTTACTAGACCCGTGGCCATTGGTCTCCCTCTCCTTTTAAAAAGATTTGGGTAAAATTTATATATAATAAAATTCACCTGTTTTTTAAATGAACAGTTCAGTGGTTTGTATGCAGTCACGTGGCCATCTCAATCAAAATATAGACTGTTTCCTCTGCCCCCAAATTTCCCTTGTGCCCCCTCGCAGTAAGTCCCATCCCCACACCACTCAGCCCTGGTGACCACTAAACTGTTCTTTTCTGTCTCTAGTTTTGCCTTTTCTAGAATGTCATTTAAATGGCACCATTAAGTATGTAGCCTTTTGTGTCTGGCCTTTTTCACTTAACATCATAATGCTTTTTATATTCACCCATGTTGTTACATGTCAGTAGTTGTTTTCTTTTTATTGCTGAGTAGTATTCCATTGTATGGATGAACCATAATTTGTTTATCCATTCACCAGCTGATAGAAGTTTGGGTTGCTTCAAACTTTTAGCTATTTTGAATAAAGCTTCTGTAAATACTCATGTACAGGACTTTGTGTAGACATGTTTTTATTTCTCTTGGGTAAATACCTAGGGGTGGGATTATGGGATAATATGGCAAGTATATGCTAACTTTATAAGAAACTGGCAAATTGTTTTCCAAAGTGGCCGTATCATTTTGTATTCCCACCAGCAATGTATACCTGATTTTGTCATTCCTCACCTGACCTCCATCTGTGAGCACAGAACATTTTTCAAGCCCTTGTCTGGTCATCCCACCTTCTGACCCCAGCCTGCTTTTCATGCCCCGCCTTCTGTAAGTCCTCCAGTCCCACCCATCACAACTGCCCACCATTGCCCAGATACTCCAAACCTTTAGGCCTTCACTTTATGTCAGTCTCTTGGCCTACCTTGCCCTTCTTTCTGTGCCAAATCAGACGATCAACTTCAAGACCCATCTCAGGTGGCTGGGCCTCTGTGGAACCATCCCTTGCCAGTTCAGTGGGAATTTACGACTCTGTCCTCAGCAATGCTGGCACGTTCCTTCTCGGGTTAGCCTCGTACCTACCTGTGCTAGAGAGAGGTGATTACTTGGCCACTTTCCCTAGATCATAATCTGCTTGAAGGCACTGGTCAAGTCAGATTGGATCTCCCTCCACTGCCTGCCTGTAGAGCCCAATCATGTATCTGGAATTATTTGATGACTATTAAATTCAGTGTAATCTTTAGGAGTGAATGGTGCCCTGGCTTGGTAAGGAGTTGACATCACTATTTTGAGCTTTGTATCAATCTAACCAAGCACTTTCCTTGGTGGACCCTATAGATTATTGAGGAATCTTGAGAAAATTTTAAAGATTGTCTTTTCCCAGCCTAGTCCCGGAGAAAGTTCCTGCTTTTTGTTTGGTGAGATAGCCTGTGATCCTCCTCCAGATGGAGCAGGCAGAGGCTGTCCAGGGACTTCCGGAGTCTGTCCTTAGCCACCGCAGCATGGGCGATTAGCACCCTTGCAGGCTGGCACTTAATTCATTGTGTTGCACGAAGAAGATGGGTTGGCAGTTCTATACTGGACCAGTTGTGGGCCCTGGGCAAGTCACTCCACGTCTGAAAACTTTACATACTGGATCTTTTTTTCCTCTAGCTCTTTCAGAATCACCATACATAATCTTCAGTCCAACAGAGAGCAGGTTTCCCCTCACCGTCTTTCGTTCTGCCCTTCTTCCGTCCCAGACTCTTGTTTTTCAGGGATTCTAGCCAGGGCCTCAGGCCTCCCTCTGAGACCTCATGTGTCTCCCTCCAGAGCACTGCTCTGATTTCGGGAAAACACATTTGCCCTTTCTATAAAGCCTTTAAAAACACCCATGTGATGCCAGCTGTGCAAACCTCCCTCACCCCACAAGCACCTGAAGGAAGCAGTTTCATAACTCTCATGCCATTTGTCTGAGTCCCAGCTGCCTTTCCTTCTCTGACAGGCCTTCTCTAGCTCCTGAAACCACTGCTCACAGGGCATGGTGGTAAGTCCTTACCCCCACCCTCCCTTCCAGGCCACTCTCCTGTAGCCATGCTCAAGGTTGCTGTGTTGCTCTTAAGGTCTGGTGCCAAAACTGGATGGAGGGTTACAGGAGTTGAGCCCAAATATGAGCAGACTCCTACCTCCCCAAATCTGGACACTCTGGCTGTATTAATGCCACATAGAATTAGAGTGATGTTCTTGGCTTGTTCCGAACTCGGCCCTCTAAGTTGCACAAGTGCTATTCATCAGTCCTCTGGTGTCCTGTATTTGTAATTTTGTTTCATGAACCCAAGTGTAGAGCATACATCTTGAGTCTGGCAGTTCTGGATTGGAATCCTGGCCCTGTCACTCATGAACTCCCCATAAATTACTGACATAAATTATAGGCTATTTAACGTCTCTGTGCCTCAGTCCTCCATCTGTAAATGGAGATGACAGTACTTACCTCATGAGATTTTTATGAGTATTAAATAAGACACGCTAAATACCTGCACAGTGCCTGGCGTATAGCAAGTGTTCAGTAAGAGGCGGCAGTCGAGGTGGTGGCTGATGGTACTGAGGGTTGTTGCAGCGAACTGTAAAAGTTCCCGCCTGCTGTGTCAGGCTCAGGACCTGTGGAACCAGAGCCCCAGTGGCTGGAAATGGGAGGATTTCCCCGAAAACCTTCCAGCCTCCGGCGCTCAGCAAGCCGGGTCTTGATCCCAGATCGTCCTCTGGTGGCCAGTTCATGAAGGCGCAGGCTCAGGAGGACAAAGGGAAGGCGGTGCCTGATGGCGGGAGAGGTGGCCGACTAGAGAGTCGTCCCCACCCGGGAGAATGAGGCAGGTGCTATGCAGAGCTCTCCAGGCTGGGTGTCAGACTAGGTTTGGGTCTTATCTCTGTGCAATTCTGGCTGTGAGACCTCAGACAAACCCCTTCTCCTCCTTGGGCCATTGGGTAAGGAACATCAGGAATGAAGAGGGTGGCTAGGTCAGCGTTTCCCAAAGATGAATAAGGCCCCTGCCAAGTCATTTTTATCTGAATAGTTATGTATTTTCATGTGTGTTAGAAAAAAATCGTAACTCTCAAATCCTTTAGTTTATGGATATTATCATTTTAAGATGAATAAAACATGGTTTTTGAAAATCTAAATGCATTTTAAAAATATTAAGTAAGTAATAGTACAAGTGGTATTCTATTAGGGCACAAATTACTAATATAAAAGTGGTAAGCAAAAGAATGGAAATTTGGGCAACTGTGGACTAGATTATGTGTGATTTCCTGCACAGTCCTGATAAATTAATCCTACCTATTTACTACCTGGTATATTACCTATCACAACGGCCACCATTTCTTGTTTATGCTTCAATAAGCTTTACATTTATTCCTCACAACAATGTAGACAGCTATTATCACTATTATTTGCTATCTCCATTTTCCTGAAAAGTGAGAGGCCCAACTGAACTTTGACAAAGGAGCAAAGGCAATACAATGGAGAAAAGATAGTCTTTTCAACAAATGGTGCTAGACCAACTGGACAGCCACATGTAAAAAAATGAATCTAGACCCAGACCTTACATCTTTCAGAAAAGTTGACTTAAAATGGATCTCAGATCTAAATGTAAAATGCAAAACTATAAATCTCCTAGAAGATAATGTAGGAGAAAACATAATATAACACAGGAGAAAATCTACATGACCTTGGGTATAGTGATGACTTTTTAGATAAAACACCAAAGGCACAATCCATGAAAGAAATAATTGATAAGCTGGACTTCATTAAAATTAAAAACTTGTGCTCTGCAAAAGGCAATGACAAGAGAATGAGAAGCCACAGACTGGAAGAAAATATTTGCACAAAAGATGCATCTGATAAAAGACTGTTATCCAAAACATACAAACAATTCTTAAAACTCAATAATAAGACAACAAAAAACCCAATTAAAAAATGGGCCAAACATCCTAACAGTTACCTTGCTAAAGAAGATACATAGATGCCAAATAAAGCATACGAAAAGATGCTCCACATCATATGTCATTAGGGAAATGCAAATTAAAACAACAATGAGCTACCATTATGCACCCATTAGAATGGCCAAAATGCAGACCACTGACAGCACCAAATGCTGGTGAGGATGTGGAGCAACAGGAACTCTGCTTCGTTGCTGGAGGGAGTGCAAAATGGTGCAGACACTTTGGAAGACAGTTTGGTAGTTTCTTATAAACTAAACATACCCTTACCATACAATCTAACAATAGCACTCCTTGGTATTCACCCAAATATCCACATGAAACCTGCACATGGATGTCTATGGCAGCTTTATTTATAATTGTCAAAAATCAGAAGCAACCAGGATGTCCTTCAGTAAGTGAATGGACAAATGAACTGTGGTGCATCCAGACAAAGGAATATTATTCAGTGCTAAAAAGAAATGAGCTATCAAGCCATGAAAAGACATGGAGGAGTCTTAATCATATTACTAAGTGAAAGAAGCCAATCTAAAAGGGCTATATACTATATGATTCCAATTATATGACACTCTGGAAAAGGCAAAACTATGGAGACGGTCGATAGATCAGTGGTTGCCAGGGGTTTTGGGGAAGGAGGGATGAATAGACAGAGCACAGAGGATTTTTAGGGCAGTGAAACTACTCTGTATGCTATTAAGGTAGATACATGACGCTGTACATTTGTCCAAACCCATAGAATGTGCAGCACCAAGAGTAAACCCTAATGTAAACTATGGACTTTAGGTGATAATGATGTATCAACATAGCTACATCAATTGCAAAAAATATACCACTCTGGTGGGAGGATGTTAATAGTGGGGGAGGTACATGTGTGGGGGCAGACAGCATCTAGTGTATCTCTGTACCTTCCACTCAATTTTACTGTGAACTTAAAACTGCTCTAAAAAAATGAAGTCTTAAAAAAAAATGAGAGGACAAGTCATGCCTGTTCAAGGCCACGTAGTGTGCGACACTGTGCAACAGACTTGCAAAAAAGCCTGTCCAACTCCAGAGCCACAGTCTGCTGTGGTGTCTCCACAGATGTGCCTCCTCCACCCAGCTGGACTGGGAACTCCACAGCAGGGACTGGGCTTTCCAGTCTCAGTGGAGCTGTGGTTGCCCAGTGAAGTCACATTCAGCTGGGCCACAAGTGAGCTGTGGAGTAGCAGCCACAGGCTGATTCTGGGTCCCGGGAGGGCTGGCTTCCCGAAACCTGTGATGGTAACCCCCCAGCTAGTGCCATGCAGTGCAGAGTGCTCGCTGAGGCAGGAGTCCCCAAGTCTAGTGGGCCTCTGGCTAATCTGCTGGTCAGTGCACTCATCACTCAGAGCCTCAGTTTTCCCATCTTTAAACTGAGGGGCTCAAACCACTGCAGACAGAGTTGGAGGCCTTTTTTCCAAATAGTTTCCTGGGCCCCAGCCCCGGAAGTTCTGATCTGTGGGGGGTTAGGGCTCAGGAATCTAGTTCAGCAGTTTTTCCAGGCTGGAAACCACTGTGGTTAATGATCTCTGGGATCCCTTCCAGTTCCCAGATTCCATGAATCTTGGCTTAGAAGGGCCTGTGGACCCTCATGTCGTTCCCCTGACCCAGCCTCAAACAGGCTAAGTGACACAGAAGATAACAGTAAAAAAGATACTTTATTGTTAAAAAAAAAAAAAAACTTGAATGACCAATGAAACCACGCATCCTATCACTTGCGCTCACAGTCACGCGCACAGCCGCAAACCACTCACACAAACAGGCTCTCGCCCACACAGCTCCCTTTCGCTGTGCAGCAACCCTGTGGGCGAGTCTCCTTTGCTCTTCCTTTTGACTTTTGTCTCCAGAAACAACACACATGAAAAGGCAATGGACCAGGGGAGGGAGTGGTGAGGCCACCAGAGGCCACAGTGGCTTCTGGTCCCCACCACTCCTGGCTACATACACTCTACACATGTGTACACACGTACTGTACATGGGCGCCCACATGTGTAGACATGTGCCCACATTGACCCTCCATGCATAGGGCTGAGTCACTGCAGGTAACACTTGACTGGCAGGCATCCGAGCTGGAGAGGCAGGACAGGGTAGGGCATCCAGCCTGGACGCTCCTCTGTTCAGCTGCCTGCTTCCCCCCTGCCTCGAATGGGAGTTCTGAGTTCCTTGTGTCCAGAGAAGAAAAGTCCATTTGGGGAAACTCATCCAGACAGCAAGGTTGAAAAGTGCCTAAAAATTTTTTAAATGAAGAATTATTTCCTTCCTGCCTTTGGCCAAAAGTGCCTGGGAACCTTGGGATGAAGAACCCAGAGTTCCATGAGGTCTGAATTCTTTAACAAAGAAGGTTCAGGGCCATGCAGAATCCTGGCAGGCCCTGGCTGGTGGAAAGTCGTGTGACTTTCAGAGGCGAATGAGTTGCTCTGAATCTGGGCTGGAGGAGCAGGACCTCTGGGAGACAAAGCCCAAGTGATGCTCCTGGAGCCCATGTTGCCCTTACCTTATCCCCAGTGCCCAGCACAGTGTCTGACACTTGACAAAATACACAACGGTGTACGAATGAGGGAGGGTACACAGGTGGCTTTTGTGCCTGCTCACCTGCTGCTCCCCTGTTAGCCCCCAGAGGACACTGTGTGGCCGTCTCTAGCTTGTCCCTGCGGCAGATGTAGTGGTTGCCTGTCAGGCACGAACCTGTCTGCCTCCAAAATGGAGCTGTGCCAGGTGTAAGAACGCGTCCCAGCAGAGCTGACCCAGCACAGTAGTTCAAGCCCTGCCTGCCTGGGGACTGAGACCAGGAGATGGCCTGTTTCATCCATCCCAGGAGTCAGTTGCTCCTGGCTTTCCAGGTAACTGCTCTATGCATCCCCCTCTCCTGGGGCCCCCGTACTGTTTCTGGAGCTCCATCCTCAGCTTCCCTCCACCCTCAGGGACTAGCTGAGGGACCCGAAGAGCACATTTCATGGGGTGGCAGCCTGGACTGGGGGTGGGGGCTTCCTTCCCACTCTCCCAGCCACACTCAACTCACTCCCTGTGAGATAGGAAGAAGATGCCAAGCCCTTGGCCTCCCACCTGCCCTGCTCTGAGAACAGGGACCTAGAACATGACCTCCTCACAGCTCCCGTAGTCACTCTCCACCATGTCAGAGCCCTCATAGTTGGGGGGCAGCCGGGGCTGGCCCCGGCCTGTGAGAGGCGCCCCCTCTGCCTCGCAGTCAGCATAGGAGGGCCCGGCCCGGCTGAGCCGCATGCTCACCCCCTTGTAGTCCCCCTCTGCCAGGCAGGGCCCTGGCCCGCCCTGCCGGAACTGCGAGTGGTAGTAGCTGATGGCTGTGTACTCGTTGCGGCAGGGGGCGAGCAGGCGCTCCCGGGGGCTGGGGGGCCGTGAAGGCATCAGGTCCTCCAGGTTCTGGTTGCTATAACGCGGTGGGAGAGGTGCTCGCTTGTTCTCCACTTCCAGGGGGAAGGGGAAGCCTCCATAGAGGCCAGCAGGCTCTGGCATCACGGCTGGGGTCGAGTGGCGGTGAGGCGAGGGCGGCAGAGGACCCTGGGTCACTGCAGAGTGGGGGTATACCCAGCCATCCTTCCTGGAGTAGGTAGGGGGCCAGACCACGGATCTGCCTGGGTACGCTGAAAAGGAACAGCAAGACAGGGTGAATGCTGAGTTTCCCTGGTGAAGGTTCCAGCTGGCCCCATAGCTGCTATATGTAACTTAGCATGTGGTGGAGATGGCCACAGGCATGGGTGGGTATGTGGCCCATCTGTGCATATTGTCTCCGGCAGCTTAGGTTGATACACAGAATCCAGTGGGGGCAAGTTCAAGGCTAGAGGTTTAACCCAAAGCCTGCCCTTCCTGCACATCTCTGCCACTGAGCTGGGGGTCAGTGAATAGGGAAGACTGTGGGTGGCTCCACACAGCCCACCCCACTGCTGGGTATGGCAACCCCAGCCCAAGTCCTACTGGCGGAGGTTCTTCTCCTTAACTGAAGGAGACACACAGTTTGGACTCGGAGGTGTGACAGTGTCTATCACAGAGAGTGATGAAGTGAGATGTGGCTTGGAAATCAGAAGACCAGAGAGAGCCCTTGGTCCTAGCCCTGCATCTGCTACTGAACAGGTGGCTGAGTTCAAACAAGTCACTTCATCTTTATGGACCCCTATCAACAAACAGTAAAATACCTGTTGTAACTACCGGTGAATATGCCAGAAAATATGAAGTGCTTTACAAATTCACCTCCTTTTGAGCCAAAGATGAGAGGAGGGTGAAGTTCCTTCCACTAGGCCAGCCAGATCTGGCCCGAGGCTGCTGCACCTCCAGATTGGACAACCAGAAGCCTGGACTACTGTTTCTGTTTCTCTTCCCAGAAAAGGGCAAATGTGCAGAAGTCCCCTTTACATTCCAGGGATTCTGTCCAACCCTATCCAGGGTCTACAAGTTCCTGCCATGAACATCAATCTCATGGAGGGACTTGGAATTTAGAAAAGTGGATCATGCTACAACAGAATGAGCCACCGACCCTGAGTCAAGAGACCTAGCATCCACTCCAGCCATGAGTGCACTGTGACTTTGAGCACACCTTGTCACACCCCATCCTGATGGACTGGACTGGACGGTGGCTAAAAATGCTTGTACCTCAGATAATGGAGTGTTTAGGTCTACCACCCCCTCCCATCAATCCCAGAGGCTAAGGGCTTCCAGCTGTACTGACCCATCTCCTCGCCTGACCAGGTTCTCTTGATGACAGACTCATTGCTGGAGTGGGAAGGGACCGTGGCAGGGGGGAGTCTGGGAGGCACACTGCAGACCACTGGCCGTTGCTTTGAGTTGGGTCCAAACGTGACAAGCTCATTTGGAACGGAGGTCTTGCTGGGCTCTGGTTGGTTCAAGTTGTTGCAGGAGCTGGTGTTCAACGGGTTGAGCTCGATGGCAGGCATGGCTTGGGTGTCAACACCAATGCTCCTGGCCAGGAGGTCCGGGTCCTCCATGGCCACAGGCTTGTGAGTCTTGCAGCGGCGGCAGTAGAAAAGAAGCCCAGCAATGCTCACAATGATGAGTACCATGGCTACCACGATAATCAGTAACTCCTGCTGCCCCCAGTCCCCCCTTGTGATCTCAGGGGTGACCAAGCAGTGCCCTTCTGAGCATCCCTGTGCCTCCATTTCACACCTGCGGAGACAGAGAAGTACTCAGGGGCTGAGTCATTATACTGCCCTTTCCATGTCGCCCCTTACAAACATTTATGGGCTAGAGACTTCTGCCCTCAAGCCTACAAACTTAACAACATCAGAACTTTCCATCTTCTACCAGTAAAGTACGGCCCTCATTTGTGACCATTAGGATCTGGGCTCAGGGCATGTCTATTATTTTCCACCAATGAGCATTAGACATACTGTCCACCAGTGAGGTCATGTTTTCACCTGTACGGCTGCAGTAGAGGCATGAAATATGCAGCAATAATGTCAGGGTCCCAGATATAAGTCAGCAGTTGCCCAGCAATGGTAACCAGACACCAATGCTACCTGCTGCTCTTCACTGGGAGGTCACAGGAGCCCAAAATTGTCCTGCACACATCAGCTACCTTAAACTTCCTCAAAGAATGCACTCAAAACCATATGACCTCCCAGGGCATCTCCAGCTTGGCCTTCCATGGTGTAAGGCTCCCAGGAAACTTCTGTGGCCAGCTTTATGTACTTTTGAGGGATATTGGGAAAGGTTTCCCCATCCCACTTGAGTCCAAAACATCTCCCAGTGCCTGAAATTTCACCACCAATATGAATGGATGGATAGATAGCATTCCCTACTGCAAAGTAGGGCAGGAAGTGGGGCAGGAAATGCCAGTTGCTGAGAAAAAGGACTTGGACCATCAACACACAGGGTGATCTTGGGCAAGCCCTTTCCCTGTCTTGGCCTCAGTTTCCCCATCTGTAAAATGAGTGGGTAGACTACATCATTGGCTCTTATACACAGGCTGATAGCAAGGGGATCCCTTGGGAGCTTGTTAAAAATAGAATCCAGTCCCATTCTTGGAGATTCTGATTCAATTGGTCTAGGTTGGGTCCACGAATCTATATTTTTTACAAGTCTCCCTCATGATTTTTTAAAGGCTCCCAAGTTTGGGAGCCATAAAACCAGATAATTGCCAAAATCTCTTTACTTCTAGGATTCTAGGAATGATTCTCTTTCCCTTGTAACTGCTGCAGCCCTGTGCAGTACAAGGCACAGACAGCTTACAGTGGGGCTCCAGACACAGCCGTGCTTGTACCATGTGAAATCACTTTCCCCATGCCACTTTCTGGGAAGTCATAGTCCAGAGTAAGAGAACAAGAATTTCAGCCATTGTCAGACTGCAACAAAGATCAGAACTACCTGAGGAGCTGGTTAAAGGTACAGGGTCCTAAGCCTCAACTCCTGAGTCTAATTCAGTAGGTTCAGAATAGGGCTTGGAAAATCTCTTTTTATCTAGCGCTTCCCTCCTCCCAAAGCGTTCTGATGAGGGTGGTTGGAGAGAGAAGCCTTAACATGTACAAAAGCCCTAGAGGCCAGGTCTCTGGAGCACTCAGCTCCTCGCCTCCCACTGGCCTCTCTCGAGGTCAGAGTGCACAGGTCCTTCTCTCATGGTGCCACACCAGGGTGAGGAGCCAGCGGCAGGCGGCCTCTCCTGGGCTCACCTGTCTCCCGTGTAAGGGTGAGGGCAGTTACAGGAAGCTCCTTCAGGGGAGGAGACGCAAGTTCCACCTTCCAGGCAGGGTGCAGAAGTGCAGTTCTCCCTTCCTCGTTCACAGTGCTTCCCAGAGAACTGTGGGGGACACCTGCAGACGTAGCCTGGGAGAAAGAGGAGGAAGATGAGGGGCGCACTGGCCTACAGTTAGGGAGGCCCTGGCACGTGTGCAGACCCATGTGTTCACGCAGCCACTCGGTCACCATGGACTTGTTGAGGGCCTCCTCTGTGCCCAACACCGTGCTGGGCACTGGTGCCCCACCGAGCAAGAGCACTAGGTTCCTGTCCTCAAACCACTTACACTCCATCAGAGAAAACAGTCACTTAAAGATTAGGAACGAACACAATAACACCAATGAACACTTGATTAGTGCTAGTCACTGTTCTAAGAATCTTCATGTATTGGTTCATTTGATCCTCACGGCGACCCCGAGGTTGGTTACCGTTACCATCCTCATCGGGGATGGGCACAGGGAGATGGCAGATGAGAGGAGGAGGCACAGAGAACCAATGACATTTGCTCAAGACCACACAGCAAGTCAATGGCAAAACTGGGGTTCAAACCTACACAGTTATCTATAATATTATATCATCATCTCAGTCCTTGTGATAAAATTGGTCTCATTGAAGGGTAATGTTGGGAGTGGGAGGCCAGCTTAGTCTCAGGATCCAGGAGACATTGCAAGTGAGACCTGAAGGATGAGTAGAAATTAGGGAGGCAAGAAGACAGAAGGGTGGAGAGGAAGGTGTTTCAGGCCGAGGAGGAGAGTGTGCAGAGGCTTGAGAGAGGGTGTGGCATGTGCCAGGAGCTAAAACCACAGGGTGGGCCAGGCTGGCGAGGAACAGGGAGAGTATTGGGGAGCCATGTGCAGGGATTTGGACTCCATCCCATCCTGACAGCTGAGGGTGCGGCACCACGGAGTGGTTCTCAGCAAGAGAGTGGCATGTGCAGCTTTGCGTGGGTAAAGAGCACTCTGGCTCCTGCTGCAAGGGGGAAGGTGGGGGGAGAAGCTGGAAAACGGGGAGGTGGCTGGTGCTGGAGGAAAGCTGAGGCGTGATGGGAGCTTGGGTCACAGGGGCAGCAGCAAGGATGGAGAGAAGTGATGGACTCCTGGGATGTTTTGCAGGTAGAAACGATAGTAGGATTAGCCAGTCAAAAATCAGAAAATAGGATAATGCCAAGTATTGACAGGCACGTGGGTACCGAGGAACCTCACATTCTGCTGATGAAATACAGACTGCTGCAGCCATGCTGAGAGCAATTTAGCCCCATTTGGTAAAAATAATTATTTGCATACTGTGAATATGTGAATTCCACCCCTGGGTGTGGGGTATGCGTATGTATGTGTGTGTGTGAAGGAAACTCTTATACAGGTTCATAAGGAGACACATATGAGGATGTTCGCCACAGCACTGTTGATGGAGATGGGCATTTGAAGCCACCAGGCTGTGTACCACCGGGGGGGGGGGGTGGAGAAGGAGGACGTGGGTGTGTGCCACCACAGAGTATTGAGCTACGGTAAGAGCAACGAGAAAGAATTGCTTATGGCAGCATGGACAGATCTTAAAAATATGTTGCTGAGTGAAAGTGTAAACGATTATATACTGCTTACATAAATTAAAAATTCAAGCACATGAAAAACAGTAGTACGCATTTTGCAAGAACTCATTCAGAAACTTTAAATGTTTGCCGCTAGAGTTGGGGGGGAGGGGGTGGAGTACAGGCTAAAGGGGAATGAGAAAAAGACTTCGCACGGACCAGTGATGACACTAAGGTGTGTGATTACCTCAATCCTCTGTACCCAACGTCCCCACTCATGTCCCCCCTTATCCCAAAAAAAGTAGAAAGAAAGACAGTTTTTGTTGAGGGAGACAAAGACCCTTGGCTTCCCCTAGTGTAGACCTAGCAGATCCCAACCTGCTACTCACAGGACAGTGAGGGGAAGAGAGGGAAGCGTGGAATCGGGAGGCAAGAGGTCTCCACTGAGTCCCCCACCCCGACACACCTCTCCCACTTAGGAGCCAGGTGGCCTGGAGGAAGTTCCTTTCCCTCTCTGGGGATCCATTAGAGCCCAGCAGGTTCCTGAGCTGTAAATGGAGCTCTCTTCCTCCTTCCCTCCCTCATAGGGCTGTGGTGAAGGAACTTGCTTTGTGAGTTCTACAGTGACATATGATTGTCAGGTCAACATGTCAGGGTCCTCTGAAGAGCCTTCTGGGATAGACCTTGGGGCCAGCCCCCGCCCCAGCCCTTACCTGCCCCGGGCGTCTGCGAGCACTTCCCACCGTTGAGGCACGGGCTCTGCAGGCAGTCGTCGCTGTGGAGGCAGCACTGGGTCAGGGCCTGCGTCTCCAGCAAGCCTGCCACCGTCTTGCCGTGGGCCAGCAGCTCCAGTGCCTCTCCGTTGACCAACACAGCATCCAGGCAGCCTTCGAAGCCCTGGGAGACATTTGAGGAAGAGGGCGAGAGGAGGAGGCCGCCCAGAAAGAGGTGCCTTTCAGGCCTCGGGCTCCAGCAGTTCTCTGGGACCACAAGGAAGGTGTCGCCCATGCTGTCAACCAACAGGCGAATGGACGTGTCCATCTGCTCCACCAGGATGGAGTGCCACTCTTGGTCATTCACGTGGCGCCGGGAGGACAGGTTTCCGTAGTAACCTCCGGAACAGTGGTATTCCAGCTGGGGCACTCCGTTGGCCAGCTGCAAAGAAGACCCAAACAGCCATCAGCAAAGCCAGGAAGTCCTATAAACCTGCCAACAGGCTGCCAGTTCAAAGAATGTTGTTTGTATTTTCATGGGTAGGAGGGGTAGTGTTTGGTGATTTTCAAGGCTGTTTTCGACATTGTGTTCGTACAGCATAAAAGCCCTCGAAGTCCCCTTCTGTCTATGGTCTCATTTGGCCCTCACCACACTCCGTGGGATGGTTTGGGTGTGGGCGGCATCTCCATTTTTCACGTGAGGAAACTGAGGCCCAGAGATGCACAGCTGGTCGAGCCCCTGTGTTTTACGTGCGTCTTCACAGGCCCGTGCAGCTGTGGACGCTGGCCTTCGGGGGCTCCGAAGCTTCCTCACATTCCCGCTTCCTTACTCAGCAGGTCAGCAGCTCTCAAAGTGGGGCTCCAAGGCCTTTTCTCTCCTTATCCAGCTTAAATTCCATAGTCAATCATCACAACCACTTCCTTCATGCACTCTTGACTTCCTGTCTCTCTCTGACTTCATAGAACTCACCTGGCAAACCCACAACGATGGTAAAATCCGACTCCTAACCCACTCTATACAGACATGGAGCTGAACATGGCTGGAGAAAAGCACACAGCCTTGCTTACTGGTCTCTCTTTAATTTCATGATCATGAGTCTCAAATGAGCCTTTACTGCTGCCCAGCAATCACACTATCTTCCACAGTCCATTCACTCTCCCAGATACTGCTTTCATGACTTGCTCTCTCCTCAGACCCCCAATGCCTCCCTCGCATCCTCACTGTCAGCTGATGGCCTTGCTTCCTACTGAAGCCATCAGATGGGAACTTGCCAAATCCGATAATATCACTTCCCATCTTGCTTGGCCTCTCAGCAGCAGATCACCCAGTGATCACTTCTTTCTTCTTGATACATGTTCTTCATTTGGCTTCCTGGATACGATACTCTCTTGGTTTTCCTCCAACATCACCGGTTGCTCATGTTCCATCTCCTTTTTTGGAGCCTCCTCTTCCCCAAGACCTCTTAATGTTGGAGGGTCTCAAGGATTAATCCTTGGTCTACTCCCTTTTTGATTTACACTCTTGGTAAATTCACCCAGTCTCATGGCTTTCAATAGTATATATATGCTGAGACTCCAGATCTCCATCTCTAGCCCAGACCCCTATCGCAACAAATTATCCAGCTCTATTTGGAGGTCTAATAGGCACCTCAAACTTACATCTCCGAAACTGCATTCCTGATCTCCCCTCCCCAAACCTTATACTCACCCGTATCCTTCCCCAGGTCTGTTAGCACAGCTCCATCCTTCTAGTTGCTCAGGTCAAAATCTCTTCTAGTTCTCACTCATTGGGAAATTCTGTTGGCTTTACCTTCAAAATCTTTCCAGAATCTGACATCTTCCCAGTTCCACTGTCATCACTCTGGTCTAAACTGCCATCCTATCTCACCCAAGTATTACAGTAGCCTCCTGACTGGGTCTCTCTGCTTCTGTTCTTGTTCCTCTAAAGTCAATTCTCAACACCATGATGACTCTTTTAAAATATGTCAGATCATTGCAATTATCTGCCCAAAACCTTCTAATGTTTCCATTTTGCTCAGAATAAAAGCAAAACTCCTTATAATGTCCTGTAAGACCTTTATAGATATGCCCCATCCCATTATATCTCTGACTTCAACTCTTATTACTACTGTTCCCCTTGTTCATGTCACTGCAGCCATGTAGAACTCTGGGCTGTTTCTTAAACATGCTAAGCATTCTCTTTCAAAACGATTTTGCATTGCTATTCCCTCTACCTAGAATGCTGTTCCCCTCAGATGTCCACATAGCTAACTCCTACACCGTCTTCAAATTCTTGCTTAATTATCACCTTAGTGAAACCTTCCTGACCACCTTATTTAAAATTGCAACTACCCTTACCCCTGACCCCTCTCTGAGTGCTCTAAGAGGGGATTCTGTCTTATTCACTGATGAGACCACGCAACCAGAACAGTCCCTGTCATGTAGGAGATGCTCAGTAATTCTGCACCGAATGAATTAAAATCGAGTAGCCAAAGTTGGCTTTCTCTTTGTTAAAATGGGAGATTGGCACATGTGACTGAGACTTCCTACATAATGCGATCAGAGGACTCAAAGACCATTAGAAAGGAAATTAATTTTTCTTCCATGTGATTTCATGTGACATTATGCTGGGTTTGTCATCTTGAGCACCCCCAGTGGTAGCCAGCCCCCCAGCCCCTTGGGAAACACTGGTCTATTACTCAGCAAAAGTCATAACAGCACCAGCCCTGGCACCCGTCTCTTTCTATCTTACCCTACAGAGCAAGCAGCCCCGCCTGTAGTCGTCCTTGGGCAGGCTGGGGAGGTGGGGTGGCTGTGGTTATCCAGGACTGGATAGTCCTGTGTCCTGGCCGAATAGTCACACCCAGCATCCTTGAAAACCAAGCAGGGATTTCTTTGCCAGAAATGGTCTTCTTGATCGTCCTCATGCCTGCCCTTCACCTCCCCAGCCTGGGACACCCACATGAAATCTCTCGGGCTGACAGTGTCCTACCTTCAGGGAAATCGACGCTGTCTCATTGGTGAACAGGAGAATGGCCTGTGGCTGGAGCGTCCTCAGATAGAAACGGATATGCCAGTTTCGAGCCTCTGGGGGCCTGTACCGCACATAGCTCCGACCACTGAGCCTGGCAGCAGTACCTGCAAAAGCAACCAGAGGTGTCACCACCACATAAAATAGTCCTCATGGAGCCACTGGACTGACTTTACCTCATTCAATCCTTGGGTGGCAAACGGGGTCATTGCTCATATTTTATAAATGAAGAAACTAGGCTGTGTGTGTGAGGAGGGGACTTTTCCAGGGCCATACAGCTAGATAGGAGCCATCACCCTGCATGTCTACCTTTGACTGCAGGGACCCTTGCCTTAGGTCTCAGCCTGGGTCAGGAACTATGAGCTTAAACCATTAAAAAAGCAAAAATCAATCCAGAAATGTAATCAATCAAGTGTATGGGAATCAAAATTTTTATCCTATATAATTTCCATGTTATTTCTGACATCGCCTGGGGACGAAGGAGGTAGAATTGGAGAGGATTTTGAATATATGTGTGATTTCAGGACCGTAAGGGTTTTTGCCTCAGGATATCTCCTTGTATCAGCAGGATTGTAATCATTTGGGTAAGCACTTCCCAGCGAAATGCTGCTGAGAAGTCAAGAGCCACTCTGTGATAAGCAGAGGGAAATAGTGATAATTTGTGTGGCCAAAACTTCTGTACAGTTCTGCATCCTCTATGCCCCCTTAGTAAGTGCTAATGCACACGTGCGTAATAAGGAATCTGAGAATTCACCTAAACTGTAGCTTCCTCAAGCTTATCTGACCATGGGACACTCTTGGAAATAACATTCTGCAGAACCCCCTTTGGGAAATGCTGTGTTATATTAAGCACTGCCCTCTCCAGATTTTTAAAAATCCACTTCTCACCCCAAGAAGCAAGTTCAGCTATCAAATCCCTAAAACCCCAGTGTGAAGGAGGTTATCAGTTGTCAGGGGAAGGGATGAGCAGTGCAGGCCCCAGATACCTAGGAGAGGGGAAGTGTTCCAGAGAGGAAACTAAGGCAAAAGGAGGATGAGGAGGGAACATAGAAATTACAAGATCCAAAGATCCCATCACACCAGAAGTCTAAAATCCTCTGATATTGGCAATTCCATTGTAGTAGGTTATTATTGAAAGGGATTTTGAAGATGATCTAGATCAGAAATTCGCAAACCTGGCTGAATATTAGGATCAGCTGCAGAGTCTTTTAAAGTACAGAATCACAGGCCGTCCTCCCAGAGTCTTGGAAATCTGTATTTTATAAACCTTCCCATGATGAGTATATGGACTAGAAGGGGGCCCAAGGGAGGCTTCTGAGATGTTGGTCATATTCTGATCTTTGATCTGGGTGCTGGTTACACACGTATATTTGGTTTATAAAAACTCATTGAGGTGTACAGTTATGATACGTGGATTGATTTCCTGAATGTCATATTTCACTAAACTGTTAAAAACAAAAAAGCAAAAAACACCTCCCCAAGTGATTCTGGGGATCAATGAACTTATCTAGTATTTCTCAAATGCAGCCCTCAGACCAGCTGCTTCAGAATTAAATGCTAATTCCAGAACTCACCCAAGACCTTCTAAGTAAAAAACTCTGGAGGTGACACCCAAGAGCAGGTATCTTTAGAAACACACTCCCCAGGTGACTTTGCATAATCTTGAATGTTAGAACCTCTGCTGCCTGATCCAGGTGGCCAAGAGAGGCCAGTCAGCATCACAGCACTTCCTGCAGCAGGCCCTGTGACAAGAGATGCAGAGAAGGGGACCCCTCTCGCAGGGAGAATAGCCCACCCGGCTGAAAGCCAGTGGCCCCTGGAGAAAGTCCACAAATATTCCAAGAAAGAATTTCCTGAATGCCAGCTGGGTGGACTCATAAAGGGTAGGCCAGGCCAGGCAGGGGTGTTGGTGAGCTGAAGGTCATGCCACTGTCCTTTTGCCAGTGTTCCTGAGCTGCTCCCCTGCATTGATCTTAATGCCAGGGGCGCTGGGTGAGTCTTGTCAGAAAACTGAGTGCCCAAAGAGCTTAGTAGAGTTCTGGCTTTAGAGTAGGACACACAGGTATTTGAATAACCAGGCCTTCACTAGAGGCCGTACAGTTTCAGGCAAGCCAATACAATGCCCATAGCTCAGTTTCAGCTGTAGATGGGGCTCATCACCCTGCTTCGTAGGGCTGTGGTGCTGATTAGTTTAGATGACATACACAGAACCTGGCACACAGCAGGCTGCTTATAGCAACAACTGCTACCGTGTGAATGACAGTCATCATTGATCTGTGGCTTATTATGAGCCAGCCATGGGTCAATTGCTTTTATATCTATTATCTAATTTACTCCCCAAACCAACTTCTGGAGGCAAATGTTATTATTTTCACAGTTTTATAGATGAGAATCTGAAGTTCAGAAGATTTTAACAAGCCACCCAAGGTTACACAGCTAGTAAATGATAGAGCTAGGGTTTGAACTTGAGCTGTCTCAGTCTAAATCTTGGGCTTATAACCACTGGGCTATGGTAATAATTGTAGTAGTATTAATAATTCACATTAATTGAGCACATTCTATATGTCAGGCACTGTTCTAAGCAAGCACTTTATATATACTACTCACTTAATCCCTACAACAGCCCAGACCAAAGGCACAAAGAAGTTAAGTAATTTTCTTAAAGTCACCTGGTGTAAATGGTAGAGTTGGAACCCAGGAAGTCTGAAGAAAGGTCTCTGCTTTTAGCCATGGTGTTAAACTGCCTACTGTATTCTTAGTGTTATTTTCAAAATTCCAAAAACTGGCCAGGAATCGGGTTTTATTCCATGACTAGATTTTGAGAATCCACTACCTGTCTTGTGGTGGTCTGTGTCCTTTAGCCTTATTACGCCTCCCCGAACTCTCCCATAGAGCCTCTGCAGAATCTCCATGCTTACAGTCAGGCAGGCTGAGCCCGACAGTGATGGCTGTCCCTAGGGAGGACCCACTTCTCACCATTGCAGGAGCAGTTCCTCTGCAGGTGGTGCCGTGGGGTTAGGATGCTGAGCCTGGCGGTACTGTATGTGGGCCCAACTTTGGGGTCCAGGTGCACTGTGTCTTGGCAAATTTGACCCTGGCAGCTTGGCCCCTGGCAGGGCACCACAGGCATGGCTGACCGCATCTGAACCCCCACTGCATGCTCCATCTCCTTGGCTGAGCGCGTGATGATGGATGCCAGCTCTTGGAGCTTGTAGAAGATTCCAGAATGCCTCTCAAAGACCAGGAGCACATCCACACCAGCCACGGCCTCTGCAGGCTGAAGGCTGGCCAAGTGGATGCTGGCCCGTTTGATGTCCAGCTTATTGCTGAGGAACCTCTGCAGGTTCCGCCAGTGGTCGCTTACCAGCTCTTCGGGGGTGAGCTGATAGAAGCCTATCCACATGGCCTGCTGCAGAGCCTCCCTCCCCACGTGCCACACGTGGACATGGACCCCAGCGGTGGTGCTGAAGGTCCCATCGCTGACTGTGACATTGAACGAGTAGTGGCCACGAGGCAGTCCTTGGGCGGCGATAATCTTGCCATCGGGCGCACCCACTGAGAAGCGCCTGCCCAGGGCCTCCTCTCCTGCCAGGCTGTAGGTCAGCGTGTCCTGAGGGTCTCGGTCTGTGGCATGGATCTTACCCACCATGCCGCCCTGGAACTCCTCCTCTCCGACAGTGATGAAGATCTCCAGCGGGAGGGCGGAGGGAGGGTAGTGGCTCTGCTCCGTGATGTGGACTCGGACAGATGTGGAAGACGAGAGGGGAGGGATGCCGCTGTCTGACGCCTGTAGGCAAAAGAAACACCGCCATCACCCAACGGAACTGCAGTGCTCTCTGGGCCCGACTCTGGTTGGGCCTCCTTACAGAGCCACGTCTTTCTGCTCCACACCCACCTCGAGGGCAGGCTCAGCGTGTTGTTGCATTTGGAGGAAAAACCCTAACTCCGAAAGCACTGGTCTATAAACATAGATTTTCTGAAGGTTTTGTAGAGAATGCAGGAGGGAGTTACATCCCATACCATACATTAAACAACTCAGTTTCCTCATCTGACATCTCTCTGAGCCTCTTCCCAAATCTCCCCAGCCATAGGCCTCCTTCCTCAAGTGAGTCATCAGATGTCTCTTAGCGATTCCAATGTGCAGCCTTCACAGCACCTGCTCAACCCGAGAACATTCTCTTTGGGATTCCCCTTGACTACGCGATTGGAGTGGGAGTGGGGATTTGTTCTTCTGGCCAGTCAACAAACATTTATTGAGTGCCCTCTGTGGGCCAGGCCTTCTGCTGTGACCAGGAGAAGAGAGACCATAAATATGTTACCAAATAAACAAGAGAATGTCAGACTTGGATAAAGTGCTGTGAAGGAAATACAGAGACCTCATTTCAGTCAGGAGGAAGGGAGGGAGTCTCTGGGGAGTGACATTTCAGCTGAGTCCTGAGGGACAAGAAGAGGTGAGGAGAAGAGGTGACAGACAGAGGGAAGAGCGAGTGTAAGGTCCCAGGCTGAGAAAGAGGGCGGTGTGCCCAGCGAAACAGAAGGCGCCACCGGAGCTGGAGCGAGGGGGCAGGGAGGCAGGGCTGGCCTCACTGACGGGCTGGGAAGCACAGGTCGGACTTTATATCAGAGCGGCGCAAAGCCGGGGAAGGTTTGAAGTAAGGGGGACATGGCCTCATTTAAGTAGGGAAAAGAATGTAAGTCAAAAATGCATTTTCCTTTCATGTTTCACCACACATCCCTGCAACTTCCCATCTGACTTAGGAAAGACAAAGCTTGCCTTCCTCTCCTCAGCTCAGACATTATCCTCCTCAGCTGTCAGCAAGGGTCTCCATGGGTTTCCTTGTGGTAGCCTCCTGTTCACACGCATTCCAGCACTTTGCATAACACGGAAGAGATATCCATAGTAACAGCAATTATTAATACTACCACCAATTATAATGTATAGCTAACATTAACTGCAACCACAGTTAATACTATCACTAACTATAATGTACAGCTAACATGAACTGAGTACAAACCATGTGCCTGTCACTTTTAAATACTTTAAATGCATTGTCACAGTTTACCTTCCTTATGAGGTAAGTACCCTCAAGTCTCCCGTTTTTCAAAAGAGATAACTGAAGCTCAAGGAGGTGGAGTAACTTGCCCAAGGTCACACAGCAGGTAAGGCCTGAGTAGAATCCGAACGCCTCTGCCGGGAGCCTGTGTTTCCTTTGCTGGCCTCTGGCGCCTCCCCCTGAACGGAAGTGGAAATGCAGGCAGACGCAAGAGGTGGTGGTGCCAGCAGTGACTAGGCGTCTGTCTGGCAGGGCCTGCCTGGGGCTGAGAATACAGAAGGCAGGAAATGTTCTCTGTCTTCTCTCCCTCGGTGCTCGCATTCATGCTTTTGGCTTTGAGCACTGTCTTCAGTGGCCCACACCGGTCCTCCGAGCTGCCGACCCCCATTCCCACTGAGATGTCTCATGGAAAACTGGGAGGTAATGTGCAAAACAGCCTCGTTTTACCCCACAGACCTGTCCCGCCTCCCACCCTGAGTCTTCGGGGTCTCATAAATGGCACTATTGCCCAGTCTTCACTGAGCCAGCAATTTGGGAGTCATCCCTGACCCTTCTCTTTTCTTTCTATCCCCACTTCCAATCCATCACCAGTTTCTGTCTATTTACACCCAAAATCTGTCCCAAATCTGTCCCCTTCCTGCCTCTTCTCCATCACCTCGAGGTCTCAGTACCACTATCTCCACCTTGCATGACTTCTCATTGGTCTGCCTCACCCACTGTCTATACATAGAGCTTCAAAAATAAGCCTCCTGAGACACAAGAAGCATCCCTTTCCTATTTGAAACCCTTCAACCACTTTCCATTGTCCTTAGATTAGAATCCAAGAGAATTACCAAGGCTTATAATTAGATGACTGTCCTGGTTTGCCAAGGATGGTTCTTTTTTTTTTTTTCCAATCCCCAGTTCTAAGAACATGGGACAGTCTTGATTTTTACCTGCTGTGGATCAATTATCACCAATTAATTATATTTTAGTGCTATGTACTGAAAGTTTGTGTCCCCTCAAGATTCATACGTTGAAATCTAATCCACAGTGTGATGGTATTCAGAGGTGGGGCCTTTGGGGTGTGATTAGATCATGAGGGTGGAGCCCTCATGAATAGAATTAGTGCCCTTATGAGAAGAGGCCAGATTGCTAGCTCGCTGTCTGTCTGTCATGTGAACATACAAGAAGTCAGCAGTCTGCAGTCCAGAAGAGGGCCCTCACCAGAACCCAATCGTGCTGGCACCCTGATCTCAAACTTCTAGCCTCCAAAACTGTGAGAAATAAATTTCTACCCTTTAAGCCACCCAGTCTGTGGTATTCAATTGCAGCCGCCCAAATGTACTAAGACAGTGCCTCTCTCACTCTCAAAAGATTACAGCTTGGACCTCAGATAACACAAGGCCACCCAAGCCACCCAAGCCACAAGGCCACCATGATCTGCCCAGCCCATCTCTTCAGCTTCACTCCCCGCATTGCTCACGATGCTCTGACCACCTTGATCACATCTCAGATCAGCTCAAGCTCTTTCCCAACGCAAGACCTCACTCATCTTGTTCTCCCCGTCTGAAAACTCTCCTGCCCACTTTTCACATGGTTGGCAGCTCAGATCTCCACTTAAACGTCACCTCATGGGGGCAGCGTCCCTCTGAATACATGTATTCCCTGTGCCTTACAAGTCTCTCATCACTTTATTTCCTTATCCTAGTTTGTGTGGATGTTATTTCTTTCTTCATCTGTTTATTGTTTATATCCATAATTAGAACGGAAAGCCGCTGGTGACAGGAAACATTCATTCCCTTCCCATCCTGTGCTATGTTCCTAGCAGTTAGCATAGGGCCTGGCATATAGTAGGTGCTCCATAAATACTTGTTGAGAGACTGAAATGACTAACTGAATGAATAAATACATCACTCCCACTCCATAAGTCCACAGAATGGCAGGGTCCACTGGACTTGAGACTTAGGAAAGGGATTTGGGGGGAATGAAGTGATGGAGAAATGTTTGATCACCAACCTGGCCACAGTTCTCGGACAATTCCCACACAACCCGTAACAGCACCACCATAATCCCCTGCACGTGTACATACAGTCTCTCATTTGGGCCCCACACCAATTCTGTGAGGTACGTCTTCTTGTTAGCACCTGATGTTCAGAAAGCTGTTCTGGCCAAACTCTAGGAGTCAGAGCCAGAGTGAGGAGGTTCTGCTCAGGCATAGTGTGGGAATTAAGAGTTTGGGGTCTGGGGTCAGAGTGCTTGGGTTGGAAGCAACCCACCTCAGCTGCTTATTAATAGCATTACTTTAAGCCAGTCACCTAACCTCTGTGTGCCTCAGTTTCCTCATCCGTAAAGTGGAGTAGGATGATAGAAGCACTGGTAGTGCTTTCGCCAGCGTATTTACTGTCTCATGCTCACCCCCAGAGGCCCAGCACAGCTCTCACCTCGATCTGAAGCTCATACCATTCCTGGACCCTCCTGCTTAGGCCCTCGGCAGTCACCAGCCATCCATCTGGGGTCACTCGGAAGGCAGAGCCATCGTTCCCCTTGGTGATTCGGAATGAGTAGGGGGGGCCATTCTCTGGGGAGTCCGGGTCACTCAGGATCAGCTGCAGGACTTTGTTGCCAATGGGGGAGTACTCCTGAGACCGAAAGTGAGGAAAACCAAAGAGCACAATGAGTCCCGATCCCTGCTTTTGCATCTTTCTGGACTGCCCATCTAGGAGTCTCAGCACTCTGACTGCTCATAGGCCCCAGCTGGACCTTGAGCTGACACTTACTCATCCTGCTAGCCTTTGAGGCAGTTGTCGACTTTTCATCTAGACCAGGATCTCCCTGAGGCAGTGTTAGGTCCTAGAAACAAAGCCCCCTGGGGCTGGAAGGGAGACCAAGGTCAAGCCCTTTATTCTACAGAGAGGAGACTTGCCCAAGGTCACACAGCTGATGAATCACGTACGTAAATTAGTTAGCACCTGGGATGCATGTGATTTGCAGGGGCAAGTGAACACCTATAAGTGGTTTCTTGCTTAGAGAACCAATGCAATAAACACATGATGAGCAAATTCAAAGATGATTAGGAATTCAATTAAGAAAAATTGATACCTTGAGTATCATCCCAGCCTTTGTTTTATAACATGGGAATTCAGTATGCTATAACACAGCGGTAGTTAACCATCTTTTTAGCATCACAATGTTATCTACAAACTGAATCTAATGGGCAGAAACTGATGGTTGCCTATCCAATAGACATTCTCTCTTCCTTTCTTATAAAATCCTGCTTTTGTTCAGGCATGGGGTGGCAATATCCTCAGAAAAGATGTGCCCCTCCAAAGAGGAGATAGACTATGATTGGTCTAAGTCAGTTATAACGATCTGATTCCCTGTGTCAGTTTTTAGTTTAGGGGTGAGGTAGTAATCCAATTCTGACCACTGGAGAAGTCTACCAAGTGAAATTTCTGAAAAGTCATCTTCTTTGATAAAAACAGATCCTTCAAAAGAAGTCCCATTCTATTTGCCTTTGAAGATGGGCAGGCAAAGATGTCATGCTGGAGCTGCAGCAGCCATTTTACAATCATGAGGGAGAAGATGAGGAAATTTCAAAGAAGTTAACCCAAAGCCATTTTATTGCTTTCCTACTGAAAGAACCTATTCTGGAATGGAATTTTCCATAAGACCTCTTGTTATATGAAATAGTAAGTCCTTATTATTTAACAAACTTTTTAGTCAGGGAGTCTGTTATTTGCAGCCCAAGTATCCTAATTCATACCCATAATATATAAAACAGGTAAAAGTGGAAAAACTCTGGGTGATGCATAATAGGACCCAGAATTCTGCCTTCTTATTCACTTCCTCCCCTCCCTCACCTTTTATAACCCTGACAATTCCTCACAGAATCCCAAGGCCCTCTCCAAATCCTATTTGCAAATCACTGGCATAGTGGAAATAGCTTGGGATCTGGAAAACTTCCTGGGTTTAAATCCCAAGTTTGCCACATTCTAGCTATGGCATGTTTCTGCACCTCCATATTTTAAATCTATAAAAAGAGTACTACCTACTCCATATGGCTGTTGTGAGCCTCCAGTGAGATGATGGATGTGGAAGTGCCTAACACAGTGCCTGATTATTTTGAATTCCATAATCCCTTTAGCAGCCTGTGTTGCCTTTAGGGATATCAGTGGCAAGGTAACAGCCACTGTCTGGTTTGACTGATACCACTGAGGAGTACCTTCTGGTAGGACAGAAATGAAGGGAGGAAGGCACAGGGTACCTTTGGAGGCTCAAGCTTACCTGGACAGTGGTGCTGTAGTTGAGCTGGAAGAATCTTGGTGGGTTATCATTGACATCAACCACCTGGATAGTGATGTCTGTGTCCTCATGTAGTGGGGGCTGCCCGCTGTCTGTGGCTCGGAGCCTCAGGGAATAGCTAGAGGTCTGTTGCAAGATGCCCAGTAGAGGTTAGCAATGAGGACCCTCACTTCTGCCCCTGACTCATCACTAATGTTTCTGGAAAAACAAGATGAAGACACTTCTCTATGCCCACCCACAGCACTTTAAGGCTCAGGTTCAGGAATCAGATAGAAATAGGAGTGATTTCCTCCTCAAACATTTACTAGCTATGAGACCTTGCAAAAGTGACTCCCTAGGATTATTTTGAGGATTGACTGGCATAATGCACGCACAGCATTTAGGAAAGTGTCTGGCACAGAGCAGGGGCTCAACAAATGGTAGCTGTCACTGTAATGACCTAATGATGCTGGTCATGTGAGAAGCCACCTGAGCTCCTCTAGGGAAGGTTGCAGGTCACTCAGTCCCTCTCCTGCCTCTGGCCTCACAGCCCACAGAGGCCCCACAGAGAAAACAAATGGGAGACACTTTGGGAAGGTCTGAGGAAGTGTCAGTATGGGGTGTTGATCGCAATTCATCCTCTGGACCTGCAGCAGGACTATATCTCTGCTCTAATGAGCTCATGACTCACCTGTTCCCAATCCAGGGCCTTGGCCACCTGTAGCTCCCCCTTCTTGGGGTGGATGGTGAAGTGCCCGAGCTGGTTCCCTCCTACCAGACTATAAGTAATAGCACTATTTAGGGGTCCATCTTCGTCAGTTGCTGACACCTGCAGTGGGGGAGGGTGATTGTTAATGGAGGGACAAGAGGGAGACAGAGAGGAATCTCGGCCCCTGGGAGTGTAGGAGGTGACAGATATGTCCCTGGGCTAATGACTGCCACTGGGCTGGCGGTCCCTGGACCACAGTGGTCCCTGTCATGGGAATATCTTCATTTGCATCCTAGTGTGGACTTCAGCACGTCATGGTTCACTCATTCATTCATTCACTCGTGCTGACAGGGTGCTGGGGCCTGTGCCAGGAGGTAGGGAATGTGCCAAAATAAATCTGTCTGCAGAAAGTTTAGTGTCTAATTTCATAGATAATTCTAATTGGGGTCAAAGTATGAGCAGCCTTATGAGAGCACAGAGAACACAGTGACATGTCACACCAGGGGAGATCAGAAAAGGATTCGTAAAGCCATGAAGGATGAGGAAGGTGGGGCAGGCATTCCAGGCAGAGGAAACAGTGTGAGCCCAGAGGTGCGGAAGTGCAGGAGATGTCTGGGGAAAGGCACATCTTCCTGTGTGGGTGGAACATAAGGTGCATGCCCAGAAATGGAAGGGGAGGAGGCTGGAAGGCAGCGTGAGTATGGGTGCACAGAGGTGGGTTTCACTCCATTCAAGGAGGGAGAAATCACATATTTAAATGCAAAGAGGTATTACTTGATGTTCCCTCAATCCCTGTCCTCCACCACCTCACTGTCATGCCATGTCACTCACTGTGCCCAGGTCCTCCCAGGCTTTGGAGTCTGGCAGTCCTCTGGGGTCTGTCTCCTCCCCTTCCTCTCCTATCACAGCTCACCCATCCCATGCCAACCTCCGATCTTATCACATAGCTCTGAGACATTCTCTCAAGAGAGACGGTTTGGCTGAGTAACTACAAGTCAGAGTCAAGTCCATCGTGTGTGAACTCAATAAACTCATCCATGACTGGGGGCGGGGATGTGGGCGTGTGAGATAAGAACCCACCGCAGGGTCCTCGCCCCACAAGGAGCAACGTTGTGGATGCTTACTGTGAGGATGATGTCGCCCACGACGGCATTCTCTGAGACCCTCGCGCTGTACAGGTCCTGGAGAAATCTGGGCCGGTGTTCGTTGACATCAGTGATGTTGACCACGACTGTGGTCGTGTCACTGAGCGAGGAAGAGCTCTTCCGACTGCATTCGATGGACAGGAAGTACTTGGGGCTTGTCTCGAAGTCCAGGCTCCTGTTGACGTACAGGATCCCTGAAGAAACAAGAAGTGACTGGAGCAATAAGGCAGCTGGAACCACAAAGACAGAGGACTGAGGGGTCCGAGCCCAGCCCAGGAGAGGCAGCTCCACAGGACCAGGAGAAGTGAGTCTCCTCTGTTACCTCCCCCTTTGTCTCCCTCTTTGTTGTCCCCTCTTCTTCCCCCATCTCCTCTCATTTTATTATCATTCCCAACAGCAGCGTTTCCCTCATTTATTTCTGGAATGCTAAATTTATCCCATTTAGATCTATAAAAACCCTGTGGAGCAGGAACAATTGTGGTTCCCATTTTCTAGGGGAGTCAACTGATGCTCTAACAGGTAGGTGACTTGCCCAACCTCATCCAGCTAGTCAACAACAGACCTTAGATTATAGAAAGAATTCCATAATACCCAAAGTTGTTCAACAAATTGTTGACAGAGATTTATTATCCTGAAAACTGAAAAGAAAAGAATGAGCAAGGAATTATCCTGCTGTTCCTAGATAATCAAATAATTAATGGTGGAAACTCTTCTTTATAAAAGAATTCAGTTAGTAAATGAATGAGGAATGATACGGTTAGAAGATCACCATTTTGCAGCCCCTTGTGAAATAGCGTATCTGGGAAATAATTAGCAATGGCTGCTGAAACCATTAGAAGGAAGGCTGATGAAGAAATCTACAATGGATAAGGCTGACAACATCTGAACTCACTGTCAATCTTAACAACACAAAAAAGACCCAATTAGCTCTTATGTGCCTCCCAACATGATGCATATAGCCCAGCATCATCTGTGAAGCATTGTTGATCATGCATTGCTGACTGAACCTGACCAAGGCCTTCAATCCAAATGTCATTCATAGGAAATATAAGGGCTAAAGGGTGATGCTATATGACATTATAAAGATACTACAGCCCGCCAATCCAAAGTATGGAAAATTCTATAAGACACAACTCAAATGTTTCATTAAGTAAATGACAGGGGGAAATAAAGAGGAAGAAGAAAATGTTACAGATTAAAAGAGGCTTAAGATATTATATATCAACCAAATTTGATATGTGGACATTTTGAGGATGCTGACAAACCAACTTCAAAAAGACATTTATAAGTTAATCTGAAAAACTGTGTGGCTGGGTATTAGATGATATTAGATTCTGGGCACAGAATCCTGGGTGGGGATGTGGGGGAATAAGGAAGGCTCCCAGTTAAGCTGGCCCTAGGATGGAAGAAGGGACCAGGTAGGTACCTGAGAGATGCATGCGGAGAGGGGAGAAACAGCCAAAGGAGGACTGCTCGGGGAGGGGGCTGCACGGGGCCGATACGCCCCATGTGTGAAGAATCCAGTGCACCCCGAGACCGTGCCCGTGCCGTGGAGGGGTGGGGCTGGCGCAGGCGCTGGCTCACCTGTGCGGGCGTCCAGGCGGAACCGCCCCTGCTCGTTCCCGCTGACGACGCGGCAGCCGGTGTTCTCGACACCGGGGCGCGTGAGGGTGGCCAGGCGCAGCACCTCCGTGCCAAGCTGGGCGTCCTCCGGCACCTGCACGCTGTGCTCGGTGTTCAGGAACACTGGCAGGTAGTCATCGAGGCCCACCACCGAGACCGTGATGGTGCCCAGCGTGGAAAGCGGGATCGGGGTGCCCAGGTCAGAGGCGCGGACCGTGAGCTCCAGCGCTGTCTGTGGTCTGACCCGTAGCGGCTTCTCCAGGCGGATCACGCCCGTGGTGGCGTCGATGGAAAAGTGGCCTTCAGCCGAATCCGTCAGAGAGTAAACCACCTGGGCGTTGGCGCCTGCGAGGAGACCAAGGGCGTGATTCACGCTGAGGGTGCCTCAGACCCTGCCTGCCACAAACCCTGCAGCCACAGGAGAGCCGGAAGAGGGGCACTCCCCACGAAGGCTAGCTAACATGGCAGGGGATATTAGGAGTGAGGATCTCTCCAGCACGGGTTCTTGATTGAGGTGGGTGGCAAAGGGTCTTGCAGGGAGGGTGGTGGTCTGGTCTGCAAACCTATCAAACATCCAAAAATGTTAGGTGGGGGTTCAAGTCCAATGTCAGCTTATAATTGAAAAATGTGCAAGATAAAACCACCTGTAGCGAGTTCCTTGGTTGTGACAGAACAGTTCTGTATTTTGATTGTGGTGTTCTTTGCGTGAGTCTATGCATGGAATGATACTGCATAGAACTAACTACACGCACACGCAAATGAACGCGTATAAAAACAGGTGAAATCTGAATAAGGCCTGTAGTCTCGTTACCAGCAATATGCCAGCGTCAATTTTCTGGTTTTGAGGTTATGCTACACCTATATATGATGATGCCATTGGGGAAGCTGGGTGCTCTTTTTGCAACTTCCTAAGAGTCTACGATTATGTCAAAGTAAAAAGTTAAGAAAACAAACACACCCATGGAAGTTCTTAGCAAATCAAAACACACAGTGTTTCTTCAGCTTTGGATCGGATTCCATTATTTTCTTTGGTTAAGTACCAGTTGAAGCAGTTGGCTTGTGTAGGGGCCATAGCATATGAAAAATACCAACATTTACTGCTCAGCTGTAAGATTCTCACTCAATACGATGAACATAGGCCCTGAGCTTAAGGGTCTCACATCTTACACACATATGGGACACACACCCTTTGGTGGAATTGTGGCAGGAATTGCCTATGAGAAGAGTTGAATTGACATCCGCTAAATGCACATACCATGCAATGCCCCCATATATGCATTTCTATGAAGAGACCATAATTTTTGCAGAGAAAGGGAGACGGTGGTCAGGCCACACCTAGAATATTTGGGTGGAATATTTGGGTTAGAATAACCATCGTGAAGGATTAATGATAAACTGGTACAAGGCAAGAGGATGTGTCTTAGAAGGAAGGTGGAATTGGAACCATGTGATTGAAGAAATTAGGGCTCTTCCACCTGGAAAGGGAGGCTGAGACTGGAGCAGGTAGTCGTCATCTCCTAGTGTCAGAAGGGCTGTCACGGATGAGGGGTCTAGAAGAGCTGTGAAATCTGTATGAGTGCAGAGGGCAGGACCAGGACCGACAGGTGTCATCTCCAAGGAAATAGCGTTTGAAACAAGGGGCTGCCTAGGAAGCAGGAAGCTTCCTGCCCCTGGAGGTGTGTAAGCAGTGGCTAATTGAGCACTTACAAGGCCTTGTAGCCAATAGATGGTGTGGGGGGCTAGATGAAATGGCATATGGGTCACTCCAGCTCTGATGTATTCTGGATCTGTCCTATCAAACCCAGCTCTGCATCTCTAAGTCTGTCCACTTGCATCTGTTACACCCCACACACACTTGTTTCCCAGGTCCAGCTACCCTGCCTTTGCACTGACTGTTGGCCCTCCCTAGAACCCCTGCATCCCTCCAAAATCTCTCTCCTCCTTCAATGCCAAGCTAAAAATCACATCCTTTAGGAGGTCTTAATTTTACTCTGCTGGTGTCAAAAAAAGCAGGGTGTTTTGATCCCACTTTTATCATCATCAACATTATCCTATGTTGATCTGGCTACTTTGACCCTGAGGGCATTTTTTTCACCCTATCAAATCAAAATAAGATATATATACACATATATAATCAACCACAATAGAACAATTCATGGTGGCAGAAGCTATAATTGGTAACAATATAGAACAGATACTCTTAGATAAATCCAATTTGCCTTGTAAATTTTAAAAGGAAAAGAAACCCATGAAAATAATGTCATCAAAATTAAAATGTAAAATATTGAAAATGGTTCTTCTATGTACAAAAAAATTGATCAAAGAATTAATTAATTAATTAATTAATTTAGAGACAGGGTCTCTCTCTGTCACCCAGGCTAGAGTACAGTGATGTCATCGTAACTCATTGCAGCCTCGAACTCCTGGACTCAAGCCATCCTCCCGCCTCGGCCTCCCAAAGTGCTAGGATTAGAGATGTGAGCCACCGGGCCCAGCCTGATCAAGGAATTTAATAGGCTTAATGGGATTTGTGCCAAAAAGTTCCTTCCTTGTGGCTAATTAATCAAAGTTGAATAATTCTGATTGGTATATTTATGCTGATTGGTATATTTATGATTAAATGTTTGTGTTCAAAGTGACCTCGAGGTTAAATGGCGGTATTGAAAGACTCCTAGGTCTGAGTGGCAGGGGAGAAACAACGAGGCTGAAATGCCTTGTACCTGCCTCCAAACATTGCTAAAATCATTTGTCACATAGCATTTAGTGTGCAGTTTGTAGACAAACATTCTCCACTCTTAACTGTCCACAGACTTAACAAGGAGGCACAGTTCTTGCCAGTCCCAGAGCGACACAGAGAGAGCCAGACCCTTGCCCAAAGTGACCCAGCAGCTAATAGCAGAACAGGGAAAGTGGCCTCCAATCCTTCTCAGACTCACCTTGGTCAGGATCCCGGGCAAATACCACAGCCACCGGGGTCTTAACTGTGGTGTTGTCGAAGACAGCCACAGCACAGTGGCTAGGGAAGAACCGTGGGGCGTTGTCGTTCACATCTTCCACACGGAGAGTCACATCTGCCTGGCATGAGAGGCCACCTCCATCTGTTGCCTTGGCAACAAGGCTGTACACATCCTTCCTCTCACGGTCTAGGGCTGTGAGTGTGGTCAGCTCCCCTGGCCGGAGAAATGACAGAAGCTCAGCTTTCTCTGGGGGACATTACCCTAGCATGTACCCTCTAGATAGCTATGCAGGACAAACCCAGCTGCACGGAGTTTTGTCACAGCAAGAAGGGGTCAACACAGTCAGAAAAGATCTTAGCCTGTATCACCCAATACCCACCCACCTCCCTAATTCTCCCAAACACACTCCATCACCACCATCACCAGTTTAAGATCACCAACAAGCTACAAATAGGCGCAACATTTTAAAAAGCCAATTAGGCAATTTCTAAGAGCATATAAAATTTGTTTATCCTTTGGCTTCTAATTTCACTTCTAGGAATATATATGTATATCTTACAGAATAATTAAACCAAAGATAAAAATATATGTATAAGGATATTCTTTGCAATATTGTTTATAATAGCAACATATTGAAATCATCCTATACATCTTTCAAAAAGGGACTGGTTAAGTATATTGTGATTTAGCCATACAGTAAAATACCACATGACCAAAAATGAATTATGATAGAGTTTCAAAATATTGATAAGTGAGGAAAAGCAAGTTACAAAATAGTATTGTATTTTCATGAAATAATTATATAGAGATTTTGGAGATGCATAGAAAACCAGTCTTACAGAATATACACCAAGAGCCCTTGTCTTTGGGGGAAGGGGTTATTGTGCAGACTTTACATTTTCTGCATAATACATACCTATATTCTTTGAATTTTATATCATGAGTATATACTATTTCCATATTCAGAAAAAATGCCCTTTTTTTTGTAAGTCCTCACTGATCATCCTGCAGCTGAACAAATAGCAGCAGAGAGAGATTAGGTAACCTGCCTGGGTCACTCAGTGCCGTTATATGTTTGCTGATGGATGGACGCGTGGATAAGTGAATTGCTGCTGCTTCTCCAAGGAGCCGGCTATGGCACTGGGCAATTGGTATTCAGGAAATAAGTTCTTGGCTAGATCCTGCAGCTCAGGAAACCCACCTGTATGAGGATCCAGCTTGAATTCATGTGCCCCGGGGCCATGCAGAGAGTATGTGATCTGAGCATTGGTGTCAGTGTCCAAGTCTGTGGCAGAAACCTTCAAAATTAAGTGTCCTGGAAATACATCTTCACGGACCTTGCCGGTATACAGAAGCTATAGAAAAACAAAGAAGAGGGAGATTGTGGGAGCTGCACTTAGATCCAGAGAGAAGCAGAGAGACAGAGAGAGGGAGGCAGAAACAGAGAGAGGGAGACACTGAGAGAGCAGAGAGAGAAAGAGAGAGAGAGAGAAAGAGAGAAGCAGAGAGAGGGAGGGCAACAGGGGGAAGTAGAATAAGATGCAAAATGCAGAGAAAATGGACACGAAAAACAAGAAGAGGATGATGGAAGAACAAGTCAAAAGAGGGAGAACTAGCAGGGAGTTCCACCATCCCAAAGCCCACACCCCGGGCTGAAAGGACCCGCTGTAGCCTCCTCCACAGGGCCCCCTTGCGGCGCCGGATGAGGCGGGTGAGATGGCCCTGACACCAGGCATTCCCAGCCCCTCTAGGCCATGCCCTGCCTCTGTGGCGAGGCCGTGCTGTCAGGCTCACCTCCTGCCCACACCCCCAGGACAGACCCTTGGCCTTTGAGTCAGGTCTGGACCCCAGTGGCCCCATGGCCTACCTCTCCCTCCCTGTACTCCAAGTACCCTCGTGGCATGCTGGGGGTGTGGTACAGGGGAAAGGCTGGAGCTCCCTGAGAACGCGACTTTCCTTCATCGGCTGCCTCTGGGCCCAGCTTCCAAGCATCCTGATTTCCACCACTGCAGGGTGCGGGCAAACAAAGACCCCATGCGTGCTCTGGGTAGAAGCTTTGTGCTGGGTGGGCTGTGTGGAGATGGCTCCCCAGGCCTCTTTTCCCGGGCTCTAATGATGCTGTGGACCGTGCCTAGGAAGGCCAGGGTGAGCCGGGTCCAAGCCTCTCCCAGCATGGGGAGGCTGGAGGCTGGTTGTGAGGATGGCCGAGGGGAAAGAGAAAGAAGGTGGCCACTGTTCTCCCCCAAAAATGCTGCCCTTCTGAGGCCACCAAAAATGTGGTCATCTTGGATCCTGACAAGACATTTTCATGCACACTGATAACCCAGGCTCTCTTTTTTACTATGCTTTTATGTGATCGGTACGTATAAGGGCAGAGGAGGAAAAGGTGATGGGATAGATGTATTTATATGTGATGGGCCAGGCACGGTGGCTCATGCCTATAATCCAGCACTCTGGCAGGCTGAGGCAGGAGGATCGCTTAAGGTCAGGAGTTCAAGTGAGACCAGCCTGAGCAAGAGCGACATGACATCTCTACTAAAAATAGAAAAAATTAGCTGGGCATGGTGGCGTGCACCTGTAGTCCCAGCTACTCGGGAGGCTGAGGCAGGAGGATTGCTTGAGCCCAGGGGTTTGAGGTTGCAGTGATCAAGGCTGACACCACGGCACTCCAGCATGGGCGACAGAGCGAGACTCTGTCTCAAAAAAATTAATTAATTAATTAATTTAATTAAATATATGTGATGAAGGGTGTATGTATATGTGCATGTGCATATAAGTCAAAGTTTGTTTATATTCAAATGTATAATGTTTGTGTGAATTATACATGTACATTTGCATCTGTGGGTGGGTATATGGATGAATGGAGTAGGTACCTAGGTATATGCTTATATGTACATGTGTGTATATGTATAGGTATTTGCCTGCGTATATAGGGTTGTAGATGATCCTTTGTGTATGTGTATATGTGAGTATGTATAAGTGCGCATTTATGTATATACACTGGCTGGATTTTATATACTATGAATTATGCTAATTTGAGATATTGTAAAATTAAAATGTTAGCAGTTTAACTTTATCTGCAAACTTTGAAATAATGCAAATCCTCTCAAAGCAAAAAATTGCTTACTGTGTTTTAAAAAATATGTTTAAAAGCAAAGTTCCATGACAGTGGTTATGGGTCGATGCCCGCTAAGAACATAGTTTCTCTCCTGATACACACACACACACACACACCCCCACCACTCAACATTTGTTCCTATGGGAAATTTCAGATTGAATTACATGAAGTCCTTAGGAAAGTATCCCTCACCAAATGTAACTGCCCTGTTTGCATGTTTGTGTCTGTGTATAAGCAGAACGAGGGCATCTGCACTGGGCTGTATTACCCAAGAAGATGGGGGATACACATATATGGGCATTGGGGAGGGTTGTGTCTGGGGACAGGTCCTATGGATGTATTTGATAATAATGAGCCATATAAACAAGCTGAGCACTGGAGGGGTTGCCCACTAGGCATGGCAGACTGTGTTTGGAGAATGCATATGTTACTTTATTTCTGGATATGTTTCATGGAGAAGTAGCCATTTGCAGAGAATACAGGGGGAGAGATGTGGACCATGATTCCTGAACAGCTTGGTATGTTCCTATAGGGAGCCAAGAAATTGACTAGAATGGTCCCTGCCCCAGGGCAGTAGTCTGAAGCCAGCTGTGGGGGAGCAAGGGCAGGAGAGGTCAGTGATGGCCAGCCTCAGGGGTGGCACCTTGGGTCTGCTCCTTCCTCCTGCCCCTCACTCTACCTTCCTTGCCTCCACTTCCCATCCCACCCTCACGAGGCTCCCACCTGTGAGCACTGCGGGCTGTTATCATTGATGTCCAGGACAAAGATCTCCACGGTGACAGAAGCCTGGAACTTGCCATCAGACGCCGTGATTGTGAGCAAGTACTTGGCCGTGTGCTCGCGGTCCAGGGTCTTCCTTGAGGAAATCCTCCACTCATCTCCGACCTGGCTGATGCCAAACTGGCCTAGGGGGTCTCCCTCTAAAAAGATGGGCAGAGTTTTCAGACACTGAGCAATAGGAATGAACCAGGCTTTGTGTCATAGGTGGCTGCCCACCTGACACTTCTTTAAGGATTACTGGGAAAGGCAAACATTTCCTTTCTTAACTAGGAACGCACAATTCTACCGTGAGTCAGTTTTTTGGTGTCATGAAGCCTCTTCTGACTTCAAAGTTCTCCTGTTAAATGAAATTATCCACTGTGAGAAGCTCCACTCTAAGATGTATGGGTACGGGGCAGGTTTCTTACTTTTTGTGGCCTAGAAGGCACTGGGAAAAGTTAAAGGGAAGCAAATTTCAATACTATGCAAGACATTTCTAATATCTATAGCTGTTCAACAGTGGAGGAGTGGGAAGTGATCAAGAAAACTGAACACTCTGAGGTTTTATTTTACTACTAAGAATGCAGACTATGGGGAGGTTCTGTGGGAGCACCAGGTCTGCTTGTAAGTCCTCTTTGTCACCTCGACGCTGATCACTGACAAGAGTGTGGGAAGATGCACTTCTTACTCTGAGATTCTAAGATTCCAGAGTGCCAAGATTCAACTATTCCAAGAGTTGATAATATAGTCACATTTATTATTCTATTATTCTGAGATTTTAAGTCTTTTGTGTTTTTGAGAGTCCGGTATTATAAGATGTTAAGATTCTGCTTTTCTAAGACTCTGCATATCAAGCAGCTCTGACCCTGTCTGTCTTCAGAAGTCTCTTGTTCTTGGTTGGAATTTCAGGCTCGTTAACTCTCCACTGGACAGCTGTGATAGCAGAAGGAGCTATGTTTTATGGGAATGAGATGACACGACACCTGGGGATGGGGACAAGCCCACTGAAAAGTGAAGAAATTCCCTCGTGGCCACTGGTTGGCTGGGTTAGCCACTGGGTAGGGAGTGGGGTAATTTAGTTCTACGATATGTATCTACAGAGGTAAGCAGCTTGTAGGGTATGGTTTTAATCCCAGTCCTGATACAAGCTCAGAGTGTGACCTTGGTTGAAACTCTTCTCCTACCTGGGCCTTGGTTTCCCCACATGTAAAATGAGAGGACTGAGCTGGAATCATACATATCTAAGGAAGCACTGCCACTCTAACACTTAGGTCCTGTGATTGAATAAGAAGCATTTTCTATCATCCACAACGTTCCCTGGGCAGGGCACTTTCCATAAAGACAGCCGCCTGACAGAATCTGCATGGATCACACAACTGTTGGAGCCTCCCCCACCTTCCAGAAGACAATTGACGGCGGTTAGAGTATGGCCTTCTATTCCACCTACCCCTAAAACAATAACATATCCGTCTTGCAAAGCCCTTTCCAACTTACAGGGGCTCTCTATAAATTAGAGATCTTACCAGCATCCCTGGGAGGTGAATGAGAACAGTTGTGCTGAGTCTATAGATGGAACAACTAGGTCCTAGAGGGGTAAGTGACTTGCCCAGGGTCACACTGCTAATAAGTGGCAGAGCCAGAACTTGAACCCATATCTTAGGACACCTCTTACTAGATTTTTTTCAATGTATCCTAGTGCCTCCAATCCATGGCAGGTGTCCTTACCTGTGATGTAGCAGGTGATCTGTCTGTTCTGCTCAGAGATGTCAGCATCCAGGGTCTTCAGAGTGGCCACAGGTTCACCAGGCTCACTGTTCTCAACCACAGATCCTCTGTAGTTTTCAGAAGTAAATTGGGGAGGATTGTCATTCTCGTCTGTAATGGAAACCTCAACCAGGGCCTGAGAAGATAGCTGGATGGTCTGTCCATGGTCATAGGCCACCACATAAAAATGATAAGTCTGGCGAGTCTCACAATCAAGTTTCTGGAGTGTGGTGATCCAGCCACTCTCGCTGTCAATGGCAAAGAGCTCATGAACATTGTTACCAGGGTCTGCCAACAGTCTGTAGCTCACCTGGCCATCTCTCCCAGTGTCCTGGTCAATAGCAATCACTTGAATGACTGAGGTCCCCACTGGCATATTCTCAGTGAGGACAGCTTTATATGGATCAGCCTCAAATATAGGCCTATTGTCATTGACATCTTTCACTTGGATGTTGACAGAGACCAGGGACACCAAGTCAGTGCCCTTATGAGGGCAATGTGCCATCACATCAATCTGGTACAATTTGGTGGACTCATGGTCCATGGGCTTCCTCACCTTTATGACACCTGTGTCTCGGTCCAAGGAGAAGACACCATCCTTGTTGCTCTCTGGTGTGGTGCCCTGCACCAGACTGTAGATGACTGGATCATGAGCTGCCACTGCTTTAACAGACCCAATTTCTGACCCCTCTGGAAGGTCTTCAGATGCAGAGAAAGTATACAGAGGTTCAGAAAATTTGGGCAAAGTTACTTCATTAGGAACCACCTGAAGTCTTACTGGTACCAAAGAGTCCCAGTGAGGAGGGCCTCCATCTTGGGCTTTGATTTTGAAGCTAAAAGTCTGGTTTTCCAATCCCACTAGGCTCTCTTTCACCTTGACCACACCAGTGATTGGGTTAACTGTAATGACCTCTTCAGCCAGGTTTTCCATTGGGTCCATTGAGTAGGTGACATCTGCATTCCGACCTTCATCTGCATCGTAGGCCAGCACCTGCACAACCGGGGAGTCTTTACTGATATTGGATTGAATGGACACAATGTACTCAGATGCTTTGAACTGCGGGGGGTTGTCATTTTCATCTGTGAGGATGATCTTCACAGTGCAGAAGGCCACTCTTCCTCCGCCATCCCGAGCCATGACCTTAATAGCAATGACTCTTTCTGTTGAATTTTCCCGATCCAGTTTCTGCAGAGTGGTGATCTGGCCACTGGGGTGTATGGAGAACTTCTCACCAGCTAGTTTATTGATGATAGTATAATCTACAGTGCCATAGGGACCACTGTCTTTGTCTATGGCTAGCACCTCAATCACCTTGGTTCCCACCTTTGCATTCTCTGCTAATTCTGCCTCGTAAACATGCTGCTGGAACTCTGGGCTGTACTTGTTGGCATTTGTGGTGTTAATATACACAGGCACAGTTGCTCGGAAGACTCCATCAGAAGCGCCTACCCTCAAATTATAAGAAGAGTCCAGGTGCTTTTTGCAAAGGTTGAACATAGAAATTATTCCTGATGAGCTGTTAATGGAGAAGTGCCTGTCCTGGTTGCCAGAAAGAATCAGGTACTCCAGGCGGGAGGTGTCCCTGCTGTCAGGGTCAAGAGCTTGGACCTTAAGAACCAGGTGACCACAGGTTGCCAGCTCACTGACATTGGCCTTCATACTGAGGTTGTCTGAACTCTGGGGGGTTGTCATTGATGTCAGACACATTGACAACCACAAGAGTTTCACCGGTGAGTGGGGGATCTCCTTTATCCATGGCCCTGACTTTCACATGAAAGTGTTGCTGGGCTTCATAATCCAGCTCTTGAACTGTGGACATCTCCCCCGTGCTCCCATTGATCTGGAAGAATTTGGAAACGTCTGAGCCATCCTCCACAATTTGATAAGAGACATCACGGTTCTGCCCTGAGTCCTGGTCAGAAGCCAAGAGTTGGATCACAGGGGTCTGAGCAGGCAAGCCTTCTGAGACTGAAGTGGTATAGACTAATTGGGAGAAAGTAGGAGGGTTATCATTGATGTCCTCCACCAGGACTTCCACTGTGGCTTCAGAAAATGCCCCCAGAGCTGTGTCTGTGGCTCTGACTGTGAACACGTGTTTGGTCTTGGACTCATAGTCCAAGGGCCCTGTTACTGATAGGACACCAGTCTTAAAGTCAGTGGTGAACAGCGTCAAGGGCTCTTCCTCCACAATGTTGTAGATGAGCCGGAGGCCCTCTGGACTCCGGGCCTGGGTATGGAGAATTGGGGTATAGAGTGTGATATTTTCAGGCACTCTGACTTTGTAGTAAGGACTCTGAAATAGTGGGTTAGATTTATTTCTCACAGTGACAAGTACCTCTTCCTGAGTCTGGAGGGATGGGGTTCCTCCATCCCGAGCAATGACTTTAAGGCGAATACTTATTTAAAGCTTGATAATCAAAGGGTTTCTTGAGTGATATATCCCCAAGATAGGGGTCAATTCGGAAATATGTGTAATCTTCTGCAAATGCATATGTGACCGCTCCATTTGTCCCCAAGTCCTCATCAGTGGCAGATACCTGAAAGAGGACATCTCCTGGCTCTGTGCCATCTTGGATGATTGTGTAATAGGGCAGATGCTTAAATTTGGGAGAATTGTCATTGACATCCTCAACAGAGACTCTGACCAAAGCCTGAGCCACCCGCTGAGGGGTCCGGTTGTCCCTCACTTCCACTGCCAGCTCGTGAGTGTCCTGCTGCTCCCGGTCAAACGCCACCCCTCTTGTCTGCAACACGCCTGCTGACTGGACCATACGAAACATATCTGTGCCATTCAAGAGGAAGTAGGACAGGGTGTCATTCAAGTGATTGCCCTGGACGCCAAGAATCACCAGTGCCTTTCTGTCCTGAAAGTTCTCCTTCACTGTTGCCCTGTAGACGTCCTGGTCAAACTGTAAGCTTTTGTCAAGGACTTGGGTCAAAGAAATTTTTACCAGTGCAGTGTCTTGATACAGACCATCAGAAGCCCTGACAGTAAGCTTCCGAGAGAGTCCCAGGAAAGCAGGATTCACCACAGATATGCGACCAGTAATGGGGTGAATGGCAACAGCTCCATCAACATTGCCAGTTTTGATGCTATAGTTGACTTCCGAGTCATCGTCGCTGGCCCGCACCGTGAGGAGCTGCATACCCAGATGGGTGGGCCCCACCACTGCTACCTCATATATCTGTTCTAAGAACCTGGGAGGAGAGTCATTCACGTCTCTGACATTGATGATGACCTGGGCAGGCCTGGGCGCAAATAAGATAGGGTTTCCTTGGTCATGGACATAGACACTGAATTGGAAAGAAGGCATGATCTCATAATCCATCTCTGATACAATGGTTAGGGTTCCCATGCTGGGATCAATTTTGAAAAACTTCAAGGCCTCTGGCTCCAAAATTTTGTAGACCAAAAAGGAGTTAGCTTCCTTGTCACTGTCAGAGGCATGAATCACAAAGGGATTGTTGTTTTTATCCATAATCATACTGTACAATGGAGCTGCTTCACTAATTTGGCCCACGAAAGTTGCCTTTAGGAACATGGGAGCATTGTCATTTTCATCAATTATGTCAACAAGTACCGTGACATCAGTAAATGTGCCTGCCATATTGCTGCCTCGGATTTTCAGCTGGTAAAATGAGATTTTCTCATGGTCCAAGTTCTTCTGGGTGGAAATAAGGCCAGAATATGAGTTCATAGAGAAGACACCATCCATGTTTCCCTCTCTTAACTCATAGGTAACTTCAGAGGAGCTCATAGCAGAGACAAGGAGAATTGGGGAACCAATAGGGATTGATTCAGGGATCTCTACAAAGTATTCAGTTTTTGAAAAGATGGGGGCACTGCTATCTGAGGGGTGGACGTGAATGATCACTGTAGCCAGGTCATGCCACTGGGGGGAGCCTTGATCTTCTGCCTTCACTGTCAGGGTATGCTGGGCATGATTTGCCCGATCGAGTTTCTGGACTAGAGTGATGATGCCTAGTAGGGCATCGATGTTGAAGAAACTCTCGCTGTTCCCTGAAAGAGAAGACAAGACAAAGTGAAGTTTCCATACCCTTAAGAGGTACCAACTAGGCTTTCTAGATCAGTAAAGAGGCTATCATCACAGAAAACTTGGACAGGGCAAAATCTGCATCCTGTGCCACCCTTGATATAATGTATAAGGTAGATATATATTAATACTTTATAAAATTCTTACCATGGTGCACATAGTAGGTGCTTCTACTATTTTATACTACTTAATGGATATTTTCCTTTAAATTGATTCACTCTTAAAATTTGATAAATATTTTTAAAGGTAACCTTATATCACTTCTTTAAAAAGAATACCATATTGCTTGCCATAAATCAGAGGTTACCATAAAAACAAGTCAATGAAAAATATAACATTAAAATCTGGATAAAATCTATTGCTCACTGAAAGGCCTGAGCCGAAGACCTATCCTCTTTCTTTGGTAAAAGCAGAGTAGCAAGTGTTAGAGAAGAGTTAAAGGAATTCTAGTGCCCTGAGGCTTTGTTCTTGATTTTATCAGGAAGCTTGAATGAGAATTGAAAAGGGAGTACGTTTTCTATGCCCGCTAACCTTTTAATGCCATCACTGAGTAACACTTGAATCATTTTGCTCACCACCAGAGATGCAGGTCTCACACTTGAGAAAATGCTGCACTTTACATTTCTTATTCCCTTTATCACATGGGTGCATATTTTGATTTCAGTGGCAAAGCAAATAGCTAAACTTCATCATAAAACTTTCAATCTGATGCTTCCACCTTTGGAGCTGTTCTCCAGCTGACTAGGTTGGTGATTTGTGATATAGATGCTAAGCTCAGTCAAAGAACATGGTTTCGATGAACAGACAGCATTTTAAAAGTGGTTCCATTAAAAGTAGCTGAGAACCTAAATATAATTCTAATTCTAATTTCTTATGTTATACTGCTGAAAAAGGAAAACAGAGCGCAGAATTGTATATTCATTATGATCTCAGTATTACAGAAAGATGCATAGGAAGAGATGAGAGGGAAATACATGAAATTATTGTCTCTGGGTGATGAAAATGATGGCTGGGTGTTATGTTCTTTATGCACTCTGGTATTTTCCATGTTTTAAAAAATGAGCGTGTGTCACTTCCATAATCAGAAGAATATTTTAAAACTAATCTTATCTGTAAAATAAAATTATTTTCATCAGTGGGATTGTCAAAGAGACAAAATGAGATAAAAGATGTGATTATACCTCATAGCAAAAAGTAAACAACTAATGCATTATAATTTGTATTATTCTTCTTCAGGGGCAAATAGACTTCTGTCATATGACAACTGTTTCTTCAAAAAAGATGTAAAATGCTCTGATTTCTTGAAAGTGTATAAGCTAGTGACATGCAATAAATGAAAATTATGCTTTGGGAGGGCCAAGAGCAGGTCATGTTCATCTTTGTTCCTCCATAGCAACTAGCTCTATGAAGTATTATTATTAAAGATAATAATTATTATTAAGTGTCATTAATTGTGTGTTATCAAACATTACAAATTATCATTAATAATTAGTTGGATATTGGATATTATCACTTGTGTCATATTAATTGCTTATAATTAACACTTGTCAACGATAGTAATAACCCCTGGCATTTGTACAATATTTTACAGTTTACAGCATGTGTTAAGATACATTGTATCTTTTAATCTTCACAATGACTTTCTAGCACAGGTAATATTATTCCCATTTTTGAGATGAAGAAAAACATATAATAGATATTGAAATCACTATGTGGCCTTAGCAGAAAATAAAAATTATTCTTAAAACTGTGTCATACACCTTATGGAATATTTACAGGTCCCTTCTAATCCACATGTATGAAGTTATCACATTTTAAAAATGGTGCATGGACTTCATAAGCATCTTCTACATGTATGGTCATTGTTGGGTTTGTATAATATGTGTATAAATTCTCCCACAACTTGAGTGGTCCCTTTGCTATTGCTATTGTCATCTTTGGAAGTGCATTGTCTTGGATCGTTATAGTCCCAGGGAATGCTCCAGAATTACCATTTGCAAAGGCCTAGAGAGCTTACTTGGTACTTGATTCATTTGCAAATTCATGCCTCTAGTGCTTTCCTTTATTTCCAAAGCACCTTTACCCATCCTCTGAACTCACGGCCAAGCTTCTCACCTTTCAGGAGTGAGTAGTGGACCTCAGCGTTGGCTCCCCTGTCGGCATCCAGGGCCCGGACCTGTAGCAGCTCTGTGCCGGGGGTTGTGGTGTCAGGAATACTTGCCTCATAATGGAGCTGGGTGAAGCGGGGTGCGTGCAGGTTTCCATCCTCCACATGGATGGTCACCCACACAAAGTTCCTCTTGATGGGTATCTCCTGGTCTCTGACCTATGGGCCCAAGGGGGCGATAGGGTAAGCAGCCAACAGGATGGGAGGAGGCAGGGTTAGATTAAGGTCAATGAAATGGAATGCCAATGGAAAATGTCCCCATTTGTAACTAACTCTCTGCATTCTTTTAAATCTTATTCTAATCTATGCTCTTTCTTCCTTTTAAATAAATTTATCAATCACTGATTTTTAGACTTAGCTATTTTAATGGATACTTCCACTTTAGAGAAAGGCAGAAATAGGCAGAGAAGTGGTATTTTCCAAATTAGGTCTCAGAGAATATTAGTTCTTCAAGAGGTTAACATGTTATGCAGGAAAAAAAAAAATTCTACAGTCAAGTAAATTTGAGGAGCCCTGAATTAAATAAAGTTGAACAGTTTTCTTTGATGCAGGACTTCTTGGAGCCTTTAATATATATTAAATTTCCCAGAGGATGATAAATTAGCACATAACAACCCTGACTCTTGAGACAAGAGGATGGGCGCTGATTCTGGTTCCATCATAAATAACTGTATGACAGTGAGCAAGTCTCTCTTCCTCTGTGGGCCCCAGGTATAAGACAAGAGAAATGAGCAGTCAGGGCTGGGACAAGAGTGAGGCAAGTGAGGCATGGAGGGTGCAAAATATAAGGAGGCACTCACTCTTGGGGTCATAAAAATGCAGGCACATGACCCAGAGAGTGAATCCTCCTTAAATTTTGTGTCCGACATGCCTCACTTGCCAGACGCCTGTCCTTGCTCTGAGTGGAAGGGTCTCTGGGTCCCTTCCAGCTCTGACACTATATGAATCCACATCATGGTCATGAAGTCTCAGAGCAGGGAGAGAATCATTGCGGGATATTGGGGCGAGTCCAGAGCAAGCCAAGGTTGACAGGAGTTTCACTGGCAGCCATCCCATCTGTCTTCACTCCCAGGCATCCCTTACGGAAGGGATGCCCCTGGCCAGTTGTGAAATGTCACAACTCTGTCTCATGGACTATCTTGGCATCAGCGCACCTGGCTCATCACCTTCAGCGTGCCTCCAAGTGTCTCCACCCACACATACCTGCACACAAGCACATTCCTACCCAATTTTTCAGTTTACTCACCATGACTGTCAGCGTATGCTGGGAGGGCCCTGAGCCCAGGTCCAATTTCCCTACAGTTACAAGGACACCACTGCTTGGGTCCAGCTGGAAGAGGCTGGCACTTCCCGGGTCTTGGCTGCCATGTAAAGTGTAGATGAGACCTTTGCCCTTGTCTTGATCCGTGGCCTGGACTTGGAGGAGCTCAACCCCAGGCTGTGTGTCCTGGGGAACTCTGACCTCATAATGAGCCTCCAGAAACTGGGGCCGATGGTGGTTAACATTGGCAATCATGGCGATGTAGACCTGGGGAGGACAGTGAGAGAGAGGGTAGACTGTGAGCTCCATGGGGGCAGGGACTGTGTCTGTCTGGATCTCCTTGCACCATCCATGCCTGGCATGGTGCCTGGTACACAGCAGTTGCTTGATAAATATTTGTTGAATAAATGATAAGATTTCAGAATCACAAGGCTTTCAGATACCACGCAATCTAGTGGTTTTCAAAAACAAAAATTTTGTTAAAAGACCTTTTCTCTAAATAAAATTTTGTGTGAAATCCCAATATATGAAACAGATAAAACTCTGGCTGAAGCTAGAGTGGGAATCCACAGCCCCACTTACCCAACCATCATTCCTTATAGCTGTGGTAGCCCCTGGGGCACTTTACCTTGAACTAAAAGCACTCATTTAGACAAACTCCCTCATTATACAGAGACCCAGAGTAGGAACAAGAATTCACCCAAGATCACAGAAGTAGAAAGTGTATTAGACACGATTGGAGCCCAGAACCTTGATTCTAAATGCAGTGTTCTTTGAGGTACACCACATCCACAGAAAGCCTTATGTAGACTTAGCCCAACCCAGGAGGCCTCCCATCTCCTCTCGACCCAGGGGTCCCCAACTGAGGCCTCTAACCTGGGTGGCAATGGCTTGGGACCCATCTGTCACCTCCACGGTCAAGTTATAGCTCAACCTCCTCCTTGTATCAAGAGGCCTGGCAATGATGATGCTGCCCGTGGTCTTCTCAATGTCAAAGTCCATGTCCTTATCCCCACCTGGAGTAGGAGTGGGGAAAAAGCACACACACCCTCAGTGATTTAGGCAGCAGTAGCATAACATAGATCCCATAACATGGGATCTGGCCATCAGATTTAGAAGATGTGGTAATAGACACCAACCTTGCATGGCAGGACTGAGGACATTCAAGGAAAACCTGAGTCAGGGATTCTAAAGACTTTCTTCAGAAACAATATGATATCTGGGTGACAGGCTGGGATTTATCCCTGCAGTAGTCCAAAAAGCTGTAATTTATCCTGTCACATTATTGGCAAATTATTATCAAGACCCAAACAATAATATAGAAAAAAGTAAACCTATAATGGCTGAAGAGTCCCATAGGAAGACCAAAATTTGCTATAAAAGTTATTTTGCTATTGGGATTGAAATGGAGCTCTACTTCATAGTTTACAGGTAGTTTGCACAGTCTAATACGCAAAACACCTGTAGTAGTCCTGTGCAATTGTACTGTGCCTACACACAAGAAAAAATGAAACTAAGTCTGTTCAACAAGAGGGAATTGATTTAACAATGTGTGAGAATCCAAAATATAAAATAGTATGAAGTTATTTAAATGTCTACTATATAGAAATACATTTAGTGACATGGAAATATGTTTATGATATATTACATTTAATAATATTATAAAACAATATTTTAACATAACCCCAAGGGTATGTGTATGTGTGTGCGTGCGTGTGTGTGCACTTGTGTGTGTGAAGAAAAATGACTAGAAGGAAACACGTCAAAATAATAACCGTGGATTATCTTCTGATTGGTGGGACTTTGGGTGATTTTTATTTTCTTCTCTGCATTCATTTGTGTTTTCCAAATGTTTTATAGGGTACATGCATTAATCATGTATTCAAGAAAAAAAAAGTCTAACAATTAAAAGAGCAGTGAATCAGAACTGGAAGTAAGTTCAGGAGGTTGAAGAGGTTGGGCCAGGTTCATATCCTAGCCGGTCTTTGAGCCCGGCTGGAAACTCTGTTATAGGACTCCATGTGCATGTAGGTGCCGAAACTCTTGATTAGAGATTTTTAACCTGGAATCCCTGGATGGGTTTCAGAGAGTCTATAAATTTGCATGCAAATTTATATTTGTGTATGTGTGAGAGTGTGTGTGTGTGTGTGTGTGCAACTTTCTGGGAAGAGGACCTAGCTCATCAGATTCCCAAAAGGCTCTGTGACCCTAAGATGTTCAAGCAAAACCTTGATTTAGAGACAGAAAGGAATTTCAGAGGGAGCCATCAGAACCTGGATCCAAATGCCTCCTGGAATGAGAAGAGGCACTTTCCCCTGATGTTGAGGATGGCATCTGGGACCAGAACATTAAGCATGACCCCAGTGTACAGCTGACCGCAGGCTTATTGTCAATGAAGTCATCTCTACATTGATTTTCACATTGAGGCAGAAAAACAAACAAGCTTGTGCTTTCTGCTCTGGTTCTTCCTGGACCATTGATCTTAGGTCTCCCAGGCACTTGGGGTAACTGAGGCACTGCCAACTCTGGCTAGGGTTCCCAGTGAGACCATGGGTATTCCACCTGCGATCATGGCTGGAGTGAAAGGAAAGCTTGGCAGACGTGGCATTCCTACTGCCCCTGCCCCAGAGAACCAGGGCCAAAAGAGGCGCTGCCAAGGAGCATGACCTTGAGAGAGGTCAGAAGGATTGTACCACGAGGACTAGAGTTGGTTTATAAGGATAGGAGAGGCTGGCCTCACCTGAGATGTTGAACCAGAGGAGGCCAGGTCGACCCTCTACACTGATGACCCCCACCATGTGGTTCACAGGGTCCGTCTCCATGACTGTAAAGCTGTGGTGGGTCTCATCAAAGGCCAGCGGTATGGAGGACGGCCGCGGCTGGGGGATCCACTCAATGTGCAGCCGGACACTGGCTGAGAGTGGGGGCTGCCCACTGTCTGTTGCCTTGATCTGAAAAGAGGCCAACACCAAAATTGAGGGTTGGGGCCAAGAAACAAGAAGACCCAGGCAGCCAGGCAAAGAACCAGAGTGTCCTGTGACTCCGACGGAGCTGGCCTTTCCTCTGTGCGTTCATTCATTCGATGCATATTTGAGGGCTTGCTATAAACAGGCACCATGCTAGTTGCTGCAGGCATGGTGATCAACAAAACATACAACCTGTGCTCAAAAATTTCACGATTAGTATAAAAGTAATAAATGCCACTATTAACTGAAGACCTAATGTGTGCCGCTTCCTAAACTGGACTTTACGTACGTAGTCCCTTTACTTTTCCCAACAACCATAAACATAATAAGCTAGAATTTATTGAATTCTCACTATTATCAGGCCTTACTTGAAGAGCTCTGTGTGCAATATCTACTTTAATTCTCATAACAGCCCTGGGAGAGGTACTATTATCATCTTCCCTTTACAGGAAGAAACTGGGGCTTGGCATGGGGAACTCACCAACCAGATTATATGCCTGGCTGGCAATGAAGCTGCGGTTGAATTCAGGCTGACTGATACAATTGAATATATTGGCTTCCTACCAGAAAAATATTCTTATCCTCATTTTACAGATGATAAAACAAAGGCTCAAAGGGGTTAAATGACTTGTCCAAGGTCACACAGGTATAAAATGGCAGTGCCAGGGCTGGAACCCAGGCTTATGTTAATTCCAAAGCCCCTGTTTACTCTCACTAAAATCCTTATTTCTAAGAATAGAGAGGATTTCCCTCTAAGGGAAAGGACCTTATTGCCCTCAAAGAGAAAGTCCCAGAATTCTGACCCTTTGGCTGAAGTCGGGACTCCCAGGTTCTCTGGGAGAAAGCCAGGGAGGGGAGAACCACTCCATCATGCCGGTGGCTGTCTCCCTCCTCCTGAGTCCTTAAAGAAAGGCATTGAACATCCATGCCACTCCTCCCTCCATGGCTCCATGCATCTGCTCACCGTCAGGATGTTGTATTCTCCAGCTGTAAAGGTACTGCTGGACGACACCACACCTGTGACTGGGTCGATACTGAAGCCCTCCTCATCACTTTCCTCGATACTGTAGGTGACCTTGCCGTTAAGACCCTCATCTGGGTCTGAAGCCACCAGCCTGTACACAGGCCCAGGGAACACTGGGCTCAGCCTCTCTGGAAGGCGGACTTTGAAGAGCTTGTGGGAGAATACAGGTGGATTGTCATTGACGTCCAAGATGCGTACCACCACCCTGGAGGTGGACTTTAGCAAGGGCTCCCCGTTGTCCAGCACAATCACCTGGTGACAGAGTCAAGCATGAGCACCCGAGGTGCCAAATGCAAAGCAGTGAATATGTATTGCCACCCTCCACAACCCCACCACCGCTCTTGACAACCTGAAATATTAGTCCATTTTTTCCTTGGTGTAGTCTCACTATATATATTATCATAACCTTGCCTACTTAGTAACCCCACCCATAGGAAAGCCAGCAAGAACAGAGAAAGGAGCAGAAAGAACTGGAAGAAGACAAAGTCAGAGTCTCTAGACAAAAGCTGGCTCCCTTTATGTGGGAAGACCCATGAGCCATTTCTCAGAGACTATTTACTTTTTATTTGCTTATAATTCTCATAAGCTTTGTTCTCCGGTTTTCTTAAGCTACTCGAGGTTAGAAAAAACAAATGAGAAGGTGTTTATGAAGGAATGGGTGAGACCTTATGAGTCAGGCATGCGGCCCAGTGCATGAAATGAAGTCCAGAGTGAGGGGAAAAGGCACCAAGACAATTTTAGAATCAGGAGCTATTTTATGTAGGGGCAAAACCATGCCCATGCATCAGTATCCCCAAGGGCATCATATGAGGGAGGATATTTCCACCAAATTGGTTCAGAATTTTTTAAACATTGTGGTGTTTAGAGGCAAATATCTGTTACTGAACTATGAAGAATGCTTCAGTCCCTAAGAACTCTAGAAGGCCATTTAGCAGCAGCTCACTAATAATACCTGTTTCTTAGAAGGGGAAAGAAAGTGTGCAGAGCCTGGAAGTATAGAAGGCAAAATTTATTTCAACTCTGCTGAGGAATAAGCATCCTTCCCTCCTGATGCATTTAAGACTAGAAGAGGTACCTGTTCATCAGTTATGGACCACTCAGAAGGGGAAATAGATAGATTTCCCACCTGACATCCTCCTCTTCTGATTTAATCCCCTCTAGGTCACTGACTAAAGCCTCTCATTGGAATGAGCACCCAGAATGCATATGTGATTTTAGAGACATCCTAGAAAGAGAACAGATCTAGAAGACAAAGGTCTGTGTTTTCATCCTGGCTCTGCTACTGACCTAGTTATTTGACCTTGCGTGATTCTCTCTGGGCCAGAGGGATGGACTGGAAACCAGACTCGACAAGTACATAGCACATATGTACTGTTCCCCCTTCCTGCACTCACTGCAGGCATTACTAATCAATCAATGGTTCCTGCCCAGCCTGGACATGCTTTCAGATTCCTTTCCTTCTCAGTGCTGAAGAGCCAGCAAAGATCCAAGGATCTTCACCACCAACACAGCTAGGCTCAGCTCAAGTACCACCTCCTTCCTGAGCCCAGTATGCTCCTCAGCTACAGTGCTAGACATGCATGTGGCTCCAAGGCCTGGCCATAAACGACCTTCTTCAGGAGGCTTCCGAATCCAGGAGACAAGTTCACCACCATTGCTCACCTCTAGGATGTGTTCATCCTTGTTCTCTCTGTCCAGCTGCCGGGCCGTGGATAGGAGACCTGGGAGAAAGATGGCAGGAGGAAGACATGAGCAAAGTGTTTCCAGGGCCATTTTGCTGGGGTGAGTTTGAGACTTACCTTCAAATCCAAGATGACAATTCTTCTGGTCTTTGTAGAACAAGTACAGGTTACCCCCAATTTACAGTGGTTTGACTTAAGATTATTCAACTTTATAGTGGTGAAAAGTGATACACATTCAGTAGAAACCACACTTTGGGTACCCATACAACCATTCTGTTTTTCACTTTCAGTTCAGTATTCAATAAGTTACACAAGATAATTTACTTTATCATAAAATGGGCTTTGTGTTAGATGATTTTGCCTAACTGTAGGCTATTGTAAGTGTTCTGAGCACACTTAAGGTAGGCTAGGCTAAGCTATGATGTTCTGTAGGTTAGGTGTAGAAACACATTTTCGACTTATAATATTTTCAACTTATGATGGATTTATTGGGATATAGCCCCATCGCAAGTTGGGAAGCATCTATACACTAAGGGGAGATGGAATTCTGGGGAAAGTAAAGGGGAAGTGAGGAGGTGGGAGAGAACCACAGAGACAATGTGTTAGCTGAAGTTCCAATCCACTCCTCACTTTCACTATTAGGCAGGGGTAAAATGTCAAAAATTCAGTAACCAGCACGGCATGACTGGCCTGCCCGATCAGAGTGGTCACCAGCTGGAAGTGGGGTTCCTGGTGCACAGGGTGAACATCAGTACTGTTGCGATGCAATTTTGGTTCCTTGTCACTAAAATTTATGGACTTTATCTGCATTTGGATGTCTTCTGCCCATCATTCATTCCCCCTTCTTTTAGTAAATGAACCCCAGTTTTCCTGAGGGGAACCACGCCACTCCTAATTTCAGTCCTTTGTGATCCGGGGTGAGGCTGACCCACTCCACATCTGGGGAAGGGTTTCTAGCCCAAGGCTGGCCAATCGGCATAGACTAGCCCCCTTGGCCCTCATGACAAGTGACTCATCTGTCTGGTGAGAAATCATTCTGGGACTTCGTGAGAACAGTAGAAAGAAGAGGCTCTTTTGCTGCTGGTGGGCTGAGAGGATAAGATGAAAGCTGAGAGCAACAGAAAGACAGACTCCTGAGGACAGAGGCCGCTCAGACGATGAAGCCAAGAGATGGGCAGAGGTCTTTATTACATCATTTGAACACTGGCTACCGTGCCTATAGATGCCTGCAGCCATATACATCTGGACTTTTCAGTAAGGTAAGAAAATAAGTGCTTTTTATTGCCTCCACCAACCTGGATTGGGTTTCTATCTTTCACATCTGAAAAAGTCCTGACAACTGAGTCAATTCGGAGACTTCGTATGTTGGAATAAGAATGGGTTGGGGTGTCAGGGCTGGGCTGGAGAAGCCTCCCCTCCAGGAAGGACACCACATCCTGGCTCAGCCCCTCCCTTCCCTTCCTATGGCAATGCCAACCCTCAATTGCAGCCTCAGATTCCTTACAGGGGACCCACTAATTCCCTCTGTGCTCTGCCTTGACTCCAGGAAGCTCCTGCTTCTTTCTCCACCTCTTCTGGGGTACCCCAACTCCAACCTCCTCTGTAAAAGGACGAGTGAATTGGGTGACCTTTAAGGTCTTTCTGGCTTAAGTTCTGAACTTCTCATCCCACTTTGAAGAATTTGTTCTAAAGAGATCAATGCATAAACCTGCAAAGATGAGTGCACAAGGATATTCATCATAGTAATGTTTTAAAAAGTAGAAAATTTGATACCTATCCATATAAAAGAAGAGATGTAAATTATACATTAAAAAGAATATTATATAGCCATTTAAAATCTATTTTTTTCTAGATGTGGAAATGCTATGTACAATATATTGTTGGGTAGGAAAGGCAGCTTGCCAGGAGTTACAACAGAGGTAACAATTATTACCTTCAATTCTGGAGAAATCACAAAGTGGTAGCTTTTCACCCCTTTATTATTGTTAGTGTTTATCGTCATCATCATCATTATCATTCACCCGGGTCCTAGTACCAGCTGTTCCTATTGACCAGCTGGTACAGATGAGTCAGAAGAGGGCTCCTCTGGGTCCCCCTCACCTCATCTGTAAATTGAGAAAGTTGGACCTGGAGACTCTATAAATCTGATTTTAATTTTCAGAGCCACAACGGCTCTAAATTGAGGCAACAAGGGAGAGAAGGTGCCAGTACTCTGCAAGATTCAGGTAAGTCAAGGTCGAGGTTATCAGGGGCCCAGAAGGTCATCCCAAGCCCATGGCCTGAGAGGTCACGACTGGGGTGGGAAGTCTCTTTTAAATGAAAACTGAGCTATTGGTGGGGGTCAACGAACCATCTGAAAACTTTCGGGAAGTTTCTCGAGCTTGTTTAGGTGCTGAAATGATTGAGACGGTGGAGTCAGGTACAGAAGAGGAAGCTCAGTGAAGAGAGCATGGGTTCTGTGGCAGGCTCAGAGACAGGGCTGGGAGCTCAGCTGGGGAGGGGCATTCAGTGCTGGGGAGGGCGCCTCCAGTAATGGACAAGGGAGTGTGGCGTGGGGACGTGGCCTCTGCTGGGGGCACACTCTTGCCTTGTGCAGTAGGGACAAGCTGTCCCTGCTTTTTCTTCCCAAGGGAGGCTGGGAGGCAGCTCCTGGACCGCCCCACACCCAGGCGCTCTTCCAGTCAGAGAAGGAAGACAAGCGCAAACAAAAGACACGTTCCTCTGGGACAGGGCTAGATACTGTCTCAGACCACCCCACCCAGCTTGGCCACAAGCTGAGGGGCCTCCTGGAGAAGGTTTGGGGTGCAGGAGCCAAGAAGGGTCAGGGACGAGGGGCCCAGCAGGCCAGCCTTCCACCTGGCCCCTCCGCCCTCCTCCCCCCTCCTCGCTTCGCTCCCTCCTCTCTCTCTGCGCGTCCCTCACTGTCCTTTTCTTCTCTTCCTTTCCAGCTCTTCCTCTCTCCCTTCTCCCTTTGTGTCTCTGAATTTCAGCCTCTCCCTCCCTCTCTCTCCCCCTTGGGTTTTTCTTGTCTCTCTGCCTTTCTCTCACCACTGCCTCGCCCTGCCTTCTAAGGGACTGTGTCCCCGGAATCGCTGCCCGGTGGCTTCCTGGGACGTTGCCCTGTTGTCGTCCCCACCTCCTCTCTGAGGTCGGTGCCAGGATTCCTGGGGGGTGCCCATGTAGAATGGGGACCCCACGGGGCTGTGCGCGTGCCCACTAAGGCACATGGAAAGCCCCTCTCGCCCTTCCTGGTGTGAGGTGGCACTCGGCTGATATACTCTTACTGTTTTTCTCCTCCAAGCAGACGTTTCCCCGTCACCCCATCTCAGGCCCATCTCTGACTCTTCGCCCTCCCTCATCCAATAGTTTTCCGACTTCCATTGATTCCGCCTCTGATAGATTCCTCCTCCTTTAACTCCTCTTACCCTGACCCACCACAGTCTAGGTCTCTCCCCAACTACCTCTCCACCTTCATCTCCCTCCTCTTCCCTCCTGCAGCGTCATACAGCCCATCCGCAAGCAGTGCTTGCATGCCCAGGCACCCGGCTAAGCTCTCCCCAGATCTCTCCCTATCATCTCCTGGAATCCTCACAACCACCCAGGAGGTAGCTGTTATTATCTCCATTTTACTGGTGAGAAAACTTGGGCATAGTGCAGTCAAGTAACTTTCCCAAGACCTTACCATTCATAAGTGGTAGAGCTGGCATATGCCTTTAGAAAATTGACCTACTTGCTCTGTCTTCAACAGGATCAGGACCTTCTTCTCTCCCAGATATTGCTCATGTCATCCTCCCTGCCCATGTGCCTTGCCAGACTACTGCTTGTTGACATCCTCCCCAACCTTCAGCTCAGCGTCACCGCCTCTGTGCTGTGAAGCCCTTGCAGAGCCACCACCCTGAGCACCACGACGCCACATCTACACATATTGTACGATGTCATGCTCTTTTGCACTGGTTATATAGTATTTATATCCTAATCTTCATGCTCCTGATGGACTGAATTCCTCAAGGCCTGAAACCATGTTTTATTTATCTTCACATCTCTCCACAGGGCAGACACCTTTAAACGTTTGCTAAGTAAGTGAATGGATTTGGGGCTTAACAAAAGATTGTGGATATTGGTAGAGATTCATTCATCCATTTAACAATTATTTATTGAGCTCCTACTGTGTGCTAGGTTTTAGAGGGCAAAAACAGTCAAGGTTTCTTTTATCAGAAACCTTTGAAGCCTAGAGAAGGACATGGATAAATAAAGGAATAATCACACAAATGAATACAATGCCCTGTGCAATAAGTGTTACAAAAGGGGAAGGTGCTGCTAGAAAGTGTATTGCGGCATCCAGAAAAACTTTGCTAAGAAAAGAACAGCTGTGCTGGGATCTGAAAGAAGTGCAGGAGTTAAGCAGACAAAAGGAGAGAAGAGACACCTGCTAGAGAGAACAGCACGTGCAAAGCCCTGTGTCGGGAGGAGGCCTGGACTGGAGCAGCCATGTGGCTGGAACCCAGGGAGGGCAGCACGAGACGGGCAAGATGAGGCCAAGGGGTCAGCAGGGGTGGGTCAGGCATGAGTCTGTGGGACACAGCAGGCTCCCGGACTTTATCTACAGGGCACAGGGAAACTGTCCAAGGTAACAAAGTAGGAAAATGGGACAAAGTAATGGTGGTAACAGAGGTAGGCTGGGGGCTCATTGCTGATTTATTCTTTTACTTTTAAAAATGTTTATATTAATAAAGATTTCTTCTCCTCAACTACAGGAAGACTAAGAACATCTCTGCCCTCTAGGGCATTTTGCCAGACCTGCTGTGAGGGAACTGTTGATGGTAAACAGAACTGGGATTTGGAAGAAGTTGAGAAATTAGTGCCTCAGGTGAGAGAGCTCTTTCCTCTTGTGAAGAGGGAGGGATAGGGCAGGCCCAGGTAGAGAGCCAGCTGAGGCCTGTTTTCCAGGACTCATTCACACCCTGAGGTCAAAGGTTAACAGAAAAAGTTCCCAACAAATGTCACTGGGCACAAAGATACTGGCATGCCCCCCCCACTAGCATTCTTCCCTTCCTCTAATCTCACCAGGGTACTGTCCTTCCTAGAAAAGAGCAAATTGTTGGAGAGGGAGAATAGGATGTTGGGTTCAGAGGAGAAAATGTCAGCCTTCTCTACACCAGGGTTGTTGTTCATCTCCCAAGAGGAAGATGAAGCCTTCAAGAAGTGTCTGCTGCAGTGGGAAGTGGCTCTCCAGCTGCAGCGCCAACAGGAGCCAGGCAAGTGGGGACCGCAGGGACCACAGGGCGTGCACCTGGTCTGCAGAGGGAGCTGCTGTTGGCTCTGGTCCATCATGGCCGGGTGGGAATGTGAAGACAGTGTGGCCAGGTCTTCCAATTTTTAAAAACAACCAGAAATCTGGAATGTTTTGCATAATTGCCTAATTTTTAAGTGTTGGCCACATTTGAAAATCATTGTTTAAAGCTTATGCAAGTCAAACAAAACACGTCTGTGGGCTACATCTGGCTCACTGCTGCCAGCCAATGTCCTCTGGATTCCTCTAAACCATCCAGAAGGCCTTGGGCAGATGCCAGTGAGAAGGTTGACTTGATGTAAATGGATCGTTATTGCCACCATTCTGTGGACAGGGTTGAGATCAGTCTGGACCTTGGGGTTAAGGGATTCACTTGGGGTTGGACTCAGGCGGAGAGCATCCGGATGTTTGGAGGTCTCTGGAAGTCCCAGCCTGGCCAACCCGGCAACATGCTTTGGTTCCATGGGCCCCATGGAAAGAAAGTGGATGACAGATTCTTTTCATTTTCCCAAGGAGTTGGGCTTTGTGGAACAGTGTTCTCAAACTTTGGCAACCATCAGATTCCCCTGCTTGTTTTGTTAAAACACAGATTTCTGGGCCCCACCCTCAGAATTCTGATTCAGTAGGTCTAGGGTGGGGAGCCTGAGAATTTATATTTCCAACAAGATCATAGGTGATGCTGATAATGCTGGTCAGGGACCACATTTTGAGAACCACCATGGTAGAGATTTCTGTCCACCCAGCTTTTTGGGCCCTTACCTGTGAAAGGGTGAATAACAAAGAATCCCATGTGGTTCCCACTGGTGATGTTGAAGGTCAGCTTTCCTTTGGAGCTGGAGTCTGGGTCCCAGGCATCCAGCTGAAGCACAGAGGTACCCACGGGTGCATTCTCCCAGATGGAGGGGTAGAACACAGCTCTGGACATCCGGGGTGGGTTATCATTGACATCTGTAACCTCAATGTAGACTTCAGTTACAGAAGAGAGGGGTACAGAACCTCTGTCCACAGCCAGTACTGTCAACCAGTAGTAGGATGCAAATTCTCGGTCCAGGGGCGCCAAAGTCTGAATCATTCCTAGGAACAGTGAATCACCAAAGCCAAAATACTTCAGAGCTCAAAGTGGCTTTAGAAATCACCCTATCTAACACTCCCTGAACTGTACTATGGAAAGGATATTAATAGGTATTCCATGAAAAGAGGGGAATTGTTACCAACATGATGTGGGAGATGCTGAGAGGAACACAGGGTAATAAATATCCTTATGCTACAACCTCTCACAGCTCTGCTAAAATGGGCTTATGACTCCGGCATGTGGGCATGTGTAGGATTTCCAGAAGATGGTGGTGGTTGATCTACTTTCTCTGGACTACTTCAACACAAGTTCCATCGATTTGTTTCACATTCTGTAAGTGAGATTTTCTTATAGTTGTCCTTAAACTGTTTCCTTCACTCTTTAAGTCCTGGTAGATAATCAATTTAAGGGTTAGGGATTTGACGAATAAATTGCTGCTCCTTTCTCCACCAACTTCATGATTTTAGGGGCTGAGCTTCATTCTTTGGTTCACTCACTCCAAGAATTGCTCACTAGGGGCCAGCACTGTTCTAGAAGTTGAAGGTCTAAAAGTGAGCAAAAGAAGCTTGCACTCTAAACCCTCATAGATCACACTCAGCTGGCAGAACCTGTGTGAGAGGGCAGGGCCTGTGCTCACAGCCATAGCATGATGGAGATGACAAATGGGGAAGCTGAGGCTCAGAGAGGGAGCACGGCTTTACCAAAATAATGTAGCAAGTATGCGGAAGAACCGGATCTGGAATAGACTCAGTCTAATGCTTTTTCCACCACATCACCCTGCTCTTTACTCTGGAAATAAATAACCCAACAGATTGTAAACTTCTTGAGGGCAGAAATCTGCCTTTATTCACCTTAGATCTCCCCAAGGTGCCTATCTTAGGACCTCACAAGTACTAGATACTCAGTAAGTGTTTGCTAAATTGCACTTATTTTCTATGAAGCTTAAAAAGAAGGAATAAAGTGGTATGGCCTTTTTAGAGAGTAATTTTGAAATATCTATTAGCATTGAAAATGTACATTATCCTCTGACCCAGCAACTTCATTTTTAAGAGTTTTCCCTATAGAGACTCGTGCATATAAGTCAAAGTACATAAACAAGAATGTTACACCTATATGATAGAATAACATGCAGACAATAAAAAAGAATGTAAAAAAGATTTATATACTGACAAATAAGATGTCCTGATGTTATGTTATGTGAAAAAAGTTTCAAAAGTAGTGTCTATTATATTATGCTTTTCTAATAATCAAATGAACAATGATATTATATCAGATATTAAAAAATTTAGACGATTATGGAACACATTGTTAATAAAGATTACATCTGGGGAGATGGGATACAAAGGAGCATTCATTTTTTAATTTTATATAAAAAATTTATAACCAGATATATTACTTTTATAAACAGAATATATGTAATATATGTGTATATGTTGTGTACGTATACACATACACACATAAATCTCCAGTATGTATATATATATAGACACACACGTGTATATCTCCAGTAAAGATAAATTAAAAATAAAAGGGACAGGAAGGAGAATCCCTATTCATTGTCTTTCATTTCAGCCTGCAGCTGGATTTCAGTCCGCTTCAGCCCATCTTCCCCCAGGCCCTGGCACTCCCATCCTACCCCACCCCCAGTACCTGTGTCTTGGTTGATGCTGAAGGCTGCAAGGCCAGTGCCGGCACGCAGGAAGTACTGGAGTTCCCCATCCAAGCCATTGTCATCGTCGTGGGCAGCCACTACCATCACCTGAGTTCCCGAGGGGCTGTTCTCCTGCACCTGGCCCTGGTGCACAAAGGAGGCAAAGCGGGGAGGATGGAGATTCTCGTTCACATCCAGGACTATCACCTGCACGTGGCAGAGGGTCCTGCGGGCCAGGGGTTTCCCACTGTCACTGGCCCACAGGCTCAGATTGTACCCAGCCTGCCTCTCAAAGTCCAGTTCTCTCTCCAGACTGAGTGCCCCAGTCATCAGGTCCACCCGGAAGGTTCCATGAGCATCATCCAACAGGACATATCGCACTTCACCTGCAGGGCCCAGATCAGGATCAGAGGCATCCAGAAATGTTAAGATAGTACCCAGGGGCAGGTCCTCTGGGACCTTCAGCCTGCTGAATTCTGTGATGCACTGGGGAGAGTTGTCATTGGCATCTTCCAGTATGACTATCAGGTCAGTGACAGAGAAGAGCTGGTGGCCCTTCCTGGGCTGATCCCTGGCCTCACCTTGAGTATATATCGAGGTTCTGATTCCCGGTCCAGGTGTCCTGTGACAACCAGTTCCCCGGTGAGAGGATGGAGGGAGAACTTCTCTGTGGGGCTTAGCAGGGTGTAGCGAACCCTCCCATTGTCCTCTGAGTCAGCATCTTCTGTTTTCAGCTCTGCAATTGTGGTTCCAACTTCTGTGTCCTCTGAGATGGTTAAGTGGTACCCACCAGGAGGAAATCTGGGTGCGTTGTCATTCCAGTCTTTCACATTCACAGTCAGCAGCTTCCAGGAGGACTTCTGGGGAGTGCCCAGGTCAAACACTGTGACATTGAGGATGTAGAAATGTGTGGCTTCATAGTCCAAGGGAGCAGCTACAGTAAGCAGCCCTGTCTCCAGTTCAATGTCAAAGCGGCCCTCCTCATTGCCATTTGCAACCACATAGACCAGTTTGCCATTAAAGCCAGCATCAGGGTCAGTGGCTGCTAGGCGGGACAGGGGAGTATTGACAGGAACATTTTCAAGGATGTCAATAGATTGGGGGAAGTGGTCCTCAAACTGGGGGTTATGACGATTAATCTGATATGTGCTTAAAGAAATGAATTCCTCATCACTGGACTCCTGGTTCTGAAGGCCAATAGAGTGGAGGATGGCCTTTGTGAACTGTGTCAATACCCCTGTTTTATCACATGTTACAGGAACTTCAAAACGAGGGTCCTTCACCACAGTAACGTTCAAAGTTGTGGGTGAGGCATAGTTTTTGCCATCAGAGGCTGTAATTTTTAGGGAATAGCTGGTGGGTTGACCAGCAGTAAGATTCGTGAAAGAGCGTTTGAGGGATATCACTCCAGAGAAATGATTTAGATCAAAATACTCTAGCTCGTTGCCTGACACAATCTCGTATTTTAGGTTCTGAAGCTCATCCACATCTATGGCTGACACGGTCATCACTGATTTCCCCACTGGCCAGTCTTGGTGGATAGACCCAGTGCAGTTGACTTCTTCAAACACAGGCTGGTTGTCATTCAAGTTTTTGAGCTGAAGAGAAATGGACACTTCCTTCTCCCGGCGAAAAGGGGATCCCCAATCAGATGCCCGTATCCGGAAGGTATAAATTCTTTTCATGAGCTCATAGTCCATGGGTTTGGAGGTGGAGATGATCCCCAGGTAAGGGTCAATAGAAAAGGGCACAGCTTTTGGAGCAGCAATGGAATAGGTGATATATCCGTTCTCTCCGTGATCCCGGTCAGTGGCAGCAACGGTCAAAACACTGGTGCCTGGAGGGATGTTCTCATCCAAGGTGCCGTCATAGGAAGACCTGTTGAAGATAGGGGCGTGGTTGTTACAGTCCATGATGTCAATGACCACCGTGGTGGAGGCCAGGCCAGGTGAGGTCCTTATGTGTAGCTGATAATGGGCTCTGTCATGGAAGTCCATGAGCTTCGTGGTGGTGATCAACCCAGTATGAGCATTAAGTTTAAACCCTGCACTCTCTGAGGACGGCTTTAGAACATACTGCAGGTTGGGGAAGGCTGGGGCGACTCTCACCATCACCACGCGGCTGCCAGGAGGGGAAAACTCACTAAGCTGCACTCTGTAAACAGCCTTCTCGAATTTGAGGGAAGCCAGTTTGGAAGGGGGTAGGTGAAATCCCCTGATCTGGGAATAAAAAGGACTGCTCCCACTCCTGGCCTGGAGACTGAGGTTGAACCCATGAAGGTGCTCTATCCAGTTGATGTCTTTGACGGATACCAGGCTGAACTCATTGCTCCGAGCATAAGACTTGATGGCTCTGAAGTGCTTTCCAGGGTCACCACCAACAACTTCCACTGAGTGCACTTCAGCTCCTGAGCTGTTTGCATCTACCACTATAGTGGCGTAGGTGGTACCCTCATTGCTGTCTGGTGGAGTCACCACGACCGAGGCAATGGCCGGGGGCTTCCTGAGGGCAGGCTCCACATGGATGAGGAGTGGAGCCAAGTTGCCAAACCCGTTGCCTTCAGAGATTTTCCGCATGCGGTCCACAGCCAGCACCTGGAGCTCATACTTCCCTCGCCGGGTGACATTGAGCTTCCCAGCCACAGTGACCACACCACTGGTGGGATGGATGGCAAACATTTCTGACCTTGTGTTAAGGGCATAATAGAACTTAGCGTTCTGGCCCAGATCAGCATCTGTGGCGGTCACCTTGCAGATGGGGCTCTTGAGGGGCATGTCATCAGAGATGGTGACTCTGTATGAAGGTGGGGAGAAGAGTGGCTTCAGGTCATTCTGGTCAAGGACATGGACCACCACGTGGGTCAAAGCTTCAAACTCCAAAGTCTTCTCTGTGGCTTGGATGATGAGGGTGTAGCTATCTTGCACCTCCCTGTTCAGAAGAGCAGTATTGCTGCTCTTTGTCCTTATTCTCAGAAAGCAGAAGTTGCCTACCACATACTCCTCAGTTTTAAATACATTGGCCACATCCCCAGAGATGATCCGGTACCTCACTGCCCACTGGGGCTCCGCGAGGTAGATGCCCATTTTCTCGGAGCTCTCCACATAGGTCTTGGGAGCAGAGTTTTCATAGATGGTGGTGTTGTAATGGGAGTGTGTGAAGTGCCAAGCTGAGGAGGAGATGATCCCTCCTAGGGGCTTCTCACAGGTCACACAACAGAGCAAAAAAATGGTAAAACCCAGCAAGGCAATAGTCATGTTGACAAAACTCCTGAAGCCCTGGACAAAAAAAGAAAGACAGGGTGCAAGTTAGGAAAAAAATGGTTCTTACTGATGTAGTTCTTAACTGGAGGTGATTTTGACCCTTGGGGGATATTTGGCAATGTCTGAAGATATTTTGGGCTTTCCCAGCTTAGGGGTGGTGGTGCTACTGGCATCCCATGGGTAGAGGCTGGGGACACTGCTACACATCCTACAATGCACAGGACAGTGCCGCACAACAGAATTATCCAGCCCCAATGTCAATAGTGTCAAGGGGAGAAACCCCATGGTTGAAGAATAACAGACTAGTTCAAAATGCTCTCTCAAAGGCACTTGACAGATAGAGCACAGTCCTGAACTCTTACTCAGGTGGATGACTTTCTGGACAAGTCATTTAACCTCTGTGAACCTCTATTTCCCTTTCTGGAGAATAAGGATAAGAAAATTATCTATCTCATAGGATTGTCTTGAAAATTAAGTGAAATAATGAAGGTAAATGACTCATAAGAGTGCCACTATACCATAAGTTTTAACTTAATGTTAGCCATTATTAATAATAGGAAACTAAATTTCATAAAAGGAAGAGAGCTGCCCAGGGCCTTATAGCTAGCAGGAGCTCCTAGAGTCACAAGCCAGGGCTGCTTCCTGCCCCATCCTACATGTCCCTCATGGACAGGGCCTGATTCTGACTCATCTTATAGCCCAGAACATGAGAACTCCTGGACACCTGGGATGTCAGAGCTGAAATGGACATTAAAGATGATGGAGTTCTGTCCCCATTCCTCATGTATAGATGGGAAAATAGAGCCCTAGAGTAGGGATCAGTCTTGCCCCAAGTCATCCAGTGGGTGGCCAAGTAAGAACTAGTCTCTGGGCATTAGGTCTTGTTGAACTGACCAGAAATGAATGCTGTGCCCCTCTGAGGCCTGCTGCTGCCCACTCTCTCCCTGCTGTTTCCCATAAAGCCCATCCCTGAGCTCCAGCCTGGGTCAAAATGTGAGACCCAGGGCCAAGAATGGGACAAGGGGCAGGGGGCAGGGGGCAGAGTTTGGGAGGGCCAAGAGGTGCCTGGCCTGCCCATGGGAGTCTACATTCCTGGGAGCTGCATGGCTGCCAGCCAGATGTGCTGGGACATTCCTGGATGAAACAGGCCAGACTTGTTTTTCCAGTTGCCTTGCTCTTCAAAGGCAAGGAAGAATTAAACTTCCAGGACAAAGGGAAAAGGAGAGGCTTGCAGACTTGTCTTCCCAGAGTCCTGCATGAACTGGGCAGAGGGTTCTGTAAGATCCTGCTGGTAGCATCCCAAGAGGGGAGGGTCTGAAAGCCTGTGACAGAAAACAATTTGAATACATCCCCTCTTCCCAGTTCCCCCACCACCATCCCCCACTTCAGATCCTGTTGGTGGTGCCCCAAGCCCAGGCACCTCAGAAAAGGTGGATGGAGGCAGATTCTACACTGGTGGTCAGAAAGAGCTACTGTGCATTCCCCACCCTGCTTGCCCCTGCTTTCCCTGTTTGCTTACCGCTGCAGCCCCGAGAGAGGGCCAGCCCCAGGCAAAAGGCACACTCACCCTAGCCCTAGCACAGCCCCTACAAGCAGGAGGGGACCCCGAGTCATTTGGCCCCTGGCCCCTGCAGGATGGCATTGCTTTTGAAGTTGGAACCCCAGGGGAAAATGAGTCCTCACCCAGTCCCAGGTTCACCGGCTCCTCAGCTCCGCGGACCTGGGTTGCACGAAGCCTCCCAGCCCTGCCCTCCCTGCTGTGCAGAGAGCTTCCTGTTCATCAGGTCAGCACCTGCGTTGGGCAGGCCCCAGCAAGACACACTACACTGCTCGGCAGCTGCACAGGCGACTCGCCTTGCAGGAGCCGTTAAGATGAGCTGTAGGGAAGGGAGAGGGGTGGGGTCTCCCTGGGAGGGGGAATGCCCAGGGCCTGAATCAGGGCCTGGTATAGAACCAGGCTCAGTAAATACTCACTGAAAAATGGAAGAATCTGGACTTAGGGAAAGCAATGACAGAGTGAAAGCTGAAAGAGCCCTTAAAGATCATCCTCTCCTTTTTCCAGCTGGAAAATAAAATCCTAAAGAAAGAAAGGGACTTGCCCAAAGTCACAGGGTAAGAATTAGAGGCAAATTCTTTCCTTCTGACTGTGCTGCCAGAAAGAGGCTGTGGTCACTTATGAATCTGCCTGTTTGGGTTCAAGCACCAGCTCCACTACTTGCTGACTGCGTAATCTGGGTAAGTTCCTCAACAGCTCTGAACTTGAGCTTCTTCATCTGTGAGATAGGGCTACTAAGAGTACTGCTTGAATTCTAACAGTTCCTTCTGGGGAAAAAAAAAAAGAGTACTGCTTTCATGGGGTTTTATGAGGACTAAATTAGATCGTGCACATTAATGCATTTAACACAGTACCTGGTACATAGACAACACTCAATACATACTAGTTACTCATTTTTGAAACCAAGGCAGAATCAAAGCCTGGGTTGGGATAAGCGTAGGGCCCACTGAACCCTCTGGAGAAGGTCTGGGCTATTCCCTGGAGAAGCAGGAAGCCACTGGTCTCTGGTCGAGTCTGAGCTTGCTGGCCTAGCCACACAGTGTTCCAGGAAGCTGCGAGCAGGCGCTTGTCTGGGGTGGGGCCTCGTGCTCCTTGTCTCCTTAGGCCCAGAAAGAGATCTGCATATGGGTGAATGTGCACATTTGCAAAATTGTACACGACATACTTAGCAGTCAGTTTTTGAATAATTGTGTGAGTACATTAGTTGTAGCCACCTGTTCATGAATGGACCCTTTTAGGATGTATGTATAAATCAAACTCTGCCTCTGTGTAACTGCCAACCCCATTTCACAGATGTGGAAGGTAGGAGAAGGTGGTTAACAACACACAGGCTCTGGCTATGTGGCCTTAGGCAATGGCTCACCTTCTGTAATCCTGCTTTCCTACTTTGTAAGATCGTTTTTTTGGTTTGTTTTTTATATAAAATATTTATTGAATTTCTATTATGTAAATGAAATTACTATGGTTTGTGACTGTGTTTTTTAAATCTAAAAACATTTTACAGAAACCAATTACAGAATCTAATACAAGAGTATACTTCTTATAAAAACAGCAAATTGTAGGTTTGTGGACATGACCTATAGCATAAGATTTATTATATGGTACATCAGTGGTGTAGATATAGTTCACATCCTCTTTTAATGTTATTTAACAGTTTGAACGTAGTTTTTGTTTTCCATATATGCAATAATATGTTTGCATATATTAAGCATATCTTTAAACTATTTATGCCATTATTACTCCAACCTGAATTTCTGTTGTATTCCAGCAGAGTAGCATACCAGTTATGGATTCTCTCTCTCTCTCTCTCTTTTTTAAAGTTAAGGGCCTTAGTTTCACACATTGATAATGTCCATGATTCATTGCAAATACTAAGGACCACTGACAGTGATGCATTGATTCAGTAGTTTTCTTTTTCTGTTGCAAAGAAATGTCCTTATCTCAAAACATGGAAATAATAATAGTACGTACCTCATTGGGTTGTGTTGATGAATTAATATGTATAAAGTGCTTAGATTAGTTGCCGTCATTTTTTAATCTCCTACATATTTGTTGTCATTATTATGTAAGATCGTTTTGAGAATGAAGTTAGTTAATGCACAATACATAACACAGTTTTCAACAAATATTACCCAGCACTATTACTTTTTAGCAGCCAGCTCATATGAATACTACTAACGCTTGAGTTTGTAGATAATAAAAACTTTCAGATGTAGTATCACGTCATCCCTGATCTACTCTCATTCAGGCTGATTTTCTGTAACTAAAGGCCATTGGGCTTTAAGGAGGCTGTGATGATTCTGAACTGACTCATTCAGTTCATCCTGCATTTCAGCTCACTACACCAGCTTCTCAGAATCTTGATTATGACATTCAGAAACTTGATGGTTACACCATCCATGTCTATGTCCAAGTCATTGATAAAAGTTTGACTCCTCGTCACTGGGGGAATCCAAGCAGAGTCCGGGTGGCCACCTAGAAAAGATGTTCTACTCTAGGGGTATATTTGCCCTTGGTGGGAGACGAGAAGAGTTCTAAAGTCCCTTCCAATTCATACAGGTATGATTCTTTGGCCTGGGCATTTCTATGGTCTCTATCAGACCCTAAGTGAGCCCCCCAAAGGCAATGAGGGGATTTTTTCTGGCTGTGGATCAGGGCTACCCACTGGCTAGTGCTTGTTTGATAGTCTGTGTAATACGCTGATACCTGACCTGGCTCTCACGAGACCTGGACCTAAAGTCATTCATTCCCTGTGTGGTCTTGGTCAAGTAAGTCACCTCTTTTCTCATCTGTAAATGACGTGGGTGCATACCGGGGGAAGGGCTGGAATGGATTGGTGATTCCAAGCCCCTCTGTTGCTTTCATGGGAAGACTCTCTTTTTCCTCATGGAATTGTGCCTGGAAACACAATCTATAAATAGAGGTGGAGCCCAGGGCCCTGCCCACAGGCTTGTCCGTCACCCTCCTGGGAAGCACACGTTTGAAAAACTGAACTAGATGACCTCTAGGAGTCCTTTCAGATCCAAAAGCCAGGTTCCTGCTATTCTAACGTTCTGTGTCCTGTCATAAAAAGTTCTGAGACACGTGGTTGGGTGTGCTATTTTTCTCATGCTCTGTGATCTGTATTTGTAATGGTCCATTTGCAGTGAATGATTCAGGCTTTCAGTTCGAGGAGTCTATGACTCTATAACTCATTTCGTTCCTTCCATAGGGAACCTGAAGGAAGTCAAAGCCAAATCAAACTTCCACTAATGAATCCCCTACTAGATTTGTTCAAAATGCTGAGCATTTCATTTGTTTCTGACAATGAAATTCCTCCTCAGATACCTCAAAGAATTAAAAGTAGAATTACCATTTGACCCAGCAATCCCACTACTGGGTATTTATCCAAAGGAAAAAAAGACATTTTATAATAAAGACATCTGCTCGCGAATGTTTATAGCAGCACAATTCACAATCGCAAAGTTATGGAAACAACCCAGGTGCCCGTCAATACACGAGTGGATTAATAAAATGTGGTATATGTATACCATGGAGTATTACTCAGCAATAGGGAACAATAGTGAATTAACACATCTGGTATTATCCTGGTTGGAGCTAGAACCCATTCTTCGAAGCGAAGTGTCACAGGAATGGAAAAACAAGCACCACTGGTACTCACCATCAAATTGGTACTAACTGATCAACACCTACATCACACAGGGCAATAATATTCATCAGGGGGCGGGCAGGAGGGAGGGGGGTGGAGGGGTTGGGAAAAACTCTCACTGAATGGATGTGGGGAGCACAGTTTGGGAGATGACGACGATTGTGGCTCTGACACGGGCAGTGCATGGGCAATATATATAGCCAAAGTGTTGTACCCCCATAATATTCTCAAATAAAAAAATAAATTAAAAAAAAAAAAAAAGAAATTCCTCCTCAACACTCCCAGAAGTACCCCAGCACAGAGCAGCGATGACATCCTCCCACATGACCCAATACCTTCCTCCTCAGGCGTGTCACAGACGTTGATTAATAAGTCACATGATGCCCCTAAGAAACACATCTGCCCTTGTACTTCCATTTCGCAGACAAAAGGACCTGAGATTTGCATGCCATGCCCACGGCAACCCAGAAAAGCAGTGGCTGAACTGATAAAAGACAGCCAGACTTGCTGAGCTTGTGTGCTCTAGATTCCTAGGCCATGGAGAGAACCAATACAATGAGGTATTTCTTAAACTTTGGAGAGCATTTCATGAAAGAAAGAGCCAGTGGAGTCATCCTTCTGGATTGGAGAATGTTCACCCTCTCCCCCAAATCCCCCCATTGTGAAATTACAATGAATTTGAGCGCCTGACCCTGGCTTCCCCCACCCCTCTGCCCCAGTGCTAGGGCTGGCTTTTGTAGCTCTCAAGAGAGAATCCTAAACATATTCTTTTTGTGACAAAAGCTTAAAAGGGAGAGGGAAAAGGATTAGGAGAGATTGTGCCTTTGAACCTGAATAGTGCCTTTGAACCAGAAAAAAAATAAATACATAAGTGAAAGAATGGTAACATTCTAGGTACCTGCTAATCAGGAAGTTTTAGCCACTGAAATAATTTTTCCCTTTAGTAGTAGGGAGCCATTGATAGTTTTTGAGAAGAAGCAGGACCAGAACAGGACTACTTCTTGGGACCACTAATCTGACATCAGATCAAAAGGGAGATTTTCCCATTCAAGACTCCCACCCTGGTGTGGACAGGGCTTGAACACCAGCTCCATTGATTTAAGCCAACTGGAATTCACTGTGGGTTGGGAGGGCTAGTTTACTTGCAAGAAACTTGGATGAACACTTGAGTCATTTGTTAGTTTGCAGGAAGCTACTGTTGGGTTCTCATGTAGCAAAACAAAAGTCAAAGAACTGAATATGCACAGGAGAGGAGCCAGTGGCTTGAACCATTGATGGGTCGTGTGACTCTGGGAGGGCCTCAGCATCTCCCTTGGGCCTCAGTTTGCCTGTCTGTAAAATGGAGAAAATAATGGCTACTCCTACCCACTTCCCAGGGCTGCAGAGAAGGCCAATAATATGACAGGTGAAAGCACAGGGAGGAAAGACGCAGAGTAACACCTTATTAGGACCAATGATGGCTCGGTACATGGCAGGCCGAACCACCAGCCAGGAAGAGAGGCTGTCTCAGAAGAGTGGTCTGTAAAAGCCAGGGCATTTAGTCTGGAATGAAAGGAAAGAGAAATGACTAAAAAGGAAGTCTTTGCTTAGGACATGGGTGAAAGGGAGCTGGGACCTGGGGCCCCTTTCTTCATTAGTATTCATATAATTATTGATGATGAAAATTATTCTGTCTTACATATGTATGATAGCCCCTAAGTTTTCAAATAAACTTTTGCATGCATTCTCTCACTTGGTCTTTGGATAGGGGATGCAGTACTGGACAGAATTAAAAGTTAAGAAAGTGGGCTCTGGAGTCAGATAGACCTGGTTTCAATTCCCAGTTCTTGTGTTTACCAGCTGTGTGGCCCTGGGCAGTTATTTAACTTCTCTGGTCCCAGTAAAAGGGAGATCATAATAGTATTTACGGAGTTATTTAGAAGGCTGAATGAGTTAATGCATGGCAAATACCTAGCCTTAGAATGTACTCAGTACAAATTAGTTATGTACCACCATCATCCTTACTGTGGCATTTATTACTCTCACTTTGTAAATGAGAAATCAAAGCTCAGATAATCTGATGGCTCTGCTCAGGCTCACCCATCTTGTAGGACATGGATTCAAGCACCGGCCCAGGATAGGAATCCACATTCCAAGAAGAGAGACATCTGAGGGAGCTGGAGTAGTTGGAGCTGATTCTCTGGAGCAACACTCTCCCACACAACTTTGTGCAGTGATGGAAATGTTCTATATCTGCGCCATCCAGTAGGGGAACCACCAGCCCCACACTTGAAATTCAGTTAGCACAACTGAGAAACTGAGTTTTTCCTTTTATCTCACTTTAATTAATTTAAATTTAAATAGCCACATGTGACTAGTGGCTACCATATTGGACAGCCCAGCTCTAGAGAGCATGGCCCAGGAACCTAAGGATGCATGGGATTCGGAGGAGAATGCAAAATCCACTTACCTGCTAGGCACACCCACGACCCACAGTACTTTTAGGGGGTCATGAAAATGTTTTAATTTCTTTTAAATTAAAAGAAAGAAAACAAACTTTTAGGCTGAAGAAAATGTTTTCATATATAATAATACAGTCATGTGTCACTTAACGATGGGATACATTCTGAGAAATGCGTCGTTAGGTGATTTCGTCGTTGTGCAAACATCACAGAGTGTATTTACACACACCTAGATGGTGTAGCCTACTACACACCCAGGCTATATGGTATAGCCTATTGCTCCTAGGCCACAAACCTGTACAGCATATTCCTGTACTGAGTCCTGTAGGCAATTGTGACACAATGGGAAGTATTTGTGTATCTAAACACAGAAAAGGTACAGTAAAAATATGGTATTATAATGTTATGGGGCCACCATCATTTATACAGTCCCACATTGACCAAAATGTTATTTGCGGCACGCGACTGTATACCCATCTTTATACGAATGCTTTCATAAAACATAATTTTTAATTTTTAACTTTATAATTCTAATTAAAAATTTTTTTTCATGGAGGAAGGGGCCCACAAAGGCTAAAATGCCCAAGGCCCTCAAAGGCCATAATGTGACCCTGGGGAGATGGATATTTGAAGGAAGCAAAGGACTTCCAGGAGCTGGGCTTTGGGGAAGAAAAGGGACAAAGTGGGGAATGTTGAGAAAGTGTTTTGTTGTGGGGCCTCTTCTGCCAAAGTCATTCATTCATTCAATACTTACTGAGGGTCTACCCTGTGCCAGGTATTCTAAAACAGGGGACAAGATAGATGAGGTCCCTGCTCTTGTGGGGATTGTATTCTAGTGGCAGAGAGAGAGGGACGATAAACAAGAAAATATTCACTATGTCAGGTGATGAAAAGTGATAGGAATAAAGTCATGTGGGGCAAGGGATAGAGCAGGGTGGGGAGATGTTATTTTTTAAAGCATAGTTAAGGAAGTCCTATATGATAAGGTGACATTTCAGCAGGGAGCTGAACAGAGTGAGGAAGACAGCCACAAAGCTATCTTGAGGAAGAGAGTTCCAGGCAGAAGGAACAGGCAATGCAAAGGCCCTGAGGCAGGAGCAAGGAGGCCATGTGGATAAAGTAGAGGGAGCAATGGAGGGAGATTCTGGTGAGATCAGAGAGGTGGCCAAAGGCCTTTGAATCCAGAGGAAAGACTTACAGTGAGGTGGGACCCACTGGAGGATTTGCACGATGGTTACACAAGGAGCAGAGAGAGGGACATGGAGTTGGCTATAAAATCTTAGAACCCTTCAAGAGTGTTCCATGTGGCCAACTGGCGGTACACACACAGGCTAATACCAGCCTGCAGTTATGTTTTTCAGCCTATACTATGTTGTTCTGTTATTTGACGGTTTTCAACTTAATTAATTGTTAACATATAAACAATGGGAAACTTCACCCAATGGAAATCATTGGGAAACTAGATTCCAACTTCTCTTTAAAAAGTTGGAAGGCACAGCATGTGCTTTCACATGGCACCATTTGGCTAGAGTTGAGTGGTAGCTGCCCCATTCGGACACTGTCTGCCTTCTCCACAGACACCGCTCCCCGAGGCCTGCCTGACACTGAGGCTGAGTTTCAGCTACTGTTTATCACCATGGTCAGTTTGCTAATGGAAGACAAACACATTGGGCACCCACATCTCTATCTAAACTGAGAAGAAAATAGAGTCTAGGATGGGCTCATGCTCCTTACCCAGGGTCTGCTTCAGCCCTGAATGCTACCTGCCTGACTGCTGTGGGTGCTCAGGGTTGCAGACCTGATACTCACTGAGTATTGGGCATGCTTGAGGTCTCTTCCTCTTGGGGTTGCCTATATTGATCCATGAGCTTTGCATTTGGAGCTGAAAAATTCCTAAACTCGAGGAGAACTCGAGGAGCAGAGTGCTTGGGGTGGGAGGGAGGGAGGGAAAGAAGGATTCCTGAGGAGTCAACAAAGTTAGCCCCACTTCTTCTGGGACTTTCTGTTTAGAGTGGTTTGTAAGGTCAAAACCAACTCCAGCTCAGCAGAGCATTGACTGGTATTTATCAATTAGAAGTTCTAGAAACAGAACAGGGGGAACAGTGCACCTCCCCCAGGATCTAGGTTTGAACTCCCAGAGGAAAAAGAGCTCTGGGACTAATCAAGGCACAAGTGTAACCTCAGTCATGTCCAGTGGCAAGTGGGGACCTTTGATCCTCTCCTCCCAGCAGCAGTGGTGCAGCCTCTGGACAGGAAAGGACTAACAGGCCTCCAGTATGACAGTGGGCAGAGGTCAGCGGGGGTTGTCCCGATGGTCTGAGTTTGGGGGTAGCTCTTTGGAAGGGAGGAAGGTTGTGCCCTCAAATCATGATATAGACTCTCCAAGAGAACAAGAAAGCTTCTTTCAGAAAGAGAATCAAACAAAATGCAAAGGCCAGAATGTTCCTGCTGAATGGGCCTTGTTTAGTGGGGTGCTAACTATTCCTTGGTTCCATTGCCTCTGTGATCCAATAGAACTCTGCAAAAGGGTGAGTTTGCAGACACATAGATCTCAAGTCTCAACTTGGGTGGCCTTGGGTGACTTAATCTCTGTGCCTCCATTTTTCCTCCTCTTTAAGAGAGAAATACTTAAAACAACAATGAGATATGTTCAGATGGCTATTATCAAAAAGACAAGGCAAAGATGTAGAGAAAAGGGAACCCTTGCACACTATTGGCGGAAATGTTAATTAGTACAGCCATTATGGAAAACTGTATGGAACTACCAAAAAATTAAAAATAGAACTACCAAATGATTCAGCAATCCCACTACTTGGTATATATCCAAAGGAAATAAAATCAGTATCCTGAAGAGGTATCTACACTCCCCATGTTCATTGCAGCACTATTCACAGTAGCCAAAATATGGAAACAATCTGAGTATCCATCAACAGATGAAAGGATAAAGAAAATAGGGCTTATATACAAAATAGAATACCATTCAGTCTCAGAGCAGGGTTGGGGGTGGGGGAATGTATGTCAGTTGTGACATCATAGATGAACTTGGAGGACATTATGTCAGGTGAAATAAGCCAGGCACAGAAAGACAAATACTGCATGATCTCATTTATATGTGGAATCCAAAAAAGTGAAACTCATAGAAGCAGAGAGTAGAATGATGGTTCCCAGTGGCTGGGGTGGGGGTGGCGGTTGGGGAGATGTTGGTCAAAGGGTACATAATTTGCATTTGGAGCTGAACAATCCCTAAGCCAGAGGGAACCCCAGGATCACAGGGCTTGGGGTAGGAAGGAGGGAAAGGAGGAGTCCCGAGAGATCAACAAATCTAGCCCCCCCTTCTTCTGGGGCTCTCTGGTTAGAGGCGGAAAAATTTCAAGAGATCTATTGTACAATATGGCGACTATAACTAATAACAATGAATTGTATACTGTACTTGAAAATTGCTAAGAGAGTAAATTTTAAATGTTCTTACCACAAAAAAAAAAAAAAGTATGTGAGTTAATGGATGTGCTAAAAGGCTTGATTTGGCCATTCCACAATGCATACATATATCAAAACCTTCTGTTGTACACCACAAATATATACAAATTTTATTTGTCAATTTTTAAAAATAAACAAGCAAACAAATTTTTTTAAAAGGGAGAGAGAGATACTAACTGAATCCACCTCAGATAGTTGTTCTGAAGGTTCCACTAGATGGTTTGTATTAAACATTCAACACATGCATAACACCTAGTAATTGCCAAATACATGCTAGTTGTTGTTATTTTAAAACTATCACCATTATCATGTCAAATATACTGAAACAGACCTGCTATGATAGATGCCAGTGGGGGCCGGGCCCCATCCCCTATTCATTGTCCCTTTGCCTTTTGAGGCATTGCTGTGAAATTCCCAGGCCTCCTCAGGGCGCAGTTTGAAAACTGCTATGAGTCTAAGCTCCATCTTGTAAAGATGGAAAAACTATGCCCAGAGACGGGAAGGAATCATTGTAAGTCACATAGTATGTTGGTGGCAGAATTGGAACCAGAATCCAGGCTCCCCACCTTGTGGTCTTGGCACAAGCCAAGCTGTTCCCCTCATCCCAGCTCCACTCCCTACCTGGGACTCCTCAGGAACCCACAAGGCTGTGGTTCTCCTACTCACTAGCCAGGGGGAGAGTGCAGGGAGAAGGAACCTGCCCTCAGTCCTGCCTCTGTGTGCTTTCAGGGGCATGCCTTAGCCTATCTAAGCCTCAGTTTCCCCACTTGTGAAATGGGGCCAATGACACTTACCTCATTGGAGGATTTAACGAGCACATGCCTGGAGAACATTTGGCACAGTGCTAATCGTGCATAAAGTAGCTAATGAGTTGTAGCTATGACTATAACAGTAGGTGCTCAGACAATATGTGCGGAATGCAGGGATTCTTCTCTGTGTGTGCGCTGACCCTCATCCGTGCCCCGGGTGAGGTGCACACACACTCACACACCCCGCCATGGGTGACATTCCTTCTCTCCTTGCAGTGATTTGCAGCAAAGCTCAAGCGGCAACTTGAGAAGCATTAAAATAATAACAGATGTGATCTCCTTCGGAGTTTAAGAGGGGGCAGACGGGTGGGTATGATGTTGTCAGCAGAGTATGGGCAGTGAAAACAACAGGTGGAAAATGTCCTGGACACCCTACAATAACATGGACCTCTGATCTTTTTTGTTCTACCACTGATATATTGGGGTGACCCCTCCGGGCCCCATTTGAGGTTATCTGTAAAATGAGTCCATTTGGCACAAATCCCTTCTCTATCCAGGACACAATAAACTGCCTTTCCAGAAGCCAGCAGGCCCTGTGGCCACCAGTGGAAGGAATGCTGTTCCTCTTAATCGCTGGGACAGAAGCTTCTCCTTGTTCCTTGTCCATGAGACCATCAGCCAGGTTCTGCCTCTAACTCAGGCATCTCCGGAAGGTGGGGCAGCTACTGTCAGGGCCACTTAACATAATGGTCACATGCTCAGGCTCTGGAGTAAGGCGGCCTGCATTTGAATCCTGCCCTGGCCCATTGCTGTTTTTGTGTGTGATTTTGAACAAATCACGGGACTTGATGGAGCCTCACTCTCTTCATACATAAACGAGGGAACATAACCATCAGGCTGTTATGAGGATCAGAATTAGGGTGAAATGCATAAAGTGGTCGGCACGGTGCCTCACACATGTGTCCTCATGAGGTAGCTGCTGTGATGAAGGTGACAATTCAGGGACCTCAGCCCCTTACATAAGAGGGCCATGCAGGGGGCCCAGTGAGAGAGCACTGAGCAAATCCCCTCATTTCACAGGGCCTCCCCTCATCAACCTGGGAATTGGGACTAGTCCCCACTCTCCCGCCTTGTTAAGCTAACCCTCCCCTGTAACCCTCCATCATTTAGCTATCGCCAAGTGATGCCCTGAAGACCGTGAAGTTTGGGAGCACGGAATGCTTACAGAGGCACATGCAGCTGGCCACAGCTGATATTTATTGAACATTTACTATGCGCCAGGCCCTGTCAGGAGCACTGGGCATGCATTATCTCTTTTAAGCTAGTTTACAACAACCCTATAATTATCCTTATTTTGTAGATGAGATAAATGAGACTCAGAGAGGTGACCTAACTTCCAAGATCACACAGCTAGCATGTGGCCACTCCAGGATTAAAACTCAGATCACATGTGTGTCTCATAGTTATCAGGCCTGCCCCCCAGGCCCCCAGGTTGGAAAGAGCAGTTGGGAAGGGGGAGGGTTACCTGATTCCTCATATAGCCATGGATCTGCTCGCACCTGCAGAGATTCTAAGCAAAGGCTCCATTTCCGGTCCTCCCTCTTGTTGCCATTCCCTCCAGCCCGGCTCAGCCCAGCCCAGCTGTCTGTCCGTCCTACCCCTCTGAGCACAACAGCTTAGGACAAAGCCGGGCAGGCGGGCAGGTTGTGGCAGGCGGGAAGTGCATTCTGGCGGTGGGGCAAGGCAGGCTTTCCACTGTCAGAGGCACCCTGGTCCCGCTGCTGAGCTGCTGAACCTGACTGCAGGGCCAAGGCACAAAAGAGGTCAGGGATGACTTGGGAGCATCCTGAGTGGCCCAAGGTGCATGCTAATGAGATGCTGACGAACATCTGCTGGTGGGCCACAGGCCAAGCCCCTTTGTTCCACATTCAAGCCCCCTGGGCTCTGTCCATACACACCGATTTCTCTTATCCCTGGTAACTCTGTGCTCCACCCAGCCATGGACAGACACAGAACTCCACAGAGCTGCTGGGACCGTCCGTGTTCTCAACTACAAAGCTGGCCCTGTTGAATTGAATCAGTGGTTCCCACCATTGGGAATCCCCTAAGGGGACGGGGTGGGGGTTAAAAAATAAATATTCCCAGCCCCACCCCAGATCTGCTGAATCAAAATCCTTAGGGGTGGGGCTCAGGAATAGATGTTTAACAAGTTCCCTGGGTGATTTTGGTGTGACTGGTGTTCAGGATCTGCCGAACAAGGTAACAGTCTCTTTCTTTAGAATCTTATGCTCTGCCATGCCTTGTTTCAAAGTTGATATCCCTTTCCTAGGCCCCAGTGGAGAGGGGTGGGGGTGGTTAGGAAAAGACTACAGTCTTCAAGAAGTGCTTAGGCAAGAGCAGGGATTTTCAAATGTCAGTGTGTTAAAGATCACAGCCTCATCCTCAGCAGTCTGATTCAGTAGAGCTGCCCTGGAACTCAGAGCGGAGTCACAGTTTCCTCTGTGGGTGTTCTACTGACCACTCATAGAGGGAACACTGGCCCTCAGGCAAAGCAGACACAAGGTTACTGGTAAGGTCAAACAGAAGGACAGACAGGAGAGAAAAGGCAACAGATCTGATCTACATACCTGACTTTCACCCAGAAGTCTCTGAGTCTGCAGATGTCACCGTTTATCAGCATCTCACACCCCAGAGGCAACTGTTCATCTTCCTGAGGACAGGTCCATTTATCTCCCAGATAGAGACCCAGCCCCAGGAGCCATGTTCCACTTGTAATACATAGATCTGAACCTGAAAATAAAAGGGTTCCATCGCATATGCATACCTCATGACCCCACAGTTCCACTCCTAGGAATATATGCAACAGAAGTGTGTACATGTGTTCACCAAGAGATTCATCACAAGAATATTCAAAGCAGCACCATGTATAACAGGCTTATATTGGAAACAACTCAAATGTCCATCAAGAGCAGAATGGACAAGGAAATTATAATATGGTAATTTAATGGAATAATACACAGCAAAGAAAAGGAACTGTTGTTCTAGGCAACAATACAGACAAATCCACTCACATAATGCAGAGTGAAAGAAGGCATACATTAAAAAAAATACTGTGCTATTTCAACTATGTAAAGTTTAAAAACAGGCAAAATGCATGTATAGATTAGATTATGATAAAGTTATCCTTGTGGTGAGAGGAGATGGCTAGTGACTGAAAGGGGTACAAAGGGGGTTCTGGAATGGTAGTAGTGTTGTATTTATTTACCTGGGAGCTGGTTAGTTTCTGGAAAATTCATTGAACTGTTCACTTATGATTTGTGCACTTTTCTGTATGCATATTATACTTCATTAAAAAAATTTTTTAAGCACTAGTAAAGGACTTCAAAGAAGACTTTAATAGAAAAGAAAACATTAAAATAATAAAAGCATTCTGACAATCTGCAAATTGCATGGGATTTCATAGCTATGGGATCTTGGACTCTTCCTGCCCAGGAACCAGGAAGGAGACAGTTCTCAGAAACCGAGAAGGACAGGAGCCATGCCAGGGCATACCAGGGCTGCAGAAACTGGCACCTCGGCAGTTCCCTTTCCCTCCCCCACCTGGCCTGCCCCCTACAGAACCACGAGGACAATGGCAAGCCCGCTTTCCACTGGCTTCCCGGGTTTAGCTGCGCTCCGGTTCATTGGGGCTTACTTCAGCAGCATTTTTTGGTCCCCAGAGCTGTTTTCTGTTCCATTTTCTTTCTTTCTTTTTTTTTTTTTCTTTTTTTCATGTGACTCACAACTGCATCCATTTTCTTATTTGATCCCCTCAAAGATCCTATGCAGGGAGCAAGGAGTGTTTTTATTTTATAGATGGTGAAGTTGAGGCCAGGAGAAGGGGTCAAAAGTCTTGTCCAAGGTCATACTGCTAGTAACTGGCCCAGTCAGGACTAAAACACAAGGCTTCAGGCACCAAATCCAATGTTCTCTTGGTTCCACCACTGATGGGCTCTTCCCAATAACAGTACTGTTGATTAGAGCACCTGGCACTTAGTGAGCACTTCCCTGTGCATGTCTTAGAGCCCTTCAACAACCCAAAAAAGTACGTGTGATTCTTTCATCTCCATTTTACAAATGAAAAAACTGAGCATCAGAAAAGGCCAAGTGGCTGGTCCAAGGCCAATGGCCAGTGAGTGTGGAGCACGGATTCAAACAAACGGTCTGACTTGAGTCCAAGCTTTGAACCACTAGTTCAATGGTTCCCAAACCCAGTTAGACCTCACCTGGAGTCCCCTTAGAGCTCATCATAAAATAGATTCCCTGCCCCCACCCTCAGGCTCCACAATCTAATTTTGTAGACTTAGGATGGGGCTGAGTAATTGGTATTTTTTTTAAAAATAGCCTTAGACATTTGGGAAGCTTGGCTCTAAACTAGGCTGCCACTGAAATATGGCAGTAAAAACAAAACAATTTAAAGGTAAAGTTTAATATAGCAACTTCCAAATTAACTCACTAGACCTCTCTATTAATTAGAGTTATCCTAAGAATAGTACACAGCCCCAAAAGAAGGAGCAAGGTCACCATCCTCAGAGTTATTGAGACTAGTCTGGCCACCTGGACAGCAGTCACAATTGAGTAGGGGCAGTGATCAGCATAGGCCATCAGGAAGGCTCAGTGGGGCTGATAACGTCTGCTTTTTGCTCTGGTTGCTGGTTAGCCACAATCTGAGTCCACCTGATGAAAGTTCACCAGCCATCACTTACAATTTATGCACGATGTTTTTGAATTTCTACAAAAAGAAAAAGTCAGCTGGCCATTTGTCAGAACCTGTACAAGGAATCTTTACACAGAGTAGAAAATGTACCAGGGATCCGAAGGGGTTCTTCTAATTATACGCTTCCAAGAGTTTCAGATTCTAGGATGTGAATTTTCCAAGATGCTGCGATTCTCTGTGTCAATTCCCAAGACTTCAGGATCCCCCAAATCTGGAACAGTAGCTAACATTTAGAGAGCTCTTAGTATGTGTCAACTAAGCTAAGCACCTTACATGTATCAACTCTCAGCAGCTCTGAGGTGGATAGCATTATACAGCCCTCAGAGAGGTGACATCACGCGTCCAGCGTCACAGACATGAAAAGCGGTAAGGCCAGGACTGGAACTCGAGCACCCTGGCTCCACAGCTCACGGGCCCAACCGCGGTGCGATACTAATACCAAGCTCTGCCGCTTCCCAGGCGAAGCTTCAAAGTGTCCAAAATGATTCATTTTGCACCGTTGAGCCTTGAGTTTGTTGGGAGGACCCCGAGGGAAGGGGATGCTGCAGGCACAGGCAGCATCTCTGACGTGGGACACGTGAGCACACGCAGGCCAGCACGCGCACACTCGCTGACGTTAGCGCACCGCTGGCGTGTTTCATCCTGCCCAGTTTGCGCCCGGGCCAACTGCTGCGGGCACTGGAGCCAACGGGAACTGGAGATATCTCCGCTGTGGGCTCCCCGCCCCCAGCCAGCGGAAGGATAAATGCCTTTTTCCTGCCATCTCAGGTGGCCTCACAGGGGCCGCCCAGTCTCGGGAGTGAAAAGGGAGAGATTTCTCTCTTTTGCAGGCTCCAAACTGGGAAATGCTTAAGGCATCATCCCTGTCAGGAGGAGAGGGATTTTAGGAGATAATTCGTTAATCACTGGGTAGTGGGGGAGTATCAGGCACTGTGATCAGCCGAGGAAGACACAATAAGATATCTTATCCTTCTAATCTGACCCCTCTCTTAAATTTTTGCTCCACTCTGCAGACAGATCTACCTAGCCAAGGCACTCTGACTTAATGAACCACCTTCAGCGGTCCTCCTATGTTTATAAAATAAAAGCCATGCTCCTGTAATAACTTTCTGAAGTTCTTATGTTTTAAAGATATATATGGAAATATTTTCAGATGCAATCATATATCTGGGATTTGCTTCAAAATAATCTTATAGAGGTAGAGATGGTGGAGGTACAGAGGAAACATAATTGTTGAAGTTGTAGCTGATGGGGGTTCTTTACACTATTCTGCTTACTTTTGTGCATGCCTGCAATTTCCCATTAATAAAAAATTATGTAAATTACATTGTTTTAAAAGGCCATGCTCCTTGGCCTGGCACGCAGGGACTTCAATGACCTGGCCCCATCATACCTCTCAGATCATGTCTCCAGATGTTCCCCATCCAGCTTATAGGTTCTTGCATGCATCTGCTGTTTTCTTTTCTTTTAACTGCTGTGCCTTTGCATTTGCTATTCTCCCTCCTTGAAATGCCTTTCCCACTTTTCTTTCCTTATTTAACTCTCATTCAGCTTTCAAAACTGATGTTCAGTGCCAGCTCCTCCAAGAAGCCTTTATCGAATCTGTAACCGAGGTATTGTCGTTCCTCTGGGCCCCCAAGCCAGCCTGAGTTTGCCTGTATTTACTGCCCACCTCAAGGTATTAAACCACCAATTTATGGGCCTACGTCCACCCACTGTGAATCTTTGGGGGGGGGTGGGGCCTAGTGCTCATTAGGTGTCTATTAAGAGAACAGAAGCTGTGTGACTTAGAGGAAGTAGCTTAACTTTTCTGAGTCTCTATTTGTCTCCACACTGAAAACAACAATGACAGCAAGAAAAAGAAGCAGTAACAGGTGATGAGGGTAATGGGCAGTTGTGCAGAGTAGCAGGGCAGGTATCCGTGAAAGGGTCTAACCTGGCAATGTGCACATAGAGGTGCTAAGTAACGGAGCATTCTCTTCTCCCCATTTAAATCCCACGCTCACAAATGGCTCACTGTCGTGTGCACCCTGACCGAGGACACCATCGCAAACTGGCTATGTGACTTCAGGCAAACGATTCAAAATCTATAATTCTGTCTGTAAATTCTTTAAGGAAGACTTCAGGGAACTCCTCAGGACCCTTTCAGTTGTACAGTTATGGGTATCTGCTGATTTACTGGCAGTGATGGAGTGGAGTGTGTGTGTGTGTGTGTTAGTGAGTGTTGGCAGAGGGGTCTGATTGATGAGGCTTATGTCCCTTGGAGGACAGCTTACGCTCTAGCCATCAACTTCATTGCTGATCCCAAATTGCCTCCAGGGAATGTGGGGGCAATTCACTGGCCTTCAAGACTGACTGACCACCCATGTAAGAAACAGGAATATCATCCTGAACTGGACTAGGCAAAGTGAGGCAGAGGAAAGCCAAAGATCTGGGTAGGGATCCTGCCTTCCCCACCTGCTGTGTGGCCTCAATCGAGTTACCAGACTTCCCTGGTGAAGCCTCAGCATTACCCTGTCTGGGTCAATGATCGCTACTCTGGACTCTATCTATGACTGGGTTGGGGCTAATACTTAGTCCCACTAAGTAGCAGTTCTCATTTATGAATTAGAATTTAAGATTCATTCATTCACTCAACAGGCATGCAATAAGCTGCTTTTATGTGCCAGGCACTATGCTGGATACAGGTGCCAGAGCAGTGAGAAAGACAGACCAATGGCTTATATCTTAGCAGGATAAACAATGTTAAACAAAAATTACACAAATAATTAATAATTATAATTGTGATCAGTCTTAGCAAGGAACATTTCAAGGTGCTGTGAGATGATGCCCATCACAGGAGGAAGAGAGAAGAGCCAGTTAATTGATGACAGTGTGCATAATAAATGAGGCCTTGTGCATTACATGCATTACCTTACATGCATTATGTCATTTAGTTCTCACATCAGTTCTCTGAGGAAAGAACTATGATGATCCTCACTTTTCAAATGAGGAGACTGAGGTTTTTCGAGAAGTTAAGGCTCAGGTCACACAACTAATAATATCCAGGATTTGGATCCACACTTTTCTTTGTAAACCTCTATTATAAAGTGAACATTAGTAGTACTAGTCTTAGAAATATGAGTATTGGGGCTCTGAGCTAGCTCAGTTTGTGAACCAGGAGCCATGGGAGGCTTCCAGGGGTCATGCCCACCCCCTACTGAAAGGAACCCAAAAGGCAGGGCCTATCCAGGGGCTACAGGAAGGTCCCCACCTGTATCAACCCACCAACCCCCATGCATGTGCTGTCTTTCTCTAAGGCTTAGCACCTGTTCCACAGCCTCTCTCTCCTGGCCTTACCTGGCCAGTGGCATTGGTAGTGCTACAGCCTGTCAGGAGCAGCTGGAAGGAGAACTTCCAGTCCAAGGTGAGTTCAGTCATACCCAGGGAAGAGTATGCAAGCAGCAGAGCACTGCAGTCCAACTCACAAGGACAGGTGCAGAGGGAGCCTGGCAGCCCCTGTCCATAGAAACCACTCTGGTTCCCTGGGTCCTTAGGAATTAGACCTTAACAGCCATGGTATCAGAAGGGAACCCCAGAGACCCTAACTCACTCTAGTTCCTCCCCCATTTTATAGGTGAGGAAACTGAGGCCTAGGGAGCTGACAGCAAAATGGGGACTTGCCATTTCATTCCATCAGGCTCACCAACATCACGGATTCAGCATCTTCTTGCAAGGAGTCTCACATGCTTCATGGAGAGCCTGGGGGAAGACCCATACTCGCCCCTTCCTGGGACACAGGATGTTGAGCCCCTCAGTCTCCTCCTCTGCCAAATGGGGACAATCATTCCTGCTCTGTCTACCCAACAGGGCTGTCAAGGTGAATCAATTGTAACAATTTTAACAATCATCCAACCACCTTTATTTTACATATAGGGAAATAGGCCCAGAGAGGTATGAAACTGTCCTAGGTCACACAGTCTGTGAGTCACAGAGACATGACTAACAAAATTCTCTGTTCATCCTGCCACAGTGCCTGGCTTTGAGAACTCAAATATTTCGAAAGACCATGCACACTCAGCATGGTCTTCAGAACACAGGAAGCGTTCACTGAGCGTTAGCTGTAACAACTACTAGGCTCATGCATGGCAGGGATGCTCTCCTGTCCAGCCTCCACTTCCCCCCGCCCCCATAAAGCAAGGCTGAAGGACCAGAAGCGCACACATCCCAGTCTGTTTCTCCACCTCCCTCCTCTCCCCTGAGCCCAGGCATCAGCTCCAGACCGAGGCTGGGGACTGAGGCGGCCCTTCTGAGCCCTCCACAAACCTCAGCAAGGCTCCGCTGCTCCCCACACTGTGCAAACAAACAGCACTGCCCCCCTCCACAGGAGGGCTGAACTCTGGCCCAGTGGCTCTGCCCAGCGTTCCACTCTGGCTCTCCTGCCTCCGAAGATATGCATTGGATTCCTGCTCCCCTAAGACTGGGGAACAGAGCTGCTCCCATCCCACCCCAGAGCTGCCTCTGGGGCCTCTCGGACACACAGTCTTTCACAGCTCTTAGAGACTATGCATGCCCCCATTCTACAGTCAGGAAAGCTGAGGATCTAAAGAGTCTCAGGAGAGCCAGGGCTGACCTGGTTATCTGGCTCTCCCTCAGGCCCTCCCTCTTCCTCACCAGGTGGCTTGGTCTGTAATAGGGCCCCTGTGCCCCCCTGCACCTCTCAACACCAGAAGCCAGTGCCTCTCAATTCCTGGCCCTGGCACTTCCCTCTAAAACTACGGAGGAAATCTCCCCCATGTCCTCTGGAAGGCTGATCTCTAGAAAGCCCAAGCAGGGGACTTGATTCTTCCAGGACAAGAATCCAACTTTCCCCTGTGTAGATATGACCTTGCTCCTCCACAAGATCAAAGTCCTCACCTTGTCCATTCCTTGGCCCCAATTCCCAGCCTCAGGCTGGCTACATCCCCGACTTCTTTCAGTGTACCTAGGTGGTCCAGGCCCAGGTGTCCATGTCTTCCCCCTCCAAGCCTGCCCCAGCCATCTCCTGGTTCCTTCTACACGTTCCAGAAGCCCCCAACTCCAGCCTGTTCTGGGCACAAGAATGAATTAGCTTTGCAACCTCCCTCCCCCCAACTTCCCATCCTCCAGCAGTTCTTACCTGTGCCCTTCAGGTAGGGGAGGTGCCCGAGCGGGCTGCTGGGCTGGAGCCCCTCTCGAAAGGGCCAGGCTGACACGCTCCGGAAGGAGGTGCAGGGACGTGGAGCAGGAAGGCGCGCAGCCCAGCCCGCAGCCAGAGAGGCTGCTGAGAAAGTTGGAGTAGGTGTGTCCCAGCCCAGGAGGAGGAGGAGGAGGAAAAAGGAGGTGGGAGAATTGAGGCGGATCATCCCCTCCTGCCAGCTCCCTGTCTCACAGAGAGGGAGGGAGGAAGCCAACTGGTTTGTGGCCCAGAACTCACAGTGGGGAATCGAGTCATGGAAAATGATGGCTGGAAAGGAGCTGAGAAGGCAGGTCCATCTACACCTGCCTTCTCGGTTTCACAGAGGGATAAACGGAGGCCCTAGACAGGTGGTATTGCCCCAGGTCACACAGAGACCACGAGGGAACTGGAAAAGGTCGCTTGGCTTTCTCCACTCCGTGCTCCAGATCTGAGACTGACAACCAGTCATCGCCCCTCCCAACACTCTGGAGCCGTAAAGATCTGGTTCAAAACCCTGGCACTGCCACCTACTAGCTCGGTAACCTTGGGTGAATTACTTAATCTGAGCCTCAGTTTCCTTTTTTGAAAAGATGGGGATAATAATAGCTCCTGCCTTATAGGGTTGTTAGGAGGATTAAATGAGATAAAGGTTGCTAAGAAACCAGCTCAGGTCTTAGCTGAGAAAGTCCCCCATAAAAGGTAATTCTTCTTATTCTTATTGTTATCAGCTGTGACTGCCTCCGTACATGACTTAACCTCTCTAAGTTTGGGCTTCCCCGTCTATAAAATGGGGGTAACGAGAATACCTGCTTCATAAGGTTGTACAGATTCGTGAGACAGATGCTGTGTGCAAAGTGTAAAGCACAGTGCCTGACAACTCGCTGGGACGCAAGACGTCTCAGCTGGGATACATTTCATGAGGCGCTTCCCTGTTCTGGCTCCCCAGATGATTCCAGTGTGCACCCCGCATTGAAAACCAGCATTTTAAGGGAAGGGAAAAGAGTTAAACAGGAATTAGCCCTCCTCTCCCCCACTGCCACCCTTTTTAGTTATAGAACACATTCATTTGCTCACACAGGTGAGGCCCCATGTCGACCCTTTTCCAGGCACTGTACTAGGCACTGGGGACATAGAGGTGAATGAAATAGTTCTTGCCCCACAGAGCCAAAAATGACTCTGCAGCCATGCTGTCCAATCCCCTCCCTCCCCCAGGTCTTGAAGCCCCTCTGCAACATCCCTGGCAAATAAATGAGTCTTTGCTTGCACACCTCTAATTACAGAGAGCTTATTACCTCTCTTGGCGATCTGTTTGAACTCTTAGCAATTCTGTCTGATGTTCAACTGAGCAGCAACCCTTGCACCTGGTTAATAAACCAGAATTCTTCACATCTTTGCTATTACTACTATTATTATAAGCTAAGCAATCCAAGGCAAATGACTTAAATTTGCTAAGTCTCTGTTTCCCCATTTGTTAAATGGGATCATGACTGTGCTGAGGCCACTTGGCACAGATCTGCTTCCCCTGCCATGTGACAAAAACTGAGGCCTGGCTCTGTGGCTAGGATTTGGGTATGTAGAAGTTTAGGATGGACCCTATGGGCAAGTGGAACCCTGAAGGTTCTGGTCTTGTTGCTTATACAGGAGTAGTGAGGCTCTTGGCTATTTCCTGGCTCTCAGTGAGATGTTCCTTCACAGAGCTGCTGCAGCCACTGTGGGCTGTGCCTTCAGGGACCTGTCACCAGCATTAGGGCTGACCACAGGCGTCAAGCAGGCTGCTGTGGTGTGTTGCTCAAGATGTCCAGAGGGATCCCCCACCAGTAGGAATCTCTGAGGCCTCCCTCCTACAAGCTGCCTCCACCCTAGATGGGATGCTAGGGGGTTGTGGCATGAGGGGAGCTGCTGTGATCAACTCCAGTGGGGAGACTAAACTGCCCAATTATCCACTTGGCTGATTGCCACCCAAGTCTCCAAGTCTGGTCCGATTAGGCATTAACTGGAGGGAGGGTCGCTGGGCAGCCCACGAGCCCTTTGACTAGTCATGTGCAGAGTGGCAGGCGACTCTCTTCCCTTGGGGGGGCCCCCATCCGGCCCAAGGCTGGGCTCCAGCCTGTCCAGTGCAGGGACCATCTGCGGCCTGGTGGAGGAGGGGGAGACAGGTGTCGGGATGGAGTGCAGGGCCCCATAGGCTGCCGGCATTCATCCCCTCCTCTCCAGCTCCCCTGCCACTCTCCTGCCCCAGGCCTGCTCCTTCTCCCTGCTGGCCTCAGGACCTTTCCGGTGGGTCTTCTGGCCTCTAGTCTCCCATGCAATAGGGAAATTGGACTCCTTTTTGTCCCCCAAGCATGCTTGGAAACTTCTCATTTCTGAGCCCCTGCTCACAGCTTCCTGGACATATGAAATTCTCTCTCTTCCTCCTGAAATTGTACCTATCCATCCTGGTACAGTTCATATGCCTTTCCCCTCTGAGAGCACCCCCTGACCAAGCCCCTGACATGAGCAAGAAGTAGTAGTAGTAGTAATAATAATAATAATAATAATAATAGCTAATTTTCACATCAGCACTCAACTCAGCACTTTGCATGGATTACCTCATTTCTCTGAACAGCGCTGCAATGGTTTAGGCACTGTTATCATTCTCCATTTTTCAGATGAAGAAACTGAAGCTCAGAATAGCTTTAATTACTTGCCCAAGGTCACTGGTCTAGACTAAGCTAAGATCTAAGCTCTAGTCTGTCTGAACCCCTTAACCACTGGGCTGCACTGCCTGGGTCCCCATCTTCCCACCGCCCTCTGCTAACCTCCTGTGTGATCCCTGCTTTGTGTGTGCCTCTCCTTCCTTTGATGCCTGCCCCACTCTGCTTTAAGCTCCTCAGGGATGGATCTGTGTCTAACTCAGTGGTTCTCAACCAAGGCTGGGGAGGTTTTAGAAATCCTGGTGCCTGGGGGTAGGTCCCCAGCATCAGTGTTTCCTAGCACAGGTCCAGGCACATTGTAGGCAAAAGAATTACCTCTAATTCCGAATCCCCTTCCTGGACCTCAGCATCCCTATTTCAATGGAGCAGGTGTTGAATTCTGGTCTTTAACATCCAGCTCTGACATTCTAAAGTTCTAATATTCTTTACAGGGATGCTGTGGGCTTCTAAAGAAAGACCTAGAAAAGAATCATTGTCCGTTTCTCCTGTTAGCCTGAGGAAAGCTGCCCGCTCCCCTGTGGACTGGGTGAGCTCTTCCTCTCTCCCTCCTCGGCTTTCCTTTCTAGAGCAATACTCACCAAACAAGCAGTGATGGGAATGCAGGGACTGAGCAATGATGTAAGCTGACTGGGCAACAGAGTTCAGGGTACCCATAAAGTCTGGAAGCCTGGATAATATTGCTTTAATTTTTAACAGACTGAACTCCGTGATTCCTTCTGGGGCAGGCTAAAGGCTCAGTTTTGTTCAGTGAAAATCAAACACAAATCATCAGGGGCAGCATGTCACAGATGCATGCACAGGGTTGACTGACCAACCATTCTGGTTGGCCCAGGACTAAGGGGTTTCCCAGGAGGCAGGATTTTCACCAACTGAGACAGTCCCAGGAAAACCAGAATGGCTGTGGGAACTGCTACATTACTACACCACATGTGCTGCATACACAGGGCAGGCACCCAGTGAGTGTGGTTCACTTAGAAGACCAGTCACAAGAGAAGATTCAGCTCACTGGGGACAGTTGGCTGATGGACTGATTGCTTTGGGACAACATGTTCAGTGAATGTGAAATGCAAACTGCTCTTTCCAGACTGAGGTCCCGGGGAAGGTCACATGGCAGGATGAGAATGAAGCTGGGGGACAGGTACAGAGCAGAGACCCTGAAGCCTGGTCTGTGGACCTGTGGACAGGAAAGTCTCCAGAGGCCCGACTGACAAAGGGACAAGATGCCTTTAAGGAGGATGAAGTCATCGGGGGATGAGGCCACCTGGCTCTGCAGCCAGGGATGCAGCCGGGAGGGAGAAGCAGAAGGTGGAAGGCAGGTGGGCTGTGGGGGCCAGGCATGGGATGGCAGCTCTGCAGCTGACAGATGGAACCCTGCAGGAGTGGGAACGGCCAGCCCTGGCATTGCCTGGGGTGCCCAGGAATGTAATCAAACACTCAGCAGACCTGCTGGCCACAGGCATCTGGGCACCACCGGGCCCTCCAGCTCATCCCGACCCCCAGCCGGCAGTTCTGACAGGCTCCTGCCAGCAGAAGCGTCCGGCCTTGTTGGCCAGGTCTGTAGGCATGAGCTCATCTGCTGCCAACCTAGTCCTCAGCCGGCCTGGCCTGGGCAGGTGCTGACGGGTGGGGCTCCAGTAGCGCTCAGCCCTGCAGCCGGGCTGGCTGGTTCAATGGCCTTGATTAGGACTCCCCAACAGGAAGTGTGGGAGGTGGCAAGCCACTTGAGGACTTGAAACAGAACCTCTGAAGTTACCTGCCCCCAGACTTGCAGCTCTGACGTGGCCCTGGCCCAGGGAACTAGTACCCCTCTAATATCCCCTTCTCCGTAACCATGAACTATATTTCCAGCATCATCTCCCATTTCTTCCCATTGCATAGCAACAGCAATAATTGCAGTAATAATTAATACTAGTTATAATTTTTTAAGTACTAGGCTAATCCTCAAATTGATCGTCCCAATGAGGTCCTATTATTATCATTCTAATTTTTCAGAGGAAGGAACTGAAAATCAGAGAGTTTTAAGCAACTTTCCTAAGGTTGCCATACCCTCAAACGGTCAAGCTAGGATTTCAACTAAGTTATCTACCTTCAAAGCCCATGCTCTTAGCCACAACGCTTGCATTATGCTCCAACCAAATCACAGGATTTGGATTCACGCCACTGCATCTATAGATAAGCCCCACACTTGATTTAATGCTCCGCTGTCTCTGTCTTGCAAATTTCAATAACTTTTGAATAGGTTCCCACATTTTTATTTTGCACTGGACCCCACAAATTATGTAGCTAGTTCTACAAATCAGCCAGCCCACTTGTCGCCAGCTCTAGCCTATCACCCTCCATTGCCTGTGCTGGGTCTCTACCTGGACTGTCCTCCCCCAACACCTACCAGGTCCATCACAAGCCTGCCTGCTAGGGAGCATCTCTTGATCTCCCCACCATCCCTCCCCCTGAACTGCTAGGGGGTTCCCTGCCCTTCTAGAGCACAGATTGCTCTGTTCTGGTCTCACAGGGAGATCAGAGCAGGATATTCCTCTGTGGTCCTCATGCCCCTTGCTGGGCTTGTCTGGAGAGCAGAGCACAGGGTGAGGTTTGGACTTGAACTTGGACAGATCTGGATTCAAACCCAGCTGTACCATCTTGCAGCTGTGTGGCCTTAGACAAGTTACTTAATCTCTCTAGGAAGCAGTTTCCTCATCTGCCAAATAGAGGTGATAACAGTTCTTATCTTGCAGGAGTTGTCATAAGGATTAAATAGGTGATAAATCAGTAAAACACTAAGCACTGTGCCTGAGGCAGAAAAAAAAAAAAGGGTAGTTTTCTGGATCTTTTTGGTGTCTAATTCATCTGTGGCTTTCCCATAGCTCTTTGCACAGTGCTAATAAAATGTGATGGGTACAGAGGATTTATAAATGCAAAATTACTTTGGAAGTGCCAAAATGCCACCAGTGTAGAGGAGTAGGACATGATTTTATGGATGAAGAAACTGAGGCCTTGGAAATTTCCCAGCCTGTTCAGAGCCCCACAGCCCTCCCCCACCTACTCGGGTACCTGGGTCCTGTGGGTCACTTCAAGGCCAGCAGGGCAGAGGCCTTCAAGGGCAGGAGTCTGCTCTCTGCGGCCTGAATTCCAGAGGCCACTCTGGCAGCCCTATGGGCCCTGTCTCCCTGGGCAGCCACATTCCAGACATTCTGCCCAGGTGAGGAAGAGGCCTGTCCTGAGAGAAGAAACGCTGGTCAACCCCAGACAGGGACAGCAGAGAGAGGGGCAGGGGTCTCCTGGGAAGTAGAGATTACTGGGCCATTCTGATTTCTCAGCACTCCGAGCTCTCCTCACTGGCCAGGCCTCCATTGCTCAGCGAAAAATGGCTCAGTAACCCAGTGGTTTTCTAACTTCAGAGTTTGCAGGAATCACCTGTGGAAGTGGAAGGCATGAGGTTGTTAAAGAAAATGCACATTCCAGGCCCTGCCCCCATTATGAAGGGGTCCAGGGTTCTGCATTTTTATTTTTATTTTTTTAATTGACAAAAACATTGAATATATTTATTGTGTATAGCATGTTGTTTTGAAATATGTTATTTTTTTTAAATGAGCCTCCAAGAGGGTGCAAAACCAGGTTTGGGAGCTGCTAATTCAGCCCACTGTATAGATGAGGAAGCTGAGATTAGGAGAGGGAAGGGAGTCGCCCCAGGTCACCCAACAGCAAGGCTGAGAGGATGGGAGCTGTGTGGTTCTCTCTGAGCCAAACTGCCCGTGCAGGAAACAGGAGAGAGCCTCAGGAGGGGGTCTGAGAACAGGGCAACTCAAAGAAAAGTTAAAAAGATGGACAATGTTTGCTTCCCCCCTCTTTCCCACTTCTTGCCCCATCACCCCCTCGAGGTGCACAGAGCCCCAGCCCCCTCACACTCTGGCTCTGGACATCCCCACCTCCCCCCGCCCCCCCGTCTCCACTCTCCCAGTGAATTTCCTTCCTTGTCACTGTCTACAAGAGAGAGCACCACCTTGAAATAAAACATCTTGAGGTCAAGTCCTATCTCAGTCACTACTATGCTGTGTGGTCTTAGGCAAGTTCCTTACCCTCTCTGACTCTTAAGTTACTCTTTTGTAATTGAGGGGTTGGACTAGACCAGCTTTTCTCAGAGTGTAGTTCATGAGTCATCTCCACGGAAGCAACCAGAAACTTTGCTATAATGCAGATTCTCAGACCTCTGACTAGACACAGTCGTTGAAAATTTTTGAAGAAATTTTAACTTTTAATTAAAAATTTATATTTACACAAATAATACATGATACCTTTTCCTTATAAAATAATAAAACCTTATATTTGAAGCTGAAGCCCTCTTTGTCACCACCACCAAGACCTTTTCTAAAGACAATCAATATAATCATTTTGGTATGTAACCTTTCCGGATATTGACATTTATACATAAACATATCAGTAGAGAATATGTAGAATTGGATTGGTTGGTTTGTTGGGGCAGGAGGAGGGTGGGAGTGTTATATAGTATCTTAGTGTCATTCTTTAACTTTTTTACTCAACAGTGTGTCTTGCAGTCTCATCATGGAGAATAGTACATACAGATCCACCCGTGCTTCAAGCTCCCCAGGTCATTCTAGGGCTCACTCAGGTTTGAGAATGCCTGGGCTAGGTAAACAGACATCTTATGGGTCTTTGATTGTAACGTAGGCTAGGGGCAGGGTCAGTGAGATATTTCCCAGAAGTGAGGGAAAGTCTGGCCTAATTGGAGTATCTGTGGCCTCAGACATAGACTCCGAGGCTCAGATATCCCCTGTCAAGGGTGTGGTTCCCTGGGATCCATGCAGGTGAGGACTGACTCAAGCTCTCCCCACCACCCAGAAGTCAGCTTCCCGTGGCTCTCAATGGGACCTGACTGCTTGGACTTGGTGAGGTGGCCCCTGGCTTCCCAACACCTCCTCTCTGGGGATCTTCTAGCACACCCCATCTGGCTCTATGAGGATGCAAGAGCCATCTGGGTCCAAAGTGGTGATGTTCTCTTTATTGTCATCAAGGCTCTGACACAGCCATGGGACCCTGAGCAAGGCCCCGTAATTCTCTGGGCTTCCCTCTCCCCATCTGTAAAATAAGGTTGTACTCACTAATCTCTATGCCTAGCAATGGCATCTAGCAAGCACATCTATGCAAGATTTGTTGAAAGAGTAAAAGTTGCAAAGTCCCTTCCAACTTCTAAGGACTGTGAATTCAAGCCCACCATTGTGAACAAAATGCTTACCCTGTGTGTAGCCCTAGACTGGGAATTGAGGGGGATGAGGTCCTGGAAAAGACACTGTCCTTGCCCTTAAGTTGCAAACAGTCTGGTTTGGGGGGGCCAGTCATCCGGGCAGTGAATATTTCCCCAGAGTCTAACACAGGGCAGGAAGGAAGCCAGGCCATGGCAGTCAAGGAAGGACAAAGGATCCACTCACAAGCAATCGGGAAAAATGTGGGTCAGGAGAGAAGCAAGTGGAGACGTTGCTCAAGCACACTAAGGGTCCTGTAAAAAGGTCGGAGAAGAAAGCACTCAGCGGGGGCCTGAAGTAGTCAAGGAAGATGAGGCAGGTGGAGAGTGGAAACAGGAGGTGCAAGTGGAGAGAGTACATGGCACATGGCATGCTCTGGATAGACTTTTGCCAACTTGAATAGACAGATTCTTATTGAGACCAAATCACAATAAATGAATACATAGAAATAGATAAGTATATTAAATAGATGACAGATAAAAAATAAGCAGATGCATGGATGATGAACAAATGGATGGGTAAGCAGAAAGACAGATAGTCATGATCATAGGATTTAGGGTCAGATATACAAGCTTGAATTTGGGCCCTTCTGCTTACTGACTCTTACTGGCCATGTGATGATGTGGGTTTTTTGCTGACAAACAGGGATAATCAGTCTAGCCTGCCACCCCAGGAAATTGTGAGAATCGCCTGAAACAGCAGATGGGAGGGAGTCCTGCATAAAACTGCATGCCATTGTCAGAGGACAGTGGTCATAAGCAAATTTAAAGGACAGCTCCGTCCTGGATGCACATAGGACAAGAGATTCAGAGCTGGTATATAAAGAGTGAGTGATAGAGGAATAAGATGTAGAAGCTAGAATCGATGTTACACAACAACAGGTCCTACTCCATCAAACAATGGTTGAGAAAACTAAGGGCCCAGTGTTTTGGGCTGCTTGAATTCAGTATCCAGCTTACTCACGTTTTTCTCACCATCCGAAATGCATCACTCCTGCCTGGTACGGCGCCTGTGGAAATGATGCTCAACTCTGGCTTCCTTCTTCAGAATAACTTTGGTAAACCAGCTTCCAGGTCCATATCTAGAGCCCACCTATATCAGAACCACTTGGATGCTGCTATGGGCTTCATGTTTGTGTCCCCTCCAAAATTCATGTTGAATCTTAATCCCCAATGCAACAGTACTAAGAGATGGTGCCTTTAGGAGGTGATTAGGCCAGGAGGGCCCCACCCTTATGAATGGGATTAGTGCCCTTTTGCCCTTCCATGCCTTCCATCTCTTTGGTCATGTGAGGACACAGCGTTCATCCCCTCTGGAGGACATGTCACAGCAACAAGTCACCATCTCAGAAGCAGAGACCTTATCAGACACTGAACCTGCTGGTGCTTTGATCTTGGATTTTCAGCCCCCAGAACTGTGAGAAATAAGTTTCTGTTCTTTGTAAATTACTCAGTCTCGGGTATTCTGTCATAGCAGCAGGAATGGGTAAGATAGGTGCCTACTGACAGACACAGATTCTGGGTGTCACCTCTGCCCTCTGAATCAGAGTACTTTGATGTACCCAATTAAGGACAACTGGCTCAGTGCCTTGCACACAGTGATTGTTCAATAAAAATCTGTTTGTTTTACTGCTGTTGTTGCTTGACCACGTCCACTGGTTGGTGTCTGGGAGGGCTAAGACTTGAACCCAGCTCTCCAGCTGACTATTCCAGGGCTCCTGCCAGAGCCTCCTGCCCAGGGGCAAGGAAACAGCTTAAATGACCTCTCCATGGCCCTAGTCCCTAAGATTTCAGGCTCCTCAGCAGCTCCCAGACACAAACCGCTCAAATTGCCAGAGGATTTTGAGCTAAGCCCTCAGGCTTCCACCAGGCTGCTGCGGGGATCCTCACAGAACCCGGGGATAAGGGAGGCCTAACGGAGATAAGTGGTTCTTGTTCCTCCTCCCTTCTGGCTGCTGCCCAGATGGAGGCCACTTAATGCCTACGCTGAAGTCCCAGGTGTGGAGGTGTGGGGCTGTGCTGGTGAAGTAGAGCTGCTAATTATCCACAGAAACCCTACGGTAGTTTAGAGCAGCTGTTCTCGGCCATAGCTGCTCATTGGAATCACCTGTGGAGCTTTAGAAAGTATTGCTATCTGGGCCCACACCCAGAGATTCTGAATTAATTAGGGTAAGATGCAAGCCTGGGCGTCGGATTGTTAAAACTTTCCAGGTGATGCCAATGCAGAGCCAGGGTTAGGCATAGAAGATCCCTTACCCAGGGACTTGCTGTGTCTTCCAGGTGGAGTGCCAAGCATAGGATCCCCGTTTCCCAGATGGAGACAATGAGACTTAGAAACATTGACAGCATGCTCCAGAGCACATACTGTGTTTCTCTAAAAGCCACGGAAACCAACCCTACAGAACCTAAGCAAAAGGCGGATTTAATGCAGGGCTACGGGTAACACAGACAATGAGAGAGAGCATAGGGTTCACAGAGAAGAATGAGGAACAAGTGTGCAATCTGCTCAAGCTATTGCCACCAGAAAGTCACATTGCCTCTCCAGAAGCCCATCCTCCCAAGATCCAGATTGCTGCAAGGGGGGTTGGGCTGGCCAGGCTGGGGCCCCATGCAGGGCTGGGAGCAGAGTGTGGCTGACCCTGCATTTGCTGACCCTGAGAGTGGGCCCCTCCTTAAACTGTGCTCCCAAGGTGCCTTAGGCACCTTATTTGCCCCACCATAGTACTGGACCTGGTCCAACCTTGGAAGGCACCTGAAGTGACAGCCCACTGAGACTGCATTAAATGGCAGCTGGATGCCTCCCCAAAGGACAATGGGGGCTGTTAGCAGAAGGAGGGGAATGGATGCTGGGCAGGTGAAAATACAGGTGCCCATTCCCTGAGGCTTTAGAGCAGAGCAGCTAATAACATGACTCTAGAGTTGGGTGAATCTAGATTTAAATCCAGGGTCTCTTCTTAATAGTTACTTGATTTGGACAAATCAGCTGTTTCTCTGAACCTCAGTGTGTTTATTTGCAAAACAGTGTCAATAGCAGTACTATATGTTGATCTCTGTCTCCTGGCTCTTCATTCTATGCTCCTGCCCTTGCATCGGAGTTCTCAAATTTTCCACTGAGGGCACCTAACTGCAGAGGAGTGTGTGCTTGGACCTGTGAGAACTGGAAGCAGAGCCTGAAACCACTCACACAGCAGCCACAGCATTCCTTTGAAATACACATAGGTCAGCCAGTAAGTCCACCCTTGAGTATATAGATTCAAGGGAAAAGAGTGCTTATGTCCACAAAAAAGATATGCACAGGGATGTTTATAGCAATGTTATTCATAAAATCCAAGAACTGGACACAACCCCAAATGTCCATTAACAGTAGAGTAAGTAAATTGAGCCATACTACAGGATCATGAAAAAATAGCAAACTACTGCTATACATAACAACATGGATGAATCTCAGACAAAATGTTGAGAAAAGGAATCCAGACCCAAAATAGCATATGCTGTATGATTCCATGAATGTGAAGTTCAAGAACAGATGCCGGGTGTGGTGGCTCACGCCTGTAATCCTAGCACTTTGGGAGGCTGAGGCAGGAGGATTGCTTGAGGCTAGGAGTTCAAGACCAGCCTGAGCAAAAGCAAGACCCTGTCTCTACAAAAAATAGAAAAATTAGTTGAGCATGGTGGTGCGAGCCTTTAGTCCCAGCTACTCTGGTGGCTGAGACAGGAGGATCATTTGAGCCCAGGAGTTGGAGGTTGCAGTGAGCTATGATGATGCCGCTGCACTGTAGCCTGGGTGACACAGGGAGAAACTGTCTCAAAAACAAACAAAAAGAACAGACGAAACTGATTTGGATGACAGCAAATAGAATAGTGGTTACCTTGGGAGATGGAGGCATGTATGAGTGGGGAAGGGGCCTGAATGCAAATGTATGCCAAAATTCATTGAACTGTATTATTAAGATTAGTGAGCTTTACTGTATGTCATACCACAATTTTTTAAAAAGCAGGAATACATAATTTTTGCATCCAAATATGGTTGCATTTACTTTAACAATGGTTTCCTCAGCATTTAAGTCAAATGGATCCTCCTGGACTATAGGCCTTGTTTGTCCAGTGAATTGCAGTCCCCAGATGCCACAGTCTTTACCTTTCCATGCAGGCATACTCCCTAGTTTGAGAAGTTTTCCCGTCACTCCAATTTGAACAATCTCCATAAACATGTAAAGCCAAGAGTCACAAACTAATGGTCCGTGGGCCATCATCAACCCTCCTCATGTTCTATTTGACCCACTCTATGTTCTTTTAATTTTTAATTTTTAAAATATTTTACTCATTGCCAACATTTAAAATTTCCACAGAAAAATCTGGGCTTCTCTTGAAATGTTGGATGATCTGTAAAATGGGCATGTTGGCAGCAAAGAGCTGGAGCTCAGATGCTGTTGATTTTCGATGGAACACGAGTGCTCAGATTCCCACCCAGCCGGCCTCACTTGTTCCCTCGCCTGTCTGGCCTCTGGTGGTGGCTGAGTGTGTGACCCCACTAGCTCACCTCTAACTCAAACCTTCACTGCTCCCCCATCCAAATCCTTCCCTGTTCTTTATGTCTCTCCCCCAGAAAGCCTCCCAGGTAGGCCTTCTGACACTATCCTTTGCCTTCCACCTCAGGGGTCAGCAAACTATGGCCCACAGGCCAAATCCAGCCTGCCATCTGTTTGTATACAGAACTGTGAGCTAAAAATGGGTTTTAGAGTTTTCAGTGTTTGAAAAACAAATCAAAACAAATATAATATTTTGTGCTACATGAAAATGATATAAAACTCACATGTCAGTGTCCATAAATAAAGCTTTATTGGCACACAGTCACACATATTTACGTATGAATTTGTTGTCTATGGCTGCTTCCGTGCCACAATGGCAGAGTTGAAGAACTGCAACACAGCCAAGCCTAAAATATTTACCATCTGGCTCTTTACAGAAAAAGTGAGCTGACCTCTGCTGTAGTTCCCTCCACCCCTTATTCCATGGGATTGTTGTTATAGTACCTTTATACACTTTGCTGTTTGGATAATGTAATAATTCACCCTGTCTTTTGCTCTTTAATGAGATGGTATCATAGGCCACCTTGTACCACTCCCCCAGTGCTGTCACCTGTGGTGTGGCAGAGTGTTCAGTGTCTTGGAGGTTGGGGGCAGGAGGCCAGGATAGCAGGAACAGCCTGAAGTCTGGAAACGGATATGGGAAGATTTAGATGAGGGTGTCCAAGCTGAAATGCCAAAGGAGGCAAAGACTTGAATACTTGCTTCCTCTTTTAATTGTCCCCACTTACAAGAACCCCAGAACCCTAAATCACTAGGCTTGGAAGGAACTTCAGAGAGCCCTTCATTCACTCACTCACTTAAGCAACACCCTTAGCTCTCCCTGTGTGTCCAGCACTGTGCCAGGGTGGGCTGGGGATTAAGACGTGGTCTCTACCCACAAGGAACATACAGCTCAATGGGTAAGACAGATGTCTAAAGAGAGAACTATATTTCAGTGTGAAAATCATTATAGGAAGGTCTGAGCACATAGCTGAAAGACATACTAATCCTAATTCTTTAATTTTACAACTGAAGAAGAGAAAATGAAGTTAACAAGAGAGGGTAAGAAATTTGCCCAAGGTCACACTGCAAGTTAGCGTCAGGGCTGGAACTATGACTAGAATCCTTTCCCAACTCCCGTTTCTTTGACCTTTACCCTCCCATTCCTTCCTTCACTCACTCACTCAACAAATGTCATCGAGGCCTACCTGATGCCGAGCACTGCTCTGGCGCTGGCCATGAGATCGTGAGCAAGACAGACATACTTCCGCTACCAGAGCTTCTGCTGGGTGGGGGGATTGGGGGGCAGAAAATAAACATGTCAGCAAATACATCAATCAGGTGATTCTAGAGAGTCATGTGCTCTACAGAAAGGAAAGCAGAGAAAGGGCTGGCATGACTTGGAGACTGCTCTAGTGTGGTGGTCAGGAAGGCCACTCTGAGAAGGTGACCCTGGTGGATAAGGAGCCAGCCGCGCAGGTCAGCAAGGAAACATTCCAGACAGAAGGAAAAGCCTCGTTCTTACTGCCTCCGAGACCTGACCCCTTACTCCACCCTGAACAAAGAGATTTGCAAACTGGAAGAGAGAGGGCTTGACATTATTTATCTTTTTGGGTTTTGTCTTGGTTTGTCCCTGTTTAGCATCCATCTGCTGTACTGAGGGAAGCTCCAGGGAAGAGGCAAGGAGGCGCTGCGTAGATCCTGTTCACACTTCATCCCTGTTGACTGGCGGGGGCTGTTGACTTGAAGGAGAGAGTGGTGGGGAGGAAATTCTGGTGAAGATGTGGAAAGTAAGAGGGTTTATTATCTCTAAGCACAACATTGACAGTAAATGAGACTCTGCAAGATGCCGGTTGGTTACCAAGAAGTAACAAAGCCTCTCCTAACCCTCATAATTGCTCCACTTAATTCATTAAAGGATTATCCCTGAGACAGGGAGGGGAGGGTACACAACCTGGGAGTTCTGGCGACAGCACAGTCTCCTCTGAGGCAGCAGGGAGACCTAAGCACCCCAACTGTGACAAAAACAACCAAGTCGGGAGTCAGGGAACTGGAATTCTAGTCTAGTCTCTGCTCCTGAGGGTCTGTGACCTCAGGCTGTATCTTTCCCTCTTTGTACAGTGAATGAGGGAGAATGGGCTAAGAACAGTAGCTTCAAATGATGCTTCAAAGAGCCCTAGAGTCCCAAAGTGGGGCTTTTAGGGGCTGCCTTGTGAGAAGGGGCAGCCAAAGGTAGGCAGGACAGATAGAACTGGGGCCCCGTATCTTTTCAACCAGAAGGACCCTACTTGAATCTGTTTCACACTCTGAGCTTCCTCATAAGGAGGTGATATGTGTAGTGATAATGAAAATAAACACCAAGCCCTCATGTTGTTGGGTGGATCATATGTGATAATGCATGCAATGAGTTTACGTAATAACCCTCTCTAGTATTTGTATCTCCACTTTACAGATGGGGAAACTGAGGCTCTGAGTAGATAAATACCTTGTCCAAAGTCAGAGCTGGGATGCAAATGCTTGCAGTCTGGCTCTGAATCTTCACTTTTAACCATCCTTTGTAAAAGTACGAGTGTTTTATATCAAACTGACAGTCTCTTGATGGTTCTCCTACTGGCCAACACTGTGGCCTTGAGTACCCTGAGAGTTACTGGAGGAGATGGTGCACAGGACACACTTAGCATAGTACTTGGCTTATGGCAAAGGCTCATAATCATTAGCTATTACTATGATTATGATTATTAGTATTTTAATTTCGTGGAAGACTGATTCCACTCCTAAAATGTGTTGAGAAAGCCTGGAATATATGATCCCTAAAGATCTTCCAGCCCTGGCAGCCTCCTTCTCGAAGGGAGGGATGATGCTGTGAGTGGGCAGCACCCAGCTACCCAGGGGTGACGCTGGCCAGGAAAGAAGCTTCCACTAGTTTTTAGGAAATGAGAAACACAAGGGCAAGCTAGTTAGATGAAAAAAACCACTGTGGGCCGGGCACGGTAGCTCACACCTATAATCCTAGCACTTTGGGAGGCTGAGGCTGGAGAATCACTTGAGGTCAGGAGTTAGAGACCAGCCTGAGCAACATAGCAAGACCCCATCTCTACTTAAAATAGAAATCTTAGCCTGGGGTGGTGGTGAATGCCTGTAGTCCCAGCTGCTCAGGAGGCTGAGGCAGGAGGATCGCTTGAGCCCAGGAATTTGAGGTTGCTGTGAGCTAGGGTGATGCCACTGCGCTTTACCCAGGGTGACAGAGTGAGACTCTTTCTCAAAAAAAAGAAGAAAAAAAACTCACTTTGTTCCATTTAAAGGACCGTCCTTGAATCAGAGATGAAGACTTGTCTAATAACAAAAATGGCTGCCGATTTTTGAGCCCTCTCTAGGCGCCTCACACAGACATTCTTGTTTAATCCTCACACGTCCCCTACAAGATAAGCACCATTTTTAGCTGAGAACACTGAGGCTTAGCACGGTCAACTAATTTACCCAAAGTCCTACAGCTAGAAGGAGGCAGAGCTGGGACTGACCGAAGACCTTGGAACACCAGAGTCCCACATTCTTAACCAATATGCCTTCTGTCACTTCTATCCTAAGGCCCACTTTTATCTTTAACAGCATCACTGAGATATAATTTATATGTCATAAAATTCATCCTTTTAAAGTATACAAGTCAGGCCAGGTGCAGTAGCTCATGCCTGTAATCCCAGTACTTTGGGGGGCTGAGGTGGGAGGATTGCTTGAGGCCAGGAGTTCAAGACCAGCCTGGACACATAGCAAGACCCTGTCTCTACCAAAAAAAAAAAAAGAATAGGCAAGTCAATGGCTTTCACTTTACTTACAAAGTCATGCAACCATCTCCATAATCTAATTTTAGAACATTTTCATCATCCCCCAAAAGAAACTCTTACCCATTATCAGTCACTCCCGAATCCCCATCCCTCACTTCCAGCCCTAGGCATCCACTAATTTATTTTCTGTCTCTATAGATTTGCCTATTATGGACATTTCACATAAATGGGATTATATAATATCTGCTATTTTGTGACTGGCTTCTTTCACTGAGCATAATGTTTTTGAGGTGCATCCATGTTATAGCATATATAAGCGCTTCATTCTTTTTTATGGCTAAATAAAATTCCATTGTATGGGTATACCCTGTTTTGTTTATCCATTCATCAGATGATGGGCATTTGGGCTTTTTAGCTAGTAGGAATAATGGTACTAATAACACTTGTGTATCAGTTGTTTTGCTTTTTTTTTAATGTGTAGACATATGTTTATTTCTCTTGGGTAGATATGTAGGTGCAGAATAGCTGGGTCATATCATAATTCTACCTTTAACTTTCTGAAGGACTGCCAAACTTTTTCCCAAAGCAGCTGCATCATTTTACATTTCCATATCAGCAGTGCATGAGAGTTCCAACTTCTCTATATCCTTACCAACACTTGTTATTATCTGTCTTTTTGATTATAGCCATCCTAGTAGATATGAAATGGTATCTCCCTTTACACTTCCCTAATGACTAAAGACGTTGAGCATCTTTTCATGTGCTTATTAGTCATTGTATATCTTCTTTGGAGAAATATCTATTCAAATCCTTTACCTACTTTTTAAATTGGGTTGTTTATTTTTATGTTGTTGAGTTGTAAGAGTTCTTTATACATTCTGGATACAGTCCCTCATCAAATATACAATTTGCAAATATACAAACCCCATTCTGTGGGTTGTCCTTTCACTTGTTTGATGGTGCTATTTAAAACACAAAAGCTGCTGATTTTGATGATGTCCAATCTGTCCATCTTTTTTTACTGCTTATGTTTTAGGTGTCATAGCTAAGAAATCATTGTCCAAGGTTGCAAAGATTTACCCCTATATTTTCTTCTAAGAGTTTATTACTCTTTAATTTAAATTTATGACCCATTTTGAGCTAATTTTTGTGTACAGTGTGATATAGAAGTCCAAATTCATTCCTTTGCCTTTACATATCCAATTGTCCCAGCACCATTTATTGAGAAGACTATTCTTTCACCAATTGAATTATCTTGGGACTCTTGTCAAATCAGTTAACTATAAATGTAAGGGTTTATTTCTGAACCCTCAATTTTATTCCACTGACCTATATGCCTATCCTTATATCAATATCACCCTGTCTAGATTACTATGGCTTTTGTGGTAAGTTTTGAAATATGGGAGTATGTGTCCTCCAACTTTACTCTTCTTTTTCAAGATTGTTTTGGCTTTCTGAGTCCCTTGCATTTCCATATGAATTTTAAAATTAGTTTGTCAAATTCTGCAAAAAAAAAAAGTCCCACTTTTTAAAGTGCTTCCTCTCTTCTAAAATAAGGTAATAGGAGACAGCAACGAGATTTTTTTTTTAATGACCTTGCTTGGCAAAAAAAAAAAAAAATTGGGGCCTCGCAAGATTGTGTGTGGGAAATCTTGCCCATCTGTGAAATCCAAAAGTGGACTTAGAAAGGCCTGGAGAATGGGCCAGATTTTGAGGTGGGGCAGGGAGATACCCTGCTGAGGAAGAAGAAAATAGAAGGCAGAGATGGTGTCAAGTGGGCCCATGCTGCAATAGACACACTTCAGAGCGTCCAAAGGACTGTGGGGTGGGACAAGCAAGACCCTGTTTGTATGAAAGACCAAGAAACTCCTGGGAAAGAACTCACCCTCAGCAACGGGAGCTGGAGCTCAGCCCCGAGACAGGACAATGAAAGGTCAACCCATAGAATCGGAGAAAATATTTGCAAATTATATATTTGATAAGGGACTGTATCCAGAACATATAAAGAACTCTTACAACTCAGCAACATAAAAACAAACAACCCAATTTAAAAAGTAGGTAAAGGATTTGACAGGGCACGAAAAAGAGTAATTTGGGGTACAGCCCAATGCCAGGTGCTTAGCTGTAGCTAATGTTGACAGAGTACTTATCCTCAACTAAGCACTTTACCTGCAGTATCTCATTTAATGCTCACCGCAATCTCGTGAGCGTACATTGTCATTGCTTATTTAATTGCCTAACACAGCACTGTCCAATGGAAATATCATGTGAGCCACATATGTGATTTTAAATTTCCAAGAGTCACATTAAAAAAAGCAAAACAAACAAACAAACAAAAAAACCAGGTGAAATCCATTTTGGTAATATATTGTTATTTAAATCAATATGTCCACAATGTTATCATTTCAACATGTAATCAATATTTAAATATTTATTAGTAGGATGTTTTTCATTCTTTTTTCTTACTATGGCTTTAAAATCTAGTGTGGTTTTTTTTACACTCATAGCCCAATTTGGCTCAAATGCTAAATTTTCATCGGCAGTATTTGATCTATATTTAGATTTCATAAAATTTACGGTTGAAAAAAGTAGCTTCACATTCCCAAGTTATTTCAAGCATACTTAAAAGTGAACCAAGTAACAATTTTTAAATTTAAATTCAGATTAATTAAAATTAAGTGAAATTTAAAATTTAGTCCCTCAGTCATAGTAGCCGGATTTTAAATGCTCAATGGCTGTGGGTGGTCAGTAGCCAAATGCTCATGTCACACTGTGTCATGAGAGCTATGATGTCAGCTTGTTGACCACTGAATCCCTTACATTGTGTGGGCATATAGTAGGTATTCAATGAACACTTATTTGAGATTGCATATATGGATGAGTTGAGCAAATTGAGCTAATGAACAAATGAATAGTTATTGTCATCCCAATTTGATAGATAGAGAAGCTAAGATTCAGAAAAGTAAAATAACTAGGCCAAATGCCTACAGCTAGTAAGTGGTAAGGAGGGAATTCAAAGCCAGGTCTGACTCATTCCACAATCTACTGGCTGCCAGAAACATATGTGGGTATAGGAGAGGAAGGCTGAAGCTGGGCCATGGAGCCAAGTGTCATCAGGGTGTCCACAGTGCCCTGCCAGCCCCCCACAAGCCCCCTCACCCACCTCCCTCCCTGACCTGCTGTGCAGTTTCCCCCTGGCCAAGCTCCGGGGATGCTCCAGGAGCCCAGAAGATGAAAGGCTGGTAGGGGCAGGTGACACCATGGACACAGTGACAGCCGGACATACCAAGCACAAGGACAAAGCCCCAGGCACAGGAAACAGGCACTGGGAGCACAGACAGAACCCTCGTTTGTCTTGAAATCTGCAAGACTGACCTCATATCTGGTCACAAGTCCTGGGGCCGGCCCAAAACCAGAGCAAGAAGCCAAGGGGGAACTTTAGTTTCAGTCACAGGACTTCAGAGCTGGAAAGAGTTGGAGGGATCACCTCATCCAAAACATTCATTTTGAAGATTAGGAGGCCCAGGAAAGGTGAGGTCCCGCATAAGGTTGCACAGTGGGTCTCTGTAGTAGAAAAGGCCACATCTCAGTTCTTTTATTGCTGATGATACCACTACTTCCTTTCTCTAAAATTATGCAAGGTCAGGATTCTCTCCCAGCCCCCACCAATCCTTCTGCCACCCGAATAATGCTGGACCCCGATATTCTCCGGGGAAATGGCCACATGCTAGAAATTTCAGCTGGTTCCCCTTTGAGCTTTTGCTGATGCTTCTGTCTGCCCTACATGCCTTTCCTCCTTTGCCCTTTGCTATTCTGCCCCCACAGTCTCAGCCTGGCTAAGTAACACCTGTCCTCTAAGGCCAGGCTCAAATGCCACTGTTTCAATGACGCATCCTCCTATTCCACTGAACTTGTACATGTCCTCTTGCCCTCATTCCACGAGGTTCTCTGTGGCAGCTGTTGGACAAGGGAGGAAAAGGGGTGGCTTCAGGGAACCATGGGAGTTGTGATACCCAAGGTTGAGGGGAAGTTGTAGAAATTAAGATAGGAAAGAAGGATTGGGGCCAAATGGGAGAGTGGGCAGGCTGTAAACAGCTGAGCAGTGAGGATGCAGAGGCCCTGCTTTCTCTACCCAAGTGGATGTAAGGAGATCTGCTCCTATAACAGGGACATTTCTCTCTGGCCTCACTGGATCCCATTTTCATGAAGAGATGGAAAACATCATTTTAGACATGACCCCTGGCCTCCCAGAGCTTCAACTCTAGTAGAGGAGAGTCACTTATTCATTAATTAATCCATTCATTCATTTAGCAATGCTAATTGAGAATTTTACCTCGTGCCAGGCACTGTCATAGGCACTGAGGGTAAAAACAGGTTAGTAATAGTCTCTCTCTCTCTCTTTCTCTGTATGTGTTTGCAGAAAGGAACGAATAGACAAGCAGTTATTAATTCTTTTAATGTGCTAAGCACTGTTGCACAGGCTAGGGATACAACTGTGGATAAGGCAAGTAAGTTTCTGCCTCAGGAAGTTCCTATTCCAGTGAAAGAAGACCGATATTAAGTCATGACCCAGTTGACAAGTGCAGTGCATTTTATGACAGGCAAGTATGAAGCACTCTGGGAACATGAAGCAAAGGAACCAATCTTGATCTGGTACCTCCAGCATGAGATGCCACCTCAGCTACCTCTCAAAGTTGTGTTGGAGTTGACCAGACTTTAAAAGATGTGAAATATAAAGTGCAGGGTTCTTTGGGAACACATCAGAAGGGCACTAAACTTTGATGTAGGTGAAAAGAAGACCTCTTGGAGGAAGTGGCATCAATTGATCACCGACCTCAACGTGTAATTATAGATGGGAGTAGGTACAGGGAACAATGAGAACCTGTAACAGAGGATCTGTGCTTTCTTGAGGGAGTGAAGTTTGATGTAAGATCTGAACATAAGTGGCAGCTAACCGGTGAGAAGTAGAAGACAACAAGTCTTCCCAGCAAAGGGACCTGCATGTGCAAAGGCCCTGGGGCGGGAGGGGGTATGGTTCTCTAAGAACTATTTTCCTCTCCAAGCCCTTTGATGAATATTTCCAGCTCCAAACCATCTGTGAAGCCAAAGAGCTGGTGCTGGGAAGATACTCAGTATGTTTGCTATGCTTTGCCTGTGGGGCTCTCTGGGCACCAAGATGCTTCTTCCTCAGACCTAATCCTGAATGGAGAGTGTCTGAAGACATTAAAAATCACTGAATTTAGTACCATCCTCCCCTTTTCTGAAGTGGGGTTGAGACTCAGAGAAAGTGCTTAGTGTCACATGCTAATTACTTACTTACTGGCCACTGTGCTAAACACTTTACCATGTAACACAAAGAAGAGACAATTATTGGTCTCATGTATCAAATGAAAAAAACTGAGGCTTACCAAGGTGATGGTGTCTGAGGTCACACAGCTGGAAATTCCCAGAGTTTCGAAACCCAAGTAGTTGACCCCAGAGCCTACCAATATCGCTATCTGGTGGGACTCTGGCAGAACTTGGCCAGAGCCCAGTTTCTCTCACATGCAGCCTCATGCTTCTACCGTTACAGTAATAATTCAGCCTGGCATACACCTTTTGGGAGAACTCTACATCTCTGCAGCAGTACTGACTGACTTCAGGCGGGTCTACCCCTAACATTTCAGGGCATGAAGCAAGAGTACAAATGGAGGGCCCCCATGGCTCCAGCTCATCTGCCACCTCTTCCGACCCCTTCTCTTCCCACAAGGAAGGTGGTTATAGACAGGTGCTTACACATCTCATCCCACATGACCATCCCCATCCATACCACCCTAATGCCTTCCCAGCAAACAACAACAACTTTGTCCCCTTCGGGGTATACAGCCTGCCTTTGGAGGAAAGACCCCTGGCAGAGGCCTAGGAAGCTAGCTGTGGGCCATTGAGCTGGAAATCAAGATCTTGGGTGCCCAGAATATGATCTGGAAGTGAGGGTCACAGGCTCAGGGTCACCACCCGCCTGGCTCCACAGACTCCTCACCCCATAGGGAGAATGCAGCTGGAGGAGGAGGAGGGCAGGGCCCAGCAGCTTCAATGTGAGGGGAATCCAAATTGCAGATATCCCTGGGGTTTCTGTTGGGTCCCCCTCTCGGCCTTTATACGCTGGCTTTCTAGCGTGGCTGATTGGTACACATTCTTTATGCCCCTGAGCAGACACACAGCCCACACCCACCCCTCCACCTAGGCCTTTACCTGATTACCTGATAGTGACCTTCCCCTCCCACCCCCAAAATCACCCCATCCCCCCCTCAGGCTGTGCCCCAACTTGTGCAAACCACAGGCCTCTGTGCTGTGCTGAGGCAGGATGAGTCAGGGGTAGAACTCAAGGCGTTGAGCCTGGGAGGCTGCTCAAAGCAGGAAAGAAGAAGGTCTGTGGCCCCAGAGAGGGAATGAATCAGGAAGGAGTGGCTCACATCCCAGGTCTGGCCTCTCCTCAGCAAATTGTAGAGGCAGGGGATGTGGGACAGGGACTCAGGCACCCCTGGTTGTGGGTCAGGCGGTGTTTAGGAAGCCTGCATTTCCAGGGTAATGAGTAGATATCATCTCCAGTGTTGCTAAGACTGCAGTTTGCTCACAGGGAGAATGTAGGATGGTTCTATGTGTGTGTGCCTGCACATGTGCATATGTATACATGTGTCCATATATGCCTGTGTCTGTGTGTGATATGCATGTGTGTCTGATGTGGACACATCTATCCCTGTGTCTGTGCATTTGTGCCTGTGTGTGTACAGTATCTGTGTCACCATGTGTGAACGTGCAGTTGCTCTGCCTGTGGGTCTCCCTATATGTCCTGCCTCCGCTGCTCATGGTGTATTTAAGTGCAGCAAGCACAGGGCCCCCAGGCTTGGCCCCTGCCAACCAATTCCACTGCCTACAGTCTTTTATTTTTTTTCCTTTTATTTCAGAATATTATGGGGGTACAACACTTTGGTTATATATATTGCCTATGCACTGCCCAAGTCAGAGCTACAATCATGGACATCCCCCAAACTGTGCGCCCCTCACCCATTTGGTGAGAGTTTTCCCATCCCCTCCACCCCGCTCCTGCCTGCTCTTCCCCTGATGAATATTATTGCCATGTGTGACATAAGTGTTGATCAGTTAGTACCAATTTGATGGTGAGTACCAGCGGTGTTTGTTTTGACACTTCGCTTCGAAGAATGGGCTCTAGCTCCATCCAGGATAATACCAGATGTGTTAATTCACTGTTGTTTTTTATTGCTGAACAATACTCCATGGTATACATATACCACATTTTATTAATCCACTCGTGTATTGATGGGCACCTGGGTTGTTTCCACATCTTTGCAATTGTGAATTGTGCTGCTATAAACATTCGTGTGTAGATGTCTTTATTATAGAATGTCTTTTTTTCCTTTGAGTAAATACACAGTACTGGGATTGCTGGATCAAATGGTAGTTCTACTTTTAGTTCTTTGAGGTATCTCCATATTACTTTCCACAGAGGTTGTACTAATTTGCAGTCCCACCAGCAGTGTACGAGTGTTCCTATCTGTCTGCATCCCTGCCAACATTTGTTGTTTTGGGACTTTTTGATATAAGCCAATCTCACTGGAGTTAACTGATGTCTCATTGTGGTTTTGATTTGCATTTCCCTGATGATTAGAGAAGTTGAGCAATTTTTTATATGTTTGCTGGCCATTATTCTGTCTTCTTTTGAAAAGTTTCTGTTCATGTCCTTTACCCACTTTTTAACGGGGTTGTTTGATTTTTTCTTGTTGATTTTCCTAAGTTCTGTATAGATTCTGGCTATCAGCTCTTTATCAGATGTGTAGCATGAAAATATTTTCTCCACTGCCTACAGTCTTCAGGAGTAATTGTTAGGCCGATGAGGAGAGGCACTACTTCTGATTTTCTCACTATTGTGAGAACGTAGCAGACACTCAACACATATTTAGTGAATGAATATCTCAGAGAGGCCCCGAGTTGAACCATCTCCCTGGGAAACTCTAGAAGTCCCAAGGAGGGGGCTGAGGGTGGGAGAAGAGCTTCACCCAAGTTGATCCACTCCTAGCTCCGGGGCGCAAGTCTGAATTGACCTTTCTAGCCCTAAGGGGCTTTTGCTCCTGTGCCCTGGTCAGAAGTCAAGAAATGAAAGCTCTGAGCTCTGCCATAACCTTGCTGTGTGATCTTGGGTGAGTCTCTTCCCTCTCTGAGCCTCAGTTTCCCTACCCATTAAAAGAGCAGGTTGGACTTAACAGATGTCAAAGGGCACATCCAGTCTCAACATGGTGTGGTTTTTACCTTCAGGTCCTTTATTCAGTGGCCCCAGCCCACCTAGACGTTGGATTAATTTAATTGCCACTCTCGGGCCAGGCGCAGTGCCTCACGCCTGTAATCCTAGCACGCTGGGAGGCCAAGGCGGGAGGATTGCTTGAGCTCAGGAGTTCGAGACCAGCCTGAGAAAGAGTGAGACCCCATCTCTACTAAAAATGGAAAGATTAGCTGGGCATGGTGGTGCGTGCCTGTAGTCCCAGCTACTGGGATCACTTGAACCCAGGAGTTTGAGGTTGCAGTGAGATATGATGATGCCACTGCACCCTACCCAGGGCAATGAGACTCTGTCTCAAAAAAAATTTTTTTAATTTTAAAAAAAGCATTAATTGCCACCCTCAGGTCCTTGTCCCCCTCCTTGTACAACTTCTCCTGGTCCCAGCTCAGGCAGCAAGCAGAGGTCCCAACCGGGTCTTATTCTTTGGGTCTTCACGCTATTGCCATGAGTACCTGTTGGTAACCCCCAGGCGTTATAATTGAGATCACCTTTGCTAAAAACAGGCTGGTTGACATTTATAGGCTTGGGAAGGGAACATCTTGGGGAAACGGTGATGAAAAATGCAGTCCTCTAACACCTTGGCTTTCTGGGCTTCTGAGGAAGGAAGCATTCTGTGAGCTAACTTTTCCAGGGAGCTGGGTTGGGGAGGAGTAAGGGAGAGGTGGTGCTGATTAATGCTGTAAACTTTTCTTTTTTTTTAACCATTTCGGTGGGAACCTATTCTAGCTCTACTATATGCTTCCCTGTCTTCTCAAACAAGAAGCAAAGCATGATTTCATCTTTACTGAATGACTCAGGACCATTATAAAAACATTAATGATTGGATTAAGTTTTAATGCAGAGGTGTCCTCAAGGGCTGTGAAGATGTGTTAGGCTATTTGCCCCTCACTGAAAGGCTAGACTTTTCTTTTTTGTGTCTTATCTTCTCTTATTGACAGTGTCAGCTATCACTTTTTCCAGGGGCTCTTCTCTCTCTCTGCTTTACAACAGTGAATTTGTTAGGTAACTACATGTCTGCATGAGCCATAGAATGGATATATCACCCCTGAGCAAGGTGCTCTCCTAGGACTAAAATATATGGTAGAACCCATTGTGGCTACTCAGCAGCTTTTTTATCTCCAGCAATTATTAGTCATGTGACACTGAGCAAGATCTTTCTTTGGCTCAGTTTTCAGATCCATAAAATGGAACTAATAATAGTATCTGTTTCATAAGGTTATTGCAGCTAAACTAAAGATTATATGCAACTAAAGCACTTAACACACTGGCTGGCAATAGTAGCTACTGAATAAATGTTATTTGTTTTATTCTTAGCTATTATTCTTATCTGAGTTTTGGATCAGTGCCATTGCTAGATAGGTACCTGAGTTCTACACAAGCGAAATGACTCTTTTCCAAAGAATGCTTTGAGCTACAAATAATAGAAAATCCAACTAACAGTGGCTTAAACCAATAAATGTTTGTTTTTATTATACTACAAGAAACACACAGGCAGATAGCTGATGGCATTTGTTCAGTGGCTCAATGATATCAAAACTGGTGCCACTGCAATTTGTTTGGCTTCTGCCTCATGGTCACAATACAGCTGCTGCAGCTCCAGACATCACATTCACTTCCAAGGCAGGAAGAGAGAGACAGGGCAATGCTGTCTATATCTATTCCCGGAAGCCCCTTATGTTTCCTTTCTCAGCTGATTGTCCTTATGTTCCACAGTCTAGAACTGGGTCACATGGTCACCACCAGCTGCAAGGAATCACATAAAACAAGAAACAAGGGTGTCATGATTAGCTTAGACCACCATCACATGTCTCCTGGGACTTAACACACTGTCTCTCCCTGCCCTCGTTCCCCATCCAGAGTTCTGTCAGTGAACAAGGGAAATAAGTATTGGGTCAGCAGCTAACATGGTTTACCCTGTAACTATTATTATTCTTTTTCTTTTTCTTTCTTTTTATTTTTTTCTTGTTGGTCTTAATTAGGAAATTTTGATTGCAAGTGACCGAAACCCAAATCAGACTGGCGTAAGCAAAAACAAATAAATAAATAGATAAAGGAATGGACAGATAGAAAAAGGAACAAAAGAAGAAAAGGAAACAATGAAAGAAATAAATCAACTCATATCCCTGAACAGTTCAGCCATAGTTTGTCTGTACACCTAAGTATGAGGCCAAATGTGCAAACACTGGAAGGAGACTGCCCTTCTCTGCCCTTTGGCTGTTTTCCTTTGCATTTGCTTAATTATCAGGTAGGTTCTTTTCACCTGATGGTCCCTGGGAGCTCTAAGCTCACATTCTCCCAGGCTCTTGTCCAGCAGGAAATAAGAGTGAGTCATGTCTCTCTGTCCTACAAGCAGAAGTCCCAGGATGAACACTGATTGTCTGGGATTGGGTCACAAGCTCCTCCCTGAGCCAATCACTGTGACCATAGGGAATTCAATGCTCTGAATTCAATGTAAAGTCAGATCTCATGCCCAACTTTGGAGCATAGGTTGGGTCAGTTGTCCCCCTACCACTGGTTAAGCTTGAAGGCCAGAGTGGACTAGATCTCTCATGAAAATCAGGGGCAGGACCAGAGGAAGGGGGAATGGATGCAGAGCAGGCACAGAGCTTTGCAGTTTTCAAAGTACGTTATTCCACACAGACACCTAGGAATTAGGAAAAGCAGGGATTCTGGTCCTATTTTGCAGTGGGCAAAACTGTCTCAGAGAGGTGAAATGATGTGCCCAGAGTCATTCAGCTCACATGTGGTTGGAATGAGTCTCTGTGCCTCTGGGCTCCCGGTGTTCGCCTACACTGCAGCCAGAGCTGACTGACAACTGATCAAGGGATTGTCCAGGTGCCATGGAGCCATGGGACAAACTAGCCTGAGGGACCAACAAAAGACCACTAGTTCCGCATTGTCCTTTATAAAGCACCTCTACCTCCACTGTCTTATTAGAACTTCATACCCTATGAGGAAAGCAGGCCCAGAAGTTGGGAAATCCTATATTTGAGTCCATCCCCAACTCGCTGCTGAACCTAAGAAATGTTTCTTTTCTAGACCTCAGTTTCTCCATCTGCAAAAGGACTCAGTTGGACTCAGTGATCTCCAAAAACACTTCTAGCTCCACCTTGGCCATTGTCTCAGGTTCCAAGATTTCTCTACCTTTTGCAGTAGCTTCAGATTTCTTGCCTGGGGGAAGAGCTAGGGCAAGTTGCTACAGTTCTGTTTCCTTCACACAGAGGCATGGCTCCAGCCCAGCGTGGAGGCTTACCTAACCCCAGCAACCAGAGCAAATCCCTGAGAACAAAAGAGGGAGAGGACCTCTTTTTTTCCCTTGCTCAGCGACTTTAACCCCTTCCTTCCCTCCCCAGCAGCAGGAGGGCAGGCAGGGTTTCAGGGCAGGGGTTACACATGGTCTTCCAGGAACTGCTTTGCCACAAAAGCCAACTTCCCATAAGGGAGACTTCCCTGGGAGCAGCCACAGCTGGAGATGACATTTTTCCCTCATAGGCCCAGACTCAAGGCGTCAGAGCTGGAAGGGAGCCAGCAGAGAGCCCCATTCCATCCTTTCGCCAGTCAGGAAGCTGAGGCCTGGAGATGGGAAGGAACTTGCCCAAGATCACACAACTTTAGGCTCACAGGAAGGAGCCCGGACTAGCACAGTGCCGGACACATAGATGAATAAAATGTGTTGCATGGCAGGTCCCGAGGCCTCCCCGTCTAGTGCCCCTTCCTCTGTTTGTACTATATTGCCTTTTGCAATTCTTAAATCAAAGTTTCCACCCTCAAATTAGAAGCAGATTGTTGAGGCCTGTCCATAAATTCCTCACTTGAACCTGTAGTGACTAATTCTCTCAGGAGTGTGGGATCAAACCCACCATGGCTATTAAAAATTTAATATAAAGCCCCAGTGCCCTGGGGCTGTGCTTTCTCATTAGCCCTGGAACAGCAGCATAGTCAGTCAGGCTGGGCCAAGAATGCAAGGGTTGGAGTCCCTTCCCTGAGAAGCTCTTGGGGGTAGCCACCTTCCCCTCTGGGGAATTTCTGAGGGGACCTTCTGAACAAGGAATGTCTTTGTCCTGCACCAGCCCTGATCATAGAGAAAATAGAGAGCCCTTCAGCAGAGAGAAGTCTGGATAAACACTCACCTTTGCAACAAGGTACCCCTGCCCCTAATATTTCCCGCATACGCCTGATATCGCACCCTTAGATTAAAACAGATTCCAGGTGTCCCAAAGGCCTCTGTGTGTGACCACAGGGAAAGAGGCTGGGAGGGAAGGAGATCTGGTCTGTTGACAAATTTTAAGCAATGTGCATATTTTTGATCTAGGAAAGCAGCCAGACTGCATCAAAATTGGGAGCGTGGGCTCCTGCAGCCAGTTGGGGGCAGAGGCCCAGTAAGGGGCTCTGGTGACCTAGGGAGAGCAGCTGGTGATGCAGCTTCTTGCTCACTCACCTACTGGGCTTGGTTACTTGTGGCACTGATAGACTATCAGACAGCGTGTGGCTTGTGAACCCAGGAATGCCCTCTTGGCACAGCTACCCATCCTCCCTGTGAGGTCCCTGAGGGAGACACAAGCTCCAGGGACAATTCAGTGACAAATATGAGTGTCACTCTGTGCCTGGCATTGTGCTAGGCACTGAGTAAAGTGACAAATAAAACCCATGTGGTTTCTACCCTTGAGGACAATGACAGGTGAGCATTACAGAGATTGTCCTATTATCATTTCAAATGTGCCTAAACCCCAAAGTTGAGCTCTTTGGCAAAGCAACACCCCACAGGATCCCTGAGCCGTGTTTACAATTCATCAGACATGTTCTAACCGCATCCCACATACCTCTCCTTCCATCATAAGCACATCCAACCCAGTAGTGAGTGTTCAAGGCTCTACCTCCAAAACATATGCCCCAGATTTGACCACTTCCTCCAGCCTCTTGCCCGACACCTGATCACCACCTTTTCTTCCTTGGATGACTATTCTTCCTGTAGACTGTTCTCCAAGGAGCAGCCTGACTGATTTGCTCTAAGATATAAGTCATTCTCCTAAAACCCTCCACGGACTTCTGCGGCCCTTAGCGGGAAACTCATACTCTCTACCATGACCCCTGGACAGGACCTTCATCGTCTGTCTCCTGCCCACAGGATGTCCTCCCCCACAGCCTGCCCCTAATACACAGGCCTTCCCGCTCCTGGACGATGACATACTCGTTCCTTTCTCTGGGCCTTCACCACTGCTGCTCCTTCTTAGGATGCTGGTCTCCAGCTTCCCATCATTCAGGTCTCAACTCAAAAGTCACCTCCTCAAAGAAGCCTTCCTTGGCCGCCATAACAAAGCCCCCACATCACTCATTCCCCGTCATGTTACCTTACTGTTATCTTCACAAGCACTTACCAATAACAGAAGTGATCCTGTTTGTTGCGTGTATGCTTCTTGCCTGTCAATCTCCCTCTGCTATGCTCCTCAAGGGCAGTGTTTCTGTCTTAGTTCCTCACCACTATCTACCTAGCACCCAGGGCTCAGTGCCCAGTAGGGTCTCCAAAAATCTCTGTGGCCTTACGAAATGGCTAGCACAATGCCCAGACATGAAATGTTAGAAGGGAGCACAGAGCTTGAAGCCATCTACTCATTTGTTAGATGGGCAAATGAAGATCCAAAGAGGAAGTGGGACTAGCCCAAAGCCATGCAATCCCTTCATTCATTCATTTATATAAGCTGATGCATGCAGGATAAGAAAGAGGTAGCCTCATGAAGATTTGAGGGGGAGCAGCTAGCGCAAAGGGCCTGAGGCAGGACGTTTATAGGAAAGCAGACAGGAGGTAAGTGGGACTAGAGCAAAGGGAGGAGGAGAGAGCTGTGAAGTGAGGTGGCCAGGCAGGCAGAAGCCAGGCCATGCGTACACAGCTTGGATTTTATTCCCCCTGAACCAGGGGGTATGAATTACTTTGCCCACTTGTGTAGGATGCTCAGAGAGCATGGGACCTGGGAGACTAGTTGGGCACCCACGAGAAGCCCAGAGTGAAGATCCCATGGTTGAGCAAGTCCCATGGGGTGTGTTTGCCAGGACATCAAAGGTGCTATGGGCAGCAGCAGCTGCCTGTCTGATCTCCATTACTGTGTGAGCATTGCACCTAGAGCCCGCCCGGTTAGTGCAAGTGCAGTACTCGCTGTGCAATTATGGCTGCCACTGCTGGCTAACCACATGCCAAATTGCTGCACAGTTAGTTATTCATGCTACAGGCTTTGGACCAATTAAGTGAGCAAAGAGGGTGGTTAATGAGGAGTAAACAGTCCAAATGCCCATAATTACACTGAGGCTTTGCTCTAATGTGCCTGAGCCAGGAGGTGGAGGTAGGGCAGCAGGGAACATGGGGTCCCCTGTTCTTTGTTCTATATGGTTTGCCCCACTGAAATCTCTTCCACCCAGTTCACTCCATCCCATACCCTGTTACAGCTGTCTGCTAATTTTTTTTTCTTTTTTCTCTTCTCTTTTTGGTGGAGGGAGGTGTGTGTGCCAGGTTCTAAGCACTGGAATTACAAGAGAACAAAGCAAAGTCTCTGCTGTTGTGGAACTGACATTCTAAAGTCAAATAATCGACAGGTAAAACAATAACCATATGATGCATCAGGTGCTAATACATGCTATGAAGAAACTGCTGCAGGGTAAGGGGAATAGAGAGCTACTGGGGGGCAGATACTAATTCATATAGTATCTAGAGAAGGCCTTTTTGATAAGGTGACATTGGAATAGAGACCTCTCTGAAGGAAGTCATCGAGCCAGACATGCAGATACCTGGGGAAGGGCATTCCATGCAAAGGGAGTGGCAGTTACTAAGGCCCTGAGACAGACACTTGCAGGAATAGGCCAGTGTGGCTGGAGCAGAGTGAGAGGTATTTTAGGACTATTTGGGGTTATATAGCTACAGGGAAGGATGGAGGCGTGTTTGAGTAGGAAGAACAGCATGTTGGAAAGCCTCAGGAGAGAGACAAGTGCTTTATGTTTTTTAAAGTATTTTACCTTATTTGATCCTCAGAACAATGCTATAAGGGTAAGAAGGATAGATTTCTTTTTCTATTTGACTACTGAAGACCTGAAGCTCTAGAATGTCTAACAGTTCAGCCGGGATTGCACAGGAATATTCTGATTCAAGAGCAGAAATCTGTGGTCTGCACTAACCTTTCAGGTCGGATCAGAGGCTCATTTCTTTTGACACTGTGCCATTGTGAGCTTCCAAAACAAGCTCAGCTCTCAGGCAAGCCTCTGAATGGGTTACAAAGTTCAAAACAGAGCCAAGTAGAGCCGGGCTGCCAAGCATGATATAGAAGTATCTATGGTGAGTTGGTGTAGAGAATTAGCACACACCCCAACGACTGTAGTAATTCTATCAGTACGACAGAAAAACATAGCTCTCTCGTCTTTTGGAGAAACCTTTATAGAAACAATGAAAGTTAGAATCCTGTTCATGTCAGATTGTAATTTAATATTTCTGGAATGAAATCCTTCCAAAATATATGCCTTTCAGAATTCCTCCAAGAAGTTTCCCACAGAGTTCCAGATAAAGAGAACAATCTAAAAGTCAATACAATAGATTGAATCAAAAATACCATCCAGAAGACCAGATTCCCCTGCAAGAGACACTTATAGCAGATTTTGCAAAAGTTTTCACAAAATTTTCTCTAGATCTGCCACGATGTGGCCTTGGACTCCACACTGTCAATGTCTACTGAATTCTGGATGTCATTGTTATTGTCATTTTCATTATTCTATTTCTAGTTGTCATGTCATCAAATGAAAGTGACTAGATAGGTTGTCACCAGATTTGGAGGGAATGTTTGCAAACATTTTGTATAAAGTATAGGCTGTGTAGGAAACAAAATATATTTTTCAGGGATTGAGTGGGGGGTATCTCAAATTGTGAAAGAGTCATTAGACGGTGGAGGGGGGTTGCTGATCAAGAGAGACATACCATAGCTCTCAAGAAGCTTTAGAAAGAGAAAGACAAAGAGAAGGGATTTAAAATTTAAGTCCCATATTGCAAGTCACAAGGACAGACACCCAAATCATGGGCATTGGTTTGCGAGGGAGCTGGTTCTGGCAAGGGCCACTCCATGTAGCACAATCCAGGGACCTATGACTTAATAATGTTAATGATACTGGCAAGCAAACCTGGGACCACACCTCAAATGGGCCTCTCTGGGGAGCATTTCCATTTAGGCTTGTGCAGCCATTCTCAAGCCTTTGGGTCTCAGGGCCCCTTTACACTCTTGTTTTATTAGAAATTAAAACTGAGAAGAGCATTTTAATTATTTACGTAGTGATTGATTTGAAAAATAACAATAAACCCATCACACCTTCCCATAAAATCTTCTTATGAAAAACATTTTCCAAGTTAGAAAATAATGAGAAAAGTGGCATTGGTTCACATTTTTGCAAATCTCTTCAACAGACACCTGGATTCTCCTAGCTGCTTGCTGTGATATCATAAGCATGTAGCCTCTGGAAAACTCCATTGAGCCCTGGTGAAAGAATGAGAGCAAAAAGGCAAACACGCTCTTAGTATTATCATGAAAATTATTTGGACCTCGTAGGCCATGCACAAGGGTTATGAGAGCCCCCGGGGTGGCCTGGACCACTCCATGAGAACCCTTGGTATAGTGGTTGAAGCCAAGCTGTTGGGAACTTTGGGCATGTCATAAACCTCTTCGTGCCTCTTTCTTGCCTATATGATATAGTAAGAATTGTCCTCATAAAGCTTTTGTGGCAATAAAATGACTTAATATGAGTAAAGTACCTGAAACATAGTAACAGCTCAATAAATACTAGCTGTTATTAAGAGCCTCTCAAGAGCCGAGCCCAGGGGCTCGTTGTTCCCCCAGTACAGAGCACGGTGAAGGCACAAGGCATCTTTCACAATAAATGAAGGCACACGTGAACAATTCTTTCCTGTGAGAAGACTCTCCAGCCTTTCCTGGGACAAGAAAAAGTCAGTTTTCTTGCCCCTACTAAATAAGCTAAACAGATCTGAGAGGCCAAGTGACTCATCAAAGTCACTTAGCAGGTCCCACTTGTAGCTGCTGCCGTAGCTGAGAGTGGCCTTCCTCCACCCCCATCCCCACGCCCTACCCTCTATGTCTGAAGTCACCCGAGCACACTTCAAATGGAGATCCCACAGTATCAATTGTGTCCTGATGTGAAAGGTACCCCACGTGCAGCCTCATGGCCAAACCAGGTCTACAGAAGACCTCAGCCTAGGGTATCTGTGCTCTCTCCTCCCTCTGTTGTGCCATCTAGAAAGCACTTCTGGATTATAATTACACATTAACTTGTTTGATTATTCGCTGCCTCCCCACCTCAGCCCAGGGGCTGTCTCAGTCTTTTTTGCTTCCATGGCTGCCGTGCCAGGGAGGTGGTAGGGGCTTCAATCAATAAGGGTAGAAATAAAATCATGTCTTTTCACTGACAAAAAGAAAACAAAACAAAAAACAGAACACCGTGGACATTTTTTTCTAGATAATTAGATGTTTGGGATAGGAGGAGAGAATGATAAAATGTTAAAACAGAAAATCAAGCAAAGGCATAGGGTCTGAAGAGTTAGGGTGTTTGTCTACCCAGAGTGCTGGTTCAGCTTAGCTTACAAAATAATGACAATGGTGATAATCGCCAGAATGACTCGCAGTTATCGAGAGCTTACCGTGTGCCTGGCACGGTGCTAAGCACTCTGCATGTATCAGCTCATTAAATGCTCATTACCTGCCAAGCAGCAGATAATGGCGTTACTTCCATCTTACACATGGGGAAACTGAGTGCTTGAGTGACTCCTGAGGTCCCACAGCCAGCGAGTGGCACAGCCGCAGCATGGTGGTGTGTCGATCTTGGAAGGCCTGGGGAGTGGAATGTAAACTGGAGAAGGGAGAATGAGCCTGGGACAGACGGTGGCAGGTGGGGGCGCCCAGCAGTAGAGGAGGCCTGAGTGCAAGTGCTAGAAGTCAGCATCTCCGGGATTGGGCGCAGATGAGCAAAGGAAAATGCTGCTGACTTCTTAATTCTGGGACCTGGCACTGATTTGGGGAAGCAGGCACAGAGTTGGAGCACACTACATTTTACAAAAGGAAGTACTGAGGCTCAGAGAGAGGAAGGGGCTTGCCCAAGGTCACACAGCAAGTCAGAACCCAGCCCAGTCCTGCTCAGTCCAGAGATTCTGGCACTCCAACAAGTGCCTCTCTCCTGACTAACAGACTCACACACTTCCGCCACGGGCTGGCTCCCTGCAGAAAGGGTGGCGTGGGAAGGAAGCAAAGAGGCACCCTTCACTCTGGGCTTCCCCTCCCAAGGCAGGAAAGAGAGAGCCGAAGGGGCATGACCAAGCCTGCAGCAGCTACCTGGGGGCTCTCCACCCGGAACCCCCCTCTCCAGAACAAAGTGAGGTTAATGAGAAGAAATTACAGGGGCTCTGAGAATGGAAGGGGCCCTTTGATGGCCACAGGGGTGAAAGCTGGGATGAGACTGGGCACTCCCTGCTCTCTGTCCTCTTGTGCAACCCCCTCTGCCAGGGAACAAGCTGGCACAGGATGGCACTCACAGAAGCATCCATTACTGTGGTCAACACCGGGGCTCCAGGTTGGGCTTCTACCCTGAATTTCTCCACTCCCAGTTGCCATAAAAATAAGCAGAGTTCCCAGCCATTCCAAATCTTAGGGAGATTTGGGAGAGGAGCTCCAGCACACCCAAAACCTCTGGAGAGCAGAACAGGGCTCTGAGCATTGCTGTTCATCACTCCTGCTTCTGGTCCACTTGTCTTTCTGTGGGGAGGGGGCAGATATAGTAATACTTACAGAGATATATTAGTAAGTTCTTAGTCTGATGCCAGCACGATGCTAAGGGGCAACACACCTTAATCCCCACAATAAGCCTACGAGATGGGAATGACCAGACCCCTTTTAGTGGCTTAGGGCAGTGGTCATCAAAGTGCAGTCTCAAACCAGCAGCATCAGCATCACCTGGAAATTGGTTGGACATGCAAATTCCCAGATGCTACTGCCTTAGAGAGCGTAAGAAATGTGCCCAAGGCTGCAGAGCAACAGGCAGCAGCCCAGGACTGCCCTGGGACCCACACTCCTGCCCACCAGTCCCAGCCCTTCCATGGGGGTCTCGTGAGTGACCATGGGCTGAGAGAGGCTGAAGGGAATTCAAAAGGACAGCACATTCACTGCTGCACTCTTTGTAATTACAAAAGATCGGAAACAGTTTAAAGGTCCAGGAGCCCAGGGCTGGTTAAATAAACTGTGGGGCGTACACGTAACGTAACAGCTTTTTATAGAAAAAGAGTGGGAAAACTTTTTATAATACATACGCCATGGAATGGTATCTACAGTAGAGTATTAAGTAGTAAAAAGCAAAGCTCAGAAAACTAAATATAGGAAACCACGTATGTGTAAAAAAGGAGAAAATGCAAAGAAATCTGCTCATACACACACACACACACACTCCTTGAAAGAGAGTTGAAAGTCCTGGCAGCACAGAGACTTCCTGGAAGTGACTGGGGGAAGGGATAGGCGGGGGCTTCTTATCTGGGCTTTGGTGACTTTTGTATCAATTCCGTACTCAAATGATAAATAGAGTACAATTAAAACTTAAAAGAAGAAGAAAGAGGAGGGGGGGAGGACCAGGAGGAAGCCTGAGAGCTTACAAAATGCAGGGCACTGGGCTAAACTCTTCGCCTGCATTATCTCCTTTAATCTCCTCAACAACCCTTTGAAGTTGTTGCTATTATTATGCTCATTTTGCAGACATGAAAACAGAGCCACAGAAAGGTTAAGTGACTTTCTCTGAGCCACAGAGCTAGTTAATAGCACAGCTGGGATTTGAACCAAAATACATGTGACTCTAGAGCCCAAGCTCTAAATCACTATATTATTTTATGTATATGAGTTTATTTAATCCTCCCAACTCCCTTTGGAAGAAGTGATGGTTTTTCCCTTTTATAAATAAGGAAATAGAGGCCCAAAGAGGTTATGTTACTTGCCCAAGGTCACACAGCCAAAGCATGGCCAACCAGGAAGAGAATCCCTAGAGAGGATGTACAATTGTCGTCTTCTGTAGCTCCAAGTTCCCACTAAAGGAGAATCCTTCTCAATAAGCTAGAGGTGAAAGGCTATGCTTCCTATGTTTACAAAGGCCAGGACAGTGTCCATCACGTTGGCTGTTTCTGCAGTTCCTGGCACAGTATCTGGTGCATGCTAAGCACCTGAAAAATTTGGAAGGAAGAGAGGGAGTGGGGATCACCTCTGGAGGAGGCTTTGTACACCAGCTGGGCCAGACGGACCAAGCCTGGAGATGGGGAGGGACTTGCTTAAACTGGCCCAGTAAGGAGTTCTGAGGGGAATGGATATAGGGGCAGATAATGTTTTTTAATGGCCTACACAGCTTGGGAATCGTCATGATTTTCTTCTGTTCCCCTAACAGGGATGGAAGGGGACAGGAATTGGCCATTTTGATTGGAGTGAGAGGAAACATTCATCCCAAAGTTAAGTTCAGCGGGGAGAAGGGTCTTTCAGCAGCTGTTGGGGTAACAGGGGGTGGCTGTAAGCGAGAAGTCAGGAAGGAGGCAGCTGAGAAAGGCCAGGGGATTAGAACTCAGGGGAGCTGGGTTCCTGTCTCAGCTCTGCTTCTTACTAGCTGGGTGGTGGTAGTCACGTCACCTGTCTGACACTCAGTGTCTACATACATAAACAGCAGGGTTATTGTGGGACTCAAATGAGAATGCCTAAGAAAACATACATAAAGTAAAATGTTAATATGCTGAGTTGTTATAAGGACACACAACAGTCCTGGTAAAAAGCAGTGCATGCTGGACAACTTGCCTGTCACCAACAGCTATTCTCTTAATTCTAAATGTAGTGTGGAGCTGAATCCATGCAGGCCTCCCTCATTTATTAAAGGGGAATTAACTGTCTTGGCTCCTTGTGAGGCTTCTGTTGACCTCCCTTCCCCCAGGGCAGCACTTACTACATTCCTTGTTAGGTGTCTGACTCCCTCAGTAACAGCTAATTGAGGACAGTGACCAGGCAGCATTCACTATTTAATCCTTAAGCCTGGAACACAGTGGGAGGGATGGAGGGAGGGAAGGAGAGACGGATGCACACACACATGCATGCATGGAAGGATAGATGCATGGATGGATGGACAGTTGAATATTTTCAGAACCCTGAGGAAATGTATTAATAATTCTGATTCTGAGAAGTTAACACTTTTTAGAGGAGATAACATTTGGACGTAGACTTAAAGAGCAGGCAAAATTTCAGCAGGGTAAGATCAAGAGGTTAGAGAGGAGGAAGGTGTTTGGGGAGGTGAGAACAACGTGAGCTAAGGCACAGGGCAGGAAAGCTCTAGGTACCAGGCAGTTATTGTCAGTGGTCTGGGATTGACGGAGCACAAAGAGGGCTGTGGCCCGGGATACCATTGGAAAGGCAGGTTTGAGCCAGGCTGTGGCAGGCCTTGCAAGTTGAACGAAATTGTCTGGACTCCTCCATCCTGTAGGCAATGGGGCGCCAGGGAGGTTTTGTAAGAGAGGAGTGACCTGCTCTGCCCTGTGCTGGCTGGCGGCATGTGAAAGGGCAGGCACTGGGCCAAGGCCTGGCTCTGGGAGGAGACCTCACCACTTGCTGCTCTGCTGGGCCTTCCTGAAGAGCTGCTCAGGACGAGAGTGAGCTGTAGGAGGCTGTGGATCCTCCAGCAGGGAAGGCTGCCCTCCAAGAAATGGCTGGATTGGGCACCAAACTTCCAGGCCTGCCTGCCGGGCATAAGCCTATCCAGCAAGACTTACTTTCTGCATTCCCCAAAGCACCCTCAACAGGGCTGCCCTAATAGCCAGGAAATGCCTTGGCTCTGTGTTCAAGTGCTGACTCTTCCGGCGGTCATGGGACTTGGCCTAGTCCCCACTGCTCTCTCAGAGGCCCTGCATTGCAACAACTTCAGAAAGTCCCATTCACACGGGATACGATAAAATAACGCACCCAGAGTTGTGCAACCCAGCAGCCCTGTCTCTGATCTTAGTATACCTGGCTGTGCAAAAAGGAGAACAAAGGTTGGTGTGGATCGCCTCTGAGAGCCATTCCAGGTCTCGCTTTACAGCAGTCTGAGCACAGGGCTTTGGGAGGAGGCAGGGAGTCCAGTGCCAGAGACGGTGGTAGAGAAGGCCTAGGGGCTCTAGGATGGTCAGACCCCAAAGCAGCAGTGACTCCTTCCTCCCAGAGTCAGGCCTGGATTTGCATCCCTGATCCATCCCTACTCCTCTTCCCAACCGTGTACGGTCTCACCTCTCTAGCCAGGTTTGCCACATGAATAAACCAGGGAAAAGAAGATACATCCCACAGGGTCGCTGTGAGCATTACAGAAGGTTATGCAGGTCAAGCACTTAGCAGAGCCTACTCCAAAAGAACAGCTCAATATACTGTAGATTCATCATTATTTTTTTTTCATTTTATAAAACAACTTAAATATATCTGCCCTTGGGCATTCTCACCTTGACCTACCTCAAGGTCACAGTAAGGCCCATCCAGGGATGGCCCCAGAGGGGAACTCAGCAGTCCACTTGAGAAAAGCTCAAAAGGGGTTCCAGGGTGTGAGAAAAAGACAAGCAGGACATCTCCCTCCCCACAAACAGAATGACCCCAACCTTCTGATGAACTCATTCCACTAGAGGTGGACATGGCTACCCGAGGAATGGCCAAAGCTTAAGTTAAAGGAATGAATCTGTAATCATGAAATTTTAGGCAGGACAATGCACATATGAGTTATCTTCCTGGCCTCCAAAGTAAGGCTTTGTGGGTGGCATATATGGCACCTGTCCTTGGGCTAGCCTCAGCCCAACTTTCCATGGAAGGATGAGAAGTAGCAAGCAGGGAAGGCTCAGGGCCTGGCTGCTTTGCTGTCAGCTGGAAGCCACTAGCATCCCGCTGAGGAATGGCATCAAGCTCCGCCCCATCCTGCCTTGCCCAGGCTGCTGGGATGGAAGGACAGGCCAGGTGTGGGCCCCAGAGGCAGAGAGGGGAGCTCCATCTGGACTCTGGAGAGTCCTAGAGTATAAAAACCAGCAAGCAAAATGTGTTAGATATGGCTCCTCAGACTTTTATATATTTTCAAATTTTATGTGTTTCTTAATTAGAAAAAATAATATTATATATTAAAAACCAATATCAGAGGCTGGGCATGGTGGCTCACACCTGTAATCCCAGCACTTTGGGAGACTGAGGAGGAAGGATCTCTTGCAGCCAGGAGTTTGAGACCAGCCTGGGCTACATAGCAAGACCTGTCTCTACAAAATAAAAAATAAAAAATTTAGCTGGATGTGGTAGCAGCTACTTGGAAGGCTGAGGCTGGAGGATTGCTTGAGCCCAGGCTGCAGTGAGTTATGATCATGCCACTGCACTCCAGCCTGGGTGACAGAGCAAGACCCTGTCTCTTAAAAAAAAAAAAGTACAGAAAACTCCCATAAATCTTTGACCTAGACTCACCATTTGTTTATATCTTGCCTCATTTTCTTTACCATTCTCTTCTCTTCATATATATACACAAACACATATGCATGTTTTTATCTGAACCATTTGAGAATAAGTCAAAACAGCACCCCTCAGTGCTTCAGGGTGTATTTCCTAAAGAAAGAACATTTCCTTACACAATCACAGGCCAATGATCAAAATCAGGAAATTTAACTTGGGTACAATACTATTATTTAATCCATGGTCCATATTCAAATTTCTTCATCATCCCAATAATTGACTATCTGCCCACCCCCACCCCAGAACTGGCGATTATTTTTACTCATCACTTTCGTGCCCAGGCAGTGCTCCCTCCCTCCCAACAGGCAAATGTGAATAGGGCCTCTAATCCTTTTCCCCACCTCCCTCCCTGAGTGCCCCTTTCCACAGAGGTACTGCTTCGAGGAGTACCTTAATGGAGCCCTCCTCATCTCTGACCTGGGAGCACAGGAGGACAACTAAGCCTGTGCCTCCAGCATGTCCGGGTGGATACGTGGGTGGGTGGCCCCACAGGGCACACTCACCAGCCCTCAGTAATTCCCACTGGCCTGTCCTGGCGTCTAGGGGCTAGAGGGGCACAGGATACTGACTGTGTTGAGGAGCTTAAGTTCTATTTGGTTCTAGAGACAAAACCCACTTCCGTGAAAAATCCACACACCCCAAAATGTGTTTCAGTTGGGAGGGATCCGTGACTGGGAAAGGTTGAGAAGAAACTTTCTGGGGCACTAGAAAGGTTCTCTGAGTGGTGGTTACATGGATATATACATATGTAAAGATTCATCCAGCTGTACTTGAAAGATGTCTACTCTTCACTGTATGTATATCTCAATAAGCAATTGAAGCTACAGAAATCATGTGGGGGGTGGTGGTGTCAGGAATCCGCTATGTTGAGCATGGTGTGTGGAGAAAGGCTATGAGCTCCAAAGGACAGGGCTGCTGCAGTTTTGGCCATCGCCTGCAGTAGTTCATGCCTACTACTTTGTAGACACCGAATAAATACTGTTGAATAAACAGATGAATTAATTTGATGCTGTGACTATATTTCTTAACATGCAAAGGTGCCCACGATACTTTGCTAAGTGAAATAACAAGCTCTAGAAGAGTGTGCAAGAATGATCTCATTTTTATAAATATTTATGTTCGTATGTTTTTATATGTAGTCTGGAAGAACATACCAACATCCTAATACAGGTTATTTTGGGAGAAAAGATAAGGATTTTTTTATTCTTTCTTTTCTGCTTTGTTTGTACTAACAACATTTTCTTTTTCATAGCAAATATAAACTGTTTGGGTGAAAAGGGATCGGGAGCACAGCAGTGCTGATTTGTGAAGTTATAAAGAGGGGTTATAGTATGTCGTATGTCCCAGACTTATCTGACCAGAGACCCTTTGGGGAAATGCTGCTATAAAGAGAAAAGCACAGAAGCAGCCTAGGTCCCCGATAATTGCATGAAGCCATCACATGAACCCGTAACTGCTTATATCCAAACTTCTCTTACAAACAAGGAAAGTAAACATTCTATGTGTCAGCTACAGTTACTGGGCTTTTCTGCTAGTCCACAGACTAAATTCTAGCTGGCACCAGAGCTTCGCACAGTGCCGGGCACTGTGTCAAAGTGGTCAAAGACTGCTAACTGCTGTTGTTTGCAGCTTTCCAGTGGGGTGCCAGGACCTTACCCCCAGGGACACCGCTTTCCCAAGCTTTCCCCCTGAGGTGGGATTCCTGAGCACAAGCCAACTCTTCTGCTCTCTCAGCTCCAGCTGAACAAGTCAGGGACAGAGTCAAGCTCTGGTAGCTTCAAGCATGGAAGAAATCCCAGGCCAGGCATGTCAGAACCCAAATGCATGTGGACTTGATAGAGCCTGGAGAGTTGCTGAAACCACAGCCACTCCATTCACATGGGGAAGGCCCTACTGAGGTCTTCCCCAATGAAAACCATTGGGTCTCAGAGTGTGAAGGGAATTTCAAAGACAACCAGCCTGATCTCCAACTTAATGTACATTCCTCTGCACATGGCCCTCCAGTTTCCACCTGAGCACCTGCAGGGTGGATGTTCACTTCTTCCCCAGGCAGGCTGCTCCTTCTTCACATAGCTCTAGAGAAAGCTCTTCCTTAGGTTGAACTGTGGCTTCCACCCTTTGACCCTGGCTCTGCCCTCTAGGACCACACAAAGGAAGTCAAGTCACCCCCTCAAAGTCTTTCATAGTGGAAGATGTTTCCTCTTAGTTAAGGTAATCATAATAATGGCTACCATTAATGTGGTATTTACTGTCAGCTAGACACTATGCTGAACACTTTGCATGGCTGATCTCATTTAATCCTCACAAGGGTCCCATGACGTGGGGGATACTATTGTCCCCATTTTACAGATGAGGAGTCCAAGTCTTAGGAGAGACAAAGAACCTTACTCAAGATTGCTCAGCTGTAAGCAGCAGAGCTGAGAAACAGACGCCAGACTTTTCACGTCCTAAAACTCCTGAGCTTCACTACTGAACTCTGCTACCTCCTGTGCACACGCACACACACATAAGCACACCCCACCATGTCTTCTCCTGCAATATTCACACTGGCAACTCTCAGTGTAGTGACAAAAATTCCCATGTGTTTCTGAAGGACCAAGATTCAGACAATTCTGCCAACCCATCCCCTGGTTTGCCTACGTCTCCCCTGCCACTAGCACCTCCTAATCTAGCCCTTGGTTTCAGCTCCTTACGTTGCTCTCGGAATATTCCTGCTGCAGGGCATATGGGCTATTTTCGTCTGTCCAGCAGGCCTTCTTCTCATTTCAAGTGATTCTCAGGGGCCCATCAATCACAATGTGCCCACCCAAACTGCCACCACAGGCATGTCACCTGGGCTTGGCCGGCTTTCTTCCTCCCCTGTTTCAGCACCAGTGATCTGTGCAAGAGATAATCCCTTGAACCGATTGTGGCCAAAGAGAATCTTTCTCTGGGAGTCCTGTGGGGACTTCGGGAGACAGAAACTTCCTCTACCCCTGTGGACTACTGGATTAGTAAATGAGAAGATATAAACCTGTAGAGGTAAGGCCATTGTATTAGTTTCCTATTGCTGCAGTAGTAAATTACCACAAATTTAGTGGATTAAAACAACATAAATTTATTATCTTATAGTTCTGAAGTCAGAAGTCCTAAAATCAAGGTGTTGGCAGGGAGGGCCATGTTCCTTCTGGAAGCTGTAGAGTAGAATCTATTTCCTTGATTTCTCCAGCTTCTAGGGTGCCCACTTTCCTTGGCTCATGGCTCCTTCCTCCATCGTCAAAGTCAGCAGGGCAGCATCTTCAACACTCTGTCTCTCACCTCTGCTTCTATCATCACATCTCCTTCCTCCACCCTGACCCTCCCGCCCACCTCTCACAAGGACCCTTGTGATTGCATTTGGCCCACCTGAATAATCATGATAATCTCGGCATCTAAGATCCTTAAATTAATAGCATATGTAGAATCACTTTTGCCTCATAAGGTACCATATTCACAGGTTGGAGACTAGGACATGGACATCTTTAGGGGGCATTATTCAGCCTACCACACCCACCCATGTGGAGGAAGCTCATCAGAGCAGGTAAGAGAGGCCAACATGCAGAGAGAGCAGAGCTGAGAGATGGAGAGAGGAGGACCCTTGATTCAGCCATGCCTAAAACTGCAAATTGTTGATTACATGAGCTAAGGAATTCCCTTTTGGCTTCAGCTAAATTTTTTTAAGTTCCATCAATTTCTTTTAATCCTCTTTGGGTTTTTTTTCCCTCCTGGTCTTCTGTTATCCTCTGTGCAGGTCACTTCTTCAACCCCTTCATTATCCCGGTTTGTGGTTTGCTTAGGTCTTGCTTCTGCATATGAATCCTTCCATAAATTGTACCAAAAGCATCATGGGAGATATTTTTCTTCTTCTTTGGCTTAAGAGCTTTTGGAATTTTCATAGATAATTTATAAAGGTCATCTGATGCCAGGTATATCCTCCTCAGAACCAGATCCAATGAGGGCCCATCTCTTCCAATTCAATCCAAGGTGTCCTGAGACCAGATTTCTCCAACAGCAATTCATCACTTCGAAAATAAATCTTCTCATTCAGTGCAGTGAAGTCCAGAACATACTTTCATCCAGACAGGAGAGTATTTGATACTGTGGGGCCTCTGAAGAAATCAGTAAGAAGACTTTTTAGTCTCTTAAAATCTTCTTGTTACATCAAAATCATCACCAGCAAATATTAACATGGGTTTTGTTCCCTCAGGACATTTACTGTTCTTAATGTGTTTCAAAGACACAAACTTTTCAATACCTAATTCAGTCATATCCAGCACATGCTAGTCATACATACAACTAGAGTATTAGTTTCGCCACTTCTTATTATGGTCCAAACATGAGGAAAGAGCAGCCTGGGCTGGGCACGGTGGCTCATGCCTGTAATCCCAGCACTTTGGGAGGCTGAGGCAGGAGAATCACTTGAGGCCAGGAGTTAGAAACCAGCCTGGGCAACATAGTAAGACTCCATCTCTACAAAAAAATTTTTTTTAAATTAGCCAGGTGTGGTGGCATGCACCTGTAGTCCCAGATACTCGGGAGGCTGAGGCAGGAGGATCGCTTGAGCCCAGGAGTTGGAGGCTGCAGTGAGCTATGATGATGCCACTGCACTCCAGCCCAGGCAACAGAGTAAGACCCCATCTCTAAAAAAACAAACAAACAAGTAAACAAACAAACAAAAAATCCTGACTTCTTTAAAAAGAATTCCAGTGAAGTCTGATCCTCAAATGATCTTGTAATTTTTTCTTTTTATACAGAACGCTATATGGTTTTTTCAGTGCATGTTCCTCTCTAAGTACTTGTGTCACTGTTTCATCTGCATTTCCTCCTCTAATCAGCACGGCATTTTTAATACTGCCACTGATTTTTGGTTCTCTTTTCTCAAGAATCTCTCGGCTCTTCATTTTGGGCTTCACAACTCTATCCAAAGTGTCCATTGTTAATGCAACCCACAACCCAAACCAGGTGAATGAACTTGCCACTTAAACTAGTTTGATCTTAGTTTCTGTTGCTTCCAACCCAGTTAATTCTCACTACCACACATACCTACGGGCTAGGATTTTCCCAGCCAGACTTGGCTTTTCAAGGGCGGGTTCTCTGAGTTATTGTCACGATGACCAGGTTTCAAAAACCCAAAATTTGCAAGGTCACAAGGAAGGTGAAAAGAAAAACAAAAACCCAAAATTGACACCTACAGCACAGCAAACACACATCTATGTTTGGGGAGCAATAGGTCTGAACAGAAAAATTGGGATTATCTTGGAACTCAAGTGGTCTAGGGAAGGATGGTACAAAAGCACTGCACTGGGGGTGAGGAGACTTGAGTTTCATCTGAGCTCTGCTGGGAAAGATCCCAGGGAATTCCATAGCTGCCTTGGTCGCCCCCATCTTCATCCACACAAAGGGTTACTTGGTTGAACACTAAGGTTGTGCCCTGCTCTAACTTCCCATGTCTTCTAGTACACAACCCTGTTTATAGGGTTGTGAATACCCTTGTAGCTCTGTGTTTCTATCACACATAAAGGCACCACACCAAATGTTAATGAGAAGGCTAGGTTTCTGTGGTACATAACCAGGGGCAATCAGCCTACCCCTTTCCCATTTTCTTTTTATGCAGGTTTTGGCGGCAAAACAGTGACTTTGAAAGAAAGCCAAGAAGGAGGGAGAGAAAAGAAGCAGCTCTCTCCTCCAGCTGTTAAAAAAAATCACACACACACTCCCACACACATGCACACGTAAAGCCTATCCACTATGTAGCCACTTGTACCCCTGACTAATTCACAGTCCAGGCAAGAGAATACTCTACATTTACTTAGCATGTTTCTCTATTTTTAGAATGTTTTCTACAATAACAACTCACTAATTTATGGAATTTTAAAAATAAAGTTTTGTATTTTTTTCTTTTTCTATTTTTTTTTTTAAACAAACCACAAGATGATTGGATCTCCAAGGACCCTTCTAGTACAATCGTGCTAAGCTTCTTGGGAGTGTGTGATCTGGAAAAAGGTCAGTACAGAACCCTGGGAATGGTCAGGATATAGGAACTGTCCCAGCAAGGGGCAGGGCCAGCCCATACCATGACTTCAAGCACTATCCCAAAGGACGTGTTCTGTAGGAGTAGCCATTGCACTTCCAGGTCTGTTTTGTAAAGTAGCAGCACAGCCTTGAACTTTGTCACTTGGGACAGTCATTTCCCTGATGGGCCTTAGTTTTCTCCACTGCAAAATGAAAATATTGGACCAGAAGTCAATAAAAGCCTTTCCAGGGGACATGTGGGGGCTTGTGGAGAGCTGGTAATCATCTGTTTCTTGAACTTGGTATGGGTCACACTGATGTGCTCAATTTGTGAAAATTCATTGAATTGTACATTTATGATTTATGTAATTTTGTGTATGTATGCTTTTCTTCAACTAAACAGTTTACATAAACTATAAAAAAGAGATAGAAGGGAGGGGTGGGTGTGAGTAGAGTTGAAACAGAATTGGATGTGAATTGCTCGTTGCTAGAGCTGGGGAGGTAGGGATAGGATATTTCTTATGCCATCTTATATACCTTTGTATATGTTTGAAATTTCCCACAGGGAAAGTTTTTTTGTCGTTTTTTAAATATATATATAGAGGAGGCCTCACTTCTGTTGCCCAGGCTGGGGTGCAGTGGCACAATCATAGCTCACGGCAGCCTTGAACTCCTGGCCTCAAGCGATCCTCCCACCTCAGCCTCCTGAATAGCTGGGACTACAGGCATGTGCCACCACACCCAGCTAAGAAAGTTTAAAATAAGAGCCCTTCTACCTCTAAAATGCTGTCATTTGACGCTCTCCCACTATTGTGCAAGAATGCAGAAGAAAGGACAAAAGAAAGCCACAGCTCCCCTCATCCCAGAGTCTCGTACAAGAAAAGGGAATGGGCCCAATGTGGCCAAAACAAAGTTATTATAAGAGAAATAAGAAGTATTATGCTTCTAGGAACATAGTTATTTGTTTTGTTTTGTTCCAATTTCAGATATAATTTGATATATTTGTGTCTAACAGAACAAATTAACTGAGTGTTTTGAGACACGGCTATTTATTTAAGTTATCTGTAAGCATGCTAGCAAGGTCAGGCGTTGGATAGGTTCTCAGTTGTCACAGCCCAGGCATGGTTGGCTCCTTTGCCCTGGTGTGAGCTGGGCCAATTCAGCTAGTGGCAGGGAGTAGGGAAAAGGACAAGCCCCACAGGACCTCTCGGGTTTGGTTTGACCTTCAAACAGTGGTTGCGATGGCATCCTCACACTTAAAGGGATTGTGAAACATCATTGCAAAGTGGCCGGGGTTCACTTACTCCATAAATAGGTATTCATAATAAGCACCTGCTCCATGCAAGGCACTGTGCTAGGGCCTAGGAATACAACAGTGCACAAAACAGACAAAAATCCCTGTCCTCAGGGAGCTTCCATAATTTGATAATTCATATAATAGCTTTAAAGATGTTTTTTAAACCAGGTGCAGAGGGGTGTGCCTGTAGTGCCAGCTACTTGGGAGACTGAGGCAGGAGGATCACTTGAGCCCAGGAGTTAGAGGCTGAAGTGCACAGTGGTCACACCTGCGAATAGCCACTGTACTTCAGCCTGGGCAACATAGTGAGAACTTGTCTCTTAAAAAAAAAAAAAGACTGTACCCCCATGATATTCTGAAATTAAAAAAATAAATTAAAAGGAAAAAAATAAAAATAAAAAATAAAAAAAAAATAAAGACTACTGTGCAAACAACAGTGGAAATAAAAAAAAAAGACTTTTTAAAAAATTCTAAATTGTGTTAAAATATACATAACACAAAATTGACCATTTTAACCATTTCTGAGTGTACAGTTCAGTATTGTTAATTATATGTACATTGTTGTGAAACAGATTGCCAGAATTTTATCATTTTGTAGAACTGAAACTCTATACCCATCAAACAACAATTCCCTTTTGCCCCCTCCTCCCAGCCCCTGGTAACCACTATTCTACTGCTATATCTATGAATTTGACTTCTCTAGGTACTTCATGTAAGTGGAGTCATACAGTATTTATCTTTTTGTGACTAAATTATTTTACTTAGCATTATGTCTTCAAGGTTCATCCATGTTATAGCATGTGTCAGAATTTCCTTCCTTTTTAAGGCTGAATAATATTCTATTGTATGTATATGACACATTTTGTTTATCCATTCATGTGCCCATGGACACTTGGGTTGCTTCCACCTTTTGGGTATTGTAGATAGTGCCCCTATGAACATGGGTACACAAATATCTCTTGGAGACCCTGCTTTCAATTCTTTTGAGTATATACCCAGAAGTGGAATTGCTGAATCATACGGTAATTCTGTGTTTAATTTTTTGAGGACCTGCCATAGTGTTTTCCATAGTGGTTGCACCATTTTACATTCCTACCAACAAGGTACAAGGGTTCCAGTTTCTCCACATCCTTAACACTTGTTATTTTCTTCCCCCCCACAATAATAGCCATCCTAATGGGTGTGATATAAAGACTATGTTTTTAAAACACCATATAGGCCAGGTGCAGTAGCTCATGCCTTTAATCCTAGCACTTTGAGAGGCTGAAGCAGGAGGATGGCTTGAGGCCAGGAGTTCGAGACCAGCATGAGCAAAATAGCAAGAACCTATCTCGACAAAAATAGAAAAATTACCCAGGCATGGTGGCACGTGCCTGTAGTCTCAGCTACTCGGGAGGCTGAGGTAGGAGGGTCGCTTGGGCCCAGGAGTCTGAGGTTGCAATGAGCTATGATGATGCCACTGCACTCTAGCCTGGGCAACAGAGTGAGACCCTATCTTAAAAAAATAAAAAATAAAATAAAAAACTATTTGTACCAGCTTAACTATAGAACAATTGGGCTAAATTAAATTAGCTGGAAAGACGTGAAGAGTGCACAGCTCAACTTTGTCATTTTACAAATGAATAAATGAATAAAGAGCTTTGCTCAAGGTCAGGCCTTGAAGGACTAATGGAGGGTGGCAGGATTCTAAACCAGGGGTTAGCAGACTTTTTCTCTGAAATATTAGATATTTACTATCTGTCCCTAATGGCTTTGCTGGCCTTAGGGTCTCTGTCACAACTCCTCAACTTTGCCATTGTAGTGTGAAAACAACCACAGACAATATGTATAACAGAATGGGTGTGGCTGTGTTCCAATAAAACTTTATTTACAGAAACAGGCAGTGGGCTGCAATTTGCTGATCCCTGTTCTAAACTAATGAACTAAAGTATGCAGTCAGCAGGTGTGGTATTGTTCCCTACCTTCCTCCAGTTCTAGTAATAGCACCCTGATTTCCTTTTGATGACTGCCTGTCTTCCCAGTGTGTGTGATCTTGGTGGAACTGTCAGTCAAGGTGCTCTGCCCAGCTCTGGTCATGGGTGTTCCCATGACCCAAGCTGGGCCTTTCTATCTTAGGACTTTGTATCTTGATGCAGGTACAAGATGGTTGGAGCTGATCAAACCTGTGTCTCTGGTGACTTTGTTGACAGGTTCCTCCTACCTGGATCCTCAAGTTTCATAGTTCCCAACTTTCTCCAAGCCTGGTGTCTCAATTCTTCCTAATATTCTCCAAGTAACTACAATCCTTCCAGTAAATTTCCTTTCTGCTAAATTACCTGGAGTCAGCCAGGCTCGGTGGAGCATGCCTATAGTCCCAGCTACTCGGGAGGCTGACACGAGAGAATTGCTTGAGCCCAGGAGTTCAAGTCCAGCCTGGGTAACATAGTGAAACCCGAATCTCTAGAACAAAAAAAAAATCTAAATTACCTAGAATCAATTTCTGATGCTCACAACCAAAGAATACTTACTGATCATTGACTTGTAAGGAAAGATATGCTATATAATTTCTTTAACCACAATACCCCCAACAGCTAAAATAGAAGTTGATTTCTTAAAATGAAAATTATCCAGAAGTTTAAGGACATCTGAGACTCATCAATTGAAATTCCACCTTCCATGCCAGCCAGTGTGGTCATAACACAGGCAGCACCATTTTTTCTGATTCTTGGTTCAAGGAACACCTCACACGAGCCCAGCTCTCCCTCGAGCAAGTCCTTTGCACTCTCGGGGCCTTGGTTTCTCCATCTACAAAAAGAAGGGAATGAACGGTGATAGAGACTCAGTTTCCATCCAGCCCCAGGCTTTCATCAGGGTCTCGTACTGCGTGCTCAGCACTGTGCCAGGGTATGAGAGATGATACCCTGCTCCCTGCCTCCAAGGAGCTTGAGGATGAGTTGGGGAGAGATGTCAGGCATCCCACAGTCAGTGGTGACACAGGGCTGCCTATGTAAAGTACCAGGTGAAGGAAACAGCCACTGGAGCTCAGAGGACAGAATGTTGCTGTGAACTGGAAAGGACTTTAGCTGAGTCTTTAGGAACAGATAGGCTTTGAATAAGGAAGGAGGAAGGAAAAATGATATGCACTTTGGAGGCTTATTAGGCACCCCTCAAACTAAGCTCTGGAAGCAGTTCCTGGCTTTATTTCCCTCCCTGGAGCAACAGAAGATGAATGAAACAAACCTTGCCGACAGAACTGGGGGGTTTCTGGTCCAGTTCTACCGGTGACATTATTTGTTGCATTGAGCTTCTCGTAGGTGTTTCTAGTTGTTGACTGCAGGGAGCAGGGTGTGGGCAGCTATGAGCGTGTTAGCTAGCCTGTCAGAGTCTTGCTGAATTTGCTCATTTTCTGCCTGTCCCAGCTGTCCAAGCACTATCAGCAGCCCCCTGGGTCCTCCCTGCCCCACCCTTCAGAAGGGCAAGATGAAAGACAGGCACTCAGATTGTGTGATCCAGCCTCCCAGGAGGGGCCAGCCGATGCAAACTGTTCCTGTGACTATCGGGCCCCCTCGCTGCAGGGGTGGTGGGCAGGGTGGCACACACAGGTGTGGGAAGGTCCTCTCTCCCGTCAACTTTCTTAAAGCTGTCTGTTCCAAACCCGAGCATTGCTTTCCGCTACACCCAAACCACCCGTGGGACTGGTTATCCCCAGCACACACACCTCTTTGTGTGCTGTTTGTGTTTGTTTGTTGGCATTTGAACAATTCTCTGTGGTTCAAGTTTGAGGCCAGCCTGAGGCCAGATGAGATTGGCAGAGGTCGTTGTAGGTGCCATGCCTTCCTCCCACTCTCCTATCCCCAAGCTTAGACCCCCAAACTTCTTCCTTTGTAACAAACACCACCATCCCCTGGAATTTCCTCCCCCTACAGCGCCCCGTTCTTTGCTTTTTCAGATGGCGTATCTGAGAAACAAACCTCTTTTAAGGGACGAGATGTTGATAAAGCACTTCTGTTTTAATAGGCATCCTCTGCGGACACAACACCCTGACTCATGAAAGAAGGATGGTTGGAAATTCCAAGCATGTGGCAGGTTCTGAGGGGCCTATTGAAGTATGTCACTCCCTCTATTCTTGCTGTAATTCTTACCTTATTCTATAGCATATTGTCCCTCCACGTATGCTATCCCCTCCATTCTTTTCCTTCTTTTTTTTTTTTTTGGAGACAAGGTCTTGCTCTGTCACCTGGGCTAAAGTGCAGTGGTGCGATCATAGTTCACTGCAACCTCAAACCCCTGGTCTCAAGCGATCCTCCTGCCTCAGCCTTCCAAGTAGTTGGGTCTACAGGTGTGCATCACCATACCCAGCTAATTTTTCTATTCTTTATGGAGATGGGGTCTTTCTATGTTTCCCAGGCTAATCTTGAACTCCTGGTCTCAAGCAACACTCCTGCCTCAGCCTCCCAAAGTGTGGGATTACAGGAGTGAGCCACTGCACCCGGCCCCCCTCTATTTTCTGTACGGTGGACACCGTGGTGAGCTGGCCTAGTAGGAATAAGACTTAAGGTCATAGTGTCAGCTCAACTACTCACATGTTGTGCCATCTTCCCCTACAGGAGAGCCTCAGTTTCCCCATGTGAAGGGATTGCATTGAGTTATTACCACCAGCTTCACCATTTATGAGCCTGTGGAGGCAGGGAGAAGAAAAAAATGGCACGGCTGACTCCAAGGAAAAGTTCTCTGCTTTTTAAGAACTATCCATGAAACTAGGAGACACACATGGGAGAAGAAAGTTCTAGGTAACTAGAAGACTCTCACCCTCTTTGCTTCTCTGCTGTTTGGAGTGGCTTTCACAGAGGTAGGGCACTTTACAACTTGCAAGATGTCGCCACTGTGCTGACCCAATTCAGCGTTTGTTCAACAAATACTTTTGAACATCTCTAAGGTGCTAGGCATTGTGCTGGCTCTGTGGATACAAGCAGGAATGAGGTAAGTGGTTTGGAAATAATGTGCCAGAAGAAAGAACAATGTATTCAAAAGGATAATACACAAGTTCCTTGCAGGTGGAACTTGGAATGTAAGGTGGGAGCAAATAGAAAGAGCCCAGGGAGGAAGGTAAGATGAGGAATATCATGCCCATTTTACAGAGAAACCTTGGGGACAGTGGCTTGTTCAGAGTCACAGAGCTTGCTAAAAGGCTGGGACTCGAGTGTCTGAGGGAAGGGAAGGTGACCATTCTACACTGGATGGTTAGAGACTTCCCTCTCTGAGAAGGTGTTATTTGAGATGAGCCTTCCATAATGAGAAGGAGCAAACCTTGGGAAGATCTAGAAGCAACTTGTGCAAAGGCTCTGAGGCAGGAACCAAACAGGCTATTGGGTGTGTTTGGGGATCAGAAATAAGGTCAATGTGTTTGGAGCTTAGCCAGGATGATGGTAGGATATAACATTGGAGAGGAAAATAGGGATGAATCATGAAGAGCTTTATGGATTTTGTTTTGAGTGTAACAAAAAGTCATTGGTAGGGTTCTTTATGTGTGTGTGTGTTTTGTTTTCTTACATTTTAAAATGATCATGCTAGGCTGGGTGCGGTGGCTCATGCCCGTAATCCTAGCACTATGGGAGGCCAAGGCAGGAGGATGGCTTCAGGTCAGGAGTTCAAGACCAGCCCGAGCAAGTGCGAGACCCCGTCTCCACTAAAAATAGAAAAAATTAGCCGGGCGTGGTGGTGTGCACCTGTAGTCCCAGCTACTCAGAAGTCTGAGGCAGGAGGAGCCCTTGAGCCCAGGAGTTGGAGGTTGCAGTGAGCTAGGCTGACACTACCGCACTCTACCCAGGGAGACAGAGAGAGTCTCTGCCTCAAACAAACAAACAAACAAAAAATCATGCTAGCTGCTGTATCATTGTACCTCTTTGGGGCACCATTCTCTTTGTAATCACTGTAAATGAAGCACTCAGAAACTGTGCAAGGTAGAGCAGCCCTGATTGTCCTTCTCAAGCCCCATGCGCCTTCAGGCTCTGAGAATCCAGCATGAAGTGACTGTGGGGTGTTCCTCAGGGGCTTTGATGATGTCAATCTTAAATCATCCTTGAGAAGCCAGAGGGGAGCTCTGGCCCCTCCAGGGTGTCTGCATTGATCTCTGTAAACACTCCCTTCTCCCAAGCTCTTTCATCTGACAGACTGCCAAGTGGAGGCTCCCTCATGCTCTCCTCCCTTCAAGATGACACTCTCTAAGCTGTTAAGCAGCTTGTAACTCCATCATCTCAGCACCCCTTGGAAGGGAGCAGCAAACAGATTAAGTGATTCTGGGATCCAGGCACTGAGGAATTCGGAGCCTCTCAGATTTCTTGGCAGGAGTAACAAGTACATGCAAAGACTTTTTCAGAACAAGGGAAACTAATTCCTTCCAGGGGCAGAAAAAGGCATGCTTTGGGCAAAAGACTTCATAAGGTGTTATCTCAAGAAACCTGAATGGGAGCCCCACCAGGGAAGGCAGAAGTTGCTGAAGCAGGTGGGAAAACACATAAAAATCCCATGGATCTATATGTTCTACAATACTTGCCTTGTCTGCCTTTTAAAATTGTTCCATTTTAGTGGGCATAAAAGTTTATCTTATTGGCTCTTGATTTACATTTCACATGAGGTTGAAGATCTCCATATGTTTCTTGTCCATGTACATTTCTTCTTTTACAAAATGTCTTTTTTTTTTTGGCTAATTATAAGTGCTGCAAATATCTCCTCCAGGTATATAGATGGTCTTTCCACTTTCCATTTTCCACTCTCCTGGGACTAGAAGGGGAGAAGAGAGGGGAAGGGAAGGGAGGGGAGAGGAGCTGAGATGAATTACTTAAGTTTGAGGCCCTGCCCTGCTCCCCAAGCTGGATGTCTTGGAGGAAAAAGTCATAGATCTGGAAAGTTACAGCTACAAGGAATCTTGGGTATCATCCAATCTAACCCTCTTATTTCATGGATGAAAAACCCAAGGCCCCAAAGATAAGTGCCTCCCAGTGCTGACACAGACAGGAGATGGCCTTCTCCTGTGCCAGAGAAGAAAGTTGAAAGTGACACATTTTGGAGGACATTTTGGCAACATCTGTCAATGTTTTAGACACACATAGATTCTTTGACCCAGCAATTCCACTTCTAGGAATTCATCCTACAGAAATCCTTGTGCATGTGTACAGAGATGTATGTCTAAGGTTGTTCTTTGCAGAGTGCTTTGTCAGAGCAAGACACCCCAAGAGAAAGCACAGGGCTTGCATATCAGTATGTGCAGCATTAAACTGGTACATCAGTGTTATGAAATACTGTGCAGCCACTGGAAGGAAGGAGGCAAATATATGTATCACTACTATGAACAGATTATAAGTGATATTTTAAATTTAAAACAAAGTACATAAAATGTATGGTATTATCCCATTGGTCTAACAAAAAGAATGTATATATGTTTATGTATCATTTTATTATTATAGTATTTTTACATATATTATATTTCTAGAAAGATATACAAGGAATATTAATAGTTAGTTTACTTCATTTTATGCCCTTATGCACAGTTTGAAGTTTTTTGTTTGGTAGATTTTTATCATGTGTCTATTTCTTTCATTACAAAAGAAAACTGGAGGCTCAGAGATGGAAGTTGCTTGGCTGGGATCATGTAGTCTTTCAGTTACTGCCAGGATTGGGGCCAGGACCAGGTCTCTTGGCTTCTCTCTTTTGACGTTAGCACAGCGCCTTCTCTTCTAAGCCCAACAGCCAGACTCAGGGCATGAGAGGGTTCTGCCTCCTGTCCGTCTGTCCTATGGCTGAGAACTGGGGATGTGGAAATATTTCTCAGGGTACAGAGATAATGACATTTTATGTCTTTGGGCTTTTGCCTCTTGGATTCTTTTCTGACTGTGCCACTAAGAGTAGTGTTGAGCAAGTCACAAATTTCTTCTCCCTTCTGAGACTCAGTTTCCCCACCTGTATAATGGTGTGGTGCAATGAAGCACATGATCCTTCGATACCTTGAGAACCTTTGAGTCCAGGCTACTCATTAAAGTTGGGGAGCACAGGACTTAGGCGTGCCCACTCCTTGGGTCAGGCTACCCTCTGCTGGTCTCTGCGGGTAGCGCTCAGTAAGCTTTCAAGAAAGCATTCTCAATGGTGGCTGTACTGCCCCCTGGGCGTCCCTTTGGACGTGTATGGAGGTATTTTGGGATATGGGGGCACTATTGGCAGTGAGTGGGCAAGGGCTGGAGATGTCCTGCAATGAATGAGACAGTACTGCACAGCGAAGGATTGTCTCACCCCCGCATGGCTTTCAAATGAACTAATGATCTGAGCTTGGAGCCTAACTGCCCTTTACAAAGCCAGGTTGCTTGGGTTTTTGTTTGTTGTTGGTTTTTTGTTGTTTGTTTTGCACTGCTTTAAGATATACTCAGTTGCAACAACCCTGTAAATCAAGGGATACTTGAACTTAGCGCTGACCAGAACTTTACCTAGAGTTGTTCACCATCTCGTGAAATCGCATCACCAGTGCCACTTGTGTGGGGGTCACCTATTCAACCCACTTATATATCTCTGCCTTTGTAGCCATATCCCTTGGCAAATATGCAACTAAAGAGATTCGAGACTTCTTTTAACAGATGGAGAACTAAATATTACTAAATTAGCAAACATATCTGAAATGCAGAGATTTTATTTCATTTATAAAGGTTGCTTAAAACATATATTAATATGTTATTGTCATGCTATATATTTTTAAATTTTTTGTAGCAAATAATAAGAATGCTCCTCTGTTAAAAAAAAATTATGTTCTTATTTATGTATTTTTTGGTTGCCTGTTTTTTTTCATTCTGACTGATACTGTCACAGACATCTATGACATAAATTCTCTATGCCCCTTATAGTATGGTTTTTCTTTTTCTTTTCCCTCAAGCATGCTGTAGTCTTCATCACCTCCTAAAGGATACGGTCTGCAAGTCTTTTGAAGAACTAGCGGCTGAATGCATTCTGGCACATGTGGTGAGTTGCTCGTGGGCCTTCACGGCAGTAAATGGCATCTCCATGTCCTCGGGTGTAGCAAAAGCTCAAGATTTTGACCGTAAACTTATAAACAACTCGTTTGTGAGATTCTCACACCTCTCCTCATTTTCTCTTCTTCCACACTCTGTAATTTATTTTGGTATGTCCTTCCCGTCCCAATTAACATTATTATCCTTTTTCTCTTATTATACATAAATAAGTCATGTCTGTTCTTTACCCTAACCCACACCTCAGTTCTTTTTTTCCTCTATGCTTCCTATGTGGGAATGACTTCTCCTCTATCCATCCTTTTAAATCTAAATGTTATTCATCTAGGCAAGCATAAACATGTGACAACTTCATTATATCTTCTGAAGGGGTCATGCTCCAGCATTTACATACTGAAAAGTTTTATTATAATGACTCTTATTTCTCCCTTCATTTTACCATTAAGGTATCATACTGGTTTGTTAAATTTAAGTCATATTGTCTATTAATTTCATTGCAGAGTAGTGTGAAATATTTGCATCACTTAAAGAAAGTGGAAAGACCATCTATGTACCTGGAGGAGATATTTGCAGCACTTATAATTAGCCAAAAAAAAAAGGGACATTTTGTAAAAGAAGAAATGTACATGGCCAAGAAACATATGGAGATTTTCAACCTCATGTGAAATGTAAATCAAGAGCCAATAAGATAAACTTTTATGCCCACTAAAATGGAACAATTTTAAAAGTCAGACAAGGCAAGTATTGTAGAACGTATGGATCCATGGGATTTTTTATGTGTTGTTTATGGGGGTATACATTAGCACAATCATTGTGAAAGATGGTGTGGCATTATTTTGTAAAACTGAACACTCACATAGGCGACTGTGCAGGTCCTGGGCCTGTCTGCCCTCAGGTCCACCCCCTGCTGTTCCCTGATGTGCTCAGTTGTACAGCAGGGTGACCACTGCAGGCTACCTATATCAGACAGCCAAACAGCCGTGTCATCTGGCTTCCAGTTGGGTTCAGCCAATGGAAGAGAGAAAGAACAGAAGGTGGAAGGAAGCGAGAAGCCAAGGTATTTCTCATCCAGTGCCCTTCCCCACCTTCCTCAGGTAGCATCCCCTGTGGTGGCCACAGCTCTCCCATGAGTCCCGTTCCCACAGGAAAGCCAGCCATTTTATCAATGCAAAAACAAAGCATTTGTTACAAATTTTTAAATTATCTAAAATGAAACAACACATTGGTTAGATATGTATGGTGTACGTGTGGGTGTGTTTGTGTTTATGTTGCCCAGATATTTCTTTTTAAACATAAGGGGAGAATAAACACAAAATTCAGGAGAGTGGTTAGTTCATGTAGGAGAGGCAGAAGGACAGCATAGAGAAAGACACACAGGGAGATATAAGATGTTGTCAGTGTTCTGGTTTTCAGCCTGGGGGGTAGGCTCATGGGTGTTCATTATATCATTTGATCAATTGATTGATGGACAGATAAAAATAGAAGAGGGCCATGCAAAGATCAATGACAGTGTGTCATGAATCAAGGATCATGGTGAATCTCTCTATGACTTGAGGTCTATTTCATTATCTGTGTCTCTATTTATTATTAAAAAGAGGTATTGGGTCTGATAACTTTGGGAACCTCTGATCTAATGGGAAGTGACTTTTAAGAAATTCATGAGCTCTTTATATTGGATTAGAGCCTGCCATAAAAGAAAAAAAAAAAGAGAGAAATTCATGTGCTTTCACAACCAGAGAGTCCATCCTCATGACCTCATCAGGATTCTTCTGGAACCATTTTAGTTTCTGAGACCTCAATGTCTATCTGTCCTTTTCCTACGTTCCAGGGCTTTCCATACTCTGGCCTTTCCCACCTCTTGTTAATTCATTCATTCATTCTCTTAAAAAATATTGACTGAGCACTTAATATGTTCCAAGTGCTCAGGGCTGAGGGCATAGCAGTGGCACTTATATTTTGTAGTTTGGTGGGGGAAGAAGGGGTAGAAGGTGGTCAGGCAACAAAAGCAAATAAACAAGATTATAATTAAAGCTTGTGATCATTGATATGAAGAAAAGAAAATGTGAGCAAGAGGGGTGAACAGCAAAACCTTACAAGGAGGTGATATTTGAACAGAGAGCTGAAGGTGAAAAAGAGGCAGGTGCTACGTGAAAAGCAGGGGAAAGACTACAGTTCCAAACAGGGGACAGCAAGTGCAAAGGCCCTGAGGCAGGAAAGACTTTGGCATGTTTCAGGAACAGAAAGGAGGCCATTGTGGCTAGAGTGTAGTGACCAAGGGAGTAGTAATAGGAGACAAGAGGTTGTTTGTGGGGCACCAGCTGTCAACCAGGCACAGCCTGAGTCTCCTGGCGCTTACTCTCCCATTTGCTCAGACTGCTCGCTTCCTGACTGTGATAATTCCCTCTACTTCTCTGAATCTTGTCCACCCTTCCAGACCGGGTCTTGCCATCTCCTCCCAGAAATGTCCCAGACTTTCCCAACTCTTAGTTATGGGGGCACCAACATGTATTTGGAAGTGGGTGACTCTCTCTACTCTGTTACCTCCAAGCCAGTGATTCTCAAGTTGTGGTCTTCAGGCCACTCACATCACGATCCCCTAAAATGCTCCTAACGTTTAAAAGTATTGTTATTGAAACATTTGAATTATAGCAAATAGAATAATGAATATTCAGTTCAGGTATTCATTATCCGCTTTTAACAACCTTATCATTTGTCTGTATGTGCTTCAGTTTTATTTTTGTTTTTTAAGAAACAAAACACATTACAAATACAGGTGAATGCTTATCAGAAGTGCAGATTCCAGGGCCTCACCCTGGACCTCCTCAGTCAGGATCCCTGGAAGTAGAGCTGGGAATCTGCATTTTTAACATTCCTTCCTCCCTTTCCCTCACCCACCATGGTTCTTACTCATAGTGAAATTGACAATTACTGATACATGCCGGTTAAAAATCCGTGTTATCCAAGCAGTTTCCTCTTCTTCCTTATAGCTAACCCAGGCGGGTCTCAATCTTTGCTATGCATCAGTATTGCCTAAGGAATTTGTAGAAATTTAGATACCCAGGCCCCTCCCTAACCTAGTAAATCAAACTGGGCAGGGATGTTAGGCATCTCTATTATTAAAACCTTGCTGTGGGTTTTTGAAGGCAGCAGAGGCTGGAGCAGGAGAGGACCCACCTCCCTCCCTCTGTCTGAAACACTCCTGGTGATCATCAAAGTCAGGAGTGAGCTTTGTTTCCCCACGCTGACTCCCAGAAGGATGTCAGCAAGCATTGCCTATGCCCTGCTGAGTGCTGAGCAGAGCTGCGAGGCAAAGACGTCAGTCAGGTATGATGGGGAAGAAGCCCTGCCCCAGGTCTGGGTGCAGTCTGAGCTCAGACGTTAACTTAGTGGGTGGACTTGGAGGTAGGGTTGCCAGATCTAGCAAAGAAATAGAACACCCGGATGAATTTGAATTTCAGATTCTCATATCAAAAAATCCCCAAATAACAAATGTTGGCGGGGATGTGGACAGATAGGAACACTCATACACTGCTGGTGGGACTGCAAATTAGTACAACCTCTATGGAAAAGAATATGGAGATACCTCAAAGAATTAAAAGTAGAATTACCATTTGACCCAGCAATCCCACTACTGGGTATTTATCCAAAAGAAAAAAAGACATTTTATAATAAAGACATCTGCTCTCGAATGTTCATAGCAGCACAATTCACAATTGCAAAGTTGTGGAAACAACCCAGGTGCCCATCAATACACGAGTGGATCAATAAAATGTGGTATATGTATACCATGGAGTATTACTCAGCAATAAGGAACAACAGTGAATTAACACATCTGGTATTATCCTGGTCGGAGCTAGAACCCATTCTTCGAAGCGAAGTGTCACAGGATTGGAAAAACAAGCATCACTGGTACTCACCATCAAACTGGTACTAACTGATGAACACTTAACATCACACAGGGCAATAACATTCATCTGAGGGTGGGCGGGCGGGAGGGGGGTGGAAGGGATGGGAGAAACTCTCACTGAATGGATGTGGGGAGCACAGTTTGGGAGACGACCACGATTGTGGCTCTGACACGGGCAGAACAGGGGCAATGTGTATGGCCAAAGTGTTGTACCCCCATGATATTCTGAAATTTAAAAAATAAATTAAAAGAAAAAAAAAAAAGAATTTCAGATTCTCAACGAACAATTTTTTCGTAGAAGTATGTCCTAAATATTGCATGGGCTATGTTTATACTAAAAAAATTATTCGTTGTTTATTTGAAATTCGAATTTAACTAAGAGTCTTTTATTTTATCTCGCAATCCTACTTGAGGGGTATCTCCCGCTCTCTGAACCTCAGTTTCCGGGTCTGGAAAATGAGGGGGCTAGACTAGGTGACCTCGGTGGGTCCTCAGGGCTCGGATGTTGAGACGCATCCGCAGCTCTGGGAGCTTTTCTCCCCGGCCCCGCCAGGGGGCGCCCTGACCCTCCTCAGCGGGCCAGTGGCTCAGGAAGGAGGCGCTCGGTCCCGCTGGCTCTGGGGGGCCATCCGGAAAACAGGTCGTAAGGCCTGGAAAGGTTCGGGTTTGCCCATCCCTAGGACAGCCTGTTCAGAAGGAGAAAAGGGGAGCAATGTCAGAGTCTCTGAAGATAGGACCATCTCATCTAGCCCCCCCACCACCGTTATTTAGCAGACTGAATCCCTAAACGAGTAGGCACTTGTTCAGGCTCACATGTCTGTGCTGGAAACTAGATTCCTAACACCCTGTCCAGGGCCCCTTCGCCTCCTTAGGGTACCCTTATTTTTCTGTTTCCAGCTGGACATGTTTAACCCTTGCAGTCCTGTAGGCAAAACTAATGCAGACACCAGCCAGCCCAGGGCAGCCTAACAAAATGGAGACACCCCTGAGTCCCTTCTCAAAGGGAGTATGGCCTTGAAGACGTTACAACTGGTAGAGGACCAGCAATAAAGGATCAGTCAATAAAAGACCAGTTAAAGCAGTGGAGAAAGAGCACCCACCTTGCATTTAAGTTGGGAGTGGCAGTGGGTGGTGATGATAATGATGATTATTATGATTATTAATTGGCTCACTCTGCCAAACGCAACAACCCATAAGTCAGGAAACGTTGTCATCAGGGTTTCACAGATGAGGAAACAGAGAGCTGGGTCACTGGATCAAATGAGGCTCAATCCAGTTCTGCAGCAGGATTTGGGAGGGAGGGATGCTTCATTCTCTGCTCCTTTGACCTGGGCACCTCCCATTTCCTCAAGGGCCTGGCCAACTCCTCCTCAATTCATGGTAATATATTGACCATAAATGGTCAGTAGAAGGGCCTACATGATCTCCAAAGGACCCACATCTTCACATGAAGAGGAATTTCCCAAAGGGAGGGATGCCCACCATTTCAGCCCAGGAGAGGATTTTAGGAGAGTTACACATTTGGCATTGATTAATATTGAATTAATTGTAATTCAGTTCTCCTTTGGACTGTCTGATTATCAAGGAGAAAGTTTCTAAGATTTCTTCTTCTAACAAGAAATAGAGCATTCTTCAAGCATGAGGCACATTCATGACTGCATAACGTGGGGTTTTTTTCATTGCATTTGTATTTTTATTGTATTTATCTTTAAGATTTATCTCTCTATGGCAAATGATACTAATTTTCCATCTGAGGTAATGATATAATTTCTTTTAAATGTTAAGGTTTTTTGTTTGTTTGTTTTTTAAGTGATTGAATGGGGGAAGGACAGATAGAAGGAGGATACGGAAGCAATGCCTTTAAGAATTCTGGATTCTGAGGGCTTCTGTTAGCTCATCAGTTTTGCCAAAGCCACCAGGGCGTGCAGCCATACCCTGTCCTCCCAGGGTTCTGGGCTGATTCATGCTTCATGTCTCCTTGAGGCTGGCTTTTCCTTGAAACTTCTGAGGAGCTCCCTATAGGGAGGTACCCAGACATGGGGGAGAAAGCTCTGGGTTCCAGTTCCCCCCCTTTTTCACTGCCTCATTGCACGACCAAGTCACCCAACCTCCCTGAACCTCAGTAAGTTGGTGGCAGAGCTGTTGCGATAGTCAGTGTTGTACATTCCACAGGTGATCTGCCCTGGGCTGACCAAGGCACAGGACTGCATTACTCAGTCCACAGGGCAAATGTCACATCTCCCACCCTACCTGAATTCAGGTAATACCTGAAGGAGCACCCGGTCCAAGTCATTTGCCATGATAGCTCCCTGCTTTATTTCCTTTACAGCACATGTTTCTATCTGAAACAGTATTGTTAACATATGTATTTTCTGACAAAAGAAAGCTCCAGGGGAGCAAGGACCCTACCTGTCAGACCATAGGATAGTGCCTAACATGTTGCAGGCGCCGGATAAATGGTGTGAAATGAATGAATGAGCCAATACTGAAATTTACTTTAATTCATCTCTCTGCAGATTCCTAGAGATTATGAGACCGTGTGGGTTTGCATTCCTCAAATAGCCAATACCAAACCGGCCAATCTTTCGTACTCTTCTCCCTCCCATTGTGTAGAAGAGAACACCAGAATACAGTTTGATTTTTTTTATAAGCTTGTATTATTTTATTAATCTTAAAATAATTTAAAATAAGAAGGGGAGAAAAAAACGACCTCTAGGCTTGACACCTGAAGACCCAGGTATATGGCCCATTGCATTTGAACACACTTCTTTGGCCTGTTTCTCCATCTCTAAGGGGAGTCTTGGAACACCAGCCCAAAATATCACACTAGCATAATGAACATGCATGAGCTTTGAAAAGTGCTCTGTGGACTTATGACGACCTAGAACAGCAATGTCCACTAGAACTTTTTGTGGTGATGAAAACGTTCTAGATCTGTTCTGTTCAATAGGGTAACCACTAGCTCTGTGTGGCTATCAAGCACATGAAATGTTGCTAGTGTGACTGAGGAACTGTGTTTTAAATTTTAATTAATTTAAATTTAAATCTAAATAGTTACATGTGGGTAGTGGCTACCATCTGGAACAGTGTCACACTAGAATAATACTGTGTCCTCCTGTCATGCTCATGGTCTCTCATACCCTCCTTTCCTTGCTCCTCTGACATCTTATAATTTATACTTTGTTGCGTGACTATTCAAAGTATCCCTCACTGCACTATAAGCTCCAAAAGAACAAATGCTTTGTCTGGTTTGCCATAGCTGTGTCTCCAGTGCTTGGCATGGGACCTGGTATAGAGTAGACACATCATAAATATTTGATAAGTGAATTAATGAATCAATAAATGGATTGTTAGTGAAAGGAGATAGTTGCTGATAATGGAATGGAATAATGAAAAAAGGTCAGACCACAAGTCATTAAACTAAAACAGCTCAATTAGTGCTTATAGGAACCATACATGTATAACTAAGTCTCTGTGTGTGTGCAGGTGTGAGTACAAAAGCATAATAGTGTGTTTGCTAAGGTTTGCATCTGTGCAGTCATGTGTAGACACGTATGCCATGTGTCTGTGTGTCAGGATAAGGTGATTAAGACTAAGACACATGCAAAATCACCCAGGAAGGCAGTTTCTAAGTCATTACTTTTTATTTTGAAAGACTTGTCAAACCTCACATCATGGTGAGAGTTTGTATGATTAATAAGAAGCAGCTTTTTCATGAAATGCTTGGAGGTGAACAAGTTCTCAGCCTGTGAGATCCGACCATCCCATTGACTTTGAAGTTTCTCTTGATTAGTAAAAGAAAAAAGCGGGGGTGGGGCGGAAGAGAAAAGGAGGAACATGCTAGACACCTTCTAAAAACCATCCAAATGTGGGGGGGAAAACAACCAATTCACCAACTCCACCTTTTCTATGTTAAGGCTTTTCTGCATCTCACTCTGGATTTTGGCCTTCCTGGCTGAAATGGCCTCCCAGTCCCCAAAGCCCCTGAGAAGCAGCCTGAATCTCCAAGACAGGAAAGGAAAAGCCCTGTGGGATGTGCTGGCCCACCCCCCGGAGAACGGACAGTCCCCGGGCCCAAAGGGAACAAATGGCCTAAGGTGAAAAGAAACTGCACCGACAGGTGAAGGAGGAAATGGTGAGGAACTGGGTTTATGTGAGAACTGATAAATTTTCCTAACGCAGCCCCACAATCTTTCTCTCCGTCGCAGCCCCAGGCAAACCAGGTTCTGGTTGGTGGGTTCTGCAGGGATTTCTCCCACTGCTGATCCGCGAGCCCCAGAAACATCCTTGCCAACATCACGCGTCTGTTACTTCCCTTTGCCCATCTCCACCTGGGGAAGACCCACAGGCAGCCAACACCCTGAAGTTAACACAAAGTCTGGCGTGGCAAGTATTAGTCTCAAACAGAATAATGGAGAGAAAATCTGAAGATGCAATGTGTGCTTAAGGCAGACCAGAGCAGATTGGTCTCCACCCCCATGCCAGTAAGACAATGGGCGAGGCCACAGCAGATGGCAAGAGAAAAATGGCACCATTAATGAGCGAGCAAAAGACCTTGATAGTCAAGTTACAGCTAAGAATGTCATGACTTGGGTTAGAATTTCCATTTTTAGCACCGTTAATGTATTCATTTAAATCTATGTTAGCACCTTGTCCCCAGGCAGAACAACAAACCATCCAAACATTTTAAACATTGGGGGAAACAGGAAGGGGAAGGGCAAAGAGAGAAAATCCGGTACTGCGGAAGGAGGCATGGATTTAGATCACAAGATCCTTGTCGATATCCTCTGCAAATCAAGAAAAGAGAGCAGAGTTAAAAATGAGGCCCTGTGTTGATGAAGATGCACTTCCCAAGGAGTGGGTGGATTCCCACCCACCCCCAACCTGGGGAAGGGAGCCAGATGACAGGCCCAAGGTCACCCAAGAAGTCGGTGACTGAGGAACCTTGGTTTCCCTGTCTCTGGCCTGATAGTTTTACACACGCTGCCAGGTTACACTTCCTGTTTCCTCTCCATGTGCCTGCCAGTTCCCAAAATAGCATTTGGCACAGAGTGAGCACTAATGCTTGAGGAAGGGAAAGAGAAAGAGGCAGTCAGATGGACAGAGATGGATCAGGAATATGCCTGAGGGCAAGGCCAACCCAAACAGGAAGAGCAGACAGGAGTCAAAGAGGCACAGAGAGCAGAGACAGGCAGATAGGACAGACACACAGAAGAGGGGCTGGCAGCCCACCACCCTGGGAGCAGTGCTGCTGCCCACACCCCTTGCTCCTTTGTTCAGACACTCACGCTCCTTGATGCCGAAGCAGCCGGCCCACTCGTCCAGGGCAATGTACTTGTCATTGTCCAGGTCACAGGTCTCGAAAAACCGGGTGGTGCAGTGCTCCATGGGGATGAGGGGAGCACGCAGTGGGGCCAGCTCGGTGTGGGACAGGTACCTGCAGGGGAAAAGGCAGGGGAGGACCTGAAGCGTGGGAAAGCCAGAGACCCCAGCTTGGGGAGGCAGCCAGGGAGTTACCCTGCCCCACAGCACAGAGGGGAAGGACGTTTATAGCAGGACAGGAAGCCAGGATCCTGGGCCTACCCCCAGCTCTGCCGCCGACCAGCTGTGGGACCCAGCACAGCACTGCCCCACTCTGAACCTCAGTTTCTTCCTCCATCAAAGAGGAAGAGGAGTTGGCCATAATCTCTAAGGGCCCTTCCAGTTCTGAGGTCTTAGGGACTCAATAACAAAGGTCTCTTGGTGCATTTAATTCTTTCCTAATTGGCTGCGAATTGGGGGCACAGAAACTTAAAGTCAAAATATCCAGCACTTTTGCTATTGGTAGATCAAAATCCGGTATGAAACAACACTATGTTTTCTATGGACACACATTTATATAACTGTAAATGCCTTAAAAATGGTCTAAAAAGAGACACGCCAATCTGGTGATGGTGCAGACTTCTGGGGAAGGGGGTGGGGAGGCTGGGATCAGCAGTGAGGGTCAATGGGAACTCAGCCTTCCTTGTCCAGCCCTAATTGTGTCTCAGGCAACGTCAGAGAGATATTCTGATTCCTCTCCTGTTGTCCATTCCTGTTTTCCCTGCTGGCCTTGGACTCCAGAGCAGGTGTATGATATTTTTTCTTTGTTCCCCAGAGCTCCCAACTAAGTTGTCCCCAAAACACTTCTCTCCGGAAGGGTCTCTAGGGAACAATGTGACTCCAATTTTCTTTCTAACCTCTGGACCTCCCAGGCCCATCCAATTCATGGAAGGAATCGCGCCATGCTTGAACTGGTAGGAACACTCTCCCCCTACCATTTATTGTACTGGTGAGAAAACTGAGGCCCAGGTAGGGGCAGGGATGCAGGCAGAGCCATCTACAGCTCTGGAAGGAGAGGAGGAGGCAGTGGATCCCCCCACCCAGGCTGGAGCACTTTCTGAGATGCTCAGTCCTTGTGGCCCCATCTGGAAACCTCCCCCCTGCTCCTTTGTTGCAGTGGGATCCAATTGCTCAGCCTGAGCTCCAGATGTTCCCCCTGACTTTTCCCCTCCTGGCCTCAGTGAGTGACTCAGTTGGATCCCAGCCATGGCAAGAGCCTGGGAGAGAGCAGCCAGCAGCTTCCCAGAGCCCAGGAGACCCCAGCCACCCAGGATGGGGATGGCCAGCAGGAGGGGCAGGCTCCAGGCACATGGGTGGGACACAGAGTGAGGGGTGAGCATCCCAGAGAGGGGCTCCCCTGAGCATGTGAGTAGAGCAGCCCATTCTTTCCCCTCTGTGTGATTCTCTGCTTCTCACAATGGAAGGACAAAGTTAAAAAGCCTCCAGGAAGTGCAGGTGTGACTTGTTCCAGCTAGGGCTGAGTGGGGGTACTTACCCCCATCACCATCACCACAAGAGAAGGTCAGAAGGTGGTGACAGGGGTAAGAACACAGAGTGTGAGCTCCACAGGTGCAAGGACCGTGTCAGCTCTGATTGCTGTTTAATCCCCTGCCTAGAATAGTGCTGGGCACATAATGAACACTCAGTAAGCATTTGTTAACTGACTGACTGCCTGCCTGGTCTGCAGTGCAGTTGCACAGCACTTCATAACTCAGTTGGACAGGGGTAAGGGCCTTCAAACGAGGGGCTTGCAATATAGATGGGTTGGCCCTGAATTTTTTAGGAACTGTCCAGGGTCAGTTGGGCCCTGTTGGAACTAAGCCTCAGGATGAGGCTTAGACACTGCCAGATGGCTGCTCTGCTCCCGGACGTCCTGCTGGAGGACAGTGAGCTTGTGGCTGCCCCCACCTTGGTCTCTGCCACCCCTTGGATCCTGGTGCTCCTTCCTCACTCAGTCCCCCTCACTATTGGGTACCCAAGCCTCAGTACGCACGGGATCAAGGAGGTATTTTCATTTCCCAGTGACTTCCGCCTCTGGCATGAGAGAGTGTCTTATTGCTTTCTTCCTCCCAGGTCTGCATGCTTTCTCTGGATGCCTGCTCCTTCTGCCCCAACCCCCAGGCAAACTATGGCCCAGGACCGGGGGCAGCAGAGGCTGCGGAGAGGCCTTCTGGCCACAGCTAGTGCACCTGCCAGCCTTGATGCATGGCTCCGTCCACTCCATGGTCTGGGGTCTTACCCATCGATGGGGTGCTGGTCCAGCTGGCCAAACTGCCAGTGCACAGGGAAGATGTACATGTTGTAGTTCTTCTCGAAGTCCCGGGCCAGCAGCTCCACGGGGTGGTCTCCAGCCTCCAGGCGCTTCTCATTTTCATGGATCTTCTTCACCTGTGGCAGTGGAGACAGTGTGTGAAAAGGGTCCGGGGGAGACTGTCCCGGCCAGTTGCGGCCCCTCCCACCTCTGACAGGAGGCCAGAGCAGGCAGACACCAGCCAGGGCCAAAGCTCACAATGAGGGGAGGAAGTGGCGTGACAGATACCGGCATCCCATTCACAAAAGTGGAGGCTTGGGATTATCTCAAAGGGTTCTCCATAGAGCTATTCACACCAAAATCACCTGGCGAGTGTGTTAAAATGCAGCTTTCCGGGTCTTGCTTCATAGAAACATTGCTTGAGTAGGCCTGAGGTAGGGCTGAGGAATCTGCATTTTACTAGCATGTTGGGGTGCTTGATATGCCCATTAAAGTTTAAGATCCACAGACTCAGAAAGAAAAAGGCATAGGACTGTTTGTGTCGCTTTTGTTTAACACTGGGCTGAGCAAAGTGAGCAGGTCTCTTTATTACAGGACTTCTCAGGGCCTTTAAGATGTTAATGTGCACTACAGGCCTCCAAAGGCAGCTAGGAGAAGTATGTGCCCGTGTGCCAAGGGGTAAATGCACTCTCCAGGCAGGATGTCAGCTTACAGATGAGGACCTAGTTCTAGGAATGGGACTGGATCAGCCAGCACGGGGCCACCAGACGCCCTGGGACAGGCTGGAAAGAGACCACTTACTCGCAGCTTGTCTCTCAGGTGATTCTTCATACAGGTGACCAGAGTTCTTGAGCAGTCCGCATGCGAGGGGAATTCAGTCAGCTCGGAGTCCAGGCAGGGGGGGATGTCTAAGGTCCCAAACACAGGGGTGGTCAGCACACTGCCTCTCCCTGCCAAGGGCCAACATGCTGCCTGGGCCCTCAGCCCACCCCAGGCCCTCTGCCCACACCACTTCCATCAGTGACCTTGGCACAGTGGCTTGACCTCTCTGGGCCAGTTTCCTCACAGGACAATGAGCAAAGGAGACTGCATATGGGGAAGAATGCTCTGAGAATGGAAAGTGCGAAGGCATGTCTGCTGCTTCCTCAGCCCTGATCTGATCTGCTGAGGGAAATTGTTCACCCCAGTGGCTCCTGCACCTTTCTGGGTGCTGGGCCCTGGGTGTGATCCTAGCAGAGGCTGGGTCCACTGTGTTGATGTCAACCACTGGCAGGTGTGTGAAACTGGGAGGCTGAAGAACCACATCTATCCACTGGCCCAGCTTGGTGGGGGTGGGGGTAGAAGAATCAGGAGTGCTTAACCACAAGAACTTTCTTAGAGATAATGATTCCATCCTGCCAGAATGTTGGATCTGAAGATTTCATCGAAGTCCACCCCTGTTATTGGACATATTAGCAGTCAACGTGGAGAGGAGGGACTTGCTCAAAGCCATGTGGTCAGGGCCTCCCAGCATCCAGGGCAGTGTGGTTGCCCGGGGGCTCAGGGGTCTGTTCTTCCCTCATCTTTGGACCATGGAAAGTCCCCTCTGGGGACATCATCATCAGCTGGGGCATGGAAGAGATCACCTGTGATGGCAACACTAGGAGCTGGGGTGAGTGGGCAATATGCCTCAGGGGAAAACAAAGCCACTTGGTACAGGCTCCCTGCAACACTCCTTGGTCTCACTGCCCAAGGATTTCCTACCAATATTTCCTCCCCCACCCCTCCTTCTCTAGTCTGTACCTTCTCATTTCACACCCAGGGCCCCATAATTGGGAGAAGGGGTGAACCACAAGGAGAACCTTGTTTCCCACCCCCATACACCTTTCTGCACCTGGTACACCTGGGGCAGGTGAGTAGCTCTCCTCAGTGCCATCTGATGCCAGAAAATACAAGACACACAGTGTGGATGTTGTCTTGGAGGGGAGCAGGAGGATGCTGAATGAGGCACCTGGGCCAGCTGAGTCTGCAGCTGAGGTCACTGACAAAGGCCACATAACACCCTGGCATCCCTCCCCAAACACCTGACTCAGCCAGGTTTCTGTCTTCAGAGGGCAGATGGGAATGTAATGGAGTAAAAGGCCAAGGATAAGACAGTGCTGAGTAACAGGGCCCAAAAGGAATGGATAGGCGTGCTGCTATTTCAAACCATCCACATGCAAACATTTTAAAAATACATTATAGGCCTAGGTCAGACATCATTTTTGCTTTACAGTTTTGAAGCAGAAAAGATTGGATTAGCCTTACAGAAGAACTTCCTCGTCATACAGAAATAAAGTGCGACTGACTTGGATGCTAGTAAGAAGCTCCAGAAATCCTCCCTGATCTTGAACTTCCTCAGTCCTTCCCTAGGAGATGTCCTGAACTTAGTTGAGAGGAACCTACTCACAGACCACCACCTCATTTTATAAACGGGAACCCTAAGGCTCCGAAAGGGGAAGAGACATGCCCAAGATCATGCAACATAGGGTTGGCAGAGCCAGCATCAGTGCCAGCTCAGAGCTCTCTCCCTGAGATGGGAGTCTGGAAGACTCACATTTGCAAGGCCCAATGTAGTCAAGGTGGAGCTTGTGGCCCTTCTTGGTGCCCTCCAGGGTGCACTTTGTGGCAAAGAAGTGGCAGGAAGAGTCGAAGGTCTTGTTGTCATTGCTGCACACCTGTTGGCAGAGCATAGAGCACCCCCTCCTTCATTCCCAAAGTACCACCATCCTTGCCCATTTCAGAGATAGGGCCACTGAGGGCCAAGCAAGGAATGTGAATAACCCAAGGACATGCAGTGAGTTAATGGTAGGGCTGGGACAAGAACCCACTCTCTGGGCTCCAAGGCCAATGTCCAGCCCATGCTGAGAGCCACTGACAGTCTCTGAGCAGAGGCATGACTGAGTCAGGGCTGAGATAAGGAGAAAACATACCTGGAAGATATTTGAAGAATGGGTTAAAGATGGGGATGGGGAAAAGACAAGAGTGTGCAAAGAAGATTTTATATCGCAGGCCTGGGATCATTATTCTTAGAAGGAACTGCTTGTCAGATTGGCCCTTGGCTGGTATCTGGGAATTTGGCTGGTAAACAGTTCTCTGCATTGTTGTAAATCTTTCCCTAACTGATAAGCATGGCTCACTGTGCCTGTACAGACAATCTGCTTTATGCTGAACATCTGCTCTCCTTCTAGTAGTCTGGAATGTGCTAGGCACAGGGTGCCTATGTGACCAGCCCCCAGTAAGAACTGTGGGTGCTAAGTCTCTGATGAGCTTCTCTGGGCAGAGACATTACTCACATATCACTGCATCTTTGTAGCTGGGGTAAGAGTGTGCTCTGTGTGACCCCCATGGAAGGGAGAGAGTAATCAAGTCTCCACATGGATCCCTCCAGACCCTGCCTGTGTCTGTTCGCTTCTGGTCCACTGTATATCTTGAATATGTCATGCTAATAATAAACTTTAGCTGTGAGCACAGCTGTATGCTGAGTCATTTGAGTCCTCCCAGTAAATCTCTGAATATAGGGGTGGCAAAGCAGAGATGCTGAGGGTCTGGACGAGGGCAGTGGCAGTAAGTAGCTGTGCCAGGAGGAACATCCTGTGTTGAACATCCTGCACGTACTTACTTAGCACTGCTTGCTTACATCGATCTGCAGAAGGAGGATTGATGGGCATTGGTGATCAGTGGGATGTAGGGGTGGAGGTGGAGGTGAGGAGGAGGGAAGAGTTAACAATGATATTAAAATATGGAGCCCAAGCCAGCTGCAGTGGCTCACACCTATAATCCCAGTGCTTTGGGAGTCCAAGGCAGGAGGATGGCTTGAGGCCAGGAGTTCAAGACCACCCTGGGCAACATAGAGAGACCCCCATCGCTATAAAAAAATTTTAAAAAATTAGCCAGGCATGGTGGCCATGTACACCTGTAGTCCCAACTACTCAGGAGACTGAGGTGGGAGGATTGCTTGAGGCCAGGAGTTTGAGGTGCAGTGAGCTATGATCCTGCCGCTGCACTCCAGCCTGGGCGACAAAGCAAGACAATTGTCTCTTAAATAAATAAATATTTAAAAACAAGATTTGGAGCCCTGAGCTTTGTTGTCTTAGGGAGAACCTAAAGATGGAGAAGCCAGATAGGAGGCTGTGGGAATAATGCTGATCCCAGATTTGCTGCCCTGAGCTAGACGGCCACTAGCACAATGGTTGGCATGAGTGGGTACTGAAAAAATAGTTACCTGGATGGATGTGTCCTATTGGAGACAGAATGGACATGTTTGAGAGATAATAAAAAAAAAAGTAGCACTTATTGGGTACTTACTGTGTACCAGGCATTATCTGACAAATCCTCACAACAGTCCTATGAGTTAAGGACTATTTTTATCGCCTCTTTAGGTGTGAGAAAACCGAGACATGGAAACGTTCAGCGACTTCACCAAGATCTCACAGCTAACAAGTGATGGAGATGTTTGAAGTCAACCTTCAGTCTGCCCCTAGAACCCACATGTTTGGACCTGATGCTTTGCTCAGCTGCTCTCAAGCAGAGAAAGCCCCTAACCTATCTCAGCTCATACCCCTATCTCAGCTGTATTCTCTTGGCATAGGGCTTGCAACCTGATGGTGCTGAGTAAATTCCTGTTGGTTTCTGGACAGATCCAGTGTCAGACAGAGCCTCTCCTCTGACTCATCTCCACTTTCCTGCTATAACGAGATGTAGCAAGGGGACTCTGAGACTGGAGCCCCATAGAAGCCCAAGCCCAAGCCCAAACCAGCAGTTTTCTGGGCACTCTGCTCTGAAGGGCCCAATCTCTAGCCCCCTGCCCTTGTCCCTCAGCCCTTACCTTCTCAAACTCGCCAAGGGGTGCAGGGCAGCTGGTGGGGTCCTGGCACACGCACATGGGGGTGTTGTTCTCATCCAGCTCGCACACCTTGCCGTGTTTGCAGTGGTGGTTCTGGCAGGGGTCTGGTGGGGTGCAAGGGCATGGAGTTAGCACCACCCAGCCTACCACATCCACCCAAGCCTATCCAGACAGATCTCTGGGCTGACAGTCCTTGGCTGTGGGTCCCACTCTGGGCTTAGGCAGCCCTGAGTCCTTCTTGCTCTTGCACTGAGCCTAGCAATCCTCATTCAGGGGAGCAGTTGGCTTAATCAGTCTGGGGATTAGAGGCTATGGTCAAGGTCAGGCTCTTTTTGTGGGCTGAAGGCTCAGTCTGGGACCCAGAAACACTGGATGCCATATGGCTTCCTTGAGCATTGAAGCACCCATTGTGTTCCAAGCTCAGTTAAACAATCACAATGAGGCATTTCTGGATTCTAGAATAGATTTCTAAAATGGCTTGGATAGGCGGCTCTTGTCATGAAGCCAGGGAGCCGTGAGGTCCAACAAAACAGACTTAAATGGCTGTAAAGGAAAGGGGAGAAGAGCCCCAGACCCACGCCAGACAATAGAGCCTGGCTGTGTCTGGTAAACACCGGATGAGGTGGGCGTGGAGGAGGGAAGGAACATGACTCAGTAGAGGTCCCTTTGCTCCAACAAAAACTCTGTGCCCAGCTACGTCTAAAGACCCATTAGTTATCCCCTCAGGATGAGAGCTTAATGAAGCCTTTTCCTTGTGTTGCTTTATTTTGGGTATTTCAATCATCCTTTATTGGATGCCTCCTCTGCCAGGCACTGGGCCAAGTGCTATTGTGCTGTGTCTCATAAAACCCCGGACAGCCTTGGGACAAGGGTCTACCATCTTCATCATCCCATGTTACAGATGAGGAAGCTGAGGCTCAGAGGAACGAAGCAAGCTGTTGTGGAGAAGCCTAGATTCAAACCTTGGTTGGTTTGCTTCCAAAGTCCATGCTCTTAACCGCTTGGGTACAAATGCCTCAGCGAGGTAGGCTCCAGTCAGAGGCCCTAGGTCATTTCCCTCTCTGGCACTAACCCACAGGTAGCATTATATGAGTTATGTTAGGCTTCACTTCCTTGGGGCCTCATTTCCTTGGGCTGTGTGAAAATCAAATCCACTAATGAGTGTGCAAGCTCCTGATCTATGCTCTCACATCTGCTCCTATGCAGGACTTGGGCTAAGACAGAGGCAATGGGGGATCTCATGACCAGATGTGACCAGTGACCTCAGTAGGAATGTGAAATCCAACTTTAGAATCAGGGCAAGAGCCATGGCACAGAAGGCCATTTCCAGGAATTTCCCTTCCTGTCTCTGACAGCATGGATAGCCTGGCTATAAATTGATCTTGCCCTGATCCCAGGGGACTGAGTGCCAGAACATTTCCCAACCTTTAAGTCAAAGCTGTTTTTCCTCTACAGCCCACTGAAGACCCCACCCTGCATTTCCTTGGGAAGCAACCTCACGTAAGCTGCCCCCATGCCCCAGGCCCAGGCAGCCAAGGGCAGACTGGACGTGCCAAGTCACGGGAGGGTGCTTACTTTCAGTGACCACCTCCTCTTCGACTTCCTCGGCACCTTCATCAAATTCTCCTACTTCCACCTGAACGGGGTTGGCTCCCACAGGTACCTGGGATGAGGGAGAAGAATGAGTCAAATGATCCCCACCCCCATCCCAGACCTGGAAGAAAAGGGTGAAGATTAGAGGGGGACTTGCCTGAAGTTTCAGGTGCCCACAAGGGGATCATGAGAGACAAGCTGGAAAGGTAGGCTGGGCCCAGGCCACAGAAAGCACAGATGCCAGGGTTGGGAATTTAGGTTCAATCTTATAGACCCGCTGTGTTTTGTAGTGCCCTGGAATTCTGTTGAGATGTCTCAGAGGCCAACAGGGGTGTTAGGGCAAGAGGAGGTGCCAAGCCCTCCATCCCTGCCAGCCACACCTGAGCAGCTCCCCTTTCATCTGTTTACCTATGGGGAAACTATGGGTGATCATGGAAGAAAAATTGTCCCACAGTTTAAAAAAAACAAAACAAAATCAAAATCTTGGCCCCCAATTGTAGGGTTCCATTGAAGGTTTGGGAAGCATTCAGGAGTGTGTCAGGATTTAGGTGATACTCAGGATTTGCATCTGTGCTGTGTGTGTACATGAGGACAGATGCCCCATGTCAGCATCAAGCCCCACAGCACATATCTGGTGCTGTGGTTCCCCAGGGAACACATGTGGGTAGACAGGGATTGGGGGGCCGGGGTCACCACCCACGTACCTCGGCCACCTCAGCCACGGTTTCCTCCACCACCTCTGTCTCATCAGGCAGGGCTTCCTGCTGCTGCTGGAAAAGAAAGTGTGGTTCAGAGAGGTCAAGGCCAAGGCCAGTTTCACCTTCAAAGTGCCTCTGGCCTGGAATACAGGCTGGGGGAGCTTGGAGAGCAGCTCATTGGAGATCCCCAAGGCTGTGCCTCAGGAACCACCATGGGTAGGGGACAGGGCAAAGGAGAAGCCAGACAGGTGACCCCCACAGAACACTGGAGCAGATCCCCCTTTTGTGTATTTTATATCTGAGGTTCTATGTAAGATGTAGCTTGGAAAAGCATTTCTGCTGCTTTGAATTCCTACAAAGTTTGAAAATCACTGATCCAGACCAACTCCCCCATTTTGCAGATGGGAAAACTGATGCCCAGAGGGGATAACACCATGAATTTTAACAGTTGTTATTATCTTCTCCACAGTGTGATTTTATTATTATTATTATTGTTAGGCAATTCTTTCTTGCCGTTTCAACTTGGAGTAGGAAGAGGCAAGATAACGTATAACTCTGAGGCTCCTGGTTAGCTGGGGTGGCTTCTAAAATTAATGCCAACCTTGCCAAATCTTTTGCCCAAATCTACCAGCCTGGTTGAGATTGCCAGGGTCTACCATCACTCGCCCCTCCTAGTGAAGACAGGATGAGGGAGTCGCTGGTTGAAAGAAACTTCTCTTTTTGCCTGCCCCACATTTCTTCCTCCTCTCCTGGTGCTGGCTTCCAGATTAGCTGTGGATGACTACTCCTGGCCCTCTGCGTGCGATTCTTGGAGGGACTGTCAATCAAGGTGCCCCACTCTCCCCCAGCGAGAAGCAGGCCCAGGACCCAAGCTCAGCTGGACTGGCTCTCGCTGAATTTTTTCTAATCTTCTTGGCACATTATCTCAAGATGTGAAACTGTTGGAGTTGATTCATTCAGATGGCAACATCTGAGACTGTCCATTCATTCTCCCTTCCTAGATCGTGGAGCTGCCCATTTCCGGTCCTCCCTAAGGCCTTTGATGTTATAGCCTATCCCTGTATCTTTTTCTGCCCTATTTAATCAGATTGAAGTCTGTTATATGCAACCAAACAACCCTCCCTGTTTCAGAAAGTAACCGTCCCTCTCTTTGTGGCTTGACTGTCTTCTAGCATCATCCCCACCAGCATCCCCGCCCCCACCCCCAGCTTGAATTCCTCATATGACAAAGAGGTCACTTCCTTCTAAAGCAATCCTAGTCCATTGCTAAAAAGTTCATCTTTATATTACATGGAACTTTCTCTTCTCTGGAACCTCCACCCAGTGGTCTTCATTCCAGTTTTTCTTCTGAACTTATTAGCTTAAGAAAAAATCTTTTTAAAAAATATGACATCTGACTTGAGATGGGGAAGTCCCTGTCCCCTCTGAGCATCAGGACTGGCAGGCTCAGAAACCCTGGAGCTGGTGATAGGAAATAAGAGCAAGAAGGTATGATCTTTAGGTACTTACAGGGGCTGCCAAGGCCCTCCCAGCCAGGCAAAGGAGAAAGAAGATCCAGGTCCTCATGGTGCTGGGAACCCTGATGAGAGGAGAGATTGATATTTCAATGAGCAGAGGCTTCCTGATGGAGAGTTCCTTCTGAGTTCCTGTGATATGCAAGGTAACTTTAGATGTTAGGGGTTAAATGATAGTGAAAGACATGAGAGGAAGTTGGTTCCATTCAATATTCTTCCTTTCCTGATTATATGAGGAGAAAGTGTCAGTTTGGTGCTAAGATGTCTTTAACACCTCTCTAACACTCATCCATCCCCCTTTGTAACAAACAGAGAGCAGCCCCCTGGCTCAGAGCGTCCACAGGAAATTATATCCAGCTGGAATTGCATAAAGTTGTTTTTCTCATGTGTGTTTGTTTTTACAGTTTCCTTCTATTTATGACAAAGATACACAGAGTTTTCCATTTATGGTAATGATATAAAGTCTCCTTTCTTAATACATTTATTTAAGTTTTTAAAAAGTGATTCAACTAAAGTAGCGGGCTAATTAGCCAAGTTTGGGCAATGCCAAACCAGATCATCTTCAAGGGCTCTTCAGTCCTTGATGTTCTAAGATTAATTCTTTTCCTACATCCAAAGCTCTCCTTCTCCTCCTCCTCCTCCTCCCTACTACCTCTGCAATGGGAGAAGTTAATAGGCAGCAACCTCTTGCCAATTTTAGACAACGAGATCCACATTTTAAAACAAAGAACAATAGTCTTGGAGTGTGACCTGTGGAAACTTGAGGGTGGCCACATTTTTCTCCATTCTACCCAGAAGCAACAGCACTTCTCTAGATCCTCTAGAGCTGTGGTCCCCAACTGCGGGGCTGCAGCCCAGTATTGGTCTGTGGCCTGTTAGGAAATGGGCTGTGCATCACCACCTGCGGCTCCCACAACATCCCACTCCACCAACACCGGTACGTGGAAAAATTGTCTTCCATGAAACTGGTCCCTGGTGCCAAAAAGGCTGGGGACCGCTGCTCTAGAGAAACTATCCAAATGCTTCCATATGGTGCAAAGGGGATGTTAGCTGAGATCTAGAAAATTCCCCTGCCCTGGTCACTGCTCAGAACTCGCTCTCTAGATGCCAAGCTCTAGACTCTAATGTGCTCATGACTGTAAGGGATCTTGGAGCAGAATCTCCTCTGATGATTCAATACCAAAATGCCACCCCTAACAGAGGATCTGTGGATTTTATTTCCTGTGCTAACTAAATGGATTTCCATTTCCACATTGCTTTAGAAAGTTCTTCCTTTTACTGATCTAAATCTGCCTCCTTTCCTGCAGTCCCTCCTTCTGCAGCCACACAGAACAAACATGCTCTCTCTACCCCCAAACAGTCTTTCAGTCAAGGGCAACATTGGCCATGTCCTTCCTCTTTTGTCCTCCAAAACTTCCCTATCAGGCTCATCATCCCTGGTTCCTTCCAAGACTTCTCAACTGAGCATGCACGATGGTGGGAGGTACCCTGGCATTGTGGAGAAAAACACTCAGTTTGAAATTCAATGCCAGGGATTCTTGTTCTACCTCAATACTGTCTTAATGTATTGGTCAACCCTTTGTCCTCTCTAGACCTTGGTTCCCCCATCTATCAATTGAAAGTAGTAGATTAGGTGAACTTGGATGTGGTAGGCTTGATCTTTAAAATGGTCTTAAAATATCCCAGGCACATGCTGGTCTTGGCACATGTCACCTCCTCTGGGATCACCCATCTTCACTTGGATTATACTAATAGTATTTGAGTAGCAGGAACAAGCAAAGGAAGAACAGACTTCATAATGGTCCTTTCTTGGGCTAAACGACACATAAAACCTCACCCCCTATTTCATGAAGTGTGCATGAAATAAAACTAACAGTAATTTAAAGGAATTGCCCTGGGCGCTTGGCATTGCTTCATGATGACTCTGACTCCCAGTAGAGTCCAATCTTCCCTTTCCAGGAAGTTTGTGGAATTTCCTCACACAGTTTTTCATTTGTTCCCCCAGGCTTATGAGGAAAATCTCCCTTCTTGCTTCCCCATTTGGAAGACACAAGAAAAACAACTCCTGTGTGTGGCTTTGGACAAAGGCAACATGAGAGAAAACATCAATGAAGGACTTGTCTGAGATTGTTTCAAATAGAAGAGCCAAAGTGAGACTGGCAGCTAGAACAAAAAAAAAAAGTCACCCCGTCTGGGCTACAGTGACAGAGAAGTCATGCCATGGGAAAATAGCCCATCTGGGACTGCAGATGTAACAAGCTTCAGATTAGAGAGCCAGGAAGATGGACGTTTCCCAAGGACTGTGTCCTTCATCTGAGCAGAGGAACCACGCCCCCCTCTGTGACCAGGGAAAGGTTTTGTTGGTGGCTCTTCCGTGTGTCCTGCCTCAGCATCTCCCTGCACTTCTTTCCCAGCTGTGCATGCACACTCTCTCCCACCCCCATCTCTGCTGTTGCAGCCAGAAGAGAAAAATAACTCTAAGTCTTGTCATGCTTTATAGTTGCTAAAGCACTCTCATACACACACTGTCCCCTGGAGCCTTCTGACAGCACTGTGAGGGGGACAGACAGCCGTGGAAGGGCTCTTAGTTCCACTTTCCTGATAAGTCTGAGGTTGAGAGGGGGAAACACTTGCTCAAAGTCATGCAGCATTGAGGCCCATTCCAAATTGGCCAGGCTCCCTTCTCATGGAGTTGGGGTGAGCCGAACAGGGATTATGCTTAGAACGGGGGATGGGTGGGTAATGCAGAGACTATTAAGAACAGCACACAAAATCTTAGAGGAGGAGTTATTTTCCAAATTTTGGGTCCTGCCCAATGCCCTGTGCTACATCGCCAGTCCCACAACCCTTTTCCTCCAGGTGGTGGGAGGGAGAGAAGGGAAGCAGCTGGACTATTCTAGATGCACAGCCTACTCCCTGCACACCCATGAGACACCTCTCCGAGGTTCTCTAAAACACCATTGGCCAAAGAGGCCAGGGTCCACCCTGCAAAGCTAATGGGGTACAACAGTCAGTCCAGCAATGTTGGAACACAGGGCAAACCCCAGCATTCAGAACTTATTAGCTATGATCCTTTGCCAGCCGGACCTAGACGTAGCATGCCCAGTGAAAATATAAACATTCTTCATATAAACTCTGTCCTTTGTATTTCTTTACTCCATGGTGATGTATATATGTATCCTTTTCAGAGAGTTTTCATAATCCAGCATCCCAATGGGGGCTCAATCCCCATAGTACAAGTGAGAAGACTGAGGCCTAGAGAGAAGAAACCCTCCGATAGCCAAGAACTGAGAGCCCCAGTGAGTGAGCAGGGATAGGGCAAGGACCCGGGCAGCCTCCCCCACCACTGGCACATCCCTACCTCAGCACGATATTTCTCTTGGCAGCCACCCCCTCCCAGGTGGTCACCTGAAGGGGGCCCAGTTGGGCTGTGAACTGGCCGAGGTGCTGGGAGGGAAAAAGCCCTGGGCCAGGGGAGGAACAGGAGGTGTATTTCCCTTGGCTCAGTAGCCATCAAATGCAGACACCCCTCACCCCCACCCCACTGCCTCCTGTCCCGTACATCGAGTTCCTTCCTTTTGCCTTTATTTTCTCTGGAGACAGCTGAAAACCCGTCCTTGGCTGCCAGCAGGTCCCGAAGCTGAGGTCACTTCTCTCTCTTTGGAAAGGCTCTGGGGATGGAAAAGTACAGCCAGCCCCCCGGTTTGTCTCCCTTAAGACATAAAGGGCCTCCTTTGGGTTCTCCCTGGACGTTGGAAAGTTGCTAAATGTCAGAACTGAGAGAAGTGTCAGAATCATAGAATTTTAGACTGTGGTTCTCATAATCATAGACTCCTAGAATGTGAAGCACAGAAACTGAGTAGCAATTGGAAAATCGGATTTGAGTGTGAAGAGTTTATGAAGCAATGCAATCAAATAGAACTTTCTGAGATGATGAAAATATTCTATATCTGCATTGTCCAATATGATAGCTACTGGCAACATGTGGTTATTGAACACTTGAAATGTTGCCAGTGCAGATGAAGAACTGAGTTTTTAATTAATTTAAATCTAAATAGCCATGTATGGCCAGACAGAATGGTTATATGCTTTTATAGAGGCAGTAAAGCTCGTGGGCTCTGGAGCCAGAATGTACAAATCCTGGCTTTGCTGCTTAGCAATTGTGTGACATTTAGAAATAGACTTTACCTCTCTGAGCCTCCATTTGTTCCCCAATCTGTAAAACAGAAATAACAACACACCTACCTTGAAAGGCTCATGGGTGATTTACATGAGAGAATACAAGTAAAGAGGTAAGCAATGGCGTCTTTTGGAAAAGGATCTTAAAATCCAAGGATCCCAGAATCTCCATCCCCCTCAAGAATCTAGTGCAAGAACCCAGCACTTTGTCTGCATGCCCAGGGAGAAAGATGCACTGGGGTGGAACAAAGGAGATATCGCCTCTGTTGTTTTGGGGAACACCAGCCCAGCCTCCAGAGGACACGGTGACCAAGTCCAGGCCCTGGGCTGGCGTCTTCATTGGGCTGTGGACACAAGCCAAGCAGCTCACTCCCACTGTCTGGCTTGGAAACAAGGGTTCCAAAAACACACATTGCTGGTAAACAAGCCCAAAGAGAGGAAAACAAATGTAGAGGGTAATAAAGGAAGCCTAGAGCCAGGCTCTCCAGGGAGCCAAGACTCAGAAAGAGGGAGGGTGGGCTCCACTGAGGTGGGGACAAGCTGGGCCAGAGAGGCAGCCACATGTGGCTACACTAGCAAATCCTGCTCACACCCGGGGGAGCACACACAGCCTCTCAGAGGTGTGGTCGTGACGTGGAAGTCAGGAAGCCCGAGAGCAAGTCAATGGCTCCCAGCTCACTGTGCAAACTTAGGGAAGTCTTCTCTGCTCTCCACATCTGGCCTACCCCTAGCGTGTGGCATGTCTGTATAACGAGGAGTTGTTTTAGATCAGTGGTCAAGATTATCTAAGCCAGAGAATCTTTTCTTTCAATGAAGTCTTCTGCAGAAGTCCAATATTTCAAACAGCTGAAACCCTCTATCATGTGTTGAAACATGTGAATGATTATTATCTGTCCAATAAATGAACTTGAAATTAAAAAACAAAAGCAGGTGAAAACGGAGTTGAGCTGGGGGCTGGGAGCCCTATACACATGGACATCCCCTGAGACACCTTGGAGCACCTCTAGGTTCCCTTAGCAACACCTTGAAACCCTTGGGCAAGGTGGTCCCTAAAGCTCCTTTTGGCTCTGACTTTCTGTACCAAACTCAGGTGAAAGCTTTTTGGGAGTATTACCTCTCTCAGCTTGCCCATTGACTCCATTTCTACTTCTAATATTTGTTGCTGGAAGGGAAGAAGCTAAGAAAAATTTTAAGGTGTTGTGGATATAAAAACCTAGGATTGGAGAGTTTCTGGGGCAACTCAAAGGTGGCTCCAGAGTTTGGGGCTGGAATAAGCCTGACTGAGAACCCATAATGGCATCTAAGATGCCACGTTTTGCTGTGGCTGGCAGAGGCTCAGGGTGGAGATTTGGGCTTCCTCCTTGACTCCTTGTAGGAGACCACTCCTGCATCCAGGGTGACCACAAATGGAGGGGATGAGAAATAGCATCAAAGTGCCCAGGCTGTCACAGCTGGAAAGGCCTGAGAGATCCCAAAGATAGCAAATACGTGGCATACATGCTCCCACCTGCCCCTCCTGTGTACGTGGCAGACATTACTAATCAATCATATAACCTTTCCCCCCAAAGTCTGGAGGGGACACAGTTCTCTGGCAGCCACTACCAATGTATTAGTGTTGTCGGCCATGCGAAACCTCTTTGTCATGCCTCTTATTTTAGAGGTGGAGAAATTGAAGTTTAAAGAGGGAAAATAACTCACTCAAGGTCATACAGCAAGCTGGTGTCTGAGCCAAACTTCCAGATGTTTAGAAACATCCATATGTTTCCATGGTTGGTTTGGCCAAAAAAAAAAAAAAATCCAGATGTTTACCTCCTCTTGTTTTTTTCATGTGATCTTTTCTTTCAGTCTGAAATCCAAATGCCATGACTAACACAAGAAGACCCAGAGGGATCCCCAAATGAGAGGGGTTATACCAAGTTTCTGAAAGAACCCCATTCTGAAGAGAGTCGGTGCTTCTGTTCATATTTTCCCTGCAGACAACAAGCTCTATAGTGTGGTGGGTGAGAGTAAAGTTGATTTCCTGTCTAAGACATCTCCTGGCTGAGGAGGAGACTGTTTTTCTAGATAATTCTGTCAAGTCACTATTTGCTGGCCTTGCCCCTGCACAGCCGAGCTGTTCCTAGGTTCAGGATTGGGGTTGGAAGGGAGGAAGAGAAGCATCCAGGTTCTGTGTTATAGAAAAAAGGTAGCTTCATTCACCCGCAGGGTTGTTTGAAAGCTCAGGGCCAGCTTTCCCTTCTCTCCTTTTAAGACCTAGGCTAGGGAGGGAGCCAGCAGGAAGCAAATGAGCAGCTGCCTATTAGCCCTGTCATGCTGGGCCTTTGGGCCTAATGACAAAGCCACATGGGCTGGAATAGCCAGTGCAGGCCAGCAAAAGGGAGAGAGAAAGTGCTGCTCATCCCTGTTACCCACAGGGCTTGTTGCCTATAGGAGAAGGTGCCTGAGCATGATTCCAAAGTGACCAAATGGGGGGTGGGGGGAAGGCAAGGTGAACATCTAAATGGTTCCAAACGTCTGGAAGTTCGGCTCAGACACCCGCTTGCCATCTAACCCCAAGTGAGTTATTTTCTCCTCCTGAGCTTCAGTTTCCCTCTAAGACGTAGAAGTGCTTGGGTGGTATATGTGAGTTACATGTCTGTCTCCTTGTCATGATCTGTATTATGTTTGACTCTGTACATCCGTGTGTGGCTACAAATGGCAGTGTGTGTTTGCACACCTGATAGCATGTCTGTGTAAGTTACACACAGCCTGACTCAGCATCTGTCTGTTTCAGCCTGTAATAGGTGAGGGTCAGAGTGTTCATATTCACCAAGATATATTCCTGGAACTTGTCTGTGTCTATAAATTAAAGTATCATCCAGGAAGAGGTACGTGAGTGAATGACCTTCGGTGTCTGAAGGCACTCATTTTGAGCTGTGCTAGTGGGTGCCTGTTGATGAAATCAATGTGTATACTTTGCATCCCTGTGGGTCTGTATCTGTCCCTGTTTATCTCTGCATACTTATCTACCTACCTAAATAATTTCGAAAGCCAAATATTCTACCGTTTACCTCACATCCTCAGCCCTTCCTTTCCTCTACCATCCTTTCTTATTTATAGCTTATTTTCAGCAAGGAGAGCTGCTCTTGTGAATAGCAAACCCCAGCCATGCTATTGGTTGACAAGTCTCTACAGATGGATGAAGATTTTAGCATGACCATTAGGCAACCCAAGATCCCCTAGCCCCTCCTCTCATTTTCTTTTCAACTGGGGTGAAGGGGTGTTAAAAATGGCCAACTATTCCTTTGAATAAAAGCACAGTCATGGATTTAGGTTAACAGGACTTCACAGCTAGAAGAATGCCTGGAGACCATCTAGCTTAGATCTTCCATTTAACAGATTGGAAAACTGAGGCCCAGAGAGACGTGCCCTTCCCAGTGTCACACACTTTGAGTTAGAACCCACTTCTGCTTGTACCCTTGGCCAATGCTCTTTCTACATGGAGGGCACAACATTCTTGGGAAATACACAAGAAGGTCCCCAAATCAAAATGAATTTAAACAATTTTTTAAAATATACCTGTCAGCACTTTTAGTAAAGGGAAGTTCTATACAAACCCTACGATGATGGAGCTGCCAGGAAAAAAAGCTGGGAATGATTTCACCAAATCCTTGGATGCCATAAATCCACCAGTTTTAAAACCTTTCGCGTTAGGAGGGAGCACCACACTTTGCAAAGTGCTTGCCTATGCATTATCCCATTTTATCCACATACTATCTTCTTGAGGTTGCTGTTGTTATTTCTCTTTAACCAAGGACGGGACTAGGGCCTGGAAAGGAGAAGTGATTAGTTCAAGGTCAAAGGGCACCTTTAGGGCATAGGTAGAACTAAAACCCAGGTCTTCAAACACCCTGTGCAGGGAGCTCATCACAGCCCCGGGCTTCCCTGGGATCCTGGGGGACCACAAGGGCAGAGCCTAGAGTTTGCTGCTGCCCTTGTATTTGGGGGTGGGGTGGGGGACATTTAGATGGAGCCTGATGTTCTGTGAGGGTTCCCAGTGTCCCCTCCTAGTCAGTAGGCAGAGACCCTGGAAAAAAAGGTTACCGTGGCAACTCGCACTCCTCGGAGGATGAGTCATGACAGGGAAGAGCCCTCTGGTGGGTGGGACTTGGAGAAAGTTTCAAAAGTTGATTCCTTCTCCAGGCAAACCCCCTTCCACTCCTCCCTCCCCCTCTTAGCTCCAGGCTTTGTCGATGTGGCAGCTGCTGGCTGCGGAGTTAACTCTCTCTTTCCCCAGCCACTCCCATTTCAAAAGTTTCATCCTCCTGCAAATGTACATTTGTTTCCAGTGCCCACTTCCACCTTCCACATCCTCCCTCGGATCCATCTGGGAATATCTTAAGGCTGAAAGCTGTGAACACTAGTCTCTCCCCGCCCCCCCCCAACAGTGCATACAATTTTAAGGGGCTTGCAGATGACTTAAAGCCCATTCAAAGACCAGTCCATGGTTTCTGGTTAAGAGACCTTCCTTTGACATCTTCAGAGGACGCCAGGCACCCCAAAGACCCTCAAGTCTAGCCCTCTTCCTTTACAGGTAAGGAAGCTAGTCTGGAGGAGACACTCACTACGGTCACACGTAAAATGTGTGCCTGAAGCCTGCCTTGCTACTTCTGACTTGCTTCTCACTACACCACCAGCCCTTGAGGCGCATAGAAATTTAACCCTAGAGAATTACCGGTGAAAACATTTTCTAATGTTTTCAGCCAGTCAGTGGAGCCAGTGAGGGCGAAGAAAGGTAGGGGACTGTCTGCAAAGGTCCTAACACCCTGATAGGCTGGACACTAGAAGGGGGCCCTGGAACCCTCTCTGTCTTACCTTTCCCTGTTCCCCAGTTATGAGTACATTCCCCACCACACCCTGCTTCCCATTGTACCCGGTGTCTTGATTGGGTGATATCTGATGTCTCCGCTCTTCAGATCTAGATAAACCCAGGGCTAATCCTGGGAATTGCTGTTTACCATACCAGGGAGCTCAGGATAGGAACAATGCCTAACTCAAGACTCAGGATGTGACGGTGCCATTTCAGGCCAAATGGCGCCGGAGTGTGCGTGTGTGTGTGTGTGTGTGTGTGTGTGTGTGTGTGTGTGTGTGTGGTGGGGGGGCGGGGTTCTGGGAGTGAGAAGAATTAGAGGGAAACAGGAGCCTTCTCAGAGGTGCAGATTAATGGTGACGCCTCCCCCTTTGCCTTTCAGAGATTAATTTATCATTCTTGTGAAGTCTCTTTTGGAAAACAGAGCCCCTGCCCAAGAACCAAGTCTAGGAGGTTTCTTCTCCTGGAATAGGGGGCAGGACAGACTCCGGCTGCAGGCCAGGTCCCTATTGCAGCTGTGATGGGATCAGATTCCCAGGAAAGGAGGAGGCTGCCACATTTGCAAAGGGAGCAAAGAGGACAGGCAGGCAGCCTCTGAAACCAGAGAGACAGACAGAGAAAGAGAAAATACTCCCCCAAAGACACGATGAGATTATTTTCTGCAAACCTAAAAGGGGGACCAAGTTACACAGTAGTCTACCCTCTGAAAACCAACAGGCAGGCAACTCAGGGACCGTGCCCCTAGGGGAGCCATGATGCACAACCCAGTATAGCTTTCCCTCCCTTGCACACAAGCTGCAGGAGTGAACTAGGGTATCGGGGTAGATGCATCTACAGAATGCAAAGGCTGGGCAGGGGTCATGCATACCTCAGTGGCAGGCAGGCAGCAGGCAGATCGGCTGTCCCCACAGTCTGAAGGTCTGCAGGAATGTGGAGGGGTTTAGAGCTGGGCAACAGGAAACCACTCAGAGCTCTGGGCTGGGTCTATCTCCCCCTCCACCCCTCGGTCCCTCCTCCTCCTCTGTCTCCTCCTTCCCCTGACCTCCCCCTTCTCCCCAGCCAAAGCTGTCTCTGTCTTTCATTTCTTTCCTCCTCTTTTTGCAGCGGGCCTGACCAGACACCCCAACCCCGCCTGTCTCATCTGTTCTGGGGCTGCTGCCTAAACAGACTCCCGGAGTGCCAGGGCTGGAAGGGCTGACAGGAATCACCTAGAACAGCCTACTTCTTGTTCAGAGGGCAACGGAGGCCTGGGGAGTGCAAGGGATTACCCAAGGGCCCCCAGAGGCAGCCTTGCCCAAGCGACCTGACTTTCTAACCAGTGGCCTTTACAAGAGTCCTCCCTAATATTAGGCAATGCTGAGAAGGGCAAAGCAATTCAAGAGGGTTGTATCTGTGACAGAGGTGAGACCTGGACTTGCCTCTGTACAGACAAGACAAGCTGCTACCAGTAGCATATTCCTTGATGATTTGGGGCGTGGTCTTAAAAAAAAACCCACTCTGACTCTAGTTGCACCACTGATAGACACATAAGGGATTAGACTTCTAGCTGAGAGACCTGTGTCATCAGTATGGAACAGATAAGGTGATTGATGATATTGACAATCATAGTAGTAACAATGGTCAGGGTTTACTGAGGACTTAATTTTCACAGCAACCCTTTGCTGTAGGTGTTATTATTATGTCCGTTTTAATAAAAGGAAACAGAGACTCATAGAGGTTAAGTAACTTGCTTAAGATCACCTGGGAAAAAGTGGCATAAGCAGGCTGATTCTACATTTCAACTTGCTTCCTCTTGTGGTACGTGAACTGCTCGGTGCAACAGGTCTTGGTTGAAGATTTATTGTGTGCTTAGGACTCTGGGAGGCACAAGAACTAATACCAGATCCTTGTCCTCAAGGAGCCTGGAATCTTGCTGAAAGGATGTACTATATACATGCACCCACTGACACGAGTGGTACAGACACTAAGGCTTATACGAGGCGTTCAGATTGGTGGCGGTTTCCCGGAAGAGGTGGACCTTGAAGAATGGGTTGGGTTTGAAGCACCACGGAAAGGGAGAAGGCAGAGGACACTCTCAGTTTCACTTCTACCTGCGGTGGCCCCTGCTGCTCTTCCTGTCCTCCCCACCTAACACTGTCCTCCATGTCCACTCTCTGCAGCCACAATGGCTTCCTTTCCGTCCCTCAACTACCCCAGAGCTGCTTTTGTCCCGGGATCTTTGCATCTCCTCTTACCTCTGCCAGAGACACTCTTCCACCTGATTTTCCTGTGCCTGTTCTAATGACATCTCCCCAGGGAGGTCCTCCCTGGCCACTCGAACCATTTCCTTGTCTCTCTCACAAGCACAGTTCATCACCTTATGCTGTTTTATTTTCTTCCCAGCACTTGCCATTATCAGAAACTACTTGCTGCCCCGACTAGACAGAAGCTGCATGAGAACAGGGGCTTCACGTATCTTGTTCACTTCAGGTTTCCAAGCGTGTTCCACAGTGCCCCACACAAAGTTGGCTCTCAATCAATGTTTTTGTCAATAAATGAATGGACTTCCATTTACCCAGCTGAAAAAAGAGGAGGTCATCTTTTACTAGAGTTCCAGGCTGGAACAGTGCTTTGCCCTTCTCAGCATTGCCTAATATTAGGGAGGACTCTTGTAAAGGCCACTGGTTAGTCTATCTTTAAGAGACTCTCAAACCTATTAAAGTTGAACATAAATGTATGGGCATCTGTGCATTTTTCTGCAGAGAAAGTTCATGGCTTCCTTCAGGTTCTCAAAAGGACCAATCAGGAATCCAAGAAGGAACCTCTGCTCCAAATGACCCCTGGGCCTCTCCCTGGTCCAAAAGCTGGGGGATTTGGCCATTGAATACAGGGTGCTGGCTGACTCCCCAGAAATCTGCTTTGCCATCTGGACAGATGTGCATTTTTATAGGATTGGTTGCTATAGATCCCAGGCACTGTGGGATCTAAAATTAACTGAAATTTTGTGTTTTTCTTCATGAACTAAGATGATGATTCTGAAGAGGATGAGCCAATGGGACTATTCCCAGTCTTTGGCTGGGGTTCCCATGTGGCATTCAGTTTAGGAATTGGAAATCTGTTTCAAGCTAGGCTGAAGCTTGGGACAGAGAGTCCATCTGAGGGCTGCTCCCAGGTGCCTGTGGGGACAACCTGAGCCAGGAGCCTTCAAAGAAGGAAAACTTAGTAGGTTTTATATCTAAGGATAAGAGCAGGCTGGTGGAGCAGGAGCCTCTGAAGCAAGGGTGACTCTGACCTAGAAAGACCACTGGGACTAAGGCTGGTCCTCCAGCCACCACCAAAAGCTTGGTAGGAAGGGAGAGAAGCAAAACCCAACCAGGTGTGAGAGACCTGGGTGCGAGTCTCTGCTCTGCCACTGAGTCACTGAGTGACTCTGGGCTCATCCCTGCCCCTGTCTGAGCTACACTTTTTCATTTGTAAAATAGATTGGACAGTAGAACAGTAGTGATAACAGTCAGCATTTATTAAACACCTACTATGGGCCAAGCACTGAGCGAAGGTCTTTGCATATATTTTCTGATTTAATCCTTTTATAAATGTGGAAAATGAAGTTCAGATCAATAATTTGCCCAAGTATGTGGCAAATTAGGGATTCAAATCCAGGTTTAAGAGACAACAGAGCCCAAGTGCTTGACCACTACAGTCTACCCCCTCAATTCCCCTCCAGTGCTGACACTGGTAGACTCCAGACCATACAGGCATTGGCAGCCCTCTCCTTTGTCAAGTACGTTGCTGATCCATGTTAAACTGGATCAGCTTTTCATCTTGCAAAATGAGGAGTCAGAACATCAGGGTCCCTGATGCTTGCCGAACACCCCTTCCAGCCACCCTCCAGCTGTGTTCTTCTGGGCACTTCCCACTGGACCCTGATCCTGGCCTCCTGACCCAGCACCCAGGCCACAGCCTTAGACCCCAAGGGTGCCCCACTGGCCCACGTCTTTGGGAATGCCCACATGTGCCCGCCTTCCAGGCTCCCCACACCCCAGAGCATCAGCTGCCTCATTCCCACGTGCAATCAATCTTCATTGTGCCTTGAATCAGGCACGGAGCAGTGAGCAAGACAGACAAGACTCGGCCTCTGTGCACTTTACATTCTGGTAGGTGGAGACCGACAATGAACTTGTTTCAGGTTGTGATAAGTTCAACGGGCGAAATGAGCAGGAGGAAAGGAGAAAGCAGTGGAGAATGACTTTAGGTGGGGTTGTCAGGGTAGGCCTCTTGGAGGCAGCAAGATGAGAAGACTGTGAAGGATGAGCCAGAGAGAAGGGCTGGGGATAGTATTCAAGGCAAGGGGAAAATAAGCAGCAAGACCCTGGGCTGAGGAGAGCTTGGCTTTCTCAAGTAACTGAAAGCGCGGCTGGAATCACCGATTGGAGGAGACGGGCCTCCTCCTCCAGTGCTTCCTCCTACTTTCTCCTTCCTTTTCTTCTTTTTTCCTACCCTTTTAGCCATTCCAAAGTACTTCCGTGTCTACTTCAGAGAATGACATAGCAGTCATTCTCTGCTGTGAGAGTCATTCTCTTCTCCCTCAGTCCTGTGAGGGAGTCAGGGTAGGGATCAAAACCTATAGTATAAATATGGGGAAACTAAGGCCTCAGTCACCAGTGGAGCTGGGGCTCAAAACCAGGTCTCCTGACCCTGGCTCAGCACCAGATTCTCAGCCCCACCAAGAACCTGCTTGTCTTTCTGCTCATGACTCCAGAGCCTCTGGTACCTGGGCCACCTGATGAACCATGTCTGGAAGCTGGACTGGGGCCAGGTAAGCAACCAGTGTCCCCATATAGGGGCAGGAATACCTGGGCAGGGAACAAGGTCTGAGCTCTGGAAATAGATCAGGGAGGCTCTGTCAATTTGGCTTCTGGCAAGGAGGAAAGCAACCAAGCAGAAAGTTAAATAAATAAAAGCAGGGCCAAGAAACATCCCCTAAGGCCATGCACCAGACAGAGCATCAGGATCTCAGCGGTTCAGATCTCCAGGCATAACTCCTGAGTGGACCTTTCAGCTAAAAATCTCAACAAATTTTACATGTAGGAACATGAGGGTCCGTGGGGGACCAGGTTCCACTGGAGTAATTATGACTGAACTGGGAAAACAGTCAATAATATCCGAAAGCACTGAGCAGACACTTGGCAACACACTTTGTGTCCATTAACTCATTTAACCTTCACAACAATACTTAGGTAGAATATTTGTTTCCTATTATCACCATAAAAATTACCACAAACTTGGTGACTTAAAAACCACATACACCTATTATCTTACAGTTCTAGATGTCAGAAGTCCTAAAATCATGGTGTTGTAGGGCTGTGTTACTTCTAGAGGCTTGAGGGAAGAATCTGGTTTTTTGCCTTTTTCAGCTTCTAGAGGCCACTCGTATTCCTTGGCTCGCAGCCCCTCCCTCTATCACTCCAACTGCTGCTGCTGCCTTCACATTTTCTTCTGACTTTGACCCTCTGGCCTCCATCTTATGAGGACTTTTGTGATTACCTTGGGCCCACCCAGATAATCGAGGACAATCTTCCTATCTCAAAATCCTTAACTTAATCTGCAAAGTCCCCTTTGCCGTGTAAGATAGTCTATTTACAGGTTCTGGGGATTATGACATGGACATCTTGGGGAGGGGGCATTATTTTGTCTACCATAGGTAGGTACAATTACCAATCCCATTTTAAAGATGAAGAGACAACAGTGCAGAGAACTAAATAACTTGCGGAAGGTCCCACGGTGGTGAAACCAAGAATGCACACAAGCAGCTCCACTCCAGACCCCACTCTCCACAGCTCCCCCATGAATACCTCTGCCCATTCTGCCCACCTGGCCAAGGCTGCTTCCCTTCCCCCAGCTGCCCCAAACCCACCCATCCTTCAAGCTCAGATTGTATCTCTCCTATTCTTTCAAAGCCTAGAAGAACATGTCCAACCCCACACTTTTCTTGTATGGCTGAAGAAATTAAGGTTTATAGGTCCCAATGTTACAGCATAGACAGCTAGGCCTGGAGCCTTGGTTTCCCAGGCTGAGGCCAGCTCTGGCCTGCCCCAAATCTCTGGAGGCAGGGACTGGGCAGGCTGACCCCCCTTGGGCTGAGGATTATGTATCAAAACTCTCAAAAGCACCCTTTGTGTGTCTGGCTCAAAGTCAAGGCAGCCAAATTAAAAAGGCCCAGGAACATTGGAGACTGACTCAGCCTGTTGCCTTGTTACTGTATCCTTCCCCAGGCAGGCCCCTTTGGCTGAAGGGCACAAAGATCCCATTGTCATCTGGCCCTGGGACCCAGAGCAGAGTAGTTGCTGACCAGGACAAGGCCAAACAGAGAGGAGGATGAAATTTGACTTCAGCACCCTCCGCACCCACCCGCAACACTCCCACTGAGCTGCGAAGGTTTCTCCCTCAGCTCTTTACAGCTCACAAAGGACTTTTATCCTCCTAATCTTATTGATTGGTACATGTAGTCTATAAGGCCGAGAAGTCAGGATTCACTAAGCACATTTTGGGCTTGGGCAGACAGAGGGACTTGCCCAATGTCTTACAGCTGGCCCATGGTGGAGCTGAAATGAAAACCTCCAAACTCTTAACACTTGGTCTAAGACTCTTTCCAGCTGCCTCCACACAGAGTTCTGGTAACAGTTTGCAAAGGCACCTCCTTCTCACAGACCCTGCCTCTCTACTGAGGTAACAAATGGTTAATGACGTATTGGGTGTACCTTCTCACTTTGACACAAACCCACCCGTCTTAGTCCGGTTTGTACTGGTATAGCAGAAAACCCGGGACTGCGTGATTTATTGGCTCATGGTTCTGGTTGGTGACTGGGAAGTCCAAGATCGAGGTGCTACATATGGCAAAGGCCTTTGTGCTGCCTCATCCCATGGCGGAAGGGCAAAGAGAAGGCAAGAGAAAGCAAGAGATTAAACTTGCAGCCTCAGTCCCTTTACCCTCAGCATTAATCCATTCATGAGGGTAAAGCCCCGTGACATAAACACCTCCCATTAGGCCCTACCTCTCAACACTGCTGCACTGGGGATTAAGTTTCCAAAACATGCTTTTTGGGGGACACATTCAAACCATAGCACCTCCCAAGGAGAAGTGCTGACTTGTGTTCTGATTTGGGTTCTTCCCTCAGTAGGACCTGACCCTAAGACCCAGCCCATGGTCTGGCCTTGAGCAGCTCACCTTTTCTTTCCTAAACCTGGGTTTTCTTATCTGTAAAATGAGCATGATTATAACATTTGACCCTCCTGGGTACAAAGTCAGTGTAAGATTCAAGTGAACATGAATTTCAGAGAGTCAGTAAATACAAGAGAGTGGTTAAGAGGCCCAGTTTTGTAGTCAAATCTCTGGGCTTGGGTCCTGGAGCAAGTTATTTAACTCTAAAAAACTTTCGGTGTGTAATTTAGTCTCCAGCCTCAGTTTCCTCAAGTGTGAAGTTCTCGTGAGGTTCTTGTGAGGATTAAATGGGTAATATGTGTAAGGCGTTTGGCTCACTCTTGCATATCCTAAGCACTCCATAAATGTTAGTTATTCTATGGTTATGTCATCTAATTCAAAATTTCCCAAGTGTGTTCTACAAAATATTAGTCCTGTAACATATTCCAGAAAGAAAGGGAAATGCAGCATTCACCACCTTCCTCATGAATATTCCTGAGGCACATTAAAACATTAAAGGCCCTGAAAATTTCTGCAGAAAGGAAACCTGTTGAACCCTGTTTAACCTATCACAGAGCTCTCTTTTTCATGAATTTCTGAATGCTTTGCACAGAACTTATGCTCCATGACAAACTTTTTGGGAAAAGTTTATTTGAACCAACACCCTCCTAAGTGAGGTTCAGAAAGGTGAAGTGACCTGTCCTGGGTCACCTGGCCAGTAAATAACAGAGCTGCAACTTGACCCAAGCCAATTAATTCTTTCGTCTTTCTGTTAAACCACACTGAGAAAATGCCTTCTGCTGTTGATGTGGACAAGCATGTTCTAAGTGGTAAAGATTTGTATTGTTGGTTTCACAGCCCTTTAGCCTTTCTCAGGGGCTCTGCATCCATGACTCTGATGCTGCAGGCTCCTCCTGGCCTGAGCGGCCTCCCTGCTGCCCTGGGCAGCGTTGGAGGAACTCAGCAGTGGATTGGTTCTGTCTCCCCCATCCCTGGGTCTGTAATATTGTAGCGGCTGGTCCAGGTCCAGGGAACACTCACAGGCAGGCACCAATTTTCTTCTGAAACCCCACACGCCTGGAAATCTTTTCTGAAGGAGAGGGAAAGCCCAATATCCCAATCCTGACAACGTGGCAGCTTTACACGATCCCTGACGTGGCCCACAAACCAAACCTCTCTTCAGTTTTAGCCACTGTGAAGCCAGGAATAATGACAGCTCCACCAGCCCAGAGACGTGGCGGCCTGTGCTGTGTGACTCAGCCAACCGAAGGCCCCATCTGTCTTCTCAGGGTCTCCAGGCTGGGGCAGAGGCTGATGAGGAAGGGAGATCTGGATGAAGCAGCTCAGACCCGAACCCCTTCTCCAACCCTCGTCTCTTTTTCTCCTCCACTGCCCAAGACAAGGCAGGGCTTGCTGTCATCTCTGACACTGATCCAGAGCTGCCCCCTTGTGTCATCTCTTCCCACTCCTGGCTCTTTTACCTCTCCTCAGAAAGGAGCTTCTAGTAATGATTCTTCAAGATGCTCCATGTCAGTGGTTTTCAAACTGCAGTCCATGGTGCTGTAGGAGTTCCATGAAGGAGCCTTAAGCGGGCAAGAAGAGGGCCAAGGGGGTAGATCTCCAGGCCCCTAGCCCAATCCCTGCCTCAGCCAGAGCACAGCTGCTTTTGTCTGTTTCACATATTGAGCTTTTGCCTAAGATTCATTTCTAAAAATAGCTTTACTACTTTTTTAAAAAGTTTGAAATGCACTGATTTATTTTCAGCCCACTGGCTCTCCAGCTGAAGAAAAATGAGCCCTGAAGTGAGGGGGTGATCTGTCCAAAGACACAGAGTGTCACAAACTGTCCTGGGAAAGGGTAGGGTTCCAAAAGCCAAGGAGGAGCTGCAGAAGACATGGAGCCCACTTCCCAGAAGCTTACAGTCATGTCACTCCTGGCAGGCAGGCAGACGATAAAGACACTTCCTCCCAGAAGCAGGAGGAAGGGACTCCCTCTACCAGCCAAATGTCCCCCCCACCCCCCGCAAAGGAGAAACAAGGCATACCAGCAGGCAGGCTCAGCATCTTCAGTGGTAGGCAGGTGACACAGATGAGACAAGCCCCTCTAAGACCATATACCAGGAGTTGTATATGTGGAGCCTACACCAACTGGAACAGCAATTGCTCCACCCAGGGGAGGACCAATCCTTTCTCCCTCTTTTAAAATGTTTTCTCCTCCATACAAAACCTATCTGGAGCCACCATTCTGGTACCTTTACTGATAGGGGCCGGATTCACCCTTCTTTCAGGAAACTGAGCATCCCTCTCTCATATTCTTTTGTAAGAAAGGCCAACATCTAGCCTCCTGGTTTTGAAAATTCTAAAGTGACCCAATCTCTTGCTTCCTTCTCACTCCTAGTCTGTTCCTTTTCTCCTTCGTCTCTCTTTTCTCCTTCCTTTTTGCTTGGACCCCTCCTCCTTCTGTCCTTCCAATCCTGTTAAAAAGAGCACTGGACAAGCAGCTGAAGAGACCTGGCTTCCTCACCCAGTCAGTAAACGATGTGGGCCAATCCTCTGGGCCTTAGTTTGCTCATTTGTAAAATGAGGATGTTGGGTTAGGTTGTAGTCTCCAAACAGCACGTGATGAGGACCTGATGATGGGGCTCAGATCCCCCTGAGAAGCCCCCAGAGGCAGCTGTCGGTTTGCTATTTTAATTGTGAACAAGGGCTCTGCTGCTAACACAATGCTTGAAAATCACTTGGCCGTGTAACTTAAGGGCCTTTCGGTGTTTCAGAGCTTTAAATTCAGTGTTTTCCTCGTCTTTCTTTCTGTCTTTTGCTTCTCTCCCTCCCCTGGATTCCTCACTCAGGTCCTTGAGTTTTCTATCAGAGCCTTACGATTCTTCAGGGTTGCCACCGGCAGTCTATCCTGCTCTCTCTCCAGCGACCGGACTCTGCCCTTTTGCTTGCAACGTGGGAGAAGAATTGTTTCTTTCCTGAGATTCCAGAACAGTGAGGGAGACCCAAGGGCCATGACAAATGGTAGCCAGCCACCCCATTTGGTGTAGCACTGAAATGTCCAGCTCCTCCCCACCCCCACTGAACTGCTTCCCAGCCCCATCCCAACTTAGGTTATTCTCCTGATTCAGACATTTTTATGGTGTGAAATCATCTCCGCCTGGCCAGCTGCAGCCGAGCGCTCGCTCCAGCCCACTGCAGCTTGAGGGCCCTCCCTTCCCCTGCCACGTCCCCACGCCCTCAGCTCTTCTCCTCCAAGCACTCACAATTTCCATTGGATTTCCTTCCAATTCTGCAAGGAAACGCAGACAGAGTGCCAAGGACATGTCAGATTCAGCTCTGTCCTCTTCCCGTAGCTCCTGGTACAGGTCCTGGCACGTGGTAGACTCCCAAGGAAAGGCAATTAAAATAAGTTTGTTAAATCAAGACAGAGAAAGAGGCAGAGTCAAAGGAAGAAAGAGAGAATCAGACAGTGGAAGGGACAGAAAGACGCCGACAGTCTGTCATGATCGAGAGAGACAGGAAGAGACAGAGGTGAGGAGACAGAGAAAGGAAGAGACGGGCACAGAGAAACAAATGTGAAGAAAACTAACCTGAAACTTAGCAATAAGACACAAGAGTAACTGCATGTCCTCTTCAAGCGAGACTGGAGCATGATCTGACAAGTCCATCCCAAGGGTCATCTTCTCTAGGGGATGTATCCTTGTTTGGCTGCTGTTTACTATTGATTAGGGCTCTGACTTTTAAGTTACATGTTAACTAGCCGACTTCTGTCTAGCCGAAAATAGAAACTCAGAGGTTGCAGTGTTATCGCGGTGTAGGATATTGACTAGTTTTGTATATGACCTACCAGTCTTACTCCTGCATTCTTTCAGTGCCTGGAGCTACATAATCTCTCTTCGAATCCTCTTTGAACCAGCTTCACCATCCTGCTTATTCCTTCCTTAATAGGTTAAGTAAATCATGGCCATGTGCTCATTTTTTATTTGCATGAGAGCTGTGTATTTATTTATTTATTTATTTATTTATTTATGTTTAAAGGCTGGTCAAGTGAAGCAGTGGGAGTGGAGAAGGAGAGTTGTGTTTTTAACTATTAAAAATTGTATTCTGGTTCAAGTTGGTGTTTAAAAAAATAACTGTACTCTGATAAGGGAAGCAGAAATAGAGTGAGACAGATGAAGGAAGAGTGCGAGGCAGGGCAGAGGCAGAGATCGACAGGGAAAGAGACAGAGACATTGAGGGAGACCAGAGAAAGGTATACAGAGAAACAGAAAGAAACAAAGGTAGAGGGCCTGAGACCCAGTCAAACCCATGGGAGGAGAGAGAGAGAGAGAGGCATCAGCAGCAGAAAGAAGGATCAGCCATGCATCCTTGACAAACTATAAACAACAGTAGCCTCTGGGGAGAGACTGGATTGGAGTAGGAGACAGAGGTAAGGGGGGACCTTTATATTTACTTCCTTATATTTCTATACTGAATTTCTTATGTGTGTATAGTCATGTGTTGCTTTGTACTTTTAAAATAGACAGAGGGAAAGGCAGAGTGAGAGGGAAGCAGAACCCACTAGAGAGAGACTACACCAAGAATAGCAAAAGCAAAGAAAGCAAGATTCTGACGGAAAGAACAGAGCAAGCTAGAGCTGAATTGTAGTCGGTTGTTTTAATTGTTAGTCTCTCCTGCAATACTGGAAGGCCCTTGAGGGCAGGGACCAGAATGGTTCTATCTGAACTCTTTGTACTCACTAAGCCCTGACCCTGGCACTGTGTGGTGCTATGAGAAGTTAGTGGGGGGAGCAGAGAAGAAGCAGCACAGAGACAGACAGAGGCAGACCCAAAGCAGGAACAAACAGAGGCAGGGCAGGTGGAGGGGCAAACAGGAAATGGGGCTGGGTCTTCTACTTCCTTCTGGAACCAGGATTGCCAGGCCTGAAGGCCAGTGTCTTTTGGAGATGCCAAGGAAATAGAGGACGGAAGAGCCACCCAGAAGAAATCTGGGAATTAGAGATGCCAGGTTCAACCAGAGGCAGGTTGACATCTGAAATCCTCCCTCCACATTCTGGGAGCCAAGGGATGCATTGGAAGAGCCTCTCCAGGGCCCAGAACCAGCTCTGCTAAACCCTCCTGACAACTGCCAGGCCCTCAGGCAACCACCTCTGGTATGTTAGCCTCATACCAGGAAGGGACCTCAGTGCTTGTCAGATCCAACCCAATTTAAGAAACAAGGTAACTCTGGCCCAGGGAGGGACAGAGACTTGTTCAAGTTTATGTAGTTGTACATTTGTATAACATCAGGACTAGAAGCCAAGACTTTGACTCTCACTTTGATATTTTTTGCCTCACTACAGTTCATTTTCCACATAGCACCTAGAATGATTCTATCAAAATGCAAGTCACACCATCTCCCTGCCCTGCTTCAAACCCCCTTGCAGAATTCTATCCCCCAATATCCATTTTCTAGCTCAATAATATGTGTGGAGTTTCTGAGAAGGCTTCTTTCAGGAATTTCACCCATCTAGGAAGTCCACTGCCTTTGTCCTTTCTCCCTTCCTTCTTCCTGCTGCCTGGAATTCAGACATAATGGCTGGACCTGCAGCAGCCATATTGGACCATAAATTCACCTTAAGGATGGAATCCATTAGCTAAGGTGATGGAGCAAAAAAGTAGAAAGATTCTGGTGCCTGATGACCAAGGAGCTGCCCTATTAACCCTAGACTTTCTTTTGAGAGAGAAATAACTTCTATCTTGTTTAAGCCATTATTATTTTTAAGTTTTCTGTGATATACAACCAAACTTAGTTCTAATTAATTCACCCTTAATGTTTTCTGTTCCATCAGAATAAAACCCAAATTCTTTCTCTTGGCCCTCAAACCCCTATGTGATCTGGCTTCAGCCTGTCAGGCTTCAGCTCAAACTACTCTCTCCCTTGCTTAATGCTCTTCACTGACCTGGCCTTGTCTCTGTCAAGTGTGGTCATTGTTCTCCTACCTTAGGGACCTAGCATTTGCTATTCCTCTGCCTGGAATGCTCTAACCAGGTCCCCTCAGACAAGTTACTCCCCATCTGTCTGATTTCAGTGCAACTAACTCCTGCAAGAAGACTTCACTAGCCACCTAATCTCAAAAAGATTCATTACCACCCTCCAACCCCCTGTAATCTATTATACCACCCTGGGGTATTGTCTTTATAGTGCTTATCATAAGATTAAATTATCTCATGTGTTTATTGATGGTTTGTTCTCTATGGCCCTGTCCCCAGAATATAAGTGCCACAAAAGCAGTATCTAGCCTGTCCTGATCACCTCTGCTATAGCTTTTGTGCCTTACACAATGCCTGCATTTGTTTGACAGTGATGATTTTTGCGTTATCAAGAAGTCACCATATAAAAAATAATAATAAAAAAAGAATGCACAATATGAATTTTATGTTATATTTGTTTTACCACAGTAAAAAATATCAATTTTAATAGTTTAGAAAGTTTAAGAAATAATATTACAATTATTTTTAAGAAATTTACCCTAACGTGTGTTAGGAATTTGTCTTGGTTTTTAACTACAGGCAAGGTCACCCAGAGCAATCTTTTCTGAGGACTACACACATTAGTTTTTTTGAATGTGCTTTTTTCCTTTATTCTCATTAAAATGATTTCATATAAAAAAGAACTCACCATATGCCAGGCGTGTGCTATGGCAATAAAGGCATGAATCAGACACAAATTGTGCCCATGGGTGACTTGTGGCTTTGTTGGCGAAAAAAGGCATGTGTGCCAGGTACAGTGGCACATACCAGTAGTCCTAGCTGCTTGGGAGGCTGAGGCAGGAGGATCTCTTGAGGCCAGGAGTTTGAGACTAGCCTAGGCGATATAGGGAGACCCTGTCTTAAAAAAACAAAAAACGAAAAACAAAGAAAAACAACAAAAATGAAAATGGCACACCCAAGTCTTGAAAACATTATGCTAAGTGGAAAAAAAAAGAATAGTCACAAAAGACCACATATTGCATGACACCATTTATGTGAAATGTCCAGAATAGACAAACCTATTGAGACAGAAAGTAGGTTAACAGTTGCCTAGAGCAGGGCTGGTGGGTGGGAGGAGGAGGCTGGGGAGAAATGGGGAATTATTGCTAATGTGTATGAAGTTTCTTTTGGGAGTGATGAAAATATTTTAAAATTGATTATGGTGATGGTTGCACAATTCTGTGAATATACTAAAAACGATTGAATTTTACACTTTCAGGTGGTGAGTTGTATGGTGTATTCGTTTGCTAGGGCTGCCATAACAAAGTACTACAGACCAAGTGGCTGAAAATAATGGAAATTTATTTTCTCACAATTCTGGAGGCTACAAGTCTGAGGTCAAGGTGTCAGCAGGGTTGGTTTCTTCGGAGGCCTCTTTCCCTGGCTTGCAGATGGCTGTCTTCTCCCTGAGTCTTCACATGTTTCTTCAGTGTAAGTCTGTGCCCAAATTTCCTTTTCTTATAAGGACACCAGTCATATTTCATTAATGACCTCATAGATCACATTCTGAGGTACTGGGGGTTAGGACTTCAACATGAATTGGGGGGGGGCACAATTCAGCCCATAATATATGGTAGGTAAACTATATCTCAATAAAGCTGTTAAAAATGTTTTTAAAAAAAGAATGAAGGAAAGTGGTTCACCCAGAGGCACAGCATGCTGGAGGATTCAGGGAAAACTTGCTATTGCAAGAGTCCAGGGAACTACAGTGAGAATAGAAATGTGGATAAATTTGACAACTACCTCTAGGGTAGAAGGAACAGTCTCTTAAATGCAAATCTGATGATGTCACCACTGTCCTGCCTGAACATTTCATTCCCTCCAGGATACCGTTCAAGCTCATGAAGGCGGCTTACAAGTCCATGCATATCCTGGCCCCTGCCTGTCCCTCCAGCTTCATCTGTCAATAAACCTCACCCTTTGCCCCTCCCCAACCCCAACACATTCTAATAAATAGACCCATTTGTAATTGCTCTATCTGCTTCAAATCTGCCTCCCGGACCAACAGGGCCAGGGGTTTTTCTGGAGGTGAAATGAATAATGCATGAAGGGAGTGAACATCATTACACATTTAGGGTGGAGTGCAGGGCACTCAGTGAGAAATCATGCTAGTACATACGTCCCATGATAAAAGAAAATGGCAGATAAGTCTCTCCCAGGGTGGGGATTTCAGTAGTATAATGAGCTAGGGGTTAATGTTGGTCATTCTTTCAGTCTTGTGCACAGTAGGTTGCTCAGCGGGTCCTTGGGCACAATCTGTGGTGGGTGTCATTTATCTTGTCTTCTCCAGTCAAACAGATGGTGTAAGACTTTGTAGTTATCTCGTGGCTGCAAGGAGGCTCTCCCATTTCTGGGAAAGAAACTCAAAAGGAAATGCATCTGTGCAACAGAAAGTTACAAGGTCAGCAAATCTTTCTGGCCCAGGAACTTGAAACATAAGAGAACTACCAAAAAAAAAAAAAATCTATTTTAAAAAAATGTTTTCTTGCTTATGGAGCTAATTGCATATACTGTTCTCTGCCTGGGAAAAGTTCTCCTATGGACTTATACTGCTCGTTCCTACCATCCTTCAGTCTCAGCTTAGACAGTCATTTTTTTTGTATAGCTTCACTGACTGGCAAAGACTGGGCTAGGAACCACCCCACCCCTGAGGCTCCGCCCTAGCTGTTTACTCATCTGTCTTCCTCACTATCCTGAGACTTTCATGAGGACAGAGACTATAATAGTTTGTTCCCCATTGTGTCCCTAGCACTTGCACAGTGCCCAGCTCAGAGGAGAGGCTCAACCACTCACTTAAGTGAATGAGATTATAGCTAGAGGTGTGAGGCAAGGACAGGCAGGAGGGATGCCTCCTTTTAGAACTGTCTCTGATGTTTCCCATCTCCCAAGCATGGAGCTTTCTGTCTCCCTGGTCCTTGGAGAGAAATCTAAGCTCCTCTGAGGTCATTCTTAGCCCCTCAGGCCACAGCTGGCTGTGAGAGCCAGGTGCAGCTTGGACTAAATCCAGGCCAGGGACCTTCCACCCCTTAATGTCTTTCTCCAGTTTGCAGCCCAGAGTTTTGGACCCAAAGACAGGCAGCATCCAGCTTCCCTCCACTGCTCAGCTGGCCAAGGAATAAAAAAGCGGCCCTGTGCTCACTGGGAGGGCAGCCAAGGGAGTGGGTTTGGGGTGGGAGACCATGTCATGGGTTGCCCAGGAGAATATGGATCCATTTCAGAGGCTCTCAAACACCTTCACCTGGACCTCCCTGGGCCTTTCCTGTGCTTTCCAGTTAAAAATATCATTTCCCTAATGTTTCTCAAAGGCTCTTGAAGGTCCAGGGGAAACGCAGCCAGGGAAGGGCCAGGAGGGAGGGGAGCCCAATACCTAAAATACAATGGGCAGCAGTGCTGAGCAGGACTTCCCAGACTTCAGCCATCCAGTACTACCTTCACTTTTTTTGCCGTATCCCTATAACACCTGTAGAATTATTTATTTCAACTTATTTTTAAAATCTAAATACATTTAACTTAAAGGAAAACATATCACTACATAAATGAAAAAAGAATGACATGTGCCAGATGTGTCTAGCTGGCCCCTCAGATCTGCTCCAGGCAGAGGGGCTGACCCTATGGCCTGCACCCGCAGGCTCCCGTGGCCTCTGTTCCCATGTGGGACTGGCCAGTGGGGAGCACGGTAGGGCATTGGGAGGAAGGAGAAGAAGGGTGAAGTTAGAATATTTATTCCCCCAACTCCTTCCCCAGGGGATCACAGCAGGCTGGTGTGTTCTTCAACCCAAGGTCCCAGTTCTGTGGGGGGCCCTCTCTCTGGTTCTAGTAACCTTTCTCCCCTGCCCCTCAGACACCTTGCCGAGGTCAGCCCCGGGGGACTGCACTATTCCTGTGGTTTACCTACACAGGGCCCACACCTTTATAAATAGGCCCATGATAAAATTCTCAGATTACCCATTTTGAAAGTGCCATCTGTTTCCTGCCAGGAACCTGGCTCATATACTTGTCATAAATAGAAAGTAATTGACAGTGATAATAAGGTTAGGCTATTAAATTCTGACTAAATGTAAAAAGAATGAAGAATTTCAATATAATGCAGGGCATATTAGTGAAAAGCAAACAAGCAATTAAAACCTGAATCTGAATCTAACTACCAGTTTACAGGAAACACAAAGGGATAGAGAAACATGTCTAAAAACCCCACAAGAATTAAATCAGCCAAACTGGAATATGGGAAATTCTGCAAGATGAATACCATGATTTCTTTGATAAATAAATGGAATGACAGGCCGGGTGAGGTGGCTCACGCCTGTAATCCTAGCACTCTGGAAGGCCGAGGCAGGAGGATCACTTGAGGTCAGGAGTTCGAGACCAGCCTGGGCAAGAGCGAGACCCCGTCTCTATATAAAAAATAAATAAATAAAATAAATAAAAAGGAAAAGTGTAAAAAAAATGGCATGACAAAAGGAGTGTGGAAAGAAATGAAGAATTTCTATATAATGCAGGATATATTAGTGACAAGCTAATAAACAAAAACAAGGTGCAGAACAATGTTTAGGGTGCAAGGGAGAGAAAAATAAAAATATGTACACAGTATGTGTATTTGCTCACATGTCCAAAAAGAAACAACTGAAAGGTAAAACTAAAAATTAATAGAAATGGATACCTTAGGGAGAGAGGAAAAAGTTTATTGAGAAAAGATATGTCACTTTGTTATATAGTTTTAACTTTGGAACTATTAAATGTTTCACATAATTAGAATTTACACTAAAATAACACAAGCTATTGATTGGCTATACATTGTTCTTTGTGTCACGAATTCCAGGAACATGAAGATAATGGGTAAGGGTCACATTGTGCAACTTGTGGTAACATTTTAAGTAATTTATCAGCTGGTGGAGGGAGGAACTCTAACAGATTCAATGAGACATAAGAACAAAGGGTTGAGTATGAGTTTCTTTGTATCCTGATTCAAATCAACCAAATATATTAACACATGGGCATTTTTTAGATAATCTAGAAAATTTGAACTCAGGGTATTGAGTGATATTAAGGAACTAGTTTTAATTTTGTTAGGTGAAATGAGGGAACTGTGGCTAGGTTGAAAAGAAAGTCCTTATCCCTTAGCCATGCATGCTGAGATATTTGTGGGTATCATGATATATATGAGATTTATTTTGAATTACTCAAAAAAAAAAAAAGTCTGTCAGGGGTGGGTATGTAAAATAAACTTGGTAAAACGTTGATCAGTAATTGAAGCTAGGCAATGGTACACAGAGGCTTAATTATATTATTCTTTTTGCTTTGGGGTATGCTTGAAAATTTCCATAAAACGCCTGGCCATGGTGGTATGTGCCTGTAATCCCAGATATGTGGGAGGTGGGAGAATTACTTGAGCCCAGTAGTTTGAGACCAGCCTGGGCAATATAATGAGACCCCATCTTGAAAGGAAGGAAGGAAAGAAGGAAGGGAGGAAGGGAGGGAGGAAGGAAGGAAGGAAGGAAAGAAGGAAGGAAAAAACTTCCATAAAACATTGAGATTAACAACATTAAATTAAATTAACTCTGTTACTTGTGAAGGCTCTGAGCTGAAAATCTGCTCCCTCATTGTTAAAAAAGGGAAGATAAGCAAGTGCTAGAAAGGTGTTAGCAATTTATTAGCTCCAAACTCAGACTTTCTTCTCGATGTAATTAGAAGGCTTGGAAAAGACTTTAAAATGAAACAATTTACTTACTGTGTGAATTCAGTGTCATTTCATGCTAAAATAATCTTCACAACAAAAGATGGTAAGCATTCTACCTTGGGAAACTCTCGTATTATAAAGCAAACCCAGGACTGAGGGACAGGAGACCTGGAATTTGATTCTCACTCAGTTATGGTCACACTGAAAGTCATTTTGCCTTGGTTCCTTCATCTGTAAAATGAATGAAATCAGACTAAAAGATTTCTAGAATCCCACCAAGTATCTCAAGCTGTGATTCAGGAAATGATCAATAAGTGTTTAACTCATTCAGTTATTCAACAATCATTTATGAAACACCTAACTATTTGCTATGCTTGGTGCTAGGATGCAGCTGGACATAGTCTCTGCCTTCCCAGAGCTTATGGTCTAGCTGTAATTTACTATTTCCAAGAGAATGTTACTATTCTGAAAAATAGACACTGGCATAGTGGTACATTTGGGAAGAAATATGAAGCTGTTTTCTCCTAGGCCTTCTGCCCACTCAAATGTCCTGACCCTCCTTCCCCAGATCATCTGCATGTGACCAGAGAATGCAATGTTCTGATTGACAGGGCTGCAGGACATTCTTATCCCTGAAGCAGGGGTAGAGTCATTCCACCCACACCAGGTGCTGAGTATGGGAGGAGTGGTCCTGCAGAGGGAAACCCAGGTGCTGTTACCAGAGAGGGACAAATGGCTGCCAAGGGACAAAGGTGCCAGCCCACTACCTTTCTCATCTCACTGAAAGTACCTACTAGAATAAACATAACAAACTTCCTCCTTTCCTTTGAGGAGAAATAACATTTAAAAAATCCAATTATACTTTTCTTTTGTGTTTTTTAAATTTCAAAATATTAAGGGGGTACAAAAGTTTTTGTTACATGGATACACTGTATAATGCTGAAGTCAGGGCTTTCAGTGTGCCTGCCACCAGGACAGTGTTCATTATACCTGATAGGTAAGTTTTTATCCCTCACCTCCCTTCCATCCTCCCCACTTTTTAGTTTTCAATGTCCAATACACCACTTTATGACCATATATATCCTTCATTTAGCTCCCACTTATAAGTGAGAACCTATAAGTGATATTTGTTTTTCCATTCATGAAATATTTCACTTTGGATAATGGTCTCCAGTTCCATCCAAGTTGCTGCAAAAGACATTATTTTATTCCTTTTTATGGCTGAGTAGTACTCCTTGGTATATATATACCACATTTTCTTTATCACCTTATGAATTGATGGGCAGTTAGGTTGATTTCATATTCATCCCATCAATAGGAATCAATCCAAAGAAATAAATTGTTCTAACCTATGTATCTCAGTTTTCTCCTCAGTAAAATGGGGATAATGGTACCTGTACCTATACAGCAGTGAAAGAATTCAGGGAGAGAAATTCACATGAAATGTTTAGCACAATGCCTGGCACATTTTTAAAAAGCCTCAATAAACAACAGTTATTTAATTACCTCTTATGCACTCAAGCCAGTTTACCAGACCCAGAAAGCAACTTCCTGGCTTGCCCAGGCTCCCCAAAATGTGACCTTGTTGATTATCTGTGGCCCCTGCTTTCATCCTCCCCATAGAACCCGGCAAACCCAGCCTTGGCTCTGGTCATTTAGCTTATGGCCTATGAGTCACTCTCTGGGTTGAATGATCCAAGCAGCTTTGCCTGGGACTCCCAAGAAACCCATCAAATTCTTGATTATGAGTGTTCTTTGAAATACTAATGACCATAAAAAACATGGTCCAGATGCTGAGTTGGATCTGACCCATTGTTTTTCTTGAAGATTTTCCCAAATTCCCTTGGCAGACACACACAGCCTTTCTTTCCATTAATACAATTCAAGCCATCTTTATCTGCCTGCTTTAATCTGCCCTAGTTCTCCTAGTCTCATCTCCAGAACAGATTATTTCACACTTGGTTTTAAAGAGACACTCCCTAAACCTCCCTAACAATTCTAAACCTTTTTACAATTCAACAGTCAGTGGTTTCCCATCTCCCATGTGGTCAAGGCCAGAATTCTCAGGTCACCTCCAAGAATGTCCAACATCTGACCTTCAACTTCAACCATGATCTTTTTGCAACCTGTGCTTGATTCATACTTTAGTGATTATTCTCTATGAGAGCACTTAACCACCTTGGTTTTTCTCAAGTTAACAAATACTTTTCGGGCTTCAGGCAAATTCTTTTCTTCTCTGTATGATCTGATTTGGTGAAATAGCCCAGTTTAACATAAGACAGTGGGGCGGAACTGGTGGTAAACTGAAGAAAAGAAGCCCTGTCTAAAGATACTCAAATAGGCTGAATGCAGTGACTCGTGCCTGTAAACCCCGCACTTCGGGAGGCTGAGGTGGGAGGATCACTTGAGTCTAGGAGTTGGAGACCATCCTGGGCAACATAGCAAGACCCCATCTCTCAAAAAAAAAAAAAGAGAGACATTCAAATTTAAAATGCTTAACAACAAACTGACCACCAGACAAAACACATCTGTTGGCCTGGGACATGCAGATTATAGCCATCAAACTCTCTAATGATATAGCTCCAATCCCGAAAGAAATTATACATGGAATCCCATTATAAAAAATATTAGTGTTTATCCATTTAAATTTAATTTATGTTATGTTTACATGCTTTTAAAATATTTCATGTTTTAAAATTTATTAAAAATGTATGTAAATGTATAAATGTTTATATATTTAAAATATATTTTATTTCATGTTATATGGTATTTAAATGTATTATTTTATACATGTTTTAAAACCAGTCAATGAGAAGCATAAGTATTGATCACAAAAACTTGAAACTAAAACCGAGGTTTGGATGACAATTGTAGCTTGAATCAGCCTCAGCAGCCAATTTATTGCACAATAATTATTTTACTACATGATACAGAGAAATTACCAACTTAAAGATGTGTGGTTGCAAATGGTCAGTTTGTTAACAGCTCACCTTGAAACACAAGATATTTTGCAATTAAAGAGAATAAAAAAGAAGCTTAATTCCAAGGTCTGCACAAAAATGAGTTAACCTGAGAGCTCAAAGATGACAGACTAGTTAACCCCTCATATTTTATATACTCTTCTTTCTCAGCAATAGAAACCCTGCATTTTAACTGGGTGCATAACAGAATTTAAAAATTGTATGTCCCAGTCTCCTTTGTAGTTATGCATGATCATTTAACTAAGTTCTGGCCAAAGGAATATAAGCAATAGTATTACATGCAATTTCTGAGAAATGTCCTGCTGACAGACTGCAGCTGAAATTGTTGGAGCTTGAGCAGCCATTTTGGAACCTGAGGTTTAAACCCCATGTTCAATGTGGCAGAGCAACAAAATAGAATGAATCTAGGCCTCTTGTGATCATGGAGCCACAACCCTAGCTCTTGATTACTTGCATCCCAATTTTGTTTATGGGAGAGCAAAACAAATTTCCGTATTGTTCAAGACATGGCAACTTTGTTTTCTGTCACGTACAGCTGAACCTGACTGATAGAAAAAGCTAAACTGATGATGGCTTCAAATATGTTAAAATTTTGTATGTAACATTTAGAGGTGTGTCTGTTACTCCTTATTTAAGATTTCCAAGTAAACCTAAAATCTAAAACAGCCGTTCTTAAACTTTTGCTCTCAGGACCCCTTTATTTTCTTAAAAATTATTATGAAAGCCAATAAACTTTTATTTAGTGGGTTATATCTATCAATATTTACTGTATTAGAAATTAAAACTAAGGCCTTATTAAAACCAAAGAATACACAAGTGCACATCTCATTAGTCATTGGAACAATGGCATCGTTACATGTCAGGTAGCCACAGGTCACGCAACCTCTGGAAAACTCCACTGGACACATGTGAGAGAGTGAGAGTGAAAAAGGCAAATAAAATCTCCGTAGCATTATGAAAATAGTTTAGACCTATAGACCCTTAAAGGCGCCCCAGACTACACTTGGGAACTGCTGATCTAAAACGTGGAATCTTAATTAAATGTGTAGGGAAGCTCTGACATACTTTTGGTGATTTAAAAGTCTCTGAAAATGATGATGCCTAAGATTCTGCACCAAATGTTTGCTTATGATTTGTTGGGTTTGATTTTGGGCCACCAGCATCCATTTCCACTTCTTTGGGAACCATGCCTTGATTTTCCTCTTGAGCAATAATACCCTTTCTGCACTCTTAGCCCCACCTAGAAAAGGAGCACGTGACTAGGCTAAGCCATCCCATTCCCCATGGCCACAGTAACTCTTTCAGGGATGGACATGAGACGGGATGTAGGACTGCAACAGAAAATCTGGTCTTTTCCTCCTGGGCTTGACTAGGAGTGGATGTAAAATCCAGAGTATTAGCAGCAGCCTTCCTGAGATCACACAGGGAGGCTACATGAACATGAAGCCAATAGGAAATAACAGAGTGGAGAGAGAGAGAGAGAGAGAGAGAGAGAGAGAGAGAGAGAGAGAGAGAGAGATAGGAAAAGAGACAGAGACAGAGAGAAATAGACAGAGACAGAGAGAGAGAAAAAGAGGACAGAGACAGACAGAAAAGAAAGACAAAGAGACACAGACCAGAAAGAGACAGAGACAGAGACACAGAGAGAAAGATATTCGTTCTGTGACACTGATCTGAGCCCCTAAACTAGCCTGGGGCAGACACTGCTATTTGCCTACTCAATATTCATTCTCCTCTTCTGCCTAATCAACAGACCCAGTTCTGCTTAGGGAGCTCTTAAGTCCAGCTCTAAATACCCAGCTTCCTAGACTCCCTTGCTGTGCAGGGAGGCCATGGGACATGGTTCTCACCAACGACTTGTAAGCAGAAATCAGTGCATGGAGCTTCTGGGGAAGCTGGCAAAAGGAGGGAGACTTTGCCCTTTATCCCTCTTCTTCCTTCTTGGACAGTATATGTAAGAGGAAAGGCTATATCCACAAGGAAAGGCTGACAGGAGGAACTGCAGCCAGATGATGGCACAGTCCTCAGATGGCCAGATTGTTGCAAAGTGAGATAAAAACTGCTGAAATCAAGTTTCTGTGACACACAGCAAAGCGCAATGCCTGTAAGATGTGCAGTCCTACTCCTTTTCCTTCCCATGAGCCAATAAATCCCCTTTGTGCTTGTGCTGGTTTGGGTCGTGTTTTCTGCCATTTTCAACAACAAAAAAAATCCTATTCCTGATTCTGAGGTGATCTCATTTTACTCATCAGGCATATGACTTCTTCTTGCATCTATGAGACAAGGGTGAGCAACACTCACCCCTTTAAGAGAAAGAAGATGATATTTCTCACTTGTGGCGGAGGAGAATCACCCCATGACTGAAGAGAACATCAAAGCTGGGGGTGGAAAGAAGAAGAAAGTCATGCAAGAGGACAAAGAGAAGCCTTACGGGGAGCAGAAAGTGTGTTCTGGCTGCAGAAGGGAGCTGAAGCAGTGTCTGGGGCTGCTGTCTGGGTCATAAAAATAATTTTGATGACTCTATAGCCCAACTATGTAGGGGAATCTCCTCCAACTTTTAGCAAACTGTAGTTGGCCCTTACTCTCCTGAGGCATGTGAAGAACTGCATTCTTTTGGGGACTGGGCCTCTTCAAACTTTTCCTCTTTCCTGGAGAGGGCCAGGGAGGGGAGGTGCGGGGAGGATAAGGATTAATGTGAGCACGAGCAAACTTTGAAGTCAGTAAGATTTGGATTTAAGTCCTGATTCTGCACCTAATTTCTGGTGTCCTTAAGCAATGTGTTTAATTTCTCTGAGAGTCAATTTCTTTATATATAAAATAGTGATGATAATAGTAATCTCATAGTGTTGTTGCAAGGATTAGATGAGCTATCAAAATACGAAGGAATTATATAAGATGTAACCATTGGGGGCAACTGGGTAAAGGGTACATGGGACCTCTGTGTACTACTATCTTTTCAAATTCTTGTGAATCTATGATTATTTCAAAATAAAAGTTTCTAAAAAATGTTTTAAAATATAGGAAGGAGGGCAGAGACGAAAATCCACAAGTCCTGGGTGTGGGGTGTGTAGAGTTTCCTGGCAGTTGGGCAATAGCAGTGAGAAGATGAGGAGGTTTCATGGGAAAGGAAATGGAGTTTTCTATGAATTATTAATTAGATCCCTTTTAATGCTCTTAGAGATATAAACTGAAGGTTGCAGAGCTTTTAAGCGATTTGTGACTGTGAGACTTTGTTTTCTTCAATGTGGCTCTGCACAGACTGGGCCATGTGAAGCTTTGGCATTCTCCAGGGTCATGCTCTTCATAGTGGTGGGAGGTCAGCTGTACTGGTTTCCACTCACTGTTGCAACCTCCCTACCCTCCCGACAGGCTGCCCAGCATCCCCCACCCTCAACATTCCTCTCAGGAGAGTTGTTGGAATGAGGAGAGAAACAATACCCTCTGTTTCTGGGCCTTTCTGGAACTTTATCTAAGATACAAAATCTCCTCTCAGGCCCATCACCTCATCCCATTCTCCCTCCACCTCTAGAAGCCTCCTATGCTATACAACAAGTTATAAGTATTGTCAATTATATTCGTGCAAATGCAACACTGCACCGTCAATTTCGTAACATGCTAAAGTTGAACGATGAGGTATTCAGTGTGGATTTGCTATATCATTCTAAAGTGCATTGGCCATCACAGGGACAGGTGTTAGCCAAAATTTTATCTCTGCAAGAGCATATAGTTAAATTTTATGAAGAACAGAATCAGCAATGTGAATTATTGAAAGAAGATTTCTATAGGAATGCAGCATTTCTGTGTGATATCATGTTAAATGAAAACGACTTGAATATTTCTTTGCAAGGTAAAACTAAGTCTATATATGATATGTGGTAAAAAATCCAAGCATTTTGAAAAAAGCTATCTTTTTTCAAAACAATTCTTCAAAAGGAAATTTCAGATGAACATTTTCCCCAGTTAGCAAAGGTCACTGATGAGCAGGATGATATAAGCTAATCATTTGAAGAATACGCAGCTGTTATAGACCTATTAATTGGAGATTACAATGAAAGTTTCACTGACTTTGAGAATCATAACATCATATTCAAATTAGCATTTCAGCTTCACCTAGTTGATATCACCAAGGCACCTAAAGAACTACAGATGGAATTGATTGAGCTCTCAGTAGATGACATTTTAAAGTCATTGTTTGATGCTAAGAAAGAACCAATTGAAATGTGGAAAAATGCAATAGAATTGAGGACTGAACTCTGATCTTTTTCTTTTGCCCAAATTCCTTTCTAAGAGGGCTTAGTGAGTCACACCTGCAAATGATAGAATCTCAGTAAACAGGTTTTTATGATGAGGTTTACTTCCTGACCTGATTCCGGTATAACATCACATGAAAGAAGACCCTTATCTTAACTCAAACATTCCTTTCCACTGATTCCTGGTCTTTGGAGAAAGCCTAACTCTTTCAGCCAATTGTCAGCAAAAAAATCTTTAAACCCACCTATAACCTGTAAGCCCCAGCTTCGATATGGCCCACCCTTTCGGGCCAAGCCAATATGCCTTCCATGTATTGATTTATGACTTTACCTGTAACCCCTATCTCCCTAAAATGTATAAAACCAAACTGTGGCCGAGCCACAGCGAGTCTACTTGCTCAAGACTTCTTGGGTGTGGTTCCGGGTTATGGTCCTCAAATTTGGCTCAGAATAAACCTCTTTAAAATTATGTTACAGAGTTTGGCTTCTTTTCCGTCAACAGAATACACACGCCTTCGGCAACTTGCCCAAAAAATGCTTTCTTGCTTTTCAACCACTTATTGCTGCAAATCTACATTCTCCTACGTAATCAAATCAAGACGCCCTTAAGGTCACAAATGACTAACACCCATCTAGGATCAACTGAAAGTGTGGACCTCCAGGCTGCAACCAAATATTCAAATGCTTTCCAACAAAAAGCAGACACAACAAAGTCATTAAAAGGTTAGTTAACTTTAAAATTAAGAAATAGTTTTCATTTTTTGAAGTTATTAAGTACACAGGAGTTAGATTTTTACAAAATAATGTACATTTTAAAGTATATCTAATTGAAGTTTTTTGAATGTGGCCTTATTTGATTACAGCTAAACTAATGTGGGCTTCCAACATGAAAAGTTTTCCCAGTCTTGCTCTTGTCCCATCCACCTCATCTGGGTTTTTTTCACTAGTGGGACGTTTTGTATCTCCACCTCAGGACATATTATTCCCTGTGCTAAGGTGCTGAATTAGACTAGAAGAGGTTGATGGAGAAGCACAGAATTGGAGCAAAGGGTGGTCTGAAGGGGTGTGACATCCAGGCAGTGTGATGAAGTGATCCTGCTCAGCAAAGTCAAGTGTGTCCTCCTCGCACAGTGGGAGGTAGTCATTCTTAGCAGAAAGGTTAAAGTGCAGTCTCTGCAGGTGCATTGTCTGTGTTCAAATTCTGATCCACTTTGAGTAACAATGTGGCCTTGGGTAAGCTAACTCTCTGGGTAGCAGTAAAGTGTTCATCTGTAAAGTGACAAAAAGGAGAAAAAAAAAAAACCCTAGCTCTCAGGGTTGTTGTGAGAATTAAGGGAATTAAATGAGATAATACTTTAATGTATGTGATGTGCTTAGCCCACAGCCTGGCATGTAGTAAGGGTATATTAACTTCAAGCTGCGATAATTAATGGTAATAGAAAGCATCAGAACAAATCAGTACTAGGCCAAACACTGCTATAAGTTGGGGGTCACTTCAAGTAAATCTCCCAGCCTCTCTGCATCCATGCTTCCTGCTCTGAAAAATGAAAGGGTTGAACCAAGCGTAGAGCCTTCTACTATAACAATCTCTGAGACTCTGGAGGGAAAGTCTGAGCCACTCCCTGCTAAGAAGCTGTTGCTGCTTGGGAACACTGTTTTCAATGCCTGGGTAAACTATACCACCTCTGGGAAGGCTGCTGAAGGACAGAGAGCTTTTCAAGATATTTGGCTGGAGCTGTGCTGACTCAAACAATCAGCACAGCTCTGTGTCCTGAAGGTAACAAGAACGCCCCTGCCAACCCCTAGACAGAAATCCCTGTGAACTCATGCGTGGGGGTGGAACTTCCATAGAATTCCAGAATGTCAAAGCTGGAAAAGCTCTTGGCAGTTTCTAGTTCAGGAGTTTTTAAGTCACATTCTGTGAGTACTTCTCAGTTCCACAGACTATTAATATTCATCTCATTTTGTACACCCGAAGCTATGTTTAAAATTGTAACTGAAAAACAACAAAGACACCTAAATTGCTCACTTATCAAGTTTTAACACACCAGAGACCAAAATCCTTTAATATGTCTTGGCAGATTCTGCTCTTTGTCCCTTTTTTCCTTTGGTGTGAAAACTACAATTAGGTGGGGCCATGGCCACTCAGATTAAAGACTACATTTCCCAGCCTCTCCTGTAGCCAGGTAAGGTGATATAATTAAGTTTTGGTCAATGGAATGTAAGTAAAGGTTGTGAGTGACATGCTGGGAGTTTTCTTAAAGAGAGGTGTTATGCCCTTCATCTTACCCCTCTTCTTGCTGGCTTTAATATGGACATGATGGGGGAACTCAGTCAGCCACCTTGGACTTTGGATTGACATGGGTCCTTGATAATCATTGCGTTCCCTACTGACTGACTCACTGACATTGTGTGCCCTGGGCGGCTCACCTCCAGACTTCCTTTACATGATAGAGACATACACTTCTATCTTATTTAGGTCACCTTTATTTTGGGTTTTCTGCCTTATGCAGCCAAACCTAACTGACACATTTGTATCCTCAGGGATTGACTTTATAATGCATTAGTAATGTAATTTTTTAAAAAATATATATATATTTTTAGAGACAGGGTCTTACTATGTTGCCCAGGGTGATCTCAAAATCCTAGGTTCAAGTGATCCTCCCACCTCAGCCTCCCAAGTATCCAGGATTACAGACACATGTCACCGTGCTCTGTAGTAATGTAATATTTTTATAGCTTTCCTTAGGAAAACCACTCAGGTCAAGAAATAAAATTTTGCAGCCACCCCAGAAGCCCTCTGTGTGCTCCGCCCCAATCACAACTACCTCCTTCCTTCTAAAAGCAACCTCTGTCCTGACTTGTATAGTAAACACTTTCTGTGATACGGTAATGACATAACATTCCCTTAAAAACGTTTGAGTCAAAGACTACTTTTATCTGTTTTATATGGGATACTGCTTAAGACTTTGTTTGACAGAAGGCTGCTTGTGATCTAAAAGTTGGAATAACTGAAATATAAGGACCCCCTTATTTTACAGAGGAAGAAAATGAAGTCAGAGAGTGGAAAGACGTTTCTTTTTTTTTAATTGACAAATAAAAATTGTATATATTTATGGCATACACCATGATGTTTTGATATATGTATACATGGAAAAGGATTTTTTATGATCAATCAGCAAATTAGTGGCAGAGTGGACTAGGACTCAGATTCTTTCTGGCTTTTCAGCATTTTGTTTCCCAATTCACTTCAGGGGACGCAATCCTAATATGAGTTATCAGCCTTGTCCAATGACTCAGGATGGGAAAGACTTGCAAATACAGCCTCTAGTACAAGGCATTCCATCTTCAACCAACACCAAACACAAATCTCAGGAGAAAGGGGCTACCAAGGACCCTGACCATGACTCTTCCCAGATGGCTTTGCATTTTTACCCAAAGGAATGCATCAGCAAAGATGGAGTCAGACATACACCCACACAATGGAGACTCCAGTCAGATGAAGTGATCTTCCCAGGCCTCCTCACAATTCTGCACTGGGACGTCTCTCCCATTGTGCCATGTGCACTGAGCCTGGCACACAGAGGCCATCAGAGGTCACTGTGGTTAAGGGTGACACTGAGTCTCTGGAGACCAGAGATGTGACGCCGAGATGTAGGGTGGAACAAGCCCAAGTTCTCTTGCTGTCTTTGCCAGGCTGTTCTGACCAGCATACGGCTGCTCCTAACTCAATTTTGGGAGAATCCTTCATGCTCATGAAAGTCAATTATTTTATATTGTGAAAGATGCCAGTCATGCTTTTGTGTAGGACATGGCCAAGCAAGATCTTTCCTTGGCCAGATGCTATAGCCCTCTCTGTTCTGGATTCTTAGATGTTTTGGGGTCAGGCCTGTTGGCTTTTGCTTGATCGTATAGGTTAGAATTAGCAAGCAACATTTAGCAAAAATGTTATTATTTGTCCTGTGGGGGGGGTGGGAAAGGTGTTCTAAGGACTAAAAGTTTGGAAAATGATGAACACTTTGTCTCCTTTTTGAAAAGTCCCAAGTACAGTATTAGGATATTGAAGGCTCTGAGAATTCCTACACTAAACAATTTTGCTTGATTTTGATAGGCCTGGCATTTCTCAAACTTTTTTTTGACTTTGGGACCTTGTGTTTCACTAATAGCATTCTGTCCAAAACAGTTTGGCAAGTGATACTGCAGCCCCTTTGATGGATAAAGGATGCATTAATACACATAGGACAGACAACATGGCTAGAAAAATCACCTTTCTGGCCCAGGTAGCCCGTCTCTCTGGAAAAGTACTAAATTATCCCAAACTCTGTAAAAAATCCATTTTTAATAGCCCCAAGAAGCAACTGCGGAACTGATCTAAACCTGCCCAGTCTGGGGTGGGTTCCCAGGGGAGACCTGGCTGGGACCCACAGCCTGGCACCAGACTTATTGTAGCAAGAGCCCTGGCCAGCCAGCAGCCACCCAGTGTGTGTCTGGACTTGTTTTTCCTTCCTTTCCCTGCTCCTTTTAGAACAGAGCTGAATGGCTCCAGTCTCTCAGTCCTGCTCCCACTGGACCCCTCAAAGTCTGGCCAACTCCTCTCCCACTGCCTTGATAAACAACCCCCTCCAAGCTGGGAACCACAGCATTGGGCTGTTTTTCTTCCTCGTGCACCCCAGGAAACCTCTCCTCTTTGCCTGGGCTTCCTTCCCAGGGCCTTGGCTGACAACCCTTTTTAAATCCACCCTTAGCCCAGTCAGTCACCTGAAGAAAAGGAGACTCACAGGAGGCCCAAGATGAAAGACTCTTTAATCCTGTGGCTTTTTGAGTTTTGTTTTTAGCAGGAAAACCTGATTTTCAAAACAAATTATTATGCAGAATTTACTAGTTTATAGAACAGATAAATAAGGACATATACGGCAGACTTGTTTATTATAGCAAAACACTGGAAATAAACTAAATGTCCATTGGTAGAGAACAGGTTTAATAAAATTACGGTGAAGTCGTACAATGGAATACTATTCAGCCATCTAAAAGCATGAGGCACCTCCCAACAATAATAGCAGAAGTTCTGAGAAAATTCATATTTTACGTGGAAAATATTTGGTTAACACTTCCATTTTAGGGCAAAGACCAAGATTACTACTTGTTTTGTTAAAATTTACCACCTCCTATTCAAATTTGTCTACTGTTTATTTGGAACTTAAATATAGTGACCAAACATCCTGGTTTGCCCAGAACTGAAGGGTTTCCTGGGATATAAGACTTTAAGTGCTAAAACTGAGAAAACCTCAAGCAAAGAGATCAGTTGGTCACTCTATACTTAACAGAAATCAACATATTATTTTAGAAAGAATAGTTAGATTCTTATTAATTTTAGGCCATGTTAATAAGCCAGTATATTCACAAATGAAATGGAACCAGTATTTATACTTTAAATAAAAGGGCAAAACTGTATGGACTGATGTGAAACATGAAACTACCTCAAAATATAGTGAAAAGTAGGGGGAAAAAACAAGGTACAGAGCAGTGTGCTAAGTGTGCTCCCATTTTTAAAGTTTTTTCTCTCTCTCTTTTTTCTTCCCCTAAAGGTCAGAGCAGGGGAGCAGTGGGGATTTATCCACACAATAAAATGAAGTTTGTGACTTCTTTTCTGTTTGTATACTCCATAATAAGACAATGGCTGTGCTGTTTTTCACCAAATTTTGAGGATATGTTTGTGATGGTCTGACTTAAAGTACAGGTTGTTTGGCATATGAAAGTTGATCCTGCTAATCCTGGCGAGGACACCTGAAAGAGGTGAGCAGCCCTTCCCCAGAGCTGACCCTAGTTAAACAGGAGAGGCCCGCGTGACCACCAGTGGGAAAAGGCAACCCAGATGCGTTCAGGTCCACTGGCAGCGAGAAAGCACAGACTGGTTTCCAGTGAGCCTCCAAAATAAAGGCTCACAAAGTAGACTCTCCAAACAGAAGGCCTCGGTCTGCAGGCTGCTTCCCACATGGGTGAGGACAGTCAGACGTCCATGTGTAAGGATGGTTGATGGTTCTTCTGGGAGGAGCAGCTCTTTTGGATATGGCATTTCATTTGCATAGACAATTCCTGAAAGATGCATATGAAATTGGTAATAAGCATCTCTGAGGAAGAGGACCATGGATCTGAAATGAACAGAATATTTATTTTCTGTTATATATCCTTTTGAATTGGCAATATTTTCCATGTTTATCTATCAAGTCCTTTTTTAGAAAAATTTATGAAATATTTCAAGCATACAAAGCAAGTGTAGAGATTACAAAGTTAACATCTCCTGGCTTTGACAAATCTTAATGTTTTGCCACAGATGGTTTAGACAGCTCTTGCTCTCTCTCTTAAGAAACAAAATACACATATATATACAGACACACACACATGTATATATATAATTCCTCATTCTCCCTATGAAAAGTAATCAGTACCCTAAATTTGGGGTTTATCATTCTTGTACATGTTTTTATACTTTTAAAACATATGTATGCCCCCAAACAATATACAGTATTTAGATTTTAAATTCTGCCTGCTATATTTGACTGATGTATAAACACAGTGTAATATATCACTGCTTTTATTTTTCTGGTCTCCTTTGGAGGGACATTTAGGTTTTTGTTGTTTTTTTGTTTTGTTTTTTACAATTTTACATGTATGACTTTTTTGATTAAAAAAATAATGGATGCAACAATAATCATCAACATTTGCTAAAACCATAAGGTGAGGAGCTGATGGGGAGTTTATAATGGATGGATTAGGCTGACAACATCTGAATATCCAAATTATAAAGAGAAAGACAAGCAGATGTTATATGCCGCCTGATGTGACATAAGAGGGTGTCACAGCACCACCTATCAAAGACTGTCAGCAAAAAATCAGAGGTGACTCTGATCAAGCCTAAACCTAACCACCATTTTACATGAAATTCAGGAAACTGAGGAACATATTGCACCACGGGATGCACTCAGTAAAATCTAGAATTGTGAGAGACTCTCTTGTACAAAAGACCCAACTTCCTTAACAAATAATTTGCAAGGAAAACAATAAAAAAAGGCACAAGTAGGGGTGTTACAGACTAAAAGACTTAAAAAACATATCAACCAGATGCAATGGATGGACTTTGTTAGCATCCTGATTTGAACAAAACAAGGATTACCAAAAAAAAGAATAAATAAATAAGTAACAATAGAGGAAATTTGAACACTAGATATTTTCTGACATTAAGAAATTCATATTAATTTTTAAATGTCATGATGGACAGGTTTTGGTTTTTCAAAAAATCCTTACCTTTTAGAAATATAATAATGAAATAATATGATGCCTGTTATCTGTTTTAGAACAATCCAATGGGGAGCAGGCAGTGGAAGATGCACGAAACTGGCTATGAGTTGGTGATTTCTTTTTTTTTTTTGAGACAGGGTCTTGTTCTGTTGCCCTGGGTAGAGTGCATTGGTGTCATTGTAGCTCACTGCAGCCTCAGACTCCTGGGCTCAAGCCATCCTCCTGCTTCAGCCTCCTGAGTGGCTGGGATGACAGGTGCACCCACGCCCGGCTAATATTTTCTATTTTTGGTAGAGACAGGGCTCTCGCTCTTGCTTAGGCTGGTCTTGAACTCCTGGTCTCAAGCGATCCTCCTGCTTCGGCCTCCCAGAGTGCTAGGATTACAGGCATGAGCCACCTTGCCCAGCTGAGTTGGTGATTATTGAAGCTGGGTGACGAGTGTATGGGTTTCATGATACTATTCACTTTCATATATTTTTGGAAACTTCCATAATAAAACATTCAAATAAAATCCAACTAGTTAATTTTAACAAAGAAGAGGTGCAGTCTTGGTAGGAAGGTGCTAGAGGCCTGGAGCCCCACCATCGGCTCCTCCCTTTTCCCTGAAGTCCCTCCACAGAACCTCAGGTCTCCATAGAACACAGTTTGAAATCACTGATCTAGACCATGAATTAACAAGTTTCTTCTGTGAAGGGCAAGACGGTAAACATTCCAGGCTTTGTGAGCCATATGATCTTTGTAGCAACCATCCAATTTCACCATTATAGTGTGGAAGCAGCCACAGATAATATTAATATATAAATGAATAGGACTGTGTCTCAGAAAAACTTTATTTGCAAAGACAGATAGTGGCTGGATTTGGCCCACAGGCTGTAGTTTGCCAGCCCTTGATCTAGACCAACCCCTTTCTTTTACAGATGGGGAAACTGAGACCCAGAGGGTTAAAGTGGCTCAAAATCTCACACATATACACATGCACACACACACACACACGAACACAGGACCTTGTAAGAGCAACTACTGTAGATCCCAAGACCTGACTTTGGGCCTGTGGTTCCCGTGGGGTTATGGGCAAATGAAGGTAAGAGAAGCCAAGGCTTTTGCATCAGTTAGCGTTAGGTTCCACTGTGCGTATATACCAGTAAGCCCAAAATAGTGGTAGCTGTAAGAAAAACGAAGGTTATTTCAGGCTCATATGGAAACAAAGTCTGGAAATAGACAGCCTAGGCCTCATGTATAGGATCCATCATCTTCAGAGACCCAGGTACCATCCTCAGCCCACGGCTTCTCTTCCTCAAGTTCTCATCGTGGACCAGTACAGTTGCTGGAGTTCCACCGTTGCGTTCTCAGTTCAGGCAGCAGAAAGAGGGAAAAGGGTGAGGGCTTTCTCATTGTATCAGCTCATCTTAAGGAGCCTTTCTGGAATTTCCTTGCATCTCATTAGTCAGAACTTAGTCATATGCCACACGTAGGGGCAAAGGAACCTGGGAAATGTCATCTTTATTTTAGGTGGCGATACGCCCAGCTATAAATTGGGTTCTATCGCTAAGGAAAAAGGGATGAAAGACTTTTGAATAGACAATTAGCAGACTCTGTAACAAGTTATTTGGATGAACGTGAGTTGGTCCTTTTCACCTGATAGACTCCAAGCCTGGGGTATTTAGTGACCATGACAAAGCAGCATGGGCCAACAGAAAGAGCACCCCAGCTGTTACCACTTCTGTGTGCGAACTCAGACAAGTTCACCTTCCTGTTGTTTCACTTTACCCATTCCCAGTGAAACGGCTTCAACATTCCACTTGTAGGATTTTATCCCTAGGAAATACTGGGAGACCTGATACCTGAAAATATATGTTTTAATAAATTGTGGAAACAACCTAAATAATTCTGTCCATTCTGAGCTCAGCTGTGGGGAATGGGCACCACCTGAGCTCAGAAAGGGACTTCATCAGGTGATTATAGAAGGGTTGGAAGGGTTGCAGGAAGGGGCTGAGGCTGGGCTTCCAGGAATGACTTTCAGAGCAGTGCAGGTGAACTGGCCACCAGAGGAGCAGCCACATTGAAGGCAGGGAAGCAGGGGTTGGCTACCGGACAACGAAGTCCAAGTATGCACTGCCATAGCTGTGATCCAAGGGATCGAGAAGCCACAACCACAACCTCTCAACATCTACGAAGCTAGTGACTAGGCCTGGGAGTGCTGCTGCCGAATAACCTAAAGTCTCCATGCTGGGCTGAATAGCCAAAATCTTCAGGACAGTGGCTCTTCCTGATTTTCACCTTCCATCTAGCAGAAATGAATCTAATTGACGAAACTTAATTTTTGATGAGAGCTTTAGCTACAAGGAAATCAGGTGAATGTAGGGTTTGGCTTTCCAGCCTTGCATATGGGAAAGCACACAGGAAAGAGGTTGAAATTGATGTGGTATGCCAGTGAACTGTGTGAACCACTCCGCAGGAGATTAGCTAAACAAATTAAGATACGTTCTCACAGTGGAATGTTTTCCAGCCATTAAAATCAGTATGGTTTTTAGCCATTAAGTATTTTCCAGCCATATAAATAAGCAAGAAGGGATAAATCCTATTAGAGAAACTCCAAATAATAGATGTAGATTCTTCCCCTTCCAGGAAGTGGAGTTTATTTCCCCATGCATCCTTGAATGTGGCTGGACTTAGTGACTTGCTTCCTGAGAATAGAGTATGAAAGGGGAAAATGGTAACTTTGCTTGGAGGAACCTGGCAAACACTACCTCAATGATATGATCAAAGTTAACATTGACAGTGATAGGCCATGTTGATAACGTGTACCCCCGAGATGATGCGGTAAGAGTTACACTCTACCTCTGTGTGTGTTCTTCCCCTAACACCAGTTGAATTGTGAGAAAAACATCAGACAAACCCAATTAGAGGGACAGTCTATAAAATACTTGCCCAGTATTCTTCAAAACTATCAAAGTCATGAAAAAGAAGGAATGATGGATAATCTGTCAAAGATCAGAGGAAATTAAGGAGAACTGATGACTAAATGCAATGTGGTACACTGGATTGGATCCTGGAACAGAAACAGAACATTCATGGGAAAACTGGTGAAATCCAAATAACATTTGGAGTTCAGTTAATAACAATGTACCAAGGAGCTTTGGTACCAAGGTACCAATTAGATCTTGGTTTTGACAAATATACCAAAGTTATATAAGATATTAATATTAGAGGAAGCTGAGTAAAGGGTATATGTGAACTCTCTGTACTATCCTTGCAAGTTTTCTATAAATCCAAAATTATTCCAACATTAAAAGTTAATTTTTTCAAAAAAGGAATAAATATTGCTCTGAAATGAAAATGAAATTTGATATGAAAATATGTTCATGAACTACTCAGTGAATGAAACAGGCTATAAAACATCAATACTAGTAAAATGGTTACTTAGCACTTATTGAGTGCTTACTGCATGCTAGCCTCTGTGCTCAATGATTTCTGTGTATTATCTCATTTAATTCTCTGAACCACCCTATGATGTAAATGCTATTATCCCCAATTTACTGATGGGGAGACAGCAGCCTAGATAGGTTAAATAACTTGCCAGTAAGATGTGGAGCTAGGATTTGAACCCACACAGTCTAACTCCAGAGCCTGAGTTTTGAAATAGTAGCATATATCACCATTTATGCTTACTTATATTGTATATATTTACATAAGCCTAAAAAAGACATACTCCAAACAATAAGAGAGAATTTTCTTTGTCATATGGAGATTATGGGGGGAGAGGCTATTACATAAATAAGATTATTTTAATTTTTTACAATTATCCTGTATCATTATACTAAGTTAGATATTTCCATTAATAACAACAAATGAGGCAGGTGGACTTTTTATTTCTAAGGCCTGTCCAGTTCTAACTCCCTAGGATTCCCAAGGCCCCTGACATCTCTGAAGGTTGGGTTGGAGGCAAAGGCAGAGGCCTGAGGTGGTGGTGGGAGGGTCGCTCAGCCCTGGAGGCGAGTTTGAGCTTTTAGAGACTCCAGGCCGCACTTCCAGCCTCAGCCTTCCCCTCCTCCCTCCAGCCCTCCTTGCCATCTCAGTGGCTTTTCTGGCCTCTCTAATTACAAGAAGCATAAAGAGAACCACAACTAATGTTTAGGCAAAAAAGCAGTCGTATACCCACAAATGGCTGCTTCAATGAGGGCTGTCACCAAATTGTACCCTGGAAGGGACAGTGACTAAGGAAACCAGGCCTCATATTGGGGCAGGCTCAGTCCTTTCAACAAGTGGCAAGATTCAGGGACACGTTCCCAAAAGTGTAAAACAGAAGCCAGCCTTGAGTGAGCACCTGCCACCGGTGCTCTACGTGCATTGCCTATAAGGTAGGTGCCATCCAGAGCCACATCCCCGAAGGAGATCAATGGAGTAGTCCCCCGGATTCCCTCCACATGATGACCTCGGGCTCTTTCAACTCAGCCCACCTCTCTCCGGGGGTGGGGGCCGACAACTGCGTGGCCTTTTCCATGTTTTCTCAGCTTCCACTATAAAAAGCCATCAACCAAGGGGCTAGTGACCAGGTGGTCCTGACAATTCAAAGCTCTGCTCCTGAGGAATGGCTGAGGGAGGGAATTCAGGATATTCCTTGTGGGGTAGAGCAGGGAGGGGGTGGTAGGGAAGGGAAAGGGGAAGACTTCCGCCTCTGAGGAACCAGCACGGGCAAGGGCTAGACTAACGCCCTGCCAGTCAGGACAGACCCAGACCCAGTCGTGAGAAATGCCAGGGAGACAGGGGTGGGTTCAACGTCAGAACTTCCCCTGGCAGAGCTGTTCAGAGTAGGCAGCTGGCAGTGCTGCCTCTCAGGTCTCCTCCATTCCTGAGATCCTGCAGTGATGATAACCATAGCTTCTATGTGCAGGCAGCATTTCACTTCACTCTAAAAGGTATTATTTTTCTCACTTTACAGGTGAGAAACTGAGATCTTGGACAGTGAAGCGACTTGCCCAAGTTCACACAGCTGGTAAACAGCCTGTTTGTCTGCAGAGCCTGTGTTCTTATCCAAGATACAGCCTGCTTCTGGGTGCCTGGGGATTTATTGTTTTAAAAGTATTAAGATCCTGGGAGCCCATGAGAAACAGACCAATGGGAGGTGGCACCCTTATTTCCAGAGGCTCTGATATTTTATTTTAAGGCGCCAGTCTGTAGCATGAGATTTGCCCATGGACACACAGAAGTTCTCTCTCTCAGGAAGCAGATTAGAAAACTTGTCCACTTAAACTAAGTGGCCACAGCCCCTAAAGACATGGAAATCTAAGAGCAGCTCTGATGGACACTCCCACGAAATTACAGACTTGGGCTTTTTAAGAGACTCTCACTAATTATAGGAGAATGCCGTGGAGAGAGGGTGGTGACCTGAACAATGGTTCATCTCCCACATGGCACAATCTTGAGGTTCCATTTTTACTTTTCATAGTCTGCCGGGGTTGAAAGGATCTACATCTGAAGTTCTTCAAACTTCCAGTGTTATAATTGTGAAACTTTTGGGTCAAACAAAACACTTTATTTATGGAATGCCATTATCAAGAATTAGGCATGTGATGATCTTGTTTAATTCTCACAATAGTCATGGCAGGTACTGTTATGATCCCCACTGTCCAGATAAGGAAACAGTTCCAGAAAAGAATCAGTAGCTTTTCCAAGGTCACACAGTTATTAAGTGATGGGGGAGGAATTTGAATCCGGATCTGCTGACGTCCAGAATGTGGCTTGATACTGCTGGGCTCTAGGAGGAATCCCAGTAGATAAAGCAATGAACTGAGCTGTCTTGATTTGGGTTTGGGTGTGTTGGGTTGGAAGAATCCAGCCCTCTGAGACTCTCCCTGTGCCCTGTGGGGCCCTTGGGGAACCTCACTAGCACCAGAACAGTTTAAAACCTGGGAACAACTCAAATGCTCATCAGCAGAGGAATGAATCACGTCTTGTGGTATATCTATACAATGGAATACTTACTACTCAGTGATAAAAAGAAATGAACTATTGATACCTACAACAACATGGATAAATATCAAAACAATTATGTGGAAAGAAAAAAGCCAGATGAAAATGAGTACATACTATGATTGCATTTATATAAAACTCTAGAAAATGCAAACTAATTGACAGTGACAGAAAACAGATCAGTGGTTACTTGGGGATGGGGAGAGGGTGGGAGGCATTACCAAGGGGCGTGAGGAAATTTTTTGAGATGATTAATATCATCACTATCTAGATTATGGTGATGGTTTCACAATGTGTGTAAGACATGTATATTAAAAATTATACACTTTAAATATGTAGTTTATTGAATAAAATTCTACCTCAAAAAACCTGTTAAAACATAAAACTCAAAAGTCAAAAGGTTATCATGTTCACCTCACATGTGAAAGGTTCCTGGTTTGAAACTAGTTTGAAACACACACACACACACACACACAAAATTAAAAAAAAAAAACCAAATCAAATTGGCTGGGCGAGGTGGCTCGCACCTATAATCCTAGCACTTTGGGAGGCCGAGGCGGGAGGATCGCTTGAGGCCAAGAATTTGAGATCAGCTTGATCAACACAGCAAGACTCCATCTCTACAAAAAATAGAAAAATCAGCTGGGCATGGTGGCACGCACCTATAGTCCCAGCTACTCGGGAGGCTGAGGTAGGAGGATTGCTTGAGCCCAGGAGTTTGAGGTTGCAGTGAGCTATGCTGACGCCACTGCACTCTAGCCCAGGTGACAGAGCAAGACCCTGCCTCAAAAAAGAAGTCAAAAGTGGCTTCTCTCCAGTTGTGAGGTTAGTACTGGACAAGCCAAGGTTCTGGCCACTGGGTGGACGGATAGGTCAACGAAAGCAAAGTAGGTGAGAGCTTTGCCCCATCAAGCACAGAAACAATGGACAGCTACTGGGAACACCCCAGGGCTGGCTTCAGGCTGCTGTACTCACAACCAGGGATCTTTGACAGAAATATAAACCTGCTAAAAGGATTAGACCAGATGGACAAGACAATCTTCTCCTCTGTAAGATTAACTCGACCAACACTTACTGAGCACCTACCATGTGTGAGGGTCTGTCCTAGTCCACACTTTACAGAGACTAGGTAAGGATGGAATGAGACAAATGAAAGGGCATGACACTTAATAAGCACCCTCAAAACGATAGCCACTACTCCCCCAATATTCCCCAAGTGCTTGTTCCGTGTGCGGAGGGAATAGATGCTTGGCCTGATGCTTGAGGACGGGAAAGATACATGGACAGAAAGCTTTGCCACAACATGGAAGCTTGCACGACAAATGCTTTGAGGTCCAAGAGGAGAAATAAATTACTTCCAGTTGTGGACAGGTTTCATGGAGGCTATGGTATGTAAGGGAGGGAAAGGAATTTGTGGAGAGAGGGGAGGCTGGCAGCAGATGTCATTCCATTCACAGGGGGTAACGAACAAAACCAGGACACCTGCGGAGCAGGCTGGCTGCAGCGAAAGGAGGCAAAGCCTGGGCAGGTGGGCTGAGGCCAGGTGCTGGAGGAAACCCTGAGTAACATGTGGAAACATTTGTTGCCCACCCCCGCCCCTGTAGAAGCCTGTGGTCTGCTGTGTGATCTCATTTGCTCCATGGACAGCCAACTGGACTGCTGGTAGGCGTGGGAGCTTCCCCAACCTCTCTGGGGCCTTGAAGAACAGAACCAAGTGCCTCAGCTGGAAACTCAGTGCAGAGAAGAGTCAAAGGAAATGAACTCCAAGGACCACTCACTCTAAGAGGCACCAGTGTGTCAACTCTTGGGCGTTCCCAGTGGGCCAGCCAGCCTGAACCAGGACTCCTGGGGAAACTGAAAATGGAAAAAATCCTCATGTTTGTCCACCCTGAGCCCACAGAAACTGTCAAACTTCTCCGTGGATGAGCAACTCCAAAGGACACTGCCATCTGGTGGCTAAGAAACCCATATACCTCAAAGGTTGGGAAGGCGACCCTGTGCCCCCAAGGGACCATAAAGGCAGAAATGGCCAAGACTTGTTGAGAACTTTCATAACAGGACCAAAATGATGCTAGCACACCAGTTTAGAGTTGAAATAAAGTCTTATTTCTGCCTACTAAGTCCCTTGAGGTGCAGGTATTATGCATTGTGCAGATGAGGAAACTGCCTCTGGGAGAGAGTAGTAGCTGGTCTAAAGTCATGGCTGGCCACGTGCAGAGCCAGGTCTTATCCCAGAGTCCAGCAGTGTTGGGTCCCCAGTAAGTGCCCCAAAATGGTTAAAGTAGTGGTTTTCAACATGTGGTCCCCAAGACCTTTTCAGAAGGTACATGAAGTAAAAACAACTTCTATAAGATGCCTTTTCCTCTTTCTCCTAGCAATTGTACCTGGTGATGTTTTCCAGATTCTAAGTGACAAGCAATGACCTCATCTAGTCCACATGGCAAATGGGATGTGTGCTTGGGCATTCCTGTGTTTTAAAAGTTCCTATTTTAATTTCTAATACAGTATAACCCACATAACCAAATGTTACTCGAGATCCTCAATAATTTTTAAAAGTATGTAAGATTAAAAAGTTTGAGAACTGCTGGTTTACAGAAAAACTTTAAAAAAAATTTAAGCTACACAAATGAAAACATTCCCTTTGTTTTGACATAATTGAATCAACTCTGTGAGGTACTAATTCTTAGCCCAACTGGAATTCTAATTGCCATTTCTACAGATCTTTGACTAATAAAATATATAAAAATAAGCGAGTAGAATTATGTTTTCTGAGTGATTTCTAGCTGACTAGCACTACTCTAATTGGTTCACATGTATCACCTCATTTAATCCCTACAACCACCATTTACAGTAGATGCTATTATCACATTTTATTCCTGCGGACACTGAGAGGTTTAGCGGCTCAGGTGGGAGGTACTGGAGCTTGCACTCTGTCCCAGGCAGTCTGTTTCCACAGCCTCTTCCCACTATTCTAACTGCTTAACATTTGATACACCTTAAATGCAATTCACTTGATGGACAAAAGTTTTTCACAATGGGGAGTCTAAACAGGTGACATCAAAACCACACGAGACAACATCTCCAACAAAAGCAGCTTGACTTTATTGCAGGGAAGCTAGGAAGGAGCAGGGCAAGCGAGGGTCTTTGCAGAAACGCCATCACTGAGCAGGACTGCCAAGTCCCAGGTCTGTCTAGAAGCCAGGAGAGGATCAGCATCCTAGGAGAGATGAAAAGATAGGTGGAACAAAGGCGCCACCTGCTGTGGACATGGTGACATTGTGAAGCAGCAAAGGTTGCACTAAGAAGCAGTGGTCGGGGGTGAGGTGGAAACCAAGGGTGCAGGAGCTGGACTGGAACCCCAGTGTCCAGCCCTGCACACCGCTCCCACCAAGTCTGTTACACTCAAGTTGACTGGAACCCATTAACCTTGCTAATCACTGCTGAAGCTCTCTTCTGGGGAACTCCCAGGGCTGCTGGGGTACCCAGCCAACAGTATTTCCTGTGTCCTGTTTCAGTTTATGCTGTGAAGGCAATAGATAAAATCACGAGCAAACAAATCCACCAAGAGCTACACAGTCAAGGTGACTTCATAACCAACAAACACTTTATCTCTGTGCTTCCCAAACCTGGCTTCAAATCCGTCACTGGGGAGCCTCCTAAAACAGACTTTAAAGACACATGCTGCCTGAGTGTGTAGGGTAAAGCTCACTTGTTGGGTGAGTATTACTGAGTACTGTGCACCTGAATCTTAGGGAGCCTTTCCATACTACACATGGTTACTGAAATACATACAGATGAGATTATGATGTCTAGAATTTGCTTCAAAATAATCTGGTGGGGGTGTGTGGCATAAATGAAGCAATGATGAAAGTGATCTGGTAATTCTTGGATCTGGGTACTTGAGGATTCATTTTATAACTCTACTCATATAAGTTGGAAACGTCCTATAACAAAAAAGCTAAAATAAATAAAAACTACTATGGGAATTATTCAGCCATAGAAAAGAATAATGTACAGATACATGCTACAACTTGAACGAATCTTGTAAACATGCTAAGTCAAAGAAGCCAGACACAAAAAGGTCACATATAATATAATTCCTTTTATGTGAAATGTCCAGAATAGGCAAACCCAGAGTGCCAGAAAGCAGATTAGTGGCTGCCATGGGATGGAGAGAGGGGTAGCAGGGAGTGACTGCTTAATGGCTATGGGGTATTTTTCTGAGATGATGAAAAAGTTTTGAAGCTAGAGAGAGGTGGTGGTCATATAACACTGTGAATGCACTAAATGCCACTGAATGGTTCACTTTAAAATGATTGTATGTCATGTTTCATGTGAATTTCACCTCAATAAAAAAACACGTGAGAAAACACGTGTTTTCTACGAGAAAAATATATATTAAGCTATATATGGTTTACAACCAGCAGGTCCTACTTTTTATTTAAAAAAATTCATATGCCCAGGCCAACAGTTTACAATCCAAGGTGTCTGCACTGGGACTCCCCCATGTATACAGCCAGCTCAGGAAGTCTTCTCTTCCCTCCTTTCATTCATTCTTGTCATAGGGCACTTTTATCAAATACAGTCTTACATAGAGGCCCAATATGAAAGAGGGCCCTTTGGGAGCAACAGAGGGGTCCAGAGCCCAACCGCTCACCCTCCCTACAAAGCCCTCACAATGGAGGAACAATGTGACAAACACTGTTCCACATCAGGGTGGAAACTGCTAATGTTCTACTCCCTTAGGGGACAATCCTTCATATTTAAAAGGATTGCATAGTAACCCCCATAAGGTAGGAAAACAGGGTGGAGGTTTTAGCCCCATTTTACAGATAGGAGGACCAAATCTCAGGCATGTAAAAAGTACCCAAAGTCACAGGGTGAAGTGAGGGCACAGCTGGAATCGGAATCCCAGAACCCTCATTGTTCTTCCTGGGCTCATTCCTGAACGCGGGTTGTATCCACAGATGGAAACCAGATGCATCTGACATCTCATGACTTGCATGTGATGTCACCATATACACAGAATACTGCCGTGGCTCAGGTTCCAAATATATACCTTTAAGAAGGAGGCTGTACTTGCAGGGGACTGTCACAACCCGCTTGTCATTTGTAGCTTGCCTCTGCCTGGGGAGTTCTCCATGGACCCGTTTACAGGGACAATGCCTTCAGTAACAGAACTTCAAATCGGGATACCTGGCTTTCTTCCTGTCTCTGCCAGTCACCTGGGTGGGTGTTTGGTCAAGTCACTTCCCCTTTCCAGGCCTCATTTTTCTCAATCACAGTGAGGGCACCGAACCACATCAGGGATGTGGCAATCATTGTAATTCACGAATCGAATGTACTGCATAGGCAGTGATAGCCAGGAATGCCCTGCTGAGACTGTGGCTGGATCGATGAGTAAGGTCTGCCCCGGTTCTAGAGTGAAGAGTGCTTGCACAGTGCCACTTACTGCCTCCCTGGGTTACATTAAATTGAAGGGAATATCTAGCTCAGATGCTGTTTTGCTTTTGTACCAGTCTGGGCAGAGGGCACACTTAGGAAGTTGACAGCAGTTTCAAGTAGAGAGAGGGACAGAGTCTGCATTAACTCACTTGGTCAGTGCACAGGAGCATGAGGCCCAGGACACAGGTATCAAATCTGATGGGACAGTCAGTTTATCAAAGCCAGAGCCATGTGCAGTGGCACACACCTATAGTCCCAGCTACTGAGGAGGCTGAGGCAAGAGGATCGCTTGAGCCCAGGAGTTCAAGCCTGTAGTACACTATGATCATGCCTGCGAATAGCTACTGCCCTCCAGCCTCAGCAACATAGCAAGACCCCATCTCTTTAAAAAAAAAACAAAAAAAAAAAAACCCAAAGGCACATGGCTCAGGGTCTAAACTTAAAACCTGCTAACCATGAAATGCACCCCCCCATGTCCTAAAAGGGACTCTGGGAGACATTACACAATGCCCTGTCTACTTGCAAGGAGCTGTAGGGATTCCCTGGATTTGTGATTTGCATTAGACAATAGTGAAATATTTGTGACCGACCACTCCAAAGAAGGTGGACAGCAGACTAAAAAGAACCCAGGACACTCTCCTGCTCCACTCAAGCTCTCAAAGACCAAAGTATTACCTCTGATGAGAGATATGAGCAGCAGGTTTGTTCAACAAGTGCTGGGGCCTTACCTACCTGCCCCTTTGGTCCATCCTGCTGGCCAGGGGGCCCAGGCCCTTGCTACTCGGGGCCAAGGTAGGAAACGGTCTTTCCTGTTTTCCTCAGGGTCGCCAGCAGAGTGTCCATGCTGTGCTCAGATTCAATGGAAACCTTCTTGTTGGGGAGATCAACGTCATACTTAACTCCTGCAGGAAGAGGAAACCGGGTGTGGGGAGAGGAAGCTGAGACCCTCCCAGTTACAGTAAGAAAGAGTTCAGGCTCCTAAATTACTACTTACAACCACCCTTCCCCTTTCCTCTAGACCAGGGATCGGCAAACTTTTTCTGTAAAGGGCCAGAGAGTAAATGTTTTAGCCATTGTGGGCCACATATGGACTCTGCTGCATATTCTTCTGTGTATATTTTTTGACAACCCTTTAAAAATGTAAAAACCATTCTTAGCCATACAAAAATAGGCTGTGGGCTGGATTCGGTCCATGGGCTGTAGTTTGCTGATCCCTGCTCTATACTAGGACTTTTTTTTTTTAATTGCAAAAGTAATATGGATACACTATTGTTTTTTGAAAAGTAAATATTTCTGAATAAAAGTAGAAAGTATAAGGCCTCCTACTGATCCCACCCTAGAGATCAATGTGAACAATATGGCATCTATCTAGTCTGCCTCTGAGAGAGACAAATGAAAAATAATTCCACCAAATGGCATCATACTATATAACAGGTCTTGCTAATATTTCACTTTTCACTTGTCCAGGCTATCTTCCCATCTTAGCATACACAGACTTACTTCATTCTTTTTTAAAAAGCTACGTAGTCTTCCATAGTGTGGATGTACCATACGTCCACTTACTTACTCAATCCCCTGTTGAGGGACATTGAGGATGCTTCTAATTTTTCACTACTATCACAATAATGCTATCATAAACATACTTGAACATATCTTAGAAAACTTGTGACAGTATTTCCATACCTTGAATTCACAGAACAGAAATTGTGGGGCAACAGATATATGGCACATTTTAAATGTTAATAGATACTGCAAAATTGCCCTCCTAAATGGCCGTGCCAATTTAAAGCCCCCCAATAGCACGTGGGAGGACCTAGAAAGAGTCTTATTGTGACAAAAGAATGCAGAGGGACTGGGTGCCATGGCTCACACCTGTAATCTCTGCATTTTGGGAAGCCGAGGTGGGAGGATTGCTTGAGCCCAGGAGTTTGAGACTGACCTGGGCAACCCAGCAATACCCCATCTCTACAAAAAAAATTTTTTTAAAAATTAGCTGGGCGTGGAGGTACACGCCTATAGTCCCACCTACTTGGTAGGCTGAGGCAGGAGGATTGCTCAAGCCCAGGAGTTTGAGGTTGCAGTGAGCTATGATTGCTCTAGCCTGGGCAACAGAGTGACACCCCATCTCAAAAAAAAAAAGATGCAGAGGGAAAGCCCTTGATAGGTTCTGGAGTAGCCTCACCAGTGACTTGCTGGGTGACAACAGGCCCGTCCTCCAAATAGCTTCCCTATTTGTACACAAAGGAGTCAAGGCTGGCCAGCCCCTTTGATCTTTCCAGCTCAAGGATACTACTGGTCTGATTCCTCAGCCCCAGCACTGTTCTTCCAGAGCCCTAAGCAACTCAGAAAACCCTCCAGACCCTTCTCAAGAGGCCACCCAATTAGGGATAGTAGTGAAAGATGGGGAGAACCCGGCTGAAGCTTAAAGGCAGATCCTCCAGCATCAGTCAACAGGCCTTAGAAATCATACAGCAGAGGATTTAGTCAATCTCTGAATCTGTACATAAAGAATACCTGGGGAAAGCGGAGTGCAACATGTCCTTGCTGCACTCTGGATTTTTGTTTTTTGGTTCAGAAGAGTCTCCTGCTTGGAATAAACATTTTGAAATGTTTGAATGTTTGAAAACATCACAGAGCTGGAAGAAACTCTGAGATCGTTGAACACAGTGGATTGCAAACTATATTCCTTGAAGCCCAGGTTCCCAGGCAGGTGTCCTTGAGCTGTCAAGAAGTAGGCCTGCCCCACTTCATCCAGAGCATGCTGCTTTGTATATGAGGGGCTCCTGTGCAGAATTTCATTTCTAAAGCCTCCACAGCAAAAGTTCATACAGACTGACATTCCCGTACTACAGCCGGGGAAACCCAGGCCCGAGGGAGAAGAGACCGCAGTCATGTGGCAAATCAGCAGTCAGGTTCTTCCACTGTTTCAGAGTCTTTCAGATTAAAATCCCAGTTTATAGGGCTAGAGGCCAGCCACTGCTTTGCTGTGGGAATCTGGGCAAGTCACTTCCCCTCCCTGGCACTGGCATCAACATCCCCTTTCCACAGACGGGAAGTACAGCTCAGAGGACTGCTAGTGAGATCACACCCATGTGGAAGCCTTTTGAAAACTGGGTGTCGTTATCATCTGGGGTTTTAAAAAAGAAAATCTTAGAAGATTGACTGAGCCCGGGCACTACCAGAACTCTGATCACAACTCAGTCATTAACCTCATTCAGCCCCAGGGCCAGATCCCAACCGTCTCTGGGCCTCAGTTTCCCCAGCTGTGAAATGAGGGGGCTAGATGAGAATATTGATTTTCTAAGTATGTCCAAAAGAGGTGCTTTAAGAATTCTGCACATGACTGATTCAAAATTAATTTTTTTAAATTGTTACCATTTAAAAAAATCTTTTAACAGAAAATGACACTCAAATGTGTCATACTGCAAAAGTTATCACACTAGAGATAACAAACATATTAACTAGCACATAGCCCTGGCAGTACTAGTTAATTTGGCCAAATCCCAGCTCTGTCATTATTGGCTATGTGATCCCACCCAAGTTACTTAACCTCTCTCAACATCAATTTCCTCCTGTTTAAAATGGAGATAGTCAAAAAAGCTACCTGAAATGTTTGTGGTGAGGATTGTATGATGTGATCCACATAATCATTAAAAATAGTATTTGGCACATGCTAAGTACTCAGTATATTTTATTTTACTGTTATCATCAGCTTAAACTAAAGCCTCTCCAGCTATGTCTACATGCACTGGAACATGATATAAGTGTATCTGTCTCCCCATCCCACCACCAACTGAGGGCCACTCGCTCACCTCCCAGCTTGCTGAGGACCCGAGAGACCGCTTCAGCGCAGCCTTCACAGGTCATGTCCACAGAGAATTCGTGCTTCTGAAACAGACAATGGGGGACCATGAGCCAAGCCCTGCAGAGTGACCCACATAGCCTACAGGCCCACTCGGGCCAACAGAGGGCAGAGACTGGGCAGGATCTGGTTGGCATCAATCAACTGGAGCCTGTGTCTGAGGCTCAGCCTCTTCAACTGTAAAGTGGAGTGACGAAGGGTTTCTGTATCTCACACGTTGTATCCAATGAGGTCATGCCTGTAAATCCTTTAGCAGTGTCTGGTACACAATGAGTAGAATCACCTGGAGAGCTAGCTTACAATGTTTTTTTTCCAGTCCTACCTTCAAAATAGTGATTGTTGAGGTATAAGCTTTGTCTCAGGACCACCAATAACTCTAACATGGATGGGCCCCCATACCCTGAGAGCACTGCTGAGTTGGTGGGCCCATTTATGCATCAGAAAATTACTTTCTGCCTTAGAATTATCAGGCAACTTGGAAAAACTACAGGTTCTGATCAGCAGGTCTGGGCTGGGCCATCTATTATGTCTAGTAAGCATCCTAGGTGACTCTGCTCTCATCCAAGCACTTCATCCTCAGAGGCAGCACCTGAGTCCAGGGAAGGGAAAGGATTTTCCTGGGCTCCCCAGTGGGCAGGAAGGTATCCCAGGTTCTTGGACTCTTCATATAGGCTCTATATCCTATACTCTCTAGCTTCTCTAACAAAGCAAGGGTCTGAAGGTAAGCTCCCAGAAGACAAGCGTTTTGTTCAGTTCACTGCTGCATCCATAATACTTGGAACAGTGCCTGGCACAGGGTAGGTACTTAATACATTTTGTTGAGTGAATGGATAATTGACATGGGTCCTCTGCTTTGCTATCAGACAAGTACTTAAAGCAATACTTCCTTTATTTTAAAATCTCAGGAAATGATAACATCTGGGATCAGATAGCTCTGGCTTCAGATATCAATTCTGGCACCTACTAGCTGTATGACCATGAGTAAGCTGCTTAACTCTTCTGTGCCTTCGTTTCCACATCTGCAAAATGGGGATAAGAATGCCTCTCCAGGTTAGTATATGGGATGAACATAGGATTTTTTAAGTGTGGCAGCCAGCATCCAAGAGGGCCTCAATGATCTCTGTCTCATGGTATTTATGTCCTTGAGTAGTTCCACTCTAAAATGTCTCAGGGTTGGTCTATGTGTCCAACAGAATATGGCTTGAAGTGATGCTATGTGACTTCTGAAGCTATCACAATGTCCTAAAAGACACTGTGGCTTCTGCTGTCTCTCTTTCTGGGATCATTCACTCTAGAGGAAGCCAACTACCAGGTCATAAAGATACTCAAGCAACCATAAGGAGAGGTCCACATGGTGAGAAACTGAATCCTATAGCTAACAACCCTGTTAGTGAGCCATCTTGGAAGTGGGTTCTCCAGCCCCAGTCAAGCCATCAGATGACTGCAGTCCAGCCAACATCTTCACTGCAACTTCATGAGAGACCCTGAGCCAGAATCACTCAACTAAGATACTCCCAGATTCCTGACTTGCAGAAACTGTGTGAGTTAATATACATATATTTGTTGTTTTAAACTACAAAGTTTTGGGATATTTACTAAGGAGCAATAGATAGCTACATTTTTCATGGAGCACATCAAAATATTCCAAGTCTATTACCTCAATTGGAATTCTGGGTATAGCAATATATCTTGCTGGAAGACCTCAGGCAAAATCTCTGCTCCAGAAGGGCTCCAGTTCCCTTATCTATACCAAAAGGGTATTAGCCAACTCAATTTTTTCAACTTCAGTGTGCGTAAGAATCACCTGGGGAGCTTGTGGAACATGAAGCTCTCCAGGTACCTGCCTCAACTGGCTCTGTGGATCTGGAGCAGGCCCTGTGGCTCTCCATTTTTAACCTACTGGGGAGAGACAGGGAGGCAAAACTAGACACACCTGAGAAAAATGGGGCTAAGTGGCTTCTCAAACTCTTTCCAAGTCTCTAAACACCTTTGAGTCTGGATTATCATTGTGCTTTATAGAGGAAACTGAAACCAAGAGTTAAACAGCTTGGCTTTCCAGTATTGGACTATTTAACTTTATGACTAGTAGACCACCACTTTTATTGAAGCCAAATCTGTAAAACCTGCCTTAAGATGGTCAGTTTTTCTCTTCTTCTAGTTAAACACCTCTGCTTTTTTCAGCTTATTTCATAACTATTCAAAAACAACAACAAAGTCTGAAAAGGATTTGTAGTGGGTATTACAAAATCTCGCCTTTAAAGTGTGGTCCTCAGACCATCAGTATCAGCATCACCTGAGAGCTTGTCAGATACGCAGAATCTCAGGTCTCACCCAAGACCTCCTGAATCAGAATCTTCTCCTTAACAAGACACCCAGCTCATTCCTGCCATATTACACTTTGAGATGATGCTCTAGAAAACAGATCGGCAAACCACAGCCTGCCTGCAAATTGGTTTTACAAATAAAATTTTGTTGGAACACAGCCAAGCTCATTTGTTTACTTCTGCACTAGAACAGAAGAGTAGTTGTAACAGAGACCCTATGGTTCGTGAAGCCTAAAATATTTACTAACTGGCCCTTTAAGAAAAAGTCTGCTGAGTCCTGCTCTAGGAGCACCAGCAGACAGTCAAGACTCATCAATGGTTTGCACCTGTATACTGAGCCAACGCTCTGAAGGATTTGCAAGATCAACATGAGAACTAAATCTACTGAATGCCTACTATATGTCAAATTCTCTTTATGCATTATTTTAGCCCTCACTCAGCCTGGAAAGGGGGCTGTTCATCTTATTTTACTCAAGAGGAAAGTGAAGTTCCCAAGGGTTCACTAAGCTGCCTACAGTCACATGGTAAGTGCTGAGGATGGGATGTGAACCCACACTTTCTTTGCTCCCAGGAAATCTTGCTGGTTCTGGAACAGCAAAGTGTACTGCCCACCCCCCATAACCCTAACTGTCTGCAGAAGTTCTGAGAGTGGGAACACCTTGTTAAGGAGCACAATTTTTTGCTTCCCAAGGACATAAAGTCAACAGATATCAGAAGCTCTCTGCTGCTGACTACAGGGAGTAGGTCTTTCATCTCCCAAAGTACAAAGGTCAGAAGCCAGAAGGCAGCTTCTGGGTGACAAACATTACAATTCAGTGCTCTCCTCCTCCACTTTTGAATGGCAAAAAAAAATATTTAAGAGTGATGGAAAATCTGCTTAATGGACAGAATAATCCATTTTTTATAGGAGAATCTCATGACCAGCTCTACCATTAGATGCATGATTTGAGGCAGTCCCAGGGCCTCAGGGGTCTCTTATAAGGACTTATGAAATGGGTCCTTTAAAGTAGATTTTAAAAGTCAGTAAGCTGTACAATTCTTTAATAGAATCTTAGAACTAGAAGAGTGAGGATGGAGGGGGTCACTCTATCCAGTACCCTCCCAGAGAAGGAATTCTTTTTCAAATATCGAGGACATTCAGTCCTTGAACACTAATAATTAAGAGTTTACTAACATTTGAGTGACTACCATGTGCCAGGCATTGTTCTAAACACTTTACATGCATTATCTTTTTTGATCTTCACAACAATCCCATGAGGTAAGTACTATCATTATCCCTTCTTGAGAGATGAGGAAACTGAGGTTTAGTGGTCAGTTCACTCACTCAGGGTGACACAGATAGTGAGCAGCAGGGTCAGGATTGGACACAGTCTCCAAAACCTCAACTCTTAACTACTGAGGTCCTTGTTAAAATGGGATTGAAACCTGCCTAGCTATTGTTCTACCCGACTTGTCCTGGGTCTACACAAGAGCTACCATTTCTTGGGGACTAGATATGTCAGTGGTTGTGCTACATAGCTTACCGGCATTTTTTATTCCCACTTTACAGGTGAGGAAATGAAGGCAGGGAGGTAAGGCAACTTGCTGAGGTCACCCAGTTGGCAAACAGGGGCACAGATTTTCACAGAGGTTTCTGGGATTGCAAACCCTGTGCTCGTAAGCATTTGTCTGAGAAACCTCTCAGGTAACACACTCTTCCCCTTCCAGTTTTGAGGCAGTGCCCTGACTAATACCCGCCTTCCTTTGGCTGTTCATCTAGTGATATGGTGCCAAGTGCCTTCCTCATTGTGATGATCTGCTCAGGAGGGTCTTTTGTTTGTCAAAGTCCCCAGAAGTGGACATAGTGCAATCCTCAAGCTGGCCTATTGCTCACTGCCACCCCCCACAAAAATCCTGACCTCCTCAGCTCACCCAGTCCCAGGGCGATTAATGCTGTCCTTTAACATTGCCACAGGTGGAACTGCTCAACTGGTAGGGCTGATTCTATCAGGTTCCTTGTCCATAGTTTGTGTTGTCTGAGGATCTGTCTCAAGGCACCTGGCAAGACCCAAGGGGAATGACACCTGAGATGTTTATGGCTCTGCCCAGGAGGCCTCAGGCTCACCTGTCAGCTCCCCAAAGAGAGGCTGCTAAGACACAGGGTGTCTTCTGGGTACCCACTTGGCCCAGAGCCATCAACTAGGCACCCTGGAGGAAAATGCTAAACACCACATGACCTCAACCAGGATGCAATTCTTCCCAAGCTGGTGTGACTGCTTTTGCCAGGCACTTCCTAGGTGGTCAGACAAAGTGACGCTGGGAGCTTGAAGATAAAGGGCTTAATTCTGGCTCTACCCAACTTCCAACACAACCTTGAATAAACTACCGGGTTTTCATTTTTTTTAATCTGCCAAATGCCTTAAATCTTTATCTAAAAAATGAGGCCATGAGCAACGATTGATATGCCATAAGACTGAGTGCGCTGCAAAGGCAAGATAAGACCTACTCCCCAAACTCTGCCACTGAACAACTGGTGTCTTTGGAGGGTTGCTGAACCTCTCTAGGGCTCATGGGTTCAGGGTGAGAAAATGACCCTCTCCAACCAATGTCGCCCAGTGCTGACCTGAAAAGCAGGCCAGAGTAGGCAGGAGAAGTGAAAACATGGACCTCTGAAAACCTGCCCTGTCCATGAGGCAATAGCCGGGTCCACCCACTTGCCCAGGGCCACCCCGCCGCCCTCTTTCAGGCTAGCTCCGCGCGCAGGGGCATCCAGGTGGAAGGCGCAGGCACTAGGCGTCCCAGTTCCAGCTCGCCAACAACTCCCCGATCATCCTGAGCGACTCCACCCCCTCCCTGGGTCTCAGTTTCCCCTTGTACGCAGGGGAGGTTTCGGTCTGTAATCCCCGGGGGCCTTGGAGCTCTGGCGTTCAGAAGCCTGGCTCCTAGATTAAACTCCTTTCGGATCCGATTTTCTGGAGGGTCGCAAAAGCTGGGGCGTTGGGTGGGAAGGAGTAAGCAGAGGGACAACAATAGCTCCGGCCGCGGCCTGAGCCCTTTAAGAGCAACATCTGTCCAAGCGGCTGTGCAGGCCCGGAGCCAGCCGGGGACTGCGGGTTCGCGCGCGCGGCCACTTACCGGCATGTCCGGGGCAGCGGAGGTGGCGGCGGCGGCGGCAGCAACGCGTCTCCGGGCTAGAAGCGCGGGCGCGGAGGCGCTTCCGGGAGTGCGCGCTGCAGGCGCCGCCCCCTCCGGGCCGTGTGGCCACCGCCGCGGCCGTGCAGCGTCCTTCCGGCCTGAGGGCCCCTGACACCCGGCGGCGAGGGACAGGGGCGGTGGGACCGGCGCTGCGCTGGCCTCCGTCGACTCGTGGCCTTTTGTAGGACGCCTACGCCGTGTCAGGCTTGTGTTAGGAAATACCGGGTAAGGGCACCGCAGTGAACCCGACAGATCCGTCCTTCCCTAAAGGGACAATCTCAGTTAGTTATTCACTCAGCCAGTATTTATTGAATGCCAGCCGTGGGCCAGCACTGTGTCAGGTATCCAAGACGCAGTGGTGGAAAAGACATCACCTGGCAGGCCGCGCAGGAAGCAGGCAAGGATAGTGCAGTGTTAAAGGAGCTGTGTGACCGCAGGGGAGAAAAGGTCCCTGACTCAGACTGGGGTGGGGGGGCGGTTCTCAAAGAGAGGCGGCTTCGGTGGGAGGTAATCGTCTGAGTTGGGGGGGAAGAGTATGATGCATTCGTCTGATGAAGGAAGAAGATGGGCTATTTGGGAGGGAGACAGGCAGAGGGAGAATAGTGTTTCAGGCGCGGGGCCCAGCGTGTAGAGAGAGGGAAGACAAGAGTGGGCGTGGCTTGGGAGGCCGAGCCATCAGACTGAGGGGCAGGCACTCAGAGGTGGGGAAACAGTGTGACAAAGACATGAGCCCCCCAGCCGTGGGTGGAAACAGGTGGATGCAGGGTTTTGCTCTAGGGCACTTAACAGAGAATCAGGCATGCTGAGACCTGAAACTTCAGACAGACCGACAGACACACACACACATAAAGCACCTGGGTGGCTATGTCTTTGGATATTCCCTGTCAGGCCCCTGCCACCCAAGGACTCAGTCTAAAATAGTAGTTTCAAAGATCTACAGAACTGCTTAGAGAGATTGTTTAAAAACTCATATTTCAGGGCGGCAGCGCAGGTGACCTCCCCTTGTAGCGTGCTCTCAATAAATTTTTTTTTAAAAAACCTCCTATTTCTGAGCCTCACCCTAGATAAACACCCCTTAATATCAAGTTGCATTTTTTTTGGTCCCTCTCCTTCCTCTGGTTTCAAGAACCATTGGCTGAGGAAAACTATAGTCTATTAATATATGAAACCTTTCAGAAGAAGTGTACTGGTTATTGATTTATTATCTCTCAGCTCTAATTCATCCTTTTTGCCAGCTCTGAAAATGGATCTAGACCCTTTAAATATACATATTTTTCCATTTGCCTACTGGTGAGGTTGCTGCTGAGGGCAGGATGTTAAGCGTTGTCAGTAAGGCTCTGGAGAGGCATGGAAGGAGGAAAGGTTTCCTTTTCTGGTTCCACCAGGCCCTTGCAGTATGTGTGGTGGCCCCAAGCCCAGCTTCTGAGGACAGCTTTCCCTGCACCAGGCTTCTGATGTGTACAGGGACAGCAGCACCTAGCAGCCAGCAGCTTCCCCCCAGGCCCTACCCCTGTTGGGTGGTTTTATACAGAGTGCCTCCAGTGAGATGCCTCTCTGTGAACAGCTTTTCTACAGCATCCTAGAGGGAAGTTTTCCAGCCTAGAGGGTAGATTTCTAGCAAGTTACACCAGCGCGACACCACAGCCACTTCTCTGCTGCTCAGTGGGCCACAGCTGAAGACTGGGTCTCACTTGGGGACCAGGATGCAGGTTTGGGGGGAGGGCCCTTCCTTGGGCTATCTTAGCCTTATGGACAGTGGCTGTTCCTTATATCTGCTATTCTTTTCTTCCTTTCTCTTCCTCCTCCTCCTCCTTTTTTATATCTGCTATTCTTATATTCTTAGAGTTCTCTTTACTTCTTACTAATCAATCCCTCATTACTACAGTCTCATTGTAATCTTTATACTTTCCTTGTTCAAGTTACAGTGTGGTTTCTGACCGGACCCAGACTGACACAGGGATTGACAACAAGCTGCCTACTTTAGTTTAAGGAGGAGGATAATGGGTCTACCCTTGGCCTAAGTTCAAGGAACACAAATGGAAGAGATAAGTCTGGGCTGCGCCGGGGGTTGGCTTGCACCAGCTCCGGATGAGGAGGCCACCTCTGGCATGATGAATGGAAGAGGGGCATGGATATTAGAGCCTGTCTTAGTCTGCTCAGGCTGCGATAACAAAACACCACACACTGGGTGGCTTAAACCACAGAAATGTATTTTCTTACAGTTCTGAAGGATAAAAGGTCCAGGATCAAGGTGCTGGCCCATTCAGTTGCTGGTGAGTGCTCTCTTCCTGGGCTGTAGACAGTGTCTTCTCTCTGTATCTTCACATGATGGAGAGTGAGAGCTCTTCTTCTTAAAAGGGCACCAGCCCTGACAGATTGGGGCCCTACTCTTATGACCTCATTTAGCCTTTATCACCTTCTCACAGGCCCTGTCTCCAAATACAGACGTATTGGGGGGGGTTAGGGCGTCAACATATGAGTTTTGGGAGACACAATTCAATCCATAGCAGAGCCATGCAGACCAGAGTTTGAATCTCAACCCTATCATTTACCAGCTGTGGGACCTTGGGCGGATTATTTTACCTCTCTAAGCCTCGATATGCTCATGGATAAAATGGAGATAGGTAAGGTCACTATACAATTTTTTATCCAAACCTTTTGAGAGTGAAAGGGAATGCTGTTAATAATTTTGCGAGGACAACAGGCAAACACTGTGACTATTCCAGGCAAACCAGGACACATGGTTCCCTCAAAGAAACCTATTTTGCACTATTGTTGGAATAAATATGATAATGTATGCAAGCTGCTTGGCACATTGCTTGGCACACAGTAGGCATCAAAGAACTCTCCTAATTACTAGGCCCTCTGCTGGTCTCCTTGGTGCTGGGTCTTCCCTTACTGGCAAAATACTCACCCCTTAACCCTTCACCTCCTACCCACCTGTTAAGAATTTCCTGAAGCTCAAAGGAAAGTAGGAAGAAGGAGCAGGGGGGGGACGGGAGGGGAAGGAAAGAGGATGCTGGCAACCTTAGGTCCAGCTGTAGTATCTTGGTAGCGCTGGGAACAACTGTGCGCTTGGGCTGGGGACAGCAAGATTGCTATGGAGATGGGAGGGAGTAGGAATGAGAACGTGGGAATGCCAAAGGCAAAGGCAAAGGCAGTAGTGCACAGGGCAAGCTACCCAAGTGAGAAGAGTGAATGGTTTAGAGAATTGGGGGTGGGGAGGGGTGGAGGTTAAGCAGAGAAAGAGCAATTTAATGAGAAGACAACATTATAGAGACCCATTAGAGATGGCAAATGAGGACCTATCAAAGAGGAGAGGAAAATGTACTGGATTATAGTTCCTATATAAATATATACATAAATTCCATGTGTGTACATAAAAATAAGCCTGAAATGAACTACAGGCAATGTTACTAGAAGCTATCTTGGATAGGTGCAGGATTACAGGTAGAATCCCAAGGTACATACTGTTTTAAAATTTTCAAATAGCACAAGATGGTACATAGTGAAAAGCAGGTCTCCCTCCTATCCTGATCTCACCTTCTTAAACAAAAGGCATACTATTAATATATACAGTTTTGTACCCTGATTTTCTCACTTTACAAAATATTAGAGGTTATTCCTTAATAATTCACATCAGTCCCCGTCATTTCTAGTGCCACACAGTGTTCTATTATTCATTGTGCCATAATTTATTTCACCAGCCCCTATGGTAGAAATCGTTGGTTGGCTAATCCACCCATTCCCAATCTTTTTGCTTTTGCTACTATAGAGGCTGGAATCCCTAAATACTTGCTTTGCCATCCTCACTTGTGGCTAGGTGTGCCCATGTGATATGGTTCTGCCTACCAAGGCAAAAGCAGAAGTCTGCTAGGAGGCTTCTGGGACAGCTCTTGCTTTTCTTACAAAGAGAACAAATAGCATTCCTTGCCCCCTCCTGCCCAGAACACTGATGTGGTATGTAGAGTGCAAGTGTACCTTCTTGCAACCATGAAGACAATGCCAAGAGACACAGGAACGCTGGTTCTGACACTATGTTGTCACGAAACCAAGGCCAGCCAGAGCTGGCCTCCAGACTTAGGTGAGAAGTGTAAGCCCATGTTTATCTCACCTGCTGCTAGTCAGACTTCCTCTTACTTGCCCTTGACACATTTCTTATTGATGTTCCTCCACTGATGGACATATAGGTTGCTTCCAATCTTTTAATGTTGTTAGTGATGTAATGACAGTCAATACACATACATCTGTGCTTACAATTTTATGTAGAGTAAATTCCTAGATGTGGAATTGCTGCTCATTCTAAATATAGATATATGGTAGATTGCCTCCCAAAAAGGTTTTATCAACTACATTCTTATATTCCAGATCAATGTATACTCACCCTTACTCATTCCAATATTATAGGTGATTTTTACTTTCTTTTTTATACTTTTCTTTGCCATATTTTCTATAAGAAATACATATTAAGAAAAGAATCACAGGGGAAGATATTTTTAAAAGGCAGAGTTTAGGAATTCTGAGTTCCAGACTGCCCTGCAGTCTCATTACTAGCCCTGTAAATTGGGTAAGTCATTTCATCACTAAGCCAGTGGGCCTGGGAAATGGGAATGTGGTTATAGAGTCCCTGCCTGCAGGAAAACATTCTGTTGCATGGCAAGAGTGACACCATCTTGAAGTGAAACCACCATGATGACAGATGTTTGACCCCTGCATACCAAGGTATTCTGCAGCAAGGTCTTTAAACAATGTCTGTAGCATAGATAACCCCTCATAAAGATGCTTATCTAACCTCCCCAGTGGTCACAAGTTTTATAAAAAAAGTCTGAGGCATGACCAGCTGCACGTTTTACCCTAACAACTTGCTACATAAAGGATACTTTCTGCAGGGAGGGTGTGGGGATCTATCATCTTGCAGCTGCCCAAGACATTACTTCTGTTCGCACATCCCTATTAAATGTGCGAGAAATTGGATTTGTTGGCCTCTCAGCTCCTTTGGCCTTTGGGGGTGGGTTTGCATATATCTACTCACCACGGAACACCGCCCTTTCTGGCTGATAGTGTTGTCAGGATGGGAATGTATACACTGTAGTCATGTGTAGATGGTGGGTTCTCAGACAGTGGGTTCTCTAGAGCCCACCTACTGGGGTGACTCCTTGGCAGATGTGAGCAGATTCTTTGCAAAGAAAGGCCTTTGTAGCTGCTGCCTGCTCCCCTCAGGAAACCAAGTGCCTGTTTTCTGTATTATAACACAGGTACGTACTGGTTGTCTTACTGCTTTATCCACCAAGAGACCCTTAGTAGGATCAAAGGTTCTGAGCTGAAAGGGCCCTCAGAGCAGCCAAGGCATGGGAAAAGAGGGGCCACAAAGCCAAAGGAACTTGGGCCGCAGGCTTGGGAAGAGGCAGCGTGGTGTCATGCAGAGCTGCAAACTGGCTGAACCTCGCTTACGGACACATTTTATCCAGTTCCTAAAGCATTCAGAATATTTTTGGATTAGTTGACTGCATTTAAGAACACTGAGTATGCTTGTGCAACATTGTGAATGTATTTAATGTCACTGAATTTTACATTTTACACTTAAAAATGGTTAGAATGGTGAATTTTATGTTCTGTATTTTTACCACAATTAAAAATAAATTTATTTGTAGACTGACATGTAAAGTTAGTTGTTTCCTTATTACAATACTAAGAAAAGCATTTAAAAAAATAAAAATTTCAAGACAGGTGTGGTGGCTCACACCTGTAGTCCCAGCTACTTGGGAGGCTGAGGCAGGAGGATTGCTTGAGCCTAGAAGTTTGAGGCTGCAGTGAGCCATGATCTTGCCACTGCACTCCAACCTGGGTGACAGAGCAAGATTCCTTCTCTAAAAAAATAATATTAATAAAATGAAACAAAAATTCCAAATAAAGTAGTTTTTTTAAAGGATGAAGCATATTCAATTATAGTCCTCTTAGGATATTTTCATTGCATTTTTTAAGTGGGAACAAAAAATTTTTGCACCATTAACAAATAAATTATTATAAAAAAGAACACTGAGTCATATAACCTAGATTTTTTATATCTCCTAAAAAACTGAAAGATCTGAAAATATGTCTGTAAGGCAGGATAAGCCAGGTAATGTCGTAATAACAAACAATCCCAAAATCTCAATGGCTTAAAACAACAAAGATTTACTTCTCATGTGATATGTCCATCATAAGCTGAGTAGGTTGGAGTTGGAGTGGTGGATCTGTGCAAATTGTTCTTGCTCAGGGACCCAGTTTGAAGGAGATTCATCATATGGAATGACACTGGATGCTATGGTCTGAATGTGTCCCCTCAAAATTCATGTTGAAACTTAATCACCAATGTGATAGTATTAAGAAGTGAAGCCTGTAGGAAGTAAGTCATGAGGGTGAAGCCCTCATGAATGGGATGAGTGAACTTATAAAAGAGGTTGAAGGAGCGCCCTAAGTCCTTTTTGCCCTTGTGCCATGTGAGGACACAGTGAACAAGGCGCCACCTTGGAAGCAGAGACCGGTTCCTTATCAGACACAGAACCTGCCAGTGCCTTGATCTTGGACTTGGCCTCCAGAACGTGAGAAATAAATTTCAATTATTTATAAATTACCTATTTTGTGGTATTTTGTTATAGCAGCAGGAATGGATTAAGACACCGGACATGGTGGTGGTGGTGGAGAAAAAAGACCTCAGCAAATAATCACCAGCTCCTAAAGACTTCTGCTTAGAATAGACATGTGTCACTTCTCATATTTTTATGGCCAACAGCAGGGCACATGGTCATGCCTATCTTTAAAGGAGACAGGAAAGTGTAATCCTGAGTGGGGGTGGTGGCTCACACCCGTAATCCTAGCACTCTGGGAGGCCGAGGCAGGAGGATCACTTGAGGATAGGAGTTCAAGAGCAGCCTGAGCAAGAGCAAGACCCGTGTCTACTAAAAATAGAAAAAATTAGCCAGGTGTAGTGGCATGCACCTGTAGTCCCAGCTGTTTGGGAGGCTGAGACAGGAGGATTGCTTGAGCCCAGGAGTTTGAGGCTGCAATGATCTATGATGATGCCACTGCATTCCAGCCTGGGTGACAGAGGGAAACCCTGACTCAAAAAAAAAAAAAAAAAAGTGTAATCCTGCCAGGTACTGAGAAGGAGGAGAAAAAAGGATTCTTCAGACAAGGCATGCACTTGGGGCCACCACAGTCCCCAACACTCCTTAGTGGACTCCCAACACTGCAGCCAATGGTCAGAGAATGTTTGTCATGCTGTCCTCTTGCTCCTTTGTTCTCTGTCAGACTGCTTGGGCTTTGGGGTTCTAAAGGTGTGTTTAATGAGACAATCCAGACAAACCTATGTTCAATTCCTGGCTGTTTCAGGCAGTTAACCTCTCTGGACCTGTTTCTTCCCCTGTAAAATAAAGATAATAATTAGACCTATCTTATAGTGCTGTTGTGAGAAATAAGACAAGACTTATAAAATATTCAGCTCAGTGACAATAAGCACCCAGGAACTACTCTTTGGGTTATGACAAGTTACTTATTTATTAACATATGAAAATTTTCTTAATGGACAAAACATTTAAAACAATATACATAAAGTTAAAGTCTCTTTAAAACCCTTATATCACTCTCTTCCACAGAAGTAGCAACTGTTGTCAGATTGCTGTATATCCATCCAGACCTTTCTTATGTGTTTATAAATAATAAACATAATGTGCATATATAGTTGGTATTATTAAAGCATACATGCTATCCTGTATGTAATTTGCAAGATAATTTTTTACATTAGCAGTGTGCTCTGGAAATTTATGTTATGTATAATATTGTTACATATATTTTAAAAATATATGAATATATATAAACACACACATATATATGTGCATATATAAACTAGCTCAATCTTTTAAATTGCTGCATAAAATTCTCTGGTACTATAGTAAATTTAGCTATTCTCTAATAAACATTTAGATTTTTTTTCAGTATTATAAACAACGCTATAGTGAACATCTTTGCTCTCTGTATACATGTGGGAGTGTTTCTTCAGAGTAGATACCAAAAGGTAGAATTTCTGCATCATAAGGTGTGTGGATTTTAAATTTTACTAGATTCATTCTTTCTTTTCCTTCCTTCCTTTCCTTTCCTTTTCTTTCCTCCCTTCCCTCCTTTCTTTCTTTCTTTCTTTCTTAGAGACAGGGTCTTGCTTTTTTGCCCAGGTTGGAGTGCAGTGGTGCAATCATACTTCACTGCAGCCTCAAACTCCTGGGTTTACGTAATCCTCCTGCCTCAGCCTCCCAAGTAGCTGGGACTATAGGTGCATGCCACCACACCCTGCTAATTTTTAAATTTTTTTTAGAGATGGGGTCTTGCTATGTTGCCCAGGCTTGACTCAAACTCCTGGCCTCAAGAGATCCTCCTGCCTGAGCCTCCCGAGTTACTAAAATTATAGGTGTAAGCCACCACACCTGGCTAGATGCTTTCAAATTGCCCTCAGAAAGGCTATGCCAATTTGTATTTTGTACTAGCAGTATATGAGAATAACTATTTTTCCACACCCTTGCTGACATTTGATATTAGCAAAGTATCAGTTTTCACAATTTGATGACTGAGGAATTATTTAATTTCTTTTTGCCTTGGTTTCCCCATCTGTTGAAATGAGCTGTTTGAAGATTAGAGAGCTATTTTTTCTTTTTTTTTTTGAGACAAGGTCTTGCTCTGTCTCCCAGGCTAGAGTGCAGTGGTGTCATCCAGCTCACAGCAATCTCAAACTCCTGGGCTCCAGTGATCTTCCTGCCTCAGTCTCCCCAGTAGCTGGGACTACAGGTGTGTGCACCAAGCCCGGCTAATTTTTCTCTTTTTGGTAAAGACAGGGTCTCACTCTTGCTCAAGCTGGTCTCGAACTTCTAGCCTTAAGCAATCCTCCTGCCTCGGCCTCCCAAAGTGCTAGGATTACAGGCATGAGCCACCACACCCGGCCTAGAGAGCTATTATATATATTTTATTCTTGTTTTCTTCCTTATTGGGCTTTGAGTTTCAAGTGATACAAACTTGATTGTGAAGCTCAGCTCTGCTACTTTCACACTATGTAATCTTGGGCCAGTCATTTAACCTTTCTGAGCCATAGTTTCTACAACTATAAAATTGAGTTAGTACTTCACATAGTTTTTGTGAGGACGAATTGAAAAACTTTGCCTAGCGCTGTGCCTGGCACATAATGCTTGATACATGCTATGTTATTTGGACTTGAAGTTTTGTCCCTCTTCTAAGCCATGGGAAGTTAGGACTCCTAGGTCTGTGTGTAGTACCAGAGTGTGCTGGGAAGAGTCTTTTACAAAGAGCTTTGGCTGCAGATTGCCAGGATTTGCCATGGACTCCAGAACTCTCAAAACACTTCGAAATCTGTTTGTGCAGAATTATCTAGTGTCATGCCTGAGGGAATGAAGAAAAAGTCCTAGCCTTTCAGGGGTAGGAACAATGGGTAAAAGAACACGGATTTAAAGTTAGAGTCCTAGTTTCTAGCCCTAGCTGTGAGACCTTGGGCAAGTTGCTTAACCTTTCTGAGCCTGTTTCTGTACTTGGGAAGTGGGAAATAGGGTTTTTGTGAACATTAAATGGGACCACCATTGTAAAGAATATTAGGAAGGTGCTTGGCTCATGGTCAGTGCTCCACAGAGTTTGAGGAGGTGATGTGTTTGCAGACAGTCAATGCCGAAGGAGGGTGGAATCCAATTAGGCATGTATTCCTGAGCCAGTAAAGGGTCTGTTTGGATCTTTGTATGATCTTTTTTTTTGAGACAGGGTCTCTCTCTGACACCCAGGCTGGAGTGCAGTGGTGTCATCATCATAGCTCACTGCAGCCTCAAACTTCCAGGTTCAAGCAATCCTCCTGCCTCAGCCTCCTGAGCAGCTGGGACTACAGGCGCGCACCACGACGCCTGGCTAATTTTTCTATTTTTAGTAGAGACGGGGTATGGCTCTTACTCATCTTCCATCATCCTGACCTCAAGCAATCCACCCACCTTGGCCTCCCAGAGTGCTAGGATTACAGGCATGAGCCGCCTTGCCTGGCCTTTGTATGATCTTTGTATGGTAAGAAGCAAAAGGAAAAGAAGTTAGCAGTCTGGGGGGAGGTAGATTAAAACTCTGATGCCTCCTTTTCAAAACCCCTCAGATACCCACCTATAAGGGGTAATGAAGTATTACATTCCTTTTGTTTGTTTTAAAGATCAATATTTCTATATTGTAGTTCCTCATATCACTATTAAAATCTATATATAACATTAATTATTTTGAAAAATAATACAGGCACATGTTTAAAAAAATCATATAGGACCAAAGGGTACAGAATGAAAACTAAGCCTTTTTCCTGTCCTGGCCAAAGTTCACCTCCCTGTTAGCAATCATTAATAGTTCCTTGAGTTGGACTCCTTCCAGACATAACCTGTGCATGTACAGTGAAAAAAAAAAAGAAAAAAAGAAAAAAATGTGTACAGTATAGATAACTATAACAATGCATATATCTTAATAGAAATAATCACCCCATGCCATCCCTCCCTCTTTTTTACACAAACACAGGTATACTTTCCCCAATTCTGTACTTTGCTTTCTTCATTTGTTTATATCTCTTAGAGATTTCTCTGTAACTGTACAAGTAGATGAATCTCATTTTTTGTATGATTGCATGACAGTCTGCTAAAAGTGTACTGTATTGTAGTATTGTGTCAAACTAGTCCCATACAGCCAGACATTTGGGTTGTTTCCTGTCTCTTTCTACTACAGACAATGCTGCAATGACTTAGTAAATACTAGGTCTTTGTTCACAAAGAGTTTAACAGTTAAAGATAGATACGTATTTTTGATCACCATTCAAAAATCATTAGCTAAGTCTGGGAAAAACCGAGCAGATATTCTTAGGATCATTCCATACCTAGTATTTTCCATCATCCTTCCACTCCCCCCCATCAAACTGTATATTCTGGGGTCTTGCCTATCCTTCCTCCCACCCTGATTCTCAGAGCTTTGAGAAGAATTGGCAGAAAGAGAAGAGTGAGGTAGTGTACTGGAGGGATCTGCAGATCTTGCTTGGCAATGGGGATAAAGACCAGAAGGAGGCTGGGGATTCTCCTGTAGATGACTAGGCCAGGGTTTCTCAGCCTCAGTACTATAGACTTTTTGGCTGGATAATGTGTGTGTGTGTGTGTGTGTGTGTGTGTGTGGTTCTCCTGTGCATCCCTGGCCACTACCCACTTGATGCCAATAGCCCCCCTCTACCCAGTTGTGACAATGTCTTATTTCTCCTGGGGGCCAAATCCCTCCTGAACCACTGCTCTAGACCTCTGGTCCCCAACCTCCCGGGCTGTGGACCGGTACAGGTCTGTGGCACGTTAGGAACTGGGCAGCACAGCTGGTGGTGAGCTGCACTGAGGGAAGCTTCAACTGTATTTGTATTTACAGCGGCGCCCCATTGCTCACATCATGCCTGAGCTCCGCCTCCTCTCAGATCAGCGCGTTAGATTCTCATAGGAGTGCTAATCCTACTGTAAACTGTGCATGCAAGGGATCTAGGTTGCACTGTAAACTGTGCATGCAAGAGATCTAGGTTGTATGCTCCTTATGAGAATCTAATGCCTGATGATCTGAGGTGGAGCTGAGGTGGTGATGCTAGCGCCGGGGAGCAGCTGCAAATACAGATTTCATTAGCAGAGAGGTTTGTGTAACTATTTCATTATATATTACAATGTAATAATAATAGATATAAAGTGCACAATAAATGTAATGCGCTTGAATCATCCCAACAGCGCCCCCCATCTGTGGAAAAATTGTCTTCCATGAAACCTGTCCCTGGTTCCAGAAAGGTTGGGGACGGCTGCTCTAGACAATTCATTAGTGGTAAGTTAATCACTGAACATTTACTGAGTATAGTATTACTAAGTATCCAGCATCTGGGGCCTGAGGGGTTATAATCTGCCTGGAGAAACCACCATGGGAGGAAGCCAACTTGCTCTCTTCTCTGGAAGACAACCACAGCCACCTAAGTGGTCTTGCCTGCATTCTTCTCTAGTAATCCATTCCCTCTTCCTGCTTTTCTTTCTTTCTACCTCTCATTACAAAACACAATACTTGAACACAGAATCGCTCCTAACCTACTGGATTCCCTAGGGGTAATGACTATTGTTTTGATTAGAACTTCTCTATGCACTTACATACTTGCTTTAACTTACAGAATTTTTATGTTTTGTTGAACATGATTTTTTTTCAACTAATGATACAATTAACTGGAGACCGATCTATATCTGCATAGTTCTCATTCTTTTTTTTCCCAAACAGACCAAGATAGTTCTCATTTTTATTTAAACTGTTGCATAATATTCTATATTATGTGCATATAACCGTTAAACAGTTTGCCAATTGATGAGCACTAAGTTTTCAGTTTTAAGTATTCCAACAATGCTGCAGTGAACACCTTGGTACATGCCTGTGTAAACAAATGCGGCTAGCAACCAAGAAGTGGTATTACTGTCTTGGGGGATATACACAATTTTATTAGATACTGCCAGATTGCCTGGCAAAAAGAGCTGTGTCACTTAAAACTCCCTTTAAATGTGAGTAAGGGTAGCCATGTTCCCCATCACAGGTCATCTGGGTTAAATTACCAATACGTAAATTTAAAATTTCACCAATCTGCTCTCATTATGTAGAGTCACTTTGTAAAATGCAAATCTCTTAGTCCACCCTTTAAAAAACCTTCCAGGGGCTCTCCACTGCCCTCAGAATAAAGTCCAAATTCCTTTGCATGGCTCACAGGATCTTGGAGGTTCCCTACTCCAGAAAACTTTTAGTGGGGTCTCTCCTCCGGGCTGAGCTCCCTCCGGAGAACTCAGGGGCCTGTTCCCTGGCTTTGGGAGCTCCCGGCCCAGCGCAGCGCCCCTGTGTGAGAACGCGGGACAGCAGGGACAGCATCCCGACCATCTCGGACCCCAGCCCCGCGAGCTCCACCAGTGTCCAATGAGCGGACCGGCGCGGGAGTGCGGCCTTGGGGGACCACACGGGACTTTCACGTCGCTCCTGGGCCTCCCCAAGTCCTAGTCTCGGCCCAGGCCCCGCGCAGAGCGGCGAGCGGCCGGGCCCGGGTCCCACCAGCCTGCTGCCGGCGCCTTTCCTCCTTCCAGCGCGGGCTGCGCCGGCCTGCGCGGTTGGCCGCTCTCCCCCAACAGGGACGCTCCACGTGCTTCATTTCCAAAATTCTCCGCCCGGTCACGTGCCTGGAATGAGACCAAACCGGGGCGTGTCCATGCCTAACGTGTTGAAACCAAAGCTATTTCCACATAAAACGCTCACGGTGACCAACAGGGGGCCCAGCAAAATACCAAGCGACGTGGACCGGAGCAGGCTGGAGCGCCCCTGAGCCCCCGAAGTGTTTCAGACCTTCGGGACGTCCCTATAGGATTTTGACAAGTTACCTTTTGAAGGCGTAAGGTCGTGAAGAAATAAGCCTCCCACACCTACAGCAAGGAGAAAACTGAATGACAATGGTGGTGACGCACAGGATGTGGCACGGAGGCCCAAAGCGCCGTTCCTCAGCAACAACAAAAGGGGAGCCTCGTTAAGCACCCACGGGCCGACCGTCGGCCCGCCTGCAGCAGCACTCGCCAAGGGCACCCGGGGAGAAATGCAGGCTCTCGACTCAGCGGTTACACGTGCGACCTTTTTGCAGGCGCTCGCGTACACTGCGGGAGCTACTTTCTCCTTCGGCCGTCTCTATCAGTTGCCCAACAACAGTGCTGACTGATGGTAAGAGCCCGCGAGTGCCCTTAGGCTGCCCCATGCAAATTAAAAAGTTGTAATAAAAAGAAGGGGAAAACCCCGGGAAAACTTTTCCACTTGGTTCCCCAGGCACCAAACTGTGCGGAAAAGGCGGGAGAGGGGACCTCACGGGACAGACCCGACAAGCGCAGGGAAAGAAAGGAAAGAGGACAGAAGCCTGCACCCGGACAGCCTCACAACCGCCTCAGAGAGTGGGCGGCCCTGGGGCTCGGGCTCTTTGGAACAGTCCAACCCCCCTGTCAATCAGCTCCTTCCGGCGTGGAGATTGGCCGAGGGCTTCCTTGGCCTCCCGGGTGCCCGCCTCCTAGTTGCTTGGGGTTTACTTCCCCAAAGTACACGGGCCCCACCTGTGGAGCACCGCTCCTGCATGGAAAACGGATCCAGAAAACGTCTCACGATGACAGCGTCACAAAGGCATCGGGATTGGCACTCCGCCGTCCGACAGTAGTCCCTAAAGGCGTACACGGGGCGCCCGTCTCCGTCGTTTTTTTTTTTTTTTTTTAAAAAAAAAAAAAAAAAGGAGAAGTCCGAGTGGCGGCCGCGCTAGGCGCGTCCCCCACTCCCTCCACCCCAACGGCTGCAGGCGCGCGCGGCGGATGGACGGGCGCGCGGCGGCTCCCCGCCCCCTACACCCCCACCGGCTGGAGCGCGTGGCCGTGTCCGCCGCGTGCGCGTGCTGCGTCCAACGGCCACGCGGGGCGGGAGCGAGCTGCGGCGCCGCCCGGGCCCCAGGGCGATCTCGGGGGCTTGGGGGCCCCGCGGGCCGGCCGGCCAGCTTTTCCCGCCCGCCCCCTCCCTGCCACGCGCCAGCGGAGTATTTCCTCCCTTAGCCGGGGAGCTCCACCTTGGCCCGGACCAGAAGGAGGCTTTTTATTTAGGGCTGGGGGCAGCACTAAAGTACGGCAAGAGTCTTATCGGCCCGCAAAGAAGCGCCGCTCCTTGGTTTTACCGGGAGAGAAGAGGGAGCAGCGATTGCATGGATACTTAGTGATGATAGTAACTAATATTCGTTCTGAGCCCTCCCTGTGCGTCAGGTACTGTGCTGGGCAACTTGTCTGCCCCTCATTTAATTCTCACAACGACCCGATGAGGTAGGTAAGATTATTTTCATTCCACAGCGGACTAAGACGGAGGTGGGCACGGTAAGGGGCCGGTATTTGAACCCAGGCCCTCAGATTCCTAGCCCCCAAGCCTATTTTTATTTTATATTTTGCTCCAGCGCCATGTGCGGCTCCAGGGCACCTTGGAGCCAAGAGCACTTGTCCCTGGGGGCAGCAAGTGCCCCGAAAGGCCGACTGCCGAGGAGATTGCCGCGGCATTTGCACGTAGGCCAGTTGTGGGCTTCCAGGGAGACAGGGGTTGCAAGTGAGCATATGACAAAGGAAAAGGATTTGGGCTTCCTTCCTACATTTATTCGTACAGATAGTTGATAGATGTGCTGCCGTAATAGCTTCTGGAAAAAGGAGAGAAAAAAATGAGTAAATGCAAATGAACATGGACTGTGTTCTTCATCAGGTTTGAAACTCATAGCATGGTGATGGGAAATTCCCGCCAGCGGGAAGTTAGGCTCTGGTACTAGACCTTGAGTCTTTTTCCTTTTTTTGCTTTTTTTTTTTTTTAATCGGAGCAGACTTTGGGAGAAAGACCTTTGAGAAGATTATAGTTGAAGAAATTGAAGTCCAGAGTGATGAGTTTCACCAGCACCTGTGGGTTAAAATATGAACTTGACTTGTGAAAAGGAGAGGCTCAGAAAAATAAAAATATGGAATTGTAATGGAAAGGATGGCGCCCAGTTACAGTATAAATTTGACCCCTGTGGAGCTTATCACTGTAGGTGAATTACTGGTGTTTGAGATGTGTTGGAAAATACATTTGTGGCAGATGGGATTGCACATGTGGATGAAAGTCTGTCTACATTTAGTTATTTATTTAGCATTTACTCTGCTACGTTCCTGTGTATATGCAAAAACATAGAAGATGCCTTTCTTACCTTCAAGGACTTGAGTTTACATTTTTCTAGTATTTTAGATTAGTTTAAAGCCAGTATACTCCTTGGCTTAATGAAATAAATGTTACAGATTTAAATCATTAACTTTACATCACAAACGTCTCCTTGAGACAAAACTACAATAAAAGTTTTGGGACTAGCTTTTCTGAATTAATTTTGAATTAAATGACTTTCAACTATTTTAAAGACATTTATTTTGCTGTATTGTATGTTTTTGTACAGATGCTTTTTAGAATTGGTCTTTAAGTGTTTTTTTTTGCAGTCAGAAGGAGCACATAATCCACATCCTTGTAAAGAAATTAAAAACTATGAGGAAGTTTAATATTTGTAAGTGTTTCTGTTTACTAAGTACTTTTCCAATATTTCTTAACTGAAAGTAGCTAAAGCATTAAAATATCGTATGGACAAGTTCTTACCTTTGTTGGTGTTGCCATAAATAACAGCTTTATAATAAATATTGTTTTGCTTGGAACTTGGCTTGTGTAGCAATTCCAGTTACCTGCAAATTAGCATTTTAACTTAAGATTTAAAGATGAGCAATTTAAGTTATCAAATGTTAAAACACTATAATGACCTACATTTAAACTGTTAAGTTTGAGTCTAGCTAATTTTATTATTGTTCGAGGTAAAATATGTCAGAATGAAATTACCGTATGCATTATTGAGGGAAAATTTGTTAGTTTCTACTTTAAATGTTAAAGAACTGTTCTTGGCCTCAGGCAAATGGTTATCAGTTGGGCAGAAATCTGAAAATTGTGATTATTTTCACAAGTTGGTACCTCAACTGATCACTTGTGCATTCATTTATCAAGAACGAGTGAATTGAAGCAAATTGTGATAAGGCTTGGGCCTCCCAACTTCCCAGACAAGTCAGATTACTTTTGTTGGAGCTCAGTCCTTTTCAGTCTAAGCTTTTGTACCTCTTCTAATAGGTAGAAAAGTAGGCAGTTCTTTGTTCTTTATTTAATTCACACTCAGCTTGCTATTCTCAGCTGACAGTCCGCTGAAGGAACATTAGGAGATTTTGGTAATGTTTGTGACCTACTTTAGAGCAGTTTTTCTTTTGTAATTTACATTATGGATTTTTTTTTCCTTGTTCTTGTATTTTACATAGAAAGTAAAGGGGCAGGGGGTAGTTTTAAATTTTTATAGGTTTGTGAGTGGTATATGGTCCTTAAGACAGATGGGGCCAGTGTTAAAAGATTAAATGTGAAGTCTAAATTTGTGACTAAAACCAGTGTTTTTCTTTTTGTCAGTTTAGTAAAACTGCCCACTTGGTCTTTTAATATTTTGCAAATGGGTTGGTTTTATAAATGTTTGAGAATTCAAATAGCCATTGTATGTTCATTTAATTATATTGTGCTTTGACTGCCTTAGATAAAACTATTCTGAATTTATTTACAAAGGAGGATAATTTTCAAAGTAGGTAGGTCAGAAAAAGAAAAGTTGCCTTCCCCCCCCCCACCCCAGGTTGTCAACAGCTAGTGGGAACAACCTTTGGTAGTGAATACTGTCCTTCTAAGCTCTGGAGTTAAATTTAGATTGAGCAACTGTAATCTCACTTGTAGTTGGTGATCACATTGTGGCGGTTAACTAGATTTTTTATGTATCTCAAAAATCATCTATTTACTTTGTTTCTTTTTTTTTCCCCCCTAAGTATTCTTGGATACCCAGTCTGGCTTCAGTTGGGAAGGCTAAGTTGCAAGCCAGGTGATAGAGTTAAGAGCTAGGAATAATCCACACATGAAGAATAAAGAGTCTGTTTTACAAGGCAGAAAGCAGTTTAAAAAATTGTTCCCATGGGCTGTGGCTTCATAAATAAATAAGGTCTTTAGATAACTTTAAGCGATGGGTTCCCCTTTCTGTCAGGTGATCAATCTGTCATGTTGTAATATTGCTTAGCTTTTTAGCACGTGTGCTATATTTTTAGGTATTTAATGAAAAGTAAAGATTGAAGATGATTCAGAGAAAGAAATCTGGCTTCCTGGATGGTGTGCACATCTACCTTGGAGGGATGTAATCTTTGGTGGTTATTAACTTACGTGGCTGTATAATAGCATCATTGGGTATTCTGTAGCCCTTTGCATATTTTAAAAGTGCTTTCACATATCTTGGATATTCTCATATTTTTACTGAAAAGAGAACTGGAACTCTGAAACACAAATGGTTTTCTAAACTGGTTTGTAAAGCATGTGGTACCTAATGCGGTACTATAGCCATCTATTTCCTTATTCAAAAAACTTAGAGGGATTCTGAATCTGGAACTTGTGAGTGTGGCACCTACCTGCCCTTCCAGGCTTCTCCCCTACACTGTTGATGCAAACCTGTAGGCTGTGCCTCACTTAACACCCATGTTTGTGGACTCTGTGTCCTTAGGGTTTCTTTGAGTGTATCCACCTATGTGTTAGGGGAGTCAACAGAAAAGAAATTCGTATTTTTAAAAGTTGCGCAGATGAGCATTAGTATTAACTGTAGCATACCTTTTTGTCTTGATGAGAAAGAACATAGATATTTCCTTAATTATGAACCTAAAGGACTAGCTTTTAACTTTGGATAGGGGAGGGATATGCTAAGAAAAATAGTGAGTTAAGTTTTCCAATCTTGAAGTTTTTTTCTTTCGGGAAAACTTAGTATTTTTGAGATAATTTTAGATTTATAGGAGAGTTGCAATAGAGAGGTCTTATATACTCATTATCCAGCTTCTCTAATGTTATTATCTTACATAAACTTGGTATAGTTATCAAAACTAAGAAATTAACATTGATAAAATACTGTTAGCTCAGTGATGGACTTTATTTGTATTTCCTTAGTTTTTCTACTGATGTCCCTTTTCTGTTCCAGGATCCAATCCAAGATGCATGTAGTGTTCATGTCTCCTTATTATCCTCTGGTCTGTGACAGTTTCTGACTTTTCTTTGCCTTTTATGACATTGACATCTCATTTGGGTTTGTCTGATGTTATGATTAGACTGAGGTGGTGGATTTTGGGGAAGAATACCACAGAAGTGATTTACCCTTATCACATCATGTTGGGGGTACATAATATCATACCTGGTTGAATTTAACCTTGATCATTCGGTTAAGGTGGTGTCTGTTAGGTTAGTGTTTTTCTCCTTTCCATAGTATTCATTAGAAGTTAGTCACTAAGTCCAGCCCATGCTCAAGGGGAGGGAGGAATTAGGCTCTACTTTCTAGAGAGGGAGGAGAATCAAAATTTGTGGACATATATTAAAGTTACTGCTAATTAATATTTTGGAGGAAATACTTTGAATCCATACAAATAAAACTGCCCTCCTTAATTGTACCATCTATTAGTGGATCCTTGCCTGTAGTTATTGCTGTGGTGGTCTGATGGTGATTTTATTTCCCTCATTCCTTCTACAGTATTTTAAATTCTTTGTAAGGAAGCTTTGTCTCTCCCCACCCCCCCATTTTTTAAAAATTTATATCAGTACGAACTCATGGATATTAATTTTATTTTGGGGGTTGTAATCCAATATTATCCTGACTGACTTATTCATTATTATTTTGTTGCTCAGATTGTTCCAGCTTTGGCTCCTTTGTTCTTTTGACTCTTCCCTGCTTTTTTTTTTTGGTCACCATTATACCCCAGTCTTTTTTTTTTTAAAGCATTTTCTTGTATTAATGACCAGATTTTTCAGGCTTATCTTGTATTTTGCCTGTCGCAGGCCCAGAATCAACCATTTCTCCAAGGAACTGTTGGACAGAATTTTGAAGGGAGGTGACAGGTGGTAAATGTGAAGTGTTTGGAAAATAGACTGATGGTAGGCCCAATGATGGTGATACTGCTCTTGCTCTAAGCAGATGTTGGCTTCTGTATTAAAGTTTCTTTGGTTCTGGGAAAACATTTTTGTTTCTCTTACATTGAAGAAGCAAATTTCAAATGTTTGAATACATAACAACCTCGAAACAAAATTTATTAAATTTTAATACTTATTGGTACACACAAACCTTTGCTGTTTTTTCTTAGGGTTTTTGATCAGTTTATTAAAATAGAGTAAAAAGACCACTTAAAAACCATTGTACTCAGAATTGACAGTTAACATTTTGCATTGCTCTTTGAGGTTTTAAGATCTCCCCCACCCCCATACAAGTTTCCATCCCCTTCTCTTCTCTTCTCTCCTGAGACCTTTATGATGTCTTTCCAGGCTGTTTTATTGATGGGAAAAAAAAATTTTAGTAGCTTTACTGAGGTACAATTGACACAATAAACTGGACATATTTGAAGTACACAATGTGATGATTTCTGGCATGTGTATACTCATGAAACCATTACCACAATCAAGATAGTGAACCTATCCATCACCCCCCCCCCAAATTTTCTCATTCCCCTTTGTATTCCCTCTTTCCTGCCTGTTTCTTATACCCCCAGGGAATTCCTGATCTTTCTGTCACTGTAGATTAGTTTGCATTTTCTAGAATTTTTATGTAAATTACAATTATGCATTATATGTTCTTTGATTGCTAAGTACTAGTCTGTTGTGTAGATATATCACAATTATCCATTTACCTGTTGGTGGACATTTGGTCTGTTTGTGGCTTTTTTTTGGTGATTGTAAATAAAGCTTCTGAACTTTGTGTACAAGGTCTTTGTATGGTTATATGCTTTCATTTCTCTTGGGTAAATGCCTAAGAGTGGAATGTCTGGATCATGTGATACATGTATGCTTAACTTTAAGAAATTGGCTGGTTTCCAGAGTGGTTGTACCATTTTACTTTCCTATCAGCAATGTTTGAGGGTTCCATTTCCATCACATGCTGGCTAACAATGTGTATGGTCAGCCTTTTTAATTTTAGTCATTCTAACAGCTGTTTAGTGGTACCTAACTGGTTTTAATTTGCATTTCTGTAACTAATGATTAGTGTTTTTCATTTGGCATTCGTAATAATTTCTTTGAAGTGTCTTAAATCTTTTGCTCATATTTTATGGGACTGGTTATTCAGTTTTGAGAGTTCTTTATATATTTTGGATACAAGTGTTTTAATCAGATATATACTTTGTGTATATTTACTACCAGTCCGTGGCTTGTCTTTTCATTCTTTTAATAGTGTCTTTTGGAGAGCAGAAGATTTTAATTTTGATACAGTCTACGTTATCAGTTTGTTCTCTTATACATTATGCTTTTGGTGTATCTAAAATCTTTGCTTAACCCAGTGTCATGCAGATTTTTCCCGAGAAGTTCACTTTTGGGTTTTACATTTTAGTTTGAATCATTTTGAGCTGGATTTTGTATATGGTCTGAGGCATGAATTGAGGTTCTATTTTTTTTTTTTTTTTTTTTGCATATGGATATCTAATTGTTTAAGCACCATTTGAGGAAAAGAGTATCCTTTTTCTATTGAAGTGTCTTGTTGGAGATTGTCCATTTATGTATGGGTATATTACTGAACCTTATTCTGTTTCATGCATCCATTTGTCTTTATGTTCAGCCTATTTTAGAAAATACATTTACATATTTATGAACAATATGTGGTATTGCTTTGTGTATACTAAGAACACTTTTAGACATACTTAAGGCTATCACACAGTACATATTTGGCAGCTGACTTTTCATTTTAATATTTTTGATATCTGTTCTATGCTCACTTTCTGGCAGCCTTAAACAGCATGACTATATGTTTTGGTTTGCCAGGGACAGTTTTACATGGCATAATTATTATTATTACTGGTTTTCATTTTTATAAGTACACATATGGTTATCTTAGATATAGAAATTTTTATGATGTGCAGAAACTACAGTGATAGACATGTAGATTGTTACCAATCTTATATTTTAGAAATAGAATGGCAGTTATTTCTGTTTTTGTCTTGTGCAAATGGGTGAGTTTCTCTTGAATATGTGTCTAGAAGAGAATTGCTAGATTATTCATCAGAGCATTTTTGATTTTATTAGATAAATGCAAAATTGTTCTTCACTGTGGTTGTACCAGTTGAGACTGTGTCTTCAGCAGTTTTGCAGGCTTGCAGGCTCTTTTCCTACTTGCTTGCCAGTGTTTAGTATAAACACTGGGGCATCTCTGGTGAGAAGAAGAATTTGCATTTTACTGGTTACTTATTATTTTTATTTATTTATTTTTTTAGAGACTGGATCTTGCTATGTTGCCCAGGCTGGTTTCAAAACTCCTGGGCTCAAGTGATCCTCCTGTCTCAGTCTCCCAAGTAGCTGGGACACAGGTATTCACTACCACACCCAGCTTACTGGTTACTTAGTGTGTGTTTTGTTTGTTGCCCATTTAGTACTTTGCTGAGAATTGCCTGCTCCATTTCCTTTGCCTGTTTTTTCTCTTGGGTTTTTCTTTATTTTAGTGATTTGTGTGCAGTTTTATGTATATTCTGGATACTAATCTTTTGTTATATGGTGTATTTATTTTAAAACTGGCATTTATCGTGGGCTATTAAGTCATTTTGCTACTTTTTGTTAGAGTAAGCTCTGCTATTAAAAATTCAGGTGGAGTGTGGTTGGCCTTCATGCTTCCCTGCCCATCTGTCTGTTGAAAATTGGAACATAAATGCTCTCAGTTCTTTAGACTTAAAGGAAACATTCTTAACATTTTTTTGTTAACTTCAGCCAAATTATATTTGGGGAATTTTTTTTTCCCTTCCAAAATACTTCTGTTAAAAATCACAAACAATCAAAAAAAAAAAAAGCCACCATAAACCCTGCCTTTCTTTTAAATGTGGTGTGGAGCAGTTTGGTTTCCACCCTATTGCATGTGGTCCAGCCTGGTTATGAATCAGGAGCCCGCTAGGACTGGGGTCCTGCCAAGGAAGTGGGATTCAGCCCAGGGGGAGGAGACCAGCTCCTCCTACTTCCTCAAGGTGCAAGGTGCAAGAGGCAGAGCGTGGGTTTCCATAGCAACCTGGCAGCACATCCCTGTCATCCTGTTACAGGTCTAGCCTTCTTTATCTTCCCTAAGGCCCCAGTGGTCACAAGGGAAGTGGGAACTGGAGGGAAAGTCCAGAAGAAATGTGTAAGTGGAAAATTAGACTCATGAAACAGTTTCGTTAAGGCATTTGGAACAGATAAATTAATTCAGAAAGGCTCACCTTCACATAAGGCTGCGGTAACCAGACACACACATGCAAGGCAGTTTGTGGGACCCTGAAAGGAGAGGAAAGGAGGCCATAGTCACTGCTTAGAGCCCCCACCAAAACACAGAGTTGCATCCGGGAATCCAGTATACCAAGGCTGACACAAGGAGTGATCCCCTCCATCAAAATTTTAGGACCCCAGAATGATTTCTAGGATGTGATCTAGTTCATTCCACTCCCAGGATCCTGGGACACAGGAGTGGTTGTGAGGATACTCCAGCGGGGCTGATGCAGGCTCCTTTTCCACTGTAGATGTCTCAGTGTCCAGAAGGGAGTCATCCGGACCAGAGTCCTCAGAGTACCAGGAGCTCATAGCTTCTAAGAAGACTCTTATCACATTGGGGTGGCACTTCATTCTGGAGGCCTAGAGGAGCCATTGGATTCTGAGGGGGCTTGGTCTCATCCATGGAAGTCTTCAGCTCCCTGAGGATAAGACTGGTGGTGGCTGACTGGGAGAAATCTTCCTCACACAGGAAGAGGGGCTTGAGGGCAGGGCAGGGCAGGTGGGAGTCAGGCGAAGTATGGCTTGGAGCTGCTGGAGGCTATTGTGGATGATTACATGCCTGCAGAGGCTGGGTGCTCAGGGGCCAGGCTGCACTGGACTTTGTCTAGAGAGATGTGGACTTTGTCTAGAGAGATGTGGAGATGTGGCTTGCTGGTAGCTCTGAAGGCCTGCTGGACTCCAGACCCACAGACCTCCTGCTCTTCCAAATCTGAGTTTTTCTTCTTCAACCTTCTGACCATTATGTCCTCAGCTGCCAGGTTCTCAATGACCACCTCCCAAAATGCCTGTGGGGAATTTCTTTAGAGTTGCTATGCAATCTAGAAACTTGGGATCAAGTGGAAAATTTGAAGGTTAATGTAGTACAATTGACCTTTGAATAAAACAGGTTTGAACTGCTCAGGTACATTTTTGAGGAGTTTTTTCAATAAATACATTGGAAAATTTTTTGGAGATTTATAATTTGAAAAAACTCATAGATGAACCTTGTAGCCTGGAAATACGAAAAAGATCAAGAAAAAGGCATGTGATGGATGCATAAAATATATGTAGATGCTAGTCTATTTTATCATTTATTACTAAGATATACACAAATCTATTATAAAAAGTTAAAATTTATCAAAACGTACACAAACATTTAAAGACTACTTGGCGCCATTTGCAGTTGAGAGAAATGTAAATAAACCTAAAGATGCAGTATTAAATTGTAACTGCATAAAATTAATTAATACAAACTGTACTAGAGTAATTTCGTAGCCACCTCCTGTTGCAGTGAGCTCAAGTGTTGCAATGGGCTCCTGTTGCAAGTATCCGCTTAAAGCTGTGTGATGCTAATCATTTCTGAATGAGCAGTTCATCCTCTCCAGTAAGTTGGCTACCACAGTAAAAAGTGATCTCTCTTGATTTTCCTGTATTTTTCATCGTGTTCAGTGCAAGGTATGGGTCCTGTTGTAAACCTTGAATAACATCATGGGACCCATCCAAAGTGCCACTTGTCATGCTGGAAGTGCTCCCAAGAAGCAGAGAAAAGTCATGACCTTATAAGAAAAAGTTGAATTGCTTGATATGTGCCACAGATTGAGGTTGCCTGCCATTCCAGATAGATGATTCATCTTGTAAACAGATGACATAAATTTGTGGTATTAAGTACAATATAGTACTGTAAATGTATTTTCCTTATGATTTTCTTAATATTTTCTTTCCTCTAGCTTTATTGTGACTTGTAATATCCTACCCAAAAGGTTTATTCTTTTGGTCTGCAAGCTTTATAAGAATGAAGGAGTGATCCCCAAATTAGAATAATTTGGAATGTTTAATAGACTTGCTTTGTCTTGGGCAAGTTGCACCTGTCTCTTAGGACATCCTCATCAGTGTAGGGAAGGGAGGAGGGTTGCTATTGACAGTTGAAATAACAAACCTAGTTTGTTTCCTATTGCTGATTTTGATACATGCTTCATAGGCATGTAATGTTATATTAGGAGCAGCCAGAGTCCATAGTTTTAGAAATTTCCAAAACCTCTTTAGAAAGGACACAGTGTGCTGGGAGTGTTTATAAATGAGGGAGAATCTTGGAACTTTTAGCATGAATTTTAATTGGTAATACATATATTTTATAAAACATTTGCCACAGTGGATCAGTAACTGGCAAAACACTGTCTTTTCTGTGATGAATCCATTTAAATTTGCTTATATAAAATATTTTATTGGTTTTTTGTTTTGTTTTGTTTTTTGGAGACAGGGTCTTGCTCTGTCACCTGGGCTAGAGTGCAGTGGCATAATTATAACTCACTGCAACCTCAAACTCCTGGGTTCAAGTGATCCTCCTGCCTCAGCCTCCCAAATAGCTGGGATTACAGGCATGTGCTACCACTCCCAGCTAATTTTTTTTAGTTTTTGTAGAGATGAGCCCACCATGCCTGGCCTTTATCTGCTCTCTTCATCTAAATACTAGAAAACCTGACAATTCAATTTTGATAGTTAGATGATCAGAAATCCACTTTGCTTAAATAAAATTCCACCTCCCTTTGTGTGAGAAGATTGAATAAAAATTTGAGTCTAGTATGTGTCAGATGTCACTAAGTTTTGGGGCTAAAAAGTTCAGTAAGACATGGTCTCTGCTCTTGAAACTATTTAGGAAAAAGCTTGCATTCTTTTTTCAATATGTTTTATCTGTCCATGACTAATGTAGAATTCATGGGGCCTTTGACTAATTTAGTCAAAATTAAGGACTCAATTTTTTTTAAGCCGTGAAGCAACATAGTTTCTTTTTACTAAAATGCAATACCTATTATTTTTAAATACTGCTGCTGTTTCCCTTGAGCTCTTTGGTGGATCATTGATATTTATTAGAGAAGAGCTTGAGGAGAGACTAGGAGCCAGCTGCCACTTACATGGAACTAATAGTGTGTATAGTGTAAATGGGAGGCTGCAAGGGTATTTGAGGCAAACCTGATGTTAAAACTTGCAACTTTAGTATTAGAGTATTGAAAATTTGCTTTGGCTAGTAGCTATTGCATATTTCTGGAGTGAACAGTTTCAGCCCAAAATAAAGTAGCATCTATTTGGGAAATTAAAAGCTAATTGAGATTCTGGTTTGCAAAATAATTAATGTAAACTATTAAGGTGTTAAATGAAGAAAATTAATGTTTGGGAAGTTAGTAAATGAATAATACTGATCTCTTGGACAAGTTTCAGAGTTATAAAGGTTGGTTAAGAAAAATCCACGAAGGAGATCAATTTAGCATATAGATAACGTTTAACCGTACTTCTTTGGCTTTATCAAGATAACCCAAAATAAAATATTGATAATGGTGTGATCAAATCAGTAATGTACTTTGAAAAAATTCTTTTCATTTGAATTATCTAAGGTAATCTCAAAGAAGGGGAGAAGAAGTTCAAGAGATTGAATATAGATTTAAAATTTTCTTGCCTCTGATATATAATTTAGAGGATTTTCATCATTTTGCATAGGAAAATTAAATGTGAGCAGTAGTATTTAATAAAATGTTATTTAGAAATTTATAACAAGACTTTTTGGCAGTATCAAAAGGTACAATTAGGTTGATGTAATGAATAATGATGTTTTTCGACATGGTCTGGGAAAGACGACCAGGTAGTACTGAAGAGAAGCAAGTGTAACAAGAGTACAAAGGTAGGAATTGATGTGTACTGTTTTTTTTCCTCCAGTTTCTTTATCTGTCCTGTCATGAAGGCTCCCCTTAACACATTAACTGCCATGTGAGTTGTATTCAGCTCACACTAGTGTTGAGCATGAGGCTTCCTGAAGCAAAACCTGGGCAAAATCCTGCCGTTGGTTCGTGAAAATCTTACATGTTGATGTTTTTACTGTTACAATTAATATTGACAGTTTAATTCTAAAAATGTGGATTAAATGAATAGAAGTCAATAAATTTAATTTTTCTATTTATGTTTACCTTTAAATTACACTTAAGCCTGACAAGTCAAGAAAAGCATTTTACCCATGTGAACTATTTTTCAAGTTTCCACATTACTTTTTACATTACAGTTTTTAAGTTTTTGTATTTTTTATTGAAAACACAAAACAATTAAAAAAACCAAATTTTTCATTAAATTAGAAAGGATCATTTTGTTTTTGAAGTTTTTATTCTGTTTTTGTGATAAAACACTGTGGCCCCAAGGAAAATATTTTTTTTCTAGTGTGGCAGTCAATGTGTTAAATTGCTTTTACTATTGTGAATATATTAGATACTTTGGTTAAGACAGGGAAGCAAAACTTTCTGTTCAGTCTCTTTACATAAAGAAATGTATAAGTACAACTTAATGGGATGAAAATATTAGTTTCACCTGTTTCTGAGGAATTGGGAGATCTGTATTCCATTTCTGAAACTAGTGAGATCTGGGGGAATGCCATATAATCACAGTTTTCCTTTTGTCTGAGGTTGGGTCACGTGCTAGTGGTTTTCAAATAGAGTAGCTAAATTGTTTTTAAAGAAGGGAAGATTTACATGGGAACACTAATATATAAAAAGGTGGAATTGATCTGGTTTAAGTGAAGTGTAATAGGAAATCTCAGAAGTTGGAAACCAAGACTAGATGACAGCCAAGAACCTCTAATGTCTGACCGTTACCTTTAAATTCTGAACTTATTTTGGACCAAGAGCCAGGGAAAAAACATAGCAATTTTTCATTCTGCTTCAGGTTAGTCTACTTTTAAGTACATTAGTCTAAGACACAGGATTCAGATTTTTGTTACTGATATCATCATAATCATGCCTGAAGGCAAACTACTCTGGTATGACTGGTAAGCTGTTCCATATTGATCTAGTGGCTGTAATTTGGGGGAAAATGAAGAACAGGCCTTGAACTTAAGATTTTGGTGAAACCAGTACTAAATGAGGTGGGCAGATATTCAAGAATAATGCAGAAATGAACTAGATGAGGATAAACGTCTTCACATAATTGCTTGTTCAGAAATTGATCAAAGTCAGTCTATTTTGTCCATCCTATAAAATAAAATTTATCTCCTTTTTCTTTCATATTGTAATTAAATCTGTACATATATCCTCCTCTGTTTGCCTGTATGTTTAAGTTTAGGATGGTTTTCTCTGTCTCCCTTAAATGAAAATTTGGGTAATCTCATTTGAGATATTTTTTTAAAAGTTTTTTTTTTTTTTTTTGGTAATAGCTGACAGTAGCTGAGGACTTACTGTGTGACAGTTTCCTTTCTTGGCACTCAAAGGTGTTAACTTTAAATTGTGATAATTTTGATTATAAAATTACGATAATTTTGAGTATAAACATCTTGTTTGTTAACTTCCCCCATTTTGTTTTGAGATTATTTTTTGTTCCATTGTAGAATGAACTAATAAACATTTAGAACGTTTAGTTTTGTAGTTTCTTTTTTAAAGATACTGTACTAAAAGTTCATCTGATTTAGATGGACTAGAAAATGTGATAGGTTGTCTCTGGATGTAAAAGCTATATTGTTTAAGATTATTGCCCTTGAATCTAATGTTGCCGCAAATAAGAAAATGTTTGTAATTTTACAACTGGAACACTTTTAATTGGGTGTAATAACTTAAGAAAATTATGGTAGTATGCATGTTGGAAATACATATCTTTAAGGTTCTTATATCCAGTTTTAAGAAAATTGAATATTGGGGATAATGATGAATTCTTAGTGATTTTCCCCTCTGTATATTTATATGATTGCAATAAATTTGAATGTGTAAGATCTCAGCCGGTCTGTGTGGGGTTTGTTTGTTCTTATGTTTATTCCTTTTTTTAAACCAAGAATTGCTGAAGTGATCTTGTCTTCGAGTTGTTTTAGCGAAATGATTCAATCTTTTCCCCTGTGTTTGATCTTTCAGGTTGGACATATTTGACTTTCTTTTTCCAGGTTGAACTGACCAAAGCAATGGTGATGGAGAAGCCTAGTCCCCTGCTGGTCGGGCGGGAATTTGTGCGACAGTATTATACACTGCTGAACCAGGCCCCAGACATGCTACATAGGTAAGACATATTTCTCCTCCATCATCTAATGCTGCTTTTTAGATGTGGGTACTTATCCTTGAGATTCTCCCATTCATCATGTGCCTTGTAGAGTTGTTGTATAATAGTTCTTTGTACATAAGTACCAATAAATAATGGCTGTTAAAATTACATAAGAATTTTAAAGAGAATATGTAACTATTATTTAAAAAGTTAGACTAAAGTTACCTAAACTTAACACATTATCAGAAAACAACATCTGAAAATGTAAAGGTATAATCATGTATTATTTACTGAGAAACGTGTTCAAGAAGATCCATAACTGTTCCTGTAATAACATACTTTTGTGTTGATGTGCTTTTAAAAACTGGGGTACATTTTTAGTAGGTATGATATATGCTTACTGACAATTAGAACAAAGATATATAAGGGAATTTATGGAAGTATGTAGTAATACCACACTAACAATTTTTCTATGTATATGCAAACATATTTTAATATACTTTTAGCTTTTTTACTTGATGATCTGGGGTCATCTTTTAGGGTATGCATGTATCACATTAATTTCAGTGGTCACAAAGTTTTTTATTTTAGAGAGATGTAGCATACTTTTATCTCTGACTGATAGGTATATAGATTGCTTTCACTGTTTCCTTTTACAAAAAAAAGTCGCATTATAAAAAACTATTAATGTGGAGTCGTTAGAATAATTTCATAGAAGTTTCAAAATGTGTATTTGCTGGATCAGACTATTTTTTCCTTTATGTTTGGATCTGCTTGCATATTGGATGCCACAAGATTATTAAGTATAAAGGAAAATTTATAAATTTGTTTCCAGTACAGGATTTGGCATTGCTCTGAAAATGGAAAATACCTCTTTTTTTTTTTTTTTTTTTTAAGGATTTACAATTTCCAAAACACGTTTACCCATTTGCTCTTGATCCTTAAAAAAACCTTTTAGTGTAAAGCATTCTAGGAACATTAACTTCATTTTGCAGGTAAAGAAACTCGGGTTAAAACTTGGCTGGTATGCATTTACATGACTGTTAAGTGGTAGAACAGATCTATTTTTTAACCTTTTTTCCCCTTTTTCCCCTTTTTTTTTTTTTTTTGGTAGTGTTTTATGTCAAAATTTTATTCTATGTTCTTAAAAGTTGGATTTGAATTTGAAGTTCAGAAGGAGCAGGAGTTGAAAGAAACGGACCAAATGCGTTAATATATTTCTAGTCAATATTGTTATGTATTGATTTTAAGACATCTTTTTCCCCCCACATTTCCTCTTTTAGGTGCATCTTAGGTACAATGAAAAGTGGCTTGGCCAGTAGTGAACTGATTTTCTGGCTGGTGTGCAGCCTTTTAATCAACTTTAAAAGTAGAAAGGCCAACTTGGAGGTTCTTATGGGCCCAAATCTGTCCCCTTTTTGGGGGTGAGGGATATAGAATAGCATGTATGGGCTCATTTGTGAAAAAATGTTTATCTGGAAGCCAAATGTCAAGAAATCCCAATAGTGGTTATCACTGGGGTGGAGCATTTTGGTGTGTGTGTTTTTTTTCCTGATGGCGTATTTACTGTTTTAATGAAAACCTAGCAATTGAGGATATAGAGGAGTGAAAGCTATAGGGAATTGAAGTCTGAAGTTCTTACTACATCAGCAGAAATTGTTAAACTACTTCCAAACCAGTAGCATGAGCTACTGGTTGTTTAATGGGAACTGCTCACAGGCATTCTCAGATACAAAAAGATTCTCCCAGTCTGTGGAGAATGCTGTCCTAGCATAACTGTCTGTTTTCTTCCTGAGTAAAAACAGGAGCTTGTGTTTAATTTTAAGTGACTTTCCTGACATGAACTACAAGATCTTTCCTAATATGGTCATCCTACTCTGAAACCTGGAATTTGTGATTTGTAAAAAAAAAAAAAAAAAGTGTTCTGCCTCATTGACCAAATCCATTCCATTCAGCAGTTATTGATGGAGTGGCATGTAGGGAATGGATGGATGATTGCATACAAAGATGAAAAAGAAAACACATTCCCACCTTCAAGAGTCTGCCAGTGAAGCATATAGGTACCATATGTGAAAAATAAATACCTGGTCTTAGGATACTTGAAGATGACAAGTAAATTATCTTTCTGTTGTACAGATTTTATGGAAAGAACTCTTCTTATGTCCATGGGGGATTGGATTCAAATGGAAAGCCAGCAGATGCAGTCTACGGACAGAAAGTAAGCATACCATGCTTTATTTCGGCTGTAAAGCAGGTAGAAAATAACCCATAAAATTGAGGTGGATACATGCTTAGTAAATTGTTGATACTTAATCAAATTTCTCAACTTCTTAGAAGTTTAGGCTAGTATTTAATTATTATTTGTTTGATATATTTGAAATGCTTATGTAATATTACATTTGTTAATTTTGTATGATGAATTCTGAAGTTTTTATATGTTTAAGGATAATTGGCGTTAGCATGGGGATTACCTTTTTTAAACTTTTAAAAAGTATACTAGAAGACTGAAACAGGATCTGTACCTCTCAACACTCACAAAAATTAATTCACAATGGAGAACAGACTTAAACCTAAGGCATGAAACTATAAGAATTTTAGAAGAAAATGTTGGAAAAACTCTTACAGATACAGAGATCGGCCTAGGCAAAGAATTTATGAAGAAAACCCCAAAAGCAATCACGGCAACAACAAAAATAAGTAGGACCTGATCAAATTAAAAAGCTTCTTTATAGCCAAGGAAATAATCAATAGAGCAAATAGACAACCTGCAGAATGGGAGAAAATATTTGCATGTTATATATCTGATAAAGGGCTGATAACTAGAATCTACAGAGAACTCAAGCAAATCAGCAAAAAAAAACCAAACAACCCCATTAAAAAGTGGGCAAAAGATAGGAACAGAAACTTTTCAAAAAAAGATAGACTAATGGCCAACAGATGTATGAAAAAATGCTCAACATCTCTAATCACGAGGGAAATGCAATCAAAACCACAATGAGATGTCACCTAAATCCAGTGAGAATGGCTTTTATCAAAAAATCCCAAAACAACTAATGCTGGTGTGGATGCGGAGAGATAGGAACACTTATACACTGTTGGTGGGACTGCAAACTAGTACAACCTCTATCAAAGTAGTGTGGAGATACCGCAAAGAACTAAAAGTAGAACTACTGTTTGATCCAGCAATCCCACTACTGGGTATCCAACCAAAGGAAAAAAAGACATTCTATGAAAAAGACATCTGCACTCAAATGTTTATAGCAGAACAATTCACAATTGCAAAGATGTGAAAACAACCCAAGTGCCCATCAATACATGAGTGGATTAATAAAATGTGGTATAGGTATACCATGGAGTACTACTCAGCTGTAAAAAAAAATGGTGAGCTAATACCTCTTGTATTAACCTGAATGGGACTGGAGACCATTCTTCTAAGTGAAGTTTCACAAGAATGGAAAAACAAACACCACGTGTACTCAACTATTAAATTGGAACTAACTTGAACAACACTTATTTGCACATATGGAAATAAAACTCACTGGAAATCAATCAGGTGGGAGGAGGGAGGAGGGCATGAATAAATTCACACCTAATGGGTACAGTGCACACTCTCTGGGTGATAGGCACACTTGTAACTTTGACTCAAACTGTACAAAAGCAATTTATGTAGCCAAAACGTACCCCTGTAATACTCTGAAATAAAATAAAAAATAAGAAGAAAAAAGATGGCAAAACTGTGTTGATACTTTAGGTGCATACTTTGATTAATTGTACTGCTTCTTGTTTGAGATATAATAAACTACACTTTTGATTCAAAAAAAAGTGATTCAGGACAATTATTTCAAGAGACTCCAGTGTGGTTACTGGGAATAGAGTAGAAAGACGAAATAGAGCCGGCATATTTTGTAATTTAAATATGCACATTCTCTTCATCTGTGCTGTGTTGGGAAGTGTTTTTTAGTTGGAGATGTGTAAATTTTAAGGCATTATCTCTTGCCTTGATTTCTTAGGAAATCCATAGGAAAGTGATGTCACAAAACTTCACCAACTGCCACACCAAGATTCGCCATGTTGATGCTCATGCCACTCTGAATGATGGTGTAGTGGTCCAGGTGATGGGGCTTCTCTCTAATAACAACCAGGCTTTGAGGAGATTCATGCAGACGTTTGTCCTTGCTCCTGAGGTATGTGTGGGAATAATTGTTAGTTTTGTAGTGATCAAATTTATAAAAAAAGAAACAATGAAAGCTAATGCGTATCTTAAAACTTTTTTTGAAATTTCAAACTTACAGAAAAGTTGCAGGAATAGTACAATAATTTCTGTATACCTCCTACCTAGAGCTATCATCAACACTTGCCCCTAATTCTTTATTTACCTGTTTTTTTTTTTCTTTTAAACCATTTGAAAATAAGTTAGGGAAATAATGTCCAGTCATCCTCAAATACTTCAATAGGCATTTCCTAAGATTTAGGGATTTTCCTCCATAACTATAGTACAGTTATCAAATTAAGAAAGTATGGATGCAATATAATTATCAACCTACAGCCCATAATGTCCTTTATAGTAATTTTTTTCCTGGTCCCAAGATTTAGTCCACATTGCATTTAGCTATCATGTCTCTGTAGTCTCCTTTAATTTACAATAGTCCTTAATCTTTAGTTTTTCATGGCATTGACATTTTTGAAGAGCACAGTCAAGTTATGTAAAATGCTTCATACATAAGTGTCGTTCAGTGCCTTACATTAGAGAGGCACATGATGTCATTTAGACCTATTATTAGTGATGTTAACTTTGATTACTTAGTTAAAGTGATGTTCATCAGGTTTTGCCATGTAAAGCTAAATATTTTTCTTTTTTTGATCTGTAAGTAAATTATGGGAGATTCTTTGAGACTATGCAGATATCCTGTTCTTCATCAAAGTTTTATGCATTAGCTTTAGCATTCATTGTTGATTCTTGGCCAGAACCAATTGCTCCTTTGGTAGCAAATAGAGATTATCTAATCCCATCGTTCTATATTTAATTGGCATTGTACTGTAAAGAACTATCTCTCTTATCTTATCTTTCAAAGATTCTTAGTATAGTTAATTGATTATAATCCATCACTAACTTTATAATGTGTGAAATGTCTCACATCCGGTCAATGTGAACACCTTCAAGCTGCCTTTTGTGTCTTTTTTTTTTTTTTTTTTTTTTTTTGGGGTACTTTGTAACTTTGTGGCAGAAGATGTTCCAGGCTCATTTACTGTTCCTGCCCCAACCTCAATTCTGGAATCAGCTGTTCCTTCAAGGAGGCCTGTTTCTTTTTAGTTATTCTTATCATGGAAGGGCCACAAGTTTATGTTGAATAACTGCATTTGTGCCTTCTTCCAGATTGGTCCAGACTAAATAAGGTCAGGAAGCCTATCTACTTAAGCATATAGAAGTCGTTCAATAAGAACTTGCTGAATAATTGATTTTCTGTTCATTAATCTTAAAATAATTTTCGATTTGGGATAGTGAACTTAAAACCCTTATCTTTTTATTATTTGAATATAAAATAACTTTTTATTTAAAAAATTACATGAAGTCATTATAGTCATGATTATTAGAAGAGGGCTTGGATTAAAGTGTAAAGACTTGATAGACTGCCTGGCGTAGTGGCTCATGCGTGTAATCCCAGCGACTGAGGCAGGAGGATTGCTTGAGGCCAGGAGTTTGACACCAGCCTGAGTAATATATTGGGACCCTACCCTGTCTCTAGGGAAGAAAAAAAATAGCTGAGCATGGTGGCACATGCCTATTATCTCAGCTACTCAGGAGACTGAAGCAGGAGGATTGCTTGAGCCCAGAATTCGGGGCTATCGTGAGCAATGATTGTGACACTGCACTTCAGCCTGAGTGGTGACAGTGAGACCTCATCTCTTAAAAAAAAAAAAAAAGGCTTGGTAGAGTTCTAAATATGCAAAGAATCAACTGGAGTATGATTGTCAATTATAGGTTTAATTATAGTTCCTCTTTTTTCTTTAATATAAACTGTCTCGTTTATTACAGAAAGAATTGAGGTGTATGCTGATAGCCCTCTTTTTATTGATGAGAAACAGCCTTAGGAATTGAATAACTAGTAAATGACATAGTTGGATTTGGACTAATATGTCTTATACCTAATGTGAGCAAGCTTTTTTAGCTACATTATCCTTGAGTACTTGTATTAATATTCTTGGACACAGATTTAGGGAATTTTAAATACCTGCTGAAGTTAGGAATATGATTGCTTCTTGATGATTTGAGGCGTGGGCTGTGACATCTTACATACTAAGCTTTGTCAGTTTTTGCATATCCATTTGGTGGTGAGGGTAAATGTTTTGAGCAAACAAAATATATGAGTGTAGTCTTTTTACAGCCATATTGTAAAGCAGGGCTTTTTAATTTTGGCACTATTGATATTTTGGATTGACCAATTCTTTGTAGTGGGGGCCTGTCTTTTGCATTGTGGGATATTAAGCAGCATCCCTACCCTCAACTCTTGTCATAGCACTGCCCTGTTGTGAAAACGGAAATATCTCAAGTCTTTGCCAAATGTCTCCTGGTAGCAGACTTGCTCACAGTTGAGAACCATTGGTATACAGAAATTTGGCTTTTTAAAAGTCTATTGAATAAATGAAAACTTTTTGTTGGCATTGCAGGGCTCTGTTGCAAATAAGTTCTATGTTCACAATGATATCTTCAGATACCAAGATGAGGTCTTTGGTGGCTTTGTCACTGAGCCTCAGGAGGGTAAGTTGTGAAACGCTGTAAGTTAACTTGTGTAAATTTTCCTAATGGCATCAGACTGACTTTAAGAGACTATGGGTTTCTTGAATGTTGTATTATAATCTGTGTTCATTAATAACTAATAATTTTCAAGACGTGAGGGGCCTGGGGTTTTACCATACTTGAAGCTAAATAGGTTAGCTTACTTCATGAATGTTGATAGAAGACATAAGACTTCTAGGTCAAAAGTAGACAGGTTATTACAGCAACAGTAGTAGCATTTTTGCCACAGTTCCCACAGGATACCATGAAGGAGGACAGATGATTGCTTGTACTACTGTAGATTGTGTCAAAAGCATGGAATGCTGAGTTTAGGGAACCCAAATCTTATATAACAGGCACTAAACATGCCTACCCTTTGTTCTGGAGGGAGACTTCTTTTCCCAAAGCTATTTGCTGTACAGATGTTCTTGAAAGATAGTCTGGAAGGAAGGATAGATGTGAAAGAAGTGCAGAAACACAGAGACCTATGGAGAATTTTCTCCAAACTGGTAATATTTGAGTGTTTTCTGTGTAGCTGAGAGTGTTCTAAGCACTTTATGTTTACTGTGTAATACACAGCCTTATAGATAGGTACTTCAGGTAATATTGTCCCCCATTTAATAGATTACAGCACTGAGGTGCAGTAATTTGCCCAAAGTAATATAGCTAGTAAAGTGGGAAAGCCTGTGTTAAGATTACTACCTAATGTAAAGTAATTTGTCTAGTGTCATGTAGCTAGCAAGGTGATGGAGCCTGCATTAGATTATTGGAAATATGACTCTCAGACACCACGTTCTTAACCAAAACACTACAGTTACCTTAGTTTTATCCTTAAGTCTATGCCATGATTTTATGAAACTGCCCTGCTTTCTTTCATATGTTTTTCTTATTTCATTATCCTTTTGATCATAGCAAACAATGTAAAAGTGAATATATTTCTGAATTCTGTAAGCACGAATAACTTCAAATAGCTTTTTCTCATTTAGAATCTGAGGAGGAAGTAGAGGAACCTGAAGAGAGACAACAGACACCAGAGGTGGTTCCTGATGATTCTGGAACTTTCTATGATCAGACTGTTGTCAGGTAAGGAAAATTTTGTTCTGTATCCAGGGCTGCATAAAAACTTACGTTGTATAATCTTTCCCTGTGTTGGAAGGCAGTCATATATTCTCAGAATTACTTCAGAAAATAATGATAATTTCTAAGAAGAAAGGTTTTGTTTCTGGTAACTTTGACTAAGCAAAAATATATAATTTAATAATAGATTGCACTATGAGGACTGTTTAAATAGTATCAGTTGCTTTTTGGTATGGTTTTTTCTTGGTGCTAAGTGAAAAAAAAAATTTGGGATTTCCTATGAAGAGTTTAATATATCAAGGTATTGGATTAAGTGCTTTGGGGGAATACAAAGTGAAGAAGGACTTTCACGTAATTAGAGATCAGGCATAAGTAATGTCTTTTTTCCCCAAAATTCCTGTGTGTTTTTATTATATGTGTGGGTGTGGTAAAAGCCACATACTATAAAATTTACCCATCTTAACCATTTTTAAGTCTACAGTAAGTACTGTATACATATGGTTGTACAACAGATCTCTAGAACTTTTCATCTTGCAAAACAAACTATAGCCATTAAACAGCAACTTCCTTTTCCCTGCTCCCCTAGCCTGTTAAGAGAGTTTTTATGATATGTGCTAAGTGAATTGTAATAGTTGTGGGATTCCAGCTGAATGAGAAACAATAGTTTGGTTCATTTTGATCTTTGCTTATCAGAATTTATCAAATAAACAGATTCCAATTAAGTTATTGAGTGTTTCTCTTTAATTGCTTTTGGAAACTCAGATATATAATTCTTAGATTTTTTTTGGAGAGAGGGAGCTACTTTTATGTTCATGTCTCTGGTTAATTAATAAATGAATGGGAATTTCTTGCTGAATGAATGGAGACAAAATGCTATTTCCCAAATTTTCCCGTGAAAGTAATGACATGGAAGAACATTTGGAGGAGCCTGTTGCTGAACCAGAGCCTGATCCTGAACCAGAACCAGAGCAAGAACCTGTCTCTGAAATCCAAGAGGAAAAGTCTGAGCCAGTATTAGAAGAAACTGCTCCTGAGGACACTCAGAAGAGTTCTTCTCCAGCACCTGGAGACATAGCTCAGACAGTGCAGGAAGACTTGAGGGTATGGAATATGTCTTAGTTTTTATTCCATTTCTCGTTTATTTTTTAAAATCTCTCTTCTCCTTTATTATTGTTTGGTTGACTTTTGTAGATACATTTTCATATTTTGGTGGTTCAAGGAAATTTCTTACATATTGAGTCATTCCTGAAATAAGAGAGATGATGCTTTATAACATCAAAAATAACCACCCTCTCCCTGAGGTATCTTGAATACCTTTTAGGCCAGAAATTTCAGGTGCCATTGTCTCACCATACCAGCAACCCCTTGTCTTTTTAATATTTCATCTTTTACATTGTAAATTATTACATGCTTGTTAGAACAATACAAGTGCATACCATCATTTTAGAAAAATAACATGGCAGAATACACTTTTTCTTCCTTTTTTCTATGAAATCTAATTAAGGATAGCTTTATAGTAGAAGTAGAAACAAACTGCTGAAATAACTACTTTTCCAGTTGAAATACCTGATTTCAAAAGTTTGGAGTTTTTCAAAGTTACTCACCCATGAGGGTGGTATATTAACTGAACTCAGAGAAATCTTTACATTTGATGCTCTGGAAAGGAATCTTTTTTTCTTTTTTTAGTGCTGTAATTATAGGGTCATGGTTTTTATAATATCATTTGTTCAGTTAATTCAAGTGCCTGCTCTCTGCTAGGCATTGTTCTAGGTGTGGGTATTATATCAGTAAAACAGGTAGAGCTCTTGCTCTTTAGCAGCTAATAGGTGAGTAGGAAAGAGAAACATTGAAACAACTTCAGCTTGCAGGTGGGAAAGCAGGTTGGGTGGATTGAGAATGGATGACCAGTTAGGTGGCTATTCTAGTAGTTACGGTGAGAGATAATGATGGCCTGGATTAGAGTTGTGGCAGTGAAGATGGAGAAGAGATAATTAGGTAGACGAACGGGTTCTGGCAATTCTTTTTTTTTTTTTTTTTTTGAGAGGTTTGCTTTGTTGCCCAGGCTGGAGTACATTTGCACAATGACAGCTCACTGCAGCCTTGAACTCCTGGGCTTGAGTGATCCTCCTGCCTCAGTCTCCCGAGTTATACTACCTGGCTAATTATTTTAGAGATGGGGTCTTGCTCTTTTGCCCAGGCTGGTCTCGAACTCCTGGCCTTAAGTCATCCTCCCACCTCAGCTTCCCAAGTCACTGGGATTACAGGTGTAAGCCACCATGGCTGGCCTGGTTCTTGCAGTTTTTAAAATGGATTGGAAAGGTGTTCATGATGATTCTAAAGCTCGTGTAATTGGGTTGATGTTTGTTCCACGGATTGGGCGAATCATAGGAAGAGCTGAGCTTGTTTTGGAGGAGAAAATTTTCTTTGATTCACAAACTTGGAATTGACTGGAAGTAGCTTTCTTGACCCTAAACCTCTCATATTTGGCTGATACGTGACTGTTAGTCCGAAGGAATTTTAGTACTAGATTTTGAGTAGGTGAAAGAAGGGGTTTCAAGTTACTTATACTCACTCTTGCCTATGAGAATGTGATGCATATGTTATGTATAGGAAATCAAGAGTTAGTAGCTTTTATACTGTTTTGATACATGGCGTAATCATGTAATGTTGGTGGTGTTCCCTTAGACTTTTTCTTGGGCATCTGTGACCAGTAAGAACCTTCCACCCAGTGGAGCTGTTCCGGTTACTGGGATACCACCTCATGTTGTTAAAGTACCAGCTTCACAGGTAAGGTTCTAATAAAACATGTACATTAGGCAAATTTACTTGCATTTTGGTAATGTGATTCAACAGAGGCTTAGAGAATGTGGAAACTGATACATGGGGCAGAGGAGAAAGGTGTAAAATGGTTTTAAATGATTTTTTTTTGTCAGGAAATTGTCATTTTCTGATTTAAACCCTATTGTTAGCTAATAAACTTCATAAGAGGGAAAGTAAAAGCCTGCCTTGTTTTTGTTTTTACATAACAGTTAACTTATAAATCTTTCAGCCTCGTCCAGAGTCTAAGCCTGAATCTCAGATTCCACCACAGAGACCTCAGAGGGACCAAAGAGTACGAGAACAACGAATAAATATTCCTCCCCAGAGAGGCCCCAGACCAAGTAAGAGCTCAACAGGATGATTTCTCTAGTTTGGGAGATTCTGGGGTGAGAGCTTATTTGGGGGGGGTGGTTTATATTTGTGTACTTTTAAAAAAAATTATTGGTAGAATTACCTCTACTTAAGGTAGAGGGAAAACTATTGAACATGAACAGTAACTGAGACTTGTCTTCTTTATCTTGTCTTTCACTGCTGTTTTTGTTTCCTATTCAGTTCGTGAGGCTGGTGAGCAAGGTGATGTCGAACCTCGAAGAATTGTGAGACACCCTGACAGTCACCAACTGTTCATTGGCAACCTGCCTCATGAGGTGGACAAATCAGAGCTTAAAGATTTCTTTCAAAGTAGGTGATTAAGTTTTGAACACTAAATTCATCTAATATAGTGCTGTGCAATAGCAATAGAAGATGAGCCACATATGTAATCTTAAGTTTTCTAGTAGTTATGTTATAAAAGAGTAAGAAGAAACTGGAGTACTTAATTTTAATAACATTTTGTTTAACCCAGTGTATCTAAAGCATTATGATTTCAATATGTAAGAATATTATAAGAGATCTTACTTTTTTTATGCTAAGCCTTTGAAATCTAGTGAGTATTTTACCCTTATGGCACATCTCAGTTCAGACTAGCTACATTTCAAATGCTCAGTAGTCACATGTAAAGTGTATTTATTTAACAGTGTACATTAAATGTTTAAAGGAAACATTCTAAGTAGTTACCGGAGAATCTGTTTCACTTGCAGATTATGGGAACGTGGTGGAGCTGCGCATTAACAGTGGGGGAAAATTACCCAATTTTGGTTTTGTCGTGTTTGATGACTCTGAGCCTGTTCAGAAGGTCCTTAGCAACAGGGTAAGCAATTTTTCATCTTTTTTTTTTTTTTTAAATAGTATATCTTGGTTCTTTACAATGTATTCATCCTTACAGTTGTGTCTCCATCATGTAACGTGAAATTTATTCCAACATATTTGGGTAATTTATTCCATCATGTTCAACCATTGTTAAAGACCTTCCTGGGGGTTTAGAACAACAGACTTAGTTTTTGAATAAGTGAATGATGAAAATGAAATACTAAATAGTTACCAGTGCACTGAGGTTTATGTAAATTCCTTTCCTTGGTGGTGGCTTCTGGTGTAAAGGAGATGAAATACAGTGTTACTTTTACCTAAGATAAATTAAGAGCCAGTTTGCCCAGGTTAGTCTTGGTATGCGGCTATTGTTTGAGTATAACTATTAGGAGCTTCTCCTTTAATTCTATAAATTGTCTGGGTTTGCAAGATAAATTATGTAGTTACCCTACTTGGAACCATGTTTATTAGTAATACTCTTACTGTATACATTCTAAAACTGAGAGATTTGTAGAGTGGAAATCTTACTGTGACGCTCTAAAGAACCCTTCACTTCCCCTACACCTTTTATTAGCAAAAAACTATGTTTTGTAGTAGTAGAGAACAAGGGTATAAATAATATTAATTTACTGAGATGGGTATGGGATCTTTAAAAGCTATACTTGTTTTGAGATGAAATTCATATAACATAAAATTAACCATTTTAAATTGTACAGTTTAATGGCAGGTAAAGCCACATTATTGGGCAACCATCGCCTCTGTCTAATTCCAGAGTATTTTCATTAAAAGTAAGCCCTTCACCCATTAAGTAGTCACTTCTCTCACCCTCTCTCCCCAGCCTCTGGCAACCACTTTCTGTCCCATTGAATTAAAACTACACATTTTGAACCATATTATAGAAATGTTGTAGATCAACGATGTTCTCCAGAATGTTAATGGGTATACTACAAGGTATAATGTTGTCATAATACTATGTGAGCCTTAATCTGCAAATGTGTGTTATCTTGCAAATTGTTTGAACACTTATTTTTGTGAAGCATCCTCTACAAAACTGAGAAATGAGAGAACAGTGGTTTATCTCACCAAGACCACCAAATTCTGAACCCAGAAATGTCCAGTACACTGTGTAGATAAATCCATCATTAAGCATGTATTAGGTCTAGTGGCCACTGTTCATTTTACCGTATTGATAGAAGCTATACTCTTTTCGGTAATTTTTTGTGAGGACAGAAGAAGCTTATATAGACTGATTGTGACGTTATAGTATAGCATAGTGGGTCAGAGCTTCTACTAGTAGTCAGATGGCCTTGGTTTGTATTCCTCTTCCATTACTCATTTACTCACTGTGGTGACCTGTGGGGCAAGTTCTTTAATCTCTCTAGCCCTTAGTTTGCTAGTATCTAAAGTAGTTGTCATAACAACCCTCAGAAAGTTGTTGCAAAGATTAAATGTGCTAATAAATTTAGCACACTTAGAATATCTAAGTACTGTTAGATATTCATTTTTTTAAAAATTTAGAAAATTATATTGCCAGTGAAGAGCACAAATTGAATTTATTGGAATGTTTGGTAACCCTTTGTTAACTACTTTGGCTGTATTAGGAGAAGAAGGAGGGCAAGACTTACTGTGGATATATCTTTTTTTTCCCCCTTTATTAAGATTCATTTTCTTTATTATCTATAATATTTTCCAAAATTCTTATAAGGTGAATAGCATTTTGTTAGTTATATTTAGGTCAGATTAATGACGTTTTTATTTAAGATGTGTATGTACTTTGTATAAATATGTACAGTACCATCTTTCCACATTATGTGATGATGAGGTTTTATTCTAAGCCTCCAAAATCCGTGGAAAAGGTGGCAATTCTTACTTATATTATTCTTTTTGCATAATTTTATGAGAAAATAAGATTTGCTTTTAAAAGTACAATAAGAGTTACTTGTGCTGCTCTGCTGTTTAAATTGGCCTATTTTTGAACTGGCTTGCATACCTAACCACTTTTCTATGTATTTATTAATGGGAAATTATGTGTTCTGAGTTCCAAACAAAAATGGAACTATGAGAACTTAGCTGATTTGTAATCTGCTGTTTCTTTAGGATAGCTTTGTTTTATCTTTGATAGTCATAGTCCATCAGCACTCAGTAAGTCTGGTCACCTTGGTTCTTACAGCCCATCATGTTCAGAGGTGAGGTCCGTCTGAATGTGGAAGAGAAGAAGACTCGAGCTGCCAGGGAAGGGGACCGTCGAGATAACCGCCTGCGGGGACCTGGAGGCCCTCGAGGTGGGCTGGGTGGTGGAATGAGAGGCCCGCCCCGTGGAGGCATGGTGCAGAAACCAGGATTTGGAGTGGGAAGGGGGATTGCTCCAAGGCAGTGAATTGCTCTTCACTGATCTTCACGCAGCAGTTCACACCCTAACTCCTGCAGAATGGTGAATTTCATCAGCCAGCCTTTGGTATCTTGGAGTATGACCCTAGTCTGTTATAAACTGCTTAAGTTTGTACAATTTTACTTCTTTTTGTGTTAATGGTGTGTGCTCCCTCCCTGTCCCTTCCCTCTCCTGACCTTTAGTCCTTCACTTCCAATTTTGTGGAATGATATTTTAGGAGTAACGGATTTTTAAAGAAGAAAAAAAGACTGAATTTCCTTGCTTACTTTACATATACAGACTGGATTTTTTTTTTAACAGCCATTTCCCCAAAGGAATGTGTCTCGCTTATTACTGACATTTGGTATGCTTCATTCAGTGGAATATTTCTTACTTATTTTCTACGTGTTTCAAAAACCTGTGAGAAATACAGGATTTGATAAACATTTTAAAGGCAGGAAAAGCCCAAATTGTTTCTTCTTTGAGAGTCATGACTACCTTCTGGTGTGGAGAAATTGCCATTGGAAAATTTGACAATTTTGATTCTCACTGGTATGGTTAAAAACTGAATAAAAGGTGTTAATAGAGTTTTTTTCTTTTGATATTTGATCACAAAACAATTCTAAAACCTGTTTTTACCATTAAAATTTAAATTGTGAGGTAGGTTTTAAATGTCTAGACTGCAGCTGATATGGTTTTTCTTCAACTGTTAGATTTTTTTGAAGTAGAGTTTTTTCATGTTTAATTTGTATTTGTAAAAAAACAAAAACAAAAAAATCCCCCAAATGCAAATAACAAAAAACCAGAGCAAAACTGTTGTGCCTTCTATTTATCTCTGATTCCAGTCTTGGCAATTGTTTAAAGAAAAATAATAAAAAAAATCTAGATTTGTTTTATCAGGTTCAGAGTATGTGGGGAATTGTAGAAGCCCTCTTTCATCACCTTGTATGTCTTCTGTTACTATTTGTTATGCCTTATTCTAAAATTGAGTCTCAAACTGGAATGCCTTTGAAGACAGATGCTTCTATAGAGGTCCTTTGACCTAAATAGTTAAGCATTTGTATTTTTATTTTGGTATCTAAGCAGATTCCTAATCATAGCCCATAAGAAGGAATGTGACATTAATATTGGACTTTGCTGATGTGCTCAAGTGTCTGCAATTTTCTTTCTTTAAATCATAGCCACATGGTAAATTTTCTGTTTTGTTATGGTTCTCTCTTTTTTTGATGGGCATGCAGTGGGTGTTTCTTGGAAATGGCCAATTTTTATTAAAATATTTCTGGAAGAAAATTTTATCTGGTAATATAGACTAATACTCGTTTTACAGAGTATGTTATTTTTTGAGTGCTGTGTGTGAGGTGGGTGAAGGTTTTGTTTACACACGTGTGAAGAAAGCCTTTGTGTGATACTTTGTCACTACTAATTGAAGGTCAACCAGTTTGTCAACTTTAACTTATTTATTTTCTTCTTAACAGTGTCCATCTTTCAGACTGTATATGAATGGGAATGTTGTGTTTGTTTTGCCTTTACTGAGAAACTCTAGGTTTCTGTGAAGGGGTTAGTTAAGACTAAAATGAACTTTGATGTTTTCAGTTTGGTCCCAGTACCTCAATATTTGAAACTTGGCAGCATCTCCTTCACATAAAGAAACTTATGTAACTGAGTCACAGAACTATTTTTGGGGTCAGTTTAAATAACTATTGGGTAACCACTGCATTTTCCCCAGGCCGGTGATAATTGGAAGAAATTCAATTGTAGCTTATATTAAGCTTGTGGGTGCAAAATAATCAAAAAAGGTTAGGCTGAGTTGCTTTTGGAAAAAAAATTTAAGTTGCAGTGACTTTAAGTTCATAAATTATGGATAACCTAGACATTATTTTTCACAAATGAATCCTAAATCATACATTTCAAAACAGGAGTTCTTCTTACTCAGAGGCTGAGGTGCAGTGATCCTCAACTTGGCGTTAGTATCACATCCTAGAGGGCACTTGGAAATGTGTGAGATTTGGAGGGGTTGTAGGGGGAGACTCCGCATCTGGCATTTATTGATTGGGGGCCAAGGATACCAAATGTTCTGGAAAAATGAAGCAACTCCATTGAGAACACTGATGATCTCTATTCCTGTAGGTGGAGCTGTGGGATTAAGAGAACCAGAGTAAAGACGCATTCTTTTGAAATTGCGCCTCAGATAAATAAAAAATAATTAGGAAGTTGGAATCTATTTCAGGAATTAAAGCCACATCACTCTAATAATTTTGCTTTCTGTTATTTGTGCCGTGTGTGTGTGTGTGTGTGTGCACGTCCATGTTTAAATGTGGAGAGGGAGTAGCAATATATGCTAGATGCTGCTTGTAACTTGTTGCAGGGGATTACTGCATAGTCGCATAAAAAAAGCCTTCCCCATTAATTTCAAGTACTTAGAAATGGGGTGGTTGTGGGGTTTTGAATAGCATTGGATCTGAGAAATAGGATTTAGCATCATGGTCAACACTGTTAAGAATCTCGATATAATTGTTTACATTATTGCATATAGAATAAACATGAGAGCTTAGAGATGCATACATTTACACAGCTGGGAAGTCAGAATAAAATAAGTTAGGGCAAGGTTTTCTATAGGCTCATTATATTCAACATTTTTAGTAAATTTTAAAGTACAATTTTTCATCTGTAGAATGGCCCAATGTAAAGTGTGCTACTGAGGTTAAAACCTTTGACCCATGAGTGTTGTAGCTGGATAAGATTTTGGTTCAGAGGGTCTCAGTTTTTTAAGACTTGTTGAAAGTAAGTAGATATTGGGCCTTGAGAAAATATTTTTGTTTTCATTGTGAGGTTTGGCTTTATGTAAGTATTTCAGTGTTCTCAACTTTCTCAGCTGTTACTGGGTAGCAGTGAAAAGGGTAATCCAAAAATAATTTGATTTTGGATGAGTAGGCTACTGTTACAGCATTAGTTGAATTGCACTTTAGTTTTAGGTTATAAAATTTAATTTTCATATCTACCCCAGGGAAGATAACCCCAAAATAATAGGTGAGGAAGAAACAGCATCAGAGTAGTTAATGAGTAGGCCTCCAAGTCATTCATGTGGCAAGGAGCAGATTGGCCTCCCAAACTGATGCTTTTTCTCTAGAACCATAATGCTTACCTGTTTATATTTCAGTGACATATACCATAATGAAATTACTACTGTAGAGAGACCTAAATCTGAAAGACATTCAGAACAAGGTTAGCGTCACTGTTAATAGTTTCCTTTAGGGCCAACAAGATAACTAAACTTCGATTTTGTAGGTGTCCTTTTGATTTACAGATTCTATATGGTAACACAATAGTGATTTGCTCTTAAATTTTTTTTCTCATCTGGTTTGATAATACATTTAGTACAAACCTGAAATCTGGATGTAGATAACAATATTTTTATTATAGCATTATCCAGGTGAGTTTATAGAAGTTGTATTTTGTGCTTATAACTGCATCCCCTGATACTCTTCTTCATCCCTCTATTTGAAAACCCTTGTAGAATTTAAATGATTTAGTGGGAAATGTGGCACTTCATAGAAAGCAATTTGTTAGAATCTATATGGAAATCTTTCTATGAAGTTTAGATTTGTAGACCACTGTTTATGCTGAATGACATTTCTTTTAAGTAAATGGTTGCATGTCAAATCTGGTGATCTAAAGATGTCTTATATTGTCATTTTCTTTTTGTGTTACTTAAAAGAATCTCTGCGGAATTGCATATTGATGAGATAATTGTTGACCTTGTAAAGGAAATAACATCAACATTTATTTGAATATGAGGTTTTAGCTAACTACCTAATGTACCAAAAGTGCAGAGTGGACCGTTATAGATAGCCTTCCAAATGTTTTAGAAACTTAGCCATGTCTTGTGTGGGATGAGGGGTTGGGTAGAAGTTGCTGATGAAGTAATAGCCATGTGGCACTAGATGATAACTAAATAAGAATTTCTGGTTTTGAGGTAATAATGCCGTTTTGGGTTCGTGTTTGTTTACTGTGATGTTCAGGTTCTGGGGACCATAGGTGGACATGTCAACTCTTAATATACTATAATAAAGGAGAAATAGTGGCCACATGTGAGCTAAAACTTATTTCTGTTTACATTCTTATTAGTGGATATGTATCTAGCTCAGGATAATACTGAAATTAGACTGCCTTGCTCATGCGTTCATGTAATAGTCTCAAATCAAGGCCTGAATGAGTAAGAAGTTTAGAGGTCAGCTAAAACCCTTCACTAGTTTTGGTTTTGGTTATGCTTATGTATTGGCTTAGAATCCAGGTGGTTCAGTTTTTGTTTATATGACTTGTTTTAAAAACTTTGGACAGTCTTTATCCTCTCCAGTTTCCACTTGAACCGAGTAGCTTTTTTTTCTCTGTAAGAGGGAAATAATGTTGGGAATTGGTTCCTCTGTTACTTTCATAAACCATGTGACTTGATCAGTTATAGAAATCCATACACGTTTACTACTTTGAAATGTGGTCAGTGTCCCAGATTCATAGGGGATGTTCATACAGTGTGTCTTAGATTTAGATTTTTTTTACAAAAAGTAAACTAGAGATATTTACCAAAAATTAACTTGATATACTTAAGTACTACTTATTTTTCAGGAGCCCACTTATGGGAAGTTTGCCTATATTTTTGGTGGTAATTGGAGGGAAGATTATATCCTATTTAACCTGAATAGAAACATTTTTAACTGTCCCTAAAGTTTTGGTTACTAATTTTCCCCAAGCTTTGATGTCACCTGTTCAACTTTGAACTTTTAAAATTTTGTTACGAAGATTATATATACATTGATTTGGCCCTTTTAAGTGAAGACATTGGATCAAGAAGTTGGTAGTGGAGAAAGTAGTGGAGAAGAGGACTTCCTTATTTTTAACATTTGGTGCACACTTAAGTAGCTTGTAGAACACATTTTAAAAATAAATTCATATAGGTAAGATGTTAGAATTTTTTTTTCAACCTCTTGATCAGTTTGCATAGATGTTAGATTTTGAAGAAGGATGACGTACAGGTAGAATTTAGCTAATAGAATAGGAATCATGTGATATATATGGAAAAGAATTACGTTTTTGAGTGAGAAACATCAGAATATTTCCTTAAAAGTTTTCTTCCCATTCTTATTATTGCCACAAAGAACAGGAGAAACTTGTAGAATTCTTTGAATCATAGAATGTTAGGATTCTTTCTTCTGGAAAGGACTAAGAAGTGATTTGTATAACCCCTTCATTTTACTAAAGATCAGAAAATTGATTAGTACGGAGTTCTATATATCTGCTTGTATAAGTAATATGGAGAACCTTCAGGGATTACCAGTCTAGGTTTACTGTAGGAAGGCCAGAGTTGTTAAAGTTGGTCAGGATGTGGGGAGAAAAGGGAAGGTATACCCTTTTATATGCTTATCACCTCATTGCTTCTATAGTTCAGTTTTCACACCCTGGTTTTCTCTATTTTCTTAGAACTCTTATTTTAATGCCCAGCTCTACCAGAGAGCCTGTTGTCTAAGAACATTAACTTGTGCTCCCCTCAGGGATGGGTTTACTACTAGCTGTCAGAAAGCTATGGGGTATCCTATTGTGTTAATAGCTGAAACTCAGCTGTAATTATCTCCTAAATACTTCAGCATTTTGCGCTCTGCACATTGTGGTGCTTTTTCCACTGTGTATTGTTATAAATGTAAGCTCCTAGGGGGCAGCCATTTGGTCTTAGGCATATACCCTGTTTAGTGCCTGGCAGTGCCATGTATGTATCAGGGTCCTAATAGTCCTTTTCAGTTATTTCTCTCATTCTTCATGGAAGTGATGGTCCAGCCTTGCTAAACTACTTGTGGTCCCCCGGTAAGCCAGGCATTGCCAGTTCCATGGTTTTAAGTGCCTTCTCTCTTCCTTGAAGATAAACTTGCATCCCCACCACCCCCATCTCTTGCCATGTAAGTAATTTTTTCCCCAAGATCCAGTTCAAGAGCTTTTTTTCCCCCTAAGGAAAGATTTGCAACAAGAATGGGGATTCCCTTTTCATGGCTGATCTGTCCAGAATTTGAAGTGAGGAAAAAATTCATTCTCATCCACTTTTTACATTGTCTCTCCTGTTTGAGATGTCTCGACCTTCATTTTTTAAACTATGTGTTCCTAGAGCACTTTATGTCTTTCTCAAAGTTCATAGCTTACCCTTCAACCTAGAATTAGAATTATGTTACTTGTCTTACTACCTTTTTAGACTGTAAGCTTCTAGAGGACAAAGACTGGGGGATTAATCCCTGTATTTCACCAGAGGGGTACAGTGACTCATGTTAGAGTCCCTAAATGATAACTTACTGAGCTGAATAGCTTTATGTATTTCTCTGTTCTTACTCTCACAAGTGAGGCATGCCTGGAGATAGGCCTTAATTCAATAAATTTTAGGCACTATAATACTTCAGTGGAGGAAATTGTGGGGGATGCGCAAAGGAGGAGGAGGAAGTCACTGGCCATTTTGAGGTACTTCCATCCCTGGTCTGGGTAATTAGCCATTTCTTTCTGATCGTGCCTAGTATATCCCACGTACTTTGTTTCTATGCAAAAGAGTTTTTATGTGTGACTTTCATTTCTGTGCACAAACTTGTTCTTCATTATTTTTTCAGTTTGTGACATCTCCCATGCTACAAGTCTGAGTCTTCTGCTTCCCCTTTTTGTTACTCCCCACATCCAGTCTCCAGCTAAGTCCTGTCAGTTCTACCTCAACAGTCTTTCACATCTCTTTCTTCCTCACCTAATTTCAGTAGCCTCTCAGCTTCACTTTATCTCTTATTACTCCAGCCTACTTTATACACAACGTTAGATTCATCTTACAGAAACATAGCTCTGACCATGTATCCCATGTATGTGTTCTATCTCCCCTACTAGACTGTAAGCTCCTTATGGGCAGGATCTGTGTCTGAGTCATCTTTGTATCTCCGATAGCACCAACCAATAAATATTTCTTGAATGAATAAAAGAAATCTCATTTCTCAACATAAAGCCTTGTCTAAAGTGAGGTGTTTTCCAGGTTATACATAGATTTCTCCCTGGAGTAATTGGAAGACTTCAAAAGTTCTCTCACATACAAAGTTGGTTAAATAGTAAAAATTATGATTTAACCACAGAGAAAATTTCAGAAAACTTTAATTTTCCATTGCAATCAGCATGGATATGTGTATATGGATGGTTCAATAAATATACTTTTATATACATGTATCACAGAAATTTTACATTCCATCTTCAAACTGCGGAAATAGATTTTTTTCTTTACAAGCCAAAAAATAACTGCCATAACTTTTATGACTTCATGCAAAAAAGGGAAGAGTAAGGGGCAAAAGGGAAATTGGTTGTTCAAGGTTGAATGTCCAGTAAGAAGTAAAAATGTTACATATTGAGGAAGCGATTGCTTAACACGCTGCTTAAGGTCGTAGCCAAACAAATCCTTAACTGCAGCATTAAGGCCATACCAAATTTATACATATATACAAAGAAATTTCCATATAAAAGACATACTATAACTTTTTTCTGGGAAAGGATGAGGAGCTTTGTGAGTAATTTTGACCTAATTTTCCGGGCTTGTCGATTAAACTATCCCTATACTGCTGCTTAGAAATCTTTTCTACTTTGACTAGCTGTCAAGAGTTGCTATGTGGGATTGTGACTTCTGGTCTCTCATGTGAAAGTTTGAATCATCTTGAACCTCTTACATCATGGGTGATAGAGCACTTTGTAGCTTAACTCACACTGCCCAACCAAGCATATTTTTTGCATCTCCCAAAAGTACTTGGAATCATAGAACTGTAACTTGTAGTTGTCTTACCTGTAACAGACTCTACAGCCATGCAGGCATTATGACCTGAAGAATTACACAGTGCCTTTACATTCTTTGGGGTTAAAATAACTTATTGAATAGTGTACTAATGAACCAAAGAACTAAGTTTGAGGAAACATGCCCTAGCTGTTGAAAGTTAATATCTAACTTTACCCCTTGTGTGTCATGACACGTTTAAGTTGGCAGTTACCTTTTTGGAAAAAAATGTAAAATTACTTGCAGAAGAATAATAACTTGGGATTTGCTCTTCTGCCTAAATGTCAAACCAGGGAACTTTTAAGACAAAGAGTACATCTTTTGTGCAAATATCGAAATGGGTGAAATGGGGAAAACATGAAGGACGAGTCCTTTGAAGATGACTTCCAGTTAATGCAGAAGTTGTTTGCTTTGGCAAGGTTTGGGTGAGACTGTGAGATTGCACACTCTGGTTCTGTTGGCAGAAACTGGCCCATCTTAAATTAGTGAATGAATCCTGAGTCAAAATGAAAAATGGAAAGTTACTAAGTCTAAGATAAATTGTATAAATAAAATAACCCTTTTCCCCTGACTGACTTTGAGCATTTATTTTACAATCATGTAACTCATTTTGGAATGTTTTAAATTAATCTAATACAACTTTTCCATTAATGTTGTCTTAGCAGTGAATTGGTGTATCTCTGCAACAGTCCTGTTCATTCCCAATTCTATGGGCCAGTTTCCAAGCATGTTCAGACAGCTATGGCTGCAGGGTAATTCAGCCTCCTTCCATAGTTTCCCTGGGCCTGTCCAGCTTGAGAATAAGGTCTCTGGAAATGGCCTGTTGTGGGCGAGAGGACCAAATAATCTGTGATTTGGAAGCACTGTAGTATGTTTGGACATTGGCCTTGTGAGCAGTCCCTGCATACTCCAATCACGCACCAACCACTCTTCACCACTACTGGTGACACTACTAGGTATTTACATTGCAGTAACTTGCCTGGCTTCTGGGAAGAGTGATTTTAGCCAACAGGTCTATTTTGATGCTGATCCAGACAATGAAGCTAAAATACACTTTGGCAGTCATACCCAGAGGGCTTAAAAATATTAAGGGGTTTTTTGTCTTGGTCATTTTGTGGTTTACTTTGTCCATTTAGAATCTAAAACAGCTGAAGACATTTTGCCTAGTTTTTCAAACTTATCTGGAGGCCACTGAGACCCTGCTGTGTTTTTAAAGTAGAACTTAGGCTGTTTAGCTTCTTTTTAAAAGAGAATGTTGTACTAACCTTTGGTTTGTCTGATATGCACAAGAATCACATTGAGTAGGCATTTTATCTATACTAAGCAGGATGGACTCCTTTGGGATTTAACTCACTCATCTGCTTTTAACTATTGTTGGTGCTGAAAATGTTATAATGGTTTAAGTATTGGAAGATCGAACCATTAAAATATGAAATAGTATGAATTTAAAGTGCTCTGAAATGCCTTGTGGGAACGTCCAATTTTTTAGCCTCTTCCATACCATTCAGGCTAAATTGGCATGTTGAGCATGGTATGTATGCTTTTAAATGAGGTAGAAATATATCTAATATGGAAAAAGTTGAGTTCAGCAAACTGCTGATTTGATATGTAAGCACCACTTTTAAAAAAGATTTGGGGTAATCTTTCATTTACTAGGGTAGGTTTTCTAACTTTTCCTTTCCCCAAAATATTCTTTTTAAAGAATTAAGAAAGGTAACTTATTAGGTGAAAGAAACTATTCCTTTTACATACTTCACTAGCAGTGACTTGATAGAAATCAGTTACACTTCTGTCTTTATTTTTTCTATTCACATTTGGCTTCCCTCCCCGCCCCATACCCTTTTCTCTTTATGGACCTGATTTCATACTTTGAATAGGGATGCTCTCTAGGTTGGGAGAAGTAATTTCAGATGCTGCTGCGAGTAAAAAAGGACATATTGTCCTCCATGTCTGCTCTGTTTACTATTTCAGTTAGATCAACAAAAGGTAATATATTTGGACCACAAGCTCCCCTTTAGAAATACCTTCATTGTACTAAGTATTGGCTTGATAAAAAGAAATAACTAGAATAACTTTTTCAGAATCATGTAGAATAGTGAGCTCAAAGTAGAACCATGACTTTACTATACCTCTCTATCCCCTTTCTAGTGCCTACCTAGCACAAACTAAATGCCTATTACTTATTGATGCCCTTGAAGATGTGAATTTCTAGTGGGTACCAGGTATACTTTGGAGATAAAGGAAAAGGCAAGTTCCCCCAATATAAGTACAGGAAAGTCTGAGCTGGGCAGGAGGTAGGTCTACTAATGGAAAGGAGATAGAATGAACTGCTGTGCTCATGAAGGAATACCCTATTGGTTTGCCTTTGAGAACTGCCATACCCAACGAGTCCTGACCCTTTATTCTGCATCTAAGCTTATTATGATGTACTCCAAATCTGTCTTTCCAAACATGTCTCCCATTTCATTACATTTTATCCAAATGGATAATCACCATCCTTACATGTATGTGCCCTTTATTTTTTACCTCCATATTTTTGCTCAGGCTGTTCCCTCTGCTTAGAATCCCTTGTCCCTATATGTCAAAATCTCATCTGTTCTTTAAGTTATTGCTCAGGTAGCCTTGAAACATCATTCCATGATTTATTTTTTGCCCTCTCCATGGTATTCTTCCTCTGTTATCCTGCATTCCATGTTAGTAATTATGTTGGTGCTTCTATTATCCCCTCCTATATTGTAGGAAAATGGGCTGTGTTTTATTCTGATTCTCTGCTTTCATGGTACACTCATCTGTCATAATAGATATAATAAATAGCAGGTGGAAAGAAGGTGTAGGGAGGTTAAAATATGGAAAAATGGGAAATAATATGTACATATATGATACTTTATTATATAAAATATATTCCAGTCCTGCCTATGACGCTAACTTTTGAAATTTCCTCCCTGAGCCCATTCTGACTCAAACATTGAAAGACTAAGCTGCTTTTCCAGGCTAAGAAGACATTGTGAAAAACCATTCACTGAACCAAACTTGGGGTCACTACATGGGGTCCATTCAAAGGGTGCCACTTTACTCACCAATATCCAGAGCTGCACAGAATGGTGTTATGCTGACATTCCTGACATCATTGCTGTAGCTCATGGTCCTATCATGTCAAAGACCAAGCTCTGGATGCAGCTGAAGAGACATAGGTGAGGCCAAGTGGGTCCTAGGAAACACAGTAGTGGAGGCCTTGTCCTATGAACTGATCTGGCTAATTTGTACACAAGTTACCTAGGATAATTAAGTCAGGAATGAAAGGACTTGACAAGCAGAAACATCTACTTAATTTTTGGGGTTTGTTCACACAGTTCTTTTGTAATTTCATTTTCCCACTTCATTTGGAGAGCTTAGATGGGAGTAAAGAGCCATTAGAAACCCCTCCTTTGCTAGAACATTGGTCAAGCTGTCACTTTTAATACTTCTGTTTCAGTGGTATCTCACATAAAGAGAAGGTCCCTTTTTACCTGAACTCACCTGCTTGGGTGAAGTGGTTTGGTAACTAAGCGCTAGGAGTTAATACTGTTTAACTCTTTTAAAGGTGGATGAGACCATAATTATATAAATCCAAATAGTAAACTGTTGCTATGGAAAATAATCTTTTGTTTAGAATTGGAGCTCAAATGTCCCATCCTCCAAGAGACCTTGGATTGTCTCTCTTGGATTCCATTGATACAAAGCATACATATATCCCTTTGGGAGAGACAGAAAGTGATTTCTTATTATTAGGACTGTTTATTGAAGATACAGGAGTGCAGAAGCAATTTCAGAAACATCATTCCCAAGGTGAGGTTTTGTTTGGGTGTGGGAAGGGAAAGAGCCAGCCCAATTCCAACCACACCTGCTACACAGTTTCTTCTTTTTATTAGTGTAGCTTAGCTAATAGTATGAATTTAGACAAGTCCCCCAATGGTCTAGAGTGGTCCCAATTTTTCTGCTGTAATTACACCTAGAGTTGCGTGGACATACCAGGGAAAATATTCTTAAATGTTGCCAGAAGTTTCTTGTTATGATTAAATTGTTGGGGGAAAACAGGCAGGGAGGGGACTTGGAGTCATTGTAGTTATTTCCCTAGGGATACTTAACAAGTTCTGCTCTGATACGTTTCTCTTTGATTCTTCCAGAGCCTTTGGCAGAGAGAATTCAAACAACTGCCATGGGAAATGGGTTACAGCCTTCACAGGACATACATGCTAAAACACCAGAGTGGAATGTTGTCCTGATGTGTGATGGGATTCTCAGGTGAGAAGCTAGTCTTAGAGCCAAGTCCATCAGTGCTGTGAAATACCTTGACTTTCATGGAAAAGGATTAAGATTGTGACCTCAAACGCCAAGATTTACTCTCTTCTTTTTTAATCTCTCCCTACCTGTCCATCAGAAGGCCTGAGATAGGGTGCCAATCCTGACACTAAAATGGAGAAATGACAAAACTTTTACAACACACTATATATATACCCTTTCTTCTTTTTTTCAACCCATCATAATATCCAAAGTTTGGCTTTGAAAAATCTCCTTGAACTCCCCCTTTTTACAGGGGAGTAAGCAGGCCAAGAAAGTGAAGTGCTTACCTATATTTCCATGGTGAGCCTGAGGTCATGCCAGAACAACGACCCACCTCTCACTGACCTCTGTCTACTTCAGAAGACAGATGTGTTTAAATAGGAGAGTGGGTTTCTGGAGAGTATAAGAAAGTTGAACCTCAAGAATAGCAGGGTAAAAACAAGGCAAGGCAGGGAATCAATCGTGGAGCCACGCAGAGGTGAAATGGGAGACCCATTATGCTTGGAATCTGTGTGCAGCCAGCGGATGTCTTTCCACCCCAGATTAGTTAGCTGGTACTGCTCTGTAGCTGGTTAATGGCCTTATATAGAATATAATTTTCATCACTAAGTTCTCTGAAGGGTATATTTTTGCTTGTCATTCTCTACATTCTGACATCTCGACCCAGTGTTCCAATGGAAATTTTCCAGAGCAGTGAAATTTCAAACTGCATGAGCAAGGGGAGGAATAGAAATTGCAGTCTTAAAGCAAATGAGACAGGAGCTACTATGTCCATTCTAGTCTTCCCCTGCCTCCCTCAGAAATAAATCATCTTCTGGCAGAGTTGGGTTTCATAAAATAAGATGCACAAACTGATGAAACAGGAGATGTCAACAGAGAGAAGGAGGCAGTGGGCAGAGTAGGGGGAGAGCAGAGGAGGAGAAGTAATGGTCCAGATGTTAGCTGAAGAAGCCTTAATTATCCTAAAAATTATTGGGCAATAATTTCTACTTTGGCACTCATATTGCTGTTCCAAAAAATGATAAAGCACCTTAATTATTGCTTTCAATAACCACACAGCTCCATCAAAACAGCATCAAATAGCACCCACATATGAGCAAACCTATCTCCTGCCATTGCTGTCTCTACAGCTTGAGAAATCCTTAGGAAGTAACAGGATGATAATTTGTTAGAGGTATCATCTAGTATGGGCCTTCGCAATTGTAGGTCAATTGTAGATAGAGGTATCATCTAGTATAGGCCTTCGCAATTGTAGGTATCATCTAGTATGGGCCTTCGCAATTGTAGGCCAGCTCAGGCCTGGGAGAGATGTTTGCAGGGTGCCTTTGTCCTTGACATTCTGGGATCCTCAGCTGACACAGGAAAAGGTCATTGCTTTCATTCTCTTAACATTGGGCTGGGGTAAGGAGGGCTCATTTCAGGAGTTTTAAAAAATTCTTTATTTCTACAAGGATTTTAACCTATCCAAGGATGTTCTGTCTCTCCATTGGGATTTCAGGATACTGTGAGACCAAAGCCTTGCCAATATATGTGATTTTCCTTACACTGATACAGGTAGCAAGCTCCCTCAGTTAAAACAAGGCATATTTCTTCTCCCCTTAGTTGGGATAAGCACTTGCTTCCGGATTCATAGAACTGCAGGAAAATAGGAGGGTTTTTAATTCAAATTTCTGGGGTTGATTTCTGACAGAAGGGGCATGGTAGAGGAAAAGAAGCTAAATTGTATTTTGAGAACATGCTTCCTGCTTGCCTGTTTAGAGACTTTTTGGTCTGATTGGTTCATGAAGTAAAGATGCCATACATTAGGGGATAAAGTTCCATTCACCCTTCCTAGTCCCTCAGAATGCAAGCCACCCAGCCAGCCCAGGAAACATAGCCCACAGAGAAAACCCATTCTTGCCTGCCTCTTAAGAGTTGGGGTGGAGAGTGGGTAGAATGTGCATGATAACTTCCAGAGTGGTATTCATAACTGGACTGGGCTTCCAGCCAGTCTGGGAAATAGCTACAAATCTCAGATCTTGACCTCTGTCCTAAAGCTGATACAGATTGTATCACCACCAAGCACATGCTTGCCAGCTTCTACTAAGGCGGCAGTTACTACAGACATAATGATAACTCCCTTCAGTTTCACTGTGTTGCAATTAACTAGGGAATCTAATTTTCACAAAAGACTATTAATCAGTGATGGTACCAGCTTAGCTGGGACACCAACCTACTCTGTAATATATAATGTAGCCTTACAAAATACCATCTCTTTTTTATGATGTTCATAAACATGCATACTTTGAAAGAAAGGAACTATCTCTCATTTATTTTTCTCCCCAGTGTGAAAAAAAAAAGTCTGAAAAATATTGGTGAGCTTCTGAGAGGGATTCATTTCTTATTTATTGAAAATTTAGAAGAAGAAATAATTTGGGTCAAATGATCTACCCTGTTTTGCCTTTCTAGACTCAAACTAAAAATAGAGAGTTAAATTCAAGATATTAGACATGCACACACATACACATACACACAGACATTTTTCTTTCTGTTCATTCCTATACTTGTTCATTCCCAATAATCTTAGCCAGGAATGGACTCTCGGATGTTTGAAAAGACTAGAGGGTGGCAGAACTGAGCCATTTATTTTGGCTGCTCTTGAAACAAATGAGATACATTCTAAACTAATAGGTGAGAAGTCATTGGTAGTACTGTCTGCTTAATTGATATCTCCTAAATTTGGCTCCTGGGATTAGGTGCTCTTTTGGAGATGGGTAAAATCACCAACTTCTCTGTCCCAGTATCTAATTCTCCTGCCATGAATAAATACCAGTCTATACATGTAAAGGGTTTGAAAACCAGTAAACCATTGCACTGAACCAGTTTTTCGGGCACCATACCACTTGGCATCTGTCATCCCAAAGCATAGTATCCGCTGTGCTCAAACTGAAGAGGAAATTAAGAAAGTATTGCCCTGTTGTTTGGAGCCACCTAAAAAAAGTTGGCCTAAATTATATGGTTTGATTTTTCTATAAAGATGAAATTCATGTAATTTATTGCTAAATCCTCACTACATTATATATTGATAATGTCTTCTCCTTGAGTATGCTTCTGTTCCTAATTCATGATGATATTTTTGACTTATAATAATTGGTGTCCTTTCCCCACCGCTGTTCACCTTCGATAAAGAGGGGCAAAGGGAAAATGAATCTGCAAATCTTCCAAAGAAGAAAGGCAACAAGAATTGTGTGGTCCATGTATTTGTGCATATGTATCCACACATCTACCTTGGAGGGTTCAGAAATCAAAGTGACATTAAATTTTTGGTTTACTATACCACTCTTCCCATTGTGTATTTAGAGAAACTAAAGTTTAGTCATTTACCCAAGGTCACTCAGCCTATTAGTGGCGGTACTAAAATTCAGGTTCTTCTTTTCACTGCCATAATGCCTCCACTCACAATTGATTTTCCACGAGGGACACTGAGTTTGAAATAGTCTGGGAGAAGATTTCAGTGACATTCCCCCTTTATATCTCAAAGAGATGATTCCATTTTTTGGATACTGTTGACTTGATCTGGCAGCTCCCAGTGGGCCCACAAGTTAAATACAGTGGCATGATGGCAGAAGTTCAAGGACCCAGCAGAGGTTGGGCAAATTGTCCAGTGATTTCTTTGTCTCAGAGGGATCCCAGACACTTCATATAAGGAGGCCAGTTGGGAATCTGCAGATTTTTGTTTGAGTGGAGGCAGAATGTCTTAGACAAACAATTGGTATTGTCTTTAGTCTCCGATGGAGGCCTAACACCTTTGTTGCCTGATTCATCTAGACTTTAGACATTCTGAATTTAGTCTAGTCATGCGTAAAGTGGGAGGAAGGGCTTCTTAATAAAAAAAATTATTAAAAAGTGATTATTTTTTAAAGTGATTTTTCCCTAAATAAAGTGCTAATGGAAAGGACTAATAGCATCTCCAAAGACTCATACACCACTTGAGAATTGAGGGTTTTTCCTTCTTTAAATAAAGTGAATATAGTGCTAATGGAAGGTGCTAATAGCAGTTCAAGACTGATGTTCTAGTCTTGAACTGTGGTAGTTCAAATCACTCATTTTAGCTTTTCCTCCTTTGGACATGTTTGTGGTGGGGAAAAGGATGGTCTTAGATGAGAGACTTCTACCCACTTGGCTCCCATCTCCCAAGATTTCTTAGAAAAAAGAATTCCAGGTTCTATTCCATATCATCCAAAGCTAGGATACAGTTTAGCTTTTTTGTCAATATAGGCCAAGAGAAGGGAAGGCAATGACTCACTGACCTTGGACCTGGATGTAAACACCTTTATTAGTCAAGCCTTAAAGCCAAATCCTTTTTTGGCTGCATAGTGTATTTTCTTTACCTAAATCACCCTAGATCTTTGTCTAGGCCTGTTTTTTCAGCCCTGTATAGGCATTAGCTATTGTACCACAGGAATGGGAGAAAATCCCCTAGGACAAAGTGCTTTAGGCAGGAGTTAGGCTTCTAATGCCTCATCTCTTTATACCACTCTGCCTCCATCCTGCCTCAATTTAGGGATACTCTAAAGACACAAGGGAAACCCTAGGCCTCAGTACAAACTGATTGTGAGCTCTCTCTCACCATTCTACCTACATCTTTGATCCAAAGCACAGACACTATAGTGCAAAGAAAGAAATGGAACGCCAGTATTCTGGCCATGGGCCAAAGCAGGGAGCATGTTGCAGACAATGGTGCCATTGTTTTAGGCATAGTGGTGTTGACGGAATGGACAGAGGCCTGCTGGCTCCACCTTGCAGACCTCTGTGAATCTCACTTCCTTCAGCAGCACTCCCTCCCCTGAAACTCAGTTCATCTCTTTGTCCTCCTTTTTTTCGGGAGTGCCCTAGCTATCCCAGGATAATTCTGGCACTTCAGAGTTAGAAATAAAGAGAAATATTTGTCTAAATTTCCTAAATGTTAAAGCTAAACAAAGCACCTAAAAGGAACAAAAAAAGACTTATAAAAATATAAGGGGGTCATCCCCCAAACTTCCCACATTATCTATGATATATGAAATGTCAAAATATAATGAACAAGCTTTCTAAACATTACCATCTCTCCCCACCCATATATACCCGCTCTGCAGCAGCCTCAGTACTGCCCTTTCACCTTCTAAAACTTTACTCTGTAGGGCCACTAGATAATGTATTTCATACCACTGACCCCACCTTCCCAAACAGGCACCCACTTGAAATTCCAAAGAGACTCTCCAAAAAAATAGACATCTGAAAAAAGTACTTCTGTTTACACTCAAGTCTATCTGCATATTATTTCTCGAGATTATTACTTTTTTTTAACTGTAAAAAAGATTGCATATTGGCAATATAATGAGAAAACCGTGGCGGCTGTTTCTGGGTGGTGGTGCAGGGTGGGTGGGGTAGGTAGGTGTTGAAGCATAGAAGTGAGAGGGCTCAGAGAGGGGCAAGTGTGGTCTCAGCCTTGAGATGTGAGGATTGAGCTGGCGTTACCTTGCCTCTCAATCCTTGCACCTCTGAAATGTCCCATCTCCTTACTCACTCCCCTCTCTTCTCTCCACTTCTCTCCCTTTCGACTACCCGCATGCTGCACAGCCCCCTGGGAGCAGAGGCGGAATGGCTTTTTGGCATGTGTCCACCTGGGCCAGTTTGAAGATGGATATGGCATTTGGAGGGGTGTGATGTGGGACACACACCAGAGCAAGCTTATTTGTGACTGTTTCCACTCTGGGAAAAATTGTTCATCACTTCTGTGACTTTAAAAATTTAAGCAGTTACTAGGCTGATAGGTTAAGAAACAAATCTTTTGTTCTTGAGGGTTTGCATTAATATTAAGCATGAATATATATCATATATTACATGGCTTTCCTTCTGCTCTGGGGCAGACTGCACTCTCCTTCCAAACAGGAAAACTACACAGCCCATGGACTGAATTTTTTGAAAGCTGTTATTCACCTACGCCCCATCCCCTACCCTTACCCCATCCCTTCCTCCCAGTCCTCAGTTCCTATATTAGAAAAGTCCCTCCTGTCCCCCCCCCACCAGCCCACCCGAGGTTAAATAGATAGTGCCACATTCTAAAATCCATGCATCACTGCATTTTGCTATTGCACATATTGCAGAGAAAGAGAGTTGTGTAAGTGTGCCTCCTCCTTCTCTTCCCCTTCTCTTCCTTAGTCTCTCAGGTTCCTGTGCTATTCCCATGCTGCCCTCTCCCAGCCTCCCCCACATTCCAGACCCTTCACTGGTTGTGGACATCCTCTCTACGGACAATCTTGTAGATGATCCAGTAGAACATGTTGAAGATGAGGAAGGCCATGGGGAAGCCAATGCGGGATATTTTGTCGATCTTCTTGGCCCTCTGGATGAAGAGTTTTCGCATTTCCTCTGGAGACTTAGATGGCGCAGGAGGGGGGTTGGTGGTGTTGTTGTTAGCCCCTTTGACTGAGATGCCATCCTTGGCCTGCAGACAGGCTGGGCCCATCCCATAGGCGGAGAAGTTGAAGCGGCCCTCTCCAGCCTCATCCTCCTGGAATAGATTCAACATGGGGCTCTACTTAAAATAAGACAGGGGCTGGGCACCCTCCCTGCAAGGCACTCCCCTAGGGGCCAGGCCATGCCCATCTGGTTTTCCCTGTCTCTCAGACTGCACCATTCCAGGTTTCTGAAGGTTTTGGCTGGCTGGGGAGTTCTGCCTTATAGAGGGGCGCCAATTGCATGCCAAAACAGATGCAAACCAGGGGATAGAAATGTGGTTTAAGGTTTGGAAACCTGTGCTCAAGTCTCCACTCTGTAACTTGCTGGCTGTATGATCTCAGGCAAGTCACTTCCTTCTGTGAGTCTCAGGTTTTTTTATTTCACTTTTTTCCTATAAGTAGGGGATAAGATTTATCCCACTCACTACCGCACAAGGTTCTTTTGACTATTGGAGGTGATAATTGAGTAGATACTCAATGTTGTACTGGATTTTGGTTAGAAATTCAGAGGACAATTTGGAGAGATCCCCTGCTTTGCCTCTGTTGCCTCCTTGCCCTCTTCCCCACCCCAGTCCCCAATTAATAACCCCCCAGGGGGAATAGCCTAGGAGGGAGCAGGAGCTCTGGGCCCCACCTTTGTTTCACAAGCCAGGGGAGCCACTGCTGCTTCTTGCCTCCATGTTCCCACATCCCTGGCAGTTGTGACCTCAGACAGACCTTTGGATTTTTATTAAGTTTTCATTCAAGACGCTTCATCATTTGGCTTCAACTTAACCTCTCTAGGCTTTCCCCCTTTCCTTCACCATATACTTTGCACCCCTGCCAGCTTTGTTACACTTTTTCTTTTGCATGTTCTCACTTCCCTGTCTTATGCTCACTACCAAAATGCCTGCTGCTCATATCCTTCAGGTTTATCCCTTTCCCAGGTCATGGTGATCTTGCCCTTGTCTGAATTGTGGAGGCACTATCTCCGCATGTCTGCTCTTACCATGTCTAGCTGTTATCTTTCCATGTGAACTCTGAGGTGGCATTGAGAATCCAGTGTTTTGGTATTAGCTGAGCTGTTGATTCAGTGTGTAGCTCTGGGGAAGTTTTATCAGCTCACATTTCGCTCCTAGATAGTGAGCTTTTTGGATAAAAACCCTATCTTCTGCTTGTTTCTGCGCAGGACAGGGCCGACAGAGAACAAGAAACTCAGTATAGGATCCACCCGTGCTACCCTGAAATGGACTTGTTGCGAGGGCCTCCAGTCTAGTTTCCCAACTGCCTCCAGTCTGCTCCTCCCTTCAACCCATCTGGGTTGTTACTACACAGATCTTATTGGTCATCTTTTCCTTAGAACCTTTTAATAGGCTGCAATCAACTTCAGGATGATGAAAATCCCTACCATGGTAAACAAGGCCTTAGATGACCTGGACCGTCTCCAGCCTCATCTTATGCCATTCTCTATGTGGCATTCTATGCTCCAGTCACCCTGAAACGTTTCCGTATATTTGAAAGTGTCATGTTCCTTTTCTTTAACTCTGGGCCTCTGTTCGAGTTGTTTTCTCTGCCTTGCAACACGGTCGCAACCCCACTTCCTGCCTCCAATCCCTCTCTTTCAAAACCTAAGTCTTACTCAGAGTCTTCCCTGAGCTCCTAAGTGTAGGCTAGCTGGCCCTGCTGTGTGCTGCATAAGCTGTCTGTACACCTCTCTCTCTTTTTGTTAAAGCTCTTATCACATTGTGTATTGTAATTCCTTGATTAGTGTCTGTCTCCCTGTAAGACTAAACTCCATGAAAGTAGAGGCAAAACCTGCCATGTTCCCTGCACCCTCAACACTGAGGGTGTTGAGTAAATAAATATTTACTTGTATTATCTTCACCAGCCTCAGTCCCCGCCCCCTTTTTTTAAGCTTTGTTTAAATGGGGTTGTATTCCTAGCACCAGGAGGGTTTGAGATATATGATAAATGCTCAAGAAATCTTTGGCAAATGAATGAATCTCGGTAAATATTTGTCTATGAGTAGGACAATAGTAGGGGTTTATGTCAGAGCCTAGGAGGGGAGTTGAGGGGAGAAGTCGGCCAAATTACTAGACCTAGTACCTGCAGGGGGGTCTGAGTCCAACTCTATTGCATTTGAATATAAGTTTGCCTTTGCTGGGAGTGGGGTGCTTGAAAATTTTTTTTTACTGGGCCCTAGATCTGCAGGGGGGAGCACCAAATTAACTTTCTGTGCAGTTTTGAGTGAATTATTCTCTGCTTTCCTCTAAACACGGGAGTAGAAGGAGTGGAGGTGTGGACTGAAGGCCCCATCTAGCTAGAAGATTATCAGTTTTCCATTGTGTCTCAGAGAAAGGAAATTCCCTAGGAATGACTGAAAAAGGCCTGCTATTTCCATTATAACCAGCAGGTGGCAGGAAACAAATGCTGAACTGCTTCTGCAGCTGCTTGGGGATGGAGCAGGGGAAATCTGGTAGCATACCCTGGAACCCAGGGAGGTTGCTAGCAGTATGTCTCCTGATGCTGGGGCTCAACAGATATGGTTTCCTAATAGTTTGCCTAATGAGGCCGGCCAGAGAATTCAAGGACCAGATGCTTTCTGCCCAACAAATGAGGTAACATGGGAAAATGGTGGGAGTTGGGGAGCCTGGCCAAGATCATAGGCTCTGAGAAATTCAGGCATGTAGCTAGTTCTTCTCAACTCACCATCTGGGGCTTAAAATCCCCTCTGCAAACTTCCTTCTAATGGGAGGTTTCTGCTGCCCAAGCTTGTGCATCTCTAGTATATAAGCCTTATCCAGAGTGGCTTACTCCAAAGGAAGCTGTTCTTTACGGTAAGCTCAATTCTGCATCCTTGTAGTTTCTGACATTTGGGCTAAGTTCGGAGCCCTTACCATTGAGGTCACATTAATTCAAACACACACAAGGGGACGAGCAGGAGAAATGTGTGATAAAATGAGCTGGGGTTGAAAAATATCTCTGGTTAGAAGGGACAATGGTAAATTAAAGAATGCGTTCCCTACCTAAAGGCAGTTCCAGTGCACCAATACCAGTGTGTGCCAGATGCTGTGATTTTCTGAGTGAAGCCAAAGTGTGGTTTTTAAATGCTGACACCATAGTCCAGATTTTACAAACCCTGCTGGCCAAATTAAAGATAATTGCACACCAAATTTGGTTTTCTGGCTACTCGTTTTTGACCGCCAGCTTGGGATAAGCCTTTGTTCTTATTTAAGATCTAATAAATGCAGGACTATTTTTATCTGCTTCAGTATGGAAACATCGATTAACAGATAACTCATGGTGTATGGTTAATGTTTTGAGAAGAGCCTTAGGTCCTTCCATACCTCCCCTGACTTTGCCATCAGTGCCTTATGATCCTGGTGCCTTGGTGGGCCTTGCTATCAGCAGTCTCCCTTATCATTTGCATGGGAGGAGTGGATGCGATGATCTCTGAGCTCTCTGCCAGGAGGGAACTGAGCAAGAGAATCTGATCAAATCTGGATAGTGGCCTTACTCACACTTTGCCTGACCAGACAGAAAGCTTTTGTTTTCCTCTAGAGTGTAAAACTGGTAGGTATTTGTGGAGGGTGGAGGCAGCCTGTGGAAGTACTATAGGCCCACCATTCTATGCATCTGCAGGGGTCTCCCTTCACATTTTAGTCAATGCAAATAGCACCTCCTGGAGTTGTGCAGTGCCCAATTGAAAGGCCTGGTGATAGTCAAATATTTTGGACATAATCTTCCCAAATAAGTGTTTCCAACAAATGTCTAGCAGAGGGAAATGCGAAAAGCTGCTAGTCTATGGGGGGGAAAATGAAAAATAAAAAAAAATCTCAGAGATAGTTGTTTGGTCATATGTTGCTTGGTTAGGTTTTTTTTAAGAGTCAGAGGCTAGGTATTCAATGGACAGTATGGGGTAACTAAAACTAGGGGTATTTTAAGCAGTCCTGTCAGACTTGGTGCACCCAAGACAATTTCCTCTTCCAACGCAGATTTAGAAGAATGATGATATCTTAACTCCTGTGGGCATCTTCTATCTTGGAATGTCTGCTTCCTCTCTGTGGTAAACTGCCAGAAGTTAATTGAATCAGATTGCTGATGTTTAAGAAACATACTGACGGAAATCTGTGTATATGTAATCATTTTAATCCTTGGCACTTGTGTGGCAGGAACAAAACTTAAAGCTACTTTGGCATCCCCTGACTTAATCCTTACCAGTCACCTATTGTGGACATTTAGTTCATTTTACAGATGGGGAAATTGGTCCCAGGAAGAGGCTGGCTTGAAGTCATACACCAAAGAGAGCTAAAGAGGCAGAGTCTTTTGTCACAGCACACTGTAACTGGGTAGGCAGCTATTTTATTTTATTGAGCTTTACTACTTAATAGATAGCTATTTTAAATAGGTCTTTCTAAAGCTTGTAGGACCTGGTATGGTTGTAGGTGTGTGGTGTGACTTGACAGGTCATAGTGTATGTATTTCTTAGTTGCCCTAATCCGTCACTGGAAAGACTTCAGGGCAGGCTCTTTGGAAGGCCTCCTCTTTATTCATTAGTTTGTTTGCCCCTTTGTCCATTTGTTTAACAAATGTTTATTGCATGTTTGCTGTATGTCAGGCATACGCTAGAGATATAGCACCGAGCCAAAATAGATATGGTCTCTGTCCTTATGGAGCTTATAATTCAGTGGAAGAGATGAGCATTAAACAATCACATCATTGAATGTATAATTATAAATCAAGATACATTTGTTGAAGATTAGAAATTGAGGTCAATTAGAACATAGCCTTTGCTAGCACACACAGCACCTTTGTGCAAATTAGAAAAATGGCATCTCCTTCTCTGGGCATATGAATTGGAATTCCATCCTCTGGGCTGATACAGTCCCAAGCCAGGACATGACTTAGAGAAGAGTGCCTCCTTGATTAGGGCCCTTGTAGGATACAACCTGCACAACCATACTTGACAGCCTTGTATAAAAACCTTAATAAGGAACCCAGACCAACACTAGGGTATTTCAGGGAAAGATGCTTCAGCTGAGAACTGAAAAATGAGGAGTGGGTTAATACTAAGCAAAGTGCACTGGAAGAGCAATCCAGGGAAAGAGAACAAGATATCTGAAGTCCTATGAGTATGTTTGAGGAACTAAGAAAAAAGCCAATGTGGTTGGTGTTTAGAGAGCAAAGGGGAAAGTAACGTGGAAGTGAAGCTGGAGAGGAAAGCAGGGTTTCTGGTCCCCAGGAGAAAGGTCTTATGGGGAAGTAGTGAGGGACCAGGTTATGGAGCAATTTGCTCCAACAGGCTGCACACTTCCCAGTGGCAGAGTTAACAGAGGTTGGTGACTTTTCAGAGACGCCCTGCCAAAAATTCCTTTATTTAATCCCTCATAAGATCCCTCCCCCAACCCAGCTTGGGGGAGGATCTTGCTTGTTGCCTCTTTCCTGGAGGCAGGAAACAAAGGCCTGGAACTGGGACATTCTGCTTTAAGATCTCACCTTTTTGGTTCAATTCCCTTCTGAAACCAAGTCCATTGAAATAATGCAGCACTGCAGAGAAAATCAATTGACATCTGCCATCTTTTGGGTTTATGGGTAGTTATTATCTTGACTCCATCAGTATTTACTCCATTAGTTCTGCCTTTAGGTGTAACCTGATAATTTCGGTGGTGTTACTGTTGTGGTTGGAAGAATGACTGCCTAGAGACCTAACTAGGGCATTATTTATGGGAGGGAAAGCTAAGACTTCTAGAACTTTAATCTATTTCTTATCTGGCTTACTTACTGTGAAGGATGGTCCAGTGAAACAAGTATCACAAGACAAGACTGCTTAGAACGCTTCCATTTACCACCAGCTGTCCCTTCTTAGGCAGTGACCCAAAGGCCTACCTTGTGATGTCTCCGCTTCCTCCTGAATCGGAGCAGCTCTTTGTGTTGCCGAGACACAAAGTTGACAGCAGCATATTCTAGCAGGGCCGAGAACACAAAGAGCAGGCAAACTGCCATCCAAATGTCAATGGCTTTCACGTAGGACACCTGGAGTGGGGGTGAGGGGAAAACACAGGGAGGTGAGAGCAGAGGAGGTAAAATACTGAGCACAGTGGAATGTTTTCCGCTCTTCAGTAACTCCCCATCACCCACTGCTGTCTGCTCCTCAGCTGGGATATTTGGGTGGAGGATGCAGAGGAAAACAAAAGAGAAATGCATCAAACAGAGTGGACAGAATATTGGGGAAAATAGAACACGGTATCCACAAGAGTACTAAAGAGAGGAGGGTGGTGTATTTAGCATTATCATTTAGGGGAACAGAATGCTGTGTTGAGTTTAAGGATAATAGGAATAGAATGTTGTACCAGGCGTTAAAAGTGAATGGAGGATATCAGCAAAGATGACAGCATAAGGACCTCCGAAAATTCTCTCCTTCAGAAAATCAGTGAGAACACTGGCAAAAATTGTCAGTCAACTTTTTTGGAACTCCGCTAATTACCAAATGCCTATAGCAGTCTGTGAGCATTTATTCAAGAAAAGCAGCTGAATCTCAGTAAGAACAGCAAGCATTGTTTAGAACAGTTTTATTGAGCTATAATTCACATACCACACAATTTACACATTTAAAGTATACAGTTTTTGGAATATTCACAGATATGTGCAATCATCATCACAGTCAATTTTAGAACATTTTCTTCAAAAAGAAATCTGGTACCTTTTATCTATTACTTCTTTATTCCCTCAGCCATAGCTACCACTAATCTACATTTCATATGAATGGAATCATGCAATATGTGGCCTCATGTGATTGGCTTCTTTCACTTATCACGATGTTTTCAAGGTTCATCCATACTGTAGCATGTATCAGTACTTCATTCCTTTTTGTGGCTTAATAATGTTCCATTTATGGCTATAAAACATTTTGTTCATCCATTCATCAATTGATGAATATTTAAGTTTTCTACTTTTTGGCCATTATAAATAATGCTGCTATGAACATCTGTGTGCAAGTTTCTGTGTAGATATATGTGTTCATTTACCTTGGGGCTTTGTGGTGTTTTAACTTGCCCTATTCCTATACAAACCTTCCCGTCTCCGTGGTAGCCTTGAAAACCTATAGCCTGCAAGCACAGTGAAAACCAGCTGTCTGGCAGCCACTGGGTAGGGCAGAATGGAGTTGGAGCTTCTTCAAAGCTCTACTCCCAGAGGATTATTATCATTTGACCTATCTCATGGTTTACTCAAAGACCTCATTCACAAGGCTATCTTTATTTGACTTGATTTGGAGGTGGCCCCGTGTGAACAGACTTTTCTCTGGGGGCACTTGTCAAAAACAATCAATGGCAATTGCTGCCTGAAGCAGTTGGGGCAAAACAATAGGTTAATCAAAAAGCTTAAAGGAAAAACTGGGTAGTGAGATATCTATGGGGGATTTGGAAAGCTTTGACATATTTTTGGGAATCAGTGTGTAGGCATAGGGCTGTGTGCATGCCCAGGGAAGACCTGAGAAGGCCCTAAAACTCTTACCTTTGGCTAACCTCAGTGCTCTGAGCGAGCAGGAAGTGAAGTCCAAGGCAAAATTGTAAACTACCTGGCTGATTGTTGAAGGTGTGCCCTGTCACACACACACACACACACACATACACACACACACATACACACAGCCTCTTGGCAAAGACTGGGAGATTTATAGCTTCCAGGTGTTTAAGGAAATCTCGGTCTAATTTATAGTTGACTACGAAGCTAACTGAGCAGAGACTTCAGTGGTCCCATACAACAAAGAATATGTACTTTACATAATTAGTTCAGAAAAGTGACTGAACAAACAACAACAAGAACAAATCTTGAGGAAGGGGAAGGATCTGATTTCCAAAGTTGCCACATTATATTACGTAAAATGTTCAATTTTCAACAAAAAATTATAAGTCATTCAAAGAAATAGGAAAGTATGGCCCATACCTAGGAAAAAAGCAGTCAAAAGAACCTGCCCCTGTGGAAGCCCAGATGTTGGACTTTAAGACATTTTTGAGTACAGTGGCATCATTATATCTCACTGCAACCTCAAATTCCTGGGCTCAAGTGATCCTCCTGCCTCAGTCTCCTGAGTATCTGGCACTACAGGCATGCACCACCATGCTCCACTAATTTTAAAAATTTTTTGTAGAGACGAGGTCTTTCTGTGTTGTTCAGGCTGGTCTTGAATTCCTGGCCTCAAGTGATCCTCCCGCCTCAGCCTTCCAAAGTGCTGGGATTATAGGCCTAGACAAAGACTTAAATTCAGTCATTTTAAATATGTTCAGAGAACTGAAGGAAACCATGTCTAAATAACTAAAGGAAAATATGAGAACTTTGTCTTACCAAATAGAGCATATTAATAGAGAGAAATTATAAAAGATGAAACAAATAAAAATCCTGGAGTTGACAAGTAGAATAATTGAAATGAAAACTTCACTAGAGGAGATCAACAGCAGATTTGAGCGGGCAGAAGAATACTTGAAGAAGAATCAGTGAATTTGAGATTATATGATCTGAGGAACAGAATGAAGAAAAACAAACAGAGCCTCAGAGACCTGTGGGAAACCATGAAATGCACCAACATAATGTTTCATAGGAGTCTCCAAAGGAGACAGAAGCAGAAAGAATATTTGAGGAAATAATGGCTGAAAACCTCCCAAATTTGATTAAAAAACTACACCAATCTACACATCTAAGAAGCTCAATGAACTCCACTTAGATACATCATAATCAAACTGTCAGAAGACAAAGACAAAGACAGAATCTTGAAAGCAGCAAAAGAGAAGTGACTTATCAGGTACAAGAGAGTCTTGCTAAGATTAACAGCTGTATTCGCATTAGAAACCATGGGGTGCAGAAGACAGTGAAGTGCTGAAAGGAAAAGATTGTCACTTTTGTCAAGAATTCTATATCCAGTAAAACTATCCTTCAGAAATTATTAGCTGGGCATGGTGGTGTGCACCTGTAGTTCCAGCTGCTTGGGAGGCTGAGGCAGGAGTATCGCTTGAGCCCAGGAGTTTGAGGCTGCAATGAGTCTGGACAACAGAGGAAGACCCTGTCTCTATTAAAAAACAAAACAAAACAATCCTTCAAAAATGATGCAGATAAACAAAAGCAGAGAGACTTGCAGACTTGCCCTACAAGAAGTACTAAAGGGAGTCCTTCAGGCTGAAATGAAAGGATGCTAGACAATAACTCAAATCCATATGAAGAAATAAAGAAGACCAGTAAAGGTAACTGCGTGGGTAAATATACTAGACAATACAAATGTATTTTTTTTTTGTTTATAACTTTTTTTCTACCTGATTTAAAAGACAACTGCATAAAGAAATACTTTTAAACCTGTATTGATGGACATATTGGACATACAATGAATAAATATGTAATTTGTATGGCAATAACAGGGCAAAGGAGGGGGGAGGGAATGGAGCTATATAGGAGCAAGGTTTTTTCTGGACTATTTGTTATGGAATGCATGTTTGTGTGTCCCCAAAATTTAGATGTTGAAACCCAAACCTCCAATGTGACTATATTTGGAGATAGGGTCTGTGAGAAAGTAATAAAGGTTAACACATTAACTGCCATGTGAATTGTATTTAACTCACACTAGTTTTGAGCCTGAGACCTCATGAAGCATATGTAACTCACACATCTCTTCACCTTGGGAGCTGTGAGAACTGCTTTTCAAGTTATATATAACTCATGTTCAGAAAACAATAAAAAATAACAAATTTTTCATTAAATTAGAAAGGATCATTTGTTTCCAAAGTTCTTATTCTATTTTCGTAATAAAACACCATGGCCCCAAGGAAAAAAAATTTTCTTCTAGTGTGGCCGTTAATGTGTTAAATGAGATTGTAGGGGTGGGGTCCTAATTTGATAGACATTAGGGAGGAAGAGACACTAGAAGTCTCTCTCCACCATGTGAGGACAAAAGTGAGAATGGGGTCATCTGCAAACTGGGTAGAGTCCTCACCAGCAACTGAATCAGCTGGAACTTTGATCTTGGACTTCCCAGCCTCCAGAACTATGAGAAATAAATTTCTGTTGTTTAAGGCACCACGTCTGTGGTATTTTGTTATGGCAGCCCAAGTAGGTTAAGACACTGTTGTAATGAAGTTGGTATTAATCTGAATTAGATTGTTTTAACATAAGATGCTAATTGTAATCCCTAGGACAATTAAATAAGTAAAAAATATATAGTAAAATAAATGACAAGGGAATTAAGATGACAGTAGAAAATATGTATTTAACACAAATGAAGGCAGTAATGGAGGAACAGAGGCACAAAAAAGATAAGACATAATTTCTATCACATTAATTAAATTAAATGGAAATAGACTAGACAATCAAAAGTCAAAGATTGTCAGACCAGATTAAAAAAATAAAGTCCAACTAAATGCTGTCTACAAGAGACACTTTAAATTCAAAGAAACAAATAGGACAAAAGTAAAAGAATGGAAAAATATATACCATGCAAACAGTAACCAAAAGCGATCTGGAGGTGGTTATACAAATGTCAGGAAAAAAGTCTTTACAAAAAAAAGTTATTACTAAGAAGGACATTTTATAATAATAAAACAGTCAATCCATTAAGAAATATGACAATTACAAACATCTATGCACCTAACAACAGAACCTAAAAATACATGAGGCAAAACTGTTCACATTGAAGGGAAAAACAGACAATTCAACAATAATACTTGGGGATTCAGTACCCCAATAGAACAATTAGAAAATCACCAAAAAAAAAAAAAAAAGACTTGAACAATACTGTAAACCAATTAGACCTAAAAACATCTATAGAACACTCCACCCAACAACAGAAGAATATATATTCTTCTCAAGTGCACATGGAGCATTCTACAGGATAGATCATATACTATACATAAAACAAGTCTCAATAAACTCAAAATAATTGAAATCATACAAAGTATGTTTTCTGACCTCAATGAAATAATATTAAAAATCAATGACAGAGGCTGGGCACGGTGGCTCACGCCTGTAATCCCAGCACTCTGGGAGGCTGAAGCAGGAGGATCACTTGAGCTCAGGAGTTTGAGACCAACCTGAGCAAGAGCGAGACCCCGTCTCTATTAAAAAAAAAAATCAATGAGAGAATGAAAGCTGCAAAACTCACAAAAATGAACAAATTAAAAATGCATTCCTAAATAATCAATGGATCAATCAATGGACAGCAAAGAAGAAATAAAAGATAGACTACAAAATACTTTAAGATGAACAAAAACAAAAACCCCAAATACCAAAACTTATGAGATGCAGCTAAAAAAGTTCTTAGAGGGAAGTGTGTAGCTGTAAACACCTATATTTAAAAAAAAGGAAAGATCTCAAATCAATAACCTAACTTTCCAGTTTAAGAAAGTAGAAGAGCAAACTAGACCCAAAGCAAGCAGAAGAAAGGAAATAATAAAGGTTAGGATGGAAATACATGAAATAGAGAATAGAAAAACAAAAGTTGATTCTTTGAAAAGATCAGCAAAATTGGAAAACTTTTAGCTAGACTGACCAAGAAAAAATGAGGTGAGATTAAAATTACTGAAATAAGTAATGAAAGAGGGGGCATTACTGCTGACCTTACAGAAATAAAAAAGGATTATAAGGGAATACTATGAACAACTATATGCCAACAAATTAGGTAACCTAAATGAAATGGATACGTTCCCAGAAAGACACTGACTCAAGAGGAAATAGAAACTTTGAATTAACCTATAACATGTAAGGAGATTGAATTAGTAATCAAAAAAATTCCAACAAAGCAAAGTCCAGGACCAGATGGCATCATTAGTGAGTTCTATTAAACATTTAAAGAAGAATTAACACCAATCCTTTTCTCTCAGAAAAGTAGAAGTGAAGAGAACATTTCCCAACTCATTCTAAAAAGCCAGTATTACCCTAATTTACCCTAACAGCAAAACCAAAGACATCACAATGAAGAAAACTACATACCAATATCTCTTATGAATTTAGACAAAAAATATCCTCAAGAAAATACTCGCAAAACAAATCCAGCAACATATAAAAAGGATTATACACCATGAACAAGTGGGGTTTATCCCAGGAATGCAATGTTAGTTGAACATACAAAAATCAATTACCATGTGAATAAAATAAAGGACAAATGTCACATGATCCTTTAAATAGATGCAGAAATAGTATTTGACAAAATTTAACACCTTTCATAATAAAAACACTCAACAAACTAGGAATAGAAGAGAACTTCCCCAATCTGATAAAGGGCATCTATGAAAAAGCCACAGCTAACATCATATTTAATAGTGAAAAACCTGAGAGTTTTCCCCTGAAGATCAGGAACGAGACAACAATATCTGCTCATACCACTTCTGTTCTTCATTGTACTGGAAGTTCTAGCCAGGAAAATCAGGTAAGAAAAAGAAAGGAATGACATTTAGGTCAGAAAGGAAGAAGTAAAACTGTCTCTATTTTTAGATCACATGGTCTTGTATAAAGAAAATTCTAAGGAATCTATAAAAAACTATTAGAGTTAATAAATGGGTTCAGCAAGGTTATAGGATACAGATGAACATACAAAAATCAACTGTATTTCTATACACTAGAATGAATAATCTAAAAATGGAATTTAAAAACAATTCCATTTACAATAATATCAAAAAGAATACAATACCTAGAAATAAATTTAACGAGATAAGTGTAAGATGTGTACACTGAAAACTAGGAAACTTTGTTGAAAGAAATTAAAGATGACCTAAATAAATGGGACGACATCCTGTGTTGATGGATTGGAAGATGTAATATTGTTAAGATGGCACTACTCCTCCAATTCATCTACAGATTCAGGGCATTTGTTACTAAAACTCCAGCTATTATTCACGTTCATATGCACATGTGAGGGACTGAGAATAGCCAAAACAATCTCAAAAAAGAAGAACAGAGTTGGAGAACTCACACTTCACTTAAAACTTACTACAAAGCTACAATAACCCGAACAGTGTGGTACTGGCATAAGGGTAGACATAAAGATCAAGTAATAGAATTGAAAGTTCAGAAATAAACCTACACACTTATGGTCAATTAATCTTTTGACAAGGATGTCAACTCAATGGGAGAAAGAATACTCTTCTCAACACAAGGTGCTGGGACAACTGGATATTCACATGTGAAAGAATAAAGTTGGACCCACTCTCTCATACCATATACAAAAATAAATAAAAATGTACCAAAGACCTAAAGCATAAGAGCTAAACTTTGAAACTCTTAGAAGAAAACATAGGTTTAAATATTCATGAACTTGGATTAGGCAATAGTTTCTAAAAAATGATACCAAAAGCACAAGCAACAAAAGAAAAACAGATAAATTAGGCTTCATTAAAATTAAAAACTTTTGTGAATAAATGACACTATCAATCAAGTGAAAAGACAACCCACAATGTCTTAGTCCATTTTATGTTACTAAAAAAGAATACTTATGACTGGGTAATTTATAAAGAAAAAAGGCTTATTTGGCTCATGATTCTGATGTCTGGAAAAGTTTTAGTTTGAGCATTTGGTAAGGGCCTCAGGCTGCTTCCATTCATGGTGGAAAGTGAAGGGGAGTGGCATGTGCAGAGATCACACCACAAGACAGGAAGCAAGCTGGGGTGGGGGAGGTGCTAGGGTCTGTTTTTTTTTTTTTTTTTTTGAGACAGGGTCTTGCTCTGTTGACTGGCTAGAGAGCAGTGGCATCATCATAGCTCACTGCAAACTCAACCTCCTGGGCTCAAGTGATCCTCCTGTCTCAGCTTCCTGAGTAGTTGGTACTACACGTGTGTGCCACCACACCCAGCCAATTTTTCTATTTTTTGTGGAGACAGGGTCTTGCTATGTTGCTCTGGCTGGTCTCTCCTGGCCTCAAGCAATCCTCCCACTTCAGCCTTGCAAAGTGCTAGGATTACAGGCGTAAGTCACCATGCCCAGCCCTAGGGTCTTTTTAACAACCAGCTCTTTGGGAACTAATAAGGTGAGAACTCATTCCCAAGGGAGGGCCTTAATCTATTTGTGAGGGATCTGCTCCTGTGACCCAAACACCTCCCATTAGGCCCCACCTCCAACATTGGTGATCAAATTTCAATATCAGGTTTAGAGGAGACAAATATCCAAACCATAGCGCATAGAATGGAAGAAAATATTTACAAATCATGTATCTGATAAAGGTCTAAAATTCAGAATACATAAAGAACGATTACAACTCAATGATAACAAGAGAAATAAAAAATGGGCAAAAGATTTGAATAGCAATTTCACAAAGATATAGAAATGGCCAATAAACACATGAAAAGATGCTCAACATTATTATTCATTAGGAAAATGCAAGTCAAAACAACAATGAGATACCACTTCACACCCACCAAGATGGCTATAATAAAAAAAAACAAGATAAGTGTTTATGAGGATGTGGAGACATTGGAACCCTGGTGGGATTATAATATGATATAGCCACTTAGGAAAATAGTTTGGCAGTTCCTCAAAAAGTTAAGTATATAGTTAACATATGACACAACAATTTCACTTCTAGGTATATACCTTTGCGAATTGAAGACATATGTCCACACAAAAATGTGTGCACAGACATTCATAGCAGCATTATTTATAATAGCCCAAAAGTGGAAATAACCCAAATGTCCAACTGATGAATAGATAAATAAAATGTGATATATCTATACAATGGAATATTATTCAGCCATAAAAAGGAATGAAATACTGATGTATTCTACAACATGGATGAACCCTGAAAACATCATGCTAAGTGAAAAAAGCCAATCATATAAGGCCACATATTGTATTATTCTGTTTATATGAGATGTCCAGAATAGGCAAATTAATTGAGATAGAAAGTATCTATTTATGGTTGCCAGAGGCTGATGGGAGCAGGGAATGAAGCGTGACTGTTGAAGAGTATGGGGTTTCTTTTGGGGGTGATGAAAATGTTCTGGAATTAGATCCTATCTGTACACAGTTACACACACAGGGCTGCACAACTTTGTGAATATACTAAAAGCCACTGAATTTTATGCTTTAAAAACTGAATGAATAAAAAATGTGGATGGAGGAGAATGTGGAGTTGAATGTTAATAACAAATGGAGCCAAATATAGAGTCTAGTGTTAACCATGAGTGGAGCAGAATGTTGAGTCTAATATGAACAGAAGAAAGCAGAATCTAATGTCTGCTGTTAAAATTGAACACAGCAGAATGTGTTGTCAGGTGTTAATAGCGATCAGAGAGTTTGGTTTCAAGCATTTACAGTGAATGTACCAGAATTCAAGGCCTAGTGTTAATGGTGCAAAGAGCATATTGTTAAGTTTTGTTGCAAGGGTGAATAGAGAGTGTGGTGTCTACTATTGATGGCACATGGAACAGAATGTTGTGTCTCACATTAAAAGTTAATGGAACAGTCAATGTCATGACAAAAAAAAAAAAAACAGTGGGGAGACTGTTGGAGTAAAAGAGACAAAATAGAGCAACCATATGCAATATGAATTGGATCCTTGATTGGATCGCTCATCGTATTTACTGATGACTTTTTGACAACTGGGGAAATTTAAATAAAGTTTCTATATTAGGCAATATTGAATTATTTCTCATTCAATAGTAATTATTGAATTAATGTTTATTTGCAAAGATGTAATCATGTCATTGTGATCTTTCTTCCTTTTTTTGAGGTGAATTGCAATGTCTCTATAGCCTTCAAATGATTCAGCAAAAATTCCATCTACGTACCTGCCTATTTATCTGTCTATCTTCCAAGAGAAAGTAAATGTGGCAAAAAGATAATTGGTGAATCTAGATGAAGGATATTAAGATGTTTACTGTATATTCTTTCAACTTTTCTGCATCAAAACAGAATGTTAAGTGCTGCATTAATTGGAAATGGTGCAGAACGTTGTGTTTAGCATACGGCTGAAGGAAGCAGAGTATGGTGTCTGGCATTAATAGTAGAGCAGAATGTTGTGTCTACTGTTGAGGGAATAAAGCAGAATGTGATTCAGATGATAATAGTGAATATAGTAGAATGCAGTGCTTAGCATTAAAAAAGAGTAAAGTAGAATGAAGCATAAAGCATTAACAGTGAAAGGAACAGAATGTTGCACCTCAACTAGGGGTGAATGAAAGAGTATGTGGTATCTGGCATTAATAGTAAATAGAACATTATGTCTAGTGTTAAATGTGAATTAAGCAGAATGTGAGGTCTAGTGTTAACAGTTGAAAGGAACAGAATGTTGCATTGATTGTAAAGGTGACTGGAGGAGAAATAGTGTCTGATGTTAGTAATGAATGAAGTGGAATGTTGTGTTTGGTGTTAGAAATGAATGGGATAGGATGTTGTGTCTAGCATAAGGGTGAGTGGAGCAGAATGTGTATGACATCAATACTTAATGGAGCAAAATGCTGTGTCTAGTGTTAATAGTAAATGAAACAGAATATGGTTTATGAGTTAATAGTAAATGTGGTGTTTAACATTAGAAATGTAAGAATCATATCAAGGTATGTCCAAAAGGGTTAACATTGGAGGCCTGAGGCTGCTATGTTAAGAAGGCCTTGCTTGCAAGGTTGGCCCTTGGCTGGCATCTGGGAACTTGGATTTTGAATGTTCCTACTTTCCCTAACTGATGAGGGTGGCTCACTGTGCCTAGACTGCTTGTACAAACAATCTTCTGAACATCTGATTTCCTTCTGGGAATCTGGAATTTTGGCACATGCTAGACAGAGGGTGCCTATGTGACCAGCCTCCAGTTAAAACTTTGGGTGCTGAGTCTCCAATGAGTCTCAAAACAGCCTTTCTCTTTCTGTCTCTCTGGGCAGAAACATCACACATGTGTGTCTGCATTTTTGTTGCTAGAATAAGAGTGTGCTCTGTGTGACCACTCATGGGAGAGAAAGATTAAGGAAGCCTGTGCATGGATCCCTCCAGTCTCTGCCTATGTTCTCTTCTTTTTCTTTTTCTTTATTTCTTTCCTTTTTTTTTTTTTTTGTGACAGAGTCTCACTCTATTGCCCAGGCTAGAATGCAGTGGTATCATCATAGCTCACTGCAATCTCAAATTTCTGGGCTCAAGCAATCCTCCTGCCTCAGCCCCCTGAATAGCTGGGACTACAGGCACTTGCAACCATGCCTGGCTAAATTTTCTGTTATTTGTAGGGACAGGGTCTTGCTATTTTGCTCAGGCTGGTCTCAAACTCCTGGCTTCAAGTGATCCTCCTACCTTAGTCTCCCAAAATGCTAGGATTACACGTGTGAGCCACTGTGCCTGGCCTGTGTTCTTTCCCCCTTATTATTTAATTGTATATCTTGAATATGTTTGTTGCAATAAATCTTAGCTGTTAGTACAACTATATGTTGAACCCTATGAGTCCTTCTGTCAAACCTCTGAATGTGGGGGTAGTCTTGGAGATCCCTGACACAAAGTATTTACCACTAATGGTGAAAGGAGCAGAATGTTGTACTTAGCTTTAAAAGTGAATGGAGAATGCAAAATTGAATGTTTTTGCATAGTAAATGGAGCAGAATGTGTGTCTAGGTTGGTAGAAAATGGAGCAATGTTGAGTCTAGCAGAAGGTTTGATGGATCAGAATGCTGGGTCCTCAAAGTGTAGTAGATAAATAAATAGTGACCAGTTCCTTATGTTCCTCATGTCTCAGGCAGGGTAAGGAAGGGAGCTCTTGCCTTATCTGTCCAGGTGTTCTGTGCTCTTGGGCAGTGGGACTTACCTTGGGCAGAGATGCTCGTGAGCCAGAGCTCTGAGTGGTCATGGTGAGCACAGTGGTGATGCCCAGGCCCACACGGGCTGGTGCAGCATCCATGTTGATCCAGAAAGAGATCCATGAAAGGATGACAATGAGCAGGCTGGGAATATACATCTGGATCAGGTAGTAGCCCATCTGCCGCTCCAGGTGGAACCGGGCCTCAATGCAGGTGAATTTACCTGCAAGAAATTATAGTGAGAGAGCAATGCAGCCTGGTGGATAGGAGCAAGAGCTTTAGGGCCAGAACAACCTCGGCTGGAGTCCTGGTTCAGCCTCACATTAGTTGTGTTTAGGCAAGTGTTTGAATCATTCTGTATCTCAGGTTCCTCATATGTAGTAAATTGGGAATAATAATAATAATACCTACCTCATATGGTTACCTCTGTGGTTACTGTGAGGATAAAATAAGATGATGTTTATGAAGAACTTAGCACAGTCCTCATACATCATAAATTTTCAGGATTGTCAGTTGCCATTGTCATCATCATCATCATCATCACTATTTTGTTGCTAAAAATGGGCCTGGCTAAGTGGAGTCTCTACCCTTCTGCCAGTTACGGTCCCCAAACATGACTTGATCCTGTTACTTCCTCTGGTAAAACCTTTCTTTCCTTCCTTCCCTCTTCATACGAGGAGGTTCCCACTACCTACAGGAAAAGGTTCAAACTCTTCAATCTGCCCTTGGCAGTTGAGCTCTAACCCATCTTTCTATGCCCTTTCCCTTCTTTCTCCACCCTTATTATGACTCGCTGTGTTCCATCCCTTGCCTTGAGCATTCCCTGCACTTTCGCACTTTGGAGCTTTGGACCTTGCTCATCCCTCTGCCTGGAATGCCCTTACTCCTTTCCACAACCAGCCTAAGAAATGCTCCTTCTCCTCCATGGCAGTGTAAATGTGAAGTCTTCCCCAGGCAGGTACCTCTTTTTTTCCTGTGTTCCCTCAGCCCTGTTCACATGATCATCAGAGCCATTAAGGCATGCTATAGTGTGAGTGGGCACGTTGCTCTCTCTCTATCTTCTGCACTAGACTGGGAAGCTCATCTCCTCCCTGTCTATGTATCCCTGGAACGGGTACAGGGCCAGTCTCATGGTGTGGGTCTCAGTTCCTGTCCACCGAAGCATAGTAACTAGGGGATTTCCTGGAGCTCCCTGGATTGTAAGCTCCGTGCAGGCAGGGCCTTGCCAGTCTTTTCTCCTTGTATCCACAGGGACTAGCACAGAGCTCAGCTCTCACTTAAAGGAAAATAGTGAAGAGCAACTGAGATAGTGACTGAGAAAAGGCTGTGTACATTTAGGCTGTTTCCATATCTTGGCTATAGTGAGTAATACTGCAGTGAATGCGGGAGTGCAGATACTGATTTCATTTTTTTTTTTTTGATATATATCCAGAAGTAGGATTGCTGGATCATAAGGTAGTTCTCAATGGATGTATGGATAAAGAAAATAGAACATTATTCAGCCTTAAAAAAGAAGGAAATCCTGCCATTTGTGACAATATGGATGAACCTGGAGGACATTTTTATACTGAGTGAAATAAGCCAGACACAGAAAAATACTGTATGATCTCACTTACATGTGAAATCTAAAATTGTCAAACTCATAGAAGCAGAAAGTATTATAGAATGGTGGTTGCCAGGGGCTGAGGTGATGGTGGTGATGGGGAAATGGGGCAATGTTGGTCAAAGGGTACAAAGTTTCTGTTACACAAGATGAATAAGTTCTGGAAATCTAATGTACAGCAATTTGACTGGAGTCAAAAATGCTATCCTATGTACTTGAAATTTGCTAAGAGGGTAGATCTGATGAGAACACTAATTCTCATCAGACACATACACATACACATACAATGGTAAGTATGTGAGGTGATGGATATATTCTAATAATTAGCTTGATTGTGGTAATCATTTCATGGTATATATGTACAGCAAAACATCAAGTTGTACACCTTTAGTGTATACAATTTTTATTTGTCAATTATATCTCAAGGAAGCTGAAAGAAAAAGAAAATGCTGTATAAATAGTAAAGGGCTGTGGTATGTGAGGGTCAGTTGTGATGATTTGATTCATGGGGAATCACTGTTCTCATGGCAGCTAATGGGAATACCACTGTCACTGTGAGTCTCAGCTTGTCCAGGAATGAAGAGAGTATCTTTGTGGTTCCGAGACATCTCTGAGGTGACCCAGAAAGGGACAACTGTCACAGACAGAACAGATCCCAGCCTGCCTGCCCTTTCACTGGGCTTCCTCCTTGCACCAGAGCCTACAGTGGTTTCTATCAATCCCTCTCCTTTCCCTCTTCCTCTCCTTGGCCTGTTACCAGCCCGTTGCATGCCTCTACTCAGCTGGATCCAGACAGCAGCTTCCTCCACAGCCTTCCACCTGGCGTACGAAGGGACTGACTTTCTTCTGCAGTGCATGCATGAGCTCGTTCCCAGCCTGAGAGGGGCATGCAAACCCAGTCTCAATCTGGCCCCAGTGCATTCAAGTATTCAGTTTTCCAACAAAGGCCATGCGAGGCGTACGAGACAGAGAGCTGAGCTAAACAGTTGTGGTTTCTCTGTCCTCTTGTACCTCACAGGCTGATTTCATTTTTTTTGAAATGGACCCTAGTGGACCCTTTCCAACTATTTACCAACCTTCAGTGCCATCTCTCAGCTCCCTCTTGCTGAGCTCCAATGTGAGCATTCTCTATACTTTTGCCCTATCAGAAATGCCAGCTCTTCTGTGAGAGACTGCTAGGTGTCTTTCCAATGTCACTTCTTCCCTTCTGCCTTAGGAATAGGATCCATTCTGCTACCTGGAAAAAAGACTGCATTTACTAGCTTCCCTTGTAATTAGGTATGGCCCAAGCTTAAGTTACTCACTCCAGGATTCATAAGAAGAAAATGTCAGCGCTGCTTTTTGGTTTCAAAACCTGTTCTAGGTAATAAATACAGAGCTGTGCCCATCATGGGTACTTCATAAGATCTGTGGAATCAATGATTGAATGAGTGTTTGAAATGACCTGGTCCTGGTTGGGGGGTGGGTTCTGACGAGGGCAGCCCCTTGCACCTACCTGTGTTGTAATGCTTGGTGCAGTATCTCAAGTCCTTCTCTTCCTTCAGGATAAACTGAGGCAGAGTTAGTCCATCTGCCACCTGCACAGCTCCCTGCTCCTGCCACTCAAAGATGAGGTCATTCATGGTATATCCAACTGGGATGGGATCAGAAGAAGGAGCAGTCACCACCTAGAAGCACTTGTTTGAAGCATGTCAGGGTTGGTTAGGGTTAGAGGCTGAGAGAGGCATCAGACACTCAGTGGAACTCATGAGATAATATTCCTTTTTTTTTTCTCACAAAGGAGGTTAAAACTTGTTTGTTTATGTCTACCTTGCAGCCCTTCCGCATCCTGCCTTAGCTTGTCCTGTCATTCCCACCCTCACCCCCATGGTAAAATGCAGTTGACATCTGCTATTTTTACCAGAACACCATCCTTTCCAGCCTCCTTTTTTGCTTACAGCAGATGTTCCTCTGGGGAACAACTCTATCACATGCTGTCTTGGGGGGACTAACTGTGGGGGTGGGGGCAAGGTATGAAATGGTAACTCAAGCTGGGTCAATCAGATTCTCTGCCCAAGGACGTTGGCTCATGAGTGAAATAACAAGAGGTTCAGAATTGGTGAGTGCTGATTCCCCTCACAGGCGGGGCTCCAAGGAAATGGTTCATTAGTTCCTGCCGCCTAGATGCTCCGCCCTGGTTCTGTACTTTTAAGTTAGATTGGTTTCTGTGTGTGCAATCAAAGAAGTCAGCTATCCCATCTGTTACAATCCTGGTCCTCCACGAAGCCTTTTCCAATACCCTCTCTCCTTCCCCATCAGAAGAAAGCAGACCTTCTGCTGTGAGGCCACAGCATTTTGGACTTCTCACAACACACTTACCACTTGCTGCCCTTTGTTAATTTGTGCAGTCAGTAGTCTTTCTCCCCTGCTGGAGGGAGCATCCCGTGAGTTCAAGGACCATGACTTATTCAAGCTATTTCTCCTCCATTCCTGGTGAGCACATTCACAAGGAACATGGAACATGCCTCTTTGGAGAATGCTGCTGGCTCCAAAGCTGGGCCTTGGTCAGACAATGTAAGGGAAATTATATTTCTAATTCATTTTCTAAAAGCAAAGCCCTTCATCTAGTATTATATTTTGGGTTATTACAGTAATCCCCTGGGGTCCAGCAGTTAGGAGCAGCTGTGTGGGAATTTCTGCTTGTCCCATGGGTAAATGGGAGGCTGGTTCTTTCTAGAGGACTCATGCAAGGGACTCACAGCTTTCCAGTTGCATGATACACGTCTGGACGTCCATGGGGAAATTCTTCAAGTCCATGGGGCAGGCCAGTGTCAGGGTGATTCTGAGAACAGAAGGGAGTTGAATGATGCTGGATCTGTAAATCAGGGAGGCTGTGCCTCCATTCTTGTGGCTCTCAGAAAAGCAGTTGTCTAGGATATGGAAAGGAGGTCAGGGAACTAGTGTTTATTGAATAAATATGTGTATGCTTCCAAGTTCCTGATACGGAAGTGGAGGCTCAGAGAGGTAAAATAGGTTGACTAAAGTCATACACAGTCAGTGGAACTTCTGGGTTTCTTTGGAGTCTATCTGGTTTTGAGAGACCTGTCTTTAGCAAGTTGCCTACAGGCCAGGGGCTGCCCACTTCCCTACCCTTCTGCATAGCCCTAAGATAGAGACCCAGAGCTCAAAATTTAAGTTGAGCAGCGCCAGGCCTCAGGCATCCCCAGGTGCACCTGCAGCAGGTGCTGCCAGTGGTTCTTGGCTGCCTCTCTTCACACACCGGGCTCATCAAAAGTTATTTCAAAGAGGCCCCCTGCCTTCTGGGTGTCCAAACACAGCTGACTCACATCAGTGGGCTCATGCTAGGGTCAGCTGGAAAGTGTTGGGCTCCCCCAGATTCTGGGCTAGCTGTTTATTTTGGTTGTTCAATCCTTGCAGAGGCCACAGACTCAGAACCAGAGGGAGTCCCTTCAACAGAATCTGAGGCCTGCATCCCAGGCTGGCATACAAGACTTCAGCTTGAAAGGCTTAGCCAACATCTGAGCACCTGCTGCAGGGAACAGAGAAGAAAGGCTCTCAGAGCCCAAAGGAGCCTTAAATCATCAAGCCAACTCCTTCATGTAACAGGTGAGAAGACCAGGGTGCAGAGAGGGATAGGTTGAGAATCACTTAAGGTCACATAGCAAGCTGATGGCTCAGTCAGGATTCAAAACCATGTCTCCTGGCCTTTGGATTCTGAGTCCTATTGGGGTTGGCTCATGTGTTGCTGGCAGGCTTTCCAGCACTGCTCTCCTGAAAAGCCAATACCCTAAGATACCTAATTGGTGGTGTTTTAGTGCTGTGGCCCCAAGCCCCGGGCTGTGGACCAGTAGTGGTCCGTGGCTTATTAGGAACTGCGCACAGCAGTTGGTGAGTGGTGGGTGAGTGAGTGAAGCTTCATCTGTATTTATAGCCATTCTTCATCGCTTGCATCACCACATAAGCTCTGCCTCTTGTCAGATCAGCAGGGGCATTAGATTCTCATAGGAGCACGAATCCTACTGTAAACTGCATGCATGAGGGATCTAGGTTGTATGCTCCTTATGAGAATCTAATGCCTGATGATCTGAGGTGGAGCTGAGGTGGTGATGCTAGCACTGGGGAGCAGCTGCAAATACAGATTACCATTAGCGGAGAGGTTTGACTGCACAATAAATGTAATGTACTTGAATCATCCCGAAACCATCCCCCCACCCCCACCCCCCTTGTCCATGGAAAAATTGTCTTCCGTGAAACCGGTTCCTGGTGCCGAAAAGGTTGGGGACTGCTGTTCTAGTGGAACTTAGCTGCTGGCACTTCAGCTGCACATGGCAAGGCACGCAGCCCTTTGTGACTTTCTCCCTGTAGCATACACCCACAGCTCTGGATGTGGGCCCCTTTAAGCGTAAGGCAGAAGCAAGAGGGGAGAAATGGAAGGAAGAGAGAGAGGAAGAAAAGGGAAACAAAGGGGGTGGAAGAAGGAGGGGGAAAGTGAATGCAGTTGAATTTCTGAAGATAAAAGCTCCAAAGTGGGGCAGCTGTCACACTGGGTTAAATTCCTTGAGTTGAATGACCTTGGAAACATCACTTTCTGCTGATTTGTCCTCCTGTCATGCTGCACTGGGACTTAGCTTCCTGGAGATAGGAAACTAGCCTGGCAGCAGCAAAATTCAAGCAGGGTGACCCTCCCCTTCCCCCAGCCAGTCAGGGCCTGGATGGGCATTTCTGAAGCCCCTCACTCTTCCAGTCTGGATATGTGCCAGGAGGGATGGGCGCCAGGGTGAGGAAGGCCAGTGAGCCTCTAGTTCCTCAAAGCCTGCCCCTTGGTGGTGAGGTTCCTAAGCTCCCTCCCCCACCCAGCTGCTCTCTGGAGAGACTCTGAGTTCAGTCACACCTGACGGTTAGGACCCAGTTAGGACCTGTACAGCCTCCCCCAGAGGCCTGGACTCCTGGGAGGGGACTCATTTAGGACTAATGCCCTTTTAAGCTCTTTGAAATAAAAACGTATTCATTCATTCATCAAAAATATTTGAGTGCCTCTTGAATGCCACGTACTGTTCTAGACTTTGAGAGGGCATCAGATCTACACTAATACAGATTAGAATCTAGGCTCTGCTACTAACTAACTGTGGGGACTTTGCCAGGTTACTTAAATTTTCAGATCCTCACTTGTCTAAAAATGGGCATAATAAAACCTACTTCGTGGGGTTCTTAGGAGGATGAGATATAATACATGAAAAGTACCCAGCATAGTGAGTAAATTCCCAATAATTGGTAGCTGGTATTATTACATGTATAAGGTCATTTCTTCACCTGTTAGACATTGGTCATTTTCCTCATGCCTCTTTTGGGGAGGAGATTAGGGAGTAGGTGGGGAGGGGTTGCAGGAGATTCTGAAAGCTTTGCCCCTGACCAGTATCTGAAGGACACCCCACAGTGGGGGAAGGCATACAACCTCCTAGACTCAATGCAGGGTATGGGGGATAGAAAGAGTTTATAGAAGGATGGAGCAGCCCTGGCCTATGCTATGAGCAGCACCACCTACCTGGCAGGCCCATTTACTTTGGAGGTGCTGTGATTTTCCAGCCTTTGTGCCTTTGCTGCCGCTATTGGTCGTCATGTTTGAATACTCTTTCCTGTCTTGTTTTATGGAAATGTTGGGTAACTTAAACCCCGCTGTCTCCAGGATGCCTTCCCTGGTTTCCTTGGTTGTATTAATAAGAAACCACTGGCTCTTAGGACTCCCCATGATATTTTATTCTTACTTGCTGAGTATAAGTTGCAGAGCTAGGTCTGCCTATTCTGCAAAGGCCTTGGGTTGCCAGGACCCACTCACCTCTGTCTGGGCCCCTTTTTAGTGTCTGTTCCCAGAAGGCAGTGGGGTAAGGTGCCTTCTGAGGAGGGAGCAGGTGAACCTGTACAGAACTCACCTGATGCTGTAGAGGACATTCCCATTCCGGGAGATCCTCAGCAATTTGTTGTCTGTGGTGATCTCATGGAAGTGGGCCCCCTTCTCATTGGCAAAGAATAGGTCAGGTTTCCAGATGGAATCCAACATGGATGGGTCCAGGTCCAGAGAGTCATCAGGGTATTCGTTATAGGCCAGACGGGGGTCGTTCCACTGCTGCCTCAGGAAGATGTTGACCCTATAGTCCTACAGCCAGGAGACAATGCAACATTAGACATTATGCCAACTCTTGGAGGACCCAGGTGCTTTTGACCAGTGCTGTCCAAAACCTTTTCTGGAGGATGTTATTAGAGTGTGGTTGCATCTTATGTGGGGGTAAAACATAAAGTCTGTGCATCAGGCAAAAACCATGGGAGTCATAATTACCCTTGAAAATCCTCTAAATGCCCCGTTAAGTATATTCAACCCCGAACTGGGATTATTTAAACGTTATTCCATTTTTTGAAAAAAGTTTAAAATAAAGTTCAAAGACTGATGTGATAAACTCCTGTTTTCATAGTCTTTTTTTTTTTTTTTGAGACAGAGTTTCGCTCTGTCACCTTGGCTAGAGTGCAATGGTGTCATCATAGCTCACCACAACCTCAAACTCCTGGGCTCAAGTGATCCTCCTGCCTCAGCCTCCCAAGTAGCTGGGACTACAGGTATGCACCACCACACCCAGCTAATGTTTTCATAATCTTGTTAACATTTTGTCATGTTTGCTGCATTTTTTTAGATAAGAGAAATAATACATTCCAGATAAAGTTGAAATCCCCCTTTCACCATCAACCCCAATAGCACAGAAATCCTTATGCACACTAAGGTTGGAGAGTCACCAATCTAGACAGACTGAAGGAATAAAAGGAAAGACTGAAAGCTGATGTCTGAGCATTCAAACTATCCTGCCTGAAAAAGAACAATTGATTCCTAAGCAGTGAAGGAAGAATGGGTGGAAGAATTCTATAGTGTTCCTGCTTGTCCTAGGGTGCATACCACTCTCTTTTAATACCAGCCTTCTATAACTTACTATGACATGTGTTGATTTATTTGGAAAGGTTTAATAGATGTCATTAAATAGGAGTCATACGTTACTGGCTTCTAAACTCTGTGCTAAGTTAATGTTTCTCTGATGGAATTGCAGTGTAGATAATCCACTGAAAAAAACAATTCACAGACCAAATCAATTAGGGAAATGCAGCAGGTTTTTTTATTGCAGGACTTCTCAGAGACCTTAATATGCTAATGAGTTGTGTATATCTCCAAGGAAGGAATAGAATATGCAATATTTCCCTGGTTTATTTTGGCCATGGAACTCCTATTTTGTGCATGATGTTCATCTTCTACAGAATATAGGTTAGGAATTGCTGTCCTAGTCAAAACTCCATCCCCACCCCCACCTTTGTTTTTGTTTTTGTTTTTTTTTCATACAGATGAAGAAACTGAAGTCCAGGAAGAATTGAGACTGGCCCAGGGTGACTGAAAATGCAGGGGCAAGGCTGATTCTGGAACCTAAGTGTTCTGACTCCTAAGTGAGGGTTTGTTCAACTTCCCCTGCTGATTCTAGAGGAACTGAAAGAGTCCGTTTAGTTCCATTCACAATATGAGAAGCAATTATGTATGGGTAGGTCTCCGTGGCAGAAAACTGGGTAATGCAGTTAAGAAATATTTCCATTAAGAAATGTTTCTTATTTTGTTAGAGAGGCATTGTAAACCTGGGGTCCATGAATATTATGACACTGCAAGTAGTATTTGTGGTATATTTGTGTTTCCCAAGGAGGAAGGGCATAGCTCTCTGTGTTGGATTCCCAAAAGGGTCTGTAGTTCTTCAAAAGATTAATAACCTCAGCTTAAGTCCAACTTTAAATGCTCTCCTTCAAGGAATAATCTCCACACATGAGGGCCTGCTATTGCTCTTTGCCTGAGGGTCCTGGATAAATGAGGTCATGCTAGATTTTCTTTTGGGGTGCTGCTTCTAAATCCTCATCAGTCTTGATCTGTCATCAGCAGGGGTGAACTAAAACAAACAACCTTCCTCCTCACTCTTACCCTCACCCCTGCCCAATTCCTCCCACAGCACATGCCTCATTCTGTTTGCCTACAGAAATATCAATAGCTTTATAAAACGTTCCAAGGCATTTTACAGGATCATTCTATAGTTGCAGCAGCCTCTCCTTCCAGCTCCATAGAAAGTGAAATTTGGTCTCATAATCTCATGTCTTACAAGTGGAGAGAGACTTCAGGCCAGGCCTGGATGTTGGATCTTTGTTTGTCCTGCTGATGGTAATGGACAGCTCTGAATCTGGCCCCACCTGATCAGGGGGTTGGAAAGAGCCTTCTTTCTCCCTTGGATTGTACATGAAGAGTGTGTGTGTGATTGTGTGTTATGATGAGGCCCTGGGCAAGTCATATCAGAATGAACAGACTATGAATGGTTGGGCAGAAAAAGCCTTTGGTCCCCAAGCCCCAGCTGCACTTCTGATGTTTTTGCCAGTGACATGTCAAGTCCGTTTATGTGGCTGGAAGGAAGAAAAGAAAGTGGCATTTCTTAAAATGGTCTTTTAAGCAGCAGGCACCATTCTAGATACTGTCACATACATTTAATCCTGTCCCCTGCAAGCTAGACATTCAGATTCCCATAGTGAGGGTAAGGACACAGGTTTGGAAAGGTTGAGAAATGTGTCCAAGGCACAGGGCTAGTGAGTGGCAGAGCTGGGATTGGAATCAGCATCAGCCTAAACCTCTATTGAGCACTTGTGAATTATGTCACATGGGTGTGGCCAGCAAATTCTGTGCCAGGGACTCTCTCTCAACCTTATCGCCTTGGCACATTCTGCCTGCTCAGCTCAAGGCTTATCTCCTGCAGGGGCCTTAATGCCTGCAGGCTTCCCTGACCTCTTCCTTTCTGATCTCCTAGCAAGACCAAATCACAGAAACATTTAATTGAGCACTTCCTTCCTGTGTATGTCTTATCTCCTCAACTTGATTGGCAGCAAGTTGAGGGGATGAACCAGACGTTATATTTCCACTGCACTATCCCATGGAGCTACACATTACCCAGGAGGAGCAGGAGGGAGGCAAAGTCAGAAAAAGTTGGAGCAGAATGGGCTTTCCTCATTTTATAGCTAGAGAAAGTGAGACCCAGAGGAGGAAGGCATTTTCTAAGGTCACACAGCAATTCCGGAAAGAAACCTGAGATTAGAGTCTGGCTCTGCTTCTTTGGGCCTTGCTGTTGAAAGAAGTTAGGCTAGATAGTCTCTAAGAACCCTCCAAATCTGACAGCTAATTGTTTTTAGTTTTATTTTTTCCAACAACATTTAACTGAGCATCTACTAAGTGTCAGGCATTATTCTAGGCCCTGGGAAACCCACTGAGAACAAGAAAGATTTATTCAGTTATCCTGAGATAAGGGCTCTGATAGGGTAAGTGCAGGGTGCTAAGGAAATATAGAAGACAGCTTCCCATCAAGACTTGGGAGTGGTGATCAGGAAGTCTCCATGGAGAAGTGATATTTAAAGTGAGATCAAATATGGTTGAGCCCATTAGTTAGTTCCAATTTAATACTGAGTACATGTGATGTTTGTTTTTCCATTCTTTAGATGCTTCACTTAGGATAGTAAAACTCAGTGGTTGATAGTAAAACTCAAGCAGGGTGGAGTGGGGAGACGGGGATGGGTGAAAAACCTACCTAATAGGTGCAATGAACACTATCTGGGTGATAGGCACTCACATAGCCCTGACTCAAGCATTACAAACGTGATCCATGTACCAAAAAACATTTGTACTCCCATAGTATTTTGAAATTAAAAAAAGAAAAGAAAAAAAAACCAAATATGGTTGAGCCAAAGAGGAAAACCGTTTTGGGCGGTTGGAAGTACATATGTGAAGGCCCAGAGGCAGAGCAAGAGTGTGGCACTTTGGAAAGAATAGCAAGTAAATGAATAAGGAGAGGAGTGGGAGGAAGCACACAGGGCCTTGCAAGCCAGCTAAGGAATTCAGAGCCTTTGGAGAATTTTAAGTAGAGATGGACATTATTACATTTGCGTTTTAGTGCTGACATTTAAAAATATTTTTGTTTTTTCTTATTGTGTAAGTCAAACATGTTGACAGTAAAAAATATAAATGTACATCATCTAAAAGAAAAAAAATAGGCTGGTGGTGGCTCACGCCTATAATCTTGGCACTCTGGGAGGCCTAGGTGGGAGGATTGCTTGAAGTCAGGAGTTCAAGACCAGCCTGAACAAGAGCGAGACCCCATCTCTACCAAAAATAGAAAAAATTAGCCGGGTGTGGTGGTGCGTGTCTGTAGTCCCAGCTACTTGGGAGGCTGAGGCAGGAGGATCTCTTGAGCCCAGGAATTTGAGGTTGCAGTGAGCTGGGGTGATGCCACTGCGCTCTACCTAGGGCAACAGAGTGAGACTCTGTCTCAAATAAATAAAATAAAATAAAAGAAGAAAAATAAAACCCATAGCATCTCATTATGAAATGACTAATGAAAAGTTAGTGCAAGAGACAGGGAGGATGTATCTCCATATCCTCAGGTAGCTTGGGTCCTTCTACCTGCAGCTCCTGTCCTCAGCAGCTGCTACCCAAACAAGTTGCCACCATTGATTTTCTCCCCCCAAGTTGGTAAATGGCAGTGGGAAATGCAGCTTGGAAGAAATCAATCTAATTGGTGTAATAGGCTGGAAGCTAAATGCTGTTTTGCTTATAGAACCCTACATTTACGTTGGTTGGTGTTTGACATGCTAAGGGTTCATGTTTAAGTTCAGGGGCTGGAGGAGCAACATTTGAATTCTCCACCCTAGTGCCTCAGGATCCACTTCTGGTAGCTGGTTTCTAGGTTTTAAATTCTCAAGGGTAGCCCATAAACCTGAAGCAGGAGGGATTTCCAGAGCTCTAGTTCAATGGTCTTCAGCATAAACTCACCCATCCTGCCTCTGAGATTCCCTGATGGTCTGATTTCTGGTAACTGTGCAATTAGCTGCCTTGCTTGTAAGACCAAAGTGGAGCATTAACTCAATTCATTCATTCATTCCGTCAACATTTATTGAGGGTTTCCTGTGTGCCACCTGCAGTTGGATCTGTTCACCACCCTTACTATGTCTAATTTCCAATTCTAACATAACTCCTCCAAACTCAGTATTGTGGTGAAATAGGAAGCATGAGTGTTTTAGCAGGAAAGAGCTAAGAGCCTGTGTGAGTGTGTTTTGGTGGGAAGGGGTGTGGAGGGCAAGAGGCGCGCCCATTGCAGTCAGAAATGAGACATCACATCAAGAGGTTAACAAAAGAATCAGATTCTCAGACCTTTTTAAAACTCAGCACTCCAGCTCTCAAAGGGGTGTCTTGTCTCTAAACTCAATGCAACTCTATAAATGTTTATTAGGCTGACTGGGAGCACAGTGAAGGTAGAAGCACAAGGCCTTGGTTTCTATACTCACAGAGCTCAAATTATCTAGTAGGCAAGGTATGATATGGACACACATATCTACTATACAAAATTGAAAGTGACGAGGGCCGTAAGGAGCACTAAGAGATTGCTGTTGGATATTGCTTTCAAGTGATAGGCTTGGTTCTGGAGAGGCTTTTGGGGAGAAGGTGGCATTTGAGATGGCCCCTTTCAGTTTATTCCCTCCTCCTGAAGTTAGCATCTCTAATCCGGTATTGTTCAGAGATATGAGCAATGTCTGGTTCCTCCTGGGAAGGAGGCCAGTGATGTGTGAGGAGTAAGGATAGTGTTGAGGAGTACAGGCTTAGAGCAGGACAGGACATGAGGACTAGGCTTCAGCCTTGGGGTATTTATTATAGAATTAGGATATATAGTTGGGGGTGAAAGGAATCTCATGTAGAGGGAATAGCACAAGCAAAGGTATGTAGGCAGGGGCATTCAAATGGTTCAGTTTAGCTCAATGATTAGCAGTGTAAATAATAACAGTTCTTCTTTGTTGAGGACCTACTACATACCAGGCATTGTGTCTAAGCATGCCACACACATCAGCTTATTTTATCTTTAAAACAATCCTATGATGTATAATAGGTATCTTCAACCTAATTTTATAGATGAAGAAGGTGCAGGGAGATTTAAGTACTTTGTCCAAATTCACACAGTAAACAGTGGGGCTAGAGTTCAAACCTGTTTTTTCAGATTATATAAAGTTTATGCTCTCAACCACTCTGCTGTGGTAAGGCTGTGAAATGGATTGATGTGAGGCTGTGGATATCCTTAACTGCCAAACCACGGTATTTGGATTTTATTCTGTAGCCAATTTGGCACCACTGAAGACTTCAGCAGTGTAGTGATATCACAGTTTGACTTTAGGAAGATCCGTATGGCAGGAACAACCATGGGGTATTGGAAGCGAGAGAAAACAGGTACAGAAGGACCTGTTTTGTGGCTGTTGTGACAGTCTAGTTGAGGGTAAGGAGAATCTAAACTAAGACGGTAGGAATGGAGAGGGGGAGTAGATGAGAGAATCATAGTTCTTTATCATCTGCATCATTTTCATCATCAAATATTACAGCTAGAGAGAACCTTGGAGACTTCTGTCTCAACTCCTTCCTTTTACAGATGGCCCAGAGAGGGAAAGGGACTTTCTCAGAGCCAGACAGCAATTCAATGACTAAGGTGGGACTTGCATGCAGGGATCTTTCCCCTATCCCACTTTTTTTTTTTTAATCCACATTGTATACCTTTGAGGGAAGGCCCAGAGCCAGGAGGAGAAGAACTGAGTTGAATCTGCCATCAGACAGTCTCAGCCTCCCTGGAGAGGTTCTCACATGGGCTTGGGTCTGACAGGCTTTGGGATTAAGGTGCACGTGAGCTGGGCCAGTCTGTCCAAGACCAGAGGCCTGGGGGCCCATTCAGAGTGGGGGATGCTCAGGCTTGGTTTATGAGTTGCTGCTTCCTTTCCCCCAGATCCTTTCTTCTCAAGTGTTTTCCCAGACATCTGAGAAGCACTGTGGAATGAAAGAGTCTAGATTCTTCCTGCAAATGTGAGAAGAGTCAGCCTCAGTCTTCTTGTGTTCCTTCGAAAGTGTGGACCTGGCTCGGTTGGCACAGGTAGGGTTTTCTAAACCCTGGCTGAGTGGCAAGGACTGTGCTAAGTGCTTTATATGAAACTCCTTGCTAAATTCTCACTATGACACCATTTTACAGATCAACTGAGGCCTGGGGTTATAGAGTACTTTGCCTAAACTTAGTGACAGAGCTGAGACTCGACTCCAGGACTATTTGACTCCCAAATCCTATGCTTTTAAGTAGTATACTGTATTGGCTCCTTTTATTAATAATGTCATATTTATTTGCTACTTTTTACTTTCAAAGCAGCCTAACATTAGATTTTTTTCTGTGAGGTTTGGCATGAAAGAGAAGATGCTTAGTCCCATTGGACAGATGTGGAAACTAAAGCCCTGAAATCTAAGTTCCCACCACTAGTTACTGGTATACCCAGAATTGATAATAACAAATAACACTAATATATTGAGACTTTGTCACATGTAACAAATCATGCTAAGAGCTTTATGTGTGTTGTTTTATCTTCACAGTAACTCTGTGATGTAGATTCTATTATCATTCCCAATTTACAATTAGGGAAGTCAAGGCACAGAGAAGTTAGAGTACCACTCCTGATATCACATAGCTAGTAAGTAGCAAAGCTAGGATTTGAACCCAGGATGTTAATGCCAGAGCCCAAGCATTCAACCAGTAGACTGTACTACCCAGAGTCTCTCAGAATTGCATTGAGTGAGTTTCATGACGCCTCAGGGCCATCAGCTACTTCCTTTGGCTTCTGTTATGTACCTGTGGATTTGTAGATGCCCACAGGGTAAAGGACGGAAAGCTTCTGCCCCAGGTTTAACAGTTCACTGGTGCCTTATTCCTGACTTGGCCCATGGATTTGACCCACTTCTGCTCTCCACTCAAGTCCAGTGCTTGCAGACTCCCCAGATCCCTGCCTATTGCCTGCTTGGCCCCAGATGACTGCTTCGTGCTTTGACGCTCTCCTGAGTCGCCACATTGCCTGGTGTATTCTCATTTGGATATCACACCATCAGAACTACATTTGTTGTAAAGAGCTGTAGATGGTTTAGACCAAGTGGAACTGAGCATCTTTGTTTGTCTTTAGGGGATCACTAAAGCTCAGCATGAGTTTAATAATTACATAAAAATGCTAATAGCAGCTACTTTTATTGGGTGTGTAACATTTGCTAGAACTTTATATGTATTATATCTCTAAACTTTACATCAACCTGGCATACTGGGTATTATTATACTCATTTTATAGGGTAGGAAACTGAAATTCAGAGAGGTTAAAGAGAGGTTAAGTGTCTTGCCCAAGGTCACATAGCTAGTAGGGGATAGAGCAGGGATATGAATCTAGGACTTCTGGTTCCTAATCTCATGCTCTTTTACAATTGTATGCTATCTCTTTATTTCATTTTTTTAAAAAAAAATTTAAATCAAGCTTCATCTATTTTATCTTAAATCATCTATTTAAAATATTCATTTTTATTAAATATTTTTAAATGTTTAAAAATTATTTATTTTAAATATTAAATATTTTAAATATATACTTTAAATTTTTATTAAATATTAAATATAGTATTTTAAACCATCGATTGGGTAGATGAAGGAAATATGGTAGACATAGTATACTGGGACCCCACTGAGCCCATGGCTCATAAATATCCTTATAATCAGTATCAGGTTGGGAACTTTGGATTGGGATATTAAACAGTGAGGTGGATTCATAAATGGTTGCCAAAGGGTACAAATTGAAGGGTGGATGTTAACCTGCAAAGAAGAAAGCAGACAGAGTTGTCAGTGCAGGGCACAATGGTGAGGCATGCCACTAACTAATTTGGAAATATGGAAAATAGGGTCACCATCTGCGAGTTAAACTAACAACAGAGATGAATATGCAACTGAGGGATTTGGTGAGGCCCAGTGTCAATCTCAACCACCCACGTGTAATCACAATGATTTAGGATAGGCCTGTGCTTGTAATTTAATGGGGAGAACCCTAATTTATTGTTTTGCATCTTGTTTAGAGAACTAGTTTATAAACATATGTGGGACATTCATTCTGTAGTATTAGAAAGGGCAGTTCAAGAAGCAGGAGTTTGACAGCTGGTAGCCTAGCATCACCTGGGAGGTAGTGTCACTATGTCTGGGGGAACAACTTTCTTGTCACTGGAGAGAGGGTTTCTGTGTTGTGAGGCAAGGGTGGTTTCTTAGACTTTTCTCTGGCCTGGAGGAAATTTCCCTCAAATCTCACTACCTTCCTTTCCTCCAATTCCAGTTTTCCCCAAAGCAACTTTTGCTTGGCTTTGCTGGTATTTGGATAATGGTGAGGAAGCACACTCATGGAGGACATGAGCATTTCTATTATTAGAATGGAAAGCTCCACTGTAAATTGAAATATCTTGGCAGACTGATTTCCCCACTTCAGTCTTTTGTGGGTTTGATTGTAAAGAGTCAACCTTCCTGAATTTGATCTGATGGAGAGCCACACTCTGGCTGTCATAAGTTCACAGTTATGATACCTCCCTTAGTGGTGTATTGGGAGAGATGATACCAAGACTGCTCATAATCCCATGTTCTGCCTGTGACAGACTCTAATGGCATTTCTGAGGGCTCTCTCCTCAGTGCTCAGTTTACCACGGCTTTGTGGAATGTGTAGCCATATCTAACTGGGTGACATTTCGTAGACTTTCTCTTGGATCCCCCAAACTCAAGAGTGTAAGAAGTGACCTAGCATAAGCTGTATAGAATGACAGAAAATGTAATGGAAAAAGCAAAAACAGCAAAAGATCTCATCTACAATAACAACAAACCCCACAAAACATCTAGGAATAAACCTAACAAGAAGTGTGTGAGTCATATATATTTTTTTAAAAACCTGTAAAACTTTACTGAAAAGCATAAAGGAATACCTATATAAATGGAGAGACATACTATATTTATAAAATATTGTAAACATGTCATTTATTCCAGAATTAATCTATAAATTTAATGTAATCCTAATCAAAATCTGAGGGGCTTTTTTTTTTTTTTTTGAAATGAGGTCTTGCTATGTTGCCCATGCTGGTCTTGAACTCCTGGGCTCAAGGGATCCTCCTACCTCAGCCTCCCGAGTAGCTGGGATTATAGGTATGTGCCTCAGAGCCCAGTTTACTCAGGGGATTTTTATAGGCCTCCACAAGCTGATTCTAAAGTTCATATGGAAGAGAAAATGGGCTGGAAAGATCAAGAAAACCTTGAAAAGAAAAGAACAATAGCGGGTTCTCTAAAAGACATAGAAATATAATATTAAGTCATAGTAATTAAAGCAATGTGATATCGGTGCAGAAACAGACAAACAGAGCAATGGAGCAATAAACTAAGCCTAGAAACTAGAAATGTATATATGGGAATTTATTTTATGAGAAAGATAGCATTTCAAATCAGTGGAGAAATAATGGCTGTTTAAAAAATGGTGTTGGAATAATTTCTACCCAATCGGAAAAAAATAGTTAAACCACCACCAGACACTTTATAGAAAATTAAAGTACAAGTGGATTAAAGAGGTACATATAAAAAAAGAACCCTATAATATTATTCAAAATGCCCAGTCAACATATGCAAAGATGCTCAAATTCAGTAGGAATCTGGAGTACAAATTAAAAGTGACAATGAGGTACCATTTTGAAAATCTCATTTCATGAAAATAAAAAAGGTTGATAATATTTTGGGTTCGCAAGGATGAAGAGAAATGAACATTATTGTAGGGAATGTAAATTAGTGACGCTTCTTTGGAAGGGAATTGGCAATAATATCTGTCAAAATATTAATATTTTTAAAAAACTAAGTGTTCTTTGATAAAGCAATTCTACTTCTTGAATATATCCTAAGGAAAAGCACAAAAAGTTTTGCACAAGAATGTTCATCATGGTGTTGATTGTCATAGTGTAAAGCTGGATAAACCTAAAGGTACATCAGGATAAAAGTGGTTAAATATTGTGAAATGGCATGTCCATACTATGGAATTTTACAGGGTGGCTATAAAGTCTGGAAACATAGATGGTTTCATTTTTTCATATATTTAATGTAACATTAATAAACAACTTATGTATTCTTTTATATTTCCAAATTTGGGAATGTGTAGAGAGTTAAAAAGAATCAGGTAGGGCTGCGTGCAGCAGCTCATGCCTATAATCCCAGCGCTTTGGGAGGCCGAGGCAGGAGGATCGCTTGAGACCAGGAGTTTGAGGTTACAGTGAGCTATAATCGTGCACTGCACTCCAGCCTGGGCAATAGAGCACAACTCTGTCTCTAAAAATAAAAATAAAAATAAAAAGGATGAGGTTGACCTGTGTGTAGTGATGTGGAGAGAGACGCCAAGCCATGGTGGAAGTGAAAAAAGCAAATTGTACTGCACAGTCCTATTTATAGAAAGACGTGTGTGTGTACCTAAATGTGTGTACAGTCAAGGAAAGGAGACTAGTACACGAAATTTTATTCGTAACGGTTAAGTCAGGATCGGACAATGGGAATTGGAGGGAGGGTGAAGCAGGGCACTCTTAATTCTTATTCTCTCTTTTCTTTTTTATTGGACTAATTACAAAAGTTTGTTTTCACGTATTACTCACGTACTTAAAAAACTGTTCCAGGGTGTCGCTGTCCAGAAACATACTGTGAGTCAGCATTGTGACATGGCTACTGAAATGGAAGGGACGTCAAGGTGAAGCACGTAGAAATGGATTTGGGGGCCCTGAGGAGTTCCCCAAGGGCTCCCTGGGGGAGGCAGGGATGGAGAGAGAGGCCAGGAGAGTGAGATTCCTGACTCCCTCTCACTGCAGCCAGAACATCCCATTTTTTATCTGTTTGTTAAAGTGCTGCAGACGATTTCACTTAGAAATGAGCTGTGGAGGTAGGGCTGCTGTTACAAACAGTGCTTTGAAATTCACTAATCCAGAAAAAGGATGGTGATGGCCCCCACCTCGCTCTGCTCTGAACACTCCTGAGGGGGCCTGGGTTTATTTCTTGGCCTTTGATCTCAAGAAGGAAATAAATGCATTTGATGCACTTGGAGAAGAGCACCCTGCTGGTGAAGGGACCAGAAACTAGAAAGAATGGTAGAGGAAGCCAGGCTTGGGGGGGCAAAGACAGCTGGCCTCAATTATGTGAAGGGCTGTCAGATGAGTAGGTTGGTTCTGTGTGGCACTAGGGTCAGGACTAAAGCCATGGCTAAATGGAGATTTCAGAGTTGCCCGAAGATGAAATGGGCTGCACCGAAAGGTAGTGGGTTCCCCATCACTGGAGGTGTGCAAGTGGAAAGTACTTGGCCATAATGTTTGTGGCAGAGATTCTAACAACAGATGAGGGCTTGACTAGAGAACCTCCAAAGTTAAATGTTGCCACAAATACTGACTAGCTCCTGTGAGTCAGGCAATGTGTTGGGCACTGGAAGTATAGAGGTGATTGGGAGAGATGAGGTCCCCGCTCTCAATAAAAAAGCAAACAAGGCAACAAAGAAGTGAACTTATAAATTTGAGATGTTGCTCTGAGGATAATAGAACATGGCGATGTGATAGAGAGTAAGTAACTGAAGTGGGGGCATTTTTAGATAGGGAGATGGGGAAAGACTCCATGAAGAGATGTCTGAGCCGAGACCTGAAGGGTGAGAAGGAGCCATTTGTGCAAAGAGCTTTCTAGACAGAGGGAACAGGATATTGTAAGAACATTAGGAAGTTGCTGCAGGATCTGAATCAGGAGAACTCTCTGATCTGATTTGGGGTTTCAAATGATCCCTCTAGCAAAGGTGGGAAATGGGAGGGGCATGAGGAGGGAGGGATGGAGACCAGTTAGGAGGCTGTTTTTTGTCAAGCAGGGGAGAGATGATGCCAGTTTTAACTAGGAGTTGACAGCAGAAAAGTTGGGAAAAAGATGGATTTAAATTTTATTTCTATAATTCAAAATACCTGCTTCATTTAATCAATTGATCCCAGAATAAGTTGGCTTTGACTAATGACTAAATGACTAAATGACTGACTTCGAGCCAGTGTGTTAATATTTATGGTTGAACATAAGGGGCTTTTAATCTCCTCGTGTGGTAGTTGTTTTCTTATATCTTGAGGTCTTGTTTGCAAATACCCAAAGGGATGGATGGCCAAGGTCTTTCTGTGACACAGGTTCTGATAGAATTGCACAAATCCTGCTGAGCTTCTTATTAACCAAACCACGGTGCAGAAGACAGGATGTGGTCGTGTCCTCACATGGCCGTGTGATCCCCTTGGCTCTGGCAGTTGCCTCTTCCCTCATGCTCAGCAAATGAACTAGCCCAAGAACAGGGCTCCAGGAGTCAGGCCGTCTGGGGATAAAAACTGGCTGTGCCATTTATTGGCTGAGAAAGATCTGGTGAATCAACCTCTCTGAGCCTTAGTTTCCTCATCTATAAAATAGGATTGTTGTACATAAAATAATTCCTGTAATTCACTAGCCACAATTACCTGGCTTTCAGAAAAGTGCTCGATAAATGACAAACACCAATACCAACACGTCACATTCTCCTCAGAGCAGAACTTCTCAAAAGACTTATCTTCACGCTGTCTTTGTTTCAATCTGCCTTTTGTTTTCTCTATGCCCCTGAAGTCACATTCCCTAATTTCATGTATGTTCCCTCCCTTTCCCATCCCCCAGTGCCAAATCTGCTGGATGCTATTCTCTTTTCTTACTTGACTTCTCTCCTCTTTTGGCACTGTTGAACACACACCAGTGTTTTGTAACCCCTTCATCCTTTGGGTCATCCCGTGAAACTGTTCTCTCCTGGAAGGTTTTAGCATGGAAAGTACTGTGATCAGATTGCTACTTCAGAAAAATCACTCGAAATCATACAACAGGGCATTCACAGGCCCTGGCGCATAATATGTATTCAGTTAAGTGTTAGGTAATATTACTATTAGTTATTGTTGTTCTCCGTGTTCCACAGCATCCTGCGTGTATCTCTGTAACCACACTCATCATACTGTGGTATTATCTTTGATTTCCTTGTCCAATAGACTCTTTGAAAACACAGAGGCACTACTCACTGATGTCTGGTTCCTGTTTACTTCTGGAAACATGGGAGGATTATGCTCCTCTTCAGGCAGGGCCATGTGGACTTTCTCTGGACAGTGAAATGTGAGCAGGAGTGGTATATGTCACTCCTGGGTGGCAAGTGTTTACTTGCCAGTTATTACAGGCTGGATGTGTCTCCTCCCAGATATATATGGTGAAGCCCTAACCCTCAGTGTGACTGTATTTGGAGATAGAGTCTTTAAGGAGGCGATAAAGGTTAAATGACATCATAAGGGTGGGGCCCTAATCCAATAGGATTGGTGTCCTTATAAGGAGAGGAAGAGACACTAGGGATCTCTCTGTCTTTCTCTTTGTGTGCAGAGAAGAAGCCATGCAAGGACACAGTAAGAAGGCAGCTGTCTACAAGGCAGGAAAAAGACCCTCACCAGAGACCAGCTCTGATGGCACCTTGATCTTGGCCTTCTAGCCTCCAGAACTGTGGTATTTTGTTATGGCAGCCTGAACTAATATGCCACTGTTCAACCCGTTAGTGTGTTCTTCCTTGCATGGCAAATGTGAAATCACGCATCGATATGGAAATGCAATGCTGAGCCACTCCTGGAGGACAGTAGCCTTGGAGAGCTCCTGGATCTGCAGCAGAGTTTAGATGAGTGATAAATGAATCTATATTGTTTGAAGATACTGAGATTTTGGGGGCTATTTGTTACTGTGGGAAATCCTAGCTTAATATGACTAAAATAGAACTCTATCCCTAATGCCATATTCAGCATATATGTAGGGCCTTAATTAGTAACTGAGGCGGAAAGAATAAACGAATAGAAAGAACCATAAAAACAAAAACAAACAAATAAACAAACCCAGAAAAACATTCTCTTATTTTTGTGTGTTGAAGTCTTTGGCTGATTAGTAGTTAACAATCTTTTACATTTCTGTAGCATTCACAAAAGATTTGCATACTTATTACTCTGTGTGATCAAAAACACCATTCTTAGAACCAAGTACCTAGAGGGAACTGAGTCTCAGAGGAGTTACATGGTGGCAGAGCTAAAACTCAAACCCTGGTCTCGTGACTCCTGGTTCAGGGCTCTGTCCATTGCCCCTTAATGTCTACAAATAAGGCCAAACATGTAGACTATGGTTGCATAGACTGTCATCAATCCTCAGGGGTCCTGGCCACAGTGTGCCTGGCTAGCCTGCCCCTTGGAAAGAGAGGCTAGAGTATATGTCCCAAAAATGGAAATACTGGGATTCATGCCCAAAGGACATCAACACCCACCCACACACACACACACACTTCTCTCTCTCTCTCTCTCTTTTTCTTTGTCACATGTGTTTACACATAGTTCCACATGAATTCCAGCTTTATGCTCCCCTATATGTGCACACTCACATGCATGCCTGCACACATGTATAGACATACTCATTCTCACATACATTAAATATATTTAATGTATAGACATACTCATTCTCACATACATTAAATATATTTATATATTTAAATATTCTTTCATGTATCCACATGTACTCACATACACACGTTCACATGCACTTGAATATACACATGTAAATATGCTGACTCAAATGCTGATATATACTTAAATATCTCTTTATATTATATTATATTATCTCTTTATATATTCATAAATATCCACATACAAATACATAAATGAAAATAATATACTTCATGTACATTCACTGTTTTTTAAAATTTTATTTCAATAATAACAAAAAAAGGATCTTACTCTGTTGCCCAGGCTGATGTGCAGTGGTGTGATCGTAGCTCACTGCAGCCTTGAAGCTCTGGGCTCAGACGATCCTCCTACCTTAGCCTCTCGAGTAGCTAGGACTACAGATACATACCACATACCACCATGACTGGCTTATTTTTAAAAACATTTTTTTGTACAGATGGGGTTTCACTATGTTGCCCAGGCTGGTCCCGAACTCCTGGCCTCAAACAATCCTGCCACCTAGGCCTCCCAAAATTCTGGGATTACAGGAGTGAGCCACCATGCCTGCCCACATTCACTCTTAAGTATTTTTACATATCCTACATATACAAACTCACAAATACGTGCAAATCCACATTTAAACATTTTCACATGTACATATATAAACACAGAAATACACATCCTTATATCCATACCTGTACATGATCATACACATTTCTCTTTTAGGTTACATGTCTAAATATATTCAAAGTAACACACACATATGCTACATATGTCTAAATATATTAAAAGTAGCATATACATATACAAAGTAGCCTATGTGCACATCTGCACAATCCCACAATGTACACATGCACATACATACTACACAGACACACAGATGCTGCAGTGCATACACTTATGCACACTTATAAGCACACATGTCCAGACAAGCTGGATGGTTTCCTCTGGGTTCTAGCCCTAGGTTTCTCTCTTGCAGACTGCCAGAGGGGCTGATCTAGGACAGGACCTTTTTTCCTCTTCTCCCTTGTTCACTTGTGTTTCGACTTCTACCTTCCCCTTGCTGTACAGACTCAAAGAGAGTCCCTGGAAAGGTCAGATGAAGGACAGGCAGTCTGAGCCCTTCACTAGTCGGGAATGGATAGAGACCCCTGTTGCTTTGCTGGCTGCCTCTCTGCTCTCAGGTCTATTAGCTCCGGTGAATAAAGCCAGGCCCTGGGAGGCAGACAGTTAGGCCTGGGGACTCCAGCTGTTTATAGAGCTGCAATGCACTCCTGCTGTTTCTGAAGAACAAACACAGCCTGGAAGGTTTCTGACACCAGGGCTATGTCCATATTACCTTGGACCCATGGGGTACAACCAGCTTTTTGTGTGGTTGGAGAGGTAGAGCCCCAGGCTGGGAGCCTGGGCTGACTGTGCCACTAATTAGCTGAGTGTACGTCCGTGGGCAAGTGCAATCCTCTCTCTGGCTTCCAGTTTCTATATCTGTTCAATGAAGTTCCCTTTCAGCTCTAATTGCCTATGATGAAAGGAGACAAGCAAGGACTGGGTAATCCCAAACATCCAGGAATTAGATATTTATATTTGGCTCAGGAGACCATGTGCTAAGTTCAAATTCTACCTCTGTCATTTATTAGCTGTGTGTCCTTAGGAAAATAATCTAGCCTTTCTGATCCTCATTTTCCTCATCCATAAACTGAGGATAACCTTTCCCATCTATGGGGGTTCTTGTGAGTCCTAAATGAGATGATACATACAGAAGTGCTCTGCATGCTGTCTGGCACATAGTAGCATCTATTGTGCTCTTGAAGAACAAGTTGTCATTATTATCAAGTCCAGTCTTGCTCCTAAGAACATTTGAGTGACAAGGAAAGAGGCTTGAATAGGAAAATGGTGCAAAGGGTTTGGCTGGTGGGATCAAGGGGACAAAGAAGCTTAAGGGAGAGGAATCTTTGACTACTGCAGAGAGCACTAGACTTGGGTTTCTATCACACCCATTTCATGCTGTGTGACCTTGCTCAAGCGACTTTACCAATCTACCCATCAGATTTCCTCTCTGTAAAAGAGAGGGCTGGACTGGACAATTACTTAAGGTTTCTTGTAGGTCTGAGATTTTGGTTTTTTTTTTTTCTTTCCTAAATCATCTTCAAAGTAAATTAAACACATAGGTAATTAAGAAGTCAGTGAAAAAAATCACAGTAGCGTAAGTCCTCACTTAATGTCATCAACAAGTTCTTGTAAACTGAGACTCTAAGTGAAACAACGTACAGCAGGTTCTTGAATACCATTGTTGCATTTCATATTGTTTTTTTGTAATGTTGATGAGAAAAAAATTACTTGTGTTATAGTCATTTTGCTTAGAGTTGCAGGTTCCAAGAGCCTATTGATGACGTTAAGGGAGGACTTAACTGTACTATGGAATGTGCAAGCTGCAAAATGGCAACCCCTGCCCTACTTTGGAGTAACGTTAATGAAGAGGTAGAAAACTATGTCGTCGGTAAGCCATTCCTGAGGAAGCACATCACAGCTGATCCTTCATTTCCTGTCTGAAGATTATTCATTTCCGTCCCAGGGGGCCATCTCCTCTGGGCTGCTCTTGTTGGTTATCTCCCATCACCATTATTTACCATTTTCTCCTGAGGTGCACTGAGCCTGGCATGATATTGGGCTGGATTTCTACTTTTGATCACACTTTGCTTGTTGCTTATGTATGCTTTGTAGGTCCCCGGGCCCCCAATTTCTTGAGTCTGTGCTGTTTGGAGTTGTGGCAATGTGGGACAGAACAAACCCTTATCTAAGGTTTATGAGATAAACCTTAATTCCTGCATGGTCACTAACTAGCTTTGTGATGGGATCTGTCCAAATTTCAGTTTCCTCAGCTGTGCCATGGGGAACATAGCGTGTGATATCTCTACATCACAGAGTGGTTGCAAAGCCATGTGTTTGGTGAAAGAATCAAATGGGAGAGTGAATATGAAAATGTGCTTAAAATTATAAGTGGCGTTTAATAATAGCTAACCTTCATCGCATGTGTTCTTTGTGTCAGGCACTGTGTTTAGCACTGTCCATGCTTTATCTTTTAATCTTCACAATAGGCCACGAGGTGGATGCTATTAGTATCCCTACTTTACAGATGAGGAAGCCAATTTAGGTTACCTTGCCCAAGATCATAGAGCTTAGCCTCAAATTTTGTCTGGACATTGAAGGCTGTATCATAATTACTGTGCTACACTGTCTCTGTAGAAAGCAAAATGCAGCAGGAGCGATACTGGGAAAGGTAGACAGGAGACACAGGGGGAGGGGAGGGAGAAACCAAGGCTCAGAGATGTCTAGGGATTGCTCAAGATCACATAGCCGATCAATGCTAGTGTTGGGGCTCCAGTGTCCAGAGTGTCCGTCATCATTACCATCATTGAAAATGTTTAGTGAACATTTACAAAGCATTTACTGTGATAAACACTTTCCTGCACATACCACACGTAATACCTTAATGAGGTCAGTTGTTAATCACCATTGGGATTTTACAGATGAGGAAACTGAGACTTAAAGATGTGAAGCAAATAAGCCCCTCAAAGATGGTAAATGAACTTGGTCCATGTGACTCCAGAGCCAGGATTTTAACCATCACAAAAAATAATGGTATGTCCTTTTTTTGTTTTAGGAATCTGTATTAAAGAAGTAGATCTCTGTTTGGTCACTATAGGAAAACAAGGGTGTGTGTGTGTTTGTGTATTTGTGTGTGTATTGGGAGGAGTGCAGATATGTTAACCTGTCCTCAAATCACCAGGTCCTTTACATAACCGGGTGGTTCAGTCCCTGACTTGGTCTGATGACCATGGACCACTTAGGAAGAAAAACGGAAGTGTCAACACTCACTGCACAAAGACTGCGGTTAATGCAAATGCCGACATGCTTCTGATTTGACAGGAGGAGAAGAAAAGCAGAAGGGCTCACTAGAGTCATTGTAAGGCATCTATTCAAAGGTGGAAAATCTTGGCTTTTTGACCCGGATACCCAGCGAAAAGCAGCCGTGTTTGTTCCCAGCTAACAGGTGGGACCGTCTCCATTTGGAGGGAAGAGGCCTGCTTGTGTTAGGGAGTTTCATTAGTTGTCCTTTGGATGTGGGTGGGGTCTTCCTGACCACATCAAGACAAGCCTCTTTGCAAACAGACGGCTTTTAGACCACTTGCCCCCTCACCTACAGAGCCAGTGATTTTTGCCAGTCTACTGCATCTAATCTCCATTAATGTTTAGGGCCAAATAATGGATTGAATTGAAAAGAAATATATTTGATTTGGTTTATTTATTTAAAAGTATTATTGAGTAACTGTTAATTGAATCACTGTGCTAGCTGCTGAGGTTACCACAGAAAGTGAGACAAGGATCTAGCCCACAAAGAACTTACGTGATAGCGACAGGAGGGACAAATGAGCAGACTAGTACAGTGGTAATTGTAAGTGACAAGTGCTATTGTGGGAATTGTAAAATGGGTCATAAGAATGGATAGAAAGGACCCATCCCGGCCTTGGATGAAGCACACACATGAACTCACATGCACATGTACACACATGTTAGAGTGGGAAGGGTTCCTATGGAGGTAATTCTAAGCAGGGTCTTAAAGGAAAATAAGAGTTGGCAAGGGAAAGGAGGCTGGAGTGGGTGCTCTGGGCAGAGGTCTCGCAGCACCAACAGAGGCCTGTAAACCAGAGAGGGAGAGACAGCTTGTGTGGAGAGCTCTGAGCAATTGGTACAGCTGGAGTCTGCAGTGGAGAGGGAAGAGAGGAAGCAGGGCAGAATCACACAGTGCCCGGGGTCTTTAAGCTTGCAAAGGAATTTGGGTTTAATGCAGAAGGTGACAGGGAGCCATTGGGAGGGTTTATGTGACTCCCCATGGAGTGGCGTGGTTAGGTTTATGTTTTAGAAAGACTACCGTGTAAGAGTAGATTGGTGGGTGAGGGTCAGATGGAAGTCAAGGAGAACCCTGTGCAGTAATGTAAGCAAGCCACGATGGAAGCCTGAACTAGACTAGGGGCAGATGGATGTCCAGAAATGGATGTTTTAGAGGACTTCAAGGTGGTAACATATATAGGACTTGGTGACTGATTCACTGCTTCTCACTCTGTTCATAAAGAGTTGACTTTAGGCTGCCCTGAGTGTTTTTTCACAAGCTAGGCTGCTACCTTCATGTGGGCACAATTGGTTATTTTTTGTTGAAAAAACAAAAAAGGCTGAGAAAAATTTTAAAGTGTCATTACATTTATTTATAATTACTAATCTAATATCCACTCTTTGTAGAAATTTGAAAAATATAGAAATACTGAAAAAAATAAAAATTACCCATAAGTCTATAATCCAGAGATAATCACTATTAACATTGTGGCGTTTTTCCTTCTAGCCTTTTTTATTCCTAGTGTAACTGACTTATTTTAAACTTTTTTACTATGGGAAGTTTTAAAAACATTCAAAAGTAGAGCAAATTGCACAATTAATCCAATATACCAATTTCAGCCTTTATAATCAGCAGTCTTCTGCCATTCTGCAGTTAAATTTTTTTTTTTTTAGAAATGAGGTCTTGCTATGTTGCCCAGGCTGGATTCGAACTTCTGGGCTCAAGTGATCCTCCTGCCTCAGCCTCCCAAGTAGCTGGAACTACAGGAGCATGCCACTACACCCTGCTAGTACAGTTGAATTTTAAACTTATGAGCAGTTCTTCACATTTTCTTTTAATCTAAAAATTTAGCTTGTTGTATAATTTTGTTTTTGTAATTTTGGGTGTTTGGCATGTGCTAACCCTGCTAGCTCTTTGGCCTTTTTCAGATGTTATGTCTTTGCCCCAAACATTGAATAGGACAGTAAAAACATCGAAGCCTCATCGTATATCACTGGAGATCTGGAAAAAACACCTGGTTCCCCACCCCCTTGGGAAAGACCAATGCAGAGGATAAATATTTCAGGGAGAGAGATATACCCAGCAGGAAAGAACAGCTTGTGTTTTGACTTACTCACCATGGTTGTCTCAGCAATGGAACCAAAGCTGTTGATGAAAATGTTGCAGCTCACGTTCACTGGGGGACCTGCCAATCAAGAGAGATTTCTGCTTAGCTCCATGGCCATAAAGAAACTTATAGGATAGGACCCATTCCTGGAATACTGACTTCAGGGATGGATCCCCCTTGGAGGAGGACACTCCTGCTTGCCCTCCACCCCACTCCCAAGCACCTGAGATTCCTGGCCATCATTTAACATCTCTATGCCAGATTTCCTGGTCCCCAAGTGAGCACCGGGTACAGAACACCAGAGGCTGAGCTGAGATGTACTTTCATTAACACAGGATGATTCATCATCCTGCCATATGGTTGAAATCTTTTCCCCAAACCCCATCGGCTGCCTTCTAATTTGTGGCTGAGATGTATTTATGGCTACAACATTTGGAGGCCATCTTGGGAATCACAAGGAACAGTAAGTTCCTTGCCTTGAACTTATGAACCAAGAACGATTGCCTGAAAGGAGTTGATGGGAATTACCAGCTGAGGAATCCAGAGGGAACCTCAAGGGAAGTTCACAAGTCTTTGTTAAATACTTCTCAGGCAAGTTTTTTGAATCTTACTGCAAAAGACAGGAAGGAAGTAGAGGATTATTTACGGCTTTGTTATCTCATTGCTCTGTCTAGTTGAAGCCCAGTGTCTTCCTTTTATACTGTTAATTACAGCAGTTACCGTTTACTAAGCATTACAGGGTTTGGGGCTGTGTTGAGAATTGTACTAACATCATCTCATTCCATCCTCTCAACAACTGCATGAGAAGGTATGGTTATTATCTCCATTTTACAGATGAGAATACAGAGGCTCAGGGAGATTATTTGTGCATGGCTACACAGTTAGTAAGTGGTTGAGACAGAGTTTGAGCTCAGATTTGTCTAATTCCAAAGTTGGTCATCTTAATGGCTATACTGTAGGAAGGAGGTTCAGAGGAAGGAAAGGGTATGCTCAAGGTCACACAAACAGTGACAGAATCCAGAATTTAAGCACTGGGCTTCCACATCAACTGAAAAAAGGCCAGCATAAAATAACCAGAAAGGAATGTGAGACCATGGGTAAGAGTGATAAAAGCAGTAGGAGTCCAGGTATCCAGTTCTTGAGAATGAGACAGGAAAGACCTCATATAGCTGATGACCTTGAAGATGGATAGGACACAGATAAAAGGTCATAAACCTCATGTGAAGATTGTACTTTGCAATTTGTGAGTTTTTTCAGGTCCACTGTGTTGATAACCCCCATGAGGTACTGAGGTAGGCAGGGCAGAGTTATTGTCCCTATTTCACAAATGGAGAGAATTTTAGTAACTCACACAGGCTCTTTTAACCAACAAGTGGTGGAGCCAGGACTTGAACCAAAGTTTTCTGAGTGTGGAAAGAAGAAAGTAGATATCCTCGTGTCCTCTGTACCCACTCCATTCTGTCCCTCTTGAAAAAGTGGCCGAGGCATTTCACCCAAACTCAGCTGAGATTTTCTCCTTTTCTGAAATCTTGGCATATAGGAGGGGACTCAGTGTTGGGGTGAGAATCTAGGTTTTTCATCCAAGGCAGTATCAGGACCTCTGGGTTTTAGACATAACTCTAGCACTCACTGGCTATTTGACCTCAGGAATGCCACTTTCCTTTCCTGGGTCTCAATTTCCCCAGCAGTCAGGAGGGAGAGCAGTTCTTGAGCGAGGCAGTCATTCTCAGCTTCCGTGGCTTGGAATTCCTTTGTGGAAGCTACCTGTTTGAATTTCAGGGTTGTAGGATTTTGGGGCTGGATGGTTTCTTAAAGGTTACCTCTTTAATTGCTTTCCAAACTAACGTGTAGACAGGGCTATCTGCAATAGAATCACCTAGGGAACTTGTTAACCTGCAGATTTCTCAGCCTAACCCCACCTTCAGTGAACCCAGGTTTCTGGAGATTAGCCCAGAGTCTATTGTTTAACAAGCTACTTGGGTGATTCTCATGCACAGCTAGGTTTGGGGACCACTGCTATAGAGCAGCTATCCATCCATTCAAGGCTGAGTGCCTGAACACCTCCAGCAGTGGGAAACTCATTTCATCTTGAGCAGCCTTTTTCATAGTTGGATAGCTCTGTTAAAAAATTTTTTTCCTTATGCTGAGCGGAAATTTGTATCCCTGTCACTCCCACCCAAACAAAGGCCCATTCAGGTTTTCTTCTCCCTTATTTAGAATCAGACCCAGGCTTTTCTTTTTGTTTAGCCTTGTACCATAAGATGCCCCAAAGAGTTACTGCCTGTGCCTTTAAATGACATGCCCAAGGTTCCCACCCAGACCCCGCAAATATCTGGTGCTGTGACTCTCATATAAATTAGATTCTGATTTGTGGGTGTGAGAGGGCACCAGCCAAAAGGACCCTATGGGAAAGTGTGGCTCATTGAAATAAGCCTGAAATTAAATTATCCTTGAGAAAATTACAATCTGGCTGCCTTTGGCAGCAGAATAATGTATATATTTCATTAAATATTAAAGTTTAATTTTGCTTTTGTGTATGTGTTTGCATTGGGCTGTGCCCCAGATCCAAGGAGCCATTATAATACACAAAGTCTTAGAAAAGACACAGAATATCAGAGCTGATAGTCCTACTGGATCATTTTACAGAATTGGAAACAGAGGCCCAGATACAGTAAGCATTTATCACGCATATCAGGTAAGTAGAGAGAGGACTGGAACCCACTTTCAGTGTTCTTTGCTTCCACATTACGCCATTGTGCTCTTCGGAGTGTGCCTGCTGTCCACAGCTACCCCTGTCTTCAGGAGGCTCAGGCACAGGGAAAGTTTCTGGTGCTTAAGGAAGCTGCTGAATGATTAATCACTCTTGGAGTTTTCAAACAATGCAGGCCTCTTCCTATCACATTGGGGCCTGATCTGCCTGGCCATTTCAGGACCTCTGTGGTTTGCATGTGGCTTTTGGGATCTTATTTGTGCCTGGATGGAAGTGTGAAAGGCACCTTGGGGCTCAGGGGCAGGAGATCCCTTCTGGGCAACTTTTCAGCCCTCACCATGAGGAAGAGTAGAGAAACCTTCCCACCTCCTGCATCTCACTCCGAGTCAGGAGGGTGTCAAAGGGGTTAAAGCCAGTGTGGGACTGGGAGAGGCCCAAGAGATTATCTAGTTCTGTAGATTTGGGGCCCAAGTGTTCTGAGTAAGGTTCTCAGAGTGAAAAGGGGAAGGGCCCTGGTTCAGTGGTCAGGGTGAGATTTTATATCCTAAAAACATCCACTGCTAAGTAAGTAAATAACTAAATGAATAAACAAACAAATAAATCATTAGCATTAGGCAAATAATTGAGTTAGAGTGGGTTAAAGTCCCTGGTCTTGATAGCATGATTTGGGAAAGTCACTTAACTGCTCTAAACCCTAGCATATTTGCTGGTCCATTCATTCATTTATTCATTTATGAAAGGTTTATTGAGAGCTTTCTATGTGCCAAGTGCAGTGGTATGCACAGAGGATAACTAACACATGGACCCTGGATGTACCACATTCAACAGGTGAACAAGTCCCTCCTTTCTCAGGAGAGTGAGGTCACGGTGCCTCTCTTCAGGATGGAGTTCTGAGAGAGCCCACCAGGGGGCATGGTGGACTGGGATTCCTAAAAATTGCCGGGAGCAGAGGATGTGACTTGCTGGCCAAGAGCCATAAGCAGTTCTTAGACGTGTTTGATTTGACCAACAGAGTTTTTAAAAGATGTGATTTAGGTGTCAGTTTGGAAGATTTCACATGAAACCTCAGCATTAAGTCTTATCTTGGAAGGCCTGGTTGTCTAGGGCCTGCATCCCTACCTGGCAGTCATTGACTGAGGAGTGGCTGTCCCTACACAAGCCCTGTGTCTTCTGGTTTTATTTTCTTATCCCATCCTGCTTCATTCATGCACCATAGCTGCCTGGCCCCTCTGGGCATTTGAGATCGTGACCCTGGTGAAGAGCCTGGGCAGAGCGCTAGTGTGCGGTGACAGCCACCTTGTTCTTGACTTACCTACCCTTGGGGGAACCAAGGTTGTGCTAACGATGCTGGGAAATATGGACTCAAGAGCAAGGTGCAAAAGGGAGTGAAGGAGCCTTGAGGAAAATAGGGGTAGGAGGTGGGCCCAAACACAGACCTCAGCGTGTCTCCCAGACCACTGTCTATCTGCAGAACTGTGCATGTGACCACTCTGACAAGGGGGCTTGAAAGCAGGGGGCAAAGTGAGAAAGTATTAGGAAGCTGTTACCAGCTGTCACGTGCCTTATTTGGTCTTGGACTTGAGCCAAAAGGAACAGTGAGGAAAGGAATTTGGAATCAAGAATTGATTAGGAGGCTGACTGCATATCCTTGGAATAAAAATTTTGCAGGGGTACTGGGAGGAAGGTCAGGGTGCACAGGATCCCAAGGAGGTCCTTAGCAGCGCACCTTCAGGAGCTTGAGATGGTCACATCCTTCTATGGCATCAGTGAACAGAGGGAATTGGTCTCTTCTTGTTATAGGCATTAAGATCCCGTAGGACTATGAGAGCTAGAAGAACCTTCTCAGATCACCTGGACTAGGGTTTGTATATGGGCAACCCACAGGGCATATCTGGGTCACAAACATGTTTTGTTTGAATTTACATGTTTTAGGAATTGGGAAGTTTCACATAGATCTTGATTTCTGGCTCTTCTTATAATACTTGATGATCTGACAACATGGGGCCCACATTCCTATTGGGCAACTACAGGCTGGGGCTAAGGAGAGGCTGCCCCCCTTAGAGGAGACTGTACCTTTATTTCTTCATAGTCTCTACCACTCCCTATTGCCCTACTATTGGCTCACCTCACTCATTTACATTACCCACCTAACCCTGGTAGGCATTTGACATTGTGACTCTGATTTAGACTAGAAACTTTCAAAATAATTTGTTAATCCCTGGGAAACCTTACCAGATGAATTTTAGCTGGAAGCCCCTTATCTAAAATAAAGAAAAGTGGAGCTATTTGGGGAGAAGCAGGGGTAGTCCTGCTCATTATGGTCTCTGTTTCTCTTTTTTGGGGCACCTGGTAGAAGCCCTAAAGCTCCATGAAGCATATGTTTGAAAACTGCAGATGTAGCCAAGCCCACTACTGCAGAGATGAGGAAACTGAGGCCTAGAGGAAGAGAGAGGCTTATTCAAGCTCAGAGAGTACATTTGTGCCTCAGCCAAAACTTGAACCCATTTCTCCCTATTCCATGTTTTTCCTTTTGCCCATTATACTAGAGGTAGAAAATAGGTTTTAATTCATTTACTGACTCCTGGCAACCAGAGGTACTGTTAACTTGGATCCTCTGAAGCTTTGTCTGGGTTGGATGGTAGAGAAGACTGAATTGATTAACAATGTCTGCTTTGAGTAGAGGAAAGACTCATGGGATTCATACCATGTGTTTACCATCTGCATAAAACAACATATTGCTTGTTTCTATTATATAATCTGGGAAAGCACTTTCCCTGTGCATATGGAAAGAATATTTTCTCTACCTTTAAAATTCGGCCTGATCCTGGCATCATATCCAGAGGTTCTCCCCATTAGCTTATCCAGGAAATCCGAGGGTGACATAGGCTTGGGTGCAGAGCGGGCAGCTTCAGCCTCCTTAGAAGCGGCAAGGCTAAGAAGGGAGAGAGGAAAGCAAAGGGTTAATGATGACCCTTTCTCATGCTGTGATCAGATCCCAGCCTTGTCCAACCCCTGTTGAACCACTAGAGTGTTCTTAGCCTGAGAAACAGGTAACACGGGTCTGTAATGAGGTAAGGCCCGGGCTAAATTGTTTACCCAGCCCAAATATCAGCCAGCGACGGATGCTGGATGCTGGCAGGCAGCCACGTGTCTGATTGAAGCTTAGAAGCCACTGACTCTTAAGGCTTCATCTCTGGGATTTTGAGTGATCACACTTGGCTGCTGGGTCTTCCTGGGAGAGGAGATGGGAGGTTTAACCTTCTGGGAGACCTAGCCCTGTGTTTTGGGTACCTGTACTCTCATAGGTCCATGGAAGAGCATAGCCAGAAAGGACCTTAAAAATCAAATAATCCAGTTTTCCTTCAAGGTTTTACTTCAGGATCACAGTCATTAATTTAAAAAAAAATCACCCAAGTCAAATGCATTCTAGAACACAAATTTATTCAGGCATCTTTACCTTAGGTCTCCTCAGACCCTTTGACAAGCGTGTATGCTTATACTTATGAGACTACTATCTTATGAAGCATACACTTTAGAAAATGCTCAATTGGGAAAATTGAGGCTCAGCTCATGGAAGAGATCGACTTAGGTCCCAGGGTAAATCAGTGGTAGCCTGCCTTGTTGTATCAAGAGTCACAGGATTTGAAATCAAACTACTGGTGATGCTTCACACTGTTTCTGTCACCTCTACATCCCCTCCCACTCAACAAAGTGATTTTAGGTCCTCATTCACAGCACAGTATGAATTGCTAATGTCTGAGAACAATGACCCCCCTGCTGCCAAACTCTCAAAGGTGTACAGATCTCAACAAGAGTCACGATTGGAGGCTCAAGGGCTGAAGAACACTCATTTGGGTTGCTTTGGGCAACTGAGATTTCCTAGTTCTGAAATTATATGTGGGAGATAGCGGGGAGGTATGTGCAACTCTGTCACGTGCTTGTGGAGCTGGTGTGTGGAGAAAATGTGCGGATAGACAGGGGGGTATGCATGTGTGTGTGAGATGGAAGCTTCTGCCACCTAGCCAAGCAGGACATGGTGCTCCTCCAGGATTTGTCCTCGACCTCTCTTGTTCTTCATCTGGGCTTTTCTGATATCATCAGTTGTAACAGTTTAATTTAATGAATGACTCTCAAATCTATATCTCCACCCTAGTCTTTCCCTTAAAGCCCCTCTTCTCATCTGCAAACACCTGCAGGGCATGTCCATCTCAGTGTCCTGCCTGTGCCTCAAGTCCATCTCCCAGACTGAATGCCACAGCTTCCTTCCCAAACTTGCTCCTCCAGATCGCAGTCTCCCAAGATGGCACCAATATATTCCCACTCTCTGGGATTAGAAGCCTCGGAGCCAACTTCTCTCCACGCCCTCCTTCTACTCAATTCCGCTCACTCACCAGGTTCTGTCTAGCCATGGGCCACGCTACCTCGTAATGTAGTTATTTGTGTTTATGTTTTAAGAGCAGGATTCATGGTGGTTTGATTTGTTGTTTATTTGTTTGTTCTTTTAATCCCCCACCGTGTCCACCATGGTGTCTCAAATTTAATTGGTGCTCAGTAATTGCATAGTAAATGAATGAATGAATAATATGCTACTTTAATTAATCAAATATCCTGGCTAGTAGGAAGTGTTCATAAATATTTATATATGCATTAACAATTTTCAAATAATTAGACTATTATACACAGTAATGAAAAATACTGAAGGCAATCTGGTATTCCTTTGAAGATTCAGAAGGTATTCTAGGATTATTTAGACATTCTTGGTTAGTAACCTGAAGATCCCTTACTCATACCTTGAAAAGCTAGTTTTGAGGGACAGGATGAGGGACAAATGCATTTTACTGCTTCTCTGTGTGTCACTGTGGATGTAAGTAAGTTTGTGTGATGTATATGTTATGTATACATATGGATGGGTGTGTTCAGATGTGTGCGGGGATTAGGGTGGCAATGGGGTGTTTGTGGATGCATTGTGGATTGTGTTACATAGGTTTGTATGTGAAAAAATGTTAATACTAGTGTTTATGTGAAAGTATTAATATATTGATAAGTGTGGCATTTAGTATGGGCATTTTTGTGTGTATATGTGTAGCGTATGTATGCATGGGGTATAGGGTATGAATGTGTAAAATGCCTTTGTAAATGTATGTCTGTGATGTGCATATTGCATGTGTTTGTTTTTGAACTGTACTGTGAAGTATAATATAGTGCAGAAGAGGGAAAAGAACAGATGATTTGGAATCAATCCTGTCACAGTCATTTATTAGCTGTGTCACCTTGGGAAAGTTACTTAACCTCTCTGAGCTTTAGTTTCCTAATCTATCAGATGAGTTTTGCACAAGGAGTAACTGAGATAGCATAGGTAAAACTACCTAGGACAGTTCACAGAACACAGCAGGCACGCAATACATTGTCTTCCTTTTGCCGTGTGTGTGTGTGTGTGTGTGTGTGTGTGTGTTTTTGAAGCAGTTCAGAGCCAGTTTGGGGGCTTCTTGCCTCACACTGCTTTCAGCTGTACCATGAACTCCAAATGGCCGAAAAGTCGCCCTAGATGCTTTCCATGGCCCACAGTTAGTACCACAGTCCTGGGCTTTTCTCCATTCAACACTAGACTCATGGCTGCTGTGTGGCTCTGGTGTGAGCAAAAGGGACCACAGGCATGCAACTGGTGATTTACGACTTTTCTGCTGCTATAATTCACTTCTAGAACCTCTCCAGGAGTGGCAGTTATGAAGCTTTCATAAGCTCCTGTGCTCTCTCCAGCCCCTCCTCTGATGATAAGATTTGGGAACATACTCCCTCCCAGCAGTTACTACAGCACAAGCAATCTCTTGGCCCTCAGGCTTCTTTCATAAGCCTGAATCCTATTAGAAGGTACAGTGGGAGAATGAATTCACCCAAATTATCCCATACCATCTGCCATTAGCATAACGTGCCATTTAATACCCGAATCCTCCCCAAAGCGGGAGTCCTACGGTTATTCCAGCGTGCAGGTCTGCAGCAAGGTATTTGCAGTCTGAGCACCTGGCCATTGGCTCACCTAAAACCCCGGCACTGAGCTGAACCACAGGGAATGAAGATTGGAAGGGGGTGGTTAAGTAACTGGCCTCAGGTCACACAGCACCTTAATGAGAGCGGGGATTAGAACTCAAATTTTTAAGTGTTAACGAATCCAATTTCTACAATGTATGGGAAAGCCTTTTGTAAATTGTGAAGAGTATAAATCATGATAGTTGCTATTATTACTATTTGTTTTTGAAGCTTATTATGTTCTCTTACAGCCAAGAAAATCAAAATATGTGTCCAACCTCCAGCAGTCCTGATATACACAGCCCTGTATTTACCACACTTAAAAATGGAGAAGAAATAGTTGTGAATTACCAAATGTCCTCTGTTTTGTCAAGTGATTCACAGCAGAATATTTTAAAATTTTGAGATTCTCCAGTCTAGCCTCTCCTATGTACCATTTACCAGTGATTTCCTAGGTATCACTTTTATAATTTTTGCCCTGTTTGTATACCACCTCTACTATTATTCACTTAATTTTTTTCATTAAAATATCTCACTTCTTTTAAACTTACACTTATTTAAAAGGAAACCATATCTCACTACTCACAAATGGAAAACTAGTATTACTTGCCATAATAGAAGATAACCGTAATAGTGAATACAATGAAAAAAAACACAAAGAGAGAAGAATTTACAATTCTAGTCATCTGCTGCTACTGGCTAACTTTCTGAGCCTGAAGCCTGCCGTAAGTTACAAAGGAAGGTCAGCAAGTGTTGGAAAGGCATTAGAGACATATCAACACCTAACCAAGGGCAACTTTCTCCTTAATAATGAGAACGATCGAAAGAGAATTGGTTCAATAACAATTCAATGTTACTGTGTGTGAATCACTTAAAATCAACCCCCATCCCTCAGCACCCTAGTCCAAAAGTTCACTAATTCTTTTCCAAATGCAAAGGTTCCATTTTAATGCCAAAGTAGCCATGCTCTCCCCCTACTTGATAATCCTTGTTCACTTCTGTCTATATTTAGACAGTACAATTTGCACAGGATTATTTCAAGCTCCCCCCGCCCAGTGAATCTGATGCTCTGTGCATTTGTGTGGAGCATCAAGGAGCTCTTGATGCGTATTTAGAACCACTGCCTCTGGTGAACTTAAGCATTTTCTTATAGACCATGAGCTACTGGACAGAGAAGCTGGAAATGAATCTGAGAAATGAAACACTCAATTGTTTGGATTTTCTGACTTTATGAAAGCATTTGGAAATGATGCAAATTTTTTTCAGGGATGACTAAAATGTAATGGGTGAATCAGACTCAGTTTAGACAGATTTGATTAATAGTAATTTTCAGAAAGAGAGTGAGGCCTTCTGAGACCAAGTTTTCTGTCCTGAAAAGGCTCATGGCAATAGATGTACTGACTGGACAGAGCATGAGACCATATCACCTTCCAGTCAGAAGATTTGTTGCACTAAGAGACTTTGGTACTTCAAGGACCTCAGTTATGCCTCCTAATGACAGAGACCACAGAAAAGTCCAGGTGTAGAGTTCAACAGAGGGGTTGGAGGCGGGGTACATAATGACATGGAGGCTGTGTGACCTTCAGTGAGTCACTTCTTTCCTGGGCTTCCAGTTTCCCAAGATATAAAATGAGGGGATTAGTGTAATCTCTAAAAATCCTTCCAGCCCTAAGCCATCATTTTATGAGTCTATAATGTGCCTTCTTCTTTTTTTTTCTTTTTCATATATCTGGCCTGGGAACCTGAATTTGTTTGGACTCCTTTGGGGGAATGTGAGTGTTTTGTGTCTTGGTTCTTCCCCATCAAGTCTCAAGATTTTTCTCCAATGGGCTAACCTGTTTCTCAAGGATTTGTTGGAAGAAAGGCCAGATCAATGTTCAGATTCTCATTCTCCAGTTGCAACATCAATTGGAAATAGGGAATCAATATGGAGCTGTCCATCTGAATTTGAGATGAGCTAGGGTTGGCAATAAGACTGGGGAGAAACAATTTCTCATCTTGCATGGCACCACACCCCCAGGAACCACTCTGGGTTAACAGAAGGGGTTCCTCCCAGCAGAGTCCATCTCCCCAGTTCACCATGAGCAGAGAAGTCCAGGCAGTCATGACAGCAAAGGGGGAGGAAGGACAAGGAGAGGGACAGAAGAGGGACTAAGAGGTTGAGGATAACCAAGGGGGGTGACCCACAGGGCTGGAGGAGGAAGCTGGAGGTGCAGATTGAGAAGGAAAGGGAGGCGGGAGGCGGGAGAGGAAGAGGAAAGTGTGAAGGTGGAGGTGTTTGAGGCCTGGTCAGTGCTGTAATTGAGAAATTCAGTGAGCACGGAGGATGGGCACCCAACTGCACTTGGTGACAGGGTGTGGAGTTTCCAAGAGGCTTTGTGGAGAAAATGACTTTTATAGTAAAACTTGAAGGTTGGGTATAGAGTTGGCCTGGAAAACTGAAGAGTGTTTTGGGTAGAAGAAACAGCACGTATAAAGTCTAGAAGTGAGAGAGAACTTGGAGAACTGAAAGAAGTTTAGTTTGTACATGAGGGAGGGAGAGAGTGAGAACAAGCAAGAGAGAACAGACAATGATAAGAAATGAGGAAGGAGGGCTTGAGTCCACGGGGTTGGGAGTGGCAGGGATTGGACCCCCTTCTCTATGTCCTTATGTTGGGCCTAAAGGTTAAGAGAAAATTATCCTTCCCCAATCCCTTTACAGTAAAAATAATCTATCTGATTTCTCAGCTATTTTTGGGTTAAATTAAATTATGGTCTAGCCAAGCTTGGGAAATGAGTCCTCCAAAGATATCTTCAAATGGTGGGTGTCTTTGGCCTCCAGTCAACTTGTCCCCTGACTTGGGCCAGAATATCCGCTTTGCCTTGGCAGGGAGGTAATCCAGTGACCTGGTATTTATTCTGTGCAGAAAGTGCCTGGTAAACTAGTCAGAGGTTGTTTGAATGTCTGCTGTAGGTTTCCGTGGACATTTTCTTAACACTGTAGAATAGAGGAAAGAACATTAAGATGGGAGCTGGGAAACCTGGGTGCTAATTTTGGCTTGATCTCTTTCTGTGTGGTCTTTGGCTAATTCTTTTTCCTAGATTGTCCTCAGTTTCTTCATCTGGGAAATGGCAGTTTTGGATTAGATCAGGTACAGCAAACAGTTTTACCTCGGGTGCCAATGCCATTGACTGGTGGTAGCTTCCCAGAGAAGGGTTCTAGGGCCTGAACCAGCAGGAAAGAGTAGCAGGATGGATTATCAGCCTCTGCCACAATACTATACTGTGGAGTGGTGGCTTTGCTGATTTCTACAGGCCCTCCTGCTTTAAAATTCTATGATCTCTATGATTTATTAAGCACCCACTGTATGCATAAGGCACTGTGGAAGAGATGCAGATAAATATGTCGCTGCCTGCCAAAAAAAGCACTCCATGTGGGTAGGGCTTGTGTCTGTCTCACTCAGTGCCTGGCATGTAGTAGCAATCAATAGTCATTTGTTGATAAATGGCCTTTGCCCACTGATTGTTTACTGTCCAGTGGATAGACTAGACTGGGTACTTTAGCAATTATAATAAGAGGTTGCCATCGGCTTAGGTGGCATAATTGGGCTACTATAGAGCAAGGCAGTTTTGGAGGTAGGGTGGGGATTAATCAGAGAAATTGTCTGAGTTTTATTAATTTTAGCCTCTGTGTACTTTTAGAAAGACCCAACATTTGCCACTATTCAAGTTGTGTATTTGGGGGAGAAAGCTTTCTCCTGCCCCATTGCTTGTGGGCTGTCATTGGGGAAGAAACGGAGGCTAGTGGGAGGGCTTGGTGTCCTGGGCTCCTGGGAAGAGGTGGGGCTGAGTCAGGCTTGCACTCTTGGCCTTGTGGACTGGATCAGTTTCCTGTCCCTGGCTCTGACCTCAGCAGACTTGGGGGTTGTTGTGCAGCATGAGCCCTGCTGGTGACCCTCAGTTTTGCCTGGGTTGAATCATCAGGTCAGCGTCTGGCTTTACCCGGCCAGCTGTGCAATTTTGATTTTATTTGATTGCAGTAAGGGGCTTAGGCTGGCCGGGGAGGCCTGACATTTTATTACTTTCACTTCCTGATCTGCTAAGCACCCCTGGGAGCAGAATGTCACAGTTGGCATGCCCCAAGTCCAATTTACCCCAGGGTCTTATGGAACAAGACACCCTTCCCCGTTCCTGTCCCATTTCCCACAACTATATCTGCCGCCTCTAAGGAACCTTTATCTGGGGAAGAAGCACGTGTATTTGAGCATGATTTTCTTCTGCCAGTGAGATAAAACCCTGGATTTTTGGAGCTGGAAGAAACTTTGAAATTTTATCTGGTTCTGCCCCTGCCCCTAAGAAAGTCTGATTCTCTTTATCATTGATTCTAGTCTGTTCCTCTGGATAGCCTTCCAGCCACTAACTCTCCTGCTTTATTTTATGTATCCCCAAAAAGCAGGGCCAGCAGTAGAGCTAGGTGAATGAGGTGCTTAGCAAAATTTAAGGAGGCACTTACTCCCAGGGTCGTATAAGTGGCAGCCCTGCGCTTGCAGGGACCTGAGTGTGAGTGCCTCCTTAAATTTTGTGCCTCAGTTGTCTCACCCTTGTCCTGGCCCTGCTACAATATCCTAAATCCTGGAGCCCAGTCTATCTAGGGTAGGATTTCCTGTAGAATATCAAATGTATGCACCTGAAGAGGGAGTCTTTACCTCTCACAGATCCTGTTTCATTTCCAAAAAGTGTCATTTTTGTTTTTCTTGTTTAGTGGCAAGAAACAACATGAGTGGAGCACCTACTGTCCCTAATGTGCACTCTGAATTGCACATTACATATTTTATCTCATTTTATCCCCCAAATAGCATGAGAGGTAGAGATGTCTGTCCCCATTTTACACATAAGAAAACCGAGGCTTAGGGAGCATATGACTTGATCTAACTCTGGCATTTCACACTGTATTGCTTAATTTATGTTGATATTTTTCCACCTCCATCTCCTTTCTCATTATGCCGTGTGCATGTGTCAAGGCTGGAGTCCTGGCAGCTCTTGGTCCTTTCTGGTTCAAGTTCAACTTTCAGCTCTATAACTTCTTTTCCCTCAGAGTTGGGGCAATCAAGGTGTTATGTAGACAAGGCCCTGAAAGCATGATTTTCACAACATGGTTTTCATGAAGTGCAGAGCCTGGCACATGGTCAGGGCTCCATAAATATAATATTTGTTAAATGGATGATATATACCTGGAATTCCAGAGGAAGCTTAATTTGGGTGTGCAGCCACTTGGCATCTGTTATGTGATTTGATTGGAGTTAAAGAAGCTCTAAACTCTGGCCCTGATATCCTTAGTCAGCCTGTGGGGAAAATACTTGATGTCCTTTGGGAAAACCCAAGGCAGAAAAATACGGGAGGAAGTCATCCCCTTTTCTTTCAGGAGCATTCACAGTCTTTCCACAGAATGACTTGGACCATGGGCCCAGGTCAAACCCATGTCTGTGCATAAATCCCACATTCCTGCTTCCTTATGTCACTATTTGTAATTCTACCACAACCATTTCACTTTGCCCTGACTGTGCCTATATGTCTCACTTGGGGACATTTTCCTGTGCCTCTGACCTTCAGTGTCATTCTGCAGTCTGGTGCCACGGTGAAAGAACTCTTGGCTTAAGCCTATGGGTGTTAAGTGGACCCCAGATGAGTTACAATGTAAGGAATTCTTCAGAGGCTTGAGCCCAAAGAACAGGCCTATGGGATTTACTCTGCCTGAGTAAAAGCTCTTAGCAGGCCCTGCATAATCAGCATGCATTCCACGAGTTGGACAGGAGAGCAAATGGCTCTCATTACCTTCAATGCAGCTTTCTTTTTAATCAGATAAATCTCACTGGAAAAAGGCGTCTTTGAAGAGAATGGAGCTCAGGGCTTCTGGACAAAAAGTTTTGGGAAAAAAGATTGCATAGCTCAGCAGGGATTGGTCATTTGAGGTTACAAATGCCTGCTAGTATAAATATTGGGGAGAAATAGTAATAGAATATAAACAGATGAAGACATGATATTAGCTAATGACAGTAAGAGCTACCACTCACTGAGTATTTACTGTGGGCTGAATACTTTATATATGTTACTGTATGTAATCTTCTTACCAATCCCATGAAGATGACATCATTCATCATTACCCCCATTTACAGATGAGGAAGCTGACGCTTCCATTTTCAGGAATTTAGCCAAGGTTGTGCAGTTTGTAAATGGCAAGCCAGTGAGTCAAATGGTCTCTATAGCCCACACTGTTAACCACTACACTCTGTTGACTCTTCCAAGTGATTGTGATTTGCAAAGTCCTTCTGAGGAGCCTCTTTGGTTCATAATATCAATGTTTCCTTGACTCTGGAATTATAAGTGAGAATTTTGGAGCTCTGGGAATTGGAAAGTATGGGTTGAGAACAATGTGATTGATTATCACTTGCACACATATAACACTTTCAGTTTATTTGGCACTTCCAAATCCATCACTGCATTTGATCTTCATACCATCCCCATGACAGCATCTCCATGTACAGGTGATGACATAGAGGCTCGATTGAAAGGGTAAGAGGCCTGCTCAGGGTCTCAGATGGTAGAGCCATAATGTAACTGGGGCTGTCCAGATCTGGTCTGGAACATATTCTGCTGGACTATTTGGCCATTCCCAAAAGACAGTAAGGGGATTGATGAAATCTTCTTGACTATTTATTAAATTGTTTCTAACAGAATTTCTCTGTGGTCAATTTGCCTTTCATTTTACCCTTTTCTGTCTCGTTTCACTCATCTTGAAAGTACTTTACCTGCCTTTACCAACTGCAGGTGTTTGAATGACAAAAGGTCACTGGTTTTTTACAGATGCTGTGGAAATAAATTTTCATTTCTCAAGTTAGTCAACATTTTTTATCCATTAGGTACTTTGAGGTAATGATCATCTCATTTGAGACAGCATTAGTTTATTATTTCATTTGTTTACTTATTTGTTCAAAATAATTATGTCATGCCTGTTATGTGTCAGAGATTGTACTAGGTATTAGAGCAGGAAATAAATAATAAAATAATAACAGCTAGCCCTTATTGAGTGGTTATAAAGTACTGTGCCAGGAATTACACTAAGAGCTTTATTTGCAGTATTTAATCCCCAAAATAAACCTTTGGGTTTGATATAATTACCTCCATTTTACTGATGAGGAAAGTGAGGTTCATAGAGATTAAATAACTTATCCAGATTCACCTGGCCTCACAGACTTCTCTCTTAACTATATCAATGATGAATATTCAGTAGCTCTTGCTTTCTGAGAACTCTCAAACTAGTAGAAGGAAAGTTATGTGAGAACAAATAAGTGCTTGAATATCTGGGCCTATTAGAAAAAAACACATATCACTTTTCCCTCTCAAATCTATACTATTTCAAACTTACAGTAGAAAAAAAGCCAATTTGTAATCAATCCATAGGAAATGCATCAATGAAACCACGCCATTTATCCCAGAGAAAACAGAGGTTTTCATAGCTGTGGAGCTTGGATATGTGTGGTCTTCAAGCATCCAGAAGACTATGATTTAAATAAAAGAGGGTGTTCAGAAAATAATCCTCACCAGGCACTGAGGAAGAAATGATCTTAAATTGTAGAAAGAGCAATTTGGATTAAAACCTGAAGCTGCCTTTAATAAATTGAGTGACTGGTCTTCAGAAAGTGAGTACTTAACTGTGAGTTGATAGGGTTTAGTTGAAATGGGTATTTGTATGCAAATACAGAGTTTTAGGGAAGCTCCAGGGCTCTAACTGTGCTCTCTAAATCTAATCTGAATCCTCTAAAACAAGAGTCAGAGCTATAGCTATGCTCAGTGGGGTGGAACTTCTTTGTCTCAGCAGGTTCCAAAGTCTTGGGGAAGAAGGGGGTAGAAGAGTCATAAAATGTAGGACCTGGGCATCTTGTGCATTAGAAAAAGAGACATTTATTGACCACCTGCTAAAAATCAATGAAATTACACCCCTGCAAAGGCAGTAGGGACTATCAATTTCATTTTATAGATGAGGAGACTGATTTAGAGATTAACTAAGAATAGCAATGGCTACCAATGATCAAACACGTTCTAAGTGCCATGCACGGAGCTAAGAACTTTTCCGTACAAGCTTTCTAATCTTCCTGACAACTTTATGAAGCATCAACCATTTTCCTCTCTATTTTTCAGATGAGGAAACTGAGACTTGGGGAGGTTGACTGACTTAATCAATGTGACTTTGGTGGCAGCATTGATATATGAAACTAATTGAGGTGGAATTTTGGCATAAGCTTTGGAGCAGCCGTTCAAATATGCTAAAACAGCTCACTCAACTCAAATATGCATTGTTTTGAGTTCCTGCTCTTCTGTGGTTTAGTATAAGCTTCTATAAGGAATATCCTGTTTCGATGATAAACGATCTCAAGGGTCCTTGCTGAACCTTTCTTTTCCTCTTGGGGTTTCTTTCTCTTCTACCCTGCACCTCCAGGATCCTTCAGCAGGGTAACCTCTTTGTAGTACAAAGGGGGACCAGATGGGAGCCTGAGTCCCGCTGCCTCCTGCTTCTTGTTGAATATCTCAGAAGCAGAGAGTAGCAACGTAGGGAATGGGACAAGTTGTGGATATCGAGTCAGAAATCCTCGGTTTGACTTCTACCTGTTGTGATTCTTTCTCATATGACCTTGGGCAAGTCCTTTACTATATGTAGGCATCAGCAATTATGTTGAAGAAAGCATAAGATACTACACAAATAAGAACTCATTTTTTGGCCAAAATAGGGTGTGCTCCAGGCTTAAGAACATGGACCCTGTCATCAAATCCAGGCTCTGCCATTTACTGGCTGTGTGGTCTTGGAAAAGTTACTTACCCCGTCTAAATCTTTGTTTCTGCATCTGTAAAATGGGGAAAACAGTAGTTGTTGCTCATAGGGTTGTAAAAAAAAAATTCTTTTATAGTGCTTGCTTTGGTGACTGGCACATTATAAATGTTTAATACAGTATTAATTTATTCAAAGAGAGTTGGCTGATTTAGGCTTTATGATGGGGGATGAATATATGAACTTCTAGAACGTTCTTTGTGCTTTACACTGGAATCTACAAGGGCCACCCACTCTGACACCAAGAAGAGTACCATAGCACTCTCAGGTACTTCCTCTGCTGTGCTCTTAGTAATTTATCTGTAAAGTAGTAAATTAATAGCATTACTTTGGCATTTCAATCAATAGGATTAAGAAGATCTGATGGTAACAGAGTAGTAATTGCTGCTGCACAGATGGAAACTGTCCCGTGGCAAAAACTGTACTTCACAAGCTGGCTGGTTGCCCTCACACCAGATTCTTTCAACCCTTTAAAAAAATAACATTTTCCTCTGATAATTAATGCAATAAATGCACATTGGAAAAATACAGTGAGGTTCAAAGAAAAAAATAAAACCCACCTAGAAATGCCATTATCTGTTTATCTACTGTTAACATACTGGTACATTTCTTCTAGTTTTTCTTTCCTCTGTAGATTATAATCATTTTTGTTTCCTGTTTTTTTGTTTAACTGAAGATTCTAAATGAGAACTTTCTCTTGTTATTAAACCTTTAGAAACATAATTTTAAATGACTGCCTGTGCCAGGGTATGGCTATATTAGTATTCCTTTAGCTATCCCCCTATTGATGGGCGTTTGTATTATTTTCAATTTTTAGCTATTACAAATTATGCTGTGAAAAATCCCCTTGGTCATAAACCTCTGTTCACGTCCTAGAAGCAAAATTGCTGAGTCAAAGTGTAGGACTATTTTTGAGGCACAAAGGCTGTACCATGTAAAGGAGCCCCTCTTCACCCCCTGGGACCAGCAACTTTAATTCTTCATGAGGCAGAGTCTGCTAGGGGCAAGGGCTGAAAGCAATGGTGAGTAAGTAAAAGTTAAAAAGAAGAGAGGTTGACTCATATTGCCCATGAAGTTGTAGACATTGGAATGTACCAGAGGAGAGAAGGGACTGCTTAGTGACAGATTATTCAGAGGCCCAAAATTGCTTGGCGCATGGCATTTCCTTTTCTATTAAATTGCCCTGCATATGTCTTCTGCCTCTTATCCCTTAAAAATACTTCCATATTGTAAGCATCCCCTAAATGCTTGAAATGGGGATTAGGATAGCCTGGTGGACTCACATCCAAGTCTGCCATTTATTACCTGTGTGATCTTGGGCAAGTCACTTAACTCCTTCAAATATGTTTCCTTACTGGTGAAATAAGGGTAATAACAGAGCTACTTTCTAGAATTGTTGTGGTTAAATGAGAAAATACTTATCAAATGAGGACTGCAGTGCCAGGCACATAGAAACTACTTAGTATATTAGTCATTATTACAAATAAAAATTAAAGTTCCTGTTTATAAGGTTTAAATATTCTTCACTAAAATTTTATGCCAGCCTAGGTTAAACCTAATAATTCTGAAGAATTTATGAACAATCTAAAGACTGAAAAAGGCAGGAATGCAGGAAATACTGGATGTGGTTTGTACTTCAAATCTTGGCTAATTTATTATGTTCGGTTGTAGGCCCTGCATTTTAAGAGGGACATTAACAGGCTGGAGCAGGTCCAGAAAGGAACAACTGGGCTGGTAAACAAACTTGAAATTGACCTGTAAGGAATAATTACAGACTTTGTGGGTGTGTGGCTCAGAGAAGTCTTAGGCAGAAGGGATCAGCCTGTTGGGTTATTGTGGGGAATAGGAACTCAATTTGATAAAATAATGTTCTTGAGTATTTACTATAGGTTATTAAATATGAAATGTCCGACTTCCTTAAGTACTAAGTTTGACAGTTGATATCTCTGACATTTCACGTTGACACTTCTTTTTTTTTTTTATTGTGAAGGTACATCCTCATTCTTTCAAATGCATGTTTTGGCTTGTGATTATCTTTCAAATTTTTTTTAGAGCAATTTTTGTGAAACCATGGGCAAGTAAAAAATTCGTGTTATTTGTGAATATGAGTTATGTCGTGGAACCAATGCAGTGCAGACAGCTTGAAATATCGATGAAGTGTTTGGGAAGGATGTGGCTAATGAACACACAGTACGTGGATGGTTTGAGAAGTTTCATTCTGTTGATTTTAATCTTGAAAATGAGCCATGTGGGTGACCTGAGACCAAGGTGGATAATGATGAGCTGAAAGCTGTGGTGGAAGCGAATCCATCTCAACCTGCAAGTGAATTAGCAGCAAGGTTTGACGTTACTATTCCAACAATATCGGACCGTTTGAAACAGATGGGCAAGGTAAAGAAGCTGGATAGATGGGTACAGCATGGATTAAATAATCATCAGAAGAGAAATCGTCTCGAAGCTTGCCTTTTTTTGCTGTCACGACATAAAGGCAAACGATTTCTATACCATATTGTTACACATGATGAAAAATGGATTCTTTTTGACAATTGCAAGCGTTCAGCACAATGGTTGGATAAAGATGAAGTGCTGAAACACAGTCCAAAACCGAATGTTCATCAAAAAAAGCTAATGGTGTCTGTTTGGTGGTCCAGTGCTGGTATTATCCACCACAGCTTCATGATACCTGGTCAATCGATTACAGCGGATGTCTACTGCAACGAATTGGATGAAATGATGAGGATGCTTGCAATTAAGCAGCCGAGATTGGTCAATAGAGACAGGCTGATCCTCTTGCAAGACCACCTGTCACAAAAAACGACGCTGCTCAAGCTACAGAAGCTGGCCTTAGAAACTCTTTGTCATCCACCGTATTCACCAGACCTTGCATCAACTGACTACCACTTCTTCCAGGCTTTGGACCACTTCTTGCAAGGAAAAATATTCAATTCTCAACAAGCTGTAGAAAACGCCTTTTGTGATTTCATCGCAACTTGCTCTCCAGGCTTCTTTGTTGCTGGCATAAACAAGCTACCATTAAGATGGCAAAACTGTGTCGATAGTTTAGGCACATACTTTGATTAATTGTACTGCTTCTTGTTTGAGATAGAATAAACTAAACTTTTGATTCGAAATCGGACATTTCATATTTAATGACCTAAATATTTTTCCAGGCATTGAGCTAAACCCTTTGCGAATGTTATGTATTGTCTCTCCTCCAAAACATTTTATGAGGTATGCATCTGTGTTTCTGTTGTATAGATGCACGGAAACAGAAGTGACTTGGTTGAAAGTTACATGGCTAATAGGCGGCAGGGTAGAAATGGAAATGGATCTTTCTAATTCCATAGTTTGAGTGACTTCTACAGCCCACTGACTTGTTCCAAGTGGCCAGGGAAGGTGGATAGGACCTTCAATGAGGGAGGCAACTGCCTGATGCATGTGAGGAAAGAACATTTTGACCATAGAGCTATCCAACAATGGAAGAGGCTGCCTAAGTAGATAGTGTGTTTCTTGTTACCGGAAGTGTTTAAGCAGAGGCTGAACTTTTACTCAGTAATGTGCTGTAAAGATGACAGCTGATAAATGGATAGGAACTATGACTTTACTACTTACTTGTGTGTTCTTGAAAGTTGCTTAACCTCTTTGAGCCTCAGTTTTTTCATCTGTAGACTGGGAATATTGTCTAATTTTAGAATTGTTGGGAAAAGTTAAAAAAATACAGATAAGTTGTTTAGCCAAGAACATGGTGTACAAAAATTGCTCTTTATATATTAAGTGAATAATTATCTATGATCTTTCTATTTGCATCTGTGGCTCTTATTTATATGGTGACACTATCTAATCACTTCTTTATTGGAATCAATTCTAGATTTGTAGAGGTTACCTCCAGAGTGAGTATTCTATCTCACTTCTGCAGGGGCAGGAGCCTGTTAGTTTCTGTCTCTTCAGGCAAACAACAGGTTGGACTTTAAAACAGGGGCAACGGGACAAACAATAGGAAGGATATTTAGACTGAAATGTTAAGCAACAGAATAGATATTATTGGGAGATATATTAGAACCATGTCACCCTATTGTTTAAATATCAGATGGGTTTGAAGAGCCCACTGTGTGCCCAGTGCTGTGCCGTGAAGATTAAAGGATGTTAATCTTTGCATCCTTTGTAAAGATTATATTACATTGGAGGCAGTGTCTTTGTCTTCGAGGGTCTCAAGGCCTGGGATGGTTTAGACAACTGTGAAAAGATTAGCCGATAGGACTCAGAGTCATTCTGCATTAAATATTTTGGTTTGCATTATAGCCCCCAGGCAGTTACAGAAGGGATGCTCAGAGGCAGGGGGCTGGAGAAGATGACCTGGGAAGATCTTTTACTGGCCTGGGATTTTTCTCCTTTTAATGGTTCCCGGGATTCTTTCTAGTAGGCACAACGAGGTAATGTTGCAACTGTGGCTCCCAGGGGCACATTCTCTAGGCATTTCCCCAGGACATCCTCAGATCCTGGGAATATGCTAATCAATGTTGTCCGTTTTCAGGCCCAGAGGAGGAGGAGGAGGGAGAGGAGGAGGACAGGAGGACGGGAACAGGGAGGGGGAAGGGAGTACACCTGGCAGCCCTCCTCCCTGGGCTTAGAGAAAAAGGCAGCATCCTGCCTCCTCCCAGGGCTCCGTTCAGGCCCCTGATCTGCAGACGTCAGCCCAGGCGTCTGCCAACATCAGCCGTGGATCCCACCAGTGGAAAACATGGGGTTGGCTGCCTGGGGAGAAAGCTTTCATTGTTGGGATCTTTGACTTGGGCATCCTCCTCCTTGTCCTCCTTCAACAAGACAAGCAGATTTCAGTTGCTTTGGAACAATGCCTTCCTTCCTTTTTCCTCTTGTTTCCTCCTCCTTTCATCATTCTGCCTTCATCTTGGCTTCTCCCTCCCACATTCTTTACCCTTCTGGTCCCTCTACCTTCTTCCTTTTCCTTCATTTGTTTCTGAGTCCTAGAGCAATGGAGTTGGGAGAGAACCTAAAAGTCATCTAGTACAGTCTACTCATCCATTTTACAGATGAGAAGACTGTGGTCCAGAGAGTGAAAGGGACTTACACAGTGACTCTGTCTGCTCCCTCCACCCTACCCCACCACATTTCTGGAGGGGTTTGTATGCTATCTCTCTTCATATGAGGACTTTGTACTTGGATTGGCAAAGTGCCCTAAAAGGGTCCCAGGCTGGTACAATCACTGCCTTAGTCTCTTCATCCACAAAATGGGGATGATGATAGCACTTACCTCACTGGGTTGCTATAAAGATTAAATAGTTAATACATATAGGGCTTTTAGAAAATTTCCTGGGATATGGTAGTTTCTAAATATATGTTATTACTAATATTATTATTATTTTTTCTATTCACACTGCTTCCTTGCTAATATTATTAGTTGTAAGTGTTATTATTTAGAGAAGTTTTTGTCTATAAGGGGAAGGGTTAAGAGTCACAGATATCGTTCTAACATAAGGAGGGAATAGAAAACCATGAATACAGCTCAGGTAGATACTTGTTGGCAAATTAGACAATGGGGGACCTGATCTCAGCTGTGCTCTGCCTGATGAATGTGTCCACTTTTTACCCAAATGTGCCATCTTTTCTCCAACTATTTGAATTCACATTGCAGCCCATGTCCATGATTCACCCTGAGAAGCTATTGGAACTTAAAGATAAAGTTAAGCCTTGCTCAGATCTGACCCAGTTTCACAAGTCCTTCTGTAATTTCCATTTCCTCCAACGATAGTGTCTAAGATAGAATGGTAGAGTGTAGTATTCTCCAAACCAAAATCACTTGCATTTCATATCATGAGTTTTGCCCAATTTATGTACTGTTAGTTAATTGATTTTTAATTTGATTTTTTATCTTAAACATTACCAATATTATAATGGAATTGGTGAATTCTGACACTGAGTAAAATTCATGATGACTAAAATAACAGAAAATTATCCTATATCATTGTAGTGTCTCTTGCACACTACCAGTGGAACACTTATTAGATTTTAGGGAAAGTGGCCATGGTGATGAGAGACTTGGTGTTCTCAGTCCTTGTCTGTGCTGGGAATTAATTTACTGTTGACTTTGGACAAGTCCCTTTCCCTCTGGCCTCAATTCCTCCCTGGGAACTGAAGGAATTGGGCCAGATGATTTTTCCATCTCTAACTTTTTTTTTTTTTTGGTTATGAGCAGGAGGATTTTATGAAATTGCACACTGGTAGGGCTCTAGTTGCTCTAATGAGAATATGTCCCATCCATCACTTTGTTCTGAAAACGCAAATCTATAATAAAACTCTAGCCTTCCATTTTCCAATGACATTGTACTTCCAGCACAATGACTTCAGTGGGGAAAGCAACTTCCATTTGCTTGAGAAATTCCTCTAAATACACCAAATGGTTTCAGCCTCTAGGCTGGTTTTTACTTAGAGAAAACACAATCAACTCAGCACTGGTTTGGATCTCTCCAAATGTCTTTTTTTCCTATCTGGTATGCAGGTTGTCTTTCATTAAGTTGGGTTCCAAGTTTGATTGTATGCCCATGCTCTCTGACATTCCTCTTTTGTAAAAAATGTATTTTTCGGCCTTCAAAAGTAATACATATTTTTGTAAAACATTATGCATTACAGAAATATTTAATGCAGGAAATAAAAGTCCCTTGTGGTCTCATTCTCAAGAGATAATAACTATGAACAGTTTTGGGCCCATTTCTCTAGACATATTTTTCCTGTATGAGAAAACTAATACATATAAAAAAAATGGAATCCTACCATACAGACTGTTTTGCTACTTGCCTTTCCTTTCTCTCCTTCCATTTAATCATTCATCCTGTTCATTTTTTACTTTTCTGCATGGAATGAGGTCATCTGCTGATGGCACTTACTGGCCGTGTGATTTTGGATGAATCATCGTGCCTCTCAGGGTCTGTTTCCTCACCTATAAAATGAACGGTGCTTACCAGCCTGCCCATCTCCTATGATAAAAGGCTCAAGGGAGATAATGGGTACGTATGAAAGTGTAGGCACGCTGGGGGTAGAGTATAGTGGACTATTACTTGTCCCATTATCCTGTTTTATTGGGTTTATAGCACTTACCAGGCCCTGAAATTCTATAGTTCCCCAATTTGTTTGCTTGTACCCCCTCTAGAAGTTAAGCTGTTTGAGAGCAGAAACCAGGACTCTTCATCAATGTATCTATCCCCAGAACTTAGAACAGTTACTGTGAATGGTAGGAATTAATAAATATTTTTTGGATGATAAACAAATTATCCACTCTTAGCTGGGCTTCTAATTGATAGAAGGTCCACTGGGAGAGAATAGGGCAAAGTAGACTGGGCTGAGCCTAGTTGATAGGGTGGATGGCTGGCCCGGCCAGTGTCCTTGAGGGCAACATCCTTCAGCTTGCTTATTCTGCAAGCCTTTTTCCTTTGCTTGCATCACTTTCTTGGTACTCTTTGCCACCTGGTAAGTCAGTCATTCTTTACGGCCCAGTTTCATTGTCCTGAGTCTTGGGAGATTGTCTTCTGCTTTATACTGTCTCCCCACCTACCTCCAGACAGAGTCGTCAGACTTTTTTATGCTCCTACAGCACTTTGTGCTTATCTTACTTTGCTTATAGTAATAATGGCTTTCCTGCTTTGTACAATCGCTATGTGCCATATATAGTGCCAACACTCCTCATACCTTCTCCCATTTAACATTTACGGTAATCTGTCAGAAAGGAATAATTATCATTCCCATTTCACAGATGAGGAAAACCAAGGCTTAGGAATCTTAAAAACAATCTTGCTCCAAAGCATACACCTAGCAAGTGGTATAGCCATGATTCCAAAATATATCAGATTGATTCCCAAGCTACAGGTTTTAACTGCTGGGCCCTTTACAAGCAAACTTAATTTAAGAATTAATAATTATGCAGTAATGTCTGGGAGTCCAATCTCATTTTAGGCATGAAAAAATTGAGACCAATTACAAAGTCAGAGCAGAGCTTTCAGGGGGAGGAAAATCTTGCTCTAATTTCTAGACCGTCCAATTCTGAGGCAGCATGGAACAATACATCTTTACTTAGTCTTCTTACCCTCTTTTTCAGGAGGTATAGCTTTTTATGTTCCAAGGTATATTCAATGAATTCCTTCAAGCCCCCTATCTCTGGGCACGATGCAGTCTTTTTCTTGGCTTCTGTGAAGAGTTTTTCTTTTCTCCTAGATGTTTTAGGTCACATTGAGAAAACTACCTCCCATAAGTCCATGCTTTCTGCATAATTAAAATTATTTTAGAAAGTTTGCCTTGTCCTGTGGAAGGGGCTTCTCTGCAGGCCTGGGTCACAGTGGGAAGCAACCTTACCTGCAATGGCTTAGATGTTCTGAGAAGCCCACAGTTTGGACATGGCCTGCCAGACAACAGCAAGAATAAGGCTGAAAAAATCACTGCAACACCTATGGAGCCAGGGCTGAGCTGCCATATCTAGCTCACACTCTCACTGTGACTCACTTGAAGTAAAAAGGGTCATGGTGAGATACAGCAGTGCTTTGGGGTTGATTGGTTGGAATCTTTCAGGTCCTGGGCATCTGCAGAACCAGTAAGAGGAGGATGGGAGCAGGCAGGTGGGGACAAAGCTATTTGATTCAACAAACATTGTTATTCATGAACCACTGGGATGACACTACTTATATGAGTGGGAAGTGGAGCAAGCTGGAAACTCTGGGAAACAACAGGGGATGTGCCCCTTGTCTTTGTGTTCATCTTTCACATACACCAAGAAATTCATTAACTTCTAGCCTTTGAGGGTCTTACAATCCAGCAGGAAAGTTAGAAAAGCACCCTAATGTAGGTAGGTCACTTTGAGCAAACTGAGTGCCAAGGGTAATGCCTACATTTTCAAGGGGATTAAGAAGCAGAGTCTGCGCCCAAGTAGGGGTAGGGAGAGTGACAATCCAGGGATGCCTCATGGAGGAAGTGGTACTGGAGATGGGTCTTGAGGCATGGATAGGATCTCAGAGAGGTGGAGAGGAAATTACCATTCACTAAGGGCTTGTGCTCTGCTTGGAAAAAGTGTTTGGAATGGGGCTTCATGCATCTTTCAGTAAAGTTGTTATCTCTGGTTTTTAAGTTGGAGAATTTGACGCTCAGAGAGATTGAGTGAACTGCCAAGATCATACAGCGAGGACATGACAGAGGCAGGATTCAAACTCAGATTTGCTTGAATAAGAGCTGGTTAGTGTGCCTTTCAGGGAAGAAATGAGGGGAGGAGTTTTCCTGGATTTATGAAGGGTGTGGGAACAGCATGCGTTAACTTACAGAGGTGAGACTTATGGCCATATAACTTATGGACAATGAGAAATCCATTTTGGCTTGGAATTTGGTTTGTGTGAAGTGAAGAGCTGGAAATAGAAGTGGGGACTTGTATGTGGCAAGTTGAGAGTTTTGTGCCACACTAAAACCTGGCGTTCTCAACAGAAAGGCAGTATGGCTGCAGAAATGAGTGCGGTAGATCTGTATGCACATTGACAAGGTATTGCTGAGTGATAAACAGGAAGTTGTAGAACATGGTGTTTAGAATAATTCCATTTTTGTAAAACAGAAGCAGTTCAAGGGACTCTGAAGCCAGGCTACCTGGATTCCTATCCAGCACCGCCACTTGCAAGCTGGGTGATCCTAGGAAAATTATTTAACCTCATCTATCACTTCATCTGTACAATGGAATGAGTAATAGCATATGCTTTATAGGATTGTTCTGAGGATTACATGGGTTAATACATATTTAGTTCTTGGAAAGGTGTCAGGCATATAGTAAACACTCATGTTTTTGTTGTTATTATATGATTAAAATCATTCGGAAGGATGAATATCAAACTGTTAAGTGACTTGTCCTGGGAGTAAGATTTCTTTGTATTTTAGTTTTAAACATATATCACTATGTTGTTTAATATTTTACAACAAACAAATATTTACAATGTAAAAAACAAAACAAAGGAAAACAAAACAACAAACCAGCAGGTCTATTTCAAAAGTTGATATTAGGAGACTTTATTTCTATTGTATTCTTTTTCCTTCTAGCAACAGGCCTGCTGGGGACACATTGGGAGATGTCTCTGGTATCATTTGGAGGGCTGTTGGAAACAGGTGTCTGAGACCATATTGTCTGGGCTTCCCACGGGCCACATTAGGAGTGACCTGATGGTTACAAAGGAGGGTGGGTCCAGTCCTTGCTTCAGCTCGCCCCACCACCCACACTGCCTCAAATGAACTGGGTGTGGTTTCCTGGTCTAGAGATGTTCTGAGAAACCCTTTGGGTCTGCTTTGAGAGTGGCAAATCTACGGTTTTGTGGTGAGGCCTCCAGTGCTGGAAGCTGGGTGCCCCTTCAACCTTCCATACAGAAGATAAGGGAGCTTATCTTCTTGCATGTCTTGCATTTTTGGGGGTTAGAGGGTGTGGCTGAAAAGGTCTTTGGTCTGAGTACAAGGGACCAACATTTTTAAAAATTCTGTTCCTGGCCCAGAGATTATGCTGCTCTTCTTCTTGACCTCCCAACTCAGTTAGAAATTCTCTCCCATAATCCTAGATAGCTCTTTCAATTGAAAGATTTTGATCATACACAAGGCAGGTGGGACAAAGTAGGAAGGATGATCTGTGGCAAGCCATCTCTGCCCTTTGACAGAGCTGTAACCATGCACCTTTATGATGGGGGTGGAAGTTAGTGCAATTCCCCTTCAACGTGAGGGATGGAGATTGAAAACTTTTATCTACTTATAGATACATGTTAACATTATTACTATCCAGAACCACCTGCAAGAGACTATCTTGATTATCTGGAGAGGCAAATTCGTCTCTTTCATCTCCCTCATCCAGTTCAGTCTCCTCCCTCCTCCCCCCCGTTCATTCTTGGAGCAACAATGGCAGTGTAATCGTGAAAGGAATGTTTTCTGTGGTCACACTCAACTTTGAATCCTGGCTTTGCCTGTCACGAGTTGCCTTACTTTGGGCAAGTTACATAACCTCTTTATGCCTCAGTTTTGTCACCTGTACAATGGGGATATAAAGTACTTACATCTTAGGATTTTTGTGAGCATTATGAGATGAGGCATATGATGTTGTTAGCCTTATACCTAGCATTCAATAAGCACTCAGAAACTGCTAATGGTTATTATGAATGAGTTGTTGTAGTGGAGGCCGAGATGGGGTATCGTGAGGGGAGGCAGAGGACAAGGCTCAGGGAGAAAGGACTATCTGTCTGCAGTACCTGTTAACATAGAAGGTGCACATGCTCTGTGCCCCAGCAATTCCATTTCCTTTTCTTCTTATCTGCCAGGAGAAATGCCACATGTGTTCACAAAAATGTAGGTACACTGTGATTACTGCAGCACTGATTGCAGTGGAAAAATTAGAAAAAAGTGTTAAGTGCCCATCAATAGGGGACGTCTAGAAAACAGTGGGGCATCCATAACATAAAATGCTCTGCAGTGCTTAGAAGAATGAGGTGGGACTGTATGCCTCAACAGGTAAGGCTTCCCCAGACATGTTGATATGTGAACAAAACACATTATAAAATTTTATGGGTAATATGATTCCATGAACTGATAGTATGTGTATTTCAAGAGTTACACACACACACAAGTGTATATGTATGTGTATATATAGAAAGTAATCAAGAAGGATAAGAGCTGGAAGGGACCTGGAGGTCATTATCGGAGGGGATTTTGGGCTTAAGTCTAGTATTAGAATTTCTTAAAAAGAGAATGTATGCATATATTGTACAATTAAAAATGATCAAGGACAGAGAAAGAAATGCCTGTCTAGCTAAGAATAGGAAGAATATGGCTCTGTCAAACCAAAGGCCTCATGAGAAATTCCCAGCTTTTCTTTTCTACACTTCTTTTCACCCCTGTGGCCCCCTAGGAAAGGGGGAGGCTATTAGTCTGATATCTGCACTAGCTCACAGGGGTTGCAGCTTTAAAAGGAATGTGTATATATATCTTTCAGTGTTGTGAGCTAGGAGCAAGGAGATCTGTATTCAAATCCTGGCTTTACTCCAAGATTGACAGCATGGTTACTTGCTGTTACCAAAAGGCTTTTCCTCTCCAAGCCTCAGTTTTGTCAGCTCTAAAATGGGGATACTAACCATTGTTCTGTACCTAATTTTTAAAGTGATTGGGCAGCTCATATGAGATCGTGGATGTGAAACACTATAAACTGTAAAGTACTTTTGTAAGAGAGTACTGCAAATGTGCCTGGCAGCCAGGGTTGCAGTGGCTTTGCTGTGTTCCTCTGGAGCTGGGGAGTGTTGCAGAACTGAGCACACAGCAACAAACATGCAGCTCTCAAAAGGCTGAAGATCATAGCAGTTACTTTATTTGGTGTATAAAATACTAACGTGCTTCACGGAAAGGCTGACAGATCAAAGGGATAGATAAGAAGGAAGGACATGGTCCTAAGATCAGACAGATGGTAGAATGGGGCAGCAGTCTTGGAATATCTGGGATTCCCAAGCAAGCCTCTAGTTATGCAAGGTTGATAGCACAATGGGCACAGGAAGACTGGTAAGGGAGATCCTATTTGGAGAAAGAAACCACAGATACCCTCCACCTGACTATCTTGATTCACTTCCTTTATCAATCTAAACAGATGCTCATTGCTGTGTCCCAGGGCCCCTGGGGGCCAGGATTCAAGCCCATCCCTTGGGTACCCCTTCTCTTTATCCAGCATTACACAGCCAGAGTTCCCGGCTGTGTGACTGAGAGGTTTTGGTGCACTAGGACTTCAGGGACCAGGACACCAGTATGGGCATTGGGATAGCTCCCTGAGGAACCTTCCTGAAGTGCGAGGGTGGTAACGTTTATGAGGGAGGGCAGAGCGTGAGGGGACGGAAGGAAGAGGAGTGCAGTGGCAGAGTCGCGGCATGTGAACTCTATAGATGACACGTGGGGGAATGAGTTTGGGGAATGTGCGAACTGTGTTCAGCTTTGGGAACTCTGTTACTCTCTCTATAACTTGAGGAAGTTGTTTATCCTCTTCACATCTGCAAAATAAAAGGGTTGATCTATGTCAGGGGTTCTCAATCAGAATGATTTAGAGTCTTGCTAATCAACCTTTTGATTCAAGGAAGCTTTGGTGTCAGAATCACCTGGGGGCTGTTAGAAATGCAGACTCTCAGGCCTATCCCAGACCTCCTGAATCAGAATTTGCATCTTAATGAGATCCTTGGGCAATTCCTCTGCACACTGAAGACTGAAGGGCACTGACTTAGAGACTGTTGTTAACATGACAGGTTTCTGGGTCCCCATCCTGAGAGATTCTATTTCAGCAGTCTGGCATGATGTTAGAAATATGTATTTTATTTAATTTTAAAACCACTTTATTGAGGTATGATTGACATACAAAAAGCTGTACATATTTAATGTGTACAACTTGAGTTTGGAGATATATATACACCCGTGAAACCATTGCCACAATCTATGCTGTAAACCTATTCATCACCCCCAAAGGTTCTTCCTGCCCTCTTATTGCTATTGTTATTTAAGAATAACAATATTTATTCTTATTGTAATAAGAATATTTAATATAAGATTTACCCTCTTAGCAAATTTTGGGAAATCTATCTTTTTGACAATCCTCTCATAGCTAGGTTTGAGAACTGTTGAATTCTAGAACTGCTAAGAGCCCTTCTTGCCCCAAGATTCCATGATTCTGTTGATACTTAAGACACTATGAAGGAAGCATGATTCTCTGGGGGTGAACAGAGAATCACTCCAAAAGTTGAAGATGTACTTGCAAGGAAGAAAGCAGAGCCTTGTTCTCTAAGGTGCCCGTGAGTTGCTCAGAATAAGAGGCAAGAGAATGCTGCCCAGGAATGCTGCCCATTTCTCCGCTGGGATTAATGATTGTCGGCAGCTCCCTGTTAAGACAGTAAACTAATTTAGCAATGGACACTGAAAAACAGCTGAATTCAAAGACAGAGAGTGGTAATCTAATTGCACTGAATTAGCCTCGGGAGACTCGGACAATTATCAACTTCAGAAAATCACAAAGGGATCCTTTATAAGGAGTTTCAAAAGCTTTGAGGCCTCCGCACCCCTCATGAGGGCTTGCATTACAAAACACAGGCACTGTGTGGATAAGCCCCTCTCCCTAGCACCTCAGGGCATTGTTCCCTTCTAATGTGCTTTCTGAATGAATTTGCTGGCTGGCTGTATGGTGTTTTCAGTTGTGTGTTAGGCTTAAAAGGGAGTTCATTCAGAGGAGACGGCTGAGTTCAAGGCTGAGCAGCCATCAGTCCTGTGAACACCTTCCGTGCCTGTGGCCTTGTCTGTGGACAAGGGCATTTTCTGGTGGGTCCTTCTGTCGTATTCTATGGCTCTTCTCATTTCTCAAAACCAGGCTGTTACATAACCCAGGTGATTTCCTCTTAATAATTCTTTGTCGCATAGTGTGTGTGTGTTCATTGCCCAATTTATTTGCTATCCAATCCATTTCTAAGAAAGAAAAGATCCCAGTGAGTTGTGTTCATGGCATGATTTGGAGAGCTTACAAAGATCAGATGGCAATTTGGGAATTAGAAAAGGAGGGAATATAGAATTGTGAAGGTTTGTCTCTGACCTGCATTTCATTTACTCTTCTGCAGCAAATTACAAACCTTAATCCACAGAATAGGCTTGAATTTCTTCTGCATCTCTCCTGGGAGGTGGATTTCCAGTCTCTGCTTGCACACCTCCACTGACAGGGACCGTCACTACCACTGAGGCAACCCATTCATTGCACCATTTGACAGAACTGCCAGAAAGTTCTGGTTTACATTGAGTCAGAATTTGTGTATGTGCATTAAAAAAAAATCTGCCAATTACTCTGATTCTTCTCTTGGAGCTATATATAGAATAAATCAAATCTAATGTTTTCCAATATGGGGTCCCTGGGTACCTGGGAGCTCCATGAAATAGTAATGAGGACTCAGAATCCATTTTAAACATTTCAAAGACCCTAACAAATTGCATATTTACATATGACAAGGCTCTATGGACTATCTAAAAAGCATCACTTGTCTTTGCTTTTGTTTTTTCTTAGGTCAACTCAGTGTGGCAACATTGCTTATCCTATGATATTCAATATTTCTGACAGTTATGTATTCCTTTGATTAATAAAGATGGGAAAAATAAATTAATGATGAATGGGGTTTGGTAAGCAAATTTTTTAAAACATAGACTTTGTGAGGGGAAAAAGACAAAATAGAATCACTGATAAAAAGTATAGAAATATTTGGTCTTTATTATGCCATTTTTTTATATCTATCAGGATAGTGATCAGGCATCATGTTTTCTCATCATACTAAGAATTTCTTGGGGGAGAGCAACATATTTATAGGATCTGTCAATAATTGCTTCCAGGTTGGGATAACTCTCCAAAGAGAAAAGTTGCTTTGTGAGTTCCTCAATTCTTTTAGACCTTTGAACCTGAATATACCTTAATGTGGCTGTTTCTTGTAATAGCTGAAATATGCTGCAATTGCTGTAACCAAACTGTGCTATCATGGAAGAGATTGGGAGAAGATAATCCTGAACAGGTGTAGCTAAAATGACTTTAGAGAGTGATTGGTCAAATCCCTTCATTTCACAGTTGGAGAAAGTGAGGGCCAGAAAGGTCACAGACCATCTCAAGGTCATGTTACTACCTAAATTTTGGATCCCAGGTCTTCTGCCCTTTGGACCAAGGCCACTTTGTCTAAAGCATGCTTTAAAACCTGCAGAATAACATCAAGATGGCCAGGCAGGGAGACAGTGCCATCCATCTTAAAAATCATGCTGGCTTCTGCCAGCTGATGAAGGAAATAAAGTTAATGACGCCCACATAAATGTGATACTGTCACAGGATGTGCGCACAGGCTGCCTGGAGGGGAGCTATGTAGGCCCTCTGAAGGAAAAAATGGTTTTTAATGTACCTTTAAAGGGAGTAGTGTTTCCCCTTTCTGCAAGGACAGGGGCTGTGGCATCTGTCCCTGCAGAGTGCCTAGTTTTGGACTGGTCACATAAGCACATGACAAACAAGTTCCTGGTGAAGAAATGAAGACAGTGTCACCAGTGAAGCTAATTCATCCTGAGCCTTTGTGGGCATGTATGGGCTCCTGTCTTTGATATAGATCTTATCAGAGGCTGGAGAGAACTTGGAAGAGTCGGATTCAGTCATCTGAGTTGATTGGTAAGAAAACTGAGTCCTCATGAGGGAAGAGATTTTTACGGCCATGCTGTGGGATGGAAGCAGAGCTGACTGTAGAAGCAGGGCTCACAAATCATAGCCCAACTTCTCTTTCCACTGTACAACATGGTTGCAACCTCTTTCATAAGGTGGTCTCAACTATGTATTTCCTAAATATCTTCTGATAGGTTATTTCCAGTTTTGCAAATATGCAGAAGTTATATGCTGATTCATAACTCCATTTACCAGCCTAGGGTCCCTGTTCAAACTATCCCCCAGGAACAAAAACATGATGTTTTCTTTTCTCTCTCTTAAGGTCCCTAAGCCCAAAAAGGGGTTGGACTGATGGGACATTTTGATTGGCCCTAATGCAAAATTGCCCAAGAGGCTTTTTCCTTAGGAAAAAGTCATTGGCCCATTTTAGAAGCTCCTAGACACTTTCTGCAGCGCCTAAAATGCAGCAGGTAAGACTCGAGGCAGAATACAGCTATGCCACTGTGAGGAAAAGACCAATGTGGCCATCTGCCCCTCTTGACAAGCTTGGAGACTAGGAAGCCAGAGGGGCTACCTCAAGAAAAGCTCGTTTATCTTTCAACTGGATGGTTTCTTAGGACAGAGATATGAAACAATGTATTTGCCATGTTCCTTTTGATCCTAGTGTGGGTAGAAACATCTTCCCTTCAAGGTTTTGATGACCTTTCTTAGCAATGGAGTGGCATATTCAGTATAAAACCCTGTGCAAGGAAGCATCTACTCAGATGAAAGATGGAAGTGGCACATAAGTAAAACTGATCATTTTTTTGGAAAACATCCACGGATTAGATCTGGTTTATCTCCCTGCCTTTATTCCCTTTATAAGCATAAACTAGGTTCCTTTTTATTTTATTGGAGTACTTTGTGTGTTTCCTTACGGGTATTTTCTCAAAGAAGCTAGACTTTCCCCCTCATTATAATTAGTACATCAAAGCAGCTGATTAAAAATTTGGTCATTCTGTACTGTGGTTTGAAACTTTGGGCAATTTTGTCTCTCTCCCCCACCCTGGATGGATATTTGGCAATGTATGGAGACATTTTTCAATTGTCATGATGGTGAGGAGGGAGTGTTGCTGGTACCAGGGAAGCTGCTAAGCATCCTACAATGCACAGGACAGGCCCCATAACAAAGAATTATACAGCTCAAAATGTCAACAGCGTGGAGGTTAACAAACGTGGTTATATACCACGGGTCTGGTTGAGTTACTCAGAAGGCAAAGAGAATTCGGGCATCATCCTGGGTCCATCTCAGCCAGAAGCCTCTCTGTAAGGGCTCTGGAAATCAAAGCCAAGTTTCTTTTGCCTTGAAAGGAGGTTTGAAAGGAATGTGCTTATACCATTAAAAAAAAATCTTTGCCTATTTTATTTTTGACAAATCTGGTTCTAAGGCCCCATTCCCAATTGAAAATAAGAAGACAAAATTTAGGTTATTGAATCCTAGAATGTCACTTATGGGACTTTAAAATATCAGAGTAGGAACTTCAGCCAAATCACCTCATCTTACTCATGGGGATGCAGTTGATGAGCACTGCAATGCTCTTTGTCTCCCAGGACCTCATGCCTCCCTTTGCAAGGCCTCAATTCCTCCTCTGCATTGGCACCGTATAAGATTTCTGCCTCACTCACTTTGATTGTTGTTTTGTTTGTTTTGCTGTCGTTATTGCCATTTTGCTGGTTACGTGCTGATGCAGCAGCATGTCTGTTATGGAGAACATTTCCTAGCCCCCAGATTTTCCAACAAGGTGAGTAGCTGGCATCATTTAACCTAAGGAACACCTGGGTGCCTGAGATGATTGGATTGGCTCGTTCCAACACAGTGCCTGTCCCTTGGGGGAGAGGGGTCATTCATATGGAACCTGCTAGGGAGCTGCCAGCCTCCATTTACCCCCATATTCATTCTAATAAACCCCCAGATTTTAACGCTTCTGTATATTTTCACCTAAAATTAAAAAAAGAGAGAGTTAGAAATGAAAATACCAACTGAATTAAGACAACCTACTCACTTTACCTCCTTGTGACCTTTCCCCCCATCTCTCTGAAAAATTGCTGAGGGTATTTCCTGAGTTCAATTATTGTTTGTATTATTATTTTATGTTTCAAAATGAACAATTTGCTCCTCAAATGAAGTAGCCATTTCTATATTTTGAAAGTGCAATGGTACCACCACCTTTCCAGCGCTCCATAGTCATGTCTTTTCTTTCCTTATAAACACATGAAATTATATCCCACATCCATTGTAGCTCATGTGTGCCTTCACCCATGTAGGGGAAAGAGATGTAGAGTGATGTTTCCTGATAGGCCACCACCAGTTTACTTGAAGAATTAACACAGTGGATTCATAACCTTATCAAAATGACTACAATGAAGACCTTTTCGACTGTGTCCCTTTTGTGAAAGACAGTATCTGGGAGAGGAAAATCAAGCATTGCATACTGTTCATCAAGAAGAAAGGAGCTGGGGGTAGGGAGGGGGGAGAATGATGTGCTTGGTCCTATTAATTTGCTCTTTAATCTCTCTGGTTCAGTTCTGTCTCCTGTAAGCCAAACAGAGAATCAATTTGCATACAAATGTTACCAAGTACCCAACCACCACAGCATTCTATAGTTCTAATAGGTATGTACGGGAGAAAGGATCTGGTGTTATTAATAGGATACTTTCTGCCTGTTCCCCCATAAAGCAACCACATTTTGATACATTTCACAAAGCCCTGGATTGCTGTACTTTTTTTTCATTCTATCTGACTTCCTGTCTATTTGCATTCTGAGCTGTGATCAGGACTGTGGCCTATCAAAGAATTATTTGAACTGGAGATTAGAAGCTTTAGCATTGGGTATCTCCGAAGGGGGGGGTTTCCTTCTTCTTGAGAAAAAGACATGAAGAGAAGCTCACATATAGAAACTTACAATTTGAAGGGGAGGTGTCATTCATTTAGCCAATGGGTTAGTCAAACCAACCGTCCATATGCAGTATAATAAAACAAGAATTATTTGCTGTTTTATGATGGGAGAGGATAATACTTGATGGTCACTTATTTTTAAAAACAAGCTGGAGTGGGTTTTTCAGTGGCTGTTAATCCAATGCCACAGTAAAACATGAGAGGCAGGCATCTAAAATGAGGAAGATTAATGATCCCTGCAGGTCATGGAAGAAGAATAATTTTTTTCAATTCATATAAATGAAATTTATCATAACCATCCTTGAAGGTGCCATGATTCACCCCCTTATGAAAGGACTATCTATTTCAATGCTTCTCGAAGAGGTCATTTTTCACTTTTCACTTGTACTGACATAAGAATGCCAATCCTGTAGGCAGAAAATTTTAACCTGGGAGACAATGGGAGGGGGAACTCAGCTATTGAGTCAGGTATACGCATGAATTAAGAGACAAAACAAACAAGAATTGTCCATCGGTTCCAGATCTGCAGCTAAAAAAGTAGAGTTTGGAAAGGTGGGTGGGAGAAAGGAGGAAGTCAAAGTTTCAGAAGGGAAATGTTTCCCAGTATCTGTTCCTAAATAGATCCACTCTGCACTCAAATTCAGGGCTTTACAAACTAAGGTCATAACACTATTGTTTCCAAGCACTAAGCCTTAGTAACCCGCTCCCTCCCCGTGGAAAAAGAAAACAACAAAAAAAAAAAAAAAAAAGGAGAAAAAATGAAATGTTCTGGGTCCAGCGAGTTCTAGTGCAACCTTCCCCGTCACCGCTAGTTGTCACTTGGCTCCCAGACGGGAGAGCTGAGGTTTTCGGCACTGCGGTTAGAGAGAATGCAGTCCTAATTAAACTGAGTAACTCCTAAAGCTTCCCCTTAAAGTCCTCAGCCCAGTGAAAGCCAATATGCAGGGGGGTCGGGGACCAGTGGTGAGGGGTGTAGCAAGCGGAATGACAAACAAACCGCAAGAAACAGGCCAACAGCTGCCCGAATAGCGACTGTCTCAGACCTCCACGCACATGCCAGACACCCCGAGGGCGGGGGGATGGGGGTGGGGGGAAGGCGGGCGGAGGATGGAAGGACCCGGTTGTAGCGGCATACAACACCCCCTCCCCCAAATGGTGGGACCACGGACAGAGTCAGCCTCTGTCCCCTTTCCCCCATTTCCATCAGAACGATGTGGTCAGTAGAAAATTGCATACCTGAATAACACAATGGTCTCCCAAAGGTAGAGTCGAAGAGTATTGAAGCTGTACATTTTTCAGGTCCTTGTGCTTTGTAGTCCACGAGTTATGGGGGCAAAAATGTTTCAAATTGGCACTTACAAAACCAGAGAGCGCTATTGAAAAATAATCCAGTTGTTAAGGAGAGGCGGGGAACAGGGACGCAGAAGGAGAGCCCCAGGGGAAATTGGAGCGAGGGGGCTGTAGATACCACGGACAGCGGCGGCTGCGAAGCGTTTCAGCACCACGGAGAGCGTTCAGCCCTGCTTTTCAGGAGCGCGAAGAGTATTGCTGTTTGTTAAACTCCAACGTGTCTGGTGGCTCCCTGCGGCGCTGGGGAGGCACGTTTGGGGGTGGGTATATTTCCTCTTTTTTTTTTCTTTACCCCTGTTTTTCTGTTTAAACGGCCAGCTCCATGCAAGAAAAAAAAAATCTTCTGTAGAAATCAGAGCTCTGGCCTCGGACCGTTAGATTGGGCGAGCATCTTGGGTAGAGAGAGCAGGACTTTATGGCTCTGGGCCGCCCTGAGGGGGTTAGGGGCGAGGGGAAAGCGGTTGACGGCGCTGCCTTCAGTTAAATCTCAGAGACTGTGCCAGGCTGGCGCATCGCGATCGAGTCCCAGAATCTCATTCTCCTGGCTCCGTGCTGGTCTGCTGTCGCCTTGTGATTCCTGTTACCCGGTCCCCACCGAATAAGTTAAGATCGCTGCAGGAAAGATGTCCCATTGCTCGGGGCTGCAGGCGTAAGAGAGCCCAGGGCAAGTTTCAGGGGCTGCCGGGATCCATGGCCACCCCGCAGGGCTCAGGAGCCCAAAGCTTCAGACGCTTCTCGGTTTTCTGAGCTCGCCCATCTTCCTTTGGTCAGGACTCCTTCAGATCTTCAGACTTTCTTACTGCATTAATTTAACAAACTGGTGGCATGGGGGATTGGGGGGCGATAGCTGATGGGAGGGGGTTGAGAGGGAAAAAAAGGGGGGAAAACTCCTTAGTATCTTCAAACCCTCCCACTCGAGGTGTTCATTGGCCCGCGGCTACGAAAACCAGATCTTCTCCCGGTATTTGGCCAATAGCATGTTGGACTCCGGGTTGAATTTAACCCTTAGAGTGCTGGACGAGAACCACGTCCCCCTCAGTCCGCCTCCAGCTTTGCTGCAGGCGGTGGAGTGAGGGAGGTTATGGAGTTAATCTCTGGAAGTCTTTCAAAATATTGCCTTGATTTTTAAAGAATGCAGTTGTATGTGAGTAAAACACCATGGGTCCTGGTTCAGACGTACTTCTGGGCTCCATTTATCATTTTAAAAGGGAAGAGTTGAACCAGATCTCTGAATTTTTTTTTAAGAGCTCTGAAGTTATAATATTTGGCCCTGGAAGGAAAGGAGAAGTTTTCAAAAAGAAGTCTTGTGGACAAAGGAAGACCCCTCCAGGGTCACTGCAGCAGGGAAATACAGGAGAAATTCCTTGAGCAGTTTCCAGGGTTAAGAGGGAGCTGTCCCGGCTTGCACCTTTTTGGGAGAGAAGAAAGATATGCTCTCTTCCAACTGGACAAAAGACAGTTTTATTCATCTTTTATAAGCTGGGGAAACTGAGCTTCATAGATCCTGTGGTTTGTTCCAAATTAATGGCAGAGCTAAGTTGTACACATAGGTATCCAGTACTTATTACTTACATTCCCTGTTTTTTCTACCTGTTTTCCCACCTTATTTGAGTCTTAGAAACCAGCTATACATTTCACTCTAGAGCCCATCTGGGGAAGTGAAGTTAATCAGATTTTCTCCAAAGCTACAGGACTTTAGTGAATAAATAGACTCTGAAGGATTTTCTGGCTGATTTGAACTCATTGGGACTCTCCCTCCCTTACCCAGAGAGGACAACCCCTCCCCCAACCCAGTAACTTTAGGAACTCCTTTGGCGTGTTTGGAGGCTGGTTCTCCCTAGAATGGTTCTCAACAGCTCAGTTCTCTCTCCAAATCCAGGCCTTCTCCCAAGCAAAGAAATCTGGAGAGCAACCTCTTACCAGCAGTACTTCCTCTCCCCTCCCCCTGCATTGTAAGAGCACACCCCACACTATTCCTTCTTTTATTGGCTCCAACATCCCAGAATTTCCATGATGTTTTGAGGAGTGACTGAGAAGGAAATTTTGCTTTGAAGGTGGGTATTAATATGAATCTGATATAAATTTTTATATATATATATTATATAAGTTTTTATATATATGTAATCAAGCGCTAACCTTTATAAGCATACCTTCCATGCCAGACACTACTGTGCAGTAACATACTCTCATTTACTTTTCACAGTCACACCTTGAGGTGACTGCTACCTTCAAGCATGTGTTTGTGTACATGTATGTGTGTACATTTGTAACTACACTTGGGTAAAACCAGCATGTATATTACTGTGTATACAAATTTATTTATGATTTGTACCCTGCCTAATTCTGAAGTGAAGTTGAAGTGCATATGTATATTTATACATTTGTATTTGTAAATGGGTCTCTCTCCACATAGGCATATATATGTATACAACTATGTGTGTCATTGTAGTGCCACAAGAGGTACTGAAACAAGCTGTGAGCTAGCAATTTTGTCCTTGTCCCTCATCTGGCCAGGAAGCACCTGCACAGTTGGGTGTGGATGCAGCGTGTAGAAGTTTCTTTTTCCTCTTTTTTAAGGGATGATGATGATAATGTGTGTGTGTGTGTTGCTGTTCGTGTGAATGGCTCCAAGCTGTGGCCTGTGCAGAAGATGAGAGTAATTATTACCTAGGGGGCACCCTGTTTTCTAAGGGGCTTATTAGAAACCCCCCTGGAACAGGCAATTACTTCAGAGGTTCAGTGGGAAAGTCCCTCATGGTTGTTAATCTATACTTTTTCTATACTTTTTACATCACACCTCACATATTTATGCCTAATACAGATCTTTCTGTTCTTGTGTAGGTCACTGTTGAAAACAAACAACTATGGGCTTGGCAGTCAGGGATTTGTGTCCTTATTTTATCTCTGCCTCAAAAAGGCTGGATGTATTGGATAAATGACCAAACCTCTCTGGGCCTAAGTCAAATGAAGGTAGTAATGGCACTCTTCTCACTGCAAGCAACTGCATAGAATAAATGGCATTAGGCCTAGTCTGATTGTAACTCACCATGCTATGAAACAAAAATCTTCATAGAATGGAATGGATTGGCTTCAGCTAATGATCCATTTCTTTGGTAAGTATTATATATAGCCTGATTCCAAGTGTAATTTCAGTACTTGACTGGTCCCTGACAGGTCCCAATAACAGGTTTGAACCCTACTAAGTATGAATAAATTTTGACACATAGTGAGACTTATTTTATTATTACAAAAGATTCATTCTTCTATTGATTCAAGAAACATTTATTGTGCATTTACTGTGTGTCAGGGACTGTTCTAGGCGCTTGGGGATATAGCAGGGAACAAAACAGGCCAAGTTCCCTATTCTGATAGTGTGTGTCGTCTAGGGGAGAGAGATAGAAGATACACAAGGAAATACACAATGGGTTAGACAGTTACAAAATTAAAAAGAAAAAGACAGGGCAGAGAGTGACATGGAGGTGCTACTTTATATAAGGGGCTCAGATCAATACATGCTTCCTGAAAAGAAAATATTTGAGCAAATAATTGAAGGAAGTGAGGGAATGAGTTACGTGAACCTTAGGGAGAGAAGGAGAGCTTTCCAGGTGGTGGGAAGAGCAAATGTAAAAGCCCTGAGAGGGAAGTATGCTTGCAGTGTGCAAGAAACAGCATGGAGGCCAGTGTGCCTGGACAGAGTGAGTGCAGGGGCTAGTGATCAGAGATGAGATGACAGAGGTAGTTGGAGACTAGACCATGTACTGCCTCCAAGACATAGTGAGGACTTTGGGTTTTATTTTGAGTGAGACAGGAAGCCATTGGAGAATTTTAACCAGAAAAGTAACAAGATCTAATTTAACATTTTAACAAGTTTAGTCTGGTTACAGTGTTTAAAAAAATGTCAGGAAGGGGACAAAACGAAAGCAGGGAGACTAGTTAGGAGGTAGTTAGGAAAAAAATCCATCTGAGAAATTCTTAGAGATGATCTTGTTCAACACTTTTATTTACAGAAGAGGAAAATTATATACAGAGGAGTCAATTGACTTATCCCTTAGACTAGTAGCACAGCTGGGACAAGAACACAGGAACTCTAATCATAGATAAAGGGTCTTCCACTATTTTTTGCTCCAACTAAGATAAAGGGCATGCAGAAAGAAGGTCAAGGAAATCTACAAGCAAAGGGACTTTACCTGTCTTATTACTAATAAATATATATAATATATTTATATATATAGTGCCTAGCACATAAGAGGTGCTCAGTAAATATTTCTTGCAAGGATGATGAATGAGTGAATACAAAAAGATTCAGGTAGAGGACCTGAAGAGAGGTAAAGGAGAGGAAGGAATAGCGTTAATCAGGTGAGATTACATTGTCCTGAGTCAGCTAATGTAATTAACATAATGCCAAGCCTCTGTCCATAATGACATTTACAGAGGAGAGTGCTGTATGTTTCAACACTGCTTTGACAGGCTTCAATGATACTTTGTAAAGAGAGATGGATATGTGGAACAACTGAGCAGCTTGCCTAATTGTGCTGAAGTATTATGATGAATATGGGTCTGAAAATGGGACCGTGGAAGAGACTTTCCTCCAAGGAACTGGAGGCTTGTTGCCAGCCTTTCCTAATCCAACAAAGAGAATGCTTTTGCTACTTTTTTTTTTTTAATTGTGAAGCAATAGTCTGTTCTTTGTGCTTTAGAGAAGGGACCTCAGAACTACTTGGGAAATCTCAGTGGCACCAGAGGAATTTTTAGTTGTAAGGAGTACTTGCATAAAATACAAAAGTGACCTTTCCTCCCATTTTACTGATTAGTTACTCAGGGCCCAGAAAGTGGAATGACTAGTTTAAGGTATCACTGCAAAACTGAATCTAGATTTCATTCAGGTCATGGCTCCCTACTGTTTTTCTCTGAGACCTAAGATAAAAGGAGAGAAGGTAGGATCCATGAGGAAGAAATGCCTCATATCAAAGCTGATCTGCCCAGAGATGTCCCGATTTTCTTTTGTAGTGCTCTAGCAGCTTGGCATCCATCTGAGACTTTTCTTGATCTTTCCTTCAAACCATTTATGACTCTTTTTTTAAAAAAAACTTTCTTCTCATTCTGCCCGTAACTGTTATTTCATATTTATTCAGTCAGTTCCTCTTAGTGGGTCTCTCATCCCCCACTGCCTCCACAAGGGTTTTTGGGATTAAGAAGGCTTGGCAGAGGATACACTTTTTTCTGAGTTTGTTCGTTCACTTAAAGGTTCATTCATTTATTTAAAAAAGTACATATAGATCGAACACTGGCTGTATGTCTGACACTGTGTTAAGGTTTTACATGTCTAATAAGAGATTTGTTCATTCAGTTTTTAACAAATATTTATTAATTACTTTCTATGTGCTAGGAACTATGGAAAATGGTAGCACAAGTAAAGCATAATCAGTGTTGCTTGAAGGGAGGAGGTGATGAAAAGAGATTCTTGTACTGCATATTTTAAAAGCGTTTAAAATTAAAATACATATAAATACATAAATTTTGATGAATTATTTACAAAATGGACACTACCCATATCACTATATAGAACATTCTAGGCACCCTAGAAGTCTGCCTCATATCTCCTGCCAGTCATCATCAGCCAAAGATGTATTTATTATTCTGATTTCTATTACTTTTGTTTTGCTTGCTTTTGACTAAATGAAATTATCTTTGTTCTTAAGAGGGATTGACTTGTAACTTTCCTTTTCTTGAAATGTCTTTTTTGGATTTTGGTATAAAGATTAATGGTGGCATAAACAAGTTGTAGATAATTTTATTTTTTCTGTTCTTTATAAACATCCATGCAAGATTGGTGTTATTTCTTCTTTAAATGGTTGGGAGTATTCACTGGTGAAGCCATGTGGGCCTGGTGGTTTCTTAGTGGAATGTTTTTGTTTATAGGTTCAATTTATTTAATAGATAGAGGACTATTCAGATTGTATTTCTGCTTGTATTGATTTTAGTAAGTTGTCTTTTTCAAGGCATTTTGTCCATTATATTTAAATTTTTACATTTGTTTGCATAAACTTTTTATAATCTTTTTATCTTGTTAGTCTGTAAAATCTGTAGTGATGTATTCTTTTTTATTTGTCACATTGGTAGTGTGTGCTTTCTCTTTTTTCTTGATTATTTTTTCTAGGACATTAGCCATTGTATTGGTCACTTCAAGTAACTGACAAAAATTTTTTTCTATATTATAAATTTGTTTCCTATTTCATTTTTTTTTCTTTTTGCTCTCAACTTATGAAATTTTTTGGGTTTAATTTGCTTGTCTTTTTTTTCTGGATTTTTGAGATGGATCCTTAGATAATTGATTTTCAAGCTTCCTAAATATATATATATATGTATATTTTTTATATGAAGCCATATATATGTACATGTGTATATATGTGTGTGTGTATATATATATATGACTTTGTATCTTCCCCCAAACTTTGCTTTAGCTGCATTCCACAAGCTGTGATAAGTTATATTTTCAATATTATTCAGTTCAAAATATTTTCTGGTATGTACTCTGCTTCATTTTTTAATCCTTAGAGGTATTTAGAAGTGTACTATTTAGTAATGCTATTCCATTGTTTCCTGGCTTCCATCAAATCTTCAAAAAGTCAGCAGTAAGTCCTATTTTTGCTCCTTTTAAGGTAATTATTCTCACACTGCCCCCCAACCCCTGCCCCTGACCCCCTGTGGTGGTTTTTAAGATTTTTCTGTCTTTGGTTTTTGTCCAGCTAGGGCTCATAGAGCTTTTTTGAATTTGCGTCTTGATGTATTTCATCAACAGTTAGCATTTCTTTTCTTTTTTTTTAATAGTTAGCATTTCTTTATTGCTTTTTCTTCATTCTATCCTCTCCATCTGGAGCCCTGAATGCACATATGGTAGACTTTTTCATTATGTTTCATGTGTTGCTACTGCCCTTTTCTGCATTTTCTATTCTCTTTTTTCCTCTCTGCACTAATCTGTGTCTTCTCCACTCTTTTCACTAATCTTCTCTTCTGCTGTGTTTAATCTGGTTTCACACGTATCTATTGTATTAATTTAAATTGTCTTAATTTGCAGCTCTAGCATTACCACTGCTTTTTTTTCTTTTCTTTAAAAAATAGATTCCCATTCTCTGGTGATATTCTTCATCTTTTTACCTATTTTCTGCAATGAATTAATCTGGATTATATTAAAGTTCCTGCCTGATAATTCTAAAATCTGGGTCTGTTAATGGTGTAAAATTCTAAAATTGATATGTTTTTATTACCTGATTTTTTCCCTTAAATCTTGGTCATTTGTATCTGTTTACTGGCATGCTTGGTATTTTTGGAGTGAATACTTTAAATTATATATAAAAATTGTAGTGGCACTGGATCATGCTATATTGTGGAAAGGATCAAATGTCCTTCTGGTTGGCAGATAAAGTACGGACAGATCACCTTGATCCAATCATGGATTGAGATGATTTGGAGCTATTGTTTCAGGCTTTGTGAGGGTGTGTATTTCTAATTTACCTTTTTCCTTGGGCATATCCCATCAGGGTCTCAACTTAAAGCTAGTTCTCTGGCTTTTTTTTGGTGGGCTCTGAACTCCAATTTTTGTTTCCCCAACTCTGCAAGACTGTCAAAATCATTGCTAAGCTTTTCAACACTTTGAAGTTGCTTTTTCAAAAAATAATCTTGTAATGAAGCTTCCTTGGCCATCCTCCCTGAAGTACTCCCCCATCACTATCACTCATTTTGTTTTATTTTAGATTTACAGAAAAGTTCTCATATACCCTTCACCATTTTTTCCTAATGTTAACATCTTACATAATATGGCACATTCATCAAAACTAAAAAAAAATCAATATTAATACATAACTATTCACTAAATTGTAGATGGGATTTCTCCAGTTTTTTCCTTATTGTTTTTTTACTGCCCAGGGTACAATCAAGAGTACCACATTACATTTAGTTATTATGTGTCTCTAGTTTCCTATGAACTGTGACAGATTCTCAGTCTTTTCTTGTTTTTTATGACCTTAACAGTTTTGAAGAGTGCTGGTCAGGTATTTCCTAGAATGTCACTCAATTTGGGTTTGTCTGATGATTTTCTCATGACTATATTGAGGTTGTTAGTTTTTGGAAGAATATCACAGAGGTAAAGTGCCATGATATCAGGGATACATGATATCAACATATCTCTTTTGCTATTAACCTTGATCATTTGGTTTGGATAGTGTCTCTGACAGATTTCTCTACTATAAAACTTTTTTTTTTATATTCCCCTACTTTGTTCTCTGGAAGTGAGTCATTAGTCCAGCTCACACTCATGGAGAGGGAAATTAGCTACATCTCCTGGAGGAGGTTATCGGATACATTTGCTTGGCTTCTCAGCCTCTGATCATGTATATGTGCAGCTGAGAATATGGCAAATGCATTGATAAGACATTAATGCAGAATGTTAGGCTCACTTCTCTGTGGTTCCTTATTCTCTGGGATCTTGGCTCCTCAAATTCCAGCTGCATTTAACTAATTTTTTTGTCATTCTATCCCAGTGAAACTGCTGTAAGCTGTAGGCCACTGCTTTCTATTTTGCCTTTTTGCTTTGCAATGAAATCAGAAAGCATCCTGAGTAAAGAAAGAACCAATTTAGGATCCACCTCAATGTATAATATTTTCCTTTCTTCTGGCTCTGATTCAAGTCATGGTTATTCCCCATTGCCTCCAAACCTCTGATTTTATTATTTATTTATTTATTTTTGAGACAGAGTCTTGCTCTGTTGCCCTGGGTAGAGTGTAGTGGCATCATTATAACTCACTGCAATCTCAAACTCCTGGGCTCAAGCAGTCCTCCTGCCTCAGCCTCCTAAGTAGCTGGGACTATAGGTGTACACCATTATGCCCAGCTAATTTTTCTATTTTAAGTAGAGATGGGGGGGGTCTCGATCTTGCTCAGGCTGGTCTTGAACTCCTGAGCTCAAGCAGTCCTCCCTCAAGCAATTCTCCCTCGTTGGACTCCCAGAGTGCTAGGATTACAGGTGTGAGCCACCGTGCCTGGCCCTGATTTTATTTTTGATCTAGCTGTTATAGTGGTTCTCGGCAAGTGGGTTTGTCAGATACAAACTACTCCTTCATAGCCAGGAGGCAAGGGGAGCCACTGAAGGGTTCTCACCATTACTCTGCACTATTCCCCTTAAACTGGCTCCCCTTAACTGGCTCACTTTAGGTCTTTTTGTCTATCTCATCTTATGCTTTCCTCAGGGATCAGCTATTGCTTTTCTGCTTATTTTCTTCTATCAAGCATTTTTTTCTTTTCTAGCTCTCACTTCTAGTTTTACATCCAACCCATAGTTCATTCTTCACACAGCAGCCAGAGTAATCTTCAAATATTAAATTTTAATATTTGCATTGAGTTCCCTTTGCACTTAGAATAAAATACAATGACTGACACAGACTTATATGATCAGCTCTGAACCCCCTCTCTGACTATACCAACTGCCATTCTACCCTTCTCTCATCAAGCTACAGACTTTTACTTACCCTTGTTCCTAAGCTACAGACTTTTGCTCACTCTTGTTTTGAATCCAGATATTCTTCTTGTCATTCAGATCTCAGTTAAAATGTTACCTCCTCGATAAAGCCTTTCCTGACTATCCTTCCTGAAGTACTTTTTACCCATTACTATCATTCATTCTCTTTAATTTTTCATCATAACAATTATTTATGTCTACATTTTTGTTTATGTATTTATTTTCTCTTTTAGAATATAAGCAGCACAATGATAGGGACTTTATTCTTCCCCAATGTATTGCTAGTGTCTGTAACAGTTCTTAGCACATAGTAAACATTAAATAAATGAATGAAATCCTATAAGATTTATTTACTATGTGACTTGCACTGGATTTCATGCTTCTGATATACTCTGTCATTAAATTATCACAGTAATTCTATGGAGTAGAGTCTCTTATTGTCCCCAGTTTACAAAGGAATAATGTTTATGTTGCAGAGAGAGATCAAGTGTCTTGTTCAGTTATAGCAGGCAACTGGTGGTATTGGGATTTAATCCCAAGCCTTCACTTTTAACCCCTAATGTCATTTTTTTAAAACTTCTGATTTAGGTTATTTGTTACAATCAATTAGTTTTTTTTTGTTTTTTTTTTTAGAGACAGGGTCTCACTCTGTAACCCAGGCTGGAGTGCAGTGGTGTGATCATAGCTCACTGCATCCTCAAACTCCCAGGCTCAAACGATCCTCCTGCCTCAGCCTCTTTAGTAGCTGGGACTTCAGGCACGTGCCACCATGCCTGGCTAATTTTTTGAAAAAATTTTTTGTAGAAACAGGGTCTTGCTATGTTGGCCAGGCTGGCCTCAAACTCCTGGCCTCCAAGTGATCCTCCTTCCTCAGCCTCCCAAAGTGCTGGGCTTACAGGCATGAGCCACTGTGCCCAGCCCACCTAGGTTTTCTATTAATTTTACAAGGGGCAAATCTTCTCAATTAAAGAATAATTTCCTTGATGGCAAAAATATGACCTTATTGTGGATTTCCTTTTTGAGTTTCCACCCTAAAAGTTTTGAAAATTGACATGTTTTCCCCTCCTCCACTCAGCCTCCATTTGTAATGCCTCTGATAACAGCACCTGGATTTTCTTTGAAGAACACCCCTCCCTCACCCCATCAGTCCAGGTGGTTTGGGTGGGGTTAGCCCAAGATCCAGGTATGGGAAAACCTGACACAGGACTGCTCAATCAATCAATCAATCAATATACTTCATCCCCTGAACAGAGACTTGCTCAGGAGTAAACATATCACCTGAATCTATCACAGTTAGTTTTGAGTCTTGTACTGGAAAGAGGCTCATTTTATTATTTTTTTCTTTAAGACTGAACACTTTAAGCATGTAAATAGGAGAACTGACTACCCATATATCCACCCCCCCACCAAAAACAAAACAAAAAGAATAAAGCCAATACTGAGGAAATCAGAACTGAAAGTTGGAGAGAGGCAGATTCCTGATATTGTTGGAGCAACTGCATCCAACCAGCCTCAAACCATGATCTCCTCTGGCCTTTTTGGTTTAATGGACCAATTAATTTATTTTGTGCTTAAGCCAGTTTTAGTGATATTTCTCTCCCATACACCTAAAAGAGCTCTGATTCATACAATGCTTCATAAATGCCTGTTGATGGCTGATTGACTACGTGGACATGCAACTTGTCCCTAACCAAGAGCATATCTGTGCAGCCTGATTAGAAGCAAAAGGGTGTCTTGTATGACCTTGATGAAAATCTCACAATGCACATCCCTCAGCTCTCTGTGTTGGGTCCTTGACTCTGCATGAGGGCGGTCTCTTGTTTCTCGGGTGGTGGTAATAATGAGCCAGCTGGAGTAGTTGCTGATGCTTGGATATCAATTAGTGAAGCTCTAACTGCAGGAAAACCTCTCAGACATCTCCTAAGTGTCTTAATCTCTCAGTGGGCCTTCTCCTCTAAAGGCTTAGGTGGCTGGTAATACGTTTGAGCTGTTGATCCTTTCTTTGATCATGTCTTATAGGATTATTCTGTAATGAGATGGTGCCGAGGAAATGGGGCTGTGATTTGGTTGTCTGGGCTCACACGTAGGCCATGCTGCTTGGCTTTGGCATTTGTTTTTCTACTTTCTCTGCTTGTGCTGGAATGGAAGCCTCTCAATGGGGCTCTCTCCAAAGCACGTGTCTTCTGATTCCCCAGCTCTCACCAAACTGTGCAAGTGTCAAGGTAATCTTCAAATCTAGGAAAACAGGTTTTAACAATTCCCTGCACACCTGAAGGCAATTCCCTCTCATTGTCATCTTAGTTCAAAACTCTTGCACTTAATCTGTTTGGCAACTCGGGAATAGTCAGGGAAGGTGTTGTAAGTTCCATTTTATAGGTGAAGAAAATGAGGTGCAGAGAGAGTGACAGTGTAGCAGATCTGCTCCAAGGTCAGTGCTGGCATTATTACACCACCTCATAACCCTCTGATCATCCAGTTCTCTGTAACGACAAATGGCTAGAAATGCTTCTCATTCTTCAAGACCAGACTCCAACAACACTTCTTCTGTGTCATCTTCACACATCACCCAGCTGGAAAAGAACTCTTCTCTGAACTTGCACAGCATCCTTGCAGGTATCCTTACAATTTCATAATTTTCTACTTTGTAATATAATCATCTGTGTGTACTTTTATTTTCTCTCCTAGAGTTTAAGCTCCATAGGCCCCTCAGGACATAGATGGCAGAATGCTGATCTGTGGTAGGTATTCAGATATACCTACCACAGGCAAATCACAATTGCTTATTGAGAATATGAACAAGTAAATAAATGCTTTTATTTTTTTCATTTTTTGGGGTGAAGGCAGGGGTAGTATATTTCAAGGGACCAGAATTGCTGTTTCCAAAGTGCCTAAAGAGATATTATGTGGAAGAAGTGTTTAATTTTTTCTGTGCCATCCCAAACAGCCAAAATAAGACCAGTGGGCAGATATGTCAGGGAGATGTATTTTAGCTCAATATAGGATTTCCTGTAGCCAAAGCTGTTGAAAGCTGAGGGGATGTTTTCTAAGATAGTTAAGGTCTGTGTCATTAAAGGTCTGAAAGCAGGTATTGGGTGATGACAAGGACAGGGCAGAGAAAATTCAAGTATCTAGGAAGGATTGAGCTTCCAGGCTCCCTTCCTACTCTCACAGTATTACTTAATAGATCCTCAGTATTGGCTTTTGAATAGTCTTGGAAGCAAAACTTATACTCAAGAGATAAATCGTCATTTGATAAACACATAGGCATTCGTGCATAGTGACTAAGAATGTAGGCTCTGAAATTCAAATTCTGGCTTCCCTCCTTGCTAATATGTGACCCTGGCAAAGTTAGTTAACATCTATGAACTTCAGTTTCCTTATCTGTAAAATGATGGTGATAATAATACCTACCTCACTGGGATGTTGTGAAGTTTTACACAAAAACACTTAGCACAGTGTGTGGCACAGAGGAAGTACCCAATTACTATATTACTACGCTCACTCCTCCTCTTCCACCATGACCCTAGCCTGTGTGTGTCCTGCACTTCCTTCCCCGGAGCTGCCTCCATCCTCCCTCCTGGTAGCATCTCAGGCTTCAGGCAGAAGAGGTGGGGCAGGTCCCCCAGAGACTCTGGAATTTGTGCCTCTGAGCTGATAGTTGACAGCTGACTGTGAGACTGGTGATCTGAGCCTTTGAGGCCTCCAGCCACTTTCTAAAGCCAACAATGCAACATAAAAACACAATATCATTTCTCCAATCTCTTCTGGGATCCTGGTTGCCAGCACTCATTAAAGGCAGTTTTCTTTTGGATTTCAGAAGCTGTTTTAAAAGTTTAGAGTCTAACACTGGGTTCCCAAAAGGCTGATGGCAGTTTCTTCGGTTTCCCCCCAAATCCCTGACCTGAATTTCCAGTGGTTGGATTATTAGTGCATCAACAAAACCTGCGCCTGGGGAGTAGAAAATCCATTCTTGTCCTTTGGTCATTTACAGAACAGCAAGGAAAGATCTAGCGTCCCCAGCCCACCCTTGGTTGAGAGCAAAGCAGAGTAATTCTCTGTCCTACAAGGTCTGAAATTTAATAACAATGGAACAAAATTTCCTTAAACTCTTATATAAATTCTTCTCTTATATAAGCTCCTTGATAAGAAATTATTACACATGGTACGTACTTAATACATACGTGTTTTGTCTACTCAACATCGCCTCCATTTTAAAGAAGAAGAATGAGGTAGTGTTACCATTTCAGCTTTAAACATAAACACAGATGGGCAGTAACTTTCCCCCACCCAACTAGTAAGGGTTAGAGCTGAGATTCCAACGCAGATCTAACCCTAAAGCTTAGACCATTTGTGCTGTCTTCCCGTTAGGAGAGATACAGGAGGGGATCTATTATTTATATAATAAATTTAACAAATTAACAAAATACAGTTGTAGACAATCTCAGACATGGTAACATATACATACAATGAGCTAATGCATCCATCTTCATATTTAGCATTCAGGCCAACCCTGAGGAGTCAATGTTCATATCCCTGTTTTATAGATAGGGAAACAGACTCCAGGAGGTTAAAGAGTTTGCCCAAGGTAGCAAACTAGCCCAAGAAAGCAAAGCTAGGATGAAAACCTGCTTCTTGAACCATTGAGTGATGTGTTTTATCGCATCACAGTTGTAGCTATACAAAAAATAAATTTTAAAAATTGTCCTTAAAATATGCCTTCTTTAACTTTTTTCAAAGCATTTTCCGTTATCTTGAAGGCTTTCAGTGATCCAGCAAGCTTGGAAGGGCAGCCTTTTGGTGTCCTGTTTTAGAAATGAGAGAGCTGAGGCTAGGTGGTTTGCCTGGGGTCAAACAATGAGACAAGTGAGCAAGAATCAGCTCTTCCCACGTATGTGAAGCTCAGCTGTTGCTCTCCATTTCTTTTCTTGTCCTGCCTTACCTTCCCAATTCCTCAGTCATTATGTTTTTTTTTTAATCATGCAGGTCTCCAATCTGGCACTTTCTTGGGTCTCCTCTTCTTAGGAATTCATTCAGTCAACACATTGTATGCCAGGCACCACAGTAGTTGTGGAGGGAAGAGTTTACCTGAAAACCAGTTATCCTGCCTTGCCCTTCACTTCCACATGCCTCCCCTCTCCCCACAGGTACCTGTCCTACCTCATAGCTCATAAACCAATTGTGTTTCATAAATGTTTATAGTAACCCAAAGTGTTACCCTTGTTGGGAAAAGGTAAATCGAAAGTTCTTAGAGACAAGAAAAGATCATTGTATTGTGATTGAGAGATCTTTGGAGTCAGATAGTGTGTGTTCAAGTGTCTCTTTGGCTCCTTTTTAGCTGTGTGACTTCAGGCAAGTTAATTAACTCTTCGGCCTTCATCTCCTAATCTGTTAAATGTGCCCAATTTATAGGGTTATTGTGAAGATCATAGGAGATAATTAATATAAACTGTTTAGCAAAATGCATGTGTTCTTTAATTATTAATTGGGAAGATAAGATTTACATAAACACAATAATTAAAATACAAAACAACCCCTCTACTTTAATGAGCAGAATCCCCAGTGCCTGTCTTAGTGCCTGGCATACAGTTGAGGTTCTAGGTCTACAGCTATGGGTGCCATCTGTTGAATGCTTTTCTTGCTCCAGTCATGTGCTAAGAGTTTAGAATGCATTGTGTTATTTAATCCTACTTCAGGGGCAGGAGTTGAGGGGGTGGAACTCTCTTGGGAGATGGCCTTCAGGTCTCAGCAGAGGCTATGGAAGAGAGCAGTGGGGCAGAAAGCTGAAGAGGAAAGTGAAGGTCAAACTTTAGAAAGTGCTGAAGAGCAGTGTAAGGAAGTTGAAGGTAAGGTAGGCAAAGGAGGGTTAGAGAGTAACACAGGTTTAGGTGTGTGTGAGAGCTCCCATGCTCAGAAAGTGTTTGCTGTGACATGGCCAGGATGAATTTGTAGCATTTTTGTTTTTATTTATGAAACAATCTTCCATGCCAGAGTAGGAAGCTGTGAATTTCAGGTAGGTGGTAAGCAGGGTCAGAAGAGGTCATTTTGGGCAATAAGAGTTTGAGGGTGGTCTCACATAGAAACTGTGACTCAGGTGTCCTATCTCTGTCCCAGGAGATTGGGAGCATGAAATGAAGTAAGGTGAGCCCTCTGCAAGCCTCAAAGCCCTGTGTGTATTGGGGGGTAACTATTACCAAGGAGGCACAAGGATGGGCCTTGTTTCTCAGATGGTTCTGCAAGGGGCCAGTCCTGCTGCCTCTATGGGAGATACTTGCTGAGGCCGTGCTGGGCATTTTCTGCAGCTGCATTGCAGCCACATTGCCTTACACTGTTATCCTACCGACCAATTGTGAGGTTATCGAGTTATTGAACACTCTGGGAGCACTGCAGGTGGGAAGCAGCTTCCACAAACTGCATTTGCTTCTCTGTGATTACATTTCAGTCTATAAAGGAAGAACAGTCCCCATACTTATGTATGGGTTTCCAAAGGCAAGTGAGAGCAAGCAGTTGAGTGTATAATGCTCTCTTCTTTCTTTTTAAAAATTATCATCAAGGCTATTTGGTTCCCATTCTCATACCAGTCCTTTGTGGTGTAGTATAGTCTGTGGTCCTGCAGAGCTGGCCCTGAATTTATACTCTGTTTGGGGATCCAGAGCAGGGCAACGGGGTTCAGTATCGGGAACACTTGATTTGGAGTCAGAGTTCCTCATTACACAGTTACCCAAATGAGACCACCCAATTAATTCCCCTGTCAAAGCTCTTCCTTGACTTTTGGTTAGAATCAGCGTGGCCTATACCAGTATCTCATGATGATTGGAGAAAATGTATATCACTGGTTAAGAAAACAGAAGAACAATCATCAAGATGGAAATCACACGGTTTAGTAGATCAAAATATTTTAAAGCCAGAAGTGCATGAGGTTAAATGCAAAATGGGTCCTCAGAGGTACAAAAGTCAGGAACCACCAGTCCTAATTTTTCTTTCTATCCCCATGGGCCTTTTCTAGAGACCATGGACCACATCTCCTTATTGTCCTAATGTAGAAGAGCCCAGAAAGATAACTTTGAGCATCCATTGACTTGGAGAGCATTTGAGAAAACAAGAAGGGAAGAAGGGTTGTATATAAAGCCCCTGGCATGGTATTCCAGGCCATTCACAGTTTAGAAGTCACATCTCTTTTTGTCTCAATGCTCATTCACCCCTTTATTCGTTAGTCTGGAATGCTCTTCCTAAATTGAAATCCTAGATATTATTTAAAGTCCCTGAAAGGCCACTTCCTCTCTAAAATTTTTCCTGCACTCAGTCCAGATATTTCTCTCCTGCTTGGACAAACCTGTAGCACTTTGCTTGTATTACGGAAGTCCCCAGGGTGTGGGCTTCATGGGCCTGGTGACCTGGAAGATGGTTTTACATAGACGAAGATTTGGTATTGAATAGAATTGAATTACATGGTAAGAAGGTTATTCCCTTGTCAGTATTTCTGATTACATCAAGAGTAAGGTCTCATGTTGGTGTCAGTATGATTTTAACACCTTCGTGCCACTTGCTAGTTACCTTTTAAAAATAAAGGCAGAGGGCAGAGCAGGCCTCAGGCCCAGTTGCTTTGGCTGGTGATTGTAGGTAGCTAGAATTTGACAGCACTCATCTAATTATATTTTTTATTTTTGTTCTATTTTTGGCAAATAAAAAGGGTTTTTCATTTATGAATATTATAACATTTAAAAAGAAACTTATTTAAGTCAAAAAGTGAGTCAATGGGTGGAAAAAGTTTAAATGGTAGAAGTCTCCTGCAGATATGACAGGTATTGTGAAAGTTTCCCTGCAATTTAAGTGAAACCAATTCTCTAGGAGTAGATTGGGCCAGGTCTCCTTTGCTCCAAGTCTGTGAGGGCAAGGGCTATATGATCCCAGATATTTTAGAACAGGAGTTGGCAAGTTATCATCCACATGCCAAATCTGGCCTGCTGCCTGTTTTTTTAATGTCCCACCAGCTAAGAATGCTTCTTAACATTTTTAAATGGTTGAAAAAATTCGAAAGACTAATATTTCATGAAATGTGAAAATGAAAATTCAAATTTCAGTGTCCATAAATAAAGTTTTATTAGGAACACAGTCATGCCCACTTGTTTACCTATCATTTATGGTCGCTCTCATGCCACAATGGGAGAGTTGAGAAGTTTTGACAGAGACAGCATGGTACACAAAACCTAAAGTATTTACTATCTGGCCCTTTATAGAGAAATTTGCTGACTCCTGTTCTAGAAGGTCACCAGTCTTGGAATCAGGAGGCCTGAGGTTGACCCCTGGCGCTTCCACTTAGTCACGGAGTGACTTTAACAAATCAAGTCCTCTCTCCAAGCCTCAGTTTTCCATCTATAAAACGGAACTAATAATAGTACCTACCTCATAGGGCTGTGGTGAGGATTTGATACATGTGAATCTACTTCATAAACATGAAAGCATTATGAAAATGAGGTTTTTGTTTCCCTTAATAGTTCTAATTTTTGTTTTGGAAAAGACCCTGTGTACTCATGTGTACTTGTTCTACCTCTTTGTATTTTCTAATGGAATCTGGACAGGTCTCTTCTATTTTTAAGCCAAGCAGAGATTATTCTTTACTTTTTTTTCTGCTTTGAACATTTATTATCTATTTTCTACTATTTTAGTTCTTTTTTTCCCCCTCACTAGTAATTAAGAACCAGTCCCTCCCACCCCCTAAAACTTTCTTTTGAACTTCCTCATCTTGGCCACTGTGGTCAACTCTACCTCAACCCCAGGGTTCTTCCTCAAGACCAAATTGTACTTAAGGAAATACTATCAGATCAGATGAAAATATTTCTTTTTTTTTAATTTCAGAATATTATGGGGGTACAACACTTTGGCTGTATATATTGCCCATGCACTGCCCGTGTCAGAGCTACAATTGTGGACATCCCCCAAACTGTGCTCCCCACATCCATTCAGTGAGAGTTTTCCCATCCCCTCCACCCCCCTCCTGCCTGCCCGCCCCCTGATGAATATTATTGCCCTGTGTGATGTAAGTGTTGATCAGTTAGTACCAATTTGATGGTGAGTACCAGTGATGCTTGTTTTTCCATTCTTGTGACACTTCGCTTCGAAGAATGGGCTCTAGCTCCATCCAGGGTAATACCAGATGTATTAATTCACCGTTGTTTTTTATTGCTGAGTAATACTCCATGGTATACATATACCACATTTTATTAATCCACTCGTGTATTGATGGGCACCTGGGTTGTTTCCACATCTTTGCAATTGTGAATTGTGCTGCTAGAAACATTTGCATGTAGATGTCTTTATTATAGAATGTCTTTTTTTCCTTTGGGCAAATACCCGGTGGTGGGATTGCTGGGTCAAATGGTAGTTCTACTTTTAATTCTTTGATGTATCTCCATATTACTTTCCATAGAGGTTGTACTAATTTGCAGTCCCACCAGCAGTGTATGAGTGTTCCTATCTGTCCACATCCCCGCCAACATTTGTTGTTTTGGGACTTTTTGATATAAGCCAATCTCACTGGAGTTAAGTGATATCTCATTGTGGTTTTGATTTGCATTTCCCTGATGATTAGAGAAGTTGAGCAATTTTTTATATACTTGTTGGCCATTATTCTATCTTCTTTTGAAAAGTTTCTGTTCATGTCCTCAGACGAAAATATTTCTATTCAGTATTGTCCTAGATCTGCTGTGTGTTTTGAGGACATACTCAAAACTTCTCTTTGCCTTTTTCAAATAGATTGGCTCAGGTCAGGCAGGGATATTTGCATAAAATTTCAAGTGTTTAAGTAAGAGGTAGTCCTTGGATGAAAGATGCTGAAGGAAGTTATTTGACATTTATTGAGCATTTAGTATGTGATGGGCAATGTGCTAAAGCATTTTCTACTCACTGGCTCATTGAATTCTCTCAATAATATTAAGAGGGAGATCAAGCTATCCCCACTTAATAGACTGGGAAACTGAGGCTGAGGGTTGAAGCCACTGGCCCCAGATCTCCCAGCAGGAAAGTGAGATTGGTCTCCATGTGTGACTGTACTAGAGCTGGTGGCTATAACTGGTGGATACAATGTTGCCTTCACCTGCAAGCTTTTCCTGACCTCTTATTTGTGCTCCCAGTGTCATGTGGCTCCCCCATTCCAGTACTTGTACATGGCAGTTGCTTGTGCAGTCTTCTGCCTCTTCAACTAGACTCTAAGCCTGAGGAAGGCAAAGACCTTTCCTGTTCATTGCTGAATGGTCATACCTGGCACAGGACTGGTACAGCATGGGCACCTGCAAATGTTTATTGCATGAACGAATGAGTAAATGAGTATAATGAACATTTAGGTAGCATTTACAAAGCGTTCACCTAGAACCTAAGGGGAAGGAAAATGATATACTTCTCACCAGCTGGGAATTCCTCTGCTGCCAAGGAAGCCTTGGGAAAAGAAAGGAATAAGGAAGTAGGAGAGCCTGAGTATTTATTTCAATTGGAAAAACAAGGCAACAAGATAATATTATTTAATCTGAGAAAGAAGGAGGGAAAAAAATTGCATGCCATGTATTTGTTTCCAGTTAACCCAGTGTTTCTCCAGTTTTAGTCTTTTGTGTCTTTATGATTGTTGCCATATCTATGAATCATTTATAATATGAGTTGCTTAATATTTTTCTTAAAATCAGCCCACTTTTAAAAATGCATATATATTTATTTTAAAAGGAATCTTTATAGCACTACAATAAATGGGAAGCCATTATCATTTGCTTTAAAAAGTAGGTGATGGGAAAATAAGTATAACAAAAATAGAAAAAGTAATTACATTCTAGCAGGTACTGTTGCCTGCTAAAGGACTGGAGCCAGGGCCTGTTTTTTTGTTTAAAAAGGATGATTAAGAAGTGGTAGAACAGTGTTAAGGACACACTAGTACCAAACTGAGGCGTTTTTCTTCATGATGAGAAGAATTTAAAGAGAATTGGAAAGTAAATAACTTCCTCACTAAATGACTAAATGTGATTTAATGTTGTGTCTGTGTCTTGCCTAAAACTGTCTCCTGTACCATGCAAAGTCAGTGTTAACATTGATTGGAAAATGCTGAATCAGTGGCAGTAGGCCTTCTCTCTCCTTGGGTGTGGTATCTTAGATAATTCTGCTAAAAGCTATCTTGCTCCTGAAAAAACCAGAATGGTCTATTTCTTCCTGTGTCCACTCAAAGCTCTGTTCCCGAGGGAGGGAAGAGGACAGAAGGCAAACTGCCAACGGTCAGCGGCCTTCAGTGTGGAGCCACCTCTGTTCTGAGTGTTAAGAGGCTTCCCCCTGGGCCAAGCTGGAGAGGCTGGAGGTGAGCGGCCATCCCAGGCGAGAGCAGGTAAGTCAAGGGGGCCTGGGAACCTCTGCAAACAGAGCAAATCTACTTGAAGTCATCCCCTCAGCCCAGAACATTTTATTCTACTGAAATCCCTCTCCTGCCCCAATTCACTCACTGCAAAAACCAACATAATTTATCTTCTGGAGGGAAGGCAGCAGACTTCAGCTTGGGTTTTTGTTTTTTTTTTTTGGCTCAAGCAACAGCTCAGCCTCAGTCACTGGAAGGAAAAACGGGAAAAAAAGAAGCCTAGAGCAGGTTGCCAATTGCAAGTTTGGAAATAAAAATCAACGTGGGCATGATCTCAAAGGTTGGGGAGAAGATGGCCTCTGTTCTTGACAGGCAGGAAATATTTCCACGTCAATGTTTTCTTTGCCCTGTTTCTGTTGGGATGACAGACTTTTTTCTTTTGAGTGTTAGGATCAGGAGATCTTGACATTTTGGATGCTCCCTTATAAGGAAGGGAGGGAGCTGGCATTTGCTGAGTACCTATGTGCCTGGCAGAGTAGAGGGCATGCCTGCATTGTTATCTCATCCTTACGATGACCCAAAGAGGCAGGGGAAGGGTCAGCTGTGTTTTACAGATCAGGAACACTTCCTCCAAGGTCACACAGCCTCTAAACAGCAGAGCCAGGACTGGACTTGACTATCCTGATTCTAAAACCCATGCCATTTGTACTGCTGCCCTCCAAGAATTATGGGAATAGAACCAGACATCTGAATGGAACTTTGAAGCCTCTATTTAATGTTCCGTCCACAGAGGATCTGCTGCAAAATCCAACAGATTCAGCCTGCACTTGACTCATGTCCTATGGAGCCAACCCAGTCCACTGGTGAAGGACATTGTTAGTGGACTTTCACTGAAGTAAGAGCTGCCTCTCTACTCCTCTTTCCCCAAGGACCTCTTCACTCTTCATGAACATCTTGTCAAAGACCCTTAGAGTGAGGCTACCATTCTTAGCTTTTCATAGGAAAGGGAACCCAGGAAACTGGGTATTTAAGAATCTCATTTTGTATAAAGACAGACAAAGATATGATTGTTTTCCTTTCAAACCAATAAACCCTATAGGATTTATTCCATTCTTTTCCTGCTTCCAGGATATTTAAAAAACATTTCCCTTACCAGGAAGCTATTCGTTATTGAGCAGATGAGAGGATTCCAAGGTGATTTATTTAGGCCATGTGGGGGCTAAAGGCCTATGTTAGCTTAGGCCAAAGGTGCTCACTCCCTGGGATGGGCAAACAGCTTGGCCAAAACACCAAGAAATCACAGCCTTCTCATTAAGGCTCTGTGCAGATGGTGGCATCCACCCTTTTTGCATGTGGTGTGTTTGCCTGCAGAGGCTGGGGACGTGCTGGGGCAGAAGCCAGATGGCTGGGATTTCCCAGGCTGCCTGTCCAGTGAGTAATATTCCCCTGTCAGGGGCTCCTGGGTGCTGCAGAGAATGTTTCTACTGAAGAGAGGCTAAAAAGAGGAGACCTAGGTTTGGTTCTTTGTGCTAATTTATTCTGTTATCTTAGTCAAGACCTTCCTCTCTTTGGGCCTTCGTTTCATTTTCCCTAAGAAGGGGATGATAGTATTAGCTCTTCCAGATCCTATGGTCTCTGAAAAACATACACACACACATATACACTAAGTTCCCATCCTTCATTGGGTACTTACAATGTGCAGCTCTGGGCTAAGCACAGCAGACTCGTGCCTTCCACTAGATGAAGAGAATCAGCAGCATTTTCTCCTCTGGGGCTTGCCAGCTCCTCTTCGCTGGATCCTGACTGTTGGCTTTAGTTTCATGGACACTCTCTGGTCTCCTCCCTTGTAGTGGCCCATGACAGTTGCTTGATATTAAGCATTGAGAACAGAGCTTGACATAGAGCTAGAACACAATAAAAACTATTCTTGCCATTGCTGTTTTCATGTTTTTATTATGGGCTGCAGCCTATGTAGAGGGGGAATTTCAAGTGGGGGGCATAGAGGGATGAATCAGGCAAGACTTCCTGAAGGAGGGAGGCTTTAACTGGTTCTTAGAGTCTGGATACAGGGAAATTCTAGACAAAGGGAAGGGTGTAAACAAATGACAAAAACTGGAAATGTTGGTAGCGTTGAAGAGAGAGTAAAATGCTCTAGAGAGAAATCCAGCTCTGAAATACTGAGTTATTGAGTACATCTTTTCTTCTGGGGCTCACATGTATGTGTGGGGAGCTGCTATGGTCTGAATGTGCCCTCCCAAAATTCGTATGTTGAAACTTAATTCCCAGCATGATAGTAATAAGAGGTGGGGCTTTTTGGGAAGTGGTTAAGTCATGAAGGCTCTGCCCTCATGCATAAGATTAGTGCCCTTATAAAAGAGATGGAAGGGAGTATATATGCGCCTTCCACCATGTGAGGACACAGCCAGAATGTGCCATCTATGAAGCAGAGAATGAGCCCTTACCACACACCAAATCTGCTGGTGTCTTGATCTTGGAATTCCCAGCCTCCAGAACTGTGAGCAATAAATTTCTGCTGTTTACAAATTACCCAGTCTATAGTATTTTGTTATAGCATCCCGAATGGACTAAGACAGGTGCATTTTTGTTTTACTCAGTTGGGGCCAGGTTCTCCCTGACCACATTTGGGGGGGAACTTTGGAGAAGGGAGAGAGCAAGGGCTTTGCATTCAGACAGACCTGAGTTTGAATCCTGGCTTTTTTCCTCACTGGCAGAGGGACTTTGAGCAACTTATTTAACCTCCTTGAGTCTGTTTTCTCACTTGTAGGGATGTTGAGAGAATTATTTAAGGGAAGAGATCTTTCTCTCTCCCGCCCTCTTCTTTCTCATCCCCATGTCTCCTCAGGTACTCTCAGGGAGAAGGACTCTCTCAGGCTGCTCCTACAGCTGCCACCCAGGAGAATAGCTGGGTGCCAACTCTGGCAGGGTGCCAAGGAGATGATGCCATGGGAGAAAGTTGTAGGTGCCATTGGAGCAAGGAGAAATTTATAGAATTAGACAGGTCCCAAGTAGCTCTTTAGTATGGGTCACAAGCAGGCAGACTTGTGAGAGTTTTGTTTTGCTGTGTTTTTTACTGTTTTGCAGAATTTTAGTCAAGTGACAGTTTGAGCAGTTTAGCACCATTGCCAGCTGTCTACTCATTATATTATATATGTATGTAAACTGCCTCTTCCTCCTCCCTAACAATCATTTAAATTTGTGTACCCTGATCCAGTTCACCCTTCTTGGAGACAAGGAAGCTGAGGTTGACAGAGCAGAAGTGGCTTGCCTAAGGTTATGCCATGGCTGGGCTAGACACCTGGGTCTCAAACCTTAGCTATTTTCCTGGCACAGAGAATGGTGTCTAAAACAGTAGGATAGTTGTAGGGATGTTAGAAGATGCTTTGCAGGAAAAGGGGAATTTGTCTTATAGGTGAGGTCAATTTTTCTTAGATTGTTTTGACCATTCAGTCCAGAATGAGAGTTTCTTTTTTGGATCATGTTCACAGCATCCTGTGGATTGGATGTTTCTCACTATTTTTTTTAGGCTTGATGAAAAAGATAAAAAAACCCCCCACAAACTCTGAATTTTCTTGAGAAACTGTGGCTTCGGCTCCCCTGCCTCTTTCAGGGTCCCTCCTGAGGGCGAGTTTTTAAACATGATGAATTACCATGGTCAGCCACGGCAGCGCGCTATACACAGGGGAGCTGAGCCCTCAGCTCCTTGGCCAGCCTGCATCTCTCCAGCAGGCCGGCCTCCTGCATGCATCCCTGCGTACACACTGTCTCTGCTGCAGCATTCTCTCTGTTCCAAGAGAGGTGTCACAAATCACGAAGAGGGACATGTCCACTCCCTGGCCTGGCAGAGCGGAGAGCAGAGGTGGGTGCTGCAGAGTTGGGAGAAATTGCTTCTGGTCACCTGGGGCTTGAATTACCTCCACTGGGCTTGGTTGTTAGGTTTTGCATTGTTTCTTACGGGATGAGCTCAATTGGAGGCTGGGGCTGTTGGTCCTTCTGTCCCATAAACACAGCCAACAATTTGCTATTCATTAGGCATTTCACAGCAAATATTTCTTGGGCCTCTAATCTTATGCTGCATGCTATGGGGGATGCAGAATTGGAAGACAAGTTTCTGCCTTCCATAGTTACATTCTAGTTGAAAACCATGTAGAAAAGTTAAGTAATGTTATAAGCCTATGGGAGAGACGTTGCTGGGTAGCATATTCATCCACACAGCAAATGTTTATTGACTGCCTACTGTATACTGTATGCCAGGTATTTGTCATGGTTGAAGTTCACTGATCAGTGAGCTCAAGGGGTCTGGAAAAAGGAAAAATCTCATTGGGGTACAAAGTTTTATCATCCTACTAGCAACTGATATTTATTTATCACCTGTATGATATTAAACACATGTGGAAAACTAGTATTACCCTATGAAAAAGGGACAGTCATCCCACTTTACAGATGGGCCCAAGGCACAGAGAGTCCAAACTCCCCCACCCCCTCACAGGGCCACTAGCTGATATGTGGCACAGCTGCGATCGAACCCCTATCTATTTGGCTCCAAGGCATCAACCTCTAAAGGCTTGGCTCTTCTGGTGGGATTGAGCTGGAATTTGAAGAACGGGCAGAGCTGAGGAGGAAAGATTCTCATAGGTTGAATATCAGAAGTTTGAACTTTCCTAAATGTTTTAAGCTTCCCTCCAATTCTAAAGATAAAAGAAAACTGATACCAATGTAATCTTCTAATGCCCCGTGGGCCTTCTAGGCTGCCTTGTTGTTGAAAGCAAGGACACTAACTTCTCCATTATTAGACTTATTCCTATAGAGGGACAAGCAAGAAGTAATCCCTCTTCCCAAGGGCATCTTCTCTGTATGCCGTATTGTGGTCCTTGGGCTGCTTGGCTCCCCCAGTTATTGCCTGTATAACTTGATGTGAGCTACTTGATTTTATTGAGACTCAGTTTCTTTATAATTGGGGGTGATAATAGTATCTACCTTTGAGAGTGTTGTGAGGATTAAATAGATAGTATTAAGTTCCTAGAACAGAGTAAGTATTCAAGCAAGTTAGCTTTTCTTGATTATTACTCTGTACATTATATTTTGCTTATATTTTGACCCTCTTACTAGACTCTAATCTCCCTATGGTATTTTTTCACCTTATGGAAGCTAATATAAACCCTGAAATACAGTATGAGGCAAAAATAATGGAATGTCTAAGGGGATGTTTCCTGTCTACACTGGGTGATGCTAAATAGTTCAGTTGACCATTAGCTTCCTATGCTTTAGTCAATTGTATTTATGTATTTGTTCTTTTCACTCTTACCCACCCTATCACCAATCATTGACTTATTTCCTACTAGGGATGAGTAATAGTGCCAGGAATTAAAAAAAAAATGGAGATGTTTAAAAGTACCAAAACTGTAGAGAGAATGGTATGATACTCATCACTCAGTTTTCACAATTATCAATACTTTGCTAATCTTGTTTTAACTATCCCCCTACCTTTTTTTAAAATTGGAATGTTTTATTTTTTATTTATTTATCTTTTTATTTTAAAATATTAAGGGGCTATAAATGTTTTTGTTACATGGATAGCTTCTGTAATGCTTGAGCCAGTGCTGTAAATGTGCCCATCACCCAAATAGTGTTCATTGTACCTGTTAGGTAGATTTTTACCCCTCCCCTCTTCCTCACCCTCCCCTCCTTGATTTCCAATGATTTTTACTTCTTTCTGTGCCCATGTGTGCCCATCAATTAGTTCCAAATTGTTAGAGAATACATGTGGTGTTTGTTTTTCCATTCTTGAGGTACTTCACTTAGGATAAGTCTCCAGTTCTATCCAAATTGCTGCAAAAGACATTAATTCATTCCTTTTTGTGGCTGAGTAGTACTCCATGGTGTGTGTGTATGTGTGTGTGTGTGTGTGTAGTACTCCATAGTGTGTGTATGTGTGTATTTATGTGAGTGGGTTAACAAAATGTGGCATGTGTGTACATATATATAGATACACACACATATATTATATATACACACATACCACATTTTGTTAACCCACTGATGAACTGATGGGCACTTGGGTTGATTCCACATCTTTGCAATTGTGAATTGTGCTGCAATAAACATTCAAGTACAGATATCTTTTTGATAAAATGACTTCTTTTCCTTTAGGTAGATACCCAGTGGGATTGTTGGATCAAATGGTAGGTCTACTTTTTGTTCTTTGAGAAATCAAACTGGAATGTTTTAAAATAAATACCAGAATCATGTCATCTTACCTGTAAATACTTCGTATCTAGCTTTAGCTGATAAGGACTTAAAAACTATTATGCCTAGCAACATTTACAATGACCCCTTCATATCATCTGTCACCAATCATATTTAAATTTCCTAGATTGACTCAAAAATTGCCTTTTAATAGTTTATTCATTGAAATCAAAATTTAAACAAGGTTTACACATTGTATTTGGTAATTATGTCTCTTAAAGTCTCCTTTATTTTCTAATCATGTCCCCTTTTCTCCACCTTTTAATACCATTGACTTGTTAGAGAAATTGGTCTTTTGTAGATTATGAATTTAGTTGATTATTTCTTTCTAGTGTTAAGTTGTTCTTTCATCCCACGTATTTCCTATAAAGTGGTAGTATGTCTAGAGTGTGATTATATTCAGGTTCTATTTTTTTGGCTAGATGACTTTGTAGGTATGGTGGGTATTGTATTAACACTTCCTTTTCTACCACATTCTGGGGATGCAATGTCAAGCTGCCCCAATTTCCATGATGTCAGCCTGGTCTCACCATGACAAAATTCTTCATCAACCTTTCACCTAATGGGTTTAGCATCTCCTGATCATCCTGTCTAGACCCATCTTTTCATTAGTGGTTGCAAAATGGTGATTTTACCAATTCTTTTATTCCTTCCAGGCCCTCTCTTTTTTCTTCCCCCCAGGCCATCTCTTGAATTTTTCTTCTACTCTAATCTTTTTTTTTTTTTCAATAGCGTCCAGGGGCCTTCAAATGTGGACATGTGTAGGGGTTCCCAAATTTAGTTTGTAGATTAAAGCTGGACTGGCTACATAAAAATCAAAGGGAATTTTAACAAAAATACAGTCCCAGCATTCCATTCCATTCCATTCCTGTGGATTCTGACTCAAGAGGTCTGGAGAAAGATCAGGAAGCGTTCTTTGTTTTTAAATCAAGTTGCTAAAATGCAGCCAGTTCAAAGGGGGAATTATAAAATCCATTACCATGTAACATTATAAGGAATGAGGTTTACCACCACGTGTGCATGTCCTTTCTGGATGGGACACCAGGTTGGGGACAACAGGGGTGACAGAAGCTGAAATGGATTGGGAATGTTCCATGGACATTGTGGCCCCCACGCTGCCCCTCACGTGGAATTTGTGGCGGCACTTTCCTTTGCTGATCTGGGTCTCCCTCATAGCATGAACTTCAGAAGTTTCAAATTGCATTAATACGTGATTCTTGTGTACCTCTCTCCAGTCTAGATCTAATTACTATGAACTGTTGGGACTTGAGCATGATGGTAGAGGATTTTCCAGGATTATGCTTAACATGTGACATTCAATTATCACTCCCCAGGCAGGCAGAGGTCATCCAGGCAGGGAGTTGGTAGGGTTGGATAGGATTTCCAGAGAAGGGTGGCAAGGGCTCAATTGTAGTTGCGTTGTCTAAACTTCAGTGCCAGCTTGTTAAAAAGCAAATCCTGGGATTCCATACCTGACAATAGGTTTCAGTATGTCTGGGGTGGAACCCAGGAGTTAGCATTTTAAATAAGCTCCCAGATAATTTTGATGTCTGAGGCCCGTGGACCATAGTTGGAAAGTCAGTGTAATGGGGCCTCAAAAAACTTTGTAGACTGCAGAGTCAAAGACATCTGGCCCGCAGAGAGGGGTGTGCAGAGGGTACTGACTGGAGGTTAGGAGACTCTGGCTCCAACCTGGCTCTGTCAGTGACCCTGACAAATGCCAGGCAAGCCCTTCTCCTCCAGAAGCCTGACTTTCTCCTTATGTAAAATGAAAGGGTTGGATTAGATCAGTGATTTATTTATTTTTAGAGCACTAGACTGTTCTTATAATCTCAATATTTAAAAGGATTTAATAAGAGCTGCTCTGGTGGAATCCGGGGCATGGAGTTAGCCCACTCAGCATACCTGCTTGCTTCTCTCATCAGACTTTGGGACTCCTGCCTCCCAGCATCCACGCACAACCCCGAGCTTTTGTAGAACCGGTTTGAAAACCACTGGGCTGGGTGATGGCTGAAGTTTCTTCCCACTCTAACGTTCAGTGATTCTAGGTTTGAACATTCTTTACGTGAACACAGACCCAAATTCCAGGCAGCTCTCTTGTGATGAGATTGAGAGGGAGGATGCCTTAAGATACCTCATCCCCCCCCCACCCCAGCACAGCTCTCACCTAGATGCACGTCTGCTGGTGATGGGTGGGGCGGGGCTTTCTGAATTCCTGCTTTGAACAACGCATCCTGCTGGTCATCATGGAGTAAGGTAGACACAGCTCCTTCGAGGAACTTATCATTTATTTGAGGAGCTTCTGACATATGAAAAATGAACTAATGAACAATCTATGGCAGTATGAAGTACAAAATTGATGCTATAAACAGAAGAGAGTTTTGAGGAATATACTGATAAAGCTTGCATAATGGATCGGGTTTATCACTGTTCATAAAGAGAAATATATGTACACATTCACTTATAGTCTATTAGAAAACATGTGTTAGGTCTATTACAGACATCTAATTCACCTTTGTTTAAGAGGGGCTGTATTGGGTCACATGACTTGGAATTTCAGGGATCATCCAACTTCAGGCATGGCTGGATCCAGAAGCTCAGACAATGTCATTTAGGGCTCTCTCTCCACTTGCTGGTTCTACTTTCTGTCTTACGTTCATGCCAAGAAAGGATTTCTGTATATAGTGCAAGCAGCATAATAAGTCCCCCAATAATTCTTGGCCAATTATGGTCTTTTCAGCTTGAAATCCCAGAGGAAGAACAAGGCCCTCTCTGTTATAATTCTGAGACATTAAGTTTTAGAGGAGAGTTGGGCTAACACTGGGCCATGAGCTCTCCTCCAAACCATTCCCTGTGCACAGGGGGAGGAGAACTCTACACAGCTAGCCCGAGCCATGTGGCAGCATTAGTGGGGATGAGAGAACTGCTGTGGCCCTGCCACCACTGTTTGGGTGGGGTGGTGTTTTTCCTTAGAAGTAGCATGCAGGTATGCAAATTCAACAGCCTTTGACCCAAAATATGGAAATAAAGAACAAAATCACTGGCAATCTAACACCGAGGAGGTACACACACGCACACTTGTGTGCATGTGCAGGAAGATGTTTATGCTGCTTTAAGTGAAAAAAATAGAAAACAGTTCATATAATATCCCATTAAAAATTTTAAAGTATATATTTTCTATTTGCATGTGCATAAATATATACATGTCAAAAACATAAAAATGAAATGTACTATTGTATAGGGTTGTCCCCCTTGACAATCATAAACATCATTCCTTGTCATTGGGTATCATCCTCCCTAGCCTTCTCAGGCCTGTGTTGTGTTACACGGTAGTAGAATGATGCAGCTGACACCTGGGCTTGTTCAGGAGCGCTGGGCAGCATTGATAGAGCAGGCACTGGGATCGGCTGTTTCTGCTTGCTTGTGTTTTAGGTCAGAGGGCATCTATCTAGCATCTCCTTTTTGGGGCCTTTCCAAAGCAACCCAAACACTCGGGTCCCGGGCAAGCTTGGGGACTTGAGTGGGACCTTCAAGCAGGAATGTATTGACTACTTCTCAAATAGAAGAATAGAATGTCAAGGCCCAGGCATTTATATATAGCCTTTGTCTCAGCAGCCTTGTGCATAGCTGGCATTTTTGGGGTCAAGGCAGAAAAGATCAGGGACAAGTAAAAGCTGCAGGAATTGGTTGGTGGAAAGTAGGTTGTTCCAAAGCTGAGGTTTGGATTTGGGCTTGACAGTAACTTAGTGTGACTTCAGAGCAGTTGCATGCATGCCAAGGCTGCATTTGTGTCATCTCCCTTGCAGAACAGTTGCAGGTGAAACAGCCACAGATAAAATGTGCAGGCTGAGATGGCTGCCCCTTGCTTTGGGCTCTGAGGAGCCCTGACTGGACTTCATAGAGGCCTTGCTGATGGTGCTGTGGCTCCAGTGGAAAACCTCTCTGACACTATGTCAGCCTAGTGGAGGGCACAATTAGGGAGCCCCCCGCCCCACTTCACTTCTGGGGGAAGATGGAATAGACTGAATAAGACACCCCACTCAAGACACAAAGTGAGGAGCTTGGAGAGAGGAGAAGCTGGGGTGCTGCTCCCTCATCACAGAGCAGCACCTTCCAAACTAAAGAGAAAAAGAAAAAATAACAGGTGGCAGTGGGTTCCTTTCTTCAAAGGAAATTGTACTTGAGTAGTAAAGTGTGGGATTGTTGGTATAGGCCCTGAAGGTCAGGCTACCTGGGTTTGACTCCTGCTCTATTCTTGCTGGCTAGGTGGCTTGGAATAAGTTAATTACACTTTCTAACCCTCAGTTTCCTCATCTCTAAAATAGGAATAAAACTAACAGCTACCTCACAGGCTCATTGGGAGTATTAAATAAGATCATGCACATAAAAATACTTACATAATGCCTGACAGTAAGTGTTTAATAAATATTAGCTGATGCTGTTAACAGCTATTAGAGATAATCAGAGACTCGCCTTGATTGAAGCAGAGGTAAGAGTCCTGCCTTTTCCTGTACTCTTGCCTGTCTCTGCCACTTTGTCAAAGTGTTAGGCCTCTAAGGAACATAGTTTGAAAGTCACTTTGTAGAACTTTGTATTTTATATGACGTACATATAGTTACACATAGGAATAACAATGAGCATCCCACCATGTCACAGTAGAAAGTGCACTCAACTGGAACTTGTGAGTCCTGCATTCTAGTCTGGATTCTGCCCTAAACTCATTTTGAGGCTTTGAGTTACTTCACTTCTCTGGGCCTCAGTTTTTCCATTTAAAAAATGGGCTCTGAGATGGTTGGTCTTTACACTGTTCCCTGGTGTACTCAGGTTTCCAGGGCGTGGGTTATTGCTGGGGGTGGGTGGGATATTGCTGGGGGTGGGGATGGGGGGAGAATAGGGTTACACTAATTATAAACAGCTTTGCCAGTTTCTTTCTAAGGGTTCTTACAACTCTACTACTGTATGATGTGAAACTAGAACCTAAGGGGGCAGTTCTGTCTTACCACAGCATCATTATGATGGTGGCTTGCAAAATCTCATTTTAAAGATGAGCAAAGTCAGACTCAAAAGGCTCAAGCAAGGGGTCCAAAGACCAGCAGCTAGTGCCAAGTCTCAATATGTATTCTGGGTTCTCTGTCTCCTATTCCAGTGCTCAATTTACTTCATTACTCTGCCTTGTGTAACTCCTGGACATGGCATTTTATAAGACGGGGCTGCCACAGGCTGGTAAATTCAGTGTTCCTGATAAGCCACCCATCTCAAAATATCACCATCTTGCTGCACTCACATCTCAGACACATTTGTCATGAGAGAAGAGCAGATAGACATCCAGCCTTCATGTGACCTTTAAATTACCTCCCTCTTATCGGCTGTGGCTGATCAGCTGCTCTTTTTTGAGAGCAGGTGGGTCGACATGAGATGGATTGGTTTTCTCTGCAGGGGAGTGGATTGGCCTTCTCCAACCCTCTGACCTGCACAGGTCTTTTGAGCTCTGAGAGCCTCGGCCTGAAACAAGGTCATGGGTTAAAGAGGCAGGATAAGGGGCCCTCTGTGCCTGGATCCAGGGCAGGAGAGAACAACCAATGAGAACTCAGAAAGAACACCAGCCTTTGAGATTTTGGACAAGTCCCTTGGTATTTCCTGTCCCAGGATCCTAGGATATTTGTGACAATCAAATGAGAAATTGGATAAGTACATAGAAAACTCAGCAGCCAAGGATGAACCAAGGCAGGATGTTTGGACTTGGCAGCTACTGTATTGTGATGGAAAAAGTGTGACCTGTGGATCCAGCAGACATGGATTTAAATCTCAGCTATGGTATTTACAGGAGAGAAAGTGTTAAGGTAGTCGTGAAGCCTTGAGCCAGGTCACTAAACTGTGCAGTTTCTTCATCTCGTAAAAGGAAATAATAGTGCCAAACTTGCAGGATTATCGTACGTGTTAGGATAATCAACTTGCATGTGCCTATCTTATAGTTGGTACTCAAAATGGTAGTTTTGTCATTGATGTGAAAATATTTTATAAAACAAAGGCCTAAGGGCTTGTGAGGAGTGGTGATTATTTTCGTAGTAAACAGGATGGTCTATTCCTGGTCAATTAAGTCACTTCACAAAGAAAAAATTTTGCGTGGGACAGAACACTGGAGTTTCCCTTGGTGGTTTTGTCTGGTGGGGTGTATTTAATTGTACTCTGCTAAGAACCAACTAATTGTTGAACAATGCAGCTGAGTCACACACTGGCTAAGAAGGCCATGTGGGAAAAAGATCTAGAGAGGACTTAGCTATTTGGCAGCAAGCCCATCGTAAGCCAAGATGTGACCTGGCTGCCACTACAGATAATATGCTCTTGGAGTGCATTAACAGAAGTAGCAAGCCTAGCTTAAGGGAGGAGATGGTCCTTCGTCATTCTCTTCTGGCTGGGATACGCTTTGAAATCTGGTTTCGGTTTGCTAAGAGTCTCATTGTCAAACCTGGGTGTGTCCTGAAAAAGGTGATTAAGATAGGAAGGATCTGGAGAACTTGTCAAATGGAGAACAAGGAAAAGGATGGGAGGTTTTCCTCCTGGAGGTGAAAAATGCCAGAGTGGTCAATGACTTTAAGTCTCTGAAGGGCTGCCATGGGACAGAGGGAGATGTTTGGGTCTGGTGAGGGGGAGGCAGAGTCAGCGTCTTTTGGACAAAGTCACAAGGAGGTATATTCTGCTCAATTTAAGAAGATGCCGAATTGGGCCACCTGGTGAGGTAGTGAATCCCCTGGCAACGAAGATATTCGAACCAGAGGCCAGCCAAAGTGAAGCAATTTGGTGTGAGGGTTGTGAGAACAAGATTTGATGTTAGATCTGGGTTCAAATCCTGGCTCTGCCATCTACTAGCTGTGTGGGCAATGAGGTAGACCTCTCTGGATGTACTTTCCTTAGTGATACAATGGAAATGGAGCCTGCACTACTGGATTGTGAGGATTAGATGAGATAAACATGTAAAACCCTTAACAGTTGTTGTTAATATTGTTTTGGTTACTTATCAAGGATGAGCACACCAGGGATTCCCTCCCACTGTATGTTTCTGGGGTGCTAGGAATGAACAGGCCACTGCTTTTCTCCTGCATTATTCTCCTTTGTTCTTCACTTTGAACCAATTGCTGTTTCATTGCATTTTGTTAATAATACAATCCTAGAGAAAGCTGGCCTGATGTGATTGGGTTTTAGTGTTTCTTCCTCATTAATTTAGATCTTTCCCAGCTGAGGAACATTTTTGCTTTGCAGACATTCATTAATTCTCCCCTCCCCCACTCATTTCAGCAACGTAATTTAAACAGCATTAATCCGGTATTTAGTGAGAAAATGGAGTTTTATAATGGGAAACACTCAGTTTGAGAGTTAATCTTTTTTTCTTCTTAGACAACATCTTTTTGAGATCCTAATTTAATGACGAATTACCATCACTTGTGTTAGAAGAAGGTTTAAGAAGAGAGGAGATAATAGATGAGGCTTATGAAATTTTAGAGCCAGACAGATTCTCATCCGGCCCCTTATTTTTTTATAGATGAGGACTTGGGGCTCAGAAAGGTTGAGTCATGGGCTCCAGGCCACTAAATGGTAGTCAGTGGCAGGGGTGCTGGGTCGTGCATCTCTTCTTACTGTACAAGCTGCCTTTTGTTTGCTGTGCTTGCAGCAGTCTTGAAGCCTGTTTCTCCACTGTCTAGTAGGAGCTTGGCAAGATTTTCAACTCTAATGAAACTCAAGCTTTTGATCTGTAAACTGCCTGTATGTTAATAGTTCCTTCTTTGTAAGTATTAATATTAGGTATAGGATAATGTAAGTAAAACAATTACAAAATTATTGGTACCTAGTAGGTACGGCAAGACTGCTGAATTAAGGTTGTTGCTATTAATAGCCTGAGGGCTTCCCCTGTGCCAGGCCTTTGCTGAGCCCTCCAGACAACCCTGTGAGGTAGGTGTTATACTATGTCTTTACTCTTATGAGACCTCTGGGACTTTTGTTATTTTCCCATTCCTACTTTGTTATTTCCAAGCCTCATCCATTTCCTATAGGAATTAAAATGGAAAGTTCTTGGGGCAGACAGGCAGTTCGTGGGGAGATGCCTCCCATTCCACAGTCAGTGGGGGAGATACTTCACTATACAGTGTGGGGTTGGCAGCTGTGGGAAGCAAAGGAAAGCAGGGTGAATCACTGGGGTATAGGAGAGGAATTTGACTAACTGCACCTTACACATCTGGTTCTCAGTCAGGGACAATTTTGTTCCCCAGGGGGACATTAGACAATGTCTGAAGACATTTTTGGTTGTCACAACTGGAGGGCATGGGTGAGTGTGCTACGGTGTTTAGTGGGTAGAGACCGTGGGTGCTGCTAAATACACCAAAGTGCACAGTCCATACCCTGACAACAAAGAACTAACTGACCAAAAATATCAATAGTGCTGAGGATGAGATACCCTGCCTCATACCCGTCCTGTGATTTGATCTTTACAGTAAAGTATAAAGTAGGAAGAAGGGAGATAATAGTTAATAAGGGTGATGAGATTTCTTTTGTACCAGGCATTGCACTGGGCTAAAGTTGGGAAAAGAGATTTTAACCTGCATGTTAATATGCTCAATTGGTAGAGGCTTCTTGGATAACTTTATTGAAAAAGATTCTGAGGCTCAGAAGGAAAGAAGGTTGCAATCAATCAGCTCCCAGTGCTGCCACTGTCTAGCTGTGTGACACTGGGCAATTACTTAACCTCTCTGTGCCTCAGTTTTCGTGTCTGTATAATGCTAATGATAGTAGTATCTACCTCACTGGGTTGCCACGAGGATTAAATTAATTAATCTAAAGGGCTTAGAACAGTGCCTAGAGTGCAGTTAGTTAACATCATCATCATATTCATTATTAGGGACATAAAAACCTTGCCACGTATTTACCATCTTGGCTTTCTTCACATTATATACAATATCTAACTAGGCAAGACATGTATAATGTGCCCCATTTTTAGGATGAGAAAATTGTGTTTCAGGTTGGTTAAGAGAACAGAAATGATCCAGAATGTTACACTAGTGGGAGAGCTTTTATAGAGAGTGTCATCCTAATTCATGAAGTGTTTCTTCAACCAGCTTTATGCCTTGCCTAACTCTGAAATGTGTATATAGATCCTCCGGGGCCAGTCTTTATAGCACATTTGTATTGTTCAGGTTTGTCTTGAGCTGTGTTCTTTTCGTTAGGCAATAAAGGGCACTTTGGCACTTACTGATGTGACCTGCCCACAGGGCTTTCAGAAAAAGAGAGAGATGGACTCACTGAGACCAGAGGTTCACAAACAGGCAGTCCACATATGGCGTATTTTGTTTGTCTCTCACAATTTAAGTTTGAATTTGTGGTCTACATTTAAAAATCAAAAGACAGCATATAAAAATGTAAAGTTCTAGTGTTTTTGAAAATGTTAGTATCTGTTTACACTGGAACCACATTACCGCATGGCAAAAATTGGCTGGGGTAGCCACTCTTCTCCCTTCAGATGCCAAACTTGCTGGTTTGCTCCACTCCCCACCCTGCCTTGCTGCATTCTCAGCACTGAGACTGAGGGGTGGCCGCCATCTGTTCGCTCACTCTTGGCCTGTTTCACTTGTTCCAATCACCTGCCTGCCCTGTAGGCACTGGAGTTTGCAGCTGCTTGCACAGAGCTGATTATGCTAACCCTTTACATTTAAAGTGCTTTCACGAATGTTGACTTTTTGCCACCTGTGGGGAAGCCAGGGCAGGGATTATTGTGCCCACTTTCCAGATGGGGAAATAGAGGCTCAAAGTTAAGCAAATTGCCCAGAATTGCATACAAACTTTAGTGCTGAGGTGGGAGTAGTTTTATAGATCCTCAAACTTTAGATTTGATTTGTAACAGACTATAAGAACTTAGAAACATTCTGTTTTTTTCCAGGGCTCTCTGGTCTCACAATTGTAAAAACAGAAGCCTGTAGTTTCAAGACTTTATGGATTTATATAATTTCTAAAAAATCGAGGGACCTCAATGCATAGTTGTGAATACTATTGCCAATTTTCATTTTACCAGGTAAGAATATTAAAAACAAAATAAAAACCCAACTATCACTATCCTTTTATAAAACAAAGGATATAACTATAAAAGAAGAAATTAATCTCAGAATACAGCATGGTCTTTCTCAGGAAAGCTGTGCATACATTTGTGTGCATACATATAAATATTAAACATTTCTAAAATTTTTTATTTCACCATGTCATATCCAGGGAGTAGTATTTAGGGAATTACAAGGTTGGGAGGTCTTTAAGGTTATTTCCACCTTACTCATTCTAGATATTTTTTTCCAATGCTATAATGAGAGCCAATTCACTAACCTGGTCCCCAAATAGATGTCAGAATGACAGGGGGTGTCATGTGTAGGCCATTTGGGCACATGGCTCTCTGGTCTCCATTCTGCTCCTGTTTCCAGGGCCTCTGGTTTGGATAAGAGGAAAAACCATTATTTTATCTTTTTCAAAAAATTATTGAAGAGTTGGAAGTTAATTCCTGGCTACAAATGGAACCTCCACCAAGTTGAGCCATGCCAACAGCTCTTCATGTAGGGGACACAAAAGAAGCTGGACATACAGGACCTGCCTGACTTCAGAAAGCACCAACGCTTAGAAAACATTCTTGGAGGATTGGAGAAAAATACAATGTAAACTAGAGGTCAGGAGACAAGTGGTTGAGTTCCAATTTTGCTGCCGATTTATTGTGTAACCTTGGACAAGCTACCTCGCCTCTGTGCCTGAAATTCCTTCTCTATAAAGGAAAGGGATTTGACTGGATGATGTTTAAGTTCCCTTTTAGTTCTGACATGCTATGATTCAACATAATTCAATTCATAAAATCAAAATATAAGTGGGGAAGGCCCTGAAAGGTCACCTAGTAGGAATACCTTTTTGTCACCTGCTCTATTCAATCAAATGCAAATGAAAACTACTCAGCCACAAGTTTCAAGGAATGCCAGATTGTCCCTTCCATCCCTAAGAGCGTGCATTGTTTTGAGAGAGGCAGGACAGCTGATTTGTGGAAGAACTTGGCTGCAGTTGTGCTGGGTTAGGAGATGGCCTCATTGTTTCATCTGAGCACAACCTTGATCTTTCACTGGGCTGCGAGGCTCTCGCGATAAGGGAGGGGTCTCCTTTTTCTATTGTATTTGTTACGACTGCAGTCCATCTTTTCTTTTTCTTTTCAGCTGGAAGCAAATTATGATAACCTCTGTGGGTTTATTTCCCTGCTGAAATTTTTCCTTTGGAACGTCTAGGAATGTGGGGTGGGGAGGGGTGGGTGGGACTCATAGGTCCTTAGAAGATCAGCATTGGAGGGACACACAGAAATGATTCACTCTGGATTCCCATCTGAAGCTTGAATCTGTCTTTCAAGATCTACCTTGATCTTGCTTTCCTATCGAATGTTCACGCAGTTGTTGCTAGAGTACTTGCTGAGATGGGGCTCTCGCTGTGTAAGGGAAGCGCTCTTTATACTCAGGCATCACTCTGAGTGAGTCTTTTTACAGGTTGAAATCTCCTCTGTGCTTTTAACCCATTGTTTCTGGCTCTGCCCTCTGCAACCACCCAGAAAAAATCTGTTTCCTTCTCAATTTCCAGGTCTGTCCTGCGTCTTTTCTCTCTGGTAAGCATTCTTTTCCCCCTTAGTCATTTCTCTTATGATATAATTTCTAGTCCTCTCGTCATCCCAGTTGTTCTCCTTGGGCCTCACCCAAACTTATTCACTCATTTACTAATTCCACATATGCTTGTTTAGTGCCTATCACGTGCCAAGCATTGGGCTGGGTTGCTGATGGGGTGGTGAACAAGACCTGGTTCCTGGCCTCTGCGGTATGGTGGGGAAAACATTCATTGAGAAAATGATTCTGAAACCAAACTAGGTGGGTTTGAACTCATGCTCCACCACTTACCATTGAAGGATGTTGGGCAAGTTGTTTGACTTTTCTGGTCTAGAGTCCCCCATCTGTTGCATGAGGGAAAGTAATAATAGCTACTTCATTAGCGTTGTTACTAGGAGTTAGTAAATGAAAAGTGCTTAGAACCAAGCTTGGCACATTGTAAACACTGAGGAAATGTTAGTTATTGTTACTACTACAGTACTACAATGGAGCAGAGGGAGGTGCTCAGTGCATGGACTGTGGAATCGTGGAATCTTGGAAAACTCCTCTAAGAAAGTAACATTTAAGCTAAGACTTGCAGGGTGAGCAGGAGCTGGCCAGCTGAAGAGGAAGAGGAGAGAGGAGAGCAGTCCAAGTGGAGGAAACAGCATGTGCAAAGGTCTTGGGGAAGGGAAAGTGCTTGGCACGTGGTAGGAGCTGAAAGAAAGCCAATGTGGGTGGAGTTTAGTTAGTGAGGGGTGAGTAGAAGGAGATACAGGGCCTGAGTGGTTGAGCAGGACTGTGTGGTACAGGATTTCACAGGTTATTTGAAGACCATTTGGGTCTTATAAGAGCAATGACCAGCCACTGAAAGGCTTTAAGTTGTAGAGAATCCAGACAAAGAATTGCCTTTAAGATCTCTCTCACTATTCCATGGATTCTGAACACGTGGAATACTTTGTAGTCATCGTGTCTTTTAATTTGCACTCTCTACTCTTGTTAATACAAACAAGGATCACATTTGCTTTTTAGGTGGTTTTATAGAACCAGTGGCTCATATCCAGTGTCTCATTCCATAAGGCCTTGCTTTCACTTACTGGTCTTCAAACTCCCTAAAGAATTACACAATAAAAGCTTAAAGTATTATCCATATAGAAGAATGAAAATCCTTTAGGCTGGAGAGCTTTAGATTACAAGAGCACAGACTCCAATAGTGTAGTTTTGGGCACTGTAATAGGTGGTGGGGTGACAGCTTCGGGCAGGGGGACCTATAGATAATCCTGAAATTCCAAAGAAATCCTAGCTTTCTGCTCTCTAGGCACAGACCCTGCGATTATGTGCCATTTGGGGACACCCATGGGGTATACCGACACCTTTGAACCAATGCTTGAGTGGAGGTGATTCATTTTGAGGCACCAAGCCTTCATTACTTTCTAAGAATCTGAAGCTCTGCCCTGAGTATTTCTTCCTCTCTTTCATCTGTGACACTAAAATAACAGGGCGAGAGTTGGGTGGATTGTGAGTGGCCTGCTGACATCAGAGTGACAGATCAAATAATTGATTTTCTTCTAAATCCGGATTATGCTGCTGTAGCTCCCAGGAAGTATTTTTAGTGCTCATCAGTCTTATCCTAGTTGTGAGCCTTGGTTGAGGTGTGTACAGAAACACACACACGCAAATGGAAGCAGATATGAGCACATACGAACAACCTCAATAGCAATGACATGTCCAGGCCCTCAACTCACAATGTCTCAAGTTTCCCTACAGACTCACACACATATTTTCTTGAGCTTTATTGAGGTATAATTGACAAATAAAAGTTGCATATATTTAAGGTGTACAATGTGATGTTTTGATATACATATACATTGTGAAATCAGCACCATAATCAAGCTAATTAACATATTCATCACCTTACATAGTTACCTTTTTTTGTAGTGAGAACACTTAAGAGCTACCCTCTTAGCACATTTCAAGTATACAATACAGTATTGTTAACTGTAGTCACACTGATGTACATTAGATCTTCAGAACTTTTTTGTCTTATATAACTGAAGTTTTGTACCCTTTGACCAACATCTCCCCATTTCCTTCTCTCCCTAGCCCCTGGCAACCACCATTCTACTCTGTGCTGCTATCATTTTGACTATTTTAGCTTCCACATATGAGTGAGATCATACAGGATTTGTCTTTCTGTGTCTGGCTTATTTACTTTATATAATGTCCTCCAGGTTCATCTATGTTGTTGTAAATGGCAGGATTTCCTTCTCTTTTAAGGTTGAAGAATAATCAATTATATATGTATATATACCACAATTTATCCATTCATCTGTTGACAGACATTTAGATTTCTATATCTTGGCTATTGTGAATGATGCTGCAATGAATGTGGGAGTACAAATATCTCTAAGATCCTGATTTCATTTCCTTTGGATATATACCCGGAAGTGGGATTGCCGGACCATATGGTAGTTCTACTTCTAATTCTTTGACAACGCCCCATACTGGTTTCTTTAAGGGCTGTACAATTCACATTCCTACCAACAGCGCAGAGGGTTCCCTTTTCTCTACAACCTCATAAGCACTTGTTATCTTTTGTCTTTTTGACAATAGCTATTCTAACAGGTGTTCACATACACTTTTAACACACCTGGCACAGGCCTGCCTTAAGATCTGGAGAGGTCATTTGGCCATCCTAAGCTTTGTTTTCTTTTGGCTCCTCGTTAACTGCTTGACAAGTGTCTAGGATCTTGCTCTCAAAGTGATGTCGGTGGGCTACCAGCAGCATCACTGGGGGACTGTTAGAAATGCAGAATATCATGCCCCACCCTCCTGGCTCAGAATCTGACTTTTAACAAGATCCCAGGTGATTTGTATGCAATTTGTATGCATGCAGTATGAGAAACCCTGGGCTAAAATATTTGCCTCCCTTGGCAAACACAGCAGCAGCTTCAACCAGAGCAACTCTATTTTTATGTTTTATGTTAATGGTTTCCACAGAGGATTTTACTGGAAGGAAGGGTTCCCTTGCGATGACGACAGCGTGTGAAAACGGCTGCACCACGCGATGCTGGCTTTCAGGCTTGGAGGATCTGATTTCTTCCCAGAGCCTCCTGCTTTGCCACATTTTTCTATCTAGGCTCTTCTCATACGCTCCTCTTGTTTCCTAGCATTTTCTCTTCCACCTCCCTACCTTTGTCTGGAAAATCCTATACAATTTTAAAGCTCTCAGCTTTTAACTTATCTCTCTTATAGGCTCCAAGTTCACAGTGAATGTCTCTTTCCTAACACTAAGCACACCTGGAATTACACGCTTCTCCAGGAGATTGTAAACTCCATGAAGTATTGTTATCTGGCTCAGAAGACATTATGAATCTTGATTTTTTTCCTTAATTTCCATGAGTAAATTTCTCAGGCACAGACATTGATTTTTAAAGAATAAATCTTCATGCTTTAACTTCTCTTTTTAACAATGGTTCTCTATTTCAGTTTGTTTTTGGGCTGGTTTCCTATTTTTCACTTCTTCCCAGAGGTCACATGAAAAATAAACCCAAATATAAGGATGACGCAAGGGCCTGAATAAGGAAAACCTTAGAGGGGCAGGGCAGTTTCTTCTTTTCCTCCTTCTATCTATTCTGTCTCCCTCCTTCCTTCCTGCCTCCCTTCCTTCTTTCTTTTCTCCTTTGTTAGGTGCTGGGGATTCAGTGTAGTCTGTCTCTGCACATGGCTTACCGTCTAGTGGGGCAAACCGATAAATGAGCCATCACAGCAAAGTGTGAAATATACTCGAATGGGAAGGGCAAGTTGCCCTGGAAGCACGTAGCAGAGATATCTACCCTAGTCTAGAATTGTGAAAGTCTTCCTGGGGGAAGTGACATGTAAGTTGAGACCTGGTGGATGAGTAAGAGTTAGGAGGAGTGTCAGGCTTGAGGCCAGTGGGGTGGAGGGAAGAGGGGACAGGCAGAGTGGTGGGGATGTTCCAGGGAGAGTATAGCACGTGCAAAGTCCCAGGAGCAAAAGGGGGCACAGCACATTGGGGGAACTGAGAGAAGAGCAGGAGGGAGTGGCATGTAGAGCCTGTGAAGGGGAGATTGTGGTGGGAGCTTGGGGGAAGAGGAAGCACCCTTATGATGCAGGACCAGTAAGCCACTCGAAGTTATTTGGGCTTGATCCTGGGGAGATAGGGAACCAAGAAAGGGTGTTAAGCAGAGGAGTGACATGATCAGACTTGAATGTTGGTAAGGTCGCTAGTGTGGAGAACATACTCCTGGAATAAGTCTGGAGGTAGGGAAACTAGCTCAGGGCTATTGTTGTTGCTCAGGTAAAAGGTAATGGTGTTCTGATAATCCTACTGAGCAAAGTAGGGCATGTGCTCCTGGAGACTGGGCTTAACAGTGCTAAAGGCCACCCTGACCCCGACCACCACTCAGGCAGCACTGGTGCCAGGCCTGTGCTAAGTACTTTCTTATTTCACTTAATCCTTGTTTAATCTTGCCAAGTATATTTTAGCTCCACCTGTCAAAAGGGGACAAGGAACCACACCTTGTGTTTCTCTGGGGGATCTGGTGACTACCGAAATAAGATGCTGCTTAGGAAAGTTTTTTGAAAAATGTAAGCTATACTCATAAGAACGATTATACCCAAGAAGTGAATTAATGATTTAATATGACTGTGGGTAACACTGGAGGATGTCCCCAAATGGGCCAGTTGGGGGTGAGTTATTTGGAGGGATCTCAGAGACCTCAGAATGATCCTCTACCCCAAACTACTTTACCTGCCACCCTGCAGATGTCTAAAATTCTATCATTGAGTTCTTGGCTAAAACTCAAGTCCGAATGAAACTCTACTATTAAGTTAAGGGGCAATGAATGCATTTGCATTGCATAAAAACATTCATGTCATGTTCATACATGACATTGGTATTGATTTCTTGCCCTGTTTCTTTGGCCAGTAACACAAATTTTTATGTTTTCTCCCATTGATCTACAGTCCTCATGAAACCCATAAGAGGTAGATAGAGAGGTCTGGGATGATTATTTCTGTTTAAGATGAGGAAACAGAGGAAGGCTCTGGAAAGGAAGTGACTTGCTCGAGGTAAATCGCAGAGCTAAGACTAGGACCTGGAATCTTCTGACTGTGGGCTGCTAGCCTCGGGTCTAAGCCCAGTCACCTGAGCCAACCTGAGCCTGAAGGTGGGTGTGAGCAGGGAAGGGGAAAGATGGAGGGGAAGGAGGGCACAGGTGTCCATCAGGTGGGAGTGTGTGTGTCTGAAGCTTTGTGGCAGTCCTGTTAGCTGCGACCTGCTGGAGGTGACGGCTTCTCCTTCTCCTAAGCTGGGCACTTTCCTGGGGGCTCATTCATCAGGTTCACTTTCTGCTCTGCCAAGGGGATAGGGAAGTCAAGAAGCCTCTGCTACAGGCTTTTATTTCACTTATTTGGTTTTTGGATGCGTGAGGAATGCAAGTGGATCAAGGGGAGGGTGTGAGGCCGGGAGAGGGGAGGCAGGGAGTATCACTGAGGCACTATTAGCAGCCTCTCTTCAAGGGGCTTTTAGTTAAACGAGGCCAGTAATAACATCATTAAAAATCTTCTGTGTCAGGGAAACTGTTTATGGCTCACAAAATGCTTGCATCTCCATTATCTCTTTCAACCCCTTTCTTGTACTCTTCTGGTAGATTTGTTGAGGGGACAAAATGAGATAATGATATAAAGCAGGTAGTAGAAGGGCCCAAATAGCACGAACAATTCTTGTCCTCTTCCTCCTTCATGTCGTTACGTGAGGTACAATATTTAGTGATAATGTTAAAAACATTAAAAATTGCTTCCATTTATTGAGCACTTACTATGAGCCAAGCACTATGCTAAGCTCCTTACAGGCCTTACCCCATTTAATCTTCACGATGGTCTGCTAAGGAAGGGATTATGATTCCTCTTTTATAGATGAGAACATGAAGTTCAGAGAAGTACACTTGCTAGCTAACTAAGCACGGTTAGTATGTGGAAGAGCTGGATTCTGAATCCAGGCTGTCTCCAAAGTCCTTGCTGATAACTGCTCGGCCTCCTCTAAGTGTCATTTCCTTTCCCACACTCAGTCTGTCTGGGCTCCTTCTACTTGCACCCTTTCCCCTAAAATAGTGGCTCTCAGCCTTGGCTACACATTGTAATTACCAGGAAAGCTTTAAGAACACTGATGCTGGGGCCCCACCCCAGAGGCTCTGGGGTAGTTGGTCTGGGCATTGGGATTTTTTTGTTTTTTGTTTTTTGTTTTTGAGACAGAGTCTTGCGCATTTGCCCTGGCTAGAGTGCAGTGGCGTCATCATAGCTCACTGCAACCTCAAACTTCTGGGCTTAAACGATCCTCCTGCCTCAGCCTCCTGAGTAGCTGGGACTACAGGTGCACACCCCAATGCCTGGCTAATTTTTCTATTTTTAGTGGAGATGGGGTCTTGCTCTTGCTCAGGCTGGTCTTGAACTCCTGAGTTCAAGTGATCCTCCTGCCTCTGCCTCCTAGAGTGCTAGGATGACAGGCGTGAGTCACCACGCCCAGCCGGGCCTTGGGACTTTTAAAAGCTCCCTAGGTAATTCCAGTGTGCAGCTAGGGTTGAGACCTGCAGCCAGGGTCAAGACTTACAGCTGTAAAGTGTCGTTAGCATGTTTGCTTCTCATGCTTTTCACAGCTTCACTGGGTTTTTGCTTAATCAAGGGACCTTACACTCAAATGTCTACAGGGATCAGGCAGTAATGTAAGAACAGTTTAGTAGTTAAAAAAAATAAACAACAATGAAAGTGTGTTAATCAAGGCAATTGGTTTTGACCTCAGTATTGGGAGGACACTAGAGACTGGTGGGGACAATAGTAAACTTGAGAGCCCTTGGCCATCTGAAGAGGAGTCCCAACACTCTAATCATTTATTGCCACCTGGGCCCACTACGGCCAAATCTTATTCTTTTTTTTTTCCAAGAGAAGATGGAAGTCAATATTTATTAAGGGAAATCTTGCTATTTTTAAATGTGGGCAATTACTTTTAAACTAGTAAAACACCATCTGGATTAAAGATGTTTAGAATTCAAACGAACCTTGTGGGCCACCAGTTCATGTTCTCTGTCTTAATTATTTTTCTCTACAAACTACTCAGAACCCTGGTCATTAGGATTTATTTGACTTACCACAAACTGCTGTGTGTTATTAATTTACATTAAATAACTTATAATTTTTAAGTTGATAAATGTAATACATGTTTTCATTATAGAAAATACAAAACGTGCACAAAAAGAACACATAAAAATTGATAACTTTTCGACCCAGAAATAAAAATGTTGTGTATATTTTCAGTATTTCTCTATCATGTATGGATCTTTATATATGGAACATGTTAAAAATCCAGATCCCTGGGTTCCACTCTTGGGCTGATTCACTAGGTCTGGGGTGAGGCCTGGGAATCTGAATGTATAACATGTTTTGAGATGATCATGATATACAATTGGAAATGAGATGTTCTTTCCTTAAAAAATGGTCTTTAAAAACATAAGCTATAATGAAACTTTTCTTATGACATTTAGTATTCTATATAATTAATGCTTATATTAATACATTTCATCATTTCAATGTATCGCAATATATTATTGTTGGACGTTTACAGTATAAACAATGTTTTATGTAATAATACTGCAATGAGCATCCTTCTAAATAGTTTTGTATATCTTTCATTATGATAAATTTCTACAAGTAGAGTTACTGGATCAAAGAATATATACATTTTTAGACTTCTTATGTAAATGGCCAAATTGCCTTCCAGAAAGGATTAAAAAATTAAGCAGTTTACATGTTTGTCTTTTGTACAGAGCATCAGTTTCTCTATACCTCTGTTAAAACGGGGAATTCTCATCTAAAAGATTAATTCACTAGGAGCAAATATCTCTTATTCCATTTGAATTTGTTTGCTGCATGCTAGAGAAGGTGAACATTTAAAAATTTTTTTTTGTCCATTTTAATTTTCATTAATGATTGTCCATTTCTTATTCTTGTTTATATTAAGGGTATATCTTTTTCTGTCACGTATATTGAAACCATTTTTTCCAATTTTTAAATTTACTTTCTAAAGATTTTTTTTTAATACTGAACTTCTGATACAGTATAGTGAAGTCTGTAGATGTTTTTTCCTTTATTTGTTCTGTATTTACTTATATGTATGAGGGTTTATACAATCTCAAGTTAAAAAAAATTTACCCCCATTTTCTTCTGCTTCTTTTAAGAATTATATTTTAAATTTAATTCTTTAGCCCATTGTAAATTAGTTTTGGCGTATAACACAAGATGTGGGTCAAATTTTTATTTCAGTTCCTTCCTTGGCTATTTAACTAGTCAAGTTTCCATATCTCTTTGAGTGAATTTTGTTAATTTACCTTTTCCTAGAAAAATTATTTCAGTAAGATTTTTCAAATTTATTGCTCTAGAGTTGTGCACAGTGTTCTTTACAGTAAAAAAGAAAATCTTTCTCATTTCTAATATTTTTTATTTGCTTTAGCTGTTTTCTCTGTTAGAGAAAAAAATTTAATTAAAAATTTAATTAAATTAAAATTTAAATTAAAAATTTAATGGTTCCTTAGATAATTTATCATTTAAATCGATTAATTTTTGCTTTTAGATTCATTACTTTTGCTTACCTTAGTTTATTCTTTTTCTAACACCTTGTCTTCAATGCTTAATCCATTTATTTCACTTTGGTGAGTAATGAAGCATGTGAAGTTATTAATTTTAACATGTATATAGCTTTGACTATCTCTCATATATCTTGATATATAGTAGCCTCAAATTTTATTTTTCTTGAAATAATTTGTAATAATGATCTTGATTTATACTTTCACTCAATTATTTGGGAGAATATTAATAATTTCTAAGAAGTTGGTATTTTAAAACTTGAAACTTTAATTTCTAATTTTGTTGCATTATGCTCCCAAATGTGATCTACACATTTATTTTTGAAGCTTATTGAGGTATTCGTTGGGGCCTAATAAATGATAGACTTTTATGACTCTTTTATGAGTGCTAGAAGAAAGCTGTATTCCCTTATGATAGAGTACCCAGTTTGTTAAATCAACATGATTAATTTATGTTATTTGCATCCTTTCTTAATTTTTCTTCATTTTTCCAGTCAAAGATTTAGGTGTATTTAATTATCTCACTATTAATCTTTTCTCCTCAATATCTATATAATGTAATTTATATATTTCAAAGAAATTTCTTGGTTGATAAAAACCTAATATTTTTTCATTATGTATTTTGTCCTTAATAATGATTTGTTTCATCTTCTTTAAGGCTTCTTTTTTGAACTTCGACTTCTACTTTCCTCATAATACTATTGTGAACCTGATTTCTTGATGTTTAAATTGCCCTGTCATACCTTTCTCTGTTTCTTTAACTTTTAAATTTTTTGGGGTGTGTGTTATTTGATTTTAGAGCTATCTCTTTTCAATAGTATGGAAATTAGGTGTATGTGGGTGTAAGGGGAAGTTACTCACTTTGAAAGATTTTTTTGGTGATGTAAGAGAGTTGCTAAACTCATTTATATTTTTTAATGTCTATGATTTAGTCTTATTTATTTTTCCAATCTGAATTATTTATCATAAGATAAATTTTCTTCCTTTTTGAGAGTGAGATAGAAGAGAAATTTTTGGACAAATGAAATCAAGCCAGTATTTTTGGGATTAGTACATCAATTTATAAACCTTATTTCTAAGGGTTAATAAGAATATTAATTTTCATGGTCTCTTGATATTTACTAGAAGAGTTGAATTTTTCTCTGATCTTTTAAATGTATTTTTCTTTTTTTTTTTAATTGACATATATGTATATATTTATGGGGTATAGTGTGATATTTTGATACCTGTATACAATGTATAATGATCAAATCATGATAATTAGCGTATCTGTCACTTCAAACATTTATCATTTCTTTGTGCTGGGATCATTGAAAAGTCCTGTCTCCTAGCTATTTGAAAATTATTGTTGACTGTAGTCACCCTATAATGCTATAGAACACTAGAACTTATTCCTTCTATCTAGCTGTAGTTTTTAATCCATTAACCAACTTCTTTCTATTTCCCTCCACCCCACCCTTCCCAGTCTCTAGTAACCACTTTTCTACTATTTCTATGATATCAACTTTTTTAGCTTCTAAATATGAGTGAGAGCATGCTTCTTTAGCTTCTTCTCATATGAGTGAGAACATGCAGTATTTATCTTTCTGTGCCTGGCTTATTTCACTTAATACATCTTCCAGACTCAGTCATGTTGCTACAAATAATAGGATTTCATTCTTTTTTTTATGGCTGAATAATATTCTATTGTGTATATATACATTTTCTTTGTCCATTCACATGTTGATGGACACAGGTTGATTTCATATATTGGCTATTGTGAATAGTGCTGCAATAAACATGGGTGGGCAAATGTCTCTTTGACATACTCATTTCCTTTCCTTTGGATATATACCCAGTAGTAGGAAGATTGCTGGATCATATGACGGTTCTATTTTTGTTTTTTGGAAGCTCCATACTGTTTTTCATAATGGCTATACTAATTTACATTCCCACCAACAATTCCCCTTTCTGTGAATCCTCACCAGCATTTATTATTTTTTGTCTTTTTGATAATAGCCATTTTAACTAAGGTGAGATGATATCTCATTGTGGTTTTGATTTTCATTTCCCTGATGATCAGTGATGTTGACCATTTTGTCATAGATTTATTGGCCTTTTGTATATTTTCTTTTGAGAAATGTCTAGATCATTTGCCCCTTTTTAAATCAAATTATTTGTTTTTCTACTGTTAAGTTGTTTGAATTCCTTGTATATTCCAGATATTAGTCCTTTGTTGGATAAATAGTTTGTGAATATTTTCTTGCATTCTGCAGGTTGTCTCTTCACTCTGTTGATTGTTTCCTTTGCTGTAAAGAGGCTGTTTAGTTTGATATAGTCCTATTTGTCTATTTTTGCTTTAGTTGCCTGTACTTTTTTTTTCTTTTATTTCATTTCAGAATATTATGGGGGTACAACACTTTGGCTATATATATTGCCCATGCACCGCCCATGTCAGAGCTACAATCATGGAATTCCCCAAACTGTGAGCCCTGTACCCATTCAGTGAGAGTTTTCCCATCCCCTCCACCCACCTCCCACCTGCCCGCCCCCGATGAATATTATTGCCATGTGTGACATAAGTATTGATCAGTTAGTACCAGAGTGTTCCTATCTGTAGTTCTGAGGTCTTCTCCATAAAATGTTTGCCCAGACAAATGTCCTGAGGTGTTTTCCCTATGTTATCTTCTATGAGTTTTATAGTTTCAGTTCTTACATTTAAATCTTTAGTCCATTTTGAGTTGATTTTTTAAAACTTTTTAAAATTTTTTAATTTTTTTAATTTCAGAATATCATGGGGGTACAACACTTTGGCCATGCACATTGCCCCTGTTCTGCCCGTGTCAGAGCCACAATAGTGGTCATCCCCCAAACTGTGCTCCCCACATCCATTCAGTGAGAGTTTTTCCCATCCCTTCCACCCCGCTCCTGCCCGCCTGCCCTCAGGTGAATGTTATTGCCCTGTGTGATGTAAGTGTTGATCAGTTAGTACCAGTTTGATGGTGAGTACCAGTGGTGCTTGTTTTTCCAATCCTGTGACACTTCGCTTCGAAGAATGGGTTCTAGCTCCAACCAGGATAATACCAGATGTGTTAATTCACTATTGTTCCTTATTGCTGAGTAATAAGAGACGTTGAGCACTTTTTTATATGTTTGCTGGCCATTATTCTGTCTTCTTTTGAAAAGTTTCTGTTCATATCCTTTGCCCATTTTTTAATAGGGTTGTTTGATTTTTTCTTGTTGATTTTCCTAAGTTCTGTATAGATTCTGGTTATCAGCCCTTTATCAGAGGTGTAGCGTGCAAATATTTTCTCCCATTCTGTAGGTTGTCTGTTCACTCTAGTGACAGTTTCCTTGGCTGTGCAGAAGCTTTTCAATTTGATCAGGTCCCATTTATTTATTTTTGTTGCTGCTGTGATTGCTTTGGGGGTCTTCTTCATAAATTCTTTGCTTAGGCCAATGTCCATAAGAGTTTTTCCAACGTTTTCTTCGAGAATTCTTATGGTTTCATGTCTTAGGTTTAGATCTTTTATCCATTGTGAGTTGATTTTTGTGAGAGGTGAGAGGTGTGGGTCCAGTTTCAGTCTTCTACGTATGGCCATCCAGTTTTCCCAGCACCATTTGTTGAATAGGGAATCTTTTCCCCAGTGTACGTTTTTCTGGAATTTGTCAAAGATCAGGTGGCTGTATGAGGTTGGTTTTATATTTGGGTTCTCAGTCCTGTTCCATTGGTCTACGTGTCTGTTCTTGTGCCAATACCATGCAGTTATGGTTACTATAGCCTTGTAGTATAGTTTGAAGTCTGGTAGATAGATGCCTCCCAATTTGTTCTTTTTGCTTAAGATTGCTTTGGCTAGACGGGGTCTTCTCTGGTTCCACACGAAGCGTAGAATTATTTTTTCTAGATCGGCAAAGAATGATGTTAGTATTTTGATAGGGATTGCATTGATTCTGTAAAGTAATTTAGGTAGCAAAGCCATTTTTACTATGTTGACTCTGCCTATCCAAGAGCATGGTAGGGCTTTCCATCTATTTACATCCTCTGCAATTTCTTTTCTCAGTGTTTCATAATTCCCATTTTGAGTTGATTTTTGTATATGGTAAGAGATATGAGTCTAGTTTCATTCTTCTGCATATGGCTATTCAGTTTTCCCAGTACCATTTATTGAAGAGACTGGCCATTCCCCAATGTACGTTCTTGGTGCCTTTGTAGAATATCAGTTTGCTATGAATAGATTTATTTCTGGTTTCTCTATTCTGTTCCATAGGTTTATGTGTCTATTTTTATGCCAGTACCATGCTATTGGTTACTATGGCTTTGTGGTATATTTTGAAGGTAGGTAGTGTGACACTACCAGCTTTCTTCTTTCTGCTCAGAATTGCTTTGGCTATGTGAGGTCTTTTGTGTTTCCATGAGAATTTTAGGATTGTTTTTTCTATTTCTGTGAAGAATGTCCTTGGTATTTTGGTAAGGATTGCATTGAATCTGTAAATTGCTTTGGGTTGTATGGTCATTTTAACAATATTAATTCTTCCAATCCATGAACATGAGATGTCTTTCCTTTTTTTGTGTCCTCTTCAATTTCTTTTATCAGTGTTTTATAGTTTTTATTATAGAGGTCATTCACCTCCTTGGTTAAATTTATTCCTAGGCATTTTATTTTTTTAGTAGCAATTGTAAATAGGATTGCTGTCTTGATTTCTTTATCAGCTGGTTTTTTACTGATGTATAGAAATGCTACCAATTTTTGTATGTTGATTTTGTATCCTACAACTTTACCAAATTCATTTGTCAGTTCTAAGAGTTTTCTGGTGGAGTCTTAGGTTTTTCTGCATATTAGACCATATTGTCTGTAAGCAGGAATAATTTGACTTCTTCCTTTCCAATTTAGATGCCCTTTGTTTCTTTCTCTTTCCTAATTGCTTTGGCTGGGACTTCCAGTACTACATTGAATAAGAGTGGTGAAAGTGGACATCCTTGTCTTGTTCCAGTTCTTAGAGTAAAAGCTCTCAATTTTTCTCCACTCAGTATAATGTTAGCTGTGGGCTTGTCATATATGGCCTTTGTTGTGTTAAGGCATATTCTTCTATACCTAATTTGTTGCGAGTTTTTGTCATGAAGGGATGCTGAATTTTGTCAAATGCTTTTTCTTCATCTATGAGATGATTATATAGTTTTGTCCTTCATTCTCTTGATGTGATATATCATGTTTATTGATTTCCATGTGCTAAGTCATCTTTGCATCCTGGGATTATGGTGTGGAATTTTTTTAATGTGCTGTTGGATTTGTTTTACTAGTATTTTGTTAAAGATTCTTGTGTCTGTGTTCATCATGGATATTGGCCTGCAGTTTTCTTTTTTTGTTGTTTTTTTGGTCTGTTTTTGCTATCTGGATGATGCTGGCATTGTAGAATCAGTTTGGAAGAATTTCCTCTCCTTCAATTTTTCTGAAATAGTTTGAGAAGAATTGGTATTAGTTGTTCTTTATAAGTTTAGTAAAATTCAGCAGTGAAGGCATCTGATCCTGGGCTTTACTTTGTTGGGAGACTTTTTATTACTGATTCAATCTCGTTACTTTTAATTTTTTTTTTTTTTAGGTTTCTGTTTCTTCCTGGTTCAATCTTGGTAGGTTGTATGGGTCCCAGAATTTAACCCTTTCCTCTAGATTTTCCAATTTGTTGACATACAGTTTTTTGTAATAGTCTCTAATAATTCTCTGTATTTCTGTAGTATCAGTTGTAATATTTCTTCTTTTTGTTTCTAATTTTTTTGGATTTTCTCTCTTATTTCTCTTTAGTTAGTCTAGCTAAAGTTTTGTTGATTTAGTTTATCTTTTCACAAAATCAACTTTTCATTTTATTGATCCTTTGTATTTTTTAAGACTAATTCATTTAGTTCTGCTCTGATGTTTATCATTTCTTTCCTTTACTAATTTTGGGTTTGGTTTGTCCTGCTTTTCTAGTTCCTTGAGGTACATAGTTAGGTTGTTTATTTGAATTTCTACTTTTTTGATATAGATGTTTATTGCTATAAAGTTTCCTCTTAGAACTGCTTTTGCTATATCCCATAGGTTTTGGTATGTTGTGTTTCCGTTTTCATTTGTTTTGGGAAATTTTAGATTATTCTTCTTAATTTCCTCATTGAAACACTGGTTGTTCAGGAGCATGTTTAATTTCCACGTATCCATACAGTTTCCAAAGATTCTCTTGTTATTGATTTCTAGTTTTATTCCTTTATGGTCCAAGAAATAGTTGATATAATTTTTGTTTTTAAATTTGAGACTTGTTTTGTGGTCTAATACATGGTCTATCCTGGAGAATGTCCCATGTGCTGATGAGAAAAAAGTGTATTCTGCAGTTGTTGAATGAAATGTTCTGTAAGTGTCTGTTAGGTCATTTGGTCTGTAGTGCAGTTTAAATCTGATGTTTCTTTGTTGATTTTCTGTCTAAAAATAATCTTTCCAATGCTGAGAGTGGGGTGTTGAAGTCCCCAACTATTATTGTATTGGAGTTTATCTCTCCCTTTAGATTTAATAATATTTGCTTTATATATCTGGTTCTCTGATGTTAGGTGCATATATATTTACAATTGTTATGTCCTATTGCTGAAGTGATCCTTTTATCATTATATAATGACCTTCTTTGTCTCTTTTTACAGTTTTTGACTTAGTGTCTATTTCATCTAAGTATAGCTACTCCTACTCATTTTTGGTTTCTATTTGAATGGAATATCTTCTTCCATCCCTTCACTTTTACTGTATATGTATCTTCACAGGTAAAGTGAGTCTCTTATAGGCAGCATATAGTTGGATCTTTTTTTTAATTCATTTGGACAGTCTATATCTTTTAATTGGGGAATTTAATCTGTTTACATTCAAGGTTATTATTAATAGGGTAGGACTTACTCCTGTCAGTTTTTAATTGTTTTGTGGTTGTTTTATGTATCCTCTCTTCCTTTCTTCCTCTCTTATTGTTTATCTTTGAAGTTTGATGGCTTTCTGTAGTGATAAGGTTTGATTCCTTTCTCTTTCTAATTTGTGTGTCTATTATACCACTGAGATTTATGCTTTTGTGTGTTTTCATTATGATAGATATTGTCTTTTTACTTCCACATGTAGGACTCCCTTGAGTATTTTTTTTAAGGCTGGTCTAGTGGTGATGAATTTTCTGTTTTTGCATGTCTGGAAAAGACTTTATTTTCCCTTCATTTCTGAAGGATAGCTTTCTGGGTGTAGTATTCTTGGCTCACAGGTCCTTTTTTTTCTTCTCCTTTCCTAGGAGAAAAGTGACCTGACATTTTTCTCTTGCTGTTTTTAGAATTCTCTCTTTGTCTTTCGACAGTTGGACGATGATGTGCCTCAGAGAGGACCTTTTTGGGTTGAATATATTTGGGGAGCTTTGTGCTTTCTGGATCTGGATGTCCATATCTCTTCTACCACTTGGGACATCTTCAGCTATTATTTCATTAAATAGGTTTTCTATACCTTTTCTTGTCTCTTCTCCTGGAATTTTTATAATGTGAAATTTGTTTGCTTAGTGGTATCCTATAAATCCTGTAGATTTTTCCATTTTTTATTCTTTTGGTCTCACTGGGTTATTTCAAAATACCTGTCTTCAAGTTCAGAAATTCTTCTGATTGATATAGTCTGTTGCTGAAACTCTCAATTGTATTTTTAATTTCATTCATTCAATTTTTCAACTTCAAGATTTCTGGTTATTTCTTTTAAAAATAATATCTCTTTGTTGAATTTCTCATGTAGATTATGAATTATTTTTGTGATTTGTTGAAGTATCTGTATTCTCTTGTATCTTGCTGAGTTTCTTTAAAATCATTATTTTGAATTCCTTTTCAGGTGTTTTATATGTTTACCTTTCTTTGGGGTCAGTCTGCTACTGTGTTCCATTGGAAGTGTCATGTTTTATTGCTTTTTGGTATTTCTTGTGTCATTACATTGATATCTGCATGTCTAGTTGAACAGCCATCTCTCCCAGTTTTATGGAGTGGCTTTCATAGGGAGAGCCCATTTCTTGTAGATGTGTCCTATAGTGTTGATCGAGTAGAATGCTTTGGCCTTGGTTATGGGCGTGCACAGTAGTGTAGTCTCTGTATGATTTCTTTGGCTATAATCAATGTCAGTGGTGTCTGTGAGTGCTTCATTGGTCTAGACTGTGGAGACTGTGGGTGGTTGTGAAGGCAGTGGTGTGGCTTTGCTGTGGGCAAGGGCCTCCAACTGGGCCAGTTCTCAGGCCTTGGGGGTGCACATGTTGGATGTGGCAGTCTTGCTGGCTGCAGCAGGTGCTGGGTGGGCCAGTCCTTGGGCCCCAGGGGTTGACTGTGGTGTGTGGCAGCTCCAACAGTTGAGTGGGTGGGATTGCTGGTAGCACTCAGAGATGGGCAGGCTGGTCCTCGGGCCCTGAGGGATGCATGTGGGGGCTCTCCTGGTTGAGGGAGCAGTGTTCCCAGTGGTGGCGGGTGTTGGGTGAGCCAGTCCTCAGGCCCTGGGTTGTGGGTATGTTTGTCTTCCCAACCTTGGGGTGGTCCCTCCACTCTGCACCTGTTTCTTGGGGTTCAGGATGATGAATGGGCTTGGGTGCCAGGGTCAGAGTTATACCTCCTGGTACAGCTGGGTTTGTGGCATTGCAGCCCTTTGTGTGGGTTTGATGGGATAATGGTGGGGCATTTGGGATGTGGAGATGCAGGGGTTATTGGTCCTCAGGCAGGATGCACCCTAGCAGTGTCTCTGCTCTCAAAATAGTACGTGCCATAACAGCGTGGGTCCCAGGGAGTGGGCAGGACCCAGCATGAGTTCCTTTTCTGGAGCAATGCAGCTGCATTGATATGGTTTGTATGTTTGGCCCCTCCAAATCTCATGTTGAAATTTGATTCCCCAGTGTTGAATGTGGAGCTTGATGTTTGGGTTATGAAGTGGCTCCGTCATGAATGGCTTGGTGCCCTCCCTGTGATAATGAGTGAGTTCTTGCTTTACTAGTTCACACAAGAACTGGTTGTTTGAAAGAGCCTGGCACCACCTCCTCCTTCTCTTGCTCCTTCTCTTACCATGTGACATGCCTGCTCCCCCTTTGCCTTCTGCCTTGATTGGAAGCTCCCTAAATCCCTCACCAGAAGCAGATGCTGGTGCCATGCTCCTTGTACAGTCTGCAGAGCTGTGAGTCAAATAAACATCTTTTCTTTATAAATTATCCAGCCTCAGGTCTTTCTTTTATAGCAATGCAAAACTGACTAATACATGCATGGACTCTAGGCAGTTTTCTTTACTGGGCTCAGGGCCTGTGAGGACTGTGGGGTTCTTCTGCAGCTAGGATTGTAGGTGTCCGTGGTGGTAATGGGGACTGCTGGGGATCTGGCACTTACCTTTCACACACATGGAGAGTTCTTCTTAGCTCTGAGTTGATCCTGACTGCGTGCTTTGCCTCCTCTTTGTGCTGCCATCCTGAGTTTCTATGCCTTAGAGGGTTTTCATCACTTCATTGATGAATTCCAGTGTTCTTCCTTAGACACTACATTTGAAGTGTAATTATTTATCCATTGTTTTGGTCCCTTTCTGTGGAGGAGAAGAGCACTGGGTACCTCTAGTCAGCCATCTTGATAATGTCTAGATTATTTTTTACATTTTATACTTTCTTGTTTTATTAATTTCTGTGTTTTACGGAGCACATATTTTTTTCCTGGTGTTTTGAATTGTTATATTTTACTTACAATTACTTTAAATGTTTTTGAGAGCCATGTTTTATCTATATATGTCTAATTTTCAGTCAAGAGAAAAATTGCATTCACTTTAAACCATTTAGTACACTTTAAGTAAACTTATTTCCTGCATGAATTTTAAAATATTCTATTTAATAATAATTTTTCACATTATTTTATTCAGAGTTATAATTATTGAGATTCGTTTTTGTGTTACCTGATTTCAGTGTTGACTGTCAGTGTTTTTATATCATAAAACCTCTATTTCTGAGGTCTTTCTTTTATTTTTGTTTCATTTCTTTGTTCTTTGGGGGTATACTTGCAAATCACTTTTTAAAGTAAATATGGATAGCATGTTTTTCTTTGACTTTGCTTACCTAGTACAAATTGGCTGAGTATATGATTCTTGGGTTATAACTCATTTCAGAGGAAAAATATAAGACCTGCCCGATTTTGGTTCCTTCATAGAAATCCTATTTTTCTTTCTTTTTAAAATCTCTTTGTGCATGTAGAAATTATTTTACTCATATAATTTTTGAAAAGATCATGTTATTGTTATATGAGGATAGCTTTTAATTGAGTTGATCTGGAAACCAGTGAACCCTATCAATGTATGTATGCATAAGGCTTTTTCATCTGGGTACATTTTATTTTTAGTTATTACTTCTGTTTCTTTTTGTTCTAATGACATTTTTAGAAATGCTAACTATCTATACATTAGCTTTTTAGTTTCTTTCAATATTCTCTCATGGTTTTCTCTCTTCCCTTCCCTTTTGCAGTCTGGGAGACCTTCAAGACCTTCCCACATTACTGTTGTGATTTTCTGCTTTATAAATTTTGCTTATTTACTGCTTCTGTTGCATATATTGATTTCATGATTATATTTTTAGTTTTATTTAAACATTAAAAATATTCACTTTTATTACATGCTTTTATCTCATTGATTCATATAATATTTGTCATATTTTCATATTGGCTATCTGTCCTAATACCTTTCTGCTCATTTCATGAATGCCAGATTTTTTTGCTTTCTGTGGAGAATACACAATTTTATGAAATTTTCTTTTGTATCTTACAGTAGATTATTTCTATGATCTTTAGGGTAATTTTCCTTTTCTGTTGTTCTGCATTTTCCCCCTAAAGCCCACACTAGCTATCCATCAAAACCTTCAGTTATCTCAAAACCTTCAGTTTGTCAGTATTCAAGGATGTGGCCTTCCCTTGGCTTTTGCTCAAGTGTATTTGTGTGGTGATGGGTCAGCTTTACAACCAGAGGGCAATATAATGTGAATAGCTCACCATATAATTTCCAGTTTCTTAAGCATTTATCTATGGCAGTAGTTCTCAATTGGGGCAATTTTTTCCCCCAAGGGACACTTTATAATGTCTAAAGACATTTTTGGTTGTTACAACTTGGGGTGGGGTATATGTGCTGCTGGTATCTAGTGGATAGAGGCTGGGAATGCTTTTAAGTACTCTACAATTCATGGGACATTCCACAACAAAAGAAAAATTATGTGGCCCAAAATGTTAATTGTACTAAAATTGAGAAGCTGATCTATAACATTCTATTCTGCTAAGGTAGCATTTCATCCTAGTTCCTCTATGTTCTTTATAATACTCTGAATCAATGGAACACATGTAAAGTCCAATTTTTGGCATATATTAATATTGCTAACAGAAGTTCTTTTTTTAAACTTTCCCAGAGTGAATTGCTTTAGATATAAGAATGACACATTCCAGGATGCAATTTGCCATTTCTAGCCTGTATTAGTCTGTTTAGTGTTGCTATAACAGAATACCTGAAACTGGGTAGTTTATAAAGAAAAGAAGTTTATTTGGCTCATGAATCTGGTGGCTGGAAAGTTAAAGATTGGGCATCTGCATCTGGTGAGGGCCTCAGGCTGCTTCCATTTAGGATGGAAAGCAGAAGGGGAGCTGGCAAGTACAAAGAAATCACACGGTAAGAGAGGAAGCAAGAGAGAGAAACTGAGGAAGCCAGACTCTAACAACCCACTGCCTTAGGAACTAATCCATTCCCATGAGAGCAAGAACTTACCCCTGAGGGAGGGCATTAATCTATTCATAAGAGATCTACCCCATGACCCAAACACCTTCCACTAGGCCCCACCTCCTGACACTGTCACATTAGGTATCAAATTTCAACGTGAGTTTTGGTGGGGACAAACAAATCATATTGAAAGCATAGTACAGCCCTCCCTGCTTCATGCCCAGAGAATTACTATCTCTCAAAGAATGTAAAATTAGCAGTGTAAGAATGGGTGGATAACAGAACAACTTGTTAATTTATTTGGTAAGATAGCAGGTATCGATTAGTGTGTACCATGTGCCAAGCACTGTGTTATAGCCCCCTCAAAAAGCAGCATCCCTGTTATAGTTGGCAATTTTATGAATTTCTTGGGTCTCTGAGTCAGAGAAGACAGTGGCGAGATGCTTCTTAGGGTGTCATGAGATGAAACCTGGGTATCTTGGAGCAAGGCTTTGGTAAGTCTTTCTTTAGCAACACCAGCTGCTTCACAATTAGAAAACATTCCTACTAGACTCTTCTTTCTTTTTCATCATGAGTTTTTGTGTGTTTTCCTCTGTCTTCTGGTTATTTTAGTGGAAAGTTGACAAAGGCTGCATTTGGGGCTAACCAGCAGATGCCCTTTAGAGTTCTGCTTGATTTCTAACAAGTACATATTACGTCTCCCCTACGAAACTCTTAGTTACTTGAGAGAAGGCACTACATTTATTAATCTTTGTACCCCTCATGGAATTCTGTACATAGTTTAGCAATGATTTATTAAATAATTAGATTTTATCTGCATTTATAACATAAGGACCAGAGACGATTTAGCACATATCTCTTTGGAATTTGCAGTGTGGCTGGAGTGAGGGTTAGTGACCTGGCTCCAGAGGTGGGGTTTGTAGAGAATCTAGGCAGTGTTGCCTGTAGATCTAATGTGAACATTTCAAAAGTTGTCTCTGCAGAGCATTTTAAGCTGTTTCCCCCAGCAGCATCAGCAGACAAGCCTGTATGAGGGCCAGCAGCAGTGGAAGTTATAGCAGTGGAAGTTTGCTTTTTGCATTTTATTGGATAGAAATATATTGACCACAGGACCATCTGGCCAATAAGAAGAAGCCAAGGCAGGTACCATAAATGTGGGGATAGATCATCTTTTGATAGCTACAGAGGAACCTTTCTCTTTACCTCTTAGCTGTTTCTGGGACTCCCTGTCTTTCTGGGTGAGGCCTGTAGCAATTATTCCAATGACATGGATGTCTGGAGCACCTCAGGGATGCATGTTGTATTGATGTTATATAATGCAATGGCTGGACGATCTTTAGGGCATGTCTGCAAAGTACCTAAGCACGGAAGCTGAGAAAAGACAGCAGGGAGGGTGAAGGGCAGAAAAACATCTCTCACCCAGATGAAGAAGAGATGATTATATACATGGTTTTTCCCAGCAACAGTTTCCTGTGCATTTCCCTTGAAGGGGACCCGTTTTTAGGGCCTGCTGGGCCACTTCTTTGTGTCATAATTTCCATTTCTAGGTACCTGGCCTAGTGAATATGACCTTGGACTTAAGGCTAGAAGTCGTGGTTCTAGTCCTGACTGGCACTCATTAGCTGTGTGGCGTTGAATAAACACCTTCCCCTCTCTGGGCGTCATTTGACTTATGTGTAAGTAAATAGATTGGATTGAGTATGCATAAAATTCTGATTCTGTGACATGGGGAGGCATTTCTTATCCTTATATAGAAATGGATTTTCAGTCAACAACTTTGGCAGGGCTGTTGAGAGCTTTGTCATGCTGGTAAGGCAGGGTCATACTAGCTGCAGAATCTATGTGTGAGAACAAAGGTGCTTCTCTTATTTTCTGTCTCCTTCTTTTTCAACCCCTTTCCTTCCCTCTACCCCCAGAGCATTGGGCATATGACTGATTCCACCTACTGCCGCTTAAGCACTGCCCTGCAAGTCACTGAAAATCCCAAGTGTGCCTTAGTCCCAACCCTATTGCTTTGATTTTTAAGCACTAGAGTCGTCCTCACCTGGTGGGGTATCAGAGGCAGCCACAATTATAAAGATAATACTAGAAGGATGATATTATTATATATTTGGACGTTATAGTAATGACCATCATTTATTGAACACTTACTATGTGTCAAGAATGGTACTAAGGGATTTATTTAAATAATAACAACATGAATAATAGTTAATACTTATGTTATTATGTGCCAGTGCCAGCTACTATTGTAAATCCTTTACATATATTTTAGATCACTGAATACTTGCAGCTACCAATCACAGTAGATGCTATTATTATTAGCATTTTACAGAGGATGAAACTGAAGCACAGAGAGGTTAAGTGACTTTTCCAAGGTCACACAGATAGTAAATAGTAAAGTCTGCCTTAAACTCACATACTCTGACTACAGAGTCCATGTTTTTAACTACTTCTAATATAGAGTCCACTGTCTTTTGTTAGTTCTCTCAACCTTGTCAAGTATTTAAAATGTAATTATCCTGGTATTACAGATAAGAAAGCTGAGTTTTAGACAGGGTAGGTAAATTGCTTTAGTTTGCACAGCTAGAGCTAGGATTTAAACTCAGATATGGGTGATTTTAAACCCAGGTTTCTAATCACTGTATCTTGTCAACAAAAGCTTTGTCTCTGATGAAACAGCCCCGTGAGATAGACCCATCAGATCTTATCACATCTACTGGTCAGATGAGGCTCAGAGAAGTGAAGTATCCTGCTTAATATCCCACAGGTCTCTGTACTTCCTTTTCCAGTCCCTGGTCATTCATCCACACCTCATCCTGTGGCTCCAAAGGTTGACCACCTTGGTACCCACATTGAGATTTGAGGCTAAATGTGGAAATCTTTACAGCAGAGAAAACAGTGGCTGGCATCCTCACTCAGGTGTAAGGGACAGATATGAGATGCCTTTTCCGAAAGCAGCCTTTGATAAAGGGAGATGAGGACAATATGAAGACATCAAGTCCCTGGGAGGGAGGAGAAGGCATGATGGATTGCTGAGAGTTTGTGCAGAGGCGGGAGGCTGAAGTTGTTGACGTCAAACTCAAACCTCCAGCTGCACAATTTTAACTAGGAACTGGCTCGGTTTAATGCACACCTTTTCCGCATTGAATCAATTTTCTCTGTAAATTTGGGCTTCCTGCAGCACAGACATATTTCCATCCCAGCCTCATTGCCAAGAGTCCAGTTCCCATCCAGAGAAGGGGGAGGGGGTTAGATCGTAACACATCTCGCTGAGGGATGTAGAGCAGCCGCGTCCCAAAGCTGAGACAGACGCGCACGTTGCGGGAAGAAACGCATGGGCTGGGTGGCTGTGGGAATGCTGCAGATGGAGGTTGCGTGGCTCCAGCTGGGGCCCCAGCGGAGAGCTGAGCCCCCTCAAACCATGTCTGCCACCTCCACCGCCTTCTCCAGCACTGCCTGGCAGCCCTGTAGCCCCTGGTCCGGGCAGAAGTGTGCTCTGCAATGAAGCTCCTGCCATGGGAGCAAGCGCATGGAGCGGGAGGGGGAGAGAGCGAGGACCGACGCAATGCAGAGGCGGCTGAGGCAGTTCTCTGGGCGCTCATGCTGGGGGCGGAGGAAGAACAGAGTGGGTGGGTGACCTTTCCGGAGCTGGACAACTGGTCAGCAATGGCGGTCTTTCAGCCCATTTTCTTTTATGGGGTAGGAGACAGATGGGGGTGGGGTGGACAGAGCTGTTACTTCCGTAGATCTGGGACGATTCAGAATGAGGCGCAGAGGTCAGGGATCAGGCAAGAGCTGGGGATGTCAGGAATGGGTGACCTCCATGACTTGAGTCATTAGAGCATTTTCAATCACCATAGAGATCCTAAGGTATTTTGGACTGAGGGGTGGGGGCAGAGGGATACTGGTCCTTTGTTTGGTGGCTGGGGACATAAAATAAATGCCTAAGAGCCAAATTTGGATTTAAGAAAATGGGGTTTGCCTTCTCGCTGCTGCATAATTTGCTCTGTGACCTGTGTGAATCATGTCACATGCCTAGGCCATCTGTGATTGTGGTACTAGCAGCTATGTTGCCCTTGCAGGGTTGATGCAGGGATCAAAGTATGTCACAAGTAGAGATTTGCCATAACATCACCAGGATGGCAAAGCCCACACCCTGCTCTTTGTGGAGACCTGTAGAGTGACTTATAGTGAGGGCTGAGGTCAGAGACGTTTCACATCTCTCCCAACTTGGAATTCATCTGTGCCCCTCATGAGGCATGGTGTGGGAGGTCTTATACAGGTAATGAAACACAGAGCCAGAGTGTGTTGTCCAGGGTCACACAGTGGGATGGGCAGCAAGCAGAATCTGACCTCCAGTTCTTAGTGGCAGGGTTGTACCTACTTGACATAGCTTGGATATTTGTCCTCTTCAAATCTCATGTTGAAATTTGATCCCCAGTGTTGGAGGTGGGGCCTAGTTGGAGGTGTTTGGATCATGGAGGCAGATCCTTCATGAATGGCTCAGTGCTGTCCTTGTAGTAATGAGTTCTTCTATTAGTTACCACCGATCTGATTGTTAAAAAGAGCCTGGCACCTCCTTCCTCTCTCTTGCTTCCTCTTTTGCCATGTTACACGCCTGCTCCCCCTTTGCCTTCTGCCAAGATTGGAAGATTCCTGAGGTCCTTACCAGAAGCAGATGCTGGCCCCATGCTTCTTGTATAGCCTGCAGAACTATGAGCCAAATTAACCTCTTTTCTTTATAAATTACCCAGCCTCAGGTACTACTTTATAGCAACACAAATGGGCTAAGACTCCACTAGACAATATTGCCATCCTAAACTCTTGAACAACAGTGATGTTTTCTACACTGGGGCAAAAATTTCCTTGCTGCCCCTGGCACAGCTTTTACCCCTGGACACTTGAACATCGGTTACATTTGCAGTCTGAGCAAGTGAATGATTCTCAATGACACTTGATATTCATCCATAATCAACAAATATGACTGACCACAAAATGGGCAGTAGACCCAGGGAAGAGTGGAGTTGAAGGGGACTTAGGGAACTGCTGGCCCAGCTCCCTCTTTTTATTGTCATACTGGCTTCTATTTATTTATCACTTACTGTGTGCCTGTGCTGTTCAAATCCTTTATGTGGATCATCTCATGTAATTCTGTGAGGTCAGGATCTTTATATTATCCTTTATAAATGATGATATTGGGTCATAAAGAGGTTAAGTAAGGCCCAGGATCATACAGCTAGAAGTAAAGAGCCAGAATTTGAGCCCAGGTAGGGCAAGCTGATGGCCAAGGCTACTTAGTGAATGGCAAGCTGGGCCTAGAAGCACAGTATTTCAGAGCTGGAAAAAAGTGTAGGTTTCCTCAGCATTAATCTCCTCCCTGTATAGATAAAGATGCTGAGGTGCAGAGAGGTTGAGGCCTGCCCAGACGTTCCCCAGTGGGTCGCTGGCAGAATTGGTATGCAAAAGAATATCTCCTCATTACCTGCCAATGCCCTTTCTATTACTTAGGCTTCCTAAGTCCAGGTAAGTCCAGATTCAGTGAATTCATTATTCATTCACTTCTTTAAGAAACTAGAGGAGAAAAGAGAACTGGCACATTCTCTCCTCTAAGGACCTAGGTGAGATAGCATGTGAAGCTGGCTTTTAAAAACAGGTGAGTCTTTGGGTTAATAATAATAATTATGTGGGCAGAAACCCACAACCAACTTTATAGACCCAGAAACATGCCTAGCCAAAACAGGTATGCATGGGAAAATAACAATTTAAGTAGAAAAGGCTATTCTGCCTACCATTCCATCCTATGATGGAATGTTCCAGGGTAGACATGGGATGGGAAGATGTGAAGGGCATGAATGTAGTTGGTCTTGATTTCTATGCTTTCTTTTAGTGTGAACATTTCTCCATACTGAGTGGTATGCCAATTGTTTAAAGATTTGAATTTTAGCTGAGTGTGGTTGAGTGAATCTGTAGTCTCAGCTACTTGGGAGGCTGAGGCAGGAGGATTGTTTGAGCCCAGGAGTTTGAGGTTGGAGTATGCTATGATCATGCCTGTGAATAGCCACTGCACTCCAGCCTGGGCAACATAGCGAGAACCTGTCTCTTTAAAAAAAATTTGAATTTTTACATATAGCATGGTTGACACCTATACATATTGCCATCCATTGTTAATACAAAAGATCATGTTTACTATTTTTTACTGATGAGAGACTTCTGGGGTTTTCAAAGGTAATTTTGATCAGACATTGCTTTCACCCTCTGCTCTAATTTTGGGAATTAACTCCATCTGTGAGCATCCCTGAAAAGCTTCCTCTGCTGCACAAAGGGCTCCTAAGCCAAATTTCTGCAGTGTCTGATGCTCCACCATGATGTACTTGTTTAAGGCAATGAAGACTTATGGGAAGACAAACCTTAGTAAGTCAGTAATACTTTAGCATGGATTGCTTTTCAAAAGAACTTGAAGCCTGAGGGGATGGGATATGGTACCGATATATTTTGATTATGGGCGATAAATGAGAAAAGGGACGAGGAGTATGGAAGACTAGATTAAGGCTAACAAGCTAAAAGAGGAGATGGGAGGATGCAAAGCCAATATTCCCCATCTCATCGTTTCTTCAGGGCAGCCCTATCAGTGCCTCCTTCCCCAAACACTTTTGTTTCTTTGTTTTTCCTTCTGCCTCTGAAGTCAGCACCTACCATTTGGGTCCACCTTCTTTTTGCCATTCCTTCTGCTTTGAGAACTGAATTGCTCCCTGTTGTAGGCAGTGATTCTTAATTTCATTATCTGCTCCTTTAAGTATGTAATGAAAACTATGCAGCCTCTTTTGGGAAGTATGTACATATCTCTGAAGTTTTACCTAGAAATTCAGGGGGTCCTCTGATCCTTAAGGTTAGAAGCCTCTATTCAATCTAGCGAAAAGTATAATGAATGTGAAGTTAGGAGGGTTAGGTCCTAGCTCTGGTTTTTACCAAAAGCGTACTGTGTTGTACTTGGGGAATTCTCTTCTCCAAGCATGAATTTTTTCATTGATAGAATCAGGGAGATGATGCAAGATGATGTGGGCAGTGTGTTTCAAACCCTAATCCTTAGAGAAAACCTAGCAGAAGGAATTGGGGCTGGGGACAGATGAACAGCTCTGCTGGTGGGCCTTCTCTCCATTTTAGACTCTGAGCAACCTCTAAGCACTGGAATTCTGCCTGGTTAACACTGCGAATCTGGCTGGTCCTCTTAGCTCTTCATGGAGTGGGAGGGAGTGGTCAGGCTTCCCTTTGGAGTAAATGACTCTCAGAGTCCCTGAATGTGCTTGAATATTCATGTGCTTTCTTTTGCCCCCTGCATTGTTCAGTCTTTCCAGCTGGCCTGTCTCCTGGGTCTGAACCCCCAACTCTTTTAGGAGGTCAGGCTCTGTTACTGCTGTGTGGGACAGCTCGGCTTTGTTTGACTCCTTGAGAAGAATAGTGGCCAGGTTGAAGAAGCAGAAGGTGGGGAGAGACTAGGGAGGGGCACTTCAGCTCAGCTGTGGCCCTTTTGAGAGGTGAAAGGAAGATTTATGATGCCATTTGTCAACTAGAAGATGGATGGAGATGCCCAGACTGTGAACTCTGTGTTTGAAGTAGAAGGTTATGGTAATAAATAGGGCCCCTGGAGATGTAGCTGTTGGCATTAGGGATCACCTCTCCTACCAGAGATGGTTCCCAAGCCCCCTCCTCTGTCTGTATCTCCACTAATGGGCATTCTTTGTTCCTGTGCTGAGTCTGTCACTCTGTTTCGAGCATAGCCAACTAGTGATTGATTATCTGTGTTCATGAAGGGGAGCGTCATGATGCTGAAAGAAATCTTTCACGTTAATGTCTTGGATAAATGAAACAATGGAAACTATAAAAACAGTTTATTTTTGGCTTCAGAATTTTCGTGCTTTGCCTGAACTATTGGGAAAAGCCTATAGTCACATGATCACCCCTTATTTTATGTCTACCCCTGATCTCACCTCATTTGGCACTACCCAGCCTGGAGCCAGAGTACAGTGAGGAGCCTGGAAATGCTCCCAAAGAATGTCCCAAAGGCCTCTTGATGGGATATTCCCACTGGGAAAAGTCTATGAAGACAAAAGCTCTATAATCAAATACTTTTGGGAAATACTATGTACACAACATGTTCTTACAGAGTTAAGAGGCACACTGCATATGAAAAGGTTTAAAAAGTCCTGGAGTAAAGAATATGGTTAAAAGTTTCCCATCCTTTTTTGATCCCAGATGCTTTTTATGCATCACACTAACTAACCCCCTGCAGGCTTAGTGCTATTTAGAACTTACTTTGGGAACCCTTGATGTTTATAAGGGGAACTGGCAATGAGTAATGTCCAAGCCAACCCTGCTGTCCCAGTGGAGCAGGGATTAGATGTTTCTCAGCCAGCACTGCTGCAGACTTGATGCATGACTTTTACAAACTTTCCATATCTTATTTTTTTAAATAATGCTGCTATGTATAGGGTTTATCCTGTTTAAAATGTGCTGGAGTGTGGTTATAAATGGATCTGTTGTGGTAACACTTTTGTTTAAAACCTCTTCACTGACGTATAATTAACATACAATAAACCTCACATATTTAGAGTGTACAGTTTGATACATTTTGGCATAAGCATATATCTGTAAAGTATTCTTAAGGGCACAATAATGAGTGTATCTATCACTCTCAAAGTTTCCTCATGCCCCTTTTAATCTCTCCTTCTGCTCTGCCCATTCTTGTGCTGTCTCTCCCTTTCCTCATCCCTGGGCACCCACTGATCTGCTTCCTGTCACAGGAATCATTTGCATTTTCTAGAATTTTGTGTAAATGAATTATAAAGTATAGCATGTACCTTTTTTTTGGACTGGCTTCTTTCAGCATAATTGTTTTGAGATTCACCCATGTTGGTATATGCATTAATAATTCATCCTCCTTGCTAAGTAGTATCCCATAGCATGGAATTTGTTTATTCCTGCACCTGTTGGACATTTGGGTTGTTTCTAGTTTTTAGCTACCACATGTAAAACTGCTGTGAATATTCGTGTACTCCAGGTCTTTGCATGGACATACACTTTTATTCCTGGGGCTCATCTCACTTGATTGTGATGTGTTATTCTTTTGTATATATCATTGGATTAGATTTGCTAAAATGGTGTTAAGAATTCTTGTATCCATGTTCAAGAGGCATATTGGTAGTTTTCCTTCCAATTTTGTCTTTGTCTGGTTTTGGTATTACAGTAATGCTGGCTTCACAAAACAAGATGGGAAGTATTCCCTCCTATTCAGTTTTCTGAGTTTGTAGAGAATTGGTACAGTTTCTTAAGTGTTTGGTACAATTTACCACTGAAGCCATCTGTGCCTGGAGTTTTCTTTGTGGGAGGGTCTTTAACTATAAATTCAATTTATTAAATATTTAATAGATATATGGCAATTCAGGCTATCTATTTCTTTGTGAACAAACTTTGGTAGTTTGTGTCTCTCAAGGAATTTGTCCATTTCATTAAATGATAAAATTTGTTGACATAAAGCTGTTGTAATATTTCCCTATTTTCCTTTTGATATGTGTAGAATGACTCTATCATGATATCACTTCTTCATGATGTTAGTAATTTGTGTCTTCTCTCTTTTCCCCTTGATCAGTCTGGCTAAAAGTTTATCAATTTTATTGTAAAGAAGCAGCTTTTGATTTTATTGATTTTTCTCTATTGTTTTCTATTTCATTGATTTCTGCTCTGGTCTTTATTTTGTGAAAATTGAAATAATTGTTTTTCTCCTTTTCTAATATAGATGTTTAGTGCTATCTATTTTCCTCTAAATATTGCTTTAGCCGCATACTGTAAATTTTGGTATGTTGTGGGTTCAATCTCATTTGCTTAAAATATTCATGGTAACGTCGTATGCAATAGCTAATTTCCATTTTGTTCTTTGATGCATGGTTTATTTAGAAACATATTCATTACTTTTTAGATATTTAGATATTTTCCAGTTATCTTTCTGTTTTGAATTCTAATTTAATTTCATTGTGATTGGAAAACACACCTTATATGACTTGAATCCTTTTAGAATTATCATGACTTGTTTTATGGACCAGCATATGCTCTATCTTATAAAATATTCTCTATCTTATAAAATATTCTCTGTGTACTTTAAGATAACATGTATTCCACTGTTTGGGAGTGGAATGTTCTATAAATGTCAATTAGATCAAGTTGGTTGATAGTTTTGTTCATGTCTTCTATATCCTTATTGATTTTTGGTCTACTTGTTCTACCAATTATTGGGTAATTTCAATAATGGTACTGAAATCTGCCTATAATTGCAGATTTATCTATTCTTCCTGGCAGTTCTGTCAGTTTCTGCTTCATGTATTTTGAGGATGTATTATTAAGTGCATAGATGTTTAAGATTCTTATTTTCTCTTGACAGATCTACCCTTTTATTATTTTGCAGTGAATTTTTTTTTATCCCTCGTGATATTCTTTGCTCTAGAATATATTTTGTCTGACATTAATATAACCACCCCAGATTTCTTTTGATTAGTTTTAGCAAGGTATATCTTAATACAACCTTTTTTTTTTTAACCCATTTATGTATTTATATTTAAAGTTTCTTGTAGGGAGCATATAGTCAGGTCTTGCTTTTTTATCCAATCTGATAATCTCTGCCTTTTAATTGAGTATTATGACTACTGACACTTAATATGACTGATATGTTCAGATTTAAATCTACTTTCTTACTATTTGATTTGTCCTATCTATTCTCCTTTTCTTTTTACCCCTTGCATTCTGTTGGGTTATTTCTTATGATATTTTTGTTGGTTTATAAGCTATAACTCTTTGTTTTGCTATTTTAAGGGTTGCTTTAAACATTATGGTATACATTGTTAATTTATCACAGTCTACTTTCAAGTGAGATTATGTTACTTCACCTATGGTACATGAACCTTACCATAGAATACTTCCATTTCTCCCCTCTTAGCCTGTGTGCTAATGTTGTCATATATTTTACTTTTCCACATATTATAAGGCCTATAATTATTTTTGTTTGAAAAGTCAATTATTTTTTATTTTTTATTTTTATTTATTTATTTATTTATTTTATTTCAGAATATTATGGAGGTACAACACTTTGGCTATATATATTGCCCATGCACTGCCCGTGTCAGAGCTACAATCATGGACATCCCCCAAACTGTGCTCCTGGCATCCATTCAGTGAGAGTTTTCCCATCCCCTCCACCCCCCTCCTGCCTGCCCGCCCCCTGATGAATAATATTGCCATGAGTGATGTAAATGTTGATTAGTTAGTACCAATTTGATGGTGAGTACCAGTGGTGCTTGTTTTTCCATTCTTGTGACACTTCGCTTCAAAGAATGGGCTCTAGCTTCAACCAGGATAATACCAGATGCGTTAATTCACTGTTGTTTTTTATTGCTGAGTAATACTCCATGGTGTACATCTACCACATTTTATTAATCCTCTCGTGTATTGATGGGCACCTGGGTTGTTTCCACACCTTTGTAATTGTGAATTGTGCTGCTATAAACATTCGTGTGCAGATGTCTTTATTATAGAATGTCTTTTTTTCCTTTGGGTAAATACCCAGTAGTGGGATTGCTGGATCAAATGGTAGTTCTACTTTTAGTTCTTTGAGGTATCTCCATATTACTTTCCACAGAGGTTGTACTAATTTGCAGTCCCACCAGCAGTGTATGAGTGTTCCTATCTGTCCACATCCCTGCCAACATTTGTTGTTTTGGGACTTTTTGATATAAGCCAATCTCACTGGAGTTAAGTGATATCTCATTGTGATTTTGATTTGCATTTCCGTGATAATTAGAGAAATTGGGAAATTTTTTATATACTTGTTGGCCATTATTCTATCTTCTTTTGAAAAGTTTCTGTTCATGTCCTTTGCCCATTTTTTAATAGGGTTGTTTGATTTTTTCTTGTTGATTTTCCTAAGTTCTGTATAGATTCTGGTTATCAGTCCTTTATCAGATGTGTAGCATGCAAATATTTTCTCCCATTCTGTAGGTTGTCTTTTCACTATAGTGATAGTTTCCTTGGCTGTGCAGAAGCTTTTCAATTTGATCAGGTCCCATGTAATTATTTTTGTTGCTGCTGTGATTGCTTTGGGGGTCTTCTGCATAAATTCTTTGCCTAGGCCAATGTCCATAAGAGTTTTTCCAACGTTTTCTTTGAGAATTCTTATGGTTTCACATCTTAGGTTTAAATCTTTTATCCATTGTGAGTTGATTTTTGTGAGAGGTGAGAGGTGTGGGTCTAGTTTCAGTCTTCTACATATGGCCATCCAGTTTTCCCAGCACCATTTATTGAATAGGGAACCTTTTCCCCAGTGTATGTTTTTGTGAAATTTGTCAAAGATCAGATGACAGTATGAGGTTGGTTTTATATTTGGGTTCTCAGTCCTGTTCCATTGGTCTATGTCTCTGTTCTTGTGCCAGTACCATGCTGTTTTGGTTACTATAGCCTTGTAGTGTAGTTTGAAGTCTGGTAGATAGATGCCTCCCAATTTGTTATTTTTGCTTAGGATTGCTTTGGCTAGATGGGGTCTTCTCTGGTTTCACACGAAGCATAGAATTATTTTTTCTAAAATGCTGTTGGTATTTTGATAGGGACTGCATTGATTCTGTGATCACTTTAAGTAGCAAAGACATTTTTACAATGTTGATTCTACCTATCCAAGAGCATGGTAGGGTTCTCCATCGGTTTCCATACTCTGCAATTTCTTTTCTTAGTGTTTTGTAATTCTCTCTATATAGGTCTTTTACCCCCTTAGTTAGATATGTTCCTAAATATTTAATTTTCTTTGGTGCTATTATGGATGGTTTTGCATCTTTAATTTGTTTCTCGGCTTGATTGTTACTAGCATATATGAAGGCTATGGATTTGTGTGCATTGACTTTGTATCCTGAGACTTTGCTGAATTCATTTATCAATTCCAGTAATCTCTTGGTTGAATCTTTGGGGTTTTCTAGATATAATATCATATTGTCTATGAATAGTGAAAGTTTGACCTCTTCTGCCCCCATTTGGATGCCCCTGATTTCTCTCTCTTGTCTGATTACTGTAGCCAGGACTTCCAGCACTATGTTGAATAGAAGTGGAGATAGTGGGCAACCTTGTCTGGTTCCAGTTTTAAGGGGGAATGCTTTCAATTTTTCCCCATTCAGTATGATATTGGCTGTGGGTTTATTGTGGATGGCTTTAATAATTTTGAGGTATGAGCCATCTATGCCTATATTGTTAAGAGTTCTTATCATAAAAGGGTGCTGGATTTTGTCAAAAGCCTTTTCTGCATCTATTGAAAGGATCATATAATCTTTGTTCTTGCTTCTATTTATGTGGCAAATTACATTTATAGATTTGCGTATTTTGAACCATCCCTGCATCTCGGGGATGAAGCCCACCTGATCGTGATGAATTATTTTTTTGATGTACATTTGATTTCGGTTTGCAAGGATTTTGTTGAAAATTTTTGCATCTATATTCATAAGGGATATTGGTCTGTAGTTTTCTTTTTTTGTTGTGTCCTTTCCTGGCTTTGGTATCAAGGTGATATTGGCTTCGTAGAATGAGTTTGGGAGGATTCCATCCATCTGGATGTTTTCAAATAATTTCTGCAGTATAGGCACCAGTTCTTCTTTGTAGGCTTGGTAGAATTCAGGTGTGAACCCACCTGGTCCAGGACTTTTTTTCTTGGAGGATTTTTTATTACTGCTTCAATTTTGGTGCTTGATATTGGTCTGTTTAGAAATTCTGTTTCTTCCTGGTTGAGCCTAGGGAGGTAGTATGTTTCTAAGAATTTGTCCATTTCCTCCATGTTTTCGTGTTTGTGGGCATAGAGATTTTTGTAGTATTCAAAGATGATGTTTTGTATTTCCATGATATCAATTGGGACCTCTCCTTTTTCATTTCTAATTGAGCTTATTAGAGTCCTTTCCTTTCTGCTTCTGGTTAACCTGGCATGTGGCCTGTCTATTTTGTTTATCTTTTCAAAGAACCAACTTTTCCTTTTATTAATCTTCTGTATTGTTCTTTTGTTCTTGATTTCATTTAATTCTGCTCAGATCTTGGTTATTTCTTTTCTTCTGCTGGCTTTAGGATTGCTTTGCTCTTCCTTTCCCATTTCTGTAAGATGATTGATTAGTTTACTGATTTGTGACCTTTCTGTCTTTTGGATGTGAGCATTTAAGGTGATAAGTTTTCCTCTCAGGACTGCTTTTACTGTATCCCACAGATTTTGATAACTTGTGTCTCCATTATCGTTTAGTTCGAAGAATCTTTTGATTTCCATTTGAATCTCCTCCTTGACCCAATAGTCATTCAGCAACAGATTTTTTAGTTTCCATGTTTTTGGTTGAAGATGTGATTTTCTGTTGGAATTGATTTCTAATTTTATTCCACTGTGGTCTGAAAAGATACATGGTATGATTTCTATTTTTTTGAATTTGTTTAGATCTGTTTTGTGGCCTAGGATGTGGTCAATTTTAGAGAAAGTTCCATGAGCTGATGAGAAATGTATATTCATTGTTATTTGGGTGGAGTGTTCTGTAGATGTCTGTTAGGCCCAAGTGTTCTAGAGTCCTGTTTAGGTCCATTGTTTCTTTGCTTATTTTCTGTTTGGAGGATCTGTCCTGTTCTGTCAGTGGGGTGTTGAAGTCCCCTGCTATTATGGCATTGCTATTTATTATGTTGTCTAGATCAAGCAGTATTTGCTTTATGTATCTGGGCACTCCTGTGTTGGGTGCATAAATGTTTAGGATTGTTAAATCCTCTTGTAAGATTTTTCCATTCACCACTATATAGTGTCCCTTTTTGTCCTCCTTTACTTTTGTTGCTTTAAAGTTTATATCATCTGAAATAAGGATGGCTACTCCAGATTGATTTCTTTTGGTTTCCATTAGCCTGGAAAATTGTATTCCATCCTTTGCATCCTTGTGTGTAAGGTGTGTTTCCTGGAGACAGCAGATATTTGGCTTGTATTTTTTAATCCATTCAGCCAGCCTGTGTCTCTTCAATGGGCAATTCAAACCATTCACATTTATTGAGAGAATTGATATTTGGGGTAAATTTCTGTTTATTCTGCTTGGTAGTCTCTTGTTCTGATTTACTTCTTGAGTCATTGTGAAATCTAGGTTCTGGATTTTTAGCTTAGGGTAGTTTTACATCAGTGGGTGTCTGTTGTGCTGGTTAGTGTACAATGCAGGTTTAAGCACTTCTTGCAAGGCCAGTCTGGACTTCGCACATTCTATCAGTGATTGCTTGTGTGGGAAAGTCTTTATTTCTCCCTCATATAAGAAGCTTAGTTTGGCAGGATACAGAATTCTGGGTTGGCCTTTGTTTTGTTTTAGGAGACTGATGATGGCTCCCCATTCCCTTCTGGCTTGTAAGGTTTCAGCTAAGAAATCTGCAGTTAATCTGATCGTTTTCCCTTTGTAGGTTACCTGCTCTTTTTGCCTTCCAGCTCTGAGGAGTGCCTCTTTTGTGTTTACTTTGGTCAGTCTAATAATTATGTGGCATGGTGAATGCCTTTTCACGTTGAGTCTCCCAGGAGTCCTGTGTGCTTCTTGTACTTGGATATTGAGATTTCTGGCTAGGTCATGGAAAATTTCCTCTATTATTCCTTCAAATACATTTTCCAGCTCATGCAAATTTTCTTCCTCTCCCTCAGGGATGCCTATGATCCTTATGTTTGGCCTCTTTATATAATCCCACATTTCTTGTGTGCTTGTTCATGCCTCTTTTTTTTGTGTTCTGTGTTCTTTCTCTTCACCTGATTTATTTAGCGCATAGGAGTTGTCTTCTAGCTCTGAAATTCTTTCCTTTGTGTGGTCCGGTCTATTCTTAAGGCTTTCCACTGTGTTTTGTAGATCCTTGAATGCTTCTTTCATTTCTATTTGATTTTTCCATAATACTTCTATTTCTTTGGAAAACTTTTCATTCATTTCTTGCATTTTCCTTGTGGTTTCTTTGTTCTGGGGTTCAAGTTTCTCTTGAATTTATTGAGCTTTCTTATAATTCATAAATGAAAATTCCTCTTCTGTCATTCTACCAATTTCATTTGAGTTGGTATCCGTTGCTGTGGAAGTGCTGATTTCTTTTGGGGGGGTGACTTTTCACTCTGATTTTTCATGTTTCCTGAGTTTTTTCACTGATTTTTTCTCATCTGGCCTTTTGGTTGAGAGCTGGGGGTATTAGGGCTAGTTTATGACCCTGTCTCCAAGCCCTTGAGGTTCATTCCTTGGCAGAGCCAGGGAAAGGAGTAGTGGCCTGTATTGCCTTAGGTGTATTTTAGCAAGTTTGGCAGATCTTGGGTTACCTCTGACCTGTTGTCGTCTCCTCTTCCCGGTGGAGTGTAGTGAGATTGTCCTCCCACCTTGAGCTCCAAGCTGGCGGATTGTACTTGAGGGTATGAATCCACAGCACCCTAATAGCTGGGTATTCTGTTATGTCCATGGCAGACTCTGATCCCCCAGTTGTGGTATGCAAAAGCCCTGTGCTTTGGGAGGGGTCTTGTAGCTCCTAGGGGTTACTTTGACCCTGCTCCTCCTGAGGTGTGGGTAGAAACACAATTTCTTTTGGCTGCAGTGTGAGAACGGAATTGGGAAAATTCTATACAGCTCAGAGGTTGCTTATCTAGCCACGTGTGTCTGTCCCTCTAATGTGCGTCTCTGTTTGACACTGGCTGATAGGGGGATCTCCAATTGTGCACCCCTTTTCCACCTCTAGACCCCAAGCTGAGGTGGGTAGGCATCTGTATCCCCAGATGTCTCTGCCAGGGGGATGTTCTCATGGGGTGGGGGGAATAGTAGCCACTGGAGGTGCTCTTGGATGGAGTGAAATTCCCTAATGAAGTGGGCAGGGTTACGGGGACCTGCTCTGGTTCAGCCTGTGGCTTTTGAGGCATTCAGTTGCCATGAGAACCGGTACTTATACAAAATGAGTCACTATAACCAGCAACCTTCAAAATGATCAATCTTGGGTACAGGAGGGCTGGGACCTGAAGAGCGGGTACTAGGACCAGCACGTAGCGGACTCATTGGAGGCTGGATCCAGGGTAGCAGGACCAGATGGACAGGCTGCAAACTGTTTCCAATACACAAAGGTCCTGCCACTACAATTCTGGGATCTCATGCCACCTGGAACCCACAGATGCAGCTGTCCCTGGCCACCAGGGCCAAAGCCTGTTGCGCCCCAGCGGAAGAGCCCCCCGCCAGGGCAGGGCAGAGCTAGAGACCCGGCTCACAGCTGTGGGTGGGAGGCTTTAAAGATGGCTTCCACCACCTGCCTGGTGCACAGCAGGGCTCAGATCACGCCTGTGAATGCAGTTCTTCTCAACCGTCCTGTGTCCCGCAGAGGCAGTTGCCAGTAGCCCCTAAGGGCGTGTTCTGCTCTCCGTTCAACTCCTGGGCCTGGTCCCGCTGACTTCCAGTGGTGCGTACTGGCCTGCGGGTTCCCGCATTGTCCTGGGAAGCTGTATCTCCGCCCAGTTCCTACTTGGCCCTGAGCGGTCCCTGTATATTGCAGCTGAGAGTTCTGTTTGGCTCTCGCAATTGCTTCCTCTCCACAGAGCCTGCTGTCTCCAGCAACAGCTTTGCCCCAACTCTGGGCTTGTCCCTGACTGAGTGGATGGGAAGTCTGTGGGGAAGGTGTGTAACTGCTTGTAGGTCAGGTTGCACTGCGGGGACCTGGCGAGCGCGTCCTTCCTGTGCTCTGGGCTCTGTTGCACTCCCTGCGCTCTCCAATCTTTGTGAATGATTTTGTTACCTGTTTTCTTGGGCTGAGGGTCCCATGATGTTTCTCTGTAATTCACAATGCTGTTTTCGGAGTGAGCGGTCCACATGCACAGGCAGCCGATGGCATTTTTCGCCTCCTTCCCTGGGGGTGGTGAGGTGGGAGGACTCTACCAGACCCCCGTTATTTCCTCCTATATCATCAAAAGTCAGTTATCTTTTAAAGAGATTTAACTAATAAGAAAAATATCTCATATATTTACTCACATAATCACCATTTCCAGTGCTCTTTATTATTTTGTATAGATCCATATTTCCATTTTCTATTGTTTTCCTTCTGCCTGAAGGACTTTATTTAAAATGTCTTGCAGGGCAGGTCTACTGGTGATACATTCTTTTAGGTTTTATGTATCTGAAAAATTATTTCATTTTCATTTTTAAAAGATGTTTTTACTGGGCATAAAATTCTAGATTGACTTTTTTTATTACTTTAAACTTGTTGATTCACTCTTGTCTTACATTGTTTTTGATGAGAAATTTGCTGTCGTCCTTATTTTTGGTTCTATGTGTGTAATACATATTTTTTCCTTTGGCTGTTTTGAGCAATTTGATTATGATATGCCTTAGTATATTTTTCTTAGTGTTTCCTGTGCTTGGAATTTGTTGAGTTTCTTTGGTCTATGAGTTATGGGTTAAATTGTATACTGCCAAAATTTATATGTTGGAGTCTTAATCCCCATTAATCAGAAGGTGACCTTATTTGAAAATAAGTTTCTTGCAAATGTAATTAGTTAAGATGAGGTTAATAGGCTGGACCCTAATTCAGTATGACTGGTGTCCTTTGAAAAGGGGAGCTTTGTTTTATTTTTATTGATAAATGTAATAATAAAATGCATACATATAGGGTATGTATGATATGGGGTACATATGATAATTTAATATGTTCATATAATTTGTAGAGATCAAATCAGTGTATTTGGGATATCCACCACCTTATATGTTTGTCTTTTCTTTATGCTAGAATCATTCAAATTCTTTTTTAGCTATTTTGAAATGTATAATAGATTATTGTAAACTATAGTCATCCTACCGATCTATCTAATACTAGGTTTTATTTCTTCTATCAAACTGTATATTTGTACCCATTAATCTACTTCTTTTCATTCCTCCCTCCCCTCTACCCTTCTTGGCCTCTGGTAACCCTCAGTCTACTCTCTATCTTCATGAGACCCACATTTTTAGCTACCACATATGAGTAAGAACATGTGATATTTGTCGGTTTGTGCTTGGCTTGTTTCACTTAACCTAATGTGACCTCCACTTCCATCCGTATTGTTGCAAATGACAGGATTTCATTCTTTTTATGGATGAATAATGTTCCATTGTGTATATACCACATTTTCTTTATCCACTCATCCATTGATGGGCACTTAGGTTGATTTCATATTTTGGCTATTTTGAATAATGCTGCAATAAACATGGGAGGGCAGATGTCTTTTCAATATAATGATTTCCTTTCTTTTGGATATACACCAAATATTTGTTGGAGCATATGGTAATTCTATTTTTAGTTTTTTGAGAAACCTTGATACTGTTCTCATAGTAGCTGTACTAATTTATTTATTTATTTATTTATTTTTAATTGATATTTTAATTTTTTAAAATTTTTTATTTTTTTTAATTTCTCCCTCAAGATACAGGGTTTTATTTTATTTTATTTTTTTCCTCTTATTTCACAATATTATGGGGGTACAACACTTTGTTTATATATATTGCCTATACACTGCCCAAGTCAGAGCTACAATTGTGGACATCCCCCAAACTGTGTGCCCCACACCTGTACTAATTTATTATACATTCCCAACAGTGCACAAGTGTTCAAAAGGGGAACTTTGGATACAGACATATACACAGGGAAAATGCCATGTGATGATGAAGGCATTGATGATGATTGGAGTGATGCTTCTACAAGCCAAAAAACACCAAAGATTGCCAAAAACATCAGAATCTAGGGGAGAGGTATGGAATACGTTTCTGTTGTTTATGCCACCCAATTTGTGGTACTTTGTTATAGCTGTCCTTGCAAACTAATACAGTGGGTTTGTAGTTTTCATAAAATATAGATATATTTTGGCCATTTAAAAATTTTTTCCTGTCTGCCCCCACTTTCAGGGACTCCTTAGTACATGGATATTAGATTGCCCCAAGTTTTGTTTTTGTTTTTGAATCTATTTTCTCTGTTTCATTTGGGTAGTTGAGTAATATTTTCTTCTTCAATGTCTAATCTGCCATTAATCACATTCAGTGTGCTTTTTAGTCTGTCTCATTTCTAGAAGTTTGATTTTGGTCTTTCAAAATTTCTTTCCATGTCATTACTTAACATTTTAAATTTTTTCTCTAGCTTTGTGCACATATGGAATATAGTTACAATGTTTTACTGTTCTTGTCTGCTAATCTTGTTAGTTCTTGGTCAGTTTTAATTGTTTGATTTTTCCCCTCATTATAGGTCATATTTTCCTGCTTATTTGTGTGCTTGGTAATTTTTGTTTGGATGACAGATACTGTGAGTTTTAGTATGTTAGGTGTTGAATATTTTTGTTTTCCTGTAAATATTCTTGAGCTTTGTTCTGGGAGAGAGTTAAGTTAGCTTGGAAATAATTTGATTCTTTTATGTCTTGCTTTTAAGATTTACTAGGTGAGATCAGAGCAACTTTTATTCTAGGATATATTTTTCTTCACTACTGAGACAAGACTCTTCTGAGTTTTCTACTCAATGTCCTATAACTTAAGAGGTTTTTTAGTCTGGCTGGTAGGAAAGGCTTTATTGCTAGCTCTCTGTGAGCACTGTGTATTATTCCTTTCAATCCTTTCAGGTGGTTCCCTGCCCTTCAGTTGTTTTATTACATACATGTGCTGATCAGTACTCTGCTGAATACTTGAGGCGAACCATCAGCAGATTCTGGAATTCCCTCTCTTGCTCTCTCTTTTATAATTCTCCACCCTGTGAACTCTAGGCATCTTGGTCTGCCCAGTCTCTTAGCTAAGTTTCCTCAACCAGGGAGCCCACTGGGCTCTGCCTGGGTTGCTTCTGACATGGCTTAGAAATTCTTTAAGGAAGAAATGGCAATTGTAGGGCTTGTCTTATTTGTTTCTCATCTTTCAGGGATCATTGTTCTTTGTTGCCTAATTTCCAATGTCTTCAAAACCATTCTTTTCATGCATTTTGTCTAGGGTTTTAGTTCAGGTCGGAGAGTGAATCTAGGCCGTGTTAATCCATCTTGGGTGAAAGCAGAAATTGGTAACAGTTTTCAATCAGTAATAATCATACCTTAAATAATTGTCATCATCTAGAACCTTGTAACTGTACCAAACTCAAAAGAGAGATGATTTATTACAGAAAAAAAATTGCAGTAATTCTAGATTAAAGAATTAAAGACCTACTGATAGCACATGAATGTTGAAAAAGGCACCATAGATTTTAGATTTATAACTGTAATACAAATGGCCAATATGCTTAGTGGTTTGAGCATGAAATCTAAGTAAATAAGTTTATGAATTAAAGTCCCATATGGCACATTTACTTTTTTCTCTCTATGAAAGTGGACTGACAGTAGCCTTCATTTCTTGGCTATCTCATAAGGGTATGCAACTGAGTGGATTAGCGTGAACCACTATGGTGTATTAGAAACAGAACAAATCAAAAAATTGTGAGTCAGAAGACATGATTTTGAGTCCCAGCTCTCCTATTTACTAGCTATGTGACCTTAGATAAGTCCCTAGCAATTGTTGAACTGTGCTTATCTGTGCAATGGGAATACAAATCTCAGCCTCCATATTTCTCAGTTGATATGAGCATCCTGTCAGATAAGGAATGTGAAAGTGATTTGTTGGCTGTAAATCACTAGGGTATATAGTTATCATTACAAATTGGAAAGCTAAGTACATTCTATTTGTACAGTAAAGCTCAAAGGCACGAACTGCTGCATGGGATGTAACCCACACAAATCACCTTTGAATCCTTCCACTGTGTTCAGCGCAGTGCTTTGTGTGCAGCGCATTTCTACAATGAAGGATCAGAAAGGCTCATTTGTACAGTCCAGTGCTGTGTGGGAAAAGAAATTTCAGAACCATCACTAGCAGAATAGCTGTGTATTGTACTCACCTTTTACCTCCACCCTGAGTAAAGAAATTTACTGGATGTCAGAGTTGGAGAAAATTTAGAAAGGAAATGATAGACTTAGCTGTTTGTGGGCCACATATTCATAGGCATTTTTAATTTTTTTTTGGTTTGCATGGTATTTTAAAATATTTGAAGCAGATGCTAGTGTTCTGAAATTGGGAAATTCCATACAGAAATATGGATTTCTAGCTTCTCTTGCAAAAACAAAACAAACAGAACTGAAAATACTTTGCTGGAAGTAAGGAGCAGCCGCCCCTTTTGAGTAGGGCAGACAGGGCTTCTCTAGTTTGCCTCAGTCTCCAGTTTTGTCTGGCCAACACAGAGGTTGAGAGGCAGTAACACTTATTGTTTGCATGTGACATTATTATTATTTTTGTAGTAGAGTTAAAAAAGAAAATAATGTATTTCTTATATACTTTTCTTTATCAAAATGGGAAAATGAAAGATCAGTTAAGAGGGCTTTGTTTTTCAGGAAATATGGGAGGACATATGGTATTTGTGGAAATGAAGAATAAATATTTGTGCTAAAAAATAGAACTTAAGATGCCATTGCAATAACACTCAGACCATTTCATCCATGTGTACTACCTGGGCATTTGAGTTTGAGTCAGCACTTTAGAGATTATTGTCTTATTTCCTTATTCTACAAAGAAACTGTAGTTCAAGGTCTACAAAGAGGTGAGACTAGGGATCATATATGGACTCTCAAAAAATCTAAATGGATTAAATATTTGTAGAATATCATATTTCAATATTTGCAATGTACACATTCATTAGGGGTAGTGGCACCCTGCCTTGTTGAAAGGAATTGAATCACAGAATGGTATAATAGTTGGTAATAAAGGCAGAAATAGAAGATATGCTTTCTCACCAATGACTAATATACTAATATTCCTTGCTGGTCTATACCTCTACTCAGGCAGTGTCTCAGTGACTAAATTGTACTCCATTTAAAATGCTGGACAACATGCTCAGTGCTCTGAAGGTTTAGATGTGGATGAAAATTTTGGGGATGAGGAGAACAAGAGTTATGCTTCAGGTCACAGTAGGTACAACTCAAAGCAAATTTATACCCGGTCAGGTTGTCCTTTGGGTACACATGCAAACAATCTCATTATCTCAAGTGTATAGGAATAAAAGGAATCAAGATTTGTTGACACTTGTTTGGGAAAAAAAAGTTCATGAAGTGATGAATCAACATAAGGAAAACGGCTGTGGAAAAGCTCTGCTTAAAGGACCGGTGGTGAGCGTAAATACAGGATGAAGACTGAGTGTGAACATTGTGATTGCAAATAAACAGAAAGGTTATATACCTTGACAATGTGAAAATAATGAAACTAACAAAAAACTTGAATGTGGAGTGGAGGGGAGAATAAAGCATAAGAGTGTAAATTCTGACATTTTTATTATAAAGACTCAAATTACATTATCCAAAATGAAAACACAATAGTAAAAAAAATATGACCATTGTTTCTTAATGTTCTTCCATACTTTCCATTTTAAGAGTGATATCATATTTTAAGAGATAACATTTCTTGGAGTGAAAAAACCTGTTTTTTTATAGTCCAATAGTTCTTTTTGCTTAATTTTTCTGTTAAATTCAAGTATAATTACATTTATTACATTTAATTTTAAAGGTAGATCTGTATTATAATCATTTAAATTAAGTTATATACGTGTATACACACATATGTTGTAAACACAGAAATATCTGGAATCATGGTCATCTAATGTCAATGATAATATATTGGAATACTGGATTTTAGGTGACTGTTTTTTTCTCAAATTTGTGTTTATTATATATACCTTGACATTTTCATCGTGGTTTTTTTTGTAAAAATAATAATTCTTTTTAAACTACAACCCAAAGGGAATCAGAGTGTGTATTTCCATTATTTTTATCTTCATATACATATTTTTTTACACATTTTGAATCTTACCAAATATATGTACACACTCATTTGTTGTACATTCATTTTTTCATGTATTTTTCAATTGTACTCATGTTGATATCACAATAATTTTCAATATATTAATATTCTTTTTATACTATAATTTAATTATTTATTTGGGGCACTTATAGGGCTTGTAAAACTTTGCTGTTATAAACATACATATTTGCCTGTACCTGTAGTAATTTTTTAATACAAATTGCTGGAAGAGAATTTATTGGGTCAAAAGGTATGAAGATATTTAAAGCCATTGAAATATATTACCAAATTTTTTATAGTAGTAATATATAGGAAGGGTTTGGAAATATACATAAGAGCCTTTTGGGCAGAGATGAAATAAGGTGAGCAATATCATGGGAGTAGGAAAGAATAGGGATTACTTGGAGATGAATTCTATATGCCTAATTGTATTGTTTGGGAAATAAAATTTTGGCCATGTATTCGTAAGGGGCAGGTAAATGGTATCTTGACAGCTACAAGGGGAAAGTCAAATGATAATTTCTAAGGTTGCTTATTTGCTTTTAATCTGAGTGAAGTCATTCATTCATCAACAAGTGTGTATTAAAGTCAATTCTCTCAAAACTTTGTAGAACTTACTGTAGTGTCTTCTGACTTTGAATGGTACGTTAGTCATACTGGGGCCAGACTCTCCATTTATGTCTTCAATGGCTGAATTTAATTCTACGTTAGGTTTTTTCCCCCAAGAAGGACTTGTATGGTTTGTAATCCCTGAGCTCTCTTTCATGTTAGAAAAGTGTGCCTTTGTACTTGAAAGACTTGGTAGGATATAATATTCTTCAGTCATATTTTGTCTCTCTTAGAACTTTGTACATATCCCTTTATTATCTTCTGGTAATGGATGTTGCTGAGGAGAATTGTTAGGCAAGCTTTATTTTTTTGCCTTATAGAAGAAAAACATAGAAAATATGTGTGACATATTATATATTTTATATCGTACATATTTCATGTAATATATAGGTGGGTACACATACACAGAAACACTTGGGTTGTGATACTTATGCATACATTTTTGTTTTACTATGGTGTGCTTTTTCAGGATGCACATTTAGTTCTTGTTTCATTTCTGGGATAATTTCTGTTTTTTACTGTTTTTATGATTGAATACCTTTTCAGGAATACCAATTATCTTTAAGTTAGATCATCTTTGTCCTTCATATTGATTATCTGTAATTGTTTTGGTTTTGCTCTTTGGTCTTTCATTATGATTATATTAAGCCTTTGTTTTATGTCAATAATTCATTTTACAGCTGTGTCTATCTGGTTTCTTTTGTTTCTCATTTATTTATCAGTTTTATTATAATGGTATCTTGGCTCTTAATTTGTTTCCTTAGCTGTACAATCAGCCATTTAATTTCATTCTGTTCTTTCATCATTCGGCATCTGAGTTTTTGTTTTTTAAGTCTTATTAAATTTTTAAGTAGTGTGAAGCCCTCGTAGAGAATTTTCCTCTGTTTCATAGAGCATGTTTTTTTCCATATGAGGTTCCTCCAAATGCCTTTTGCATACCACCTTCCATTCCATTTTTACTATACCACATTTGCACACTTATGATGTTCTCTGTCTTTCTTTAAAAAAAATTGCTTATGCTTAGTATAAAGTTTTGTTAGTCTTTTTGTTGGCTGATGTAATATGAGTGAGTTTTCCATGACTCCATGTAATCTATTTGTCTTATCTGAGTAGTGGTGGATTTAATATTTCTAAATTGAATTGATTTAGGTGTGACAGGAGATTGGAAACCAGGGCTAAGAGAGTTGCTCATACTTAGATTTTATGTTGCAAATCAATAAAAATAGGATATTTAAAGATGGAAGTACAAAATAAATAACTACCTTAAGACTGGATAACATAAATATTTGCTTGATATACATGATCAGTGACCATATGACTACCATTGATCACTAGAAAATGAAACTGGATCTTAAGCTCTTTTCTGAGATTTTGTTAATCTTGTTTATGGTAGTGTTTCTTAATCTCATGGTGGAATGGAGGTGGTAGAAGATATTCTTGAAACTGGAATTGTTTCCCCATTTCCTTATGGAAACTTGGATCTTTTCTTCTGAAAAAGGAAATCAATTCAGTTTTCACTCTTACTCTCAATCATTTACATCAATCTCCTCAACATTGCTTAAATCGAAAAGGGAAAATAAAAACCTTCCACAATTTACTACTCTGCAAGTTTGGGGATATTCATGAGAATTATTGGGATACTATTAACTCATTAAGTCTTCTGAAGTTGAGGTGGGTTAGAGTTAGGCACCAGGGAAGGGAAGATTAGCATTTTTTCTCTTCTTACTACTGTACAGGCCTGGAAGCTACTGGTGCCTTTTACATTTTTATCAATTTTTTTTTTTTTTTGTAATTTGGGAGTACATATTAGGTATTAGGGTAGAGAGTCTGTGAACTCTTTTTCTGCCATATTATTAATGTATGAATAAGTTAAACATTAAAAAACACTTTTCTGGTCCAATTTTTTCAGAATAAGCTTTCAGAATAAGCTTATATTACTTTTATAAGCAAAACAAAATTTTACAAATTTTATTTTCTATCTCTTCTTCAGGGTCTGCTTCAATGTCACTTCTTCCAAGAAACCTTCTCTGAAACCGCTAGCCAAAATAACTTATTTTTCCACTGAATTTTTGTAATATCCTTCTAGTCATATAAAATATACTTTGTTAACTGCTAGTATGGGCCAGGCACATTTCTAGGTGCTAGGAATATAATATGTAAAATATGACTTCTGTCTTCATGATGCTGCTATTTCAGTGACTGGAGGCAGGGGGGAATTGACCTATCATCTATCTTAACTATTTGATTCTATACATTTTAGCTTATTGAAGTTAGAATGAGTATTTTATTCACTGATGTATCCCCTGCACAAACTCATATAATGTATGGCACAAAATAGAAGCTAATAAACGTCTGTTGAATTAATGAGTCCAAAATGAATGTCTTATTAGCTGGGATGTAGAAAGACAATGCTTAAGGGGGAGAAGCAGGAAGGAGGTAGCCATAGCTTCCATGTAAGATTTCAGGCCTATATAGCTGAGAGGATGCTTGCAGAGGCAATTTTAACAGTCTCTCAGTTGTACAGGCATGTAAAAATAACAAAGCTGAGTTTAGGTGAGTGGTCAAGGCTAAGAAATGATGGGCACAGAAAATATCAAGAATTCTTGGAGCAGGGGGAGCCAGCACAGGTAGCACTGAAAGGGTCCCTGGAAGGTGTTGTAGGAAGGTTAAACCACTTTTCAGGGTTCTAACCACTCTTAAGGATGTGAATTTTTGCCCACATTACCCATGTCAGAAAGTGCAAAATCATTTGTTACTAACTCTCAGGAAGAAAGGTTTGAATGCCCAGAGACTTAGAAAGAGTTGAATTCTCATAATTAATTTCATTCTGGAAAGGCTTAGCTGGGAACTTTTTCCTTTTCTTATTATAAGACTGCCACATGGCTAGCTTCTGGCAAGATAGGGTTGACATTTTTCCAAAATTGGGATCTTCACAGGCATCTTATTTAGAGCATTAAGTAATGAAACGTCATTCTTTGTAATTATATGACCAAGAGCTAAAAACAACCAGCCATGGGAACTAAAGAAACTCACAAAGCTAGGCTAAAAACAGTGTTTCCTTATATTTTGCTTTTTAAAAGAATTAATGACTAGGCTTTAGGCAAAGCACTTTGTATGGAGCCTAGCACATAGTGTTCAGTACATTACTGAGCACTATTATTTTTCATTGTAAATGGATCTGAGTATTTCAACCACAGGGATTTGTCAAGAAAGAGACTAAGAAGAAGTTGTAGGGATGAAGGAAAGGACATGAGCAAAACAACAAAAATAAATGGGGAAAGCTGACTGAGGTCTTTGGAATGAATGCAATTTTGAATAAGCTCATATACTTTGAAGACTATTTGACCATAGATATTTAGACTTGAAAGACAAATGTGATTTTAGCTGATGGTTGAATATTATTTTAATAATTATGTGTACAAGGGCTGTCTGGAAAGTATCCAGCCATGTAAACTGTTCTTGTTATATTAACAATGGCTTGATACTTTCCAGACAGCCCTCATATATTTTGGAGTGTATTAGGAGGGAACACAATCAACTCCAAATTTATTTGTATGGAAAAGTAAGCTAGTGTAAAGGAATATATTGAATGAATAATGGTACTGGCAAAAATTTACAAGTGCATCTTGAATTTCATTTAAGAAATCTGATATAGACCAAAGTCACGTTCAATGTAGGGAGACAGTAAGCAGGGAGTGATGTGGCATGAATGGGTGGCAGGGAGCTCCTCTCCTCACAGTAGACTATCTCATTATTAGACAAGTCTAGTCCTTGATAGAGTGTCAGAGTTGTGAATTTCTTTGCAGGACTACACTTATAAGAGATAAGAATGGAGCTTCTCTGGCTGATGGAGGTGATCAGGAAATTATAGAGCCTTACTAATCAATTTCTATTCCCCGGGGGGATTTTCCTGGGAATTCTATGGTTCTGTTGAACACAGTCTGAAAAACACTGGTTTCAGTTATCTGTTATTGTTTGTTGTTTCTCATTGATACATAAGCCATCTGATTTTTAGTGGCTTCAAACAATTTATTATTGCGTATGTTTTTGTGTTGACTGGATTCAGCTGAATAGTTCTTTCTCAAGGTCTCTCAAAGTTGTATTCAGATGGCCTCTGAGGCTAGAGTCATAGAGAGACTTCCTTACTCTCATATCTCCTGACTGAACTAGGATGGCTGGAAGAACTGGCGGTTGGTTGGGCATCTCTTTTTTTTTGGCCTCTCCATGTGACTAGCTTGGTCTTCCTCACATCATGGTGCTCTCATCTTACATGGTAGCTACCTCTCCCCAGAGTGAGCATTCCAGGAGACTCAGAGAGAAGCTGCCAGGCTTCTAATGGCCTGTCCTTGGAAATCATACATATTAATTTCAACATTTCTGTTTGTCAAAGAACTCATAAACCAGCCCAAATTCAAGGGGTTGGGGAAATAGATTCCACTTGTCATTGGGGAAGTGTAAAGGGAGAAAAGGTATTGATGGCAGTCATTTTGAGACAAGCTACTGCAGGTAATATTAAGTCCAGAGAAGGCAAGGGCTTAACCCAAGACCACAGAGCCAACAATGGCAGAGTCAGGATTAGAGTAAAAACCATACAAAATGAAATCCACCTTCTAATAAAGTCTCAGTCCCAAATCCTCCAAACCAATACTGAAAATTAAAAACCTCACTCTGCTCTGCTGATTGTAGATCAGGCAGGCTTTGTATTGAGAATGTCATTTTGATTGGCATGAATTTAGATTAAAAAAGTAACAAGGTATAAAACCTAATAGGTAAAGAGGAGATACCATTTATAATTGTATTAGAGAATGTCAAAGGCCCAGAAACAAATCTAATGAAATATGTGTAAGATCTCTGAAGAGAAAATGTAAAACTTAGAAAAGTGCTATTAAAGAACACATAAATAAATTGAGAAATAGACCATGTTCATGGATAGAAATTCTTAATATCATAGTTGATTCTTCTAAACTTGCTCTATAGATTCAAAGGATTTCCAATAAAATTCTAACCAGGTCTTCCCCCACCCCCCGCAAAACGTGATTAAGATAATTTAAAAACTAATATGGAAAGAGTAAAGGGCCAAGATTAGCCAGAACACTTCTGTAGAAGAAGAGCAAAACAGTGTTCGCAGCAGCACTGTTAACAATGACAAAAACCTGGAAATGGCCCAAATGCCCATTTGAGGGAATGTGTATGAATAAATGGTGGTATATTAATACAATTGAATGAATACAATTCATTGCTCATACAGTAGTCAAAGCAATGAGTTTACAGAGACATACAACAGTATGATGAATCTTAGCAGCTTAAGGGAAAAAGCAAATACATTTTCATTCAATTTGATAACAATTTTATAAAATAAAAATAACTATAATAAAATAATTTTAGGAAATTAATATAGCTGTAGTTAAAATATGTGGAAAGGAAAACAAGGGACTTATGAACACAAGATTTGGGATGGTGCTAATCTTAGATGGGGGAAGACAGGAGGGTGAGAATGGGGGTTCTTATGGTTAGATGTAAGTTAGTATCAAAGGTGTATCTTTCGTTTTGGGTGATAGGTTGGGGATACTAAATACATTCTTAAAAATAACCAAATACACAGAAGAAGGTCATGCTAAGGCCAATGATGAAACAAAAAATTATAATTAATCTAATTCTGTGGACTTAAAGTCCAACAAACAAACAAACAAACCCAACCCTGTTAAGTATCACTCAACCCTAGGTACTCTGCCACCTGGGTTGAAGAAGGTAAGCTGGCCTTTGGCAAAGTTATGAGATTAGATAGGTTTATCTTTGCTGCCTGCCTATCAGCACAGCTTGTGCCTCTTTTTATCTATCTCAAAGGGTGTAGAATGACTGACATTTGGAGTTGGTAACATTCTAATCCTCCAATTATACTCATTAATCTTAAAGAGGAGGAAACCAAGGATGGGAGAGGTTGTGTGTCAGTAGGATGCAGAGAAACTAGGACAAAACATATATTACTTCTTGTCTGATGTCTTTGGTTTTTTTCTTAATCAAGTTTTAAATCCCTGAGGCTTCATAGTACAATTAGCTTTGCCAATTCTACATACTTATCTGTAATAGATAATAAATTTGCTCCTATACTTTCTGGGGAGTCAAAGTCCAGTGTATCCTTAAAGGTATAATTGGAGTCTATCAATTCCTTCTTTCTCCAGACACACACACACACACACACACACACAGGCTGATAAATTACTTATTTGAAAGTTTCAATACAAACACTATCAAACTTGATAGGATCCATATTTATTCTCCCCTTCCCCCTACTGTATTGTGAAGCAGGTAATAAGGTTTGGGAGCACAAATGTTCTGTGGAGATTGTAATGTTACCTTTTCTTCATTATATTCAATAAAACATGATAGTTTTCTCTGAAAAAGGGAGGGCCAGAGTATGCCAAACTTGTGTTGCAGTGTTTTTAATTTATCCATTTCTGGGTTTCATCAGAATGGAAGGAGATTTGTCAGGTTTACATTCAATGGAAGGAACCTAAGAAATAATTTGCTCATTTTGAAACTAAAGCAGGTAATAGAGGAAGAGATATCTTGGGGAAGTCTGGGGGTCTTAGTCCATTCAGGTTGCTATAACAACATACCATAAGGTAGCTTATAAACCACAGAATTTTTTTCTTGGAATTCTGCAGGCTAGAAAATCCAAGATCAAGGCCCTGGCAGATGCAGTGTCTGGTGACGGCCTGCTTCCTAGATGGCTGTCTTTTCAATTAACCTTACATGGTGAAAGGGAGAAGGGTCTCTCTGAGGTCTCTTTAATAAGAGCACTAATCTCATTCATGACCCTCATGACCTAATCCCCTCCCAAAGGCCCCACCTCCAAATACTATCACCTTGGGGGTTAGGATCTCAACACATGAATTCTGGGGGAAACATAGTACTGGATATAGCTATATTTAGTTGTGGTAAGGATGATGGACTGACTTGGTGCAATGGCCAGTTTTATGTGTCAACTTAGTTAGGCTATGGACTCAGTAATTTAGTCAAACACTAATATAGGTGTTGCTGTGAAGGCATTTTGTAGATGTGGTTAACGTCTACCATCAGGTGACTTTAAGTAAAGGAGATTACCCTTAATAATGTGAGTGGGTCTCATCCAATCAGTTGAAGGCCTTAGGAACAAAAACTGAGGTTTCTAGGAGAGGAAGAAACTCTGCTTCAAGACTGTGACATCAACTCCTGCCTGAGTTTTCAGCCTGCTGGCCTGCCCTACAGATTTAGGACCTGCCAGCCACAACAATTGCATAAGCCAGTTTCTTAAAATAAATCTCTTTATATATATCACATATACATACATATATACACACACACATATATACATACACATATATAAAAAAAACACACACACATATATGTGTGTACACATGCCCCCATCAGGTCTCTTTCTCTGGAGAACTCTGACTTGCCTTGTGAAGTGAAAGAGTACTGGGGAATTGGAGTCGTTCTGGCTTTCCCATTAACCAGCTAGGTGAACTAGGACAGGCTGTATAGACTTCCTGAGGACAGGAACTGCATCTTGCTTACTGATGTTTCTCTGGCACCCATGTAGTCTCATGAACCCTGGTATATAGTGGATGCTCAGTATGTATTTGATGGGTAAATGAATGAATGGCCTGCCCTTTTCCTGGGCTCAGTGGCCTTTCTAGAAAGCAAGGAAGTAGGTCTAAATATATTCTCTGAGACTCTTCTAGAAACGTAGAGTGCAATTAAGAGACTGTAGTCTGGATTCTGGCATAATGGGTTTGAATCCAGCCATGCCACTTAATGGTTGTATGGCCTTGGATAAGTTACTTTAACAAGTCTGTGTTTCAACATTTTCATCTGTGAGATGGTAGTTTTTAGTAATGCATATATCACTAGATTTGTGGTGAGGATTAAATGAGCTAATGCTTAGAGGGAATGCTCTGCCTATTAGAAAAAGTTATCACTAGCTGTTAGCTGCTGCCACCACCACCGTTATCACCATCATTGTCATCTACCCGTGTGATTCACTATCTTTTAGGCATCTTTCTCTAAGGCAGTGATTCTCTGGAGGGCGTCTGAGTGGAGAGTAGAGACAGGAGAGAGAAAGGTACAACTACCCAAAGTTAGAAAAGGAGTCAGTGGACCAATATGAAGGCTGAGGAGCACACAGCAGCCCAAGGAAGTTGGCACTCAGGATCTCAGAAATCCAGAGGTAAACTCTGGTAGTATTGGATTTTTTATTTACCTTCTGCTATAGAGGGAATTCAACTCACTGTGTAGTTGGCCCTGAGCCTGCAGGTACCTGAACACCTGGATGAAGAGGAGTCACAGAGGTCCTAGTGGTTTGCAGCAGATTGGTGTGGCTAAATTGAATTTACAGAGTATGTACAACTGGACCTCACAGTCTCAGGACAAATCTCACCTTAGTCATTTCTACATGAGGTAGAGAACCTGGTGCAGAGGAACATCATTGCTTGCCTAAGGTCACATAACAAGTTGATGGAACAGCTGGAATTTGACTTTGTAAATTCTGATTGTTTCATTCAACCTGTGCTGCTGAAGCTGGGAGCCACAAGGCTGGGCCTTCTCAGTTTTTTTTGATGAACCCCAGGAAGGCAACCTGATGTGTAGGAATAAGAGGCTGAGGGTCTCTTTCTGGCTCTCCTACTGGCTAGCTCTGGATGAATCCCTTTCCATCTCTGGGCCTCAGTTTCCCCATCTTTTCAGCGAAGGTGTGATCTCTAAATTTCTTTCCAGCTCCAAAAGCCTAAGCTCTTGGGTCACGTATATGCTGTGACACTCTAAGTCCCTTAGATATTTTATTCCATTTTCACTACCAATTTTACAGATAGGTATATGCATTATTCCTCTTGAATAAGTGAAGAACTAAGGTTTAAAGAAATTAAGTGACTTGCCTGAGGTCACACAGCATGTTAGTGGCAGGGCTGTTTCAAACCCATATTTGTATGATGCCCAAATTCATGTTTATAGATATAGTCTCCCCAAAAGACTTATCTAACAAAGATGTGAAGAACTCTGCATCAAGGTTGCCTGAGCTCTTCAGGGGTGGACCACTATTAATTGTGTTTCTTCTCCCTGGAGCCCATCCTTCTGTGTCCCAGTATACTTCAACCTTTCTTTTGTGGGCAAAGCACATGATTTCTGGGGCAGGAGCATGTGTGATCCTGTTCCACCCAGCAGAGACATCAGTGCCTCCTCCTGTGCTCCCGGCCGGTCTAGGCCACAGCCAAGTATGCTGCCAGAGGCACTTGGCAGCCTAACCTGAGATTTAATTAGGTGTGTAAAGAGTAAGTCAGTAGCTCAATGGGGCAACATGGCCAGTTCAAACACATGGACCCAGTCCTTGTATGTATTGCACCCTGAGCAATGGGATTTGGCATTAAATGGAGCTGGGGACATGCTGGGTCACAAATTGAAACTGGACCTCAGGCTTCGTTTCTGGTCTGTGAAATGGAGTCAGGTTGGGCAAAGGAGCCTTGGGATTTCCCAAGTGGAGGCACTGAGCACTATTGCGAAGGGAGAACTGTAAGATCTGTCTAGATTTAACGCTAAGTCAGAAACTAGAGGGGGAACCATGTATCTAAAATTCATCTAAAAGTCTGCTGCTGTCTCAGACAGTTGCATATTCTGTGTCATATTGTCCTATTTTATTGTCACACTACCTAACCTCATCTGACATTATTATTTTGTTCATTTATTCATTTACTTATTTATTATCTGTCTCTATGACCAGAATTTAAGCAACTGGGAACAAGAATCTTATGTTTTGTTTACTGTTGGATCATCAGTTTCTGAAATAGTTGGTTCAATGTATATTTGTCAAATGAACGAACAAATGAAAAACAATCTTTTCACTAGGGGACATCTGAAAGGCACCAGGCAACTGGTAGAGATGCAGATTAGTTTTGTTCTTTTCCTTGGCCACTGACCAAACACCTTTCAAGATCATGAAATTATAGCAGTAAAGGAGAGTTGGATTAAAAATGGCTATGGTCCTCCCTGATCTCAGCTTCAATAAACTATGATTTGTCTTCTAAAAGCTCCCTTCTAATCCTAGTTAATAATTTTAAATGCTTAGCATTACATGTCTTATGGAGTTGTAGATAGTGGCCAGGAAAAGAGGTTGGTCAGTCGTTAATTTAAAAATGAGTTTGGCTGGTTTTATTCAGCCTACTCTTTCCTACCCCTGCAATATCTGGGGACACAAATCAACCAACCTTGAGTTTAGGGTTAGAAATCTGGGCTCTAGCCTTGATTACTAGCTCTCTGGATGGCCTTGGGGAGGTCACTCTACCTCTCTAGATTTTGGTTTATGTTCATCCCTTAAACATATCTTGAGCACTTAGCAGATGATGGCTGCCAATCCAGGTGAGGGGATACATCTGTGTGGAGTCAACAAACCAGCCCAGAGCCTTTACCCCATCAGGTTTACTGGGCCAGGGTTGGGGAGGGTGGGTGGAATTTAAACTAAGATAAGAAAAGATAAGAAAATTTGTGATAATGATAAGTGCAATAGAATAAAAAGATAGATAGATAGATAGGCAGACCAAGGTAAAGGAAAATGTGAGCTGAGTAGGGAGTCGGGTAGGGAAGACCTCTCCGTGGAGGCAACATAAGAGCTCTGAGACTTAAGTGACAAGGAGTCAGCTGTAAGGTTTGGAGGAGGATTTTTCCAGATAAGTCGAAAGCTTTGAAGGAGAAATGAGTTTCACTTATTTGGGGAAAAAAGTGAAGTCCAGTGTGGCTGGTGCTTAATGAGCAGGGGAGAGGGCAAGAGATGATGGAGAGAAAGACTGGGTAAGATCACATAAGGCCTATAGACAAGGTGTTTGAATTGTTTTCTAGTGTGAGAGGAAGTTATACATCTTTTTTTAATTGATTGATTCCACCTACATCTTTTTTTTTTTTTTGAAACAGAGTGTCACTCTGTCACCCTGGCTAGAGTGCAGTGGTGTCATCATAACTTACTGCAACCTCAAACTCCTGGGCTTAAGGGGCTTAAGGATCCTCCTGCCTCAGCCTCCTTAGTAGCTGGGACTACAGGTGCATACCACCATACCCGTCTAATTTTTCTTTTTTTGGTAGAGACGGGGTCTCACTCTTTTTCAGGCTGGTCTCCAACTCCTGACCTCAAGTGATCCTCCCGCCTTGGCCTCCCAAAGTGCTAGGATTACAGGCATGTGGCACTGTACCCAGCCTCTCTGTATTCTTTTAACCTTGGATTATCCCAGGGTCTGTAGACCCCTCTCTCCTTTTTTCTATGCAGAATCACTCCTCAGGTGCTCTCATTCCAGTCCCCTGACTTGAAATATCATCTATATACTGATGATCCCCAAGTTTATATCCATAGAATGACCCCTGCATTCCAGACTTGTGTATATAACTGCCTACTCATCGCCTTCACTTCACGTCTAAAAGGAAACTCAAACTTAACATGCAAAACTGGATTCCTGATCTGCTTCTGTCCCACAGACTACCTCACCCATGGTCTCCCTGTCTTTGGGAAGGGTGAATCCACCTATGCAGTTTCTTGAGCCAAAACACCCGGAGTCATCTTTGATGCCCCAGTTCCCAGACATCTACTCAGTCAGCAAACTCTACTAGTTCCGCCTTCAAATTACATCTAGGGTCCGATTGCCCATCCCTAACCACATACTGTCCCTTCGTTCAAGCCCCGTCATCTCTGGCCTGAATTATTGTTCTAACCTCTCACCAGATCTTCCTGCTGTAACTTTCTTCATTCCATTCTCAGCATAGCAACCACAGTGTCCCTTACAAGTGTAAATCAGGTTGCGACACTCTTTTGATGTCTCTTTTAGTCAATGCTGTCTAAGACCTTCCATCTCACTCAGAGCAAAGGCCAAAGCCCGTACCATGGCCTGCAGGGCTTCTCCTTGCTGTTTCTTGAGCGTGCCAGGCATGTTCCTGCTGCCAGGCCTGTGCTCTGGATGCTTCCTCAGCCTCAAGAGCTTTCCCCAGATCTCTACAGTGCTCATTCCCTTACCTGCTCAATTCTTTGCTCAGATCCTACCTTCTCCTTGAGGTTGTCCCTAACTGTCCATATAAAAATTGCACCACCAGCACTCCCTACTTTGTCTGTTTGCACCTCTAAGTAGGACATGTGCTCCCTAAGGTCAGGCATTTTTTTTTTTTTTGTTCACTGCTCTGTTTCTAACAGCTTGAACAGTACCTAGGACATAAGACGGGCTCAATAAATGCTGAATGTTGAATGAATGAGAGGGTTTGAAGCAGGGGGATGATGTGATAAATTTTACAAAGATTGTTTGGCTGTGGTATTATGCATGGAGTGTAGACTGGGAGGAAGCAGGGGCATCCTTCAGTGGCTATTATGGTAGTAAAGGAGGGAGTTGATGGCAGCTCATTCTGAGATGTTACAGGGAAGCTGTTGAGAAGTGGACAGGTTTGGGATATACAGTCAGCTCTCCATATCCATGGGTTCTGCACCTATGGATTCAACCAACCGAGGATTGAAAATATTCAGAAAAAATTTGCATCTGTATTGAACATGTACAGACTTTTCCTTGTCATTGTTCCCTATTTATATAGAATTTACATTGTATTAGGTATTGTAAGTAACCTAGAGATGATGTAAAGTATATGGGGAGGATGTGTGTAGGTTATGTACAAATACTATGGCATTTTATATGTGGGACTTGAGCAGCCACAGGTTTTGGTGTCAGGGAAGGTCCTGGATCCAATATCCCATGGATACAGAGGGATGACTGTATTTTGGAGCAGCTGACAGGACTTGCTGATGGGCTGAATGTAGATTGATGATGAAGAATCAAGGATGAATCCTGGGTTTTTAAGTTAAACGACTGGACAGATGATGGTGCCATTATCCAGGATGAGGAAAATTAGGGGGAGGACCGACTTTTATATTCATTTTTCATGTGTCTGAGGGTAGACTTAAGAGTTCTTTGGTGGGGGGAATATTCAAGGTCCTTTGATTTATTTATTTTGGATTGGACACCCGGAGGGAGATAGTGAGCAAGTAGTTGGATATATGAATCTAGAGCTCATTGGTGAGGTCCAGGCTGCAGATATAAATTTGGGAGCATTAACATGTTTAAAATAAAGGAAATTTGATGGGTATGTCATCCCCTACTCTGGAGGAGTTTATGTTCTTCTTAGGAGTGAAGGAGGAGGATGGGGAGAAAGTACACCCAAGTAAAAAGTAAACTGACCGAGAAGGGGTATCATCAGTCAGGGAGCTGCCTATGGAGCACCCACACTGCGTTATGCACTGTGCTGGTATTCCTGGAGTCAATGAGGTGGATGTGATCCCTGCCCTCAGGGAACTTACAGGCTATCAATCAGTCTACTTACTCCTAATTAAAGAACTATCAAGATATAAGGGACAGGAAAACTCTATCATTTATTTTGATAAAATGAGTAGATTTTTTTCTTACCCTCCTATGTTAGAAAATCCTAATTATTAAGTTTGAAGTGGGTCCAAAATTTAACTTGGCTCGATACATGTTGATACACAATGATTATAGCCAGGATGAGGGTTGCATTCAAGTAAATGGTAAAAAAATGCCTGAGCTATCGAGGTCTCTCTTTGGTCAAGGTCATGGTAGAGAGTAATTGTCCTTTATTTCTAATTCTCTGTATATAAAGAAGGAACAAACATTTATTGAGCTCTTGGTTTGTGTTATGTACTTAATACCCTTTACTTACATTAACTGAACCCTCCTTGTAATGTATGAGGTAGGTGGCATTATCCCCATTTTGCAGAAATGGGGCCAGAAAACTGAGGCTGAGAGACTTAGTAAATCTTCCAGCATCAAAGAGTGAGGCACTGGCAGATACAGTATGCATCCTGAGGTCTTTCAACTCAACAGTCCAAAGGAACACCAAATAAACTTAATATTTCTTTCACATTATAGTATATATTTAAATTCACTTTACTTTTCCTTCCCAAACTGCCTTAGGCTGAATATCTTTAGTTCTTTCAACTGATCTGTGTGTGACATATTAACCATTAAAGTGCCTAGCACACAGTCAGCACTTAATAATTGCTAATTAGTTAATATGATTCTGCCATTTGACAGCTAAGGAAACTGAGTCTTACAGAAGGGAAGGAGCATGTCCAGTGTCCTACATTTTAGTCATATGCTCTACTTCCAAGTTCTAGGCACATTCTATTTTTAGCAATAGTTTTTATTTCTTAAATGCAGTTCACCTAGAATAAGGCCACCCTTTTCTCATCCCTTATTCAGGCCTCTATACTTCTTTTAATACAGTCCCAATTATCTTGACTTTCCGAGAACTCTCCAAGGCTTGTGTCTTCTCCTTTGGTTTAGAGCAGCAGTTTATTTATTCATTCACTTTCTGAAACTGGAGCTGGCTGGCTGGCAGAATTTAATCAGAAGATTGTGTAACCATAGCAAAAGGTTGCCCAAATCCATAACCGTAATGAGAGAATGGGAGGCAGGAGAATTGGATTAAAAGGCAGCTTGCTTTGCAAAGGAGGAAACTTCCACTTCCCCTCCCTTCCAGCTCTTAGTACTCACCTGTGAGAAGAAGGATGAAAACGGAAGGTGAAAGTGCGGACCACACTTTTCCCGAGCGACACAAGGAATTCCTCAAGTGATGAGGTGAATTAGATACGTGGATGTATATCCTGTTTGAGTGGTGGGGTCCCTGGAAGAACAGAGATGGGTATCCCAGTCAGATTACAGAGAAGTGGAATCAAGAAATGGGAGGTCTAAGACTCTCTGGGAAGAACTCCAATTCCCCCCCGCATACCTCCCCTACTCTGGTGCCTGAAACGTTTCTGCTTGGCGTTCATGGCTTTACCATAACAACCACAGCAATATGTATGCAACGCTTAGGAATATGAAGTGATTTTTCACATCTGTTTTCTCATTTGAATCTTGCAGAAATTCTATGAGTGCTACAGTGCGAGGAAAAGTGGTCTGATGCGGGGAACATGAGCAAAAGTTTGTAGTCAAGAGGACTGACTTGTTATGGGGCTTTGCCATGGAATTCAACTTCCCCAAGTTTATGGTTTTCGCATCTGTAAGTAAGATATGATGGTACATACAGATTGGGGCTTTTGTGAGGATTAAATAACATAATACAAAAAATAGTGCCTAGTATATATTAAGTACTCAGCTCATGTTTGGTATCTTATCATTATTCCCATTGGATGGACAAGAAAACTGAGAATCAGGTTCAGAAAGCAATTTGCCTGATACTGCCAGAGCTGGACTGAAGCCCAGATCTCCTGATTTCTAGCCCACTCCACTGCTCCAGCCCATTGAATCAGCATCAATACATCTCCCCTTGTAGTAAGGACAGTGCCATTGGGGTGAAGATACTTTCCAGGCGGAAGGGGAAAACCTTTTTGTTTTTTTGTTTTTTTTTCCTAAACAAGGATTTACTTCAGGGTCATTAAAATGCTGTTATGGTTTGTAAGATCTGTTGTACTTTTTAAGCACTTTTTAATTGCTAAGCCTTGCTTGACGCTCCAGGGCAAATATATCTGGGATTCTTTGCTTGTTTTAAACAAGATGAATAAACAAGGAGGACCATGATGTTCAATGAGGAGGTTGGACTGGCTGGGTGCTGAGGTCCTTCAGGCGCTGACACTCTGAGTCTTATTGCTCATGTGTTACTCCCCACCATAAGCCTGGTGGGAAGTTGGCTAAGTACCCACAGCCACACCTGTATGCCTTCTATGTTTGTAACCCCTAATCCAGGGAAGAAATTGGATCTTGGGGGCCAGGTGGTGAGTTGCTTTGCAAGAGGCTTTTAGACTGTGTTTGCTTCTGAGTAGGGTCCTTTTAGGAGGAAGCAGCCAAACTTTAATGGTTTGGCCAAGATCACACCGAGGGAAAGTTTCAGAGGCAAGGCTAGAACTCAGGTCTCCTAATTCCTAGGTTAGTGTGCTGTCTACTGCATCCTAAATGCCCCTAAAAGCCCTCAAATGAGTCTTTGTGTGTGTGTGTGTGCGCGCGCACGTGCACACATGTGGGCACAAGGAGCTGCATGTGGAGAGGTATAGGAAAGAAAAAAGAATATCACACTATGTGCCCTCCCCTGTTCTCCTCTCCAGTACATATGTGTTCAAGGGGACTCAGTAGATAGAGGGCATCAGCGACAGATATTCCTAAGGAGTGAGCTGCAGTCTGAGGCTTGCACACACACAGATGTGGGGCATCTCCATCACATCACCTAGGAATTTACCACCCAAAGTTGGTCCCTGGATCTACAGCAGCTGCAGCACCTGGGAGCTTGGTAGAAATGCGGCATCTTGGGCTACAACCTGGACCTACAGAATGGGAATCTGTATTTTAACAAGATGCCAAAGTGATTTATAGGCATATTAAAGTTTGAGCAGCATAGACTAGGAGATGATAGGAACTCACATGCTGGCAATATGTGTCTGGACCATAGGTTGCCAACCTCTGGTCTAGATGGGAAAAAACAATGAGCTTGTCCCATGTGCAGCTTTGATTGAGTGTTAAGGACTTCCTGAAGCACCGTGCTGAGAAGTATTTATGGACTCATTGTCATGATCCATTAGTGATACCTGCCATAGGTGTGGGATGGGGAATTGGCTCTTGTCAGCAAGGTAGTCTCCATCACTGATCTAGACTACCTAAAAGGCTCTTCCAGCTCTGACATTCTCTAATTTTCATGCTGACAAACTACTATTAGACCAGAGACCGGGTGATGCCTTCTGGCAGTTGTATTGGTACTGTCCTTAGCTAGCTCTGTGACCTTTGAAGAATTCACTTACATACTTGAAGCCTCAAATTCTACATCTGCCCCTGCCTACCTCCAGGTTTACTGGGAAGCCTAAACAAGATAGGGAATGTCAAAGGCTCTATGAACCAAAATATGTTGTAGAAATAAAAGATATTTGTATAACAGTGATGAGGTTAATGTGGACAATTAAACAGGCTCAGAGAATATCCATAAAATTCCCAGAACACAGTAAGTTAATGGCCAAGTCAGGGTCAGAATTCACTTCTGAATTTCCGGGTGTATTGGCTACTTCTTGGGATCAGTCCTAGGTTCCATTCCTAAGCCTTTGAAAAAAGAAATTATATAAATGACTACATCCAAATCTAGTGATGGTGATATAACTCCTAATATTTATTAAGCGTATATTTTATGCCACAAACTCTTAGTTTGCTACATGTATAATCTTTTTTAGGTCTTACATAAACTCTTTGAAGTGGGTATTTTGTGTACCCTGACTCTACATGAAGAAAGTAAGACTTGGAATGCTACTTCTCATTGAATGTTATGCTTTTAGATTGGGGATGATGCTTTAAGTCAGAGGGATACATTTATAATGGCAGAAATTCAGCCCCCAAGATAAGCCAGTTGAGGGTGGGAGGAGAGGCATTTTTTGGGTAGAGAGCAGATTGGGATATTCTAATGCTCCTGAAATTGTGCCACAAAAGTGGTGGCTGGTCCTGCCAAGAAGGCCCTGTGTGAGCTGAGTTCATCACCTTGTGTTTGCTGCCATGGCCTCTCTCAGGCTGATGATGCTGTATCTGGACAACCTTAGGGCAGGGAGGTGCCAAGCCAAGTTGGAAGGCAAGACTTCTAGACGAGATGACTGGCAAAGGTGGGGCCACGGAGCTGGGCACGACCAGGTTGCTGTGCTCCGTGTTTACAGCACAGAGCCCATCTCCAAATTAAATCTCCTGGACTTGTCACTTGGGGAGAGATGAGGGAGAGCAAAGAAACAGAACACAGAGGTGAGAGAACATGAGCCCTTTTCCCATCTTCAATAGCTGGAGGCCCACGGAATCCTGAGAACATTAGTTCTGAGATGAGATCTAGTAAGTAGGGTCCAAAAGGGAATTTTTCTCCCGCCATTAAGTAAAGTAGTGTAGTGGGTAAGTGTTTGGGCCCTGAACTGACCAACCCAGTTCAAGTCCTCTGCCACCATGTGCTAGTTGTGTGATGGTGGGCATGGTTATTAGTCACTAAACTAATAAACATGCATAGTGTAAAGGTAACAGTAGAATCTGCCTTGTAGATATGTCATGAAAATTCAGTGAAGTAATGCATTTAAATTCATGACAGTACCTGATGCAGTAAATATTCAAAACACAATAGCTTTGCAAAACGTTGTCATTATTGTTAGTATCATTATCATCATCATGATTGTTAGGGTATGAGGGTCCAATAAATAGCCACTGGGGCTTGAGTTCTGCATCAGAAATCTGTGTGAAGAAATAAGACAGGAGTAAAGCAGACCAAAATGTCACCTTTATCACTGGAAAGTCAACCCTGGAGGAAGTAGCTTGAGCAGACAGAGTAATGAAGCCCTACAATCCCATCCTGGCCAGCACAAGCCCACTTCTTGGGGGAGCCTACTACTGTACAGCTCATTGCCCAGAGGATGAGCGTGAGCTCTCTGCAGGTCACCTGGCTCTCAACAAGGAAGAGAGAAAATTGTAGAGCTGTGTATACCTCTCCTCAAGTCCTTATTCTCAGATAGGCTGCTCCTTTAAAAGGGGTGGGGGGTAGTGGGGGAGGGGAAAGCATGGATGGGGCAAAAGTGGTGGGAAAAGGCCTAGATTTACAACAATGAAAACTGCTCCAAATGGAAAGAAATGTCAGGAGTGGGCAGAAGGGTTGCTCCAACCTTCACATGTTACCACATAACAAAAGCAGCGGTCGACTTAGCATATTTGACGTTTGGAGAAAATTATTTGACACTTCCTCCCCTTATTAGACAACATAATTATTTTCAGCAATAAGTATATAATGATCAGAAATAATCATTATTTTTTTGATTCAATCTTTAGTTTTAAAACAGTTGACAACCAAAACAGAAGAATCCATTTTATTTTCAAAGGTCTTATTCAAACTCAGTAATGTTTGGCACCTGAACTAAGCTTTTGCACTTACCGAACAAGAATATTACACTTTGTATTTTGCATTCTTTTTTGGTGTTTTAAATTGTAAACCTAAATAGAAACTTTAAATGGTCACTTAGGATGACAGAACTGAATTATCTCAAGTTCTGTTTTCCCTTCTTTACAATCACTGTGCTATCATTGTTTATATCAAAGCTACTGTTTAAATGCAGGAATATGTGGTACATCGGGGGCTGGAGACAGGGAACCATGCCTGAACTGAGCCCAAAGGATTTCAAACTGTCACAAATTTTCTCTTGAAATTAATGTGTGGGCCTGAGCCTATACATTATTTATATATTATTAAAATTCAACAAAAACTTCAGAAATTGTTTCAAACTTAGACCAACCAAAAATTTTTTCGGGAAGAGAGAGGTGTATTTTATCACTGGCATTGTTTAGGATTTTAAGTATGTGGTGATAATAAAAAGCAGACTGAATTTTGGTCACTTTGAAAATTATTATTTTAAAATTCTCTACAGACAACGCACGTCCTTATTGCCCATACCTGGGACAGATTGCTCCCCCTGTCTGGCTCTGGTTCTGCACTGAGTATAAACTTTGCTGGACTGGGAGTCAGATTTCTGGGTCTTGATCTTGTCTCAGTAATTCTAAGATACTAACTGGGCAATTCTCATTTCCTCTCTGGGCCTCAGTTTTCCCAACTGTAAACTAAGGGGGCTGAACTGGCTCATCTCTAAAATTTCTTTTCTGCTCTAAACTCTGGTTTGAGGAGTCATCTTTTACCAGAAAGATGTAGACTGGAAAATACATTTGAAATCTGAATCTGTCTCCGTTCAGGGAGCTACCCTGATTTATGGTGACGAGTCAGTGAAGGGAAATCATCTGCCTTTGATTTATACCAGAGGCACCACATGCTCTGGCCTACACAGTTCTTGAGGAGCTGGGAATAAAGTAGAGGAAGTTTCAAAGTTGGCTGTGCTAGGGAGAAACAGGAGGGCTATGACCTGGTGCAGGTGGTGATGATGGTGCTAGCAAACATTCATTGAGCACTTATTATATGCTAGGCACAAAATATTCATCATATGATGAATATACAACTATTTATCCTCAGTTTACAGATGAAGAAATTGGAGCTATGCGCAAGGTCACCCAGTCAGTAAATGCCAGCTGTGGGATTTGAATCCAGGTTGTCTGACTCTAGACTCTGTATTGTAACACCACTATGGAAGGTTAGGGATGTGAGTTGCTATTTTCTCCTAGATTTTGCTCTGGGCTGCTCTGGGCTGAGGCTCTGTGGAAGAAGGGTTTGGCTTTGTTTCAGATCTTTCCCACTTTTGGTACACTGTAAAACTACTAATTCTTAATGTTCCAAGGGGGTGTTGAATCTCTTATCTACCTTCCTCCCCTTTGAGGCTAGAGAGATTGACACTCCAAAAAGGGAGAGTAAGTGACCTGTTTAAGGTCACCCAGATTTAAGGGCGGGCAGGGATGGAACCAGGATCTCTCCAACTTGTTTTGCCTTGATGGCAAAGTCTAGCCTAGCTTCTTCCCATATCTTCACCCTTGGCCTTGGGGTTCCCAGGCCACATCTTTCTATGGATTATCCAAGCCTGTGCCCTGACATGGCATTTAGCTATCTTCACTGTTAAGTGCTGGGTTAAACAGAGATTATGGTGTTCAACCCCTTCCCATCCCACCTTAGGGACCTTTTGTCCATGGGTGGACTCCCTTATTCTTGCACTGAGTTTCATAATGATTTTGAAATTTAATTTTACAAAGCATTATTTCTCTTTCTAAAGAATCTGAAAGGCTTACCTTACACATTATTATCACATTCGTTCAGCAAATATTTGAGCACTAACTATCATTTCTAGGCATTGGAGTCACAGACAGACATAGTCCTTGCCTTCATGAAGCTTATAGTCTAGTGGAGGGCAAATGTTAAATGAGCCACAAAATAATTATTTAATTACCCTTGGCCTTATTTAATTTATATATACATTCAAGGGTATGGAGATTTTTTCCCAAGTGTTACAGGCAGTCTAAAAAGAACTATGAGCTCTTTTCTAATCTTAGCTTTCCCCTGAAATCTTGTATTTCATTTTTATTATATCTCACTTTGTTTAAAAAATGTGGCATATTTTACAGTACACTGTCAAAAATGTCACAATGTTCTTTAGCCAAAACAAATGAAATTTACCTTGTAACCAAGTCTCTCTTTCTGAAATAGCTACAGATCTGAGCAGAGAACTATGGAAGGTAATACATCTTCTATTGTGATTGCCTTAATAGTCATCATCTTTCCTCAATATTTTTTTTTTATTAAAAACTAAAGATTAGAACGTCCATCTTGTTTATATTTCAGTCAAAGTTTGTTGAAGATTGCAACAGGCTAGGGGCTCCCTGGATATACATGTAATAATTTGTTATACCTGGTATATGTTATGAAGCTTTTTTATTCTCCCTCAACGTTTCATTTGTGGCACACCAATTTTCTAACTGAGCCTCGTGGTACATCATGGTTATCCCATTTTACAGGGCACAATGGGGGAGATGATGTTTCTCATATAACCCAAGGAAGAACAGAATTACTGACTATAAGTTTGGGAATCTTCTCACAGGTGATATTTAGTCTTCTGAAACTTACACAGATCTGAGCCAGAATCTTTCATTCATCCAACAAATATTCATTATTTGTACACCTCTTCTACGATCCCGGCACACTGCCAGATGCTAAGACTACCCTGAGTTACAGAAGGGGCCAAGTCTCGATTTTCATGGAGCTTATATTCTAGGGGGGTCGATTACTATAAATAAGTCAATAAATGAACAAGATAACCTCCAACCGTGGTGAGGACAGTGAAATAAAATAGCCAGGTTATAGAAATGAGACTAAACTGGCAGTGGTGAGGGTCACAGCTTTACTGAGGAAATGACATTTGAGTCCCAAAGGAAAAGGGGAAATCAGCCAGGTGAGGAGTGGAGTGAGAGCATCACAGAACGTGCAAAGGCTCTGAGGCAGGAAGCAGCTTGGTATGTTTGGAAAACTGGATAAAAGCAAGGTATTTGGAGTCCAGAGAGCAGAGTTAGTACTTGGGGAGACTGATGGGATGTGAGGCTGCAGAGGAAGCAGTGTCAGGCCATCTGTGGCTTTTAGGGCAAAGCTAGGGAGTTTGGACTTTATTCTAAGTAGAGGTGGGAAGCCAATGAAGGATTTAATAAGGGAGTGATGATTATGTTTTAGGAAGATCATTCAATGGGATAATTTACTCTAAGGGGAGCAGAGTTGAAAGAAAGGATACATTTGGAGGCTGTCACAATGGTCCAGGCCAGGTGAGAAAGGATGGTAGCCTGGCCTGCAATGGTAGAATAGAAATGGAGAGATAGAAAGTTTCAAGATAAATTTGGGGACGGGGCAAGGGAAAGAGAATTAAATTTGTCTCTTTGATGTCTGGCCTGCACAGTGTATTAGTTGTGTGGTCTTGGCAAAGGTTCTTATTCTCTCTGACCCTGAGGACTGGCTGGGGCGTGGTGTGAGATCTTGGGCAGAGACTCAATGTCCAGGCGAGGTTAGCCCAAGGGCAGCAGAGGAAAGATGAGGAACAGTGTGGGTGTCTGTGGGGTGGGTTGGATCACTTCTCTCCCAAGAGTTGTAAAATGTCACTACCTGAGGAAACCTACGGTCCCAACAGTGTCAGTCACTCAAGGAAAATGACCATGATATATGTTACTTCTGCTTACACCCACAATACCTAGTTAATAGAAATTGAATAAGGACTTTTTTTTCTGACTAAAATATGTATTATTCAAGACTTTTTGGGTTACAAATAAAACAAATGTAGTTTGGATTGGTCAAAGCAAAATAAAAATTATTGGCCCACATAATAAAAAGACAAGAGGGTGGAGCTGAACTTCAAGCATGGTGAGATCTAGATGCTCCCATATCAGTCTCTGAGTACAGGATTTGACTGCCTTTGTGCTGGCTTTTTTTTTTTCCAGCCAAGTTTTCCAGAAGGAGTAGCTGAGATGGCAACCCTTACTTCAGGCTGGTATGTTAGCAGCTCCAACAGAAAGTAAGTGTCTGTTTCCCAGTAGTTGCAACATTAAATCCAGGGGTAGATCCTCTTTGGCCTGGCTTGGATTGCATGCTCATCCCTGATACAAGCTCAGTGATCAGGGGGTGGAATGTGTGGATGGGCCATAGTGTGGCTGGTAAGGGGGGTCAACCCTATTTAAACCATATGAATAGAGAGTGGATGATTCCCAAAGGAAAACTGAGCTACTGTTGTTGAAAGATATAATACAGGCTGGGAAGGAAAAACAACAGACCCCAAAGAGTCCTCATGAATTCCCATTCAGAATCTCACCTGCCAAACAGATAAAGCCTCATATCCCTATTTCCTCACTGGAATAACATCACAGCGCCTGGATTCAAGATCTTGAATTCCTTGGAGGTGGCCAGAATAGGGAAGTGCACAATCTGACAACTCAGAAGGCAGGAGCAGTGCTTTTCCTATTACTGTGGTTCAAACCTGGATAATATGGAAATCAAGCCAGGGGCAGGAAACTTTGGTATCAAGCATTGGGTGGCCTAGCTTCTGTGTGTTGGAGGGAAGGTGGAGGTGAATGGCACTGAGGCAGCTTTATTCAGCTCTTCTCCAAAGTTTCCTTTCCTTTCCTGTCCTGTCCTGTCCTGTCCTGTCCTGCTCTTTTGCCCTAGCTAGAGTGCAGTGGTGTCGTCATAACTCATTGCAACCTCAAACTCCTGGGCTCAGGAGATCCTCCTGCCTCAGCCTCCTGAGTGGCTGGGACTACGGGTGTGTGCTACCATGCCTGGCTAATTTTTCTTTCTTTCTTTTCTTTTTTTTTTGTAGAGATGGGGTCGTGCTTTTGCTCAGGCTGGTCTCGAACTTCTGACCTCAAACCATCTTCCCATCTTGGCCTCCCAAAGTACTAGGATGACAGGTGTGAGCCTCTACTCCCAGCCCAAAGCAGGCATTTCTTAAATCTTCCAAATGCTTGTCAGTTTCCTTAGAAAGCATTTTATGGCAGTATCATAGACTGTCAGAGCTGGAAGGCAACTTAGAAATCTTTCTTTCCAAACTGTTCTCTATTCAGATAAGAAAACTGAGGCCTGGAATAGTGAATCTAGAGAAAGACCTTGAATCCAGGCCTTGTGATTTTATTCCTATGAATAGCGTGTTGGGTTTCTTCTTGCTTCCCTTGGTGAGTTTGCTTCACATATAAGCTATCTTTTCTCTTTTCTCCTATGAGAGTCTGTTTAGTTTTCTGTGGGAAATGATCTTGGCCCAGATTTCACGTTGTTTTCTAATTCCTGAGTTTAAAAAAGTCCCTCTGAGAACTGAGCGTTCTTTGGAAGATGATGGGTGAATGACATAAGTCCTCCATGAGTTTCTTTGCACCCAAAGAACATATGACCATGACTAGATCTCCTGGGTCTTCAACAAAATCAGTCCTGCTTGATTCCATGGGTCCCCAGATTCACTTTGATCTGAAGATCTGAAAGAAAATGTCTTCTTAAGAAGCACCCCACCTACATGTCTGATGATGGAGCATCTCCTCCTGCATGAGGTCTTGCCAGGTTGGATAAGAAACCTGAATATGTGTCCTGATTAAGACTTTGAATGCTGGACTCAAATATCTTTGCATGTGAATTCAGGCTTTAACATTTATAAGTTGTGTGACCTTGACCAAATTATTAAACTTTGCTGAGCCTCAAATTTCTTATATTTAAAATGAACAAATTCATACAAACCTACCTCATTAGGTTGTTGAGAGGATGAAATGAAACGAACACATAAAAGTACTCAGCACACTGCCTGGGAGATTCTAAGTGCTCAATTTGTATGTTAGCTGGGGTGGTGCTGGTTGTTCTAGGTGACAGTGGAGGAGACCTTGAAATATTGTGTAACTCATTCAAGATAGGTGGTGCTTCAGAGTGGGATGTGTGTAGTGTGGATTTATTGAAAGATTAACTCTACTTGATCCAACTCCCATTCTGTCCATCCCTCTTTGGAGTCACTAAGATGTAGATATTCTGCAGTTTCTGCCAGAACACCCCTTTATTTTATCACACAATCTCGGTGACTTGTACTTGCTCCCTTGAACTCATTGATTAACCCTAGTATCTTTCTCACCTTCAATGAGATAGATTCTTCCTCTGATCAATACCTCTCACTCAACAAGGATGCAGTGAAATAATGCACATAAAGCACTTAGCCCGCAGGCTGGCATGCGGTAACTAATCAATAAAATGTTAGCTGCTGATATGACTCTTAGGGCCACTCCTGGAATTATTGTCGAGTACCTGGCGCGGAGATGGTGATGAGAGTGAGAAGGATGATGATAAGGGATATCGGGGGCCACCAGGACATACTTCCCAGTTTTTATAAAAAGGCTAAGCCTTATTCACATTTATCATCCTATTTTTTTTTTCTGGCAGGAGAAATAATTTATTAGGTCAACTTCTTCTCATCCTTCTTTTTAAGGTGAATTAATGTCAATTTTTTAAAAAACTTTTCTCATGGATCCCATTTGTTATCTGCTGTTCCCAATCATTTCCTCTTCACTGCTCTGGTTTGATGCTTGAAATAGATCTGAGAGGCCAAAAGTCATCCATTAGAGAGACAAGATTTCCCACATATGAGTTTGATTTCATCATCATTGTCATAAGTTTGCAGGGCACTTTCTCAAACATCTTATCATTTAATCCTCAAAATAGCCCAGGGTGTAGGGTGTAAGCAAGTTCCTGTCCCTGTTTTTCAGGGATGGTATCAGGATGGGGTTAAGTAACTTGCCCAGTGCCAAAGAGGAGTAAGTGTTTCATCTTTGGATGGAAATTTGCTCTGCTGTATCACAAAGGCCCTCATGGGGTTTGGTGTAAGCTGTCTCTTATAATGGGCTAGCATGGGGGTGAAGTCATTACGTCTAGTCTTCGTATTTCCCAGGGGGCTAATGTAGGGAGGAAACAGGGCAGAGACACTGGCACTCACCAGAGGCTGAGCATGTGGGCTGGACCATTAATTGTAGGAGTTTAGTTGGCATCTTTTACTATTACCCTCAAGGGTCTTCCACTGGTGAAACTCACTGTCTTTAGTGTTCAGGTTTAGTACTTGTTGTTCTTCTGAGCCATGATGGTGATGGGTGTAGAGAGAGCAAACCAAGAGGAGTATATTTGAAATCAGATACATGTAGGCTTGAAACCAGCCATTTACTAGCTACATGAGCTTGGGCAAATAAAATATTTTCTAAGCCTCAATTTCCACATTTGTAAAGTAGAGACAAGAATGCCTGGGCATATATTATGTATTATAGGGAAGAGTAAGTTAATAGTAAGGCTAGATAAATGCAGCTGATCATCATCACTGCCTTCATTATATTTAAAAGGAGAGCCCTTGAAGCATGAGAGTTGAATCAAGGAATGCTGAGTTCTGCAAACCCAATCACGGGCCCTCACTTCTCACTTCTGTGTGATCTTGTTACTGCCCTCAGATTCAATTCAATTCTTTATATACTAATAATTTCCAAATGTGTATTTTGAGCCCAGATATGAGTAGGCAACTGCCTAATTAACATTTCTTCTTAGGTGCTTCAAATATACTGCAAATTCACTACGTCTAAAACAGAAGTTGTAATTGACTCCCAAACCTGATCATCTTCAGGTTTCTCTCTCCCAGTGAAGGGCTCCTCTGTCTTGCCAATTTTGCATGCTAAGAAGCCTGGGGCTGTCCTTGAAACACGCTCCCTGATCTGGTCCCTCAGAAAGTACTGTAAATTCTGCCTCTTCAGTAAACGCTGAGTCTATCCATTTCTTGCCATACCCAGCACCTCCAAATCTAGCATCATGTCTTGCCTGGACTTTAACAGTAGCTTCCAAGAAGGTTACCCTGCATCTACTCTAGCCTCTTCCAGACCAGCCAGAGTGATTTTTTGGGTGGGCAATGATCCGGTGTCCACCCTCCCCCACCCCACTCCCACCTCCAAACACCTCTTCAGTGGTTTCTCTTTGATTTTAGGGTTAAAACATGCCAAGGACATAGCCTATAAGGTCCATGCTATAAGGCAGCCCCTGGCTGTCTCTCAGGCTCATTTTCCCTCCTGTTATCCCTTGTCTTTTCTCTGCTCAGACTCACTGCCCACGTTGTTGTACTTCCCGCTTGCTGTGTTTCTACCATAGGCACTTTGCCCATGGTTGTCACTCTGCCTGGAGTGTTTTTCCATCCCATTTTCCACCTAAACTGCACTTCCTCCTCCTTCAAGTCTCAGATTAAGCCTTCTCTGACTTTATAACTAGTTCAAACCTCCCTTTTATAGGCTCCCACGTTATCCTGAAGTCTCCTTCATGGCACTTGGCACAACTGCAACTTTACATTTGCTTGTGTGATTTTTGTTTTATGTGTCTTTCCAGACTAGACTAGGGTCTGTCTCTGTTTTGCTCATCACTGTTTTCCATCACCCAGCACAGTGCCTGGTACATAACAGGCGGTCAACTAATATTTTTCCAATGAATGAGAATCCTCAAGGAGGATTCATGTTTTGTACCGCACCTAAGCAGCAGTTTGTGGGTCATTAGCTAATGTGCCCATTTATTCACTGCTAGTAAGTGTCAAAGCTGGGATTTGAACCCAGGTCTGCTGTATAACAAGCATCTTAAGAGTCTAACTTGAAGTCTTACTGCTCAAAGGGCTCCCTCTTGAATTCTATTCAAAAGAGGAAGAAGGGGTAGGGTGAGCAGAGGCTTTGCTCTGGGAGTACTCTTGCCCCAGAGTCAATGATCTAGAACTGTAGGTGTAGAGATAGGGATGAGTAAATGATTCTTTGGGAAATGGCTCAGAGCCTTAAAACCTTAGGAAACATATTCTTTTTTACTCCTGGCTGGTCATGCATAGGACGGAGAAATGAATGATAACAGAATATATTTTCTACCCTTGTTCGACATCACCTGAATTTCAGTGAAATATAATCTTCTATAAAGGAAGGAAGTAGGGTTTGTAGCGCCAGACAAAATCTGATCTCCTCTTGTTTCTTCCACCGACCCAGATTTATATCCACACCTGCTTATTAACTCTTGTCCTGGGTAGAACCTGCATCCATATGTTTCCTTGATTTATCTCTTCTATGGCATTCTCACTGCCAGCGTCACAAGATTCTTGCTACCTCAAGGGTTGGTCCTGATTTCAGTGTTGATAATTTTGGGTTAGGGCAGCTGGTTCTCCCTGAGCCTATTTATTTCTCACCTCAATCTGATTAGTTTTCCTTATACAGATAAGCTCAAGAAACTACAGTGGCTCCTTATTACCTGCAACATCAACATGAAGCTCCTCTTCTCCATCTTCAAGTAACATCTTAATCTTTTCCCAGCTTCTTCAGCTCCTATTGCCCTTTAGCATATGACATTAGGATTGTTACCCTCATTATCTATCAATTAATTACTTAACTCATACTCAAAAAATACTCACTGAGCCCTACTATGTGCTAGGCACTATGTCACATACTAGGGTACAGCAGTAGCAAGATAGCCTCACCACCTTCCCTCACAGACCTATGTTCCATAAGGACAGACAGACAGATAAATAACTCCATTCACCATTGCCTGTTTGATTAAACTGGTAGCAAGTGCTACAAAGAAGGAAGGGGTGCCAAAAGTGTGTTACAAGAGAACCTCACTTAGAAAGGAGAACCAGGGAAGACTTCTTTGGGAAGAAATGGCACTGTTGAATCTGAGATAATTCCCTGTATTCATTCCCATTTTATACCTAGCCTTGTGATTTTTTACTCCCCAGAAAAAGCATCCTTTTTCCCCCTCTCCCTGCATGAATGCTCCCCATTCCTTTACTTGTAACTTGTTTGGTGAGTTGGCTGAAAAAAATGACATTTAACAGCTCAGATGCTTGAATCAGACAGAGTTGAAGTCAAATCCCAGCTCCACCATCTCTTGGCTTGGTGTCTTTAAGCAAATTATTCACTTGCTATGCCATAATTTGCTCAACTGTCAGATGAGGATTGTAGTACATTCCTCTCAGGATTAGCACAGTGCTGGCACTTAGTAAATCCTCAATTAATAATGGGTGAGACTACTATAATGTTTAACTACTGGGTTAACTGACAGGACCTACTTTCTTTTCTTTTTTCTTAAATCATTCTACAAACACTAGCTAGATATTGTGCCAGATCTTAGAGATGCATTAATAAATAAAATGGCTCAGCCCTCAACCCTGAAAGGTCCTTTGATCTCAGCTCCACCCCCATTCTGAGGGCCAAGCCCACTCTCAGGCTCTGGTGTGGAATCAGCCCAGGCCTTGAAGTGGTGTGACTTGGCACCCATTCTCACACCTGCCTTAGAGACTTGGTTCTGAAACTGACAGTCTGCCTGGTGCCCTGTGCCCAGGTTACCTGCCTCTGCCTGGGTTTTCCCCAGGTCTGGTGGTAGCCTTTTGATCCTGGCCCCTCCTTTCCATATCACCCCCAACACATGACTGTGCCCAAAGAAGGTGCTCAGGAAAGGCTGGTTCACTGTGCTGAGAGCTCCAAAATGGCCTCAGTTCTCAATCAGTGTTGCCCTCTGATGCATGGGATTTTTACCAACCATCTCATGTTGGCCTTGTACCTTTCACTCTCCAGGTTGGGCAGCACCGAGTGGATTCTTGGTTAGGAACACTGGCTTCTTTGTTAGGCAAAACACAGAAGGCTTTTCTGTCCCTGGCTCATGCCCCTGGGCCTCCTAATCATCCACTGATGAGAACTAGCTTCCTATAGATGGGCCCGAATCTTCCTTTGTGGGGGCAACTCCTGTACAGCCTAACACAATATCCTCAGAGTGGGGGTGATGTATGCTGTGTGAGAACCAGCTTGGGGTAGTGCAGAAACGTTTAAATCTTGCTCAACAATATAACCCCCCCTTTTTTTTTTTTAACAAACTCTTGGTCAAAGAGTCAAAATATACAATAAAGGGACGCTGCTCTCAAGGGGCTGGGGTTGCCTAGGAGCATGGGCACAGACCGTGGCTTACCCATCCTTGTCCACCTGCTCCCTCCACTATAGGCCTAGATTTGAGACCCATCTTTGATATATGCTAACTTAGGACTTGGGGAAAACTGTTCCCCCCTCTTGACCTCAGGTTCCTCATCTGTGCAGATTCATTCATTCATTCAACCCAACCTTTGTCACCTGATATGTACCAAGCACTATGCTGGGAATATTGTGATGCACAAAATGGACATGGGGCTTACTCAGGTGAAGGAGACACAGCTGTGAAAATTAAACCTGTGACAAATGCAGGGAAGGGGAGTTTTACTGTCCTGAGAGAGGTGCGGTATGGTAAAGGGTGGGTCTTGGCAGAACAGGCCTTGTGTACTAAGGAATAGAATCTTTATCCTAACAGCACAAATAGGTATTCTAACTTTACAGATATTGATTGTGTTGCTAAATGAGATAATTTGGGAACTCTTTGGCTTCAGACACATGTAGAATCTACTTCTCAAATGTCACTTTCTCAAGATAGCAGTTCCTTGTCTTACACAGTCTAATGGGACATGGCTCTCATGTAATCCTGCACTTTTTCTTTGTGTTCTTAATTATAGTTAATTAGTTATTTGTTTAGCATCTGCTTCCTCTCCTAGGCCAGCAGGACAGGGATTTTGTCTATCATCTTCATCTGTCTAACCCCAGCCCTGAATATATCTAAGTAGATGCTTAATAAGTATCTATTGAATGAATCAATAAGGTGATTAGAAATGACACTGAGATCCAGTATGTGGTTTGGAAAATCATAGTATTCTGCAGATTTGTGAAATGCCTTAGTTGGGGATTTAGAGGCCATTGGATCAACCTCATCTTATGGATGAGGAAAACAAGTCCCAGAGAGGGGAGGTAATGTGCCATGCACGCAGTGAGCCTGGCTGAGTCCAGGTTATTATTTGCTTGGCTCAGGGTTCTTTTTTCCTATAGCTCTGGCTGTTTTACCTGAAGCGAAATAAGCTCTTAGAATTGTCTCTCAAAGTCCAGGCCTTTGCCTCTGTGTTAGGACTCAGGGCCAGCAGAGCAGCGATCCTTGGATGTCCCTCTCCCCTGGCCCCTGTGAGTGTCTGGGACCTGCCGTTAGGGATTTATCACATTGTGTTCAGTTTTGCCCTTTACGACTGCCTGTCTGAGGAGGCATGTGTGATTGGGAGAGGTGGCCAAAACCTCATTTGGCAAAACGTGTATCTAAGTGATCTACTGCTTGGAATGCAGGATTAATATTAATGTGAATGTTTGTTTAATGAATGCTAGCACTGTACAGAGGGCAGCATACAGAAAGGATAACCGTGGGGTAGGGAGGAAGCTTAGGGCAGGCAAACTCAGTAGGCTGCAGAGGGGGTGCCACAGAGACGCAAAGAACTGAAGGGAAATGTTTGTAGAAATGGAACCTTGGCAGGCAACATGGGTTGCTTCAAGTGGCAGGCACTGTACGGCATGGAGGAAAAGGACGGCGTTGATGAATCAGAGGCACCTCTGTCACTTCATCTTGTACTACCCACACTGTTATTGAATGCCCCTAGGCACCCAAGCCCTGTGCCAATGCTGGGAGTCTGGGGAGAGCAGAGGGAGAAGGTGGTGCTTATAGAGTGGAGGGAGAGACAGACATTAAGCACATAATCATGATAACGAATAAATATAAACTGAGATAATTGCACTGAAGGAATGGCATATGGTCCTGTGAGAGCAAATAGTAAGGAAACTCCCCCAGACTGTGTGTGGTGGGGAAGTGGAAGTGTAGGGGTATGTGCGGAGGGGGGCAGGCTTTCCTGAGGAAATGACATGTGAGCTGAAACCTGGAGGACGAGTTAAAGCTAACTAAATGATGAGGCATGAGGAAAAGGGAGAGAGTTCCAGGTAGAGGGAAGGGCATGTTAAAAAGCCACACAGCAGAAGAAAGCAGGTCGCAGGAACCCGAGGACAGTAAGGGAGCTAGGGGGCAATTCCTGTGACATGAAGCTGGAGCTGCCAGGGATTGGGAGGGTGGGGAGGGGTGCAGGCCTGGCCGATCCGAGATGCCCAGGGCTACTCAGGGTGGTCTGTGCACCAGGGCTGCGCCCCAACTGTGAATTACAGATCTGTAATGAGCCAGACACAGAATGGAGAGTAAAATTTCATTGCAACGTGACAGAGTAATTTTATGTCTGTTGAATCCTGTATTTTGTATGTCTTTTCTATTCATTTTTAAAAGCAATTTATTATTGTTAGATTTTATAATTTTTCAATCTTTTCAATGGATTGGGGTCAAGGAAACCCTGGTTGTTCATGCCAGGATTTTGGTCTTTCTCCAAAAGCCACTGAATGATTTTGAATAGGGGCATGACAAAATCAGATGCTGAGTTTTGCAAGGATACCCCTGGCTGCTGTGGGGAGCTTGGAGTGGAGAGGGCAGAGGAGGAGGCTGGCAAGCAGCGAGGGGGCTGACTCAGGGGCTCAGGAGAGAGGAGACTGCAGCTCAGGCCCCAGAAGGTGGCCATGAGGATGGGGAAATGTGGATAGATCTAGGATTGGGCAGGACTTGAAACCAAGGCTGGAAATTCATTGGCAGCATTTTTTTGTTGAGGCAGACAAAAAAGAATGGAAAGGAAGGCTTTATTGGGAGAGGGTTTGGTAAGTTGGTAGCAGAAGCTACCATTGCTGGTAGTACAGACGGGCCTAAATTCCCCAGAAAGAAAGGCCCTCACTCCTCAATGCCCAGGAGAGTGGGGAGAACTTGTGTGGGTGGGCTGGAAGCAAGTGAGCTACCACCCCAGGGCCTACCCACAAGTGCTAGGTGCTGGGCCAGAGATGGGCCTCAGGGAGGTTTGACTCTTGACAGCGCTCATGAGCTCTCCCCACTGTGTGGCTTCATTACAGAACGTGGTTAGAGCTTCCCAGGGCGTGTGGGTGAGTGGAGAGCTTCGAGGGTGGGGAAGACCATGTTCCAAAGAACAGGCTGCTCTGGGTGAAGGGGCACTCCACTCCATCCTTGCTTAAAAAGCACCATCATTTTGGCCTTTCTTTTGGATCTCAGGTGTTGTCTAGCTGTGGTCTAATCCGGGGTCAGGAATAGTTTGGCAGAGGAGAGGCAGGAATGGTGGGGTGCATCTGAGTGAGCATTACTGGCTTGAGCTGGGACCCTGAGCAGCTCCAGGATACTGGCTTCTCTAAATCCTTCTCAGCAGCTTCCACTGCATTCAGGATATTTTATTTATTGCACATCACTACAATAAATCAAGTTTAGTTCTGGTCATAATCTTCACAGACGCAGTTGGAAAACTGAATCAGGCTTTTGGCCATGTGTTCTGAGATCAGTTCTGCTGAAGGCAAAGCCCAGAGGGTAACAGAATCACAGGCCATCTCCAGAACAGAGGGTGTTGGCCCTACCTGGGGGGAGTTAGAGGCAATTGTTTGGGGGAAGCATGATCCTCTACCCACACCTCCCCTGTTCACAATGCCTTTACTCCTGGAAGGGCATGTGGATTTCAGATTATAAAATCATGTATTATCAGAGCATGAAGATATCTTAATGATTTTCTATAACTTAGGGATGGTATAATAGAAACACGGTATACTTGCCACTGTTCTCTTCTCTCTTTAGGGCAAGTGTCATGAATCAATCTCTGTATTCTGTGCAGCTTCGGAATCCTTCTCAACATACTACTCCAAGCAGATACTGCCAATCAGTTGGAGTTAGCATGCAGGAGGTTTGTATCTGTTCCTAGGGCTCCTGTAACAAAATACTACAAAGTAGATGGCTTAAAACAACAGAAGTTTTTTTTTTTTTTTTTTTTTTACAGTGCTGGAGATAGATGTCCGAAGTTGAGGTGTCAGCAGGGCCATGCTCTCTCTCTCTCTGAAAGCTCTAGGGAAGAATCCTTTCTTGCCTCTTCTAGCTTCTGGTAGTTGCTGGCAATCCTTGGTGTTCCTTGGCTTGTAGACACATCACTCCAGTCTCTGCCTCTGTCTTCACATGGCTTTCTTCCCTATTTGTGCCCAAATTTGCCTCTTTTTAAACTTAGCATACCAGTGACAGGATTAGGGCTCACCCTAATCTTCTATGACTCATCTTAACTTGATTACATTTGCAAAGACCGTATTTCCAATAAGGTCACATTCACAGGTTTCAGGTGAGCATGGATTTTAGTGGGGCACTATTAAACCCAGTACAACATCTAATGCTATCTAGATCCCAGTCTAACTTCCTATTTTGCAGATGACAAATCCAAACCCCAGAGAGGGAAAAGGACTTTCTGAAAATCATATGGTTATTAACAGTAGGTGCAAGACAGAACTCAGAATTTCTGACCCCCAGTCCAGTGCTTTTCTGTTATATTGAATAGATAAAGCATTTAAGTCATTTTCTGAACCCTTATTCTAATGCTATAAGTTTGTATCTGGTTCTGGTGAACGACCCATGAGTAAACCGATCTGGCTTTAAGTAAGTAATTCCTTGCTCAGGTTATGAAGATTCTTGAACTGAGCTTAAAGGGATCTTTGTAAGGCAAGTCCTGGCCTGCCATGTGCTGAGTGTCCTACCTGGTTTCCAAGGACAGCTTACGGACATATGGGAGTTGGTGACTTAAACAGTGTTTACTGATTGATGTTACGCTGTTTGTGTAAAAAATTCTTTATCTGTTGCTTTGGCCTGTTATAAGAAGAACTTTGGAAAGGTAAGATGATTGGGAGGAGGAGAGGAACTGGAAAGTCTTTCTAAATAGACAGTGTTAAAGATGCAGAGAGGGGAGAAATGGGAAGTGTAAAACTGGGGACTGTCTGTACATATGTCACTGACTTCCTCTCATTTGACTCATTTCCAGGAAGGGGAGGGCGAACACGAATACTCTTGGTGTTTTGGGCTGACTTTGTGCCAGGCATTGTGCTGGGTGCTTTATAAACATCACTGATTTAATTATCTTAACTCAGTGAGGTAGATGTTGTTATGCCTACTTTATAGGTTAGGAAGAAATAATTAATTTGTCCAAAGTCACACTGCCAATAGATCTTGGGGCCTGGATTGAAAGTAATTCTTTCCCAAACCCATTTTATTTTTAAAATGTATACCTAACTGGTTATGTGATCTTGCGGCATTTCAAGGAGCAAGGCATGAGGAGCTCTAACTTTGAAAACTTTGGTTTGGGTGAAGCTGTTTCTTTTAGCAATTTGCAGAAGTATCAAATGTCATCTGACTATGCTTTATAAAAAACAATTTCTTGTATCCCTTAGAAATTCTCATAAGACACTTCCATCACAGTCTTTTACCTCCTTAGACAGTATGATCTTCAAAATTACATGGTGGAGCCCTTACAACCCTTAGGTGACTTTTTAAAAAAGCTTTATTGAGATATAATTTATATATTATAAAATCCATCCATTTTAAATATGAAATTCAGTAATTATTAATTTCAAAGAGTTGTACAACTATCACCTCTATCAAATTCCTTAGGTTACTTAGTTTGCATGCTGAAATGGATCAATCATCCGAGAGGATGGGAGAAGTCATTCCAAATACAAGGAACAACTCGAGTAAAGGTGTAGGGGTGGGATGTAGAGATTGTGTGGGGAGGAGTGGATAGCCCCATTAGGCTGGATGTAAAATGAGTAAAAAGAGAAAAGAAATAATACCAGGATGGGGTAATGACAACAAACAGATCATTTCTAGAGAGCTGGTTTGGTGGGGAGAAGACCCTGAGTATCTGTTATCTAAGGGAAAGCTGGTGGGGAAAGGAAGGAGGGAGGGTCAGTACATTTCTCCACTCCTCTCTGTGCTGCAGAAGGGGCCTCGCAGGACCTCCAGGCTGGGTGGATGAGAGCCAGTGTGCCAGATGATGGATTTGCCAGATGAGCAATTCATCGATTCACTGAGGATGTGTTATCTTGGCTTGCTCATGGCTTTATCTGTGAATGGGTGGGCTTTCTTCAACTAGAACTTCAGTGTCTCTTCCAATTTTATCACTTAGGGCCTGTTCCTGCTCCCTGTCTTCTGCCCCATGTCCCAACCTGTTTTTCCCCCTCTATCCACTCCTTCTGCTCCTGCCCTGGAGCTAAAATGGCAGTGGCAAATTCTCCTAGAGCAAGTTTTGATATTGGTCTGACAGTTTTATGTGAATCAATCCTTTGCTGAATTGATTTTCACTGTACCGACTTTTTCCTATCAGCTTTTGAGCCCAAGCAGTTGGCTTTGATAGATACTTTGCCACTTTGTCATTTCTGCATTGACCTCTCTTTTCCCTGCATATAGGGACAAAGGCCGCAGCCATCCCAAGCAGGTCATGGGCCTCCAGAAGGAAGAATTGTAGTAACAATTGTGAACTTCTTTGGCTTCCTGCAAAGGAAAAGAAAAGGTGAGCTAAATGGGAGGCGTTGCTGCAGTTATTATGTGATACCACATATATTGGTTTTGTCCTCTCCAAATCATCACCTGGGGCTCTGTTTTGAAATTGGTTTTTACCCTCCTTGCTCTTATTGCAGCCTTCGACACTCTCATTTCATACTTAACTTTTCTGCAATTCAGTACCTGCTCCGTTAGCACACTTCCCTTCCAGGCTTTTAGTGCAAGGCACCTGCCTTTAGATCAGCCTAAGCTGTGGGGGATCAGGGAACCCTCAGTCAGACCTACTAGAACTTCCTTTCACTATGAGGAGTTGTGAGGATCAAGGAACCTGGACTTTCCACCCTGCTTAATGTAGTGACTACGAACATGGACTCTAGAATCAGACTGCTGGTTTGAATTGCAGCTCTGCTACTTACCTGCTGTGTTGCTCTCAGGGAACAAGAGTTCAACATGGAAACAGTGAGACCCTGATACCTCTCAGCTCTGATTGGCTTAGCACCGTTTGATATGTCTTCTTTCTGGGGTCTCCCGGGAGGACAGTGGTAGTATTAATTGTCCACCTCAGAGTTCTTAGTTATAAACAAAAAAAGCCAATGCTTGTTCATTGAAGAAGTAAGGGAATTTATTAGAAAGGATTGGGTAGCTTGCAGGGTGTCCTGGAGCCCCAGAACCAGGAGGCTGTGGATGGACAAGGTCACGGAACAGAACTGGTTAAGACTCTGCAGCTCACACTCATGTAGGGCAGGGGTGTAGCAGGAACACCCAGAACTGGAATTCATCATGGTCCAGGAAACTCTTACCAATGCTAGCCTCTGCAGGGTGCTTCATTCTCTCCAGCCCTGACTAGCTTTTCTCTTGGGGAAGAAACATGGCCATAGAAAGCTTTGCACCCATCTCTTCCAAGTTTCACATCAAAGAGGAAAGGACCACCTTCTTTTGGTTCCCATTGAAAGAAAACTGCCCAGGAAAAGGATTGTCCCTGATTGGTTGAGCTTTGGGTCATTGCCCATTCTTGAACCAGTCAATGTAGAGCTTGGTAGTAGGGTTTCATGACTGGCGCAGCTTGCCTCCTCTGCCCATGCTTGTGGCTTGGGGTTGGGAAGGAAACCATGATTGGCAGCTGTTAATGGAAGCACATGGTTGAAATGGTGCGAGGAGGAGGACAGGTTTCTCAGAAGTGGGGGTGGGGGGTGGGAAGGACCAGTCTCAGTGATACTTTCACCATCCGGGTACTATTGGGGGAATTTGGGTTCTGTCCTCTTTCTATTTATACTGTGCTATTGCATGGACTAGGCCTTCATAATTCCATGGTAGCATTACCTTCCCGTCTCCACAGGGCTGTTTGATCATGTCTCTCCTGCATGTAAACTTTTGTTACTTTCAAACTGGAGTCCAAACTCCTTATTATAAATAGTAAACATTCAACTATTTTTTAAAACTCTTTTAATAAAGATATATTTCAAACATAAAGGATAATAATGTATTATGAATATATATGCACCCCAAATCCAGCTTTAATAGATTTAATGTTTTGCCATATTTACTTTAGACTTTTTTTTTTTTAAAAAAAAAAAACAGTAATGAATTACAAATAGATTCAAATCACTCCAGGGACCTCTTCTCCATCTTACCCCCTCTTTTTCTTCCCTGGAGTTCTTTGCCATCCTAAATATAGTGGTTGTCATTTTCATGTATGACTATGGATTTTCTATATGTTTGAGTCTCTATTCAATGTATAGCATTGGTTTGCATGTTTTTAAACTTTATAGAAATATTATCATATATGTCCCTTTGCACTGAATATTATTTTTGAGATTTATTCCCATTGGTATGTGTAGCTCTAAAACATTCATTTTAACTGCTATATAGTATTTTATTTACCTATTTCTGATTGGTGGGTTTTTCTTCTTTTTTCTCCTTTGCCACTATGAGCCTGGCTTCAGGGAGCATTCTTGTGTAAACCCTGGGGAATGTGCTTAGGAGTAGAATCGCATTGGGGAGGACAGGCAAAAACAAAGTCACAGCCCAGCAACTTCCCCACTGTCCAGAGCTAGCAGGCGATTAAGCCCAGGAAATCCCTGGCAGGGCTGATCAAACAGGATTTAGCAGCTTGTGAAATGGGACTTTATTTCTTTAAGTAATCCCTTGTGGGGGAGGGGGAGTGAGGGAGATCTGGGATGAATGGGGTAGGCAAGGCCAGACTATTTAAAATATTTGTTTATCACAAGTGTGGGTCTTTAAATGACAGGAAGTTGGCAAAATGTATCTTTGCTCCCCTTTCTTTCCTTTGAGTCATTGCTACAAATGATGTTTACTCTGCTTGGGATAGATGCAGGGGTGAGGAAGAGCATAGAGTTTGGAGGCAGAGAAATCCAAATTTGTGTCTCTGGTCCTGCCACTAACCAGCTGTGTGACCATGTTAATTACTTATATTCTCTGAACCTCACTTCCCTTATCTGTGAAATGCATCTCACTGATGTCCTCTGCTTTCAGACTTAGTGTAGCCACTGTCCTGAGTTGCCTGAGTTGGGCTGTAACCAGAAACTTCGGGCCCACCATACCATGGTACCTTGAGTCTAGTTTTGTTGGCTATAGACCCCTGAGTCACCTCTGAATCCTGATAGTCCCACTTCATCCAGGACTCACCCGATCTGCCAAGCACTCCAGCTGCCTTCTAGGACTGAGTCTTTCTTGGGACTCTCTACTGATGACTGGATATTTAGCTAGTATTTGCCGGGCCTCTCCTTAGTGGGACTGGACCCTGATTCTTATATAGCCCTTCCCTCTGGCCCTGCCTTTGGATGTGGGGCTGCCAGGACCTGTATCACATTCGTACCATTCTGACCCACATATTGGCAGCTATGCAGGTAGAGCCTTTGCTCTAAACCTGGTGGTGAGCCCAGCCCTCTTTGTGTGTTTATGCTGAGGTTATATAGGGAAGCGTTGAAAGCACACTTCATTTTACAGCCAGATAGATTCAGTTTTGGAGTCCCAGTTTCCTCATCTTTAAAAAGGTGATAATAAAACTTCTATCCTGGGGTTATTATAAAGAGTATAAATATAAAAGTAAAGCTATGAGCATAGTGACCAGCTAACAGTCAGCACTCAATAAATTATAAGTCAACATGCTGTAATATGTCGAAGGCTACACGTAGAAGCAAGATAGGGAAAGTGGTGAAGAACATGGGCTCTGCAACCAGATGGCCTGAGTTTAAATCCTGAACCATTTACTCCCAGCAGGGGTGGGGAACCTGCGGTGGGGAACCTCCGGATCCCCAAGTGCGACCCCACAACTGAATCCAAACTTCACAGAAAAACCTCTTTATTAAAAGGGTTTGTTCTATAAAATTTGGATTCAGCCAAAAGGCCGCACTCAAGGATCCAGAAGGCCACATGTGGCCCCGAGGCTGTAGGTTCTCCACCCCATCCCCCAAAGGGGATGATGATAATACTGAACACATAGGTCTATTGTGAGAAATAATGATGTAACCTGTATAAAGTAGTGGGAATAACGCCTGGCACACAGGAAATACTAATAAATGTAGTTGCTACCATTATTTTAATTATTATTATGTTTAACATATAGGTATGTATGTAAATGTATAGGTACATATGCCGTGAACCCAGGTTATAAAAATATAACTTTATTTTCCTAAAACTGGATCTTCTTTCCTTCCTGAACTCTATGCCACCAGAACGCAGAACATGTATTCTAGTCATTTCCAGGGGAGCTCAGTCATTTCAGTTATTTGAATCTTATGGATTTAAATTTAGGCAAATTCAGGATTTCCCCCTTTCCTTCCTTTTCCCTGGAGTTGAGGCTGAAAGATAGCAGCATCCTCAGACAGGCATGCTTGCCTTGACCTGGGATTTGGTCATCAGCACCTGTGTTGCTTGGCTGGTGGGACCACGCTGGGCTATCACTTGGTCCTCTCTGCCTTGCACCCTGGGTGACCCTCTCATTTCTGCTGCCTAAGACTAGCACAGGAGTTGACGTGGGGGTTTGCTATCCTCCCAGAGCCCCAGGGAGAAGATGGGGAATGGGAAGAGGAAGGTGGTCAGAAGTGGGGCTCAGGGCCTGTTATTAGCATCTGAGGTTTCTCCTTTTCCTTCATCTGTTCTTTCCCTCCTGAGCTTGGAGAATTTTATAACTTGGTAGGGTGGAGGGTATGTGTGTGTGTGTATACTTGCATTCTTTCCTGTATTATACTTGAATGAAACAAAGCTAAAAGTGAAGAAATTTTGCTATCTTTTTCCTTGAGTTCTTTTGTGATACTTCTCATTCTTGGCACGGTCTTGACTTCAAACATTCTGACCTAGCTAATGGGGAAGGGAGGATCTTGGACTTAGAGGAACAAAGGGGGAAAAAGCACATCACAGTGTTTCAGTCATTGTCCCATCATGAACACAGTTTCACAACAAGCTTGTTAGCTGAGTGCTGCTTCTGTGTCCTCCATTTTCCAGGAGAGGAAGCAAACTCGGAGAAGTAAAGTAACTTGCTTAAAGTCATCTGGTAGAAAGGAGTGATTTAAAGCCAGATGTGTCAGGCTCCAAACTCGTGCTTCACAACCTCTCTCCCACTCTGACTGCGGGTGTTGCCAGCCCGCTGGGTCTTTCTCAGCCACCACTGCTCGGTGGCCCACTTCACTGCCCCACTGGGGGTCGGCTGAACCATTGCTGAAGTTGCACAACGTGCGGGTCACCGAACATCAGACTGTCCAACTACCCCATAGCAGAATAGCATCAATAATGGTGTGTTTTCTTTTCTCTTGTATCATTTAGTCCCAAGTGTCTCCATTTCCTGCTTGACCAAGAGGCTGAGGTCCTATCATGCTAAGCACATGGAAACATGTGAATTATGTAAATCTCTGTTAATAATGAATGAACAGGTACCAAAGAGTTAAAGTCCTCTCAAGGGGCTTGGGCTTAGCCCTCTGGGGTGGTGCCATGGGACTCCTGAGCTCCTCTTATCCCAGCCATTATGTTCACGGCAGGGCTTCTGCGGGGATCTCAGCCACACCTGCTGCCTCTTCTGTGTGACCCAGAACAGAGCTGAGAGAGAGGTTGTATTGATTTCATGGGAAGCCAGGCCTGCATTTTTTCTTTTACTCTGGGTTTGTTGGCTCCTGCCTGTAAGATGGCTGAAGGCCACCATTTTTCTGTGGAGGATTAATTAGAATAGATTCCTCCGACTAAGGATGCCAATAAAACTTGCGGTCCTCGGCTATCGATTTATGATGCTGAGCAGGAAACCACGGGTCCCAGAGCAGGCCCCACGAAAGTTGTGGTGCAGGCATTTTGATGCCCAGGTGGTTAATTGTAGCAAGCTGGAAAAGACTACTAACGTGTAAGGAGATTTGGGCGGTGGCGGGGGAGGGGAGATGGTATAGGGGCCGCTGGGATTTGGTGAACAAGAAGAGAATCTCATTTCCCATGAATGATGTGGCTGAGAAATTGAAAGGGACATTTGTGAACTTTGGAGGCCGAGATGATTGTGAACAAATTAATAGCTAGATATCTGAGACGTTTGTTCTTAGGCAGATAATTGAGTTCTGAAGAGAGAGGTCACTGGCCCTTCAACTTCCCCATCGTCTCAGAGTCCAAATTATGATAAAGTTCTAACTCTTATCCCCCAGATGACCTCTCAATTTAATTCAATTCAACAAACATTTATTAGCACCCACTGTGGTGGTGGGAGGGGATGGAGTATAAAGACACAACAGGCGTGCTCCATTCTCTGAAGGATTTTGTCACGCATGGGCTGGCATTTGCACACGTGATTATAATACAGAGTGTGCAACTTGTGGGGGATGGGGGAGCATAGGAAGAGAGATTTAGACTGAGGTGAATCAGAGATGTTTTAGTGGTGGGTGGCATTTGAGCACAGGTTTGAACACAGTGGCATTTGGCAAGGGGGTCGAGACAAAGGGATCTTCATGAGGAGGCTGTGCAGAGGACTTTCTTGGGTTCTTTCCTTGGGTGTTACTGTGACAGAAGCTTAGATATGTGTGGTAAAAATGAGGCTCAAAATATAGGCGTGGCCAAATCGTGGAGGAACTGAGGGAGAGCAGGCCAGGGAGTTGGGATTTGATTCTGTAAGTAGCAGGGAGCTACTGCAAGTCTTTAAGAGGGCCACTATCAGACTGTGATCCAGGAAGCACGGCCCTGCATCATGTGCCGATGGGATTGGAGCAGCAAGGAAGGGGTAAAAGATGCTGAGGAAGAAGTCACCACAATAATCAGGAAAGAAAAAGATAGATATGATAGGGAGGCAGGACAGTAAGGAGACCAAGGATGTGGACTCTCAAACTTCAGCTTTCTCATCAGTAAAATGGGGACCTGTTATTACTGTCTCTAGGGTTTGAGGACTAGTGGGCTTTGGGGATGCCTTAGAGATGTCTGTCAGGTTTGCAGCCTAAGCATTAGCTTTCTTTCTGAATCTCTTTTTCCCTCTGGCTCTTTTTGCCCCTGGGAAGTTGGCAGCTATAAGTAGAGTGTATCTGGGACCTCAGGGCATATGGCTGAGTGGTCCGTTTGCAGGCAGGGGATTAACAAGGTGCTATCTTTCTGCCTAGATACCTGGTCAAGAGCTGCAGGAGAGCCAGGTGGCGTGGGGTCAGGAGGGGATGTGGGCAGAGTACCAGGAGGCTCTGCCTCCGACTGCTGGGTGGTGATGGGCCAGTCATCCCCCTCCCTGACCCTAATTTGTCATTTAGGGATAACTTCCTGGCCTTAGGAGTCTTCTGTAGGGATGAAAAGAAATTGTGCTCTCTTTCTAGAAAATAAAATGCTAAAAATGCAAGGATTTATTACAACCCTTTGGGAAGCAGCATGATGGAGCCAGTTAAGAGCACTGACTCTGCAGCCAGCAGCCTGAGTTCGAGTCTTGCCTCCATTACTCATCAGCTTTGTGATGAGAGGTAAGCTAAATTCTCTGTGCCTCAATTTTCTCCTCAGTAACATGGGAATAATAATAGTCCTTAGGTGTGATGTGAGGTGGACTCTTGAAGGTGCTGGATAAATATTGATGATGATAATGATACCACCACTGCACTGCCAATGATGGGCTCTCTGAATACTCCTAGTGTGCCTTTTGACACCAGATGAGCCCAGCAAAACTATGCTGCTCCTCTCTTTTCTTCTAGCTCCTGCCTGATTCACATTCAGGGTGGGAATCTCATTGCATCACAGAACGTCACAGCAGTTCAGCAAGGAGGTTCCTCTGGATTCCTCTAGCAACTAGCCTAATACTTTATCTGTTGTTTCAACTACTGACCATGGCTAATCTTACCTCCTGGTTACAGAGAATGTTCCACCTCCGTAGTTAGCCAAGGCCGTGTGTAGATAGCTTTGATGATTAAAGTCCAAATCTATATACTAATGTCTTCTTCTTTGTATTTGTGTGCATTGTATGGTGAAACACACTCAAAACAATTACTTCCAGGTATTCCCACTAATACAGGAAGTGAGTCTTTAATAAAACATTGACTGTTGAGAAGAGAACAGTGGTAGAAAAGGTAGTAAATACTCAAGATTTGGAAATGTAGACAAAGAAGTTAAATCAATTGAGAACAATCACCACATCCATGATGAACCTTTTTTTCCTCTCTTTAGCTGAGGGGGACTTCCAAATGCAATGAGAAGAAATGGACTTCATGCAGTAGGAAGGATTTGGATTAGATGTTCAAGAGCTTCCTGCCTGGGAAGTGATCGGGGGAAGTCCAGGCTTCTCCTGATTGTTCACATATCTTCCCTGGATGTGCCAGGAGATGCTTTCATCCCAGGAATTTACTAATTGCAGGAAGGGAAGGAAGGAGAAGGAGAGGAAGAGTCTATTAAAATCCACTCTGTTAAGGAGAGGTTCAATAGAGGCCAGCATCTTGGAATGACTCATGCCCTGTCTGACTTCTTGACAGCTAGAGATGCTTGGCTGGCTTGGGTTTCCCAGCTCCTGTTTGCTCAGAAGGTGCTCAGGAGAGGCCTCCAACTGGCTTCAAGATTGACTCAGTTAGTACCAATATCACCCACTACAGGTTGTGAGAACTCTTTGGTAATAAAAATAATAGCAATACAGTAAAAATATTGGCTATCTAAAATGCCTCAGGAAGTAAAGCATTTCAGATAGTGGAATTTTCCATAAAGCTGAGGATTTTTCCATTTGAGTAGAGACTCCTATTTTTGTATTTTAGATGGATTGAATCAATACAACATAACATTTCTTGTTTGCTTGGAGATAACAAGTAAATGATAGTTCTTGTTCTATACCATTAATATGGTAATTAACAAACTACATTGTTTGCCCTAAAACTAAATGCTGAAATCTTTGTGCTTGTTGACCTTTTCTGTCTGCTTTTTAGTTTTTCTGACCCTCCTTGCTACAAGACATCTTTGCCTCTCATTTCTTGCTGACAGCACTGCATCTGCCTCTAGTGGTTTCTATTTTGCCTTTTAATTTTGCTCTCATTTCCATTTTTAGATAATAAGGTACTATTGCTCTTGCATATCTTGGTTGTAACTGGTATCAGACCAAAGTGGAGGCTCGCTATGTATATTTGTACGAATTTATTTGTTCAGTAAACAAGCAGTGGCCATTTGCTCTGTGGTAGGCAACATGGTAAGTGCTGAGGATACAATGATGAAAAGCAGAAATGAACTAACTTGCTTATTGTCACAACGTGGCAATTGGCTTCTCAAGTTCCTCTTCTCTCACTATATTCTAGCCTAGTGGTTCTCACACTTGAGCGTGCCTCACAGTCACCTGGAGGGCTAGTTAAACAGATGTTGCTGGGCTCCACCCCTGGAGTTTCTGGTTTTTGGGTGATACCTGAGAATGTTCAACTGTAATAAATTTCCATGGCATGCTGATGTTGCTGGCCTGAGACCCCACTGGAGCAATACTTCTTTAGCCACATGACCGTCTCTCTGTTCCTCAAATGCCAGCCTTGTTTCTACCTCAAGGTGTTTGTGTTGAGGCACATGCAGAGGTGTGTACCTTCTGTCTGATCTTGGTCTGGCTGCTTCTTGTCATCACTTCCTTAGGGAGGCCTTCCCTGAACATCCTTGTTCATGTTGCCCTCCTCTTCCCAGGCACACAATGTCACTTCACTTGATTTTGTTCCATTCTTAGGCTTTTGTCACTCTCTGAAATTATCTCTATAGGGTTGTCTCAAGGGTGGTTGTGATTGATGAAGAGATACTAACAGACCCAGGCAGGGGATGCACATTTCTTTAATATAATTAGAAAAAATAAGAGTTTAAGTGCAGGAAGACAGATTCACAAAGCAGGGAACAGAGCAGCATTTTTTTCATTGGAAGTCCCAGTCTTTCAAGGCCCTGTGTCTGGTTGTGTCAGCTGACTGAGGCAGGGGTCCCCTAGTCTCCTGAGCAGGCTTTATACTCTTCAGACTCCTGTTTACTGACCTGCAGCTGCAGAATGTTTCCTGTGAGGTCTGTTTCTCAGGTGAAAGGTCTTCCAGGCAGACAGAATTTCAGACTTGTTTGGGTCTTATATTTTTGTTTACCTGTCTGATATAGCTTATTTTATCTGATATCTCTCCCCCAACTAGTATATAAGCACCATGAGAGCAGGGTCAGGTCTGTGTCCTTTACCAGTATTTTCTCTGTGTCTAGACAGTGCCTGGCAGAGAATGGGCACTTGGTATATATAAGCTCCCTCCTTCTTTCCTCACCTAATAAGGAACTAATATGTGCCTCTTGAATGTAATTTAATTCTTTCAGGGAACTGAACAGACACATTCCCAAAGAAAGCCTTTTCTGTTACCCTGCAGCTCATTTCAGAGAGCGCCACAGAAGGAGAAAGGCAAACGTGAGCGAAAGGAAACGTTCTTCCCTCTGCACCTTAATGTGGCAAGAGCTCTGGGGCAAGAAGCCGTCTGTTCGTGTTCAGCTTTCTCTTCCCTTCCCCTCATTTCCCCTGCTTTTGTGTTGCTCTGACTTCAGAGACATAATAACAAACCTATTACTGCAATAAGATGCCAGAAGGGGAAAATGAGACTCAGATACCGAGGAAGAAAAGAGGTGCAGCACCAACCGCAAGCCTCGCTCTAGCACCTGCGGGCTGTCGAATAGGGATGTCAGTTTAATTGCAGCTTTTTCCTCTTGGTCGGTATAGGTGCATCTGTTCTTTTCCTCTCCGTGTTCTCTATTAGGTCCACAAATTATTTTGCCATAAGACGCTAATAGTATCTGCAAGGATGCAGTGTAATTCTGGAGTGGCCGTTCTTTGGGTTTCTCTCTCCACCCCCACTGCTCCTTATTTTAACTCTTTCTCCAGCCAGGTGAGAAGCTCTTTGAAGACAGGGACCACATCTTGCTGTGGGTTACCAGATGGTTCTGTTTTCCTCCCGGAAGCATGTGCAGGGTTTGCATGCTATAGGCATCTGAAAATTCTCACGGAAGCAAATTTTCCATTTCTTGTCCTAGCCCCTTCTCCTCCTTCTTTGTTGGTTGACTTAACCAAGGGAGGTAATGAGTAAATGCTGTCTTCTCTTTCTTGCTTTTCCCAAGGAGGGCTGACAGGTAAGTGCCTGCATTGTGATGATATATTCATTTATTCACATGGATTTATTGAAAACCCTGCTAAGTGTTAGGCTCTGTGCCAGGCATGGGGAAGATAATGGTGATGAAGACAGACTCGATCTGTACTTTCTTAGAGCCTATATTCTATAGGGAAGCAGACAAAAGCAGGTTAGCTAACAAATAATTATAGATTACAATAAAAACTATAAAGACAAAACAAGGTGATCAAGATAGTGGATAATGGGAGAGGTGATCTCCTTTCCATGGGGTGGTCAGGAAGGACTCTCTGAGAGTTAATCTGGAACCTCAAAATTGAGAATCAGCCAGATGTGGTGAAGAATAAGAGGATAAGTGCATGCAAATGTCCTGAGGTAAGCACAGTTCTGTTGGAGGAACTAAACGAAGCCTAGTATGGAAGAGGGAGAAAATGATGTAAACCCAAGCCCAAGGGGCAGGCAAGGGCTAGATCATGAGCGCATATTCATTTTGTTTAAATCCAGTATCCGGTTCTATTCCTTCTCTTGCCATTTAGATTCTGAAGTAGCCACAGATTAATTCTCAAACTTTAGTGTACATCAATCTCTTCCAGGGAGCTTGTGAAAGTTAAATACTTGCTCAGAGCTTCTGATACAGTAGGCATAATAGTTAGGGCTCTTTCTGTTGCAAATAATAGAAAATCCAACTAAAACCAACTTAAGCAAAAACAAAAGAGAAATAATGGCTCCCCTACTTGGAAATCAAAGAGGTGCTGTTAGCTTCAGGCATGGCTGGATCTAACAGTTAAAATGATATCATTAAAGCTCCCTCTTTCTCTTTTTAAAAGTTCTTCTTATTTATATATTGGCAACATCCTCAGGAATACTTTTTCCACATGGTGGTAGAAATAGGCACCTGAACTCCAGGCTTGTGTCATCCTCATAAGTAGTGATCCCAGAGGACAGAGTGCCATGTTCTCTCTTGCAGTTTTATACCAACCCTTCAGATGGATTCAGATTGGCCTTGCTTGGGTTACATGCCCATGGCAGAGGTGTCCAAAGAGATAGGGTACAAACTTTGGCTACCTGAGTGGCAGAGAAAGTAGGGCCATTTGAGTGATAACATCACTAGAACCACTTGGAGGGGGGAAGGATAGTTTCTATAAAGAAGAAATGTTTAAACAGGAAAGATCAAAAGTAGCAGATATTCCCTGCAGAAGGCTTGGGTGGAGCAGGAGTCTAACTTCCTAACATCAACCCCATGACTCTTTTATTACTACATTACTGAATCACAGGCAATACTTTGAAAAACATTGCCCGACATCACTTTGCAGATTGAGAAACTGAGACCATAGAGGATGGGAAGTCACAACAATGACAGACATGAATGGTATCAGAATTGCTAAAAGTCTTAACAAGAGTCTCCTAGTCATTGGGACTGGTCTCTATGTCTCCTTTCTTAAATGCTAGTAATGTTATACATGTTAGACTCTCCCCTCCTTAGTTATAGGAAGCAGAAATCAATTTGACTATTTTTAGAAAGGGAAGAAGACTCATTTGAAAGATATGATTTGTCAAATATCTCAGGAAACTCTGCTGAAATTTTTTAGTTAGAATTGCACTGAAAAATAGGGGAAAATCAACATTTCAAATGTGAAGTATTTGATCCATGAACCTAACTCTCTATTTCTTGAAGCTTTCCTTTATACCATTAAACATATTTAAAAGTATGGTATTGTACACTATTTCTGCATAGTACCTAAATATTTTATCATTTTTTGCTATTCTGAGTGAATTTCTATTTTCTATTGGCTGTTGCTGGTGTAGACACATGCTATTCCATTTTATAAATTTATCTTAAATCTGGCCACCTTACTAAATTCTATAATTCTATTAGCTTGTTTCTTGACTCTGTTGGGTTTTTTAATATAGATGATTATATGATCTGTTAAAAATGATAGTTTTGTCTCTTCCTTCTTAATATTATGCTTTTATTTTTCTTGTCTTATTAATTTGGGCAAAGTTTCCGTATTATTTTGAATGATGCTGGTGGTGATAGATGAAATCTTGCCCCATTCTTAATTTGAAGAAGATTTGAAGACAGTATATCCAAAGGGTTTTCATAAGTAGAATATTATATTGGATATAGGTTTATGGAATATAGTCTTTATTAAGTTAAGGGAAGCTTTTCAACTCTCAGTTTTTTGAGAGTTTTTCATAATTAAATAGGCATTGAACTTTATAAAGTGCCTTTTTAAAAAATATTGAGATAACAATGTGATTTTTCTCCTTTTTGTCCATGATTGTAGAAAATTACATGGATAGTTTTCTATGATGTTAAATTATACTTGTCTTGAATAAGTCCTACTTGATCATAATAGATTGTTTGACAAAATATTAAAAGCAAACATTTTTATGGACTCTCACATATGTGTTTGGATGAATAGGCATGCAATGCTTCTTTATTTGTAATGTTTTTATAATAGGCATATCATTCTCCTTGACTTGTAATGTTCAGGTTTTTTTGGTAAAGTTTGTATAAGCCTCATAAAATTGATTGAAAAATTTTCCCTCTTTTTTAACAATTTTTGAAGTAAGGCATCATTATCTCTCCCTTGAAAGTTTGTTAGAACTCTTTTGGAGAACCATCGATCCTCAGGCTTAATTTTTTTGGAGAGAGCAAAAAACTTTTATCATCATCTTAATTTCTTTAATGACTAATTAGATTATTTAATTTTTATATTTCTTTTTTGAACCAATTTTGGTATTTGTATACATATTTAAAATTTACATATTTCATTTATATTTTCTTGTTTTTCACATATAGCTTATAATTTTTAAATTAAAAATTTTATTGTACCTATTATCAATTTGTGGTTTCAAAAATTTACATGTTATCTTTTAAATTTTTAAATCTGTCATTTCAGAGGTTTATCTGCATTATTATTATTTTCAAAGACCCATATTTTGGATATTTTTCCTTTTTGTAATTTTCTTTCTTTATTTCCTTGGTTTCAGTATTTTAAAAAAATCCATCCTACTACTTTTTTGGTATATCTGATACTCTTTTTAAAATTTTCTTCTGTTGAACACTTAGCTTGCTTACTTTTAATTCTTGTTTTCTAATAATTATACATAAAGCTATAATTTTTTTCTTTTGGTACAGATTTAGCCATTTTTTACCAATTTCAATGTGCATTGATTTCATTGTTTTTGACAAGTAAGTGTTTTATAATCTTACTCATGAATTTGTCTTTAACTAAAAGATTACTCAGTAGCAATTTTTTGTTTTAGCTTGCAGATATATAGAGTTTTAAAGTTGTAATTAAAAATTATTAATTTTATTCAACTGTGATCAGAGAATATAGTCTGTAAGATGTTGATTCTTTGGGATATTTGGAACCTTCGTTTTTGTCCTTTACTTTTACAAAAACCTTTATTTCTACCAAAAATCCTTTATTTTTATAAAAGTTCCTCATGAATGCTTAAAAGCATTGGTGTTCTTTATTTGATGGTTGTAAAGTTTCACATATATATATTTATTAGGTCTAGCTTATTAATTGCATTAAGAAAAGCTTCTATATCTTTATTTTTTGTTTACTTGATCTATCAGTTTCTAAGAAGGGTATATAAAATCTCTATTATTTGTCCACAGTCCATCAATGAAATAATAAGTCCAGTTTTCAAACTGTTTTTTTCTTAAGCAGCAGCACCCTTTGTCACATGAAATTTTGTTCAAGAGTCTAGTTTAAAGGCAGATGAAAGCAGATCTGGTCCTGGTTGAAGGAAGGGAGGGTTGTGGGGGACTGTACCCTCTCCTTATCTTCTTCTTCATTCTACAGAAACTTCCCCAAAACTCCATAAAACCCCAGCACTGCAGGGATCAGGGTATGAAAACCACTGGGAAAGAGAAGGGAGAACAAGACTTAAAGTCAGCACCATTTCTGATTTTAATTGGCTTTGTACCCTTAGCCAGATTATTTTGCTTCTATAAAATGAGAGAGTTGAGGCAGATTGTTTTTGTTTTTTGTTTTTTCCACTTATTTTTTATTTGTGTATATTCATGGGGTACAAGTGCAATTTTGCTACATTGATATATTGCACTGTGGGCCTTCAGTCAGGGCCTTCAGTGCATGTATCACTGAAGCAAAGTACATTGTCCCCACCGTCAACCTCCCATCATCCACCCCCTCCCCCAACCCCTACCCCTACCCCTCTGAATCTACATTGTCCATCATTTCACACTATACTTCCATGTGTACACATTATTTAGCTCCCAGTTATAAGTGCAAATGTGTGGCACTTGTCTTTCTGAGTTATTTCACTTAAGATAATGGCCTCTGGTTCCATCGATGTTGCTACAAAAGACATGACTTCATTCTTTTTTATGGCTGTATAGTATTCCATTGTGTATATTCACTACATTTTCTTTATCCCATCCTCTGATGAAGGACACTTAGACTGATTCTATACCTTTGCTGTTGTAAAGAGTGCTGGGATAAACATATAAGTGCAGGTATCTTTTTATACATTGATTTCTTTTCCTTTGGGTTGATACCCAGTAGTGGGATTGCTGGATCGAGTGGTAGTTCTATTTTTAGTTCTTTGAGAAACCTCCATACTGTTTTCCATAGAGGTTGCACTAATTTACATTCCCACCAATAGCATATGACTTCCCTTTTCTCTGCATCTTTGCCAACATCTGTTATTTTTTGTCTTTTTTTAGTAATAGCCATTCTGATTGTAAGATGATTTCTCATTGTGGTTTTAATTTGCATTTCTCTGATGATTACTGATGTTGAACAATTTTTAATATGCTTTTTGGCCATTTGTTTGTATTTTTTTGAAAAATGTCTATTCATGTCCTTAGCCCACTTTTAAATGGGGTTATTTTTTGTTGTTGTTGAGTTGTTTGAATTCCTTGTAAATTCCTTTCAGATGAATAGTTTCCAAATATTTTCTCTCATTCCACAGGTTTCTCTTCACTCTGTTTCTCAAATAATATGTTGATTATTTCTTTTGCCATGCAGAAGCTTTGTAGTTTAATTAAATCCCATTTGTCTATTTTTTGTTGTGTTGCCTATACTTTTGAGGTCTTAGTCATGAACTTTTGGCCTAGACCAATGTCCAGAAGAGTTCCTTAGGTTTTCTTATAGTATTTTTATAGTTTCATGTCTTATGTTCAAGTCTTTAATCCATCTTGAGTTGATTTTTATATAAGGTAAGAGATGGGGTCTAGTTTCATTCTTTTGCATATGGTAATACAGTTTTCCCAGCACCATATATTGAAAAGGGTGTCCTTTCCCCAGTGTCAACTTTGTTGAAGATCAATTGGCTTTAAGTATATGGCTTTATTTCTAGGTTCTCTATTGTGTTCCATTGATCCATGTGTCTATTTTGATACTAGTACCATACTGTTTTGGTTACTATAGCCTTGTAGTATAATTTGACGTCAGGCAATATGATACCTCCAGCTTTGTTTTTTTTGCTCAAGAATGCTTTGGCTATTCAGGCTCTTTTTTGGTTTCATATGAACTTTAGAATTGTTTTTTCCAATTCTGTGAAGAATGATATTGGTATTTTGATAGAGATTGCATTGAACCTATAAATTGCTTTAGGCAGCATAGTCATTTTAACAATATTAATTCTGATCTATGAGTATTGTTTTTTGAAATCTTCTCCAAAGTTCCATCATTCTAACTATTTATTGAGTACCTACTAAGTGCCTGCCACTAAAATCATATGAGCCTATATTTTAGCACCAATAAACTCTGCACTATGTCAATTGCTTTTCCTCTATTATCTCATTTGATCCTCAAATCAGCAGGGAATGAGGTAGGTGGGTCCTTGCTCAGAGATCTCTGTTTCCAGTTCATTTAGAATACTCATCAAAAGAAAGAGAGAAAAAAATTTAGTAGTTAAGACTATGGAGCTTGAAGTCAGGGGTCAAATCCCATCCCTGCTATTTACTAGCTGTATGTCCTTAGACAAGCTACTTAACTACCCTGAGGCCGAGACACATTTTCCTCTGTAAGATGGTGGTGATAATGATGTCTAGCACTATGCCTGATGCAGGATAGGTGATCAATAAATATTAAGGTGCCTTCCCTTAAGAAGTAGAGATTCTGGGTTAGAAGACAGAAACAGCAGATAGGAAACACCCTGTAGAAGAATGCTGTGCTCAAGTATCAATAGAAATGAGAGTTGGGGCTTCCTGTGTTCAAGGCTAGATGTGTAACTCTCGGACATGTTTCCCTTGGAACCTCTGGCCTTAATGCGTACAAACCTCCCTCATCTCTGAGGCCTGAGTTTTGATTGGCAAGAGAAATGGTGCAGAAACTCCAGAGGCCCTGGATCCAAGTCTCGCCATGGGTCTGCTCACCGCACACCACTGCATAATTTCATTATGCAGTCATGAGGAGACTTCGGGTAAATGTGCTGACCTTGTTATAATTAATGGATAGTGGGGTAATGGGGCTGTGTGACTCATTAGATATAGAAAAGGGATCCAGCTCCTCTACATTTAGTTTAATTGAAACTCTAAAACATTTATTACTTTGGGCACATGACAGTAACTTGGGTTTTTAGATTCCAAAGTGATGATTTCAGCTGTTCCCAAAAGGGAAAATGGGGTCGGAAGGGGCAAGAAAGAAAGAAGAGACTCTGGGGAGGCAGCTCTGGCCCAGAGGAAGGGAACATGGAGGCTTGGGGTTTGTTCTAGTGAGTGACATTGGGGCCACCACCTCCACCATCGTAGTCGCTGGGGACTTGTAGGGTGCAGGCGCTAAGCAGAGTGCTACGTATGTGTTGCTAATTCAATCTGCGTGGATGATATAGATACTCTGATCACTGCCAACTCACTGAGGAAGAGAGAGAGGTTTAAGGAGGTTAAAGCAATTGCCTGAACCCACTGGGGAGGTGAAAGTAGAGTTGGGATTTGAACCCTGGTCCACTTTACTCCAGAACTCTTGCTCTCCCCTGTGCACCACTGTCTCCTCTCGTTCTTCTTCCTGCTTTTGTGTTCCGTGAGTTCTGTGGGCAGAGAGCTGTTCTTGCCCTCATGTTTTAGGAAACTGTTGCCTATTTCCTGAATGTTTATATACCTTGGAATTTATGGAACGCCTCTGAGGGGGTAAAATTTAGGAGTAGGAAGAATGTATTAGCTAACATTTTCTTCCAGGCTCACTTCTCCCCCCCTTTTCTTTGGTCACAGTTGAGAGTGTTTATATGTGATCTCATGTCCTTTCTTTTTCCTTCTTAGGAACTTAGGAACATTAGCATTTCCACAAGTTATTAAAATTCCTCAGGATCATCATTTTTAATTTCTGCAAGGTGCTCAATCATATGGAGGCATCATCACTTACCTAATCAATTTCTTATTGTTGTACATTGAAGCTATTTTTAATTTGTCACTATTATAAATGATAGTATGAACATGTTTGGGCATAAATTTTTTTTTAATTTAGATTTTTTTGGGGATTGACATATATAATTTAAAATATTTTTTTCTGGTTATAAATATAATACAAAGATACTTTAGAAGTTTTTAAAAGCAAGGGGAATTTAAAGAGAGAAATAATAACAACTTTTGTTATTATTATTATTAGCTAATATTTATACAGGGCTTTCTAGATACTACCTGGAACAGTTGTAAACATTGTATATGAATAAACTACTAATTCCTACAACAACCGTGTGAAATATATGCATGACTATTTTTGGTATGTCTTGATTATTTCCTTAGGAAAAAAATATTGGTTTAAAATATATGAACATTTTTAAGGTTCTCATGTCTTTTGGCAAACTGCTATTCAGAGCTGTGGTAGCTGTTTCTCGTCAAACAATCAGGATACGAGAGTGTTGTACTCCCTGCATTCTCACTAGCATAGTGTTTTATCATTTTGAAAAGTGGTTGAATCCTGAGTGCTTTCTGTTGCCTCATACTACCCTCAAGGACCCTTGAAGCTTTGTACTGATCTGTCGTAAAACTCAACAGTTGCTTGTTGTAGCTACTATTTAATAAAGTGTCTGGGAGCTGAGCAGAGGAAAGGAGAAGGAGCCAGGACACAGTGAGAATGCACACATCTCAGGTGTCATGCTGACCAAGGATTCAGAAATAAAGGATTCTCTTCCTGTGTCTCTTCCTCTGGAGTAAGTCTCAAGCAGCACGAGGGGGATGAGAAACTCACACATCAGGTAGAGAAAAGTAAAGATGGTAGGGGAAGGAATTGTACATTTGAGATTCAAAGGAAATGCTGTAGACATCCAACTCAGAACATAAAAAAGCACACTAAACTGCAACAGCAAAGAAATTCTTCTCTCTGGATCCTCTGGAACCTGGCAGACTCTGACAGAAGGAAATAGGTGATTCAAAGAGGCATGATGTATCCTTTATGGATATTGGGGATTTTAGGGCGTGGCATTGATGGCATTGATGCCATGCCCTAAAATCCCCAATATCCATAAAGAACCAAGCATGATCCTTAAAACCTTGTAGGCATGTAAGGTACTTCCTTCTACTTTGATCAAAGATCACAGGTCTCTCTTCCTTCCCCTCCCTCCTTTCCTCTTTTTGCCCTTTTACTCTCTCCCTTCCTTCCAGTTTTATTGGGTTCTTCAAATTATAAAAGTAATGCATATTTATTTTACTATGTCGAACAATTCAGAGGTACCTGAAAAAGACATTAATAATCTTCCTCTACCCTTTACTTTCACCGTCCCCAGAAAACCAGTGGTAACAGTTTGGTCTGTATTTTTCCACACTTTTTCTTTGCTCCTACAAACATAAAAATTTCTTCCACTTTTTCTTTCTTAAAATAAAAGAATAGGACCCAACTCTCTCTGTTATTTACTCTTCTGACTTAAAAATATATCAAAGAAAATGTTCTAGGTCAGGATATATAACTCTAACTCGTATAATAAAAGCTTCATAATGTTGCATAGTATGGATGTACCATAAATTTGTTTGACCAGTCTCCTACTAAGGAAGGTTCAAATAATATTCACATTTGTTCACTCCATCATCCCCCTCCTTCCTACACCGACTGAACTACAATAAATGTCCTTATACCAAATTCCTTCCAACCAGCTACTTATATTTTTGTCAGACAGAGTCCCAAAATATGGGATTATTAGAAAAAGGGAAATGTAAATTTTAATTTTTAATAGCTATCTTGTTTCTTTTAATTACTTATTTTTGTTGAGCACTTTCACATCCATTATTTAGTTTGATATGTATGGTAACTTCTTTCAGTGGGAAGGTAAGGGGCATTACCTCCATTCTGCAGCTGAGCCTCACTGAGATTAAGTGACATGTTCCAGGTCACCCAGCTAGTAAATGGCTGAGCCTGTTCTTAAAGCTCTTGTGCCTGAGACTTGTGCTTGATCCATTAAATATTTCATCTCTGCTCCTCCCTGTTTACATTTTTTGGAAGATTACCTAGGAGAATATAATGAGGCTCTGTTAGAAAAATGGGCACATTTCTTTGAAGATGATGATGACGACAATGATGGTGATACTGGCGCATAATCAAACAGTTGCCAGAGGGAAAAGAGAAGCAGTTTCCCCACAGCGTAGTACTGTGTTTTTAAGAGTGGTTTTTAAGTTTTAAGGACTTTCAGTGGTCCTGTCACCATTGGAGAGGTCCCCTGCCTCTGGTCCTCCTTGTTTGAATACAGCAGAATGAGAGAAAAGCTGGCCACTGGCCTCTGGCCTCCTTCCACCTTCTGTTGTTTCTGGGCCCCTTTTCCTCCCAGTGTCTTCCCAGTGTCCAATTCTTCATATTCAAGAGGCTGTCAGTGAATGCCTGATGCCGTGTTAAGGGCTGAAGCCTCCTGGGGATGTTCAATTTCTAAGCAAAGAGTACTATCAGGCCCTCAGAGAAGACAAACCTGGATTCAACACTGAGAAAAATTGTGAGAAAGGTGAACACGCCTCCAACCTCACTTCTACCCTTTTCCCTGGTAGCTGTGGCCCAATTCCTTTCCCCGTCTTTGTATACTATTTGTGCTTTGTGATCCATCCCCTCTTCCACTAATAGTTTTTATACCTGACTATGACTATCAGTCTGTGGTTCTCTCTCCCTAAAGGATTTGCATTTTAAGACTTATAAGAAAGAACCAATAAGTAAGTTAATAAGTGATTTGGGGAGGTGGGGGCCTTTTCATTGTTCCTGAAATAATGATCAGGAAAGCTGACATTTGCTGAGTGAGCACTTACATTGTACCAGGCACTATTGAACCCTCACATCCACTCTATGAGGTAGTTAATCTGCCCATTTTACCAGTGAGGAAACTGAGGCACACGGTGGTTAAGTGACTAGCTCTAAAGTCATATACCATATTTTACCAAGTCTAAATGTCTTGGTAAGTAATTAAAGGTGCATTAATTGTAAGATGCACCACTATTTACACTAAGGAAAAAAATGCTGCCCATAAAACTACGACATGTAACATTTTAGGAAATGATAAATGTGAACAAAAATGTGCATCTTAGAATCAATGACACAGGTGGGATTTGAACCAAAGCAGATCAGCTGTGGTACGTACAGCTTTCTACCATGCTTCATGCATGCCACAAGGTAGAATCAGTCTTGACTACTATTTTATTAAGCCAGCATTTCTCAAAGTTTTTTAAAGGATGTAGTGGATATTATGGAGGAAAATGTTCTGTGAACTAAGTTTGGGAAAGGCTACATGAGACAGAGTATAATAGATTTCTCTACTGTAGGATTTCTTAGAGCCTTTAATATCAACATGTATTTTGTATTAAATACTTCCTCCATCATTTCCTAAACTTTTTTTTTTTTTTAGGTGGTTGAGCATTTTATGGAACTTCTGTTCTTTGGAATACATTTGGAGTATACAGTAATACGTAGTTTTTCTAATCTGGCAACAAATGTGTCCAGAAGGTCGAATTTTATTTTACTTAATTAATCCAGTCTTTGGGGGCAATTATTGTGTATTAGGCATGATGGATTTATAGGACAAATTGAAAGTAAGCCTATATCTTCAGGCAATTTTCCTCCTAGTCCACATCTTTCATTCAGTATTAATTAAAAAACATGTATTTAATACCTAGAATGGTGTTTTTCAAAGCATACTTTCTGGAAATGGACTCCAAACTTTTTAAAGCAGGCATCTCTACCAGAAGAAAAAAAATGTTTTAAGCCAACATCATGGTTGCTCTGAGGACAGGATGTGCTAATGAATGTAAAGGTGCCTTTCATGCTGAGAGGCTCTAGTTTCCATTGTCTGATTTTTTAAAAAAATTGTTTTGCAGAAACTTTTTGTAAAGGTTACAGTTGCTTTTAGCTACAGGTAGCAGAGTACCTGAATAATGATGCTTAAGCAATAAAGGCATTTAGTTGTCTAACTTCCTAAGATAGGAAGTTCAGAGATAAATGCCCAGGGCTAATGCAGGGGCTCAAATATGCCATTAATGACCCAGACTTTCCTTTTGCCCCCATCCCTGCCCCCTCTCTACAGTGTTGTCTTGATGCAACAGGATGTCTGCTGTAGTCCCAGTCATCACTTCTCTGTCCAGAGCACAGCAAGGGGTTGGGGTGGCACTAGCCATACCTGTCCTTTTCATAGTATTAAGAAAGCAACATGTTACTGAAGTGCGCAGCAGCCTTTCTCCTTATATCTCATTGGCTAAATGTGCTGTTGTCCATGGCCATGCTTTGTTGCAAGTGAGCTCGAGATCGGGACTGTCAGGATTAGTTTAGGTTGGTGGTTCTCCAAGTGAGGTCTCCAGATTAGCATCATCATTATCACCTGGGAACTTGTTACACGTGTAAATTCTTGCCCCATTCCTAAACCTACTGATTCAGAAATGCTTGGAGCGGGGCCAATGATTTGTGTTTTAACAAGATGTCTGAGTGATTCGGCTACACTAAATTTTGAGAACCACTGGCTCAGACCAATGATTTATTGTCTGGGGCTGCGATTGTTGTTGCCCTGAGCAGAGCTGAGATTCCATTTGTTACACAAAAGTTAGTGATGGATATTGGATGGGTGTCTAAATGTCCAACACAGATATTAATGTTTGGTTGTTATATATACAGTCAACAGGGATTATTATTATTAATGTAAAAAGCCTGCAGCAAAAGTCGTCATCCTTAGGCTTGAGAATGGGCACTTTATATCTATTTGCTGTGTGATACTGAGCAAATCACTGAACCTTTCTGAGTCTGCTTCCTGTTCTTTTAAGGAGAGAGATGCTTGTAGGGCTTCTATAAGAATCACTTACTACAATGAGTATAGAAGTTCTCTGCAGACCCTAACATTTTGTGTGGTGTCTGCTCCCATGTGTGGGCTGATCAATGTCCCTCCGCTCCTTAAGCTTTTGGCACTGTCGCTCGTGCTTGTCATGTTGTCGCTCAGGCAGTCCCTGCATGTTGCTAATATGGTCCTGCAGGCACAGCACACCAGACTCCATAAGCAAAGTCCAAGTCTCCTGCTTGCTCAAGGCAGGAGGTGATGCCGTGGGAGAGCGATGGAGAAGGGGAAGGAAAACTTCTGTAATGTGCCAGGCTGAGCCTGTGTTTTATTGTTGCTGCAGTTGTTTTTCTCTTGGCTTCTTATGTGAATTCCTTGAATTTAAACAATTGGGGGCTTTCAAAACAGCGTGCCAAATAATTTGCAGCCAAACAATGACAATAAAGAGGTTCACAATGGGATGTTGACAGTGGACATGGGTAGGTAATTCTCCCCTACCTTCCAGCTCCCTGGCACTTGCAGTAAGAGGAAGCAGAATGGGATTTCTTTAGGATGTGCTGAGCATTTAAATGGCTAGAAGCTGTTTCTCTCAGTCTGCGTGCATATAACATCATCCACTGTACTGTAGTCTCAAGCATGTTTACAAGCATTCAAAGTGTTATAACCATAAAGACCAACTGAGTATAGCTCTCCACGATTCAATCAATTCACCGACAAGGATTTATGTAGTTCTTGGGAGAGGGCACACATTGGCATCCAAGCCAAAAGGGGCACAAGGAGGATTATTTTGGTATGTTTGGCTGGTTGCTGATGTATCAGTGGTCATCTTCCTACTAGTCGTAAGAGCCATCCTTGTCTGCCTGCCATGAGTGGCAGGCAGGGGAAGAAAGGATGGCAGAGCCCTGGAGAACTGGGGGCTCCACCACACAGCCTTTCAAATACAAGGTGCCAATTTGAGACAAAAATGGCCTTGTCAGACTGACATGTGAGATTGTTTTAGATTATAGCAAGGAAGGTTGATGAGTCCAATCCATATAACAGATAGAAGCCCCATGAAGCCCCAAGTTACCATCTCAAGAAGGAGTCAGAAATTATGGACCAAGGACCATAATCATGAATCTTTGTGAGATTCTGGAATTCTTATAAGTTTTGTTAACCCTTGGATGTGTCCACATAGCAACTAGCAGTCAATTGTAAAGGAGAAAGGCTTCTGTTTTGTTTTGTTTTCTGACAGGAAAAGGCAAAGAAGCAGCAAGAAATTGAGGAGATGATGGGTTGAGGGGATGGCGATGGCTCCTGGAGAATCCTAGGGAGGGTAGAGGAAAGCTACAGAGAGAGAATCATCTGGAAAGCGGAAGAAGGGTGTATAAAACTAGTTTGTAATTTAGAGAGGATCCTTGAGTTTGAGCTGTAGAAATTCCAGGTGGAATCCCTTGACACTGAGTTTTGCAAACACCATTTCTCCCTTAGGCTTCAGAACTGTGTTGGGTGTTACTATGGAGTCAGTGTCCCTTTTTCTCCTGATACCTTTGCAGGTTAGGGATTGGAAAGGTGTCATACCATTTACCAAATAATGGACCAGCATTTCATTTATTCAATACGTATTTCATATTTCCTGAGCACTCACAAGTGCCAAGGGCCACATGTAGTGCTGGGTACACAGTGGTGGAAAACCATGCAAGATTTCTGCCTCATGGAGGTTATGTTCTAATGAGGAAGAACTTAAAGAATAATGATAAATCAGTAGAAGTGACCAGAGAGAAACAGGGATGAGTGAGAGGCTCCTCAGTGAGTCATGTTGGATAGGGTAGTCAGCGAGGTCCTTTTTAAAGACATGCATTTGAGCTGTGAGTTGAGAATGAGCCAGCCACATGAGGAGTTACGGGAAGAGCATTCCAGACAGAGGAACAACCAACGAGAGGGCCTGGAGGTGGGAGAGAGCTTGGCAGGCTCCAGGAGTAGAAAGAAAACTAGACTGTCTAATGCATGGTGAGCAAAGGCAAAGTGGGGAGGTAGGTGTGAGATGGGGTGGAGAGCTGGGGAGGGCCCGGGTCATGAAGGACGTTATAGGCCGTGGTAAGGAGTTAGGAGTTTATTCTGTGATCAGTGGGAAATTGTGAAAGGATTTTAAGCAGTAGGTTGACGAGGACGATTGATAAAGATCATTCTGGTGCTAAGAATGGATTGAAAGTAGTGGGGAGACAAAGCAAGAGCCTGTGGTAACAGTGCTGTGAGAGAGTGACATGGTGGGGACGGAGAGACGGGGATGGATGTGAGACAGACTGCAGGTGGACTGGAAGGATTTAAACAGGTGGTGGCACCTCCTGATAGAGACTCACTGGGAGGGACCGTCTGGGAAGAACTAAAAGGGGACACAAGTACACCTTGGAGATATTGCTGGTTTGGTTCCAGACCACTGCAATAAAGCGAATATTGCCGCAAAGAAAGTCATATGAATTTTTTGGTTTCCCAGTGCCTATGAACGTTATGTTTACACCATACTGGAGTCTACTAAGTGTGCAACAGTATTATGTTTAAAAAAGTACATACTCTAACTAAAAAATACTTTATTGCTAAAAAATGCTAACAGTCACCTGAGCCTTCAGCAACTCATAATCTTTTTGTTGGCGGAGGATCTTTCCTCGACATTGATGGTTGCTGACTAACAAGGGTAGTGGATGCTGAAGCTTGTAGTGGCTGTGGCAATTTCTTAAAATAAAACAACAATGAAGTTCACCATGTCAATCAACTCCTCCTTTCACAAAAAATTTCTATGTGGTATGTGATGCTGTTTGATAGCGTTTTATCCACAGTAGAACATCTTTCAAAGTTGGAGTCAAACCCTGCTTTTGCTTATTAACTAAGTTTATATATGTAATATTCTAAATTCTTTGTTGTCATTTCAACAATGTTTACAGTGTCTTCACCAGGAGTACGTTCCATCTCAAGAAACTATTTTCTTTACTTATCCAGAAGAAGCAACTCCTCATCCATTCAGGTTTGATTATGATATTGCAGAAATTCAGTCACTTCTTCAGTCTGCACTTCTAATTCTAGTTCTCTTGCTATTTCCACCATATGTGCAGTTACTTCCTCCACTGAAGTCTTGAACCCCTCAAAGTTATCCATGAGGGTTGGAATAAACTTCTTCCAAACTTCTTCTAATATTGCTATCTTGACCTTCTCCTGTGAATCACAAATGTTCTTAATGGCATCTAGAATGGTGAATCCTTTCCAGAAGGTTTTCAATTTATTTTGCCCAGATCCATCAGAGAAATCACTCTCTGTGGCAGCTATAGCCTTACAAAATGTATTTCTTAAATAATAAGCCTTGAAAGTAAAAATAACTCTTTGATCCATGGGCTACAGAATGGATGTTGTGTTAGCAGGCATGAAAACAACATTAATCTCTTTGTACATCTCCATCAGAGCTCTTGGGTGACCAGGGTGCAATTGTCAATGAACAGTAATATTTTGAAGGGAAGCTTTTTTTTCTGAGCAGTAGGTCTTAACACTGAGCTTAAAGTATTCAGTAAAACATGCTATAAACAGATGTGCTGTCATCTAGGCTTTGTTGTTCCATTTATAGAGTATAGGCAGAGTAGATTCAACATAATTCTTAAGGGCTGTAGGATTTTTGAAATGGTAAATGACCACTGGCTTCAACTTAAAGTCACTGGTTTCATTAGCCCCTAGACAATAGAGTCAAGCTGTCCTTTGAAGCTTTGAAGCCAGACATTGACTTCTCTCTAACTATGAAAGTCCTAGATGGTGTCTTTTCCAAAGAGAAGGCTGTTTCATCTACATTGAAAATCTGTTGTTTAGTGTAGTCACTTTCATCAATCATGCTACCTTCTGGATCACTTGCTGTAGCTTCTCCATTAGCACTTGCTTCACTTTGCACTTTTATGTTATGGAGGTGGTTTCTTTCCTTAAACCTCATGAATCAACCTCTGCTAGCTTCAACTTTAACTTTTCTCCTGCAGTGTTCTCATCTCTGTCGGCCTTCATAGAATTGAACAGAGTCAGGGCCTTGCTCTGGATTAGGCTTTAGCTTAGGAGGATGTTGTAGCTGGTTTGAACTTCTGTCCAGACCATTCACACTTTCTCCATATCAGCAATAAGTCTGTTTTGCTTTCTTATCATCCATGTGTTCACTGGAGTAGCACTTTTAATTTCTTTCTAGAAGTTTTCCTTTGCATTCACAACTTGCCTGTCTGGCACAGGAGGCCTAGATTTCGGTCTGTCTTGGCTTTTGACATGCCTTCTTCACTAAGCTTAATCATTTCTAGTTTTTGATTTAAAGTGAGAGACATGTGACTCTTCCTTTCACTTGAATTCTTAGAGGCCATTGTAGGGTTATTAATTGTCCTAATTTCAATATTGTTGTGTTTCAGGGAATAGGGAGGCTTGAGGAGAGGGACACAGATGGGGAAATGGCCAGTAGATGGAAGAGGCAGAATATGCACAGCATTTATGAATTAAGTTTACCGTCTACTATAAGTGCATTTTGTTGCACCCCAAAACAATTACAATAGTAACACCAAAGATCACTGGTCCCGGATCACTCTAACAGATATAATAATAATTAAAAAGTTTGAAATATTGCAGGAATTACCAAAAAATGATAAAGACACGAAGTAAACACAGGCTATTGAGAAGATGGTGCCAATACACTTGTCACAAACTTTCAATTTGTAAAACACACAATATCTGCGAAGCACAATAAAATGAAGCACAAAATAAGATATGCCTGTATAGGGAAGTGTCTATACTTGGGATGGACCCCTGAGTCTGAGCCACGGAAAGTCCAAAGCAGAAAGCCGGGTGATGAGTTTTACACCATCTCTTACCCTCAAACTTCATCTGTGTCATGTGTCCCTGTGGAATCAGCAGTGGATGGATATACAAAAACAATAACCACAGTTGTTGAGCATTTACTGACATGGTGCCAAATTCCTAAGTTCTCTCATCAAAACTGTGGAATAAATCCATGATTGAACCCCATTTTCCAGTTGCAGAAATGAGGCTCCAAAAGGTTAAGAATCTTGTTCTAAGTCACATAGGCAAGAAGTGGCAGAGCAAAGAACTGAGGCCAGGAATATCTGACTGTAAGTTCATGTTTGTATTACTATTCTCTCAGTTTTACAGGCTGTGCTTGGCATAAAATTTACTGAACAGATGTTTCCTGTGGATACTTACTCTGTGGAAGATCTAAGCAGGAGGTGTGACATTGAGTGGGTTATGGTTTCTGAAACAAAAGACTTTTAAGGTTCAAAGAAGGCAGAGAGTTTTCCCAGCCTGTGGGTAGGGGAGATGCAGTCAGAGACTGCTTCATGAAGGAGGTGACAGTAAAGATGGGCCTGGCTACAATGCCCAGAGAGAAGCCTGAGGGGACGGCGTGCACCGTGGGGTAGAGGCAGTGATTGGTTAGTGCTGGAGCTCTCAAAGGATGGTCTGGGGAATCTTTGACACGTGAGGTCAAAACCCTTTTCATTATTTGCCTTTTTCACTGGCATGCCTTCGTGAGTGTGTACTTGAGTTTTTCAGAGGCAATATGACTTATGATATTGCAACAGCCTGAGTGCAGAAGCAGATGTGAGAATCCAGCTCTCTTCTATTGAACCAAATGTTAAAGAGATTTGTGGAAGAGTAAAACAATGCCATGCTTTCAGTAATTTTTTTCTTTGCTTTGGAAAACATAGTTACTTTTTATAAAAATAAGTTATTCTTGTTAATGGGTTTATTGTTGGGTTGTACTAAAATAATTTTTTAAATTCTCAGTTTTAATTTCTAATTTCCAGTACCGTAAGTATTGCTAGATATGACCCTCATAAACCAAAGCTCTTTGGGATCCTCAATAATTTTAAAGAGTGCAAAGGAGTCCCTGAGACCAAAAAGTTTGTGACCTTCTGGTCTCGTGTAACAATGAAGTGTACCCAGGATGAGAGAGCAATTAAAGGATCTTTTAGACAGGAGTGTGTGTTGGCCTTGCTGCCTCCAGGTGGGAGGAGAACCCGGCTCATGTGTCTGGGCCTTGATGGAGCTGTAGGACTTGGCAGGCTTGCACGTGGTGTGGCAGTACTCTCCTGTTTAGCTCTAGGCAGGCTCCTCTGCCTCCATTTCCCACTCTCTGGGGAGTCCTGGGGGATTGGGCCACTCTCAGACACTACCTCTAGGCCTGAGGGGACAGTTGTAAAGTGAACAGCCCTCGCTACTTTTCCTGTTCTTGACTTTGCTTCGTGGGATGTCTTAAAGCATATGCTGCTTGTATGCCTTAGTTGAAACCCTTAGTAGATTTCTCTATTACCGCAGACTGTTGAGTCCTCTTAGTCATCAGGTTGAGGTATCACACTGTGGTTAAGCACATGGGTTTTTTCATTAGCAGGCCTGGTTTTTAATCCAGACGCTTCCACTTAGCATCATCTTGTGCTACTTATTTAACCTCCTTGACCCTCAGTCTCTTTATTGGCAAATGGAGATGAGGCTAGCTACCTCACAGGTTTGTTGAAGATAATAAATGAGAAGCTACGTAAAGTACGTCACACAGCACCATGCACACAGTAAGGCTTCAAATGGCAGTCATTAGGATAGACTGAGGATCAATGGGTTGAAACTACAGGCAGGGAAGTTCTGGCTTACTGAGATAATGCACGTTAAAGCACTGGTATAGTGCTTGGCATCTAATAATCACTTGATAAGTCGTAGTTGCCGTTATTGATGTAATTACTTTAAATATGAATTTGAAAATTATAGTATAAAGAACTTCCTTATGCTTAGAGCTGTCCCCTGAATGAGTCTGGATGTCTTGGATTCATTTTTTCATTCATTTGTTCATTCATTCACTCAATAAACATATGGAATGCTTCAGTAGGTTTTACTCTAAGTGCTGAGGATGCAAAATTGACAAAGTGAGTTTTCTGTCTTTGGAAGAATGTAAACAAAAAATGAACAATCAGTCATGGGATGCTGTAGAGGAAAGTCATGCATTGGGTAAGCTGGGGTTGGAGCCAGGGACTTCTGAGCAACTCCCCTGCCTGGGGACTTACAAAACTGTATTTCTGTATGACATTAGCAGTGTAGAATGTCAGAGCTGGTATTCTAAAATGACATTCAGGCTCTAGAGATCACTTAGTCTAAGAAGTTCCTTGCACATATGGAGAAATTCAGGTCCTATTTCCCAGTGCAGATCCTGATAATGTTCTCTTTAATGTTTAAGATCCCTAAATAATTCTGATTTAGATGGAAGGATGCAAGAAACAGGGAGGATGATAAAGAACTTTGATCAGCTTTACAAAAGGCAAATCAATCATTCAATGAGTAGAATTTTGTTGGGCACCAAGCATCCAGCAAAGCCCTGTATACCATGGGGGAGACAGTATAGCCTGGGGGTTAAGGGTACCTGGTCAGACTCTCAGGTCTTACATTTGCTAAATATATGACCTTTTGTCACACACCTAAATGTGTGCGGTCTTTTTAGCTCTCTGAGGTTAAGTTTTTTCATCTGGAAAATGAAGCTATAGCAGTTAGAATTATACTCAGCTGGTAAGAAGAGAAAAGAAAATTCCCCCAAATAGTGACTTGACCAAATTAGGATTTTATTTTTCTCTCATTTAAAAGAAGTCAAAGAATAGGCCGACCAAGGCTTGTAAGCAGTTATGCAATCTCACAGTGACTCAGATTTTATCTACCTTTCCGCTTTGGCATTCTTAGTGCATGGGCATGGCTACTTTCTTCATTCTTAGTGTATAGCTTTGTGTACAGTATGGCTGCTGCAGCTCCTACCATCATATCCAAGTTTCATGCAGCAATATAGAGGAAACATGGGAGGGAAAAAGGTCACTTGTTGACTGGATCAGTCCTTTTTTAAACAATGTTTCTCAGAAATCTTACTCACAAACTTCTGCTTACATGCCCTTATCTAGAGCTTGGCCATGTGACCATCCCTAACTGCAAGAGATGTTGAGAGATATAATGTTTTGTCTCAGTATTTGCAGCCTTTAATAAAACTGGAGTTTGCTTAGTAATGAAGAAAGGGGTAATGAATATTAAATACGTAGCTAGTAGTCTTTACCATAGGAACCAAATGATATTACCTATCCCCTTAGGTTTTGTGAGGATTAAATGAGATGATGCAAGTAAACACTTAGCTCAGTGCCCAAGCATATGGAAAGTGTTTTATCCCTGTCCTCAGTAAATTTGCCCTCCTGTTGGGGAGATAGATATACACATGAAATAATGATATGCTAATTTACTAATATAAAATTTAGTCACTTCACAGCCCTTTTTCTCTTCTCTTCTCTCCTGCAACCTCAGGACTATGGAACAAAAGTCCTAGTATCTGACCTTTGTTGATCATGTCTCATCGATCAGATTCTTTCTTATTGCTTTATGTGCATGGTCTCATTTGACCCTTGAGGCAATCCAGTGTGGATGGGTGCTGTGAGGTAGGTGCTGAAAACTGAGCCTTTTGAGGTAAATGACTTGCCTAAGCCACATGGTTATTATGAGTTAGCTGGGATAAGAACTCAGGTCTGTAGGACTCTTAACCCGGTGCCATGCACTAGTTCTGGCTCTGCTACGGTACTCACTATGTCCTCAGACAAGTCTGGTCCCCTCTCTGGGCCTCATTTCCTCATCAATAAAACACATAGTAGTAGATGAGCTTGAAGGTAGTTTCTGGCTCTGACAACACAGAATTCTCCTATCAGCTGTTAAAAGATAACTAAAAAGATAAAATCCTGATTCTCATACAGATATAAAAATGAACGTGTGTTAAGGATTTTATTTAACTCATTTAATGAGGAAACAGGTTGTGTGATATTGCAGCCAGTTCAAGGGAGAATCTAAAGAGCAGGTGCATTTATAGATCAGGAATATTAAAATGAATTGCAAATGGAGACAAAAGTAGTTTTTTTCCACAGGGAAGGGAGGGTTGTTCCCCTACTGGACAAAATTCATTTGCGTGTCTATAGACAATAATTATTTTGCATTGTTATCAGTTAGCTAACAACTAAGAGAATTGTAAAATAGTTTCCAAAGTCAGAATTAGAAAAGGTGAAAGGGTGAGCTATCGACAATGCACAGTGCTCCGCTGTAGCACACCTTTTCCCTTACAGAACCTTCTGTCAGAGTCTTACGGTCCTGAGAGTCTGACCCTGTTTCCTGCCCAGGTCTTGTGTTTCTTCCTCTTTCAATCATATGCTGTGTCTTCTCTCTGCTACTTCAAGCGACATCTATTTCCTTGGGATTTGACTTGCAGTTTGCTGCTTCCAGAAAATCTTCATTGACGGATCCTAATCTCTTTAATTGGATGCAGGAAAACCAGTTGGAGGGCTGGGGCAGAGATGACCGTATGAAGTGACAGAATTGGGAGGCCTCCCATCGGGAAGCTTCTCTAGCCAGTCTGTTTCCAGGGCTTGGCTCTCATGGTGGCTTAATCACCAAATGGTTAAGTAGCCTCAGGCAACTCACTGGAGTTGGAGTCCATCTGGAATATTCCTGAACTCCCCACATAGACTGAATGGTTCTTGAGAACCGGAGAGTTTTTTCCTCTCTCTCTTTGTCAGAGGGACATTTGGGAGGCCATATGATAGAATTAAAGCATCCTGGGTTTATTGTTAAAATTTGGTTTCTATGTTGCGTCTGTCATTAGCTGTGTGACTGTGGGCAAGTCCTCTAACCTTAGTTTGCTTATCTGTAAAATGGCAACAATCATTCATGTCTGTGATAGGCTGAAAAATGCCCCCCCCCAAAAAAAGAAATCTGCATCATATCTCTGAAACCTGTGAAAAAGGGCCTTTGCAGATGTAATTAAGTTAAGGATTTTGAGATGAGGAGATTATTTTGGATTATCCAGATGGGCCCTAAATGCCATCACAGGCATTCTTATGAGTCAGAGGCAGAGAGAGATGTGATACACAGAGAAGACAATGTGAGGACAGGCAGAGGCAGGGACTGGAGTGCTGCAGCCACACACCCCAGCACCAGACGAGACAAGAAACAGATTCTTCCCTAGTGCCACCAAAGGGAAAACAGCCCTGCCGGATTTCAGGCTTCTGGCCTCCAGAACTGTGACAGAATAAATTTCTGTTGTCTTAAGGCATCAAGTTTGTGGTAAAGTGTTACAGCAGCCTCAGGAAACTAATGCAATGTCCCTCTGGCCTCACAGGGTCACTGTGAAGTTGAAAGGAGAAAGAATGCAGCAGCCAAATACATGCTAGGGGCCCATGTAAATAAACAGTTGGCAAGTAACAGGCATGTATTATTCATATATTGTACATTCATATAGAACTTTGATAAAGCAATAGTAAAAAATTGCATGGAAAAATAAATGAAATAATTTTTCAAGTAAAAGTAATGCTCAGAACAAACATTCCCTCTTGTCCTCATTTTAGGTATTAACCTCCTGTTGTCAGTGTGAAGGACTGGGGCCAGGGTCTCTCCCTTGCAGCTGCCCTGCCCCTGCAGTTATGGGATAGGCTGTCCGAGGACGTATCAGTGCAGCCCAGGAGCCATTTGCTAAATTGAAATAGTGTTGTTACTGAGAGGAGTGACAGCGAGAACAAGCAGCTATTGTTTTGTGGGTCCCATCTCAGGGTGCAAATTCCTGGCGCAGCAGACAGACAGTTGGAGTGGGATGCCTTTGCCGTGCCAGGGCTTGGCACAGCCGACTACAGCAGCTGCAGTGCAGCATGATGGGACCAAAATGCAACACTGAAGTGCTGCTGCCAACGCTGACTGCATTCCAGAGGTGCCGATGCCAATCTGAGGCGGGTGCAGTGCCAGGAGCAGGTGGAGGGGCTCAGCCTTGCCAGTACAGCGTGTATCCACCCTCCCCTCCCAACACACACACAATGTCCAACCAAGGTGCTGGGTAAAGGACACTTCAAATGTACCCTGACAGACCTATCCGGGCTCATCTCTCACTCTTGTCATTCTTAGCACTTGAGTGAGCCACTTGACTTGCCAGCACCTCTTCTTTGTCCCTGAGACCAGTTGTTTATTCCATTGTCCCTCCCCAGCATGTTCCCACTTGTATGCTCTGGTAACTCACAATTATCACACCAGTATTCTAGCCTTTAATTAATTAAATTCTTTAAGTCCAGCAGAGGCACATGCTGGGGCTACATGGTGAGCAGAGCAGGTATGGCTGCGGCCTCGACGGAGAATGTTAACAGGTGGACAGTCTTTACACAGTCACACGAGGAGCTATGCAATTACAAACTAGGATATACTGTGGAGGGAAACATAGGGTGCTAAAAGAGACTGAAATGTTTTTCAGATTGGAGGAATGGGAAGCCCTCTCTGAGGTAGGGACTTTTATTTGAAGGTCTGACAGATGAGTGTAAGTTCCCCTGGTGTACAATTTGGGTTTGGTGATTGGGGGAAGGGAGACTCCAAGAAGAATGAACAAGTATGAGGGCAACCTGCATTTGAGTGGCTTGAAAGGAGGTGATATGGATTCCATGGCGTGAGCAAGCAGACACAGGCTGGAGAGGTGGGCAGAGGCCTGATTGTACTGATGCCATCTTAAGCGTCTTTGTTTTTATCCAAAGTGTGAAGGACTCTATAGAGGGATTTTAAGAAGGAGAATGATGCAATCTGATATTTTGTCTGTGGGGTGGAGAATGGGTTGGAGAGGGCCCAAGTGGAAGCTGAGACAATTAGGAGGCTGTTCCAAAAGAGAAAAACCCTAGTGACCACTGAGTCCAACCTTTTCCCATACAGATGGACTTGAATTGGTGGCCCAAATAAATTCCCTCAGTGAGTTGGTGAAAGAGCCAGGACTGGAACCACAGCTTGATAATTTCTAGGTAAATATACTTGCCATTGCACCACACTACAATTAAGTAAATGTGTTTCTTTTTATAGGAACAATAATAATTGATGTCTTATCCTTCAATGGGAACTTAAGACATTTTGTGATCTTATAATAAGTATTTCATATAGAGTGATAAAGGAAAGTTTAGCACCTAGCTTTTTTATTAACTTATAACCTTATGTGAGTGACCACTGTAAGTAGGTTCACCATTGTGTTTAAGACAGGATTATGTGGTGGTTAAAAGACTTAGGGCTGCAGAACCAGAAAGACTTGGGTTCAAATCCCAGATCACTGCTAATTCAGCTCTGCCATCTTCAGCAAGTTACTTTACCCCTCTGAGTCTTAGTTTCTCCAACTAAAAATGGGTGTTAACGTGGTACTTCATATTCTGTTTGTATTTTATTAAAAACAAATACATGTCTAGCATATAGCAAGTACACAATAAATGTTGGTTATCAGGAAGAGGATGGTGATGATTATAATGTTGTTCCACTTAGTTGGAGAGAGAGTATATCCCTGAGGGGACAGGAAATTTCAAAACACAAGTCCTTTCAGGAAACAGTTATTTAAATGTATTTTTAATTAATTAGTTCAATAAAATTTATGAAGTGTCTGTTATGTACAAAGATCTGTCCTAGGCATGATTCGTGGCCACAACGTGTTTAGAAAGGAGGATAAGACAAGTCTATAAATAACTCTAATACCATGTAAAAATAATGTTTCCTAGGAGAGATGCTAAGTGAAATGGGGTTTCAGTGACAGAGTTGTACCATCCAACTTGTATAATTCTGAAAGTCTTATGGAGAAGGTAGTTCCTGAAATGTGGTTTGGAAGATCCGTAGGACTTGGTATTTTGGAGATGACATTGTTACCACTTTGGATATTTCCTTGGTACTGTAAAAGTTATACCTGATCTTTTTAGAAAATTTAGAAAAAAATTAGTAAGCAGATGGAAGGAAATCAAAATCTGTGATCTTACCAGGGAGATAACTAGCTACCATTGGGTTGTATAATTTTAAAATATTTTCCTATGCAAGTATGTATATATACGTAATTATACAAATGGATTATACTACTCTGTAACAATTTTTTAAGTTCAAACACATTTTAAAGTTTTTCTTCATCCCACCAAATGGTCTAAGGCTTTTTAATGGTTGCATGGTACTTACCTCTTGGAGACATCATAGTATATTTAACCAAACCTCTCTAGTTGGACATCTAAGATATTTCCAGGTTGTTTTTCGTTTATGTTTTGCCTGTTACAAATAGTACCGCAATAAACATAGTTGTAGCTAAATAATGCAATCACACAAGATTATTTCCTTAGGCTAGTTTCTTAGTAGTGGCATTTCTAGGCTAAAGGGGCATGCAATTTTTAAAAAATTTTTATTTTCTAAGTTCTGGAAATGGATAGTGGGTATGCAGTTTTAAAAGGCATTTTATTTGTACTGGAATGAGTAGGCTTTTTTTCCTATTCAAAGTTTTAATAACCTCAAAATATTACATTGGTAATAATTCCTTATCCTTTGGAGATTTATATATCACCTTACAATTTTGAAAGCATGTTCACATATTTTCACTCATTAGTTTGATTCTCACAACAACTCTGGATGTAGGCAGGTAGGCATGTAGACATTATTAGTCCCCATTTTTCAGATGGGGAAAACAGGTCTCAGAGAGTGAAATAATCTGCTTAGAGCAACACAGCCAGTCAGTGGCAGAGCCAGGACTGGAACCTGGCCTGCTGGCATAGAGCCCGGCTGCCCTTGTGCGTTATACAATACCATGCTGCCTGCCCTGCTGCCTCTCTGGCACACTGATGACTTTATCACTTCTCAGAATTAGCATGATAGAGATTATTACACCTATGATATTCACTAGACCTGTTTTTCCAAGTTTTATACCACTTTCCCCTAATATATCATTTTAGAAAAACTGCAACCATGGGACATTTTTCTTGGCACTGTATTAGTTTCTCAGGTTACAGATTGGTGGGCTTTTAACAGGCAGTGGGAAAGGGGAGACAGTATTTCAAGTAATAAGAATAAAAGTGTGTAGGCAGGAATTAGAATAAAGGCTTCAAACTGGCCACTGTCAGGCTAGCTTTGGCCCAAAGAACTATGTTGTTTAGCATGTAGCATGTTTCAAAAATTACAAACCAGTTACCTACATCTGATTATCAGGATATTTCATATAGATATCTGCATTGATGGGTTCTTTTCATTCAGAAGCTCTGGCAGCCTTAAGCTGCCTTCAAGCTGAGCCATGATTGCCTGAAGGTAGGTGCCTTCTTCCCCCTTTATATGGGGCAGAAATATTCCAGTTTGCCACCAGCCTCATGAGTCCCTATTGTTTCTCTGAGGGTCAACAGTCATTAAAAATATTCCCAGCACATTGTTTTACCTACACCTAACTGGTTTCATGCCATCACTTTGCTGGTTGAGCCTTTTAGGCATCTGAGTGTGCAACCCTTTGCCTTTGAGTATGTGCATGGAACAGTTGTCCATTTTGGTTGCAGCCCAGAGAGCACACAGGAGAGGAGTGGGAAAGAAAACTGGAAAGGCATTTGAATTTTATTTTGTAGACACAAGGAAGCCACCGAGGGACCTCATACCCTTAACTAACATTTTAGTGCCCTGTCCTGGAGCAGCTGGCTCCTGTTCATTTCAGCATTCTCTCCTTTTACTGTGTTTTCCTTTGTCATCCCTGTTCCCAATGGGGAGTGTTTTCAAAAGGCTAGGCAGCTGTTTATGTCTCATTTTTAATGAAGGCATTGTGGTTCTTCCCTCCCTCTGAGGACATCTTGTAAATTGCTCTCTTGTTGTGAGAAAAGAACACTTCCTTCCCAGGCTCCGTGTACCTCAGTGAAGGCTGGGGCAAATAGACCAGGAAGACTTTACTACGCTGGTGTCTGATTGATTCAACAGGACTTGGAAGGCTTTTATTAGCTGTTGTCAAGTGGTTCCCGGTTGAAGTGGATTTATGTGGCAATTTGCTTGTGGCAAGCCTTTGCTTGTTGCTAGATGGTGTACTTGGACGTAACCTGAATGTGGTAGAGAAGAGCACTGGTGAGGAACTCCAAAGCCTGGGTTCTAACCCTGGCTCTGTTGCTCATGAGCTCTGTGATGCTGTGCACCTCCACCTTGCCAAGCCCTCCTTTCTACCTCTGTAAGATGAGACCATCCCCTACCCTGGTCATATCACAGGGCCAGTTTGCAGACTGAGCGGGAGAATATACAACAAAAGTGCCAAGTGTTACACAAATGCTAGTACGGTTACCAGGAAGGGGAGAGAATTGTTTCCATGGGAGGAAATGGGTCCTGGCCAAGCACCTTTGTAGGGAGTATGAACTCAACTCTAAGTGGAGTAGATAATTCAAGGTGCTGAGATAATTCAAACAGATGATTGATTTCAGGGGGCTAAGCAAGCTCCATAGGACAATATATCCTTGCCAGCACACTTATACCTACTTAAAATCCTACTACTGAACTTTTTCTGAATACAGTTGTGGTCCTGGTTAAAATGCAAACCTATAACAAAGTGCTTGAAAGCACTGGGCTCTGGCCAATAGCTTTACCTTTGGATCGTACTCTTTCTAGCTGTGTGATACTTAGGCCCTCATTTTCTGATTTACAAAGCAAGTATCTTAGCAATAGTGTCTACGTTATAAATTTGTTGTGAGAATTGAATAATGTAGTGCAGGTAAAGCCCTTAGCAAAGTACATGGCCTATTGTAGGTGTTGAGTAAAACCAGATATTCCAAGCAGGTCTTAGCTGCCGTGGCTGACTGGGGAAGGAGCGTGAGGGAGGGTCTGGGCACAGGCCTGCAGGGAGCAGCCCTCCAGAAGCAGCGGCCCTGGCCCGGGAGCATGAACGGAGGAGGCCCCGCAGTGTGAGAAAGGAGGTAGCTCTGGGAGATGGATGGTAGGGAATGCAAATGTCCCCATCTCCATGGTGTTGTCCTGGAAACCTTGCCAAGGTGACAGATCATTGCAGTCTCACCCTCTTCCTCCCACCTCAGCAGGTGAGACCCACCCTTGGAGGTGAGGGGGAGGAGGAAGGTACTCGGGTTCATCTCTGGGAAGGCAGCACTCTCCGGGGAACCTGTGACGCAGCTTGGTGCGGAGCCCGTGCAGGAGGCAGGCCGGCGGGCGAGTTGTGCCCTGCTGGTTATGGGTTATGGCAGGCGTGGGTGTTTTATAGCTGTGGCGGTGGCGCAGGCTTGCTAGTGGCTGTTTGTGGAAAGCATTATCACTTGCCTTTTTATTACTTGCGTCGCAGGCATTCTCTCTACAGAGCTTGTCCCTTTGCCCAAGATCTCCCTCCCTTCTTTCCTGGTCTATCAGAAACACACAGACATTGTGTAGAAGCACAGAAACTACCAAAATCACATCAAACACATCTGTGCACACATGTAACCCTTGTGGCTCACCTCCTCCTGTCCCCAACAGCCCCTATACATGGAGGATGGGATCGAGCCCTGGTGGGGCATGAAGAAGGCCCTGCACCACTCAGCCTCTCCCCGCCCGCCCCTTGGTCTCCTCCCTCTTCCTTTCTTCCAAGGATCTGTTAAAGATGCAGACACAAAAATTAACAGTCAGTGTTGCTGTCCAAGGCATCAATCCACACGTATTTAGTCTGCATCTACAAAACACGGCCGAGCATGCCCATCACCAAGAGCAATGCAGGTTTACAGTGTAATCCAAGATGTGGAACCACAGAGTGAGGGTGGGGTGTGCTAGAAAAGAGTCCTGGTCCTCCTCGTGCCACTTCCTCAGCTGTGTGACCTTGTCTCCGTCCCTTCCTCTTTGTGGGTTTTCGCTTGCCCATTGAAACAGTGAAGATCTCATTCCAGGTGGTCTCTGTGTGCCCATCCAGTCCCAGCATTCTGTGATTCAGTTGCGTCTGTCATTCTGGTTTCCCCACAGCCCTCCACTTTCTCTTTAGAATGCAGCATTGTGGATAGAAGCCCATATTGCAATGCCTTTCATCTGCACCTGCTAATGCAATGTCTCCAGCTCCCGGCAAGGCCCTTGAAGCTATTTCAGGGGGTCCCCAGGGAGAGTCCCATATGTGCTAACAAATAAATCTGGTCAGCTATTGCCTGGCATCTGCCATTTCTCCCTCCTGGATGCCCTCTGTATTACTCAGAGCCAATGCTCTGCAGTGTTAGTTGGCTGGTGGATGTTGCTCCACCAGTTCCTCCAGTGCCCAGAGTAAGCCACCTCCTGCCAGGCCCTGATATTTCCTCAGACCCTCTTGGCTGCCAAGGAGGGAGCTCTGTGGTGTCACTGCCACCCTCCCCCATGACCCCACCAGACTCCAAGGCCACTACAGGAACTCAGTTTCCACTTACACTCGTTATCGATTCTTCTGCTGGTGTGGTGATTGCACTAGGGTCCAAAGGGCCATTCTTGTGTGAGGCTCTGGGACAAAGTGAGAGAGAATGCACCTGTTTTTTGTTTAGCTGTCTGCTGGAACACGCACAGCTTTTCCTCCCAATGGCTTATAGAATTTTCAGTGAGAGTTTTTTTCTGTGTTGGTTTACTCTCTAGATATAAACCCAGGAGAAGCTGGGCTGAGGAAAAATTGGAGTGTGAGATGCTGCTCTGAACTAAGAATTATTCTGCTTTCTAATAATAAAGGATTTGGTGAGGGAAGAGCATAGAATTTGGAAAGTTATTATATAGAATTTACTTAGGGAATAAAGGAATGTCTACTCTGTATTCCGATCCATATCCTTCACCCTTCATCACTCCCAAGGGAGTTATGATTATAAGGGTCTGTGCTAAATGGGAAACAGGCATCATTTTACTCCAATGCAGAACACAAGCAAACTGAGTTAGAGTACACAGCATGAGCCTGAGCTCTAAAGGACACTTATTTTTTCCTCCTGTTCCAAACCTGAATCTTGAGATCTATCTACCTGGGTCAGGAAATCTTGAGATCTGTCTACCTGGGTGAGGTGCTAGACCTCATTCTGAGTACCTACCCTAGTACCTGGCATGTAGGAGATGGATAATCAGTACACGGTGGTTGATTGACTGAGGGACTAAATTAGGAAAAGAGAAAGAGACAGAGACAGAGAGAGCTGGGCTCAACGCAGACGGCACCTGTCGTGTTGTTAGACTGGTGAGAACCTCTGTTTTTTTTCTGTTGGACAATCTCTATCTAAGTCCAATTTTTTCTTTATGATTGACTGATTTTTCAGTATTTACACACTTTTTATGTTCCTCCTTCCCCCGTGGTAGCAGTGGGAATGCATACTCTTGGCTTCACCTGGAAATGTGTATAAGTAAGCCCAAGATTAAGGGCCGTGCTAATGATTTTAGTAAACGACATCACCTGCACACAAATCCTGTCAGCTTGTGTTGTATAGTTAAAGCTTCTATGTCTTTTAAGCTTAGGGATTAAATGCATGAAAGCCACAGGAAGACAGAATCCCATTTGAACATAAGTAAATTTTAAGTTCGTCTTTGTGGTAGTGAGTTACCTATTAATGGAAGTATTCAGTCAGAGGCTGGATGGCTACTTGGTGAGAATGTTATACGGGAGTTTAATTCTCCAAAAGGGAATTAAACTGGCCCCCAAATCCTTTCTAAATGTAGAAGTCTGTGTTTCTTAGTTTGGGATATACAGTATTTTTACTACAAGTATGTAAGGAGACATCATCCAACCTATGGATTAGACTTCCTCTGTAAGCTTGATACAGGGATGGGAAGGATGAAGAAACCCTTTGTGGCCAGCAAGCCTTCTAATATCATCACTCATACTGTGAAAAATGGGGTTAAGAGATTTTAGACCATTGGATCCAGCTCACAATCCCAGTTCAAGTGTACTTTTTCTTTTTCATGTAAACTGTGCAGTGGAGACCCTCTTTCTCTCTTAATGACCCCTTCATTGATGGCCTTATCATCAGTAAGACTGACTTTCTTCACATTAGACTGTAAGGTTCACAATAGCAGAGACTGTGTCTGTTTTAGACATGGGCACATCCTGAGCACCTAGCATAGTACCTGGCATGCGGTAGACATATAATGAGTATGTACTGGTTCATTGAATACCAAATCTCTCCACGTAAGGCACACTGTGCTGAATATCATGAATTCAAGGACAGAAGTCCATGGACCAATCCAGAGATATGAAAAATACTTCTTACCACATTTTAGTCCTTCACCTAGAACATCAGCTTTGCCGTAAGACTGTTTAAGGGCCCAGTTGAAGAGAGGTGTAGGTATGTTCTTGAATAGCTGCTGAATCTGCTTAACTCAAGGGCCCTATTTCATTTGGTAGCATTTGGGTTTGTGTGACTGGCTGGTGAAGAGCTAACTTTCCCAAGTGAGAATATTAACTGGAGAGGAACTAGTTACTGTGGGTGTGTTCCCTAAGGAGGGTAGAGGACTGTGCTGATGAGGCTAAGTTAGAGGCTTCAGTCTCCATTAAGAATCTCTTAGGAACAACTTCTTTCATAGCTAAGCATGATTGCCTGAAACCAGGCCAGCTCTCTTGCAAATGTGTGTCTTTGATTCCAAAGAGATGGGCTGAGAGAGTATCAATGATTGCATGTATTCCATCCATGCAAGTGGTGAAAATCTGGAATACAAAGCAGTAAGTATTTCTAGGGTTTTTTTTTTTTTATCTCTATACATCTTGGCTATCTTTCCACCTGTTCCAAATCATATTCCTTCTCCAGTTTCCTTCCATGGCTGTTACACAATTTTACCCCTTTCTGAAAATGCCCTGTTCTGTTTCTTTTGTATGACCTTTACTACTTCATGTAGAAGATGAATCATCATTTTAGCTCCATCAATTGCCTCTCATGATATCTATAAGCTTATCTCCTTCCATATAACTTTCCTCCTTTCTCCCTATATCAGAGAAAGAGAAATTCTTTCTCCTGGGAAGGGTAATCTCTCTGCCTGTCTTTGGATCCCATCTTCCATCATTGCCTTGTGAAGATCATTCTGCCAATCATCCACTCTGTGGTCTTTTCCTCAATGGCACCTCCGTTGTCCTTGTTCTTTCTCTTCAGTATAGAAACATGACCAATCCCACATTTCCCACAAATTACAGTTTGATTTCTTTCCTCCTCTTAATAGTCAATTTTCTTCAAAAGTAGACACTGGTTTTTAGAATTTTTATTACAGCCTGTTTTTCAGAACCCATTTACTTCTCTACCAATGCAGTGTCTTCTCCTCTCCAACACTAAAATTGCTCCTGCTAACTGGTGGTAGACTCCATGTTTTCAAGCTCTGTGGGTACTCCCTTCCCTCTTCCTTTTCACCCTGTCTATGGCATTTGGCATTGACCACCTCTCTTGATTTCTGTGGCACGGCTATCTGCTGGTTGTCCTCTTGTGTGTCCAAAAGTCTTTCTCAACTGGGGATCTTCACCTGAGACACAGGACACAGAAAACAGAAAACGGTTTGAGGGACTATTTTCTCAGTTCTCCCATGGACAGTGCATAACTAGCACCCTTCTAGGCGAGAAGTTAAATCATTACATAAAGCAGATGCCTTAGGGCATTTGAGTCCCTCTCTCTCCATGCTTGAGAAATGAGCTGCACCATCTCTGCTTTCTTCAAGGGTTTCTCTTTTTCTTCCCTTCCTCACCCTGATTCCTTTATTCTTCTAATTGTAAACATTTACCTTGGGTGACTTCTTCTAAGCCCATGGCAGAAGAATTAATTATAATCTGATAATTCTGAAAATAAACAACTCTAAACCAGACCTCTGTGCTGAATGCCGTACCCTTGTATCTGTCTGCCTAGCTGATAGCTCCCTTTATATAGCTCACAAGGAACTCAAATGCAATATGTCCAAAATAAACTCACCTTTTCCCTGGGCTTTCTTGTTCTCCTAAATGGTATCATCATGCACCCAGATACCCAAGTCAGATCTGGGAGTCATTTAAGATTCTTCTGTCTCATATATCCTTCCCCAATGAAATCATTCACTAAATTACTTAGTATTTGCTTTTTTGGTATCTTGTGATTTAATCTTTTATTCTGAACTTAATTCGGGCCCTTAATCCCTTGATTTCAATCAGATAGAATCTTCCCAAGGGTTTTCTTATTTTAAATTACACCACACCCTTCCTCATCCACTCTCCAATAACCATAAAATGATGCATCTAATATTCAAATATGATTATGCCTTTCTCCACTTAACTGTTTTCAACCTCTCCCCACCAATAGCTTTAATCTATCAGAATGCATTTGGAATTGCTTATTTGTTAGGCACAGTCCTCCATGATTAGTCTCTGGTCATCTTTGGCCTCAGAGCTTTCTTACACATCATGTATTCCAACCATTTCTTATGTTTACCCATTGCCTACTCTTTCCCTGGAATGCCTGTTCACTCTTCTTTGCTATTTTAAGCTCCTGCTTCCTATATCTAGTTGAAATCCTTCTAAGTTTACACCCCACTCAATTACACACTGATCAAGGCACTCAACACACTGTAGTTGCTGATTTACTTATTGGTCTCCCCAGTCAGATTGTAAACTCATTAGGAGAAGAGGCAATGCTTACTTGATTTCTTCCTCCATAACTGATGTTCTAGTACAAAGAAGGCACTAAATAAATGCTTATTTAATGAGCAATAAGTATGAAGTATAATTTTCAAAGGCAGAGTGGTAGATTAATTATTTTAACTAATAGTGAAGAGTCCTAGATTTAGAATTAGATGCTTGGGATCCCATCCCAGCCTATAGTTAACTAGTGATCTATCATTGGTTAACTCACTTAATTTATTTTAGCCTCTGTCTTAGTCAGTTTGTGCTGCTATAACAGAATACCCAAGACTGGGTAATTTATTAAAAAACAGAAATTTATTTACATGTAGTTGTGGAGTCTGAAAAGTCTAAAATCAAAGGCACTGGCAGGTTCAGTTATCTGATGAGGGCCTGGTTTCTGCTTCCAAGATGTCAGCTTGAACACTGCATCCTCTGGAGGGGAAGAACACTGTAGTATCCTCACATGGCAGAAGGTGGAAGGGCAAAAAGAGGCCAAGCTCCCTCTGTCATGCCCTTTTATTTTCTTTTTTAATCTTTTCAAGCCCCAAATCAAAAATATTTTTAAATAAAGTGAAACATATACAAAATATCAGTTTCAATGTTAGACAATAAAATAATATAATTAATCCTCCACCTTAGGCCATCTTTTTGTCAAGAGCATAATTCTTTACTCCAACAAGCCCTTTTATAATGGCATTAATCTGAGAGCTCTGTCTCCCAGTACTATTGCATTGAGGATTAAATTGCCAGCACTTGAATTTTGGGGGACTACATTCAGATCATAGCATTCCACACTTGACTCCCCAAATTCATGCCCTTCTCACATGCAAAATATGTTCATTCCATCCCAGTAGTCCCCCAAAGTCTTAACTTGTTCCAGCATCAACTTTAAAATCTAAAGTCCAAAGTCTCATCTGAATCAGATATGGGTGAGACTGAAGGCAAAATTCAACCTGAGGCAAATTTCCTCCAGCTGTGAGCCTGTGAAAACAAACAAGTTATATGCTTCCAAGAATAAAGAGGCAACAAGGCCCCAAGTAAGTCCAAAACCCAATATGGCAAACAACATTAAATCTTAAGCTGGAGAATAATCTTCTTTGGCTCCACATCCTACCTCCTGGACAAACTAGAGTGGGGGTTGGGTCCCCCAAACCTTGGGTAGCTCTGTCCCTAGGGATTTGCTGGGCACAGCCCAAACTTAGCTTTTACGCATTGAAATTGCATTCCTGAAGCTTTCCCAGGCTGGCGCTGCACAGTGGTGGCTCTACAGTTCTGGGCACTCAGGGATGGCCCTGCCCCCATAGCTCCACTAAGCATTGACACAGCTGGGGGGCTGTCTGTGGAGGCTCCAATTCCATAATTCTGGGCATTGCCCTAGTGGGGACTCTCTGTGGTGGCTTCACTCCTGCAGCAGGTCTCTGCCTGGGCCCTGAGGCTCTTCAGTGCATTCTTTGAAATCTAGGTGGAGGAAGCCATGCCTCCACAGCTCTTGCACTCTGCTTGCCTGCAGAATTAGCCCCACGTGATTCCAGCAAGGCTCACCACTTGTACCCTCTGGAGAGTGGACTAAGCTGTACCTGGGCCCTCTTGAGCCACAGCTGGGGTGGCTGAAGAGTGTTGCACAGGAATGCAGGGAGCACAGACCCAAGTGGCCCTGGGCAGTGAGCTCTGAAGTCCCAGGGGTGTCCTGGGCCCCTCCCCCCCAACTGTCCTGCCCACAAGGCTCTGGCATTCTGGACCTGTGATTGGCATGGCAGCCTTCAAGATCTCCAAAATGCCTTTGGGGTCATTCTCCTATTGTCTTGATCAATAACACCTGGCTTCCTTCTAGCTATGTTAATCTCATCGAATAGTCACTTGGCCCCACCCTTGATTTTTTTCTCCTCAGTGTGCTTTTTATTCTTTACATGGCCAGGTTGAGAACTTCCAAATCCATTCTGTTTCCCTTCTGGTTATAAATTCCATTTTAAAATTGTTTATCTCTTCTTACATTTTACTATAAGGAGCTAAGAGAAGTCGCACAGTACCGTGAATGCTTTGCTGCTTAGAGATTTCTTCAGCTAAATATCCTAGTTAATTGCTCTTGAGTTCTGCCTTCCACAAAGTCCCAGGACAGGCACATAATTCAGCCAAGTTCCTTGCCACTTTATGACAAGGATGGCCTTTCCTCCAGTTTCCAATACCTTGTTTTTCATTTCCCTTTGAGATCTCATCAGAATACTTTACTGTCAAGATGACTTAAATGATCTCTAAGAAGATTCAGATTTTTCCTACAACTCCTTTCTTCTTCTGAGCCTCCACCAGAATCATCCTTAATGCTCCATTCATGGCAGTAAAGACCTTCATCAGCATTCACTTCAAAACTGTTCCGGCCTGTACCCATTTCAAAGCTGCTTCCACATTTTTAGGTATTTGTTATAGCAACACCCCCATTGCTATGGTACCAGTTTCTGTCTTAGTCTGTTTGTGTTGCTACAATAGAACACCCGAGACTGGGTAATTTATTAAGAACAGAAATTTATTTTCTGACAGCTCTAGAGATTGTAAATTTCAAGATAAAGGTTCTGGCAGGTTTGATTATCTGATGAGGATTCAGTCTCTGCTTCCAAGATAGTGCTTTGAATGCTGTGTTCTCATATGGCAGAAGGCAGAAGGGCAAAACGGGGCCAATCTCCCTTTGTCAAGCCCTTTTATAATGGCATTAGTTTATTCAGGGAGGCAGAGCCCTCATGATCTAAAGACCTCCCCAAAGGCCCCACCTCACGACACTTTAAAAACATTGGGATTAAGTTTCCAACACATAGATTTTGGGGGATATAACCAGACCATAGCAGCCTCACTTTCCTCATCTATAAAATGGGGCTGGTACAAAGTACCTTATGAGTCCCAAAGGGCAGATTAAGGAAGATCACATGAAATCACATGAAAATCAAGGCTATGAAAGCGCTATGGATATGGAAGGGATTATTATTATTTTTCTATATTTTGAAGGTTTGAAGGTTATCTAAATCTTCTGTATAGGATAAAAGAGTTGTGAACAAAGATATCACCTCTATGTTCATGTTTTCTGTATCTTGGTGTACTGTTCTAAGGTACATCTGTGACATTAGTGCTCTAGAATTAAATGAATAATCCAGCTAAGTATATTGTCAGATAATAGTGTGTGATGTTATGCTGTTATTCTTCAGCAACCACGACAGAGAAAGAGGTGATAGTATAAATTGGTTCATTAATTCAATTTTTCTTCAGAAACTATATGGAATCAGGCACTGAATGAAGTGCCATGAGGGATATGGAGAAGAAATGGACATAAATTATGTCTTCAAGAAGGTTTTGTTTAGGAAGGAACTAATAATGTAACTCTCTATTTTGCATTGTGGATATTTATACATAAGTCATAAAAGAGGTGTAGATCAAAGCTAGAGGAGGGGTCCTGGGAGGACTTCAGGGAGGAGATGGTCTTAGCCTTAAGAGACGGGCATGATGTGGACATACAGGGTGGGCAATGGGGAAAGAACCCCCACAAATGGCATCAACTCTACTTGTAGAATTTCAGGAGTAGATTGGATTTGCCCAAGTAAAAGTAGAGAAGCATATGAAGATCAAATAGGAATGGTAAGTAGAATCTCTTAGCCTTAGATTTGGATAAAATAGATGCAATAGAGGATGTGATCTCATAATTCTCAGTTGTTGGAATTTTCCTTATTAGGAGAATGAGAGATTGCGTAATGCCTGAGAGGTGATCTCAATATTTGCTCTTCAACTGTTGCTGGTGTCCACTCTGAACACTTTTTATTTGACCTGACATTCAATTTCATAACCCCCATTGTAAAACTGTGGGGTGAATTTAATAATACTTACCTTACCTCTCAGGGGTGTCATAGAGTATAAATGAATACATCTTAGGCAAAGCATTAATTGGGTTCTTCAGGTAAAGGTACTCAGTAAGTAAAAATACTAATGCTGTTATGAGTTTCCACCCTTCTCTGTCATCCTGGGAAGCAGAAATGATGCTTATAAAGCCATGCAAAACCATCTTCTTTAGCACGCTAACCTTATGGGAGGATAAAAATATGCACAGCAATAATAATTAAGCTGGGTTTGGAGCATTGAGAGGGAGGGCCTGCCCACTGGATGGCTCCCTGGGGTAGGCAACTTATAAACCCTATTTTAATCTTCATCAAAAGAGGAAATGATCCCCTAAAAGAATATTCCTAAAAGATAGAAAAGTGTTTGTTCTTGCAGATTGACAACATCATGGACCAGACTGTAGTACTAATTTTGTTTGTTTCTGGGTGGTTCACAGTAAAGCAAAGGAGTCACAGCCTTCTTTTTTTTTTTTTTTTTCCCAGCCTTATTTTCTATTTGGCACCTATGTGGCCCTGCTAAAGCCTACCTACCTGGTTATTTTCACATAGAAGCTCTCTAGTCATGTATAGAGAAAGGAAACACTTGTTCTTATCAGGGAAGACTATTAAGAGAGAGTTCTCTGTGGGCATTTCTGTCCATCTTTTGAGCCAGAGACATTCACAGCTTTGTTTAGGACTATTTTTTCAAGGATATTTGTATAACAAATAGTCCTGGAAGGTAAAGATTGTGTCCCCCTCTTGGGCATAGGGCAGATTTCTTTCCTGACCAGGCTAACAAAGATAACATCTCACTCTAGGCCAAAGATTGGGCAGGTTTGCTCGTATCCCCCTGCTAAGTTGGATATTTCCTAACCTTGGGGTTCCTCAGCTCTATCACAAACACATTGTGTTTGCTGTATCCACATGGAACCATCTCTGTATTGCCCCATAAAACCTGTGAGGCAAGGGAAACTGAGGTAAACATGTGACTCATGCTAATAGCTATGCCTTGAGAATAAAGTCCTTTGTCTTTGACCCAGGAGGCTCATGTCTTCTTTTAGCATCTGTGGAATTGTAGCAGACTAAATTATTAGCTTACAAGATCTCAGACCCTTCCTCATTCCTGACATAGACTTTCCACCTATTTCCTATCCAAATAAAAAATTTTAAAATGTTCTAACATCTATTTTCTTACTTTTTTCCTCCCAACCATGGAAGCTATGTACTGCCTTAAATCAGTGCCTTGTTATAGCACACTGGGAGAGGCAATGCAGTAGCCTCCTGATGGCTTTATTGCCTCCAGTCTCTCCTCACCCTTCGTTTATATCCTACACAGTTGCCAGACTCAGGTCCCTAAAGCACAGCCTGATCACATCACTCCTTCACTCCAAAGTATCTAATGGCTCCCCATTGCCAGAATGAATTATAACCTCCAGATGAAATAAATGCTTTCTCTGGTCAGGCCTCAGTGTCTATCTCCAGTTCTCAACTTTTACTGTTCCTCTTTTTGCACTGCATTCTCCAACCAAGCCAAACCATCCACGTTCCCAAAACACAGTCTGCCATTTCCTGCTTCATATCTTTGTTCGTGTTGTTTCTTTTGCCAGGAATACTCACTTCAGTCTTTATGTTTGCCCCTGAAATTCTATCACTTTTTCACCCAGGCTTCTTCAAGATGCCTTTGCATTTTCTACCCTGACCAAAACTATAATTTTCTCATGGCACTTTTCTCATTAGATTTTGGGCCACAATCATCAACATTTGCCTTACCTTCAGTTGAGAGCAAAGATCACATGGTGTTCTTCTTTGTATCACTTGATTTATTGAGTGTCTTTAAAAAACAGACACTCAATAAATATTGGCTGAGTTATACCTAGATTGGATAGATGACTCTACCGGAGTCCAGAGAGGCAAAGAGGTTTATTCAAGGATGCACAGCAGGGTGAGAAAATGAGTAGACTAGAATCTCAGTCTTCTTGTTTTAAGCTAAGGATGGACTGTTTCACTTCTTGGGAAGTCTGATTTTGGCATTATGTGCCTTAAGGAGTTGGCAACTATATGCTAGAGGGGAAGATGTTTGTTACAAAGGTCAGGCTCTAATATCTAACTTTGCTTCGTGAGTAAAGCTACGGGGCTCTCACTCAAATGTTATTTATTTTGATTCTAACCTATAAATTAACCCATAAATGGTGTAACATTAAGTATGGAGAAGTGTCACTGGGGGAGTGGCTTTTCAAAAGTCCCTAAAACCTTGTTCCAGAGGTGGCTGCTTTGGTCCTGCCCATGGCTGGTAGCCAGACTCTTGGAAAAGTCCTTACTCTGCCTTACTTGCCTGTAGGAGATCAGGATGGAGCAGCTGAAAATACTGCCCTGTGGCAAATCTGCTGACTCCCTGGGCTGTTCTTAAGAAGGTGAAGAAAGGTGATTTCATTATGTTGTTCTGTGGAGAGAGAGAAGTATGACCCTCCCTCAGGCTGTGTCTTCCCTGGAGGATGAAGACTGCCTGGTTCATGGTGAGTCTGTCACTGTTGGTGTCCCTGATGAAGAGGTGAACAGATAATTTTCCCCAAGTGTAACAGTCCTGACCATCAGCATCTTTTGCAGTTGATTAAACAGTGAGCCTCTGATGGTAACATTCATTGAACTGTTCTTCACAGGCCGATCACAGACTCTTAGAGCAGCAAGAAACCTTTGGGCTTGTCTAGTTTAATCCCCATCCTTTACTGATAGAGAAACTGAGGCCCAGAGAGGTCTCTTAACTCTCATACCTTCTCCTTTCCCACCCCAAGGCCATGGTCTTTAGGGTGACCTTGAGAAGAGGGGGCAGTGTTGACTACGGCAATCATGGATAGAGAAACACTACAGAAATGTTCCTGGAGTCCAGGGAGAATGTGTCACAGGTGAACATAACCCTTGCTAAGAGGAGCTGACTGCATTCCCAGAAGAGCAAAAACAAAGAAACAGACCTTAAAACAAAAATAATTCACAGAACCCGTAAGCTAGGTAGGATAGTATTTTTTTAAAGAACAGACTAAGAAGCACTTCTTGCTCTCCGTGCAAAAAGCTGGAAAGGAGTGACAAGGTAAACTTATAAAAATTTAAGTGCTATTCTGTGCAGTATTAGGTTTATTAGGGCGAGTCTGGGGGATTTTCTGTTCATGCCTTGAATCACAATAGGTGCAGTGGAATCTCTGTCATTAAAATTTGAAGGTAGATAAACAGTAAATATTTCCAGGGATAATTACTTAGTGCTGGGCAAACCTCAAAGTGTTGGAAGTTCCAGCTCTTGTTGGATCAGCGCCATAGAGCCAAGGGTATTTATCTAAAGCTTATCCGAATCATCTGAGCGGCAGACGTAGGTGCAATTTGGCAGGCGATCTTCACTTGGTTATGTTTGAGAGGTTTAATAATAACAGTTAAAAAACCCCCACTTCCCTAAGGAGACATTTATTATTCCTACAATGTCACCAACAGAATCACTCCCCCCAGTCCCTTGCCCTACCTCTTCTACCCCATCAGTCCTCATTTACAGATTCCAACAAAACCAGGAAAGCCTGACTTGCAAGATGAAGATCTTCCCTGGAATATGTTCTCTGGAAAATTCTTTATCCAATGGCATTTTTCAACAACTGAAATGGGAACATGGATATTCGTTGTTGAATATTTCAATTCTGAATTATATTTATTAAGTGCCCTTGTGTCCTTGTCACAGAGAAAAATAGAGGAAAAGGGAAAGATCTTTGCCCACTAAGAGGTCGTGGGTTCAGCTTCCAGCTATGTCATCACCTACTAGGGGTGTAACCTTGAACACATCACTCTAAAGCCTGAGCCTTCTCATCTACAAAATAGGGGGAATGGATCAAATGATTTTTAAGATACTTTCCAGTTCTGAAATATATATGAAGCTATTGTCAGAGCTGGAATAGATGTTGGAGGTTTTACAGTTTACTTTGCAGAGAGGGAAGCTGGTTGATTGGGGTGGCCACTTTGCTTGTTTGAGTACCAATTTTATCAGAGCAAGAAGAAATCTGCACAAGAGATGATTACATTAGCACTCAGGACAATAAATAGCATATTTCCTAAATGTGTGGTACAGAAGCAAAGCAGCACGTCAGGATTAAACACTTCAGGAAGGCTCCATGAAGGAGAAAATGGGATTTGAAAGAAGGAAGGTAAAGACAGTAGGGCTGGCAGCATCAGCAAAGGCACAGAGACAGGGAGGTGGCAGGTCCGTCTGAGCCAGGATGGACACTAAGGCAGCAGGACCCAAAGGACAGCACATGTCTCCCTGCTGGACTTCCACCAGCATCCGGGTGACACATAGACTTGGTATTAAATAATGTAGAATTGTATTGTAAGAAAGTTATTTCCTTTTCAATTCTCCTTTAATCCATCTGATTATGTCCGGGAGAAAGACTTATGTGTGTGCTAATATATTTTTGAGAGCCTCAACATTTCTCTCGACTTTTGTTTTAACCAAAGGAAGAGCAAATCTTAGGTTCAGAAACATCATCAAATAACAATGTCCCTTAAATTTAATAACTTTGGCTTGTTCTCCTTGTATTTATTTTGAGGTTCCTTCTATTTATGGCAAGTGATATAATTTTTCCATTTGTATAGTGATGTGAAGTTTCCAAAATTTTAAATGGGAACGTATCATTTCAAATTAATATACTAAGTAAATAACCATGCAGGTGGTATGAGGGCATAGAAAAGTCCAGAATGTGATGTGGGAGTGATGATGTTTGGGAAATCCTTAGGTGCTTGTTAAGAGCCTGTGCTCTTGAGCAAGACAGGAGTGGGTTCAAATTCTGCCTCTGCTGTTTACCAGCTTTATGACCTTGAGCCTGATATTCAGGGTTACATGGGGAAAGAACAAGAAGGAAGGATAATGATGACTTTAGGAAAGTATCTACAGGATTATCATGAGGGGAACACTGCCTGTTTCTTGCCTTTCCTTAGTCTAGGCTCATGAAGCACCCCACCTTCAGATGGGGGCTGTTTTTATTCACTCCTCTTTTGGTGCCATTAGTACTTTACTGAACCCCCTTCATTCTATGGAGAGAAAGCTACTGTGGCATGGTGGAAGGATATTGGACTTGAATCTGGGAGACCAATCTTTGGACATAGAATCTACCACTGACTATTTTGAAAAAGTTACTTAATCTCTGAACTTGAACATCAATGTTAATGATATGGGGATAATTATACCAACTTCCCAGGATTATTGTGAGACTCGACACCAGGATATTCCCAGCACACAGTAGGTCTTCAATAAATGGCTGTTACCACTCCTCAGGTATGTATTGCGTAGAGGCCACCAGCACATCTCTTTGGAGTATTTATTTCATTGATGCTGTGATATCACAAGAGGCAGAAACTTCTCTACAGGCAGCTAAATTTCTGAGTAGCAAACTGCAGACTGTTAAAAATGCTCAGCACGATTGGGCAAAAGGGCACTTCAACAAACAGTTCTGCAACCCAATCTGGCAGATCCTTGATATCAGCATGATCTTGGCTCTAAAATTTCCCCCTCTGACTCTTGACCTATAGAAAAGAAAACCTATAGATACATCTAAATCTAGCTTTACATTATGTATTATATGTGGCAATCTCACTTTCTAGATATCTTGTTTTCAGTTACAAGTGATAGAAATGGACTGTAGCAGGATTAACCAAGACAGAGGACTTTTTAGCACGTGGAAGTTAAAAGCGGAAAGTAACTAATTCAAGAAAATGGAAGATCCAGAGTATGTTTGCTACAGGCATGGCTGGATCTAGGTGCTCAATGATATTATCAGGTCTGGTGAGTAATGCAAATATCATTACCTTTGATCATCCAAACAGAAGAAAACAATGCTGTGGTAGACATGTGAGCTAGTAGGGTCAACTCTTCTGTGATGACCTGCTATGTGGCCATCATCATTCCTAATGGATGGCATTGACTGGACATTCATCATATCTAGAGTTGGTGCAGTGGACCTGGTTAGAACTTTTAGAGGGTTCACACTGTGAAGGAGAAGCTGAGAATCTAAACCTTCGCAGAAATATAAGAGTGCCAAGGTAAAGTCCCATGTTTATAAGGACCATAAAATGCTATGGTATTAGGGCTGAAAATACCAAAAGACAACAAAGTTTCTCCCTTGATTTTGTAGGGGGTAAAATTGAGGCTCAGAGAAGTTAAGTTACTTTCCCAAAGTTATACAAAAATTCAGTGACATATCTGGTGTCATAACCCAGATTTCCTGGGTCCTAGTTGAATATACTCTTTCTTCTACCCTTTGCTGTACCTCTGGATGGCTCAGCCTCTGGCTGCTAAATCTGTCTGTCTCTCTGCTTTAACTTAAGGTATGTGTTGAGGATTTAGACTCTTTGAAAACCTCCAGCCTGGCTCCAAGTGGACCTCTGCCCTGGGACACAAGCCAAGCCAAGACAGGAGGAGTCAGCTAAGCATTGCAGTGCTGACAGGACAGACCAGGCAGATGGAGAGCTGTAGGGCAGCAGTCCCCAACCTTATTTGTGCCAGGGACCAGTTTCATGGAAGACAATTTTTCCACGGAGGGTGGGGGGGTAATGGGGGGGAGGGGAGGCAGAGCTCAGGTGGTGATGCCAGAGATGGGGAGTGGCTGTAAATATAGATGAAACTTCCCTCACTGCTCACCTCCTGCTGTGACTGGTACTGGTCCTCACTCACCTTCTGCTGTGACTGGTACTGTTCCTTGGCCCAGGGGTTGGGGACCGCAGCTATAGGGCACAAGCCACTTTCCAGGGTTCTGACACTTCTGTCTTCTATAAGCTCCAAGCTATATGAACCGGTTTACTGAGGTGGTTTTGGTTTATGCATATTGTCATTGATTAAGTATTACTTGCCCCTGCTTATACTCTCGAAATTGTCCCCTATTAAATGGTAATACTATTATAAGCCTGTCTACTGTGATTCTCCACATCTGGGCACTGGTTCTGCTTTGTGAAACTCCTAGTAGTCCAGACTCCTAGAGGTTTGCCTCTGTCTTACTTTTGACTCCTGGCATCAGAATTTAGAGGTTAAACTTTTAGGGATCACCTTGTCCGTTCTTTTCAATTATAGACGAGGAAACAAAGGCCCAGAAACACTAAATGTCTTGCTCAAGATCACCAGCAATATGAGATAGGCCTTCAATCACTCATCCAGGAGTTTTTCTACTAGAGCCCGCTAATTAATATATGTATCTTGGAATTTGATGACTTGTTCTGTTTAATCTCGGGCCTGCCTTATGTTTTGCTGTTTTCTTGGTAGTACCTGGATAGGACCATACAAGTATGTGTCCACCTTGACTCTTGGTCATCAATGTAATTCCTAGATCTCTGGATCTATGGCTACCTGTTTATACATGGCTGCTATGAATATGAATTTTTTTAATGGGGATGCAATTCAGTCTATAGCAACCTCTAAAATATATAAAATATTACATTCATATAAGGAACAATTATGTCATTATTAATAAAAACATTAAATGTTTTAAAATACCAGGGACCTTAGTAACATCATAATTCCAAGGAAAAAGTGACATCATGAAGCTCACAGAGCTATTCAAAGGTCCATTTGGACTAATTTTGTCCTGGGAGGAGAGAGGGATTTAGGAAGATCTCACTTTGGCTCCACTGAGTCTCCCTGGGTTAGGTGTGATGTTTTCATTTTTGTTTGGTTTTGTTTTTCTAGGAGTCGGCAGAGAGTCTAATTAATGCCATCAAAAGCGTGACATTTAATTAACTAAATAACATGTCGAGCCTAATGATAACATATTTCAGCACCCAGCAGTCGATGATGGTCTCTTGGGCCATTTCTAAGGAGGCCTGTGATTTGATAAAGAGAAATCCTACTTGACAAAATCCAGAGATCCCCTGAGAGTAGCCAGAGAAGCTTTAGCAAGAGTGCTGGCTGGGTAGATTCTCTCATCTCCTGGACCCTGCTTGGAGAGGCCCAGGAACAAAGAGGAGGAATGGGCTGGATGGCTTTGAGAAACATGTTTCTTGAAATCCAGAAGCATATGGGAACAAATATAGTCTTTAAATTGCCTATTCCCATACTTTGGGTTATTCCAGTTCCCACTGGCAAGTGGAGGAGGGGAAACAAGGCAGGACAGACAGGACCTTGCAGGGGGCTGTCTGAAGCCAGATTGCCAAGTTAACAGTCCCTCCGAGCAGCCAAGTATGTGGGCGTGGGTGCCCTCTGCTGGACACTAGAGAATCTTCAGTGACGCTTATCTGGACCCTCACCCACGGGCCAAGAGCCTTTCAGCCTGAAGTCGAACCTTCTGATAGAATTCCTAGCGTCTCTTCAGTCACAATATACCCCTCAAATGTTGTATCAAAGAAATGGATTTTAGATCATTCTATGCTTTGGTTTGTGCCCATCTCTCTTCTCTTTGCCACCCCATTTCTATTATGTTCCACAGACATTCATATCCCTTTAAACTCAATTGTGCTATTTCTTTTTCTCTCAACTCTTTTGTAATGAATCTGGGTGAAATTACTTGTATACAGCATCACAAACTGCATCCTGTGAGTCATATAGTTTAGACCCTTATTTTAGGGAAGAGCCGGATAGAGGCTTAGAGAGTTGAAATGACCTGTCCAAAGTGACAAAGACCCAGCAGGGACCAAAACCCACACAGTTTAACTCCTAGTTTATTTCCTTTCCCTTGATATGCCATCTTCCCATAGAAACACAGTGGTGTCTTAGTGGTGAGGGCAAAGGCTCTGGGGACAGAGGTCCTGGATTTGATTCCTTACTTTACCATGTGTTAGCTGTGTGATATTGGCCAGGGTACTTGACCTCTTTGTGCCTCAGGGTTCTCATCTAGTAGGGTGGCTGTGAGGGTGAGAGAATATAAAGCAGGCGAGGCATTTAGTGTAGCATCCAGCATGTAGTTGGTGCTCAATAAGTGACATTTATCATTACTTCTAAGATTGCATAGTAGTATTAGTTGGACGATACTACCAGTGGTTCTGTAATAGAACTATTAGAACAGGTACCAAACAATTGTCTAAGTTATTTTTTTCATTAAACATGAAAATCTCTCTCCTTCCAAATGGAGGAGACTCCTAGGCAGAGTGAGCCAACTGGGAGGTGGGAGAGTTTGGGGAAAATATTTGTGTGACTGAATATTTAGGCTTTAAAAACAGCGTGGTTGAAAATGAAACTGGAAAAGCAGATCTGTACTAGGAGATAGGTGGCATTGAGTGCAGAAGTTTGGCTTTCTTCTGTGTGCAGTGGGGGGTCATCACTGATTCTTGCACAGGGCAGTTTTCCTTTTCCCATTTCCCTTGCATGACTTGTTTCTCCTTCTGCTGAATGATTGCTGTTCCCATCACGTGTGCACGTGCACATGAACACACCCATCTTGGGTCTTTCAGTATTCCAATCACCTGAGATTGTCACCACGGAGCCTGGTGTTGCTTGCAGCCATGTTAAAATGAAGAATGAGCCAGGCTGTCACAGTAGGCCAGTGGTGGGGGCTTGTTGCGTCTAGATTGAGTGTCTGTTCTCTTGCATGCAAATCACTGGTATGGGTGAAAAGAAACTGAGGATACTGGCAGAGGCGAAGGAAAGGGGGAAAATGGCTGTCTGAACACAATGACAGGAGGAGGAGAAAAAGATACTTTCCTACAATTGCTTTGGGGATTGTCTCCTGGAAAGGGGCAGTCAGTCATTTGACCAAAGGATGCCTTGACTTCTTCACGGTGCACTTCATCTCCTGCTTCTGGCTACAGATGACTGAAGTCCACGCCTTCTTCCTCCTCTTGCTTGGCACTTTTATTTCTTGGGTTTTGCCAATTGTCATTTGCTGGGGTGAGCATGAGACGTAACTGGGAGAAAGGAAACAGGTAGGATTCTGACGGATGTTGCAAATGGAAGCTCAGTGGAATTTGACATTTGGTGGATGCAGCTCACAGCCCCCATCAGGGACTCAACAATATGAAGCTCAAAGTGTCCTGATGACCTTTTTGGTTAAAGGTAGCAAATTGTCAGGTCTGCAGGCAGCTTGTGGAAATAAAGTGTTGAATGTACTTATAGTAGTAGTGACACTGGAAAAAATAGTAACTCAATGTTATAAGTTGTTATTATAGAGAGACTCAGAGCTAAAGGTGTCCCAAGAGATCATATTGTCCAACTGGCTCATTTTTATGGTTAAAGCTGTAGCACGTGCTCATGGTAAAATAGTAGTGAAGAAAATAAAGTAAAATGTAAAAGGCTTTCTTTCTATCCCCACCTCCATTTTAGTCTTATTTCTCTAGAGGCAATGACTATTAAGTTTCTCATGTGTCCTTCCAGAAATGTTATTTGTATCTGCATCATACGTAACTTGCATCTTTTATTTTGACACAAATATGATCAGAGTACTCATGCTCTTCTGATACTTACGTTTTTATTTAACAATATATAGTAGATCTCCTTTTGTGTCGGCAAAAGCGTCTCTGTTTTTCATTTTCAGTGGCTGCTTATTTCACAGGAAATTTACACTGTAGTTCACAGGTCGACAAACTTATTTTGCAAAAGGCCAGATAGTCAATATTTTGGCTTTATGGGCCATAGGATCTCTGTACCACCACTTCCTTATCCTCTGTCTCTTCCTCCTCCTTTTAACAATGCTTTAAAAATGTAAAGACCATTCTTAGCTCACAAGCCATACCAAAACAGGTTTTAGGCCAGATTTGGCCCATGACTGTAGCTCATTTACTCAGACTTTTGGGTAGACAAGTTGCTACTACAAAAATACAGTAATGGACATCTCTGTGCTGCATCTTTCAGTGTTCATTTGAGTTTATCTGCAGGATAAATTCACAGGAGTGGAATTACTAGGACATGTTTTGTAATTATGACAGATACTACCTCAACCTCCTCAATTGCAGGTGGTATAAGGAGTCCAGTGAAGAGAATGGTCTAGAGTACCCCAGCAAGCCAGTGGGAAGAGCAGAACTGGAACTTCTTTTCCTAGCACTTGATTTCCAGTGTTGTGCAGAACCTGTCCCTGCCTGAGGGCTCACATGGGACTTGTTTCAGGTCATAGAGTTGGAAAGACCTAAGCTCTCTCAAGTCCAGAGGGAGGCTCAGAGCAGGGTCACAGGACTCTTCAGACATTATGATCTAAGTGGGGCATCCTAGCCGGTCTCATGGTATCTTTGGACAGCAGGAGGAAAGGCTCTTTTTCTGTAGGCTCTGTGTACTTATAATCCAATGTTGTGGGGCAGGAGTAAACTTGGAGGAGGGGGCTGGAGGGGGCAGGGATGGCAGAGGTACCGATGCAGAGGTGGAGCTTCACAGTGAGGCTTGCCCCTGCTTCCCTCTCCAGGGCCCTGCCGTATTTCTCTGCTCTTTCTCCTTCTGACATCTCTGTACTCTATTTGGAGACCCAAGTGACCAGCCTACCAGTTCCCAAGGGATTACTCTCATCCTTCCTTTTTAATGATTGCTTTGTTAACATTGAAAAGATTTATTCAACAAACTCTGCGTTTCACCTTCTGGCCTTCTGCTAATAATTTTCTTTTAAACTTAAGAGTTTCCTTCTGTTCTGAACCTTTAAAATGAATTTGGAACATAACTGAACAGATCAACCAATTTCACTGCATGTGTATCTCATTCATTCACTGCATTCATTCATTCAGCAAATATATATTGATGGTCTGTGCCAAGCTTTAGGCACAAAAGTGAGAAAACAGACATGGTTCCTAACGTGTGGAGCTTACATTCTAGTGACAGCAGTGGCAGAAGGCCACTGCTATTCCCCTTCTTCCTGACATAGCACTCCAGGCCTTACCTGGGGACCTGGGCGTTCTTCTACAGCCAGTCTCTGAGAAAGGGCAGGTGAGAAAATATTAAGGACTAAGCCAATAACCGAGAGGAATGTGGCCCCAATATTCCTTTCCCACAAAGGTTTCATGGAAAATGACAGCAATCCTAACTCTGTTGCTTGTTAGCTGTGTAACACATAGCAGACACTTAGCCTCCCTAGGTCTCAGTTTACTCATCGGCAAAATGGCAACAATAGGACCTATCTCATAAGGTCACTGTGAAGATGACACATTGGGTGGGTAAGAGCATAGGCTCTGGGGTCAGGCCTCCTCGTTCACATTCTGCCTCTCTCTAGCATTGTGACACTGAGCAGTTTAGTTCACTTCCCTGTGCCTCAGTTTCCTGATCTGCAAAATGAGAATAATGATAATATCTACCTGATAGGATTGTTGTAAAGATGAAATAAGTCATGTAAACTTGTTGGTCCAGGCCTGGCATCTAGCAGTGTTCAACAAAACTTATTTTATCTACCTAAAAGTGTGTGTGTGTGTGTTTTCCATAAATAAGACTATTTTTTAGATTGTAAAATATTATAATAGAAGCATCTGTTTATTTTTCTGTTTAGAAGAGGACCATCAGTAGAAGGTTATCTCTCAAAACTGGGCCTTTGCAAGCCCTGCCTTCAGGACACAGATGTGCCATCATGTGCTCATCACTCACTGGGCACGTTATAACTGAGCTGTATTTCTCACATTGAACTATCATCAACGCAGGCAGAGACACACAGTACTAGGCAGAACAAGACATGGGAAATGGCTCTCAAAGAGCTTACTTGGGGGGAAAATGTATGCATATGTGGCTATAGATGACATTAAAAGGCACCTTGGGATTGCCAAATGTAAGGTAGCAAAGAGCTTCTGAGAAAAGAGAGAAATCCATGATGTCATTTCATCCTTAGCAATATTAACTGGTTATATGACTTTGGGCACATTGCTAGATCTCTCTGTGCCTCTGTTTTCTCCTGTGTTTTTTTTTTTTTAAAAGAGAGTATTGTATTATATTAGAGATCCCAAATTGGTACCTACAGATGGATTTTGTTTTGAATTAGTTGTCAACGTTTTAAACCTTCAGAGATTTCATGGAAAACTCTAGATATCCAGTTCTTTTTGGAAAATCAGAGCAGCTGGTAATAGGTAGCTGGAATTACGTAGCAACTTCTTACCATTTAAAAGGTGAGGTTTGTGTTTTTTCAGGGCCCTCTGCTCCCAATAGACTTCATTTCCACCCACCTACTTGGCTCATTTCAGTTTGCTGCCTGGGTCCTATAAGCATTTGAGTTTATGACACCTGGAGCAGGTCATCTCCTTAGCATCTTTTTGTTCTCCTTATGAGATTACTAAAGGAGGGCAAGGGTTCTACATTCTTTCAAAGAGGAAATAGTGAGAGTCAGAAAGATTGAAATTTGGACATAAAGAGATAGAAAGCAGAGGTGCGACTTTAAAGTAGGTTTCCACTCCTTGTCTATTATTTTTCTCTCTATCTGGTGTTTCACCCTTTCTCCTGGACCTAGAGCATTTTGTTGACTCTTTTGATGATGATGATGTTAATAATAGCTATCATTTAGTGAGTATTTAGTATGTCTTAGGTCCTTCTATCTCTTAATCATTTTGAGCTATTGATATTAACATCCCATTTTGTGGAAGAGGAGTTAGAGTTTCAAAGAAGCCAAGGAATTTGTCTGTAGCTACACATTTATTGGGTAGTGAAGCCAAGATTTGAACTCAGGTCTATCTGATGCCAAATCCTGTTTTTAACCTTAAGAGTTACACAATGGCAGAGACAGGGCCAACCACTTGTCTTATTAAGTAACATTGATATATAAATTTTAGAGGGATGAATTTTCACCTGAAATAGATGCTCATTTTACATGCTGTAAGCGTGAGAACCCCTCTGAATACGCAAATCATCAAATGTGATGCTCTTAGCGATACACTCACTGAGGAGGAGCGGGAGCCCTCCAGAGAGGTCAGGGGTTGTTATTGTTATGAGAAAGGAGGCTCCAGCTGTCAGGATGAATGTGGGGCCATAGTAATATCACTCCCAATGTCAGGGAGAGGTGAAGGAATAGCCTTGCTGAGCATCACTCACAGAGTCCTGAGGCTGTGCTCCTGGCGCAGTTTGACTCAGAGATCTCCCGTGAGATTGGACTGGCTGGGCCTGCCATAACATCACACGTTAATAAGATCTTAGGTTGGAAGACATTGTAGAGGTCATCCAGACCCATTGTTATGTGGGTCTTTTCTGTAAATCCCCCAGCAGACAGTTTCTGCCCTATGTTTGAAGATTTCTAGTGATGGCAAATTGAAACTCTGTAAAGCAATCATTTCCATATTTGCTTGAAATTTCTTTATATCAGGTTCAAATCTACTTGCATGTTTAGTTGTCTCTTCATTGTGTTGTCTGCTGGAGCAATGTGGAATATCTCCTCTCTTCTGCATATGTCAACCCTTAAAGTTGTCTTGTGGTAAATATGTTCTAGCAGGTTGTTACTCCTTGGCCCTAAATATACACATTTGCCTAAACTGTCTTATGTAGAAGAGTTTCCAGATTCTTTACCATCTGTGTTGGTTATTCTCCATTTTCCCCTGCTTTTCACATCCACTTCTACTCTCTTCTGTTCTGTTCCCTACACTGGGAGATTGATCCCTCTGGGTGACTTCACCTGGGCTCCTTTGCTTGTTGGCTTCATGTTGGGTTAGGTCAATGGGAAATAGAGGAAGGCAATTGGAAGGCAGGAGGAGAGAGAGGACTGGGGACTTGACTCCACTCCTTTCCTGCTTCAGCATGACTCTCTGGTAGTGACTGCCTCTCTCTATCTCTGTAGCTCCTACATGAGACCCTCTTGCCTGAATCTGATAACACTATTCTTAAGATTGTTGCCCCTTAAGCTTTAGGGTATTAATGGCTTCCCCCTGTCACCAGTCTCCAAGTGCCTCAGAATCCTTTGTCCTTTAACCCTGTCTGCACTTCTGTCTGTAGCCCCTTCATTAAAGTCTCTTCATTTGCACCATTGTGGGGAATTCTGCTTTCTGCTGTGACTTTGAACTGATACACTATCCTCATTGCCCACTGCTAAATTTGCTCGTGTGTGCACTGTATTTTTTTGTTGTTGTTGTTGTTTATTTTTCAAATTATTAGGCCTAGCACCATTGCCAAGATCATTGCATTTGCTGTTAGCCACTGGCACACATTGTTTTTTTTTTCTTGTCTAATGTTTCAGTTTTCTTTTTTTTTAAATTTCAGAATATTATGGGGGTACAAATGTTTTGGTTACATATATTGCCTATGCACTGCCCACTGGCACACATTGTTGGCCACCCTGAGCTTGTGGTTCACTGACACTCTTAGGTCTTTTTTATGGAATCAGGTGTCAAACCTATCTTTGGAGCAAGGCTACCTCAGTTTAAATACTAATTTCACATTAAATAATATGTATGAGCAAGTTACCTCCTTCTCTGTGTCTCAGTTTTCTCCTCTGTAAAATGTGATGACACTAGTCTTCATTTCAAAAGAGTTGTGAGGATTAAGTGAATTAACATACATTAAGCATCTAGAACAGTGTCTGACACATGGTAAGCTTTCAATAAATTTTACCATCATCATCAAGATAATCATCTTTTACATACACAATTGAATGTTTTAATCTAAATGCATAACTTTTCCTTTTTGCTTCTTGGGTTTTTTAAAAAACTTCCTTTACCAGTATGTAATTCTGAATGTCATTGGTGTTGTGATCTTGACAGTGTCCCATAAAACCTTGCTGCTCAAATGTGGGCCACAGGACAGCAGCATGAGCATCATAGGAGAGTTTGTTAGAAATTTGGAATCCCAAACCCCTCTCTAGACCTACTGAAACAAAATTTGTTTGTTAACAAGCTCCTGGGTGATTTTTGTGTACATTAAAGTTTGAAAAGACCTGTTCTACCACATCTATAGATTCCAAATCATTGCTCTCAGCAAGGATGGAGAACATGTCCCACCTCTGACAGGGATACACACTGCTCATATTTTAGGTTACCGTGTATACTGGTGCTGCAGCTCTGCCAAGCCAAGTGATGTTTCCAGGAGTCAAACTGTCCTGGGGAGGAAATTTAGAGCAGTGCTTTTCATGCTAGGATTTGGAGTCAGACCAACCAGGTTTTGAATTCTACTCTACTACTTTATATACGTGTGTGTGTGTGTGTGCGCATGCGTGTGTATACACACAGAAATACATACATAACAAACAAACTTACTGTGAAGGCTTGCTGCGAACATTAAATGAGATGAGCTATATAAAGCATCTGGCACGTAGCCTATCACACAAAATGTTTGCATCTTTTCTCCTTTCCACAGTCACATGATTTGTGCCCAAATGGGAACCCATTCCTTGAAAGAAAAACTCTACTTGACATACCAGGAAAATTTGCTTCAAACAGATTGGGAAGATTGGATTCATTTGAAAGCTGCAACAAATACCTCATGGTGACGTGAATGCCACTGCTCGTGTCTCTGGCCATGTGTTTCTGAATATAGGTTGTATTTAACTAGATTACTGCAAGTGGAAGTGTGGTGTAATTAAGAAGTAAAGAAAAAGATTACTGCTGTATAAATTTGAATTAGACACCATTGGCATGTATTAAATACATATAAGTATTTGTAATGTGGCTAATGTCTAAAAAAGGATAATTTTGGGGTTGCTGATTAATCTTGACACTAATTAAAATGCACCAATTATAGAGGAAGTGAGATGGCTTTCTGTGATCAATAACTGAAAAATGTTAATGTCAGGCTCACGCTGAGGCAGCTCAGTGGACACTGTGGAGCTGGCCTTTCTTTTCTCCGGTTGCACGGCTCTGAAGTCAAATGGTCTGGGGTCTAATGCCAGGTTTGCCACTTACTACTGCGACTCTGCATAAGTTGCCCCACATTTCTTCAACGCAGTTTCTTCAACTACAAAATGTCAAAGATAATAATTTTATCTGAGGGATGCATTTCTGAAGACCATGCATGCTTCAGAACTCACATATTTCAAAGTCAAATTTCTTATAGGACTGACAAAGGAAGGGGGAGGGCATTTCTGTGTTAGAGCTAAAATGGTACCACTGACGTTTTAAGATTTATGAGCTTAAATGTGATTTATAAACCCCTCAGTTCTTTAAAATTATGTGATATTTGACCAACATGGGGGAGAATGGGGATCAACATTACAGTTTGTGCATAAAGTAAGATTTTATCTTTTTATCACAGTATTTCAAATTTGTATCAAATTTGGCTGTCTTATATGGAACTCATAGGGTTGTGAGAAGTAAATGGATCATGCATATGCATCACACTCTGCATGGTTTCTTGCTCATAATGTTAGCAACTATTTATTTACTGTTTCTTAAGTGCCAGGCACTAAATGCTTCACGTATATTATCTCCTTTTCTTTTCACAACAACCTAATGAAGTGGATGTATTAGTTATTTGTTGCTGTGTGACAAATTACTCCAAAACTTGGAAGCTTAAACCCACAAATTTTATTATTTCTCATAGTTTCTGAGGTTCAGGGAACCAGGAAGACTTCGCCAGGTGGTTCTGGCTTAGTCTCTCATGAGGTTGTTGTCAAGCTGGTAGACAGAATTGTGGTCATCTCAAGAATCAAATGGGGCTGGAGAATCTACTTCCATACTTGTTCCTGTGGTTTCTAGAAGGCCTCCATCCTCACTGACTATTGACAGGAGGCTTCAGGTTTTCACCTCTTGGGCCTCTCCCTATGGCTGCTCACAGCATGGTCTCTTCCTTCAGAGCAAGACACCTGAATGAGTGTACAGGATGGAAGCCACATCTTTTATAACCTAGTCTCCAAGTGACATCCTATCACTTCTGCTGTATGTTACTGGTCCCCCAGACCAACGCTGGTACAATGTGTTGAGGGGACTATGCAAAGCTGTGAATACCAGGAGGCAGGTGTTAGGGGCCATCTTGGAGGCTTCCATAGGTGGATACTGTTATTTTCTCCTTCACAATGAGAAAATTGAGGCATAGAGAGTTTATGCAAGTAATACAAGTTTACACATTAATAAGTTAAAACAAACAAACCAGGTATCAAATTCAGGCAGTTCAGTGGCAGCTCCTCCATTCTTAACCATCACACTGTTCTGTCTACAGAGTAAGTAGCATATCAACATTAACTATGTTTGCTTTATTTCACTCCAAACAACCAATCTACAAGTGTATAACTCTAGGCTTGGACCACACTTGATGTTACTCCCTCTGTTTAAAGACATTAAGAGTTCTACAGTGAGCTTCTTCCTTCAGCCTGGTAGTCTGTATATATAAAAAGAATCAGAAAACAGGACTCTTGCCTGTATGAAGCATCCAGCCTTGCTGGAGTGACAAGACCAGCAGAAATTTCTGGACTTTGAACTGCTATGGTACTTGTTGCCTTTACTCCTTTTTTTTTTTTTTTTTTTTTTTTTAAGCATTTCGTATATATTCCTTGTACTGTCATTTACTTTCCCCACATGTATTTTTGCCTCTGAACTAGATTATGTACCTCTCTTGGGTTGATTTCTGTCCTGTCCTTTGTTGAGGTCTGCCTAGCATCAAGTAGGAATCCTCAACCAATGTTTATTAGTGAAGATTATGTAAAATTATTAGAGAACACAAGGCAATGTGATGAAATGGCAAAGCACATAGATTTTGTCTTTCGATGTCAAAAAAGGGAGAGTTTGGATTTTCTTCTTTTAAAATTCATTCTTTTTTTTTTTTGATGCCCCATCTTTGAGCTGTCTCTGAAGCATGTCCTTCTTTTATCTACAACATAATATTCTCTCTGAAAATATCCCAGTCCCTCACCCACCCAGGCCTCCCTGTCCCACAACAGCCTTGGTGTTCTTGAGTGTCTGTTCCATTCACATAATAGCTTTGAAAGGGGGATCTCTGTATTGTTCTACAGAAAAACCTTCAAGTTTTGAGTTCTGAAATGTCATTGAAGGGCCTTTATCCATTGCCTTTCCTTGGGGTAAATGGGCATCTGTGCCAATGAACAAAGGGTGTTGATTCTATCTGCACATTTTACCACAGAGTTAGAGACTATGATTTCTCTCTCTCTTCCAATTCAAAGTTGAATGAGCCTCACCTTCTTTCTCTTCTGGTTTGCCTTTGCTTCAGCATAACGTCCCAGATTCTGGCCATTGCTTGTAAAATCTCGGAAACTATCACAATTCTTACTTCTTTGCTTTGAGTCATTTCTTTTCCCTTGGCTCAGCCAAATTGCACTATTTCAATTGCCTCTTTCATTTCTTTCCCCTTTGATGCTTCCAGAGGATCACCGCTCCCTATCAAATCACTCCTCAAAAGTGTGTGTGTGTTTTGTATATTGTCTTCCCTCAGGAGCCAGAGACTCCTGCAAAGCAAAGTGAACAAGGGCTCTGGTGATAGTTCCTTGGTGTGGCTTCCCTTTCTGCTTATCTGTCAAAGCTGATTTCCCATACTGGCATTCCAGGTGGAGGGAGATATCCTCGAGCCTGTCAGTCCCACTGTCTAAGCTCAGAGAACGTGAAACGATCAAGGCGGGAGGGAGGCGACTGCATCCCACAGCTTCTTGTTGCCCAGCTGGATATGGATGATTGTTCACTCAAGGAACCTAAACCTTAGACTTCCCAAAATGTTCACTTTCAAAAAGCTGGTAGTGTCATGGGGTGGGGACTTTATCAAGAACCAGCAGTCCTGGAATCTGCCACCTAAAAGCTGTGATCTCCCCTGGTTTCATTTGTCTCATCCATGCAATGTGCAGATTCGTTACAACACGAACAGACACGTACTGAGCCAGGACCAGATTCAAGGAGCCGTGATCTGGCCTGATTGTCCTCTCCGACCTCATGTTCCTCAACTTCTCTTGGTTCCATTCAGAATGTCAGTTCTCCAAGGAGTCAGTCTCTCGCTTCTTGCCTCCTGGCATTTGCACTGCTTCTTACCTATCATTCTGGTCTTCTAAGCTTAGACGTCACTTTGCTCTGGAAGGAGTTCCTTACCCCTAAGGCTGGATTAGGGGTCCTTTCTGTGGGTACTCCTTTGCACTCTGTAAGTACTTCTCACTTTGTACCACTCCCACTTTTTGCAATCAGTTCTTTACTTGTCTGTTTTCCTCTACTACACTGAGAAGTTCTTGAAAGTGGAGAGCAAGTCTTACTTTTGCCTTCCCAGCCCTAACAACAACAATTATTATAACTATTTTTTACTAATCATGTATTCTGTGTTAAACTTTTTGCTAAGCATTTCATATCTATGACATCAGAACTCAAATAACCCTCTTGTAGTAGGAACTATTTTCACTCCATTTTACAGATGGAGAGATTGAGGCTCAGAGAAGTTATATTATTTGTCCTGGGTCACTCAGCTAGAAAGAGATAGCAGGGGTTTACACCAGCCAATCTGGCGCCAGAATTTCTGCAGTATGTCCTAGATGCAATATGGCTAGATGTTGAATGCATGAATGAGTGAATGTGGCAGAGCCTCAGGGATGAAACAGCAATGAATTTTGTGCTTAAGAAATGCATGACCTAAAAACAAAGGCAGTGGGAGGAGACATTTGGAGGTGATGAAATGTTCATGGCCTTGATTGTGGTGATGGTTTCATGGGTGTATATTTATCTCCAAATTAATCGAGTTGTATACATTAATTATATATAGCTTTTTTGTATGTCAATCATACCTCAACAAAGGTGTTTTTTTTTTTTTTTAAGAAGTTAATGATCTAATTGGGATATGAGACATGAATGCACATCACTTGGTGTCATGAAAGGGTCTGCTCATCCTTAGACCTCACAGCACAGCCTGTCCTGGGGGTCTTGTCAGGGGCAACACCCTCCCACTACCACTGGCCCAGCTGTGTTTTCTGTGGCTGTGCTCTGTTCTTCCCTGGAGGCTCAGAGGAGTGGGGCTGTTGCAGCCCAGCTCATCAGGAAACAGCTCTTCAGGCAAGGGCAGAGGAGGAACTCACATGTGCTGAGCATTTACTGGGCGAGTCTGTACCTGCGGGCGCCCCGTTTGTCCTGCCAAAGCCCTTTGAGGTAGCCGGTATTATCCAGATTTTAGAGACAAGGAACTTGAAGCTCAGAAAAGAAAATTAACTTGTCTAAGATCTTACAGATAGTGGAGGGTAAGGTCTATCCTCAAATTCAGGTTCCTTGGATTGGAAAGTAGATTTCTACTATGGGGGAGATATAATGGCAGGTAAAGACTGCTATAACCTATTTCTGCCATCTGTATTGCCTGACATTCTCACCATTAATTACTTGTTTGGGTTTGGGGATGTCTTTTTTTTTTTTTTTTTAAGTTACTGTTTCTTGGGTATAAAGCCAAGAATTCAGCAACTTGTCAGCAGAGTAGGATTCTGATGGGAAGTGACTTACAGCGGATATGTGGGTGTGAGAAGGACTGACTGGGCCTTTAGGGAAACCCCTGCAAAAATGAGAACAGGCATTCTATCCAACTGTCTTCTGAACCTGTTTCACTGGTTTGGCTAATCCCCGAAACTAAGAAATCATCCACACTATCCTCTCAGCCCTTCCCCTCTCCCATCCCTGTTCTGGAACTCCCATCCCTGCTCTTTGGCATTCTTGATTATCCCTGCTCTGGAACTACCCCCCACCCAGAGAGGGGGAATCTAGTAGCCTGACTTTGACAAGGAAAACCTAGTGGCATGGAGTTAGATATTGCTGGGAGTTCAGTCTGATCTTTGGCAAAATGCAGCCCCAAAGCAATTACATACACATATACACACACACATCCATAGACAAGAGAAGGCCTGATTCCTAGGCATATGGGCCCCTCTCCCAGCCACAGGTAGGGAGGGGACAGGCAGGTGAAGAGGATAAAACACTGTTCTGTCCCTGTTCCATGCATGTTTTATTTTTTAAATTTTTTAAAATTTCAGAATATTACAGGGGTGCAAATATTTTGGTTATGTGGATTGCTTTTGTACTGCTTGAGACAAAGTCATGCACGTTTTATTACTTCTAAATAGTTATAACTGGAAGAAGTGATTTCTAGCTCACCAGCAGTTAATTGATTTTCTGCCTCTCCAGCAAGTACACATCTCCTAAGACTTGGATGTGTCTGATGGGCTGTGGGAACGCTTGGCTGGGACTAGCTGTGTGTGTCCATCATAAACCCCTTTGGTCCCCAACCTAATCTGGAAGTGGCAGGTCAGAGTTAGTGGCCTTGGCAGCTGGAAAGTCTGAAAGTGGGGAGAGAACAAAGGAAGAGGATCAGCAGTGGTAGCACTAAAAACAAACAAACAAACAAACAAACAAAAAAACCCTAGAAAATATAGAAAAAGCACCCTTGGAATAAATCTTAAAATTCCCATGAACTATAGACTCTTAATTTGCAGCCCATAGATGGACTTCAAGCCCCTTGAAATAATATAGAAAACTCTGTGTGTATGGACATTTTTCTGGGGAGGGGATCCATGGTTTTCATTAGGGTCTTCAAAGAATTCACTATCCCCCAAAGTTAAAGGCCAACAGTCCAATCTTCTTACCATTCTTGCCAGATGAAGAAACTAAGGCTGAAGAGGGGTTCATAAGATGTCCAAGGTCCCATTGTAAATTAGTGGCAGGTCAATTTGGACCAATGTCTCCAAACACCTGATCCTATACATTTCCTAGTTGACCACAATTCCTTTCCGTCCTGGCTTTGGGATTAGAGCATGCATGGAATGTGTGGTAGTTAGCTCCCAAAATACGGTACATTTGGTATCACTGGTCTTTGCCTCTCCCCACTCATCTCGTTGTAGGTCCTTCCCTCCATTGGAACCCACTTTTCTGCTATTTGACTTTCCAATACCTGATATCTGTTAAGAGCCCCATCATATTTCATCTACCTGATGACATGGTCACTCTAAGATTGCAAGGATCTGTAGCAGCAAAGAAATGGCTTTGGACAGTGGAGTATGTCAAAGCAGACCTTTCTCCTCAAGAAATCTTTCCTTTTTTCTATTCTTGGGTCAGCTTAACATCTTCTTCAGCCTTTGGCATTCTTGATTATCTTGCTTAAATTTACTTTTTTTGTTGAGGTACAACTTACACCTAATAAAACATATAAATTGTAAGTGTAAAGCCTGATGGATTTTTATATATGTATACATATGTATGGCCACCACCAAGTACAGCATATTTACACCATCCCAAAATGTTCTCTCCTACTCCTTTCCAGTTAATATAAACCTCTTCTTCACAGGCAATCACCATTCTGACCTTTATTATGATAAATTTGTGTCAGTTCTTGAACATCCTATAAATATAATCATATAGCATGTACTCTTTTATATATGTCCTCTTTTGCTCAACTTAATGTCTATGAGAGCCATCCATGTTGTTAAGTATGGCACTAGTTCATACTTTTTCATTGCTGAATAGTATTCCATTATGTCAATCTACCATGTTTTATTTATCCATTTTCTTGCTGCAGATCATTTGAATTGTTTACAGCTTATGACAATTATGAAAAAAGCTATGAACATTCTCATACATGTCTTTGGATGGATATAAGTACTCATTTCCCACAAGGAATGGGTTTCTTGGAACATTGTATATACATATGTTTAGATTTAGTAAAGCAGTTGTACCAAACTCCCCTGATTTATAAGTCAGCCAGTCTTACCACCTACCTCAGACCTTCCCGAGATCAATTTCCCTGTGTAATTATCTGAATTATAGCCCTAGTTCCTGTATTAACCTCTTTCCTAACCCCAAATTCTCCCACCTTGGCTTTACTGAGTTATCAAAAGTTAGATCTCATGTATGATCTAATGTGGAAGAGCCCACAGTGATCATGTGGTTCAACCTCAACATTTCAGAGGTAGAGAAAGTAAAGCCTGCATGTGTGTAGGTGAGAAAGTCATCCAATGATGCCGAACAAGTTCTCAGCTGATCTGAGATGATGCAGGATTATAAACTCTTTGATAGCAGCAGGGGGCATTTTTTATTCATCCCATCTTTTTGATCTCCCAAGCTTTGTAAAGCACTCAATATATAAAATACTTAAAGAATATTTGTTAACAGAAAAGGAAAAAGGCCGGGTGTGGTGGCTCATGCCAGTGGTCCCAGATGGTCTCAGTGCTTTGGGAGGCTGAGGCAGGAGGATCCCTTGAGCCCAGGAGTTCGAGGCTGCAGTGAGCTATGGTCACACCACTGCACTCCAGCCTGGGCGACAGAGAGAGATTCTGTCTCAAAAAAAAAAAAACAAAAAAAAAAAGAACTGGAAGTATTCTTAGAAATCAGTTAGTTCAGTGTTTGCCAAGTTGAGAAAACATGTCAGTCTGGTTTACAAAGGAGATCTCAGGTGGTACCCTGTTAAATGACAGTGAATCCATTTTGAGAAAGGTATTTCCTCTTCAATTCTCTTTTAATCATTGCGGTTAGCTTGAGGAGAATGTCTCTATTAGGTTCTGTGTGTCACCTCATTAACACTTGCCAATCTTGCAAGAAAAGAAAGAAAAAGTGGATCTAGCCAGATTTTCATGATGCTTTGTTTTTCTTGCATTTTTTTCTTTAATTTTTACAGTAGTTGCCTTCTATTTAGAGAAGGTAAGAGAAGTTTTTTATTTATGGCTGTGGTAGAAAGATTCCTTTTCAAACATATTTATTTAAGCATAAGCAAAAACAAGTGATTTCACTTAAAGAAAAAGGTGAATGAAATCGCAGTAAATTGGGTATGTGGATGTGGTAAAAAATGGTAAAGATGGTCAAGGAATGACTGAAAGTTGATTGACATTCTTCTAATTCCAACTTGTTTTTGACTAGGTGGGGAAACATCCCAGGGAGGAGGGACATGAGTGACCCTTGGAGTTGTCTGCAAAAGCTCTTAATGTAGTGGTCCTTATGCACAAATCCAGCTGTGGTTCATGTTACTTTGGGAAGGAAAGAGTGCTATAGTCTTAGGCTCCCCATTTACGAAAAAGGAGACAGGAGTGATTACCTGCAGTGTATTAGAAGCCCTTCCACTGAATAAATACACTTGTATTTCCATAGAAGCCTCTGTAGGCAGTTAGTTGTCTAGCCCAGAAGAGAAGGGGGAGGAGTGTTCCAATGGCAGTGTTGCCTTCATTGTTTAGCTCCTATGGCACCTTCTCTCGCCTAGCCTAGGATAGATAGATGTTGTCAAATGGCTTCTTCTCAAGTGCAGCTCTGCTCATGGTTGCCCCAGCTCCAATACCTTAGACACTCCTTGCTGACTGTCAAAATGTGTTCTACTTCCTTAGTCTGGCATTCAGAGCCCCACATTCCAGCCACACTGAAATACACATCTTCCCTAAGGATGTTCCCCATTTTCCTATGCATTTCTTTTCAGTATTTCCCATTTCTGGAATACCCTTTCTTTGTCTCTGATCATCCACATCCTACTGAGTACCTTTTGACCATTCATCCAAAGGACTCATTCTTTCAAGAATTCTCTTATGGTTCCTCTAACTAGAGGTAATTTCTTTCCTTCTACTGTAAACAGGATCCATACTTTGCTGAACAGCCTGCTAACTGTAATTTGCAAAGTCCTATTCAAATGGATTATCTCATTTAATTGTCACAACAAACCTGTGAGCCTATGAGCTAGTTATTACTAGGATCATCATTTTAAAATTGAGGAAACTGAGGCACAGACAGGTTAAGTAATTTGCCCAAGGTTACACCGTTGACAAGCAGCAGAGCCAGGATTTAGACACAGGTCTTTTGGAGTCCAGAACTCACACTTTGACCAGTATTCCATCCTGACCACCTTTGCTGCCTACAGCATTCTGCCTTGTAGTTGGTTAAATGAATTATGAGGAGCTCTCTGCTCAACTCTTCCTGAGATGCTGCAGTATCCAGATACATGTCTGAAGTGAAGATAGAGATAGCAAATGCCTTTTTCTTACTGTCAGTGGTTTGGGAGCTGGGTCTGGCAAAGATGTCTGCCTTGCACCAGCCTGGGTTGTCCATGGAGTCATAGCACCAGCAGCTGTGGAGTCATGGTAAGAAAGCCAGGCTGGGGGTGGAGAAGTACACCAGGGTGCGTTCTTTCTGCTTTGATGCAGGGAGAGCTTCCAGCTCACAGGAGGAGTGGTTCTAGCTTCAAGGAGAGTGAGAACTTGGCTCCTGTCCCTGGGCTGCTGCAGCAGTAGCCTTGCACAGGCTGCTCCTGCCCAGGACGCCATAAATCGCTGGGCCATGGACTTGACAGCCAGCTGAGATGTGATCGGAAAGCCAACAGGAGCTACTGCCGAGTCTTTGGTGGCTGCTTGCTTCATGGTCCTCTCATCCATCATGCTAGATGGAGGAGCCACAGGGACAGTCACCTTCTTTCCAAATGGGGATTCGGGGTGAGATAGTCAAGTCCTAGGTGGGCAGAGTGCATTAACTCTTTCAAGCAGTAATCCTTTATCTCAGCAGAGCACTTACACATTGTCATCATGCTCTCACAGGCATTATCTAACTTAATTCTCTCCTGTTCATTCATTCATTTATTGAACAAGTAGCCATCACGCAACTACCAGGCAACAGGCACCACTTCCTGACATCTTGTAAAAGAGGACAGAGAAGAAATGATCCCATTTTACAGATCAGGGAATTGAGAGGAATCTTTGGAAAGCACACTCATGCAGTAGGCAGGAGCCTTAAATTTTTATTCTGGGAATACTGTTCATTTGAGTAAAGTTGGGGAAATAATTTCCTTTCTCCAAGCCAGAGTTTATTCATTGCTTTTCATAGATTATCTATCTTTAGAATTCATTATTTAAAAAAATTAAAAGTTGTAATTGCATATGATTGGAATTTATACCTTCTAAAAGGTGGAAAATCAAGCAAAGCTCTTTCTGACCCCTCTTTTGAGCTCTAGTATCTCTCTCCAAAGATGACAACTCTACCTTTCTGGAAAACAAGTGTGTGTGTGTGTGTGTGTGTGTGTGTGTAAAACAAATGGGAATATATTGTGCTGAACCTTGCTTTTTTTAGATAAACAATATGTCTTAAAAATCCTTCCATGTCAGCAAGATGTATCTAACTTATTCTTTTTAAAGGTTACTCATGATTACATTGCAGGAATGTACAATAATTAATGATTTGACCAGTTTGCTGTTGATAGACACTTAAGTTGCTTTATTTTTTCTTATTGTTGCTGTGTAAACAATGCTGCAATGAATTTACTTGTACATTTATCTTGGCATACTTTTGGGTAAATTCCTAGCAAAGAAACTGCTGAGTTAAAAGGAAAGTGAATTTTAATTTTTGATAGCTATTGCCATAATGTCTTCCAAAGTTTGTCTTGATTAACATTCTAACCAATCATGTATGAGAGTGCCTGTTTCCTCACGATGTTTTGTTTTTTTTTTTGTCTTTTTTTGGCCAATGTTACAAAACCTATTTTAAAATAAATTGACAGAATCCCATTATCTCTAAATCCTACATTCAACTTGATTTTTTTTTTGTTGTTAGCTTCTGAGCTGTTAATGTTCTATTTATAATGTTTGGTTTGCTTTTTTCCCCCTCTATTAGATGTGAGGCTGGGGAAAACATAATTGTTCATATGTATAATAATAAAGATTTATTCTTTTTTTTAAAAAAAATCTAACAATGCAAGAAAGAAAGGTCCACATTTGTGAAATTCTCTATTAGCCAAATGCTGCAATAGCTAAAAGTTGTGAGGAGGAAGGGGAGAGAGTGGTGCCAGGGGATTGGGGATAATTGTTAAGAGTGAGTTCCTAGGGCACTGAGTTATTCCACAAGGCTTTGGCATGTGCTGGTCCTAGTCCTCTGATGGTAAGCTTCTGGAAGCAACCTTCAGGCCTCTTTCTGTGGTGCTTGTTCTTACAGAACCCAATTGAAAATGATTGTTAGAGGGAAGCCCAGGTGCTGTAAGGCCTGCCTGGGAAGCCTTGGCACATTGGCAGGGTGAGACAAACAACTCTGGAAGTTTGTAAGATGTTAAAAGAGCTGATACTTATATCTATGAATGCCACTAACTCCCTGGGTGATCCTGGGAAAGTCTTTTCACTCCTTTGGCTCTCAGATATATTATCTATAAAACGGAATTGGAAATTGGACTGGATCAGTTCTCATTATTGAAGTGCTATATGTGACCCATTAATGGATTATAACATGATTTTTCTTTTTACTTTTAATATAGTTTTTATTTTTAATCAAAGTTTAATGAATCAAGTAATTCTATCAATATTAATATAAAAACATACCACTGTACCTAATAATTTAAGATTTTTATCTTTAATTATCTACAATTAATATGTATACAGGGCCTCTTTATGATTTATTTTTTTGAGTTTGGACATAGCTTTTGACAGATCACTATTGAAGATAAAAAGTTAGTTATTTTTCACCCAAAAACTCCTCCCTTAATGCACACAAGTACATTTTTCATTCTTTTATCCTCCAATGTAGTTACTGCATATTCTGTTGAATGAATTTTATGTTTATGTTATATAATTGCTATTCTTTGCTGGGCCATGTAGAGTACCATGATTCTTTTTTCTATTTTCTGTGGAGTTAGTGGTTGTCTCTTTTTAAAAATTTGTTTGGGTTTTTAAAATGCAATTTTCCAAACTTTGTCCCCACCTTCCATACATCTCTGTCTGTTTGTCTCAATCTCTTCTCATTACATTCAGACATACTAGGTATTCTATCAGGTACATATTATTGGAATACATATCATCAAGTATATATTCACTCTTAGAAACTTCTGACTTGCTTTCATCTGCATTTATTGCTCTCTAAATTTGCTATACCACTCTAATTCTGAAGTCTCCCTTTATCTTCATCCTGAGCAATTCCTTCTCCTTTTTTTTCTGAATTCAATCTTACCTCTTCTTCTTTCTTGTTTTACTTTCCCATAACAGCGAAGCACTTCTTTATGTAGTTTTCTTGGAAAGAATGCACAGGATGAAACTTTTGAAGTATTAATAATTTGCATGTCTGAAAATATCTCTAGTTCATGTGCACACTTAGTTGACTAGTTGGTTGGGTATAGAATTCTGGGTTAGAAATTATTTTCCCTTACAATTTTGAAGGTGTAATTCTATTTTCTTCAGGCTTCTAGTGTTGGTGACAGGCCTGCTTACTGATCCTTAGCATGTAATCTATTTTTTAATTTCATGGAGTCTTTAAATCTTTTCTTTATTCCCAGCATTCTGAAATTCTCATTGACATGCCTTGGCTTGGCCCTGTTTTCATGCCTTTCCCTGGCCTTTTTAGTGGATCTTTCAATGTGAAAACTCAGGTTCTTTGATTTTGAGAAATTATATTCAATTACTTCTTTGATAATTTTATTTCCACCATTTCCTCTTTTCTCTCTTGTTGGAACCCCTAATTATACATACGTTGGATCTTCTAGATGGGTTTTCTATCTTTCTCATATTTTCTTCCCTGTTACCCATTTCTTTGTCTTTTTGCTCTTGTGTTTGGGAGATGTCTTCAACTTAATCTTTCAATCTTTGGTTTAGCTTTTTATTTCTCCTATCAGATCTTTAACTTCAAAGCATCCTTTCATGCTTTCTAATTATCCCTTTAATAGCATCATATTTTTATTTTATGGGTGTGATGTCTCTTCTCCTCTTGCTGGATATAGATGAGAGTTTTTGCGGGTTTTTTTGAGGTTTTTTATCTACCTGCATAGTATTTATTTCACTAACTTGCTTTTTTTCCTATTTGTTTGTTTGCTGTCTTATTGTCTGTTGTTAATTTTATAGTCTTTTCTCAGAAGTCTAGTCATCTTTGGCCATCTGTCCATATTTAAGGGTGGAAACCAAAAAAACAATTGGAAGCTGTGTGTGTGTATGTTTGTGTGTGTTTGCATTTTAAGGTTATCAGGTTATGCTATTTTATGAGAGAGGTCCTAATGTTGGCTTCTTTAAGTCTTTTATCCTTGAGCTGGTTGGATTCTTCAGATATGATTTTTCTATTATCTTGCCAGGAAGATATGGCTGTCATTGTTTTCGTAGTCCAATTAAAGGAAAAAAAAAAAAGCTGGAAGTCTCAGCATTCAGGATATTTACTTAGTATCTTTGTTTTGTGTATAATACCCACCCTTAAATTCTTCCTGATGCCTATATATTCAGAGATGTTGGTGTATTCATTCTTCAGAATAAACTTCCAGTTTTCTGTCAAGGTTGGTTAGATTTCCCAGCTATGTAGATTGGGGGAGGACAGCTTGGGGCCTAACTTTCTTTTTAAAGCTTTTATTATAAAAAGTTTTAAACGTACACCAAAGTAGAGAGAAGAGTATAATGGATTCTCATCTTCCCAACACCCAACTTTAATACTTATCGATATTTTGCCAGTTGCTACTACTTCTTAAATTTACTTGCAACCCTGTAAGTAAACCCTGTGAACCCTGTATTCACTCCTGCCTTTGCCTACTTCCAGAGGTCCTGGTACCACCAATCTCTGAGCCTTTTGAAGTTTCTTCAGTGTAAAATGGGTTGCTCATTCATTCATTCATTCCCCCACAACCACCTTAGAATTCTGCTTTCTTGGTTCTGCTAATGAACTTGGCACTTTTCTTTCTGCTTTGCAGCTTCCAGGTTTTTTATTATTATTGTTTTCTCTTTCAGATTCTTTGTCATATTGAAGTCTCAGTTTCCCCACAAATTGTATCCTTTCTGACACCTTAGATTTTAAATATCCTCTACCTGGAACTTCATTCCTGCCCTCCCCCGCTTTGATGGGCTGATCCTTCATGTCCCTTTTCACACTTCACGTTCTCCTAGAAACCCTCCCTGACCACACAATTATGAGTTCGGAGCCCTCCTCTACCTTCTTATTTTATGCCTTACTTTATCCCACCACAGCCCTTATCTCATTGTATTGTAATTGCTTGTCTCCCACGTTAGACAGCGAGTTCTGGGAGAACAGGTATACATTCTAGCACAAGTTATACATACAGAAAAGTGATATTAGTTATATACCATGTGCCAGAAATAATTGTTTTTCATATACCAACTTATTTAATCCTCAGAATAATTCTAGGATATAGGCCCTATTATTATCCACAATTTATATATAAGAAAACTGAGGCACTGTTATCTAATAAGTTGTCCAAGTTCACATCATCAGTAAGCAGAGGAGGAGCCAGGAATGGAAACCAAGTTGTCTGCTTCCAGAGTATGGCAGGTAATGGGTAAATGTTCTGAATCCAGCTGTAGACTAAATGAGCACACAAAGACATGATTAAACGGACCAAGCAGGCCCAGTGCACTAAGGAGGTTAGGAAGCCTCATCTGACCACTTCACTAAGAGTACGTCTGTCTTCAGTCCTGTGGCACTGGATATTTCCAGTCTATGACACAAGGATTGAAAGTCATTGAAATTCATAACTACAGATATTCATCTGTTGCCTGCCCTCAGGGCACCCAGAGAAGAGTCCTTCAGAATTATAAAACAGTGGTCTCACAGAGTCTGCTCAAATGCAGAGTCTGAGTTTAATTCTTTTTTTAATTTCAAAATATTAAAGGGGTACAAATGTTTTAGGTTACATGGATCATTTGTGTAATGCTTGAGTCCCTTATAAGATCAGACTTTGTCTTTACCTTCCCCTTCTCTTTTAGTATCTATTCTTCCTTATCCTGGCACCAGTCTCAAATGTCTAGTGTCCAATTGCTATCTGTCTGTGTGCCATGCACAATTCCCCAAGACACCCCACCTGGAATATCTTCTCTGCATCTCAGTCAACTAGTATTTATATATTCTAAAAATGTTCATTGAGTGCCTACTCAATGCTAGGAGTTTTGTGATAAGAAAAAATAGCTGTGGTCAAGTCCTTGAATTCCTATTGTGTGCTTTGTCCTAGGCTTTGCTTTGTAAGAGTTACAAAATGGTATGACAATATCTCTGTCCTCCAGGAACTTACATTCTGGATGGGAAAGCAGAACAAATGCACAAAAAATTAGAGAACAGTTAAGAACTACACTGTGAGAGACTTTGCATAATGCAGTGGGTTCTCTGAAAAGGGAAATAGCAGTATGAGTTAGGGTTGGGCATGTGCCGTAGGAATGTGTACACAGAGACTAAGAATTAGGAACCAAATATAGAGGGTTCCTTTATAACTGTCTAACTTTTCCACTAGAATTTCAAGGCTTTGCTTACCTTGGCCGCCTTGTATCACCAGTATTAAGAACAGTGCTCAATAAGTAGTTGTTCAATATTTATAATGACTTATGTGATGTTTGGCCAAAGGTACACTCAGTAGAAAATCTATAACTTAAATATTTTATTGTTAAACAACAAAAAATACAAAAAAATCGTTGTTGAATGAATGAATAGTTCAAGGAGGAGGGAGAGAGGAAGGATGAATTAGACAGATCCAGATCATGGGCTGTACTTTTCTCCCCTGAGGATATGCATTCTGATGCCCCAGGTGTTAGTAAATTACCTCATAAACTAATCTCAAAAAATCTCTTCCTGTCATGACAGCCTCTGGTTCTGTGATTCTAATCCCTGCAGAAGTGCTAATAGTTGATAATGGCTTAATGTTGGATTCTTCCTAGAACAATTTGCATTTTAACACCGTAATCCTAAAGATGCCTGCATCCCTAACCGGAGGGATTTTAGGTGCTGTGACAGAACCAAAGGGGGAGATATTTGTGAGCTGCAAGGGATGGGTCCCTGAGTATGAGCTCATGTGGCTTTCTGTGCTTTGTCTACGTGCAAGGGTGACCCAGGAAGAATGATTTTGGCAGTCTTTCTCTTACCCCAGGGAAAGTGAGAATTTTAGAGTTTCTCCCAGTTTCTTCTCCTCTTCTCTCATTCCTTTGTCCCTAAGTCAACCAATGGGCATCTCATGTAGTCAACCCTGTGTGGCCCCTAAGTTATGTTCTTGTAAATTATCTGCCAGCTCTGATTTCCAGCAGTTACGGGCTTCTGAGACTGTGTCATAAGCTCCTGGTCGCCAAGCGAGCCCAGGCTTGTTAAAGAGAACAACTGGGCAGGTGGTCCTTTGTGAGGGTGTGCATGAAAGAGAGAGCCCGGGCAGGGAATGGATATCCTAAATATCCTGAATTGATTATTACACATTGTATGCATATATCAAAATATCACACCTACAAATATGTGCAAATATTATGTATCAATAAGTAAATGGATAAATAGATCTATTAGTTAATTTATTGTTTGATTGATAGGTCAGGGCCTTGGACTCTATTGTATTAGTCCTCATTAATGTTTAGAGTGACGTTCCAGGCCTCGCTGGTGGCACTGTTTTGTTCCCATTCCATCTTCCCATGTTTCCTTTTACCATAGTCCATGAACTGTCCACCATGTTCTTGAATAGGGTCCCCACTTTCCCTGTCTTCGAGCTTCAATTCATGCTGTTCCTTTCACTTGAAGTACCCTCTGTCTGACCTCTATTTTACCAAATCCCATGTATTATAAGACCTTAGCTCATGAAGCCTTTCCTCACCATCCCCCCCCACCCTCCTACCATTTGAGTAGAGATCTGAATGAAGTAAAGAGCAATCTATACAAGGATCTGAGGGGAGAGGTTCTGAATAGAGGGAACAGACATGGAAAGATTTTGAGTCTGGAACCTGCCAGGTGGACTTATAGACCAGCATAGATACCAATCAATGTTTGATTTACCTTCGTATTATCCTCAGTGGTGATAATCGACTGAATCAGTGTTGTTGCAGTGCTTTAAGGGTTAGACTCCTGAATGGGAAGGGAGACATTTATTGGGTACTGTTAAAGCTCCATGGTTTCACATACATTTTCTCTCCTATTCTCACAATAATCCAGTGAAGTAGGTGTTATTCTCATTTTAGAGATGAGATAACTGAGGCTCAATGAAGTTTAGTGACTTTCTTGGGGTTAAAGAGCCAGTAAATGTTGAGCTGGGATTCTCTCTGGTGGCAAAGCCAGTGCCCTTGCTCTGTAATATGTTATTTCTGGGTCGCTTACATGTGGACAAGATTTCCTGAGCCCTCAGCTTGCATTGAGATGGACCTCAGGGATGGTAGTGGAATTCTTAAAATCCACAGCAGCTTCTAGCAAATGTCATCAGGAAATACAGAAGGTGTCAACTTGTGGAAGCACTGCCCAGTTATTGAGCTTTTTGGCCTCACCTCAGCTTCCATGCCTGCCCCTAACACTTTCCACTGGAGGGAGGAGGAAAGAGCTGTTGGCAAGGGGTTAAGAGATTTGGGTTTCCATCCTTGCTCAGCTGCTTTTTTTTTTTTTTAAACTATTCAGAGCCACTTAAACTCTCTGGGCTACAGTTTCCTATCTGCAAAATGGATGGTCTACCTAATAATATAATAAAAATATGACAAAAATAACCACCACAACAATAACCACAACTGCCATTTATTGAGCCTTACTATGCAGATTTGACCTCACTAGACCCTGTGACAAATTTATAAGATAGTTATGATCAATATCCACCCCTATTTAAAGGTAAAAAAGAGTGACACTCAGGTTAAGTGACTTATCAAGTCCTCACAGGTATTAAATGCTACTCTTAGGATATGGAGTCAAATCTTTACCACAGCATACAAGACCCAGCGTGAGTTTCCTTCACATCAGGGCCTCTCCATCCCATGCCCCACACCTCACGTCTGTACTCCGGCCACGTTAGCCTTCTCTTTTTTCTCCAATGTGCTGTGCTTTCTTCCACCACTGGACTTTTCTTGGAACCAGCTGTTCTCTGTAAATGTCATGTCCCTCTTCCTCCTCTGCTTGGTTAATACCTCCTACTCATTCTCCAGATGTTTTTTCAACTATGTTCTCCTAAGGGAAGCCTATGGAGGTTTTAAAATAGGCCCATATATGTATATATTTTTTGATACCCTTCCTATTGAAAGGAGGGATCTATATCCCTGCTCTTAAATCTGGACAGATTTATGACTGTTTTGACCAAGAGCATGGTGGAGTGATGCTATGTAATTCTGAGTCTGGGTTACAAGATGCCATGCAGTTTCTACCTTGTTCATTGGAACAGTTGTGCTTAGAGGCCTAAGCTGCCTCACGAGTATGCCAACTTTCCTGAGATCCCATGCTGGAGAGCTATGCATAGGTGCTCTAATTGTCAGCCAGCCAATCTCCTAGCTGGCAGCCAGCATCAACTACTGGCCGTGTGAGTCACCCATCTTAAATCCCAGCTCAGTCAAACCTTCCTACGACCGCAGCCTCTCTTGATATCCAACCAAAACCCCACTAGAGAACCCAAGAGAGAATTCCCAGCTGAGCCTTTCCAGAATTTCTGACTCACAAAATCACGACCAAAATAAAATGGTTGCTTTAAGCTCTTAAGTTTTGGAGCAATTTATTATGTGGAAATAACTGTAACAAAATTCTTCATTTAGCCAGTCTACATCAGTCTCCTTTTTCTATGTTCTTATGGAACTAAATTCCTTTTCTTCAGAGCACTTGTCTCAGTTTGTACAATTGTACTCTCAGTATAATTCTTTGATCATCTGTCTCCCCACTAGATTGGAAGCTTCATGGAAAAAAAAGCCATGGCTATTTTGCTTGATTCTTATATCATTTAGGAGTGAATTTAGCTGCAAGTAACAGGATTTTACTAGTGGTGGCTTAAACCTGTGGGGGCCTTTTCCCCTCACAAGACATAAAATGTGGAGGTGGGCATTTGTTGATATTAGCTCAGATGCTCAGTGAGACGGTCAAGGACCCAGGACCTTTCCTCCTCCTTACTGGCCATATTCAGTGTGTTATATTTTCATCCTCACGCTTATCCCCTCATCGTTGCAAGATTGATGCCTCAGCTCCAGGTATTATATTTCTATATATCATACAAACAAGCAGGAAATAAAAGAGCAGAGAAAAGGGATTTTTTACCTCATGCATATCTATTGGTTTTTCAGAAAGAAAATCTCCAACAGACTTTTCTTGAGACCTCATTGATCAGAACCAAGTCACATTATATGCAGAAAAGAGTTAACATAGCAGGCTAGAGGTTACTACCTTTACAAGAATCAGTGTGCAAGTTTGGCCCCTGGCTGGCATCTGGGAACTTGGTATTTGACCAATTCCCTAAGTAATAAGGGTGGTTCATGGCTCCTAAACTGTACAAATAACATGATTCATGCTGAACACTGCTTTCCTTCTGAGAATCTGGCATTTTGGTATGTGCTAGGCAGAGGGTGCTGATATGACCACCCCCCAGCGAAAATGTTGGATTCTTGGTCTCAAATGAGATTCTCTAGGCAGAATATTGCACACATGTTACTGTATTTTTTATTACTGCTGGAAAAAGAAACATGCTCATGTGTCCCCTCACCAGATGGAGATAGCATAATGAATCCTGTGTACGGATTTCTCTAGATTCCACCTTGTGTCTTTTTCTCTTGCTGATCCTTTTATGTATCCTTTTGCTGTAATAAACTTTAGCCATGAGTACTTCTAGGGAATAATCAAATGTTTGTACAATCTTTGAGAACCCCCTGGAACACATGCTTGTGGCTAGACCCACAGTAATCAAAGAGGAACGGGAAGGATTATAATGACTATCTCAGACCAACACAGTTCATCTTTTTGGCCTGGGGACGGGCTTACCCCACTTGAACACACATTTGAGGTTCTAGGACTGACTGGGAGGGGGCTGTGTATGTATGCCGGAGAGTGACGTTAAAACCTAAAGGAGTTTCTGGAATGTAGAAGGTGTGTAGTACACACATCGGGAGAGGGAGAAAAAAAAGAATGAACTGGCAGAGCTAGATTTTGGCTTCAAGTGTCATTCATTCCAAAGCCTAGATCTTACCCCTTGTGTCATACACTGTCTCCTTTGCCTTGCTTCCTCATGGTGCTGTCGGGAGGATCACATAAAGGGGCTGTTAAAAAGTCCACACACAGCAGAAATGTTCTCTGTCAGTCTGCATGCAATGGCACAAGGCAAATTTACTTTGTCTACTTGGAAAATGGGTAAAATAGCATCTGCTTCCATCCCATCTGGTGTTATGTCTAGAGTGGGTGTTTTGGAAACACTAGTGGGTTGATTTGGATAGGAATTTTAGTCTGTTTTCTTAAACAATTCCCGCATCAAGCCAAAATAATTTCATTTAGAGAATTCTTGCTTTTAGTGTCCTTGTATTCTAAAATAAGTGTTCTTCATGAGGAAAGTTATTATAGGATCTTGTAGGCAGTGTTTTCTTTGTTGGTTGAGATGCTGGGGAAATTGCCCAGGATAGCTAGACATGAGGATGGGGTGTAGTTAGGCAGCTTAATGTGGAGAGGAGAGCGAAGTAGGATCTTGCACAAGATAGGGGCTATCTCTGGGTGTTATCTAACTATAATGGGCCAGCACCAAACATAACACACAGCACTCAGAGGAGGTTTACAGTGACTTTTTACTAAATTTGTTGTGACCTCTGACAACAACAATTTCTTTTTTGCTGTGTATGAAAGAAAAAGATTAGATCTTTTTTGGATTCATAGAATATCAATTCCAAGAGTAGCCTTAGATTTAAACTAGTCCAAGACCCTAATTTTACAGATAGAGAAACTAAGGTCCAGAGAGGAGAAGGGATTTGTCTAATGTCATAAAGGAAATTAGTGTCACTGCCAGGATGAGGAGCTGGTTCTGCTGACTCTCAGCTACAGTGCTTTCCCCTTGCATACCAGAGACTACCAATGGCAGAGTGGATAGTAGTAATATTCTCTAAGATGATATAGATCCTTATGACTTTCAGAGGTAGATCTGCATTTTAACTGTAAAGAAATTGATGTTCAGGGGTTCAGGGTGTTAAAGTGAGTCACTAGGATTTGAGCCCAGTTCTTCTAACTAAAATTTTTGCTTTTTATACTTCTCTGGACAGTGGAATTTTAGCAATGATAACTATTATGACTGCTACTGTCAGTTAGGTGGCTTTTGGCTACAATGAACAGAAAACCCACTAAAAGAAGTTTAAGTAATAGGGATTTATTTTTTCATCTAGCAAGAACAAGCAATCTGGGACTAGGGAAGCTCCAGGGATGAAGAGTTTGGCAGCTTAATGACATCACCACAGATGTCAGATCCTTGTGTCCTTTTGCTCTGCCAAACTATCGGCAGGGTTTTTCTTTATGGTCACAGGGATGGCTTAAAGTAGCATGATGACCTTAATGACCAAGAGGCTGTGGTTGCCTTATTTAGTTGTTTATTTATATTTATCAATCATGGAAAACTTTCCAAGATATTACCCAGAAAATTTTTTTCTCAGGTCTCGATGGCCAGGATTGGGTCACGTGCCCATTCTTAAGTAATCACTGGTAAACAGAAAAGACTAACATGGCACTTAGACTCATCAAGATTCACTCCCTGGGATAGTGTGGTGTGGTCAGCTGCTGTTAAAAAACACATTCAGAGATGTGAAGTAACACGCCCAAGTTCACACAGCTGGAAAGTGACGGAGAAAAGAATAAAACCCAGATCTGCCCGACTCCACAGCTGATGGTCTTAACCACTACACACAACCACCTTCCATTCTTATTTTTACGCTGTCTCTCCTCTCCCCTCTCCCCAGTTGTTTCCCCTCCAACAGTACCGTTTGCCAAATTCCCGGCCTGCACGCCTAAGTTGCTTTGGCTGGTGATTGCAGGAGTGTGTCCTTGCCAGGTCAGTGTCAGCAATCAATCCCCATCTCCTGGGTGTGAAAACCAGCCGATTAGAGCTGTAAGTAGGTGTTTAACAACACAGAGGCAGCCAGAGCGTCCATCAGCAATTTTTTCCCCTGGCGCTGGGCATTAGCAAATATGCTGAGAGAGGCACCCCTGTTCCACTGCTGCTGGAAGGAAGGAGTCTCACCACAACAGATGATCTGAGACATAAAATGACAAGATGTCAGAGTTGAAAGGAACCTTAGACATGGTATAGTCCAGCTCCATCATTGTACTGATGGGGAAACTGGGCCCAGAGTAGGGAAAGGATTGCTTAGGGTCACACAGAAAATCATAGTTGGACCCAGGACTAGAGACTAGAGCCTGAACTAATTCAGTGCTGTTTCCTAGGCATTTTAAAGCCTAACCCTCTATTCCATTGCCTTGTATTTCCCATCCATAAGATCAGTTTCTCATTGAAACGACATTTGAAAAATCAAAGGCATTTAGGATTCTATCGTCCAGTCTCAGGGGCCTCCTGGAAACCTCCTGAAAGAAGGGGCTACTATTTGCTCCAGGGAAGAGCCCTGCCAGGTGTCCAGCTACGGACAGGGCAGCCACCTGTAGCAAATCCCCACTCCGCTCAACCTCCTTCTTCCTTTCCAGCCCCCTTAGCCTTTCTGCTCTGATCACTCAGAACAAGTCCTGATGGGCTGGAAAAATCTAAAGGCACGTGAACCTTAGACCCTCATGGTCTAAAAGAGAATGTTCTCAATTTGAGGAGAAAAAGTTAGTTAGCAGGTCAGAGTGCAAGGATTCCTTGTGACATTGTGGGATAGCTTGGGAATCCCCATATTTCTAAGAAATCATATATATGTGAATTTGGGGGAAATTATAAGAATTTAAACAGCATATATTGAATGTCAAAAAGAGTATAATAGTAGCAGCTGCTAGTTATTGAGCCTTACTCTGTGCTAAGCACTGTGCTGAGTCCTTCACGTGCAGTTTTTTTTTAGTCTTTGTAGTACATGACACTTTTTGTATTTATTTGTTTGTTGTTTGCCTCCCAAGATTAGAAAGTCTGTTCCATAGTCAAAGGAACCTTTTATTTACTGCTATAGCCCCAACTCCCAGAACAGTGTCTGCCACATAGAAGGTGCTCAGTTAATATATACTGAATAAATGAAGTGACAGTAGGCTGATGAGGTAGATGTGTGTGTTCTTCATTTTATAGATCTGGCAACTGAGGCTTAGAGAGACTAATTTGTCCAAGGTAACTATATCAATTATATTTGGCTGCAATTAATAGAAAACCAACCAATGTTGGTTTAAACAAATGGCAGGTATTTTTTCCTCGAACAAGAATTCTGGTGGTGCCATTGATACTGATTCTGCTTTGGTGATGCCATGAGGACCCAAGTTTTATTATTCTACTCTGCCTCCACCATCCTCTGTGTGTTGGCTTCTTTCTTCATGTTTATATACTCATGCCTACAGGATGATTATGGCCTGGAGTGTTTGCTTCTGGCAGCAAGTCTGTGTTCAAGGAAGAGGCAAGGGGATAGAGGTAGCACTAACTATGTGTATCTCTTTTATAAGGAAAAGTAAGTCTTTCCAGGAGCTCTGGCTGATTTCCACTCCTGTCTCATTGGCCAGAGTTGTGTGGCATGACTACTAGCTGCAAGGGAGGCTGAAAAACATGAGTATAGTTGACCCTTGAACAACATGGGGGCTAGGGTGTTGACCCTTGTGCAGTCAAAAATCCACATATAACGTTTGACTCCCCTAAAACTTAACTGCTAATAGCCTTGACCAGAAGCCTTACTGGTAACATAAACAGTTGATTAACACATATTGTGTGTGTTATATGTATTATATACTGTATTCTTACAATTAAGTAAGCTAGAGAAAATAAAATATTAAAAAAATTATAAGGAAGAGAAAATATATTTACTATTTATTAAGTGGAAGTAAATCATTATAAAGATCTTCATCCTCATCATCTTCATGTTGAGTAGGCTGAGGAGGAGCTGGTCTTGCTGTCCCAGGGTTGACAGAGGTGGAAAAGGCAGAATGGGAGGCAGGAGAGGCAGGTACACTTGATATAACTTTTACTGAAAAAATCCTTGTATGAGTGGTCATGTGGAGTTCAAACCAGTGTTGTTGAAGGGTCAATTGTATTTGACTTCCTCTGGCTCTAAAAGGAAGCAGGCAAAGGATTTAGGGATTAACAATAGGTATACATTAGTCAACGAATGTGCCTGCTACAGTCATGTAGATAGTAGTGGTGAAGCCAGGATTGGAACACAGGTTTCTTTGCCTCCAAAGTCTATGATCTCATAACCAAGAATTGGCCAACCTGACTTTTACACCTGATCTCAATAGAAAATGATCAACTTGGGAATGCTTGTTCTGTTCTGAGTCTTAGTTTCTTTATCTGTAAAGTGAAGGAATGGGTTAAATAAAGTCTGTACTACCTGCTAGCTATTAGACTGTATAAGTTTGTGTCTCAGTCTGACTGGTAACTACTTTTAAAAGTCTTATTTAAAACCAAATCAAAATCAAAATCATCTCAGTGGAGTAATATATTTCCCAAGATCCAAATGCATAAAATGGAATTGATTTTTTTTTAGTTTGTTTTCATAGATGGTGGTGTGTGCGTTTATATGTGTCCCTTTGACATATCTGACTCAGTTTTAGGTGGTGAATGAAGATTTATTTTTGTCTGTTGTGATCTGTAAAGCCCAATTGTTGTTGAGGCTCCTGCTTAAATATTTCTTCCTCCATCATCTCCTTTTTTTTTTTTTTTTTGACTTCTTTAACAGCCTAGTCTGGTGGAGTCTTTGATTCAGTCTTTGATTTGATTTTCTATTGCATCTTGCTAGCAGTAATTCCTCTTGGAGGCTTGAGAATGAGGAAACTTTAGTGCTGGTCCCATGTCTTTAACTAATCACTGTGGGACCCTGGCAAAGTCCTTCTACTTCTCTGGGTCTCTGTTTCCTCATTTATAAAAGGACTGGGTTAGATGAGATGGTCTATATATTAGGATTCTCCCAGCTCTGATGTTTACATATCTGTGAGTGTGTGAGGACAAAGCAAACGCTGATTAGTGAGCAGAAGAACATACTAGCCTTATGTCCTTCATCTACAAAATGGTCATAAAAATCAAAATAGAAAATAATAAACATACATGTGAAATAATAAGTACTATTTTTATAAACATTCTTAAAATTCCAGGCCAGACATTTGTTTATTTTGAAAATAGCCCATTGGATTAAGAAAATTCAAAGCAGTATATTGGTAGCCTTAGCAAAACATGACACCCAGTGATGTGGAAATAGCATTGGATGTTGAATCAGATCAGTCTGGGTTTATATCCTAGCTCGGTCATGCCATAGCTTTGTGACCTGGGTCATGTTATTTATCTCCATGATCCCCAAGTTTCTTTTCTGCAAAATCAGGATTACATATATTGACATCCCAAGGTTACAGTGAGGATAAAATAAGCAAATTCATGAAAAACACTCAGCACAATGGCTGGCACATGATAAAGACTCAACAGAGATTGTTTTTAATCCTCCTCCTTACTGATGCATCTAGAATCAAACAAAAGATTTGACAATTTTCTGTTTTCTGGGTGAAAATTTTCCTCTTTGGTGGTAGAGCTGTTTTTGACTGGACTGCACATAAAACCTGATGCATCCCTACTATGTACAATGTTTCAGACGGAGTGAAATGAGTAAATCTTCAGCAGTCAGAACCCCTAGGTTCTATTCTGTCCTCTTTCGCTTGTGAGACCTGGGATATTGGGAACCTCATTTAATTCCTCTAGTCTTTAGTTTGCACATCTACAAAATGTTAATGCACATTTCAGGGGGCTTTTATTAGCCCTTTGATAATTTGGACATGCTTGGTACTCTCTAGAGCATTATGAAAATACAAGATATCACTTCTGTTATTAGTTCACCTGGATATCTTTAAACTGGCCTCCTTTTTACCTGTTCACATTCTTTCTGAACTTCAAGGTCAAAGTCATTCCACTTGCAGGAAATCTTCCTTCTGCCCAACTCTTCAAAATATCCCCCATCTCTAACTTCTCATAGCCCCCTCTGCTTGGACCACTCAGTTGTTAATTAGAATAACTGCCACATAGTGTTAGTTATTTCTCCCTGTTTGTAAAATCACGTCTCCCTAACTTGATATTGATATTGCCTCTTACACATTATTCTGAGTCTTTCATGGCCCTTGTACATGCAGCTCTTATAGGGGACAGTTAAAAAAATATGTGTTGGTTGATTGGTTTTCTGTGTGTGCGTGTGTATGTGTGTGTTTATTGTTCAGGCTTACTAATTTTCATTCAGGAACAAAATATTTTTATTTAAAATGTATTTTTTCTGGGTAATACATGCTTATGGGTCAAAATTCAAAAGATTCAAAAAGTATACTTCTGTGAAATGTGTCTCCCCTCCCTAGGGGGAACCAGGAAATTGTTACCAGTGCTTTGATGGTCCTAGCCAGAGCTGGTCTATATAACCCCTTTACCTTATAATGGTAGATTTCTCTTATATATCCTTGTGTTTTTACTTATATATTGTGTATAAATATCTGATCTCTTCCTTATCAGTATAAAAAGAATCGCCACTTTTTTGTGACCTCTTTTTTTGGTATTTTATAGTTTATTTAAGTAATTACTTTTTAATTGAAAATGTTGATAAGATAATTGTAGATTCACATGCAGTTATAAGAAGTAATATAGAGAGATCTTATGTACCCTTTATCTAGTTTCCCTCAATGGAAGCATTTTGCAAAACTGTAGTACACTATCACAACCAGGATATTGACATCGGTACAATCTACCGATCTTATTCAGATATCCCCTGTTTTACTTGTATTCATTTGTGTGTGTATGTGTACGTGTACATAGTTCTGTGCAATTTCATCATGTGTGTAGGTTCATGTTCATGTCTTCACTACCATGTTCAAGACGCTGAATGAGGATCTCTCATGTTGCCCTTTCATGGTTGTCCCCACTTCCTCTCACCTCTTCTCTCTCCCTAACCCCTGTCAACACTATCTGTTTTCCATTTCTAAATTTTTATCATTTAAAAGATGTTATATGAATGGAATCCTACAGTATGTTACCTTTTGGGATTAGCTTTTTCTCACTGAACGTAATTCCCTGGAGATTCATCCAAGTTCTGTGAATCAATAGTTTGTTGCTTTTCTATTACTGAGTATGTACAGTCATGTGCTGCTAACGATGTTTTGGTCAGCAATGGACTGCATGTCAGACAGTGGTCCCATAAGATTATAATACTGTATTTTTGCTGGACCTTTCCCATGTTTAGATACACAAATACTTCCCATTGTGTTACAGTTGCCTACAGTATTGAGTATAGTAACATGCTGTACAGGTTTGTAGCCTAGAAGCAATAGGCTATACCATACAGCCTAGGTGTGTGGCAGATTATACCATCTAGGTTTGTGTAAATACACTCTGTGATGTTTGCACAACAATGAAATCACTTAATGATGCATCTCTTAGAATGCATTTATCATCATTAAGTGACTCATTATACTATATATGTGCCATAGTTAGCCTCACCATGCATCCGTTGAAAGACATCTAAGGCTGTTTTCAGTTTTTGATTATTATAAATAAAGCTGCTATGAGTGTATGTAGACAGACTATTTGTGAATATAAGTTTCCAATTTTCTGTGATAAATTCTTAAGTGTGTGATTGCTAGTTTGTATAATTGCATGTTTAGTTTCATTAGAAACTGCCAAACTCTTTTCCATAGTAGCTGTGCCGTGTTACATTCCCATCAGCAATGTATGAGTGATCTAATTCCTCTGCATACATTCTGGTATTTGATATTGTCACTATTTTTTGTTTTAGCCATTCTGATTGGTGTATAATGATATCCCATTGTGATCTTAATTTACATTACCCTAATGGCTTATGATACCAAACATCTTTTTATGTGCCTTTGTCATCTGTATATCCCCTTCATTGAAATGTCTATTCATGTTTTTTACCCATTTTCTAATTGGATTGTTTTATTTTTTCATGGTTGAGTTTTGAGGATTCTTGATATATTTTGGATACCAGTCTCTTATTGGATTTGTGGCTTGCAAATATTTTCTCCCATTCTGTAGCTTGTTTTTTCCTCCTTTTACCATGGCTTTCAGACAACAGAAGTTTTAAATTTTGATAAGACCCAATTTACCAATTTTTCCTTTTATGAATTATGCTTTTGGAATCAAGTCTTAAGAACTCTTTGCATAGCCCTAGATCCCGAAGATTTTCTATGTTTATTCCTAAAAGTTTCATAGTTTTACATTTTACATTGAAGTTCATGATGTATTTCCAGTTAATTTTTGTATAAGCTGTGAGGTTTAGGTTGAGGTTATTTATTTAAATTTTTCCCTATTGACGTCCAGCTACGCCAGTGCCACTTATTGAAGAGGTTATCCTTCTTCCATTGAATTGCTTTTGTACTTTTATTAAAAAATCAATTGTGCATATTTGTGTCGGTCTATTTCTGGGTTTTCTATTCTGTTTCATTGACCTATGTGTCTATCCATCCACCAGTACTACACTGTCTTGATTACTATAACGTATAATAAGTCTTGAAACAATATAGACTTACTCCTTCCACTTTATTCTTCTTTGTCAGAATTGTTTTCGCTGTTCTAGGGACTGTGCCTTTCCACATAAATTTCAGAATAAGCTTGTCTGTGTCTATGAAATCCTTGTTGGGGTTTTGATAGTAATTTCATTAAACTTATAGATCAATTTGGGGAGAAGCAACATCTTTACTATGTTGAATATTTGCTATGAATAGGGTATGCTTTCCGTTTATTTAGATCTCTGATTTATTTCATCAGCATTGTGCAATTTTTAGTATACAGATATTGTGTACATGTTTTGTCAAGTTTGTATATAAGTGTTTCTTTTTTATTGAAGCAGTTCTAAATGGTGCTTTTTTTTTTATTTCAGAATATTATGGGGGTACAACACTTTGGCTATATATATTGCCCATGCACTGTCCGTGTCAGAGCTACAATCGTGGTCATCCCGAAAACTGTGCTCCCCGCATCCGTTCAGTGAGAGTTTTTCCCATCCCCTCCACCCCCCTCCCGCCGGCGTGCCCCCTGATGAATATTATTGTCCTGTGTGATGTAGGTGTTGATCAGTTAGTACCAATTTGATGGTGAGTACCAGTGGTGCTTGTTTTTCCATTCCTGTGACACTTCGCTTCGAAGAATGGGTTCTAGCTCCAACCAGGATAATACCAGATGTGTTAATTCACTATTGTTCCTTATTGCTGAGTAATACTCCATGGTATACATATACCACATTTTATTGATCCACTCGTGTATTGATGGGCACCTGGGTTGTTTCCACAACTTTGCAATTGTGAATTGTGCTGCTATAAACATTTGTGAGCAGATGTCTTTATTATAAAACGTCTTTTTTTTTCCTTTGGGTAAACACCCAGTAGTGGGATTGCTGGGTCAAATGGTAATTCTACTTTTAATTCTTTGAGGTATCTCCATATTACTTTCCATAGAGGTTGTACTAATTTGCAGTCCCACCAGCAGTGTATGAGTGTTCCTATCTGTGCACATCCCCGCCAACATTTGTTGTTTGGGGATTTTTGGATATGAGCCAATCTCACTGGAGTTAAGTGATATCTCATTGTGGTTTTGATTTGCATTTCCCTGATGATTAGAGAAGTTGAGCAATTTTTTATATATTTGCTGGCCATTTTTCTGTCTTCTTTGGAAAAGTTTCTGTTCATGTCCTTTGCCCATTTTTTAATAGGGTTGTTTGACTTTTTTCTTGTTGATTTTCCTAAGTTCTGTATAAATTCTGGTTATCAGCCCTTTATCAGAGGTGTAGCATGCAAATATTTTCTCCCATTCTGTAGGTTGTCTGTTCACTCTAGTGATAGTTTCTTTGGCTGTGCAGAAGCTTTTTAATTTGATCAGGTCCCATGTATTTATTTTGGTTGCTGCTGTGATTGCTTTGGGGGTCTTCTTCATAAATTCTTTGCCTAAGCCAATGTCCATAAGAGTTTTTCCAACGTTTTCTTCGAGAATTCTTATGGTTTCATGTCTTAGGTTTAGATCTGTTATCCATTGTGAGTTGATTTTTGTGAGAGGTGAGAGGTGTGGGTCCAGTGTCAGTCTTCTACATATGGCCATCCAGTTTTCCCAGCACCATTTGTTGAACAGGGAATCTTTTCCCCAGTGTACGTTTTTCTGGAATTTGTCAAAGATCAGGTGACTGTATGAGGTTCGTTTTATATCTGGGTTCTCAGTCCTGTTCCACTGTTCTATGTCTCCGTTCTTGTGCCAATACCATGCAGTTTTGGTTACTATAGCCTTGTAGTATAGTTTGAAGTCTGGTAGATAGATGCCTCCCAATTTGTTCTTTTTGCTTAAGATTGCTTTGGCTAGACAGGGTCTTCTCTGGTTCCAAATGAAGCATAGAATTATTTTTTCTAGATTGGCAAAAAATGATGTTGGTATTTTGATAGGGACTGCATTGATTCTGTAAATCACTTTAGGTAGCAAAGCCATTTTTACTATGTTGACTCTGCCTATCCAAGAGCACGGTAGGGTTTTCCATCTATTTACATCCTCTGCAATTTCTTTTCTCAGTGTTTCATAATTCTCTCTATATAGGTTTTTGACCTCCTTAGTAAGATATGTTCCTAAATATTTAATTTTCTTTGGTGCTATTGTGAAAGGTATTGCATCTTTAATTTGTTTCTCGGCTTGATTGTTATTAGCATATATGAAGGCTATGGATTTGTGTGTATTAATTTTGTATCCTGAGACTTTGCTTAATTCATTTATCAATTCCAGTAATCTCTTGGTTGAATCTTTGGGGTTTTCTAGGTATAATATTATATCGTCTGCGAACAGTGAAAGTTTGACCTCTTCTGTCCCTATCTGGACGACCCTGATTCCTCTGTCTTGTCTTATTGCTGTGGCCAGAACTTCCAGCACTATGTTGAAAAGAAGTGGAGATAGTGGGCACCCTTGTCTGGTGCCAGTTTTAAGGGGGAATGCTTTCAATTTTTCCCCATTCAGTATGATATTGGCTGTGGGTTTATCATATATGGCTTTAATAGTTTCGAGGTATGAGCCATCTATGCCTATGTTGTTAAGAGTTCTTATCATAAAAGGGTGCTGGATTTTGTCAAAAGCCTTTTCTGCATCTATTGAAAAGATCATATAATCTTTGTTCTTGCTTTTATTTATATGGTAAATTACATTTATAGATTTGCATAATGTTGAACCATCCCTGCATCTCGGGAATGAAGCCCACCTGATCGTGATGAATTATTTTTTTGATGTACATTTGATTTCGGTTTGCAAGGATTTTATTGAGAATTTTTGCATCTATATTCATAAGGGATATTGGTCTGTAGTTTTCTTTTTTTGTTGTGTCCTTTCCTGGCTTTGGTATCAAGGTGATATTGGCTTCGTAGAATGAGTTTGGGAGGACTCCATCCTTCTGGATATTTTCAAATAATTTCTGCAGTATAGGCACCAGTTCTTCTTTGTAGGCTTGGTAGAATTCAGGTGTGAACCCATCTGGTCCAGGACTTTTTTTGTGGGAAGATTTTTTATTACTGCTTTGATTTCGGTGCTTGATATTGGTCTGTTTAGAAATTCTGTTTCTTGCTGGTTGAGCCTAGGGAGGTAGTGTGTTTCTAAGAATTTGTCTATTTCCTCCACGTTTTCGTGTTTGTGGGCATAGAGGTTTTTGTAGTATTCGAAGATGATATTTTGTATTTCCATGGTATCAGTTGTGACTTCTCCTTTCTCATTTCTAATTGAGCTTATTAGAGTGCTTTCCTTTCTGCTTCTGGTCAACCTGGCGAGTGGCCTACTTTGTTTATCTTTTCAAAGAACCAACTTTTCGTTTTATTAATCTTCTGTATTGTTCTTTTGTTCTCAATTTCATTTAATTCTGCTCTGATCTTGGTTATTTCTTTTCTTCTGCTGGCTTTAGGATTGCTTTGCTCTTCCTTTTCCATTTCCTTAAGATGATTCATTAGTTTACTGATTTGTGACCTTTCTGTCTTTTGGATGCGGGCATTTAAGGCAATAAGTTTTCCTCTCAGGACTGCTTTTGCTGTATCCCACAGATTTTGATAACTTGTGTCCCCATTATCATTTAGTTCGAAGAATCTTTTGATTTCCATTTGAATCTCCTCCTTGACCCAATAGTCATTCAGCAACAGAGTGTTTAGTTTCCATGTTTTTGGATGAAGATGTGAGTTTCTGTTGGAATTGATTTCTAATTTTATTCTGCTGTGGTCTGAAAAGATACATGGTATGATTTCTATTTTTTTGAATTTGTTTAGATCTGTTTTGTGGCCTAGGATGTGGTCAATTTTAGAGAAAGTTCCTTGAGCTGATAAGAAGAATGTATATTCAGTGTTATTTGGGTGGAGTGTTCTGTAGATATCTGTTAGGCCCAAATGTTCTAGAGTCCTGTTTAGGTCTTTTGTTTCATTATTTAATTTTTGTTGGGAGGATCTGTCCAGTTCCGTCAGTGGGGTGTTGAAGTCCCCTGCTATTATGACATTGCTGTTTATTATGTTGTCTAGATCTAGCAGTATTTGCTTTATGTACCTGGGTGCTCCTGTGTTGGGTGCATAAATGTTTAGGATTGTTAAATCCTCTTGTAAGATTTTTCCCTTCACCACTATATAGTGTCCATTTTTGTCCTTCTTTACTTTTGTTGCTTTAAAGTTTGTATCATCTGAAATAAGGATGGCTACTCCAGATTTCTTTTGGTTTCCATTAGCCTGGAAAATTGTATTCCATCCTTTCACCTTGAGTCTGAATGAGTCTTTGTGTGTAAGGTGTGTTTTCTAAAGACAACAGATACTTGGTTTGTATTTTTTAATCCATTCAGCCAGCCTATGTCTCTTCAATGGGCAGTTCAAGCCATTTACATTTATTGAGAGAATTGATATTTGGGGTAAATTTCTGATTATTCTATTGGGTGGTGTCTTTTGTTTTACCTCTTGCATCATTGTGGAATCTGGTTTCTGTGGTTTTAGCTTTTGCGTAGTTTTACATAGGTGGGTGTCTGTTGTGCTGGTTAGTGTATAATGCAGGTCTAAGCACTTCTTGCAAGGCCGGTCTGGATTTCACAAATTCTATCAGTGATTGCTTATCTGGAAATGTCTTTATTTCTCCCTCATATAAGAAGCTTAGTTTGGCAGGATACAGAATTCTGGGTTGGCCTTTGTTTTGTTTTAGGAGATTGATGATGTCTCCCCATTCCCTTCTGGCTTGTAAGGTTTCAGCTGAGAAATCTGCAGTTAATCTGATCGGTTTCCCTTTATAGGTTATCTGCTGTTTTCATCTTACAGCTCTGAGGAGTGCCTCTTTTGTGTTTACTTTGGTCAGTCTAATAATTATGTGGTGTGGTGAATGCCTTTTCATGTTGAGTCTCCCAGGAGTCCTGTGTGCTTCTTGTACTTGGATATCGAGATTTCTGGCTAAGCCATGGAAATTTTCCTCTACTATTCCTTCAAATAGATTTTCTAGCCCATGCGAATTTTCTTCCTCTCCCTCAGGGATGCCTATGATCCTTATGTTTGGCCTCTTTACAGAATCCCACATTTCTTGTATGCTTTTTTCATGCCTCTTGTTTTTGTGTTCTTTCTCTTCAACTGTTTTATTTAGCACATAGGAGCTGTCTTCTAGCTCTGAAATTCTTTCCTCTGCATGGTCCAGCCTATTCTTAAGGCTTTCCACTGTGTTTTGTAGATCCTTGAATACTTCTTTCATTTCTAGGATTTCTATTTGATTTTTCCATAATATTTCTATCTCTTTGGAGAATTTTTCATTCATTTCTTGCATTTTTCTTGTGGTTTCTTTGTGCTGGGATTCAATTTTCTCTTGAATTTCATTGAGCTTTCTTATAATCCATAAATGAAATTCCTCTTCTGTCATTCTACCCATTTCATTTGAATTGGTATCCATTGCTAAGGAACTGAAGGTTTCTTTTGGGGGTGACTTTTCACTGTGATTTTTCACGTTCCCTGAGTTCTTTTGCTGGTTTTTTCTCATCTGGCCTCTTGGTTGAGAGCTGGGGCTGTTAGGGCTAGTTTATGGCCCTGTCTCCAGGCCCACAATTTTCATTCCTTGGCAGAGCCAGGGAGAGAAATAGTGGCCTATATTGCCTTAGGTGTATTTTAACAAGTTTGGTGGATCTTGAGTTATCTCTGGCCTGTTGTCTTCTCCTCTTCCCGGTGGAGTGTAGTGAGAATGACCTCCCAGCTTCAGCTCTAAGCTAGTGAATAGTACTTGAGGATATGAGTCCACAGCTCCCTATTAGCTAGATATTCTGTTATGTCCGTGGCAGACTCTGATCCCCCAGTTGGGGTATGCAAAAGCCCTGTGCTTTGGGAGGGCCTTGTAGCTCCTAGGGGTTACTTTGACCCTGCTTGTCCTGAGGTGCAGGTAGAAACACAATTTCTTTTGGCTGCAGTGTGAGAGCTGAATTGGGAAAATTCTACAAAGCTCAGAGGTTGCTTATCTAGCCGCATGTGTCTGCCCTTCTGATGTGCGTCTCCACGTGATACTGGTTGATAGGGGGGTTTCCAATTGTGCACCCCTTTTCCACCACTAGACCCCAAGGCAAGGCAGGTGGCTGTCTCTATCCTTAGCAGTCTCCACTGGGGGGATGTTCCCATGGGGAGGGGGGAATAGTGGCCACTGGAAGCGCTCTTAGATGGCACAAAATTCCCTAATGGAGTGGGCAGGGTTATGGGGAGCTGCTTTGGTTCAGCCTGTGGCTCTTGAGGTATTTGGTTGTCATGGGAACCAGCAGTTATACCACATGAGTCACTTTAGCCAGCAACCTTCAAAATGACCGATCTCTGGGGTACAGGAGGGCTGGGACCTGAAGGGCGGGCACTAGGACCAGCACGTAGCGGACTTGTCGGAGGCCAGAGCTGGGGTAGCGGAACCAGATGGACGAGCTGCAAGCTGTTTCCAATACACAAAGGTCCCGCAGCTACAGTTCCGGGATCTCGTCCCACCTGGAACCCACGGATGCAGCTATCCCTGGCCACCAAAGGCAAAGCCTGTCTCGCCCCGTGGATGAGCCCCGGGTAGGGGCGGGCCGGGGCGGAGCTAGAGACGCGGCTCACAGCTCTGGGCGGGCGGCGTTAAAGATGGCTGCCACCACCAGACTGGCGCACAGCCGGGCTCCAATCGCGCCAGGAGCGCAGCTTTTCTCCACGGGCAGTTGCTAGCAACCTCTAAGGGCGTGTCCCGCTCTCCGTTAAACTCCTGGGCCCAGTCCCGCTGACTTCTAGTGGCGCAGTGCCAGCCTGCGGGTTCCCGCGCACTGTCCCGGGAAGCTGTATCTCGGTCCCCGCCCAGTTCCTCCCCAGCCCTCAGCAGTCTCTGTGTATTGCAGCTGCGAGTTGTGTTTGGCTCTCACAATTGCCTCCTCTCCACAGGGTATGCTGTCTCGCGCCACTGCTTTGCCCCAACTCTGGGCTTGTCCCTGACTGAGTGGATGGGGAGGTGCGTAACTGCGTGGGGGTCAGGTCGTCCTTCCCACGCTCTGGGCTCTATTGTGCTCCGTGCGCCCTCCGATCTTTGTGAAAATTTTGTACCTGTTTTCTTGGGCTGGTGTTCCGCGTTGTTTCTCTGTAATTCACAATGCTGTTTTCGGAGTGAGCGGAGTGAGTGGTCTGTGCTCGCAGGTAGCCGCTGGCGTTTTTCACCTCCTTCCCTGGGAGCGGTGCGGTGGGAGGACTCTATCACACCGCCATTTTTTCCCTCTTCTAAATGGTGCTGTTTTTAATTCCAGTCTCCAAAGATTCATTGTTGTTAGATAGAAACGAGATTAACTTTTGTTCTTTGATCTTGTTTCCTGCAAGCTTATTGAACTCACTTATTGCTGAAAAGTTCTAGGAATTATTTTTAATAGATACTCTGGAATGTTTTACATAGATAATCATGTTATCTATAACTAGGCAAAATTTTATTTCTTCTTTTCCAATCTGTATGCCTTCTGTTTCTTCTTCTTGCCTTGTTACAATAACTAGAACTTCCAGCACTATACTGAATAAGTGTGGTGAGAGTGGATATCCGTTCCTTTTTCCTGGGCTTATTCAGTTTTTCACCTTTAAGTATGGTGTTAGTGGAAAGTGGTCTCATTTTTTTTTTTAAAGACTACTGGATAATATTCCATTGTAGAGTTGTGCTGTAACTGACTTCTCCAGTTCTTTATCAATGGGTTTTTGTTGCTTTCAGTCTTTTACATAATAACATTCTTATGAATGTTCTCATACACATGCCAGTTTTCATATGTTCATGAATGTATGGGTAGGATAAGTTCCTAGAATATGGCCCACTTCTCTGTTCTATCTAGACCTACTTCCTGGGTATCTTTCTTGGTTTTGTGGTTTTAAATACCATACAATGACAACTCCCAAATATGTGTTCTCAGCCTGACTTCTGCCCTGAATCCAGATCTGCGTATTCATTTGTCCACTTAATATCTCCATTTGGATGTCTAACTTGCTTTCAAAATCAGCACATCTAAAACTGAACTCCTAATTTGCCTACATCTGTCCCTCAAAACCTGTTCCCTTGAAGCTATCCTTATTTTAGTAAATGACATTCCACCCTTCCAGGGGCTCAGGCCAAAAACCTTGTAGGCATCCTTGCTGCCTCTCTTTTGCACCATCCAAACTCTCAGCAAGTCCTGTCCTGATTATGATCACTTCTCCCCACTCCATAACTAACACTCTGGTCCAGACCACCCTCCTATTTTCCCTGGATTGTTGTAGTTGCCTTTTAGTATCTCCCCTGTATTGCTTTCCTACAATCTGTTCCATACACGAGGTCACAGTGGTTCTCTAAGACATTACATTACTCATTGCTTCGCTCAGAACTTCCCAGTGGCTTCCCATCTCTCTCAGAGTAAAAATCAAGGTTATTACTCTGGCCTAAAAGGCCCTGTATAATCTGACTTGTGACTTCTACCTTCTCTGGATCCTGCTGCTCTCTGAGCTCAGCTCCTGCTTTATTCACTTTGCTCTGGCTATGTTGGACTCATTTCTGTTCCTAAAATGTAAGTATACCCCAACCTCAAAGCATATACCGTCCCCATGACTGATACACTTTTTCCCCAGGTATACACACTACACACGGCTCACTCCATCATTCCCTTTAGCATCTGTTCAGTTTTTGCTTGGTCAGTGGGGCCTTCCTTGAATACCCTCATTCTACCTTGGAATGCTCCCTTACCTTTAACCTCATTTATTTTTCTGCATGCCATTTAGCATCACCTGAAATATTACATATTTACTTGTTTATTTGTTTATTGCACATCTTTCCCCCAATAGAATGTAGCACTATGAGGGAAGAAACCTTTTTTTGTCATTTTGCTATTGTATCTTCAGCACCTCCAACAGTTCAACAGTGCTCAATAAATATTTGTTGAATGAATTAATGAATGAACTGCTGGGTCAAATGGTATGTACATTTAATATTTGATAGATATTGGCAAAATACTCTGTAAAGAGGTTGTGCTCATGCTATACAAGAGTTACACTCCCACTGATAATATATATGACAGCTTGTTCCTTTTTGTACACATGCCATTAAGAGTTTCTCTTAACGCTTAGTTTTACACTATAACTCCCAGAGGCGGACATGATAGATTCAACCTCCACACATTTCCCAGGCCTCTAGGACAAATTTCAGAAACATTCCATATAGTTCTGGTTGTTTTAACAATAAAACAACTTAAATAACTGAGCTATAAAGGTTTGTGTGTTCATGTAATTGCACAGATAAGAAGAATCTGGCAGAGTGCTCATAGCTTCTGTGTCTTGTTTACATTGAACTGCCAATAGAGCTAACCTTGTCTTTCTATTAGGCTTTCTCTCGAATCTCAACTCAGCACAGGAGAACCCTTTTCCTGTGACTTTTTGTTCTTTGGGAACAATAGCAGTTCTGTTCTTTACTCAGCAAAGAGCCTACTCCGAGCTCCCTGCACCACTGAAAGTGTTTTGGTAGGAGTGGGAGCTGGAATAGCAGGTGTGATGATCAGACCACTCCAGGGACTAGACTACAGAACAGTAGCCTTGGTGCTTACTGACTGTTACATTACTCCTGCTGGAACCCTAGTAGGTGCTAAGTAAATAGTTCTTGGGTGTTAATTAAATATCTGCATTATTGACACTCCTGCTATAAGAACAGCCCTGAATATTAGTATCATGCTTTACAATCTATAAAGTGGCTTTCCGTGATTCCCAAACAGCTCCTATCTCTTGAGCAGAGACCCAAGAGGGGAGGGCAGGAAGGACAGAGACAAGATTTGGCCCTGGTCATGTTTTCCAAAGTAAGTAACTTGGAATATTAATATATTAAACAGGTTTCATAGCAGCAGGAGGTTTCTTAAAGCCTCTTCAGAGATTCTAGGTTGCAAATACCTTAAGAGGAAATAAGGTGTGTGGTGTTTGCCAACCTATTCGAACCAGGCTTTTATTGTCTAAAGCATATCATGGGTTTGGGGTTCCAGGGAACAGGCTTTCAGGAAGACTGGGCATTTCTCTCTAGGGTAAGCGCTTGAAGACAGATGATCTCTTATTCCAGTGCTGATTCTTTACTATGGTTTCAGTTCAGAGCTTTCATCTTAAGAGAGAAAACTGACACTCTGCTTCGATTTTCAGGATAAAGTGCATAGGACCATCCCTAAAAGGCCCATGATTTATTTAGGGCATTTGGAGCAGTGAAATGTCTCCGAAGGTCTGAGTTACTCAGTTCTATGAGTTGTCTGATCTTCTAATTAGCTGTCCTTCTTAATTCATTTATCACTTGTTGCACAGCCAGCCAAGATGTATGTTTGCCAGAACCTGTTCAGGTGAGATCAGCAGAAAAAGGAAGGAGCTGGAAGTGGCTGGTGAAACTCTGGGATCTTCACTTCACACTCATTTTCCTCTCACCGAACCTTCCTGTTCTGGGTGCTGACACCAGGAGAGTAACAGAAGTTAATACAGATGTGGGGCTGCCACTGAGGAGAGAGAAGATTGGGAGAAGCGTATGGAGAAGAGGGGGATAGGTTCTGAGGGTGAGGGCTAATTTCCAGGTGGAGGAATCAGGGAATACTTCAAGGAGAAGGTGGCCACTAATTTAAAATGTCCATGTGGGAAGAATTAAAACTGATCATTGTTATTTGGGGCAATTTGACTATCAGAATTTAAATGTGTATGTGCTACTGTATGAGTCCATAGCAATTCCCCTTCTAGGAATTATTACATGGAAATACACAAGAATGAAAATGCATATTTATCAATCATAAATAATGGTATATCCAAATAACAGAATACTGTGTAGATAGGAAAAAGAATAAGGTGTCTCTGTGTGTACTAATGTGAAAATATGTCCATTATATATTCAAAGTGAAAAATGAAGATACCATACATTTTTATGTAGATATAATTTTTGTAAAAAAAAAGCTAAACACATAATAGCTTATAATATAGAACATAGACTAGAATATAGACTTAATATAGGTTAAGTTGCTAATAGTGGTTATCTAGGGAGGTGGGAAACTGAAAAATTCCGTGCTCTGTATTATATTTTTCTATAATATTTATTTTTTAAATAATAAGCACATGTTACCTTTATGGTTAGAAAATAATGGTAGTTTTTTTTTTTTTGAAGTACAGTTTAGTTTGCATGACAGATTCACTTTTTTCGGTCCCACATGGGAATTCCAAAACACAAAGGGAATGTGCAATTTCTTTCCTCTCTTTCACTTTTCCTGCTTCTTTTAGTCTTCAGCCTAACCTACTTTCCCTCCTGGACCCTCTGTGTCCCTTCCAACCCACTTATGCCCCCAGCAACCAACCCACCTGCTTTTGTCTGATGACTGAGTTTGTTTCTCTATAACTCCCTCTCTATTCTTCTTGTGCAGACACACCCATGTAGATCACTCTAAGGTTTCAAAAATATCCTCCATTGCAGTGGCCAGTGGACTGCTTTATGGGTGAATAGAAGGGAAATGGTTTTTGGTTTACTCTGCTCTACCGACGTGTCTACTTTATGCTATGGGCCTTTATTTTCTTCCCATTTATAAAATGATAGAATTGAATTAAATAATCTCTGAGGATCTTTCCTAACCTAATATTCTATGATTACTTTATGAGGATATATCTATTACTTTCTAAGGTTTTCTGGCTTTCTACCCTGCTTATAGACTAGAGGAGAAAAACTTTTTTTAAATCACGTTTCTTAAAAACATGCTAATAGTGAGGCAGCAGTGGGAGTCAGGAAATTCCAAGTCTTGACTTTGTCACGACGACTTCATTTTGTGGCCTTGGGCCATTCACTCTACTTCCTGGGGTCTCAGTTTCCTCAGCTTAACAGTGAGGATGTCTGTTTATATCCTTCCTCCTTACAAGGAGAACGTAGGGAATGAATGGATATTGATCTGGCTTTCACCTCAAGGGTGTGGTGAGAATCAAACAGGCAAGCAGACGTGAAAGCACTTTTATCAGTGTGGAGCAGGGTTTATTGACCTTGACATTATTGTCACTTGGGGCCAGATAATTCTTTGTTGGAGGCTTGTCCTTTGTATTGTGGGATGTTTGGCAGCATCCCTAGCCTCTACTTATTAGACAGTAGCAATATCACCCCCCCAACCCCCAGCTGTGACAACTAAAAATGTCTCCAGACATTACCAAACATCCCCTGGGGGGAAAAAGTCAACCCTGGTTGAGAAACATTGATGTAGAGTCATATTTTCAGACTTTAAGCATTGTTAATTATGTAACTACTTTGAGAGGTAACAAATAAAAAGAAGAAAAAGTCACATAAGTGTAATTCCAGAGTGTGCCAGAGAGGATGACTCCAGTGAGGAACCGAAGATAATACATGAGTGAAGATAGTGCCAAATACAGCATCATTTCTGGGCAGTCATATTTCCTGTGGGAACAATCCGTATCCTAAAGAAAGATGAAGAGGTCAATCTTGTTGGGGAACCCTTCCTCTGTGACACAGGAGAGTGGGGGGTTTATAGTTCTTGCCAACTTCTAGTTATAGATGGTGAGAAGAGGGAGATCTCAAAGAAATGTAAAGGACACAGCTTATTCAATAAAGTCAGAGATACATAGAATTTCATGGGTAACAAAAAGCATTTAGTTAAATCTCCCATTTGAGTGCTACACTGATCTATCTCGTATTCTTAAAGCTACTAGCTATTTGACCTTGAGCAACTTATCTTCTCTGAGAATTTGTTTCTTCTTTTCCTTTTTGATTCCAGAAGAATATCCAATTCATTAATAATGTAGTAACAGTTGTGAGCAAGACTAATCATTGTATTATTCAGGGTTCCGTGTGCTTTAAGTGTAGTACCTTGTTTAGGCTTATAGTTATCCCATACATCTTGTTATTGTCTTATTTTATAGATGAAGAGACTGAGGATGAGAGAGGCTTTAAACCCAGCTCTTCCTGTCTCCAGAGCCCACAATATTGTCCACCACTTTAAATAAATCTCTGCTCTACAGCAAAGAACTTAACATGCATGCAACACAACTCTCTTAGTTACTGTTGGTTGTTTATCTCCCTTTCTCATCTGCTAGACTGTGAGCAACTTGAACCCAAGGGCTACGTCATATGCATTGTATTATACTCAAGCCACCATGCCTTAGGAATAAAAAACTAATGGTGGAATTTTACACATCAGAGCCCTACAGGGCAGCAGGAGGGCAAGTAAAGAGCCCAAATAAGTCAGAAATATCGATCTTTCCAGCAAGTGACTAAAAGCTATTCATAGATTTATAAACCAGGGCTAAGTGGAAATTGAGGAGTCATCTTTTTCCAGTGCCTTGGATTTTAATATAAGCACAGGAAAACACAGAAAGGTTAAGTCCTTGTTTCTGTTCACACAGTGTGTTAGTTACAGACAAGGGTTGAGACTGGACTCTGGCTTCCAGTCCAGTTTCCTGCCATTATATCAGTGGGATTCCATGCAAGGTAACAGATCAGAGTGTGGCATATTAGTCCTGTGACCTGGGCTGTGAACTGGGATCAGAGGAAAGATGCTTAACGTCTGTGACCTTCCTTTTCCTTACCTGAAAAAGAGAAAAACAATAGTTCCTACCTCAAAAGGGGGTTGTGAGAATTAAATGACATAAAGTGCAAGAAGTCTTTAGCACACTGCCTGTCACATAGTAAAGACTCAACAAATGTTAGCAATTATTAGTATAATTATTTTTAAAAAGATTTTTAGAGAGATTTCTGGCTATATTTTTTTGGTTTTTATTAGAATGCAACATCTATTCGTTTTTAAAATTTACATACAGTAAAGTTTACTCTTTTTTGGAGAAAGTTCTAAGGAGTTTCGGCAAATGCATGCAATCATGCAACCATCACCACAGTCAGAATACAGAGCAGTTCCATCACCCCAAGAAATTGCCACCTTTTTGCCCTTCTAGTCAACCCCACACCTACTCCCAGACCTGGAAACCACTGATCTGTTTTCTGTTCTTATAATTTTGCCATTTTTAGAATGTCATTTAAATAGAACCACATAATATGTAGCCTTTTGAGTCTGTCTTCCTTCACTTGGCGTAGTGCTTCAGATTCATCCATATTGTTTTATATGTGTGTGTGTTTATATATGTGTGTGTGTACATGTGTGTTTCAGTATTTTTTCCTTTTTATTGCTGAATAGTATTCCATTGTACAGATATACCACAGTTTCTTTATCCATTCATCAGCTGAAGGGTATTGTGTCATTTGCAATATGGAACAATTATGAATAGAGCAGCCATAAACATTTTGTGTACAAGGTTTTAGGGGAATATAAGTTGACATTTCACTTGGGTGAATATCTGAAGTGTGATTGCTGTGTCATATGAGAAATGTTTATTTTTATAAGGGACTGCCAAAATATTTTCCAAAGTGATTGTAACATTTTACAGTCCTATCCACATGTGTGAGAATTGCAGTTTCTCCACTTTTTCGCTAGCACTTGGTATGGTCAATCTTTTTAATTTTAGCTGTTCAAATAGATGTGTCATGTTATCTGATTGTAGTTTTAATTTGCATTTCCCAGATGACTGATATTGTTGAGCGTCCTTTCATGTGCTTATTTGCCATCAGTCTATCTTTGGTGACATATGTGTTCAAATCGTTTGCCCACTTTTTTATTGGGTTATTCACTTACTTAGTGTCAAGTTTTGAGAATTCTTTATATATTCTGGATACAAGTTCTTTGTTAGATATGTGTTTTGCTAATATTTTATCCCAGCTTGTGGTTTATCTTTTTATTCTGTGAACAGTGTCTTTTGTAAAGTAGAACTTTTGAATTTTGGTAAAATCCAATTTATCAACTTTTCTTTTATAGAACATGCTTTAGGTATTGTGTCTAAGGAATCTTTGCCTAATCTAAAATCACAGAGATTTTCTCATATGTTTTCTCCTAGAAGTTTTATAGTTTTAAGTTTAATACGTAGGTCTATGATACATTTGAGCCAATTTTTTATATGAGATGTGAAGTATGGGTTGAGGAGTGTTTTTGCATGTAGATATCCAGTATTATTTTTGTAATGCTACTTACAATGTAAACAATATAATGCTATTATAAGGGATGCTGCTGCTCTGGCTGATATATTACTCATCACTATCTTAGGAGAACTGATGACTTCTACTTCCGTGATTGTGATTATAATTATGATTATCCATCTGTTTGTCCTTTCGCTCAACAAATGATGTCTAGTATTTAACAGTCACTGTACTAGGTGAAGAATTATCAATATTATTGACTATGTCCTCAAACAACCCAGACTAATTAAGAAGGGTGATTATGGAGGGGCACAAATTTATAATAATGATAACCCAGGTGCAATGTCTATTTGTCAGTCTGATAAGGAGTTAATTTCTTGGGTCTGAGAAGAGAGGGAACATGAAACCTGACAAAGTAAATTCTTTTAATTTCATAGCTCACTTCAGATCCTAGGGACAAAATAATCATTTTTAATTGAGCCAAAACCACCTCCAAGGACTTTGAAAGTGTCTTGTAAACAATTTTGCTAGTGGACCAAATACCCAGAGGCAGATAGAATTCCAGGAAGAAATTGTTTACCCATCTCACCTTTTCTGCCTTATTTAGTAATGCATTGTCTTGTCTATCTGAACATCTGTAAACAGAACTTCTCCAAAGATAATTTAGAAAGAGTAACTTGAAATCTTCAGGCTCATATTACATCAATTTCTTTCCCATGTATGGAATAGTAGAAAGCACATGGGAATGAATGCATGGTTCATCTCTGTCAATAGGCAAAATATGTGGTATATGATTTTATTTCTCTTTACTACAATTCCTTTATCTCTAAAAATATATGTATTGTGCCAGACTTCCAGGGTTTGCTACCTTCCAGGGTTATCTTAATTTGACAATAAAAAATTAAGACAATGATTCTTTTGATAGAGTATCATACTGCTTTTCAAATATGGTGGGTGGGATACTCCCTGTGGCATTAATTCATGCAATAATGGCACATATGTAGTGAGTAGTTTCTATACGCCAGGCACTCTAGTGGGCTTTGTAGATACAATGTTGAGTTCAAAACAAACATATTCTTTGTCAGTATGGAGCTTATAGGTTAGTGGGGGAGTGAGATTAAAGCAGATAATTGCAAACATAAATGTACAATTACAAACTATATTAAGTTGTAGGAAGTTGTATGCTAAATGAATATCTAGATCATCTGACAATATACCCAATACCTTTTATGAGTTATCCCTTTTCTAAATAATTCTGTGGTCCCCAGGGAAGGGTTGTTTCTCAACTAGGAATGAATAATGTTTTCATCTAGTCCCAAAAGAGTTGCAAAATATGATGATAAAGTAGCTTCAGTGATTGGTCTTGGGTATAATGTGAAAAGTCAATGTCATTGTATTACCCAAAACATTAATTTAATAATTTAGAGATCAAAGGTAATTCCTGTTTTCATTTCTGTATTAATACTTAAAGAACAGGAGTTAATTCGTGTTTAAAAATTATACATTTTCTCTCTTTAGAATTGATTCTCAAGCAGGGGAGTCTCCTGATGACTCATAATCATTGTCATGAGCAGTGATCTTTTGTTCTGTAGGATGTGTTTGGTGGGAAGGCCTAAGATACCCTACTCTGAATGTCCCCTGGCTGTAATGTTCTTGAGTTCTTATATCCACTTTTGTATATGTTTCTGTTTTTCCACTGTTGTCAGATCTCAACCTTCCTGTTCTCAGTATGTTTGCCTGTAATAGTTCCTCTACCCCTTTTCATTTCTATTTCTAATCTCCTATGGTTTGGGAAATAATAAAACCATGTTCATTAGCATTGTCTGTGAAATAAGAACAGGCTTTGAGAAAGAGCAGAAATCCTTTCCCTTTAGCAGGGTACATCAGCTTTATGCATGAAGGATTTTATATGTTTCAATGTCTGATTTTAGGTAATATTAATAGTTTAGTTTGTCACAAAAGTCTCTTTAAGTAAATGAGGTGATTAATATAAACCAGAGAGAATAGTAGCCAATTAAAAATCTGTTATGTTTGCATGGTGCTTTTCACTTTCAAAAGTGCTTTGTTTTGCCTTCTAACTTACTTCACCTTCTCTAAATCAGAGTGGAGAGAGATAAGAAAGATATTATGAGGAAAATCAGGCCTGGAGATATGAAGAGATTTACCTCAAGTCACTTGGCGAATTGTTGACATAATTATGGCCTGAATACAGCTCTCTTGACTCTCAGCCTCAAGATTTTAGAAGGGCAGGAAAAATAAAGAGAATAGAACTCAAGAAGCAGATGTTTCACTTTGGTGAATTAGCGAAGGAAATCTCAAGTGTTTGGGAGAAAAAACTTAACTTCATTTTGGACAGCTAGATATGCTTGAATCACCCATAAATGCACCATACTGGCCCTGTTGGACCCTTGGGTATTTTAAGGTCTTATTTTCTCTGTCAGAGCAAATTCGTCAGTGACTGCCACTTGGGTAAATTGGTGAAATGTCAAAAAGAGAATGGAGAATGTGTATGAGAGGAAAAGCTTCAAAATTAGGTTGCCATATCTGACAAAGAGAAATGCAACATGACATGGCCTTGGCATTAATTTTTTCCTTTCATTTATTTTTTATTTGTTCAACAAATACTTATTTGGTGACAGGTACTATGCTATGCTCCAAGGGTCTAAAGATCAACAAAACGTGACATCTTCCTCAAGGTGCTTACACACTAGGAAGGAAGGTGATGGAAACGTCCTCACATTAGATTGTCGGGGTTGTTCTACAACTGTATATATACTAGAATTCATTAAGATGTATGCTTATAATGGGTGAATTTTATGGTATGTAAATTATATCTCAACAAAGTGGTTTAAAAAGAGCCAGTTAAAGCACAGAGTGGTTGGTGCCATGATAGGGGTAAATTCAAAGTGCTATGGGAATTTAGGCACTGTACTCAAATTCAAACAGAAAGAGCCTCTAGAAGAAGTGATATATAAGCAGATACCTAAAGAATGAACAAGTGATACTTGGGAAAAGAGTTGAGAAAGATTGAACTGGGAACAGGAAGAACATGAGCAAACATCTGCAGGTGAGTGAGAACGTGCATGGACTATATACTGTAAGAGGTAGAGAAGTTTAGCTTCACTAGAGCTCAGCTTATGAGAAGGAGCGGTAAGAATTAAGGCTACAGAGATATGAAGTAGTTAAACATTAGGACCTTATATATCATGAAGAGGAATTTGGAATTTATTCTGAAGGCAACATGGAGCCATCAAAAGTTTCAGGGAATGGGACTGTCATGAATAAATTTGTACTTTGAAAGATCAATCTGGCTGTAGTGAGGAGGTTTGTTTAGGAGAAGAAAGCCTAGAAGTAAGAAGACCAGCAATGCAGCTGATTGTATAAACTCAGCAGGTGGATTTGAACTATGTAGATGAATTAAAAAAGATGGTAAAATTAGCATGACAAATTAAGTGTGGGTGGTGAGGAAGTTAACGATGTTGAAGATGGTTCTGAGATTTCGTATTTGGGAGACTACACAGTTGAAGATGCTATTCACTGAGACCATGAATGCTGGATGTAGATCAAACTTGGAAGAAGGGGAAGGTAGTAAATTCATCTTTGGGCTTTTTTTTAAATGTAGGTGTTTGTAGGGAATTTAAAGTATACAGTAAGCAATTTGATAAATAGGTCTGGAACTCAAGAAAGAGAGATCAAGGCTGGGGATGTAGATTTTGGTGGTCAGCAGCACATTTGTGATTGTTAGTCATGTGATTGAATGAGGTTTCTCAGCAAGAGAAGAAGATATGTAGCAAGAAGAGGAGACCAAGTATAAAACACTAATGGACATGAAAATTCACTGGCCGAGTGGAGAAGAGGAGACTTAGAGGGAGATTTAGAAGAAATTACTGGATGGGTGGTGAGAAAAATGAGAGGTTATAATGTCACAGAACTAAAACAAAAAAAAAGCACCATTTTAAGGATGATCAAATGTTTGGTGTTGCACAAATATTAAGAACTGATTATAGAAATGGAATAAAACTTGTCTCCTGGATTTAGTGACAAAGAGGCCCCTGGTGCCCTTGGTACGAATAATATTAATGAAGCAATAAAAGCACATGACAATAGGGTGAAGAGTGCAAGAGAGAATGGGAAGTGGGAGAGTGGACATAGCTAGTGTAGACAAGTGTGTCAGAAGCATGGCTGTGAGGAAGGGGGGAGAAGTAAGATGTCTGACATGTTAGGATGGGATTTTCAGTTTGTTTTTTAAAAACAAGCTTGGGGATACTTTCATACGTCTAAACTGTAGTAACAGATCTAGGAGAGAGGCAAGTGTTGCTAATACAAGAGAAAGGAGTTAATAGGGGTGTAGGAGAGGGTGCAACCCAGAGGCTTCCACTGTCTCTGTGGTAGGTGGCACAGTTACCTGCTTTGCATGAGCATCAGAGTACTGATGCAGTGGGTGGTTTGCAAGGTCAGAAAAGGTTTGGAACATTCTCTGTGTTAAATGGGAAAGAGCATTGAGCAGGGAGCCACTGGGGAATTGCCAGGCAGCACTAGAGGCGATAGATTTGTAGTGATGCTAAACCAGAATTTTTTTCCAGTATACAAATCTTTCCTGATGTAGGAGAAAAGAAGGCCAACTGTTGTATTAATTCAGGGTTGAGCCTTTGGATGGGCAAAGATAATTCAGAACCTTAATCAAAAATGAAGGTTTAAGTGAAGAGTCACAAAGTCTCAGTTGGATATATATGGAAGAGAACATAGGAAGAGACTGACAGAGGGGGTTCCGGGGCCAGATATTTCAATAAGGAGGAGGGATAAGATGTCCTGGGTGAAAGAGTTATAAGGGGCAGGAGTACAAGGCTCAAGGAATAGAGGTAGAAGTCATTGAAGTTAAGGAGATGGACACACTGAGAGGCCAGAGTATTGAAATAAAGCACAAGCTCTTGTCTTTTCTAGTGATATTATCTGAAGCAAGGCAGAACAAAAGTTTATTGATTGCCTATTATCTGCACAAAGGTTTATTGATTGCCTATTCTGTGCCAGGCACACAGACAACAATAAACAGGACAGACAGAGGCCCTGTCCTCAAGGAGCTTATAATTCCAGTGGGCAAAGGTTAAAAATGTAAACAAATAGGTAAATGAGATAATCCAGGTACCAATAAGCACATTGAAAAAAATCAGTAAATAATAAGGAGGAGGGGCTACTTTAGCTAAGGTGGTCAGGGAAGACCTCTCTGAAGAAAAGATGATGTTGAGCCTAAATGATGGGAAGGTGAAGTCATATGAAGAACTAGGGGAAGAATAAGCCAAGCAGAAGAGCAGCAAGTGCACGAGATCTACCACAGGGGAAAGCTCAGTGTGTTTAAGTGACAAAAAGAGGGCCAGCATGGTTGAACTGTAGAAAATGGCAGGGAGAATATTGGGATATGATGTCAGAGATAGGCAAGTTGGGTCATTTAGGGCCTACAATGGTCATTCAAGGCATTTTAGGTTTCATTCTGAGTGTGTTGGGGAGCTACGGGCAGGTTCTGATGGGGATGTGTGTGCTGACCCATGCTGCTGTGTGAAGAGTTAACTCCAGGGGCCTGAGAGTGGACAGAGGAAGACTCTTAAGGAAGTGGTTGCTGTTTCTGAGGCAAGAGGTAATAGTGACTTGGGCCAGGCTATTAATGGGGAGATGCTGAGAGATGGTGGGATCCAGGATATATTCTGTAAGTATAACTGATAAAAGTTGATTATGGATGGGATTACGGGAACGGAGAATAAGAGAGGACTAAAAGATCACTCCTGCTAGGTTTCTGACCTGAGAAGTGGGTGGATAGTACTACAGAGGGGTGGAGAGATCCGTAGTTCTGTTTTAGCCATGTTGAATTCCAGATGCCTGTTACTTCTCCATGAAAATATAGGGTAGGTAGTTAGATATTCAAGTCTAGATTGAATGGGAATAGTCAGAACTAGAGTTATATGTGTGGGTGATTTGGAACATCAGTGTTTAAAGTCATTGTGCTGGATGAGATCATGTTGGGAGTGAGGAGAGGGAGAAATAGGAAGACATTTGAGGATGGAATCCTGGGGCGCAGCAACATTAGAGACTTGGAGGAGAAAGGAGAGTCAGCAAAGGAGACTAAGAAAGAGCTGCAAGTAAGTCTGGAAGAAAATGAGGAGCATGTGCTATCCCAGAAGCCAAGGGGAGAAGGTGTTTCAAGACTCTGCCAGTCAGATGAACTGTTACTACTCCCTGGTTGTCAGAGGGTCACAGGGGTACAGGTTAAGCAGAAGGTCAGGGGAAGGGGATTTGGACCTTCTGACCCCTTCGTCCTTCTTTCTTTCACTCTCTGTGAACCTATTGAGCTTAGTAGCCAAGGCTGTTAAGTAAGCCACCTCTGCAGCCCTCACCTTTGAGGAAGGAGATAAGCCTATCTTAAGAAAGTCCTGTATAGACCTGAAGAAGAATAATTCAGATTAGAAAGTAGTGTGTCATTAAAGAGCTTCACATGAAATGTCTTGAGGGTTTTTTTGTTGTTTGGCAGGGAAACTAGGGAGGTCTTTACAAAGGAGGTCATGTTCACATGCTCGTGCATGCACACGCACACACATGTGTACACATCATCATCATCACATGAAAGCCAGGCCTTGGACATAAACAAGGCACAGAGGAAGAAGCCTGCAGCCTGGGTGTGGAGGATCTCAATCAGCTCACTTTGGTTGGCTAACAGATTGGTTGATTGTTTCTATGTTCTTCCCATGCCCAGAACTCACACAAGAGACAAACACTCAGGGCAATAGTTCTTTGCCACAGATGAAAACATAGATAGAGCCAGAAACTCACAAGCTTAGCTTTGAGTTTCTAGACTTCTCCACCAGTATTGTTCCCTCCCCAAGTTTGTTAAAATCTGCAAAACTGCCCTGATCTCCCACAAGGAGGGGTAGCAATGGAAATTGCACTGAAGCCCTCAATCCCCAATGGCCTATCTTAATCAAATGGACATATTTCATTAAACACATGTCTCTGCCATCTGCTATGCTCCAATTAGGAAAGCATGAGGAACATATTTCTCAATTATGTTGGAGAAGATTTCTGGGCTCAGAAGCCCTGGCAAACAGCCTTTCCTCCAGCTGCACTTGGTGGGGAGACCTGCCTCCAGGTTGTGGCAGCTCTTGTGTTCTTTCCTATCTTCTCTCTGAACTCCACCACTAACTTTGGATTACTGCACTCCCTTTGGGGTTAGAACTGACCTGGTCCAGCACCACAAACAAATATGCTACATGCTGGTTTAAAATCATTGTATTTATTACAACAACTAATATTTATTGAAATCTTTGTTATGGCCAGGTGCTGTGCTAGGCATTTTATGTGAATTATTTTATGAAAACCTTACAACTTCTCTATGAAGTAAGATCCCCACTATATTGATAAGGAAAGCGAGGCTTAGTAAGCTTAAATGACTTAGCTAAGGCTCCAGAGATTGTAGGTTAAGGGGCTGGATTTTGAACATAAGCAACCTGACACCAGAGCTCATGTTCTTATCCAGTGTGCGTTACAAGAAATGCATAAAGTGTGATATGGGTGCTACCCTATTTCCGGGGACCTCACAGTCATGTGTGGGTGAATCAAGGAATTTAATCAGGATGGGAAGAAACAAAGACAGTGCTGAATATAGGTGAAAAATGGAAGAAATTACCCTGTGGATTCCAATTCAAAATACTGCTATAGTGTGCTTGAATCAAAGCATTGGTATAGTGTACTCACAGCTTTATATCCTATCCTAGAAATATGGACTGCAGAGCAACCTACCACATCTCTTTACTCACCTGTGCCATAAACTCCCAAACCTCTCTGTTATTTAACTGATCAACTCTTCTAACCCTTAGCCCTGGATCAACCCTGTCAGGGCTGCTGATGCTGTTGGAGAAAAACTGAACAGCATTGTGATTTTCTAGTTCTAAAATTTATGAGTGCCTGTCTCAGCTGCCTTCCCCCTACTGCCCAGTGATCCTCCAATTTTTTTTGTTTTAACTAATCTTCATCACCATCTCCTAACCTCTAATCCTAACACCTTGTCTTCACTGTTGGAAGCTGGCTTTGTCATCTGCTTCATGGGGACAATAGAGGTGACTCCTCCACCTACGTGCATTTCCTATCAGCGTCTACCCCTGGTTCATTTTCTTTCATCTCAGTAGAATAATAAAATTAATAATTGATATTTATTTAGCACATTTTATAAGCCAGAACCTACTGAATGCCTACATGCATTAGCTCATTCAATTCTTACAACCACCCCATGAGAGGGGAACTATTTATTATTATTTATTACAGATAAACCTCAGAGATATCATAGGTTTGGTTCCAGAGCACCTCAATAAAGCATATGTCACAATAAAGAAAATCACACAAACTCTTTTGTTTCCCAGTGCATATAAAAGTTATATTTACACTATACTATAGTCTATTAAGTGTGCAATAGCATTGTGTCTAAAAAATAATATACATATGTTACTTAATCATTATACATTCTATGTATGTAACAAAATATCACATATACCCCACAAATATGTGTGAATTTTATGTATCAAAAACCACTTTATTGCTAAAAAATGCTAGCGATCATCTAAACCTCATCGTATTGTAATTTTTTTGCTGGTGGAGGGTTTTGCCTAGATGTTGATGGCTGATGACTGATCAGGGTGGTGGTTGTTGAAGTTTGGGGTGGCAGTGACAATTTCTCAAAATAAGACAACAATGAAGTTTGCTGCATTGATTGACTCTTCCTTTTATGAAAGATTTCTGTGTAGCGTGCAATGCCGTTTGATGGAATTTTAACCACAATAGAACTTTTTTCAAAATTGGAGTCAATTCCTCTCAAACCCTACTGCTGCTTTATCAACTAGGTTTATGTAATAGCTAAATGTTTTATTTTCATTTCAATGATGTTCACAGCATCTTCACCAGGTATAGATTCCATCGCAAGAAACCACTTTCTTTGCTGATCCATCAGAATTAGCTCCTCACTCATTCAAGTTTTATCATGAGATTGCAGCAATTCAGTCACATCTTCAGGATTCACTTCTAATTCTGATTGTCTTGCTATTTCTACCACATCTGCAGTGATTTCCTCCACTGAAGTCTTGAACTCCTCAGTGTAATCCATAAGGGTTAGAATCAAACTTCTTCCAAACTCTTGTTAATGTTGCTATTTTGACATCCTCCTGTGAATCATGAATGTTCTTAATGTCATCTATAATGGTGAATCCTTTCCAAAACATTTTCAATTTACTTGCCCAGATCCATTAGAGGAATCACTATCTATGGCAGCTATAGCCTTATGAAATGTATTTCTTACATAATAAGACTTGAAAGTCAAAATTACTCCTTGATCAGTGGGCTGCAGGATGGATGTTGTGTTAACAGGCATGAAAACAACATTAATCTCCTTGTGTATCTCCATTAGAGCTCTTGGGTGACCAGGTGCTTGTCAGTGAGCAGTAATATCTTGAAGGGAAGCTTTTTTCCTGAGCAGTAGGTCTCAGCAGTGGACTTAAAATATTCAGTAAACCTAGTCCTTCAGTGCAAATAAAAGTAAAATTCAGTAAACTATGCTGTAAACACCTGTGTTATCATCAGGCTATGTTTCATTTATAGAGCACAGGCAGAGTAGATTTTAGCATAATTCTTAAGGGCTCTAGGATTTTTGGAATGGTAAATGATCATTGGCTTCAACTTAAAGTCACAACCTACATTAGCCCCTAAAAAGAGAGTCAGCCTGTCTTTTGAAGCTTTGAAGCCAGGTATTGAGTTCTTCTCTCTAGCAATGAAAGTCCTAGATGGTATCTTCTTCCAAGACAAGACTATTTTGTCTCCATTGAAAATAAATTATTTAGTGTAGTTACTACTTCATCAATTATCTTAGCTAGTTATTCTGGATAACTTGCTGCAGCTTCTATATCAGCACTTGCTGCTTCACCTTGCACTTTTATGTTACAGAGATGGCTTCTTTCTTTAATCCTCATGAACCAACCTCTGCTACCTTCAAATTTCTTTTACAGCTTCCTCATCTCTCTCAGCCTTCATAGAATTGAACAGAGTCAGGGTCTTGCTCTGAATTAGGCTTTGGCTTACGATAATGTTGTGGCTGGTTTGATCTTCTATCCAGACCACTCAAACTTTCTCCATGTCAGCAATAGGCTGTTTTGCTTTCTTATCATTGGTGTGTTCACAATTTCCTTCAAGAATATTTTCTTTGCACTTACAACTTGGCTGTTTCACTCAAGAGGTCTAAATTCTAGCCTATCTTAGCTTTGGACAGGCCTTCCCCACTAAGCTTAATCATTTCTAACTTCTGATTTAAAGTAAGAGACATATACAACACTTCCTTTCACTTGAACACTTAGAGGCCTTTGTAGGGTTACTAATTAGCCTAATTTCAATATTACTGTATCTCAGGGAATAGGGAGACCTGAGGAGAGGGATAGAGATGGGGGAACAACTGGTTGGTGGAACAGTCAGAACACATACAACATTGAGTTTGCCATCTTCTATGGGCATGGTTCATGGTGCCCCAAATCAATTATAATAGTAACATCAAAGATCACTCATCACAGATTACCATAATAGATATAATAGTAATGAAAAATTTTGAACTATTTCAAAAATTACCAGAATGTGACATAGAGATAGGAATTAAGTACATGCTATTGGAAAAATGGCATCAATAGACTTGCTTGATACTGGGTTACCACAAATCTTCAATTTGTAAAAAATACAATATCTGTGAAGTGCAATAAATTGAACAGCAAAATAATGAGGTTTGTCTGCATTCTTTTTTTATTAACAACAATTATATACATTTATGGTGTACAACATGATGTTTTTAAATATGCACATGTTGTGGAATGACTAAATTAAGTTAATTAACACACGTATTACCTCACATACTTTATTTTGTGGTGAGAATACTTAAAATCTACTGTCTTAGAAATTTGCCAGTGTGTAACACATTGCAATTAACTGTTGTCACCATGTTGTAAGATAGATCTCTTGAATTTGTTCCTTTTATGTAATCGACATTTTGTATTTGTTGATCAACATCTTCCCAATCCACGTCTCACCCCCAACCCATGGAAGCCCCTGGTAACTGCTATTTTGCTCTCTGTTTCTATGAATATACTTTTTTAGATTCCATGTATAAGTGAGATCATACAATATTTGTCTTTCTGTGTCTGGCTTACTTCACATAAGATATTGTCCTCCAGGTTTATCCATGTTGCCACATATAACAGGATTTTCTTCTTTATGAAGGCTAAATAGTATTCTATTGTGTATATGCACCACATTTTCTTTATCCATTTGTCCATTAATGAATACTCTGGTTAATTCCATATCTTGGCTACTGTGAATAATGCTGAAGTGCTCATGGGAGTGCAGATATCTCTTTGACATACTGATTTTATGTCCTTTGGATATATACTCAGGAATAGGATTGCTGGATCATACAGTAGTTCTAGATTTAATTTTTTGAGGAACCTCCATACCGTTTTCCATAATGGCTATACTGGTTTGCAGTCACAGAAACAATGTACAATGGTTGGAGGGGGACTATTTTTAGATCTCATTTTACAGATAATAAAAATGAGGCTCAAAAGTTAGGTAGCTGTTTCTTGGAATTATGTCCTTACAGCTTTTGCCTTCTCATGATGTATATTTTTCCTATTACACTGCATCTTCTTATATGATGTCTGTGTCCATCTATATACTCATGGCCCAATCTATATTTCCAGCCTAGAATTCTTCTTGAGCTCCTGCTTATTCAGGTGCCCAGTGGATGCCCTCTGGCCTCTCAAAATTAAATTTAACCTCCATTTCCATTATCACCCATCACCAGAATTGCTCATTTTACTATGTTTCCAGTCTCTGTGAATAATACCACTATTAGAAGATTAAGATAATAATAGGGTGGTGTTTGGTTATGTAGGAAAAGAAGAATTCTGTCTTCAGCCTTCCAGTAGTCCCTACACAGTACACAAAGGAAATTTATTCAAAGCAAAGGGAATAATCTAGTCATTAGCTGTCATCCTGGTATAGAACTGAAAGTAAATCAAGCTGGGTTTATAGAGGTTTCCTTTCTCCACTCATGGATGAATTTGAGTGGTGTTGAAACAAGGTAGGTTCAAAGTCCTGCTCTTTTCTAATCCAATGTCCAAACTGGAAACTCCACTCTAATATGACAAGGTACATACAAAGGTTGGGAAGGGGTGGGGGGTGGGGAAGAGAGACAGAGAGAGAGAGAAGGAGAGAGAGAATATGAATGAACATGAGAATTTGTAGTCATTTTCCCTAGACTTTTGTAGGCTAGGTTCTAGATGCTCTGTAGACACAGAAAGAGAAAGACAAAAATATTTCTTTCTCTAGGCTCTTGGGAGAAAAAGGATTAGTTGGAGTCTGGCTGTGTGCAATGAGATAGAAAAGGGAAGAGCCTATTTGTGTTGCAGCCTACTACATACATCCTTTGGACAGCTCCACTGCTGGCACTGGGGCACCACACAGTGTCCTGGAGTTTAACAGTCCAGATCAGTATCCCTCTCCTTTGGGAGTGGAATATCTTTTCTTGATCTCAATCCTAGCCCAGGGGAAATAATGAGAAGGCTTATGTGAGGAATAGCAAGAAATTTTGAATTTCTTCTTTTAGAAGTCCTTCTTTTGTTAGCTGTGTGAACTGTTTCTTTTTAACCTCCCCAAGGGGAGGTTACAACTCTACTTGTAAGATGGGGATGATGACTCGACTTGGGATGTAATAAACCATCAGTAAGTGTGAATGTGTGGTGGGGTGGGGGAGTAGGGATGAGAAGGTTGAGGCACTGGTAGGCAGAGTGGCAGCTGTGGTCATGGTCATGGTGTTGGTAGAGGAGGTTGAAGTGGTCATGGTGGGTGGCAGTGGTGGTCCTTGTGGTAGATACTGGTCCTACTGGTTAGTCAGAATAGAAACCTGAGAACTATCTAATTTTTATTCCTTTCTTTCTTGCTTATCACATTTAATTAATCTATAACATCTATACGTATTATATCATTAATTTATTTCAGATCTCATTGTGATCATCCATCATTTCTTTTGGCCCAAGAGGTGAAGTGACTTTCCCAGGACCACACAGGGAAGATCCAGTGCTGTTTAGGTCCTCTGATCTCATGTTCTTTCCCCTCTACCAGGGCAGCAGAGCAGGAGAGCTAAGAGTAGGCATGACTGGGTTCAGCATGGCTCCCACACATATAAATTTATTATCTGGTAGGTTACTTGCTCTCTTTTACCCACCAGCAAAGGGGGCCGTAATAGCAGCAGCCAGTTCATAGGGTTGTTGTAAGGATTACAGCAGGTAATGGGTTTACAAATATGTATTAGCTTTCTAGGGCTGTTGTAACAAAGTACCACACACTGAGTGGCTTAAAACAAGAAAAATGAATTGTCTCACAGTTCTGGAGGCCAAAAGTCTAAAATCACGGTGGCAGGGCCATGTTCCTTCAGATGGCTGCAAGGGAGAATTCTTCTTCACCTCTTCTAGCTTCTGGCATTTGCTAGTGATCTTTGTCATTCCTTGGCTCATAGATGCATCACTCCAGTCACATGGCCATCTTCTCCCTGTGTCTTCACACCGTATTCCCTCTGTGTGAGTCTGTCTCTGTGTCCAAATTCCCCTTTGTATAAGGACACCAGTCATTGGATTACAGCCCTCTCTAATTACATCATTTTAAGTTGATTTTCTCTGTAGAGGCCCTATTTCCAAATAAGGTCATATTCTAAGGTACCAGGAGTTAGGTCTTCAATATACTTTTTTTAGGCAAGATGATTCAGCCTATAACAAAATACTTTGCCCAGTCTTGGGTGTAGAGTAAATGCTCAATAACTATTTTCCTTTTTCTTACCAAGGAGCTTCTTCTATCAAAGCAGGGCTCAGTGCTAAGGTACAAGACTGACAGCTTTAGCTTGGCAAGCAATCACATTACACAATTATACATTCAGGTCTGGAGGCAGGCGGCTTCTGTGTTCTCAGGGAACATCATCAATATTGTGACATTCTGACATGAGTGAGCCACAGGGTTCTCCAGGGCTCCTTCTTTGGGGATCCTTCTGAAGGTGGAAAATCAGCCTTGGATCCTGGGCAGTGTGAGTGATGGCCTGCCCAGAGGCAGAAGGGTGAGAGCATCAGAGTGCAAGAGCTGTCAGGAACTCCAGATTCTGTCCCACCCAATTCCTTCATTTTAGAGATGAGGAAACTGAGGCCCAGCAAGGGAGAGTCGCTTGCCTCAGGTCACTTAGTAAATGTGAGGCAGAGCCAAGATCAGAACCTTGTTTTGTAGTTTCCATTTGCTGCTCTTTCAATCATAGCTATCCCACTGCTGGCATAGTTGTTTTTGTTTTGTTTTTTACTTTGTACAAAGATTCTCTCTTTGAATTTCTCCACCTGTACAATGAGAGAGTTGTTCTAGGCCAGCTCTGTCTAACAGAAATACAAAGTGAACCTCATAGGTAAATTTTAAATTTCCCACTGGCTACATTAAAAAATTAAAAATAAACAGGTGAAATTAATTTTAATAATTTGTTTAACCCAGTATATCCAAATATTATTTCAATATGCAACCAATATATGATTGCCAAACAGATATTTTACATTTTTTCTTACTGAATCTTTGAAATCTCGTGTATTTTACAGTACATCTTAACTTCAACTTACCACATTTCAAGTGCTCAATAGCCACATATGTCCAGGGGCTACTATGCTGGACAGCACAACTATAGGCCAGTGGTTCCCAGAGCTGATTTGTCTGTATATGGTGAAAATGTTGGTATAGATTTATTATGTCTTCTTTCTGAGAAATGACTATCCTTAATTCAAGATTATGTCCTTTCTCTCTTAAGAGTTTTGGTCAAAATGTCCTTCCTGTCTTTGAAATTAAATGATGATGACATATAGATGGAAACATTTTTGGTTTTGATTTTAAAATGTCCTTATTTGACAAAATAAATATCTAGGAACACTAGGCCAGTCCCTCATTAAGAATGAAAAAATATATATTTTCATTCATATATATATATACACACACACTCACACACATTTTCTGTTCCATGAAATCATCCTCCTCAGTTATCTAAGATTCTTTTCTGCTCTGATCTCCTGCAATTGCCGTTAAAAGTCAAGTAGAGGTAAAATGTCTCTGTGTCTTTGGGGACTGGGAGATGAAAACAAAAGTATCAAGAAAGATCTGCTTGGCTGCTTGGTTCCATGGATTGTGGAGCATTGGGTTTATATCACTGAGTGGGTGTGTGTGTAAAGGCTCTTACTAGCCAAGCCATTGCTTAGGGCACTTTGTTTTTCTCTGGTTTTAGCAAAGATTGTGAAGGGATACTGAGAAATTACTGTGTTTCCTCTACATTCTGTCCTTGGGCAGGCTAACCACTGATCACTCCCTGGGGAGTGCACCTGAGGTGGGCTCAGTGCCTGACTCCTCCAAGTATTCCCACATGGGGTGGGCAGTCTGGTGTTCCCTGGGAAGGCACAGTCAGGGTTAACGCCCAGATTCCATGAGCAACTCAGTGTTGCAAACGCGGTGCCCCACTTAGCTCTCATCTCACCTTCCTTGGCACCTCTATTCACCAACCACAAAGATCTGCTTCCACTTTCTCAAGTATCCCAGGCTTCTTTCTGCCTCAGGGTCTTTGTACATGCTCTTTCCTTTGCCCAGAAAGCTCTTTCCTCCTTCCAGCTAATTTTTCTGGGCTTAGCTTAAATGTCACTTCCTCAGGGAAGCCTTCCTTAATCCTCCAGACTTGAGGAGGTCTCCTGTTACAAACTCTCCCAGCTCCTGTACTTCACAGCATCTAGCCTAGTTATATTTCAATGATTGTTTGTGTGATTGTCTGTTTGATGTCTGCCTCTTCTATTAGATTGTAAGCTCTAAGAGGGCAGACACTGACTTGCTCAAAGCTATTTGCCTGGCACCTAACACAATACTTGATGCAATGGGCACTCAATTAATACTGATTGAACAAATGAAGGAATGTTCCGCATGCCTACAGTATTTTATTTTGGGGTAGTTATTTTACATACAGAGAAAGGGACAAATCAAGTCAAATTTCATCCTTTTTTTTTTTTTTTCTTGTACATTGGTCCCCATTGACCCAATACTGGGCTCTGTGGCATGTGATCCCTTGGTATTTGGAAGTTCTGGAAGATTCTGTATACTTTCTTCTGAGCATACTTAGCAGAGAAGCTGTCAGGTGAGTCTGCTATCAGCATTGCACTGGGAATCATGAGTTGAGCTCTGGTCATACCCCAACTATTTATTAGCTCAATAGACTTATCAGTGTGAGCTCTTATTTTCAGCTTGGTGGCTTCAGTCTTAAATAGGTTTGTCAAAATCTGTCGAATGTTGGAGGGGCTGGATCCATGATCTCTGGAGGGTTCTTATAGACTTTAGGTGCTGGGGAAATCTTGTCAGAAACTGTGTTGCTTGTGACTCTGGGTTCTGAGAAATAGGAACTTGTCAGAGAAATAAAGGTTACCTCTTTTTCGTCCAAGGTCGCCAGTGAGTCACTGGCTGTGCCTAGAATAGAAATTGGCTCAGGAACACAGTTCTGATTGTTTTTAAATATCACCCAGATATTTGTTGCACAGTGAATATTTTTCTTCTTTTTTAATGGACGTGGACTATGGGGACTGAGGAAAGAGGCCCAGACTGTTAGGGAAGAAGGGTCCAAACAAATTGAGGCCCCAGAAACATGCCTGAGGGAGCATGCTGGCACTGAGGGACACTGGATGGACTGGGATCCAAGAACCCTGGGTTTTTGTCCGGGTGCTAATGCCAACTACATGGGAGGCATAAGCTTTCTGGGCCCAGTCTTCTCCTCTAGAAAGTGGGAAGAGTCAACTTTGACTCCCTCAATGCGATGTTGTAAATCTTCAATAAGTGCTGATTTTAAAGTATTCCATAAATATAAAGCTCTCTGCAAACAGGACTCCTATGGTTGTTTTTGTTGCCAACATGTTGAAGATAAAGATATCTTGTGCTTTAGATGGAGCCAATATATGGGGAGAGTCCTCTCCACTTAGTCGTTCATCTCTCTGGGACTCAGTTTTCTAATCTGTGAAATGGGATAAGTAAGTCTTACTCTGCAAGTCTACTGAGTTTCTGTGAATATTAAATAAGCAAAGTTGTGTGAAAAATATGAAGCTTTACTTCCCTTGCTTTCCAGTACTTTACCTTTCTTTCTTTTTCTTTCTTTCTCTTCCTTCTACCATCTTTACTTGGCACCTGCTATGTTTCAGGAACAATTTTACTTATGCAGGACACATGTGTAAGACATGACCCACGTCATGCCTTCAGGGGATATTAGAATTTATTTGAGGAGATAGACATGGAAACACATGACTATAATACAGTGTTTTTTTAAACAATTGAGCATTTACTATGTGCAAGGCACTGTTCTAAGCACTTATATGAGTATTAAATCATTTAATCTTCACACTAACCCAATAGTACCCAGGGGCACTATTATTTTTACTCAGTTTTGAAGAGGAGGAAACTGAAGGTCAAGAAGTTAAGTAAGTTGCCCAAGGATACAGAGTTAGTATGAATCTGGGTGGTTTGGCTCCAAAGCCAGGTCTCTTAACCATCAAGCATATCATGTATAAAGTACAGTAGAAACAAGAAACAATGGATTAGTTAGTTATAATCTAGGGAAATCAGGAGAAGCTTTACAGAGGAAATTATAAACCACCCTTGCTTGGGAGTTTTTCATCAGAGTTTGCATAGGAGTTTTCTAGGCGGTAAGAATGGGAAGGGCATTCCAGGCAAATGGAACAGCTAGGGCAAAGGTGTAGGGGTGTGAAATAGCCTGGCAAAGCATGAGGACCTCCATGATCTGGCTCTTGCCGGCATCTCTGCCCTCATCCCCTCCGCTTCTGACTTGCTTACTTTGTTCTGCCCACAATGTCCCTTTTGCTGGTCCTTGGACAGGTCATGCAGTTCTTGCTTTGGGTCTTTTGTTCTTGTTCTTCCCTGTCCTGGGAGTCTTTTCCCCTTCTCCTTGTGTGGCTGATTCCCTGACTCAGATGTTATCTCCTCAGAGAGGCCTCTCCTGATCACCCTGTTGATTATAATTGCCTCCCCTCCCTCAGCTAGTAACTCACTCTTTTCCTTCCTTTACTTTTCCTAACACATAACACTACCTGAAATTATGTATTTACTGGTTTACTTTATTTTTGCCTGCCTTTCCTGACTTGACTGTCATATCCCAAAGAACAGGAACCTTGTCCTTCTTGCTCACTGCTGTGTCTTTTGTGCTTACAATAGTGCCTGGCACATGGTAACTGCTCAGTGAGTATTTGTACAGTGGGTGAGGGAGGGAGGGAGACAGGAATGATGGGATAAGGCTGTTCCTGTAGGCAGGGGCCCTGCAATGAAGATTCGGAAATGACTGCAAGCCATTCTTATGACTCCTTTCCTAACAGTGGTTCTTCAGGAGGGCAATATTGCCTCTCCCCCCAGGGGACATTTAGAATCAGTGGGGCATTTGGTTGGTCACAATGGAGGGGAGGGACCACTGCTGCCATTTAGTAGGTAGATAGGAGGCCCTTTTTCCTGTGCCATACAGAACAGTCCTGCCCTGCACAACAAAAAAAAATCCCATCCAAAATGGCAACAGCACTCCCTAATTCCCTTAAGGAACACAATGAGCATGTACAAAGAGTAGCCTCCAGGGGGCTGGGCTATTCCAGTCTTAGCCTTTTAGCAAAAAGAAGGGCTTGAAATGGAGTTTGGTTTTATTCATTTGTAAAGTATAGATCTTTTCTTTGCCACTAGGCTACCTGTGCTAATGGAGAATAAAGTACTTAATGAACTGTAAGATGCTTGCTTGCTTAGGTAGTGAGGGTCTCACGTTAGGCATCTATCTCTTCACATATATAAAACTTCTTGTTGTTGCTATTTGCATGAAAAATATCTCAGCCAAGATTTCATTTGAATTTGATAATTCCCCCTGTGAAGTAGTTGGGCAAAGAGTAAAATACATTTTATGTCTGTATCTAAATGTCTGTATATCCTTCCATAATCCATCCATCCATCTATCAATCCATATGACAAAACGAAGACTCCAAGAAATTAAGTAATTTCCCTAAGATAATACAGTAAACAAATGGCAGAGCTGGTACTAAAATTCACATCTACTCATTTGCTACATTTTCTTATGGGCACAATATCTTCAGGCCCTTGTTGTGGTTTAATGTGATAATGATAATAATAATAACATATTAGTTTAGTACTTTAATGCTTTCTGTGTATGAGTCATCACTGAATCCTCATCACAGTTGTGTAAGGCGCAGGTAGCCTGGTCATCATTTCCGTTTGCACACATGAGGAAACTGAGGCTCAGAGAGCCAACCTCTCCAAGGTTACCGAGCAAAGAAGAATAAGAGGTTAGATTTAGGGTGATTTTAAATTGGTTTCTGGCAAGGAATGATCTAATCTCTTCATGATTCAGAGAAAAGTGAGGTTCTTCTACTTACTCTGTGATCCCTAAGACCTCAAAGTTGATTTTTCCATCTCTCCCTGCCCCAACCAACAGGGAAGACTGGTCATATTAAAGGCTGCTGAAGGAAGAGAAGGGAAAGGAGGGGACAAACAAAATGTTAGTGTAGAAGGGGAAAGGGCTGCTGATTTCTGAACTTATTTAGCTACAGACTCACAGATGTGGCACTGACCTGAGACAGCCAGCTCCACTCTTGATGAAAATTGCTCCAACTTTATTCTTGACAGGTAGTCGTCTTGCCTTAAATTGAGGACGTCTTCTGATAGGGACTCATGGCTTTCCAAAGAGGCCCTTTCCAAGGATGGACATTTCAAATGGTTAGAAAGTTCTCCCTGCTCCTGAGATGGAATCTTTTGTTCCTGAGTCTTATGACTTTGGTTATTGTTGTCTTCTACATCCATTCAGTGTGAAGTTGAAATTCTTGTCTATAGGGCAGCTATTCATTTATTTGGAGTCAGTCTTACCCTGAGTCATCTCATTTTCAGGCTGAATGGTATAAATTTTTCCAGCCATTTAAAATTACCCATTGTTTCCTTTCTTTTCATCTCCTGAATACTCTATGGACACATTGAGTCTGTCTGTGTCACTCTTGAAATGTGAAACCCAGAATGGGATGCAGTACATTCTGGAGGATGATACTGAAAGTAAACAAGTAAACAAGTATGTGAACAGGAAAATGACAGGCAGTGGAATTGTTGTGATAAAAATAAAACAGGAAATGGTGTGTGTTTTGGGGGTGGAAGAGGGACATTGTTTTAGATTAATAGAACCCACATTATGGAGGTTGATTTTATGGAGGTAGGAGTAGAAAGTTATTTAGTTAAAAGACCAATTTAGATGCTAGTAAGGAAAAAAATCTGTATATCTATTATATATATCTTTATTCAAGCTAGGCCTGGGAATGGATAGAACATGTACAATAAACTGAAGGTAGCTGAAACATCTTTCCACAGCCCCAAGAATCCTACTATTCATTCATGATTTCAACAGGCTTTTAGTAATTTATTTTTATTTTAATTTTTAATTTTTTTTTTTTTTTTAGTAAGTGAAGACTGTATGCTGGGCACTGTACTGCACAGTGGGAATAGAATAGAGACCCAAACAGAAGGTTCCTTCTTCCCTGCCCTGACCCCCATGTTGCAGAGTCTGGTGGAGTACAATGGGTGCAATGTTAGACTGGCCTTGTCGCAGGGTAAGCAGAGGTAAATTCTGCAGAGGGTTAAAGCTGGATTAATGGCCCATGAACATTTTATTTCTCTGCTGGCTGAGCACAGTAAATATCGATGGTAATGTAATGTTCTTTCTCATTGGGAAGAGAACGAGGGACACAAGAGAGGTGGGAATTGACCTTTTAGAGAAGAATATTGGAGAGACAGTGTCCCAGTCAAAATCAAAATATACACACACACAGTGACATTTCTGGGATAATCTTCTCTTGGTAAATCAGATATTTTTAACCTTTTCTGGATTATGGGGACCCTAAGAAGAATCTAATTGAAAATTCTGGATCTCTCCCCAGGAAAACACACATGTATGCAGGCACATTATGTTTGTCATATGATGTCGAGGAACTCAGAGACCCACAAAGGAGTCTCTATACCTCAGTAAGGAAGAGATACAATTGTGGTTCATATTTTGAATTTAGTTTGTAGATGTATCTTTCCTGGCTTAGATATGCTTTAAAATTTTATTGGAATAGTTGCCAATAAAAGTTTCTGCATAAAAAAATCAGGTGTTTGGCTTCTCTTAAAAAATCAAGGTGTCTGGCATTCTTGGGCTTGCATTATAGTCATCAGCTGGGGTTCAACTGTGCTGTCTTTTTTTAAATGTGGAAAGTCTCCTTAGTTGTCTACAGTCCTCCATTTCCTCCCCATTTTTAGGTGTTTGAGTTTTGTCCCTTATCCTAGGAGGGATTAAGATCAAGAGACCCCTACCTCTTAAAAACACTTCTCTTTTGGGTTTCAGAAAGAGATCTCCAGGGAACCACAAGGTCAAGTATCCTTGAAAGCTGCTTTCAAAGCAAATCTCACATGATGCCCCAGTATATGAAATAGACAAAGGAGAAGGTGCTCTATTTTAATGGGGCACATGGGCCCAACAATCCTGCCAGTTAGTTTGGAGTGCCCCAGTCTTACTTTAGGTTCCCAAAGCACCTCTGGAGCACCTCCAGGGCTTCACAGGGCAAGTTCAAAAACTTTTGTGTATCGGTAGGAACTCCTTTGGTTGCATGTGACAGAAACCCAACTCGAGCTAGCTTTAGCTGAGAAGATAATTTATGGGTTTATGTAACTTTGGGTGTATGTCCTCAGACAGAGCTGGATCCAGGAGCCCAGATGATGTTATCAAGTATCTCCACTGCTCTTTGCTTTCCTCTGAGTTGGTTTAATTCTCAGGAAGCCTCTTCCCTTGTGGGAGAGAGATGGCCACTAGAAATACTCCAGACTTGTATCATCTCTACAGTTAGCAATGCTGTTGGGGGGGGGGGAAACTTTTCTTTCTTAATAATTCCAGTAGAACCTGGAATATGGTTTCATTGGACCATTTTGGTTTAGTGCCCATCCCTGAGTCAACTGCCAGAGCCAGGAAAAGTGGGACCAGCTCATTGGCCAGGCTCCTGACTGTGTGTCCCATGGAACTCCAGGGAATGGGGTCAGTGTCACATGAACCTCATGGGTCAGGACTGGGGTAGGGCTAGTTCCCCAGAGGAGTACTGGGGGGTCATTACAGAAAAAGGAGACATAGACACTAGGCAGGTATAAACAGCAAAGGCCTCTTCTATGTTGGTTTAGCACGACTGTTCTTTTTACTCACGAGGATGTGGAGACTCTGAAAGGGGTAGGAACTTGCCTAAGGCCACAAACCTAGGGAGCAGCAAAGCTGAAACACAAACTCAAAATGTTGGCCTAGAATCCTAGTGTATCTTCCATTTTAGACACTGGTCCTTCTTTATTATCTATTTGTCTGTGATTCTGACTGATATGTTGTGGGGTAACAGTAATCATACTTGACAATAAATCAATCCCAGAACCATAGAATTTTAGTGATAAAAGGGGCCTAAGTGGGCTTATCATTCAAATGAGAAGGCAGACCAAGAGAGACTGACTGACTCATATAAGGTCAACTGACAGTTTATATAAAACTATCAAAGTGTCCTCACTTCTCTTATCTCATTTGACAGTAAGAATCATCCTATGACACACTGAACCTGGGTGGTATTTTTTCAAGCATTTTCTCATCAATGAGATCATTTTATCCCCATAACAACCCTGTAACATAGGAGAGGATAAAAATTATTCACCCAGGTTTATAGATGAGGACACAGAGTCAAAGAGGATAAGATACTCGCTCAAGGATCCACAGCATGTAGGGGGAAGAGCCAGTTTAGAATTCATCTGTCTGGCTCTGGGCTGTTTTTCTGTATCACATTTGAGTTAAATATTGAATTTATACTCAAGGACCTTCTATGTCAGTAATAATCTAAAGCATTTGGATAGACCGATCATTATCGAGTTTTTCAAATTTTACCATTGCAAGTTACATGTTGTATTTGTTTTATACCAATGACAAATACAGGTGCAATAGAGCTTTAATTCATGGGAATAAAATTTAAATAATGGAATTTGGGGAAAATACATAAGCAAGATAAGGAGAAATTCAGACAATTTTAGATAGGGAAGGAATTATAGAATAAAAGGAAGACTTATTCTCTTATTAATAGGTGAGGAAACTGAAATTCAAAAAGTTGGTATAATTTGCTTCATATCCTATAGCTGGTCCATGGTAGAGACCATACAAAAATACAAGTCTCCCAATCCCTGTTGCCCTAAAGATGTTACCATGGTGATTGAGAGGCAATGTACTGTGGGCTAAGATACTGGATGAACTTCTAGAAGATTCTGAGAGTGTAAGAAACACCAGCCATTGGTGGTACTCAAGGGGAAATTTAGATGTCACCAAGACATAGAATTGGGTAACATTGATTCAAGCCCTTTATCAGATGTATAGCATGCAAATATTTTCTCCCATTCTGTAGGTTGTCCATTTGCTCTGTTGATTATTTCCTTATCTGTGAAGAAGCTTTTTAATTTAGTCAGGTCCCATTTATTTGTTTTTGTTGTTACTGTGATTGCCATTGGGGTCTTCTTCATAAATTCTTTGCCTCAGCCAATACCTAGAAGAATTTTTCTAACATTTTCTTCTAGAATTCTTATGGTTTCATGTCTTACATTTAAGTCTTTTGTACTGTTGAATTAATTTTTGTGAGTGGTGAGAGATATAAATCCTGTTTCATTCTTCTGCACATGGCTACCCAATTTTCCCAGCACTGTTTATTGAATAGGGCTTCTTTTCCCCAGTGTATATTATTGTTTGCTTTGTCAAAGATCAGTTGGCTGTATATGGATGGTTTTATATCTGGGTTCTCTGTTCAGTTAGATTGGTCTATGTCTCTGTTTTTGTACCAATACCATGCTGTTTTGGTTACTATAGCCTTGTAGTATAGTTTGAAGTCTGATAATGTGATGCCTCCAGATTTGTTCTTTGTGCTTAAGATTGCTTTGACTATTTGGGCTCTTTTCTGGTTCCAAACGAAGCATAGAATTATTTTTTCTAGATCTGTGATGATGTTGGTATTTTGTTGGGGATTGCATTGAATTTGGAAATCACTTTGGGTAGTATGGGCATTTTAACCATGTTGATTCTGCCGATCCATGAGCATGATATGTTTTTTCATTTGTTTGTGTTGTTTGTGATTTCTTTCCTCAGTGTTTCGTAGTTTTCTTTGTAGAGATCTTTCACCTCCTTGGTTAAGTATGTTCCCAGGTATTTTATTTTATTTGCAGCTATTGTGAATGGTATTGAGTCCTTGATTTGACTCTCAGCTTGATGGTTATTGGTGTATAGGAACGCTACTGATTTGTGTACATTGATTTTGTACCCTGAGACTTTGCTGAATTTATTTATCAATTTCAGGAGTCTCTTAGTGGAGTCTTTGGGGTTTTCTAGATGTAATTTTATATTGTCAGCAAAAAGTGATAGTTTGATCTCCTTTTTCCTGATTTGGATACCCTTTATTTCTTTCTCTTGCCTGATTGCTGTGGCTGGGACTTCCAGCACTATGTTGAATAAAAGTGGTGACAGTGGACATCCTTTTCTTGTTCCAGTTCTTAGGGGGAATACTGTCAACTTTTCCACATTCAGTGTGATGTTGCTGTGGGTTTGTCATGTATGGCTTTTATAATTCTGAGATATGTTCCTTCTATGCCTAGTTTGTTGAGGATTTTTATCATGAAAGGGTGTTGAATTTTGTCAAATGCTTTTTCTGCATCTATTAAGATGATCATATGGTCTTTGTTTTTGCTTCTGTTTATGTGGTGAATCACATTTATTGATTTACCTGTGTCAAACCATCCTTGCATCACTGGGATGAAGCCCACTTAGTCATGGTGGATTATTTTTTTGATACGGTGTTGAATTTGGTTTGCTACTATTTTATTGAGGAATTTTGCATCTATATTCATGAAGAATATTGGTCTGTAGTTTTCTTTTTTTTTTGTTGTGTCTTTTCCTGGCTTTGGTATCAAAGTGATACTGACTTCTTGATGTTATGAAATAATTTCTGCAGTATAGGTACCAACTCTTCTTTGTAGGTCTGGTAAAATTCAGCTGTGAATCCATCTGGTCCAGGGCTTTTTTGTGTGTATGTTGGAAGATTGTTTAATTATTGTTTCAACCTCTCTGCTTGTTACTGGTCTCTTTGGGAGTTCTATGTCTTCCTGATTGAGCCTGGGGAGGTTTTGTGTTTCCAGAAACTCATCCATTTCTTCTACATTTTTGAGTTTATGTGCATAGAGATTTTCATAGTATTTACAGATGATATTTTGTATTTCTATGGTACCAGTTTTAATATCTCCTTTTTAATTTCTGATTGAGCTCATTTGGGTCCTTTCTCTTCTATTTCTTGTTAATCTAGCAAGAGTTCTATCAATGTTTATCTTTTCAAAGAACCAACTTTTTGTTTCATTGATCCTTTGTATTTTTTTTGTTGTTGTTGTTTTTCCATTTCTTTTAGTTCTGCTCTGACCTTAGTTATTTCTTTTCTTCTGCTGGCTATGCATTTGTTTTGCTATTCCTTTTGTAGTTCCCTAAGACGTGTCATTAGATGATTGTTAATTTGTGATCTTTCTGTCTTTTTGATGGAGGCATTTAAGGCTATGAATTTTCCCCTTAGGACTGCTTTTGCAGAGTCCTATAGATTTTCATAGCTTGTGTCCCCTTTGTTGTTCAGTTCAAGGAATCTTTTGATTTCCATCTTAATTTCATTATTGACCCAATAATCATTCAGCAGTAGGTTGTTTAATATTCATGACTTTGTGTAGAATTGAGTGTTTCTCTTGGAATTGATTTCTAGTTTTATTCCACTCTGGTCTGTGAAGATACATGGTATGATTTCTGTTTTTTTTTAATTTGTTGAGACATGTTTTATGGCCTAATATGTGATTAGTCTTAGAGAATGTTCCATGTGCTGATGAGGTATATTCAGTACTTTTTGGGTGAAATGTTCTGTAAATGTCTGTCAGGCCCATTTGTTCTAGAGTCCCATTTAAGTCTAGTGTTTATTTATTTTCTCCTTGGAGGATCTGTCCAGTTTTGTCAGTGGGGTGTTGCAGTTCCCATAAATTACAATGCTGCTGTTTATCATTTTGCTTAGATCTAGTAGGGTTTGCTTTATGAATCTGGGTGCTCCTCTGTTAGTTGCATAAATATTTAGGATTGTTATGTCTTGTTGAATTGCTCCCTTTACCATTATATAATGACCATCTTTGTCTTTCTTTACTAATATTGATTTAAAGTCAATTTTATCTGATATAAGAATGGGTGTGCCTGCTTTCTTTTGGTTACATTTGCATGGAATATTTTTTTCCATTCCTTCACCTTGAGTCTGGATGAGTCCTTGTGGGTTTGATGTGTTTCCTGGAGACAGTGGATACTTAAGTTGTATATTTTTATCCATTCAGCCAGCCTGTGTCTCTTGAGTGGGCTATTCAGACCATTCATGTTGAGTAATAGAATTGATATGTGAGATGCTGTTCTGTTCATCATGTTGGCTAGTACTTTATTTCTTTGCTTTACCTCTTGTGCTATTGTTTTATATGAGCTCTGAGCTTTAGCTTTTGGGTGGTTTTACACTGGTTGGTGTCTGTTGTGCTGATCTGTATATATTATGAGGGTCTTAGTATTTCCTGCAGGGCAGGTCTGCTCTTGACAAATTCCCTTAGTGTTTGCTTGTCAGGAAATGTCTTTATTTCTCCTTCATATATGAAACTTAGTTTCGCAGGATACAAAATTGTGGGCTGGCAGTTGTTCTGTTTAAGAAGACTGAAGATGGGACCCCAATCCCTTCTGGCTTGTGAGGTCTCAGTTGAGAAGTCTGCAGTTAGCCTGATGGGTTTTCCTTTGTAAGTTACTTGATGTTTTTGCCTCATGGCACACAGGATTTCTTTGTTCATGTTGACTTTGGCCAGTCTGATGACTATATGTCTTGGTGATTGTCTCTTTGCAATGAATCTCCCAGGTGTTTGTTGAGCTTCTTGCACCTGAATGTCTAAATCTCTAGCAAGACCATGGAAGTTTCCCTCAATTATTTCCTTAAATAGGTTTTCCAGCTCTTGTGCATTTTCTTCACCCTCAGTGATGCCTATGATTCTTATATTTGGCCATTTTCTATAATCCCATATTTCTTGTAGGCTTTGTTCATTCCTCTTAATTCTCCATTCTTTATTTTTGACTGAGTTAATTCAACAGAGTTGTCTTCCAGCTCTCAGAGTCTTCTGCCTGGTCTAGTCTATTCTTAAAACTTTCCACTGTGTTTTATATTTCCTTAAATGAATGTTTCATTTCCAGAAGTTCTATTATTTTTTTTAATATGTCGATCTCTTTTGTGAATTTTTCATACATTTCCTGAATTGTTTTTCTGGTTCCTTTGATCACTTGCCATTTTCTCTTGGATTTCATTGAGCTTCCTTACAATCCCTTTTTGGAATTCTTTGTCTGTCATTTTAATATTTTCATTTTTGTTGGTATCCATTACTACAGAGCTGGTGTTCCCTTTTGGGAGTGTCCTTTTGCTGATTTTTCATACTTTCAGAGTTCTTTTGCTGATTCCTTCTCCTCTGGGGCAGCTGTTGCTTATTATTTTTAGATTTTCTTTTGTTTAGGTAGGGCTTATTCCTTTCCCCTCACTCTTATGGGTGTATTTGTTGCATATGTTGGGTAAGAATCTTTGATTTTGCTTGTGGGTGCTTTGATGGGGATTTAGGTTCTGGATGGATGCCTTGGTTATAGATATCCTTAGTGTGGTGGTTTTCTCAGTTGCTGGTTGTTTGTAGGCTATAGCAGTGGTGAGCTCTGTGTGTGGGCAGATTCCCTGTCTCTATTTGATTAAAGAGGATGGAGGTTTTTGACATCCTTTATCTTCCCCAAGCCCTGTGGTATTCTTAAAAGTGTGAATTTTATTGGCATAGCCAGTTTAGTCTCTGAGAGAGTTGGTGTTGCTTGTGGGTAAGTATCAGCCACATCCTGTATGATTGAGTCATAAATGCTGTAAAGGGTTGTGCAAATCAGCCTCCCTGTCAGTAGGTGGTGCTTGCCAGATGGAACAAGCTACAGTGTTGTCTGGGACCTGTGGGCCACTCTGGCCCCTCAGGAGAAACACTTGAATGCCCCAGGTGGTGGGTAGAGCCCTGGAACTTCCAGGTGAGTCCTTATTCTCCACCACAGTAGAGGTGGTGGGGGAGTGAGACTGGGCAGGGCTGGCTCTGACGAGTCTGCCCTCAGGCTCCACAAAAGCTGGTTAGGTAGCTGTTTCAGTGGGGGTCAAAGGTCCACCCCCAGCCTTCTGGGGAAAGCTGCCAGGGAGGGGCTGAGGTGGCCCCACCCAGCCAGCAAGTCTGCTGTGGGGGAGGTGCTGTCTGAGATCCACAGTCTGGCTGTTGGGAGTGGGTTTAGCACTTCTCCCCCTCCCCTGCTCTGCAGTCTCCCTTTGGCATTTGCTGGTAGGCAGAAGCTCAAAATAGCTGAGCTCTCCAGCAGTGGTGCTGGAGGCTGGGAACTTCCCTGTCCAGGATCCTGCCCAGGGGTGAGGGCATGGCTTTCCTGTGGGTGGAGGGGTGCTCCATGAGTGCACTATGGCTGGGACCCACACTATACTCTCTTTTTAGTTCTGCCTATGCGGCTCCCTTGCCTTCCTTCTGTGCCCCCAAGCAACATGATCAAGTCCTGGGGTTACGGCATCTGGCCTGCAGGCCTGTCCCCAGGTTCCCCAACATCAGTCTCTAGGTCTCCCAGGGATAAGCTTGCTGGTCCTGAGTTGTCCATGGGGTGCCCAAGCAGGTTCAAAGTCCCTCTGCTTTGGGGTTTACACTGCTCTGATGGAGCAGCTGGGCAAGCAGCACTGAGGAGGGCTGGTGAGCAGGGAGCTCACAGTCTGAGCACCCCTTAGTCCTCTTCAGGTCTTAAGAGGAAAGGTGTGAGTCCCACTGTCTGTGGAAGTCCTAATGGAGGGGAAGCAGCAGCTCCTGAGAACCCTGGCTCAAGTATCTCTCCCTTCAGCCATGGGCAGGGGAGGGGAAGGAAAGTAAAAGAGTTTGAATGGAGGAAAGCTAGCACTCTTGTCATTTCTGTTCCTCTCTGGAAGGCAGCCCACCCAGAATGTCCAGGCTCTGGGGTCACGCAGATCCCCTGGGCCTCACCAACTCCCTGTGGCTCCTGAAGTATGGGCTGGAGTTGGGAAATGTTTGTGTGGGAATGAGCAAGATAAAAACTGAGGGGCTGAATCCCCCTGGGGAGGACAAAGGTGCACAGTGGGTGGAGAAGCAATACGGCACCTGCCATCTTGGCTCAGGTCTGTGGTGATAGGAAGCATCCTAAGGGGGCTAGCTGCCTGGTGCTTTGTCCTCAAGAAGTCCCCAGTTCACTGGTGGCAGTTGCTTTTGGGCTTGTGAGGGTAGAAAGGCTCTCCAGCCACTTGGGAGCCTGCTGACTGCCAGAGATGTGAGGGAGGGAGAAACAACCCCCCCACCATTTTCACTGGACTCCAAGCCTCTCGGGGGTTGACCTCTGCTGAAATCTTGCTCCCTCTTGTCCTGCTTTGCAACTTCTTCCCCTGGAATCTCTTGTAGGTTCTGGCAATTTTCCCTTGGAATTACACCTGATCTGTGATGGTTATTTATTTTTTTCTTTTCATCTAAAACTTTTCCTTCTTTCTGAGATTATCTGTTAGCTGGTGTCTCTGGTCAGCCATCTTCCCCAGACCTCCGAGCTCTGAAAAATTAATTCACTTTAATTTTCTTTCAATTCTTCTGACTTCTAATTGCATGAAAGGAAAGTCTCTCTTGGATTCTAATCTGACTTTAACACCTCTCTAGCATTTTCTACTTTCCCTTTTTAGCAGATGAATGAAGTAAGTTAGGGAATTATTGCCATGGGACTAGGTCCAAGGCTGTTGTTGGGGGACATGTTGAAGAGTGCACTGTGACCTCAGAAGGACACAGATTTCACTCCCAGTCCCACCACCAAAATTAGCTGTGTGACCTTGGGCTAGATACTTTATATCTCTGAATCTCAAAGAGTCAAAAGTAAATAATATTGCTTCTTTTACAAGGCTGTTGTGAAGATTACGAAATATAAATGAGAAGTACCAAGCACAGTACCTGGCACATAGTAGGTGCTAAGGAAATGGTAGCTCTCAGGAGAGCCGAGCTTTAGATTATTATGAACAAAACAAGAAAATAAAACAATGGGTGGCAGTAAGGCACCAAAAATGCAGTCTTGATTTTAATCTCCCATTTTGTCTTTTATTCTCTTGAACTGGTCAGGTAAGATCACAGCTGGCTAAGTACATCTTTGCTCTAGGAGGTCTGTTTGTCGCTTTTGGAAAAGGCAAACTATAATCTTTGAGGCTAATTTGTCACTAGAAGACTGACTGCATGTTTGCTTGATGGAAAAGCAGCCTTCAGGGCATGCTGGGAGGTGGATTCATTTGTTATTCCTGTGTAGGAGGCCTTGGCTTCTGGGTTGTTAAAGAACAAACAAAAATATCCCCTGAAAAAATAGGCTATGGTTTGTTGAAGCTTGAAATGCAATCCTATGGTTCAGCCCTAAGAGAAAATCTTCATTAAGCTTTTTCAGGTTTTCTCTGGTGGACTGTAGTTTGCCGATTTGCTTTCTTAAAATATTGCACTAGAATATTATTCATCTTGATTCCTGAGGTTTTTGTCTTCCCCTTAAATTTTGTAGCTGAGGCAAGTGCCTCACTCTAGTCCTAGCCCTGTTCCACAGGGGCCACTCGCCCCCTTGCCATGTGGAAGAGATTGTAATAGCACTGCAAGGTCCCCTGGTAGGTTTAAAGGCAAACACAGAAAGAGCTTTTTTGCTCAACATAATCTGGGTAAAAATGAAATAGTTTGCCCTATGAAGTGATGATTGCCTTGCCTTTGTGAAAGTACAAGCCAGAGTAGGTGACTTCATACAAACAGGCTAAGAAGGGGGGAAGAGTGTTATGAATTGAGTGAAGGAAGGATGAAAGACCTTCACACAGTTCTGACATTGCATGAATTGAACCCATTCTTCATTGGGCCAGTCTCTTATTCTTTCAACAAACAGCATTTTGAGAGTTAGCAGTATGCTACAACTGTATGTAGATACAAAAGTAAAGAGACCATGTAGCTGTCCTCAGGAGTTCACGTTTCTTACTTGTGAGTATGGCAGGAGTAGACTTAAATAACTCCTATAAAGTAGCTAGCATAAACTGAATGCTTATTATGTTCAAGCCACTATTGCTAGGTGCTCTACGTGAATTATGTATTTGTTATAGAATTAAAATGTACATATAGTAGTCTCACCTTATCTGCAGTTTCATTTTTTATGGTTTCAGTTACCCATAGTCAACTATGGTCTGAAAATAGTTGAGTAAAGTACAATAAGATGTTTTGAGAGAGTGTGAGAAAGAGAGAGAGAACAAGAGCCTGCATTCATATAACTTTTATTACAGCATATTTTTATAATCATTCTATTTTATTATTAGTTATTGTTATTAATCTTTTACTGTGCCTAGTTTATAAATTAAACTTTATTGTATATATATATAGGACAAAACATAGTATTTATAAAGTTTGGTACTATCTGCAGTTTCAGGCACCCACTGGGGGTCTTGAAATGTGTACCCTGTGTATAAGAGGGGCCTATTGTATAGTGAAATACCTAAATATTATATTAAAATTCAATGAGTTTTTGACCCATGAAACCACCCATGTTTTGTTAAGTTTTACCCATGAAACCACCATCCCAATCAAGCTACAGATACAGAACATTTTCGTCACCCCAGAAAGTTCTTGTGTGTCCCATTCCAATCAATCTCCATTCCCCAGAGAAAACCTTGGCTTTGTTTTCTAGCACCATATATTAGTTTTGTCTGTTCAAAGACTATATATATGTGAAATCATACAGTGTGTTTGTAATTGAGTCTAATTTCTTTTACTTAGCATCCGTTTTTTGATTTCAGAATATTATGGGGGTGCAAATGTTTTGGTTACATACATGGATTGCTTTTGTATTGCTTGAGTCACAGTGTGCCCATCATCCAGATAGTGTACATTGTACCCATTAGGTATGATTTCACCCATCCCCTCCTCCCCCCTCCCACCTGCATGATTTCTTTTGGGTTTTACTTCTATCTGTGCACATGAGTGCTGATTGGTTAGTTCCAATTTAATAGTGAGCACATGGGGTGTTTGTTTTTCCATTCTTGTGATACTTCACTTAAGAGAATGGTCTTCAGTTCCATCCAGATTGTTGCAAAAGGTATTAATTCATTTTTATGGCTGAGTAGTACTCCATGGTATACATATACCACATTTTATTAATCCATTCATGAATTGATGGGCTCTTGGGTTGATTACTTAGCATCCTTTTAAGATTCACACATATTATCGTAGGTCTTAGTAGCTTGTTTCTTATTGCTGAGCAGTATTCCATTGTATGAATATACCACAATTTGTTTATCCATTTACCTGTTGATAAATAATTGCTTCCAGTTTTGGGGTGTTAGAAATAAAGTTGCTTTGGACATTTTTTGTACAAGACTTTTTGTTGATATGGGTTTTCTTCTTTTTTGCTGAGTCATGAGGTAGGTCTATAATTAACTTTATAAGAAACCACTAAATAGTTTTCTAAAGTGATTAGACCATACATGGAGAGTCCAAGTTGGTCCACATCTTTGCCAATATATGATGTTGTTGGTATTAGAAATTTTAGCCTTTCTGATGGGTATGTAGTGGTATCTTGATATGTTTTTTCTTAAATTATGTTTTAAATTTATGTATAGGAAAAAAAATTATGTATAGTAAGGTTGAATTTTTACTGGTGTATAGTCCTATGAGTTTTAACTATGTCTAGATTTGTGTAACTACCTGCCAGTACCATAATCAGGATACAGAACCATTCTGTTACCTGAAAAAATTTCCTTGTGTAACCCTTTTGTAGCCAAACCCTTCTCCCATTCCAACTGTGGAAATTACTAATATGTTCTCTCTCCTTATAGTTTTGCCTTTTCCAGAATGCCATATAAATAGTCAGGTTCTGGTAAGGTCCCTCTTCTGGGTTGCAAAGATCCAGCTTCTCATTGTATCCTCACATGGTGGAAAGAAGGCAAGAGAGCTCTCTGGGGTTCCTTTTTAAGGGCATTAATCCCATTCTGGATAGCTCCACTCTCATGACCTAATTAACTCCTAAAGGCAATCTTCCTAATACAATCACATTGGGGTTTACGATTTCAACATATTGGTTTTGGGCAGATAGAAACATTCACTCCATTGTGTGTGACAGTGTATGTTTATGGTAAGTGTATGTTTAACTTCATAAAATGATACTAAATTGTTTTGCAAAATGGTTGTACCATTTTGCATTCTCATCCATATTCTATGAGAGTTGTAGTTGTTTAGTGTTGGGGGTTGCATTGTGTCTCTTCAAAAGATATGTCCAAGTCTTAACCCTTGGTACTTGTGAATGTGACCATACTTGGAAATAGAGTCTTTAAAAATATGCTCAAGTTAAGATGAGGTCTTACTGGAATCTAGTGGATCCTAAATCCAACAACAGGTGTCCTTATAAAGAGAGAGAAATTTAAAGATATGCAAATAGAGGGAAGAGAGCCATGTGGAGATAGAAGTAGAAACTGGAGTGATGCAGCTATAAGTAAAGGAATGCCAAGGATTGCCAGTAAGGACTAGAAATTAGGAAGAAGCAAGAAAGGATTTTTTTCTAAGAACCTTCAGAAGACGCATCCACTGATACCTTGATTTTGAACTTCTCACCTCCAGACTATGAGAGAACAAATTTCTATGTTTTAAACTACCAAGTTTGTGATAATTTGTTATGGTAGCCCTAGGAAACTAATACACTCTACATCCTCTCTAGGACCTGTTTCTTTTTCTTTTCTTTTTTTTGCGGGGGGGAATGAGGGAGGGTGTCATTCTAGTCGGTATGTAGTAGGATCTTATTGTAGGTTTAATTCTCATTTTCCTAATGGCTGATGATGTTGAGCATCTTTTCATGTATTTATTTGCCATCCATGTATCTAATTTGGTAAAATGTCTAAGTCATTTGAACATTTTTTTAAATTGGGTTGTTTATTTTTATTTAGGTTTGAAGTTTCTTTATATATTCTGGATAAAAGAATATATAACTGCTTTAAGCAGTTTGACTCTCAAAATAAAGAAACGTGATTTTCTTTATATTACCCTGCTTGGGGTTTGATGTTATTTTTGTTTCTCTGAATTGATCTTTTTTACAATATTTGGGAATTTCTCAGTCGTTATCTTTACAACTATGGTTTCTCCATTTTTGTCTCTTATAGGATTCCAACTCTTCACATGTTAGACTGCTTGTTGTTTTCCTGTAGATCTTTGAGGTTCTGTTCATATTTTCCCCATGCTTTTCACTCTATTCTTTAGATTGGATAATTTTATTTATCTTTTTATAGCTCACTAACCCCTTTGCCTGTAGTTTCTCTTCTGTTGTTCATGTCATTCAATAAATATTTCGTATTTAATATTGCGTGTGTCAATGCTAGAACTACCACTTGGTTTTTTCTTATTAATTAAATTTCTCTTATAATAATCAGTTCTCTTCATTCATTGTTATCATTTTGTTCCCTATAAGTTTTTGAACACATTTATAGTGGTTGTATTAAAGTCCTTGTCTGCTGGGTACATCTAGGGCATTCTGGGGTCTATTTCTATTACAGGCATACCTTGGTGGTATGGTGGGTTCAGTTCAAGACCACTGCAATAAAGTGAATATTGCAATTAAGCAAGTCACACAATTTTTTTTTAGTTTTCGTGCATATAAAAGTTATGTTTACACTATATTGTAGTCTATTAAGTGTCCAATAGCATTATGTTTTTTAAAAACCCTATACATAGCTTAATTAAAAATACTTTATTGCTAAAAAATGCTAATGATCATCTGAACCTTCAGTGAGTTGTATGTAATCTTTTTGCTGGTGAAGGGTCTTGCCTCTATATCAAAGACTGCTGACTGATCAGGGTGGTGGTTGCTGAAGGTTGAGGTGGCTGTGAGATTTAAAATAAGACAACAATGAGGTTTGCTGCATTGATTGATTCTTCCTTTCATGAAAGATTTCTCTGTAGCATGTGATGCTGTTTAATAGCACTTTACCCACAATAGAACTTCTTTCAAAATTTGAGTCAATCCTATCAAACCCTGTCACTGCTTTATCAACTAAGTTAATGTAATATTCTAAATCCTTTGTTGTCATTTCAACAACGTTCGCAGCATCTTCACCAGGAGTTGATTCCATCTCAAGAAGCCACTTTCTTTGCTCATCCCTAAAAGGCAACTCCTCCATTAAACTTCTATCATGAGATTGCAGGAATTCAGTCACATCACCAGGTTCCACTTCTAATTGTAGTTCTCCTGATATTTTAACCCCATATGTGGTTATTTCCTTCACTGAAGTCTTAAATGGGGCCCTCAATATCATCCATAAGGGTTGAAATTAACTTCTAATCTGCTGTTAACATTGCTATTTTGACCTCCTCCCATTAATCATGAATGTTCTTAATGGCATCTAGAATGGTGAATCCTTTCCAAAACATTCTCAATGTACTTTACCCAGATCCATCAGAAGAATCACAATCTATGGTAGCTATAGCCTTACAAAATGTATTTCTTACATAAGACTTGAAAGTCAAAATTACTTCTTGATCCATATGCTGCAGAATGGATGTCATGTTAGCAGGCATGAAAACAACATTCTACTTTTTTTTTTAAGTTTTCTTTCTTTCTTTCTTTTTTTTTTTTAGTGATAAGGTCTTACTATGTTGCTCAGGCTAGAGTACAGTGGCTGTTCACAGGCACAATCCCACTACTGATAAATGACATTATTATTTTTGTACATCCCCATCAGAGCCCTGGGTGACCAGGTGCACTGTCAATGAGTGATTACATTTTGAAAGGAATCTTTCTTCCGAGTGGTAGGTCTAAACAGTGGGCTTAAAATATTCAGTAAATTATGCTGTGAACACATGTGCTGTCATCCAGGCTTTGTTCTTCCATTCATAGAGCACAGGCAGGGTAGACTTAGCATCATTCTTGAGGGCCCTAGGGTTTTCAGAATGGCTGGTGAGCACTGGCTTCAACATAAATTCACCAGCTGCATTAGCCCCGAAAAAAAGAGTTAGCCTGTCCCGTGAAGTTTTGAAGCCAGGCACTGACTTCTCCTCTCTACCTGTGAAAGTTCTAGATGGCATCTTCATCCAACAGAAGGCCATTTTGTCTCAACTGAAAAAGAGTTGTTTGGTATAGCCACCTTCATTAATGATCTTAGCTAGATCTTCTGGATAATTTCTGAAGCTTCTACAGGTTCTATATCAGTACTTTCTGCTTTACTTTACACTTTTATATTATGCATACAGTTTCTTTCCTTAGACCCCATGAACCAACCTCTGCTAGCTCCAAACTTTTCTTCTGCAGCTTCCTCACCTCTCTCAGCCATCATAGAATTGAAGGGAGTTAGGGCCTTGCTCTGGGCTTTGGCTTAAGGCAATGTTGTAGCTGGTTTAATTTTCTATCCAGACCACCCAAACTTTCTCTATATCAGCAATAAGGCTGTTTTTCTTTCTTAATCATTGGTGTGTTCACTGGAGTAACACATAAATTTACTTTAAAAACTTTTCCTTTGCATTTACAACTTGTCTGACTGTTTGGCACAAGAGGCCTAGCTTTTAGCCTATCTCACCTTTTGACATGCCTTCCTTACTAAACTTAATCATTTCTAGCTTTTAATTTAAAGTGAGAGATATGTGACTCTTCCTTTCAATGAACATTTACAGGCCATTGTAGGGTCATTAATTGGCCTAATTTTAATGTTGTTGTGTCTCAGGATGTAGGGAGGCCCAAGGAGAGGGAGAGAGATGGGGGGGTGGTTGGTCCGTGGAGCAGTCAGAAACACACAAACTTTGTTGATTAAGTTCAATGTCCTATGTGGCTGTGGTTTTTGGTGCCCCCAAACAATTACAATAATAACATCAAAGACCACTGATCATAGATCACTGTAACAAAAATAACAACAACAAAAAAGTTTGAAATATTGCAAGAATTACCAGAATGTGGCACAGAGAAACGGAGTGAGCACGTGCTGTTGGAAAATTGGTGCCACTAGATTTGCTCCATGCGGGGTTACCACAAACCTTCTATTTGTAAAAAGCACAATATTTGTGAAGCATAATAAAACGAAGCACAATAAAACAAGGTGTGCCTGTACCTGCCTTTTTCCCTAGATGATGGGTCACATTTTTTTCTTTCTTCTCATAGCTAGTAATATTAGATATTATACATGATACATTGCAGATATTCTACATATTTAAAAAATTTTCCTTTATTATGATTTATTCTTGCAGGCAGTTAATTTACAGGGTGATCATGTTAAACTTATGAAGGCTTGGTTTTGCACATTTTTAGGGTGTGTATATTTCTGTATTGCTTTTAGTCCTAGCAATAATCCTATAATCCTGGGAAATAGTCTTTTCCTTATGTCATAGACCTTCTGGAGTACTAATGTAAATCTCAAGGTATTTATCAAGCTTTTCTAACATGGCATGATTAAACCCCAACTGCTGTCTTCTCTGAAGTGGGCAGCAACTGAAATTTCAGTTTAGGTATTTAGCTTTCCACTGTTGATTTCTTCTGGGTTCCTTGAATCTCCCCCTCACATGCCCTATTCAGGAGATGGCCAAAGATGTGAAAGATATTTATACTCAGGTTTTTGTGCCCCCTGCCTCCATAGCATCCCTCTTTCCTGAATTTTCTCCATCAATTTCCAGCCACTCTGATGATACTTAAATTCTTTGATGCTGTTAGCTAGTAAGACTGCAGCTTCCTGCTTGACTTCTATTCAATCTGCACCATGTGGACCAGAGAGTGCCCTCAGGAAAATACCTAAATAAACATGGATCTTGCCCCATGCAGTTTCCTTCTTTCATGGATAGAATACACTCCAGATTTTGAAGTGCCTGCTTTGGATCATTCTCTGCCTAGTGCCTTAAATAGTTGTGTTTCTTAAAATATTTCATCCATGGTTTATAATTATCATCTGTGGCTGAGTTAGTCCAATACAAGCTACTCTGTTATTACTAGAATTAGAATTTCTTTCTACTCTATGAATTATTGTATTTTTCCTCATAATAAAATAATAATTAGGAGTTATTGTTACAGCTGTTTTCCTGATGTGCAAAACAAGGCTAAGAGAGATCAATTTACTTTCTCAAAGTTATCCAGGTTGTAAGTAGTACAGAGTCTGAATTTAAACCCTTTAATTTTAGCCACAATTGTACAGCATTGGGCATTGTACTAACTCAGGGTAGAGAATGAAAAAGTCACATGATCTCAGGGGAAAGTTCAGTGTGTTGCTGGTAGACACGTGCTGTGTTGATTTTGGTCTGTACCATAGCCAAAGAGGGAAGTTATGGCACTGACCCAGGCATTTTATTCCTGCCATGTTGATATAACATATGTACAGCTAGCAGATGTTGTGCCTGCCTGACTTCACTTACTGGGCTGTGCTAAGTCATTTCATCAGAGGTAGGACTGCTTACTAGGAAGATGAGGCAGCATTAGGTAATCCATAGGTGGAATGGTATTATACAGTCATCTAATAGAAAAGTAAGTCCTGGAAGAAAGGTAAAGACCTTGAATATTGTATAGTTAATGTATTAGTTAGCTTGGGCTACCGTAACAAAATACCATAGACTGGGTGGCTTAAATGACAGAAATTTATTTTCTCATAGTTCTAGAGGCTGGAAATCCAAGACCCAGGTTGTGGCCAATTTGGTTTCTGGTGAGAGTTCTCTTTCTGACTTGCAATGGCCACCTTCTCATTGTTTTCTCACATGGCCTTTCCCTGCTTTTTCTTTTATAAGGACACCAAACCCACTGGATAAGGACCCCACACTCATGACCTCATCTAACCTTAATTACCTCCAAAGGCCTCATCTCCAAAAACTATCACATTGGGGGGTAGGGCTTCAACATATGAATTTTAGGGGGACACAATTCAGTTCATAACAGCTAGTCTCCAGGTAATAGCTGAAATGACTGAGGTCATATAGGTAGAGATAAATAAATAGGGCAGTTCTTTTCTTTATCTGTTAGGTAGTTAGGAGACTTGTATAGGAGCTGCCCTTCCTGATAAGCAGAACAAGGAACTACCTACCTGGAATAATTTGGTATGTACCAACTACCCTAAAATACCCCTGACTCTTGCCTGAAATGTCCATCGTGAAAGGGATTTCTATTGGGTAAATTCATGGTCTTTAACAGCATAGAAGTGAGTCACAAAATTTCAGTGTGAATTAATTGATGCAATTCTTTCTCATATGAAAGCTTCTGTGGATAAACTTCAGCAGGAAAACATTTTGCTATATGAATGCCCTTTATCATAGCATTAAGTTGACTCTCAGTTTCTTCATCTTTCAAATGGGGGTAGTGATAGCATGAATTCTTTATTTAATATGAAGAAAAATCAAGAGAATATAGCTAAACTTCCTACCAGAATATTCAATACATTGTAAACTCGCAATAAAAGATGGTAGCTGTTAATTAATGTTTAGATAGCTTAGGCTCCCATAACAAAATACCACACACTGGGTGTTGATGATGACGATAATGAAAGAGAAAAACTATGCAGCACTGATGCTATTAGGAAGACTATTTGGGGTTTCCTGGATATTCAGGGATCAGTGTGACTACACTGGGAATATGGGATCTGTGAGGGGGAAAGAGGACCACATAGAAAGGAGACAAAGATAAGAGGCATAAATATATACAATTTTTATTTGTCAATTAAAAATAGATTATTTTAAAAAATAGATTGAAAAGAATGGTAGAAAATATTTGTAAATGATATATCTGGTAATGGGTTAATATTCAGAATATATAAAGAACAAGTCAATTACAGAACAACCACCAAATTAAAAAAAAAGTCCAAAGGATTTTGACCTTTGACCTTTGACTAAATGAATAGACATTTCTCCAAATAAGATATATTATACAAATGGCCAATAAGCACATGAAAACATGCTCAACATCACTAATCATTAGGGAAATATAAATCAAAACCATAGTGGGATATCATTTCACAACGATTAGGATGGATTTTATCAAAACAAAAGCAAATAAAAGAGAAACTAACAAGTACTGATGAGGATGTAGAGAAATTGGAACCTTCATGCTTTGCTGTTGAGAATGTAAAATGGTGCAGCCACTGTGGAAAACAGTTTAGTGGTGCCTCAAAAAGTTAAATATAAAAATATAACGTAGTAATTTCACTCCTAGGTATATACCTCTAAGAATTAAAAGCAAGGACTAAAACAGATACTTGTACATCAGTGTTCATAGCAGAATTATTCACAGTAGCCAAGAGGTAGAAACAAACCAAATGTCCATAAACAGATGAATGGATAAACAAAATGTGGTATATATGCATCATACAATGAAATGTTTTGGTTTTTTTAATTAAAAAAATAAAAATTTTTATTTCTTTCCATGTTGCTAAATAAGAGTGGATTTGAAGAAAAGTGATATGGCACTTAGAGCACATTGAGTGGAACATTCTGCAGAATTTCTTTTTTTTTTTTCTATTTTATTTCAGAATATTATGGAGGTACAAATGTTTTGGTTACATGGATTACTTCTGTACTGCTTGAGTCAAAGTTATAAGTGTGCCCATCACTCAGATTGTGTACATTGTACCTGTTAGGTATGATTTCACCCATCCCCTCCTCCCTCCGTCACCTGCATGATTTCTGTTATGTTTTACTTCCATCTGTGCATGTGAGTGCTGGTCAATTAGTTCAATTTAATAGTGAGTATATTGGTGTTTGTTTTTCTATTCTTGTGATACCTCACTAAAGAGAATGATCTCCAGTTCCACCCAGGTTTTTGCAAAAGGTATTAGTTCATTTTTTAGGGCTGAGTAGTACTACATGGTATACTTATACCACATTTTATTAATCTACTCATGAATTGATGGGTATTTGGGTTGATTCCACATCTTTGTGATTGTGAATTGTGCTGCAATAAACATTCTAGTGCAAGCATCTTTTTGATAAAATGACTTTTTCCCCTTTGGATAAATACCCAGTAGTGGGATTGCTGGGTCAAATGGTTAAGTCTACTTTTAGTTCTTTGAGGAATCTCCATACTAATTTCCATAGAGGTTGTATTAGTTTGCAGTCTTACCAACAGTGTATAAGTATTCCTTTCTCTCCACATCCATGCCAGCATCTGTTGTTTTGGGACTTTTTGATAAAAGCCATTCTTACTAGGGTGAGGTGATATCTCATTGTGGTTTAATTTGCATTTCTCTGATAATTAGTGAGGTTGAGCATTTTTTCATATGTTTATTGGCCATTAGTCTATCTTCTTTTGAAAAGCTTCTGTTCATGTCTTTTGCCCACTTTTTCATGGGGTTGTTTGATTTTTTTCTTGCTGATTTGCTTGAGTTCTTTGTAGATTCTGGTTATCAGCCCTTTATCAGATATATAGCATGCAAATATTTTCTCCCATTCTGTAGGTTGTCTATTTGCTCTGTTGATTGTTTGCCTGGCTGTGCAGAAGCCTTTTAATTTCATCAAGTCCCATTTATTTATTTTTGTTGTTGCTGTGATTACCCTTGGGGTCTTCTTCATAAATTCTTTGCTTAGGCCGATATCTAGAAGAGTTTTTCCAACAATTCTTATGGTTTCATGTCTTAGATTTAAGTCTGTTATCCATCTTGAATTAATTTTTGTGAGTGGTGAGAGGTATGGATCCTGTTTCAATCTTCTACATGTGACTGTCCAATTTTCCCAGCACCATTTATTGAATAGGGCTTCTTTTCCCCAGTGTGTATTGCTGTCTACTTTGTCAAAAATCAAATGGCAGTAGGTGGATGGTTTTATATTTGGGTTCTCTGTTCTGTTCTGTTGGTCTGTGTCTCTATTTTTGTGCCAGTACCATGCTGTTTTGGTTACTATGGCTTTGTAGTATAGTTTAAAGTCTGGTAAAGTGATGCCTCCAGATTTGTTCCTTTTTTATAAGGTTGCTTTGAATATTCGGGCTCTTTTCTGGTTCCAGATGAAGTACAGAATTATTTTTTCTAGATCTGTGAAAAATGATGTTGGTGTTTTGATGGGGATTGCATTGAATCTGTAAATCACTTTGGGTAGTAATGGACATTTTAACAATGTTGATTCTGCCAATCCATGAGCGTGGTATGTTTTTCCACATATTTACATCATCTGTAATTTCCTTCCTCAGTGATTTATAGTTCTGTTCATAGAGATCTTTCACTTCCTTGATTAAATATATTCCTAGGTATTTTATTTTCTTTGTAGCTACTGTGAAAGATATTGAGTCTTTGATTTGATTCTCAGCTTGACTGTTGTTGGTGTATAGGAATGCTACTGATTTGTGTACATTGGTTTTGTACCCTGAGACTTTGCTGAATTTGTTTATCAATTCCAGGAGTCTCTTGACAGAATCTTTGGGGTTTTCTAGATATTAAGTCATATCATCAGCAAAGAGTGATAGTTTGACTTCCTCTTTCCCCATTTGGATACACTTATTTTCTTCTCTTGCCCAATTGCTCTGTCTAGGACTTCCAGCACTATGTTGAATAGAAGTGGTGACAGTGGGCATCCTTGTCTTGTTCCAGTTCTGAGTGGGAATGCATTCAACTTTTCCCCATTCAGTATGATGTCCGTTGTGGATTTGTCATATATGGCTTTTATAATTTTGAGATATGTTCCATCTATGCCTATTTTATTAAGTGTTTTTATCATAAATGGGTGCTGAATTTTGTCGGATGCTTTTTCTGCATCTTTTGAGATGATCATATCTTTGTTTTTGCTTCTGTTTATGTGGTGAATCACATTTGTTGATTAACGTATGTTGAACCTTCCTTGCATCTCTGGAATGAAGCCCACTGGGTCGTGATGGATTGTTTGTTGATGTGCTGCTGAATTCGGTTTGCTAGAATTTTATTGAGGAATTTTGCATGTATATTCATTAGGGACATGGGTCTATAGTTTTTTTTTTTTGTTGTGTCCTTTCCTGGCTTTGGTGTCAAGGTGATACTGGCTTCATGAGTTTTGGAGGATTCCTTCCTTCTTGATGTTATGTAATAATTTCTGCAGTATAGGTACCAATACTTCTTTGTGGGTCTGAAAAATTCATCTGTGAAACGATCTGGTCAGGGACTTTTTTTTGTTGCAAGATTTTCTATTGCTGCTTCAATTTCTTTGCTTATAACTGGTCTGTTCAGGAATCCTAGTTCTTCCTGATTGAGCCCTGGGAGGTTGTGTGTTTCCAGGAATTTGTCCATTTCCTCAGTGTTTTTGAGTTTATATGCATGGAGATTTTTATAGTATTCACAGATGATGTTTTGTATTTCTGTGGTATCTGTTGTAATATCTCCTTTTTCATTTCTGATTGAGTTTATTTGCATCCTTTCTTTTATATTTTTAATTAATCTAGCTAGAGGTCTGTCAATTTTGTTTATCTTTTTAAAGAGCCAAGTTTTTGTTTTGTTAATCTTCTGTATTTTTTTTCTCAATTTCATTTAGTTCTGCTCTGACCTTAGTTATTTCTTTTCTTCTGCTGGGTTTATGTTAGGTTTGCTCTTCCTTTTCTAGTTCCTTGAGATGATTCATTAGATTGTTAATTTGTGATCTTTCTGTCTTTTTGGCGTAGGCATTCAAGGCTATGAATTTTCCCCTTAGGACTGCTTTTACTGAATCCCACAAATTTTGATAACTTGTGTCCCCTTTCTCATTTAGTTTGTGGAGTCTTTTGATTTCCACCTTAATTTTCTCTCTGACCCAATAATCTTTCAGCAGTAGATTGTTTAATATCCATGACTTCGTGTAGAATTGAGTGTGTTTCTGTTGGCATTGATTTCTAATTTTATTCCACTATGGTCTGAGAAGATACATGGTATAATTTCTATTTTTTTGAATTTGTTGAGACATGTTTTGTGGCCTAAGATGTGATCAGTCTTAGAGAATGTTCCATGTGCTGATGAGAAGAATGTATATTCAGTAGTTTTGGGGTAGAGTGTTCTGTAAATGTTTTTTGGGCCCATTTGCTCTAGAGTCCTGTTTAAGTCCAGTATTTCTTTATTTATTTTCTGCTTATAGGATCTGACCAGTTCTGTCAGTGGAGTGTTTAAGTCCCTGGCAATTATGATGTTGCTGTTTATCACTTTGTTTAGATCTAGTAGGGTTTGCTTTATGAATATAGGTATACCTGTGTTAGGTGCATAATATTTAGGATTATTATGTCTTCTTGATGGATTGCTCCCTTTACCATTATTTAATGACCATTTTTGTCTTTCTTTGATATTGTTGATTTGAAATCTATGTTATCTGATATGAGAATGGCTACCCCTGCTTTCTTTTGATTTCCATTTGCATGTAATACTTTTTCCTATCCCTTCACCTTGAGTCTGAATGTGTCCTTGTGGGTTAGATGTGTTTCCTGGAGACAGCAGATACTTGGTTTGTATTTTTTTAATCCATTCAGCCAGTCTATGTGTCTTGAATGGGGAATTCAAGCCATTCACATTTATGGAAGGAATTGATAAGTGGGATGCATTTCTGTGCATCCTGTTGGTTAGAACCTTTTTGCTTTGTTTTACCTCTTGAGCCATTATTTTATATGGGCTCTGAGCTTTATCTTTTGGGTGATTTTTGCACTGGTGGGTTCCTTTTGTGCTGATCAGTGTATAATGCAACTCTGAGTACTTTCTGCAGGGCATGTCTGGTCTTGACAAATTCCCTAAGTGTTTTCTCATCAGAAAATATCTTTGTTTCTCCCTATATATGCAACCTAGTTTTTCAGGATACAAAATTCTAGTCTGGCCATTATTCTGTTTAAGAAGACTGAAGATCAGGCCCCAATCCCTTCTGGCTTATAAGGTATTAGTTGAGAAGTCTGCAGTTAGCCTTATGGGTTTTCCTTTGTAAGTTACCTGATGTTTTCACCTATGGCTCACAGAATTTCCTCCTTTGTGTTATCTTTGGCTAGTCTGATGAATATGTGTCGTGGTGATTTTCTCTTTGCAAAGAATCTCCCAGGTGTTCATTGAGCTTTGTGTTCTTGGATATCTAAATATGTAGCAAGACCGGGGAAGTATTCTTCAATTTTTGCTTCAAATAGGTTTTCCAGCCCTTGTGTGTTTTCTTCTTCACCCTCAGGGATGCCTATAATTCTTATGTTTGGCCTCTTTACATAATCCCATATTTCTTGTAGATTTCACTCTGATTCTTCATACTTCTGGAATTCATTCACTGATTCCTTCTCATTCATTCATTTTAATTCTCTGTTCTTTATCTTTGAATAACTTGTTTAATTTGAAGGTGTTGTCTTCAAGCACTGAGATTCTTTCTTCTGTCTGGTCTAGTGTATTCTTAAGACTTTCCACTGTGTTTTGTATTTCTGCAAATGAATTTTTTATTTCCAGAAGTTCTATTGATTTTTTAAAATAATTCAATTTCCTTACTGAATTTTTCATTCATTTATTGAATTTTTTTTGTTTCTTTGTGTTGGTTTTCCATTTCCTCTTGTATTTCATTGAGCTCGCTTATAATCCACATTTTGAATTCTTTATCTGTCATTTCAATATTCTGATTTTGGTTGTTACCCATTGCCAGAGAGCTGGTGTTCCCTGTTGGGGGTGTCCTTTCACTCTGATTCTGCATACTTCTGGAATTCTTTCACTGATTCCTTCTCATCTGGAGCAGCTATTGCTTCTTATTTTTGGATGTTATTTTGTTTAGATAATGGAACATCCTGTTCAATCTCTGAAACAGTTGATGGTGCTTGTGGGTGAGAATAAACCACACCCTGTATGATTGAGTCAGTATATGCTGTAAATGGTGTGTAAATTTGCCTCCTTGTCAGTAGGTGGTACTTGCTGGAAGGAACAAGCTGAAATGTTGTTTTTGGGTCCTGTGACTGGCTCTAGTCCCTCAGGAGAAGCACTCAAATGCTTCAGGTGGTTGGTGGGGCCCTGGAACTTCTGAGTGAGTCCTTATTCTCTGCCACAGCAGAGGCAGGCAGGGGAGTGTGTCTGGGCAGGGCTGGGCTGAGTGAGCTTTCCCACAGGCTCCACAAAAGCTGGCAAGGTAGCTGTTTTAGCAGAGGTCAAAAGTCTGCTCTCAGCTTCTGGTTAAAGCCACCAGGGAGGGGTTGGAGTGGCCCCTCCCAAGCAGAGAGTCTGCTTGTGGAGGCAGGACCATTTGAGAGTCACAATCTGGCAGTCTGGAGTGGGCCTCATTCCGCATTGCCCTCCCCTGCTCTGCAGTTTTCTCCTGGTGTCTGCCAGCCAATAGGAGCTCAAGCCAGACGAGCTTCCCAATGACTGTGATGCAGGCCAGGAGGTTCCCTGCCCAGGATCACAGCCTGAGGTGAGAGTGTGGTCCTCCTGTGGGGGAAGGGATGTCCCATGAACATGTTTCAGCTAGGACCCACACTGCACTCTCCTCCCTGATCTGCCCATGCAGGCATCCTCCTCTCCCGAGACTAATTCACAAATCTCCTCTATGTGCTCCCAAGAGATGCGATTGAAACCTAGGGGCATGGGATCTGGCCTGTGGGCCTATCTCTGGGTCTCTGAAGATCAATCCCTGACCATGCCAGGGAGAAACACTCTGGTCCTTAGTTGCTCATGGCATGCCCCAGAAGGTTCAATGTCCTTCCACCTCGGGGCATGCCCCATCCTGATGGGGTTGCCAGGCAAGCAGCACCAGGGAGGGCCAGCAGGCAGGGAGCTCACAGTCTGAGCACCCCTCAGTCCTCTTCAGTACCCCGAGAGGCAAGGTCTGAGCCCCACTCTCTGTGAAAGCCTCAGGGTGGTGGCTCACTTATCTCTCTCAGCAGCTGCAGGTGGTGGAGGAGAAGTGGAGAAAAAGAGTCTTGATGGAGGAAAGCTACCATTCTGGTCATGTCCATCTTTCTCTCTGGGAGGCCACCCACCCAGAATTTCCAGGCACTGCAATCACACAGATTACCTGGGACCCAGTGGATCCCTGTGGCTCCTGCAGTCTGGGCCAGAGTTGGGAAATGTCTCTGTGGGAATGAGCAAGACAAAACCTGAGAATTTGAATCCCCCTGGGGAGGACAAAGGCTCATGCTGGGTAGAGAAGCAATATGGCACCTGCTGTCCTAGCTCAGGTCTGTGGAGATGGGAGGTGCCCCAGAGGGGCTGGGATCCTGGTGCCCTGTCCACAAGAAGCTCCCAGATCACTGGCAGCAGAAGATGTGGGCAGAAAGTCCCTCCAGTGTCTTGGGAATCTGCCGACTGTCAGAGATGTGAAAGAGGGAAGAATAAACCACTCCACCTACCCTTCTCACTGGACTCCAAGCCTCTCAGGGATTGATCTTTGCTGATACCTTGCTCCTTCCTGTTTAGCTGTGCAACTATTTCTGTGGAGTCTCCTGAAGGTTCTGGTACCCTTCCCTCAGACCCACACCTGATCTATGTTTGTCTGTGTTCATTTTTTGTTTTTCATCTAAAACTTCTCCTTCTTACTGAGACTCTCTGGCAGCTGTTGTCTCTGGTCAGCCGTCTTGCCTCTACAATGAAATGTTATTCAACCATAAAAAAGAATGGAATTCTGATACATCTACAACCTAGATGACCCTTAAAAACATTATGCTAAGTGACATCAGTGAAACCCAAAGGACAAAGAATACAAGATTCCATTTATATGATGTATCTAGAATAGGCAAATCATAGAGACAGAAAGTAGGTAGGGGTTACCAGGGACTGCAGGTATGGGAGAATGAGGAGTAATTGTTTAATGGGTATAGAGTTTCTGTTTGGGATGGTGGAAAAGTTCTGGAAATGAATAGTGGTGAAGGTGACACAACATTGTGAATATAATTAATGCCACTGAATTGTGCAATTAAAGATGGTTAAAATGGAAAATTTTATGTTATATATATTTTACCACAATAAATATATTTTTAAAAAATAGATTGGAAATATTACAGTTGAATTTGATCGCACAATTTTGCCTAGGAGTAGTATAGAATTAGTTAAGAATTTGGATTTCTGTTTACAAGATGAAATAACCAGAAGCCCAAGATAGCAACAAAGCATATCAGGGTAACCTAGCAGATAGCAGAGAAACCAGGACTCAAGCTCTGTCTTTGGTATACATATTGAGTCTTGGTAACTAAGAGGTTGATGTTATCAGTAAACCAATAAAGCAGTTGTTGAACTCCTACACTGTGCCAAGTCCTGTCCTAGACACTTCTGGAGATGATCTGTAGAAATCTAAAGCACAATTCCTAATCTCAAGAATTTTGCAATCTGGTTGGGAATAACAGTTTAATCACACACACTCACACATACACACATACACACACGACTTGAGAAATGCAAGATTACAAATTTAAGGGCCAGGTTGGGTTGGGTGATGTAAAACTATAGTAGGTGAGATTTAACAGGGGCTAGTAATGTCTGGGAATGCTCTGACCTTGATTAGGGCCTTGGTTGGGGCTAATGTACTGATGTTTAACGTCTGACAGGTGCCAGATCTGCTGCCTTACTGATGAATCACCTCATGAATGCTGAGTTGTTAAGGGGCCTGTGGTTCCAGCAAGAGGCTAAAGGATTTATCAAAGCTCTCCATGAAAGCTGTACTAACTGGATTAGCTGCTAACATGGATTGAGGCTTTGGGTGGGATTAACCCCAATTTCAGTGAATTAGTTCCTTTTTTAAATCCTTTTCTTTCTTTCCCCTATAAATTGACCCTTTGGCAAAGCCAGGTGGGACAGTGGTACAATAACCAGGTTTACTTTCTTAGAGTTAAAGGAATCTGAGTAAGGAGTCTATTAAGTGACCTTTGTCTGGTTTTTACACCCTGGGGGATTTGATTTAATGGTGAAAAAACACACACAACTTAAGGCCTCATCACCAGGGTTTCTATCTCCCAGTCCCATAGGCTTAGCTACTGCTTTAGTATCCCTAAAAGTTTGGGAGAGCACTGGAGGCCAAAAAGCCAACTCCAGGTAGTCCAAATATGGAGCTTGCAGAATTGCTCTTTATTAGACTAGTTCAAGTTGTTTAATCAATGAGATCTATTTCTAGAGAGTTTTCCAAGGTCTTCCTGGTACTATTGTTGGCTTCATTGATGGAGAATGGTTAGTAAAACCTTCTCATCTTCTGTTGCCTTTTTCTCCTCTTTTCTTTCTCTCTTGTTCTTGTTTCTCCTTAATTGAATATTGTTAAAAGAATAAAACTAAGTTCTGGATATACAAAAAGGAATAAAACACTCAGCTGATCCTTAAATGTTTTCAAACTGAACTGAACATGTAAGCATGTTCTCTTGCTCTTGGGAGCCTCTGCCTGGCCATAAAATGGCCCCACTTACTCTTTGATTGTCCACCTGTCCCCAACTAATTCTTTAGTTCAAAGTTGTCCTTCTCATCTGTTAAACACAGCATGAGAGTTCCACGCTCCAAGTTTGACATGCTGATCTCTCTCTGTCTATTTCTGTCTTTACCCTTCAAATCCCACTTCCCTCCAGGACAGTTTTTCAAGCTTTCCTCTAGATCCTATACTTCTCTCCATCCTCTGCCTCTATCTCTTTCTCTGTGCTCCTTCAATAATTAGTGTGCACACAGCAGACTTTATCACCCACTCTTGGGCAATGCTAGTAAACTAGAGTATGTTTCTAAGTGTGTTTGTCTCTGCCTGTTTCAGTATCACCGGGAAACTTTATTGGCTTTTCTCCACATACCACACACTGAATGATTGCTTTTGCAGCTTGTCAGGTCTTTATTGGGCACCTAATCTTAGTGTTGCCTGAGATGGCTTTAAGAAGCTCTTCCTATAAGTCCCCCAAGTTTTTAGTTAGCATAGATACTCTCAGCTCTGGCTCAGTCTGTGCCTAAGGATTATGAGTCAATTTGTGGCTGAGGTTTGGAGTCAATTTGTTTGGAATTAAATCATCACAGTAAATACTTACAGAAATTGTAATTAGTTTACTCTTTATCTGTTTGTCTCACATGAATATTTTGATAGTTACTGTATCCCAGCAGAGAGCCTTGCACACAGTGGGTACTTTGGTACTTGTTGAAAAAATGAATTAATGAATGGCCTCACTCTGTGGTCAGGATTAAGGCTCACCATTGGCTGGAGTTAAGGCTAATTCTGTGCCCAGGGTCAGATGGCAGTCTGTGTCTCATTTATGGAGTAAGTCTGGTTGTTCATAGCTGAGGTCAGGTTTTATTCTTTGAGTGGGGGCAGGGCATAGTTTGTGGTCATGCTGAGGGATGAGTGGGTGGCTAGAGTTGGGAGTCAGTGCCTAATTAAGGCATATAACAGGCAAACTGGCCCAAATAGCATCCAATTATTGACCTCAGGCTTATTGTCACTGAGTCCTGAAGCATAGCATTAGCTATCCACTGGGAATGGGAAGTTTAACAGAGGGTAAATCCCCCAGAACACACTCCCTGATTTCAACCTAGAGCAGTAGGCTGACTCTACTATACTTATACCCCCTACAGCATGGACTTCAAAGGTAGAATTTTAGGTAAGGGGATTTCTGACTTCATAATCCATCAAAGGCTATACTTCATAATTTGGAAATGAATGGCCCGACTTCAAGTCCTAGATTAGGGATTCTACTGTGGTGACTGTTGGGCAACAAAGGAGTTGATGGATTATGATTGTAAATTGTTCAGTGGTCCCAGGTGCTTACTTGTTCTCTGTTCTAGTTGAAATGTCAGTCCCTGGCATCTCTATTGTGGTGTTTCTCTGCTACTGTGTCTGTCTTCAGTTCCTCTGGCTGGCTGTCTTATTGCCTATCTTGTTTTCTTTTGTCTTTTCCTTGTGTCTAACAGTCACCTTGCTGGGTTCTTGCTGAGGCAGCTGCTCCCAAAAGATTAATAACTTGGGAAAGCTCTGTGTCCGGTGATGGATTAATCCCAGTGGAGAAGGAATAACTGGGAGACCAGATGCCCTAAACAGGAAATGACCACTGGAAGTTTTTTTTACCCAGATTTGGGCAAATTTTCTCCCCACCAAGATCTCTGCCCTGAATGTACGGAACTTTCCTTCTCATTGCCACACCTTCCCAAATCACTTTGGTTTCTAAGGTCCTGCTACTGTTTAATTATCAAAGCTTACCAGTGTAGGGTCCTGTACTCTGATCTCTCCTTTGAGCCCAAAGACCCAGGTTTTGATCTTGGATTTGTTACAAATCAGCTGTTATACTTGGCACAAGTGTTTAATTGCTCTAGATCACAGTTTTCCTTATCTGTAAAATGGGAATAATAGTCTCTGTGTGTACAAAAGGAGATGGTAAATTTGTCAGTGCTTTGTAAAGTTAAAAGCTTAGTGCAAAGATAATAATTTTATGGATCCTCCTGTATAATTTCTTTAATCTTAGAAGAGGGATTTCAACATGTTAACTTGGAGTCGTGAATAATATGGGTATGGCAGATACCAGGACAGGTCAAGGGGAGATCCATATTAAACTGAGGTGATGGAAAATTTTCAGAAATTTTTATTGGAAAGTTATTTTTGCCTCTCTGTGTAGACATTCCCTCTTTTAACACAAACACACACCTATTCACATATGTTTATATACATGCAAATACAATTCAATTTCATATATGACAGAGGAAGTAATTCAAAGATAGGATCTTTGCTCTTTCCTTACAAAATACCGTGATTGTCAATGAGTTACATTTTATTTTTACTGGAAAGTATGTGTTATTTTTATTATGAAAAATACAGACATATTTGATTCTACTCAGTCATTGTTCTCTTTGAACCTATTCTGAGTAAGATACTTAGCCCATCTCATTGATCCATTGTCTTAGATGAAGGGCTCATGCCACATAGGAAGCTTTACCTGCTTCTCTCCCAGTATCTTGGATGAGGGACTTTTCTATTACCTCATTCAGCTAAGAGTCTGGAGCACCTACAATCTTCAGATGCTACAATATTGCCACTGGGGATCAGCTGAAGCAAGATAGACATACTCTCCCTCCTCATGAAGCTTAATTTTGCCATTCTATTTGCTAGGTGCTGTTCTAAGTACTACAAATGAAATGGAGACAAGGTCCCTCTTCTTATGGAGAGAGACAATACACAAAATATATGTATTTTAAAAATCAGGTAAATTCCATAGAGAGAATTAAGCAGAGTGATGTGGTAAGAGTACCTAAAGGGCGACTGTAGATAGTATAGACAAGAAAGGGCACCTCTGAGAGTGGGACATTTAAGCTGAAGCCTAAATGACAAGGAACAAGTCATGCAAAGATTTAGGACAATGAGGAACCAAAAGAAGGTCAGTGCAGCGGGAGCCTTGTGGGCAAGTGGAAGGGTAGGAGATGAGATTGGTAGAGTTAAATTGTCTACGGCATTGTAGGTGGTTTGATTCTAAGTGCATCAGGAATCCATTCATTTTAAGCAGTAAAGTGGCATAATTTAATATAAATCTTAAAAAGACCAGAATTTCATTCTGGCAATTTGTGATTTGTGAATTGGGATAAACTCAGGGACACACAGTAAGACTTTTCATTAGTCCAGATAAGAGATTATGGAAGTATGGACTAGGGTATTAGTAGTGGATATGGAGAGAAAAGGGAAGAATTCAAGGTATATTTTAAAGTGAAATTTGTCAGACCTGCTGGCAACTTGGAGGTGGAGGGTTGATGGAAAAAGAGTAAGTACTGTCATTATATTTTAATATGTTTATTCATCCATCTCTGCTTGTGGACTGTAAGCTCCTTGAGGCCAGAATCTGGTTCTTTAAGTATCCCTTGCACTTAGCACAGTGTTTGGTATAATGGGTATACATTGAATGAATGAATAAATGTGTGCATGTATATAAGAATGAAAGTAGGAGCTAAATTATCTTGAAGAAAGTTATCGTTTTTCTACTTAAAAGTAAAGAATTCCCATATTTGTATTTTATATGCACTTCTGTTTATTTTTCCTCTTCATAAGTGAGTTTTAATAACACCAGAGCAGCAAACTAGTATTAAAACCAATTATCCCGTGACTGATCAGTAGTGACTTAAAATCCTCAAAGACTGACAACTTTACTTCACCAAGGTAGGTTCTATAAACTCGATCTTCCATTTTCCTTTTACCCCGTGAAAGCCTATTTCTCCCAGCATCCTAGCTTCTGGGCACGGGCCAGTTGTAATTGACTAAAATTGATTGCTCATTGAGAAATGAGGGCTAAGTTACAAAGACTGGAAGTTCGAGCTGCAAGTTACATCAGGTCAGGCTTTCTGCAAAGACTCGTCAGCCTAGGGAGTTAGGCTCATCGAACAGGGACTGGTGTAGATGTAGGAGGATTTAAATTGAAGCTGCTTTTCTGTAGCCTTTGGAAAGCTGCTGATTCATTTTCTAAACTAGGCCAGATCAAAAGCAAAGCTAAACTTTCTCAGGCATTTGCTCTAGGAGAGGAATGAGAGCCTGGCCTCCCACATATAAATAAAATGGATTGTAGATTGTGTCATCTCATTGGGACACCAAAAACCCTACTGACTGTCAGTGGCCCTGCCAGGAAGCCTGGAATGCCCATTTCTTCTTTAATTTAAAGCTTCAAACATCCCCTTGAAGATGCTAATATTATACAGTTTGACTAGATGCTCTCCAAGTCCACGTCAGTGCTGATATTTTATGAGACTGCCATTCGTGATCAATGAATAGAAGACCATGGAATAGTAGACCCTTGTCCAAGTTAGAGCCAGGGGCAGTCTAATAAATCCATTCCAAGCCCTTTTAGTCCCAGACATGGTTCTGCTGCTGTCCAGGTACTGAAACAACTGCATCAGACAGAGAAGAAACCTGGTCTCCCCGAGATGTTGCAGCCTATAACACATTGGAGGTCAGCTAAGTTTGTTCATTATGTGTCCACTTATTCCAGTATTCATTCACAAAGCATATATCAGACATATCAGCTGTTCAAATTGGAAATTAGAGGCCTAGGGAAAGGAAAGAGATTTGCCTGAAGTCAGCCATTTGGTGGCAGATCTGAGATGAGATAGAAACTAGATATCTTAATTCTGTCTTCCTTCCCCAATCCTTACACTAAGCAAAAAATGCCTTTCATTCCAATCACAGTTTTGTCATGATGTAACAAAGATGTAACCATCTTCCTAATCGTAGAATAAGGAGGTGTCAACACTACATCAATGAAAGAAAAAGGCATTTTCTAGGTCCCAATCATTGCCTTCATAGAAGCTTGGAAAATTGAAAATGAATCACTTTTATTTACATCTAGTAGGTTCAGGAACATTAGAATCAACAATTGAGACTTATAAATCCGGAGCTGGCTAAGAAAAATTGGGATGCATTCTATGGCACTGTGAAGAAAGAGTTTGCTAAGCCAGTCCAGATCATGTATATAATTGCAGGATTCTCTACTCTCTAAAGCTTCTTAGAGCATTTTCATACTAAATGACAAGACTAGCCCAAATTAGAAAATACAGAGACGTGTGGTTTTTTATCACCTACTAAAACAAGTTTAAGTGTTGCCTGGTGCATATCCTTAGTTAATTTCATTTAAGTAACTGATGGGAATGACAATGAATTAGCATATAATGAAAATATAAGTGTCTGCTTCTAATTCGTGTGAGAATGTTTGGAAAATAATTTTCTCTAAGGTTTCTTAAACATTTCCTCTGAATATGTTAAAGTATTAATTTGTTTAATAAAGTTTGCTTTTATATGGGAGGCATTTTAGAATAGTGGTTAAACTTGTGACTTAACTTATACAGAAGTCAGAATGATCCTGTTTCACCATTTATCAGCTATGTGGCCCTAGGAAATTTTATTAATATTGTGGAGCCTCAGCTTTATCAATAGTAGAATGAGCATAATAATATCATCTTTGTAGGATTATTGTAAGATTTAAATCAAGCAGTGCATGTTAAGTGCTTAGTGCAGCACCCCTCACCTCTCACATAAGTATGAAATAATGTTCAATGAATGCTAGTAATACAATTATATTTATAAATACTAATATTAGACATTTCAAATATTGGCTTCCCACTTTCAAACTATCACAAATTTTCTATTAGCAGAAGATGACAGAAGCTAAGTAAGTAGAAGATACCACCACTGTAAATATTGGTAATGATGTGCCTTATTGAACTTAGTGGACCCAAATCTGGACTCTTTAAGGGAGAGATAGATACTCATTTTCAAAAATGCCTCCATGAATTGTGAATTATTTAAAACTACCTACTTGAAAGGACATGAGTCTGGCAGTGAAATCTTAAGCCATTATTTTGATATATGGCTCCTTCCAAAGTTCTATCTTAGTGTAATCTGTGTCCCAGGCAGGCTGCAGTCTGGTCACACTTTTGCTCCATTGACTTGCCAAGGGGAATTATTTATTTGGCACTAGTAATATGCTCTATATTCTATGGCACTTGGTCATAATAATAGCTTGGGTTTATTTGGTACATTTCCTTCAAATTGTTGAGAGGACACTCAGATACACAGGGAAGGAGAAGTTGCCATATTGCTCCTCCTAACTCATAGCACCAGGCTTCTTTGACACCACTTTCAGATGATGACAACGTTGAGATGTACATGGGAGAAAATTACAGTGGCAAGGAGATAAAGAAGAGCAGAAGAAGAGAAAGGAAGGAGAAAACTGAGGAAAAGAGCAGGAAAAAGACAAATAATGAAAGAGTTCTAATTTTATTGCTGTAGTGAGGTGAGAACCATCTTCACATAATGCTACAGGGAGCCTGCAGTGTCAGAGATAATTCAAAAATATGCCACTCTTATTTCCTTTGGTGGCCAATCCTCCCCAGGCATTCAAGGATATCCATAGCTGGGTTCACCCGACCTATGTAACTTTCCATTTGTCCTCAACCTTGCCTGAGCTAGACCACCAACTCTCAGGTCCTAGAATTCCTCATTTTACGAGGAAAACTTGAAATAAAATAAACTCCAAAATAATCTATTATAACCTCTGAAAATAAAGTCTCAACATTGGAAGGGATAGGTGTGGGTGGCACCAATCTTGTCACCTCCCAAAGCAGTAATCCTTTCTCGAATAAGTGAGATAGTTTGTTCTCAAACAACCTTGGTTTTGGGAAGCCCAATACCTCATAATACAGACCGTCCCAGTCTTGAGAAGCAATGGCTGTAAGACAGGCTTTCCTTATGTCTACCTGAAATGTGTTTGTGTTCCTCTAATGGCTAGTATCGTGGAGAACTTACCAGCCATTGTTCTGTGTGCTTTATGGTATAATTTCCAAGCCCCCCAATAATTTGAAAGATAGATATTAGTACTCCTATTTCTATTAATATAAATAGAAGAAAGTAAGACTCAAGGAGGTTAAATGGTTTGTCCAAGCTCACATAGCTAATAAGTGCTGGAGCCATATTCAAAGCCAAGATTGTTTGATTCCATAACCTATTCTCTTTCCACTTGTTAAGCGATGGCATTTCCTTCCTTTTCAGCTATCAAAACCCCACTTGCTTTTAAATTACCTTAAATCCCAATTCTCCTGTAAAATCTTTTTGACCACCCATCCTGGGGTGCTCAACTTTCTACTATGAGCCATTACAGCAATTTAGTACTGTAAAATTCTTATGGCAGTTACTGCATAAGATCACACATCACAAAACCTCTCCTACTGTAAACTTAAACTTTATTTAAATATTATTGGATTACTTAGAATCATGGAATGCCAGAAATGGAAGGGACAAAAGAGGTAATAAAAATGACAATACTTGGTAGTTATTGAGTATTTACTTATGAGCTATGTATTACTCTAAGTGATTTACGTGCATTAATTTATTTAATCCAAATGCGGTATGGATTATGCGAGGTGAGCACATATGTTATCCCCATTTTAAAAATGAGGAAATGGAAATACAAAGAAATCAGTTAATTCTCCCATGGTCAAAAGCCATAGCTTCTCAGTCGCTTAAATCCACAAGGCTTTGAAATGGAAAATTTTTATTTTTTTAAAAAAATTGTTTGGCAGCAAAACCTGATCCAACCTAAACTGATTTTGTGGCAAAGCCTGTCCTAGCCTGATGTCAGACTATTTATAATTATTTATCTCACTTAATATTAATATTCATATGTTTTACTGCAGAAATATTTGTGTGTTTAATTATTGAGCACTTCCCCGACCTTACTACGGATGGGATATGCTGTATAATAGTCATATATTACTTCCCTAACCCTGCCTCCCCTCACCCCAAATCCTGTATTTGGAAACACATCTAGCTCTAAAGGCTTTTGCAGAAAGGATATATATCTCTAGTTGGTGGTAAAAGAGTCATGGCTCAAATCAGCCTATTAGATATTAGAGCCTGAATTCACAACAACTAGACTAACTTTTCTAACACTTCTGCTTAACATATATGAAAACCAAAAGTCAGGGAGGAGCAGTAACCAATAATAAATAGATGGTAAAACATGTGCTTTTCATATTTTAGCAACTTTTAAAATAGGACACTTTTCCTGCATTCATGCCTTGTCTCTCAATTGAATTCTTAGCTCTCTGGAGGCAGAGGCAGTACCTGAGGCATAGACATTTTCCTCTGGGGCCCACCAGGGCACAGTGGTCAAGAGAACCCAAGCTTTGGGGTCACAGGGGCCTGTTTGAATCGCAGCTCCACCACTTACTGGCTTCATGGCTATCAGCCCTCTCCCTTAGCATGAAACATAGAGGAGACAACACTAAAAAGACATAAGGAGAACATAGATATAAAATGCCATGCAAAGCAAAGATTACACAAATGACAATTTTTTTTCATAATAAATTTTTGATGATTTGCATTTAACCAACAAGCTTTGGTATTCCCCTTCTTTGTATTCTCATGGTATCAGCAGAAACAACCTCTGTGCCTTCCCTTTTCGCTCTGGTGGGAAGAGCAAGCCTTGCTGAGAGCTCTTTGTTTTGTTGCCAGCCAGCCTCTTGTGACCCTAATTTGATGAGGCAAACGTGGAAGTGAAATGATTAATCTTCCATTCCAAAAAGCTTGTTTGGAGCTTGACTTGAGAAACAACATTTTTGGGCTGTTTAGGTAGAGGAGATCCTTACAGATGAGGCAATTGTAGATATTTCACAGATAATTAATATTCAGCCATTGATGAGCTCCATCACTACCCAATTATTTTCAAAAAAGAAATGATATTCGTGTGAGATAATCCTTCCCTATCCTTTTAGGTAGGCCATATCAAGATTGATTTCCACTGACCATCAGCTGTACTAATGTGCCTTTTGTTTTCCAATTACATAGAACATACTAGATATAAACTAAGTTTTTTATTTAACCAAAATGGTGAATATCAGTTGGAAGATGGTATGCAACAGAATCACCAGAGAAGCTTTTCAAGATGTTGATTCTTGGCCTCACCCCAGAGATTCTGGATTTAGTAGCTATGCTAGGACTTGGGCATTCATATTTTTTAAAATAAATGTTATTGTGCATATTTTAAGTTTATGACATTATGATGTTATGGGAACATATAAATAGTAAAATGGTTACTATAGTGAAGCAAGGTAACATATCTGCCATCTCACATATTTCCTTTTGTTTTTGCCAAGAGCAGCTAGAATCTACTTATTTAACAAAAGTCCATAATCCAATACAATGTGATTGATGTAGATCTCCAGATTTCTTTGTCCTGTAGATCTGCTACTTTGTATCCTCTGACCTACATCTCCCCATTTTCCTCCCACCCTGGCCCTGATAACCACTGTTTTATTCTCTATTTCTATATATTTGGCCTGTTTTTTTTTTTAATTCCACATATAAGTGAGATTTTTTTTTTTATGTTCTCAGGTGGTTTTGATATATAACCAGGTTCCAAATAATTTCTCTAAGCTAAATGTTGGTCCAGGAATGGAAGCTCAGCTATTATTTACCTTAATAATTTGTTACAGGGCCTCATTCAAATCTTTTGCCTGCTCTGGTTCCTGGGTTTCTCACTTATAAAATGGGAGGTTATTTAGCCTATCTCTAAGGTTTTTTTCTGTGCTGCTGTTTTATTATTGTATTTCTGAAGGCATAGCAATTGTAATATATGGCTCTAGATGGCTGCTGAGAAGGAGAGTTTTTCCTTTTTAAAAAATTTTGCCAAGATAGGTGTTGTATTATAACATAAGACGTAACAAACTGTGGGTAATTGATCCTAACAACTAGAGCAGCAGTAGAGAGAGCCCTGGTTTTTTACTTTATTACTATTATTATGGTAAAACACACACACACACACACACACACACACACATAACATAAGGCCTACACTGTTAACACATTTTTAAGTGAACAGTGAAGTATTGTTAACTATATTATTAACTAAGCACAACCATATCGTTAACAACTATATTGCTAACTAAGCACAATGTGATATAGGGGATCACTAGAAGTTTTTCATCTTGTAGGACTAAAACTTTATAACCATTGAGCAGCAACTCCTCATTCTCCCTTCCCCCCTAGTCCCTGGCAATCACCATTCAACTTGGTGCTTCTATGAGTTTGACCACTTTAGATACCTCATGTAAGTGGAATCATGCAGTATGTGTTCTCCTGTGATTGTCTTATTTCACTTAGCGTAGCGTCCTCGAAGTTTACCAATGTAAACTTGCCCGGATTTCCTTCTCACCGCTGAACAGTATTCCACTGCATGTACGTTTTCTCTGTCCGTTCATTCAGCTATTGACGTGTAAGTTGTTTTCACCTCTTCATTATTGTAAATAATGCTGCAGTGAACATGGGAGTGTGACTATCTTTTGAGATCCTATTTTCAACTCTTGGATAAGTACCTAGGGGTAGGATTGCTGGATCATATGATAGTTCTATTTTTAATTTGGAGAAACCTCCATAGGGTTTTTTATAGTGGCTGCACTATTTTACATTCCTACCAAGAGGGCACAGGGGTTCCAATTTCTCTATATTCTCACCACCACTTTTTATTGTCTGTTTTTTTCTTATTTTTTTTTTTATAATGGTTATCCTAGTAGGTATGAGGTGATATTGTGGTTTCAATTTTCATTTTCTTGACGATTAGTGATGTTGAGCCCCTTTTCATGTACCTGTTGGTCATTTTTTTGTCCTCTTTGGAGAAATATCTGTTCAAATCCTTTGCCCATTTTTAACATTGAGTTGTTTGGTTTTTTTGCTATTGAATTATAAGAATTTCTTAAGTATTTTGGAGATTAATTCCTTATCAGATGTATGGTTTGCAAATATTTTCTCCCATTCCATAGGTTGCCTTTGAAAGAGCCTTGGTTTTGAAGCAAACTCTTAGATTCTTTTCTTCCTTCTTTCTCTAAAACCTTGTGGATGGTAGCCAAGTCCTTTACCTTCATTGGCTCAGTCTTCATATCTGCCAAATGGAATAATAACACCATTGTTAACTAGTTCCCTGTCTTGTGAACACTAAATGACTTAATATTTATTAAAATGCTCTGCACCCATTGACTTAAATTATTGGAATTTTATAGACTATTATCATAATTCAACTCATGTACAGTATGGGTTTATAGAGGGCTAGTTTCTCTTAGATTTCTCCATAACAGGAGTCATACAGAAGGTCTTTTTGCCATCTCTATTAGATGGAGGGGAACGTGATTTTATGTGACTTTGAATGGCCAGACCATCCACTTCTCCAATTACATAGCCAACCACCCAGTTAAGAATAATTAACTTATGATAATTATCATCATAATGGAACTTTAAATAATTATTATAATTGCAATTATACCTTATATTTGCATGGTGCTTTACTATTAACAAAGCACTTTGGCATACATTCTTATCATAGCCATTCTAAGAGGTAAGAGCCTATTTTATGGCTGTTTCCCGAAGGTGGCCCACTTAGCCAAAGTTTTAGCTATATCCTTGCTAATGAGAAGCAGAGATGGTAGTCTTAAATAATTCTTTATCTCTTTAACACATACATCACAAAATTTGTATTCTCATGTTAATATCATAAAATTAATCAGAAGAAGTGGGTTTATTCCCATTTTTCCTAATTGGTACCTGAGATCCAGAGAAAGTCCATGACTTGACTAAGATTAAATAGAAATTTTACTTCAAGTCTTAATCTCATGTCTGAGCTTCCTGATTGAGTCTTTCTCTCTAGACTTTGAACCCATGTACTCCTGATGAACCTCAGTATCCTCATCCCAGAGAGTTACCATCTTTGGCTCCTTGCCACCGTCTCCTCTGCAGTGCCTTAGATGAAAAAAACCTTGTCACTCTTATCCATATCCTAACCCCATTCTGTCATTTCTGCCTGCATGCTGGTGAAATATGCTTTTGGCTGGAGGAAGGACATTTGCAAGCTGCCAACCCAGAGACGGTCCTGATTTTAGAGTGGTGCATTTGACCAGGTTCTGGGAGGAGAAATTGTTCTCCGGGTGAGGGCTTTCTCCTAGTGATCTCTGTGTTGAGAAAGGTCACCCTGCTTTCTATGCCAGTTTCCCTAAATTCATTTCATAATGGGCTCTGCATGAATACTCATTATTTGTATATACTCACAGATGCAAGAATTGTAGTATAACAAAGACATGTTGGAGTTCATGAGTACAGCCTTACCATTTCACAAATAGGCAAACTGAGGCCTAACAAGTGTGAAGAAACTTGCCCAGTAGCATTGCCATGCATATGATGCAGCAGCAGAGCCAGCTCAGAACTCAGGAAAATTTTGCCTGACTGGGTAGAAAATTTTGCCTGACATCCACCAGACATTTTCATAGCGACTTGCATGTCTCCTACATTGCACTTACAAGAATTGAAACTACATAACTATTTATTTACATTTTGTTTATTGTCTTTCTCCTCCACTAGACTGGGAACTCCTTGAGCGGGGAAGGAACTGAGTCTGTCTTGTTCACTATAGTATCCTCAGTGTCTCGATTGATGCCTGGCACACTGGGAGTTCTCAATAAATATTTGTTGACTGAATGAACAAATGAATACATTAATGATAAATTAAACAAACCAGAAATAGAACTGAATTTTAGGATTCTAGAGTGGTAGTACTTCCTTGAAGCGACCTGTCCCTCCATATTTTATATTTTGTAACATGTTTTATATTTAATGATGGCATGAATACATTTTTCATTCATTTTGTGTGCAAAGGCAAAAGGTCCCGTTGCTTTTAGAATGACAAATACAAAGTGATTTAAAATTATATGGTATATTCAGGACTGGAACAAGACTAAAGATTGGTCCAAGGCTGGTTAGAGCCTCTGATAGCACAGCTAACTGATCTAGGGAGGCTGGTTGTTCCCAGGAATAAGTTTTTTCCTTGTACTCCTTTAAATTCCTCATTCCCACCTGTGTCCTGTCTTCTACCTTCCATCCCTTGCTGCCCTTTCCATCCTACTCCTCCCCGACTCCATTAGAGAGACCCTTGGCCAATTTTCTATGCAAAGGGTAGAAAGGACTGATTCTCAGAGTTCAGCCACACTCTAGGTCACTAAGGGGTGCTTGGGTATCAGAGCTAATGTTTTTCCTGCTGCTCAGGTAAGCTGAGTCTTCTAGAACATACAGTAAAGTCTCTCCCCTTCCTTCTGCCCGCATCCCCAGATGTTTGGGATCAAAGGCAGCCCCATAGCCTATGATACTCTTCTCCTATTTTGATCACTCCTAGGTCACCAGGTTGGGAACAGGAAGATCACCCTGCTGCATTATTTAGTCTAGGTGGGCTTCCTAGAATAGTAGGTCTTAGGGATGTTACTCAGCTCTCTGAGGGACTATATGACCATCGACCAAATTTCATCTTTTCATCCTCTTGCCTGGATCATGGGTCAATGTGTTCATCTGGCTGGTTGGTTCTTGTTTCTCAAAACTATTAGCACCACTTCTTACCTGAAAGGATACTGTCTTAATTTAAGTGTTGAGATTTGAAAACTGATCAATTTCAGTCTAGCATGATGCCTGTTTCTGACCAAAATATGCTTCCATTTAGAGAAGTAACAGTCCAAGAAAGGGTCTTAGGCTGCGCCTTCCTTCCTCTACAGAAGAAAAAACTGAGGTCCAGAAAGAAAAATGATTTTTCCAAGTCCTCACAGCAAATTCCTTATAATTATTTCAATTTGTGATTTTTGAAGGCAGCCATGAAAATAATAAATTGTTAATAACAGAAAGGTATTTGGGAAGGTGGATAAGAACCCCTGGGAAACTTTCTAATGTATTCCCTTTCACCCGGTGTATGGTAGGGCCCAGGACTGTGCACTGTTAGCGCTGTCCTCCTAATGATGCTGTTGTGGATTTTCTGAGAGTCATACTTACACTGGCATGGACCGTGAGGGCACTTGATTGGTAAAGCAGGTATGGCCAGGCAGAAAAATGACTATGGAGAGTGCCCTGGATGATTAAAGAAGTGGTAGACAAAAGGAGGATTGTGTGAGGGATGGGCATGCAATCCTGTCTGACCAATGAGACACTAGAGAAAGTCTTCCAGGGCTTGGGGATGGTTTTCCACCTTGATTAAAATGGGGAGACACATAAGGAGAAAGGCTCCTATGTGCATTACTTTTCTTCTTGCTCTTGACAGTATCATATGAGAAAAAGATACTTGAGCTAATGATTGCTGATTTCCAACAAGATGGAAAGAACCTTGGTCCTTGGTGACACTCTTGAGCCAGTAACCAGCACTGCTGTCACGTCCCTTTAGACTTCTTGTTAAGTGAGAAGTTAAAATTTCATTTCCCTAAGTATACTATTACTTGTGGCTTAAATCATCTTGTTCCAGGTGCCTTGGGAGGTAATGAGTTCAATGTCCTTGGAGGTGTACAAGCAGAGCCTGGAGGTCCATTTACAGGAATATTGTAGCACGGGCTCAGGCTTCAGATGGGGTTTGTACTAGAGGACAATTAAGGTCACTTCTGATCCTGATATTCTATGATTGCCTTCATGCCCCTACCCAACCCCAGTGCAAGTCACTCTGAGTGACTCCCTAAGTCTGTGTGTATTGAGCCGGCTGGCAGCCACAGCCGGCACTCTCTCTGAGTCACTTGTAGTGTCAGGCCTTGGAAAAAGGCAGAGGCTGTGATGTCACAGCTCCTCCAATGACACAGCATCAGGGGACAGCCAGAAATAGACATGTGGAAGCCCTTGCCACTGGCACTCTCTTGCACTCTGAAATAACCCATTTCTCTCAGCTCAGACACCAGCCTGCTGGAGAATTGGAGAACTAAAATAGACTGAACGTCTAGTCACCCTCCTAGAATGCCCCATCTGCTCTGACAAAGTTCTGGGGACACCCAAGGTGAAACTCATCCAGCAGAACCTTGAGAATGTGACAGAGATTTAGCTGGGCTTTGGTTCCTAATCATAGTAGGCCACTCACAAAAGAAGGGCCTGGGAAAATGTCTCAAGTCAGCTTTGTCCTCAACACATTCCTGAGATCTGAGGTTGGGACATGCTGGAGAACAAGGTCTGTCTCATCTCTGACTTCTGGTGCTGCAGGCTGTTGATTGCTGCTGAATGTAGCAGCCAAATCCTTTACAGCCACGCCAGGTCTCTGACAGGATGCACAGAAGCTGGGGAGCTCTGGCAATTCTGCTTGGAAACAATTTCTGCATAATATCAATAATCGTAGCAGCAGCTAATATTTGTTAGGCCTTTAGGGGATCAGTAGATAGTACCTACATCTTTCCCTAAGTCCAAAACCAGTTGAGAAACAAATAAAAGAATCAGGAAAAAATGAATATCAAAATGTTAGAACTGTTATTTGATGAATGTTAGGTTGGAGGATCTAGCTTAGGAGTGAGGCAACAATGGATGTCTTAACACTGTACCCCACAGAAGAACATTTTCAGATCTCCTCTGTTGCACCTGAAGCATAGCTGAGAGCAAACCCCAGCACATCCTTCCAAATGCACTTCTCCTGTCCCCTGGGAAGTGGGAGCGGGAAGAAAGTCCAGGAATGTTGGCACAGCTAATGTTTCTGCACATGGACATGTGACGGGGAAGAGTAAACGTTTCCCACGCTCATCTTGACTGGGTCCTCACTGTTTGCTAGGTACTACGCCAAGCATCTGCATAGACTATCTTATGGAATTCTCTTTTCAACCTTATGAGAAAAGTACTAGTATTATTTTCATCTTACTGATGAGGAAACTGAGGCCCAGAAAGACTTAGAACTCTCCTAAGGTGACACAGCCAGTACGTGGTGAGATGGGATCCAGACCACGGTCTGTATGAGGCCAGAACTGACCTCATATGCACTGTGACACAGAACCTCCCTGGGGCTACCACACACTGTTGCTGGGGTCCTGTGAGGAGATGGAGGGACATGGGGTTTTGGATCAGAAGAATTGGGCTCTAGCCCAGGCTCTGCCACTTTTTAGTCTCCACAACTGTGGCGTCCTTGCCTGCAGAATGGAGATTGCGATATCTTTCTTGAGAAGTTCAGGAAGTTTCTATGAGCATCAAGTGAGACCATGGTCATTAAAATGTTTTGTAACTGGTTGGCCCAGGACATGGGTGTGCATCTAGGAAGAGGAGAGTTTTGAGTTCCATCCTCCCTCCCATTAGGACTTTCTCAATGATATAGTTCAACCACTTGACTTCCAATACCTCAGTTTTGCCACCTGTAAAATGAAAGTGATAGCCCTTGATTTACTAACCTCTCAGAGGCATGTGGTGCTTAAAGGAGATGGGGTTAAGAAAATGCTTTCTTTGTGTAATATAGAGATACAAGAAGACAATGAGGACTTGTGTGTGTGAGATGTGGTACTTGGGGTGGTGATTATTTTTGTGATAAAATTATTTCTTAGACTCTCATAGACTCATTTATCTGGAGAATTTCAATGGTGATAAATTTAGCCTTGCATTTCAGCAATTTTACCTAGAATAAAATACTAAAATAAATATCCTCAGCTAATTAAAAGAAAATAATTCCAGGAGCATTAATAGGTATCAGCTTTGTGCTCAGCCCTATGTACTAAGGAGAATAAAATAAGAATATCAGACATGCATATAGCACTTATTATGTGCCTGGTATTGTTCTGAGTGCCTTAAGTATATTAATTTATATAATCTTCACAACAAACATGTGAGTAGGCATATTATTATCTCCATGTTATAGTTGGGGAATGGGGGACAGAGGCTCAGAGAGGTTAAGTGACATGCTCAGGCTCTCAGAGCTCATAAGAAGCAGAAGCAGGATTTGAACCGACATTCTAGCTTCAAAATCTATTTTCTTAACCTTTAAAGTAGACTTTATAAAGCATAGTCCCTGCCTTCAAACAGCTTGCAGAACAGCTTACCGACCAGGTGAGAAAAGAGATACACAGATGATGGATAAATGAAGATGCAGTACAAGACAGTGCTGCATTGAATTGTGTGTCAAATGATGCTCTTTGGACTATAGGTTAAAAAGATTTTCAAAGTAGAGCGAGGTAATGGGAAATGGGAGAGGAAGCTTCTGACTTGGGCCTTTTACAGCAATAGGGTTTGAGTAGGTAGGAAAATGACAACCATCCACGTGGTCCTTGGCTTGGCTAAAATGTGTCACTAAATAAAGAAAAGAAATGTGTGTCGTACAAAGAAGACATCTCTAAGAATAAATAAAACCACAATATTACAGACCATTTACCATCATAAGACAATTTGTGCCTCAGTGTCTTCCTCTGTAAAATTCAGATGGTAATTTCTCTTTTGTCTTCCTTACAAAGTAAAACACATTTTGAAAAATCATAAAGTAACCCATACATATACATATACAATGGGGTAATATTTTTTAAAAATCACTTACATTTTTGTCTTTTGTCTTCCTGACCACATGGGCTTTTTCCTAGATAGCTGAGGAGTTTATTTCCTGGAGCAAGGAAGGGGGAGGTTAGGGCTGCCAGAGGAGGAACACAGGTGGAAGCAAACATCCACACATAACCGGGCCATAGTCTGGAGTGAAGGTTGCCTAGATGTCTTTAGCTGACCATTTAGCATTCTTTATCTGAGGGAGGTCTCCACAGGAAGGCCAAGTGGAAGGGCCTGCCCCTTTCTAGTTTCAAAGGTAGTGAGAATCAGAAGGATAGAGAACAGAACAAAGAGACCTGGAGCTAATATTCACACCTCTGTGTTGGCTTTGGCATGGGAAGCAGGAGGCTCCTTAGACCTACTGGGACACCACTGGGAGTAGATTTGCTTCTTCACCACAGGGCACAAGGTGAACCTGCTAGTTCTGCGTGGTGTAGGCTGGACTCAGAAGTAACCTGACAGTGTGTTTGGGAATCCTGCCAGAGTGGGTTACAGTGGTTGGGGCAAACTGGCCCTGTGGTACAGACTGCAGGTCAGACCAGCCAGGTGGGGAGAGTGGAGTTCCAGCCAAACCTTATAGAAGTCTATGGTGCTAGCAGTAGGCAATGTGAGCCCAGGTAGCTCAGGGCTGCCCAGGCTCTCTATTCTGGTTGAGGCAAGGGAATAAATGATGGTAGATGTCACGCCAGCTTCCACTTATACCATGTAGGCCAGAGGGGCAGGAGGCCATCCCTCAACCCTACACACCACCATGAGTGCTTGTGAATCATGTCTTTCTCCCTTCACCCTTTCTTATACCCAGAATTCATCTTGGTGGAGAAGCAGGGAAAGGTTTTCTGAGGGATTAAAAGATTTTTATTCAAGGGGAGACTGACACAACCCGAAGTGACCATTTAGATAATAAGAACAGACTGAATTTAAACTAGATAGTTCATTTGGTTCATTTTTCCACCATCTGTCAGATGAGGGTTATAGATGAACATAAGTTCAGTTACGGGCAAAATAGATTCATTTTCATCTTCAGTCAAGTTGAAGTATGAACAAAATTGTGTGATCCAATTACATATAATGTTGTTAAACAGTTCTGACTGGGAGTAATATATCTAAACGCTGAATTTTTAAAATATTTAAGTGATGTTCACCTTTGACTCAAACAAGATAATATATGCAAAAGTTCTTGGTACCTATTAGGTTCAAGGTGAATATTAATTATTTTAATGCTGTTGGGGTCAATGTCAGGAAAGATAACAGCTATATTTTTTTGGATCATAGCTCTTGGTTCTGCATTTAGAGTCTTAATATTGGGCAAGATGGACCCACAGTAGCATCACTGCTTTCCCTCTGTGTGATTTTACGAGGAAGTGTGGTCCAGAGCAGAGATCCTTAATCCTGGTCCTTCATCAGAATCATCTGGACAGGTTGTTTAAAAATATGGGTTATTTCTCCTCTGTTTCCCCTTGTGATTATCATTCAGTATTTCTGGGGAGGTGCCAAGGCATCTTTTGAAAACCGTTAAAAATCTGTTCAGGTGGCATTTTAAATAACAGGGGGCACTGTGGTACATATTCAGCTATTTGTTTCCTTCTTTGTTGTTGACTTTTACAGACACATGTGTGAGTGGACAAGAAAAAGTCAGATTTAATTGTTTTTCAGTTTTGTGGCTCATCAGCTCAGCTTCTTTCAAGTCCCTAAATTCCCAAACAAAACAAATATAAGGGATATTGGGCTCTTTATTGGGCCAGGTCAAAGAAAATGGCATCTCCCCTTCACTTGAGCAGAACACAAAGTCTAATTTTAAAAGCCAAGAGCAAAGATTAGGTGTGGGAGGAAATCCTCAATCTGGACAGAATCATTTTCTTGTTTTTCTCTCCTTTCTATCCCCATTTTCAGGTCCCAGGGGTACTCTGCTCTTATCGACTCTCAAACAGAGGAGTTTTACTGCAGCACAACAGAAACTGCAAAGCAGGAAAAGTGTGTGCTACAATTCCTGCAGGAAAATCCTCTTTCTTTAGGGTCCTATCACTTTTATCCTACCTCTGCCACCACTTTTAGGGTGCTGTCGCCTTAATGTGTCCTCCCCAGTACTTTGAGTCGTCATTTTCTGTTGGTCACCTGACGAAATGATGGCCTGGCTCAAGCTGACAAATGGCCATTTTGCTGAACATAATCGTTCCAGTAAAACATGGGTGATTAGCATAGAAATCTCCATAAGCCTTTCTATTCTAATTTTGCTGTTAGAATTCTGGCCCCTTCGGAGGTCATGCTAACCTAGTTAAGGCTCTTGGAGAAAATACTGTCGTTCCAGCACATTGCATTTGCATTAAAGTATATTGTCCTTCAGCTGACATGCTAACCAACAACCCATCATCTGCAACTTTGTGCAGAACCTGAACTTCAGGGCATCATCTGTTATTTAAGTTGGAATCTGGGAAGCTCAGTGAAAATATATGATGGTCACCAAGACATTAAGGTCCTTAAAGTTCTGGCTGTGTGCATTTCATTATGGATGAAGTGAAAAGATTTTGATGAAAAGCAGATTACTACAAAGTGAATGATGCTAATTGCTGGGGTCCTTGTAGTGTTGCATCCCATAGAGACAATGTGGCATTATGAGGGCACGAATGCCAGAGTCAGACTGTGTGGTTCAAATCCATGCTCTACTATATATGAATTTTGGAGATTAGTGATAATGAAATAGTACATATATCATTGGGTTATCATAAGGCTTAAATGAGATCATCTCTGTACAGTAGTGTGCTATCCATGCTCAGTCAATGCTAGATATTATTGTTTTATTAATGTTATGTATGTTCAATTGGTATCAACTATTTTTATTAATAACAATAACAAACCTACAGAATGGTTAATACTTCATATGGCTCATTAGTATGATTCTTGAGAAACTATTTTGGAAAGATATCTAGGTCCTAGAGATACATTAATAACAAGAAGAGATGATTTCTACCCTATAAAGATCATATTCTGGAGAGAAAACCTGGAAGTTAATGAGTTACCCACCACTATGGGTTCAAGAAGAGGGTGTGAGATCACTTTTCAAGGATGTTGTAGATTTTTTTATTGGTTGGAAGGTTGTAAACTACTTAGTACAATACTGAACACCACGTACTAAACGTACAATGCTTTTTATATTATTATTGTTCTATAAATATTATTTCTACCTGTTCTTACTTGTGCTTAAAGTTTATGACAACCTTGTGAGACAGGAAGTGTTATTATCTCATATTACTGATGAGAAAATCAAGGCTCAGAGAGGTTAAGCAACTTCCCCAATGTCACGTAGCTTATATGCAACAGAGCCAAGATTTAAACCAACTAGGTTGGCTCTTTTGAAATTCTTGTTCACGTAAGTTGACTTGTCATAGCCCGTGTCTCTCAAAAACAATCGGAAGAATTGGACCTACTAAATGTTTAGTGATGGCAATGAGCTTTTTAAGGTCTTTGATTGTAACATGTCCTTGTGAGGAAGGAGTTCACTACCTTTGGTCCCTAGGAATTCCCTATGGGTTTTGCTATCATCACTTGGTGACCTTAAGAGGTTATCTACCTTACTCTCTGGCTTCGGGCAAGACTTTATCTAATCCTTCCTCAAGAAAACATCTAATTTTAAAATATTCTTACAGAAATGGGGAATCTATACTCTTTCTTTATGAACTTTAAATAAAATTAGACTCTAAAATATCCGTGTTGGAAGAAACTGTGAGGATCATTTTAGCCAACTCTTCTATTTTGTATTTGAGCAATAGACCAAGGGAAGGATGGAAAGTTCCAAAGTTTACTTGATTAACTGCTGTGCAGCTTGGTGGCTAAGAGTGTGGGCTCTGGAGCTGGGTACCCTGGGTTTGATTCTCAGTCCTATACTTCTGGCTGTGTAGCTGGGAACAAGTTTCTTAGCCTCCTTGTGCCTCAGTTCCCTCCCTGTGAAATGGTGGTAATAACAGTACATACCTCATAGGGTTGTGGTAAAGATTTAATCCATTCCTCTGTGTGAAGCTCTTGGAACAGAGGCTGACAGATGGTAAACTACATGTAAGTGCTCACTATTCTTCTTGTTTTTGTGGTGGACAGCACTGGGATTTGAGTCTAGATTGCTTAATTCCCTGTCCAGTGCTCTCTTCCTTTCCCTAAATTCTCTTCCATCAGGATCTTTTTTTGTATTTAGCCAGGGTTTATCCTGCTTTAGTTCGATCCATGCCCACTTGTTCTCTTCCCAGTATGGACACCTATGCAGTCCTTGTGCATGTTGTCTTCATACATCATGATCCTGGCACTCTGAGGTCAGATCGTCCCGGGTTTGAATTCCAACTTCACCACATACAGTTTACTTAGACTCCTTGTGCCTCTGTTTCTTCACTTGTAGACTGAGGTTAACAAAGAGTACCTACCTTACTGGGGTTGCTGATAGGATTAAGTGAGCAACTATTTATAAAAGCACTTAGCAGAATGCCTGACACTTGCTAGGTACTTAATATATGGCAGTACATTATTGCTATTACTATTGTTACAGCTCCTTATGGAATTTTCCAAGTCATAGGCATATTTTCTTCTTGCATATTATCTGTGTAGGCTGAGCCATCAGTGAAAAAGAGGCTGAGCATCTCAGAACTAGAACATTTGAGAGTATGGAGCCAACGTGACACTCAGGTGAGTTAGACTTATGATCCCCAATGATCAGCCCTTGGACCAGATGCATCAGAATCCTCTGGGATGTGTGATAAAATATGGATTACTGTGACTCACCCCATATCTGTCAAATCAGAATATCCTAAGGAAGTGGGTCCCAGAGGATATATGTTTTAAAACTCCCTAAATATACATTATAGGCTGCCAGATTTGGGAATCACAGGATTAGGCAGCTACCTAAATGGGGTGACATGAAGAATACCAGAAGATTTTCTTATAATTTGTTTTGCTTATGACCTTCCATTCATCCATTTATTTATCTGTCTGTCCATCCATCCATCAACCAAACATGTGTTAGTACCCAGTGTTTGACTTATGACCTGCTACTGCTGTGGTTGGTGCCAAGATGAATGATCAATGCTCTCAAAGAGCTGACTGTTTAAGAGAGTGGATAAATTAAGTATGAATAATAAAAGATATGCTATGAAGTTCTATGAGGGTTCAGAAAAATGTACATTTATTCCAGGTTGTAGTGGGAGAATCAGGACAGGTTTCATTGCATATAAGGGCATCATCTCCCTTTGGGTTTCTTCTCTAATTCAAGCTTCTCTTGTTCCTGACTGTTTGCATTAGATACCAGTCCTGTGGATTTCTATAGCTTTCTGGAATTACTTTTTATACACTACATTAGGGTTATGTGGTTGCTCACATGTTTTACTTATAGGCTGAGAGCTTGATGAAAGTGAAGGCTGCATCTGAGTCATCACCTTCTGCCCCCACCTCCTAGCTCTGTGTCTGGCTCTGACTGAGGAGCTGCCTTCAGTGCTTAGCAAACATTGAAGAAGTTGGGTTGCTGTATTGCTTATGCAAAGGGGCGGGGACAGTAGGAATAGCCTGGAAGGACAGGGCTGGGACCCATCATGGAGCACTTGAAATTTGAATTGAGTTTGGGCTTTAGTTTTTAGGCAATGAGCCTAAGACCATTTTGGAAGCTATATCCTTTGTCCACAAAAAATTTAGCAAGGGCAAGAACTAGGGCAGTCTATCACAAAGCGTGGAAAATGTACAGAGATAATTTTAGGTGTAAACTATGATAAATCACATTTGAGTTATGAAGTGAGACAGTTATTCCCTTTTTAGTTCCATTTCATTCTGTCTGGTTATTTCAGGGAGATATTCTCAGTTGGGTACTAGTATTTCAACACCTCTCTAACACTTTGTTTTTTTCCCCTATTTTCTTTATTTATTTTTAATTGATAAATAATAATTGTGTATATTTGTGGGATACAATGTGATATTTTTGATCTATGTATATACATTGTAATATCTCTCTAACACTTTCTGATCTACCCTTTTAACAAAGAGAAAATAGGCCTTAGGCTCAGAGCCTTGGTAGGTATATTGGTTATCTATTGCCATATTAACATATATAGGAATCATTCAAAAAAACCTCCGTGACTTTCAACAACAAATCTTTATTTATCAGAAATCTGCAGTTCAGCCACTAAAGCCAGTGGTGTCTTGGTCTTGGTCTAGACTTGCTGTTAAGTCTCCTGGTTAGATTTGCAGCTGGTTCTTGGCTAGGGTGTTTGGGTTCTGCTTTGTGTATTTCTCACATCTGCCCAGCATGCTATCCTAGGCATGTTCTCATTGCAGAGGAGTAATCCCAGTCCCATAAGCTTTTCACGCCTCTGTGCATGTCAAATCTACCAACACATCATCAGACAGAGCAAGTGCTAGGGGTGAATACAGAATCAAGAGCTACAGACAGGAACTTTGCCTATTTAGTGAGAGGAATCCAAAGTCACATGGCAAAGAGGCATGATAGAAGAAGGGATGAAGGATTCATTAATGGTATCAGTGTATCTACTTGAGCAGCAAAGATTGTCTAGCCACAATTTAATAGCATGTCTTTCATTGTATTATTTTTAAACTGTCTTCTTTTTGTGGCAAGTGATATAGGTTTCTAATTATGGTAGTGATATAAAGTTTCCTTTTAAAATAAATTTGTATGAGACAAATATAGGTGGATGTAAAGAAAACAATGCTTTAAAAATATAGTCCATGTGGTATACAGGTATGGCAAAAATCGTCAGACAAAGGAAGTGACATATTTGGAAAACTGTGAACCGGGACTACCGTGGTTGGGACTGCAAACTGGATGCATGCAAGAAGTGGTGCAGACTCAGCAAGATAAGCTTAATAGCCTCACAGGTTCAGCTGAGTTAGGCTAAATAAACATTTGTTAAGTGTCGACTACCTGCCCCACATGGTGGCAGGAGCCAGAGATATAAAGATGGAAAGCTCAAAGTCCCTCCTAAAGAAGTTTATAATATAGTAGGTTAGAGATACCTAACAGATAACTTTGACACACTAGGGTAAATTGTATATTTTAGTCGATGTGCTCTGGGTGCCTACAGAAAGGGCTCTCAGCTTAGGCTGGGGAGTGGACATTGGGGAAGGGCTTTCTGGAGGAGGCTCTGGAAGGATGAATAGAGGTTGCCCTGCTGAAAAGGGTGAGGAGGGCTCTCCAGATGTGAGCAAAAGCATTCAGAGTGTGAAATTATCTTTGGGAAGGTTCATTCTTATTGAAACCCAATGTCTGAGACAGGAGATAAGACTGGCTGGGAGCAGCCGGGTGTAGACAGCTCTGTTTGCCAAGTTAGGCAGCATAGGATTTACCCTGTTATGGACGACAGGGCACCACTGGAGGTTCTCAAGCAGGGAAAAGACATAGCTAGACTTGTGTTTTAGAAACTTGCCCACCCAGCCCTGCCTCCAAAGAGATATCACATCTAATCTACCCACATTTAACAATATATAAATGCACACACACATGCAGTCATGCATTACTTGATGGGGCTATGTTCTGAGAAAAATGTCATTAGGTGATTTCATCATGTGAACATTATAGCACCTACTTCCACAAACCTAGATAATATAGCTTACTACACATCTAGGCTATATGATATAGCCTATTGCTCCTAGGCTACAATCCTGTATGTCATGTTACTGTACTGAATACGATAGGCAATTGTAACACAATGGTAAGTATTTGCATATTAAACATATCTAAACATAGAAAAGGTACAGTAAAAATACAGTATTATAATCTTATGGGACCACTGTTGTATATGTGGTCTGTTGTTGACCAAAACGTCATTATGCAGATCATGACTATATGCACATATACAACATACATTCATGTTTATATTTTTATTTATAAGACATTTATATATATTTTTTCTACAAAAATTCCTGCCAGCTGGTTTTATAGTTTCTGTTTGCAAACTTCCAGTGACAGGGGCTCATTATTCTACAACTGGGCCTCTGGATTATAACCAAATGAAAAAGGTAGACTTGAGGAACACAAAACTGGAAATGCAGATATTGCAGTATCCAGGTGAGGGACCTGGAAGAGCTGAAATGAGCAAGGAGATTCCAGATGTAATGATAGAGAAGTGAGCTCCTTGGGTTGATGCTAAGTGCCATAAAAATGTGAATTGTGTGAAATGTGAATTATAAAGTGGTTGTGTTCACTTTACAGCTCAAAGTTTCCACATAAACTACTCCCAAACCGCACAAATAATCTATTTTTCCTTTAAATGGACAAGGCAATGCTGACACCCAGTGGCTGGTTCAGATTACCCACAGCTCCCAGAGAGAGGATCCCAAGGGAGGTGAAAGTCAGCTTGCCCATCCCTGGCGGTCAGAGCATCCCAGATCCTTAGCTGAAAGGGCAAGTATAAATTCAGCCAGAAATGGCCGGCCATGTGATGTGTTTGGCACCACATAAAGGATAGTTCCCAGTGAGTTTAATGCAGACAAAAGAGCTAAATTAAACCTACAGATGAGAACAGCATTGCATCAAAGGTAGCCTCTTCCAAAGCAGAGGCAAAAGCAATTACCCTCTGAGTTCCCTGGAGAACTTCTATCCAAAGCACCAATAAGAAGTGAATACTTAAAGGTCAGTTTTCTCAGTCAAATCAGCAGTCTGTTTGTATGGCTATGTCACAAGAGCAAAGGCTTCCTGCTTTGGATAGAAGCCATTCACCTGATTCTAAGAGTCAAGATGTGTTAGAACAACAAGGAACTTGACAGATCAGATGGGAAAACAAGTCCAGGGAGGGAAATGAGTTTCCCAAGGTCTCAAAGCAAACTACTAGCAGAGAAGAGACACCAATTTACTTGTCTGATCAGACTTAATGGCTAGTGCTCCAGCAGCCATCTCGGATCATGTGACAAGGGCCACAATTTAAGGATGGTGGAGCAGAAAAATGGAAGAGTCCGGTCATGAACACATTCATGGAGCTGCCATACAACCTGGAATGTAGACTTTCACATTTTTATGAACCCTCATCCATGCCCATCAGTTACCATCTGTACGTTGTTGACGTGTATCATCTGTCTACTTGATATCACTATTTGAACATCTCATGGAATGTTTGGAACCAAACTGAGGATCTTCTCCCCACAAATTTGGTTTTCCTACAGTGCCTTCTATCTTAGTAAATGACACCACCCTCCATCATACAAACTAGAAATAGAGGAGGCGTCCTTGACTCCTTCCTTTCCTTATCCCCATATCTAAAGTATCACAAGGCTTGAATACATGACTTCCCAGATATCCTTTATATTAATGTACTTTTTAACACCCTCCCCACCATTGCTCCACCCCTTCCTGCTTTATTTTTTGCTATAGCACTTGTCACCATCAGACACATTTTACTTGTTTGTTTATTGTCTCTTTCCTCCCTATAAGAATGTCAGCTTCCATGCCTGCCCTAGTTTATGTTCCCCTGCCCTTTCCTCAAAGACACTCTGTTATATTCCACTCTACTATTTTCCTCATAGCTCTTATCAGCATCTGAAATGATGTTTGTTTGTCTATGAGACTAGGAACCTTGTCTGTCTTGTACATGGTTGATGACTAATATAGTGAGAAAAGAGCAGAGAGTTTCTCTGTTTGGTTCACTACTATGTCACTGGTACTTAGAACTGTGCCTAGTACAAGTAGGTGCTTACTAAATGCTTGTTGATGAGTGAATATGAACATAGGTACACACTAAATGTGCATATCGTGCTTAGAGTGTAGCAGTATCTGGCAAAGTATGCCCAAGGTAAGCAATTGCCTGGTTGTAACCTAAAACTCCACTACCTGTTCCTTGTTATTTTTGTAGTCAATAGCTGTGAAAGCCAATGTTCCCTATGTGACAAGGACTCAAAAAGGCAGTCTGGGGTCTGATGGAGAAAAAAAATATTTACTTCAGACCTAGCTTCTGAAAAGGGAGGTAGGATGCCTGAGAGGTATCTTCTCAAGTCAACCGGGTCTGCCACTTGTAGCTTCTGCTACTTTCCCTAATAACTAGCATCTATAAGGAAGATGACTGACTACTTGTTTGTGCCATAGTTTAGCTCGTCCTTGACTGAATCCACTTGTAATAAATAAATAAATAAACAAACAGACAAATAAATAAAAGTATCTTCTCTAGTCAAGGTATTGCAAGGGAAATAGAGAGAATGTCTTTTTATTTTCTCTTTTGTTCATTTCCTGACTCCCATTTGAATTCTTTGTGAAGCAGTCAAAATATTCCTTCCTTCTCCCTTTCTTCTCTGTCTTTTTCCTTCTCTTTCTTCCCCTCCTTTCCTCCTTCATTGGCTTAGCACAGTAAAGTGTATTTTTATTCCATAACAACCCAACGTTATTGTTCCTGGTCAGCAGGGGGTCCTTCATGGGGCTTATCTAGGAGCCCCGACATGATACTTTTTATCTTGTAACTCTGAGCTTTATTAGGGCCTCAGAGACTTCTGTAAATGTGGAAAGAACAGGGGGGATAGTGCATGGAGGGTTTTTATAAGTCAAGTGCATGATCTCTTTAAAATGTACATTGTATAATGTCCTACCCTGCCTAAAACCTTCAGTGGCTTCCAACTTGCCTTAGAATAAAATTCAGATTCCTCCCTTTGGCCTACAGGGTGCTAAATGATTGGACTTTGCCTACCTTTTTTTTTTGTTTTCTTTTTAATTGACAAATAATAATTGTATATATTTATGGGGTATAGTCTGATATTTTGAAACATATACATTGTGGAATGATCAAGTCAAGTTAATTAATATATCCATCATCTCACATATTAATACAGTTTTATTGTGGTGAGAACATTTAAAATTCATTCTTTTAGCTATTTTGAAATATATGATACATATTATCAACTTTAGTTACCATGCTGTGTCATAGATCACCAGAACCTATTCCTCCTGTCTCACTGAAACTTCATACCCTTTGACCAACGTCTCCGCTTTTCCCATCTACACCCGACCAGTCCCCACCCCTAGGGTCTGGTGACCACCATTCTACTCTCTACTTCTGAGGTAGATGTTTTTTAGATTCCACATATAAGTGAGATCATGCTCTATTTGTCTCTCTGGGCCTGGCTTATTTCACTTAGCATAACATCTTCTAGGTTCATCCATGTTGTCTCAAATGACAGGATTTCCTGCTTTTCAAAGGTTGAATAGTATTCCTTTGTGTATACATACCACATTTTAAAAATTCATTCATCCATTGATGGACGCTTAGGTTGATTCCATATCTTAGCTATTGTGAATAATGCTGCAATGAACATGGGCATGCAGACATCTCTTAGACATACTGATTTCAATTCCTTTGGATAAATACCCAGAAGTAGGAATGCTAGATCATATGGTAGTTCTATTTTTAGTTTTTTTGAGGAACCTCCATAGTGTTTTCCAAAAGGGCTATACTAATTTACAATACCACCAACAGTGTACATTCTCACCAACACTTGTTATCTTTCATCTTTTTGATAATAGCCAATCTAACAGGTATGAGGCCAGATCTCATTGTGGTTTTAATTTGCATTTCTGTGATAATTAGAGATGTTGAACATTTTTTCATATAACTATTGGCCATTTGTATGTCTTCTTTTGAGAAATGTCTATTTGGGTCCTTTGGCCGTTTTTAATAGAGTTATTTGTTTTCTTGAGTAGTTTGAGTTTCTTATATATGTTGGATATTAGTCCCTTATCTGACATAAACCCACACACCTATGGTCAATTGATTTTCAGCCAAGGTGCCAAGAACATACAATGGGGAAAGAACAGTCTCTTCACTAAATGGTGTTGGGAAAACTAAATATCCTCATGCAGAAGAATGAAAATGGACCCTTATCTCATCCCTTATACAAGAATCAACTCAAAATGGACAAGACATAAAACGTAAGACCTGAAACTATAAAACTACTGTAAGAAAACATACAGGAAAAGCTCCATGACATTGATTTGGGCAGAAATTTCTTATATCTGACCTCAAAAAAACAGGCATTGAAAGCAAAAATAGACAAATGGGATTGCATCAAACTAAAAAGCTTCTGCACAAAAAAGGGAACAAAAGAGTGAAAAGACAACTCACAGAATGGGAGAAAATATTTGCAAATCAAACATGGTATAAGGACCTTGCTTACCTCTTTGATATCACTTCCCGTCATTTTCTTCATCCTCCCTCATTCTGCTCCAAGCCACACAGGAGGCGTTTTTTTTTTTTCCTGTTCTCAACATACTAAGCTTTGATCTGCCTCAAGGCCTCTGTGTTTGTTATCTTCTCTGCCTAGATACTCCCAACTCAGCGTGGCTGGCTTCTTCCCTTGATGTGGAAAACTCAACCTAGAGAACATCTTCTTGCCTTTCCTATTTAATGTTTCCTTGCCCCTTCCTCAAATACATTCTACTATATTATATCCTAGTATTTTCTTCATAGCTCTTAACATCATCTGAAATTATATGTATGTATTAATATTTATTCATGAGCATAGAGACCTGTCTATTCTGTATATGACTGTCCATCCTCATAGCCCAGAAGAGTGTCTGTAGTTGCTTAGTACATATTTACTGAGTACTCACTATATGGCAAATACTCCTCTAGGTACTGTACAGGCCTTAACTCATTTAATTCTCAGCACAACTCTGTAAGGTCATGGCTATTATGATCCTTGTGTCATAGAAGAAACTGAGGCCCAGAGAGGTTAAGTAACCTGTGTAGGCTTACACAGATAATAAGTTGAGAAGCTAAAATTCTAATTTCAGGGTCTATGAACTTGACCACTGTACTATACTACCCCCAATCAGAATCCCAGTTTTGGAACAGAATTGGGCATCACCATCAGATGCATAGATATGCTCTGTGATATTTCTTCTGAGGTTTCCTAACTTCCTGAATACTCTGGTGGCAGAGTACCCAATATCTCCCCAGTAAACCCACTCCATTATGGTATATTAGTTTTCTCCTTATATTGAGATACAATCTGCCTCCCTGTAGCTTCTCCCGCAAAGTTCAATTTCTACCTGATCAGCCCTCAAAAGGAGATAGCCCCCCGGGTCCCAAGGAAGCCCATCAACAGTGTCAGGGTCATTTTTTGACCCTTCTCTCCTCCCAGAAGTATAATGCCAGATTCTTTTTGGGTATGGTTTATCTTCCTTTCTCTGCAAGGAAGTGCAAAACCTTTGCTCAGGTAATATATGGGTGAACCCATTTTTTGCTCCTGTATCTCTTTTGGGGATCTGTGGGTCAGACATGAGTTAGTAGGGTTTCTAAGCCCATCTCATCTGATTTCTCTGAATCTCATCACCCAGCCAGGATGGTAACAAAAACCCATATGGCACAAAAGCAATTTCTTCCTGGAACTGTGGGAGCTGTTATCTGGTGCTCTTTGGATGATGCTATTAGCATTACTTACAGCTCTCATTCCTCCTTCACAGCCTGAAATCACAGGCATGGGAGAGGCTGATAAAGAAACTGGCTTATATATGCCTTTCCTTTCATTGCTGATATGCTTGTCCCTCGTGGGTTTCTTGCAGAATAACGGAATTGTAAAGTGAGGAGAAAAGTTATATCATTGGGTTAGGGAATATGAAGGTCCATTGTGATGAACTGTCTGGACGTTACTGATTCAGGGCTGGAGGTGAGCAGCATTTGCAGACAAAATAAAGCATTCTGCTTCTCCTCCCCCAAAAGGGCAACTTGGCGTAGGGAAGGCTGGCTGATCTGTGCACAAATGCTGGCTCAATTTATTTGAGGTGTGACCCTGGCAAGTTACTTTACCTCTCTGAGCATCTTTAAAATGGAGAAAGTGGTCTCTATCTGATACAGCTGTTATAAGGCTTAATTATACTTTGGTGTTTTGTATGCCATCGGTCCTTAATATACATTAGTTTAGATCAGTTGGACTCAACTGAGGTTTCTTTAATTAGCCAAAGGTCATGTTCATGGGATTTAAATCTCTATCCCAGGCATCTGGCTAAAAGAGAGGCAGAGGAATTTCTAGTAATGACAGCTGAATATGCCCAGTGCTTTACACTTTTGCAGAATGCTTTCTTGTGTGCTATTTCATCTAATCCCTGTGACAACCCTATGAGGTAAGGATAATTATTTACATTTTGCAGATGAGGAATCTAGGACACAGGAAGGTTATTTAACTTGTCCAAGATCACAGAGTTAGTGAGGAGTTGGTTGTTATTACAACCCAGAAGACCCAGAACACCTAGATAAGGACCTTGCCTTGAGCTCTGGTCTTCTGATTTTAAACTCTGTTCTGGCTTTCCTTTGTGTTTTGCTGGACTTATAGAAATATTACCCTTCTGTTACTTGTCTCTGCACCTTCCAGGTTAGTGTCTGGCACACAAATGGCACCAAATAGGCATTTGTAGAATTGAAAAAAGTTTTAAGCAGCTATACGTTAGCTATTCATGGCTAATACATGACTTTTGCAGAAATGGAACTTAATAGTCCCAGTATACTAAATAAGACAACTTATAAATGAGCCCCCCCCCCAAGGATCTTGCAAAAGGTTATTCCTGCCCCTGTTTCTTAGCTTATTTGTGTCTTGGACTGCAGCATTTGAGAATTCTATCATGCAAACATTTGTGAAAAGTCTAGTCCAGAGAATCTGTGTTTTTATAAATAAAAGAAGAGAAATGTTGTGAGCATCAGATATTGCTTAGGGAAGTAGCATTCGGTAAGGGGGAGGGCGTAGGTTTGGGGATAGACTTCTGATCCCATCCACATGGATCTTCAGGAATTATAGAGCTCTATGTATCTATCTCTCCTTCTGAGGCAACCAACCCGTGCTCTACCTGGTGTGGCCAGCACTAGTGACAACAGACTTCCAGCCATGCCCTTAATTTATTATCTTTCCTGATCTATCTTTTTGACCTTTCTAGCACTGGGCGCCCCTACCTATCCCTAGCCTGCTGCTCCTGACCCTGCCTCATCTCCCATTCACGGCCTCTTCCTTGGGCCTGGCCCTTAGCAGGACTCTGGTTCTGATTTCTGGCTTCCCTTGATAATTAGGATGAATTCTGTTTTTTTTTTTTTTCTGGCTGCCCTGAGAAACACACACTTTCATGAGGGTCATTTCTTCCAATTAGCCCCATTTCTTCAAAAAGGAATTGACCCTATAGAAACTTTTATTTCTAATGTGCAGTAATTCTATTCATTCCTTCCTGTATTTATTCACACATTAATTCAATCAGCCAATATATATTATCATCTGCTTGCCAGGCACACCAGTGCTGGCATGCCATGTAACTAGGACACAGTCCTTGCCCCGTGAAGCCGAGTACACAGAAGGGGATGTGGTGTGGCATGGTAGTTAAGAGCACATGAGCAGATCTGAGTTCTAAACATAGCTCTGCCTGTGTTCCTTTGATCAAGATATTTAACCTCTCTGAGCCTGTTTCTCCATATGTAAAATGAGGATATTACTTTGTAGAATTATTGTTCTATTGAGTCACATAATCTGGGTTAGATGCTCAGTACAGTGCCTAATACCTACTAAGCACTCAATAGATGTTGGCTATTGTTTTTTATTAGTGAGGGACAGAGAAGTAGGAAGATAATTAGAATATAGTGTTATCTGTGCTACAATAGGGAATGTGTAGGAGGCTTTATGCAGGTTTCAGAAGGCTTCCTGGAGCAAGTGACATCCCAGCTAACACCTTAAGGGTGAGCATGAGTTAGCAATGCTAAGGAAACATAGAACATTCCAGGGGAGGGAACAGCATGTGCAAAGGCTTGGATGAGAGTGACACCATGGCAACATGCCTGTGGTTCAGTAAGGCTGGAGAAAAATGTTGAGAATGAGTGATAAGAGAAAAGGCCAGTGTCCTGCTTTCTTCCTTTATTCTTCCTCCCGTGCCTCCCAGGCTATGACCCCATCTCCTTACCCTGCTTTTCCTCTCCGCATAGCTATGAGTTGCTAGGGGCAAAGGATGCCTGAGAGAAAGTTGCTTCCCCTTGATTACTTACTTACAGAATTGCTGATGCAGGTACCCCATGGAAAATGCGGAGCCATATTCTATTTAGAGACATTTCAGCCTTACACAGCAGATCCAGCTGCAATGGTTTGCCTCATTACCTGTTAAGAGGACATTTACATGGAATGAAATGGTTTCCCCACCTTATTCCTGAGGCAGGTTTTTCCATGCTGGCCATTTTTCCGGCAGTGGGGAGGTTGGGGAAGTGAGCAGGAGATCACTGAGACATACTTCCAACTGGCTTCTGGTACAAACACAGAATGTTGGGCTGGGGGACACTTTATGGGTCATTTCTATTCTGTATGTCACAGAAAACTGAAAATTCCAATCCTAGATCCCAAAAATAAAAGAGCTGGGGCTGGTGAGAAGAGCGTGATGGTGAGTGGTGTTGACAGTGGGAGATGGTTGTAAAGCTGTTACAATCTACCTGTTTGATCAACCATCAGTGGGAAACATGGAGCAGGTCTGCTTATGTTCCTCCTTTCTGCACCCTTAGCAGACATTACTAGCTGAATTCTTCTGAACAACAGGGATTCACTGCTGAGTGCATGGAGTTGGCACTTGTAATGAAACACACTAACCACCCTCAGTGCCTCTCTTTTCAGATGCAGGAAAAGTCAGACCCATCAAAGAGAAGTGCTCTATCTACAATAAATCTGCATATCAATGGCAGACCTTAGGTTAGAGTCTTGTGATCCTGACCCAAATCCCTTAAAGAATGTCCTCCCTTTAAAGATATCTTGAAGGCCAGTGGAAGATTATACTATCTTGCTACTCCCCTGCTGAGCATCCTTCAATAGCTTCCCATTCCCAATAAAATAAAGTCTAAACATCTCAGCAAAGAAGTCCACATTTTTCACATCCTGAGCCCAACCCCAGTCAAAATGGATCCCCTCCCCATTGTTTATGCCTTCTCCATTCAACTCATGTGCATAGATCCTCCAAAGCTTGGGTGAAGCCTTTCAGCTTCTCTGAAACTGGCCAATTTGTCTTCTTCCCATGAACAACCCTAATATTTATGGTTCAAGCCACATCACTTATTAGAATTTTAGAGGTTTTATTGGGGGAAAAATGACATCTGGCTAATATTGCTCTTGAGCCCTGTTGCCCTGGCTTGCTATAAAAGAGAGGAAGCCACACCTAAGAGCTAAACTTTTAGTGTACATATTCCCTTTTCACCTGCAAGCACAGACTAGCTAGCTAGGGTCCCAGAGTCTGGGGATCAATATGATTAAAGTTCCATTAACTTAAGGTAGAATGAGAAGGGGAGAGTGGGTGGGGGAGGGGCTTGGAGAATCCCCTTTTCCCTGAAGGCCTGCAGTTAGCACACCTTGTGTCATTGTGTGTCTCTCTCTTTTCTAATTACTACTTACATGTTCTTTTCCCCCAATCTAACTGTAGGATGGTATCTCATTAATTAATTAATTAATTAAATATTTAACCAGTACCTTCTGTTTGTCAAGCACTGTTTTTAGAATTGGAAATACAAAAATAAACAAGACAAATTTCCTCCTCTTATGGAGTTTGTGTTCAGATTGGGGAGATAGACAAGACATAAGTAACAAATAAACAATGCCCCTCTTATCTAGCATATTATAGGGGAACACAGTATATAATCAATAAACACTAGTTACCGTGGCTTATTCACTACCCATTTGGATTGGTGTCTACTTGGTACACTTGGAGGAGGAGTGTACTCATTATTCAAGTATGTTTATTGAATGTTGAAATATCCAGCAAGTATCTCCTTAATTAGATCCATGGAGGCCATTAATCAAGATGATCCAGGAGCATGGAATGTAGAATGATGTAGCCAGGAGTCTGTCCCATGCTTCTAAGAGCAACTACGTTTAGAGTACTGTGCTCCATGCTGGACACCACATTGGCAATCTAGAGTGTCTGATGGAGGTTAACCAGGTTGCTATGAAGTCTTGGTACGAAAACCTAAAAAACCTTTGAAGGAAATAGAATTGTTTTGGAGGATAGTCTAGGACTTTGGCTGAGAGTTAGGCAATGGTAGTAATTGTTGGCTATAAACACTTGAAGAGCTAATATACATAAACATGAATACCTTTTTTCTGTAGACCCAAGAGGATAAAACTGGGACCAGGAAAAATGCCAAGAGGTAGCTCTTAGTTCAATTTAAATCATCCCCAAATAGGACACACAGTCTTGTGTGGAAGGAGTCCCTGCCCTACCCTGCCAACACTGGAAAGTTCAAACAGAAGTCAGAGTTTTTTTGTGGACATTCAAACATTAAGATGTGTGTACCAAGTTCTCTCCAATGGGCTCTTAACTTTATATCTAGTAATGATTTGTTATAAGGATAATTATTTTTGGGGGGGCTGGAATGAATTTTTATGTAAATTGTCTGATTTGGTTTTCACAAAGAAAAGATTTGTACCATCCCCATTTTACAGTTGGGCAAAGAGACCTCAGGAGTTCAATCATCCTTGTCCAAATTGGAGCCATTATATATGGCTTATGACTCCAAGAACAGTACTTTTTACTGTTTAAACATGCTTAAGCATGCTTGTAGATTCATCTTATAAATACAGAAATGACACAATGGTGGCTGACAAATTCTCTTGTATAGCCCTGATTTTTCTCTTTTTTCAGAGTCACTGTTGTACCATCTTTGATTTTCTATTCCAATACTATATGTTTGCTATTCCAATGTCTATGTGTTTCTTGCTGCTTTTTGACTTTTCCTTTCCACATTTAAAATCTATATGTATATGTGTATGTGTATGTGTATTTCCACTTCAGAAGCTACCAGGTACATTTATTGGTTGATCTAAGGGGTTCTTAAGGGTTCAAACATATGGAATTATTTACCTGATGCCTAGAGAATTTAAGCTTTGTGTTTCCTTCCATGTTGTAATTCCAATGTCTTCTTTATCTATACCATTTTAGTCCACTCTTCAAGGTCCAGTCTAAATCTCACCACTTCCTAGAAGCCTTCTGTGACCTTCTTAGGCCATGCAGGTTTTTGGTTTCTTTGACCACTGTAGCATTTACAATATATCCTATTCATCTTGACTTATGTAAATTTTTTTCTGAAATTGTTTTACATTTGTCAGTTATGTGTTCCTGTTTGGACTATGAAATCCTCAGTGGTATGTTTCTCTCTTCCTTTACATACTCCAAATATCTTGCTACAATGTTGGACACCCAAGAATGTTGAATACCTACTTAATGATTTTTAGTTTCACCTCCATGGCCTTTAGTCTCCTCATTGATAACATGTTAAAATGTATTTTCTGTTTGCCCTAAAAAAGCAGAAGCAGCATATACCTTTGGCTGTAGGACTCTATGATCCTGGGTTTAAATCTTGGCTTTGCCACTTTCTAGAAATGTGACCTTGGGAAAGTTTCTTCACCCCTCTAAGCCTTGTCTGTAAAATGGGAATTATAATACCTAAATTTAAGAAACTTCGTGAAGGTTAAATTAAGTAAAGAGTAAAATCTTTGAGTACAGGACCTGGCACATAGTTAGTGTAAAATGAATGTTAGTAGTTATTATAAGCATTGTTGTTATTCTTACCACAGGATCTGTCAGATAAAATGACCTGGATTTGTTTAAATGATTTGGTGCTCTAACTCAAGGGATATGTACTAGTAAATCGAGAGACCTATTTCAGGTATGTATGTATACATTTGTATGCTTGTACTTATTTATTTTTTCTTTGCCTTGTCCTAAAAAAGATTTAAGGCAGCTTATCAACATGCACAGCATATAGCAAAGTAAAGTAAATTTTAAAATAAAAAAATTGATGCAATAGGAAAATCAGAGAATTTCCATATCCTTGGAAATGAGGATAGTATATAAAATACATGCCAGAAATGTTTTACCCCTCATGAAGGTAGGTCTCAAATCTAATTTTAAGTTTCTGAGGAGCAAAGAGTAAAATAAGATCAACTACCCAATTTACAGTGCACAGGAGGCAAAAACAATCAAGCTGCTTAGGAAAAGTATTAGGATTCTTTGTAGTGGGATTAGAGAGGATTTTCCTATGGCCCAGAGAGGAAGCTATGCAATGTAATGGGCAAAATTCTCGTGGTGGTTTTAAAAATATATCCACAATTTTTTTTTTGAGACTTCTCTCATCAGAGATGGGGGTGTGGGTATGCTAATTCTCTTCTCCTTAAGTGTAGAATGTCTGACATCAAGACATAAAAGGTATTGTGGCTTCCTCCTTGCTTTCTCTCTGAGATCACACACTATGTGGGAAGCCAGCTGCCATGTTGTAAGGATACTCAAGTAGCTCTATGGAGAGGCCCTTGTGTCAGGTGATCGAGGCTTCCTGCCAACAACCATGTGAGTGAGCCATCTTGAAGTAGATCTTTCCGCCCAGTGAGGTCTTCAATTGACTGCAACTCTGCACTATATCTTGACTACAATCCTACGAGAGACCCTGAGAGCCACTTGGCTAAGCTGCTTCTGGATTTCCTACCTTCAGAAACTGGTGAGATAACACATATTTGTTTTAAGCTGCAAAGTTTTGGGGTAATTTGTTATGTAGTAATAGATAATTAATCTATTATCTATTGTAGTAATAGATAATTAATCGAGTGATCACAGTGAAGAATTTTATGAGGCCTCTTCACAGTGACCCTCAATTTATGATGAGTGCAACTTATGTGTAAAGTGGTCAGGCTTAGGTACTGACCACTTGTTTTGCATAAAAAAAGTCTTTGAGAGGTTAAAATTTTGTGGGGGGAGACAGACATGCAGCCCATTAACTGTAACACAAGGAAGAATGGGTAAGTCTAAATGGAGGCACATGTAACAAGCTATGGGAGCCTAGGAAGGAGCATTTAATGTTTTTGAAGATTTTATGGAAAAGGTAGCATTTGGGCTAGGTCTTGTAGGGTGGTATATTAGAATTCCTTTGGTTTCAAATGCAAAAATCCCACTGTCTTAGATTAGGGAAATAGACTCTGAGATGAGGATTTGCATGTAGAGAGTTTACTGGGGACCATTCTTGGGGACAGCACCTGCGAGGTAGTGAAGGAAGCAGGATTAGAGATAGGTAGGTGTGGATAGTTGCATCAGAGGCCTTAGCCAATTCCGTAGGGAATTCTAGAGTTGAGGTTATCCTTCGGAATTGTCTGGAATTGAGACAAGGAGTCTGGGCCTTTGTATTCCTGCATTGATTAGTCATCAAATGTGAGCTGCTTTCGGGGAGGGGACATAACCTTGGGTGAGACAGTTTCACTTGCCTAAGCATATTGCTGGGTCATCAGCAAGTGGTATTTCTGGCCACTGAAGGTGTGAGTGCCTCAATCATAAAGGAGGATCAGGGTGGCATACTGCTGCAGCATTCAACTAGATTAAGCTAATTTAGGCAATGATCATCACCATCACCATCATCATCATCATTACCATCATGATCATCATCATCATTATTTATTGGCTCATGGATCTGAAAAGCCAGTGAATAGGGCTAGTTTCAAAGCATGGCTGAATTCTGAAGCTCAAACAATGTCATCAGTAATATATCTGCTTCTTTAGATTCTATTTTCCTTCCTGTTGGCTTTATTAATGTTCTCAATTTGGGACAGAGAAAGCTGTAGGCTTACCTTCTGCCATCCTAGCATCTCAGTGGAAAGAAATGTCTTTCTCAGAATTGCTAGCCAAAGTCCTGGGCTGACTGACATTGGCCTACTTGAATCACCTATATATCTTTGAACCAATCACTGTGGCTAGGTGAGCATAGGCTCAGACTAGCCAAGCATGGATCATGTACTGGGGATGAAATCATTTCCACACAAGCTGTATGGACTTGAATCACATGAAAAGGGTAGATGCTCAAAGGAAAATTTGGGTTACTAATTTTGTTACCAAAAGGGGGAGCAGGCAAATACAAGGCCTCCACAGGTGAGTGAGATGTCAATAAGAAGTAAAGGGAGAGAAGGTCCTTCTAAGCTGAAGGACTAGCTTGAGCTATGATATGGAAGTATTACAGCATGGGGCCTATTTAGTGACTGGCAAGTAGCTTAGATTTATGCATTAGCACATTCAGTATGTAAAAATCTCTCTGTCTCCCCCAATACAGACATAGATCCATATTCCTTTAGTCAAGGGAAGAAGAATGCATTGGGAGTGATAAATTATGCAGATAATCTTCCCATATGCACACCGAGTCCAACCGCAAGAGACATCGTGCTCCCCTGGGAAGCCTCTGAAAGACAATGGACCTGGAGAAGGAAGAGGCAAGGAAGAGAAGAGTGGAATAAGATTTGGCAGGTTTTGCTTGCAGCTGGGGCAAGGCGGAATGAGGCAATGATTTTCCCTGAGGCTGTTCTGTCATGACCAAAGTGGTGTGGATTGGCTGTGGCAGCCTGGGCAGTCAGCTCTGAGACACATGATGACAGAGTGTGGAGCTGATAGGAATTTATGTCGCTCTCTGAAGGGTGGCAGCTTTGGTGATAACCAAGGTGGCTGGGAAGAAGGAGTTGGTCAGCATATTCAAAAGGTCATGGTGACTAGTAGAGAGCACAGGACAAGGAATCAGGAGACCTGTGCTGGGCCACTCACATCTTATAGGAATGTGGGCCAGTGGGTTACCTCATCTGTAAAAAGACAGTGATGAACCCTCAGGAGGACCACTCCTAACTCTGTGTCTCTGGATATAGGGAGACACAGAAAGGTGTAATTTGATGGAAGAAAGTTGGATAGATGTAGTAGTGGCATACCTCTCAGGGTCAGTAAATGGAGGCCCAAAGGGGAAGACAGGGACATACAATAGGGAGGTTTGAATTCAACTAAGTCAATGACCTGTCAGGTCTTTTCTGATCTTGCTAAGAGAGATCAAGTAGACTTTAACCATGACTTTGACTATACAGGAATAGAGCTAGAAGGAGAGATGATTTGATTATGCTAAATCATTTGAAAAATGAGAAAAATATTAAGCCCCAATTGAGTTATATTTTTTATGGTTATTTAAAAAGATATTAACAAAGCCAGAGTTTGTGCTCAATTTTATGACTCTGCTTTTCTTGATTTGAAAATAACTTTCCCCACTAGAAAATCACATAGTACCAACCAACCAAGTTGATTCACATTTCCTGAACTACAGGAAGTGATAGAATAGAAATTAAAGGAAAAAGAGTTAGCTAGGCAGATGTGTGGGCTTTACCGAGACTTCTGGGACAGGTGGAAGGTGGAGTATGTTTGCACCAGGGAGATGCACTTAATTTACCCAAGTAACAGGAAGCAGTATGCGCCAAGGAAAGAACACTAGGTACCAGTTTCTCAAAGTATTTTTCATGAAACATAAGTCCTAAAAGAATTCTCTGGTCATTTGGAAATACATTTTTCTATCTCACTCTGGAAGATTTACAAAGAATATTAAAGGCTTTGAGCTTCTTAAAGGCTCTGAGAAGTCCTGTAGTAAACAAACTTGCTTAACTTGGTTTAATCAAGTATCTCTTCAATACATTTGACTACTGAATCCCTTTTCACTTTTTATGTTTGTACATAATACCTGGTTAACATTATGTAGAAAGTACTTTGAAAAATGATATATAGATAAATTATATAAGTTTTGGAATTTCTCTCTTAACTTCAATCTTTCACTGTAAAATCACATGACTAGGTTAAATGTTTGCTGGAGTTCTCTTGAGATCCTTTGATTCTAATTATTGCACATTAGTGGCAGAATTAAAATTAGAACCAAGGTGGCTGCTATGATTCAAATGTATCCCCTGAAAAGCATGTGTTGGAAACTTAATTTCCAATGCAACAGTGTTAGGAGATGGGGTCTAATGGGAGGTGTTTAGGTCACAAGGGCTCCATCCTCATGAGTGGATTAATGCCAATAACAAAAGGCCTTAAGGCTGTGAGTCCAGCCCCCTCTTATTCTCTCTTGCCCTCTCTTTGCCTTTCTGCCATGGGATGACGCAGCAAGAAGGCCCTTGCCAAATATGGTCCCTCGATCTTGAGCTTCCAAGGCTCTGGAACTGTAAGCCAATAAATTTCTATTCTAAATTACTGAGTCTGTGGTATTCCATTATAGCAGCATGAAATGGACCAAGACAGAGGCAGGGTGAGTCTCTCCAAGCTACACTCACCCTCTCTCATCTCTTGCCTGGATGACTGCGGCAGCCTCCTTGCTAGTCTGCCACTTTCAGTCTCATCCCTCCCCAAACCATCTACCACTCCACAGCCAGAGAGAACTTCTAAAACGCAAATGAGATCATCTCACGCTCTACCACCAAACCTTCAGTGTTTCCTCCAAGTTACCAGGCAGAGACCCTGAGACTTCATATTATACCAGAAAGCCCTAGGTAAACATTTCACTAACTGTCAGTACACAGTGAAATAAAACATTTTTCAGGTCAAAAAATACTTATTATATAATGGAAATGGAAGACATCGGAAATAAAAGTTTCCTTAAACAGGCTGCCAAAAGTACAGTCTGCACACCACAGAAAACACAAAAACATGGGAGTTTTTTTTAGAAAGTCAAGGGACTCAGGCCCTATCCTAGACCTTCTGAACCAGAATCTGCATTTTAACAAGATCATATGTGTGAATGATAGTTCGAGAGACACTATTTTGGAGACAATCAAAGTCACTGTATGAATCACTAATGAGGCCTAAGGAATAGAGATTGGGTGCACAGCCTTTAGAGTTAGGCCTGCGTTTGAGTTTAAGTTGTGTTGTGACCCTGGACAAGTTCCTTAGCATCTCTGAATCTCAGTTTCCACATCTATAAAATAGGAGATAAAAATACTAGTGCCTAGCTCACAAATATAGTATGATGATTAATAATATAATATTAGAAACAGCTCTTATCACTGTATTGGCATATAACCCTTAATAAAAGTTAGATGAATATATTGGGAAACAAGACCGGAGAGAAGTGTTACTCATGAAGGACTTCCAGCATACAGCATCACAATCTAAGTAAGGGTAGAAACATAGTAAGGTTGAGACAAGGGTAGGAAATAGGGGTGAGGTTCATGACGTCGTTCACCGAGGCATTACTGAGCACCCATGATGGGCCTGGCCAGCGGGAAGGGGCTGGGCTAGTGTGCTGAGCAAGGCACAGTGCTTGCCCCCACAAAGCACACAGCCGGCTACGTCAGAGACATCATCCTCAAGGAGCATAAGTGCAACTGGAAATAGACTTGGCCGTGCTTCCTCCTCATTTGGCACGGATCTCACTGCAGTAGAGCTTCTCTTCCAGCTGATCCTTCTCCCAGGTTCGTAGTTCTCCCAAGAATTTCTCCTTGGGGATTTAAAAAAAAGCCCCATTTCCTGCTCTTCCTCAAGGTATTATTTCATCCATTTGGAAAGGGAAAAAATACCTATCAGCTATTTTAGATAGAAAATATCTTTTTTTGCCTCCCCTATATAAACCATATTTTTTCAGGACTTTCTGGGTCACTGAAACCTCAGCGTTTGTCTATTTATCTCAGACTCTTGGGTGACCTTTTCAATTGCTGAGCAATCTTTCCTGTTTACACAGGGCTTGGCAACCTCCAAGATGACTTTTCTAATACAGATCTCTCTCTCCCAGCCTGCCTGAGCTGGAGGCCGTCCATGGGTAAGGTTTGGAGGGAAGGGGGGAGTCAGGCAAGTGTAAGAATGATCTAATTGTTGGGTTTCCCTCACCCTCTGCTGCCCTCCAAATTTCCCACACATTGGTGAATGTTCCATGTGTGTTCAGAAGGTCATTTTGGTACAATAGAACATAGTACCAGTGTAAGGAAGACTCAAAGAAACTGACGGCTGGTTTTTCTGCTTTTGATTAAATAGTAGCATTGCATACGAAGGCTTTGTTGGAATTTTCTAGCAAACAGTTTCGGGAGAATAGGGACTTGTTAGTTGAAAATGCTGTCTTGGGTGCCAGCTGATTGCAGTGGTGGCAAGAAACAGCTTTCCGAGAGAGCCAAGGGCAATAAAACCATTTGTTTTAGAGAAGGGCCAAGCCAAGCCAGAGAAATGGAATTCAGTCGTAAGTGAAGCTGTATCTTAAATGATCTATTTGAGGAAATCATGTGGAGAACTTGTGATCAACTAACGTTAGCAACATGTTCTTATTCTGACAAAACCAAACCAAACCAGTGAGGACTGGATGCAGAGGCTGATCAATTACCCAACACACAGTAGCCTTCAAGAAGTGCGGAGTCAGGGTTGTTCACTTTGTTGAGACAGGTAACGTGGACTATGTGAGTGTCCTCCACAGCATCTGCTCGGACATTTCCTTTCTGCCCTTTTAATTTTTAACTTCAATTTCCTTAAATATCTGGTTTGTCTTTTGTTTGTAAATGAAGTTCTTATTTGTATGTGTTTAGCTGTGTGATTTGAGAACAAATGCTTCATCTTTGAAGTCTTGGTTTCTCCATCTGTAAAATGATTAGTTTGGGTCAGATTATTTTTAAAGCTTCTTCCAACCTAACATTCTGATTCTCAGGTGTGCTGGATTATTTGACAACTATTTGTAACATGTTGGCAATTAGCAATTAGCTGGCAGCTAAAACAAAGAGTAAAGTAGAAATATCTCAGCTGAGATCTTAAAAATGCCGACTACCATACCAGACTTTTGTCTAGTGGTATGTGTACATTTGTGTGTGTGTGCACGTGCGTGTGTGTATGTTTAATGGTAGACACTAGTGAAAAGTCTACACAGAGTTGGGAGGTAATTATGCAACAATATATAGGGCAGAAGTGAAGAATACCTGGCATGATGCCATTATTCCTGTGGGCATTTCTGATGCCAGAGGGCAGACGTTGCTGATCGATCATATCACTCATTTTGACGACCATACCACTCCTTTTCACACAGGGCTCCAGGCAGCCACTAAAAAAAGCCACGGTGGAATCTATTTGTCTCCCTTAGCTTAAGGCATAAAACCCATAATCCTAGTCCTATCAGTAACATTCTCTAACCCTTAAGATATTGGGGAGTCTTCTAATTTGAACACTTATTCACTCAACACATATTTTTAAGCCCCTAATACAGACACAACTCTAGCAGAGTGTAGTTCTAGGTAATGGTACTAAGCACTGAATAAAACAGACAAAACTCTCTGCCCTCATGAAGCTTTTGTCATAGTGGGGGCAGAGGAAGAGATAGACAATAAACAAATAAATAAGTCAAATATACAATACAGGCATACTTTATCTGATTATGCTTCATTTTATTACACTTTGCAGATATTGTGTTTTTTACAAATTGAAAGTTTGTGGCAACCCTGCATGGAGCAAGTCTATCGGCACCATTTTTCCAATAGCACGCGCTCACTTTGTGTCTCTGTGTCACATTTTGGTAATTCTGGCAATATTTCAAACTTTTTCATTGTTATTATATCTGTTATGGTGATCTGTGATCAGGGATCTTGAAGAAAATTAAAAGTGCTACTCCAGTGCACACAAAAATGATAAGAAAGCAAAACGACCTTATTATGGAGAAAGTTTGAGTGGTCTGGATAGAAAATCTAACTAGCCACAACATTCCCTTAAGCCAAAATATAATCCAGAGCAAGGGCCTAATTCTCTCTAATTCTATGAAGGCTGAGAGAGGTGAGGAAGCTGAAGAAAAGTGAAGCAGCAGGAAAGCTATATCTCCATAACATAAAAGTGCAAGGTGAAGCAGCAAGTGCCAATGTAGAAGCTGCAGCAAATTATCTGGAAGATCTAGCTAAGATCATTGATGAAGGTGGCTACACCAAACAATAAGGTTTCAATGTAGACAAAATAGCTTTATATTGGAAGAAGATGACGTCTAGGACTTTCATAGCTAAAAAGAAGTCAATGCCTATCTTCAAAGAACAGGCTGACTCTCTTATTAGGGGCTAATGCAGGTGGTGACCTTAAGTTGAAGCCAATACTCCTTTACCACTTTGGAAAATCCTACGGTCCTTAAAAATTATGCTAAATCTACCCTGCCTGTGTTCTATAAATGGGAACAACAAAGACTGGATGACAGTACATCTGTTTATAGCATGGCTTACTGAATATTTTAAGCCCACTATTAAGACCTACTGCTCAAAAAAAAAAAATTCCTTTCAAAACATTACTGCTCATTGACAATGCACTTAGTCACCCAAGAGGTGTGATGAAGATGTACAAGAAGATTAATGTTTTCATGCCTGGTAATACAACATCTATTCTGTAGCCCATGGATCAAGGAGTAATTTCGACTTTCAAGTCTTATAAGAAATACATTTCATAAGGCTATAGCTGCCATAAATAATGATTCCTCTGATGGATCTGGGCAAAGTAAGTTGGAAACTTTCTGTAAAGGATTCATCATTCTAGACACTATTAAAACATTTATGATTCATAAGAGGAGGTTAAAATAGCAACATTAACAGGAGTTTGGAATAACTTAATTCCAACCCTCATGGATGAGTTTGAGGAATTCATGACTTCAGTGGAGGAAGTGACTTGCAGATGTGGTGGAAATAGCAAGAGAACTAGAATTAGGAATGGATCCAGAAGATGTGACTGAATTGCTGTGATGTCGTGATAAAACTTGAATGGATGAGGAGTTACTTTGTATGGATGAACAAAGAAAGTGGTTTCTTGAGATGGAATTTACTTCTGGTGAAGATGCTGTGAACATTGTTGAAATGACAACAAAGGATTTAGAATATTACATAAACTTAGTTGATAAAGCAGCAGCAGGGTTTGAGAGGACTGACTCCATTTTTGAAAGAAGTTCTATTGCGGGTAAAATTCTATCAAACAGCATCGTATGCTACAGAGAAATATTTCATAAAAGGAAAAGTCCATTGATATGGAAATATTCTTTGTTGTTTTATTTTAAGAAATTGCAATAGCCACTTCCACCTTTACCCTGATCAGTCAGCAGCCATCAACATCGAGGACAGAACCTCCACCAGCAAAAAGATTACACCTTACTGAAGCCTCAGATGATCACTAGCATTTTTTAGCAATAAAGAATATCTTAATTAAGGTATGTACATTGTTTTTTAGACATAATGTTATTGTACACTTAAGAGACTATGGTATAGTGGAAACATAACTTTTGTATGTACTGGAAACCAAAAACATTGTGAGACTCACTTTATTTTGGTATTTGCTTTATTGTGGTGGTCTAGAACGAAACCCACAATATCTGTGAGGTATGCCTGTGTGTTAGGAGTTGGTAAGTGCACGGAAGAAACCAAAGCAGAGAAAGGGTAAACGGAGTGAGTGTATATGGGGATACAATGGGACTGCCATTTTATATAAGATTATCACAAAAGGCTTTTTGCTGAGGTGACATTTGTAGAACTAAAGAAGGATAAAGGTCAGGTGAGGATGGAAGGCCATCCATGGACATGCAATTTTGAGGTTGCATAGAGGAACAAAAATTGTATTCATAAGAAAATATTCACTGATGAATTGACTACTTGTAAAATCAGCCACACTCAAGCATTCCTTCCTGCTTAACAATTGTTTCCCCACACATTGTATCAATATTTTTGTTGGCTAGTCTCATGAAAATTAATAGATATTACAAACATCAAATAATACAAACAAAAGTAATTCAAAGTCATTGTAAAGTAAAATTTCTGATTACAGGAAAGATCACGATTTCATTAAGTTATGGAAAGTTATGTTGGAAAAGTGCTTGAGTTATAAGCAAATAAGGATTTGTTTGAATTTTCACAGTTAACAATTGAAGAAGAATCTCTTAGGATTAAACATGATAAACTCTTTCAAAGAAAATGTTTAATTGAAGGACTATGAGAGGTCTCTAGGAAAAATTTTACTACTCTTAAATATTTTTAAAAATACAACCCTGTTAACAATCATCTGTGAAAGTCAAACATAAATACAAAAAAGGTTGTATTTTGCTTTGTAATGTTTTTGGAAAAAATATGCAAAAAAAAACAACCAAAACCAAAAAACCTGACCATACTTGATTAATTCCTTGTTGCTTCATAGAATTAGCATGGAGTCAATAATATCCTAAATATAAGTTAGAAAAAACTTATTTTCAAAGATTTTGGTTTTGTTTTTAAGTGTTTTATAAGTCCCAATTATACCTCTTCTACTGTTTAGTATGCAATTTTAGGATTTGTTTTAAGTGGATTCATTGTACACTGGTCCATTTCCATTGCCAGTGAAATTCCCCTGAAGAAGAGAGTTAAGTTTGGATGGTGGAGGAACTGGCTCAAGGTCACGTGGCCAGAAAGTGGCAGAGTCTCTGCAATGCTGTTTGTGTGTCTCCCAGAGGAGATCAAAGTTGAATTGAAAGAATCCTCTGGTGGATTCATGATACGAACCCACAAGGGAGAAAAGGGCTTCTAGGCAGTTAATTGAAAAACCAGCGCAGTGACTCTTTGAAAGATAGTTTTTGCTTTTAATAAAATTTTATTGACACCTAGAAAAAAATGTGTGCACATGATTCTGACTTAGAAGACATTCCTTATAGCTTATGGCAGTCTTCAAGCGAGCAGTGTTCTCTTACAAGGCCTGAGGAAGAGAATGAAATGTGCTTATTTATCTGCAGAATGTGGCAGTGGTACTCTGGACACCTTCTACCCTTAGTGTATAGGTGTAAGACCTCTAATTTTGACTAGGAAACAGAGTAGATGCTACATTAAATAATGAACAAGCAATTTGGGGAGCCATATTTTCCCTTTTACTCTTGGGGGCTCTTAGAGGAGAAATAGATGCTGTCTTGAGTTTCTGGCCTGTTCATTTGGAAACACCTTGCATTTCCTCATTTGACCCACAGCTCAAAATCTCTGTTGGTTGGAAGGAGTGCTTGGGGATTTCTGAATTTGCATTTTGCCTAAATATACATAAGAAGATTCTTTACCTGCTATTTACCTCTAAATATTGATGGATAGATGAATAGATAGATGTATGAATAGATGGGCTTGAGATTCCATGAATATCTCTAAGCACTTACGGAACTGACATCTGGGAAACCTCTGGTTTCCCTTTTTCATTTTACACTGAAGTTGTACAGAAAAGAGAAAACAATACACCTGGATCACACAGCAAGGCAGTGACTTATCTAACACTAGAATTCCAATCTTCTGAATTATGGGTGGGTGCTCTAATTCACCCCAGTATAAATGTCATTCTGATATGCATTTATGCACTAGTAGTCAGCATATCCTGTGTTCAAGATGTCTGCTAGTACAGTCTTTTTCTCAACTTTCCCGGGACCCAAAGAAGAATAAATCATATTCTGCAGTTGCATCCATAAAATCGACCACATGGGGTTATGGTTAAGAGTATGTCATATACAGCTGTACTGCTATCCCTGCCATACTGCCTCCTCACTAGCTGTGTGACTTTGGGTAAGTTTTTAAAGTTCTCTGTGGCTCCATTTCTTCATTTGCTAAATAAAGGAGACAATACTCTCTTCTTAGGCTTGTTTTGAGGATTAATTGAGATCATTGATGTAAAGCAACCAAGTACATGAAAATGCTCATAATCAAGCATGGATAGAGACCAATAAGTGTTGACCATCACTGTGGTCAACATCAGTTACAGTGCATGGTCACCTTCATCATCCTTTTTGTTACTGTTATTGGCAAACTAAAATCAAACCACTGCATGGTCCTTTGAGCACACCTAGTCCAACCACGGTTGATGACTTAGTCCCCTCTCTAACATCCTGCCACGTGGCCAACCAGTCATAGATTGAATACCTCTGGTGCCCCGGAACTCATTTCTTTCCAGAGTAGTATATTCCAGTTTCAGAGAGAGTTTTAAATACCATTAAACTGGGCTTTAAAAGTCTTTAATATTTAAAACAAATTGCCTGTCCTGGCATCATTACTCACATCTGAAATGATTTATATACCAATTATGTAAGGAATTTGTTTCTACTGTTTCTCATAAAGATTATGGACAAATTAGGTCCTTATTTTTTCCTTGTCTAAGCATGAAGATCCCAGGCCAAAACTTGGGACCTAGCTGACCATGGAAAGAGGCAGGATGCCCCAGCAGCTCTAACCTGGCCTTGGTCATCTGGGCCGCAGAGCCCCCACTGCTCTGCCAGGATACTCCTTTCTGAGCCTGTCACTCCTCTTACTTACTGGGTATCTTGCATTCAGGATGGTTGTTAGACATGTAAGGGGATAGAGGATGAAGTGGCTCAGTGGACAAATCAAGGGTAAAAATACAAACTTTGAGAAAATCAGCCTAGAATTGGTATTTAAAGCTGTAGGGCTGGAGAGAGAGATAGTAGAGTACTATAGCAAAAATCCACTCAAAAATGTTAGCCAGCAGCAGCCACTGGATTAGCAAATATGCCATTCAGATTTCTTACTTTGTGTTCCTCTGATGAAGAAAACGTGCCTGGATGCTGGTCAGAATCCATGACAGAGAGGCTATCTTCCTATTGCTCAATAAGCTTGCAATTATCTGGTGAAGGAGAGATGCACAAGTCACTAATTATAAAAGAGGGCAGGCGGAAATGGGTATGAAGGACAGGTAGTGGCGTGTCCCGGGGCAGAGTACAGGGAGGTTAGTTTGGTGAAGTCAGGGAAGATTTCACAGGGAAGATGCTATCTATAGGGGAACTTCAATGATAAAAGACATTTTAAAGGTTAAAAAAGAAAGAGTAGAAAGCATTCCAGGAAAGGGAGGCTAAGTGGAGAACAAATTCAGAGAGGCAAGCGGAGCACATAGTAGGATCACATAGTAAGATTTCAGAACCGATTTATGAAATGAATGAACAGTACCCCACTGATACTGTATCTGGGGCTGGCCATTTCTCCTTTGCCTCAAGGCAGCCCTTGAGATAGATGTGTCCCTGTGTTCTGAGATGTAGATCTTGCACAGCCCGGGGAAAGCAGCTAGAGCCTTTCACCTTGTGCTGAGATCCGAAGGGCAGGGAAGAAACAAACTTCTCCCATGAGGCCAATAATGATGACGCTCACGATTGTGGATGGTGAGCTTGTTCCAAAGGTACCACTGGGTATCCACGCAGCCTTGCAGTATATCACCATGCACCAGGCCTCTCAGCATATTACTGGCAGGCCTGGTGCATTCTCTCTGGGGAAGAAAGGGCAACAGATCCAGAAAGTAAAATGCAGGTCTGCTGAGAACATCAAAGCCAGGTTGGCACCCTGTGGTACCCATGCCCCTCACTCACCAGATGGAGAAATTGAGGCTCTGAGAGAACAGTCACATGCCCAGCTGACAACAGTTTAGTGACAGTGTAGGCACTAGAATATGATTCCTCTGATTCATTTCCTTATGGTTTTTTTTTCTATTCTGTGTCACACCTGCTCCCTTTCCTTTGAGGTTCAAAGTATTTTTCAGGCCCACCTTGTGCTTATCTGTAGCTCTAAGAGACAGCCGCTGTCCTCTGCCATTGTGGTACTCTCTTCCCCAGAACTACCCGTCCTCTCACCTTGCTTTCAGGAGAAGGCCCAGATGGGTCAAATGCTGGATAGAAGCTCAGTCTGTTCACCTCGCTGAGGAATTGTGGCATCTTTACGACAGTCAAAGAAAAAATTATTCAGTGATACTTGTTAAGTAAGCATGGTAAGGAAGACTTTATCTAGGGCCACCATAATAGATATAGGGGCCACTGCAATGGGGTCTTGTATTTCAGAGAGAGACTGAGCTTAACTCTGAACATAGTATGGGCAAGTAAGTGGGAATTTATAGTCAAAGAATAATGTGAAGGTTGGTAGATGGAAAATTACTAAAAAGAAACTTCAGGGGAAAGGGGGATTCTGGCTAAACCAATCTAACAGGATTCTTGCTGAAGACAGGCTGGGTGATCAGACATTACCCAGGGAATGGTGGAGGTTGAGGAACTTGATCAGATACCGAAAGTGATCCAATATCGAGAATGTGAGGGTTCTTGCTAAACTGATTTAGCAGAGTTCTTTGCTAAAACTGGATTTTACAAAGAAATACACAGATGAGCTTTGGAAAAGATTCAGGAGCCTGACTAAACTTTGGCCAAGCGAAGAATCTTTGTCACAATGAAGATTGTCAGTGCAAGAAGTGGTGGCCCTTCAGGCATTAGAGAACAGGTGGGGGTCATAACTGAGCTGTCTGCAAAATCTCCATCACTGAGCAAATTCTTCTTAAGCCAAGTTTGACTGGAAGAGACAGTAACTATACTTGGAACTTGACTTCCTTATTTTCTGCTTTTCCAGAAGCCAAAAGGTCCTTTTCCTCTCTCCAAGCTACTGTCTGAATTGCTCCTCAAATGACTTGGGGACAGATGGTGGCTCAGGCTCCTGTTCTCTCCTTGGGTCTTCCTGGAGCCTTCTAGTCTTCTGGCTGGGGTAGAAATAGAAAAGGAAGGTGCTATTAGGCCACAGTGAAGCTGGGGTACGTGGCAGTGTAGGAGAAACGAAAGGGGTGCAGAGTGAGGGCGTGTGAGACGTGTTTCAGAGGAGGGGGACTTGTGCATAAACTAGACAGTCAGGTGAGGGAGAATCTGTGAAAATAGAGTCCAGGCTGGCGAGGTGCAAGCATTCTTGATTCAGGCCCTGGGCCCGTGGGGCTAAGGGAAAGGAATTCACAGCATAAGGGGCCATCCCCATGGTGGGAGGTGGGAGTAGGCACTTAAAGCCGGCCGGATGGAAAGGACTGGACGTGTAGGAGGATTCTGCTAAGGGCTGAGAGCAGGCTGAGGTTTGGGTCTTGAGAAGGCAACAGCCCCATAAGCAGAACCAAGGCACTCAATCAAAAGAAGATATGTGGCCTTAGAGGCTATGTCACCTGCACTGGCCAATCCTGGGTTCTCAGGTGGCCCTGACTAGGGGCTGGTGGGCTGCAGGGGCCTGAGCAAGGCTTAGGCTAGTCGTGACAGCTGATTAAGTGGCCCCAGCAAGGCGAGAGGATGGGTCATGCTGGTGAAGGGATGGGGTTGGGATACCACAGTGTTATACCAGAAAATCAAACCTCAGTTCTAATCCAAGTGAAACTAGGCATATTACCCCCTTACCTAATTCCTCAATACCCCCATCCAAACCCCCACTAACCATGGGCTAAAATCAAGGTCCTTTAGCAAGGCATTTAAGGTACTTCAAGATCAAATTCTATAATCGCCTTGGGTTCCCATTCTTAGTTTTTTATTCTTAAACTATTTCTCCAGGCCATGCCTTTGCTTGCACTGTCTCCCCAATCCTTTCATCTGGATCACTCTTCTTTAGCCTTCAAGTCTCAGGTGTCACCTCTTCCAGAAAGCCTTCCCTGATTACTATTCCCCCTCAGACTAAGGGTTTTTTTTTTCTATTCCTCTTTCTCTTTCTTTAATTCTCTGGCATATTTATATCATTGTACTAAATATACCATATTATAATTTCCTATTTATGTGCCTATTCTGGTCTTTCCCACTAATGTATGTTCCTTGAGGCCAGGGTCGGTGTCTTGTATATTTCCCCATGCTTAAAGCAGGCTTAGTACATAGTAGGTACTCAGTAAGTATCTGCTGAATGAATGAATGAATAAATGCATAAATGGCTTTGACATTATATGATCTTCATAGCTCCCGCTGACTCAGTTTACCTAGCTAAGAATGAGACTCCCTATCCTGTCTGCCTCATAGGACTGCTGAGAGGATCAAATTAGGTGACATGAATGAAAAGTTTTGAGAACTTTAAAGCCTGGCATGAGTGAAAAGGGTTCTTATCGTCTCATGCCTCTCTTGGACCGTCTGAGTGACTATACTATCTTCTGCTTCCTTGTCAGTTTTCAGAGGAAGTTTTCCTCCCAAGAAACCCATTCAAGTTTGCTCCAGATAAATGATGATAAAGATCATACTGATATTCTTCCTCCTCCTTTCTGTTCTATTTTCATGGAAACGTGCTGCCCCAGAAGCGAGGAGAGAGTGGAAACGTGGCAAGCATGCTCTCCGTGTTAATGCCTCTGCATGCTGCAGCGGGCCATCAAACTCCTGGCACAGCAGGGAGGGGTTGGGGGAAGAAGGAATAATGATTTGAGATCCCAGGAATTCAGGCCACAGGTAGGCAATGGGATGGAGACTTTCCCACTGCCAGTTTAGATTTGTGTTTTTACCTAAAGAATATGTGGTTGAGTAATACCCTGCCCTCGGTATGGGCAAGTGGGATTTGGTCCAGACTCAGACTTTAACTAGCTGTGCAATGTCAAGCAAGTCCTCTTTGCTCTCTGGGCTGCACACATCTTCATTTGTGAAAGGGGATAATTATGATATGATAACTGGGCTTGTTGTGCTGGGCTGTGTGGGCTAGGCTGCTGGGTGGCTGGGGCTCTCTCTTTACACAGGTCCCACTGGGGCTGCTACCTTGGGACTTCTCCAGTGGCATCAGTGCCTGCTTCATTTGAATTCCCTGGTGTGGGGGGTGCCTGGCTCCCAGGCATGGGTGCGTGAGTGTGTCTGCCCTCCCTGCGCCCTCCCTGCTCCATCCCTGGCCTGGCAAGGGATGATGTGGGGATAGTTGCAGTGAAGCCGATCTCTGTGTAGACTGGGTGCTCCAGACCTGAAGTCTCAGAGTGGCATCAGCTGTGGCAACCCAGGAACAGAGGCCAGTGGGTCCCTGCTGAGCCTGCTCTCCAATGCAACTTTATCATATAGTCTCTAAGCCATTCTCTAATCAGTGCAGAGGCCCACGGTGGTGGTGGGGTCCCCCTCACAGCTCAAGTGGCAGTGTCTGTGGGGGGAGCATGGGGCCCTAGGGTTCTCTCCTTTATCCCCTCCCCACCTGTAGGTGTCTCCCCCAGGTTCCTTCTGATCTTGGTGAGTGGATCTCCCTGTCCCTGTTTCCTTCATTCTGAGTGTCTCCCATCACGTCTCTGACGATTCGCTATGCTCTCTCCAAGACAGTCCATCCATAGTTGGCATCTACTTGCGACTTTGGATCCTCTTCTTGACAGTGGCGTGTGCAGGCTGCTTCTAATCCCCCGTCTTGGCCTCAACCCCTCCTTCTTTTCTAACTATGATAAATGGGTAGAATCATTTCTAACCATGATTTTAGTATGTGTTCCATGTGCCTGAAGCTTGTCTGGAGGTGATTAATCAGCCAAGCATCAGATACTTTAACTATAGCCAGATGACTATGGCCAGGAGGGTGTGGAAAATGCCCGAGAGATTTTCAGTCTACACACCTAGGCTCAAATCCCAATTTTGTCCTGTCTTAAGGGGCTTGAGTGACTCACTAAGCTTCATCAAGGCACAGTTCTTTCTCATCTATAAAAAATACATTACTATAACAGAATCAGCCCTGCCCTCCTCACGGGGTGGACATGAAGGTCACTGATTTCCAAACCATGATTCCAGGGCCTGACTATAAGTGACTCTAGAGCTCTCCACCCCCCAGTGTTGGTCTAGGGTATGTCTGGTCTCCCTCAGAGCTCAGTCTGTCAGCTTCTCGGGGAGGCCTCCTAGTCCTACACCAGATCAAACCACCACATTAAACACACTCATAGAACCGTGGAATCAGCCTTCAAAGCAATTTTCTCTGTCGTCATAAGACATTTTGTGATTATTTTATTAATATGCCTCTTCCTATGAGACCATGAGCATCACAAAGGCAGTGACTACATCAGTTTTTCTCATTGCTATATTCCTAGCACGGGCGTGATGCATGGAAAGTTTTAGGTGCTGAATAGATATTTGATAATTGAATAAATAAATGAATAAAAGGAATAAAGAAAACAGGAAGATAGGGAACAAGTCAAGCGGCCAGGTAGCCAATGAGGAAGGTTCATTCAATCCCTCAACACCTCTCAGGAATACCTTCTCAGGGCCCAGTGCTGAGAACAACACAGGAAAGTGAGAAGATGGTGCTGGATACACAATCCAGAGACATGACATTGCAGGGACCCAGGAAATCTTTTTTGACCCTATCTCAATCCAAATTAAATCTATGGTTTTTCTCTTTCTCTTTCTCAGAATTGCTCTTTTCCTTCCTAGTGGTAGTTATAACTTATTTTGTTGTTTATCTTATGTGTATCAGTTGTGCTCATTAGCTCACTACTGTAACCCCAGCACCTGGCATGTGGGAGTTCTGAATGAATGTCAATCACCCGTCTCGTGTCGTGGGGATTCAGGGATACAGAGAGGAAATGGACAAGACATCTGCTCTTAAGAAGCCATCAATCCAGGGAAGAGAACAAGAGGGACAAAGAATGTGAAGCACCTTATTAAATGCTGTATGAATATAAATGATTACTGGGCTCCTTATTGTAGATGCAATAATGCGCTGAAGCTTCTGGTAGCTAGATGTTTCAGGGTTGATTAGCCGGAGAGCAGGGTGCTCTTAGGGACTCATCCTCTTCTAAGGGATCATTTGTTCATTCAACAAACATTTACTGAGCACCTACTATGTGCCATGTGATGTGGTAGTGAGGGGACAGCAGTAAGCAGCATGAGTGGGATCTCAACTCTCCTGAAGCTGGTATCTTCCCGAAGTAACAGCTCTTTCATTCTTCTGTTTCATCTTCAGAACTTCACTGTCTTGCAAACAAAGAGGCTGCTATCATATGCTGCGGGATCCTTCTTCCAGACTCATTAAAAATTAAAAAAAAAAACATTTATACTGAAGAAACTGCAGTCTTCCAGACGTCTAGAAGCTGCTTATGGATTTATAGTAGCCATAAATCAGCTCAACTGTCCTGCACTTGAGTTACGCAGCTTCTCACCACCATTCCCTGTGCCCTGTTGTAAAGAATGTGAGCTGCTCGATTTGGTCCTAAGGATTGCTAAACATAGTAAACATATGGCCTTATGTAACCTCTGCAAGCCCCATTTCTTCATCTGTAAATTGAGGATAATATTAATACCCACACCAGAGGATTACTGTGAGGTTTAAATGAGATAATGCACATAAAGTACTTAGCAAAGTACTTATTATGGTAAACACTCAATAAATCCTTGTGTTTTTTCATTATTTTTGTACTGACTTGACAGGGCCTCGGATTCAGATAATGGGGAAAATGGAGCAGCATAATTAGACTCTTCTCAAACAGTTTTGTTGATGCATAATAGATGTACCTAGTTTCAGAGTACACACGATAATTTAAAACATTCAAATAATTTGCAAAGATCAAATCAGTGTACTTGGGATATCCATCACCTTAAATATTTAATCAGACTGTCTCTTTGCAGAAAGTGCAAATGTCCACCATTTAATTCATCCAAAGGGGCTTTTAGGGAGCTGTGAGAGCAGGTAGAAAGTTTCGGGAACAGAGGGAGGGAGGCTAGTTGTCTGATAACCCGGGTTCTGGTCCCCTTCGGCCACTGACTTCTCTATGATCGGTGCAAATGGTGCACATTCTTTCTCCTGCCCTCATCTCTCTCACCTGTAGAGGACAGGTGCACATTCTTTCTCCTGCCCTCATCTCTCTCACCTGTAGAGGACAGGTGCACATGCTTTCTCCTGCCCTCATCTCTCTCACCTGTAGAGGACAGGTGCACATGCTTTCTCCTGCCCTCATCTCTCTCACCTGTAGAGGACAGCGGCTGAGCTCCCTGAGCACTCTCGGCTCCCCTCCCCTGTGGTTCCATCCTGCGGTCTCCGTGAAACAGTTTCTTCAGCCTCTGCCAAGTCTGGAAATATCCAGAGCTGAGCTGTCTGACCAGGCCTGGGGTCTGTGCCAGAGACTGGGCTGGGATCTACTGTGTCCACCTGCCACTCCTGGAGCAAGAAGCTGATGGCTTTATTGCCCATCAGACAGGTGTTAACCCTCCCCATATCCGGGCTGGCAATTCCTTCGCTAGCACTGGAGGCTGGCACTGGGAATCTGCCTCTGTGGTCTTTTTTGCAGCCCAGATATTCTTCTGAGCTCCAGCCTAATCTGGGACATTTGCCATGAGTATTTCTGGACTCGCCACTCTTCTTCCTTATGTCAGCTCCTCTGAGGGATTTTCTGCCTGATCAGTCAAGATTTGACAAGGGCTGGAAGAGGAGGATGGGAAAGAAGCAAGCAGAGGTGGAGAAGTGGGTGCTGGATGAATACTGGGAGGAGGGAAGGTGGATGGGCTGGGTGAGACTTCGTAGATGGATGAGTGGGGGTAGAGAAAGGTGAGGGCAGTCGGGGGCCAGCACGATGCCTGCGTGGAGACGGCACAGAGGGGTCGCTTGCCATGTCGATGTCCAGTGAAGCTGGGACAGAGAAAATGAGAAGCAGAACAGTGTGTAGAAAAAGATTGGAGAGAGAGAGGAAGAAAAAGAAAGGGACAGAGAAATATATAAGTTAATAGGAAGGGAGAAAGGAAGGGAATAATAGAAGGTGGATGTGGTAGGCAATAGAATGAGAGACACAGACAAAATCTGAGAAGTATCCTGCCTGTAGTTTCTTCCATATCCTTTGCTAAAGCTGCCTGAAGTTCCAACATTGAAATTAGGATCTGTTTGTGCCCGTGAAGGCACTGTCCTCTATTAAAATCCAGAATTTCCTGAACTTGGACAAAACAGGAAGCTGTTATCAGGCCAGTCTTTCTCAGAGTCAATCTGACAGCAGGGTTTGGACTGAGGTGCCCATGAAGAGACAGGGAAGCAAGCCTAGGCCAGCACTCTGGGCTGCAGTGGTGGGAAGAACACAGCAGAGAACTAGGCCCAGCAACAGGGAGCTGGAAGCTTCAGAAGATTCTCTTATGTGTGAGGTCCTTGACTTCTGTCTTCCTTGACCCCTGCCTGTACCTAAGAGCCATGGTGAGTTGGAGCTGGAAGCCTCTAGAGATTGTTCAGCCCAGAGTTCCCCTAAATGGGGTATATGCATCACTGGTGGTAAAGAGGATTGTTTTTGTGGAACCCAGGTGAACATTCATTTGTTTAATTTTACAGTATATATTTAAGGTCTACAACATATTTGGATATATGTAATGAAGTGATTGCTAGAGTTAAGTAAATTAACATACCTGTCTCACATAATTGCATAGGTGCTTATATAGTTATCTTCAATTAATGTAAGTGATGTTGCTTTTCCATTTATAACAGTGATAAAAGGTTTCTTGTTAAAATTTAAGTTTAAAAAAATTGGGTTGATGTAGGAATAAGTATTTAAAAAATGATGACACAGCTGGCATGCAGTTATTGGGGAAACGATAAGATTGCAAAGCTAAAGTTGGAGAAATGCATTTCTAGTTCAAACTCGTTTTATAGATAAGGTGACTGGAGTCCAGAGGAAGGAAATGACTTGCTCGGTGGATCAGAATCAGGGATGCAGTTGGGCTAGAACTCAGCTTTCCTACTTCCTGGTTGTCTTAGTCCATTTTCTGCTGCTATAACATAATACCTGAGACTGGGTAATTTATAATAAACTGAAATTTGACTCATAGTTCTGAAGGCTGGGAAGTCCAAGATCAAGGGACCACATCTAGTGAGAGTCTTTTTGCTGTGCCGTCCCATGGTGGAATGTGAAAAGGCAAGACAGTGAGGACACTCCAGAGCAATTGAACTCATAGCCTGAAGCTGTCTTATAATCAGCATTAATCCATTCATGAGGGTGGTGCATTCATAACCTCAACACCTCCCATTTGACCCAACCTCCCAACACTGTTGCATTGGTGATTAAGTTTCCAACACATACTTTTTGAGGGGCTCATCCAAACCATAGCCTTAGTCAATGAGCTTTCTTCCTGATCGTGCTGCCTCTATAATCCTCCTCTGATAATCTTAAAGCCCCAAGCAATTGGCTTGTTAATTAAGGATCTGTTTGACAAATACTAAGCTACCTATTGCTTCCATTTAAGGATGAAAATAATATATTTGCCTCATGATTACTTGTCATGGTAGGTACCTTGGAATTATATGAGCAATAGACATAGTGTGAGTGTTGTGGGCTGTCCTTGATTTATGGAATAAGTACATGTTGAGAAAAATGGCACATAAAACAAATTGGTACAAATCAAATTCCATTTTTACATTGATTTACTTTATCTTAGAGGTATTTTACCTTAATTTTTGAATTCTTTACACTTGGTAATTGCTTCAAGATTTTTTTTTTTTTCATTTTAAAGAAAAGAACACTACACTGAGTCTGAAAAAGTGGGTCCTGGTTTCAACTCTGCCACAGACTCACTATGTGACCCTTGAAAAATCTTGAGCCTCTTTGCTTCTCAGCATTATTAAATTAAATGAAAAACGGGAAGGTTTGAGCAAGATGACTTCTGGGAGCCATTTCTTTCCTCTGTCTCTAACATCATAGACTTCTCTGATTTTATATTGTTGGTTCCAACTGGCTTTCTTTCCTCTTTAGCCTCTTCAGCGTCAAGAATACATAAAAGTTAACCCACCACTAGGGACAATCTCAAATTAAGTCCATCAGGATTAGCAACATGGAAGGAAGGAGACGTGGGGAGGCTGAGGGATAGAGTGAGGTGATGCAGTGGGAAGCTTTGGAATTGTCTGCTCAGCATCCCTTTGCAAGGAATTACCCCTTCCCCCAGTCAAAATCATTGCAGAAGGATTAATTATCTATATTCTACTGTGACCTCATTCCTAAGACACACTGATTGACTCAGGGCAGTCACGCACCTGACCAAAGTTGGGCTAATCAGAGTGTCTCCTGGGAATTTTGATTCTAGTCTTGGGAAAGAGAAGCTAGTCTCTCTCTGGGTGTCTATACAGGTAAGGAATAAATCTTGAAAGCTGCTGGTGGTTGTCTTAGTTCATTTTGTGCTGCTATAACAGAATACCCGAGACTGGGTAATTTATAATGAGTAGGAATTTATTGGCTCACAGTTCTGATGGCTGGGAAGTGCAAGATTGAGGGGCTGGCATCTGGTGAGAGCCTTCTTGCTGTATCATTCCATGGTGGAAGGGCAAAGGAAGGGGAGAAAGAGAGCAAGAGGGGGTGAACTCATTATTTTACAAGGAACCCACTGCTGAGTTAATGAACCCGTTCCAACAATAATGGCATTAATTCATTCATGAAGGCAGAGCCCTGATGGCCTAATTACCTATCATTAGACTCCCCCTCCCAACATTGTTGCATTGGGGTTTAAATTTCCAATGTATGTTTCTTTTGTTTGGTGGGGGAATACATTCAAACTATAGTTGTGGTCATTTTTGTTTTAGCCATGAATGCTGTGATGCTTCAAGGAAGGGGCGTGAGAGAACTGAGGCAGGCATACAAGGAGAAAATGAGAAAAGGAAAAGAATATGACTTCTGATAGCACTTGAGTCTCCACTTTCATTATTTCTGAGGCTGAACTGCAGTATATCCATAACCTCAATGAGACACCCATTGTCCTTATCCTTAAAAATTATTCGTCTAACACACTTTTCTGGTTGCTAAGACTGATTTGAGTTCCGTCACTTGCAACCAAGGGGATTCTAATAAATTACAGGGGCCCTATCCCAGATCCACTGAATCAGAATCTCTGGTTCGGGGTTCCAAACATTGGTACTTAAAATAAACCTCCTGGTATGGTTTCCAGGGGCAGCCATGCTCGAGAACCTTGCTTCAAGGCACAAGGAGAAAGCAGATAGCCAAACACAGTAGAGTACATAAGGATTCTCATTCTGATTCATCCTTACGTACCCTGATGCCCAGTCTCCTCAGCTGTTAAACAGAGATAGTTCTCCTTATCTTATACTCTTCCCAGGGCTACTGTGCACAGCGTGAGAGCTGCTGTCTGTGTCACAGGTTGTGCTACGCAGGCAGCAGATGCTGAGGTGGAGGTTATCGGGCAGGAGGTTCAGTGGATCCACACCTGGGAAAGGAAAGGAATGGAAGCAGGTGGGGAAAAGGAAGATGCAGGCCCCCCAGGGAGCCCTGCAGCTGAGATGCCCCCCGGGGTTGCTCTGAGTTGGCCTGAGTGAGGCGCCCTTATTCCCACCAGCCACTGGATGGAGGCGAGGCACATTTCTTCAGCCCAGGCAATCCTCTAAGAGGATGGACAGCTGAGGACTTCATGCTTGGTGGGGGATCTGAGTGCCACATAAAGGCCAGCCACCTCCAATATGTGATACCCTTTATTTGATAAATAAAGAGTACTCCTCATCTTGCCCCTGAAACCTCCTCTACCTCTAGTGTTTCCTACTAGAGTGAAAGGCCTGACCGAACACTTAGACACCCATCTGGAAACCTCCAGGCAAACTCTCCCTCAACCTCTAATCCAATCAATCTCCACATCTTTAGGAATTACTTTTAAATATTTTTATTATACTTTCTTTCCCTCTTTGTCTCTGCTACCACTGCCTTAGTTGAGTTTGCCATCAACTCTCATCTGAACTATTCCCACAGTTTCCTAATTGGTCTTCCTGCTTCCTGAACTCTTTTTCTTAAATTCATCCTGCATGAAATTGCCAGAGGGATCTTTCTAAAATGCAGAGAAGAATGTGCCATTCCCCTGCTTAAAACCTTTCAGTGGATCCCCACTGCCCTCAGGATATAGGCCAAATCTCAGTGTGGCCCCTGGAGCCCCGAGCTGCCCTCATCTGGTTCTGCTTCTGCCTCTTACTCCCTCACCCCAGGCTTCTGGTTACTCCTGTCACTCAGGGCACTGCTCCATGCCCTCCTGCATCTGCTGGTGCTGTTCACTCTCTTGGAATTACCTTCCCCTCTCCATCTCGTTAATTTATATTCATCCTGTAAGACATCACCTCCTCCATAATACGATCTTGGACTTGAGCTCTCAGGGATTTTGCCCAACAGAACTCATCTCTGTATGTTACTGTGTTTGCTTATTATTAAATGTTATGCTGTAATTTTAATAGCTCACATTTATTAAGTGCATACTTGGAGCTCTGTGATAAATACTTTATAAAGGTTATCTCATTTCATCCTCAAAATAACCTATGAAGTTAGTGCTATTATCAGCTCTATTATATAGATAAGTTGGGCCTTGATGAAGTAACTCTTGTTCAAAGTCATGCAGTTAATGTAGTTGGGATTTAGAATCAAGACTGTCTGATTACACTATGCTTGTTTTATTGATCTTTTAACCTCAATCCCAGAATGGTGCCTAGCATGTAAAAAATAACTCCTGAACTAAACCTGGCACAGTGTCTAGATCATGGTTTGTTTTCAATAATTTATTTCCTCCAATTTACAAAATAATATATTTTGAAGTAGGGTGAGAGTTGTAATAATTGCAATACTAATGTTTGATATAATTTTCTCCCATATAAAGAAAGTCAAATGGATGTCTTTAAGCAGTTTAAAAATGTGCTGGCCAGGGGACCCTGGTTTCTAATGACCAACGACCACAGAGAGGAATGAAAAGATTTGATCTAAAATTTACTAAATTTGTTTTTCATTTCAGCAGAGGCAACATAATGCCTGTTTTTCTAAATGGTAAAAATAGGCCCTTACCATTTCTCTTAATTTTCTTATGTTCAGTAGATATAACTTCTTTATAACAGGTATCCTAAAATTGATAGTAAACATGTGTTAAGTGCCTCATTTAATCTTCTTTTAACCTCGGAGCCCTAACCCCAGCAAGGTAGGTTTTACCATATCAGTTTTACATTTTTGGAAACAGAGGCTCAGGAGCATAGAGTGACTTGATCAAGGTCACATAAAATGCACTTCTAAAATGCAGAGAAGAATGTGTCATTCCCCTGCTTAAAACCTTCCAGTGGATCCCCACTGCCCTCAGGATATAGGCCAAATCTCAGTGTGGCCCCTGGAGCCCTGAGCTGCCCTCATCTGGTTCTGCCTGTTGAAGAGCCAGGATTCAACTTCAGCTCTGTCCAACTCCAAAATCTTTGCTTGTGCCACTGTATCCCCCTGCAGTCCTGGTCCCCTGTGTTCCCGAATGTTCCCCAGAGATCTGGACAGCTTCTAATGGGCATTAATGTTCTTAAGCATCTTCATTTGCTGGTGCAATGGCTCCCCTGGGGGAAGATGCTGCTGACTCTTCACCAACCCTGTGCCCTTCAATTAGGTAATTAGCAGGTGGCTCCCTGGGGAGCCAGGTGAAAATGCTGTAGCAGAACCTTGAGCAGAAAGAGAGCTGCTGTTTTCTGAAACAGTGATCTTTCAAGGGTCTTGTCCTAGTAGATTAAACAAGAAGGAACTAAGAGAGTTTGCATAAATCCACAGAGGCAGAGAGAAGATTAGTGGTTGCCAGGGGCTGGGGCTTTGGAGTGGGGGTGCTGAGAAGTAACTACTTAATGGGTACTATGGGGTCTCCTTTTGGGGGTGATGAAAATTTTATAACTAGATAGTGATGATGGTTGCACAACATTGTTCACTTTAAAATGGTTAAAATGGTAAATTTTGTGTTGTGTGTATTTTACCACAAGTAGAAAAAAGTTTGTATAAACATGGCCAGATTTGTAGACCATTTGCAAACAGGTGTGGTTCTCCCACCTTTGTCTAAAATGATTTCTTACAGCCACTTTGGTAGTAAAATACAACAATCAGCAGCGAGCTGTGAATGTGGCTGCAGCATGAGTATTGGTGTGGCTTGTTTTTATTCTTCACTCCTGCCCAGATACTTTTTCCATTAATCTATGAAGATAGCATGGCATGGCCAAAAAAGCAGGGGCTTTGGAGTTGGGTGGACCTGCATCTGAATTCTAGCTTGCTATTTACCAATGCTATAAGGAGTGTGAGGGAGTTTACTTAACCTACCTCTGAGTCTTGGGTTTCTCATCTATAAAATGGGAATGATGACACTTCATAGGGAGGTGGTGAAGATTAGAATTACTATCTCTGAAGAGTCTGGTGTACCAAAAGTCATCAACAAATGGTAACTATTCTTTCCCTTCCCTTCCTCCTCCTTTTTCCTATTTATTCTCATCATAATCATTATTATGACACAAAGAAGAAATGCTAGGGCTATAGGAGAAGAAAAAGAGGGACGAAGGGAAGGGCTTGGGACAATGGAATGTTTTGTAAATCATAAGCTGATAGTAATAGCAGTAATATTGATTGTTTTGATGCATATAGACAGTATGGTAAGGGCTTCAAATCCTCTTTTCACTCACTGTCTTATTTATTCCTTGATGTTATTCTAGTGATAGTCAGAATAGGCTTATTATCCCAATTTGGCAGATGAGGAACTTGAGGCTCAGGTATATCACACAAGAAACTGTAGAGCCAGAACTGAAACCAGAGCAAGTACTTATTCATTTATGCCTTGTTGCTTTCTGTAGCCCAAGCTGTAGTCAGAGCTGTTGAAACTATTCATAGCATCTCTCATAAAAAAGAGTTAGAATTTTGTCATTCCAGGAGTCTATCTCCATGCGGGCACCAAGAAGCTCTGCGGGAGTGTCCACACTGTCCTTAATTCCCTTCAGTAGTGGCATAATATGAGTAAAGATCATTGACATCATTACCAGGGGACCTGGGGTCTAGTCCTGGTTTAGCCATTTACCCAGCCTTATCCTAAAGCTTCTAAGAAGACAACTTAAGTAATGGTAATGTCATTTTCTTCCTTCCTCCCTTCTTTTCTTCTGTCAATGGAAAAGAACCCAAACTCTGTAAAAATCATTTAAAGAGGTTTATTCTGAGCCGAACATGTATGACCATGGCCCAGAGAGTTACACCCAAGAAGGCTTGAGCAGCAAGTGGTCTTGAGCAAGTGGTTGGGTTAGAGTTTGGTTTTATACATTTCAGGAGACAAATTTTTATACAGTTCAGGGAGTTATAAATCAATACATGGAAGACATATATATTGGTTTGCCCCAAAAGGCAGGATATCTCAAAGCAGGGCATTACAGTTATAGGTGGGTTTAAAGGATTCTTTGATTTGTAAGTGGTTAAAGAAATGAAGCTTTGTCTAAAGGCATGAAATGTTTTAAGTTAAAGAAGTTTGTTAATCAGAGATAAGCCACTGGACATATACCCAGACTCAAGTTATCTGTTGAGTAAATTGATGACCTGCAGGTATGGTTCAAGCTTTGCCTTGTATAGCCTTAGACCTGTTAATGAGTTACAAAGGACATCTCCAAGAAGGGAAAGGGGCATGAAAAGGCATGTCTGACCTCCCTTCTCATGGTCAGCAATTCAGCTTTAGGGTATTTCTGGGGTATTTCTGTTACTTGGCCAAGAGGGGGTCCATTCAGTCACCTGGGGGGCTTAAGATTTTATTTTATTTCACCCTTCTGCCTGCCTGCCTGCCTTCCTTCCTTTCAACAGGTATTCTTCTAGATGCCAGAAA